>JAAONU010000005.1:18366930-21061930 GCA_012932295.1 Cyclina sinensis
AGATGGATATGAAAATGGTCAGAATAATGAACAGGTATTACATCTGTGATTTCTGATTTATCCAAGTCTTTATTCAAAAAAACACGATTAAGTGAACCTCCTTTCCTGTGTGTTGGTAACTTCTAAGTATTCGTTTAACAGGAAGTAGATGAGCAAGGAGCATATAATCGCTTTATACCATATGAGAATATAGGATAAAGCAATATGCAAAATATCAGGCTGCTGCATCTTATAGTTGCTGAGAAAACTGTGACGGAAATTGTGAATGTATGTCAACTATGTGTAAAAATCTAAGTATTCGGTAAACAGGAAGTAGATGAGCAAGGAGCATAAAATCGCTTTACACCATATGGGACTATAGGATAAAGCAATATGCAAAATATCAGGCGGCTGCATGCTCTAGTTGCTTAGAAAACTGCGACGGAAAATAAAGATGTCGTTTGGTTGATGTAATGCACCTATATAGTGACAAAATCTAAAAATATTCGGTAAACAGGAAGTAGATGAGCACGGGGCATAAAATCGCTTAACACCATATGGGACTATAGGGTATAGCAATATGTGAAATACCAGGCTTCTGCATGTTATAGTTGCTGAGAAAACTGCAACGGAAATTTGTTATGGACGGACGGACACACGGACAAGGGTAAAACAGTATACCCCCCACTTCTTTGAAGCGGGGGTATAATAATAATTGATTTTGTGTTCAATAATTATTTTCATTTATTAGATAAGTTGTAATTAATTATATTTAATTAAATTATAATTGAACCCAGGTCTGCTTGAGAAATGTAGTTCTAAGTAGTTTAATGCAAAAATTGTGTCCAAGGACGGACGGATGGACAAGCCGATTCCAGAATACTACCCACCCCCACAACCTTGTTTGTGGGGAGTATAATCAGAAAAGCATCGTAAAATGAATACTCACCTACAGTGTCATTCACCCAAAATTTTTCTAAAAACCCTGGGTCAGTTTTTAGTTTGATGTGCTCCTCAGCACATTTTCTAGGTGCCATTCTTCTGACCCTGGAATCAGAAATAAACTAGAACTGCCGTTGTCATGGCTTGAATACACCCCCACTCCCTAACACATGAAGCTTTGTCAAAAGGAGGTAATTGATATATACATGAAAACATATAACTGTGATAACCCAGATAGATAATAGTGGCTAATACTTAAAGAATATGATCTGTGAATGAAATGCCATAGTGGGGTGGGGGGGGGGGGAATCTGTGCACATGCTTAAAGGTTGTTAATGGAGGTGGTGCAGACTGCAGACTCATTTTTTGAAGTTTCATATGAAATTCCATTGATAACATCTTTGTTTTACAATGTCACAACAGTTGTCAGAATGAAAGTGTTCTCTATGTTTTGCAACCCTATTGAATTAAGTGTGTATAAATTTACTACAATGTTTTCTGATTACAAACATCTTTGCTAGCTTCATGTAAAAAGTACTCGCCTCAGGAAAATAGAGTAAAAAATTTGCTCCCTCGCTCCACATTTTTGGGGACAAAAAACAAAGAACAAAAAATCAATTTGAGGCGGCATAAGCATTATTTAAGCAATCGACTGTTCGTACGGACCAGTACGAACAGCCTGTAGACTATTTCTACTCATCGATTTAAGGTTAAAGGAGCGCTGATATAATGATATAGCATAATCTTGTCAATTTTTATGTTTGTATGGGAACTGCTTCTCTTCATGCAAAATAAAGAGCTATTTTGTAACCTCATATCTAACGTAATTCTATATTTAGAATGCAACAAGATATCCGTGATTGCGTGTGACAAACTGAACTTTGATGCATGTAACAAGTAATTTCTTGTGATTTACATTTTAAAAAGATTTCAAAATCAGTGTGATTTCTGTATGGAAACTACTCGCATACCAGTTACTGTTAAAATACTTTGCTTAAAAAAATAATTAATTAAAAAAAAAAAACAATAAATGCTAACTGAAAGACGGCTGTATTCAATGTTTAAATTATTATTTAAAAAAAAAGTCTCTGCTACTTGATCCATGTAATTAAACCAACAACAGCCGGGGTCGTAGAAGTATATTAATTATTCATGAAATTATATTATAATAAGATCTACACAAAATGTTATCGGTATCATTTATAAACAATATTGCTGTCAATTACAATAAGTATTTTAAATAAAAATTGGCCAAAATCGCCCGCTAAACAATATTGTCTGAAAACTCCCATACGAATAGTCACCACCACAGTCACTTGAAGCTGGGACCTCGCCCCGTCTCCCCAGCCCCCCACCCCCTTGTACAAGAGTTTTGTAGCATAAAAATCATAAATAACAGCTACATACAACTATTCCTACTGTTATCTGTTACAAATTTGGCCTTTTCAAAAAAAGCCCAAACCCACTCTCCAACACTATAATATACACAAGTTATGAAACATTGCGCCTCAAATCACCTCACCGGCCTATGTTTTTCCTTGGTTTTTGCAATAAAAACAAAGGTCTGGAAAATGTTGATGGTGTCTGTCAATTAAGCGGTAATTATTCTACACATCAATGTCGGTCTCACCATTCTAGGTGAAAGAATAAGATTGGAATTCAATGAAAATACTCAAAATTTACCTCGCCGCCACATATTCTTTCGAGAAATTATGACAGCGGCAACACTATCTCCCATCTTCCCGTATCAAAACGGACAATTCTTGAATGTGGAACCAGTCGTCCGTGGAACCAGCCGATAAGCACATCGTGTTTTTCATTCTGTATATTCTGTGTGTTTTGGTGAAAACTGGATATTATTGGTAAGTTTATCCTTCCGTTTATTGCAATTTTAAGTAATAAAAGTTATAGGTGAATAAATAAATCAAGAAATATAACGGTTCCAAAATACGACCGCACAATTTTACATTCAGAAGTTGTCCGTTATGGTACGGGAAAACGGGAGATAGTGTCGCCGCTGTCATTATTTCTCGAAAGAATATGTGGCGGCGAGTAAATTTGGAATGTTTTCATTGAATTCCAATCTTATTCTTTCACCTAGAATGGTGAGACCGACATTGATGTGTAGAATAATTACCGCTTAATTGACAGACACCATCAACATTTTCCAGACCTTTGTTTTTATTGCAAAAACCAAGGAAAAACATAGGCCGGTGAGGTGATTTGAGGCGCAATGTTTCATAACTTGTGTATATTATAGTGTTGGAGAGTGGGTTTGGGCTTTTTTTGAAAAGGCCAAATTTGTAACAGACAACAGTAGGAATAGTTGTATGTAGCTGTTATTTATGATTTTTATGCTACAAAACTCTTGTACAAGGGGGTGGGGGGCTGGGGAGACTGCTTTAGGTCCCAGCTTCAAGTGACTGTGGTCACCACTGGTCACTTGTTTTATCTAAAAATCTTCTTTTATAATCTTCTTGGTGCTACAAACCTTCAACACTGTTCAATGATATTCACATATATAAAGTCCTGTTCCATCTTATTCATGAAAGAAGCTACTTCCATTGCACTTTCCAAAGTAAATAAAAACACAAAATGCAAAGTGAAATCTCTGGCTTGATTAACATGTTCTATTGTACTATGACATAAATGATAATCTATATTATGTTTTAAACAAAACATGTAACATTGTTCAAAAGCAGAATATTTTTTTGTTCTTAAAAAACCAACGCTTTTTAAATGTAAAGAATCACATGGTTTAGTACCGTTTCCCTCCATTTTGAAATGGCTGCATTCATATTTTCACCCAGTACGTGGGTCGAAAATATATCGAGTACCATTGTAATATATTCTTTCTGAAAAAGGTTACATAGAAGAATATTTGTGGAAGTATAGATAAATTATTGTTCAAGCTGAATTTAAGCGATTATGGATGGATACGTACCGTTTAACTGCTGTATCTTTTTGGCGATCTTTCCGTCTTCTTTTTGACCCCATGGCGGTATGACTGAAAACCGAAAAGGGCCCTTTTCGCGGAAAGGGCTCGATTCTTACGAAAAGGGCCTATAATTTCGAATATGTTTGAGATATGAATAACTACATGGTTTAAATATGTTCTCTGTATGGAAATGCTTTAATAAAAGTTTCAACTAAGAGCGTGTTTTTATTTCAGTTGTCATAACAAGTGTTTATAAAGTTCTCACGTATTCCTTCGCTACGAAAAGGGCCAGTTGGCATACGAAAAGTGTCTAACAGAAGAACTAAAATACAAATAATATCCTATTCTGATATAAAACTTGTAGTATTATTTGTTAATGGTGTTATAGCTCTGCCTACTACACTGTCTATCATAAGCCTTATATATAATGCCATGCAAGTCACGCACAAGGGTTTTTTCTAGCAGTATACTTTACATCTGTATTGTTACTCTGTTAATGTATATATGTAAATAATAACTATATTAAACTGTATATTATGATATGTGTTATTCATATAAGACATCAATATACCACATAACTATTCTAATAAAACTTTCTTGTACGTATTAACAATACAGAAATAGTTTGAACAGTTAGGAAACCGAGGTAATTTAATGTTCTGTAAGCAGATACGAAACATTCGGTGTTAGCTATAAATTGTGCGATTTTTTCGCTCTTTAGTGGGTATATTTAAGTAAGTATTTTTTATTATAGTGACATGTCAACATCGTTACACACCAAAATTATTGTAATAATAGTTTTCATCCGGCCCAACGGGCCTATATGTCACCTTATAAATACAATTCTAAGTGTCAAAAGTCGCCTGTACAATTATGATTCAGAGAAAACATGATATACGTGTCTAATTAGTTAAATATGATGGAGGCTGTCAATTATTGAATAAAATTTGTTTTCTTTTCAAATACGCCACTAAGATATATTAAGATATATTTATTTTTGAAAGGTGCTACCCAGCAAACAAATGACGTTGATTTGACGTCGGATTAAATAAAAGTTTTAGACATCATTTTTCAACGTAAATCCAACGCCGGAACATAAAAAATATCAAACTGCCAACTTTTCCACGTGAATTAGTGGTGAGAAACAAATAAATGATGAACAGAAGTCGAGACCAAATCGTCACAGAGAACATAATATCTGACCAACCCATATAAACTATATATTATTAAACTGGGTATTATACTTTGTCTTAGAAGCAATATTTTCTTGACTCGGTGTATTTCATTTTCAGAAAATTAAACTATATGCGAATCATTAATCCTTTACAGAAAGTTAGTCAACAAACGATAACGCAAATAAATAAATAAATAAGTTAATTATTAGTCGTTAATCGATACTAATCATTGTATGTTGAGATGACACCTTTCGTCAATAATTGCAGATTCTTATCACAGTAATCAAATTATGTGTTAAGTGTTACTATGTTACGTGTCTAATCAGCAGCAATACATCAAGCGCAGCGGGTTTGCGGACACCCTCAGTTTATTAAATTCTATTAAATAAACAACCAGATATACACATAAACTCTGTGTTATCTTTATGGCATTCTAAAAAGAATAAAATATTAGTAGCATTCGTTTCTACTGACTTTTGCCAAATTTGTTGGCTTGACAATTAACATGATGTCACGAAATAAATCTGTAATGAATTCTGGAAATCGTGGCATAACTCTAAACCTTATAAAGTTAAACTTTAGGGGTATTTTGCATTCTGTTCTTACTCACAGACTATTATACACCAAAGTTCTACAACAAAAGCATATCAGTCATTTCTACACGACATCGCAGACAATTTAAAGGACATCGAAATTTCAAATTTGGTAATTAGCAGCGATGAGGAATTCGCTTTCAAAAGCGCAATAAAACGCAGTTTCCATTGATGTATGCACATGTTGTACTGAAACATTTAAAAGACTATTTAAAAAAGGATATTATTTGTATTATTGTATGTGTTAGCCCCTTTTCGTATGCCACCTATTCCTTTTTGTAGAGAAGGAATACGTGAGAACTTTATAAACACTTGTTATGACAACTAGATTTAAGAAAAACAGTCTTAGTTTAAATTTTGTCCTAGCATTTCCATATACAGAACAGTTTAAACCATTAATCACTCATATCTCGAACATCAAAGAAAATTTAGGTCCTTTTCGTAAGAATCAGGCCCTTTCCGCGAAAAGGGCACTTTTCGATTTTCAGTCATACCCCGCCATTGTTGTTGTTGTTAGTTACGGTGCGCATGCGTGCTTCATTGGTTCTAGTTTTTCAGCGTGTCTTGTCACACTTTAGGGAACCAGACAACATCGTAATCCAAAAACGACCCCCATGGACCATATAGACCCAACAAGTGGAGTTTTACATTACCTTTTATTTACAACGCATCCTTCGAAAAAATCCAATCTAGATGATTTATTATTAGTGGGTCGAAAAATTGTTGGGTCTGGACCCATTAATCGACTTGAAGACCCAACAATCGACTTAAGACCCACTTGTAAGGTTTAATTAAGCTGAAAAGACCCAACATTTTACCAAGTTTAAAACTATATATATATATATATATATATATATATATATATATATATATTGAATTATAAAACTGGTATTTTATAGATTCCTTTCAGAATTACTCAAATTAAAAGAAAGATTAAAACAGTCAATCTATGTTTCGAAAGTTCAGTTAAAATTTACTCGAAAAGAACAAATATTTACACAAAAAGAAATATCTACAATCAAAATTACTTACGAAAACAAAATAAATGAATAAAAAGCAAATTGTAGAAATCAAATTCTTACCTTGGTACCAAGCAAAAAAGAAAAAAAAACTAAATGAATCTATGCCCAAAGTACTGTAAAAATATCTGCCCCAAGATTCGCTGTGCGATCTCAATTTATACTGCATTTAGTCAGATTTCCCGCCTAACAAAAAAAACGTGGAAATCATGAATTGAATGATTATACTTGTCAATGTACAATATATTGATAAATAAAACCGGCCCATAGATAAAGTTACACAATGAAATAATTCAAAATTATGAACTATTATTTTATGCCTACCAATGAAATATAGGGAAATATCAGTGAGATAAAAGTGATAATCCACTGTTTTGAATCAGTGAAATTACCATTTTGATAATCCCCTGTTTGTGCCGGAACTACTTTTCCCCACCACGTAAATACAAGAGAATCCGCTGTATTTCAGACAGTGACAGCGAGTGAAATTTATTTACCTTGTTAAATCCAGTTATAATATTGAATTCCTGAGCCTAACTAGTTGTGAACAATGATGAAATTCGCCATAAATTATTTAAAATGTCTGATTTGTTAACATAACTCACATGGACAATATCCAATATGGCCGACTTTCAATTCAATTGATTGAATATTACTCGGTATTAATCCGCTTTTATAATTAAAGTATGTATGGCTAAAATTCAATAAATATTGATATACTGTGTAGAGAAAAGTAAATGTTATTTGATGAAAGTGTATTCAGTTTATTTCAGCAGAAGTAAAGTTATCATATGTATTGGAGATTGTCTGCACTTTTTTGTGCGGAGTAACTAAAGTACGCATTAACTGATTTGGGTCTCACCATGGGGAATTTATCGAAGGCCCTGAGTAAAAATGTCATAAATACCCATTTTTGACGTGTTGGCATAAAATAAAAAGAAGATTTGTTTGTTTTTTAGTGGAAGATGGGAATTTATTTCATTTCTTGAACACCATATGTTTATATTTTCACTCGTGGCTGCGCCACTCGTGAAAATATCACATATGGTGTTCACTCGATGAAATAAATTCTCATCTTTCACAAAAACAAACAAATATCCTCTATTTAATACTGGACCGATTTTAACCAAATTTGGATATATTTAAACATTTAAAAAATGCAAAACTTGCCATACATAATTTAATCAAAACAGATCTAATCGAAACTTGAAAATAATGAACAAAGTATTAATTTTCTTCTTTCTTTATGTTAAAATTAAGGCCCGTGTATCGAATTTGTGACACCGACATGCATCAGAATCTAAAGCGCAAAACTTTTGACTGCCTCTTTCACTACAACCTACCGATCCATGTTTTATCGGTGAAAGTTTGAATCGAATCCTCCAACAAATAAATGTGAAATTCGACACAATGCTCCATACAGTAAAAAATACAAAGGCTCATTATTCCGGTAAAAAGAGACCTAACATAAATTCCTGCCTTGACTTCCATCAACACATCCAACCTGTCGTTGCCATGTTTACATGTTGATTACTGCCTAGATTAGTCATATAAAGCATTCTGTTGCCAGAGTCTAAGAAAAACTTCAGCAAGAACATTTTCTTGTTGCGGAGGAATGTTACCCAAGCCGATATATAGTTATATTTGAGCACTAAGCAAAGCTCTTGTTAAGCATTTTGTGGAAAGTATTAATTTTTTGGCATTTATTTTTTATGACATCAAAAGGACATTCATTGTTCCCAGAAATAAAAACTATACGATCAATAGCTCATAATGGGTTTTTGTTAAGAATTAACTGAAACTTTTACAAATAAGGGTTTTACTGTAACGTTGCTGAGAATATTCTACAGTTAAATACTAAGGCCCATGTTCATTGATAAAGTTTTTGAATGAGACATGTCAAATGATAAGGGTCTTTTCAACTGAGCACTGTTATAAGACAGTCTCTCAGTGATCATTAAGTGGCAAACCGAGCAATCACATACTAAGGCATGGCAAAAAAGCTTGTCAAGGTCGACTACGGTCTACTTGCGTATGTTGTATCATAAGTATACAAAACATTATATAGCTGAGATGAATTATTCCGCCTTATATGTGTGATAAAAAGTAAGAAACAAGACACGTGTTTCTTCAAGACTAGTGAATAACACTTTAAAGAAGCATTTAAAAAAAAGCGTTCATATTCGGCCATTTAAATATGTCGATATGAGAAATTATTTACCTTTACGAAAGAAATAAATAATATAAACTTCTGCTATTTGGTTATTGCTAACTACATTTTGTATACATTTGAAATTCTAAATTGGAGTTGCTTAATGGTAATTAACCATCTTCATATGTTCCTTGTTTAACGTGTTCGAGTGGAGTTTGACGCATCACTAATTCACTTGATAGAAAATGTCAAAAAAGTGCTTCTTAAAGGGTATGTAATTTCCAGCAGTATTAATTTTAATGACATTTCCATGGTAGTATTGTCAACAAACGTGATGAAAGTGCCAGCATGCATAAAGATTGTACCTGTAAGCACTATATCAGTTTCAGTGAATAAATTGTAACAGTATGCAGGCATTGTTTAATTTTTACCTATTAAATAAAATTCCATAAGAATCACAGCAGGTACCGTCAGTGGTGTTCTGCCAACGTTCACTTTTTTCAACAAAATGATTCTTGAGGTTATAAAGTGATTTTCAGTCGTTTGGAGTGGAGGGATTATAAACACATAGCAACAAGTTTACAAGCGTCACTTTTGCAGGTTTAACGAAGTCTGTTATTAATTGTATAATAAAATTCATCACTTAATATGATTGTGCAATTGCAAGGTTAAACGTTTTCTGAGTTTAAGAAATGATTATATTCTTTGAAGCGTTCAAGGGTTAACATAATTCCGAAATGCTTTAATCATTGTAGTTTTTCTAGCGTGAATGCTTATGTAAAATGTGCCATAAATAATGATAGCACTGTCAATAAATAAAAGGAAATTTAAAGGTTATATTTATACTTGTTCTCTGATTAGTTTCTTTATTTACTGTTATTTTTTAGATTGTCGCTCTGACCATCTATCCTAGCATGAAAATAATATTTAATGTTTGCCTCATTAGAACCGTTTATAAAGAAAACATGCCCACAAAGTAGTGAAGAAATGGATACTATTTGAGAACTATTACACATAGAAATTAAGTGTATTAAGTTATGAAACAATAAAAAGTAGCAGCCTAAACTACAGGGCAATTTAAATCCTGGTTGAAAGTAAAAGTTTAAAATATATCAAAGTTTTCGGCAACAATTCAGTTTGAAAGTGACGTGCTAGAGAATATTTTCAATCGAGCAAAATTTAAAAGAAAAAAAAAACGCATTGTAACTTGGTACGGAAAGAGTAACGGATATTTTTCTTTTCTTTTATTTTTTCAATCAGTGCATTTGCACATACAAATCAAAATAATATATATTTAAAAGTAATCTTCAATGTTGCCAAATTAAAGTGTTCGAACATCTGTATTAGAAAGCATGCTTTGAAAGCATTTAGGTGTTGGTATCAAAACACGACAAATCCTGTGAATTTGATCTCGCGAGCATGTTCAACATAATTCATTTTGAAGATAAATGTAAGATATGGGACTTAATAAATATCTAAATCACAAAGGAAGAACAGGTTAAACTAATTCTGACGAGTTAATCGACTTGGTTATATCTTTACAAGCATCGGATTCAGGGATTTCTTGATCAATTGTTTGATATCTATTTAAAATTCTGTTACACGCTTGGAGAATATCTATTTTTAATATATTTTAATGTGAACTCTTTGATACTTTATGATGTAACATTAGGCAATGAAATAACAGAAACAATAGTCAATTCATAAGCGATTTCATTTTTTAGATAAAAGTTATTTCAATCATTTTTGCTAATGAGCACTAAGTCTCCAAAAATATTGTTATTATAGACATATGACTTTTCAACAATTTCACATGTATTTAATGTAGATAAAGTCGCCAGAAGGCGTATATAAAACAAACAAATCAAGAAATCAAAATACGAAATGTTTCGAAGGCGAGATAATCTGTATTCAGTAATCGACGAAAAGGTCGTCGAACAGCATTTACGCCTCCGTAAAGGGATTTCTGCCTGTTATTGATCTAATAACGAAATGCTTCATATCAAACTCGGTATATATTGTCATGTCAGACAGCTGTCAAAAAAGATTATATTGTGATTTTCAGTTGCAAAATAATCGGTTCTTCTGGTGAAGTACTACTACAATAACTGCAGTGTTCAGTATACATGTATTATAAATACTATATTTAACGACCAAAGAATAATTATTTTGCAATTGATTTGAGCTATCAAACAAATTTACACTGCCTGTTACAGCTTCAAAACATTATTTTAAAAGAAACACAACCAACTTCCGGTTAAATGTGTATGACTACGTCAGAAGTGATAAAGTGCGTCACCTCACGTTAAAGCTGTATGAAGAGTTTTTTGTTTCTAAAATTATTTTTTATTATTGTTTAAATTGTTGCTGCTGTTACTTCTGCTTCTGCTTTTTATGATGAAATGGTTAACAAAGGTAAATATATTTGATGGAAATTGACTTACAAGCAGTCATGCAATTATAAATAACACAAACTTGGAATTAGTTCTCACGGTTGAAATACAATATTATAATTAAATAAGCTAAATTACTTACCATTGCCTAATGAAGGATCAAGAAATACAATTATCTAACTTTACAGATAAACAAAAAAATGTGTATAAATATCTGGGGCATTGATTAAATATCACGTGAAAACGATGATTTTTCTTGCAAACAATATGTACGTTGAGTTGGAAAAGATGCAATGATGTTTTTAGAAAATATGCTATGATAAACAATCTGATTCTTGCAGATCAAATGTTGCTCTTCATTTTATAAACGGAAAAAAATGGAACGACCATTGTATGAGCTTAAATGCAGTTTTAGTTAGACAGCTTGAGCTTAAGTTTTTGACTCTTTTTTATATATATTTGGTGAACCTATCAGGAGTATTCGTCGCTTCTGCAAACATTGTGTGGTATTTAATTGAAAGCCAGGGAAAATGTGATTTATATTATCACAAATAATTATCATAGCAACTAATTCTCGTTAAAGCTTACCAAACACTTTAACAGCTCCCGTTTTTACACAGGTTCTTATTATTTGTCTATTTATCATAAACGAGTTCCAGCTGCCAACATATACAAAATCCCCATTAAACTAATTCCGTTTGGAAATGTTAAACATGTCATCTTGCAACATTTTTAAAGAAAATGATTGAAATTTTTATCAGTTTCGGCTTCCGAAGTCATTTCGTTCTTCGAGCTTTATTTAAAGTCAACTAAACAGGAAGAGCGCATTTTCATAATGAACCGTTCATTTTTAAAATGATAAATGTTCGGTCTTTTCTTTTTCATAAATGTTCACTATTGTTTGAATATTATTCTTTCAAAATTTGTTTGTCTTCTTAAACAACTTTTTAAGTCTTTTTAAATCAAATTTAGATCATGCACTTAGGTACAGGAATACATGAGATGGTTGCTGTTGAATAAGAATAAAAACACTGAATGTAAACTGATGTCAGCAGTAAGCTAAAGAAACACACAAAAAATACAGACACAGGGTTAATTGCATGTGTCACTTACAATAATTTGTTATCCGAATTGAAATAAGTTAATAAGTTTTAAGAATATAGTAACTTGCATCTTAATTTATCATAAAGCAATAGAACAGGCCCCTGACGGGACTCGAACCTTCGACTTTCCGCTCCGAAACTACTTATTAATTAATCATAATATATGCTTTAAACTGCATACCTTAACATGAAATTTTAGTTGATCTAAAATACTTACTCTAGCTAAATGTTAAGGCTACAGCTAAGTCATTTTAATGTATTCCGAAAAAAATAAATCTGAATGCATTTACTATGCCAAAAGCTTTTTGTACTGAAAGCAAAAAATATATCAAAACACAGACTTTCCAGATCAGACACTTACACATGCGCATCAACATTAATGATGTATTCTTTCAGTTAAACCAGCTTGAAACCTTTCAAAGTAACAAAAAAGATCATTCAGACGGCAAGGAAGCAGAATATTTGTGCCTCAAAAGTTGTCATAATCTAAACCCATTAAGTTTACTTAATCTAACATCAATATCTAGGAATGGCGAAATAAGGCCCAATTTACAGTTACTGTAAATGAAAATGTTATGTTACTGATGAAGTTTGTGCTCAGTATCAGAAATACTTTTCCCTGCGTTATGAAAACAAAATCATAATAAAGTCAGTTTGGGGTTAGTTAATGCAAAACATTAGTAGCAACAAACAATTTTAATCATAACTAAGGGCAATTTTAAAAGGATTTATGTCACTATATTCTTTTCAGTTATTTGTTGTATTTCTACGTGACATCATACAGTTTTCATTTCTCAAAATGGCTTTAAAACTCTCATTGTTAAATGTCTAATTTACTTCAATCTCTATCATTTGGTGACAATTTTGAAATTTCCACAATCATTATTACATTATGTCTGAGTTTTACCCATGGCCTCATAAAATGATGCTTTTAAACGACCGAAATGTATAAATTGCAACGTTGTTTCTTTATAAACTAACACAAACATTCCGTACAAACGGTGTCCAAAGATTTAAGCCGGTGATGATATTGTGCGAAGTGAATTTAAATGTGAAAGACTAGTGTCATAGAAGTTTCGGGATGTTTTTAGTACATATTTGCTTCTAAAATTAATTTCTTACATTATATAAATTATCTTGCACTTGAATTTCTGTTTTAATGTCCATTTAAAGATAAAACAAAAACACGTTAGGATCAGCATTCAGTTTGGTAAGTAAAACTATTCCTGTCGTCTTCTGAAACCTACTCTTACGACTTAAACATTAAAAGTTCGGTTCTTACCAATAAAAATACACACACATTGAACCGTTTAGATGATTAAGCCTTGGGCCTAAACTGAATTTCTCATATTTTTTTTTCATTAGCAATGTGAATGATGTAAGGAAACATACGAACCAAGTGAAGCATTTCTTAAGGTACGGATTTTTTGTTTGCAAATATCTGACAAGATATCATGTATAAGTTCCTATATAAATTCAGTAGTGTCGATACAAACATACCGTGTATAGTAATGGTGATTGGTATCTCAAAACATATTTCGATTCGTTAATTGTTTAAAATTACCAGGCGCATGTTTTGATGAAACATACTAATAAGTGTGTTGCAGTGGTAAAGTAAAATTGGTATAAGCTATTTATTAATTAAAATGCAGCTATCGACTAGAAATATTCACGTGATATACACGAACCAATTCATCGCGGACAAGCAACGCTGATATTATAGCATATTTTAAGCTTCAGTATTGACAGGATCTTAAATTGTAGAGAAAACGGAGTATTTTTGTTTTGTCAATACACTGAGTGAATTTGCTTCTCTTTACTATATGAAAGTTTCTTTCTAAACCACTGTGAGTTAAAAAGTTACAGTTGTATTACATTAAATGTGTATATTTGTGATTTAAATGGAAAGAATTTGTGTTGTTCCTGACTGAAACGGTTCTTTGATTCGGAAAATAAATTTTAAACGTGTGTTTACGTGAAATCTGCTGGAATATGAATTATACAAAATTAGACAATGAGACACAGTCATTTGACAAAGATGGATGGAATTTGAGACCATTTGCTCGAGTAGGTATCAATTAAATAATATATATAATATTATATTATATATATATATTCGTATTGTTTCTCATGTTTTATAAATAAATAACAAAGATTTATTTTTTTAGTAAATTCACTAACTTGACGTCGATATTTTATTTGTGAACTCATTATACGAACACCCATATTTTAATCACAATGTGAGTCAGTTTGTTTCCTACGAAATGTTCAATAATTAAAACAAACATATTTATGTAAATAACTTTCTGCTTAATATTTTTAAGCAAACGAAGGCCCAGACAACTCAGCAGACAGAAAGATAAAGTTGTTTTCTTTCTTACTGAGTTTCTGTCGACATTATGTACTATGCTCAGATTATTAGAACATTTTTATATTCCCTTATAGACGCTTGGTACTTTATAAACGCTTGGTACTTTTAAATATTATTTGAATAGCAAACCGAGTCGTACTTTGAACTTGACGTATGATTGTGAAATAAAGTATTACTAAGCTATTATACATGGTTCTGTTGTAATGTTTTGCTATGTGTTAAAGCCTGACATAATTTAAAGCTTGCAATCTATTTTGATGAATTTTAACATTTATGTCACAGGAAACTTTGTGTTGTTAAATTTTGCTGTTCTTTTCTTATTTCTTCATATATGAAAATTGAACGATAAAAATTAAAAGAAGTAACTCATCGCATGTCAAAATTGTGCGTGTGGCGTCTTGGTCTATTTTTATGTACGTCGTACCTTTACCGTAAAAAATATGTTCTTTATTACCCTGAATACGCATTACCTTGTTTATCGTTTCGAAAAAAAATGGAAAGTGAAAATTCGATGCCAGACTTTCACACGTAATTATGTAACATTTCACTCTATATTCTTCACGTGCCGTCGCTGTTGTTATTATGTCTTAGATCTCTTTTGCATTTGAAAACATCTTTCTACGCTTACCAGGTTCTTTAGTTTTTTGTAATTTTTTTCAGCCATACCAACGAGGCTGTTAATTATGAGTTTACAGAGAAAATAGTTTGTTTATCATGATAACTTGAAATGTCTCTTCTAACGGGAATACTACTCAATAATCCATAGCATTACTTAACGTACAGAAAATGGGAAACGTTAAGCGACTTTTTATTACAATAACAAAACGCCTTTGAAGAACCTAGAAAGAACTCCCTTGAATTAGTAAAGCACACAGCGTTTGTATGATTTGATTCTTCAAGACTGCTACATATTTTAGAGCTTACATTTCTTTCTTATCTGTTTGAGTCATCTCAAAGTTACTGTTATTATATATATTTACATTTTTAAAAAGTGCTCATTTAAATAACAAGTGCTCATTTCAATTAGTGTCAGATAGCTGTTTTGAGGAGAGGATCTCGTAAAGATATAACTGTTAAATCCCTTTATACCTAGAAAGATTATAAAATTTGATGTTTGTGTTGAAGTTCTTTATTCCTAGAAACTTAGTTGGTATGGCTGAAAACTATTACAAAGAACTATACAACCTGGTATTGTAGTCTTTAAACAAGAAGTGCCTACAATATAATTCATGTGACATTAATGTCAATGATTCCAGGCGTAGGCAGTAGATTTTAGCGATGATTTTGAACAATGTCAGTCAGACAAACGCAGATGGATTCAGCTGTTACTAAAAACAGTATTTTGAACCGATCCTGTTAAGTGATCTCAACATGATATTTCTTACGTTGATCCTTGTCATCAATTATCATGCCAAAAAGTTTCTTTAAAAACAACCAACTTACAAAACTATTTGCATGCACCCTTCCGATAAAGCTGTGTGTCACTCGTAATTTAATTCTTAATTGCAAATACTTGCTTCTCTCTTTCTAAACGTTTTGTGGTGGGAGAACTGGAAAGAATGATAATAAAATTAACACATTTGTCACTAACAGATATGTTTAAAGCTTGTTAAACCTTAGGATTGACAAATTACTTATTTTTTTGTAAATGCATCATATATGTTCCTGAATGTAATCACATTTTACTCGAGGAAATATGCAGGGTTACAACACCGCTTCCTATCGCATTAAAGTAAGAAATAAGGTGATTTGAATATAGAGGTGATATGATTTTCTGTAAATGGAAATACGCGCTTTGGAAGCAGAAAGAAATACGCAGATAGAAAATTCCTCTGATGTTCAAGTGACAGTAAAAATGATTTTAGCCTAATTGCTTTTGCATATCACCTGAGAGAGAGTTAAGCTGCCATTTGAAACTAACTTCCGAACTCTCTGAAACAGCAGGCAACGAGAAACAAAAAACAAAAACAAAAACGTCGACACTGATTAAGCTTGAATCACGAGGAAAATAATACAGCTCGTTTTTATACCCGTTTCTGCTATAACTGCTGAATAAAGCAAATTGCCCAATTGAACATGGCAAAATTAAATAAAAAATACTGAATTCGAAAAGATTTTTTCGTTACTCATTTTAACGAATTACATGTGACAAGAAAGAGAGGCGTATACTGAGAACACTCAACACTCAACTGTGTGTGCGTGTGTGTGTGTGTGTGTGTGTGCGTGCTTGCGTGCGTGTGTGTGCGTGCGTGTGTTTAAGCTCTTGTAGATGGTGGGAAATGAAGATAAAAACAAATTTATAGACACTTCCATACTGGTTTTTATGATTTATACACCTGCAAAGGTGTATATTTAAGGACGCATAGGACGAAGCAGGTGGTATAATTGGCAATTACCACAACCATACAGTCCAGTATAACGATGTTTAGATTTCTAAAAATGTTAAAAACTAAAAAATGAAATACACAAGACGTTTTGAACCAAAGTAACAAATAAAACCGATGATATGTAAACGTTAATATTTTGTCTTAATAAACACCAGTCCTGTATAATTACAAAATAAAAATCTTATTTGATTGCCGTAGATAATTTGCTTTGAAGAGAATAATCAGTTCGAAAAAAAAGCTTTTTGCTTTGATATCGAAACATCCGTCTCAAATAGTTTTACAGACAGACCAAACTTTGACTTGACAAAATCAGTGTTATTTATTACTTATGCTGTTCTCCTTAGGCTTTACATATTACGATACTATTATGGATAATAACATGTGCAATAACGTACGTTATCTTTCTTTTTTCTATAATAGTTTAGCATTGCAACTGCAGTTTTTGAAGAATGGCTGTTTACGAAAAGGAATATACCAACTCATTCAGGATATTTTCTTTTTTTCAGGAAAGTTTCTACATTGCACTGGGTTTACAGTGGCTGAATACAGTACTCATAATATCACTGAATACTGCGGTTATTGTGACAGTCCTCCGTTACAAGAAAAAGTCCCGGCTGTACTTTCTTCTTATGAATATGGCTATTGCAGGTTAGTAAAAACTGAACGTTGCCAGTATGAAAAATAGGTTTAAAAATATATTTTTTCCACATACATCACAATTTGCAATTACAAATAAATGAGCAAAAAGGATGGAAAATATATACATATAATGTACACATTTCTTCTTTGAAATTGAGGTAATTATTAAATAAGTGCAGCTCATCATCCTAAGTATATTTTAAATATTCGATCCTGGTCTGTGCTTTATCATAGGAAACTGTTGTATGACTACTACAATAGTCGTTAGGTTAAACAGCATTGTCATAAATGTTTATTCTACAGAAAATAATTGACACGTGATTTGCATATAGATTAAGGGCCCCTGATACCATATTATATTAAAACCTGTTCTGTTTAGACTTGGTCATGTTGGTTAAGGGATTCTTTGTTACAGATCTTACCACTGGGTTGATTGATGCATTAGTTAATTCTTTGGAGAGAACGTTAGGCATCGAATACCTGAATTATTGGTGGTTTGGTGGTGAATTTATTTGCAGACTTCAAAGAACCTTGAGCAGCATTTCTCTTTGTGCATCCAATTTCATTCTTGCAGCTACCAGTGTAGACAGAGCATTGGTGATTGCAAAACCAATGATGAATTTTAAAAGAGGTATAAATAAATTCATTACGTTGTGTTATTACAAAAGAAAAGCACCACGAAATTCAAAGTGCTTAGAAGTTTTATGAAAACCGATATTTCAGAATATTTATGAAATGTGTTTGTCAATTTAAGAAAACGTGTTTCTGGAATTTCAAACAAAGAGATCAGTGAGTCTGAATTATTATTTAGATCGCAAACTTTCCTGGATTTAAATAAATGGACAAGTATCAGACAACTACGAATGCAATAAAATAATTGGAATACAAAAATAGTTATACGCACCTTGGAGCATGAAGTTATCATCTGGTTTTATCATTTAAGATAATTTGAAACCTCTTGAACCTTGAAACACATATATATTTGTAACAGGATACACGCTACAGAGGATTCTAATCTTAACCTGCTGGTTGCTGAGTACCGCTATCAGTTGCCCACTGTTTGTGATACATTCTACAGAGATGTACGATCCCAGTTACATGGAAGGTGTTCAAAGAATTCCACAGTGTAGTGAAAATCTTGGCCTTGCTGGCTGGAAGGTATTCGACAATACCGGATTTTGTGCTCGTTGTTTCAATGCTGTAAAACACACACATAGGCAGAAACGTACTGTCGTGAAATATAACGATATCTTTCCCAAATTCATTATATTTCCATTTCTATAAAATTGAGACTGTAGCAAATTTCAGACACTTACTATAACCTCTAGGAAAGAATCTCATATTGAAGATTTAAATTAAAAACATGATCCATTTTCTCTGGAAATGGAAAATATCGCTTTAATTTACCTAAGTGTATGCATAACTTGTGCATCGTTAAATTGAATGTAAATCACCTGCTCGATTATTAGATGACCACCCTCTTTCTTTCCGTTTCAGATATTTTTCTGTTTGATGCTTACTTTTTATGTAATGATACCACTGGTGATTATTATTGTCAGTTACTGCATACTGATCTCCGCTATCTACAAAAGGGCGAGGAGTCCCCCAAATAGTTAGTATGAATTATTTTATTTATTCAAATAATTAAAATCGAAAAAGTTGTGCTGACGACTTTTCTATCAGACGTATTTATTATGAGAAATCTAACCTTTCTAATATGATCGTCTTTTGTTTACATGGCTATGTTAGTTTATGATAATTGATATCACAGTATTGATGATTACGGGTTACAGTAGTCTAGAACGTTATTAGAATTCGATCCGTTTACACCGTTTGTTTGTTTGTTTCAGAATCTGTAGCATGTATTGAGATTAGTAATAAATGATTTTTTGGAATGTTATTGTAGGTGTCCATGGTGTTGACAATTTGAGAATATCCCTAGTGTTTAACAGAGGTCTTCCAAATTCTAAAACTAGAAGCATCAAACTGACATTTGGAATTGTACTAAGTATGGCGTTACTTTCTTTACTCAGAACGCACAAGAAACTCATCACGCTGATGTATACATTTGATCAATCAGGAAAAATAGCTCTTTGAACATGATATGAATTCGTTAAAACAATCAAGAGAAACATTTGTAGGAGTCGTTTATGAAAAGGTGTAGCTATCATTATATTCATGTATTTATAAAACGTATCCAAGAATTTGAGTGTTTGACAAATATAACATTTAATATAACTACCATTTTTATTTTACGAGTGGCTTGTAGGCTGAGTTCAATTTACTGTCACAAACTGCTCTGCCTTTTCTTGAGGAAATTAACTCTTATACTCTTACTATCATATAACTAAGTGCATTTCTACACTACTTATTTACTAAAATATTCTTCCTTTTCAGGCTTTATTAGCGCTTGGACTCCGTTTTTCGTCATGTTGTATATGCATATATTTCACAACTTTCATGACCCTGTCGTAATGGTTTTCATACCAACATTTTACTGGAATTGTTCGGTAAATCCAATTATATTCTTTGTGTTTCATAAACGGAAATCTACAAGCGCAACTACAAGTGTTTATTCTAGTGACACACCTTTGAATAGATTAACTTATTCTGGAAACTCATCAAGAAACGCACCAGTTAGAATACTGCCGAATGCTGAGACGACATCATTGACAGCAAACAACGCGAAAATCTAGTACAAAAATGCAGGGTTTTGAAAGATGTACTCTCGAAATCGATTAAAGAATGCATTTTTGTGTAGAAATAATAAAGCATGCATTTTGTACTATTTTTTTCTGTATTTTAAATGGTAGTTAATAAAGAAAGTAGTCTTTTATTAAAATCGTTCGTTTCAGAGAAAGTCGAGGACATTAACACGCAAATTTATAGGAAAACATGTTCAAAACTTAAGTGTTATATAACTTGCTTTGTTTAATGGTTAAGAAACAAAGTTATTTGTGTTTGTTTTCAATTTCTTTCATCTATATTCAGATATTTCAGATATATTTAATACTCTGTGACAATTGAGTAAGTAAACAAATTCAAACTTTCTTTATAATTTTCTTTCTTTTCTATGTATTTTGAATCAGGTAAATACACCAGCTCTTTTAATTTCATACTCAATCTAAAAGTAACTATCACACTTAAAATATGAGAAAATAATGTTTGATATTGGATCTTCCACAACTTGAAAACAGTATAAATTGATATTTGTGAGCGAAAATATAATGTTCTATTCAGACTGAAGGCCAGGATATCCTCATTCCAATGAGAAACTTCTTCACAAAGTGTCAAATTAGTACCGTCCACTTACTGACTGTCAATTGTCTAGGATATTATCAAAAGCAGAAAGTGGTTCATACTAATCTTTCAATATATTCAATACATATATACTGTTCAGACCTAGCTGTTAAAGACATGAATGCCGTCCAACGTTTATTCATTTGCATCTCTTTACGCGGTACTGATTGTTGAAGTTCTTTATAACAGAGGCGGCCTTTAACTTATACACAGAGTTATTTTGTTATTTTCCGATGTATCTATTTTATATGCGGCTTGTTTCTTTTTCCATTTCGTCAAAGACACTTCAGATTAAAAGAAAAACATATTAAAGCTGTTAGTTCTAAATAATATTATTATATTATCATAATTAAATTGTGTGTATATATATATATCCCACTAAGGAGCCCTTATAATTACATAATACACACATATATATATATATATATATATATATATATATATGTATATATGAAAAATAAGTGTGTATAATGTAATTGTAAGGGCTCCTTAGTGGGTCATCTGACAAGGAAGTAAACTAAATTATGGAAATAAGGCTTCAATAATACTTCCGATTTTAAAAGAAAACACTTAAATCGATTTCAGTGTTTGAAAATTGTCCTAAAAAGATATGACTTTCTTAAATTACAAACATCATTCTCGGACAATACTTTTCTAGCATACATTGTGTAATTATCTCACATTTATAAAATAATTTGTCCATTCAAACTGATAGAAAACATATCGTATGTTGCAAATATGGGCTGACGCTCATTACAATGTATCAATCATTGTTGTTTTAAATAACATAAGATATGTGTTGTCATGAAATGTCAAGCGAAAAATAGAAGCAAATGTCAGGACAGCAATTTGTCAGATTAACCCGGAAAATCTTTTGGTAATAAACATATTATCATTTAGACATAAGTGACACCTTAATATACGAGGTAAATTAAGTGTAAACAGTTCTAGCGTTTCTTACCCACACTAACTGGTCGTAGAACTAAAATGATTTGTTTGTCTTGAACAAACGACGGTTATACTCGTTTTTACTGTTAATATTTAATTTCGGACTACATCAGCGTTTATTTCTGCACGTGTACTTGTTTCGTGTCTGATACTTGTGAAAATGTCGTTTTTAATGAAAAGGAAAACTAGCATGTTTTGGCCTCCAAATATTCCCTTATACTTGTTCTTTCACGAACTAAGAGAATTGTAACTTTAGTTTCTTAATTCATAATCAGTTTCTCCATTTTCCCACAACTTATTGAGTACTTTCAGGTTTATATCTATATTCATCATTATACCATAATAACAAAATGAGCATGCTTGTTGAAAATTATACAGTTATTTGTATATTTTTCCAGTCAGTAAACTTTCAATCAAACAGAAATACGACAAATTAAAAAAAATAGCTTAACCAGGATAAAAACAATAACCCTGATTTTGTTCCATCCAGTTTTGCTTGTTTGGTATAGAGAATGAAATATTTCTTTTTTCGGAATATCAAAATAGTTGTTTGCAACGCATAATGAGACAAGACACGGAATGCTATATTTCATCAGACCTAACCCGTTCATTTAACTATTTTGAGAAATATTGTATTGTGTTCAGTGTTGTGTTGATATGTTATTCTTCGTCCTGAACGACAGATTTTGTTGTTTAAGGTCGTTAAGATTGTTCAGCATTTGACTACGAGAAACAAGTCAATGTAACTGAAATGTCATCTGGGATCACTGTCACGATACTGAAATGTCTGTTTTGCGTTTTAACATTCCATGCCGTATTTCCCCTTGTCCCTTTCCTCAAGTTTAAGTAGTCGAGACTCAAAATAAACATCTCGGTGACGTTCACTGCGAAAGTCAATGAATAAATTATTCTTGAAAAGGCATTAAGAAACAAAATTTGAAATAATCATAAATTATGATGTTGAATGTAAGAGACAAATATCGAAAATAAGATTTCAATTATTTGTTTTGAGTCTGCTTCATAAGGCATTTGGAACTTGTTATCAAAACGAACACAATCCTTATCGACAGTTTGTTTAAATTACACGAATAAGTGTATTATTTCGTTTCTTTAATTTATGAAATTAATAGGGGCAATTTGAAACTTTCAATTAAGCAACAATAAAATTATTGCTTAATCAATTACAGTGCAAAAAGTCATTATGGTTACTATTTGTAATATAATAAGAAAAGTCTTATTCCGTGTTAACTTTTATTTGGCAGAACAGTTTGAGACAGGCAGAAACAATATGACAAATATTATAATTTTTTAAGTGTTCATTTGCTAGATGCAGGGACACGGATTTGAAGCAGAATACGATGTTTAATAAAATCAATTATTGATTTAAGTTGAAAACGTCAGAGCTTCAGTAGAAGTCAAATTGTCGTTGAACAATATAACTATCAATTTTCATTAGTGAAGTGCCCACACCATCGTAAACAAGAGAGTCATGGTGGCCCTAAATTGCTCTATTGATTACATGTATTACTGCTAGGAGATATAAGTGCGACTGACTCACAGAATTTAGCTGATTTTGTTTTACTTTAAAATTTAAGAGAAGATAATATACACCTGTGAGTCAGTCGCTTTAATGTATGTATTATCAAAATATTACCATTTATAAACCAATATCAAGTCTTTAGAATCTTCAGTTTTTTTTTTTTTTTGTTTTTTTTTCATTTTTGAAATTCCCTTTCAATTAAAACACACGCCACAAAGAGGTGGAATAATAACAAAGCATGAACAGACCTGCGCTTGTTTTGCAATTTGACAATTTAAAAATAGAAATTTGATATATTTATCCAAACTTATTCTTCGTGTGCACAAAATGTGTCGGTAAGTTGGAAAATTTCAAACAGTCACAGGCTTGACTGAAAGACTTTGCAGGCCTACATTATTTCCACAGTTTATACCCTTGTATGTCCTTTGAAAATTACCTCAAAGGTTTTTTATTCAAAAAATAGACACCGTTTAGAAAGATCTTTTTTAAAAAATTCAAATAAAACAACTATTGAAAAAATAGGACAAAATAAACAGCGAAATCAAAGTTAAAAGTTTTAGATGACAACCAATTTGAGGGTCGTCGAATTGTCTTGATTTTCGATAATTATCGATCATGGCTAAAATTATAACTATTTAGGACATTGGCAATGTAATATAAAGACTCATAGCACGAAACAAGAAAAATGGATTCGGGCCGCGTGTTTTCTAGACTACATCAATCATACAGGAACAAGTAAATTACATTAATCGAAGATTTTTATGTCAGTATATAGGGCACTTAGAGTTGTTATATCTAAAAGTAAAATATTTGGTGGTTTCTAATACTCCACACTCACAAAGCTATATGATTCTGATTTGGTTAAGGAACTTGGACAGTTTAATTAAAAAAAATCCGACCTGTATTTGCTTTTCGGAAAGAATGATGGAAACTGAACACTGAAATCCAGTCTGGATACATGAACTGACGTAAATTAATGCACTGCTTAGAAATAAATAATAGATAACGTAATTGGAAGTTCAACCAGCAGTGAAGATACTGCCCCATCATATCGAATTATAAATTCGAAAGCAGGGAGTATAAGCACAATCTATTAAACAACTGTAACTATAAACCACACAGTCATGCCTTCATTTCAGATAGCAGTGTGTACCAGGAACGGTAGTTAAATATACTCCTTATATTACACCATTTAGACAAGATAGTTAGGAAAACTTGGGTCGAAGTTCATCATTTATCTGACATTTGCCTTTATTCTAAGACGCAACTTGACGTTCCAGACAAATACATCATTCAACCGTAGTTATTAGCGTAGTTTCAATGTATCTCTAAAGGACAATTAGAAGACAATCTTCTAGTTGAAGAAAATCAATGTCACTTAAACGCATAAGCAGCATAGTTTCTGTTTGTAAGCCATTTCTGCAGTTACTGTTACAGTAGCTTTTATGCTTTAACCAGTAAATTAAGGCATTTGACGTATTTGCAAATCTCAGGATGATGTTTTAAATGCTGGAAAGTGAATGTAAATGGCGAAGTAAACAAGCGTTTATCTACTTATATATGTTTGTTTTGTAATGATCAGAAAGTCGAAGATGAAACGCACTTCTCAATCCAATGTTCGGTGAGTAATTATAAAAAAAAACAGATATTATGAACATAAACTATAATAATAAAATGAATTATCTTATGTTAAATAGCTAGAGATACCGCAAACGCCTATCTTATAAGAAGAAATTCTTCGTTTAATCGCTAAAATATTGTTTATATAACAAATTGCACTCTACTATATGTTAACATCGAGTTCCTTTAAATTCTTTGGTTTACCTATATATTTTAGTCAATACATAATTATGTACACTGTCTTTCGTATTATTCACTGGAATGTTTGTATTACAATATTGGTGATAGTATCATCATAAGTTTATGTGAAATATTAATGTATATATGCTTAAGGTGACTTATACGTCCTGTGGGCCGTTTGTAATGTTAGATTTTTTATCACTTTTATTTGTAAATTATCATACACATATCACTCGCTCACTCACTCACTCACTTACTTATACTTACTTATATTGGACAACGAAAATAAATCTTTAAGCTCTGATGGAGATAACTACAGTCAAGTTGGACCGTTACAGATGGTTCTCTATAAGTTTGTTGGAGAACTGCCGAGCCGTTAAGGGAGACATCTGCTGAAACTAAATGCTTAGAAAAAAAGTTATTTTACGCACTGTCATCCAAATTCGTCAATTTACTTAAACGTTTCTGAAGGCATCGACCATACAGACAACTGGTGGCGACATAAAAAAACATAAATAATATTTTTGGGAATGTTGGTGTAATGATACTGCGGTTTGAAAGATTGTTAAATAAGTTTGCTATTCTAGATCTTACAGCTGTTGCATGAGCATTGGAGTGAGATAGTGTGAAAAAATTGGTCAATCTAAGAAACATTATCAACAGCTGAGAGAAAATATGAGGATGTCATTAAAAGCAAAATGACGATTTGGCGTAACAAAGCTTTGAATACATCGTTAAGGTGGTGTCACCTGTCTGATAATATGAGTATTCAAATCGATTTCTGACTTCAAGATTTAACACTAGTTTGAATCTTAGTTTCGCTGCTTTTGAGATTGTACTTGGTATCAAGGCTATTCTCCATCTGAAACCTTTTTCTGTTTATATTATTCATCGCATAATACTGTCCGTTCGTTTGTATCTATACACTGCTTGAGAAAAATATAAAGACAAACTTTAAGGATTAACACTTAAAACATTTTAATTGGTGATATTCCTGCAAAAGCTGTCCGTGTCAATTGTGTTTCCCCTAAAATTTAGTAGATACCATTTTTTTACTTTGAATGCAGATTTTTGTAAAATAATTGCCTGAAAAGGAAAATGCTCCCATGCGGACTCCGTTTCAGATATGCTCTCAAGTGGATTCAGAAATGAAATTATACATGAATAAAATTTTGTCGTTAAATTAGGAAATTTCTAGACATATTAAGCTCGTCTGTTTTCGAAGAAAAAGTTGAGCTATTTCGGTCACTGAGTCGTCGTCGGCGGCGGCGGTGTCGTGTAAAAAAAACTCTAATTCAGCTGATTATTCATAAACCATGAGGGCTAAGAGTTTTGATATTTGGTGTGTAGCATTGTCCACTGGACCTTTAAAATCATGACTCCGGGGTCAATATTTGCTCCGCCTTGGGGCTTATACATAGTTTTTCAAGAAAATCTTTAAAAATCCTCTTCAATCTCCTAGAGCTTTGCAATTTGATGTGAGGCATAGTCTACTAGACATCTACCATGATTGTTGATATTGTGTCCTTGGTGTAAAAAATAGCCCCATCCCAGTGGTCACTTGGTTTTGCCTAGTCTGGGATAGCGCAAAGTCTATTACATTACTATTTACTTAAATGGGATTTATTTATCTTTATCATGCGTAGGTATATTTTAGCCCCTCCCCCGCCAAAAAAAAAAGATCAATTCTTCACACTTTTGGTTGGACAGGTACTATTTTTTTTCTTTTCACTGTTTTGTTTTTCTCTTTTTCTGGAATTAGTAGGTGCTTGCTTGTTTCGGATAATTTAAACAAAGGAACGTCGGTGCCACTCCGCGGTTCTCTTAGTCTTAGAAATACTTTTTCGTGATGTTAGTAATTTAAGTCAATCACTCAATTGTTTCTACGATGCAGACTCGAGCATTCATTATTTAAAGCAAGTTTTAAGATACTATGTCTGAAGAAGTGTCGGGACCATTTTTGAATAACCAACAACTTATGTATTAGCATCACATGACTTTCTTTGTTTTTCATTATGGAATGGCTCTTATTTGTGATGCGTTTTAAGCTATATATGTTACAGCCAATCTGTGAAATCAGCCGTTTCATGAAATGGCTAAAATTTTTAGCCTTTTCGTGAAATGACTAATTCACTCAGCCGTTTCATGAAACGGCTAAATATTTCAGCCTTTTCATGAAATGGCTAAAATCTCTATGTCAGTGTTACACAGATTGACTGGTTCACTTTCAGCCAATCTATGTAATAATGTCTTGAGTTTAGTTATGCCTTAGATATCATAACTAGTATAATTTATTTGAATATACCATAAAAAACAATAAAAAAAGAACATATTTAAACAATAAAAAAAGAACATATTTAAAATGATCATAGTCAAATTAAAGCATTGTGCAAGCTAATTAAAACGTATGATAAACCCCATTCCCACTACCCTTTGATTATCTACATTGATTGCTTTGATCATGGTTTAAGTGACAAATTGTGTAACTAATCATCATTAATAATTGGATAATTATACTTGGTTTACTAATGTATGATAAACCCAAATCCCACTACCCTTTGATTATCTACATTGATTGCTTTGATCATGGTTGAAGTGACTAATTGTGTAACTAATCATCATTAATAATTGGATAATTATAACTGGTTTACTGAAGTATTATTAATAGTTACTTGTTCTGAATTTAATTACTTCTTTGATCATACCTGAAAAAAAGAAAACTTGAATTGTGTCAACAAAATGCCTTCTTTAAAAAATGTGTTTAATCATACTTTAATTACTATTAATTGAATCTTCAAAAATTGCTTAAGCAATATAATTACTCATTATTGCTATAAAAGCATGTGTTTTCTTACGTTCATTACATTTTAACTTTGTAAGTGATTCAATGTGATTCAAAATGGATAATACAGCGGTTGAACTCAAATTCCGTGAAGCTTTTTTTCGGAAGTATTCCCAGTGTGAGAAACATCTTCTTCCAAGGGATGTTTACTATGAGACAATCAGTGATCTGAGGTTAGCAGCAACCACTGAAACAAAGAAATCTAGACATCAGTACTACCTCCTGTCCAAATATGAAATACTACAGTGTGGTGATGTTGAAAAGCTGATCAAGAAAAGAGAATCACCTGAAGAACGTCCAGTGTATTATGTCACCATAGAAGATACGTATGATATAATCAAGAAAGCTCACATATCTACTGGTCATGGTGGCCGTGACAGAATGTTGAAACACATCAAGGAAAAGTATGCCAACATAACAAAAGACTCTCTTGAATTGTTCAAGTCCTATTGTGTTGTTTGTCAAGAGAAAAGAAAACGTCCGAAGACCAAGGGTGTTGTTGTTAAACCTATCCTATCTAGTGCCCAGGTTGACCTAATTGACATGCAGTCTCTACCTCAAGGGCAGTATAAATGGATTATGGTTTATCAGTGTCATCTTACGAAGTTTGTGATCCTACGCTCCTTAACATCGAAAAGAGCAGCAGAAGTAGCCTATCAGCTACTAGATATTTTCCTTCTCTTCGGTGCCCCCGCCATTCTACAGAGTGACAATGGTTCTGAATTCACCGCACAGGTTATCACTGAGCTGAAAGAGTTGTGGCCACAGCTCGTTATGGTTCACGGAAAACCAAGACATCCCCAAAGCCAGGGCTCAGTAGAGAGAGCGAATAGTGACATTAAGGACATTCTGGTAGCCTGGATGAGTGACAACAACACCAACGACTGGACAGTTGGCCTGAAGTTCACACAACAACAGAAAAACTGTTCACACCATGCTGGTATAAACCAGACACCTTACAAGGCACTTTTTGGCGAAAATCCAAAAGTGGGACTAACATCTTCAAGTCTGCCAAGTGAGATTCTGGAACGACTACAGTCTGAAGATGATCTCCTAGCTATCTGTGGCCAACAGAATACAGCCGACGAGCCACAACCAACACTTGCTAGAAACGACGAGCCACAACCTACACCTGTTACAACCGACTAGCCACAACCTACACCTGCTAGAACCGACGAGCCACAACCTACACCTGTAAGAACCGACGAGCCACAACCTACACCTGCTAGAACCGACGAGCCACAACCTACACCTGCTAGAACCGACGAGCCACAACCTACACCTGTAAGAACCGACGAGCCACAACCTACACCTGCTAGAACCGACGAGCCACAACCTACACCTGCTAGAACCGACGAACCACAACCTACACCTGCTAGAACCGACGAGCCACAACCTACATCTACTAGAACCGACGAGCCACAACCTACACCTGCTAGAACCGACGAGCCACAACCAGTGCCTGCATCTGATTCCAACTTGGCTCAACGGCACGAAACAATACTCCAGCAGAGAAAGAGGGCTCGTGATTCTCAGTTGTCGCAAGCTGAGAGAATGGTCAAAAGATCACGTGTAGATCTAAAGTCTGGCGAAGTAGGAGACAATGTTGCTATTCCTATACCTATGGTTGACAGAGGAAGAGGTGACCCACGAAACATTCTTGGTGTAATTCTGGATTGTGATGAACAAAATATGTACACTATTGCTGTCAAGTCTGGAATAATAAGTACCAAATACGCAAGGAATCAATTTGATCTATGTCCACAAAAGCTGCTGACTAATTGTGATGTTAACTTGGAATGTACAGTGACACTTCGCCAAGCCGTGAAAGCAACAACATCAGGCGGTCAAGGGTTTTTTCGATGTGATTGTGCAAATGGTAAAAAACAATGTCAAACCAACAGATGTAAGTGTTTTAAGGCTGGTAAAATGTGTAACAGCAGATGCCACAACAGTCTTACTTGTAAGAATAAGTAGAACGATGTATGTGAATTAAACATGAACATTTTGTGTGGTGTTGAAAATGTACATTATTGATATGTGCTTCTAGAGTCTGATAATGGTATGTTGCTGATATTGTGTTCTTTTATAGGTGAAGGAAAATAGTTTCTGTGCAAAAGTGAGTTCATAGTATCTCATATTGTGTGATTCAATTATTTTGAAAATTAGATGACAATTTAAAATCTTTTGCCCAAGATAATAGGAAAAAATTGTAATGTAATTATTGTGCCAGTAGGAAATTGAAAATCTCTTTATGTTATCTAGCTCACTCATGGTACATACAACTGATCATTTGATGTGCTTACATAATGTGCTTTATTATGCTAGTTGTTTTATCCAATGTTCAGAACTTTGATGAACTTTCTTGATCATTTGATGTGCTTACATAATGTGCTTTTTAATGCTAGTTGTTTGATCCAATGTTCAGAACTTTGATGAACTTTCTTGATCATTTGATGTGCTTACATAATTTGCTTTATTATGCTAGTTGTTTTATCCAATGTTCAGAACTTTGATGAACTTTCTTGATCATTTGATGTGCTTACATAATGTGCTTTATTATGCTAATTGTTTTATCCAATGTTCAGAACTTTGATGAACTTTCTTGATCATTTGATGTGCTTACATAATGTGCTTTATTATGCTAATTGTTTTATCCAATGTTCAGAACTTTAATAAAAATAAAAGATGGTGTAAACTTCAGTCTTTGTCTTGTTGTCTTTTTTTGTTTTAAAGGCTTGTTACTTAGTTTAGCCATTTCATGAAATGACTAAAGCAAATTTTTAGCCATTTCATGAAAAGGCTGAAATATTTAGCCTTTTCATGAAACGGCTGAGTGAATTAGTCATTTCACGAAAAGGCTAAAAATTTTAGCCATTTCATGAAACGGCTGATTTCACAGATTGGCTGTAACATATAAATGTGCAAGGCAAAGCTAGCGAATTACTTAAAGCGCGATAGCCTAAATCGCACCAACATAAGAGTAATACCTACATTTTAATTCATTTCATTAACCCATATTTGCTAGTTGCAACCTTTTCTTAAACGCTAACTTTTGGAAAAGAAAAAAACGGCTTACTGATTGACATAACTTGTAAAATGTAAATTGCTGAATTTTATTTGCATTTTGATAGATGGCTGTCCAATGCAATTCAATGCTAGATGATGAATTATGAGATTGTATGCGCTTTTGTTACTTTGACAACTAAACTAAAGACGGACTCAGCGTTCTCCTGGTCTAACAGTTTTGAGTTTTCATGGCAAGCTGTATTCAGAATTATGTTTCTCAGCACGACGCACATTCTGTCACTGGTGACAGAAAATGCATACGAACAAAAATAATCAATGTCGCTGAAAAACGTAAAGTGTTGCTCTTCACGTTGCATTATTTAACATTTGTTAAATAATTAAAGGATTTGGTGTGTTTAAGAAAAGTAATCATTTATATTTCGATATTTAGTGTATCAATGCACTGATCTTTCAATTGTAGGATGTACTTGACGGCAGTTACTGACGGTACTCACTACTTTCAAGCGCAGGAAGTCTGGGTAAGTTTGAAATTAAATTGTCATATTTTCTGTATCTCTTTGTAAAATAAATAGAATCTTTATTTAACTTTACAAATGTTAAAATGTTATTGGACAAATCATTACACCCTAACAATGCAGCACTAACTTGTGACGGTATATGGTGTTTTTAAGACATTACTGGTCTTCTGTTTGACAACTTTTCATAATTTTGCTGAGGTTGTTGGGTTTGCTTGTTATATTTTAGAACATATTCGTAATCTAATCACAATTGACAGCTGAAATCCACTGTGGCTTTCTCACGACTGATTAATGATATAGAAATGTTTCTTAACAAGATGACAGGAAAATGCGGTGTACTTATGAATTTACAGATATTTTGATATTCTCACGGGTGCACTGCTATAATCATTTAGTTGAGCTCCACAACTGGATGTCTCTTGTACGTTCAATTATTTCAACTAACAACAAAGGAAATACAATTTTTTTACGAGAGTGGGGGAGGGGGCAAATACATTTGCCTTTGTTCGTCCGTCCCGCTGTGCTGCAGTCTGTACGTAGACTCGCGTAACACCAATCGAATAACTGTTAAAGCCATGAAAGTTTCTAAGAAAAGTTGTCAGCATGTGAACTTACGCACCTATGTATTTTGACGCAAATTTATTGGATATCGGCAGAGCTATTCCCCCTGATTAAGCAAAAATAGCATTTTAGACTTATGTCGCGTGTTTTTCCAAACGTATAACTGCTAGAGCCATGAAACCTTTTAAGAAAAGTTGTCAGCATGTGAAGTTACGCACCTGGGTATTTTGACACAATTTTTTTTTGAGATCGGCATAGTAATGTCCCCTGATAAAGCTAAAAAAGGCTTCTGTCGACTTTGTTCCCACCTGTAATTGTACAGGATTTTTTGTGACAATACAGCGGGACATAAACTAGGATATGTTTAAATGTGGTTACAAACATCAGGAGATGTTTTAGTGCAGTTTGTCTTTCAGTAAGTTAGAACATTTACATAGCTGACGCTGTATTAAGTGAATAGGCTGTAGAAATTATGTCAATATCTCACGACTGCAACGACAACAAACCGTTTTCTTATAAATCCCTTATGTTTGCCCACTGTCATTGTGAAAAGACAAAGAAAATAGCATCATGCATTTGATTTATTGTTTGACGTTCTATAACATCAAACGGAAAATGACAGCAATTTGTTAAATGTATCTTTTAAAGGGTCTTAAAAATGTCGGTCTGAAGTATTTCAAACCGAGTTTGTTCTTTTTCAAACTCTCGTTAGAAAACACTATCACGCGTTATATCCCGATTTAAGTGTCAACTAAATACACGATTATCCCTTTCCAATAAATGAGATAACTAGTAACCACTTGGAATAGATTGTAAGTGTTTCACGCATTTATTTCGAATTTAAATTCTGCATTTGGATCTGCCTTGCATAAATAGTTTCATGGTATACCTTTCTAAAAGATTCCCAACTTCATTAAATCTTTCCTACACAAAATGTCGAGAAAAACACATGCAGACCTTTAGGCAAATAAGAACACAGAGGTGACGTTTAGTCTAATACAGGTTCATTCAACTTTTAACATGATCGCGTGAGTTATTTGATTATTCTGTTTATTTGTACCGACCCGTAATGAAACAAATAAGTTACGTTTTTTGAAAGTACAAACTTTTCGGCATAAGCCCTTATGTCTTTACAGAAAAACACAATATGGCATATTTAGGTTAACCACTTAGCATTGCTTTCATTTTATATTTGATGGTTTACAATGTTTACAGAAAGGTGAAAGTCAAATCTACTATGTACATCTTTTCATCAGGAGCGTCGATTGTGCAAAAGTCTTTGTATAGTCATTAATATTACGGAATCCCATTCGAGCCTAGGAAAATCAATTTCCACTATCACATTATGCATCTGTCTCTCCACTCTAATTACCAGTTTTACCAGGAATCACAGGAGACATTTTTAAAGCTAAGCTTGGGAGTATAGTTATTGTCAAGTAATTGCTAGCCGTTGCCTTTTGTTGAGACGAGCTGTGACTTAATTTAGTAAGAGTTATAAATGTTCAGAAGACCCGACTCAAACCTGTGAAAACATGATCAGCAAGATATAATATACTCAAAAAAGGTGAGTCTATGCTTTTAACAATTGACAGTCTGTCAATAATGTGCCCGCCAGTCAGTCTCAATATGAGATAAGATACTTTGTGTGAGACGCATTTATGTAACATGATAAAAATGGAATAAATATCAAAAGATGATAATTGACAATTGTCAGGGAGTTTGATAACTACAGCGGTGTGTAGTGGTTTTAACAGTTTGTACATAACGCTGCAAGTAAATTGCGACGTAATCATTAAGTTTGCTTTGATGTTAAAGCTTCATCAACAGTCAGACCGCCTCTCTTAAAAGTAGAATGTTTTTCGTCACATTTCGGATCTGAGATAAGAATCGTTTAAAACTTGCAAAACACAAAACTGTCAAATTTGACCAGATTGTTGGTTATCTGAAGGCACGGTCTTATAGATATTAAAAATATATTCTGAAATGTTTTATGTAGAGGATACTTGGTGTTGGTTTTTTTTTTCTGTGTAGAATCGAAAATCTATTTCACGAGTGAGCATCAGATTAAATATTTTCACGAGTGGCCTAGTGAAAATGTAAAAATCTGATGCTCTCGAGTGAAATAAATTTCCGATCTTATACAGAAAACAAACAACAAATTTTCTATTTATTTCAAACATTTATTTTCTGAGCTTTTTATTGAAAAAACATAAAAGCTGTGAACAATTTTACAGACCCGTTGTGCACCCCAATGTTTACGTATGTCTGTGCGTGCGAGGCGATATTCAAATAGTACCAAACACGATAAAATTAAATTATAGCTTGCTTACTTTTTGGTGACTTTCACCTTCTGTAAGAAAAACAAACAATAATATACAGTAACTTTTCGTGTTTCAAATTGATACAGCTAAATAAAATAGAAAAGTTAAGATCAACAATGAAATATATTCCTGCGCATTCTGGATTTTAAAATGTCAGCCATATTGTTTTTTTTTTTTTTTTTTGTTTTTTCTGTGTCAGTTAATTAGTAAGACTACACTTTAAAGTTTTCGTGTTTTTCTGGATTACTTAAAGTATGTTGCATGTTTTGTGATTCATTTCATCAGAGGGATCAGAATTTTTATCAGTGTTATCAAGTTGGAGGAACTCGTAGTTTTAGGCATATGTTGAAAAAAAAACGAAAAAAAAACGTAAATGCAACGCTATTTCGGGCACCTTCTGTAAACATTATTTTATGTATGTACATGGAAAACGGTCCATGTGGTAAGTATATTGTCTGTAAAAAAATTTAATGCAATTCTTGTTGTTTAAAAATCTTCCAGGCGCTTTTAAAATATTTTGGGGTTGTGCCCCTAAGCAAATGTAATAAACTTGTGTATAAAGTGGCTATTAACTCAGTTTGTGTCAATATAATGATTATTATGAGAATATCAAAAAAATTAATGATAACATTAATGCAACAATCGACATATAAAGAGCAGGCTTATAATTTATATCTGAAAAATGTGTATTATAAGTGTATACACGATTTAAATATTCTACGTATTCATTAAACGCGATTGATTTCATCAAACAAATGCTGGGATTACATTTTGTTACTTTGTGCTTTTCATCTTCATTTTTGTTGGCAATTCAGTGGATTCTCTATAGATCAACTAAAGGTGGGGTTCCAACAACATGTCAACTGTATTCTTGAGATCCTAAAAATAGTGAAAGTTTTAAAATTGGATGCAGAATTGTATAATAGTAAATTAGAGGTATTGCTTTTATGAATACAGTAAACATTCCAATATTTTGTTTTAAGCTTCTGACCTCCAGATTTTCGTTCAATTTGGTCTTTATTCTTAAAAAAAATAAAGTAAGTCAGAATATCATTTCAAAATGTAATTTTATGTTCCTTTATGGTTTGAAATCGGAAGAAAAATCACGTTCCTGGCGTCATTCGAACCCATGACACTCAATTAGTAAAATGATGCGAACGAGCTACGTTTCGGTGCAAAAGAGAGTTACTCATTTGAATATCAGATTATAATTGTTTTCCTTTAAAGCCATAAATGTATATCGCACTTGTACATTTTACAGAATATTTAAATGCAACACTACCTTAAGCCAGTATAGGCGCATTAGTCATTAAAGTGTTCAATCTTTTGAAAAAAAGTGTATTTTATGAATTTATAAACATTTGGAAATTGTCAAATATATAACTATTCTTATGCAATTCTCCGAGGTGATTCTAGGAAAAAAGTTTATTTTATTTTCTTTTCGTCTGATTCCTATGCAACAGAGGTTTCTGTGACAAGTTTTCCGGTAGGTCAATGATTGATGTTTATTTTTTGAGAAAGTGATACCCCTGGGGTAAGAATTTCTCGAGAAGAATGTTTTTTGTCTAGCTAGTGCGTTGTTCTCTAGGAGTCCTTATGTTTGCTTATTTTGAAAGTATTTGACAACCACTTTTTTCCATTGTCGGACTCATAAGTAAAAATTTTGAAAAGTATGTGAGCATGATAGACATTGATAATGGTAGATGATAGTGAACTGGGAATTTTCAATTCTGAAACCTTTCCGTGCTAAATGAGTGACACTTATAATTTCGTATAATCTCAAACACTTTTTTGAGAGATAAACAAAATACTAACATCTTTAACATGTTTAAGAAATATGTAACTTTGAGAGTTTGAAATGAAAAATATCTCTTTATGTAAGGTCATATCTTTACACGCACTTACATGTGGTGAACTGCCTTTGATCTATAGGTAGAATATAAAATGCACCTTTGCTACCATTTTTACATTATTTGATTTCAACAAAGATGAAGCAATCTAAACTTTGTTTGTTCAACCATCCTGCTTTAAATATAATGAAAAACTTATTTTTAACTAACCTTTAACAAAACCATTAATAGGCAGAAATAGTTATACGGTTTTAGCACATTAATTTCGATAATCTGTGTTCCGTGACGTGTTATGCCGGTTGAAATAATTATATTGTACATATTATGTAGAACTATTTATCAATAATAACAAAAATATGTAAAGTTTTAAACATAATAAAACTTCGCTGTTTTAAGATATTGTTGACAAAACACGTAAGCCTAAAAAAATCTTGTTTTCAAATCTTTACTGGAAAACAGACAGATTACTAGACAAATGAGTTTTTAATGTCTCTGTGGTGTGAATAACATGTTTATTTTGTAATACTGAGACATGGGTATTCCAGTGAAATGTCCGCGTTTGTTTGCAACTCAATAAATTCTCATAAGCGCTTACTGGAGAAGTTACAAGGAAATGTGAAAAATTTCTTGCAGGTTCTGACACGTAACATAAAGACTGTATGAATGTTTTATAATTCAGTCTTATTAGTTAAACATTGTTTTATACCAACAACATAAAACACAATAAACACTTTGATTAATGACAAATTACGCACTGTGTTGATTTAACATGACTCATTTTCTTCCACAAAAAAGTGTGGTAGAGCAAATTGGTATGTTTGAAACCATTAATGAGCATATATCACCCTAGAGTGTACTGTATAAACTATATGTACTGCTGCGCTGAAATGTGAAGATGGATGAAAAATAGCATTCTATGTAAAACGGACAATTGAAGCCTATTCTTTTAAACAATATTATTGCAAAATATTTGTAGAAAAAACACTACCACACTTAACTTGTTATTTTTCGTTCTCCAGGTTTTTTTACAACAAAATAGTTGGCGAACAGTCTTTTTTTTTTCTTACCCAGAAATATAAAAATTATATGTAATTTCTTTGTAATGATTTATATTTCGCAAAATCATCTTTTAAATTCTTTAAAAAAAACTCACATCGTTCGAAAAATTTTCAAAATTGCATTTATTAAAAAAATGTAACACACAGTTGTCAACGTATGTTCCTTGGTGAAGATCTTTGTTTTCAACAAAAGACTTCATCAAGCCGACCTGCCATCCCAGTGAATCATTTGACAGTGCATCATCTCGATCCATCTCATCTTTTAAAAATAATTTCAGTTTTCATTATATCATTCTTTCAGCGTGATTCTTTATCTATAATTTCGGCGTATCCTACTTTACAATCATTTCTACCAATCATGTTTTAAAGTAAACTTAGGAGAATCAATTACTTTCTTGGTTTGAAAAATATTGTTTTAAGATACTTTTTACAAAATACGTTTTATGTTTTTAATCAGCATAGGGGTGACGCTAAATAAAAAAGTCGTGATGCAATACTGTGTCAAAAATATTTGATTTAAGTATAACGTTAGTTTCTCCACACATTTACATGTCTTTTGTTTTACGAGGGTCATTTGTGAAATTAAAGTTGTTGCGTACCCTGTGAAGAGGAAATAATGGAGCAGGATATTGAATAGTGAAAAGGCGAAGCGAATTGGGATCGTTTTCAGTTGAACAAAGAGAAAGTCAACCGGAACAAAGGACAACAAGGACGTCATAGCCTTGCCAAAAAGTGCAAGATGGACATAGGCAACAGAGCAGATGAAGCGACACTACAAACTCATTTTGCAACCTGCTGCTTCTGCTTTTGTGTAGTTGTGTTTTTCATTCCATCAGTTGAGTGTCTCGTGATATATCGCAATACGGCTTTGGCCGTATTCTTGCCCTCCTGGACGCAGTATTTAAATAACGCTGGTATCAAACCTTTTTCAAAGAAATAAACAAGACTTATGTCAAATACGCCTTTATGTCTCACGATAATGTTTCATTTTATAAATATAATATATATCAAAAGACGAGATTAAAGACAAATGCGTCTTTAAGCATCTTGGTAATATGCTTCAGATATTGTCGTTTTATGACATTACTTGACTTGTTTGCGACCAGTTGAATTTCAGAAGCCGTCTAATGAAGAAGTCAAGGGTAAGATATACGTTTTGATTTGCACCATAGTTAGAATGTTCAATATATTTTTTCTGCATGCCATATGCATGTTTATTGTAAGACATTTTAGCTGTGATATAAAGATAATTAAAATATTGTGTATTAAATCTAAAATTACTCTAAGTCTTCCTTTTTTTTCTAATTAACAATGTGAACTGTCTGATTGCCCTCATAATTAATTGCCTAATAAATAAATGTATATCCCGATAATATAGACATCAACGCACAAGTTCAAATAATTGAAACACCTACTGAAAACTTCACCATTTTTGAAATTACGTACAAAAGAACATGAATGAATTCTTTTATTTGGGGACAGTGGTTTCCATTCTTAAGAAAGGATTGATTTCATCAACAAGGCTGGTTTATTGTCCCCCGCCTTTTCGAAGAAAAAATGGGGATATAGAAACGAGCTCCGTCCATCCGTCCGTCACACTTTCGTGTCCGGTCCATAACAAAGCTATTCATCAACAGAATTTGAAATAGTTTAGCATAGATGTTTGTTATAATAAGACGATGTGTCTTGCGTGAAATCCATACCCCGTGACTCCAAGGTCAAGGTCACACTTGATAATTAAATGTCAGCATTGTCTGTTGGAGTGTATATGTTGTGTCCGGTCCATAACTTTCTCATCCATCAAGGGATTTTGAAATTACTTGGCATAAATGTTCACAATAATGAGACGACGTGTCATGCACAACATACATTGCACTAGTAGAGTGCTTCCAGTTTCTTACACCGACCATTTCTTGACTATTTTATCTGTTTTCTAAATGGTTTGTTTCGATTTGTATTTGTCACATTTTGTGGTTTTGAAATAGTGATAACAACTACACAAATGTATTTCTGTTGACACATACACAGGAGTTATTTCATTATATTTCTTTAATGAATTTATTGTTGCATGTGCATCTAGCATTGATCAAGATTTTGCACTGAAAGTCCAGATCCATATATCAATCTTTTGAAATACCATAATTTTGTGCTTCATGTAAAACTTCTCTTAGCCGGGGAACGTTGGTAACTCTGATAGAAATTCAAGTAAATAGTGAACAATATTAGTAGTAAAAATTGACTTGTTGGCCGATTTCACCAAATACAGAGCCAGTCTTGTAGGATTATACAAAGGAAATTTAATTAGAAAATGAAATTAAAAATTGTTTTTTATACTCTAAGTATTTTAAAGAGAATAAAAGCCTCAAACGGGCGAGCCTCAGACAGGCCAGTTTCAGTTTGCACATCTGATCACCTTACTAACATTTTCAAAAGTTTTAACAGACACCGTTGTTTAATTGGCAGGCACATACACTATCATGTGGTGATTTTATGAAATGAGGGGCTTGTTGAAAATGGATTAAACATACTTAAACTCAACTTATTGTTTTCACATATATTTCTTTGGGGTTTGTATGGTTGTCGAATTCAAATTTATAACGATGTTCATTTGAGACAAGAAGTATCTTTGGAAAAAAAGACGCATGGAAATAGGAAAGTAAAACGACAATTTGATAACAAGTGCTGAAGCACAAGTAAAGTTCCTGGCTTTATAATGCTTTTGCCGGGAAAGCTACGCGCGCAGAAAACGTTTTTATATGATCGAAAGACCAAAAATCCGACCTCACTGACTGACACAAGCCGGGATGGTATAATGGCGACACCAGAAATAAAGAGAAAAACTCACCAACTAACAATTAATATTTGATAAAAGAAAAAATATACATACACATTTACAAAATGAATATATATAATGAATGAAAGAGAAAAAAATATAAAAACTGTCCTAATTAAATGTCAAAATATCTTGAGAAATCTTAAGACATTTATCGTCTTAGAGATGTTGGCACTGTATACGTAAAGAACTTGATAAAAACGTTCCATAAACTTCAAAAAACTAATATGTTTTAAACCAATGTCTCCATTGTTACATTTGTTGTGATGCTTACACTGTATATCTAAGCTGCGCCTAAGATAACCCTTCTACGCGACTGCTTTGGCTTGCTCAAAGGTGCGGAGGATAAATCTTGACGTCGTACTGCCATACGGCCGGTTAGGATCTGTGTCCCACCAAATAAAAGATGACCCTGCTACATCTGACTGAAGGATACGTCTGTGAATCTTTGTCCCATCAAGAAGCTTAAAAAAATAAGAGCAGTCAAAAATAGCATCATGACAAACAAATATTGTGGACAGACGTTACAAATAAGCTTCCTTAAAATAAATTACACAGCTAGGCCCGACTACACTGCGGTACCTATATATAAAATGTGTAACAAATATAGAGGACTTATTTAATGCCTCAAACAGTACACCATACTTATGTGGAGACACCATCTAACGGAATATTCAGAACACTATAGCTCTCACTTTAATAAACAATCATACCTTAAAAACAACTAAATATCCATTACTTAAATGTAGTGAAAAATGAACGAAATGATTACTAAATTGATTAATATATTAAAACACTTAAACATATGCTATTTTATTCTGCAGCTGTTCTGAATAAAATTATATTAAAAAATACAATAAATAACAACAAACCAACAGCGCTTTACCTAACAAATAAAGGTGAACTTTTCTTTTATAAAAGCGCTACATCTAGACAATGTGCACAGTTGGTGTTGTTATAAATATATTGAATTATAAAACTAGTATTTTATAGATTCCTTTCAGAATTACTCAAATTTAAAGAAAGATTAAAACAATCAATCTATGTTTCGAAAGTTCAGTTAAAATTTACTCGAAAAGAACAAATATTTACACAAAAAGAAATATCTACAATCAAAATTACTTACGAAAACAAAATAAATGAATAAAAAGCAAATTGTAGAAATCAAATTTACCTTGGTACCAAGCAAAAAAAAAAAAGAAAACTAAATGAATCTATGCCCAAAGTACTGCAAAAATATCTGCCCCAAGATTCGCTGTGCGATCTCAATTTATACTGCATTTAGTCAGATTTCCGGCCTAACAAAAAAACGTGGAAATCATGAATTGAATGATTATACAATGTACAATATATTGATAATTCTAACACTATCTGCAATTCGCCGACAATAAACAAAGAAGGAATTGAGCGTGATATATCATAGGCAGTATAGCACGCTGAACACCAGCGCGCGCCCGCTGACGTCACTGCGAACGTTACTGTTAAATAGTGCACAAACTTGCGCCCCTTATAAATATACCTACGTGTTAGAATGGAAATAGATTTTAACATTTTCGTGATCTACCGTCGTATATATCACGGTTTCTCGTTCATATGCGTAGTTATTTAATCACACAGGCCTACGGCCTTCGTGATTAAATTACTACGCATCTGAACTCGACACCGTGATATATCAGACGGTATATCACTCAAACTTAAAATCTATTTCCTAATTCTAACACTATCTGCAATTCGCCGACAATAAACAAAGAAGGAATTGAGCGTGATATATCATAGGCAGTATAGCACGCTGAGCACAAGCGCGCGCCCGCTGACGTCACTGCAAGCGTTCCTGTTAAATAGTGCACATACTTGCGCCCCTTATAATATACGTACGTGTTAGAATGGAAATAGATTTTAACATTTTCGTGATCTACCGTCGTATATATCACGGTTTCTCGTTCATATGCGTAGTTATTTAATCACTCAGGCCTACGGCCTTCGTGATTAAATTACTACGCATCTGAACTCGACACCGTGATATATCAGACGGTATATCACTCAAACTTAAAATCTATTTCCTAAATAAAACCGGCCCATAGATAATGTTACACAATGAAATAATTCAAATTTATGAACTATTAATACTAGACCGATTTTAACCAAATCTGGATATTATTTAAACATTTAAAACAAAAATGCAAAACTTGCCATACATAATTTAATCAAAACAGATTATCTAATCGAAAATTGAAAATAATGAACAAAGTATTAATTTTCTTCTTTCTTTATGTTAAAATTAAGGTCCGAATTTGCATCAGAATCTAAAGCGCAAAACTTTTGACTGCCTCTTTCACTACAACCTACCGATCCATGTTTTATCGGTGAAAGTTTGAAGCGAATCCTCCATCAAATAAATGTGAAATTCGACACAATGCTCCATACAGTAAAAAATACAAAGGCTCATTATTAAAATTAAATAATAATACATCAAAGTTTTCGGCAACAATTCAGTTGGAAAGTGACGTGCTAGAGAATATTTTCAATCGAGCAAAATTTAATAGAAAAAAAAAACGCATTGTAACTTGGTACAGAAAGAGTAACGGATATTTTTCTTATCTTTTATTTTTTTCAATCAGTGCTTTTTCACATACAAATCAAAAAAATATATATCTAAAATTAATGGATTGTTATTACATCTTCAATGTTTCCAAATTAACGTGTTCGAACATCTGTATTAGAAAGCATGCTTTGAAAGCAATTAGGTGTTGGTATCAAAACACGACAAATCGTGTGTACTTGATCTCGCGAGCGTGTTCAACATGATTCATTCTGAAGATAAATGTACGATATGGGACTTAATAAATATCTAATTCACAAAGGAAGAACAGGTTAAACTAATTCTGACAAGTTAATTGACTTGGTTATATCTTTACAAGCATCAGATTCAGGGATTTCTTGATCAATTGTTTGATATCTGTTTAAAATTCTGTTACACGCTTGGAGAATATCTATTTTTAATATATTTAATGTGAACTCTTTGATACTTTATGATGTAACATTAGGCAATGAAATGACAGAAAAAATAGTCAATTCATAAGCGATTTCATTTTTTAGATAAAAGTTATTTCAAACATTTTTGCTAATGAGCACTAAGTCTCCAAAAATATTGTTATTATAGACATATGACTTTTCAACAATTTCACATGTATTAAATGTAGATAAAGTCGCCAGAACAGTCAGGGGTGTAACTTGAATCAGTTACATTTTTTATAACTCATATAAGTTAAAAAGTAATCGAATTTGAGTTCAATATGTTGATACAAATTTTTGCGGTTAAACGATGACTTATGCAATATTTTGGGAAAAGAAGAGCTTTATAATTTTCTATGTTCGTTGTTAGCCGAAAAATCATAGTTTCTGTGTATTCATTATTCATGAAACCTCCTAACAGCACGTTTTCCGATGAAAAATGAACCAGATTTTTCGTAAATTGCATGTTTTTAAACGCCTTTAAAACATGCTCAGAATTTTTACCAGCGATGCCATAATTTTTTCCAAGATAATTGATGTGTATTGCGTCAAGTTAAATAATAATTTTCGATACGCATAACCTATAAATCTTTACGCAAGCCGTTTGAAAAGTGGCATGACATTTGTTAATATAACTGCATTGCGTTATTTATCAGTTTCATGGAGTAAATTGTATTCTAAGAAAGACAACTTGTAAACGAGTAAACGAGATAAATCGCAGTTTGTCTACCCTATGCCTTCATGCGGAAACGTCAGGAACATCTGAAGGAAATCGTATCAAACGATTGAGAGTGTGATTTTTTTTTCTAAAGATAAAGGTTCGTTCATCAAACATATTTCAGTTAAATTACTTTTTTGATGTCTATGTTTACATGATTGATCCGACTGAATCCACACGAATTATTATTACTGGAGCATCCATTGAACATGTTGAAACAATCAATGATAGCACGACAATCTGTATATTTTGAACACAAGCTTCTTTAAATTGTTAAAAATCGAGGTCGCTCTCTCATAGATTGTTTTCCAAATCATTTTTTGTAAGAACACCTAAATAAATTATTGGGCACAAAACAGTTTGACGAAAATTAGCTGATACAGAGTTAAGACAATAGATAAATTAATTGCAAATATATATCATCTTATTTCAAGTTAATACGCTATAGTCATGTTTGTCAGCATAGGAGAGCAGTCTATTATCTAAAATTATGTCCTCGTACTCTGGTACTGCGATCTTAAGTTAGATTTATGTATTTACGAATTGTGCATGTTGTACATGTTGCAACATTTTGCGTCAGTAAATGGCATCATGGATAATACAATATAGACGGTGTTGATCTATGATTCCTAGATAACTTTTAATGCATGTAATAATGACAGTTACTTCCTCCTTGCACATTTTCGACGCATAACCTAATAACTTTTTTTTCGTAGTATCCGGCTAACTGCAGCTATGCTACAAAAATCATTTCATTCTGGAAATTATCAATGTGCACATTTGTTTTCTTGATGAGAAATATGTATAATGTTTGTCAAATATATAATTTAGATCATTTTTTCGGAAACTTATGGAGATAATAAACTAGATTTCTACTGTCTTTATCAAATCATAATGCGGAATAAGAGTAAAGAAATTATTTGGCAGTATGCATTTAGTTCTTGTTCCAAGCAAAAGAGTTTGTACTATACATATAATAAGTGTGCGTGCGTGCATTCATACGTGCATTCGGGCATGTGTCAGAGAGTAAACAGCAGTATTAACTGAACCAGGTTAATGTATTTATAAATGGTATATTAACTTTTATTCAAGTAACCCGTACACGTTATATTTTCTGCCAACTAATAACTGAAACAGGTTATTTTTGTCTGCGGACACAACTGAGAGGGATAGTCAAAATAAATACTACAAATAACTGAACCAGGTTACTTATTTGGTAAATGGTTATTAAACTTTATTAAATATCAAGTAACCCGTACAAGTTACTTTTTTCGGCCAAACAAATAACTATAGCAGATTATTTTTGTCTGAGTACGCAACTGAATGGGAGCAAGAGTCAACAAAAATACTACAAATAACTAGACCATGTTAATTCATTTAAAATGGTTTTATTGAACTTGTTTCAATAACAAGTAACATGTTAACGTCACTGTAATGTTTGAGTTTACCTAGATGAATCATATTTGTATTGTCACAGACACTTAAAAGGATGGTTAAATTAAGATAGACCCGAAGGATTGTTTCTATACTTTTATTTCTACACTATAACATCATGTCTCTCTGAATACAGAATGTAAAATAACTTCATCAAACAACAGTGTAAATTCATAGAGTAGGCGGGGCTTATCAGACCTCACTGACCACTTGTGCGCTACTACAGTCACCTTTTGGGGCAACATATAACTATTGCTGGTTATTTTTGTCTGTGAACACAACTGAGAGAGAGAATCAACATAAATATTACAAATAACTGAACCAGGTAACTTATTTGGTAAATGGTTAATTAACTTTATTAAATATCAAATAACGAATTCACATTACTTTTGGAACCAACACATTACTATAACAGGTACTTTTTGACTACGTACACAAATACGAGGGAAAGTCAAAATAAATACTAAAATAACTGACCAAGGTTATTTTTTGGTAGATGGATTATCAAACTGTAATATCAACAATATCAAGTAAACCGTACACATTACCTTTTGGGCTAACAAAATAATTTAACCTGAAATTTTGTTTACGAAAAAACTGAGAGGGGGAGTCGACAAAAATACTACAAACAACTGAACCAGGTTACTTTGTGAGTAAATGGTTTATTGAACTTGATTCAATATCAAGTAACCCGTACACGTTACTTTAGGGACAACAAATAACTATAATAGGTTATGTTTGTCTGAGTACACAATTGAGAGGAAGAGTCAACACAAATATTACAAATAACTAAACGAGGTTACTTTATTAGTAAATAGTTTATTAAACTTTATTCAATATCAACTAACATGTGAACGTCACTTCTTGGGTCAACAAATAACTACAACGGGCTATTTTTATCTGAGTACACAAACGAGAGGGTGAGTCACTGTATAAATACTACAAATAAATGAACGAGGCCACTTTCTTTGTAAATGGCTTATTTAACTGTATTCAATATGAAGTAACCCGTGCACGTTACATTTTAGGTCAACAAAGAACTAAACCAGGTTATTTTTGTCTGAGTTCACAACTGTGAGGGAGAGTCAACAAAACTACTACAAATACCTGAATCAGGTTACTTTATTCGTAAATGTTTTTTTGAACATGATTTAATATCAAGTAACATGTTAACGTTACTTTTTGGGTCAACAAATAACCATAACAGGTTATTTTTATCTGTGTACACAACTGAGAGGCAGAGTCAACATAAAAACAACAAATAAATAAACCAGGTTACTTTATTTGTAAATGATGTTTTTTTGTTTGTTTGTTTTTTTTTTGTTTTTGTTTTTAAATGTACTTAATATCATGAAATCCGTTCACGTTACATTTCGGGCCTACAAATTACTATAACAGGTTGTTTTTCTTGTCTGAGTACACAACTGAGAGGGTTAGTCAAAATAAATACTGCAATTAACCATGATAAATGAACCAGATTACTTCATTTGTAAATAGTTTATTAAACTGTATTGAATATCAAGAAACCCGTGAACGTTACTTTTTGTGCCAAAAAAATAATAATAACAGGGTTTTTTTTTCTGAGTATATAATTAAGAGGGAAATCAACATAAAAACTACAAATAACTGAGCCAGGTTATTTCATTTTTAAATAATTCGTTTAACTTTATTCAATATCAAATAACCCGTACACGTTACCTTTTCGCCCAATAAATACCTACAATAGGTTATAGTCGTATTCTCGAGTACACAACTGAGAAAGAGAGTCAAAATAAATACTACAAATAACTGAACCAGGTTACTTTAATCATAAATAGTTTTTATTAGATATCAAGTAACTCATACAAGTTACTTTCTGGGCCAACCAATAACTATAACAGGTTATTTTTGTCTGAGTACACAACTGTTGCCGTTGCATTACCTGACATAATTTGTGAACGATTCAATGTACATACCAACTTTAGTTGATACATTAAATATCCTAAAACTTGATTTTCTTAAACGCCTTTTATGATTCAATTTTTATTTAAAATAAAACAAATAATACCCAACAAACAGTTCTTTCAGCATCTAAAACGCTGTGCGTGCTTTAAGTATGTTTAAACAATAAAACAATAATTTTCAGTTACGATACGATATATTAGTTTATTGTAAAGAGAAACATTATACAATTTCCAAGCATATAAACATATTCGTCCAGTGTTATAAGATATAACTATTTAAGGCAACTTTCTTCCTAATCATGTTATTGTGTCTGACTACCAGTAACTGTAGCCATGTAACTGAACTGGTTACTTCTTCCTGGCATCGCTAGATGGTTAATAAAAACACTGAAGTACATATTATGTATGGCTTGCATTCCATGTTTTGTGATATGCTGCACATTCTAGCCTGGTGGCAATTGGCATGAGAGATTCCGATGTTATCAATCAACCTATCAAATGTTAGCAGTTATGTGGTCAGCCGATCAGCATGTCTGAATCAATAAATCTCTCCTGATACTTTCATTTGAATACATTAGATAAAGGCAGTATGACCTGTGCTGAGAGATATTTCAAGATCTATAATCGAGAAATACCTTTATACCTTTTCTTGATTCGGTCTATATTTTTCATACCCTAAAAATTCCAGCATCATTTATTATTTTTTTTTGTATATACATCAAGTACAAGTATCTTGATGATTAAGACTAATTAACACTTAACTATACATGTGAGATACAGGTCAGTTCAATATTAGGTAATTACTGTAAGTGTGGTGTTTGACCATAAAAATGTTTGTTTTGTACACATAGTTAGGAAGGGCACATATAATCTTTCTATTCTATACTTATTTATTTAAGAATTTATCATGTTTATATTTTAGAAAATATTTTATGTAATAACAATATATAGAACTTTTTTTGCTGCAAATTATTGTAATTGTCAGAAATGTCAACACTGCTATTGTTGTGCTGTTGTTTTTGTTTAGATAGCACAGGTTACATAAACCCAATAATTATCCTAATGTGATCATAAGCCCGTGGACAGTACAGCAACATTGCATAATTTTATTGAAAAAAGCTTAACATGTTTACACATGTGGTACCTATAACCTGGTAATTGAGCTGAAGCTTGCAAGAAGAAAAATATGTTGGTAACTATTTAAGTACTTTAATACGTTTTTTTTCTGCATTTAGCTAACTACTTTTAATAAATATTATTAATGACAACAATATATTACGAACAAAAATATTAAATATCTTACTATCGTTTCTAATTGAAATTTTATTTAAAGTTTATTTTATAAGAACTATAAAATTCTTTTCCAAATATAAGTATTATTTTCTTGCTAATTAGTTGCATTTAAATTAATAAATGATTCCATGCAAAAAGAATTTCGAATTTAAATGTTCGTTAGGTGCAATGTTACATGTATATGCTTGTCACTGTTAACTTAAACAAGAAAGATTCCAAAATTGCATGCTCCATCTGATCCAGGGAATTTGATCTCCAATTGCATAAACAGATTTGCCTCAGTTATTTGAAAACCCTACCACACAGTCTTACGAGTAACCGTAGAAAATCGGCTCAATCTTAGCTGAGTCTTATCAGTAAGAATATCCTTGAGAATTACCCCTAACAGTTATAAATCAATTAGCACCAGCTTGTGTTTGTTTATAATCTACTGACCACTCCAGCAATGTATTAATGTTATTCCTAAGATTTTATTGAAGCAACATCTTCATTATCAGCGTTTAAGAAAATCATTTAGAAAATTAGAAAATAAAGATATAAGAAGATCTAGTGAATGTGTGCAGATAATTGATTTTTGAGTAATAATGACTTCTTCAGTAACTGATTTTATTGTATTATTTTTGTTACAAACAACTTGAGATCATTGTATTTAAAATGAAGCGTTTTTATTTGTATACAAATAGGATTTCAAAGTGTTTTTGAAATTTCATTATTTAATTTTGTTTGGATTTTTATCATAACTTAATCAAAGAAGTACTTTATTTCAGTTCATGAAATAAAAAAAAAAATATGTTTAACTTCAGACTCTTTCTGACTACATGATTTTTAAGAAAAAAAAGAAAAGAAAAAAACTCCAAACAACACACAAGTAAAATATCTCAATTTCTCAAGGAAACTAAATATATAATATTTATATATAGCTAGGAAGCTATATATATAAAACAAAGATTAATTTAGACTGCAACAAAGCTGCAGAGATTAGTTATAAACAAGGAGACAATAGTAGATTAAAATGTAAAAGTTTTAAATGACAGATTTATTGAACATAGTATTATAGAAATCTTTGTTTGGGATGACAATCTTAAGGACTTTTCACTATACGAGAGCAATTATCTTCATATATCTTGAATCTTAGAAATTGATTTATTAAAAAAATCCAGAAAATGTTTAGTTCTCAAGAATTATATGTGGTGACCGTGTTTCATCATGCCGCCACCCTGCAGCCATAAATGTTTGTTTTGAAAAAAAATCAAATGATCTGGAAGAAAACATTAAGATTGCAAAATTTGTGTATTGCGATTGCCCAAAATGCAAATGGAAGATATTACACAGATGTTCTGAATAATATTTCAGATTTAGATATTGAGGATATATCTGCAGTTAGAGGCGTCTTAAAATGAATCAGGTTCAGTGCAGAATTAAGTATTAGATTCATTTGTGACTGAAAGTAAAGAAGATACAGATGGCCGATTATATGAAGCTCTACAAAAAGAAAATGACACGAACGCACTCTTGGTTTTGAGCCACAAATACCACCTAAAATGATAACTAGGCACCCTCAATCAGTAATTGGAAGAGATGATGATATAACAAAGCTGAAAGAGGATTTAGATGATATTCTCATCAAGACAGATCTTGAAGGTCGGAAAAGCAGTATGAAAATATCATTTTCACATGTCAACAAAATTGGAGCAAATTTATTCAAACCAGGAAAAGAGTCAGAAGTGCCATCAATTTCTAGCAGAATTGTCTGTCTTGCATCTGAGAAAATCAAAAATTACAAAGTATAAATAAAGATGCTGGCCTACTTCACAATTTAAAATATACGAGAGGCGATAAATTTTAAGAATGGAGAAAAGCTGCTGTGTCGATAGAACACATTGACATCGCGACAAAATACATCCCGTGTCTAACTGTAGGTGTTCAACTAGCATTTATTTGCAAATTTCTTCAGAGTTGCACCTCAGCAGAATAAGATATCAAATCTATTATTTTTATAAAAAATGTTTACCGACATTAAATTGTTATTGTGAAAGCACATGAAAACAATCCAGAATTCAAATCTTTTCACACTTTATTGATTTTTTTTCCTGGTAGTCACAACATTCAAAAGTCACAGCGCTGTTGTATTTTATTGTTAACCCCAGTTTCAATGACTAGAATTGCATGGATTGAGTCTTCTTTAGGACAATACATTTATCTTGCATTTTTAAGGTGAATAGAAGGATGGAATTACACTGTATATTTACCACTCATCAGTTTTAAAGAAATCATTTTGAAGCAAAAACATTAGTAGCTTAAATTGCAATGTTAGTTTCATCACATGTTCTTCTTTTTTTTTCTAAAACAGCCTTACTAACCCTAAAACTGTTAAATGTAGAAAGGTTATGTTAGAAAATGCAATTAATATATATTGCATTATATTAAATATATCATTCTCCATGCATCTGTCATCTTTTTGGTTTTTATTAGATATTACTTATTAAGTGGGTACTGTCACACACACACACACACACACACACACACACACACACACACATATACACACACAAAAGGTTTTTATAGTACTAGTTTAACTATATCAACATGCCATAGCTTTTCCATTTTTCATCTTATACAATTTATTTGAAGCAATATCCCCCCTTTTGAACAAATTAAATTAAGTCCTAGTTAATTTAAGGTGTTTTATATGTCAGCTTTTATTGTTTCTACATATTTAATAAATACCAGACCTTTATAAAGATATTCTATGTTCTTATAAATTATTGGCTTGAAAGCAAAATTCCGATTTGATGTGTAGATATAGATTTTATCTTTTTTTTAAAGTTTTAAGCAGTACTTGCACACTGTTTGCTGATAACATTCAGTTGGGTATAATTAACTACAGCCAGACTCCAGTAAACATCTTTTACTGAGATGTTAAGAGAGATAAACTGTTTATTGCCCTGTGATTTAATACGAGCTATTATAACTGTATTATACTGGAAGGTCAAAATTCCCTGAAATTTCCGGGTTTTCGTAGGACTGGCCATGAACTTTGTATAAACCGCAGTGTTGCATTCAGGCTACACTCAAACCAAATGCCAGTCCCTATCTTCTGAGAGGCAAGCATTTCAATAAAGTACATGCAAAGTAACTTTTCTTGTAAGTATTGTTAATTATTGTATAAGTGACATCAGAATATACAACAAAAGATAAGGACATGTATTATTCTTCATTCAAAAGCAATTTAAGCATATAGGTTGCATTGATTGCAAATAACTGTAAAGTTATACATCAGTTACGTACATTATGCATGTAGTTTCCGTAACCGTTTTTATTAACTAGTTTTAACGTTGACTTTCAATTTTAATTTCTAAAACTTGTTTCAAAAAGTTGAGAATGTCACAGTTTAAACAGTTTAATTTACATTGACATATGTGTAAGTACATTGTCCATACTTTTTCGATGGTATTTTTTTTAATTGCATTGGAAAGGAAATTGTATTCATTTCAAAATGACGGATATATGCAATGATGATACCAATTTCTTTCTTCAACTTCTTGGCTTCAAACTTGTGTTCTTTTCTTTGCACACAACAGCTACACCTTATTGTTGACGTGCCATAACATGATAACTAGCTTGTTTAAACTAAAACACCTCTTTTCGTAATTCTAGTATAACTACTTTAACCTAACTGTTACATGCTAATGTAATGATAAATAACTGTAACAGTTACTGTTGTATGCTATCCTTCCTGCATCAACTGTACAAGTTACTTCTGCTGCCAACAACAACAAACAAACTATAACAGGTTATGATTGTCTTAACATGTTAAAATGTGAATGTTTCGATTTTCATTCAGCTGAAGCAACTGCTAAATTAATGTTTACATTTATTGCCATTATAACAGGCTATAATAACCCACCTTAATCATGCTAATAATTTCATTTATATTCATTTTAACTAAATTAAGTTGTAATCCTTAAATAGTTGTTGAAACGTTTCAAACGCTGAGAATGTTTGTAGCCAGTTTAAACCATAAAACATTTTATTTTCGCACGTTTATTTCAACTTATTGTTAATGCTATTTTTCGACGTATTAGTTTTAAGATAACTTGTCCGACTACTAATAACTTTAATTGATTTTTTCTTCCAAACTAATATACAATTCTTCTTCAACATCATGTAACGCATACAAGTTAGTTTGTTTGAATGCTAACAACTGCCATGACTGTACAGTCCTACCAACTACTGGAGATTTCAGTGGATTTTGGCCTTCCAGCAGTTATAATACTGGAGTCTGGATGATTTTTATCAGTAAACGTTGTGCAAGCACCGCTTAAAACATAAACATTAAAAAGTCTTATCTACATTTCAAATAGGATTTTTGCTTTCCTGTCAATAATTCATAAGAACATAGAATGTGTCTACAAACCTCTAGGTAGAAACAATAACATAATAAAAGTAAAAGCTGAAATTTGAAACACGTGTCAATTTATCTAGATTTAAATTTAATTTGTTCAAAAGATGTATATTGCTTCATTAAAAAGAAAACAACTAAAAGAAAGTGGATATCAGACAAAACCTTTCAAAACAATATTTCATAAGATTTGTATAAAATGGAAAAGCTACGACATGTTGACATTAGTGTTGGTTAAATAGTACAATGAAACCTTTTTTGTGTGTGACAGTACCCACTTTATCAGTGATATCTAACACAAACCCAAAAGATGATGGATGCGTGGGGGATGATATATTTTCATAAACTGCCTGTTTTTGTTAACAAAACCATTCTATATTTATCAGTTTTAAGGTTAGTAAAGCAGTTTTCAAAATGAAGTAAATAAGACAAAAATAACATTGCAATTTAAGCTTCTAATATTTTTGCTTAAAAATGATTTCTGTAAAACTGAAGAGAAGTAAATATACAGTGTAATTCTATCCTTCTGTTCACCTCAAAAATGCAAAATAAATGTATTGACCTTAGGAGGACTCAAATCCATGCAATTCTAGTCATTGAAACTGTGGTTTACCATAAAAAGAGGTTAACCACAAAACAACAGCGCTGCGACATTTGAATTTGGTGCATGAAATATGAAGACAGTAGCTCCTCTGCGACTTCCAGTGTAAAAAAAAAATATCAATAAAAGTACGTCATGGTTGAATACTGATGTGCTTCAAGAAACCAACAGATAAGTTTTCATGTGCCTTTCAGAATAACAACTTTAATGTCGGTAATCATTTCCCATTTTATGCACCTTAAAATGGTCTGTGTGTTAGTCACTATAAATGTGCTATACAGGGGTGAACTGAATAGAAACAAAAAAAGTGTCAGTGTCAGAATCAGTGGCAGAAGCACTTTTCTCAACATACTTGAAAGCAGCAGCTTTCCTTTGGTACTTGAAACTTTCAATCTATATCAACTGTAAGAAGTAGCGAATATTCTTCTGCTCCTTTTAGTCGTTCTGCAAAAGCAATTGCTCATTTCGCTTCACAACGACGCATACTTTCCACATACAGAGCAAATGTGTCATTGTTATTTTCAATTATTTTCATGAAAGCATAATAGTCTGGCCTGATTTTTCAGAAATCTGCATTAAAATAATAGATTTGATATCTTATTCTGCTGAAGTGCGACTCTGAAGAAATTTGCAAATAAATGCTAGTTGAAAACGTACATTTAGACACGTGATGTATTTTGTTGCGATGTCAATGTGTTCTACTGACAACAGTTTTTTCCATTCTGAAAAGTAATCGCCTCTCGTATATTTGAAAATGAGTAGCAGTTCAGTATCTTTATGTGCACTTATGAGAATTGTAATTTTTGATAATCTCAGATGCAAGGCAGGGTATTTTCATTAGGCCTTTTTCGACCGTCAAGATCTGTCTTGATGAGAATATCATCTAAATCCTCTTGCAGCTTTGATATATCATCATCTCTTCCAATCACTGATGGAGGGTGCCTAGTTATCATTTAAGGTGGTATTTGTGGCTCAAAACCAAGAGTGTGTATGAAATTGTTCAAGTCATTTTCTTTTTTAGAGCTTCATATTATCGGCAATCAGTATCTTCTTCACTTTCAGTCACTAATGAATCTAATACTGAATTCTGATTTGAACTTGATTCATTTTTTAAAGACGCCCCTAACTGCAGATATATCCTCAATATCTAAATCTGATATTATTAAGATCATCTTTTTAATATCTTGCATGTGCATTTTGAGTAAGTAAGTTTTGTTATCTCAATGTTTTCTTCCAGACCATTTGAATGTGTTTCAATACAAACATTTATGGCTGCAGGGTGGCGGCATGATTAAACACGGTCAGCACATATAATTCTTGAGGACTGTACAGTTTCTGTTTTATTTTATGCCTCTCTTTTCCAACTAATTTTCTAACAGTTCTGATTGAATCCTTCTGTTTTGATATTTTCTTAATCGCTTCGTTGATATTCCTCAGTCTCAGTAAGTCGTGAAGGTTGTTTTATTGTTTTACTCGAGCAGGTTTTCATAAGCATATTCACAATATCTATTGAATTTGACGTCAGAAAGTGATAATCAAACGTACATTTTTTAAAATTATTTTGAATAAAAAGCTCTACATAAAATGAGCTTAAAGAAGAAATTTTGCTTTCGTATTGTAAAATGTCCTAAGGATCTTCATCCCAAACAAATATTTCTATAATACTAGGTTCAATAAATCTGTCATATTAATCCTTAATATTTTAATCTATTTTATTCTTGTTGATTAATACGTTTTGCAGTTTTGTTGCAGTCTGAATTAGTCATTACTATGGACGAATATATTTTGGAGAAGTCCTTGAATACATATAACTTCCTTCACATTTATGGTCTTTATTTCGCCTTTTAGATTCCGTGAGAAATTTAAATATATTGGTTGGCTTTTTTTAAGTTAAAACAGTCACTGCACTGTTTATAACATATTGTCAATTATTTTCAGGAACATGTAGTTCAGAAAATGGCTGAAAACAAACATCATAAAATCTTTCATTTCATGACCAGAAATAAAGTACTTCTTTAATTCGGTTATGATAAAAATCGAAACAAAATAAAATAATGAAATCTCAAAAAAACACTTTGAAATCCTATATGTATACAAATAAAAACGCTTTATATCAAATACAATGATCTCAAGCTGTTTGTAACAGACATTTTACAACAAAATCAATTATCAAAGAAGTCATTTTTAATTCTTTAAAATGTGTGAATGCTGTAAATTCTATTTCAGATTAAGTAACTGCTAACTTAATGTTGCATTAACTGTCATAATAACAGATAATTCTTAAACAACCTTATGATTCGATTTTTATTTTAACAGAAAATTAAAATTATTTAACAGTTCTTGCAGCGTTTGCTGTTGAAAGATTATACTTTGTTAAACCTTAAAACTTCTTCACATACAAGATACTTTCTTTTACTTAACTGGTACAACCAGTTGTCTTCCATCATACCTTTCCGCCTACATATAATTCTAACTGATAACTGGTTCCACTAATATACGATACTTAAAATGATCTGTATGCTTTTACATGTTCAACAATTGTTTTGGCTGTTACCAGATATTCTCTTTAAGATTACGGTCATCGGTTACTTTTTTTTTTCATAACGGTTACAAGACACGTTCCACAATATCATATAACGCAGACAGGCTACTTTTTGGGGTTGCAGATAAGTGTAATAGAAATTTCTTTATCAGTTTCTGACTACTTTTAAAACTGAAAACATGTTTATTTTCGTACACAAAGTGAATGTTTCAATTTCCATTAAATCAGAAGTTAAATGACATCTTCCACTCTTCGCAATATATATATTCGACACTAGTTTTAACTGTTACATGTTTTAGTTATGTATTTCAGCTGGAATTAGATACATCTTTCGCCCTTACATGGTACTTTTAACTACAATAAATGTAACGATTTTGTTTTCTTCTAAACTAATTCTTCGTACTTTCATGATCGCCATGTCACTTTCGGTTAATTAAATAAAACTGAAAATTGTAACTAGTTATTCTTCTGTCCATGGTTGCATGTTGCAATTTGTTTTAACATGCGTTATACGAAAAATTCTCATACGTGCAGCTTTCTTCAAACTTATGCGACATTTCTTAAGTTTCAATAGGTATATGACTCCTTTGTAGAGAGGAAAAGGCGTAAATATAGAGCGGCTTAGTACCAGTCTATACAGCTTTGATTTCAATGTGTGACTCTAATCATTGGGACACATTTTCATCAAATGTGGAACTTTTGTGCAAAAGTATATCAAAATACTTCTGTAAAAGCGAAATAAGGTTCGTATGGAAGGGGGTCAGTCCCTACCATTTGCAATCACTTGCATAAAGTGACTGGGACCAAAACGTTTTAAGAGAGTTTAGAACCAGTTGGTAAGTCAGACATTCCAACAATGTGTTTTAGTTATCAGTATTTTGTTTAAAAGTCATCAGTCACCAGTCATCCTTCTTATAGAATTCATAGAATTTTATTTCTTTGTGATGAATCCTTGGTAACGTGTTATATCATAAAGCTGCTGTGTGGTATTGCAAACATATGGACATTCTGAACATTAATCTGCCCCCCTTATGATATTCAATGACCTGTGTGTACTGATTAACCTCAATCAAGAACAAATTCTCCTGAAATATCAATCATCCACAGTGTTTGATTGGGGCCCAATAAACAAGACGACACTGTGTGTAAACAGGTCTACAGGGGTTTTATTGCCATCATGTCTATAGCATTTAATCATTAAATATGCAAAAACTGAATAAAAATCCAAGATCATAATAGTAAACAACGTACTACACAATATATACTTGATAATGTGGTCCGTGGTGAAAATGTAGTAATTCTACTGCACAAGCGGGATTTTGCGTGATAATTTTCAATTTCATCGATATTTCATCTGTTTGTTTTCCTTAAAATACACGTCACCTATTTGTGTTCATTTATCTTATTTCTTGAAAATACCATTTTGTTATTTAAGTAATGCTTTAATCTCTGTATACATAAATTAGAGTTAAACGTGTGTAAGTTTTTGGATGTATTGCATATGCAGATTTCCATCACTCCGGTGAAGTATTATGCTCATTAAATATCTTAAAAATACAAATATTTCATCATTTCAAATATACTTTATTTAGAAAAATAGCTTGATAAAGGACTAACATTTGTATACAATTTCAGTATGTGTAAAATTAGTTTGTTAAAGGTCTTAAGTTTGTACAATTATTATACACATGTATGTGTTTTCCCTTAGCTCTCTCGCTTATTCTTGCCTTTGGTGTTCTCTGTGATATGCAGGATTTGTATTCTCAGATCCGCTATCAAAATTGTATTCTGTTCAGTTCCGCCCATTGTTTTCTCGTTTAGGGCAAACCCATTCTTTTATATATTCTATTACACTGAAACTAGAAATGAAAAGAGACTTTTTTATCCGGGGACCATTCGCCGCTGATCATGGAATGGTATAAATCTGAAAATACAGCATCGAAGGTTCCATGTACAGCACCAAATGCACATCATCGTTTTGGGATGGGTTTGCTATATTAAGTTGCGTTCAACCCAAGGCTAGGCGGCGTGGGCAGTAATATGCATTCCAATTACTGCCCATGAACAGGCTCAATCAAACCGAGCTGCAATATTTTAATATGTGTCGTGTTCGGTGGCTTTCAAAGTTCCCCTTTCATCTATTTAAATTGGATAAAAAAATGCTCTGTTTTACCTAGTGTACATTAAAATGTGCATCAGAACACTGGAATTACTGTATGAAACGTCTCAAAAACGATACTGACATTGTATAACCATTTATCTACACTATTGTTTGCCATCTTTCAAAATATTTCATGTTTTATTATAACACAACAGAAGGTTTTAACGTTGAAACCGAAATGAGAAATGCAAATGGGCTTTTTTACGTTTTTTAAAACCTTCAAACAACTGCAACGTTGTGGAATCAGTCCTACGAAATACCGGGGAAAATCGGCTCAATCTGAGCCGAGTCTTATCAGTAAGCACATCAGTGAGAATTGCCCCTAACAGTTATAAATCAATTAGCAACAGCTTGTGTTTGTTTATAGTCTGCTGACCTCTCCAGTAATGTATTAATGCTATTCCTAAGATTTTACTGCAACAATGCCTTCATTATCTGCGTTTAACCAAATCATGTAGAAAATTAGAAAATAAAATTATAAGTAGATCTAGTGATTGTTAGCATATTATTCATTTTTGACTAATAATAACTTCTTCAGTTTTAATAATTGATTTTGTCGTTTTATTTTTGTTACAAACAGCTTGAGATCATTAAATTTAAAATGGAGCCTTTTTATTTGTATACATATAGGATATCATTTATTTTAGTTTTTTTGAGATTTTATGATTTTATTTTGTTTTGATTTTTATCATACCTGAATTAAAGAAGTACTTTATTTCTGGTCAAGAAATAAGAGATTTTATGGTGCTTGTTTTCAGTAATGAAGATGTTGCTTCAATAAAATCTTAGGAATAACATTAATACATTGCTGGAGTGGTCAGTAGACTAAAAACAAACACAACCTGGTGCTAATTGATTTATAACTGTTGGGGGGTAATTATCATGGATACTCTTACTGATAAAACTCGGCTAAGATTGAGCCGATTTTCTACGGTTTTTCGTTTGACTGGAATAATGTTAAGTGTTGGTGATACAAACGGCATTCGTTTTTGTTTTAGTGTATGCTTGGTATTTAGAGCGTTCCTCGTATAAATGTAAACTCAATCGCTGATAAATGCATTTATTCACAAAATTTGGCTTTCATAACATTCAGTTGTGAAAATGTACTTTATTTTTGCTTTTTGCAAAGTTTGCATCCCATTTATGAGACGTTTTGTTTTTATTTTCTGTCAATAACGATAAAACCAGCTTTACAAAAAGATCTAAAAATAAGCACATATAGAATGTCTTTACTCCTTTGCAATAATGCAATACTTCTCTTTTTTTTCATTTGTGTAGCCATATACGGAAATGCGTCACTTTTTAAAATCTTATCAAATCTCGACTTGTGTGTTGCGTTGCATGAGAAGGTACACGCACGTTGCCGTACATACTGTGCATCTTATATAATCGTTCGGATGCGAGTAATATTTATTTACAAGAAGAATCTTCTTAATAGAAATACATTTTTTCTGTTAAAAGGAAATATGAGAGAGAGAGAGAGAGAGAGAGAGAGAGATTTTAAGAGAAATAAAAAAAAAACGAAAGGAAAAAAACCGTCTAAGTTTTGGCAATTTTTCAAAACATAATTATGTTCTTATCAGTTTAGTTCTTATGCAAATAACGTTCACAGGTTTAAGATTTGCTAAAGTGACTTTCTTTATATGCAATTTTATTATGCCAACATATCCAAAATTAACTTTAACAGCATTACTTTGGTGGTTATTACCAGGTACATATTTAATCACTTACGGCAAACAACTCTAAAAAACAATGACAAAATAAGATAAACTTGGATGAAAAGTTACGATGCTGAAAAAAGCACGGAACTGTCATTGTATCTTTATTAGTTAAATAAAATCATAAATATATGCGTTTACTTGTTCAGACAAAAAAAATTAAAAACTTCAGCTTCGAGAATCTAATGGTTCAATTGATGAACAATATTGATGAAAAATAGAACAGAAATTGTAAAATTTCAGTGAGGAGAAAATTTGTCAGTCAATAAAATGTCACCTTAAAAACGTTCGAAGAAATTATTATATAATTAAAAAGTAACATGAGGAAAAAAGATTCCTGCTGTCATGCATGTTTATAAATAGCATAATCTATCCAAATATTTTTGAAATAAATACAAACAAATTAACTTAATGAAACAGACGACTTCGTTATTGATATTGAAATCCTTAACTAGATTAAACACTCTTAAAATTACGCGGCATTACCTTCATCAGGTCTGAGTGATGTTATCTCGAGCAGCACTATTATTTTCTCTGGGTGAGTTGTTATTATAACTCCACTGACCAGATTGTATCGGGAATTTATGGTGTTTCAGTGTCATGTTTATTATGATTTGTGTTGCTCTGTTACTTGGTGTATAAGAACCGCAGTTCTTGAATTTATAAAATGTGCATATGATCCAAGCGCGGGCATGATATTTTAACAAATTCAAAGTACACTTCAACCTTTTTAAATCTGTATAATAATTGAGATATAAGAATTAATTTCTAGGTACTTCTTCTCTTGTATGTTGATTAAATTGCCAAAGAATTTCTTTTTTTGCCTATCTAAAACTACCCGTAATTTTTTTCATTTTTAATGTTATTTACATCAAAACATTCCAAGCGCTTGCTTATTTATCTCCATACAATAACAAGTTCTAATAAACAAGAAGAAATTAATATACCATGTTTATTATCTTATCCTTAAAAAATGATCTAATCAAATATTTGATAAAAAAAAACAAACATATTATCTATAACCCGAATTAGCATTTTGATGCTGATATCCCATTTGGACCTGGGTAGTCAGATCAGTAGAGAGACTTGAGACCATCCATATATTACGAAATAAATTGATAAACTCCTCAGTGTGTTCGTGCTTCAATAACACACACTTAACAATAAAAAACGACATGATGTATGCTAATCATAACACAAAACTAGCATAAAACTAATAAATAAATACTACATGTGTACCATGTTTAAACAGATGGGAATAATTTATTATCTATCCCGAACACTACAAAGATAAAAAAGGATTACATGTTATTAATCATATTTTATCTAGTGGACAGACTTCATAATATGATATGAATAATGCTGTTTATTCCATTCAAACCACCATCATGAAAACTTTAAGAATGTGGACCACAGAAATAATTGGGCTGAGTGATTCTACAAATTAAAGTGGTTATGGGCTTATCAGTAAACGTTATCCTAACCACTGGTCAAGAGCAATTCTTCAGACAGAGATTTATTGGCCCTCTAATTGGTCTACCGCTGATAGGAAAAGGAAGTCGGAATTTCTGTAAAGGGACCGTAAAATTGTTTTCTTCCTCGATTAACTAGAACAGTCTAGGTATTTTTGAAGCAACATTAATAAAATCAGTTGACGAATGTAAAATTATGTTTCATTTATTTATGTTAATTATCTGGCCTTAATAACAACTTGTTTGGAAGACCAATTGTTGTAATTCCTGTTCTTGATTAATAAATGTCAAAAGAAATGTGTCATAACAAAAACAAGGCGATAATCCCACAGGTTCTCATTTTCGTTAGTTGTTTTTGATACTGCGTATCAAGAATTCGAATTATTACGTATCAATTGTGTGAAGTTGTAGAGCTCGAATATGCTGGTTTTATGCTCAAGGAGAATACAGTTTAACTGCTTCGTAGTTGGTATCAATTCTCCATTTAACACTTTATAGTCTAGATTCTTTATAATCTTTATTTCTTAAACTACACAATGACCATGATAAAAGTAAAATTATATTAATATTATTCTATTAGCATTTATAGTATTTAAATTTTGACAAATGTATCTATTATCTTGCAAATATTGATACGCGTATATGACAACATTAATGTAACCTTTGATTAGTCTGAATTTCAAAAAAAAAACTAAGGTCAAACTTTGATATGAAAATTAAGTTGTTAGTTCAATATATGTTAGTTCAATGCGACTCAACGGTGTCACGGCTAAACACGAAACACGCAATATCTGATTTATAAGAAGGGAGCTAACGCCAACAGATTCACACTGTGAGATCATATTTTAAACTAGTTATCCTTCTTTTTACAGATTTATTCCCTAGTGCAATGGATATTTGTTTCTTAGCGCAAGGGAGAAAACTCAATTATTGAACAATTTTAACTCAAACTAGTTATAAAAAATGTAACGTGTACAGGTTACACCCCTGACTGCAGAAGGCATATATAAAACATTATCTGACTTTACAGATTAACAAAAAAATTGTATATAAATATCTGGGGCATTGATTGAAAATCACGTGAAAACGATGATTTTTCTTGCAAACAATATGTACGTTGAGTTGGAAAAGATTCAATGATGTTTTTAGAAAATATGCTATGATAAACAATCTGATTCTTGTGCTGATCAATATTTCTCTTCATATTATAAACAGAAAAAAGGGAACGACCATTGTATGAGCTTAAATGCAGTTTTAGTTAGACAGCTTGAGCTGACGTTTTTGACTCTTTTTTATATACATTTGGTGAACCTATCAGGAGTATTCATCGCATCTGCAAACATTGTGTGGTATTTACTTGAAAAGCCAGAGAAAATGCGATTTATATTATCACAAATAATTATCATAGCAAATAATCCCCATTGAAGCTTACAAAACACTTTAATTGCTCCCATTTTACACAGGTTCTTATTAATTGTCTATTTATCATAAACGAGTTCCATCTGCCAACATAAACAAAACCCCTATTAAACTAATTCCATACTACGGAAATTTAAAGAAAATGATTGAAATTCTAATCAGATTCGGCTTCCGAAATCTTTTTGTTCTTGGAGCATTATTTAAAGTCAGCTAAACAGGACGAGCGCATAATGGAACCGTTCATTTCTAAAATGATAAATGTCCGTTCTTTCCTTTTTCAGAAATGTTCATTATTGTTTGAATATTATTCTTTTAAAATTAGTTTGTCTCTTGAACAACTTTTAAATGGTTTTAAATCAAATTTAGATCATGCACTTAGGTACTGGAATACATGAGATGGTTTCTGTTGAATAAGAATAAAAGCACTGAATGTAAACTGATGTCAGCAGTAAGTTAAAGAAACACACACAAAACAGACACAGGGTTAATTGCATGTGTCACTTACAATAATTTGTTATCCTAATTGAAATAAGATAAGACGTTTTAAGAATATAGTAACTTGCATCTTAATTTATCATAAAGCAATAGAACAAGCCCCTGACGGGACTTCGACTTTCCGCTCCGAAACTACTTATTAATTAATCATAATATATGCTTTAAACTGCATACCTTAACATGAAATTTAAGTTGATCTAAAATACTTACTCTAGCTTAATGTTAAGGTCACAGCTAAGTTATTTTAATGTATTTTGAAAAAAAAATCTGAATGCATTCACTATGCCAAAAGCTTTTTGTACTGAAAGCAAAAAATATATCAAAACACAGACTTTCTAGATCAGACACTTACACATGCGCATCAACATTAATGATGTATTCTTTCAGTTAAACCAGCTTGAAGCCTTTCAAAGTAACAAAAAAGATCATTCAGACGGCAAGGAAACAGAATATTTGTGCCTCAAAAGTTGTCATAATCTAAATCCATTAAGTTTACTTAATCTAACATCAGTATCTAGGAATGGCGAAATAAGGCCCAATTTACAGTTACTGTAAATGAAAATGTTATGTTACTGAATATGAAGTTTGTGCTCAGTATCAGAAATACTTTTCCCTGCGTTATGAAAACAAAATCATAATAAAGTCAGTTTGGGGTTAGTTAATGCAAAACATTAGTAGCAACAAACAATTTTAATCATAACTAAGGGCAATTTTAAAAGGATTTATGTCACTATATTCTTTTCAGTTATTTGTTGTATTTCTACGTAACATCATACAGTTTTCATTTCTCAAAATGGCTTTAAAACTCTCATTGTTAAATGTCTAATTTACTTCAGTCTCTATCATTTGGTGACAATTTTGAAATTTCCACAATCATTATTACATTATGTCTGAGTTTTACCCATGGCCTCATAAAATGATGCTTTTAAACGACCAAAATGTATAAATTGCAACGTTGTTTCTTTATAAACTAACACAAACATTCCGTACAAACGGTGTCCAAAGATTTAAGCCGGTAATGATATTGTGCGAAGTGAATTTAAATGTGAAAGACTAGTGTCATAGAAGTTTCGGGATGTTTTTAGTACATATTTGCTTCTAAAATTAATTTCTTACATTACATAAATTATCTTGCACTTAAATTTCTGTTTTAATGTCCATTTAAAGATAAAATAAAAAAAAACGTTAGGATCAGCATTCAGTTTGGTAAGTAAAACTTTTCCTGTCGTCTTCTGAAACCTACTCCTACGACTTTAACATTAAACGTTCGGTTCTTACCAATAAAAATACACAAACATTGAACCGTTTAGATGATTAAGCCTTGGATCTGAACTGAATTTCTCATTTTTTTTTTCGTTAGCAATTTGAATGATGTAAGGAAACATATGAATCAAGTGAAGCATTTCTTAAGGTACGGATTTTTTGTTTGCAAATATCTGACAAGATATCATGTATAAGTTCCTATATAAATTCAGTAGTGTCGATACAAACATACCGTGTATAGTAACGGTGATTGGTGTCTCAAAAAATATTTCAATTCGTTAATTGCTGAAAATTACCATACGCATGTTTTAATGAAACATACTAATAAATTTGTTGCAATTTTAAAGTAAAATTGGTATAAGCTATTTATTAATTACAATGCAGCTATCGACTAGAAATATTCACGTGATATACACGAACCAATTCATCGCGGACAAGTAACGCTAATATTATAGCATATTTTAAGCTTCAATATTGACAGAATCTTAAATTGTAGAGAAAACGGAGTATTTTCGTTTTGTCAATACACTGAGTGAATTTGCTTCTCTTTAAATGAATGCATATTTTATGTAATATGAAAGTTTCTTTCTAAACCACTGAGAGATGAGAGTTACACTTGTATTACATTAAATGTGTTTATTTGTGATTTAAATGGAAATAATTTGCGTTGTTCCTGACTGAAACAGCTCTTTGATTCGGAAAATAAATTTTCAACGTGTGTTTACGTGAAATCTGCTGGAATATGAATTCTACAAAATTAGACAATGAGACACAGTCATTTGACAAAGATGGATGGAATTTGAGACCATTTGCTCGAGTAGGTATCAGTTAAATAATATATATATAATTATTGGTATTGTTTCTCATGTATTATAAATAATTCTCAAAGATTTGATTTTATTTGTAAATTCACTAAGTCGATGTTTTATTTGTGAACTCATTACACAAACACTGTTTTAATCACAATGTGAGTTAGTTTGTTTCCTACGAAATGTTCAATAATTAAAACAAACATATTTATGTAAATAACTTTCTGCTTAATATTTTTAAGCAAACGAAGGCCCAGACATCTCAACAGAAAGAAAGATAAAAGCTTTTCTGTTCCTCACTGAGTTTTCTGTCGACATTATGTACTATGCTCAGATTATTAGAACATTTTTTATATTCGCTTATAAACGCTTGGTATTTTTAAATATTATTTGAAAAGCAAACCGAATCGTACTTTGAACTTGTCGTGTGATTGTGAAATAAAGTAAGCTATTGTTATACATGGTCCTGTTGTATTGTTTGGCTATGTGTTAAAGCCTGCCATAAAATTAAGCTTGAAATCTATTTTGTTGAATTTTAACATTTATGTCACAGGAAACTTTGTGTGATTGAATTTCGCTGTTCTTTTCTTATTTCTTCATATATGAAAATTGAACGATAAAAATTAAAAGAAGTAACTCATCGCATGTCAAAATTGTGCGTGTGACGTCTTGGTCTACTTTTATGTACGTCGTACCTTTACCGTAAAAAATATGTTCTTTATTTCTCTGAATATGCATTACCCTATTTATCGTTTCGAAAAATGAGGAAAGTGAAAATTCGATGCCAGACTTTCAAACTTAATTATGTATCATTTCACTTTATATTCTTCACGTGCCGTCGCTGTTGTTATGTCTTAGATCTCTTTTGCATTTGAAAACATCTTTCTACGCTTACCAGGTTGTATAGTTCTTTGTAATATTTTTCAGCCATACCAACGAGGCTGTTAATTATGAGTTTACAGAGAAAATAGTTTGTTTATCATGATAACTTGAAATGTCTCTTCTAACGGGAATACTACTCAATAATCCATAGCATTACTTAACGTACAGAAAATGGGAAACGTTAAGCGACTTTTTATTACAATAACAAGACGCCTTTGAAGAACGTAGAAAGAACTCCCTTGAATTAGTAAAGCACACAGTGTTTGTATGATTTGATTCTACAAGAATGCTACACATTTTAGAGCTTACATTTCTTTCTTACCTGTTTGAGTCATCTCAAAGTTACTGTTATTATATATATTTACATTTTCAAAAAAGTGCTCATTTCAATTAGTGTCAGATAGCTGTTTTGAGGAGGGGATCTCGTAAAGAGATAACTGTAAAATCCCTTTATAATTAGAAAAGTTATAAATATTGATGTTTGTTTTGAAGTTCTTTATTCCTAGCAACTTATTTCTATTAGTAGACTTTAAACAAGAAGTGCCTACAATATATTCATGTGACATTAATGTCAATGATTCCAGGCGTACGCAGTAGATTTTAGCGATGATTTTGAACAATGTCAGACGAACTGCTGTTAGTGAAAACAATATTTTGAACCGATCCTGTTAAGTGATCTCAACATGATATTTCTTACGTTGATCCTTGTCATCAGTTATCATGCCAACAAGTTTCTTTAAAAACAACCTACTTATGTTTAAAGCTTGTTAAACCTTAGGATTGACTGATTACTTATTTTTTTATAAATGCATTATTTATGTTCCTGAATGTAATTACATTTTTACTCGTAGAAATATGCAGGGTTACAACTTCGCTTCATATCGCATTAAAGTAAGAAATAAGGTGATTTGAATGTAGAGATGATATGATTTTTTGTAAATGGAAATACGCGCTTTGGAAGCAGAAAGAAATACGCAGATAGAAAATTCCTCTGATGTTCAAGTGACAGTAAAAATTATTTTAGCCTAATTGCTTTTGCATATCACCTGAGAGAGAGTTAAGCTGCCATTTGAAACTAACTTCCGAACTCTCTGAAACAGCAGGCAACGAGAGAAAAAAAAGCTCTTTTTTATACACGTTTCTGCTATAAATGCAGAATAAAGCATATTGTCCAATTGAACATTGCAAAATTAAATAAAAAAGTACTGAATTCGAAAAGATTTTTTTCGTAACACATTTTCATGAATTACATGTGACAAGAAAGAGAGGCATATACTGAGAACACTCAACACACAAGTGCGTGTGTGTGCGTCCGTGCGTGCGTGTGTTTAAGCTCTTGTTGATGGTGGGAAATGAAGATAAAAGCAAATTTATAGACACTTCCATACTGGTTTTTATAATTTATACACCTGCAAAGATGTATATTTAAGGACGCATAGGACGAAGCAGGTGCTATAATTGGCAATTACCACAACAATACAGTCCAGTATAACGATGTTAAGATTTCTAAAAACTAAAAAATGAAATACACGATACGTTTTGAAACAAAGTAACAAATAAAACCGATGATATGTAAACTTTAATATTTTGTCTAAATAAACACCTGTATAATTACAAAAAAAAATCTTATTTGATTGCTGCAGATAAATTGCTTTGAAGAAAATGATCAGTTCGAAAAAAGCATATTTTTATTTTTGATATCGAAACAACCGCCTCAAAGTCTATAGTTTTACAGACAGACCAAACTTTGACTTGACAAAAGCAGTGTTATTTATTACTTATGATGTTCTCCTTAGGCTTACATATTACGATACTATTATGGATAATAACATGTGCAATAACGTACGTTATCTTTCTTTTTTTATAATAGTTTGCATTGCAACTGCAGTTTTTGAAGAATGGCTGTTTACGAAAAGGAATATACCAACTCATTCAGGATATTTTCTCTTTTTCAGGAAAGTTTCTACATTGCACTGGGTTTACAGTGGCTGAATACAGTACTCATAATATCGCTAAATACTGCGGTTATTGTGACAGTCCTCCGCTACAAGAAAAAGTCCCGGCTGTACTTTCTTCTTATGAATATGGCTATTGCAGGTTAGTAAAAACTGAACGTTGCCAGTATGAAAAATAGGTTAAAAAAAATTTTTTTCCACAGACATCACAATTTGCAATTACAAATAAATGAGCAAAAAGGATGGAAAATATATACATATAATGTACACATTTCTTCTTTGAAATTGAGGTAATTATTAAATAAGTGCAGCTCATCATCCTAAGTATATTTTAAATATTCGATCCTGGCCTGTGCTTTATCATAGGAAACTGTTGTATGATTTCAACAATAGTCGTTAGGTTTAACAGCATTGTCATAAATGTTTATTCTACAGAAAATATTGACACGTGATTTGCATATTGATTAAGGGCCCCTGATACCATATTATATTAAAACCTGTTCTGTTTAGACTTGGTCATGTTGGTTAAGGATTCTTTGTTACAGATCTTACCACTGGATTGATTGATGCATTAGTTAATTCTTTGGAGAGAACGTTAGGCATCGAATACCTGAATTATTGGTGGTTTGGTGGTGAATTTATTTGCAGACTTCAAAGAACCCTGAGCAGCATTTCTCTTTGTGCATCCAATTTCATTCTTGCAGCTACCAGTGTAGACAGAGCATTGGTGATTGCAAAACCAATGATGAATTTTAAAAGAGGTATAAATAAATTCATTACGTTGTGTTATTACAAAACAAAAGCACAACGAAATTCAAAGTGCTTAGAAGTTTTATGAAAACCGATATTTCAGAATATTTATGTAATGTGTTTGTCAATTTAAGAAAACGTGTTTCTGGAATTTCAAACAAAGAGATCAATGAGTCTGAATTATTATTTAGATCGCAAACTTTCCTGGATTTAAATAAAAGGACAAGTTTCAGACAAATACGAATGCAATAAAATAATTGGAATAAAAAAAATAGTTAAACGCACCTTGGAGCATGAAATTATCATCTGGTTCTAACATTTAAGATAATTTGAAACCTCTTGAACCTTGAAACACATATATATTTGTAACAGGATACACGCTACAGAGGATTCTTATCTTAACCTGCTGGTTGCTGAGTACCGCTATCAGTTGCCCTTTGTTTGTGATACATTCTACAGAGATGTACGATCCCAGTTACATGGAAGGTGTTCAAAGTATTCCACAGTGTAGTGAAAATCTTGGCCTTGCTGGCTGGAAGGTATTCGAAAATACTGGATTTTGTGCTCGTTGTTTCAATGCTGTAAAAGACATATATAGGCAGAAACGTACTTTCGTGATATATAACGATATCTTTCCCAAACTCATTGTATTTCCATTTCTATGAAAGTGTGACTGTTGCAAATTTCAGACACTTACTATAATATCTAGGAAAAAGAATCTCATATTGAAGATTTAAAACAAAAACATGATTCATTTTCTCTGGAAATGGTAAATATCGCTTAAATTTACCTAAGTGTATGCATACTTTTTGGATCATTTAATTGAGAGTAAACCACATGTTCGTTTATTAAATGACCACCCTCTTTCTTTCCGTTTCAGATATTGTTCTGTTTGATGCTTACATTTTATGTGATGTTACCACTGGTGATTATTATTGTCAGTTACTTCATACTGATCTCCGCTATCTACAAAAGGGCAAGGAGTCCCCCAAATAGTTAGTATGAATTATTTTGTTTATTCAAATAATTAAAGTCGAAAAAGTTGTGCTGACGACTTTTCTATCAGACGTATTTTTATGAGGAATCTAACCTTTTTAATATGATCGTCTTTTGTTTACATGGCTATGTTAGTTTATGATAATTGATGTGACATGATTGATCTTACGGGTTTTAATAGAACGTTATTAGAATTCGATCCGTTTACACAGTTTGTTTATTTGTTTGTTTGTTTGTTCGTTTCAGAATCTGTAGCATGTGTTGAGATTGGTAATAAAATTAATTATATTTTTGAAATGTTACTGTAGGTGTCCATGGTGTTGACAATCTGAGAATATCCCTGGTGTTTAATAGAGGTCTTCCAAATTCTAAAACTAGAAGCATCAAACTGACATTTGGAATTGTACTAAGTATAGCGTTACTTTCTTTACTCAGAACGCACAAAAAACTCATCACGCTGATGTATACATTTAATCAATCAGGAAAAAATAACTCTTTGAACATGATATGAATTCGTTAAAATAATCAAGAGAAACATTTGTAAGAGCCGTTTATTAAAAGGTGTAGCTATCGTTATGTTCATGTATTTATCATGTTTATAAAACGTATCCAAGAATTGTTTATAATTGTTTTATAACATTTATTATAACTACCATTTTTTTTATTGTCCGAGTGGCTTGTAGGCTGAGTTCAGTTTACTGTCACAAACTGTTTTTGCCTTTTTTTGAGGAAATTAACTCTTATACTCTTACTATCATATAACTAAGTGCATTTCTACACTACTTATTTAACTAAAATATTCTTTCTTTTCAGGCTTTATTAGCGCTTGGACTCCGTTTTTCGTCATGTTGTATATGCATATATTTCATAACTTTCATGACCCTGTCGTAATGGTGTTCATACCAACATTTTACTGGAATTGTTCGGTAAATCCAATAATATTCTTTGTGTTTCATAAACAGAAATCTACAAGTGCAACTACAAGTGTTTATTCTAGTGACACACCTTTGAACAGATTAACTTTTTCTGGAAGTTCATCAAGAAACGCACCAGTTAGAATACTGCCGAATGCGGAGACGACACCGTTGACAGCAAACTATGGTAACAACGCCAAAATCTAGTACAAAATGCAGAACGATTTACTTTCGGTAATCGATTAAAGAATGCATTTTTATGTAGAAATAATAAAGAAAGCATGCATTTAGTATTATTTTTTCTGTAATTAAAATCGTTTGTTTCAGAGAAAGCCGAGGCTTTCAGATAAGAGCAAATTTATAAGTGTTATATAATTTGCTTTGTTTAATGGTAAAGAAACAAAGTTAAAGAATTTTTTTTCAATTCATTTTAGCTATTACTTGTATGTCAGATATATTTAGTATTTTTTGGCAACTGAGAAAGCAAACAAATTCAAACTGTCTTTATAATTTTCCCTTTTTCTATGTATTTTGAATCAAGCAAATACACCAGCTCTATTAATTTCATGTTCAATGTATAAGTCACTATCACACTTAAAATATGAGAAAATAACGTTTAATATTGAATCTTCCACCACTTGAAAACAGTGTAAATTGACATTTGTGAGCGAAATTATAATGTTATATTCTGACTGAAGTCCAGGGTTTCTTCATTCCCATGGGAAACTTATGCACAAAGCATCAGATAAGTATCGTCAAATTACTAATTGTCAGTTGTCTAGGATATTATTAAAATCAGAAAATGGTTCATACAAAATTTTCTACATATTCAATACATATATACTGTTAAGACCTAGCTTTTAAAGGCATGACTGCCGTCTAATGTTTATTCAATTGCATCTCTTTACACAAAACTGATAGTTCTCGTAAGCCCGTTTGCTTCACTGCTTGTGTCAAGTTCTTTATTACAGAGGCGACCTTTATCTTATACAGTCTCGTAGTTATTTTGTTATTTTCCGATGTATCTAGTTTTTATGTATTCTGCGACTTGTCTTTCCATTTCAAATTAAAAAAAAACGAATAAAGTTGTAACTTTCCATCATTATTTCTAGATATTGCATTGTTTTTATACGATATGTATGAATTTATATACAGCTATCTAACGTGCAGCTAGAGAGCAATGATGACTTTTTATCACTCATCTGAGTACGACAGCTCAAACGAACATTCAACTAATGTGTGGCGTTCTCAGACATCCATTTATTGTAAGCCGTTATATTTCAAGTTCTTTAACTGAACAAAGACCTCTTATCACCGAATATGAACAGACTGTATACTGTACAAATATTATTTGGATAAGTAACTAGGTTTCTTCTAAAACGGGTTTTTTTAATATAAATGTTATCGAACTAGTCAACTGCGGGCGGTGTCACTGTTTTGACTTAGTGAATGATCTGAGCATTGTTTGTCAAGAACCTAAAGATTCTACCACATACCAACTTTTTAAACTCCTAGTCATAAAAATTCTGAGAATTGCAATATTTGTACATGTTAAATAAAAGCTATGTCCCTAAAGCTAACATCTGATCAGTTTTGAAGAGGATCAGAACATAATACCACACACAGCAAACCTGAGCTATAGTCTTTTGGTTTTTATCTAAAGATTTTAAGCTTAATGTTAATGTTAAGTCAACGTTAGAAAAAAGGTATTAGATACTGCGGTTTCTGTAAAGAATGATTTAAAAAGTAATTTCCTGTATGATATGTTGAAAACGGTTACCTATGAACCGGGGCTTTCAAAGATCCTTCGGGCAAAGTTAATCTTGTTTGCATGATTAATCACATTGGGAAAACATTAGATAATGTTACATTCCAAGCTTCAGAAGTTTTGGCCAAATGAAAATATTTTAAAGAGAGTGCAAATATGAGTCGAAGTATAACATCTTACCTAAATGGTAGAGCAAAATTAACAAACTGGGTAAAGGCTAACCAATATTTGAAGAGTGAACAACGCTTTTGCAATTGCTTAAAAACTGCGGGCCTTGTGGTTTCATAAATGAGTTTTAAAGATTTTCCTATACAATTGTAATATGTAAATCATGTGACAAAAGGGTGGACCCATTGAACACGCAGAGACATAAAGTCTTTAAAGATGTGTAGTCGTGCTAAATAAAGAACAACCTTTTTTGTCTGTGAAATACTGAGCCCCTAAAGTGACATATTTCACACTTTTTTTATGGTTGTCTTATTGATTTTAATTCGATTAAACGAAACATTCAATAGTAATACGTTTAAACGTAAATAAGATTTCGTTATAACGAATAATATATGGTTTAAGCGTATTAATATTTCGTAAAAGGAAATGCATATTCGTTTAAACGAAATCTTACAGCGTATAAGCGAAATCTTATTTCGTTTAAACAAATTGTTATTTTGTATAAACGAATTATTATTTTGTTTAAACGAAATTTTAATTAAAATAATATATAGATATATATATATTTCGTTTATATAAACATAAATGTGACAAAAAATAAGTGTGTATAATGTCATTTTAGGGGCTCCGTAGTGAAACATTCTATGTTGCTTTTTCTTAGCTTTATCGTTTAAAATTCTGATTTCAGATGTTTTGCAGAAACTAATTGCATTTCGACTGAAGCAGATTAGCTTTTTCAAAAATTATGTTTATTTTGCTTGTGAATTTACATTAGCATATAAAAGTTGTGTTTAAACACACGAACTTAGGGATTCTATTCCGTAACTCTAGAAGATAAAAGGGTGCTTCAAGATTTATAGTGGGTTTCTTGGTAATCAGCAATGCTCAATTATTTGTTCATACAATTCTAGAGTTTTTCTCATTGACTTAATAGCTTTGGGAACGCCCTCCTGTTTTATCATTAGTAAACCTTTCTTAACTTTGGTAACAGGAATCATTTCTGCACAATGAACTAACGTCCCGAAGTCTCCAGTTTGAAAAGTAGGATGCCGTCTAACAAGAAAAGAACTAAATTACTGAAATACGGTTTAGAAGAAGGCACTTCAATCGAGTTATATAACTGTTTGAAAATTGTCATACATTGTGTAATTAGCTCACATTTATAAATGAATTTGTCCATATAAACTGACATAAACACGGTTTCTTTTCGTATGTTTCAAATACAGACAAACGCTCAGCAAGATGACAATGTATCAATCATTATTGTTTAAATAAATTATTGTAACATAATATATGTGCTATCATGAAAATGCCAAACAAACAATAAAAACAAATGTCAGGACAGCAACTTGTCAGATTAACCCGGAAATTACTCTTTTAAGGACTCAAAATGGCAAAATATTTTGGTAGTAAATATATTATCATATACATAAAAATGACATCTAAATATACGAAGTCTATTATGTGTGAATAGTTATAGTTCTTTGTGCCCGCACTAACTGGTCATAGAAAGGACAATTAACTCGTTTTTACTGTGAATATCGAATTTCGGACTGCATCCGCGTTTATTTCTGCACATGTAATTGTCTGGTGTCTGATACTTGTTGAAATGTCTTTCTTTTTATAAAAAAAGAAAACCAGCATGTTTTGGTCATCAGTTAGTCCCTTATCTTCTCCGTTCACGTAAGAAAATTGTAACTTTTGTTGTTGAATTCATAATCAGTTCCTTTAGTTTCCCACAACTTGTTGAGTACTTTTATCATCATTAAACCATAATAACTAAATGAGCATGTTTGTTGAAAATTACAAAGTAATTTGCATATTTTTACAGTTAGTAAAACATCAATCAAACAAAATTACGACAGGTTAAAATGTTCAGCTAAATCAGGATAAAAAAGAACCTCAGTTTTGTTCCATCCAAATTTGCTTGTTTGGGATTGAAAATGAAATGTCTCTTTATCGAATATCAATAAAGTGGTTCGCAACGCATGACGAGACAAGACATGAAATGTTATATCTGAACAGACCAAATTCCTACGTTAATGTATTGTGAAAAAATTGTGTTCAGTGTCGATATTTTTTTCTTCGTCTTGAACGACAAATTTTGTTGTTTATGGTCGTTAAGCTTGTTCAGCAATTGCCTAAGAGAAACAAGTCAATGTAACTGAAATTACATCTGGGATCGCAGTCACGATACTGAAATGACTGTTTTGCGTTTTAACATTCCATGTCGTGATTCCCCTAGTCCGTTTTCTCCAGTTAAGGCAGTCCCGAATCAAAATAAACATCTCAATGATGGTCATTGTCAAAGTCAATGAATAAATTAGACAGAAAAGAAACACCAAGTCATCATTAGTAAGTAAGTGTCCATCTCCATAGCTAACACAACTAATAAGCCTGTAAACTATCTTTGTCATTTCTGTAAGTATCGTTATATAAACACTTAGTGCGGGTACAAAGAACTATAACATCAGGTGGAATCAGCTATACCTACCTACATTCGCTTACTTTAGAGTTTTTTTAGTTTAGCAATGATCTTAGTTTGAATCATTGTCCGTAATTGTTATCACCATAAATAACAAGTGGTGTTTGTGATACAGTCTTTGACATGGCCGTTAGTAGCTGCTTAACGATACATTCTTAAAGACCAAGTTTGCTGTGATATGTTTTACTAAATTTGAAAATAACACGATATACTATTGTGCTACTACTATCTATATAAGGAGCATATTGATACTATTCATCGAAAATATCGAGCTTGTGTGTTTATATTTTATTTTGAAAACGTTACTGTACGTTGATACTGATGAGATTGCAGTCTATGGACCTGACAAGTAATGTTTACCCCGGTCTTTTCATTTGCAAAGTCCATGATATATAATAGATATATACTCAACTTATAATACATATTTATTTATTTATTTGTTTAATATGTAATAGTAACTGTATCATTTGATATTTTTATCTTCATTGGGTTGACGCATTTTATTAGCAAGATAATATGATTCGTAAGTTCTGTAATTTGAAATATAACCTTCACAGACATAAATCTCATAACTAGACAAACACGCTGTCTTTAAGAATCTACGCGGTATTGTTTGAATGTTCGGATGCAAGTTGAAAATTAACTCACCAAGTTGAAATTAATCATCGAACAAAAAAATCAATAATTGAAAGTTAACAATTGAGAACCAAGTTATCGTTTCTGTATTTCTGTGACGAAGTGATGAATGAAACTTTGGAAACAATAACAATATGAAGGAAATAAAAATACAAAGTGCAAATTGAACAGTTGTTAGATCGTATAGCTTCTGTCATTGAATCTGATCGTCTGATTGCACAATATGTGAACTTAGATTGAACTAAGTTTTTAATCTGATAAGGTCTGCTTATTTATTTATTCGTAGCAATATCATCGTACGATCTACTGGCTAAGAGTAAAAAAAAAACAAATGTCAAAAGTCTCGGTTTGAGAATTATTCACAAAAGAAAAGAATAGATTTTAACCCATTTCCTCACACTCAGTGAGCTTTGCTGTCTAAATCAATGAAACCTACTGACGTAGGGTCTTGGCAAATAAATCAAAATTGAATACTGTCTCTTCAGCGTGTACTCTAAATGCAAAATAAATCATTGTGAAATAACCTTAAGCTAATTCGACATTTTGCCACGAACTGTAACAAGGTTAAAAAGACACTTCATCCTAGTAAATAATTTTCTTCTTGTCTATTTCAAAATGTACTTGATAATACTCACTCCTGTTGTATGGCTTTCAAATGTGCAATTATTCAAAACCTTTCACGACCCTGTGAACATGTTAATTTTATCAATATGCAATAGAACTGTTCTTGGAATTATGTCACATTTATTTTTTTCTTAAACGGGGGAGCTACAAACATCCCTGCTAGTTTAAAGTGTAATCATTCTAATTATTTTTTTTAAACCATTGTTAGTGAAAGACAAACATATCAGAATTAAGTTCATTTCAAAATTCTATACTTTTTTTCTAACAGATAACCGATAAGATTTCATATTTAAGTTTATCAATAAAATGAATAAAATGTAGGCTGTGGAGAGCTCAAAAATAACATGATTCAGTCTTATATTGTCCAATACCATTTAATGTTGAAATAATTGTACTGTTTCAGTAATTCATTCGAGAATTAAAACAATGTTGTGGTTATAAGGACAGTTAAACATTGAATATCATTTTATAAACTTTGACTTGTTAACTTTGAAAGCACAAGTAGGCCTATCTGAGACCAAAACTAAGGGATTTTTATCTAAGAAGACACCAGTCGGACACATTAAAATATTATATACTTGAATGAAAAATATTGCGACCATGATATGCATTTAATAATGAAGCTGACAATTTTTTGTCGATGTTTCAGATATCTATTAAGAGGTAGTACGAACGATAGAGGTAGTATAGAACTATAGTACCAAAGGACTTATCTTGTCAAACTTTAAGTTCTTACTACAGGGTTATAAGTAAATGCTTACTTTGAGTGACTAACATCATGTGCGGTATACAATTTGTGACCTTAGAATTATCATACTGTCTTACTGTATTACATTTTGTGTCTGATAATGGAGGAATAAACTTCATTAATGTCTCCTATTTATTTTGAATCAGCCATAAAGATGTCTGGAAAGTTTTATCAGCTTACGTAGAGACGGTACTATTATATATTCAAGGCAAACTGTCTAAGCATGTGTTGTCTAAATTACACCAGTCAAACAAAATCAAGCAGATAATGTATAGTTCTAACACAGATATTCGCTTTTGTATGGCATCCTGTCTACATTCGAAGGACTGATAAGACGTTTCAGACATATTTTTAACTTGTCAGGTCATTGCATGTGAAAAAATATCTCATGATAGTGCAACCAGTGAAGGTTCAATATGTGATTTAGTACATCATTCTATATTTTATACAGGATGAATGAAGTAATTTCAGTAAAGTTTACATCAAAACAGAGTACTGTACTTGCTGCTTAAACTATGTTTGATTTGATGCTATTCATATATAAAATGTGTCAGCTATTTGCATTTCATTTTGTTACTTATTTATTTTGCCTTAAGTAAATGAATACAACATCTCTTTTACAAAAAATATGAATTTCATCCAGCTATTTGAACATTAGTGTCAGAAGAGTCAAAACATATGCAGTGAATCTGATTTTATTTTGAGATTTTAGCGTTTAAAATTTTATTAACACCTTTATTAAATTAGACTTCTTCAGTGTCACTGTGTATAACTAAAAGTAATCAAACATTCTCGAGCTATTTGTTCGCCGACTGTATTGTTTTACAACAATCAAACTATTATTTGTTACCTATAGGTTTCATAAATTAACTTCCTTTCTCTAATAGATCTTACCCTAAATGACAAAAAGACAATATTGGTGATGTTGCTAATGAATAACGAAGGAATAATGTATAATTTTTGAATTTGTCTGTTTTCTGTGAAGCAATATGCAATGAAAACAATTTAAATAATGTCAAGTCGCGAAACGAAATTAAAAGGAGAAAACTATGGAATGCGGGTTGGGACATGCCACTTGTTATTTGCCACATGCTACTTGCTACTTGCCACTTGCTTCTTGTAATTTAAAAAGTCGGTTTGTTTCTCAATCACCGACAGAAAGAGCGGGAAATATACAGTATAATTTGTACTTTCGACCAATCAACCATGTCGTTACTGTAAGCACATTTTTTATGAAATAATTAAATCACGTAACAATATCCGGTTCGTTTTCATACAGTGAAAAAGGACCCAAGCAAACGGCCAATAGCAACTAACAAGTGGCAAGTAACAAAAAACAAGAAGCAACTAGCAACACGCAAGAAGCAACTTGCAAAAAGCAACTGGCAACTAGCAATACTATTACATGTTCAGTTTATTAGACTCATTTATTTTACATCGATTGCGATACAAGTTTCACCACGCTCGATGACTGCTTCCTGGGTTCCATACTGGTATTCGCGCAGCGTGGAGAAATGTGAAGATTGTGAGAGAATCTCGTCTCTAATGGGATTTGAACCCGCGACCTCCGGATCAGGAACCCTGCGGTCTACCCTTGGACCAGGGTGCCTCCTCCATTACATGTAAGATAACATTTAAAAATAAACTATATTTTCAGTCGGTGTAATCCGAAAAATTTATGTTACGATAAATTTTTGCATAGCACTTTTTTACGAAATAATTAAATCACGTAACAATATCCGGTTAGTTTTCATACAGTCAGAAAGGGATCTAATCAAAGTATAGCAAGCGACCAATAGCAACTAGCAAGTGACAAGTAACAAATTGGAAGAAGCAACTAGCAGGTAGCAAATGACAACTAACAAATGGCAAATAGCAACCATAAATAATAACTGGCAATAGCAAGTAGCAACTAGCAAGTGGCATGTCCCAACCCGCATTCCATAGAAAACAGCAGACTGTTTTATATGCTAGCGGGACACATGCAAATTACCAATATTTACTTTACTAGTTTACCTTATTTCAGTGGCTTATCTTTTAGCAGCTAACTAACTTAGTATAGGCATCAACTCTAAATAGCAGATACTGAAATTCACACGGACATGAAAAGCGTCCTGCTCTTTCGGAAAGCCAGATGCACTGCTTATTACAGAAAGTGCTTATCATTCAATATAAACAAAGTAAATTCTCTAATTTCTAGGCAAATCTTATAACAGAAAACAGTTACTACTTTCAGAAGCAAATTTCCCGAGGAAACAATCATCTTTAGTCTGTTTTGTACGGTGGCACAGAGGTGACATGCACAACCTTTTTTTTTTAATTGCACTTCTCTTTTTTTTATTTCGTTCCCACGAGATACTACGAGATACTTACTCGAGGGAACGACTTAGTATCTCGTTCACACGAGTTACTAAGTCGTGGGAACGAGCTAAAACAAAAAGACAAGTGCAAATCTGAATAAAGAATCGCATTTGAAAAAAAAGAGTTGCGCAGTACAAAAAAGAATCGTGTTGTAAAAAAAAAGAACAGCGAATGTAAGCTATGTCGAGGGAACGACTTACTAACTCGTGGGAACGAGTAAGCTATGTCGTGGTCAGATGTTCAGATTTGCACTTCTCTTTTTTATCTCGTTCCCACGACTTAGTATCTCGTGGGAACGAGATACTAAGTCGTTCCCTCGAGTTAGTATCTAGGGGGAACGAGATGAAAAAGAGAAGTGCAATTAAAAAAAAAAGTTGTGCATGTCACCTCTGTGCCACCGTAGTTTTGTAATATCAAGACAAACTATTTCTTCTAGCCTGATCATGTTGAAAAGCAATAAAAAACAAAATGTGAAATTCTCAAAATGCAATAATGTTGAATAAAGAAAAAAAAACTTATTATTAAAACGAACACAATCTTTATTGATAGTTAGTTGTAAAAGTACACGAATAAGTGTACTATTTCGTCTTTATTATTTTATGACATTGAATGTGGCAATTTAAAAATATTCAGTTAAGCAAGAACGAAACTATTGCTGAAACAGTTACCATGCGAACCGACCTTATATAATCCAATACCAAATCTTTCGAATCTTGAGTGTTTTGCATTTTTTAAATTCCCTTTCAATCAAAAATTATGCCACAATGAGGCGGAATAATAAAACAGCATGAACGGATCTTCTGTGCTCGGTTTGCAATTTAACAAAGTAAAAACAAGAAATTTAAACTACGCTTATCTATGTTAATTTAAGGTCATCCTTTAAGTGAACGAAACGTGTCTGTTAGTCGAAAAATTTCAAGTACAGAGAAATTTATTTCCACGAATTTATCAGTATGGACTTTGAAACTTCCCACAATAGTTCGTTTTGATTCAGAGGAGACACCATTTAGAGAGTATTTTTATTAAATCTTAATACATCGACAATTGAAAAAATAAGAGAAAAAAAACAGCGAAACCAAAGTTAAAAGTTCTTGATTGTCATCGAATTTTCTTTAGTTTCAGTAATAATCGACCATCACTCAAACTATTACGATCTAGAACTTACCCTAAGCAACATAAAAATTAACCGAGTACTCAGAGCACGAAACAAGAAGAAGGGATCCTGGCTGCATGTTCTCTAGATTTCATCACTCATACAAAAGTAAATTGTTTTAATCGAAGATCATCTGTCTTTGAATTCCAGATAATATGTTAGAAAAAAAGGAAAGGAAAATGTGACCTTCTAGAAAATTTATCAATCCACCATCCATATAGTGAGAAATTCTAAAGATTACGTTATCTGTGTAGTGTCAATATGTATGATAAAACTGGGAAAACAATCAGGTTTATTTTGCTCACACGTCTGTACTGACGAATCTGCCAGCAATATCAACGGCAGTATTCATTAATATTGTTTTCAATAGGTGGTTTCCGTTACTTCATATTCACTATGTTGAACCGAAATTTTCACACAAACGAATTCGTCACACGTGTGAAAAATTCGTACGAATTCCTCACATACGTGTAAAAATTTCGTACGAAAATTTCACATATTTGTGAAAATTTCGTATGGAACCTTAGACCCCCCTAAAACAGATACGAAATTTTCACATGACAAAAAAAGTAGAAAAATGATTTGACAAAATATTATCTAACGGAAAATTCACATATTTTTTTTTGAACAAAGGTACTTATATCAGAGGATCTATCAAACACACGCACCCGCCCAATGAAAATCACTAGGACCTTTTTGCGTATCAGGAGAATTTCTTCAGAATGTTTTGATTCAGTAATGAATCTGAGTTATTCCTCTTATAGCCCAAACAATAAAGATACGATAACGTCATGACAAGTGCCTTGTTATCGGAGGAACGCGAGGTCGAGTACCACCGGCGGCAGTGCACGCTGCCTAGAGTAGAATGTAACAGCACCACCGGCGGCAGTGCACGCTGCCAAAAGTAGAATGTACGAACATCACCTGCGGCAGTGCACGCTGCCAAGAGTAGAAGGAACGAGCACCAACGGCGACAATGCACGCCGCCTAGAGTTGAATGTACGAGCATCACCGGCGGCAGTGCACGCTGCCTGATAATTTCGAAGTTATTTGACTATTTCATTAACGTTAGTCAACGCTGACGTCAACGAACTGGTGATCGTAATAAATTACATGTATTTATGTTTTGTGATATAGAAGTCATGTGTGAACTTTCAAATGAAAATCTTTAGCAGTTTTAGAGATATAACTTCAAACCAAAAACTTTAAAACCTAGGTTTAAGATTTTACTGAGTACATTAAGGGGAATAATTCTGTTAAAATCCAACCAAAAGTTTTGGGACTTAATTAGTAATCTTACATAATGACCAAGGAGCCATGTGTGAACTTTCAATTGAATTTCTTCAATAGTTTCAGAGATATGACTTCATTCCAAAAACTTTAACCTAGGTTAAGGTTTTTTCTAAGTACATAACGGTGCATAATTCTGTTAAAATCCAACCAAAAGATATGGGACCCGAAGCCATGTGCGACTTTCATTAATTGAATATCTTAAGTAGTTTCAGAGATATAACTTCATCCCAAAACTTTAACCGGACGCGTGTGCCGACGCACGGGTGACTGTAACAGCTCTTCATTTTCTTAGAATAGTAGAGCTAAAAAGGGGCAAAATTCAATAGTCATGATGGAGTTATGTATGTAACTTTCCACACAATTGCATGTTGTCATCATTAAGGCGTGTTCCAAGTTTTGAGGCAATGCATCGAGTAATAGTACAGATAATATAGAGGTTAAGATTTTTACGTGTAACATGTACGTGTACTTGTAGCATTTTCCCACGATGCAATGACTCTCGCTATAACCACACGTTATTATTTTCAACAAGTAGCAAAATCGCTATTACAATGTACAAAGACTTGCTTGAAAAAAGAGCCGGTAAGATCATCAAACGGCTGAAATAATGTCAACCTTTGCATTAGACTACAACCTGATTTTCATCCAATAAAATCACTGGAAAGTAGTCAAATTTGGTGTACTTATTCATTAAGATTTGTTTACTTATTAGTTTTGGCGGGAATTCGAAGCTTTGCCCACTATATATTCAAAGTAATTTAGAACATATTAAGTGAAACTAATTAATTTTAAGGAGAGGCTCGCTCGATTCACAAGCTCTGCCCCCATTATCAATAAGATTACACTAATCACATAATTGGCAGGAAATATAATAATGATATATGAATATCATAAAAGTTTTGAAATACTCATAACTTCGTTTGAGAATGTCGTGTGTAATATCACAATGATGCGATATCGAGTTGTCGCGTGACATTCCCCGTCACCACTCAGGGTAGTTATTTATTCTGGTCCTCCTTGGACCATGAGCCTGGCTCTGTTTGCTAGATGCGTTACATCCCTTTAATTTGACATTTTGTCTGTGGTTATTTACATCGACATGTTGTGGTTTGATCCCACTGCAGGGCCGCCTCCGGGTATACACAGCGTCATAAATTTAATGGCCCGAAACGCTGCCGGAGGTATTTATTTGAAAATGTCGATGTTTGAAGGTCATCCTTACAAATTGATGTGTCCGGTCTGTCAAATGGTGTCAGACTGATCGACTGCGGTTTAGTTCCATAATATTGAAATACAACCACTTAATAAATTCTAAAACGACATCTCTCCGTAAATACCATATATGCGACTAGCGACAGCGGAAGTGCGATAAGACATCGCAACATGGCGATACAGCGCATGACAATCCGATACGAAATTCGGAAAATGTCGCAATGTCGTATCGCATTGCCGTGCGTCGCCCAGGGCACGACATGTAATAACGCGATACGATATTGCTTAATTGCAATACAACATCGTCACTTTACGATACAACACGCAACATTGCGATTTGTCGCGTGACGTTTGCTTGACGAAAATTAAGATTACGTCAAGATTACATTCTTACAAGTTCTCATTTTACAAAATTATATTGCATCTACCTATGATTGAACTAGGAAAATATCTGTACTGACTTCCTATATAATGCAATACGACTTATAGGTCCTTTATTGTTGCATCTTGTTTAAATTATGCTTTCCCGAGCAAAGGAGCGATTCCATGCATCAAAAATGCACGATACCGAGGAGCTAGAGATATTTTCAAATGCTGAGAAATCATGTAAATCCATAAGAGCTAACAGTAATAATTATGGTTTTCAGGATTTAACTTCATAACATAGTCATATGTGCAAGACGTAGGAATGTGTCACATAATTATGTGAAAAATTCGTTGATACCTAGTGGTGGTTAGAAAATAGGCCTCGAAATTTTCACAGCACATTTTTGGCCATTTTCGTACGAAATTTTCACACGTATGTGAAGAACTCGTACGAATTTTTCACACGTGTGACGAATTCGTTTGTGTGAAAATTTCGGTTCAACATAGCTATATGATTCTATGGTTTGGTAAATTTTACAACAGTTTTGAAATACTGTTACACTAATATTGACAGTGCTGACATGGTTAAACACACAAAATCGAAAATATATATCAACGTGATGATATGTTATTATCTACGATGCATTATTAAACATGACTCAAGATTTGACCTTTCGGAAAGCAGATTAATTTCATTCACTGTTACGTTATTTTTTCTGAGATAAGATCTTTTTAGATACAGAATCAATACTTTGTTTTCAGCGAATGTGTTTTTGAGATTTTCTTTAGACGTTTTGACATCCTGGGAGAGGTGTGCACCAGAACTTCAAATTTAAGTTCAAATAAATACATCCTCATTGGCAGTTTGAAATTTCCAAAATTGATTTTATTTTCCAGGAAGTATTGTATTCATTACACATTAAGTGCTTTCTATCTTCGCTTAATATACAGATAACCAATCATTGGAAATTATAATCCTTTTCTCTGTTGCTGGCTATTAACAGAAGGTTGTTTGTTTAGTGTTGCAATTTAGATATATTTATCGTCAAATAACAGAAAAGACAAACACAGTTTTCGACATCAGGAGCTTCGACAGACAGTTTAATTCTTTAAAAGAAACAAAAATAATCAATGTTGAAAGCAACAATAGCTTCACTTGATAAAAACGTCTGTTCTAAATGGGAAGTTCCAAACTGACGTTAACATTCCTAGTATTTTAATTTATTTAATTCATTTTCTATTTTCCTTCAGTTCAGTTCTGACAGGAGATTAATTTGAAATAAGATTTCATACTTTTTTATCTTGCAATGCACTTCATTAGACGTATGAATATTTTTTGGCATAAAAACGTTTGTGTAAAATTTTTCACATAAAGATATATTTAGAAATAAAATAAATGAACAAGTAGCTTAATGTTTGCAGTACATATCTGAAAAAATGCGGATGAAAACGGTGTGACAATTTTACGGCCGCCACACAGCGACTGCTTTCCTCTGTCTTCACTGTGAGGCAGACAAAACGGAAGTTCCTTACGTAAGCCTTGCGACTATACTCCACTTTCTTTGACATGTTGAGACCTTTGTTCTGGATCGATCGCAGATGCAGGTCGCAAATGGGAAAACCCTAAAAGGATTAAAAACTAGGCAAATATCCTCAAAGTGAAAGCAGTGATGATTAAGGCAGCTGCCGTCCTTTTGACAAAGGTATGTACGGACTTACTGCAAAAGCACATACAAAAGATCCTGTGTGTCATAACTTTTATAACACAAAATTTAAAGCAGTAGCAGTTGTTTAGAAAAAAAACACAGAACATGCAGTATTGAATTTGATAAACAGATTGCGGCGTGGGTGCAGCCATAGAATCTTTCATCAAAAAGGTTGTTCCCATGAATAGATGAAGTTGATACAAATAAACACAGTTTATTTCAGACTTGAAAGCGTTTAAGGTATCAGACAACTAATAAACATTTTGTCAACCCTCTGATGTGAGCTTTTGCTAAGAAATATACTATCTAGGGGCAAAATATTGATCAACTAAGACACTTTTACTATAGAGGTTTCAAGAGTGACTGATATTTACTTCAAACCTCAGCCAAAATAATGTGTTTATGTATAAGGTATAGAGAAACACAATGTTTTTTCTTAGTCTGACCATAAAATTAACTCTTACTTGTCATGTGATCATTCACATTATGAAGACCTACTGACTGCTGACAAAAAGAAAACCAAAAGAAAAGCCCAAAGTGAGAACTAACGAAATACAATCAATATATATTAGACTACTTGACGTATTTGCAAATTTTAGGTAAATGTTGTAAATGCTGAATGGTGAATGCAAATGGCAAAAGAAAAAAACGTATTTCTACCAGTATTGAACAACGAAAAGAAATCGTGATGCTCTGGCAGAGAGTATAACAGTTCAGGGGGACGATTGCAGATATGTTTCTGTAAGTATGTCGAAGAATTACCGAGCCGTTAAGGAAGACATCTGCTGAAGCTTAATGCTAAGACAAAGTTATTTTCGGTCCTTTTGGAAATTGTGTAATACAAGGAAATTATAAAGTAGTCATAAAATGGTTACTTTCAAATGCTCAAACCAGGGATTGCAAGAGTTTGATTTCCCACTCCTCCATTAACATTACTAACATTATTTCGGATGCTTCTTTAAGCCGATGACTCTCTCTAAAACCGGGTACGATAATTAACCAATGATACTTTGTGAAAGAATCGTCTTTGTGTCACGAACTATCAACCTAAATCGTCAAATAACTGACACGTTTATGAGGGCGTTGACCTAACAGACAGCTGGTTGTGCTCCTATAAATACAGGAATATACATAATATTTTTAGGAAAGTTGGTGTAAGGAGACTGCGGTTAAGGAGATTGTTTGCATCTTAATGTCGCTGCGTTTGAGATTGTACTTGGCACAAGATTTGTTATGTTATTCTCCATCTGAAACCTTGTTCTAATCATCGCATAATACTGTCCATTCGTTTGAATTTATACAATGACAAAAAATAAAGAAAAAGAATTTACACTGCAAACAAAATATTGCTGTGATAAGATTTCTGCAAATGGTGTCAGTGTCTGAATTGTATGTACTTGCAAGCAGATAAATTGATAATGGACCTAACCATCTCTCATACCATCTTAATCAATTTATTTAAGATTGATTACAAGAATGTCTTCTAAATTGCAGTTTGATGTATGTAGTTAACACTAAGAAATGTGTGAACGTCTTTTTCTACAATCTGTCAGCCTTTGTGAACAAATTGACGGCGAGATATTAGTTCTGTAACATTTTCCTTCAGTGGGACCATATTCCTCTTAAAATCTATAATTCAAGACGAAGTCTGATTTTTATGTCTAACTTCTTAAAACTGCTTAAAACTGAATTCATTATCAAAGTCTTACAATAATAAAACCAATCAGGCGTGCGAGGACATACAAGGGGTATTTAGACAATTGTTGAAAATCACTTTTAATTGAAATTCTGCTTTTCCTGGCTAGACTTCACTCGGATGTAAAACAAGTTCTTTGTTTAATTTAATTGTCTTGCTACGATCTAAGATTGCCTAAACTATGTTATCCAGGTTGTCTAAATGTAGATGGCATCTTAACATTGTACATATGCCCAGTATAAGAGCTCCCCGTAGAAGGTGAATGAATGCAACATAGTAAAACTATTCCTTTGATGTATAAGAAAGTTGGAATATGATATGTATTTCATATAACCCTCCTTTCCTTTGTTTAAGGTGAAACCTTTCCATTAAAGAGATATAATATAAATACATCAAGTTTCAAGTTTCAAGTTTTATTGGCAAAATCAGCATAATGATGCCTTTGGCCATTTACAATAAGAATAATAGAATATGGCAAAGACTTACAAAAGTATAAATGTATAAGTACATCAACAAGAACTTACAAAATGTACGTGTATAAGGAAAAACTCACAAAGTTTTGAAAACAAAAACAAAAATACATATTCTACATTCAAATGTAGATAGAAATATCAAGAAACAGTTACATCTGTTAATGCATTTTTTCTTTCTTCCATTGCTTTTGTTAGAAAAACAGCAATTTTGGTGAATGTTGGTACATCGATGGTATACTGTATACGGTATTTTGGTGAATGTTGGTACATCGATGGTATACTGTATACGGTATTTTGGTGAATGTTGGTACATCGATGGTATACTGTATACGGTATTTTATCGGCTCAATCTCTTTAAAATGAAAATAATTTATAATTAAAGAAGAACTTATGTCCCCAATATTTTCTTTAGGCATGCAGCAATCAAGAATAAGTTGATTTAAAATAAATGGTTTTCTACCCAACAATTACAACGACAACAAAAACAACACTGTATTAAAACTAATACTGATGCAGTCAGTTTGCCGGTTGTACTTAAAATGTTCAACTGACCTTGACATCGGTATCCAAACCATTAACATTTACATGATTTTAAAAACAATGAAGCACTCCAACTTTAAAGGCGCATCTCTTTAAAGTTGAGAATTGAATGAGTATAAAATGCTAAGTGACGTTCAATTAACAACCGATAATTGATTCGTAACTATAGACAATTTTGTAACTCCAATCTTTTCCTATTTTCTGACCATAATAAATGTATAATGCAGTCCAACGGTCGATGGTGTCTTATGAGGCTTTAGGCCCTTTTGTTACTTTGATAGCTAAACTATAGACGGACTCAGCATTCTCTGAGTCTGAGAGTTTTGAGTTTTCATGACAGTGTATTCACAGTTACGTTTCTCAGTACGACGTACTTACTGTCAGTGGTGACAGAAACGTCCACACCAAAAAGCTTAAATAATAATTAATGTAACTGAAAAGTTGAACATTAACTGTTGCTCTTCGCGATGCATTATTTAACAGTTGTCTTATAAGAGAAATAATCATTTGATTCTCAAGTAATGTTTTTGTTTTTGCTGAGTCTTCAAGATAAAGTCATAACTAGTATGTTTTCAGCACATGAATTTGGGGATTAGATTCTGTCATCCTGGGAGAAGTGTGCCTCACAATTGTATGATGCATCGTGCGTTAAAGAGGCATTTCCTACAACTTGCTAGGGATCTCTTTTTTAACATTTAATATTTCTTTTATATTTATCACTATATCAGAAATCAGATTCTTACTAATGATATACCTATAAACGTACCCCATAAGCGTGTAGTATATGTATTGATTAGCATGTACATCTTGCACGAGAAGCACAAGTAAAGTCATGGAAATTTAATGATTTTTGTCCATGTGCCTTCATAAACATGATTACATACAGCAAGAATTTTCTTGTGAAATCGTTTGAAAACTTTGTTTTAAACTTCACATAAACAATGGCAAATCGACAAGTAATCTTAGTCAGTATGGGATGAACAGAGGCATTGGAATGCTAGAGACTGGGCTTTCACAAAGGCAGTTTGCGAATGTCCTTTGAGTACCCCAGAGCGTTGTCTCAAGAATGTAGAATGATTTCAAATGACTGGAAATATTTTGCATCTGCACCCTGGATTCAAGAGCTTTCAACGACTGAAGCCCAGAACCGATTTATCATCTTTCAAGCCCGAAGTCACCGGTTCCGAAAGGCAACAACAATATGGCGTGTAAGTACGCAGAGTAGATGTGCGTGATGTGTTTTTATGTGCCCAAATGCCCGCTTTGTTTTATGGCCTGTCATTGCAACATCTTGTGAACTACTTCCAATTTTCACTTTCCCCTGACAAAGCGTTATTGCGGGGGCATTAATTAAATTCAGTGATAGGCGGAACCAGTAGCAGTCTTATGTGTTTCGAGCAGCTGTGACCTGTTGAAACAGTCACTTGTTGTTTCTAACAGTTTGGTCCGGATGTTAAAGTAAATTATTTTTTTAATAATAAACACTTTAATGTATCAGCTTGTAATATATGCCAACATTTTTTGTGTATAGACTGGAAACGGGGCTGGTGTAAAACATAGTAGTTGTTCGTCTTATTTTCAGTCGTACGAAAACTAGTTGTGTTTTTTATGCACACGCATATTTGAGATCCAGGTTATGTTCCTAATACAGTGAGTTGATACAATATTTCCTATCTCATTGCATTTGTCGTTCTAATGAATGATGTAATTGTTTTTTGTTTTTCGTTTGACGGCAGTTATTGACGTCACTCATTCCTTTCCAGCTAATGATGCATCACTTCAGTTTTTGGTAAAACAAATATAATCTAAATTTAGTCATAAAAATCACAAAACGGTAATGTACGAAAAATTTTCCCTTATGATGCATAACTGAATTGTGCGGAAATTTGATGTTTTACAGACATGAATAATCTTATGTTTGACAACTTTTACTGAGATAGTTTGGTTTGCTTGTTGTGTTTTTGAATAAGATTGTAATCCTGTCAGAACACATAACTTTAATCCGCAGAGACTTTCTGATGGCTGATTTATGATATAACAAGAGCCCCGCTGAGGCGCGGCAACATACGCCCGAAAAAACTACTGACAGCAGAAGACCTTTTTTCACAATTGATAAACATTAATCAACAGGAAACATGATAAGATCTTTTTTTATTTATAAGGATGATATTATCACAATGTCTGCAAATAAGTTCAATTGTTTCACTGATAGTTCTTTTGTCATGTTTTACCTTGACTAACAGCCAATCCAGCAGATATTATGTTAAGTATAGTCTGCTTCCAAAGTTCCAGTTATTTAAACAAGCAGTTCAAGATAAATATGCCAAGTGGCTTGTAATGTACATCTTGCACGAGAAGCACAAGTAAAGTCATGGAAATTTAATGATTTTTGTCCATGTGCCTTCATAAACATGATAACATACAGCAAGAATTTTCTTGTGAAATCGTCAAACTTTGTTTTAAACTTCACATAAACAATGGCAAATCGACAAGTAATCTTAGTCAGTATGGGATGAACAGAGGCATTGGAATGTTAGAGACTGGGCTTTCACAAAGGCAGTTTGCGAATGTCCTTTGAGTACCCCAGAGCGTTGTCTCAAGAATGTAGAATGATTTCAAATGACTGGAAATATTTTGCATCTGCACCCTGGATTCAAGAGCTTTCAACGACTGAAGCCCAGAACCGATTTATCATCTTTCAAGCCCGAAGTCACCGGTTCCGAAAGGCAACAACAATATGGCGTGTAAGTACGCAGAGTAGATGTGCGTGATGTGTTTTTATGTGCCCAAATGCCCGCTTTGTTTTATGGCCTGTCATTGCAACATCTTGTGAACTACTTCCAATTTTCACTTTCCTCTGACAAAGCGTTATTGCGGGGGCATTAATTAAATTCAGTGATAGGCGGAACCAGGAGCAGACTTATGTGTTTCGAGCAGCTGTGACCTGTTGAAACAGTCACTTGTTGTTTCTAACAGTTTGGTCCGGATGTTAAAGTAAATTATTTTTTTAATAATAAACACTTTAATGTATCAGCTTGTAATATATGCTTACATTTTTTGTGTATAGACTGGAAACGGGGCTGGCGTAAAACATAATAGTTCTTCGTCTTATTTTCAGTCGTACGAAAACTAGTTGTGTTTTTTATGCACACGCATATTTGAGATCCAGGTTATGTTCCTAATACAGTGAGTTGATACAATATTTCCTATCTCATTGCATTTGTCGTTCTAATGAATGATGTAATTGTTTTTTTGTTTTTCGTTTGACGGCAGTTATTGACGTCACTCATTCCTTTCCAGCTAATGATGCATCTCTTCAGTTTTTGGTAAAACAAATATAATCTAAATTTAGTCATAAAAATCACAAAACGGTAATGTACGAAAAATTTTCCCATATGATGCATAACTGAATTGTGCGGAAATTTGATGTTTTACAGACATGAATAATCTTATGTTTGACAACTTTTACTGAGATAGTTTGGTTTGCTTGTTGTGTTTTTGAATAAGATTGTAATCCTGTCAGAACACATAACTTTAATCCGCAGAGACTTTCTGATGGCTGATTTATGATATAACAAGAGCTCCGCTGAGGCGCGGCAATAAACGCCCGAAAAAACTACTGACAGCAGAAGACCTTTTTTCACAATTGATAAACATTAATCAACAGGAAACATGATAAGATCTTTTTTTATTTATAAGGATAATATTATCACAATGTCTGCAAATAAGTTCAATTGTTTCACTGATAGTTCTTTTGTCATGTTTTACCTTGAGTAACAGCCAATCCAGCAGATATTATGTTAAGTATAGTCTGCTTCCAAAGTTCCAGTTATTTAAACAAGCAGTTCAAGATAAATATGCCAAGTGGCTTGTAAGTATCCTTGACCATGACCCATGTCTGTCATCATTTCTATATGGTGTAACGTCTATATTTTTAAATTAATGGTACCTTAAAGCAGTAGTTTCAATTTCTTTAAATCGGTCCAAGAGATACAGAGAGGAAAGGAAATTTAACACATTATCATACTTTCACATTGATCCAAGAAAGGTGGAACCTGCACTCTGCACATCATCTCTGTATGATTAACATTTCTGCCAATTAGTTTCAATCTCCTTCGATCTATTCAAGAGAAACAGGGCGGACACGAAATTTGACACTTTATATCAAAATGACCACATGACCTGCACATCGTATATATATGGTTAACATTTCTGCTACGTAGATTCAATTTGATTAAATCGGTACAAAAGATAGAGCGGACACAAAATTGCTAACGAACCGACAGACGGACGGACTACCAGGGGCAAAACATAATATGTTAATATGTCCATCCAGGGGTATGAAAAGCGTTTGCATTTACAAGATGACAGGCAAAATGCGATGTAGTTGTGTCTGTGTGAAGTTAGCAGAATAGCAGAATGGCAGAATAGCAGAAGAACTCCAGCAGAATAGCAGAATGGCAGGATAGCAGAACAACTCCAACAGAACAACTCTTGTTCTGCTATTCTGCTATTCTGCTAACTTCACACAGACTGTAGTTATAACGTTACTGACATTTTGATATTTTCACGGTGCACAGTTATAATAAGTCTACTGATTTTAACAACTGGATGTCTCTGTTATTATACATCCAATTACATTAAATAATGGCAAACAAAAAACAAAGTATTTATATATTATTAACTTGGACGGATTTAAAATGTGAATACAAAATTCCGACAAACATCAAGAAAGCAGTTTCTCTTACAGTAGGTTAGAAAATTTATGTCCATAATGCCCTTTAGCTATTTATGATTTAGCTGAAGAAAGTAAAAAGTTGTCTACATAAACCCTTATGTCTGATGTTTTAGAAGGATGCAACAGGGCATATGCAGGTAAACATATATTAAATGCTGGTTTTATATCTGATAGTTTACAGAGTTTAACGAAAAGTGATAGTGATATCTTCTTTGTACATGACTTAATCAGAAGCGTAAATTGTGCAAAGGGCTTTACACATTTTACGGAATCCCGTTCGGAACTTGTAAAATATTACCTGTTCCACAGCTGAGATTTATAAAACAAAACCTCTTGTCGCACCCTTTTCATGCAAACAATACTAGCGAAACTATAAAACTTCTATAAATGGAATAGCATATCACGTTTTAAATCCTCGTGAGAATTCAACTAAAATTTTGCTTGTCTTGCTAGGACTTATTTATCGAGCTCGGAAGTAGTCAAGCCTTCAATTTCACTTGTATTTTCTCGCGACGTTTTAAATTTTCTCTTGTAATTTTTTATGTGGCCGAACGGGATTCCGTATTAATACAATGCAGTCTAATAAATATGTAACCGTTTTTTTTCTAGAAAAAGGAACCTTTGTTAAGTAGATAGTACAAAACAAATATTCTAACGTTCGTTGCAGAAGTAAATATAATTAAATTCATTCAATTTGTAAGGATAAGACTTCACAGGTCAGTTCAAAATTTAGTCATTTAAAACGATTGAAATGTTATGCTTCGTATATGTTTTGTTATTGTTGCAAAAATACATGTATAACTAAGATTATTTTAAGTTGTCTTCACCATGTTTACCAATCAAATAGCTGTTATCTTGCATTATAAATTAAAAACAAAAGACTAATACGTATAAATACGTACCTAAATGTAACAACGAAAATATATCACCAAACCAGCAATTTTACTTACTGTATTTGATCTAAAATGGATTCCAAATGCTCTTTTCAGTGCTCAATTCAAAACCTGTGGTGACAGATGACCATCATGTACAAAATATGATTTCTTCAAAATATTTAAATTTCAAATCACTATAATAGCAAAAGGCGAAGAAAATGGCATGACAACACTAACAAATACAAGTTGGCTTCCTTTAAAAAGTAAGCCAAAGAGAGGTCAGCAGCTGTCGTCACTGAAAGAATGAATCTACTTGTTTCCAAGATCATTTTGAAATTTTTAACCGTTCTGTGACTTAAATAATTATAATAACTTGTAACCTAACTATTATTAATAGTAAATACATTATTAGGCAAAATGACCGAAACTGACTATAATTTAGTTATTTCAAATGTTTTTTTTTTATAGTGGCGTATCTATCATTTAAATAAATGAAACAAATTAAGATAACCTCATGTATTTCATACCTTGTAGAATCTTGGGGATCTTCTTATAAGCCCCTAAGGCTTTACTCCCCCCTCTTTTACAACAATGCATGTAGTTGTTGAAGCCAGAACTCCCATGTTAAGCTGCTGCTGTTTTAGGCTCATTAAGTTTTGTTTTCCCTTTCAAGCTTTTATTACACCTTTCTTAGTCCAAATGTTTTACAAAATAATCAGCGATAGTATCTGTTAAGCTGGACTAAATATTAAAAGGGCGTAAATTTGATCCAAAATCGAGAAAATGGACTTGTCAAATGCTCTGCAGTTCGTAAAAAATAATTTTACCATTTTTTCATGACCATGACTAAATATTGATTTGTTCAAAAGGCTGATGAGTTTCTCAGAAAAAAAAATGCATTTTAGAATTTGTAGTTTTTACAAAGTAGCATGCATTATAAGAAATGTATCCCTGTAATTGTATTTTTTGTGTTTAGTTAAGGGAATACAAAATTATTCTGTACGTTCTGTTCATAATGGGCCGTTTTATCCATGGGCCGTTTTGACCCGATGTTAAATTTTGGTTTCGTATTTTGATTCGGAGCATGCGCATAACTATCTTTGTAGACTGGTTTTCATGATTTTAGACTCAATATGAGATCATTAACTAAAATTTGATACGCAAAAATGGATGCCGCCAGCAATTAAAGCCAACACTGTGGAGAGGTCTGATGACCTCTCCAATAAAGTAATACTATGTGAAAAATTAATGCCACCTGTTCGCATGTTTGCATGTCAAATTGTGGGACCTGTCAACGCAGTTTCACGTTTCTTAATTTCGTCGTTTTACTTGTTAAGGTGTATTGTAACAAAGAAAACAAATGTTGGTGCGTCAGTTGATCACATGCATGTTATTATTATGGTAGTGAAACAAGTCTTATTGATGTAAGGGATACATCTTCAATGTTAACAATTAGGGTGTTTGCATCATACGTTACAGCCGGTATTACAAAAAGAACTATATGAGAGGAAAGAGTAGTCCTCAAAAAGTTAGAGCGTCCGGCTCTACATCCCAAAATTGTTTGAATCCCCCATGAGCGAGATTTTCCTGTGACTCCTGTTTCAACACTGTGTTTTCTATTGATCTAATTCTTAATTCAGGAAGCAGCGGGACTTAAAAAGCAAGACAAGAACTTGTTATAGTCAAAGTTGATTAAACAAGTCTAAAATACATGAAAACTCAGCATATACCACTGAAATTTCCAAATGATTGGAGGTTTATTCAGTCTCGCTGGATGTATGTTACACTGATCGCACTAGAGTCTCCGCCAAATTGCCATTGCCATTATCAAATTATGCACCCGTTTCTCTGTCTAATTACTAATCTTACAAAGAATCAAAAGAATAGCTAAAATACATGAAAGCTCGTTAAATACCTGTTGAATTAACTTAGTGGGGGTTTACTCAGTCTCGCTGGATGTATATTATACTGATCGCACTGGAGTCTCAACCTACTTGACTGTGATCCTTTAAAGCAGATCATTCACAGAAACTTAAGTTGAATTTCTTCAAAACCGTTGAAATACTTATAATTAGGAATAAATAGTCAGTAAAATATGTTACCAGTACAGATACTTATAATGTATCGCTAGTCTAGCATGACAAACGGCATAAACGTTTAAGTGCTGCTGTTAAACAAAACTTCAAATGTATTTTGGTCGAATTTTCTCTAAATTCTCGGTAGATTTATAATTTTTTTGTTGATTATATATTTGACTATACATTTGTGATTGAAAAACAAATGTCTTTGAGGAGGAATTCATTTCTCTTTCCACCAAAAGTGTGAATGCGCTGCTTAAAAATAACGATCCAGGTCAGACCAACAAGTTGATCCGATTCAATCAAACATTGAACCTAGGAAATTCCCTTCCATTATCAAATACCGCATCAGTTTCTGCTACCTAATTACCAATCTTACCAGTAGATATCTTGAGAAGGTGTTACCTTTGCCTTTTGGTGAAACGAGTTGTGACTAAATTAACTGCGACATTTTTCGATAAACAACAAGAAAAGTTGCAAAATATTCCGAAGATCCATCTCAAAGATTGTAATCAAGGGCAGATAGATGTAAAATATTCAAACAAAGTGAGCCTATGCTTTTAACAATTGACAGTCTGTAAATGATTCGTCCTTCAGTCAGTCTTAATCTAGATAAAATACCTTGTGTGAGACGCATTTATGTAACATGATAAAAAGAGTATAAATATTAATGGATGCTAATTGACAGTTGCCAGGGAATTTATGGTGTAAAAACAGATAACTACCTATCCAGTGGTGTATAGTGGTTACTAACGATGAAAGTAAACTGCGACGTAGCAACTTTTATGAAGATAAAAATCATTAATTTTGCTATGACGTTTCAGTTTCTTCAACAGACAGGCCGCCTGCCTGGAAAGTAGAATATTTTTTTTTTTTTGTTTTGGTCACATTGCGAATCTTAGACAAGAACGGTTCCAAAGAAACTTGCTAAACATAAACATGTCATATTTGACCTACTCTGACGGCACGGTCCCATTATAGATACATATTGAAATGTACTCTCATAATAATAGTTATTTCATACAGTAGTAAACATGGTAAATACATATGTCGAATACTGTTTTTCTTTCAAATTACATTACTTACATTTTAGTCTGCGGTTTTCAATTTGAAATGTAATTTGGTTTGTAATATCATATCTCTTAAGTGCAAAATGTGAAGTAAGACCTGTAAAAAAAAGTAAAAAAAAGTGGCTTCTAAAACAAATATGTTATTGACATTAATTCAATCAGTTCTCTTAATATAAGTTTTCCATAGTTTATGCAGCATTTTTACTGCGCGAAAAATAAACACAGTGCCCTTGATTTTTCTGGACGAATTATGGGTCATAAATTATAATTACTATTAACTATTACTAGATGACCTTTACAACGTAAATCTATTCCGACCCAAGAGAGACATGAGGGTTACTAAAAAAGTATCGTGTGTGTGGGTTTGTTATAGGAAAATATGTTTTTTGTGTTTGTGTCATAAAAAGATGTTGAAAAATCTGTAGTTTCAAAGAGAATGTTAATTTTATGAAATCTATTAATTTTGGAAATTGACGTAAATAGAAACATTAGTTTATAATGGGAAAATGTCCGAGTTAACGTGAGAGGACAGAATGATAAACTTTTTGAACATCTCTTTCAATAATGTATCCGGCTTTAGATATACATTTACAGCGATAGTGAAGTACCAGCGATTGTCTGGCGTTGTTGAACGTGAGTACCAATTATTATGCAACTAAGGGAAGATTAAAACGTAATTTCTTATATTTGGTTGATTATGTGGAGTTTTATGGTTAAATTATTTTAGATCTATGGGACTTCTTTGATAAAATTTTATGTTTAAGAATGTAGAAAATATTATTTAGATGCGAATCAATGTACCCTCGAAACCGTATGTGTAGTGATAATTCGGCGTATTAATTGATTTCTTGTGATAATGTTGAACTGACCCCGCTGTATTTCCAAGATGGCGTTTAACTGATAAACACATGTACATTAAATCAAAGCACTGAAAGTACTGCAAAACCTGTCGCGTAGTGCTGGGTTTATGTTTTCAAGTAATGGATACATGCATGTAATGCAATACCTTTATCCGAGAGAATTTATCTCTGTGCAATAAAGGTCCTTTGGAGCTAGTCTCATTAAGCTGAATATGATAAAAAATCTTTTTTTTACCTGCCTTGCCATAAATTATAGTCCAACTTCAGTGGAATTTTTTTTTGTACATAATTACTGAACAGTCTAATCAATACTGACCATCACTGATCTTGATCATTTTCAACACTTATTTATCGAATTTACTATTGACAATTCCACTTATTTTTCTAAAACCCTGTGGTACTCCAACTATAATCTTCTAGAAAAGTAGAAGAGTACTGTTCCGTAAACTAGAACGGAAATATTTTCGTTAATATCATTTATATAGATTTTATATGCTAGTATGTATACTTCCATATTTGTATTTGTATTGTATATTTTGCCACATGGGTCGTTGACCTTCTGGTTTGATTATAAGGAAAACTGTTAGAACTGTTATTATACCAACCATGATTTATGCATACTGACCAATATTGTAAGTTCTGTTGGTAGTTTACTGGTAACATTTGCAGTCTAGTACATGTTCTTTTCAGTAATTTTAGGAAGGTAAACTGACTCTGATATGAATACAACTGTAAAGAGGGGGTAAACCTTTAGCTGACAATAAGTTTACCCCAAACACAAGAAAGAAATACTTGTTAACATTATCTTTATTTTAAAAAATAAAACTATCAAAAACAACAATTCACTAGAAATGTGCCCATGGGACCCATTTCCCCCAGCCATGTATCATAAGCAGATGATAAAAATTAAAGAGGCAGGTGGAGTGTCAAAAGCAGTATACTTTTTACATTTATTTAATGAACAGCGTGCTACAAAACGCAACCCTATAAATGTGAAGACATTTTGGTTGCTATCAGAAATTTAGTCTATAAATGTCAAAACTTTGACAAATTTGGAGATGTACTGCCCAATTTTGCAAGTAACCTGTATTTGTATAAGATACATACACATGCAAAATATAAAAAATCTAAGCATTAATTTTTTCATTAAATGAACAGAAATTTCATTTTAGTAGAAAGTCAACAAGAGCACCGCTAGGCGGAGCATTATATGCCCGAAGGGTGTTTTTAGCTCACCTGAGCAAATGCTCAGTGGTGTCTAAAGCTATGAGCCATGTGTTTCATGTCTGCTGCATATCTTTTTCACCACTGGAATGAATTCCATGAAACTGATCAAATGTCCTGCCCATCAAGATGATATGCAGAACCCATGTTCTAACCTGGCCAGTTCAATCTCAAGGTTCAATAAATATCCTGTAAACAAATTTTAACATCAACTCAAGGCCATGAAAATACCCCAATAGTCAATAAAGAACAAAAAAAAACTTCCACTCCAATATTTGTTTAATTACAGTATATCATAGCTTGTTCACCTTTTCACCCAATATTCCACATCACTTAAATGTCGTCCACATACATGTATAACACGTCAGTGTTATACTTTTCTTGTTTTAATAAATAATATAACAGAGCAATAGATGACCGAACTGTTCTCATCTTTTTATCTCAAAACTAACCGTGACCTTTGGCTGAATATTTCATCTCAATAAATGTTCAAAATGCATAAACATTTAGGTAGACACGAAATTCAAAATCCTTCAAAGTTATGAGATATGCAAAAGCCGCGAAATAAGGGAAGGGCAAAAGTTGATTTAAAATATGTCTTTTGCCTTTGACGGAGCAAACTAAATGATATACTTTGCCTATTATGTTGCTTCACTTATAAATAATTTTTTACAAATTTAAAAAGTTTCAAAATACTCCAAGGTTTTTAATAGATACAGAGGTTCAACGAAATGGAAGACGGGTGGACAGACAGACAGTTCGATTACTTTATGAATTATTTCAGGTACATAAAATCAAAACATGTACCAATATGCAGGACCAAGGCACACCCTTCTGTTACGGACGTGGACAAAAGAGACATGCTGGTAGTATTATAAGCTGAAATAAAACAAACACATAGTCCTTTGCGAATTCTACATCTGTTCAATAAATATTTCCATTCGTCTCTTTTTCTCAAACTCATAAGTTATATATTTCAACATAGCCAAGGGTATTTGAAACGTTTAGAACTGGAACTGGAGAGCAGTATTGTTTGGTAATGAAAGGAAGAGCTTCTAATGTCTGTTTGAATATTCTCTATATTCTTAATCCCTTGCAGTAATCGTGCAGAACCAACATTCAGTTTCAGGTAAGTCCTAGTTAAAACGTTTGCTTTTTAATTCTTAATAAAAATTACGTTTGTGGCAATATCTTACAACACATTGGTAAACATGAGTGTTCCATAAATGAAATTGTGTTATTTATTAAGGTTCCTTTAGTGTATACATTATATATAATGAACATTTAGCAATAAGAAATGGTGCTACACAAAGTACATGCAACAGGCAGTGAACATGAGTTATGTACAGTTTAAACTGGTGTTACAATTTCATCATTATATAGATATCCTGGTTTGCAAGTAAAAACTGTTCTGTATTTATTGTTTCAAGAACAGTGACTTGTTTGTTCGTCAATATACGCTTTCAGTTAGATATTTCTTTTTTCTTTCATAATATTTATTTCTTTCAGTGATTTCTTATTAACACAATTATTTTCGCTTTTCTTCATACGGAATACCCGCAGAGATGATGCATGATATTTTATCCAACACTCAAAAAACAAAACATAGGGAAATAGATTTGTTTTATTTCAACATTTCGTTCTCAACCCGCTCTTAGGGTTCTCTATCATTTTCAAAGATAAAACATATTTTCGTTTTCTTTACTGCGAATGTTCGAACATATCTTCCCATATAAATTAAATAACAATTTTCGTTAAAGAACTTCATTTAGCTTTCGTTTTATTCTTGGCCATTGTTTAAAGTTAAGTTAAACGAATCTTTGATAGTTTCATGTTTTACAGCAATCGGTCCCTGAGATGTTCGCGAGAATATTCAATTTGACAACACAATTAACCAAACAACTGTCCAGTGCAGTAACTATAACTCAACAAAACAGGCTGGCTTCAAGTTACTCGCTTGATATTTTCTGTTGATTACAATCTCATTTCCTTATTTATTTGATAGCAACTGATGCATAATAATGGCTCTTTGAAAATAATTCTCCCAAGTTAATGCAATTTTTCTGTTAAGGTTTGGATGTAAAAGACACACCAAAATGCACCTCTATACAAACACTTATACAAATATTACAAAACTGCATCTTTTCCTACCCTCATGTAAATTTGGATATGGAAAATAAAAGCTTAAACATTTCCATCATGGCAATCATATCATACAATTCTTGACCCGGCATTATAAATGTAAAGTCGAAAGAAATTACTGATTACATTTTAAGATATGTTTCCAACAATAAAGGTTTTTAATGAATATTATCAGCTGCAGTGACAAAGATATCATATTCTGAAAAGAAATGGATAAAATTGATATACATGATGAAACTTTTACAAATCTGCCGTATGTTGGTCTCTATAAATACAAATCTCTGACAGCTTTGTCAGGGGATCGATTCTTTTGCTCGGCACGGTGTCTAGTTCAGATGGGTATTAATTTAATCACGAAGACCGTAGGCCTGAGTGATTAAATAATAGACACCGTGCTATATTCGACGGTAGATCACCAAAACTTTGAAATCTATTTCCATTCTAACACATGATAGATATAAGGAACAAAATTATGTGCACCAATTATGTCATTTTTAAGGTTATTGTCCCTGCCAGGCTCTTCTGTTTACCCCCTATTCATTTCCCACGTGAAAATGAGAACAAGGTCATTTTAGTGTATCAGTTAATAATTCACGTTTAAGCAAATATCTTAGTGTAATTTTATCATAGATGAACATCAAAGAATGTAATTAAGCCCATAACAATATTTTACCTATGTAAATATAGCATCATTTTTTTTCTGGTAGTTTTGTATGATGTACATAAACACTTTCTGAGAAATAAATAAAATGGTGGTATGTCGGTGATATGTCATGCCGGTTGAAATAGTGAAATAGTAAATATTATGCAGAACTATTCATTTATATATATATATATAAACAACAAACAAACGAAATATCAACAAAAATAAAACAGTTACTGATGTTTTAAATGTGTTGATTATAAGATCAACACAAGAGCACGTTATCTTTGTTTTCATTTTTATAGAAAACGGATCGATTTCTGATAAGGAAAGGTTACAAGACAAATGAGTTTTTAATGTCTTTGTAGTGTGAGTTACATGTTTATTTCGTAATACTGAGACATTTGTTTTCTAATGACATGTCTGCGTTTGATGCTACTCATTAGATTCTCATAAGCTCCTTACAGTATATGAGACATTACAGGGAAAGTAAACTGTATGCACTGCTGTGCAGTAATGTGAAGGGAGATAAAAAGCATAATATGTAAAACGAATAGTTTAAACCCGTTCCTTTGAATGCCATTATAGGAGAAAATTTGTAGAAAAAACACTGGCACGTTAATCCTACTATTTTTTGTTTGTTTGTTTGTTTGTACTTATGTCTCAAGTCTTTCTTTGGAACAAAATAATTGACCAGCAATCAAATATCCCTTATTTCTTAAGAAATGAAAAAGTTTGTTCGTTTGTTGTTGTTTTTTTTGTAATCATTAATATTTCACGAAGTTCGATTACATGGCAAATTATGATATGGTTATAATCAAGTTAGACAAAAGACAAATGCATCTCAAACATATTAGCTTCTCGTTTTCTAGCATAATATTTCCATAATCTAAACGGTGTAGTACTTAATTGTCTTGCATGCATTGCAATAGTTTCCATTTGACGTGAAATTGAATATGTTAGTACAATATACAATAAAAAATAGTTACAAATAAAAAGTTCGCCATAACTGATTTAAAACAAATTGTTAATGGGTGTTTATAAGAACTTACTGCTACCATTTGATTTATCAATATAGACTATGTGAAGTTTCCTTTAAACTCCATTAACAGATGTAGTGTTTATTTCAGCTTTGAAACAAAATCCTTCCATTGAATTTCCAAAATTTCATATCAATCATTCTGGTAGAAAAAGCCGAGAAAAGTAAGCAAATATTACAAGTTATATAGGTCATGTGTGTTTGCAAATTATGAGAATGAATAAAAGAAATTGATTTATTAATCTTTTCTAAAAAATACTGGTTGTCTGACATTGTCTGACATATGACAATTAAGAATGCTGTATAAGTCCTACCTGTCTTCTATTTCTTAGGTTCTGTAAAGTACAGTTCTGTATTAGCTGAAATATTCAAACGAAAAAAGTTTTACCTTTTCAGGAAATTCGTGGCAATTATAAAATGCAAGAAAAACGACAAAATAAGCGGTTGTAACATTTGAGTGATGGTATTATAACCACTTCTCATGAATGAAAGTTATTCAAAACGTTAAAACGAGTAGAGAAAATAGCCATCACGTTTAAAAGCAAAAATTTTAAGTTTGTGTAGAGTAGAGAAAATAGCCGTCACGTTTCAGAGCAACCATTTTAAGTTTGTGTAGAGTAGGGCGAGGGCACCAACATATCTCTCGGGATTCTGCAGATGTTATAACACGGAAAAACGTGAGAACACTATTCTAGCATAAAATCATCTAGAAAAGACATGTTTATGAAAAAATATAAATAAAAAATTGTACAGTCCCTTTAGGTTGTTATGGATACGTGTTCCAGGGCGACACGTCAACATGTTTCAACCTGTCGAGCAGCCATCTTGAAACTAATAAAATGTCGATTAAAAAAATATTTGGAAGGATTTCATGTGGATTTACTATTGATAGTATACACTATTTCGTCTACGTTCCGACCTGCAAAGTTACATAAACTGCCGATTTGGGGCAAAAAAAACGGATCGGCGTCCATTATTAACAAAGGCCTTGTAACGCGCATAACTGGAAACGGGTAATAACAGCGCATGAGCGCGAAAACTTCCTTGTTAACACACCTTTTTGATCTCGTTAAAACATAGGCATAACGGGCAAAGACAAGCGATTTTATGCTAGAATTAAATATAAAAGGTGTTAAGTTCCGTTTTCTCCTAGCCGCGACAAATTTATAATGTTCTTTTTTTGTGTGTGTCAAAATTGTATCTTCTCACATTTTTTTGTCTTTATATTGCAAGTATAGACATTTTTTTTAAACATATACTCAATTCTCTAAAAGATTTCTGTTCTTGTATGTCCATTTCATTTTTTTCAACTTTGTCCATATTCACGTAGTTGATGAAACAGTTATAGATTTCACCATGTATGCTCTTTTACTTATAGAAAAAAATGTACTTAGAATGAAAGTTATTCAAAACTTTAAAACGACTAGAGAAAATAGCCAGTTTCTGTAGAGTAGAGAAAATAGCCGTCACGTTTCAGAGCAAACGTTTTAAGTTTGTGTAGAGTAGAGAAAATAGCCGTCACGTTTCAGAGCAAACATTTTAAGTTTTTGTAGAGTAGAGAAAATAGCTGTCAAGTTTCAGAGCAAACGTTTTAAGTTTGTGTAGAGAGGAGAAAATAGCCGTCACGTTTCAGCGCAAACATTTTAAGTTTGTGTAGAGTAGAGAAAGTAGCCGTCACGTTTCAGAGCAAACTTTTTAAGTTTTTGTAGAGTAGAGAAGATAGCCGTCACGTTTCAGAACACACATTTAAAGTTTCTGTGTTTTTAATAGCTGGTCTGATGAAATGAGCTTCATGGTTGGTCAAAAAACCTACAAAACATATGAAACAGATAGTTGCGAAATAACTTTTATTAGTTTCTAAATGCTAAAGTTCATTATATATCTTTTTCCTAACTGACTTCGATAGTTTTTAAGAGATATACAAATATATTGTTTACGTGATTCAGTTTTTACCAACGTCTCGTATCCCATATGTACATCTATTAAAGAAACTATATAGAATACATTGTTGATTCCGAGATGAAAGAATTTTATCTGATGAGACAAAAGAAAACCAAAACTTTAAAATCTCTTATTTCGATATTGAGAAATGAAAACACAACACGAAAACTTTCAACGCTTTGACAACCGACTCACCGATACACAAATGAAGTGCAGAAAAATAGTTGACTCAGTAAAAATCGACATACATTTGATATTAACACTTAAAAAAGATTATTATTATTATGTATAAAAATTGAACTTGTTCAATAAAATAATGTAACTGTGAACTGCAAACAGCAACAACATTTACACTTACTAAGACAATAACGCCATTGTTAAACAAAACTGATGACACTGATACTGTCTAACGTGATATCAGTGTTTAACATATAAAATAAAAAATATACTCGATATTTCAAAATATGACATCAGACTATAAATAAATTTCTCCTTTTTAAATAGAGATTTGATAGAATCTCTGCAAACATCGGGAAAAATCACGGTAAAGTGGGCGGGGAAATAATCTCTGGAAAAAAAATCGGTAACTTCTGAGAATGAATATAAACTTAAGTTTTTTTTACATGCGTACTTAGACATGCAGTTGTGAAACTAAAAAACAATCCCCTAACCCTTTACGCTATTTGTTCATGGAAACAAGAGTCAATTCACACAATTTGAAAGTTACTGATTTTGAAGTAACCGGTACGGCATAATTACTGGTTGTTTATGTCAAAGCTGTAAAAATGGCATGTAAAGACAAAGAAATTCAGTAGTAATGCAACCGTTGAGGGAATGTGTTCACTGATTTACTTTGAACAAGCATATTATAAAGTATTACATATACGCGGTTTAAAATTTAATCTTAATATTGGTAAAGAAACGTGTGCGAGCGACTAAAAATAACCAAGAACGCTCTGTCAGGGTATAAACCATTCGGAACACCTCGGGCGACTTCAATAAGTCACCTCGGAAATAATGTGGTAGGCGCCATATTGGACTTTTTTTTATAATACTGGTGGTGTCTGCTAAATTGAAAACATTTTCTTAAAGCCTCTACATGTTTATACTTTAAATTAACATTTATTTTCTTTTTTTCTAATGCATAAGACAAACGCTGCTTGAGTTCTCCCATGTTTATTTATATTTTTATTAAAGCTGGGGGTAATTACCATTCGGTGTATTCATACACTTACATACGAGATCTTTTATACGAAGTTGTCGGAAAAGGCCGAGTTGTTACGATTGGGTATCAACACGTTTATCAACCTCTTCATTAGATCGTGATCCACATAGAACAAAACACGATAACTAAACCTTTAAAGAAATTGACATATTCTTTGAATTCAGTGTTTCAGTATTTTATCTGCTGCGTTTTGACCTATATCTAGTTGGTATTGCAACGGCCAATCGGAAGACTAACTCTTCATGGAGTGTGTCCTGGCATATTTTTGGATCTTAGTTTTTTTTCAAGATCATGTTTCAAAGTATCTTGCCCAATTTTAAACATGTAAGGAGACAGTCGGATGAGTCTCTACAGTAAAATATATTGGATTTGTCCTGACTCAAGACATCATTGATCATATGATTCAAAACCTGTGTTTCAATATCACATTTCGTCTGTTTCAAAAGTAAAACTTAAAAACATTGCTTGATGAAGTGTGTTATTTATTATTTTAAGATGCTAAGACATTGTATGTTCGAGCTCATAGTAATAAAAAAGCTAACAAAATGAAAGAAGGTTTAATAGGTATCATATACAGACAGTTTCTAATAGCGTTTGAGAGCAACACATTAAATAAACTGGTAACTTTTATGAGCCCCATCATAATAAACTGATTAAAGAGATTTGGCCGATTTTTATATTGCTTAGATGCTACGTATTCAATTTCAATTCTCTGTTCTTGTATGCCCTTACCTTAAAGAGAACAAAATGACGAAGATGCATGAAGGCCAAAAAAATTGTTGAAAACACAGTGAATGATCAGAAACCGTGTTGATTAAAAATAAGAAAATGTTCTTCTATTTCGTAGTTGGATACAAAATGAAACAAATACATTCTAAAATAACTGCACGTTGAATTTAAACAACCCGGTAAAGTATTTGTTTGTTTGTTTGTTTGTTTTTTTTTCATTTTGTTTCATAATTCAAGTCATTTCAGCTGGAATAAACCTCTTGCAAAATGAAGAAGAAAGTACAAATAGTTCGCTATCCCGCAAGAACATTTCAGAACATTTTTTGCAGGGTGAATTGACCATTGATATAACTTAAGTGGTAAGCAGGCTAAGATGTAACAAGCAGTCTCGCTATGACATGAGACGTTTGTTAGGACAGACATTTACCCAGCAGGCATTTTAAATTGGGCTGATATTAAACCAATATGGTTTTTAATATCGGCCCAATGTCTGATTTCAATATCGGGGCAACTTCGGTTTTGCATAGTCAATGCTATATCGGTTCGATGTCGTTTCCAACATTGGGCCGACACTGGACCGATATAGTTTCAATATTGGACCAATGTCAATACGCCTATATTCGACAGATATAGATATGCCTTTATTGGACCTGCATACATTTTTCCTCAATTGGTCCTGTCTGCAAGACTTGTGGGGTAACAAACCACAATCTGTCACCCAGTATACCTGGAAACAAAGGTGAAATCTTGGTTCAAATCCTAGCTGATTTCAATATGCATAAATCACATTTTATTACCCTCAAGGCTAAAGTGAACAATATTACATTAAACAAATGGTCGTTATGTCTCACACTTTCTCTGTGCAAATAAACAAATATTCATTCCGAGATATCAATTAATATGCTTGAAACTGCCCTATGAGTGGTGAAAACATAGCAAGGCTACTAGTAAATAGTAAGTTAAAATATATACACACAGCCAGTAAATCAGTTTTATTATTTCATTACACTTACAGCTAAAATACAACTGTTTTCAACCAAAGACAATATAACAATACATAGAAATGCGTATTGTTCTAATTAAAACAGTTTAAATTTAAGCTATCATTAGATTGTGTTATTTCAATTCATAAGTCGGAGCCTGAACAATTAATAAACCCAGTCAAGCAAATTTGCACTTAATATTTTTGACATCTGACCTGTATGACCTTGTATGACCATGACCTTTGAGGTAGTGTACTATATACTTACGGCTATTAAAATTCAAATATTTGTGAGTTGTGTATGAAGGTAACATATGTACTCTCAAATTTAAATCTGCCCAGAAAATACTAATAAATATACAAACATGTACCAGATTTAAATTTCTACAATAAACAACTATTATGCACACTTGACTAGATTCTGAAATGACAGTTAGCACATGGTAGAAAAAAATCAAAGTTTAGCACATAGCAAAATTCTGACAATGCAAAAAATGCAATAAGGAATCTTTGCGTGTAAGGCAGCCATAAAATATAAAACACATACGAAAGCATTAGTACCTAAAAATGCAAAACATTTTCTAACATCATAATACCATAATATGGTCGTAATTGCGAGTCATCTCTAGAATTTACCATGGACTCCAGTATTTATCTATAGTAAATATATAGCAAAGTTAATCCCAATAGATATTCGTATAAGTAAGACTAAGAAAGTAAAATTGTTTACTGCATCTTATATCTGCTGGCACCACTGATAATCATGTTCTCAATATTACTTTAATTTCAGGATGTATTTTAAACATTGAAGATATGCAAAGAAAACCTGTCTTAACTCGAAGAACATTCTCATTTTCAGACTTTTGGACACAGCAAACATACAATAATTTCAAATCAATGTAGTGGCTGTGGTAAAATGTATAACTTATTGTTGACAAGGTTTGGTGTTTAAAATCACCATTTATCAACTTATTACATATTAAATGTAAAACAGACTAACAGATACAATTTAAATAATTCCATTTCCCTTTGACTAGAAGTTAACAGAACTTTTAACATTCACATTATCACACATGTGCACTGTTACATCATCAAAATACATTTCACAAACGGAATGCAATGTCACTGAACCAAACATATATCTTTTTTCCTTTTGTCTTTACTGTTTGTTTGCCAGAAGCATTGATAACTTTTTAAACAGATATATAGAGAATAATAGGTTGGTGTCATGGATGGAGAAAGTTTATCTGGCAAGGCACAGGGATTTATCTGGTGAGTTGAAGACAAAGCAGATAATTTTCAGAGCTGAGCCAGATAAACTTTTTCCATCCACGACACCAACATATTCTATTTATCCTTTCTAATGATTTCTAATGATTTTCACCGACAAAGCACAAAAGTAATATATCTGCTGACCACTAGTATATATCGGAGATATTATAACATCTGGAATTGCACTGGGTACACTGGGGTCAATATTTTGGAGCGCTTCAGTCATTTTATTGGTCCATCAATTATTATGTCTCTATAATCAATGACTGCTGCACTTTTTGTTAGGGCATTCTTTTGAACACACTCTGTTTAAAACACAAAAGAAACAATTCAACATTAAACTTTACTTGTACAGGGGACAATTTAGAAAAGAAGGCAAAGTTAGGTGTTTTTTTATGAAAAAAAAAACGCTTAGCTTTATCAGTCTGCTTAAGATAATGTTTAAAATTGACTTAGTACACACAATCCTAAAATCACTTTCAAATTCAAGACGCGAAAATATGTGACTATCTTTTTTATTGTGCTCTTTCATCATACATGTAAAGGCTCAACCATAAAATAGTATCAGACTATTAAAGAACTATTTGAAATCTTAAAATATAACAATATTACAGTACCTGTTGTTGCAATATAAATCAAGCTCCTGAAGAAAATCAGATTGGCGCATGCTGAATGCAGGTTTCTAACGTAGCAGTTACTTCCCTTTCAGTATAGATAACTCAAAGCAGTGTTACTTCCCTTGCTAATGTTATCGGCCCGAGACCAGCCCGTTATATGAAAACGATCTGAATTTTATTGTGGACAAAACCTTGATTTTTTGTTTCGTTTAGCACATATTCAACCAAATATTTAAATATAATGATTGTTTCTAAATATAGGTCTATGATAAAATATAATAGACGTTGATGTAGGTAGACTTGAGATAACGGCTTTATATCGGACAAATATTGTAAACTGATATCAGAGTACCAATATCAGTGCCTGCTGGGTACGTAGATAAAGCTGGTCTTTAGAGTTATACTTAATAAAACTTTGAGAGTGATGGGTCGATTTTTTATCTAACAGCATATATTTAGTCCCCTACCGGTGTTCCGGTTCACTTGAGGGGGCTATAGGTTTGCCCTCCGTCCGTCCGTCAATCCGTCATCCGCATAAACTGGATCCTACATAGACTTGAAATATTGCAAAAATGATGACATACATTTTAAACCATACAGATATCCCTTTAACACTTTAAACATGTTTTGATACTCAAAATTCCAGTTCACATGTCATGTCCCGTAACCATTACCTTTGATTTCACAAAGTTATTCCGCTTGTTCACATTGAAAATTGTCCAAAAATACACATTTCCTTGTCACTTATAGATGCATTTGATTGAGACTTTATACAAACTTTATTCATTTTGGTGTTTTTATTAGTTTACACAATATGTTCGTGTCTGTCTGTCCGTCAGTCTTAATCCGCAAAAACTGAATCTTGTGATAATTTAAAAAAACTTGGAATATTTTCATGAAACTCGAAACAAAGATAGATGGCAATATGGAGATAATGAAAATTAACTTATTTTCTTATGTTGAGAAACTTATTTGCTATGGCAACAAATAGACTAGAAATATTGCAAAAACGGTTATATAATTTTGAAGCCCTGTAGATTTCCATTTAAACTTGACACATGTTTCGATGCTCAAAAAATCTGTTCTCATGTCATGTCACATAACTTTTACTTTTGATTTCACTATGTTATCCCTTACATCACATTGAAATTTTTTTCAGAAATCTGTATTTCTTTAAATATTTCTGGAACCTATTGATGCATTTAATTGAGATGTTATACAAACTTATTGGACAGGTGTTATTATTAGTTTACACAATGCGTTCCGTAACTCTTTCGGTAATACTGATAACACTGTGCCCCTTTTTTACTTTGAAAATATAGCAAATTGTTTATTCTCTTGAATGTTTTTCTTCCAATTGCTTTTGAACATACACAGAACTAATACAACTTTAGTCAAGTCTTACAGATCACACAGCAATGTGTGTTTATAAGTCAGTACTTTCTATTGAAAAATTATGATGTCTGCTTGTATAACATGTAAATATCTTAACAGGCATGTGATCTTTTGATTATTTCTTGTATAAAACATATCTTTATATATCATTTAAACAAAAATGCACGTATTAATTTCAGTTAACTTAATGTTAATAGTTTAATGTTGGTTCTTATTTAGTGCTACAATGCCCTTTCAGGAAGGGGATTTTACTTTGCAATAGTCTTACTTGTTTTCTTTTCTTTCTTGTTGTTGTTGTTTTCCCCCTTATAAACATCAGTATATAATTCTAATCAAACAGATAATACTAGCATGCGTACTCAAATATTAATGTTCGTGAAAAAGTCCCGTTACAAGTTTAATTTAGCAAGACTGTAGGCGTTTCATAATCACAATTTACGGGTGGTCATAAATGCATAGATGTCATAAAAAGTTGTCCTATGGCATATATAAATTGTATGAATGTGCTTCCTACCTATATAGAAATGCATATTTATATATTTATAGCTGGCCTACATTAATGCCTTATATCGGCGTTTTGTAAGCGCTGTCAAGTTTTACTTTTTTTACGACCCAGACACGATTCGTAAAATTTACAATCATAAATTGACCGCACGTTCACATGTAGCATATACAATACTGTACTCGATGTTTTCCAATACTACTTTTCACTACAATACGCGCTCGCTTTCAGTGTAAACAGGACCTCAATTAAGGCCTTGGTGTAATTTATGATCACACAGGTGTTAATTACCATATATATACTACACAATAGCATTTATTCATATCACCTAGGAGCGGCAATCGTAACAACTCGGCCTTTTCCGACAACTTCGTATAAAGACCTCGTATGTAAGTGTATGAATACACCAAATGGTAATTCGCCCCGGCTTTAATAAAAGTATAAACAAACATGGCAGAACTCAACCAGTGTTTGTTTTATGCAATAGAAAAAGTGAAAAAATAAATGTTAATTTAAAGTTTAAATAGGTAGAGGCTTTAAGAAATGTTTTCAACTTAGCAGACACCAACTGTATTATAAAATAGTCCAGTATGGCGCCTACCACATTATTTCCGAGGTGACTTATTGAAGTCGCCCGAGGTGTCCCGAATACTAGGAGCAGATCAGTGGTCAAGTGGTAACGCGCTGGACTGGTAACTCAGGAGTCCCGAGATCGATCCACCGCTCCTCCACTAACATCCTTGCTGTCTTTCGAGTGAGACTTTAAGCCGAGGTCCCATGTATCAGTGATGTACACTGAACATTCAAAAGACCCAGGTGTGTCTCTGGAATGGGATGCTTTTTGTATCTTGCCCCCACAACATAAAACAACTAACCTCTTCAGGGGCGTCGGTCATATGGGCAACCGGTATCGACGAGAAATAAGCTCAAACAGATAGATATGTCACCTATTATATTTTGAAAGCATGTATCTTTAGGGTGTGAATATGGGACAAAACAAGTAAATCAGTCCATTATTGATAACTAATATACAATGTAGAAATGTTATTAAGTGCTAGGGAGGCTAAATGACCATTTTCTAGTGTTCAAGTCTTAATAGAGTCTAAAATTTTTCATAACTATCCTTTGTAAGAAACTGCTAATTTCGCATCTAAATTCATAGTACTGTTGATACCCGGGCTCAAACCTACCCTCAGTTAATTCAATGAGAGGTTACTAACTTGTTTCTAATAGATTTGAGGACGCAGGAATTGCTGTTGTTTTGAAAAAGCAGTTTCTCATAATGTTCTTGACTCGTGACTGCACAGCGTGATTTTTAAATAGTATGATATTTCAAATAATATGATTTTAACAAGTATGATTTTATCCAGTCTTTACTATGAAAATAGACATGTTCTATATTTTAAACTGAAGATAAAATGAAATCAGTTAAATATGCCAAGTTTTCACCATGTGCAATGTATAATCATTTTACTGCTGAATTTTTTTTTAAGTTTTCGGACAATTGGATCCTCAAAGTGAAGGTCAAACAAATTTAGGTCAGTGGGAAAGTCTTGTCTAAAGAGGTGTTGGGTCAAAATATGAAGTGAGACCACTCACTAATAAGGAAGTTATGGCCAATGTTAAAGTTTTCAGACGGACTGACGGACGGACGGACGGACTGACGGACTTGAAATATTGTGGGTTTTTTTTTCAAAACTTGTAAAAATTTCACAGCATTAAAAATAAGCCGTTATACGGTTACCGTATTCTTATATTCTAAGACAAAGCACATCTGTCAGACAGCTGTGACCTGTGATGAGCTGCTTTCAAATCAACAGTTTTTAATTTTCCAAGAGCATTCATTGTCTCGGACACTTTTCAGATTTATTTAACCTTCCCATTTTCTCATCGGTCAAAGTTGTCAATAATAAATAACGGTTAGGACACATAATTGCCTAAGCTGGCTGTCAGTCACGGCCACACCGGCCACATTCTTAATAAAATGCTTTTAGATCAGCCCCAGTGCATTACAGAATCTATGTTCTTTATGCTGTTTCCCATATTAAAGTCAACTGTGCACACAAGGACGATTATAATCGAGTCCGGATTACCAAACTCTGGAAATATCCATTTTTATATTCTCATCGGTATAACTTTGGTACATGTCCACTTTCGTTGTTCATGCCAATGCTTTGGTAGAATATGCGCTGTTTTCTATGTTTTCAATCAGCTAAGAGCACACCTCAAACACTTCTGCCTATGATCTTACTAATGTCACCAAAGGTCTGATCGCTCTGCCAAGACGGTCTTACAATCTCATAAAACTGTCCATCTTTCCATGATAAAGCTTAACTGATAAAAATACCTATATTAAAATGTCGCAAAATGCTATGAACCTCTGATATTATATTATTTTGAATATTATGACAACTGACTTTGTCAGAAGTTCTTTCCAAAACTTAAGGGTCGAGCATGAACATTCTGTTTTGTCATTTCCGAAAGCCAATTTTGATTTCAACACCTTAAGTTGCTTGTTCAAAGTTTCACGTGAATTTTCATTCAATATCAACTGTAACATCTACACTGTTTATAAAAATTGGTTCCACTTGACTTCATTTATTCATGATTATTGATGAATTATTTGATTCATCAATGAAATAAGAAGAGTAGATTCGGAAATATATTAGGCCATCGTGTCAGACTGATTCCTTCAAGAACCCTCGGTAGTAACTCACAACCAAGAATCAAACCCAAATGCTATTATGACAAAACTGGACATTTAAGTAGTTGAGTCGCTTATTATAACGATAATTTTAAATCGGTATAACGGTCCCGTTTCAAAGCCGGAAGGTCATATCTGAGCATGGTGCAAGTATGCTTATAAATAGAGAAACCCAACTCCCATTTAGACGCTTCAAAGTTGCATTTCATTGCTGTTTCGTTAGGTCTTAGACAAAATTGATTTACTTCGTTTATAACGTACCTGAAATACTGAACCTCTTCATGGAAATTTTCTCCAGAATTTCGAATTTTCTTGTCTAGTTCATTTGCAAAGAATTTATACAATTCATGATCTAACTTATTTGTCCTGAGTAATAACTCCGTCTGGCTACTGTTGAGTGATACCTTCGGGTGATGACTTTCTTTCATTCTCGCGTACACTATATCTGCAAATGACCAGTTTAAAAGTCTTTTCATCAGTACAAGTGACTCATCCATTTTTTCGAGGACGAGAACTAAAGAAAATTCAGAGTTTAACTGATGGAGCGCTCTCAGCAGCATTTCTTTGCCTTTCTCTACGGATTTTGGTATTCCAAAATAGATTGACATGATATTGCGTGTCCCATATTTTCCTGTGTCAGCAACAATTTTATTGATGAAGTCTTGGGCAGGAAGATATCTAAACTGCTTCATATGTCTTAGAAAAAAGAAAGCGTGGCTAATAATCCTTTTTTCTGGTTCGCGAACCATGCTAATGATGACTGGGTTCTTGACAATATTGGTGAAGAAATGATAATTGTAATGCGTGTGTATTACAAAAATATCGTAATGCAATTTTCTGGCAAGTAACTGGTTTTGAACAGGGTCACTGATGCGGTGTAGTCTTGGCAAAAACATGTTAAGGTTATTTCTTATGCCAAACCTAATAAATACGCAAGCCATCGTGCTTGAGCCAGTTTTTGGTATTTTTAAATAGGCAATGTGCGTTTTCCTAGTAAAATTTATAGGTCGATTCAGTAATTCTCCATTCCATTGGGGTGTAGTTTTGTTCGACGCATCTTCTTTTCTAGACTGCGGCATTCTAAATGGTGACACCAATTGTGACGGCATGATTTTGTATACCAGAAATAGTGCTAGAATAAAGCATCCTCCAAGTATATAACGATTCCTGAAACAATAAAGAAAAAAACAGTGTTTTCTATTTTTTGTTGTCATATATGTTAACAGGCGTTGAAATATTTAAGAGAGAAATGAATTTTAGTGCTGATGCGGAAAACATAGATCTGTTGTCGTCGAAATTACACTCCTGTTTTAGATTTTAGATATTCTTTTTGTGATATTTTGACACAAAATTATCACTTCGCGTAATTAATCTTAGGGTAGAATATTTAAGTAAGTACACCAAAATATTTTAATTGGAAAATAAACAGTACCGAGACTTGCCAAAAAGTTTGGTATAAGAAATTGTCAAACCGGCTTAACAAATATAAAATCACGGACATGAACAATTTGTCTGAAAACTTATGCCGGCTTAACAAAAGGTAGCAAAATTGAAGAAATGTACGGACACTTTTCAAAGGGTTTTGTTTTAGAAATTGTTAAGCCGGTTTATCAAATTTAATTCATAGTTTACTATTAACAGTAAGTAGAATTTTTCAATGACCTCAATTCCGTACGTAACTAAGCGTATATTTATTGTGTTAGCGACAATGTGATTGAATTTGTTATCTTGTACATTGATTTCATTCATTTTGACAGTACATAAATGTTTCTTAAATAGATATACTTTTCTTCAAAGCAAATACATTCCGTCTTTACATTAACGAAAAAGCTACCCAATAATGTAACACGAACGGCTACACAATCCTTAAACTATTTAATAATAGTATTTATAAATAGTTTAGTGTTGCATTTCAAATACGGGTATTCTGCAATTAGGCAGTGGGTTTAAAAAGAATACGTGTCAAAGTCAAATTATTTGGCAGAGTTATAACTTTTCAATCATATAAAAATCTTTATAAAAATATCGTAAGTTGTAAAAAGTTAAAGAATATTTATTTAGTGGATTCCATTAATCATAACTGCCTGAGTGTTAAAATATCTGATTTCACAACATAAAGAAATTATGTATGGAAAACTTAATGTTTTGGTCAAGTCGAAAGGAATTATTAGTTGTATGTAGGCTTTTGTCAAGAAAAAATACTGATTTCACATATTAAGATTGCATTCTACGTACCTTATATTCTTAAGTAAATCCATTTTATTTATATGTCACCGGCCTGCGCTTCTATAATCTGTATACCATGGATGTGTACATTAACGGGCTGAAATTATCACAATTGAGTAAAATTGTACCCTATTCTTTGAGGGTCGTAGGCTCTCATTGCGGAGAAAGGTACAATAGGATCTTCAAAATATATATCAACCATATATTCAGCTAGATATAATGTGCTGTGTTGAGCAATCATACAAAGGCATCGATCGCAGAACGCGGCTATCTCAATATACATACAGTACATTTCATATCATCAAATCGTAATCACATAAAATGGCGACAATAATAATGAAAGAGTCGACGAATTGGGCATAGAATTCGAAAAACAGTGTAAGAACAGCATTACAGTGTCATCAATTTACATGAAACATACATCAACATGTAGCAAATAATATAAAGAATAAGGTAACATAACAAACCTGCTTAATATATATCAACAATATATATAGCTAGATATAATATGCTATGTTCCTCAATCATACAAAGACATAGGTCGCAGGACATGGCTATGATCAGATTCAATGTTTAAATTGGTTATGGCAGGCGACGTATTTAAATAACAAAAGAAGGCAGGATAGTAGCGTAAAGTAAGTAAAGAGGAATAACGTGATAAACGGACCGCGGATGATATATTTTACTACTTAACCTACAACCGTGACATATATGTGTTTTCAACTTTGCCCTACTTCATTAAGGGAATAACTGCTGCGTGGTGTGGCACTACATGTGATATTTGAAACCAGTAAATATCGGCCAATTTTATTCCGACCATATGACTGTGCTGAATTTTTTTATTGAATACTGATCTGATGAGAAAGGGTAAATCAATTTAGTACACGCCTGGGTAGAAAGGATAGTGGGCGTGTCTCTACCTTAAAGTTAGTTATCTGTGCATATTCGTTACCTATGTTCTATCGCACCTAATTTAATTGTTCTCTACTTATAAGGCCACAAGGTTTATCGCACACTGGCTAACTTAGGTATTTAATTAAAACCAAGCATAAACGATGATCATATCATTTGATTTTTTAAATGTTTTACAATTTACAGGTTTAAAAAGTAAAGCGAAGGATCATCAGTTGCGACTTACAGTTGTCCGGGTCTTGGCGAAGAAACGTTATGTGTTAGTACGATTATGGCAGAGGTGGCATTAAACTGATAAATTATGAATATAACTATAAGCTGGTGTTCTAGTATTTCATGCAGATTTGAGTTTATTTACCCTCGGTACCGGCTAAAGCCATATGACCGAGTATAAGTTCCGGTTGACTAACGTGACTAACAATATCTATTCCTTCTCCTATTATCCCTTTATTATGCAAATTATAGTTACTGACGTTATCTATATTTTCGTCCAATGAAATTGTATTGCTTTCAGGTAAATCTTATTACTTGCTATTGTAAATCGCAACATTCTAGTCTTTCATTATTTAAGCTTATGTTATTTTGTTGAGCTATTTTGGAAAGTTTAGTACTTTTGTGTAGCTTCATGTCGGCCATATTAATTGTTTACAATGAAATCAATTGGATATACATGTATTTTGAAATGTATATGCAATTTTGGTTTTATATTTAATCATTTTCAAGTAACTATATTTGTTTTGTATATCAATAAAGGGATTGTATTGTTTTCAGTACAAAAGATTGTTCAACCCCAGTCCCAGATACCCTATTCCCTACCGATGAGAAAGGTCAGCACCCTGTAAAGAGAGGGACGTCTGACGCCTTGGCGACAGTTACATAATAAGGGTAATATCATAAAATAAACTGGAATCATGTATAACTACGTTATACAATAGTAATAAGACATTAACATTATATAAACGCATTAGAAAGCTCGAATAATGTATAGCTACATGTAATTTCAGTAACAAAAACATGGAATTAAATAAATTTTGAAAAAAAGTTTTGAAAACAATATTTTAGGAGGAATATAAATAACATAAATATAATATTTTACGGACAAGTATATCGTGAAGTTATAACTGAAGAAAAAGGTATACCATAATGTAAAACTAAAGGTAATGAATCGATTGTTCGAAAGCGAAAAGAAACAACAAAACTATAGGTTACAAAAATACCCCACATATTCCTTCTGTGACATCTTGTTCGAAATCAAAAAACAAAATGTGACGTAAGGGCATAATTGTTTCTATGTTTCTATTTAAAATGACCATAAAAGAAATGTTAAAATTATAAATATTTTACAGTGAACGAGTGGACATTATAAATTGTAACATTTTATCTATTGTATAGTACATCCGATCTTTGTGTAAAAGCCTTTTTAATGAAACTACATAGATTTTTTTTAATATTCTTTTGTTATTAGTATTATCCAGTTCAATAAATTCAAAAAAATTGACAGGTCAATTCAACCTTGCTACGATTATTTACGACAAAATATTAAGTCTAGTACATTTCGCAAGTCTAGTACATTTCGCTTTACTTCAGGTTGTAAAATTTGTATTTTTTAGTCTTTGTAGTTAAATCTGTTGAGTACTTGATTAAACTAATTTACTGAATTCCCCCTTTACACTTCATACCTGTAAATTCTGTTTGCAGATTTCTACCTGATCTTGATATGGCTTTTGTTTTTGAATTTGCATATCCTCATGATGTTTTTTAAAATACCTGGGGTAAAAATAAAGTTATCTGTCTGTCTGTCTGTCTGGTTGCATGATTGAGGGTATTTGTAAAAAAAGAAACACAGCCGATTATAAATAAGATTTACACACCTACCTGACATCTTGTTAATTAACATTAATTCCTGCAATTTAAATATTTTCAAGTCTTCAATCTGTGCCGCGCTTGCGTTAATCCACTAGCAACTAAATTACAAATGATAATCAAACTGCGAAACGTTAATAGATCTAATTTAAACAGTCAAAATTCAACAAAATCCACTCTCATTCTGACGCATTTGTGTACGAACGCTCCTGTTTGTTTATGCAAAGAATGACAATTGTAAGCAAACAGCCACAGGGATTCGGTTCATTGACCCCGCCCACGCTATATATACATACTAATAATACAAGGGGAGTAACTTCCCGAGACTGGTATTCCTACCGTATCCTAGATTTTGCTCTGTAATTTTTTTAATTAAGGCGCAAACACTAAAAACTAATATGCATTTTGTAGCTTAATCATTTATCTATCAAATCAATCTACCGCCACCTTCAGTCCCTCTTTACTTTCCAAAATATAATGACCGAAATCGTATGAAATTGAACTTTCGTTTTTAGTACCGATCGATCGTGGCTACGCACGGAGCATTGAAATTCAAGACTGAACTGCTATTTGCATGCAACCGCCAACCGATTCCGATCAGCGGCGTATTCTACAACAAAAATGGAATTCAATTCTATCGGAAACCCATACCTGTGGGTTCATTACAAGTCACAAGAAGCTTCAGAATCAAATGCAACTTTCAATATCGACAATACCGGCCATTTGTCAATTTCAAAACGAGGCTCCACTCAGATGTATCGCGCTTTCTCATTGGTTGACGTCATTTGACAACACTGGTTCCTAATGTCTTCCTTTTTTACATGAGAAAGCAGGTCACTAGTACAAATTGTAAACAAATAGTCTTTGGCGCAATTATTTAAAAAGAGCGCTCACAGCTTCTACTGAAAGTGTTAATAATATTGAAATAAATTGAAGAATTAATATCTAACAAAATGATAGTTTCCTGGTATGTATAAAAACACATGTCCTATCACAAATGCTGTAAAACAGCTGTCAGAGTCACTTGACTTTATGATTTCTTTCCTTTGCGTTTGTGGCCTCCCATTTTTGAACCTTTTTTTTTACTAGTGGTGTCACAAGCTGGGCAAAACCACATATCTTCTTTTGGTTCCTCTGATACACCAACACATTTCCTATAAAAATAAAAATGAGCAGAACTGTCTACACTGTTGATGTATGTTTATAAAATGAAAAAGGAAAGAAACTCAAAATGTTGTGAAGCAATTGTTAGCTCAACTGAGTGAAGGGTCCATGAATATCCGGTGTCTGCCCATACTTAGTTTGTGAAATCAAAAACTCGATCACCAGGCAGGTCAATCACATTAGAGACCAAATTTTTGAACCTCTGAAACTTGGTCGGAATATTTGCCATGGCAATATCTAGGCCAGTTTTCAATCAGGGTGCATTAAGATGAAATTTTATTGAAAATCAAAAGAATAAAGCAATTTCAATAGTTAAGTGAGCAATACAGGACCATCATGGCCCTATTCAGCATATTGACTTGTATTGTTTTCAAGGTCAACCAGAATTTAGCTTGAAATACAATTTTATATGGAATACAATTTGCACATGACTTTGATTTCAATTTTTTTTTAGTCATTTGGTCAAATGGCACAGTAGTGACAGTATGATTAAATGTGAAAAATGGCTTATCAAATAATTAAACAGTGAAAAATGGCTTTTTATCAAGAATTTAATGAAGGCACAATTTGGCCTGCAGCCTGAATTCTTGAGATGATTGTTCACCATACTGTTATGGGTCATCTGGAGTCTTAAACTAGGTCATTGGGCCCAACTGTAGAAAAACATTGTTTCTGATTTTTTAAACGCACAATGTTTAGTCAGGTGAGCAAGAGAGGCCATTGATTTTTAATTTTAGTGACTGCATTGCTGCATCCCTACATTCACTACATACATGTTGTAAGACACAACTTCATGAAGGTGCATTCAGGGATTTTTTCATAAAAGTAAAATTATGTCATTTCTATCCTAAATAGTTTCCAAAATAACACTTTTTGATAATTTCACATAATCTTTTTTAAAAAAGGAACATTAAATTATAAATCATTTGTTCCTATATTAATTATTTGTATAACTGAATGTTATTTTTTTGGGGTACACCTGGTACTACCAAAAATTAAAATGTCAGGACAATTTGTACATAAATGGATAAATAATATGCAGTGCTACATATAAAGCTGGAAACATTTCTTAAAATCCTGAATGCACTTTTCAATTTTTATATGAGACAGTATTATTATAACACAATGTGTTAAATAAATCAGCTGGGAAGAGGACCTAGCCTTTCAAATTAGGAAAATGGTGAGCAGTAGATGTCTATTTTGGGGAAACATAACTCAAAACTAGAAACTATATTAATTCATCTTAGTAATCTTTTAAGTACTACATTAAACCATTCTCTTCAGGCACCAACCACATTCAGTAATTTACATAGGGCCTTTTATCAGACAACTGTTATACAAGACAGAATTTTTGCAGGAAATAAATAAAAGCAAAATTAAAAAATTTGGATTATTATGTTTACACGATTCTAGGAAATCTTACTTTAATTATGGGAAGAATCTCTGCTACAGTTGGGAAAAAATACTGAAAGAGGGTCACAGGTTTGAGCCCCAGCAACAACTACATTTCTTAATATGTGAGAAAAGTTGGCAGTCAATTTCGGAGGATGCGTGTATAGTACTACTTCTTCTCAGGAATGATGGTCAGGAAACTGCCCGTCTGATATAACTGAAAAAGTGTTTTGTACAGGTGCAAAATTCCAAGAAATCAACCAAATCAAACCCAACATAGTACAACAAAGCTTTTGCTTTGATAAAAAAATCCTTTTTTAATGAAAAAAATAAAAATATTTTATGTTAACTGAACCACATACATACATATTTCTAGATGTTCCATTTTGAGACCAAAAATGTACTGGACTTATTTTTTACTGGGGTTATTTTTGGTATGTTAATGTAGAAAGTCATTCATTTGTGACTTGAAGTAGTTTTCTGTAAGTTATATTTAAAGAACAAATCATTACCAGTGGAACCATTCTTCACATATATCACAGCCTATCATATGGTCTATTCCATTATCTTCTTCCTTATTTCACCTGTTTCATCCTGTAATAATAGTGCCTTTTAGTTTCATCAAAAATAAATGTAAAAAAGGGCTAATCTTTAAGAATTACTGAAAGAAAAGTATACTCTAAAGTTTAAATACTTAAAACAGCAACCACCCATCTTAAAATGTCAACACCAATAATTCCCTTTTTTAACACTCAATAATAAAATACACTTGCAATAAACAGTCAACTTTGGTAATAGATTGGATGTATGCTTTGGCTGATTGCTTAAGACAATTTTGACAGTAAATCACTTACCATATAAGACCCAGAAGGTGCTTCAATTCCTGTATCTGTTCGTGTCTTCTTACAACCCTTTCCTTTAGACTGCTTTTTTTTGGACTTCCGTCCTTGGGCTGCACGTTCAACTGAAAGTCCTGAAGTACTTGGCTCCTCTTCAGCTACATTGGACTGAGCTGTGCTAGAGACAGTCTGCGTGGGATGAACTGAGGCTTTTGGTGCACTGCTTGAAGAAATCTCCTGTGCAGTTGTACTTTGCTTCTTTCCTTTTGATATTTGTATCTGCTTTCTATGTGCTAAAGACTTCTCTACATGATAACTTGATTTTAAGTCTCTTCTAAATTGAGTAACAAACAATACCATCAGAAACTTTTTGACAATTTCATTATAGCTTTTATCAATGTATTTGTCTTGTATTTCTTTATTTTGTAGGATCTGTAGTGCAGCATCTGTTTTCCCACTACCTGCATTTATTCTGTGCAGAACTTTGTCTGTAAATGCCATTTTCAGGTCCTCATCATATAGTAACTGGGTGAAGCAGTAGTTAAACATACCTTCACCATATTTGCTTAAGTTCTCGGAAATTAAAAGCTTCAAACATTGCTCACAAAGTCTGGTAAAAAAGAAGAAAATTTCATCAGGAATACTGATTAAACTTCTTGATAAATTCTGTCTCCTGCTTATATCTGCAAGTGTATCTGGCTCTCTTGTGCTAGCCTTAACATATTCTTCCTCCTCTTTCATTGCATTTAAGATGGTAAGTGATAATTCACTATCTTCATATATGGACTGACTGCTGCTGGAGACTGAAAAGCGATGTGTATTTTTTTTCTTGGTGTAACTGTGTCTTAGTTTTGCTACACAGTAACCACCTACGTAACGGACACGTGCTTTAGACTGTGAAGTTACAAATCTAGTATGTAATACTTGATTTTCATACTGATACAAGTTAGTGTTTTGCTTCAGTAAGTATTTTCTGATTGCAACATGCAAGTTATGACATATCTTGACATGCTCATCTGTGTAAGGTTCCTGAGTGTAATTAAACATTTCAAGGCAGCTTATTTGATAATCCATAGATGTAAGGTACTGTCTTACTTTAGTGTAAAACTCTCCTAAAACCTTAGAAGGAACTGCTTTTGGTTCTGAGATATTTAAGGTTTGCATGATGTCAGTCAAAGCTAGGAATTCCTTTTTACAAAAATATTCAACATACTGCATTGGTAAACTTTCTAAAATAAAGTTTATATTTCTTTGGGTCTCTCCAGTAGCAGTGTCTGTTTTTAAACTGTCAATAACAGAAGCACAGCTGAAATCATCAGGTAACATTATCTGTGGTGCATCTGTATCTATCCCTTTCAAGACATCATCAAAGTCTTTATCAAACATATCCTCAGTGTAATTTTCTGGGCCTGGGTCCAAGTCTTCTGTGTGTAGGTGTAACTGTACTATCACATCACCATGTGTCTGTGACTGTTTTCTAAAATAAAAACAACAGATGTTTTTCATAAGCACATGAAGATCTTTGGTAATTGGCACTATGGAAAAAGGTACAGTTTGAAAGTTTTTAAAAGAATATGAGAAGATTTGACTAGAACATATTTATGATGTTGTTAGTTGATTTTGTCACTTAGGATGGTTTGGTTCATTTTACACCCGTTTTAAACTTTTGTCAGTTTATATCAGGTGGCAGTTACTTAACCATTGTTCCCGGGAAGAACCAGTACTAGACACCCATCATCTGTAAGCAACTGCAAACTTTTCTCACATAAAGAAAAGTCGTAAGAAACAGGGCACAAAGCCATGCCCCACTATCAGTGAAAGGTTTTGTGATTACAAATCAGTGACTCTAGACCACTAGACCATGGTGGCAAGTCTTTCAAAGAGTAACTGAGAACCAAAACTTTATGAAGTTTCATTCTTTCTCTAAATGTAAATAAACTGTACTGTCATGTAACACAAAATACATCTAATATTTTATTTTATGAAAGCAAAAATACTTAATTCTTAATATAAACATCATTTATGCAGGAAAACTGTGAACATTTATGTACCTGCTACTCTGCTTCAAGAAGAATAATAATATTAATAATAAAATTAATATGCTGGAAACAAGTGCTCATGTGCATTGCCACCAGTGTAGAGCCAGGCTCTACACTGTTGGCAGCTAAAATTAACATTTTAATCTTGATTTCCCTAATTTATTCAATGGACTGCTCAATAATCAAGGTTGGACTACTCTATTATTGAAATTCAGCAGGGGAAGGAGAAGGCTTGGGTTCCAAGCTGTTTGCCAGTCAGACAATATTTCTACTACATTTTGTGTAAATTGAACAATATTTAAAAATAAACAGATGATATATTGAGCAGACAACAAAATTATGCAGCATACAAAGAGTTAAATATATATTTGTGACCACAGCATAGCTTATCAGGTTGAACATATTTGTTGTCTGATCATGGTCTGCACTGTTCTTTTCAATAAGCTTTTTTTCAGCCTACCTACAGATTATCTGTAGTACTTCACTTATGATACAAAATATTGAATTACAGGTTGTTTTCAGTACTCCAGTATGGGGATGGTGAAATTGAAATTAATATGTTGTATGAGAGGTACAATTTCAGTGCATTGAAGCAAACCTAGGAGAACCTGTAGGCTTTAGACTTTTTATTCAGAATCTGACAGCAATATTTCCAAATGTTGAAAAAATCAGAAAATATGTTGGTAAAGTTCGACAAACTTTCTACAAGAACTTAGTATTAAACACAGACACAGTGGAAAGTGAATTAATTGATTTTAGTAAAGTGAAACATTTTCTTGAAGACAAGAACTTAAACATTTTGATATCTACAGATGAAAAAGTGTCCTGTGAGATTCCAGCTGGTCATGTCTGCAATGGTATGCAGATAATTAAGAAATTAACTTTTCTCAGTAATGGTACCTGGAACATTTCTGTTTCTGGAACTGAAGTTTCACTACACAAATTGTCCATTGACAGCAAATATGTGCTAACTCAAGAAGGCATTTATCTTGTTTACAACATTAGTAAACAGTTAAAGTTTTGTAAAGGAGTTGAAGTGTCCAAAAATATTATTGTATCGAGGTTTCATGTCTTAGAAATATTGCAAGATCAAAATGAAAATAAAACAAGAATAATAAGATCTATAAACTGTAATAAAGTAGTTCAGTTCACAAATCTGTGTGCCGCCTGTGTTATTTGTCAAAACATGACATTCAGAGCAGCAGACACCAATAAAAATAACAAAGAAAATGAACCTGAAACTAGTTCTATTGTATCAAAAGATGTTTTTAGAAAACTTATTCCTAGTGCAAGCGATGAAATGTTAGAGCTGTTAATGGATCAAGCTAAAAATTGTGAAAGGAGTCCAAATGGCAGAAGATGGAGTAAAAAAGTTATTGCCATTTGTCTACAGTTATACACAAGAAGTCCTCATGGTTATGAGGTTCTTAGAAAAAGTAACTTTCTAGTTCTTCCATCACCCCAGCTGCTTGTATTGTACAAGAATACTGTAAAACAATGTATAGGATTTCAGACAGAAGTTTTTGAATGGATGTTTGAGGAGGCAAGTAGGAAAAATATTGATGAAATTGGATGGTGTGGTGGACTAATATTTGATGAGATGGCTGTTCAGACAGACCTACAGATCAACAAGGCAGGTGATGTTGTGGAGTTAAATGGTTTTGTAGATATGGGAGAGGAGGCCAACATGTGTAGTACACTACATGCAGGGATAAGAAGAAAACACTTGGGACACATGTTCTTCAAATTATTTTTTTAGGTCTGACTGGATTCAGGTTCCCAATTGCTCATTTTTTAACAAACCAGGTTCTAGGACAAGAACTGTACAGCATATTTTGGGAAGCCGTTGACAGAATTGAACGATTTGACTTCAAGGTATTATATACATGCATGGACGGTGCACAGTGTAACCGCACCTTCATGCATATACATACAGATGGTCTTGGAGTAAGAAAATATGTTTTGCCAAGTCATGTATCACTGAGAAACATGGTGTTTATTATGGACTATTCACACGTAGCTAAAAAGATCCGAAACAATATTCTTAAAAGTGGTATACTGAAAGGGTGCACAAGACTACTGACGCTGACCAGTGGCAAAACAGTACAGTGGCAGATGTTCAGGGATGCCTATGAGTGGGATCAACAGAACTGCTTATCCCTGCATCGCAAACTCACACATGAACATCTATTCCCTAACAGTCATGAGAAAATGCGTAACCATCTGGCAGAAGACATACTGAGTTCTGAAATGCTTCACCTTATGAAAGAGTTTCAGTCCTCTCTTGGTGAGAAAGAAGAAGAACTTGATGGAGCTGTAGAGTTCCTTGGTAAGTTTTTTATTTTATTTCAATTATTTTTTTATAAATGTCATTATCATTATCATCATTAACCCTTCTCATGCTGGAACCGAGTGCTAATGGTCTTTAATTGCCACCAGTGTAGACCCAGGTCAGCTGGCATTCTGACCAGGCTCTATTCTGTTGGCTGCTTAAATTAACAGTTTTATCTTGATTTCCCTAATTTATGCAATGGACTGCTCTATAATCAAGGTGGACTAGTCTATTATTGAAATTCAGGGTTAAACTTCTAAACCACAGTTGTAACACACTTAAAAAACATTAATCCAAGTTACCCTTATATAATGCTTCTGCCTATATAAGTAGTTAATGGCCATGGTCTGCACACTATTCAGTTAACGTATTTTCAATTAAACACTCTGACGTTCCAGATTAGAAACCCAGACGGAGCGGAGCATGAGGTGTGTCCTTGGGCTAAGACACTGAATTCCACACATGCCTCAGTCCACCCAGCTGCAAAAAGAGTACAATTACTGAACATTACTGCCTCTTCCTCCTAGATTTGACTAGGATTGTTGGAGGACAATAATTTGTTCAGTGTTACCCCTGGGTATGTCTCTTTGCAGGTTTTGAATATTTAATTTGATATCTTTTTCTTTTTCAGGGAAAACATCAATATTGGTAAATTTTTTCCGTGATATGAGACCAATAACAAGTCTAGATGACGGACGTCTATCCACAAGAAGTGTGTGACTGGTTTCACCAGTGGAAGGTGGCAGCAGACAACTCCACAGACAAAGATAGATATAAAAGTATTATGTCACTGCAGTGTCATGAAGACATACAAGCCTGTGGTATTGGATTCTTAGAGCTGTGTAACCAGGTATTCTGCAGTAATAAGTTCCCAAGCCCATTTATAACCCCTGCATTGGTTAACTCGGACTCTGTTGAAAACCATTTCAATCAGCAGAGGTCTACATATCACGGAGCCAACACCAACCCAAACATAAGCCAGTACTGCAAGGCACAGAACAGTATTATTGTAGGGCAAAGTGCTATTTCTAAAAAAGCAAATGCCTCAAAATGCAAAGAAAACACCATGCCTTATGCAGGCCTTACAAACATGACACTCAGACGGAAACATACTAAGGTTTGTCACAGTATCACTGAGCCAAAAGAAATCAAGACCATACGTTTCTGAATGGTAAGTTATATTTTATTATTTGTGCTGAATATGTTTTTACTTTTCGTGTAAGCTGTCAATAGGCAGTACCCAATCAAGCCAGCTGGGTAAGGTACACAGTTAATTTCAAGTGAACAGGAGAAGCATTTGATGCATGTGAAATAATAACATAAGGTCTGTCATGGTGTTTATTACCGTTTGCAGTTCCTGCAGCAGCTTCTATCTTCTTTAGTATCTAGCGAGTCCTTTGCTTCGAATTCTAAAACCTTCACCGGTGGTCCAATGCAGTGTTTAGGAAGAAAATTTGTTACTGACAGCCCTGTGGGACATTTCACTCTGGACAATGCTACACCTAACTGGCCAGCTTGAAAAATGTCACGACAGTCAATGTGAACCCTACAAAAATAAAGTCATTAAATGTACAATACAAAGTTATTATAGTGTCTGACTTAAAAGAATCAAGTTTACTTTAAAAAGTAATTAAAATAATACTTTGTCCACAATACTCAACCTAGTCAAAAAGAATTAAAAATTCTTACAAATTAGTCTAATAGTGGTCTGCACTGTTTGGTCTGCACTGTTTTGGTTAATTAGATAATCCCTTTAATACAATTAATGGTACCATCTACACTGAGAGATCGATGAGTATACCTGCAATGTAAAGGATAGATAAAGGTTTCATTTACTCACCTGTTCAGAGTCATTCCCTGGGCTTTGTGTATGGTTAACCCAAAGGCTGGCTTTATTGGGTACTGCCTTCTGACTGCTACATTACGTTTCAAGCTGGGACTGTAAACTGAAAAAAAAATCATTTTATATATATGTGTGTGTGTGCATGTGCAAGCGTGTGTGTGTGTAATACACATACACGCACGCTTGCATGTAATTAATTTTTTAAAAACTATGTATCTTTTGCAATTTTTTTCAACAATAAAAAGTACATCTAATATTTCATTTAATTTTATACCAGTTTATTTTAGCTCAGTTACACAGCAAATCATCCCAACTTATATTAATTGTTGTCAGTAAACCTTCCCTAATGCAACCAGTCACTTTAATAGGAGATATAGAGCCAAAAACTTGCATTACTTGTAACCATTTCACATCTGGGTTGACTGAGGCATGACTGAAATTAAGTGCCTTTGCCCAAAACCACATCTTGTGCTCTGGCTGGGTTCAATCCTTCAACCTACTGATTTATTTGTTATTAAACTGAGTTATTTATTATTTAATTCATGAACAATATTTAAACTTGCCTTCAAAGGAACATTTTTCCAGACGGGCTGTAACATCAGCATCTTTAAAGTGAACGACTGGACCTTCACCATCTAAATCATATATCTCACCTCTCAAGCCATTTACCAGTTTGTCTGTGAGATTCCTTAACAAAATGACTGGGACTCCAAGTTTCAGCCACAGATTTTTAGGGACGGTTAATCTGTCTAAATGTTTTATGTCTTCTCCCTCATCTTCGGCTACATATTCTACAAGCTGCCCAGGGAAATTAAGTATATTCTTACGGTTAAAATCATCCACATGCTCATTTCTTGCAAACAGATGTATATCAGAGTCTATATCTCTGTTCATTGATTTAATGAAATTAATAGTTTCTTCCGAAGGTTTTCCATTGCTGACTTCAATAATAGTTTTAATTAAGAGTGGATCAGACTGACGGACAATATCAGTTAATGTAACTCTATGGGGAAACAACTTTTCAAAGAAATCAGTTTCGAAACAGTATGCACCATCATCCCCATAGTTTGCATCTTTAACTGGCGGCAGCTGTTTAAAGTCCCCGACAAGTATCACTCGCATACCACTTAACATAACAGATGGGTCTTTTAGTGCCAAAACCTCAGAAATAAGTGTTAGTGTACGTGCACTCAACATTGAACATTCATCAATGATCAATACATCTGTATTTTTAATACGTTCCAACACATCAGCATGTTTTGGACTATTAACAATCCATGGCCCTATCTCTGATGGATTCAATCTTCCATCTTCAATTCCAGTAAATCTGTGTATGGTAGTAGCCTGCATGAATTTAAAAAAAGAACTTAAACAAAGATAATTTAATATTCCAATTCTTTAATTTTGTAAACATTCAAGTCTCAACTGATGATCTGCGGGCTCAAAACCTCCTTGAAGCATTTTTTTTTACTCTTTTACATAGTTTTGAATCAAATTATAATGTTCTTATTACCTTATTGTGTCCAGACATTAGTTTTCAGGAGAGAAAAAATGTACTTTTAATCTGGACTTAATCTGGAGCATAGCTCCTTTAATTGCCCTAATTTATGCAACAGACTTATCTTTAATCAATGTTGGACAAGTATATTATTAAAAATCAAGGGTTAACTGTTAACTTTTCTTTTGCAATAAATCTCATTGTACACTTTCTTTTCAGTATAACGTCACCATGCACCCATAGGAACGGTTGATCTCATCCACAAGACATTCAGGCATACAGCATATTTACACATTAACTAAATAAAAATAACAGGTGCCATGTTGGTAAAATTACCTTAAATTTCCGAGGATAAACAAGACACGCAATACCAGTTGAACATGTCAAAGAAACCCTTTTATCAACTGATTTGAGCTGTTCAACAATAGCAGACACGACAGTTGACTTTCCAGTGCCCGCATGGCCAAGAAGAATAAAGTTGTGGCCTTCTACGGCTAATTTAACTGCAATATTTTGCTTCTCGTTGAGGGCTGTCATTTTTTCCCGCGAGATGTCAAAATGTGTTACGGATACCGGTCCCAATTGTATAAATATGGATCTTGCCAGAAACCAGTGACATAAATATGTTGACCAATGAGAAAGCGCGATACATCTGAGTGGAGCTTCGTTTTGAAATTGACAAATGGCCGGTATTGTCGATATTGAAAGTTGCATTTGATTCTGAAGCTTCTTGTGACTTGTAATGAACCCACAGGTACGGGTTTCCGATAGAATTGAATTCCATTTTTGTTGTAGAATACGCCGCTGATCGGAATCGGTTGGCGGTTGCATGCAAATAGCAGTTCAGTCTTGAATTTCAATGCTCCGTGCGTAGCCACGATCGATCGGTACTAAAAACGAAAGTTCAATTTCATACGATTTCGGTCATTATATTTTGGAAAGTAAAGAGGGACTGAAGGTGGCGGTAGATTGATTTGATAGATAAATGATTAAGCTACAAAATGCATATTAGTTTTTAGTGTTTGCGCCTTAATTAAAAAAATTACAGAGCAAAATCTAGGATACGGTAGGAATACCAGTCTCGGGAAGTTACTCCCCTTGTATTATTAGTATGTATATATAGCGTGGGCGGGGTCAATGAGCCGAATCCCTGTGGCAAACAGCTGGTCATATTTTCAGAAAATGAATTGTCTGGTTTCCGAACAACACGTGTTAAACTACGTATTACCAGTGCATCGATTCAATTTGCCTAAAACTGAATTAGAAAGCAATTTGAAAAAAAAAGTTTATTTCGATCATCAGCACGTGACATTTTTGTTAATTGAAAGGGAAGTAACTGTTGTATGGTTCAGTAATAGTTTCAGTTTTTACAGATTTAAAAACTATTTTCAAGTAAGTTGATGTTGTTTTCACACCTAATTAAGTCTCCAACAAAGTCATGCATTGAGTAAATATTGAAGGAAATCGCCAAACTGAACGCGAGTTTGTCACGTGACAAAGGAAGGTGAACAAAACCAATTTTATACCAAATATTTTATTACATTAAGCATTATAGACAATAGCAATAATACAAAGTACATGTATGTGCGAAAAACATGGACATTAACTAAACCGTTTTCTGAAGGGTCATTTGAATTACAGAAAAAAAATCTGTTGCGAAAAATAACATGTATGAATTTTACAAACAGCTACATGTTATAAATTGACAGTATTAAACTAGATGTATGCAAATAGAACATTTTACCCAATAACCCTGATTTTATCAGCGAAATAAATGTATTTGTACAAATTTCTTATTGTTGTTTTTGAGAAAGAATTTAGAACATGTTTTGACTGTATAATTATTTACAATTTATAAACAAGAATATAACGTTATTGTGTTCAATGTACCTTTCTATTAATAATAATAATAACATAGCTACTGCGAAATCGTCATCAAATTATGCATAAACCGAGTGTACAAAGAAAACGGTTGTAATCAGAAACTAATGCATGTTCTAATGCAGAAACTAATGAAATGTTCGCAAATCCTGAAATTATTGACTGGAATTCTATCCAGTCAATAATTTCAGGATTTGCGAACATTTCCGCCCGCGAAACTTCTGAAACCTTTTTGTTTTGTAATTTCGCGAACTTTTTGACGCGCAAAAATATCCATTTCTGCAGTACTTAAGATCGAGGCGGCATGACTGGAATCACAGATTGGCAATCAGATGTAGTTCTACAGCTATCAGAATAGTCTGTTTCCGATACGTTCACGTCTTTAGAATTTTAGGCGCCGACTTTGACCTGGTTTACCAGTATATCAACAAATACTAAAAGTCATCAAGCTAAATATTTTTACTAAGAACAGTAAGGATTGAATATGAAATGTGACATGTAGCCTGTCAACGAAGTTGTTTTCTAGGATTTGACCTGGTTACCTAATTGTAGACCCTTTTTGATCCATATATGACAAAATCCTGTAAGACATAAAGCCAAACATTCTGAAAAAATTTTGTTGATATTTGATGTTGATTGTAGCCTCTAGAATATTAACATACTTTTTTCTAAGATCTGACCTAGTAAACTAGTTTTTCTATCCCAGATGACTCATATATGAGAAGAGCCTAGAAATCATCAAAATGAATGCAAATATTCTGACAAAATTTCAAGACATTTGATTTGAAAATATGGTGTAAAGAGTGTTCACAAGGTTTTAGTATGATTTGACTAGGTGACCTACATTTTGATCCTACATGACTTGATATGACTGGATTGGATTTCTGGCCTTAAGAGTGTTCAAACGGAATGTGTATGTCTCTGCCATTCCAAGGGTCTTTACTCTGGTGTGTTATATTTGGTTTTCGACAGGAAAAAGGTTTTACTATGATTTGACCAGGTGACCTACATTTTGATCCTACATGACTTGATATGACTGGATTGGATTTCTGGCCTTTAGAGTGTACAAAAGGAATGTGTATGTCTCTGCCATTCCAAGGGTCTTTACTCTGGTGTGTTATATTTGGTTTTCGACAGGAACAGAAATTTGATAAATATTCAGGTAGTATGCAAGTGTGATCAAAATCAAATAATAACTGTGGTATCTATCGTGTTAAAAATGTGGACGAACAAACAGGGCGTCGAACTACCACGTTCTTTAGTCCGCTCTAAGTCTAAACATAAAGATAACAAGAAATCTCTAAAGTATAACACTGACGTGTTATATGTGGACGACATTTAAGTGATGTGGAATATTGGGTGAAAAGGTGGCCAGGAAGCGATGATATACTGTAAATAAACAAATATTGGACTGGAAGTTTTTTTGTTCTTTATTGACTATTATGGTATTTTCATGGCCTTGTGTTGATGTTAAAATTTGTATACATGATATTTATTGAACCTTGAGATTGAACTGGCCAGGTTAGAACATGGGTTCTCCATATCATCTTGATGGGCTGAACATTTGATCAGTTTAATGTAATTCATTCCAGGAGTGAAAAAGATATGAAGCGGACATGAAACACATTACTCATATCTTTAGACTTCACTGAGCATTTGCTCAGGTGAGCTAAAAACTAAAATGAAATTTCTGTCCATTTAAAGAAAAATGCTTAGATATTTTTCATATTTTGCATGTGTATGTATCTTATGAAAATACAGGTTTCTTGCAAAATTGGGCAGAACATCTCCAAATTTGTCAGATGTTTGACCTTTATAGACTAAATTTCTGATAAAAAACAAAATGTCTTCACATTTATAAGGTTGAGCTTTGTAGCACGCTGTTCATTAAATAAATGCAACAATAATACTGCTTTTGACACTCCACTTGCCTCTTTAATTTTTATCATCTGCTAATGATACATGGCTGGGGCAATTGTGTCCCATGGACACATTTCTAGAGAATTATTGTTTTTGATAGTATTATCTTTTAAAATAAAGATAATGTTAACAAGTATTGCTTTCTTGTGTTTGGGGTAAACTTATTGTCAGCTTAAGTTTTACACCCTCTTTACAGTGGTATTCATATCATAGTCAGTTTACCTTCCTAAAATTACTGGAAAGAACATTTACTAGACTGCAAATGTTACCAGTAAACTACCAACAGAACTTACAATATTGGTCAGTATGCATAACTCATGGTTGGTATAATAGTACTCTTGTACTTTTCTAGAACATTATAGTTGGAGTACCACAGGGTTTTAGAAAAATAAGTGGAATTGTCAATACTAAATTTGATAAATAAGTGTTGAAAATGATCAAGAAATGATGGTCAGTATTGATTAGAGTGTTCAGTAATTATGTACAAAAAATTTCCAGTGAGGTTGGACTATAATTTATGGCAAGGCAGGTAAAAAAAGGATTTTTATCATATTCAGCTTAATGAGACTAGCTCCGCTGGACCTCTGTTGCACGGAGATAAATTCTCTCGGATAAATGCATTGCATTACATGCATGTATCCATTACTTGAAAACATAAATTCAGCACTACGCGACAGGTTTTGCAGTACTTTTAGTGCTTTGATTTAATGTACATGTGTTTATCAGTTTAACGCCATCTTAGAAATACAGCGGGGTCAGTTCAACATTATCACAAGAAATCAATTAATACGCAGAATTATCACTACCCATACAGTTTCGAGGGTACATTGATTCGCATCTAAAAAATATTTTCTACATACTTAAACATACAATTTTATCAAAGAAGACCCATAGATCTATCATAATTTAACAATAAAAATCCACATAATCAACCAAATACAAGAAATTACGTTTAAATCTTCCCTTGTTTGCATAACAATTGGTACCCACGTTCAACAACGCCAGACAATCGCTGGTACTTCACTATCGCTGTAAATGTATATCTAAAGCTGGATATATTATTGAAAGAGATGTTCAAAAAGTTTACCTGTCCTCTTGTCTTAACCCGGACATTTTCCCATTATAAACTAATGTTTCTATTTACGTAAATTTCCAAAATTAATATATTTCATTAATAAAATTAACATTGTCATGGAAACTACAAAATTTTCAATATCTTTGTAAGACACAAACACAAAAAAAAACAATATATTTTCCTAAAACAAATCCACACACACGGTACTTTTTTAGTAACCCTCATGTCTCTCTTGGGTCGGAATAGATGTACGTTGTAAAGGTCATCTAGTTATAGTTAATAGTACTTATAATTTATGACCCATAATTCGTCCAGAAAATACTATTACTAAGCATAACTAGATAAATCAACGTTAAACAGTCGCTGCTCAAAATGCCCATTGCTTAAATATGCTCATCTTCTAATCAAACTTAATCGTTGCGTAACTAGGCCAGGTTATGATTGGAAAACAAATGATCGTGAGTAGGCTAGCAGACGATTCTCTTCGCTACATAGAACATGAGACAAAAAAAATGTTAAAAGAAAAAGAAAATCTAAACATTTTCTCAAACATCGGTAGTTAGAAACGTATTGAGTTAGGAGATTTCTACTTGCAAAATGATCACTGAACTTCTAATGAATAAGTATTCAATTGTTATTTTAAAAATCTGAATTGTTAACACTATTTGTTTTGGTGGTAGATTGAACATTCTGATCCCAGTGCACAGACATTGTGTTGAAACAAAGACGTGTAAAATGCTGAAAAGAAGGAATAAATAGAAATGCAGTTAAACCGAAATCAAATTGACAAAATAATTACGTCTTCCTGACGTGAAGGTTTGGCAACGGTATTCAATGTTTTGTTCTATCATTAGCGTGTAATAAAAAACTGTCTATTATACACATATACATCATTAGGCCGATGATATTAGTGGTACTATACCGGCGCGATTTCATATCTTAGACAATAGTTCAACGATAAAGTCCGTTAAATACGGAACAACTGAAACTCTGACTCTAAATGAAATTATTACATTGTTTCGCCTATTGCGTGAGAAAGAGAATACGTAGGGAAGAATCGAATGATGAAATTGATGTAGTCGTTAATATTATATTTCTTGTGTACAGTATATTACTTGTGTTACAGATTATCAGCGGTAGATTTATAAATGTTTTGTTTTTTCCGTTACAAATAACCAATCCTCCGTTGAGGATGGTTTTGTCGTTCTATTATTTGTAAGTATTGATCCCGTCTCCGTGACTGAGAAGTTAAAATGGAAGACTTCGTCACGGATTTGAGACCTGTTGCCGAGTGTTTCTATTTTATTTTAATCGAAGATGCTTTTCTTTTATTTGAGGGGGAAGGGGGTAATGCTTGTTCGTTTGTTCTTTTTTTTCTTGTGACACTTAGCTGTTCTGAGCCCTTGATTTCATTGTAAACGCTTATAAATTTTGTACCGCGATTTTAATATAAGCTACAAATCAAGGTTCATAAATGTAGTTCAAAACCAACAACTACACTCGGTTCACAAAGTTTCAAATTGACTTAAACACTAGAGCACGCGCTTGTGGCTTACTGGCAAACTGTACGTCCCGGAATGTCCAATTTGCCTACTTGTGAGCTATTCAACGGACTAGTTATATTAACGATACTGTAAAAAGCGACTTCATGACCAGGTGGCGACTTCATGATCAGGTGGCGACTTCATGACCAGGTGGCGACTTCATGACCAGGTGGCGACTTCATGATCAGGTGGCGACTTCATGACCAGGTGGCGACTGTTCATTTCAGAAGGGAAAAATAGAAAGCAACTAACTACCTGACTGTATTTCTACATATGCAAACTATTTATTCTTCTTCGACTCATTAAGGGACAACCAGGGTTAGAAATTAACCCTAAACTTATGATAGACATAACTTCACATAAGGTCACTATCGTCTACGTAATTTGGGGAAAATCATCTGACCGTCTTCTAAAATCAGTTTTGCTACTTATGAAGAGACGTAGTAATTCGTGATGAGTCTTAATTATTAGAGTATTTTCCGATGCTTTTTGCGAGACAGTAACATTAAATTTTGTATACCAGTATTGCAGACGAATTGGTGCAAACAAAGGATTTGTGGCAGGAACTCTAACCCTAACCTAATGGTTTGAAGTGAAGTATACAAAAAATTATTACAATAAGACTGAAACCAACTGATACTGAAGATATGCAGTCATGTGACATACTTATTACCAAGTGGTCCCATTAGGGGGACAGCTCATATGAAACCATCTTCCCTTTGAGATCTGTTATAGTAATAGTGGTAAAAGCAATACAAACGTCAAGATTCAGAAACTCTTGCGACAAATGAGAATTTCCTATTCTATTTACATTTCTACCCATTCACATTGTTTTTATGTCATTACATGCAGATATACCATACTCATTTATTAATGATGTCAAGTATAATGCAGAGTATCATCCTGATTTGTTATCTAATTATTGGCAGAAAAAATACGCATCGATTCGCGTTATAGCAATATCGCCAATGTCTTGGTAGCTCACCTGAGCCTTTGGCTCATGGTGGGCTATTGTGACCGGTCTTTGTCCGTCGTCCGTCAACAATTTCATTCAAACGACATCTCTCTGAAACCTCTGGACCAAATTTGATGAAACTTGCCTGGGATGTTTCTTGCATGAAGCTCTACCAAAGTTGTTGAAAGAATTCAATGCCATCAAGAACTCTGGTTGCTATGTCAACTTAAAGGAAAATTTTAAAAATCTTCTTGTCTGAAACCAGAAGGCCCTGAGCCTTAAGATGTGGTATGTAGCATTGTCTAGTGGACCTCTATCAAATTTGTTCAAATTATGCCACTGGAGTAAATTTGGCCCCGCCCCGGGGGTCAATGGATTTTAAATAGGCTTATATAGTGAAACTTAAAAAATCTTCTTGTTTGAAACCACAAGGCCCTGAGCCTTAAGATTTGGTATGTAGCATTGTCTAGTAGACGTCTACCAAGTTTGTTCAAATTATGCCCCTGGGATCAAATTCGGCCCCGCCCCGGGGTCAACGTATTTAACATAGTGAAACTTTAAAAATCTTCTTGTCTAAAACCACAAGGCCCTGAGCCTTAAGATTTGGTAGGTAGCATGGTAAATCTCTACCAAGTTTGTTCAGATTATGCCCCTGGGGTCAAATTTGGCCACTACCCGGTTGTCAATGGATATAACATAGGCTTATATTGTAAAACTTTAAAAATCTTCTTGTCTGAAACCACAAGGCCCCGAGATCTAAGATTTTGTATGTAGCATTGTTTTGTGAAGCTCTACCAAGTTTGTTCAAATTATGCCCCTGGGATCAAATTTGGCCCCGCCCCGGGGGTCAACTTATTTTACTTAGGGAAAACTTTCTTGTCTAAAACCACAAGGCCCTGAGCATTAAGATTTGGTACGTAGCATTGTCGTGTAGACCTCTACCAAGTTTGTTCAAATTATGCCTCTGGGGTTAAATTTGGCCCCTACCCAGGGGTCATTTGATTTTACATAGGCTTATTTAGTAAAACTTAAAAAAATTTCTTGTCTGAAACCACAAGGTCCTGAGATCTAAGATTTGGTATGAAACAAGCTTTATCAAGTTTTTTTAATTATTAGATTAGGTTAAAGGTCACGATTGCCCCTCGCTGCATCTTTTACCGCCAAAGATCTTAAAAATTCCAGTCTACAAACATGTATTTTAAATCATATTATTCTCGTGTGCAACATACTTTTTTTTGGTAAATTGATTGATTAATGTTTTTACCCTATAAATTAACTGTTCATTTAAAAATAGATTTGAGGTGTCATGAGTTCTCAATTCAGTGGCCAACTACGTAACGAAAACCTTTTCAAACATCAAAACTGTTTCACCAAGTTAAAATGTAGGTCTAGATCATTTGCTAAAGAAATCCATCAGATGCCGTCGCGAGCAAGAACAGTCTATTCCCCGTTTAAGATTTTCCAAATTTGTTTAAAACATTCAGCAGTGTTCGTTACTTTTAAAAGAAAAAATAACATCACGTCAAGGTGGAAAATAAGGTCTTAAGTATTCTGACTTATATTATTCGTTTATTGCTATTCATGTCCATGCTAGAGATCTTATGTTGCAAAACTTAGGTCTGAAACGTATTATGTTACAGTGTTAATGAACATCTTTAAATCGTCATGCAATATGCAAATCTGTACGAAACAACCTTTGGGAATGATTAAACGTTTTGAATATTGTGCATCAAGAAATGAAAGAAAATTAGCCCCTAAAACGTGCTTTCAAATTGATATACATTAGAAAATTTGCGAGAAATTCACCTGCAAACCTACAGCCAAAATACGCAGGTGAACGATCTAGGGCCATCATGGCCCTCTTGTTCCTTAAGGGTTTGTCACACGATCAGAAAAAAACATGTCACGGATGAAGAAAATTGAGTCATTGCGACCTTATTACTCTTGAACAAAATTTCATTAACTGTCAAACCACATGCACTGAGCGATAAGGAAAGGGGTTACAGATAACCAAACAAATTACACAGCACGGAACATACGTAGGCAAGCCATGTGAGCGTTTTGCTAAAATAAGAGCTATTACTGATGGAGATAAATATTTCCTTTTTCTAACTTTTCACAGAAACAAAAGCTATAGACACTCGAAGGTAATCTCAAGCGATAGTTACACTCCAGCTTCTTAAGCACAATGTTTCTTTGTATTAGACTATCCGAAGAGAAGTTTTCTGTATAAGTAATGATGCTACTGACCTTGGCCGCAGGCATCCAAAACTCCGATGCAACAACAATGTTATCATGTTATTGTGTGTGTGTGTACGTGCGTGCGTGCGTGCGTATGGGTGCGTGTGTGTGTGTGTGCGTGTGTGTGTGTGTGTGCGTGTGTGTATTTGTGACTGGCCTTAAGCTTGAGCACAGACGCCCAAAACGAACTCCAAGTAGCAAACTTTATACAATTCACCTATCAACAACCAGAATGTTCTATCTGCAACCAATAATGGTGATTTCTAATCAGTTTGATTAGAAAGCAATAAGCGTTATGGTTTAACACTTTTGATGTAGAGAGCGGCGACTGTTTAGCCTTAATTATTTATTTATCTAGTTATGCTAACAGAGTCATTGATATTTTCCTGTTTACACTTTTAATCACTAGAGCAGACTTACAAAATGTGGCCGAGTTTGCAAAAACAAGATTGCACTGCATGAAATTCCTGTGCGGCACGAGAAACTTTAATGTGGATTCGAAGACAATCGATCATTTAGGCCTTTTATATATTTTTTTTTTTTGAAAAGTATGATTGTAAACTTTGATTCTATTTAATAAAGCTACTTTGCTACATTTACCCCATCTGCAATAATCGGCAGTTCCTAAACGCGCACATGAAGTCGTACACCGGTACTGCAGTAAGAATGAGACTTGTAACATTCATTGCCTCAGTCTCAAACTGCTTAACACACTTGTTCTGTTACCACATGTGACGTTGTGCCCACGAACATTATATAGTTCCTTGAAACGCAGCAATTACAAGAAATATATTTTTAGATTGACAAATATGAGTTCTCCATCAATGACAAAGAAACATCATGAAGTATGATCAGATAAGTGAAGTTTTAACGGGGGAAAGAAACAAGAAGAAGTTGACAAGACATCGCTTGTTGATACACACAGTTTTTTTTCTTATCAAATAAATGAAGACGTTAAAACATTCTTTGTCATATGCCTGTTGGCCAACATCATTTTTTTCTATATAGTCTATATTCTTCAATTAAGCATCAAAGTATAAAAAAAATGTCATCCATAAACTGAAGACGGGGTTAGAAAAACAGGCAAAAATGTTGATTGTTTTTAATCCCAAACAAATTTTGGACATTTGAGCAGTCACTGTGACCTTGATCTTTGAGCTGAGAACTGGGTCTTGCAGGCGACACACTGTCTCAGCAAGGTGAACAAAAGTCCCAAGGTATTTCAAAATCCTTCTATGCAGGGAGAAGTTATGGCCCAGAAAAGGTCTAGAAACAACATTTTGAACCTTTGAGCTGTCACTGTTACCTTGATCTTTGAGCTGGGAACCTGGGTCTTGCACGCGACACACCGTCTCATTAAGGTGAACAAATGTGCCAAGGTATTTCAAAATCCCTCCATGCACAGAGAAGTTGCCCGGACAAGGCAATCTGGACGGACGCACACACACACGCACGTACATACACCGAACTATGGTACAAAATATGACGACTATGTCGAGCTCCCCGCAAGCAGGCTCGACAAAAATGGTAATGCTATTCGACCCTTCTATATTTCCTCGATAGTTCAACACACAGCAGAATACACAATGGTGTAAACATACATATAAACCCCAGTCTAATCACTTCTTTATGAAAAGACAACGGACGAAGTCATGTTGACGCACAATATAACTTATTTTCTATTTATTAAGTTTCTTTTTGGTCAGATAAAACAGAAGCCTCCACCAACAAATATATATAATCATAAAAATTATGTAATGTGCCAATGAAAACATTAATTAGCATTCCATTTATTTTACTTTGCCTGTGGTTTCTAAATACCGTTCAATCGAAACACTTATCAAGCTTTGACGTTTATTCTGTTGTATCTGTCAAACTTTTGTGATATCGAATCAATCACAAAGACAGAAGATATGATTCAATCGAAATTGTTGCTTTAGATCATTTCACAGTGGTTCGCAGACTTCTGGCTAGATAAACGGAAAAAGATCTGTACGTATTTCTGTTGCATATTTCACACGTTTTTTTTCCGGTTTTTTTTCAAGTTAATGAATTCTTGCAAGCATGTAATCATGACCGAACATTCAGAGGTGTTATTTTAACTCTGTATAATCAAACAAAGCTGAACACATGGAGTTCTCAACTCCATTTGCATTCTTACCAACACAAAATATTAAGTTCGTTTCAGTTGAATCGTACGGTGACACAGAGGTGACATGCACAACTTAAAAAAAAATTGCACTGCTCTTCTTTTATCTCGTTCCCACGTGATACTTACTCAAGGAAACGACTGGGCATCTCGTGGGAACGAGTTACTACGTCGTGGGAACGAGATAAAAAAAAGAGAAGTGCCAGTCTGAGAAAAGGTATTGCATTCGAAAAAAAGTGTGGAACACTAAAAAGAGAATCGTTTTATAATAAAAAAGAACAGTGCATGTAAGCTAGGTCGAGGGAACGAGTTACTAACTCGTTTAACTCGTGTGAACGAGTTAGGTATGTTGTGGGAACGACTTCGCACGAGATACTAAGTCGTTCCCTTGAGCTATTATCTAATGGAAACGAGATTAAAAAAAGAGAAGTGAATTAAAAAAAATATTGCTATGTAAAAAAAAACTCGTTTCCAGGACATAGCTTACTCGTTCCTACGAGTTAATAAGTCGTTCCCTCGACATAGCTAACACGCACCGTTCTAATTTTTATATCACGATTGTTTTTTATTATTATTGCGCTACTCTTTTTTTCAAATGCAATAAAATTTTCAGATTTGGATTTCTCTGTTTTAACTCGTTCTCACGGCTTAATAACTCGTTCCCACGAGATACTAACTTGTTCCCTCGAGTAAGTATCTCGTTGGAACGAGATAAAACAAGAGAAGTGCAATTTGAATAAAAAAGTAGTGCATGACACCTTTGTGCCAGCGTAGAATCGATGTATTTCAATGGACTGTAAGGAAATGATTTCTAAATACTACAATAAAATGTATTTTGAAAAGATAGCCTGTAAAGAACATGCACGTTATAAACACATAATTATTTGATGTGTTAAAAAGCTTGGAATATTACCGAAGATTTTTTTTATAAATACGTGTGGAGTTCTGGCCTGTCTGACTCTGATTATATATAAACTGAGTGTACTTGTTGAAATGGCCTCATCATATAACAGGTATCTTTAATGTATTTGCTCAAGGGCGAACCAAAAATTGCCATGAGTATTACACAACATAGTTTCATTCTTTTAACAAGAATGAAAACTGGCAAATTTCGATAAACCAAACACAACTTCAAAGTGATAGGGAAAAGAAAAAAAAAACATTTAGAACAATTGTGAAAGAAAACAATAGCTTTTGATCTTCTCTTTTAAAACAAGAGTTCCATAATAGGTATATCCAATAAAACATAAATGTTAAATATAAAATGGATTAGACTTTTTCAGATGTTTTATTGCACAGCGGTAAGAAAACTATGCTCCTGTTAGAAAACAAGAACAAAATTCTGGACTGAGTATATGAACTTTGACTCTTAGACTTAATGCGCATGAAGAATTTGTTGCAAGCATATCGTTTTAGCTATTATTTCTTGTATATTTGCCAAAAGGAACAGGATGTCAATTTCTCCTTCATTGTAACTATATTATACACGAAAAATTGATGAGCTATGGAAATGGATACAAACGTTTCCAGTAATCTAACAGTTTCATGTCAGTCCTGTCGAACTTAACCCTCTTGGATAGCTATGTTATATTTATGTTTGCAACTCTGCAATTAAGGAAAGGCCATTCTGAGAAAATGACTACTGGCTTCGGACCCATTACGAGCGACATTTTATCAGTTTCAGATCTATGTAAATAGATACCCTTTAAGAGTTGGTTGAATGACCTGATTATCATTGCTAACTAACTTGTTTGTTTTTGCTCAGGCACAAACAGAGAAACAGGATTAAGTACTAAATAATGATTGAAAACTCAGATTTACCTTTGACCAACTGATAACGTCTGGGAAATAAAGTTCAGTAAAACATCTGACAGAATTACAAATTGTTCAAATGGTTTACAAGTACGAAATTGCTGCATGAATGCTGCAAAGGGGAGAGCGCGGCCCTCGAAACAGGAGTGGTAGGGACAAAAGGTGTAAATACGCAGAAGTCTCTGAGAAAAAATATGTTTTTATTGCGAAAACAACGTAAACAGCATGTATTATACAGATGCATCATTTTCATAATGTTTTAGATGAGAGAAAGCTCTAAAAGCACTGCTGAGCCTGAATGCAGCACACTGACAGTTAGCTGCTGTTAAAATGAAATTGCAAAGATGCGAATGTTTTAGTGAAATAGTGGTTCAACGTACAATACCATAGAATACGAGCTGGAACGGATGTTCTTGCGCATTGCAGATATGATGGAAATGATGCAGGTCATGTATCTGGTATGAAATAAAAAGACAAAGACGACAGTACAGTAAACTTCCCGTATTAAGACCATTATGTTTTAAGGAGGAAGACATTCCTGCATTCCTTTTGAAAGCAACGGAACATACTGAACGCCGAGAAAGCCTTCATGATAAGACAAAGTTAATATTGAGGACTATAAAAAGCAGAAACTTTACTTGTCTTAATACGGAAACTTTACCGCAACACAGAAAACATTAGCAAACTGATGTATGTACAGCGTCCTGCAGAATGGGTAGTGTTATGTGACTGTGTTACACATGCGACGATTTAATCATTTGGATATGTTTGAGCAGGACAGGAAATGTGCTAAAATTATAAGATCTGTTTCAAAATGTGTCTTGGAACTGACTTCAGCACCAAAACAAAAGGACCAAATAGTCGTGGTTGGCCCACTTGAGCATATGCTACGATTTTTTTTATTTGATGTAGTGACCTATGACCCCATTTGACAGTTAATGAAATTATCAAAGTTTTCATGAAGACAAAGATGCTGACCATGTTTCATAGAGAATTGTTAAAAATGTAACTTCAATAGTGTAAACAAGGTTTTTCTATGATCTGACCATGTGACCTAGTTTTTGACCCCATTTGAGCCAGTTACAAATTCAACAAAGATTTGAACAAGGCAAACATCCGATCTAGTTTCATTAAGACTGTGTCAGAAATGTGGCCTTTAGGCTGTAAATATTGTTTTATTATCATTTGACCCGTTTCCTAGTTTTTTATCTGATGTGACCGAGTTATGAACTCTTCAAAGATTTCATCAAAGTAAACATTCTGACCAGTTTCATTAAGTTTGGGTGAAAAATGTGATCTCAAGAATGTAAGTAAAGTTTTCCAGCGATTCGACCCTGTAGATTGTATTGGCATAAATCTTTAGTACATGTTACAATAAACACGACATTTAAAACACAATACATTTAAAATACACGTTAAACGAATATCGCAGAAATGACATATGCGAGAAGTGCAATACCGTCTTTGAAACTTATGCTCAATCTTTGCAACACAATTGTCAGTTTACAGGTTTATCACAATTATGCTATTTGCTAATAAATAATCGACTAGATAACCATTCAACTTATACGCCAGTTTAAAAAATGCGTCTTCCTGTTCCATGTCATTCCATTCATAGGTGTTCTGGAACATGTGCGGAACATGTTCTGGACAGCGAATCGAGCACGGTCAAAAATGTTCCCGGATTGTCGACCGAAGGGACTTTTCACTTCCGACCAATAGTGCAAAAAAATAATACACAATTCTATACAGACCTCTTAAGTTAGTGTTTTGCCGTTATTATTCGTATTTTCATACGATTTGTCTACCTATACAGATACCATGACATATTCTGCCTTTTGTCTATAAGTTTGTGCTAGCCATTTAATAAAAAAGGACAAAAATGTTTCATATCTGACAATATCAGTACTTGCCAGTAAGCATATGTTGTCCTAAAGGACATTTCGGATTCGAAGTGTTGAGAAAAATATGATACTTTAGCTCTTAAAAAAGCAAATGCTTTGCTACTTTGCCTGTTATCATTCCTTTTTCACAGCACAACTTCTGCTTATACATTTTGTGCGAAGCCCATAAGCAATGGGCTCAGAATCGTCAAATAATAGCTGATCGAAAGGAAAAAATCATGTCATATACCCCCATAGCCCATTTCTAAACCCATAACAGTATGCAAGACCCTGATGGCCCGCGCAATAAGGAAGAGAACAAATTAAAGAATTATCAAGTCGTTTATGAGATACAAGTTAAGCTTTGACGTTTAATCTTAATTATTCTTATTTGAATAAATTTAAGCATCGATAGATTAATCAAGAACATGATAAATATAGTTCTTTTACGAAAAAAGCTTTTTTTTAAGATAAATACTAACAATACCTAAGAGTGTATCGCCCTGATTCCCTGATTACAACTGATGTTTTTGCAGAAAGGGAATGAGGAGGGAGCGGGAGTACCAAAGACTGACTCAGCAAAAGTAAGTTAAGAAAATCTGAAGACCTATTTATTTCGAAGGAAAATTTTTGAAAGGAAATGAGACTGAATTGAACAAATGTATGAATGAATTATTTTTACGCCCCCGAAGGGAGGCATACAGTAATCGCACTGTCTGTCCGTCCGTCTGTCCTGTAAAATCTTGTACTCGCTTCATCTCCAAAACCGCTTGAGGGATTTCATTGAAACTTAACAGGAGTGTTTGAAACTAAGTCTAGTTGTGCAAATTGTCAGAAGATTCCACTCGATTTATTTTTGGCAGAGTTATGGGCACTTATTTTTTTACTCTACAATCTTGTACTCGCTTCATCTCCAAAACCGCTTGATGTATTTCATTGAAACTTCACAGGAATGTTTGTCACCAAGCGTAGTTGTGCATATTGTCAGGAGTTCCTGCTCGGATTATTTTTGGCAGAGTTATGGGCCCTTAGTCATTTTCACTATAACTTCTATATTAAAATCTTCTCCAAATTTCATTTCCAAAACCGCTTGGAGAATTTCATTGAAACTTCACAAGAATGTTTGTCACCAAGCCTAGTTGTGCATATTGTCAGGAGTTTCTGCTCGGATTGTTTTTTTTAGGCACTGTTATGGGACCTTAGTCATTGTTATTGTCATGACCCCCTCGTTGGCGTCAGTTAACTTTTTTGTAAAGTCCATTTCACAGAAACTGTCAAAGCCATTTACTTCAAATTAAGAATACATGTTCATTTTCAAAATGCGTCACCATTTCTCAAGACCCTCAAATTTATTTTTTGCAAAGTTATGACCCTTTTTTAACTTAAAATTTCTTGGTTAACCTTTGTGTTATTGTCCATTACTCAAAAAGTGTCAAAGAAGACTTTCCTTAAACACTCCACTGTACCTGTAAATGTATTTTAATAGTGCATTATCTTTTAATAAAAAAGATAAATTGTCAATTCAGAGAATAAAATACGTTCATTTTTTATTGCTTGAAGCATGTATTGAAAAGTATAATGAATAGCTATTCTTCCAAAACTTGATACAACAGCAACAACTTTAAATAAACAGACTAATGTTAAATAGTTCAGGTTTACTTTTGCACTTATAGGTTAACAATTTGATAATGACTGTTAATATCATTTAAAATATTCACTTTATTTGGAAAAAATAAATAAATAAATTATATTAATAAATATTATATAAATTATATAAGACATATAAAAATATTGAACTAAAAGGGAAGAAATAATGACCACTTACTGCGTTTAACAATAAAATATCTGTAATCTGCATCAAACTTTAAACAACTCTATACAACTGAATGTTATAGCAGAAGAAGTATTTTGCAGATGCGCAAATAACCAGAAATTAGTAAAGACAATCTTATATTTCAGAAGTCTGCCTGATTTGACAATTTTGAAGCAAAATATACATTTCAAATATAAAGTATCTACTGTGTAAAAATCAAACACTGTTGATATCAGATAATTTTATTGACATCCTCTTTTGCACAATTTTGAAATGAGTGTTTTCCTCGAAATAAATCACTAGATTTTCACGTTGTTCATATATTTAGTTGTCAATGGTATCGTCTCAGCCTCTGGCAGTACCCTAACTGGTGTGTTTCTTGATGAACTCCCCGAATTAGTTAATTTACTTAAAGGTGTGTCGCTAGAATAAACACTAGAAGTTGTGCTTGTATCTCTTTGTTTATGAAACACAAAGAATATTATTGGATTTACAGAACAGTTCCAGTAAAATGTTGGTATGAAAACCATAACGGCAGGGTCGTTAAAGTTGTGAAATAAATGCATATACAGCATGACAAAATATGGAACCCAAGCGCCGATAAAACCTGAAATATATATAGAGGATATTTGTTTGTTTTTGTGGAAGATGAGAATTTATTTCATCGAGTGAACACCATATGTGATATTTTCACGAGTGGCGCAGCCACGAGTGAAAATATCAACATATGGTGTTCACGAGATGAAATAAATTCCCATCTTCCACTAAAAAACAAACAAATTTTCTTTTTATTTTATGCCAACACGTCAAAAATGGGGTTTTTTTATGACATTTTTAATCAGGGCCTTCAATAAATTCCCCATGGTGAGCCCCAAATCAGTTAATGCGTACTTTGGTTACTCTGCACAAAAAAAGTGCAGACAATCTCCAATACATATGATAACTTTACTTCTGCTGAAATAAACTGAATACACTTTCATCAAATAATATTTATTTTTGTCTACACAGTTTATCAATATTTATTGAATTTTGCCATACATACTTTAATTATAAAAGCGGATTAATACTCAATATTCAATAGTTCGGGCACAAACATGTATTATCAAAATGGTAATTAACTGATTCAAAACAGTGTATTATCACTTTTATCTCACTGATATTTCCCTATATTTCATTGGTAGGCATAAAATAAATATATATATATAACTTGAGATAAATTCAGTTTGGAATTATATTTATTTTACGACATAAGATTCGGTTTTCTTATAAAATGTTTATCCATCAAATCAAAAGTCTGAAAAACTACATTTTTAAAAACTAAAATTCTAACTATAATTATCTCACAAATGGCACTTTTTAATAGAACGCAAAGAATACATGTTACTACGAATGTTAAAGGTCATGTGACACGAATTTTTGACCTCGAAATTTTCATATGAGCGAAAAATATATATCTAACTATGACAGTTTTACAAAATTCCGCAGGTAATTTTCATCTTAAAGATGTTTTTGTAGCAAATTAAAATCTATACTTTACGCACTTGGTCGCGCGCACCTGTCATGAGCGAAACCGGAAGTGACGCACATTTATCCCTTGCCACCTGACACAGCTGCCTGGATTGTTAACAAAAACTTAAAAATAATGATGGAAAGTGAAAATGTAGACTGAATATAGTTAAAAAACAAAATTGAACAAGTTAAGCTGACATCATGAATATACATTGAAGATTTTTAAAATAAATAATTTGAAATTTTGATAGAATTACGAAGCCAATGAGCAATATTATATAGAGGCTAGTTAAATAAGGGTTATAGAATTAAAAGATACATCAGTGAAAATATCTAGAGATATTTTTTCAAGTAACTGATCCAAAAAGATTTTGAACATGCTTATTTTTATCCGATGCAGTTTTTTGGAAGACTTGATTAACTAACTCCAATCGAGAGATTTTTTCCATAAAACATTCTCCTTACAGTGATGTGTTGCTTATTTGTCTGTGGTATATTTTACCTGAGGTACGTGTAAGTAATCTTTGACAAGATATATGATTTTTTTCATTATAAATGCATAACCTTTTTTTGGCTCATTCATTCTACATTTTTTTAAACAAAAAAATAATGACCAGAGAACAACAAAGATGAAGAAGCCCAAAAAACTATGTCAAAATCATAACACAAAAACATTGTTTTTTTTTTAATTTGTTCACATTTAGAAGTCTAATGATTTTTATTTTCATCATAAATAGATCCATTACATTTAATTATCTGATTAAATATGTATCTGCATGGAAGTTTCATACTAAAATTCATTCAGACATGTTAATTGGAACAAGATATTACATAATGTTTGCACAAGTGTGACTGATCAAAAGTAATTAAATCAATTTGTAAGATCACTTGCCATAAAATTTTGCTATATGTCTCAACTTTATCATTGATTGGGTCATAAAAAAGTTAATTGCTTTGTTTTGACAGCTATGCAGAATATACAAGGGTTCCATTTTGGACAGGTTAATTTGCATAAATCCCACAGTATAAGGCGTGATTTATGGATCTTTGACATTTCATTGGATATTAATTTATAAGCAGACACAAATTTCTACTTGATGGACATGCCATATTATAATTTTTCAAACAATAACCCAACGTGAAAATACACTGTAATGTGAATTTCCATTCCAGTGAAACAAATGTTAACACATTAGATCACCTAAATGCTCTTCATTTTTACTACACTTAAATGAAAAAAAAATGTTTATGACGTAAACATCAAGTGAGGAAGTGTTACACAGAATGTTAAAACGTGGAGGAGATAGTTTTATATAGAACCACAACATGTAAGAAATTAGAATATTTATTAATATTTATTAAGGTAAAATAACAACCTGTTCTCCCGGCACAAAGTTTGAATTTACTTATAAAAATCGAGTAGTAATCACATTATTTTATTCTATTTACAATTTATAGCATGGTATTTCTTCAGTGTGCCTTTATCGTGTTTCTTGCACTTGTGGTTTAGTGTTAGTTTTTTCATTTAAAAACGAATGTGTTATGAGCAGTGTAATTCTGCACGACTGCCTGGTACAGTAGGGATAAATCTACGTCACAGCCAAAAATTGCGGCGGAAACTACCGATGTCGAAACGGAAACAGCCGATCGTCAAAAACATGTTTTTTTCTTATCAAATGCAATATTTTCATAATTTCTCAATTAAACCATTTTAATCAGTGCATTATGACTATTTTGAATAGACAAAGTTGCTATAGTCGTGTCACATGACCTTTAAATAATATGGTAAACGATTGTATATTTACTTGATGTCTTCAGATTGTGAGGTGAGTACAGTTTCAGTATGTGTTGATATAAATATTTCTTCCATCTGACAAGTGTATTACAAAGGTATGGGGGAAAGCAAATTAAATGTTTCATGCAAAAACTGATATATTTTTTTTCACCCTTTGGCGCATTTCTAAAGCACACACTACTTTATATTGAGACAGAGATAGGTTTAAAAAAGGAGAAATATTGTTAACAACTTTAAGGTTGTAGTCTGGCGAACGCCTGGTTGTCCAAATAAGGGTAAAATAACAATAAAGATTTAAAAAAGGTAAAACAACAAAAATAATGTGACAATAAGATCGAGGTTGTTTAAAACATTTAAAATGTAAAGGCATTGATTGGTTAAGATATAACAAATTTTGAATACTTGTAATATGCAACTGACGGGTTGAAACAACAGCAAAGTTGTGATTTTTTTCATACTCTCAAAGACAGTCAGACTGCACGCTTTTACTAATTCCTTAAGGACACTCCCGAAGCAGAATTTGATCTCATCAAATTCGATATCGAATGTAAAGGCATTGATTGGTTAAGGGATAAAAAATATTGAATACTTGTAATATGCAACTGACGGGTTGAAACAACAGCAAAGTTGTGATTTTTTTCATACTCTCAAAGACAGTCAGACCGCACGCTTTTACTAATTCCTTGAGGACACTCCCGAAGCAGAATTTGATCTCATCAAATTCGAACTCCCCGCCCTTATAAGTCTTGGCAATAAAACTGAATACATCTTAGCCACGCCATCGAACTTACTTAGTACGACTCCGAATGTCAACTTGATACTTCTAGCTTTAGAGCTTGGAAGCCCTCTGTTAAACACGAGAGACAGTCTCAGATTGTCAATACCATGAATATCTGAAATAGGATGTAATAACTATATTCGTTTTGAGGCAAAACGTAACTTTATAAACTAGTTTGAAACTAGGTAATACAGAAAATATAATGTTAAAGCCTTTTCATTGTGAAACACGTGAAGAGTGTTTTCTTATAAAGAACTTTGTGATATATCTAAATCAATTTTATATATTAATTCTTGAGAGAGAAAAAAACATATGCAGGAAACTTTAAACAGAAGTGTTCAAAACAAATTAACGTAAATTTATTGTCTATTATTAAAATTCATAAAGTTATGTTAGTTTAACAGTTAAGTTACCCATCGTCCATGGGAAGGACAAACACAAAACTCTGTAATGAACGAAAGTAACGGTCACCATTAATACATAAGTAGTAACAGAACTTCAAAAGTCGCTTTGTTTTATAGCAAGCACATGTGCATATTACAACAGCCAATACTTACTATTTGGGGGACTTCTTGCCCTTTTGTAGATAGCGGAGACCAGTATGCAGTAACTGACAATGATAATCGCCAGTGGTATCAACACGAGCAATATAAACATCAGATAGAATAGTAACTGAAACGTATGAACACGTAAGTAATGACATACCCTGGCTATTCACTGCGTACGTGGGATTTCAGAATTAAGTCAAAACCATTATCGATTTCTAGAATGTTTTGTGAATTCGCCAAAGAACATACGGGTCATCTTAATACTCCATTGTAGATCGTTCAAAAAACATCCGTCTTAAATGTGTGAAAAAATGACTATTGCAATGTATTTCAGGCTAACTTAAGCATGATACTTGTTAGTAAGGTACTGTGTCAAAATATGGAAGAGGTAATTACCTTCCAACCATCACGTGTAAGATTTTCGCTACAATGAGGAATACGTTGAACGCCTTCCATGTAGCTAGGATCGAAATGTTTCAGAGAATGTATCACAAACAATGGGCTACTCAATGCAGCACTAAGCAACCAGCAAGCCAAAATTAATACCCTTTGAAGACAATATCCTGGTTAGAAAAACATCAAGTTGAACAATTATAAACCATTTAAAAAATACACAAACTAATACTTAAGAAATAAACTTACATTATACACTTCGTCTACATTACTAACAAACTTTTTTTTCTCTATATAGTCACAGTGTCTATTTTCAACTAAGTCACATGTTAGGTCGTAGATTAGTATATGGACATTGTCCTAAATAGGCATACCTCGTTTGAAATTCATCATTGGTTTTGCAACCACTAATGCTCTGTCTACGCTGGTAGCTGCAAGGATGAAGTTGGAAGCGCAAAGAGAAATACTGCTTAATGTTCTCTGAAATCTGCAAACGATTTCACCACCAAACCACCAATAATTCAGGTATTCCATGCCAAGTGTCCTCTCTAAAGCATTTACTAAGGCATCAATAAAACCAGTAGTAAGATCTGTAACAAACAACCATACGTACGAAATATAAAGACGATAAAGAGTATTGTGATCTTACAAACTTATCATGCTATTCAACATACCTGTTAACCAGATACTTATATAAATTATTTCATGAAAAACGTTTTGACTTGAATAATGCTTTTTTATCACAGTCATTATAAAATTTGTCCAGTTTTGAGCTAATGTTGATATAAAAACTGTAATTAAGAAATTATATGCATTTAGTACATGTCTGAAAAATATTAAACATGTTGTGTTGTGTAAGTTGACCACATTTTTTTCGACAGGGTCATTCAAAACTCATTGTAAACCACATTGTATGTTTAAATGACAGCTTGGAAGATAAAGAAAAATTGCACTTCTATAATTTTACAGAGCCATATTTCAACAACTGAACTGCTTTGTTTCAACTCTTAAGATTGATTCAACAATTGTTTTATAATAATAGATTTCCAGCTTCCAGTCACGAGTTTTATCAAATATAACGTATATTAGCAAAAATATCGGAAGCGAGAAGGCATTCATTACACCACTCAACTATCGTACAATACTGTTTAAAACGGAACAGACGGATCCGAGACTGCATTAGATTATGATCCGTTACGGTATGTTTTGCTTACATTGTGCAATAAATCTCAAATTCAGCACTTCTTTAAGTCTTACAGCTTTAAGAACAGATAGATAGTTGGATCATACGGCAGAAATTTCAAAATAAACTAAAAACAATTGTGTTTGACTCTTACCTGCAATTGCCATGTTCATGAGGAGAAAGTATAGTCGGGACTTTTTCTTGTAGCGGAGGACTGTAACAATTACCGCAGTGTTTAATGAAATTATAAGTACTGTATTTAACCACTGCAAACCTAATGCAACGTAAAAACATTCCTGAAAATACAAAGTTTTGGTCATAATATACTCGGCAAAATATCAAATGCATTCAGTGTTTTCACTTAAAATACGACCTACGGCTATTGGACAATCAGTTTAAACCAAAATGCTCAGTAATTTTGTTATATGTAAAATACGTTACCAAATTGACAGCAAATAAAGTAAAATACATTGAAGCTAACAAATTACGTAAACCAGATGTGTTTATGAAATGGGTCACCTTTTTAAGAAGCATGTATTTTTTCAAACTTTGGTTGTGAAATAACTGGTAAATGTAAATTTTGTTCTTTAAAGAAAATATTGTGTGCTTTCAGTGTAGTTTTCAACAACGTCCATTGTGGCTCACACGGTTGAATATCATAGAGAATTCAAATATGCCACTAAACCTTCTCCTCAGATACTGTGAAGAAACAAATTTTTACTGAACCTCATAAAACTTGGGAACTTGGGAACAGTGAATGAAATAAGCAATCATTGTCTTCACTAAACGGCCGGAATTATCAAGCCGTGACAGTAATCGTTTGAGTGTTGTTCTGTGCTACAAAATACTGTCTTCCTAACATCTCTTTAAGACGTGTTTTAGTAGAGAGATTATTTTTTTCAATATTATTACTTCAATCAGTTGTATGTCGTCCGGGACTGTTATCGCGTAACGTAAATGACTCTACTGAATTCATTCTTCCTTTATCATTTTGTCAAAAAAACTACAACATTTTGTCTGAGAATTAAAAGTCACTTTCATATATGTGAATGAGAAATTATAAGTTACATGTAAAGTATTATAGAGGTTACAACTTTTATGTAAAGAATGTCAGAAATTCAAGTTAATTTCTATAATCCTTCAACAACTGAAGATACTGAAAGAAGATCGGTTGATCAGAAATGCCATTGGTAAACTTGACCAAGTTACATTTCCTACAGCCGCTGTTATTCAATGAGTAGATTTGCGGAGTAGTAAATCGGTTTAATTCACGACATGTCTTTTAATGTTAGTCATTCAACTTGTTCGTTTGTCAAAAAAATTAGAAACATAGAATTTATAAACACTACAGAAGTTTAGTTCATAAAAATGATAAGAACATGAATGTTCGAACTGAATCTCTAAATCTGAAAAAAAGATAGGGAAAGTATTATTTGGTATTTTTAATATTTTCAATTTAAAATCTATTTTCTACATTCATTTTCGGTTACATGAACGGACAGGTCGAAGAATCTTACCAATCTGGCATCCTTTGAACGATATGTGATGCTTGTAAAGAGGCAATAGAGTGTATACACTTTTTGTTTGCTATTATTTTGGTTATTTATCATCACAACGGCTGCAACCGTGGCAAGACAAAATCGTTTACCCGATGTACAAAATACAGATGTTGTAATGTTACTAAACTTTTTATATCGACAATTCAAATATACACTGGAATTGTGCATGTGCAATATTTTAAACGGACGCATTTTAACTCTTAGATAAACATTTTATTTCTCGTTAGTATTACAACAACATGCTAAATTTGAATTCACAAAATGACAAGGCGCTATGTGGCTTATAGAAGTCGTGTTAATGGATTGCATTTGGCTACTCGCTCTAAGATTTTTTATGGAGGCGTTTAATCAGATATACAGAAATGTTGCAGAAAGGTCAAAGGGTTGGCAGGTCTAAAGTTAACATGCACGACCGAAACAGCATTACTGTTTGCCACACTAACGCGTACGCAATAGCTCTGTCATTGAAACTGAGAAGCACATTTGACACATATAGTCGTCTTTTAATTTCACCCAGTCAGACGAAAAATGTTTGTTTCAGGCTAGGCGTGCAATTAACGACGGAAGAGAGATCTTTTTGATGAGAAAATAAAAATAGGTACTCATTTAAACCAAATATAAATTCACACTAAATTCATATAATACATATAATTTTCAATCTTACAAGATATCTTTTCCACATGCCTTAGTTATTCAGCTGACAAAAAACGGAATATTTCTTCTCGTGAAACAGTGATAAAAAGTAAATAGCCTCATTTGTTGGCTGATAGTTATTAAACTTTATCTTTCTGGAGTCAAGCCATGTACACAGCTGTTTTGAGTTCTGATCTTTTTTTCTGGGAAACATATATACTGCATTACCGTTTTAGCACCCGTATTAGTTAAGCTCATTTAAAAAAGGTTTATATGCTGAGAAATGTGACAGGACGGATCAGTGTTATCCGCTCCACCAATAGCAGCACTGTCTTTTTCAAACCCAGGTCCCAGTTATTTGTATTAAGCATTTCAATGAGCTAGGACTGTTTCTTAATTGGAATGCTTTCTGTCTTTCGGTAATGTTTCTTTCAAATTCAGATAATTATAATCTAGATACTTGCTTAAGTATTTTTAAAGACAAATATGAAACGCAGCCACACTGTTCTTCAAGAAAATAATAATAACGAACGTAACTCTTGTATGAAAATCTATACTACTCACTTCCAATTTCTTTAAAGTGATGCACATTTAAATCAGTGCATCCAAGTTCTGCCTCTGACAAGAGTCGCAAATTAATTTAAAATAGTCAATCCACATACCTAACGTCATAAAGTGAACACATTGGCATTGTTTGATAACATATATTAGTTAGGTTTCACTTTTTTGTTTAATTTAGGATTTACTTTTGTTTTCAGTGATAACATTTAAAAATAATTATAAAATGGAAAGCATATACAGTAACTGTGTTATTATACAAGTATCCTAAAACTTACCATATTCTGTGTATAAATAGAGTACTACAAAAATGCAGATTTAATGAAAATTTGAGAGCTTATCATAATAAAATATAAAAAGCTATCTTCTAATCTGCATATTCCATCAAATAGATATCAATGTAGTTTACTTATTCCTCGAATGATTTACCTTCGAAACAGAATATTACACTTATCAGCTAGCTGATAAGATCGGCTAATATACAAGGCCAAGTTTAACCCGTTTCAATCTAAAGTATGTTCTGTTAAAAATAAGGATTATCTGATATTTACAAGAAACTCATCCGAACTTCAAGTAACTTACTTAATAATGAATATGTGTATAATGTAATTCTGCGGTGAAACTGAGTGAATTCAGTATCAAGTTTTAATTGATGTCTTAATTTTACTTGAATATGGATTGATTACAGTAGAACACTTACCCGTGTATATGGCCTTAAATTCCAACCATCTTTGTCGTATACCGAGGTCTGATTGTCTAACTCCGTTGAATTCATATCCCGTTTGATATTACGAAAATATACTTTAAAGTAACCTTTATTTCCAGAAATAATATGTTTTATATAAATTATTTTAAACAACAGACTGTTTAGTAAAATTTTATCACTTCCACCATAGGCACATGCACACGGATATTTTAAAACATAAAGAGTATAAAATGATAACTAGCTTTGTACATTGTTATATCGAAGAAACGCTCGCTTTGCTTCCTCGATGATACTTGGTGAAGCCTTTTCCAATATCAGTGTCAGTGTACAAATACTCTGCTTCGAGCTGATTTGTGAACTTTAAGGTAATTTGTTTGAGATAGTGGCCCCTGAATTAAACAGTTACAGTCGTTCGCCTTGATCGTTTCATTAAGATTTATCTGTTAAATGAACTATAAAATTACTTCAGATAAAATGCAAGGTGAATGTAAATTCATTCGCACATATCGAGTAATTCTTTTTGGATTTACACTGATGTTCTTTCTACACACACTGAAGAAAATATTTGTAATGATTATACGCGCATGTTTAAATAAAAAACGAAACAAAACGTACAGCAAAAAGTAGTGGCTCTTCAATAAATATAATGCATCATAGCTACGTCTGAATAGTTTAATGCAATATTTCATCAATGGAATTTTTGGTTTTATCATAGGCCGTCCGCATGAGGTGAAACTGTCATTTTGACCAAAAAAAAACAACAACAAACAAACAAACAAAAAAGTAGAACTAGAGTTCAGAAATCAGTTTGAAGTAGATTACAACAGGAAATAAAGTTTTACTTAGAAATATAGGTACCTGGCATGTGTGCAGTTCGATAGGCGAACGAAAGTATTTTTTTTTAACGTGAGGACGTTAGGGGTTGTGAAACAGAGCCAAAAAGTAAAATATGACCGGATAATTTACCCAAATCTGCAGAAGCCAAGATTCTGCAGAAATTTATTCGACGTTTTTTATACGTTCTCATTGCAAACTAGAGTATATTGTTTTGTGACGTTTCTATGATACCTTTTGATTTCAGACGATTGGAGGTTGAGTAAGTGCAGCTTAGTAAAGGAGTTGGGGGTCAACGAATATGTTGTTTCATTACAGTTTCCCCTTTAATTTAATTGATTTAATTTTCTCATTAAAAGCCGATCAAATAATATTACCAGTCAAGATCTGTACTTTGTCTGCGATTCTTAAAATATCCATTATTTAATGAAAAATGTACTCTAAATAACGCTGTTTCATTTTCTTTGGGACGATATTATGACCTTTCCATGGCCTTTATTATAGCATTATCATTAGTATTTTCTTGTGAATACATTTTAAATCAATTTACACATAAAAATGAATCTTAAATGGAGCTGTATTGGATGATTAATACACCCCCTTTTTAAATGAATACTTATTGAAGTTGTGTACTCATTGTGTAAACACTTACAGCTGTAACAAAAAGACTGGAAATGTTTTAGAAGATTAAACCTGAAGTTTTTTCTTCTTCTTCTTTTTTTTAATTAAATTGTATCATTCGGTAGCATTTATACATTGAAACAGTAATTTTGTACATTAAGATGTATATTATTTCGATATACTATATGATTTTTTTCCTCTGAGGCTTTGTATGATACAACCTTAAACGAGAGAGAGAGAGAGAGAAAGAGAGAGTATGTCTTGTTGTTGTGTTGCAAAATGACAATTTTGATAATTTGAAATGTTGAATGTATTGTCGTACACATATTACGCTGAATACTAGTACACGAAATGTCAGGACAGCTATTTCTGTTGACATTTAGTTTTAAAAGGTCACCTACAGGGTTAACAGTTTATATAAATCTCACAGTTGGAAGCGAATACCAGTTTTACATACCTATAGCATGCGCAGAAGGGAATAACGAACACTCTTTTTGTTGCCTTGTCATTTTAAGAAATCTTTATCATTCGTTAGACTTTTCATATCAACACAATATCACGAATTCTGGAAACCATCAATAGTTAATCACTTAAAAGACTTACAAAACGTTGACAGATTAATAATTAGCCTCGATACTTTAATATAAAAATAAGCATATTCACTTATAATAAATATAAGGTAACTGCTTCATTTTAGACAATAAAATGATGCATAAAACATAAAATTGGTTATTTGAGACTTTTCATAAAAACTAATTGATATCCAATAGGCAATGCAACAGAAAATTTGAAACATTTCAAACATCAAATAAAGAAAGACAATTTGTCGAATATTTGAGAGTCTTTCCCGACGTTTAATAAAAGTAATCTTAGACCAACACAAGTTATTTACAACATGTTATTTTAATATTCAGTCTGCTGCATCTGTCGACATTGCTACCAGTGACAAATTCTAAAACCATGACTAACACAAACATGTTGTTTCCTTAAATAGCGGACAGATATTTCGAAGAAAATAGATTACAAAAACGATAAATTCAGTAAATATCACTTTTTATATTTGTTCCTGATAGTTTCATATTAAATGATGGATTATGTCTCTGATTCCCCCAGCAAGGGAGAGTGATAATGTGTTATTTGAGTAAAGCAAGAAGTCTGTTAAAGACGATTAAAACAAATATTACAGTTTTGTTAAACTACAAGCTTCACTGACGGTCTGTTGTTGTTTTTTGTTGTTGTTTTTGTTTCTGTTTTTGTTTTTTGTTTTGCTGACACCTTGAAGATTTTGCATCATCTAAGACTTTTAACGATATAATTACGATTGTATTTGAATGTTGTAACATAATACTCAGTTTTCTTTTGACATTACATGCAAGCATGAGTGTGACTGAGGAACTTTCTTTCGGCCGCTTGTCCGTTATGTTTATGCATGTCAGGCTTATATACACAATAAGCTCGAGTTATGTGTTTTTACCGGGAAAACTTTAAAAGATTTTACAACAATACTGATATTCCATAGACCGTACAGGAACGCTACATAAGCGTGTCAAAAAGATCTTAGAACTGGGTATTCTACCAAGCATGAGACAACATTTCTTTACATATCTAAATGACGCATCGTCATATCAAGTTTATTTGTCCGGTCCACAGAGACAAGTTATTGACCATGATAGTAACAAGAGGGCCATGATGGTCCTGTATCGCTCACCTGAGTATGACTGCTTTTAACAAAGTTGCTATGGACCTAGTTAATTGACCCCAGATGACCCATATTTGAACTTGACCTAGAAATTATTGAAACAATCTCTTTGACAAATTTCCAGGATATTTGGACTGAAAAAGTAGCCTCTAGAGTGTTAACAAGGTTTTTTTTTATATTTAGGCTCTGTGACCTAGTTTTTGACCCCAGATAACCCATATCCAAACTTGAGCTACAAATCATCAAAACAACATTTCTGACAAATTTCCAGGACATTTGGACTGAAAATGTAGCTTCTAGAGTGTTTACACGGTTTTTCGATATTTGGGCTCTGTGACCTAGACGTTTCGACTCCAGATCACCCATATTCAAATTTGAGCTAGAACCATAGAATTAAGCTTTCTGACACAAGTTCCAGGTTATTTGGAATTAAAATAATACCTCTACAATTGTGAACAAGGTTTTCCATATTTGGGCTCTGTGACGTAGGTTTTGACCCCAGATGACCCATACTCCAACTTGAGCTAGAAATCATCAAAAAAACCTGTCTGACAAATTTCCAGGATATTTGGACTGAAAATGTTACCTCTAGAGTGTTAAAAAGTTTTTTACATATTTGGACCATGCGACCTAGTTTTTGATCCCATATGACCCATATCAAAATCTGAGCTAGAAATCATTGAAACAACCTTTCTGACAAATTTCAAGGACATTTGGACTAAAAATGTAACCTCCAGAGCATTAACAAGGTTTTTCTACTTTCGGGCTATGTGACCTAGTTTTTGACCCCAGAAAACCTATATTCAAAACTGAGCTAGAAATCATCGGTAGAATTTTTCTGACAAATTTCCAGGTTATTTGGACTGAAAATGCTACCTTTAATGTTAACAAGGTTTTTCCATATTTGGACTCTGTAACCTAGTTTGTGACCCAATATGACCCATATTCAAACTTGATCTAGAAATCCTCAAGGCAACCTTTCTGACAAATTTCCAGATTATTTGGGCTGAAAATGTAACCTCTAGAGTGTTAACAAGATTTTTCTTTTTTGGGGGGCTCTGTTACCTAGTTTTTGAACCCAGATGAACCATATTTGAACTTTTGCTAGAAATCTTTGAAGCAACCTTTCTGACAAATTTCCAGATTATTTGGGCTGAAAATGTAACCTCTAGAGTGTTAACAAGATGTTTCTATCTTTGGGCTCTGTGACCTAGTTTTTGACCCAAGATGACCCATATTCGAACTTGAGCTAGAAATCATACATGCAACCTTCCTGACAAATTTCAAGATTATTTGGTCTAAAAATGTTACCTCTAGAGTGTTAACAAGGATTTTCAATATTTGGGCTCTGTGACCTAGTTTTTGACCCCAGATGACCTATATTTAAACTTTACCTAGAAATCGTCAAAGCAACCTTTCTGACAAATTTTCAAATTATTTGGGCTGAAAATGTAACCTCTAGAGTGTTAACAAGATTTTTCTATTTTGGGCTCCGTGACCTAGTTTTTGAACCCAGATGACCCATATTTGAACTTGAGCTAGAAATCATCAATAGAACCTTTATGACAAATTTCCAGGATATTTGGACTGAAAAAGTTTTTTCTATATTTGGGCTCTGTGACCTAGTTTTCCAACCCTGATAACCCATGTTCGGACTCGTCCGAGATATTAATGAGTCAAACATCCTGACCAAGTTTCATGACAATTGAGGCAAAATTGTGACCACTAGAGTGTTAACAAACTAATTGTGGACGGACGGACGGGCGGACGGACGACGGACAAAAGGTGATCAGAAAAGCTCACTCTGTCACTACGTGACAGGTGAGCTAAAAATGAGTTCAATACGGTTTTATTGAAGTTCCTCATTAAAAGAGTGTGTCGAATGTCAAAGAAATTCCCCTGCGCCTAGCTGAGTTTTATATTGGTCCTGCCTTTTTAACAATAGCAAAATAGCCACGGTGACCGTCATTTGAATATGGACACAGCTCAGTAAAGGATTACACTCGGCCAGGCCGGCATATGCATGCCATCACAAAGTAAATGACACCTGTCGAAACGAGACCTTCATAACGAATACAGACAGTTTATGAAACAGCTAGCAAGTATGACAGTTTTATGGATGTGTTTTATCATTATCAATGATTAACTTCTAGGGTATCTAGAAAACTTAATGTGAATGCTCGCTTCTATTCAGTCAAGTCAAGACATTATAATGAAAACCATGAGAAAGTACATGCACGTTTGGTGAATAGGAGAAGACATGAGTTTATAAGTGAGGACCAGGAACGATGGTCACTGCAATGGAAACTCCCTACCTCAACCCAAAACGTAACACTAACTAGATAAAATCTTGGCTACTATGTTTGGAAATTTTAAATGCGTGTTGTTGATTGTGTTATGTAACAGCGTCGTCACATTTTATACCTTCAATGTAGGCGTTTACGCCTGGAATTAGAATCTACATTTACTTAGTAGTTACTTGTTTCATTAGATAGCTAATTGAAGTTTATAAAAGGTAAGTCATTGATATGTATTGGTCACTTACTTGTTAAGTAGTAATTTTCACTTGTTTTGTGGTAGCCGTCGTAGTTTACCAAGGTTTCAGTGACGTTCACTTTCTACCGAGGCTTGTTTTTTAGGCAGTGTTATGAAGGTTTTAAATATGTCTTGTAGGTTTATTTCGGTTGTTTCCTTGTAATGTAATAATTCAACGGCTTTATCTAATAGTATGCAATTTAGTTGGTGTGTGTGTGTATGTGTGCGTCATGAGCACGTGACTTGGCTGTCACTTGTTTGGCAAACTTACTTTTCATTTAATCTGTTTATCTGGTTTCAACTATGATACAACTCTGTATAGGCTTAATAAAAATATAGACAACGAACAATTATATTGTTTTTGTGACTTTTACATAGGTTACGTATAAACCTGCGGAAATCAGATTTGTCATTAAAGAAAACAGAGGGTTAAGTTGAGGAAGTTGTACTACTTCATCACGACAGTGTCTCTGTGCAAAAGTCACAAATTGCAGAAGCTGCTATTCTTGAATGCCGGACGCCTTAGTCATCCTCCCTACAGTCATGATTTGGCCGCCAGTGATTATTACCTATCCTGAAATTTCAAATTCCATTTGCGTTGAACCAGAGTTTTAAATGATAATGAACTTACGGCTGTCACAGAGTACATCTGGTCCACATCTCTTGACACAGCTTCAAACACAGTAAGCAGGTCAGCAGTATAACGTTAATGTCAGTTAAGGTCACTGTTGAAATCTGAAGGCAAAATTATGTGAATAGTTCAAATGTCCATACTGTAGCTGCAAAAACAAGAAAGTAGGTCAGTAGGTCTAAAGTAAAGGTCGAAGCTGAAAGCCGCATGCAAAATTATAGGTATAGTTAATTTTTCCATACTGAAGCTGCAATAAGAAGAAAGTAGGTTAGTAGGTCAAGGTCAATTTTGGCTAAGATCAAAGTTCAATGTACAAAAATATAGGTCAAACTTCCATACTGTACCTGCAAAAAGGAGGTCACTATGTTAAGTAAACGTTTTCTTAATTCAAAGTTTTTAACTATGTTTTAAATTCCTAGACTCTCTTATTTTCGAGTTATTGATTGATTCCGAGGTACAGTCCCAGTGACACGCTGAGAATAAATTCAATTATGGTATTTGTCTATACATCCCAAATTATCTGTCAATAAGTTTGATAAAATTAGATGAATAATACACGTTTTTACGGCATAAGGATTTAATATATATAATAATTAAAAAGATATGTTCAACATTCATAACAGATTCACCTCAAATTCTCTCTAGGAAATTATCTACTAATTCATCCTGAGACATTGTCTGCTAGACAAAATATCTACAGCTATTCAATAACGACTAACACACTTCAGGTAAGGCAAAATACAGCTTTTCATCGACCAGCATCAGATGGGCAGTATTGATTATAAATAATGTGCAACTTAGTGGGTGGGAATTATGGAAGGGCATATCCGCCATTTCACACATTATTGTATTTGTTACTTCAATATGTCAGTTTCTTTCCAATGCTGCCAATTCAATTTCTATGTTGCTTTTTAGAAGTGCATTAGCCATATTTGTATGCAAATTGCGATATTTTAATTATAGCTCTACCTTTATTGTTGTAACCATTGAAAACTAAGGATTTTTTTTAATTCAGTCATAAGAATTCAATGCAGATATTTTAATGATAATTCAGTGCTGAAATTGCTTAGTATGCCAATAATATGAAAATCGTCGAGTTATAATTAATGTAATGGACTTAAATTGCAATTATTTTAATTATTATTTAGAATTTATTTTGCTAACTTTCTCGGTTTATCTATATGCTTAACGTTTTATCTATATGCTTAAAATGACATTGATAAACTTCTTATTCCTATTTTCAAATTTGTTTTGATTTGGTCATATGCATGACACTTTAGTCGTTGGGGTTAAATGTTGACAAGCAAAACTCGTTTCTTTGCGCTAAAATGGGCCCTTTTAAGAAAAGGGGAATAACAGGTAAATACTGTAGAAATAATAAACGCGCCCCATACCGGTGTCAACACTAGTTTATACGAATAAAATAAGTCCGCAAACGTCGTTGTGATATTGATAGTGATATAGATGTTCCATTCCCAAATTAAAGGTAATTCTGACCATTTAAATGATGACCCTTGGTGTCAAAATACAAAGCAACAGTCAAAGCTCCAACGCGGCGGTGACCTCGTTCTCTCCTCGTGTTTCTTGTGGTTGTATATTCCCACGAGGTAAAAATGGACGTTATACCGGGGAGTGAGCGGCTATTTTTTCTACTGCGACCTTTGTCGAAAAAATGCGGTCTGGTTCTCGGCTTCGATTATAATGTCAAAATTATTACGAGAAGAATCGTTTTTTGTTGCAATCATTTTTATGAGGACGATTATATGTTAGATAATGTTGGACTTTATATGCATATCTTTCTGGAAACGAATACATGTTTGATAAGGGTATTAGAAAGTTAGCAAAATACATTCTAAATGATAATTCAAATAATTGCATATCAAGTACATTAAATTAATTATGACTCAACGATTTTCATATTATTGGCATATTAAGCAAATGCTTCATCATTATAAAAATATCTGCATATGAATTATTATGACAGAATTATAAAAATCGTACTAGTTTTCAATAATTGCAACATTAAAAGTAGTGTTATAATTTAAATATCGCAATTTACATACAAATATGGATAATGCACTTCTAAAAAGCAACATGGGAAATGAATTGGCAGCGTTGAAAAGAAATTGGCATATTGAAATTACAAATACAATAATGTGTGAAATAGCGGATATCCCCTGCCATAGGAATGAGCAGGTTGCTTTCGAATAAGTTCTGAGTTTCAAAATTTCGGATTTTTACGTAAATTTTTAGTGAAAATTTTAAGATGTAATTTAGGCTTGAGGAACATATTTAGGAAAAGCGATTAATATAGATTATGTTTGGACTAATGAAGATACGATTCCGTATCCATTTTGAACAGTGTACAGGTCCGCGACAAGCTTTCGATGCCATATTAAAGGGACATGTACAAGCTATGCCCCTCGATATAAGCACTGCACAGAAGTCTTTTGTTTAAAATGACGAATAATCCCACACTATACTGTAGACTAAAAACTTAACAGTTAATTAAAAGCAGCCGTTCATTTTTCTGTACCGAAGACACAGTAACGTTATAATGCGACAGATAGATAGCAGATTGTTTACTTGTTCATTATTTTGATATAATTAACCTATTTTAAGCCATTATGTACTTGTATGATGTTTCGTGTGATCACATAAAATCAAAACTGTGTTTGAAATCAATCTAGGTGGACTAGTTAGTAAACGGTATCTGTTATGTTGGTTGCTGTAGCAGTTTCTGTTTACTTTCAAATTCTTTGGAATATGACAACAGTTTCACACAACGAAATTATACGGATGGACTGGACTTTGAGCTCAGAAGCATGAGTATTGTTTTTTTACAATCTTAAATAAGGAGATACAAAGAAAACGTAAAATTAAACAATAGTAGGCAGCACTACGAGTTGTACTTTTTTCGTATGTACAAAGTTCTATTTTCACCATCTGCTGACAAAATATCAAACGAAGGTATGGTATTTTTAGGAAATGGTCATGTTTCAATAACCTTAACTACTAAGTATAAGGCAGTGTTTTGAAGGAATAGTGTAAAGATGTCACGAATATATTGTCACTAATAACTTTGTACAAGACGTGTCATTAGGAAATTGACCCTGAAGTAAAGAAACAAAATCAACCTTTGTTCCTGTACAGTGTCACTGGAGTCTGTTTAGACGTTTAAAACAAGTATATTAAAATCCTCTTAAACTCAGTTGAAGGATGAGTATCTAATTAGTCCTCTTTATCTACGAAAATTCACTTCATATAACGATTTTAGAATGTATTATTAAGAGTTTAAACATTATGTTCTATCTTGTCAAAAAAAGTACGGTCAAAATACCATGGACACGAAGAAGTGTCAACACAAAGAAATTAGTACTAGATTTCACAAGAACCTCTTTTTTTTCGTTGGTATTGGAGAAATATCAAAGGGTCACTTGCTTTAACAAAATATTTGTTCAAATCTATTAGCAGCAGTTGTTCTTTACTGCTTAGGTAGTATACACTACGCTCTGATTGTACCTGAATAACATTCAAGAACCATTCCAAGTTTTCTCCAAAAAGATTTACACGTCAGTATTGAAAAGGATAACTTGCCAGGAGATAATCTAATTGTGGCGTTGCTTTGCTCAGTTACGCGTAACTGCAAGACCAGTAAATCAAGAAATATATTTTTTTTAATTATCTAGTGACAAAATGTTACAACATTTCTCTTTTACTTGTGTATTTCTGTCTACAAAACACAAGTGTGAAACTTTCTGTTGTTCATGATTGGATATGTTTTTTTCGGAAATAAGTTTTTAACTTGTGTTTGTTTACAATCTAACGGAAAATGAATTCGACAAATGACAACAATGCGACACAGTATTACGACAAAGATGGGTGGCATTTGAGCCCATTCGCTCGGGTAGGTATATATATTTATATTGTTTCAGATATAAGAAGCGTTAAATGTATTCATCATTTTCCTGAAATAACCGCTATATATTATCTATTGACGGAAATAACGACTACAGTTGTAGTATTATTTTTTCATATTATCAAATATGGTTGTGTGAACGTTCGTCTAAATCCTTGTTATATATAGATCAAACACGATACCAAATAACACGATTTAAGTCGATTAGCTTTTCAATCAGAATTCACTTAGAACTCGCTTCGCGCGCAAACTTTGCTATCTAGAAGTACAGCAGACTAAAATTATGTTGTTGTGTTTTCTTATAAAAACAAGCGTTATCAATAAATATCTCTTGAATTAAAATGCTCTGCTAAGGTTCCAAATATACGCAATAAATGTGAAATATGGGGAAAAATATTTCCGTCGCAGTCAAACTGCGTTAGTTATAAGGAAATATTTGGACCACAAAAAAAAAACAATTTGAGTTAAAGATCATCCTTAAAACTAAACCTCTGATATAATAATCCCTGCTGCTTTTATTGTTACCTTTAATTCAAAGACCAATCCGAGTTTTTTTAACCGTTATGTATACTGCGTCATTAAGGAATGGAAAATATTAGTTTTGGTCGATTCGTCTGTCGGTTCATCTGTCCTTTTTTGTTTGTCACTCTTTCACAAGTCTCCAAATGTAAGATTCATGAGGTTTATTCAGATTCAAACCGTTTGAGTGTTATTTTTGTCAGATCGTCTTTCGGTCCGCCATTCCGTTTCTCTTTCTCTCTCTCCAGAATCTCTAAATGCTACACTGATGAAACTGTAAGAGAAAAAGTGACATAATTAAACTAACTTGCAATTGAAGTTGTGCAGTTCATGACTGCGTATAATGTCTTCTCATCTGTCTGTCTGTCTGTCTGTCTCTTGTGTTGCGCCTAGGTGATCTACCGACTTAGCTTTCAGAGCTGGTACCAGAACGTTAATAACTGTACCAATGATATTTGCCCTGAGAAATACTCCTCTTCACTTTTAGAACTCAGCCTCAAATTATCGGCTAATTCTAAAAAAATAACAGTTTTAAATGCGTTCTCCTCCTGTCCACTTATTTATTCGGTCATTGATAGTTCTTTGCGAACATTTTCATTATACTCTGGGCAGTCAGTATCGTTTAATTAGATGCAGTGGTATGTCCATTTACTAGTTTGTGCTGTCGTTTTATCCGTTTCTGCTGTGCAATTTTCTGTTTGTTCTGTTCCAGTATTTTTTTTTTTCAAAGACATGTGCATATTACGTTACATTAGGTGCACTACCTAGTTATGTAGTTAAACAGATTGCTATGTACATTTTCTAGTTTGTGTCATGTGTCATCCAGTTTGCACTGTGCAGTTTTTAGGTAATAAGTAATTATGTGCATTTGACGTTATTTAGACTACAAAACATACAATTGTATATGTTTAGCACTAACCTTTTATCCAAAACCTTGTAATAAGTTCAAAATAGCGATCGGCTGTCCGAAAGCCTTTGAAAAAACTGTTAAGTCGCTATTTTCTTGAGACGGTTATTTTGTGACATCATCAAACGATGTACAAACTAAACTAAGAATATTGAGGCTATCAGTATGCAAAACGTTTACTGGCGTCGTAGGAAAACATATAAAAATATATAATAATAAATTATAAAAGTCATCAGGATTTATGTATTAAAGACGTGGACTTAAATGGAAAGGATACTGCTAATATTTTATAATTGTAGTTTTACGATTGTTTTTCATGCACTTTTCATCCAACAAGCTTGGCAGTGTCACTTTCAGAGCAAAGAATCACAATATGTGTGAGGACATTGGTGAGGAAAACATGTTTGCAATAATACCACTTTGCAATAGATGACAGAAATATTTAAAAAAAGTGTTTGAGTTCAGATTTTGGGTTAAGGTTTATTGAAAGAATAATCAAAAGACATTGTATGCATCATGTTTTAATGAATATGCATGTGAACAATTTGATGCACAAACTTCGGGAAGGGATCGTTGTGAACAAGTTGTTTACCTTCGTGTACAGTAAATTGACTGTCATAACGTATGTTTTTTCATTCACGTGTTATAGGTAGGATCCTCCTGAGAGTTAACTACAACCCTTAGTTCAATCTATTTTTTGAATCACAGATGCTACCTATAAATACCAACATTACAGTATGAGAAACAGGCTCTTTCGTTCCCCAGTGTTTAACGCATTTGTCTGCCTACATTGTGAAAAGTAATGGTGGGCGCTTTCAAAATCAACATCAATATTGTTTGAAAAATTAATGATTGGCATGATAACACATAACTAATCATAAAATCATCACAGTTATTTCTGAAGGAAAGAAGCACGATGTACTTTTAGTTTAAATTCAGGCTTATTAAATTTACATGTAATCGCCAGTTTACCTAAAGATCTGTTAAAGTGCATATTTGCTTTAGAATTGCAGTTTTACGAGAGAAAATATGCTTACATCTATATCTTACAAAGAAAACATAAAGTGTTAAACAGTTCGTTTTCCTTTGATTGCCCAATAAACAGGAAACAGGTGTATGTAATACATTCCTGCATTTGTTTCTTGGTGCTTCTTTACTTAAACATTCTTAGTTGGTTCATTGAAGCGTCTTTATCTTCGGAAGATATGTTCGGCTTCGTTTAAAAGTAACTGTAGTTGGCGCCATTTCTTTTTTATAAACGATGTCATGGAGCAGTGGGGAAAATGAGCAAAACAGATGTATGGGTGCTTAAATTCAGATGGGCACTTAACAAATGTATTCAAAACAAGGAAAGAACGCGGTCATATGTGATCAAATGCAGAAAGTGGTCGTAAGCGTAAAGATATCTTTACTTTTGTCAAGTTAAAAAATCTTAATCTCTAACAAGTAAATGCAGTAACACAAGACATATTCAGTAACAAGCAGGCTATAATTGTCACTAAAAGATTTAAATTTAAACATGTTTAAGGGATTTGTAATAACTGCGTAGTCCTAAGATGTATCTGACATAATGTTTTATCTTTATTTAGCGTTAAACCTTTTTATGATAATATTAAGAAAGATACTTATTTACATGCGTTTACAAATACTTGACACAATAAGAAGCATAATTATTCGGCGAAGCTGTATGAAAATTGATTTTGACCTACATTTATAACCAGGGAAATTGTTAGATATGAAGAAGGAAGTTTACCATTGGTTAAAAGTGTTGCTGTCATGAAATTCCAGGGAAGAATTCGTAATTGTTAGTTTTTAACCGTGTCTGAAATTAATGCAATATTTTTTTTTCGAGGCCTCAAAAGGTTACCCCGTTTATCCCTATAATAGGTTAAGACGAGGTCGGGGAACCATCCTCTATCAACCTTACAAATTATCATAGCATATAGTAAAGAGTACATTGAACAATCTATGAATAATATACACACTAAAAGAAAAAACTTTCAGTACATCACTACAACATGGGGAGTATCATTAGTTTTTAATATAATGTATCTGTGACCTTTATATAAAAAAGCTGCTAGTTGGTGGTTTATACAACAACAATAATAATAATAAGGCAGCCAAATATCTCTTTTCAGTTAAAGGGTAAAACACTCATATGCAGTTGATAACCAGAGTAATTCTACAATATACCAGTAAGATTTGTATTTTCATATTCAATCTTAGAAGACTTGCTTATAATTGACAAGGCTAGCTTCAAACTTCTCTTTAAACCTATAAAGGATGGAAGTATACATTTTCGTTTACATAAGAATTAGGTATCTTTTAATTTCTAAGCAAAAGATATTATAACATTCAAAATTTTTATTAGTGTATCCTAGTATAAAAGACTTACAATCTACAGCAAAAGTTCTTTCTTTCTCTATTTTTTACAACTGTACAAACTTCATTTATCTAAGACTGAGTTACCGTACATTCCCAAAAGTGTTTTAATGTTTCAGCACGGATGTTAAAAAAATTGCATAACTGTGTTGTATTCTTTTTCATTTTGTATAATAAAACATTTTTACCTGAAATTCTGTTTTATCATGATTTGGAGCCATTGAAGATAATATCTTCATTATGTATATCGAGTAATATTCAACATGAAAACAGTGCAATAATAATAATATTATTAATACAGCCGTAAATTAAATATCAAAACGTTTTAATTCTTTTTCTTATTATTTTCATTATTATAGCCTTAACTTATATGGAAATAGGACATTCGATTACTATGCACGTTCAATATTTGCGAATGTCCGAAAAACTATATACCTATGGGGCATAAATTTTGTACTGTATCTACTGTATCTATATTTTTTGAAGGTAGTTCTTGTTTTCTAAATAACGTCATTCCTCTTTAGCTCTTATCTGTTTTCAATTTATACATTTTGGATCGATCCTATGTCATAAAGTACACCGCTCTTACGGCCAGAGTCTTTGGAACATCCCAGGATTATAACTACACCAAGAAAAAATAGCGATCTCTTCATATACATACTCATTGTAATACAATATTCAAAAGACGCAAAGCATCTCAGGCAGTCGCTATTTTACTCCCCTTATTTGTCTGGCTACAGATCATAAAACAAAACGATCTATGGACTTATGTAGTGCATGTTTTATTTGTTTGATAATGTTTTTCACTTATTAACAGACCTGACAGGGAAGAAACTCAATATGAATTTGACAAGTTAACCATTGAACCATCATTTTCTTTCTAAACTTTGATTAGATAGTTTGCAAGACTAAATACAATACATACATAAACCGAATTAGATACTTGAAAAACAATGTGAACGATTTTTAGAAATAGCACCTGCTGTTTAGCTATTACGAAAAAAATGAAATACTTAACATTACACTATCATGTACCATAATGATTTTAAATGTTTTCAAACCAAATTTTATCTTGTTCTAACAAGGATAATAAGAAATAAACAAACAAGCCAGTTTTGTGATTAAAACGACATAGTTTCAGTTTGCTGCCTCATTGTCAAGAATTTATTGATAGGTAGTACTAGGGTTGAAACTTATTGAATAAAATAGTCTCATTAATCTCTGTAAATTGACAACACTTGCAAAACTAGAAGAAATAAAAATTAAATAACTAAACAGAAATCATTAAAACACCTAGCCATCGTCTGCTGCTACATTGTGTATGAATATAAATTCTGATGTAACTGTAAGTATTTGTGACTTAACGTCATTTTATGTCAATATGTGTATGTGTTTATGTTTTAATTATGTACATGTCGTACAAGTAAATAAAAGTTCTGTTCTGTAAATAAATCATGTTCATAGCTGTGTTTTAAGTACCTGTAAGTAATGCACGAGCAATAACTTCAACGATGATTGTAAAACAATTTTGCGCAAATTGAAATTTACACTATAGAAAAAAACCAATGCACTCAGACAGAAAATAATCATCAAGCAAATAATGAAATGACAATTATCTAAGCTATGTAATTTCTGTTATCATTGATAATTCAGTTTTGCTGTCATTTGAAACTGACTATCACTTAGATTCTAGACAAGTAGGTAGTTAGCAAAATATGAATGCAGATTCAGAAACCGATTTCAATAGAGTCATGAAGCACAAATTGAAATAAATAGAAAAAGGCAATACAGCAAAAAATTTATTGAAAATTGCCGAAACAGGCATCGCGCACGACAGCAGCTGTGTTAAGATAAAATGCAAAGTTACAAAAAGGATCGTGCATACCAAATTACCCCAAAACAACGGGGAACAAAATAAAAACAAAAGTGAAAATTGCAACATGCACTATCATCCTAAAATAGAACACGTCACTTGTCACAAAATCTGGCAGAAACTCCGTAGACACGTATTAACCTTGTTTGTTATTTCAAAAACCCGCCTGCAAAGATTTGAATTTAATGAAACGGGATGACTTAAACTTAGAGTAAGCGAATATGTGCATTAACAAAATCTGAGAAATGCTGACATTTCATTACGGTTTCCTAGCTCCAGACATTGACTACTCACTGAAAGATAAAAATAAAGTCTTCATATATTTCTTTTTTTACTTTCAGGAAAGTTTCTACATAGCACTGGCCTTGCAGTGGTTGAATACCGTGCTGATAATATCACTGAATTCTGCAGTTATTGTAACAATTCTACGCTACAAGAAAAAGTCACGATTTTACTTTCTGCTAATGCACATGGCAATTGCAGGTTAGTTATGCGTATATCTATAGTCTACAGTTATTTAGTTTTGAGTATTTTCGCTGCCGAATGAGTTGCAGAATTATTCCGACTGCTATTCGACAAGCATGTTACCTCACGGAATGTGTTTGTATGCTTAATATCGGCTGTAAAGTCTCGGTCCAAGTATTTTTATTATACATGTTCATGCAGAGATCTGATAGAATAAGTGATATCTCTTTAATATATTTTGATGGTGAAATCAACATTTTAATTATTTATTGAAGTTCAATTAAATATATAATATCGGCTGTGCAGTCTCGGTGCAAGTATATTAATTATACATTTTCATACAGAGATCTGATAGAATAAGTGATTTCCTTATTTTTAATGGCGAAATGAATATTTTAATTAAATATTGAAGTGTAATTAAATATACACGAGTGAAGATGAAGTATTAAGTCAATTTTTTTACTGCTATAATAATTATATGTTCTTATGTTTAGAAGAATCAAAGCTTAAACCGTAAACTTAAGGGGCAAGTTAGATGTTGTTCAAAACATTAGCATGCATGAGCTATATCTTTTATGTATAATTTACCTGGAAATTTTGACACATATCAGTCCTACGAAATCAACATTCAGTAGTTATCAATATTCTCGTTGTGTTTATATTAATTTAAACACAAAATATTATGGCATGTGATTCTATGGGGTCTTTTTGCCGTTTGTTACAGATCTTACCACTGGGTTGATTGATGCGTTAGTGAATTCTATGGAAAGAACGTTAGGCATCGAATACCTTAATTATTGGTGGTTCGGTGGTGAATTTATTTGCAGACTTCAAAGAACCCTGAGCAGTATTTCTCTTTGTGCATCTAACTTCATTCTTGCAGCTGCGAGTGTAGACAGAGCATTGGTGGTCGCAAAGCCAATGATGAACTTTAAAAGAGGTATATCGATATTACATATAAATTTACGATATAAAGGTAAAGTCAAATACAAAGAAAAATATTCCAAATTATGCTTTAACGCAGGAAAAAAGGCAAACAGAAAATTAAAAGTATAACTAAATGTTAAAAAAACACTCAATTGGAAGAATTTGTTTGTTTAAAATCTAAGAGAACACCATTCAGAAATGGTTACTAGACGGTCAGTCAGTGACGTTGTGATGATATTCTAATGTAATTGCAATCGAAAATAAGTCGTACTGGCATGCAGAAAGAACCAATATATTCTAGAGTTTTTACAATCATTATAACATTCTAGAGCTTTTAAAATCATTATAACACTCCAGAGCTTTTACAATCATTATAACATTCTCCTTTAGATAAAGACGAAACTTGCTGTCAAAGCGGAATTATAATTTTGTCGGGTTGCATGTCCTTCGGACATAATTTTTCGTTTTCAGTACCTATCTCTGTCGCTTAATTACAGACGAACAGAATTAAATGCTAAATTATCTATTGATGTGTTTCGTTTTATCTAAATCATTGAATGAAATATTTTATCAGGTTATGCTCTACAGAAGATTATGATTCTTTTCTGCTGGTTCCTTAGTACCGGTATCAGTTTTCCGTTGTTTCTGATACATTCTACAGAGATGTACGATCCTTATTATATGGAAGGTGTTCAAAGTATTCCACACTGTAGCGAAAACCTGGACTTGGAGGGCTGGAAGGTAAGTGATGGCACACAATCCTTAAACTCTATAAAAGAACTCATGAACATACCATTCACTGCATTTCTTAAACAAGCGAAACATTTGTCAAAATTTGCTTATAGTACCTTGATTTGATTAAACTAAAGATATTTTTTTGTTGAAAATTTGCAAGTCAAAGTTCAAACATTCGCGAGCAGCGCAAAGTAAACAGCAAATACATTCACTTATTTAATGCTAACCAGTAAAATACTGAATTCTATCAGTAAGATGTATTCCATATCAATTCACAGTGTGAGTGATAAAGATTCTATATCAGTCACAGTAGAAATGCCGGACTTCTTTTTTCAATTACCTCCCTTGCCAGTTTGACAGTTACAATGAATTGTCTCCCTTACCTGTCAAAAACATAAACAACTGTAACAACAACAACATATCCGTCTGCTTTAATAATTTTTAATAAAAAAATACACAATTTGACAAAAAATTAAAACTAAAGATGGATCAAGACATCAGTGACAAATCTTGGCAAGAAATTGATGAAGATACATTTAACAAGCTATTTGAATATGAAATTGATGATGTAGAACATGAAGAACATGCCAATTTTAGCTTAATAAACATAGAGGAAAACACAAACAAAAGATTTAATGAGATATCCCCAGAGGCAGTCATTGACTTTCTTGAAAATCAAGAAAATAAAAACACTAAAAGGAAAACAAAAGGTGACATTGATCTGGTACAGGCTTTTCTTGCATCAAAAAATGAATCAAGATTTCTAGAATTCATCCCGCCCACTATTCTAAATGAGTACCTGTCAGAATTTTTACAGTCTGTAAAAAAAAGACGGGGGAGAATACGAGCCGTCTACCCTTCAAAGCTTTATATCTTCTGTAGACCGGTATTTGAAAGCAAAATGCTATGCCGTATCTCTCCGAGACAGCATTGAATTAACGAAAACCAGGTCTGTCTTAAAAATGAAGCAAAAACAACTGAAACAACTTGGAAAAGGCAACAAACCTAATGCAACAGCGAAACAATTCATATTGAAAAATTTGTACGAAAGTGGTACATTAGGTGATAACAGTCCAAGTTCACTTATTCATTCCCTCTGGCTTCTTTGCACAACTTATTTTGGGATGAGAACAGGACAGGGCAGGAAGTACACTGTCTGAGATGGGGAGACATACAATGCCATACAGATGAAAGCCTTGGTGAATACCTAATCTACGATACTGAACGTCAGACAAAAACAAGAATAGGTGCCAACATAAGAAACACAAGGTACATATATGCATTCTTAAATTACAAAAAATAAATAAATAATTTTAGTTCTGTAAAACATCCAATCGTTGTCATGTTTATAATTAAATTTCCGTGTTCCTATGCTTTTCGTGAAAATTCTTCCTCGTAACTGGTTAACTTCTGCCTATTTTCTTTTTTTTCTGCAAAAAGAAAAATAATGATTTAATTGTCGATACGTAACTATTTTTCAGAAAAAGTACATTACATCTATAATTTTTTGTTTTCAGTGCCCGGAAACATCTTATCCAGACACTAGAGGACAACTGCGTGCCATCACATCAAATTGGTCAAATGTCTGGACACAAGAATATAAACTCATTAAATAATTACAGCAAACTAAATCAAAATCAGAGCAAGGCTATATCTGATATTCTGACCAACAAACCACATCCTCAAGTTGCCACACCTGTAACACCCCACCAAGTGCAATTTCACGCACCTGCAGTTTTTCAATCTGCCTAAACATGGCCAATTAACCCTACAAAATGTCAATCTCAATTTCAGGGAAATAACCCTTTTCCTGTTTTTATGGGCAGTACATTCAATGGGACTGTGACCTTTCACATTGAGAATAATTCATCAAAATCTAACACAAATTCCCTAACAAAGACGTCGGTTTGAAGCTCTAGGTCAAGTTCATCATCCCCAGAACCACGGAGGTGGAAAAGAATCAGGCATATTTCTGATTCCAGTGAATAAATACATACGATTTATGTTGATAAACAGTTCTGACATTGTTTTGTTGATGTTTCATGTGATGTGTCAGTGTGTCCAGGCTGAATGTGTACATGTATATGAGTCATAATTTTTTGTCACACGTGACTGTAAAATAAAGGCAAAATAAAGAACTTACCTTCAATGACAAGTTATCCAGTGTCAATGTTTAAAAATTTCCCAATTTCAGTCATGTTATCGTTTTGAGTCATGGTGCACAAGTTGAATAAACTGTTGAAATTCTACAAGCAGGCTTGATCGATTTCTGTTGCTTAAAATTCAATATGGCGTAATTTGTGCAATTGAAGCAATCTCCCACGCAGTGATCTCCCCTTACAGGATTAGATCTCTGCCGTCACAACATTTTCGTCAAGATTTTTGACGATATGATTTTTTTTTAATTTTGATTTTTTTTTAAAAGTAAACACGGTTTTACTGATGTTTCAAGACTGTAAGGTGTTAGATGTGAACTCAAATAAAAAATAATTTCGGAAACATAAAAATTATGAGAATAATTGTTAATATCGCACCCGTTTATTTCAAAACAATATGACCGCTTTTGAAAAAGAAATCATTCAAGTCACTACTCTACTAAAGTTTTTTTTAACAGAAATGAAATTTTGTCAATCATATCGGCAGACTTGACAGCAGAGCTCAAATTATAGTATCGCAATTTTTCAACGGTTTCTCGTACCCGCCATCTTGACACAATCATGTGATAAGAACATCATCACGTGATTCTTGTGAAGGCAGTGGTTACTGATCGTAGCGTAACCGGTGCACGGAGTTTGCAATTGAAGAGCCAATGCATGTATTCATACGCGCGTTAATCAACGATAAGTATCAAAAAGAAGTTCTTCATTTTTTTCAACTGTTAGCATTGAATAAATAGAAAATTTGTTTGCTTTTCGTGAATATGGAATATATCTTATCTCGAAGTAATACAATTTCACTCGCGCTACGCGCTCGTAAAAAAATTTAATTGTATCACTTCTCGATGAGATATATTCCATATTCACGAATAACAAACAAATATCCTCGATATATTAATGTTCGCTGTCATGCATTTTGTATTTTCTTAGAACATGTACAGACTAAAGCCTCTCATTCTATTTCGGCTTTTCAGTTGCTCTTTTATCTTATGCTTATATTCTACGTGCTGATACCATTGGCTATCATCATTGTCAGTTACTGCATACTTATCTCCGCTATCTACAAAAGGGCAAAGAGTCCTCCAAATAGTTAGTACAAAATGTTTTGTTTATTTAGATAACTAAAGTCGAATATGCTTGCAGTACAAGAAGACAGATCGATCAAATAAACTGTTTATAAGCGAAGTCAATCTTTTTTAACACTTTCTTTTTTTCTTAACGTGGCTTGTCTTTTTAAAGCTGATGAATATGACGAAATCGTTCTAATGCTTAGTTTCAAACAGAAATTTTATGAAAATGGATACATTTTATATATGTACCCGTGCAGATGTATTCTTTTTTGTAATAAATGATTTTTAGCTCACCTGAGTCGTAGGCTCATGGTGAGCTATTAGGATCGATCAATGTCCGTCGTCTGTCGTCCGTCGTCCATCGGACGTCCACACTTAGTTTGTTAACACTGTAGTGGTCACATTTTTGCCTCAATTGTCATGAAAATAAGTCAGGATGTTTGTTCCAGTAATTATTCAGACGAGTTCGAACATGGGTTATCTTGAATGAAAAACTAGGTCAAAAGACTCAAAAATCGAAAAAAAAACTTGTAAACACTCTAGTTGCAACATTTTAAGTTCAAATATTCTGGAAATTTGTCAGAAAGGTTGTTTCAATGATTTCTAGCTCAAAAGCAGTCATACTCAGGTGAGCGAGCTAGGACCATCATGGCCCTCTTGTTTGAATTGTTATTGTAGGTGTCCATGGTGTTGACAATCTGAAAATATCCCTGGTGTTTAACAAAGGTCTTCCCAGCTCTAAACGTAGAAGCATCAAACTGACATTTGGAATTGTACTAAGTATATCGTTTACATATTTTCTATCAAAATCGATATATATTTTACCTCAGATATGACCAGTTTTTTCCGATCTAAATCTGGACAAAAGTCACTAAATTATAATCACGTTGCTTTAAGATTGTTTTCCCGAAATATGAATTATTTGCTTACTATTTTTCCTGTGCTCGCCCTTAACACATTAGTCGCTGAATAAATCTTTAATGGAGTTGAAATTTTGATTTTTTTTATATTTGACTAACATATTTTAGAACATATATTTATTAACAAAAATAGAAACGCATGTTCTTAACGAGCTAAATGTTTGACCTACAATCTCCTAGAGTATATGACCAAAGTTTGAATTTTACTGAGTGTCAGCAAAGGAGTAATTGATTACATGTTTATATTGAATTTCTTAATTGTATTATTTATACTATGTCATACTATTTATACTTTGTAATTTTGTATCAGAATGGCATTGATAAATCTAAAATCTATCACTTTGAAGTTTAAATTTATAGAAAGACATAATTTCCTTATATTATTAAAGAAGTACAAGTACATTTATAATGACCTTTTATAAAGTTATACAAATAATTAAAATATTGTTTCAGGTTATATCGGCGCTTGGACACCTTTTTTCGTAATGCTTTATATGCATTTATTTCATAACTTTTACGACCCTGTTGTCATGGTGTTCATACCAACATTTTACTGGAACTGTTCTGTAAATCCAATTATATTCTTTGTCTTTCATAAACGAAAAGCTACAAGCACACCTATCAGTGTTTATTCTAGTGACACACCTTTGAGTAAATTAACTAATTCAGGAAGCTCTTCGAAAAACACACCTGTAAGAGAACTGCCAGAGACAGAATCTATGTCATTGACATAAAAAAAACCAACAACGTCAAAAGCTAGAGCATTGTGCAGAAAAAAAGTGACATGTTACTGTACTGTAAATACATGTAGAAGATTAAGCCAGACATTATAATTGTATATAGTTAGATATTTAATAAATAATCTTTACATGTGGAAAATATTCGTGCCACATCATTTGTCGTTTTTAACTAGAAATCACAGTTAAGTTTACTAATGTTTTTGTTGACATTGTTGTTTACGTCACGTATTAAAAATTGATCTCATAATATTGACGGACAACGGAGATGTGCATTCGGTATTTTCAAAGCAATTCAAAACCTGGCGGGACATGAACTATTTTTATAATTGTATTTTTATTTATATTAAAGTTTATTAAAGTTTAATCAATGTATACAGTATAACAATGACATATATCAAAGTAAAATGTAGTACATTGCCGATCTTAAAAGATCTATAGGAGACTATACATATTAAATAAAGCAGTTGACATATGCATTTATTTAATTTATACACACTAAAAAACCAGCAAACCAGTCCTAACCTTTACTGAAAAACAAGTTTAACCCACAATGGAAGTATTTCAGCTTATGTATTCTAGGTAAATTGCATCTTCTTGCCAATTAACAATATCTTGAAATTCTATTTCAAATTAAAATTCATCAAAAAAATTATTAGATGTACTTACAAACTGATTGTTTTTAAATTAGGAGTTAATACTTGGCTTATTCAAAGGATTATAGCTTAATATTATGAGGGGCGAGACTAGTCAAGATTCCTGAAATTTTTGGTTTAATATGTGAATTAACTTGTTAAAATTTAAAATAGACTAGACACTGAAAATTGTACATAGTGGCGCTATTGTGCTTAATAAGAAATGGTTTTAAAAAATCGTTTACCACCTTTGATCAGATCAATGATGGACTGGTTAGCACTGTTATCCTGCTTATCATAAAACAGAAAAATACACAAATTAAAAGTTCAATATGTTCTATTACAATGTATATACAATAATAGAAAAAATATTTAAAACTATTACTACAATAATACTAAAAGAAGATAGCATTAGCTTGTGTCAAACAGAGCAAGTTTTCTTCTGTTTAAAATATTGTGACAGGTTTTGGCACTAAGAAAAAACTATCTCTGGGTGTGACAAAAAAATACCCTACTTTATCATTGTCTGATAAGTTACAAAAATCATTATTTATCTGACTGGCAACCTGCAATAATTCATTTCTAACTGTTTCATACAATGGGAAATAAATGCAAAAGAACATGTTTTTCATCCTCTACTGTATTTGTGCAATGAAAACAAGTACGTTCTTCAACTGGTAAACCATTATATCTTCCTAATTCAATAGCAATTGGAGCAGTACCAGTTCTAAATTTCGCAAAGGCTCCTCTATATGTTCTTTTAAAAATCAGTTTACAGTATGTTTCAGTCTCATATACATGTTTGAAGGTTTTATAAAGTCTGTGTTTATTTCCACCATTACCACTCCTTGCGGTCTCACAACTTACAGTGTTTCTCCATTCTGTGATAAAATCCTCATAAATTCTTGGCAATACATTGGAAAATATATCAGCATTTTGAATTGGTATTTCTGTATTGCTAATGTGATCTAAATCAAATTTTCTAAATATATTGCAAACTTTAAAGGGCCAGTTGTTTACATCTATAACTTGAAAATTCTTTTGCCCAAACAAATACCTTCTTATTAAGTCTATTATTGTCAAAATTTGATAGCCTTCACCAATTAGGTAACACAGTTTTCCAACAAGTGTATTTAATAGGTATCCAGCCAATATCTCCCAAAACTGCTGCATTTGGAGTATATCTCCCTACATTCAAAAAATATCGTGCTGCTCGGTTTTGAACTGCATCAATACAAGAAAAGGAATTACATCCCCAAATGGAAGAGGCGTAAGTTATTACAGGTACAACTGTAGCCTCGTACATTTTTGTAAAGGCTTCATATGGCATACCTCCAAAAGCTTTACATTTAGATATCAATATGCCTAAGGCTCTATGTGCAGACTGTGCAACAGTTTTGGCAGTGATGCATAATCTAAGTGTTCAGATAAAACTAGACCAAGGTATCTATACTGCGTGACGTAACTTAATATAGTATCGCCAATTTTAAAAACAAACTCAGACTGTTGAGCTGAAGGATTACGGAAGTGTATGATATTTGATTTTGAAGGATTAACAGTCATAACATTCTTAAAACACCAAGTACCTAATATATTAAGCATCTCTTGTAGATCATTCTCAGACACAGCAATAAGTACAATATCATCTGCATATAACAGTACTGCAACTCTATCACCATTGATATCCACATCTCTGCCAGTAGATTCCAGAGTCAATGCTAGATCATTGATGTAGAGATTGAATAGCAGCGGTGACAGACAACAACCCTGTTTTAAACCAGTATTAACTGTGAACAAGTCAGTGTTAAAATGGTTCAATTTGACAGAATATAAAACACTATTATAAACAGATTTTACGGCATCTATGAGTTTGTTATGAAAACCAGTTTAACCAGTTTTAAGTATAGAAGATCACGATTTATTGTGTCGAATGCCTTTTTAAAATCTATAAAGGCACAGTAAGTAGAAAGTTTACGTTTTTTACGTGTTTCAATAATACTTGTTAGTGATTGAATATGATCAACAGTACTGCGACCTTTTCTGAAGCCATTTTGAAATAATACAGAATATCTTTTTTGGTACAACATGAAGGTAATCTCTTATTCAATAAGGGACAGTAGATTTTATATTTATCTCAATCACATCTTGTCATATCCTTGACAATCAGCGAGTAGTATGTTAACATAAGATCGTTGATTCTTCTTGCATTTTCCCCATGAGAGTTAGTAAAGCCAAGACATTTATGGGAAATATTCTAGCTGTAACCGTGTAACCGTGTTGGCTGAGAATATTTAATACTGTTTTAAGTGTTAAAATATCCAATATAACTATATAAATTAGTAGAGCTTAAGTACGACCTATTTCAAGATATAAGCGAAATGCCTTCATATGCAATATAAAAGCAATCAAAAAGGTTTGTAATTTTTCATAATCTTCAAAACAAAAATTGATTCCAACATATATCATACAATATTTTCAACGAAGGACCATCACATACTATCTTTTTGATACGACAATGCATTTGTATTTGTATAATATTTCTTTGGAATAAATCGTTATTATTCAGATTTCAGTAAGATCATGGGCCAATTCCTTTTTCAATTATACTCAATATCTTGTATGCCGACCTCTGGCGTCGCGGACAGCAACACAATGGCGTTACAACAAGGTCTTTCTTGTTGCTATGGTATGGCTTTTCACTCCTCGTGCAACAGACATGTATACTATACGCTTGTCTGAGGATTTTGACATAGAAAACAACGGACCAGAGTGTCCTTTTAATGTTCAATGGAAGCCAGGTCTAAGGAAAAGCTAACCTGGGTAGCAGTTCAATGCTGGCAAAAGTTACAATCGGTAAATAATGGATCAACAACTGCGATCTACTTTCCAAGTCCTAACACTGACGTCGACGTTGAGCCGTCAGATGTGGTCCGACATGCTGACGTCTTGCAAAGCAGCCTTTAAAGGTTTCAAACAGTTCATTTAGTACTTAAGATTAAACGGATGCGCATGAACGATAACCTGTCCATATAATATCAATTTTATGGCTCTCTTGTTTTAAATAAAATTATTTCAATAGGAATTTGGTATCACTTTTCTTTAAGGTGAATATATAATAATTTTGAATGCTGCAATAATTTGAAATAATACAAGAATAATTTAAATACAGAATACGCGTTTGAAATGCCTACTAGTCGTTTACTGATGCTTAAGCCAATGAATCATGTAAGTAATTGAGTTATTTAACAAGGGTTGAATGGAAATTTTATAGGGGTTGATTCGTTCTTGTGGAATTGTTGAAAGCGTTCTGTCAATGTATTTATATTACTGAGAGCTTTAGTAATCTAAATTATCTGCTAATAACAATGAACTAATGAATGCTGAATTTTTCTTCTTATCACAATGAATATTCTTAAAACTTTCAAGTATTTAAAGTAAAATAGAACTTACTATTTTACATTTTTGTTTAACTTCTTAAATATTTTTTGAACAAACAAATTCTGAATGATAATTAAACCGTTTCATCCTGATATCAATCCTTGTCATTTTGAAACTTAGCCAGAATATAGAAGCTTATACTTAGAAAAAAAACTTAACAAATGCGTTGTTGGTAAATATTTTGTAGCTGGGTGACTACTTTTTGGCCCTAAACATTTCAAAACATTCAATTTGCACCTTCGAAAAACAAACGATACTCATATTTTTTCGTAATTGACGTAACTGGTTTTCACAACCATTGTTTTGTAGCCAAACTAATTACAAAATGTCGACAACATACAACACTTAAACAAAGAACTTGGAAAGGTATGACATGTGACATGTATTTATTATATTTTACATGTACATCGCAATTTTATAGGTCCATTAAGAAAAGAGACATTTCAAAATCGCTACCCTAAGTTACATAAAAATGGTAAAAATACAGTAAGTTATTGTTATAAAAAACATGCTTACAAACATGCTAATTCTGATCAACCCACCCACTTCATGACGAGGGAAAGCTATAAAAGCATTTTATGAAATGAGTAAAGTTAACTGGTTTTCTTGACATCGAACCATGATACAGAAGCGGTTGAAATCAGTTAAAAAAATTATGACTGGCACATCAAATCAAATTCTAAACTCAACCGGTAGATTAATCTACATTTATATACCTCTGTTAGAAAAAAAGTATAACTATGTTACTTTTGATTTTCATTATTTCTGCTTGTTCTCTTGTTTACGGCGTTTTCCCGACTTTCATACATCTTGGTCATCTCGAACACTAATATTATTAGGTCAAGGTAAGCTACTATGATCACTTTTTGTCTGCCGTCTGCTGTCCGTCGTCCACTATTTACTTTAAATGACATATCATTTGAAGATACTAGGCAAAAATGATGAAGTTTAGCAGAGATGTTCCTGGCATGAAGTTGTACCAAAGTTGTTTAAAGAATTTCATTGTATGCAGAACTCTAGTTACTATCGCTACTAAAATGAAAATATTTAAAACTATTCTTGTCTTAGACCGCAAGGTCAGGAGATCTGAAATTTGATGTGTAGTATTGTTTAGCAGACCTCCTTTGGCTTAAAAGTGTAATTTGTTTGTATTTTGATAGACATATTCTTACGAACAAAAACATCCGTAACAGAGAGAGAGCAATGCATCTCAGAATACACAACCAAGAGCGGGATTCAAACTGTAATCTTAGCGCATCGAACACCAACACTCTAACCACTGAGCCAAAGAATCGATTCCCTGATGTAGTTGTCAGAGGCTGCATTTAGACATTTATAGGAAGATATTCACTAGACCGTAACAATATACAGGAAAGATTAAAAAAATTCAAAGAGTGTAATTATTGTGTGTGTAGTATAATCGTTTAGTAGACTTCTACAGTTTTAAATAATGACCCAAATGATGGTCAAAAACTTGTGTCACTTGTTTTTACTTAATGTTACACAGGAAAATCAACGATTCTAGTTCTTATATAAGTGAAAATAAACAGCACATTTTCTTTTTAGCATAGTGTGTTTGTTTAAGTGTGAACATTTGCATGAACAGTTGATAATGTTATAGTTTTGTTAATGAGCTGTTTTATAACGTCTAAAATAAGCAACTCAGTCTCGATATTTCGAAACCGGCTCATTTACATTTGAACGATCCATAACTTTCAAACAACAGTAATTTTTTTTTAAACGAGGTTGAAATACGTAGCACTAATGGAAACCTATTATCACTTCAGTAACAGCCCAGCTAAACTAGTGCGCTAAGTGATGCTAATTTTATGCTAAAATGTGCAGTGTCTGAGATTCAAGATCAAGATGTGTACAAAATATACTACAGTCTCATGTTATTTCTTGTACTACTGTTACTACTTGTACTTACCATGACGTTATAGTGGAAGCTCATAGTTAATATGAACGTTTGTGAATAATAAAAAATACCTTGTTACAAGTGAGCGGTATCAAACACATAGCATGGTTCCAGGTAAAACATTGTCTTTAAGTGATTTCCTACTGGTTTCAGGAATGGATGATATGCAGTGATATTTAAAATGATAAAGTCAAAGCTAAAATCTCATAAAACTCTCATCACGTGGAACATTAATGTTGGAATGAATAGTATGAATCTTTCGATAAAATCTTTTCAGTGTTAAGTGCACTTTCGTGCCAAACCAGAACATTTTTCATTCGTTGGCGCCAAAACAAGAACAATGTATTTATTTTTTGCATGAAATGGATTCAGCACTGTCGTAAACCTTTTTCCTGGTTTCTATTTGCCTATTCAGCGTTTTATTACCTGTACTGATTTAGCGTGTAATGATGGGCTAATTAATGTTTCATTAATGGCCTCTGATATTGTCCGACTGGCTCATGAGATATTTCTCCAAAACGTTTCTCGATGTCTAGGGGTTATTTGTTGTCTAGTGTCTATGAGGTTTAATGAGCAACTCACACTTTTCAGTTTTCACTAGTTTTAATTAACATGTACACAGTTACTTTATTTTCACTATAAACTAAGTTCTATGATGACCGTTTTCACAATTTGTTTGTTACTCTCTTATTGTGTGGTATCCACTTTTGAATTCCTTTTACTTTTTAAATTAATAATTCCACAGTTGTTTTAATATATGTTTTGTAAAACAAAGCTAGATATTCAAAACGTGGACAATCTGCTGATATAGTGAGAAAACTCTTTCTCTGTTTTATATAATTATGTTTTAAACAAAGCTAGGTTTCCAAAACGTGGACAACCAGCTGATCTGTTGAGAGAACGTTTTTTCTCAACTTATTTTCCGCCAAAAACTCCTAAAGACTCGGGCTTAGTACCACCCATTTTGCAATAAACCAAAGTCAAAATATTTAATTTCTTCCAATCGTTGGTTAAACTAACACACCAGTCCTAAGGAATGAATTCCATATGTAACCAGCATTTAATTTTAATGTCTCTGATATAATTTTATAACCATTAACTCTGAACAGGCCGGAGCTGAATGAGTGCTCGGATCTGTATTTGATTAGCTGATGATGACAGACAGGTTGCTAGAATTCTCTAGTACCTGGAGAGATTTTAACTAAGATCTTACAATTTGTAACTATAAAATTTTATATTAGACTTAGCAAAAATATATTACTGAAAACAGATCTTTTACATCACAGAAACCGTGTTAAACGCATTTTATTGCGTAAAAGTTTATTACTTTCTGCTTCGTTTGTTATACAACATAGTAATATAGTTACAAGTAATTACTGGTTCAATTTCAGACACGAATAAGCTGCAGTCGTTTAGGGACGATACTTGTAGATTTCGGTCTGTTTTTTTTTATATATTTCTATTTATTAGATATTTCATATGCACATTTGTGTTTAAAGATAGAAAACCTCTAAGTGCTGTATTTGTTGATACAGGTAATATTTAGCCGCTGCACCAGAACAACAATTCCTAAATATCCCTTACTTAAAAAATAATTTTTCCTTTTTCTTATCAAACTCTGTAAATCTTTCGATCCGAAAGGTGTGGTCCCAGGGGCATAATTTTCATAGTCTGTGTATTCTGTGAACACAACGAGATGCCACATACCAAATATCATTTAAGTTGGCTTTGCGGTTTTCGATACTAAGAAAAAATTTAATTAGTACAGTTCTGGACAAAATGGAATTTCTTGAATAAATGTGGTAGAGGTTAATGCAAGGAACATTACTTGCAAGTTCTTAAGCTTTATTAAAAGCAAAAAGTTTCTTTTTAATTTTCCTTTATAAACGAGTCTTCTGTAAAGAAAAGTAATCAAAGGGACATAACTCTGGTTTTACAGGACTGTACAGTACACACTTTGTGCCTGTAGAGTACCATACCGAGGATACATATTTGCATTGACATGATTACGTTTTCGCTACATATGAGTAAATGCTTTATATAGTGAATAGGAAATTAATCACAGGGCTATATCTCATATGCGTGAAGTTAGCTGCCAGTTGCCAGACAATTTGCAACTAGCAACTGGCATCTAACTTCATAGTCCAGCTACCAATTCAAACTAAAATGAAATCGTAACCAGAAGCCAGATCGCCAAAGTGGGCAAATTGTTAATTGGCAGCCAGGTGCCAATTCAAAAAGTAGGAGCATCAATTCTGACCATTGAGTGAATTGGTAACTTGCAACTGGCAGCTAGATGCCAATTCAAAAAGTATCATGAAAACTGAACATTGAGTGAATTGGCAACTGGCAACTACCAGTCAGGTGCCAATTCGTCTTAGACGTAAATCGTCAATTAGGAAACTGGCAGCCATAGGCAAATTCGACGAGTATTATAAATTAGTGATATTAATTGAATTAGCAACTGGCAGCCAGATGCCAATTCGTTAAAGATCGCAAACTGGCAACTAGAAACTGGCAGCCAGATGTTAATTCGATTAATATTATAAATTGGTTACATTAACTAGATTGACAACTAGCAACTGGCAGCCAGATGCCAATTCATAAAATATCGCCAATTGGCAACTAGCAACTTAAAGCCAGATGCCAATTTGACAAATACCATGAATTATTGATATTAACTGAATTGGCAACTGGCAACTTGCAGCCAGATGCCAATTCGCCAAAGATCGAGATCTGTCAATTGGTAACTGGCAGCCAGACGCCAATTCTAGAAGTATCATGAATTATTGATATTAACTGAATTGGCAACTGGCAACTGACAGCCAGATGCCAATTCATCAAATATAGCGAATTGTCAATGACATTGGGCAGTTACATGCCAATTCGACAAATACCATGAATTATTGATATCAACTGAATTGGCAACTTGCAGCTAGATGCCAATTCCAGAAGATTCATGAATAATTGATATTAATTGAATTGGCAACTGGAAATTGGCAACCATATGCCAATTCGTTAAAGATCGCGAATTGGCAACTGGCAACTGGCAGCTAGATGCCAATTCCACAAATATTATAAACTGGTGACATTAACTGAATTTGAAATTAGCAACTGTCAGCCAGATGCCAATTCATTTTAGATCGCGAATTTGCAACTGGCAACTGGTAGCCAGATGCCAATTCGACAAATACCATGAATTAATGATATAACCTGAATTGGGAACTGGCAACTTGCAGCCAGATGCCAATTCGCCAAAGATCGCGATCTGTCAATTGGTAACTGGCAGCCAGACGCCAATTCTAGAAGTATCATGAATTTTTTTATATTAACTGAATTGGCAACTGGCAACTGACAGCCAGATGCCAATTCATCAAATATAGCGAATTGTCAATGACATTGGGCAGTTACATGCCAATTCGACAAATACCATGAATTATTGAAAACAACTAAATTGGCAACTTGTAGGTAGATGCCAATTCCAGAAGATTCATGAATTATTGATATTAATTGAATTGGCAACTGGAAATTGGCAAGCATATGCCAATTCGTTAAAGATCGCGAATTGGCAACTGGCAGCCAGATGCCAATTCCACAAATATTATAAATTGGTGACATTAACTGAATTTGCAACTAGCAACTGTCAGCCAGATGCCAATTCATTATAGATCGCGAATTTGCAACTGGCAACTGGTAGCCAGATGCCAATTCGACAAATACCATGAATTAAGGATATTACCTGAATTGGAAACTGGCAACTGGCAGCCATATGCCAATTCATTAAAGATCGACTGGCAACTGGTAGCCAGATGCCAATTCGACAAATACCATGCATTATTTATATTAACTGAATTGGCAAATGGCAGCCAGATGCCATTCATTAAAGATTGTGAATTGGCAACGAGGAACTGTTAGCCAGATTCCAAATGGACAAATACAATGAATTATTATCGCGTATTGGCAACTGTTAACTGCTAGCCAGGTGCCAATTCGATAAATACCATGAATTATTTATTTTACCTGAATTGGCAACTGGCAACTTGGAGCCAGATGCCAATTCATTAAAGATAGCAATTTGGCAACTGTCAACTGGTAGCCAGGTGCCAATTCGCCAAATACCATGAATTATTGATATTACCTGAATTGGCAACAGGCAACAGGCAGCCAGATGCCAATTCATTAAAGATCGCGAATTGGCAACTGTCAACTGGTAGCCAGGTGCCAATTCGACAAATACCATGAATAATTGATATTACCTGAATTAGCAATTGGCAACAGGCAGCCAGATGCCAATTCATTAAAGATCGCGAATTGGCAACTGTCAACTGGTAGCCAGGTGCCAATTCGACAAATACCATGAATTATTGATATTACCTGAATTGTCAACTGGCAACAGGCAGCCAGATGCAAATTCATTAAAGATCGCGAATTGACAACTGTAATATGGTAGCCAGGTGCCAATTCGACAAATACCATAAATTATTGTTATTACCTGAAATGGCAACTGGCAGCCAAATTCCAATTCATTAAAGATCGCGAATTGGCAGCCGGGAACTGGTAGCCAGATGCCAATTCGATAAATATCATAAATTGGTGGCATTAACTAAATTGGTAACTGGCAACTGGCATCCAGATGCTAATTCGTTAAAAATCGCGAATTGGCAACTGGCAGCCAGATGCCAATTTGACAAATACCTTGAATTATTGATATTAGCTGAATTGGCAACTTGCAACTGGCAGCCAGATGCCAATTTATCAAAACTCGCGTATTGTCAATTGGCAACTGGCAGATAGATGCAAATTCTAGTAGTGTCATGAATTTGTGATATTTATTGAATTGAAAAAATACTGATTGGCATCTGGCTACTTATTGACAGTTGACTATTCGCAAGTTCTGACGAACTTGCATCTGGCTGCAAGTTGCCAGTTGTAAATTCACTCTATGTCCAAAATTCATAATGTTTGTCCAGATGGCATCTAGTTGCAGGTTCCCAGTTGCAAGTTCCTGATCTTTAACGAATTGGCATCTAGCTGCCAGTTGCCAGTTTCCAATTCAGATAATATCAATTATTTATGATAATTGTCGAATTGGCATCTAGCTAACAATTGACAGTTGAATATTACCAAATTTTTGACGAACTGGCATCTGGCTGCAGTTGCCACTTCACTTATTGTCCAAATTCATAATGCTTGTCAAGTTTGCATCTAGCTGCCAGTTTCCAGTTGCCCATTTGCAATCTTTAACGAATTGGCATCTAGCTTCCAGTTGCCAGTTGCCAATTCAGTTAATAGCAATAATTTATGATAAATGTCGAATTGGCATCTGGCTAACAAATGGCAGTTGACTATTCACGATTTTTGACAAACTGGCATCTGGCTACCAATTGCCGGTTGCCAATTCATTCTATGTTTATAATTCATGATACTTGTTGAACTGGCATATTGCTGCCAATTGCGAGTTCACGATCTTTAGCGAATTGGCATCTTGCTGCCAGTTGCTAGTTGCCAATTCGATTAATAACAATTATTTATGATAAATGTCGAATTGGCATCTGGCTACCAATTGACAGTTGCCGATTCGCATGTTCTGACGAACTGTCATCTGGCTGCCAGTTGCCAATTCACTCTATGTTTATATTTTATGATAAATGTCGAATTCGCATCCGACTACAAATTGACAGTTGGCGATTTGCAAATTTTGACGAACTTGCATCTTGCTGCCAGTTGCCAGTTGCATATTCACTCTATGTTGATAATTTATGATACTTTTCAAACTGGCATCTGGCTGCCAGTTGCCAATTCACTCTATGTTGATAATTTATGATACTTGTCGAACTGGCATCTGGCTGCCAGTTTCGAGTTGCCAATCCGCGATCTTTATAGAATTGGCATCTTGCTGTCAGTGGCCAGTTGCCAATTCGGTTAATATCAATTATTCCGATAAATTTCTAATTGGTACCTGGCTACCAATTGACAGTTGCCGATTTGCATGTTCTGACGAACTGGCATCTGGATGCCTGTTGCCGGTTGCCAATTCACTCTATGTTCATAGTTTATGATAAAAATCGAATTGGCATCGGGCTACAAATTGACAGTTGCCGTTTCGCAAGTTCTGACGAACTGGCATCTGGCTGCCAGCTGCCAATTCACTCTTTGTTCGTAGTTTATGATAAATGTTGTATTGGCATCGGGCTACGAATTGACAGTTGGAGATTCGCAAATTTTGACGAACTGGCATCTGGTTGCCAGTTGCCAATTCACTCTATGTTGATAATTAAGGATACTTGTCGTTCTGGTATCTGGCTGCCAGTTGCGAGTTGCTAATTCGCTATCTTTCATATATTGGAACCTTGCTGCCAGTTGCTAGTTGCCAATTCGGTTAATATCAATAATTTACGATAAATGTAGAATTGGCATCTGGCTGCCAGTTGCCAGTTGCCAATTCACTCTATGTTCATAATTCATGATATTTGTCGATTGGCATCTGGCTGCCAGTTGCCAATTTGCGATCTTTTACGTATTGGCATCTGGCTGTCAGTTTCCAGTTGCCAATTGCGATAATACAAATAATTTATGATTAATATCGAATTGGCATCTGGCTACCAATTGACAGTTGCCAATTCGCGAGTTAAACGAATTGGCATCTGGCCGCCAGTTGCCATTTGTCAATTCAGTTAATATCAATACTTTATGATAAATGTAGAATTGGCATCTGGCTAAAAATTGACAGTTGACGATTCGCATGTCTTGACAAACTGGCATCTGGCTGCCAGTTGCCAGTTGCCAACTCACTCTATGTTCATAATTAATGATATTTGTCGAACTGGAATCTGGCTGCCAGTTGCCAGTTTCCAATTCGTTATTTTTAACGAACTGGCACCTAGCTTCTAGTTGCCAGTTGTTGATTCGGTTAATATTAATAATTTATGAAAAATATCGAATTGGCATCTGACTACCAACTGACGGTTGACGATTCCCAAATTTTTAGAACTGGCAGCTACCTACAATTTCAAATAAGTTTGAATTGGCAGCTGAACTATGAAGTTGGCTGCCAGTTGCCAATTTATTTGGCAACTGGCAGCTTACTTCACGCACATCTATAACTCTGATGTTACTGATCTGATCAGAACAAAATTTGTGCGGCATCGTCCCGTATCGGTAATACATACTTTTTATAGATTATCATCACTTTCATCTGATACAAAACCGTTCATAACAGTTAGGTCCAGGACTCTGTCTCCTAATATCCTACCAAAAATTCCTTAATAATTATGTTGGACGGTTCTTTCTCATAAGTCCCTTTTTTATAGAACACTATGGGGTCCAGAACTCTATCCCACAAACCCTAATAACACTATTAATATATATCTATTAATGCATACTTTTTCCGAAAGATGAGCCTGGGTATATTTAAGATTTAGAGTAAGTCTATGTATTGTATTACATATAGTATTATTTACTTATCTGTTTTCATGAATTAGGTTAAACGGAGGGAACCAAATGAATATTAGTTCTAAATAATTAATTATATCCAATTTTACGGGCATTTTTAAGTGAGGTATCGAACTTAATATTGTTCTAATAATTTTATTTTATTGTAACACTACCCACAGATCCCAAATCCCTTTTGTTATTTCCCACCAAACGCTGAGGGCTATAGATTTGGCATTGTCCGTCTAAGTTATAAACCGAAAACTTCATATTTGGTTAAAACTCCTTGAGTAGAATTCGCAGTGCATAGGATTTGTTACTCTTCAGTTCATATTTTAGTTATTCCCCTTTGCTATTTTTCCTGGTTTAAGTTATAAACCTAAAACCCCGTTTGTAGTTACATCTGAGTAGAAGTGCAGTGCATATGAACTGTAACTCTTCATTTCATATTTTTTAATTGTTGCCATTTGTTTTTTTCCCCTATTAAATATTTTTGTTTGGACCATATCTCTTAAAGTATTTGAGGTATAACATTAAACCTCATAGGTGCGTTGATGTCATTAAGGAGTCATGCAGTGCATGAACTGTAACTCTTCACTTGATAACATTTGAGTTATTGCTCAAAACTCATATCTAACCATGCCGCCTTTGGTGCTTTATTGCCATTTTGTAACGTAACAGAACCACGTTAATTGTCAGCTGCAATATTTCCTAACCGGTGATTTCTGTATTATTTTGAAGTTTGTCGTGTAACATACTTTATTGCAGCAGGGATATCTATCTAATTTACAGTCATGACCTCAAGTAATGAGAATTCATTGTGTCTATAAAAAGCGAGTTAGTGATTATTAGATCAAACTTGACGTTTCCCAGAAACTTGGTGATTAGAATATACCGTGCTGATAGGAACAACATAGAAATACTGTGCAGATAGGCACCATATAGAAATACCGCGCAGATAGGCACCAAGTAGTAATACCGCGCAGATAGGCACTATATAGAAATACCGCACAGATATGCACTATATAGAAATACCGCGCAGATAGGCACTATATAGAAATACCGCGCAGATAGGCACTATATAGAAATACCGCGCAGATAGGCACCAAGTAGTAATGCCGCGCAGATAGGCACTATATAGAAATACCGCACAGATATGCACCATATAGAAATGAAGGATAAGCATATTTTTGCTGCGAATATAAAATAGTTCATGCTCTAAGAATGTTATATTATCAATTTATTTGACGTAATATTGTTTTGTGACCGTTTTAGCAGAGAAAATTGATATGTGCGAAGCGTCATGTGATGATAATATTTTTAATCAAGGACTGATTTCCACGGGAAGACTACTCATGTATTTATTTCAAACGGGCATCGTATTAAGAACGAAAAAGGAAAAAAGTTTATTTATGTAAGTGTGTAAAATTCTTATGGTTTTACAGTTATAGATATCCCAATGCAGTTCGGCCGCGTATACATTTGCAAGTACGTACAAGTTTGCACACACACACAAAATATCCACAATTTACTTTTGTCTCTAGTTATCAATTGCCAAGGGTATTAATGTATGAGACAATCGTTTTTATATTTACTTGAAATTTTCATTAACGCAGATGTCACCTTACACCATTTTAAAAACAGTATTTCTATACCAGCAATGTTACTAGATTTTCAATGTAAATAATGTACAGCAACATTTCCATTTGATCACGAAGCTTTAGAAAATTCTTAATTGCATTATAAATTGAATGACTTTTTTTAAATATAAGCCAAGCTAAATGAATACTTAATTCATATTTTTCAGTTTCTTTCTTCGACATTAAGCTTTGATGTAAATATATATTAAGCATATTTTGTAATTTATAGCATTTTCTACGTTTTTAAGCTGAAGTGAGAGGTTTAGCTGCCAAACAAACCTAGTTTTTGCTTTTGTCTGGCACATAAATACATCACTTGGCTAAGATCCCGCTAAAATTTTCTACTAGTATTTTCCTCAAAGTAATATTTATAATTTCCTCTTTCTGAAGGAAATCAGGAACTGCAAGCATTAAATATCTCTGCATCAGTATTTATCAATCACAACGAAATACACTGGCTTAAATCTAATTCAACTCATTATAATATTGTAATGTAGCATTCAACTGAAACAAGTACATTATAGCGCTGTGTGTAACTGGAATCAAGACTAGTATTTTTTTAAAATCAATGCTTGATGTAAGAAATAAGAAACACAAAAATACCAAGAGCAACATCAAAAACAAAAACGCTTCAAAAAATTAACGCAATTTGTTTATTCATTTTGCCATTTGAATTGGCGTTGAAAGACGATACTGAACCTACCGGTTTATACAGAAACAATTGTCAGATATAGATAGATGTTATATCATATTAATTTCCACACTATTAAGTCTTTTCAGATGCTGAAGTGTTCTTTAAGCAAGCTGTAGAATCACTGCTGAAAAATGCATTATATCCTTGCAAACGGACAATATAATGATGATTATTTAACCAATCACTTTATCCAAGAATAGTATTAAAATTACAAATTTCCTCCACATTCCAAACAGCCATTAATGATCTACATGTGATAAAGGTTGAAGAAAAAACTATAGCCATGTGTTCTTAAGATAACATCAACAAATCAAGAAGATTGCGTATGTATGTTATCAAAAATAATCATTCTTCTATAACCTCCTGTCTATATTCTGAGATAAAACATGACGTTTTAGACACACATATCACCATACAATCAATAATGTAAGCGGTATGCAATTCTTATGATAAAGCAATCATCGTAGTTTCCGTATGAGATTTAATGACCTGAAAATAAGTAAAAATATACAACCACTGCAAATATGTTTCAATTTTTTTATTTAATATGTCGTAAAACAATTATAAAGAAAAATTCATAGTTTTTTCATTATTTTAAGTTTAGTATTTAAGTCAGGAAAAAAATTACAACGTTTAACATTAACATAAAACTGTCCGCGGTATTAAATTCAATCATTCCCTTATTTTGTTCGTTCACTTGTTATCTTGCCTACCGACTGACAGGATGATTCTTCTAAAGATGAAATTATTAAAGAAAAGTAAAAAGAAACAATAAGGAGAAAATCAAAATCTGACTTTTTTTCTAACTTTACAGTCGTCTCTTGAATGCAATGACCGAAATTTAAAGATGATACCTTTTGCATTACGACACAATATTCCGGTCAAACTATTGGTAACTGTATTCTTTAATTGTTCCTTTTCTCCAATTTATTGATTTCTGAGATTGTTTTAATGAACGTGTTTGAAACAACAAATATTTAATTGACAACTTTTGCATCGTTTGCATATTAACAAATTGGTTTCAATCCGCAATACTTCTGACCGTATTTTTTTTACAATATCATCACTACAATTTAACAAAGGCATTTTTAGAAGCATCAAATTCGTAGTCATTCAATTATAAATCGGAACAGTTGCAAGTTTCCGAATAGCAGCTGGTTCATATATGAACTATTGCCACTTAACAACAGTAATGTTGACATTTCTGGATAACTTCCACACATATATTCGCAATATTTTAAAAAAAGTCTTATTTCCTTTTTATGTTTCGGTATCAGTAGTTCTTCGAGGAAAACAACGAATACTATTCGATAACAAACGGTTATATCCTTTTAACAACAAAGTAAAACTTGATGGTAAACAGACACAGTACAGCCGTTTTCAATATCTTGCTTAGGTCAATTGAATCAATTATTGTGCATAGAGATTATCAAACTATACTTACAATCATGTTTTCTTTCTGAAACTATTGTGTCTGTTGATGAGAAAAAATGGTGTAAGTGGCATTACCGTCGCCGTCAATTCTGTATAGAGTCAAATATCCAATCTCAGCATTCCTTCCTCTTGTCTGTAAAGTGTAAGTATTTTTGTCTATTCTCTTACCTTCTGTTTTTCTACCGTTTTGTTTGGTCCTATTAATCATAAAGGGAAAATTGAATTACGATCAATCTTGTAATAGCAATGCTGTATTGTTTTTGGTTTTGCGCTCAATATCGTTAACGAGATGAGCATTGATGTTTACATCAAAGGGCGCCGTTTTCCTTCTTTAAGTAGAAAAACAATGTTGGCTCACTATAAGCAGGATAACATAAAAACATCAAATGAGTCTTCAGATAGGTGTGATCATTTCTGTTGGTCGGTTAGTATAGATATCATTTACAAAATGCTTCAACGACAATTCTCAGCAAAAGTTAACCCAATAGCACAATGTGTTTGCTTCTGTTCTAAACGAGTACAGTATATGATTGTACAGCTTCCAATAATATATATAAGTTTACATGTTTAGATTTCGATTCAGTGAATAGTAATTCTTGAACATGCTAAACGTAAAGATTTGAAACAAAATCTGTTATCATGAAATTTTGCTTTTTTCACAAGTTATTCAATAAAATATCAATAGAATGACCGACAGTCATCATAACGATAAGAGATACGACGGTACAAATTTATATGTCTGAAAAGTAGGAAGTGGTTGTCAGGACATCTCCAGATTTGTTAAAAAGTAACTCTCGCCGATACAGTTTACCACGTAAAGTGTTTACATCATGATAATACTGAAAATACCGAAAATATCGAAACATAGTAGCTCCCATACCAAGAAAATGCCTTCCTAAAACGGATTCAAGACGAAATGAAACATTTCAGTGTAGTTAATACCGTAGGCAGTGCTTTACGAGCGGTTTATAAAGTTGTTCCTTTCAGTACTTAGATATTTCCGGCGCTCTAAGAATAAATGAGGTACTTCTACCATGTCTTGACCAGAAAGGTACCTACAAGTTCTACTAAATCAATAGAAATAAAAAAAACCTTTAGTAAAATTCTTACCCCACGTGACACCCCAAATCTTAAGAAAATACTCTTTTCATAAAATGAACGCTTTCCACTCTTTGGCAAATTTTCAGATTTACCATGTGCTTGCCTATCGTAACGGAAGCTTTCCTCGGTAGGAATACTTTTTCTGAGTTATTTCGAAAGCTTCAAAATAGCACGTCACGTAGTTTACGCGCTGCCAACATTGCAGCGGGTAAACAAATCAACACCTTTTCCACAATATTTTCAAAAGAAAGTCTTCTGCTTACCAGCCTCAGTAGAAGGCTATAATTTACTCTATAGTGATGAGAGAGCGCAAAATAATGCCTTTAAAAACGATTTGTCTTTTCTTGATGCAACATAAAGTTTTCACTAGATGACATCCCGCGACATAGAAAAAGTGATGCTTGCTAAAACATACCAGAAATCAAATTTTAATAATTTATATTATACAGAGAAACGTGACAGATGGAAAACGTAAATGTTAACAAAATGTTATTAAGCAATTAAGATCTTGCTATGATTAAAAGATCATAGGTTTGAAAAGCAGTTTATACCCTGTGATAGATAGATGCATTATTTCAGTACTCGTAATGTTCAAAGGAATTAATCATCTATCAATCCGTTATAAACCTTAAATTAGGCTGCTGTTGTTTACCTGTTAATTTAAAAAAAAAAACAATTATACTGATGTTTGCAAACAAGTGCGCCAGGAGACTGAATTATCTCATTTTGAAAAGAGAAATGTTTGATTTTAATTCCCTGCGGCTCTCTACACAGTAATGCATCCTTTCTTGACTGAATTTAATACACCTTCATGATTCTACTTGCTTTAACATTTCATGTTTAATAGTTTTAAGTCATCGAAATACTGCCCTCTAACAGTCAGTCATATCGAACAAGTGAGAAACCATTATCAAAAGGAACCTATTCACATTTCTGGAAGCCTTAACGCTGTGCCATACAGAGTAACGTTTCTTTTTTGAAGAGAAAATTTAGAAGTGTCAATAAAGTTGTTAGATAAAGTGAATTCATGATATCTCAAAGAATTTTCGACAAAAGAAACAAGAAGAATGACGAAGGGACATTAAGTGTTGCACCTGTCGGACCGCCCATGCATTCGTGCAAACTTCGTTTTTCGCGCATTTAAAGGAATACGTTTTCATAAATTTCATTCATATTGTACATCTGACCTATGAAACTACAGGATCCTTCGAAATTTGGCATGACACCTCCAATTTTATCAGAACTATTGCACTTTTCAGCTTAATTTCTGTTAACAGTCTTTAGTATGTATCTTACTAACACTCAATGTCTTTCGAAAGTCGGCATGACACAATTTTGTAAGAATTATACCCTTTTTCAACTTAAAATCTGATAAAAAAAACCAAGTTTCTTCACATTAAAAGAACTTTGTTTTGTAGTGATCTGTTTATCACATTCCTAAAACAGTTTTACTGCTTTTAACTTTTCACCTGCCTCTTCTAACATTTTAACAATCTGCTTATGATCTTCTGTCAACATTTGTGCATGGCGTGGTCATCTGTGTCTCATGGACATATTTCTAGTTGTGTCTTTGTTGCGTTTGCTTTTCACTTGCTTTAAAGCAATGACATTGAAACTCGTTCAATTCAAATATAGGATCTGATATAACTACAGTCTAGTTTATACCTGAATCGGAGAGACAATAACTTAACCAGTACGCGAAAACAAATGCTTTTATGAGAAATCAGGGCCAATATGGAAATGGGGTGATTTCATTTGATCGCATAACAGAGCTTATAGATACGACATTCATTCTCTGGCTGCTATCTTGGAAAGATCAAACAATCAATGAAAAAATAACTTCATAAACAAGAAACTTGACAATTTGTTTAAGTTAAAATGACCAACTATTGATGAAATAATAAGTGACAAAATAATAGGGTAAAGATCCATCATATAAATTACATCAAACATTTAATATATTAGTTTTTTATCATTTATATTGGATGAGTTATTACTATATGACCTATGTATATTATATGACTATATACTAATGACCTAACTCATAACGTGTGTTTCACTGTGAGAAAAACGACTCAGCCAGTACGAGAAAATTTTAGAAAACAAGACATACGCGAATATAAAGGGATTTAGTCGTGTAACAGTATGTTCAGTAAATATTTTTGGACCGCATCATGACACAAAATGCTAGTGACTGTGTCTTAAACCGTAGTAAAATATTTGCCTAAATGAATTAGAAGCTTGATGATAACGTACCAAATGTGTTAGTTTCTAAAACCAGAGATCTCTGTAATTTTACACAGTTCATTTTGAATAATTAATTACTCATTTCTTTAGATTGTCAAATAACAGCACCAGTATGATTTCACAGTTCATCTAGAAATTTTACGACTGTTAAATATAGACATTATAATTATCTTCTTATTGTCATAGCTGTTGTCTCATCGTTTGTACAAGCCAGTTCGTTTGGAAAAAACCACCGTAGACACAGATCAGATAGCACAAAGGCTTAGCATGGATCATGCCATTACATCAATGTACTACCATGAATGTAGACACAAATGACGAATAGATGAGTTGATGTTGAAATGGACCATTTTATTTACGAAGTAATTATTGTATGAATAATATGAATAACAATGCAAAATAATAAACATACAGGTCGTTCGAGATCATCATGTACAAGGCTAGCTTAAGATTTTGTCAGATTCCTATTGGCCAAAATATTAATAAGACTGTAAAACCTTAATGTCGAACCTAGGAAATACTGTTGATAGCTGCGGCAAAATAGTTATAACAAACCTTCCATATCAACATCCATAAGGTGATAACTGCCAATAGTAATCATGACAAACCTGTCGTTGCCATATCCATATTTTGATAACTGCCAAGACTAATTATACAAAATCAGCCGTTGCCAGATTCATTAGCTGAAACTTAGGTTGGAGGAACATACCTCTTGTTTCAGTGTGTAGAAATATTTTAGCACTGTATTCGGCTAACCACAAAACGCAAAGTTTAAAATGAAAGATCATTTCATGCAATCGCCATTTTAAGACGAAGAGATTTAATTGTTAAATAGTGGAATAATCTGAAATACGATTTGTTTGTACTATAATTATACTGCAGAAACTGTGTTTCAAATTTTAAAACTAGGCTCTTATTTCGAAGGTATTTGAAAAGTTTACGTATTAATACCGCACTGGTTTTCATATAATTACTGTTATAGTTTATCTTTTATATTACTCCGGTTATAAAAGAAATATAAACTAATGATAATTATTCGACGTAAGTGTATTAAAATTGATTTTGACCTACATCTTTAAAGAATGAAATTGTTAGATATAAAATGGAACATTGCCATTGGTTAAAAGTATCGATAACTTTAGGGCAGAATTCGTAATTGTTACTTTTATTGCCTCTGAAAAGAGTGCAAAAGAAATAACATTAATACAGCCGTAAATTATATATCAAAATGTTTTAACCATGATATATATTACTAAAACGGAATAAATATGAAACAGATATGACTTAACATTTAAACGATTTTACTGAAAATGAAATTGACACTTTTAGCATTAAACTCATGTTTTGTTTATAGCCTAAACTGTTATGCAAATAGGAAATTCGATTTCTACGTGCATTCAATATTTACAAGTCACTTATACTTCATGCCCGGTCCATATCTTCTGCATGTATGATGGGTTTTCAAAATGAATTGGTACACTTAGCCACCATAAGTACACGATGTGTCGCGTGCAAGACCCAGGTGCCTAGGCCAAATGTCAAGCTCACAGCAGGTGATTAAACTTCGTATATTTATCTGGTCAATAGTTTTGCATGGTATTTCAATATCAACTGTCACACTTGATGACCATAAGTAGAGGTTGAAATTTTTAACTCGTCTGCTTTCGAAGAAATGCGAGCTTTTTCGGTTACTGGGTTGTCTTCGTCGTCGTTGTCGTTGTGCAAAAACCATAAGACTTTGAGTTTTTATATTTGGTGTGCAGTATTATCTAGTAAGCCCCTACTGTGTTGATTCAAATCACGACCCCAGGGTAAATATTGGCCCCGCCCTGGGGCTTATATATAGTTATACAGGAAAAAAATTGGAAATCTTCTTCCCTAAAACCGCTCAACACCGAGCTTTGTAATTTGATTTGAGGCATTCTCTAGTAGACCTTTAATGAGATTGTTTATATTATCTCCCTGGGGTGAAAATTAGCCCCAGCCCACGGGTCATGTGGTTTTTGCATAGACTTATATAGCAAAAAATTTGTAATGAGAAATCACATACTATTTACTAAAATTGGATGGGTATGTACTCCTCCCCCCTCCCACCCCCCACACATAGAACCCTGTCCATTGCTACTCCGCCCCCCCCCCATCCCCATCCCGACCTCAAACCCAATGTTTTTCATTTTTCTTTCATTGATGCTTTGCTGTAAGAACTTGCCCTACCCGCCGCCGCCCTCCCTTCCCTCCCATCCCCGCACCGTTGGATTTAAAAAATATATATATATGTGAAAATACCTGTCCCGCTATTTCCATTTATTGATGTTTTGTTTCTTTATGTATAGGAACTTTCCTCACCCCACTCCACCCTTTTTTTTGAATGACTAGGGACTATCATGCTCGATAACGAAAAATAAAATAGACGAGCGTTGGTGCCGCTCCGCGGTGCTCGTGTTTTCAAAACCAATTACAGTACTAACAGCTTTTCAGTACTTTTCACGTTCATATTGGGTTTAAATTCATTTCTGCATTGCGGGGGCATCCGTATCTAGTTTACATTATATAGAACTGCAATTAAGACACGTGTTACGTGTTCCGAGCGGATGTACACGCGATACTAATATACGACTTAAGAGTCTTTTGGAGCTTCTCGACTCATATTGTTGTAGAAAAAAAAATTTGTAAATGATTAAGTTTAATAAGAAATGAAATGAATAATGAGACACTCCTGGTTCTTTTGCATGCTCAGTGAACGGCACTGACACATGGGACCTTGTTTTAACGTCTCATCCGTCATTACGCCTCATTAATGTCATTGTAAAAAATGCTATAAATTCCCCGTTACACGTATCATATGTCTTGAATTACAAGTTTATACTGACAAGGAATCTTTTCCTCGAAGTTCGTTATAGTAATATGGAACGGTTTTGGTGAAGATATGAAAATGTTGTAACTCTCACATTAAATGCTATTATAAATAAATCATTTAAACATCACTGCCGGAAAACAGAAGGAATTTTTAACGACTGTTTAGTGTTTAAACAGAAATATTCTGATATGAAGTTGGTATCAGCTTTCACTTGATACGTTCAGTAAAATAGAAAATATACAACTGTTGACATGACAGACAGTATTATGATACTATACAAAGCTATGTTATTTGATTTTTATGTGCATTATCCGAAAAGATGTTTGGGTAACCCAACACCTTAATTGGAAATATCCTCGTATCCGCCGAAACTCCAGTGCTGAAACTGGAAATACAAAACTAAACGATATTTCCTTTTTGGAAACACTACTATTAAATTTACAGAGTAGAAGTATCATTATGCAATAGATATTGAAAGACATTTAGATGAATGAAAATCGTTTTCTAAACAGTATACATAATAATCCGTAAAAAAGTATCAAAATGTAGGATTATATTGTTTTCATTTACGCTTTAATAGCATATGTAAAATGTGTATTGTTTTGTGTATAAACTGTCATGTTTTGCTTGCATACTGCTAATACTAAACTGTTACTAAACTTTTACTAATGGCTTAACTACCATCGACAAAAACTTTTATCATGCTAGATTATGACAGCGAAAGACACTGAGAAGTAGAACAAGTATGAAAATGAGGGGTCAGTCAGTCACTGTAACAATTTTAATATCTAGGTCAAGTGCGTCTGTCTGTTGAACGTATTTCATCCCTTACAAATAGATATAAAACGAGTGTTATTGCCTGCCACCGAAATAAAACTTGGTGACTTTATTTATAGGACGAAGCCACACGATTAAAATCTTTTGTAACGTATAAATGCCCTTTTAACACCCGAGATATCCTTCTTTTAGCTGTAACTTATTATTAGATAAAGATGTCCTTCTCGATGTTTCTCACATAAAGAACGTGTGATCGTGTCTCGTGAATGCTGTCTATTGTTCGTATGAGTCGAAGTGTCTAAAAGATTATTTATGTACAATAGTAATTTTTAAAGCAAGGTTCCTTTATTAAGGCATACCAAAACATCTGAACAGTTCCCATCTTAACAATGTTTTTATCAATAATGTCTTAGTCATAAACGAGTTCTATTTGCCAACAAAACAAAAAGCTTTTAAACTGATTTGCAAAGACTTGACGGACATAAAAATTAGTAAAAATCTAATCAATTACGGCTTTGTTGTTCTTTGAGTGTTATATAAATGGTCTTTGGGAGTTTTGTGTGTAAGGATGGTGTCGTTGAATAAGAAAACAAATACTTGAACAGGAAACTGATGTCAGCAGTAAGCTTAAGAACACAAAACGTGCACAAACATCGGGTTGACATTATACATGATACTAACAATAGCGTTTTTGTCTGAAACGATACGAAAACATAAACAGAAATATCGAGAGCAAAGATGAACGAAATTGCACTCTACTGGTGGCAACAAGCATTTAAAGTGGACTTCAGTTCTAAGTAGATACTGTAACCAAAACAGCTAATACTTTAAAGTGCATACCTTATGAACAGAGATGAACTTCTAGCGGAACTTACAATAACAACTCTAGCTCAATGTTAAAGTAATAAGCTAACTCGTTATGCCTTTGGAGACAAAATGCACAATCTATAACTACTATCAACTTCCTAATGTATAGTAACACGCTATTCCCAGAAGATGAAAAAACTGCACAGCAAAGTAGTTTTAGCCTAGATTAGGAAGAGGCCTTAGCCTGTCGATTTTGGTAAATATGCAGAAAGGAACTAAACAAGTAAGGCAGTAAGACGTTCAGTGACCGGTTACTTAGCCCACCTAAAAAAGCTTAACGCGTTTTATTTTCGTATCAAGAATTACACTTTGATTATTTTCTTTGTCATTCACTATGAAAATATTCTAGTGCAAACAAAAGTTTCTTTTTCGATAAATTTGCATCACTTCATATATGTTATTGATTATGTTTTGTAAGTACCGAATGCTATTTTCTAAAGTGTTGGTGACTATGTCCCTTAACTCACAAACGATCATTTTTCAATATTTCGAAAATTTCTTGCATATTTATATTACGAGTAGGTTAAAGCTGAATTTTTTGTTAATGTTTTATAAATAGTTTTATAATGCTAAAAAGCCATGGCATGTGTAAATTGCCATTATACTGTTTCTTTCAAAAAAAGGTCAAACAACAAGAACAACAAAGAAGATCTACTAACACATCCTTGATGGGTTTAGTTTATTAAATCATACTTGCATGATTCAGGAATTGCGGAAAAGGCCCAAAGTTATACTTAAAGGACAAATTAATGGTGAAGTTTAAGTTAGAATATCAGGCATATATAATAAATGTCCCCTGCAAAATGAAAACTCATTTTGAACATTAGTAATGACTGAAAATTGTCGACTTCTAACTGCTAAAAGCGTGCAATTGTAAAATGTTAACGGCATTTATTTGTGTTGAGTAATTTGTTTTATATCTTACAAGACATCATATTGTTGTGACTTTCTTAACTGAGGCTTTTATTGTTTAATGACCATTACCACTTTTGCAATCTCTTAAAACATTATCATTATTAAATTATGTCGGATTGAAATTCATGTCTAACATCAAATAATGTATTTTTAGCAGTGTAAGTGACTAAACTCAGATTAAGTATTGCAACCCTTCAAGATTTAATGTATTGTTAGACGTGTCTTGCATTCCCGCCTGTAGGTGGTGCAGGTACGATTCAGACCTCCTTAGTTTCAATGATAATGTCAGATACTGTATTAAGTGAATTCAAATGTCTGGGGCTTATATCTCTAAAATCTTAAATGTTTTACATATTCATTTTTTTCTAAATGTTTATAGTAAGGTTCATTCATTATCTTGCATTTAATCATCTGCTCAAAGGGAGCACTATCAAATTGGATTTCATTTTGTAACGTATATTCCTATCAACCACTGAAGCCACTCAGACATCAACAGGTAAACATTTTGGTGCTTAATTTATCGTATCGCCTTAACCTAAAAATACACACACATTGAAACATTTTCGTAATATCTATAGCCTCACTGATATTCTTTGATTAGTTCATTACCTAAGGGTAGGGAAACAGAGAGATAAATTGAAACATTTTCTATATAATGGATTTTTGTTTAAAATGATCTGACAAGATAACTTGGAATGATTCAAGCATAAATTCACTGGTGTCAACACAAATGAACACGTGCTGTGAAAAGTAATAGTGATTGGTATCACACGACATATTTTCTATTCGTTGATTGCTGAGACTTATCATATGCCATTACGCTTTGATGAAACATAATTTATTTATTGAAATTTGGAAGTAGAACACGTTTCATTTTATTGTGTCATAAGGTACAATGCAGCTATTGAATAGAAATATTTGAATGACATTAATGAGTCATTCCATTGAGGACTAGTATGGTAATATATTCCTGGAATTGTTTGTTTGGGGAAAAGGTCATATAACAATGGCCTTGACATTTTAAGTATGGAGGAAAAAACAGTCTTTGACAATACGTAGCTGGTGCTGAGGAAGCTGAGTACCATCGTAATTAACCGACCGGAAATCAGAAATCTATTTATAAGTTAACTCAATAGGAAAAAGAAATCCTGTAACTATGTTACGCGTGGGAGTTCGCATATCACAAGGCATTATGTATCGAATTGTCCTCAATAATTTTTAATTCGTTTATTTAAAAGAAAACTGTTCAGCAGAGAATTCACACAATTTAAATGAGAGATTCTTTTTTTTTTAATTATAAAATACGGTTTTGTAAAACGTTTATGTCTGTAACATTATTCTAGACTAATGTATTTGTCATTTAATGACACATATTTCCATTCTTGAGTGGTACACTTCTCATGGAGTATTCTGATTATAAGTCTAACTGTTCTGTCGACAGAGTTTCATGGACCATTTTGATATTGCGTTAATTTTTAAACGCTTGATTTTCCCCAGTGTTACTTGAACAGCATACCGATAGGCTATTTCTATGCATACACAGTTAGCTAGGTTTTATATTCATGTTTCTGTTATACAAGTAAACTAGGTTTCAAAAGGCCTTGTTCTGTTACACTAATTATCTAGGTTTTGTAATGTACAGTTTTTGAAACTCGAGAAGCTAGGTTTATCATGCATGGTTCTGTTTTAAAGAGGCTGTACTCCAGATTTGATATCAAAATATTTTTTACATAAATTAAATATATAGATGCCGTGAGATTACAACAACATGATATTTTACGTCAAAACTGATTATAAAAGTCAAAATAGAACAAAAAAATATAATCGCTTAAGCCTGATTCGAACTCTGGACCCCTGATGTTAACAAAATTTTTCCACCGCTTTTACTATCACCACCACTATCGCTGCATGTATAATTATAGCTATTTATTTTTCATTTTATACGGTGTAGTTATACCGTCGCGTTACGGTATAGCACTATGATAGGGGAAAAAACAATTTATAATGTGATTATCTGATTTATTTTTTGTCAGTTAGTTAATTTTTAAGCATAAGTCATAAATATTATAAGAAATTTATAATACAAGAAAACTCTTTTTTGTCATCTGGAGGCCAGCCCCTTTAACAGGAAACTAGGTTTATCATGCATGGTTCTATTTTAACAGGCGGCTAGGTTAATCATGCATCGTTCTATTTTAAAAGGACCTAGGTTTATCATGCATGGTTGTATTTTAACAGCTAGCTAGGTTTATCATGCATGGTTCTATTACACCAATTAGCTAGGTTTCATTATCTAAGGTCATGTTTTCTGTTGTTTATACTTCTGTATACCAGTAAGACTGAATTTATTATTCATTGTTCTCTTCTTTTAGTAAGATGTTTTTATTATGCATGTTTCTACTATATCAGTTAACTTGGATTTAAACAAACTTGATAGAGGTTCACTACACAATGCTACTTACCAAATCTTTAGGCTCAGGGCCTGGTGGTTTCAGACAAGAAGATTTTCAAAGTTTTCCCTATATAAGCCTATGTAAAATCAATTGACCCCCGGGGTGGGGACAAATTTGACCCCAGAGGTATAATTTGAACAAACTTGGTAGAGGTCTACTACCATGCTACGTTCCAAATCTTAAGGGTCAGGGCCTTGTCGTTACAGATAAAAAGATTTTCTTTTTTTTCTTATATAAGCCTTTGTAAATAAATTGACCCAGGGGCAGGGCCAAACTTGACCCTAGGGTATACTTTGAACAAACTTGATAGAGGTCTACTAGACAGTGCTACGTACCGAATCTTAAGGCTCAGGGCCTTGTTGTTTCAGACAAGAAGATTTTCAAAGTTTTCCCTATATACGCCTACGTAAAATAATTGACTCCCCACCCCCTCCCACCGGGCGGGGACAAATTTGACCCCAGGTATATAATTTGAACAAACTTGATAGAGGTCTACTAGACAATTTTACATACCAAATATTTTAGGCTTAGGGCCTTGTCGTTTCAGACATGAATTTTCAACGTTTTTCCTTTCAGTTGCCATAGCAACCAGAGTTCTTGCTGTAATTCAATTCTTTTAACAACTTTGGTAGAGCTTCATGCAAAGAATATTCCAGGCATGTTTCGTCAAAGTTGGCTCAGTGATTTAGAGGAACGTCGTTCAGTCAAATTGTTGACGACGCACGCCGACGGACGCCGGACAATCAATGATCACAATAGCTCACCTTTGAGCACGTTGTGCTCAGGTGGGCTAAAAAGGCAAGATAGAGTTAAATTTCTTTGATACTGCACATCCATATTTAGCCATTTCTAAACATTTTTATATCAACTAAATCCCTTTATACTCTCTGAGTTATTCTCCGACAAGCATTACAAGATATAATAAACGGAGATAATTTTAAAATGGGACAAGCCAGAGTTATAATTGTTCAACACTACACTTCATGTATACTCTAGCTTTCAAGTAAATCCCTTATAGAATTTATAAATGGACAAGCGTTATAACATATCAATCTAAGTATAAAGAGTAGTAACTCAAAATTGGGGCAGTCAAGGTTATAGTTCTCAAACACTGCACTTCCTGTATCTCCTCCAATATCAGCTAATGCCTTAAATTGTATAAGAGCTATGCCCCGGAAAGGTATATTTTACCAAGTAGAAATAATTTAGAAAACAAGATAAGATGAGTTATGGTTCTTCTGCACTGCACTCACTTGCAATTTCCTCTATCACCGTAATAGGTTTAAAGTTAATCTTTTATTGGTTTTTCAGTTATACTCCGGATAAACCGGACAGACAGAGGGGCGGCCAGACGAAAAGGTTGCCGACTATATGTTCGTCTATCGGGGAGCATAATAAATGCGGCGGGGTAGCTGATCGTCTGCAATGCACTCCAGCTCCCCTAGATATATCTACTGACAAAGTTTCATGTCTTTATCTTTTATGTTTAGCGGTATATTAAAGACGAAATTTATTTATGAACATGTCGCTGTGACCTTACCCTTAAAATATATACATGATACATGCCACTGCGACCTTGCTATTTAAGCTATAGACGGGGCTGTTGTGGATGACACAACGTCTCATCAAGATGAACAAATGTCGTAAAGTATGTTGAAATTCTGCAATGAACGGAGAAGTTATGGTGCGGGAAAGCTCAATTCAAAACATTTAAGCTGTCACTCTGACGTCGTTTGAACTTAGAATCTAGGTCTTGCACGCGGCGCGACGTCTCATTAAGCTAAACTAAAGTACCAAGGTATCTAAAATCCTTACATGCACGGCGGACGCCCGCACGAACGCACACACATTTTTACACCGAAGTGAGATGCCAATTGTGTCGACTGTGTTGAACTATCCGAAAGCGGGCTCGACAAAAATGAACATATTTATCATTTACAAATAAGTTTAATGCTACTTTGACTTCGGGAGAGTTGAAACTACGATTGACAGTTTACTAACAATCCGTCAAATGGATCATAGATGGTCCTAAGTTTTATCCCATTTTGAAGTTGAAATATACAGGACTGAAACAGGTTGTTTTCCCTATTATTGCTAAATGTAATAAATAATTAGATAATTAGATTGTAAAAACGTTATTAAAAGATTTAGCGAAAATTAAATTTCACGCTATGGAGATAGCGTGACGCTGGCAAAAATGGTTTGCCTATTTGCTTCTGCTTATCTGTGAGAGAGGTAAATATTTTATCAAACTCACTTCCGAACTTCCTGAAGCAGTGGGCGACAAAACACATAAACTGCAAATGTCGACACTGATTAAGCTGGAATCATGAAGCAAAAAATGTAGTAGCACCTAAAACACAAATCTGCTATTAAATATCATACAAAGTGTCTAACTGAGCATTGCGAAGATGAGCACTGAGAAAAATATGCACCCGTTTTCAGGCCTTAATTAGAATTTTACATTTATAAAAAATCTTTACGTAAATACAAAGCACACCAGCCAATCTTCGGTGCACAACATGATTTTTTGTAACTTGATGACGTAGTATCTTACTGCTGTTCATGAAACTTTCAACATTGTATCTTGTCTGTAGTAGTTTATACTCATCATATTATTGAATATTACGGTTATTGTAACATTCCTCCGATAGAGGAAAAAGTCCCGGTTCTACTTTCTTCTTATGAATATAAAAACTGAAGGTAAAAACAACTGTAGGTTACCATATATTATTATCGGTTAGTAAATACACGAATTGAAATATGCAGTCGCTAAACTATTCTGACCATTGTCAGACATGACAAACATCATAATACGACAACGGACACATTGTGCATCTATTTGTGTTATATCCTGCTGCACAGTAATTTGTTTTCCATTTAGTCGTGTCCTGTGGATACTTTAATAGGTAGTAAATACTTTTGGGAGAACTCTTAAATTATTGGTGGTCTGCATGTGAATATATAGCGTGACTGGGTATTATCTCAATTTGCGCATTGCATTCTTGCAGCTACCAGTGTAGACAGAGCACTGATAGTCTCAAAGCTTATGATACATTTTCAGAAGGGTATAACTAGATTCATTACGTTATGTTGCTATAAAAGAAAGCACTCCGAAATTTAAAAAAAAACAAAAAAAAAAAAAACCGCTTATATTTTTTGAACATTAAAGAAAATGTTTGACGTTTATACTGCGAATTTCAAATTAAAAGATTTTAATTTTAGCAAGACAAGCTATGTACTTAAATGCTTTTTGGACTGAAACGGAAACGTAAAAAAAAATCAAGTAAAAGGCAATTATTAAATAAAACATAATTATGTAGTAGAGAATCGTTGAATGCATATTTGAGAAAATATTTGCTGATATATTTTATTCATTCAAGATAATTTATAATCTCTTGAACTTTGAAACACATACCTTTGTAACTGGATACACACTTCATAATATTCTAATCTTAACCTGCTGGTTTCCGAGTAACGCTATCCGTTTATTACAAGAACTGTGTCCAATGTATTTCATACTGTAGCGAAAATTTTGCCTTGCTGGCTGGAAGGTATTAGATAATTTAATAATTTTTACATACTGTTTGAATACAGTCAAACATGCATATTGGCCGAAATGTAATTCTGTAACAAGTATGTAGCCCATTTTTATTCATTCTTTATCAAATAAATTAGGATTTACTTTAACGTCTCGAAAAAAGTAAATATTTAGATTAAAACAATAATTAATAGTCTGAAGGAAATTTTAAGATTGCTTATATTAATCTTAGGTGTTGAATACCTATTGCCACTTGAATGGAACTATACTTGTTCGTTTCAGATATTTGTGCATCAAATGAAAATTCGACATTTCGACCACTGGCGGTTATAACTGCCAGTTACTGCGTACATGTACTGATCCCTTCTATCTACAAAAGGGCAGGGACTTCACCAACGTGTTTTGATTATTTAAGTAACTAAAGTCTAATATGCTAACGCCGTACTTATTAATAAAATCTTTGTATAAGTGATGTATTTTCGTATTTCTTAATTTGGCTTTCAAGATATATTGAAACGATAAATTATGTCTCCCCCACCCCCTCACACACACACGTAGAGGTAGGGGGGGTACATTTTGATGCTGTGCTTTCCGTCTGGATGGATGGATGACTTGATGTCAAATTGTGTTTGCTCCCTAACTTTGTCATTCTTTGATGGATTATGAAATAACTAAACAAAAATGTTATCCACCATGAGGCAATGTGTCATGCGCAAGTACCACCAAGATCAAGGTCACGTTTTGAACTGAAAGGTCAAGAACTGAGTCTTTTTTCGTGTCTGCACGATAACTTTGTCATTCCTTGATGGATTTTAGAATTATTTGGCAGAAATGTTAACCACTATGAGACAATGTACCATGTGCAAGAACCAGGTTCGCACCTTAAAGGGTAAAGGTCACTCTTTCCAGAACTTTTATCATTCCTAGATTGATTTTGAAATTATCTGGCAGAAATGTCAATCAACATGAAACGATGTGTCTTGTGCAGAAACTAGGTCCGTACCTTCACGGTCAAGGTAACATTTATGGGTGAAAGGTAAAAACTAAGTTGATCATTTTATTCTTTTCCGCTCCATAACTTTGTCATTCCTTAATGAATTTTGAAATAATTAGGCAGAAATATTAACCCTCAAAAGACGATATGTCAAGCGAAAGAAGTGTGCGCCTCCAAGGTCAAGGTCACACTTAGAGGTCGAATGTAAAAAATGAGGCTGTCGCATTCGGAGGAGAAAGCTGCTGTATTTTTTCTACATCAATTGTCAGGTGTACAGTTTTTCCTAACATTCGGGAAATATAGAGTTCGAGAAAATATGTTTGCCATCGCGAAAAGCGCATCACTTCTTCCGAATGTTAGAAAATTCTGTACATCTGAAGAAAGAATCAGCAGGACCAATGTGTTGGACATAATTTTCCACTCCGCATGCGCTATAAACCATTAAAATTTTCTCCTCCGAATCGAGGCAAAAAAAATGCTGCTTGCTACAGCCTAAATATCATCATTCACCACGTGGTATGGCCACCCTGTATTTATTCAGTTGTTTATAAATCAATAAAATAATCAATTAATCATTCATTCATTCATTTACAACTCTTTCACTGAAAACCCACAATCTTTTAATTTGTAATCTTTTCATTTATATATTTCAATATTAGTATTTTTGAATTTATTTATTTATTTATTTATTTATTTATTTATTTATTTATTTATTCAAATATAACTCTCTATCCCAAAAGATATAATTTAACTTTTTCTTTTTGAATTTCAAATCTCGAGGGAAGATCTTAGTACTTTTAATAGGAGTGTGGATTTCTGAGTAAGGATTTTCAAATGTCACTTTTTGTTTAGAAATTACACTTTACTCAAAGGAAGGTGGTTAAGTGATACAGGAAATTCAATGATTTTTCTTGAAAAAGGACATGAATAAAATGGGGAACAATTATCTAAAATAATATATAGTTTTCAACACTTAAACAGTGATACACCTTTACTAAAACAACTAATATCAACATCCTTGTTTGATACTGGAAGAATATGCATCATAAATCTTTCCTATCACTTAAGATATAACAAAACGGATGTCTTGGCAATTCTTTGGGGACGTTTTGGGAAGCCTGCGAACAGACGGTGCTATATCATTTCGTCTGAGCCATGTGTTGTCTGAATTAATCAGTCATACAAAAACAAGCAGATAACGTGTAGTTTCGAGATATTCACCTATGTATGATATCCTGTCTACGTTCGAAGATATATTAAGACGTTTCAGACATATTTATCATTTTGAGGTCAAAACATGTGAATCTCATGATAGTTCAAACACTGAAGTTCAATATTTGCTTTAGTATACTTATATTACATTTATATGATAAACCGAGTAATTTCAGAGAAGGTTACGTCAAATTAAACCAGTAGGACTATACTTGCTGCTTACCAATGTTTGATGTTATCGTGACAGCTTTCACAGCCGTTTGTTGTTCTTTTGTTAAATGAAAAATTAATGTTGTTGTAATTGAGTTCTCATTGTTACTTTGAACAAAAAAACAAAACAAAAATAAACAAACAAACAAAAACAATGAACACAACGTCTCTAGACTTAAGTGCGGATGTCATCAACCATTTGATTATTGATATCCGCTAAAATTAAGACTTGCTCTGATTATATGTTGAGATTAATTTGTTTAATTGTGAAAGTATTTTACTAACAAATCAGTAAAATCAATCGTTGAGAGTTTAGAGTGAAAACGTCAGGAGAAAAGGGACTCACTACTTCAGGCTTAACATTATAAATGAGTAAGGAGCATGCAACATCAAGAAAAGTCACTGAGGTTTTATCTAAATTTTCAAATTTCTACGGAACTAAGAACATTTTTATGTTAGATAGCATATGCAAAACTTGACTCGATAATAGGGGGCTTTAATTCCTAATCGCTGACATGAAAATAATCAAACATTTCTCATATCACATGAAAAATTCAAACAGATCACGGATAAAAACACATCCGTTACTGATAAAAAACGTAGCCTAATATAAGTAGGGTTCTAAACTGACAGTTAAAGTCAGGCAAGTACACAGGAAATTTAGAATTTATCAAGGTTCAACAAGATTGAATTGCTGATTGCTGATTGCAGCTCCGCTTCGGATATGTTAAATCAACAGAAATCATGTGATTCGTAATCCGAGATATATACTGTACTTTATTAACATATTCGATTATTTGTGTTTCTTTTTCAAAAGCTATAATGAAAACATCTTGCTTGAGAAGAAAGTGTAACTACATCATTTGGAATTATTAAGATATCCCTTTAAGATTAATAATGCACATTTTGAACAGTCTTGTTTTTAATGAAGTCGTAATTTAAGATTCTGTTCGGTTAGTTTTAGTTTTGTTCGCAAGTAAAATGTATGTAATTGTATAGTACAATTAATACAGACAAAGGGAGAACAGTCATTTTACTTGGTAAATCTTACTAATTAAAAATATATTTTTTTTTCTTGAATGCAGGATAAAATCTATTATGTACTGATACACCATCTGACGGCAACTGTGACCTTCGGAGCAAATGCAAGTAAACTGCTTGCCCACAGATTATGTAGCTATTAATTCACTTTATTCTTGCAGGAAACAAAACTGTTTGAATATAAAAACTAGAACTAATTTATTCTTTTCAGTCCTCTGATAAATTTGTTTTAAATATATATTTTTTTAATCTATACCTGGTTTAAGCGTCAAAACAGCTCTCTCTTTCTCTCTCGCTCTGGCTCTCGTTAAACAAAAAGTGCATATCATCAAATATGTGAGAGGGCCATTTGCCAAAAACGATAATGAACCATCAAATTGTTTAGTATGGTACATTAACACAATGTTTGGTTGAGATGGTAGAATTAAAAAGCTATTTTAACTCAGTTTTTTTCAGTTTATATTCCTTATTATCACGTCCCTGTTCTTCCAGTAAAGCAAAGGTTTTAGTTTCTGATCATCAGAAAAGTGCAAAAACTAATTTTTAAAAAATGAATAAATAACAAATAAAAGTACAATATAGTAAACGTTTTTCAAACTATGAAATAATGCAACATTAGTTTGTATGTGTTAATAAAGAATATATGTAGGTGATGAGTAGCTTTAACTGTTCCCCGGATTTGATTAAATGCAAAATAATAATAATAATAACAATACCTAAACTGATGTCTAAAGAGCAGCCCCATGTGAAATGTTTTAAAGCTGGGTTAGAACGATGAGAACAATCTTTGAGTCTGTATTTAATGGTTACCGAAGCCTGTTATTAAAACCGAACAGCTGGCTATAAAATCACGTAATTTCACGTATAACTTCGTCTCTTATGATGCTGAAATTTATTAGAACACTCTCAGACGTTCAATTAAACATTTAAAAGTATTATTTAAACAATTTCCGTGTGAAGAGACATTGTAATTATTGTTTGTTAACTAATTACAGAATCAGAATGAGTTATTTGTTATCGTTTATTTTGTTTTTATTTTCTACTAAACTTGATCATCAATAGTATTTAGAATCACCTTTTCCCCACTCGGCAGTTATTCATCGAACTAAATTACTTTAAACTAAGTTTAATATGTTTAATGGATTACACTGCTTTTACAGAAAATGACAAAAATTAAATCTATGGAAATTCGACTACTCTGTATTTATTTATTTTATGTAATAAACTTTCATACAAGTGTAGTAAATGAATAGAAACTGAGAGAGTTACTTATTTAAGTCTGATACCTTTACATTGAGATCCACTTTAAAATTATTTCCAAATTCCAGAATTATTTCCCCAACTCTAGACATTTGTTGCATTTTAGTATATTCACAATATCATGTTTTGTCAAAGAGTAGCCACCATTTTGAAAGTTCTTTCTTTTAAGTTATTAAAAAATATAATAAATATTAAAACCAAACAGACAAAATTAAAAAGCGAACTAAAAAGTTTTTAAATCATACTCAAAATTGATATCGATTGCCGCCTTGGTTTTACATTTCAACTGGTCATCAGTAACATCATAACGATCAAGAACTTTACCACTTCAACATTATATTTATTACAATCTTAGTATCTAAGATAGCTAAGCTATGGGCACAAAACGAGAAGAAAGGATCTGGGCCACATGTATTCTAGATAAAAGCTAGTAAATTACGTAATTTCTTATTTTAATCGAATACATGTATTTTACCATCCACATGTGAAAATCCAGTGATAGCTTAATCAGTGTAGTTTTAATATGTTATTAATATATTTTATCCGATTGTTTTTTGTTGTTGTTTTTTTTGCTCGCCTGACCACTTTGTGTGACAGCAAGCAAGTGCTTCACTTTTCTTAAGAATTATTTTCAAAAGATGCGATTCCACTCCCCTCCAACCGCCGCCCCATCCCTTCCCCAAATACAAACCCATTTAAGTCTATATTTATTTGTAAAAACATCACAAAATAATCGTTTTTATCAATTATCATTTTATCATATAATCAAATTTCAACTACTTACAAAATAGTGCCTGCATAGGAACAGTTACTGTCAAACATTTCAGCTTATTATTTAAGGAAGTTCGAGTAAGAATATAAGATTATTCCTTTGGAACAGCCTTTAGTACCAAATATGCAAGCAACCCGCGAGTTTAAACCGCTAAAAGAAAAAAATAACATTATTCGTTGATATAATCCAAATTTGAATTCTGTGAACATGACTACAAACAAATGTGTAGGTCTGAAGATTTTGTAAAACTATAGCTGAATACAACCTAGAAAGACATAAGAAATTTTATTAAAGTTGATGTAGAAAAAATTGCAACTACTATATTGATAGGATACAATTTTGAAATTGTCTAAAAAATCTCATGGAACTTCTCCCGTTGAATTTATTTTTTTTAAATCTTTACTTTCCTGTAGCATTTCAATGTCTTTACGAATAGGAAACGTTCTACCAGGTTGTTTTTATAATTTTGTATTGGATGATTAAATGTTTCGATGTCAACACGTGCTTAAATGTCATTAGTTTTCACCATAGAAATAAAAAAATACGATATGATAATAGACATGGTATTGATTGGTGATATAAATAAAACGTTGCCCTCAGAAACTGCCATTTACCATATACCAATCTCTTTGCTTGGCTTATTTGATCAATGATTCTGACCGATATGTCTAGCTCACAACTGTCCATCAAAGTAAACTTTAAAGTAGGAAGAACGTATAAAACAAACTTCTCAACTATAATCTTAACCAAAGTTGTGTCAGTTATATTTGAACAATTTCGTTCTCTCTCAAACACTCGTTCAAATAACAATGCACTTCAGAAGTCGTGTGAGGCCTATTTGCCTACAAAAAATAAAGAAGTATTTCATGGAATTTGTTTGGCACCTTTACGCATTATTTGACTGAGGTGGTAGAACGTGAATGTAGACTATAATTGCATTTTTGTTTTCCTCCTCTCATGTTCCCTAACAAAAGTCAAAGAACTTTCAGATATTCTACTGGTAAATTAGTAATAAGTGACAAGCATTCATGTTTTCTACCTCGTCGAATGTCATGTGAAACCTGTATGTATGTGTGTAGCATAGTAACATGACCATGGGCTATAAGTAACTAACATAGATTTTTTTTCAAATTTTCAATTTAATAAACCGTCAAATCCTTTGCATTGTATAGTGGTCCTGTACCAAAATCAAGGCGACAACGATGTATAGGAAGTGAGCAGTAGCAGTACGCAGCAGTAGAAAAATTTGAAGTTGGCAGTAGCAGTAGCAGTAAACAAAACGTGAAGTTGGCAGTAGCAGTAACAGCAGAAGCAGTGAACAAAACGTGAAGTTGGCAGTAGCAGTAACAGCAGTAGCAGTAAGAAAAACATTAAGTTGGCAGTAGCAGTAACAGTAGTAGCAGTAGGCAAAACATGAAGTTGGCAGTAGCAGTAACAGCAGTAGCAGTAAGCAAAACGTGAAGTTGGCAGTAGCAGTAACAGCAGTAGCAGTAAACAAAACGTGAAGTTGGCAGTAGCAGTAACAGCAGTAGCAGTAAACAAAACGTGAAGTTGGCAGTAGCAGTAACAGCAGTAGCAGTAAGAAACTCTGAAAGTCTGCGAGAGTGTTTGAAACAGTCTCAGACCGGTGCAATCGGGATGGTCGCTAGACTTTCTAGATTGGCACCAAATTCCTGAAAGTTTGCAATAATGTCAGAAACAGTAGCAGACCGTAGCAGTAGACACCGGAGGGTCCCTTTAAAATAAAAAATGACATTTTCTCAACAACATTCCTGAAAGTCTACGAGAGGGTCAGAAACAGTTGCAGACCGGTATTATTGACCCAGGAGGATGGCTAGACCTTAAAAATGACATTTTTCCAATTGGCACCAAAATTCCTGAAAGTCTGCGAGAGTGTCAGAAACAGTTACAGACCAGTAAAATCGACACGGGAGGGTCCCTAGATATTAAAAATGACATTTTCCCGATTTGCGCCAAAATTCCTGGAAGTCTTAGAGAGTGTCAGAAACAGTCTCAGAACGGTTAAATCAACTTGGGAGGGTCCCTTGACCTTAAAAAATGACATTTTCCAAGTGGCACCAAAATTCCTGAAAGTCTGTGAGAGTGTCAGAAACAGCCGCAGACCGGTAAAATCGACTTAGGGTGGGGGGTCCCTAGACATTAAAATTGACATTTACCCGATTGGCACCAAAATTCCTTAAAGTCTGCGAGAGTGTCAGAAACAGTCGCAGACCGATAAAATCGACTTGGGAAGGTCCATAGATATCAAAAATGAAATTTTCCCAAGTGGCACCAAAATTCCTTAAAGTCTGCGAGAGTGTCAGAAACAGTCGCAGACCGGTAAAATCGACTTAAGAGTGTCCCAAGACATTAAAAATGACATTTTCCGATTGGCACCAAAATTCATGAAAATTTGCAAGAGTGTCAGAAACAGGCGCATACCTACGCAATAGACTCGGGAGGGTCTGTTGATGATTAAACATGTTTTATTTTCATTGAAACTTTCCAGACTTTTAAAGAGGCTGTACTCCAGATTTAACATAAAAAAATTTCATGCCGTGAGATTATAACAACATAATGTTTTACTTCAAAACTGATTATAAAAGTCAAAATAGATTAAAAAAAAATATTTTCGCTCCAGCCTGATTTGAACTCTGGACCCTCATGTTAACAAAATATTTCCAACGCTTTTACTGTCACCACCATCGCCGATGTGGTATTACAGATATTTACTCTAAATCGTATACGATATAGTTATACCGTCGCGTTACGGTATAGCACTTTGAAAGGGAAAAATCAATTTAAAATGTAATTATTTGACTTATTTTTTGTCAGTAAGTTATTTTTTAAGCATTAGTCATAAATATTACACGAACTTTATAATACAAGAAAACTTTCTTTTTTTGTCATCTGGAGCACAGCCCCTTTAAGACTTACTTACTGCTACTGCTGTTACTGCTCCTGCCAGCTTCACGTTTTGTTTACTGCTACTGTTGTTACTGCTACTGCCAACTTCACGTTTCCTTTACTGTTACTGCTGTTACTGCTACTGCCAACTTCACGTTTTGTTTACTGCTACTGATGTTACTGCTACTGCCAACTTCACGTTTTGTTTACTGCTACTGCTGTTACTGCTACTGCCAACTTCACGTTTTGCTTCTGCTACTGCTGCTACTGCTACTGCCAACTTCACGTTTTGCCTACTGCTACTGCTGTTACTGCTACTGCCAACTTCACGTTTTGCCTACTGCTACTGCTGTTACTGCTACTGTCAGCTTCACGTTTTGTTTACTGCTACTGCTGTTACTGCTACTGCCAACTTCACGTTTTGCTTACTGCTACTGCTGTTTCTGCTACTGCCAACTTCACGTTTGATTTAATTTTCTTCTGCCAACAGCTACTGCGTACTGCTACTGCCAACTTCCTATTAGTGCCACAACGTCGAAAATGACAAAAATGAAAAAGGGGTCAATAGTTATATAAATATAAATGGAAAAACTATAAATTGGCAAAATAATTTCGGGACGAATCTTCATGTTCACATATTTAACTTTGTACTTCATGCGGTATATTTTTGAAGCTATGTGTAAGAAAACCTAACCACAGTTTAGCATGTAGATTTAGACTTCAACATTGGATGAACTTTATCTTAATCTTCAGCTACAACTTTGAATTTAAATTACGTAAAAGTTTTACTTACATATTTCAACTTTCTCTTTTGGTGACCATGACCTACCAACAATTAACTACCAACATGACACCGACATCCCTGAATTTTGGACCACATGTATAGATTGGCATGTAAATTTAAACTTTCACTGTGACTGTCCTAGACATTCTGATTTCATTGGCCCAGTCGGGTGTGTCACTAGTTACAAATCCGAATGATATTTATACAATATAAAATCTTGTCAGGTGATAAAGGACAAAGTCTGAGCTTGATATTAAGCGAGCAAACGTTGGATAATTGGGTGTCTTATATCTTAGTAATTTAGAACTTAGAATTTCCTTAGCAAAATTTCTAGTAAATGTAGGAAGTATTAAACCAGCAAGGGAGATATTGTTCCATCATTTTTAATAAAACTGTGTGAATAGAGAGTATATCAACCACCATTTTATTTACCTATAAAACTGTAACAATATTCTACAAATATGTACTTCTAAATATCTCCGATAGCACGATATGACAAGGAAACGGTAAGAAAATATACAAACTATGTGTTCCGAAGATAACATCATTCTACTTAAAACAATCACGAATGCTTTTATATCTAGATAAAAAAACACGAAGCTCTAAACATATTTATCACCCTACTACCTTTCTATAATAACAGCTTATGATTTTATTATCAGCGTCATTTCAATTTCATGGTATTCCAAAGTACACACTTGTACTATGAGCTTTTCAAAATATGACAAATTTAAATATTCATACCTTATCAGACTTGATGTTTACAGAAACCCACTGTCTTTCTTAGTCTTACAGTAAAATCAACATAAATGCAGTAAGTAATTATTCACCGTATGACTGCAGGCAAAAAAAAACACCTTCTTATATTTAATAGTCATTAACGTATGACAAAGTACTTTAAAGATAAGTTTGTCAACGGCCCGAAGCTCTGGACAGGTAAAATGCCATGATGTTTGTAATAACATTTCATTTATGTTCACTTTGTGTTTCGTTTGTCGACAGTTGTTACGTGTTTATATTTCGAACAATTACAGGCTGCATTGATGATGTTTTCATTGTCAGAAGATAAAATTTATCAAATCTTCATAGCTCTTAAATTTTGTAAGGCTGTTGGTTTTGCTCGTTGTTTTTCAAGACAAAGTTTCAACAAATTTGTCTTGGGATCTACTTTTGGCATTTTTATATAATAAGAGTGCTTTACAGCTAAAATATTAATTCCACTGTCAGTGGCTTTTAAACACTATAATGATTGCATTATGCTAAAACTGACGTTTGTTTAATAAGATGCCAAATGCGGTCATTTTTTTTTTAAATTACAGATATTTACTTTTCTCAAAGATGCTTTGTAATGAACTTCCTAATTTTTTTGTCTTCTTTTTTCCCATACAATTATATTGTTTCGTTTAAAATGACAGCGACAAAGACAAAAAATCGGTAGAACCGATGGATGCTTCCCGAATAAATGCCAATTCCAAAAGGGCTATTGTTAAATATGTATTTTTTTAAAGTATGAAAAATAACAAAGGTCAATAACTCCTAAATTATGCAAAATAGAGTTACGGTTCTTGCAAGCTGCACTTTTCCTCATAGAGATCTATCTACAAATAAAGTTTCATGTTAATATCTCTTATACTTTGTGAGATATGCACCGGACAAAAACTAAGTATGAGAAATGTCAAAAGGCAATAACTCAAAAATTAATAAAGCAAGAGTTATGGTTCTTGTACACTGCACTGCTCATCAATGAGATCTATCTACTTATGAAGTTTCAACTTGATAACTCTTAACTTTGTGAAAAAATAAGTATGAGAAATTTCAAAGGGCAATAACTCAAAAGTTAATAAAGCAAGAGTTCTTGTGCACTGCACTGCTCCTTAATGAGATCTAATTACCTATGAAATTTGGTCTTGATATCTCTCATAGTTTTTGTGTTGTGCTCCGGACAAAATTATGACGGACGGACGGACGGGACGGACGGACAGACAAAGCGGCAACTATATGCTCGGCCTTCGGGGAGCATAAAAACAAAGTTTCTTTTTTTAAATGATATTTCCTTGGATGTTTTATTCAAAATGTCAAAACAAATATAATTAATAATTATTTTATCTGAAGCTATTTTAGTGCACTCACTGATAAAACTGTTTCAATCTAACACTGTTGCCAAGACAATGTTGATGATTCTTCTATCGTCCTGTTTTAATAGAAACAGAGACAGCACTGAAGTCCGGAATTGTGTTTATATAAAAAAAAAGTAACATGGTGCATTTATCTTTTGATGTCTTAAACTATCAGAAAGAAGATTTCACAATTTTTTTGACAGGTAAAATGAATCTTCAAAATGTTCTTGTCTTTAAATTAACAGTTTTAGATATTTTGTAATATACATTATATAATAAATAACCGTCATCGGTTAAATCCAATTTAAATATCAAAGTAAGAAAAGAATATCACATTTATAAAAAAGGAAGGAATGCAAACAGTAACCACCTGGAACGATGTCTTGTTTTATACACTCTTTCCAGGAACTTTAACTTTGCCATTTTATTTGTTTCAATGTTTTATTTGTTTTGCTTCATAAAATTCGATCCAGTTTGGCAAAAAGATATTTAAATATATTTACATAACTTTATCTTTACAGAAACTATTCATCCCGAATTGAGATCTTAGCTTTTTTTTGGATCCATATACAATGAACTCTGTCTTGCCTAAACAAACAACTTAATACAAACAATCAAATCACAGACAGTTCGCAGTTGACTACTTAGCAGATGTTGGTTGAATTAAACCTTTCTACACTTCCTGTCGTTCTCAACTACATCAATATTTCCTACATTAAATGTCGAGACAAAATCTCTAGATACCTTTAGATAACCAAGAACACAAAGGTGATTTTTTTGTCTTTACCTAGAAAATGTTAAAATACAAAGTAATTCTTAAAACCATTGTTTTCAAAATTGTATTCATTTAGATAAAAAAATAAATTAGTTTGTATGGTAAAAAAAGAGAACTCAGAGATGTATGTTTTCAACAAAAGACTATATTAAGCCGGCCTACCATCCAAGTGAACTATGTGATAGAACATCTCCATCTGATTTTTATAAAACAATTTCAGTTTTTATTATTTAAATAATTTTTTTTTCGGCATGATTCTTAATCTATAATTTTGACATACTTCTTTACATTACATCGAGGTATTGCAATTTGCAGTATGTCGTGAAAGTCTTTGGTCGTAATCGTTGCATCCCAGACGCAAGTATTTTTAAATGAGATACTCTGGTTTCAAACCTTTTCACAGAAACAACACGAGATGTATGTCAAATAAGCTTTGATGTCTCACGTTAATGTTCCATTTTATAATTAAAGAAACATTACAAGACAAATCTAAAAACAAATGAGTCTTTTATGCCTCTTCGACGTGAGCTTCAAGCTTATGTCATATATTTGAGACATAAGCAGTAGTCTAATGGCATTATTTGACTTGTTTGCACGAGAGAAATTCCTAAATACTTTCTCATTTGGCGTATTCACGAGGAAGTCAGGGATAAGATATGAGCTTGTTGACATCTGTATCACTTTAACCTAGGAGTATGTTCCTTATACAAACATATCAGTTTGAAAATTCTTGGTTTCTTAATTTAAAAAAAAATGATAGTAAAATAATGAAGACATTGAAATATCAAGTGGTATTATTTGTGTATTATACAAAGTAACATAGTGCTAAACTGCTCGTTCGAAGCTAGCATTGAAAATAAATAATACATCATGAATTGAAATTTGCTATATTTAAGCATTGAAATACGAATTAAAGAAGTTTCGACGAGGCAAAACTTCGCAGCGCTGTTCAGGTGTTATTTTTGCCTGTATGCTTTCTGCATGCTTACTCAAAATCATTTTGGCTGTGATTTGATGACAGATAAGATTACTCAAAATTTAAATCTCTTAGACCTTGCTATTTTTTACGAATCTGGGTCGTAATAAATAGCAAAAATTGACAAAAAAAAAGTTTAAAAAAAACCGTTATAGGGATAAATGTAGAGTAGTATGCTGCAAGCCATAAATGTATAAAAGTACATCTGTATATAGATAGGAAGCATATTAATACAACTTATATATGGCAGAGGACAACTTCTGTTCTATGTCATTTTATGACGTCTATGCATTAATGACCACCCGTAAATTGTGATTATGTAACGCCTACAGTCTTGCTAAATTGATTGAGACAATAAACTTGTAAAGGGTCTTTTTCACGAACATCAATATTTGAGTACACCATGCTAGTATTATCTGTTAAAATGAATATAGTTTGTATAAAGTCCCAATCAAATGCATCGATAAGTGACAGAAATATTCTTAATGTATTCAATGTGAAAAAGGGGAATATCTTTGTGAAATCAAAGGTAAGAGGTATGGGACATGACATGTGAACTGGTCTTTTGAGTATCAAAATATGTTTAAAGTTTAAAATGGATATCTATAGGGTTTCAAAAGTATGTCACCATTTTTGCAATATTTCAAGTCTCTGGAGGATCCAGTTATTGCGGAAGACGGATTGATGGACGGACTGAGGACAAACCTATAGTCAAATATTGGCAAATATTTGTTTGTAATTTTTTAGGGTAAATGATGTGTTTAAATTAAACAGAGAAATGGATTGTAATTAACATAATTTTGCATAATTTTCAATAATAACAGCATTAAAATTGATTTATTAAAATGAAGCCTTATTAAATAAGTGCTGAGAACGTCAACAATTTGAACAATTCACCAGAATTCTGAAAAAGCCTTTACTACCAGCAGGCTATGTGAGCGTTGCATAAATAACTGTGTATTGCTCCATCTATCTTTTATTTAGATCGTCGGTAACAGTTGCCCATATGACTGACGCCCCATGAAGAGGTTGGTGGGAATAGAGCAAGGTACAAAAAGCGTCCCATTCTTAGCATCTTAATATAATATATAAGATACTTTATCAAGCAATGTATTTACTTATTTTACTTTGAAAACCAGGATAGTCTTCCGAAAGAACGTTGCAATATGAACTAGATATAGGTCAAAACGAAGAAGATATAATACTGACACACTGAATGTGAAGACTATGTTAATTTATTTCAGGTAACATTTGGTTACGTAATTTGTTCTATCTGGATAGCGTTGATAAACTTGTTGATATCCTGAAAGAGCGTTACATGATTAAGCTTAGTCGCCCGCACGGGTGTCGTTAACAATACTAAGTGTAAAATCAATTTTTCAACCGCGTAAACAGGACCTCAGTTAAAGCCCTGGTGTAAATTATGATCATACTATCATATATATATATATATATATATATATATATATATATATATATATATATATATATATATATATATATACTACACAATAGCATGTATGTAACCTAGGAGCGGATCGGTGGTCTGGTGGTAACGCGCTGGATTTGTAACCCGGGGGTCCCGAGGTCGAACCCCAGCTCCTCCACTAACATTACTATCTTTTCGGATGAGACGTTAAACCGAGGTCCCATGTATCAGTTCTCTACACTGAGCATGGGATGCTTTCTGTAACTTGCTCTACCCCCACAACATAAAATAACTAACCTCTTCAGGGGGTGTCGGTCATATGGGCAACCGGTACCGACGATAAATGAGCTCAGATAGATAGATATGTCAACTGTTATGTTTTGAAAGCGTGTATCTTTTGGGTTGAAAATGGGACAAAACAAGTAAAACAGTCTGTTATCATGGTTATCATGATTATTGATAACTAATAAACAATGTAGAAATGTTATTAAGTGATAGGGGGTTAAATGACCCTTTTCTAGTGTTCAAGTCTTAAAAGAGTCTTAAATTTTCCAGAACTATGCTCTGTAAGAAACTGCTAATTTCGCATCAAAATCCATAGTTTATACCCGGGCTCGAACTCAGTTAATTCAATGAGAGGTTACTGACTTGTTTCTAATGGATTTAAGTAAGCAGGAATTGTTGCTTTATTGAAAAAGTAGTTTCTCGTGATGTTGTTGACTCGTGACTGCACAGTGTGATTTTTAAATAATATGATATTTCACATTTCAAATAATATGACTTTAACAAGTATGATTTTAGCCAGTCTTTACTATGTAGATAGTCATTTTTCAAATGGAAGAAAAAATTACATCACTTTTTCGCCTAGTTTTCACCATGTACAGTGTATAAACTTTTTACTGCTGAAAAATTTTAATGAGCTAAATTTTTACTGACATTTTCAATATGTAAAAATAAAAATCATAAACAGCGAAATCTTCTGCTGTTGTTGTTTTTTCCCCCAAATATTCGTAAAATTTCACAGCAATAAAAATAACCTGTTATATGGTATTCTAAAATTCTAAGACGAAGAACACATGTCAGACGCCGTGACTTATGATGAACTGATTTCAACTCCAACCGTTTTTTTTATTTCCTTAGAACATTGTCTCGGCCCTTTTTTATCAGATCTTTTCAAATTTCCCACTTTTTACATCGGTCAGAGTTGTCAGTAATAAATGACGGTTAGAAGACATAATTAATTGTGTAACTGGCTGTCAGTCACGGTCACACCGGCAACATTCTTGATAAAATGCTTTTATCACATATTTCTGTATGGAAAATTGCCAGTATTATATTCCTATATGTACAATTGGAGCGGGGTTAGTGTTATCCAATATTATGTTATTCTATGTTTTGATTGGCTGTTAGAAGATCCGATTATTGCCGACGCATTAAGTATTTTTACGATGTGCTACCTGTTGAATCAATTTGCGAAGTTGTGTTATTCCGGAAATCCTCGGAGAGAATCACGTGACTGTCTGGTAATATTGTGTAGGAACGTTGGATGTTATTGTTTTGAAATCTATTAATAGTAACAAGTAACTGATAAGAGATACAGGTAACCTTTTGAACGTTGGCAAAATTATGACGGTTGATAACAATGCAAAACATAGTAATTTTGTAATTACCGTTTGAAAGTCATTTTTCATCAAACAGTAAAGTATTTTATATCATCAAACAGTAAAGTATTTTATATCATTTTAAAGGTCTGTAAACTCATATTTAACATATTTAAAACATAATTGTCAAAACTGTTTTCTTTTTTTTTTGTAAATGGTTAAACTTAGTGCATCTAAGCTGCTAGAAAAATGCTGAAACGACAGGTATAAATTAGTTTAGTTTTCTTTTCTTAAAGCAAAAATTCCAAATCTGCTTATATTTTCAAATTATGAATTTAAAGAGCCTTCAAATGATGTAAAATGATAAATGTTTATGATTAATGTTTTCAATTAATAGAATTCGGCTCATGAAGAAAATGTTTATCTAAAATTAAAAATTCTGTCTGGTTCCCGATCGTACTTTGCTACGACAGTGACTGTGTCTCACCTGCTCTTTATGTTGAATTATATCAAAGTAATCAAAGCATGGTCATAGTTAATTATCAACACTGATATTACAAGTATATTTGTTATTCTGTTCAAGCATGTTTGTTATTCTGTTCAAGCATGTTATTCCATGAAATTCATGTTATTTTGTTACTTAACAAAACAAACAAAGTTTCAGTATCATAATTATCATCATTAATATCAAGAGATATATGGAAAAAAAGGTTGAACAAATATGTTGTTGTTGTTCTTCAAAAAATGTGCATTACCTTAGACAGGTCTTCATTTTAAAGATATACATTAAATTTCTTTTTAGGCATCTGCAAACAAAATAGTATGCTGTAATTTAAGGTTCCCTAAACATACAGTAAAAAACCGTACACTCAAATGGACTCAAGTTCATTTGAATTTTTCTTGTTTAAATGTTCTTTAAACTATTTCACACACTAAATTCAACTGCACACACGGACGTTTATAACGAGTCCGGATTACAAAACGCTGAAAATATCAATTTTTGTATTCTCATCGGTATAACTTTGGTACATTTCCACTTTTCTCGTCAATGCCGACAGTTCAGTAGAATATGCGCTGTGTCTTATGTTTTCAACCAGCTAAGAGCACACCTCAAACGATTCTGCCTAAGACCTTATTAACGTCACCAAAAGTCTGATCGCTCCGCCACGACGGCCTCTCAATCTCATAAAACTGTCTATCTGTCTTGGGTAAAGCTTAACTGATATAAATGCCTAAAATAAAATGTTGCAAAATGCTAAGAAATTACTTCTGATATCATATTATTTTGAATATTTTTTTACAACTGACTTTTTCTTTTTCTGATGCCTATTTCTTGCATTTTAGACGCTTCAAATTCTGTATTGAAATCCGACTCCCATTTAGACGCTTCAATTGTATTCATGGCTGTTTTGTTACGACCTAGACAAAATTTATTGACTTTATTTATTACATACCTGAAATACTGAACCTCTTCATGGGATATTGTTAATTGGTTAGGATCTTTAACTTGATTATCTCCAATGCAAGTTCGAAAATGGGTTATATGGGCTAAAACACTAGGTCAGCAGGCCAAATCAAAGGAAAACATTTTTAACTTTCTAGAGGCCACAATTTTTGTTCACATTACATGAAAATGTCCCTGAATATATCTAGGTCAAGTTCAAATATGGGTTAAGTTTGTTCAGAAACTTGGTCACAGGGTCAAAACACAGATTTACCTTGTAAAGATGAATGTCATGAAAACCGGGCAGATTTTTTTTCTTGATGATGTTTAGGTATAGTTTGAATATGGGTCATCTCTTTTTCTGATCCAACCACATCCTGTCATGGGTTCCACAGTTATGGTCCCTTAGCAATGACATGCAGTAGAAGGATTAAGGGCCATCATAGCCCGCTTGCTGAATAAGTCTAAATGGAATTGAAGTTGCTCAGAATGTTTGCCTTAATGATATCTCGGTCAAGTTCAAAACCACGTCATGTATGATCAGAAACAGGTTCACCAGGACAAATCATAGGACAACCTTGATAACACTCTAGAGACAACAGTTTTGAGCAAGTCTTCATAGAACTTGCTCAGAATATTACCCTTGGTTATATCTGGGTGAAAGTTGAAACTGGGTCATTTGGGATCAAAAACTAGGTCTCCAAAAACCTGAACATTGGATTTAAACTTTAGCCATGTTATACCTAAACAACCTGTATCACAAAATTACCTTGGGGGGAAATACATAAAAGCCACATGTAACAAGATATGAGACTGGTTAAGACGAAAACAACTGATTCTTTGCCGCAGTGATATGAGAAACACTGTGAAATAATGAGCCGTTGATTATGTTATCAGGACAATAGTTAGTTGGTGCTAGATTTATTTTGACAAAATTTCTTAATTGATAACAGTCCGATTATTCTCACTTTAATGTTATTGTTGTATCTGCAACATGTGGATTTTAGTTACAGGTATTCCAGTCATTTGTTGAATACGAGAACTAGGTATTGAATGTACATGTAGTGTGGAATTTCATTCATGAATAAATTGACTTTAGGTCATAATAAATTCATGGGTAAATGCACGTAATAAAAACTTGTAATTAAAATGCAGTTAACATTATATATTTACAGTCATTTTTTATTTCATAAGATGATATTAATTTTATTTACAAAAAGGGAGGAGTTCTATTACATGATTAAAATACCTATTGCTCTAAATAAACAATTACTCATTTGCGAAATATACACTACAGTCTGAATCTAATACAGATACTTGCCTCTCTCATAGCATAGTGAATTTAGCCAAACGTAGTTGTTTTTGTTTTTTCTTCATTTTTGTAAAGGTTGATCACGGGGCAGAGGAGTACTCACGTGAGCGATATAGGACCATCACCACCCTCTTGTTCAGAACTTTTATCCATAAATGGACGACTATGTTTTAATTTTACACGGTGTAAACAGGACAATGAGTCATAGTGCAGTGTACAAGACCAATTATTTTCTAATTCGCTTGCTCAAACGAAAATAAATTATTTATTCTCTTTAAAAGCTATTCAGCATAATAATCAAGGAGACATTATCAGGATTGGCCAATTGCATTGCTTTTATTTCATCGAAAAATACATGAATAAATTCAAACATAAATCATGAAATGGACTCTGCCTCTTCTCACTTTGAAAACATCACCTGTTAAAGATAACAGAAAAATATATTTCTATGAACATGAGCTTCTTTACAACAATAAACTGATATGATACCAGTGTACTCAAGCAAATTGTAGGGGTGGGAGGGATAGGATGAAAAAAGAACATGTGCACCAAGCAGTGCAATTACCTCGAGTGATTTGAAAACACCTTTCGATACTTTATATAGAAATCCGATACGCTTAGTGAATGCACGAAAATCTCGTGCTAGACAGTTTGTATACAGTTACTATATTACAACATATCTTAATAGCTCTAACAAAAATAAATACATTTACTCTCTATTTAAAATGTTTGAAATAATTAGATAAATTTCTGAATTTGCTGGATGAAACGGTGTGGTGGGGTATTAATCACCTTCGCTGACAGCTTTAGTTGAGAATGACTAAAGGTAATTTTAACCAGTTTCATTTGTCAAACTTGTATTACTGTCAGTTAATGCATCAACATAGTAGGTCAGATAAGTTTTGGAATTGCTTCTATTGTTAATAAAATTCTGTCATTCTTTACCATGAAATGGTATCAACTGGATTATCCTGACATTCCATTTCTAGAATAAACTTATTTCATTGCAGACTTGTTAATGTTCTGTGGTTAACTCTTGTTCATTCTGGCCTATGTTTTAATATATATGAATAGATAGCATATATAATCTCAAAAATGCACAAACTACAGTTGCAAGAAGTTAGCCCAGCCAGGAATTACACTTTAGCATCTGTTTTGAATAAACCAGATACCTCTGTCCAACCAAATGTTGACTGCTAATGCCGTCTCTTTCAATTATGCAATCAAAGTGAGTGTAACTTTGATTCTTGTTGACAAAAAAGGCATATTTAAATGTTGAGCTTTTATCATTTAAATGAACATTACTGCAAACAGAAAGTCATGTATCATTCATAGACTGTCACATTCAAGTAAATGAGTCACTACTGGAGAAACAGCTGTCTGTGGAGTTACTGTCTGAAGCAATGTCTAATCTGTTTCTGTAAATTCCATATGGATGATCAAATTCAGCAGATATTTTTGCAACATGAACAAATCTGAGCACACACATCACAATACAGGTGCTTTTCAATTGGGCATGGTTTTGAGTTATATGCTGACAGAAGAACTTCTCTTCTGTATTTTGAATTATTTTCAGCATAAGCCTTTATGTCTGTATCGGTTCCTTTACACTGCATTTTGTTGTAAATAAGTAGAGCCATTGATTACTCCCCATCTCGTCCAGTCCTTCCGTGTACTAAACTGTCCATGTTCTTTGGAGGTCCATAATGGCTGAGATCGTGAACGCCTTGGAAGGTCACCCCCATCCCGGCAGCACTTGTTGCGACAACAATGCGGATGTTTCCAATTACATCACACATTTTATGTTTTATTAAACAGAATCACTTGTACATAAATGAAACATTTCAGTGCAATGAATATTAGAATGAAGTTCAAGCAGAAACGTAGTAAAGATCATACTGCACTGTTTCATGGATGAACAAAATATAATATATATCTTTTTTTCTCTGAAATTAGTGAAGTCGAAAACTGCAATATTTCTAACAAAGGCAAAGTTGATTTTTTTAAGGAACAGTTTAGTATTTTGACGATCTGCTTACTAATAATCTCATAACATCCCTTCATACAGAATTTCTTCTGTAGCTGCTTTCTTGCAGCCCTGATAAGCTCTAGCACTTATAAGTAGCATTTGTAATAGAAGCAGTGAACGCACTTCACCTAGTTGCTCGTACCAGCTTCGGAATGGAATATCCTCATTGTCAGACTCACCCCAGAAAAAAAGGTTGTACATGATGAGCTATAATGTGTAAACTTAGTAATACCTGAAAAGTACAGTTTTGGCAAAGTTATTTCGACTGATCAGTAGAAAGACAAGTATTTTCAGCTGAAATGATATACCGTTTTTAAACTTTATGAAATGAGCCACTGAATCAATCTTTTTAATTAAGTAGATATGTTACCTTAAACTGTTTCTGTAATACTTAAGGATATCTGACTTGCTGGTGCTCTAAATCAAGACAATGGACACACTCTGACAGTCTGAAGTGTTTTTACCTTCAATACTGATCTTTTACCGTTACAAAATATTAAACTGTTACAATGATAGTCTAAACATACCAGTGCAGGACAGTGTGTGCTTCATCTACCACTGTAAGTCTAATGCTAGAGCTAACAACTAATATATCTCTCCATTTGGTGACACCAAGAAGATTTTCCGGTGACGAAAGCAAGAAGTCGAAGTTCCCATCTAATATTTCAGAATCATCCTCAGTGTTTCTACCTGTGTGGTTTGCGTCAAATTTGAGGGCACTCAGAAAATCGCACTGTTCTTTCATTATGGATATTAAAGGAGTGATAACAATTACTTTACAGGTTCCGTTGTTACTCATTTTCCAAATGGGTACAAAAACTTGGAAGCACCGACTTTTGCCTGCTTCAGGTTTTATGCAAAAAAAGGCATCAACATTGTTCAGCAGCTGTTCAAGAACATCCGCTTGAAAAGACTCAAGTTTATCGACTCCAAAAAAATTACACCCTTCGACAAATTGTCCCCTAATGAGAGCCGTCATTTTGGCAATTGATCCAAAGGCAAATGGTAACGAGTAATTTCATTAACTGAGATTGCGCAGTGGAAATCTTTCGGAAACCAGTGAAAGTAGGTCATGAATTATTCATGAGTGCGAAATGTCCCACGGTTGCCGAATAGAGTGAAACGGAATGAGTCGAACGTTGGTTTCCGACGATGTATGTACAGAGTTTAGTTGGTTATGTAGATAAATATATAGTTTGTCTCGGGCAATTATAAGTACGTTATGTACAGAGTTAAGTTCGTTATGTAGATAAAAGGGTTTGTCATGTGCAATTAGAAGTTCGTGATGTACAAGTTTAATAATTTAAAAATGTTTGTCTTGTGGATTTATTAGTTCGTGTTGTACAGAGTTTAGTTCGTTATGTAGATAAAATAGTTTGTCTTGTGTAATTATAAGTTCGTGATGTACAGAGTTTATTTTGTTATGTAGATGAAATAGTTTGTCTTCTGCAATTATAAGTTCTTGTTGTACAAATTTTAGTTTGTTTTGTATATAAAATAGCTTGTCGTGTACAATTATAAGTTCGTGATGTTCAAAGTTTAATTCGTTTTGTAGATAGAACAGTTTGCCATGTGCAGTTGCCAGTTCGTGATGTACAGGGGTGAGTTCGTTATGTAGACACAACTAATAATTGCACTAGCTTTATGCTAGCTCTTATTATAAAGCTGAGCTTGTTTGCATCTTCTAGTAGAAGCTTCGTCATGTTGTTGTTGTTTCTAAGTGAATATTTACTGCTATACATGTACGTGCATGAGATATTGCGAAAGTTACGCTCCCTAAGCAGCTATGTGAATACACGTCCGTTACTTTACACCGCTGCTTTAATAAGAGTAGATTTATGATATTGACCTTTACAATGAACTTTTAAACAACCAATGAAAGTGCACCAATATCCCCGAAACCGAAAAATCTAGAAACCATTTTTCATTGGTTTTAAACGATCAAGTGATTCCATAAATTATAAGTAGACAGGTGTTTTCTGACAATTTTGTAAACACATTTCAACTACACATTTACGTTAGCATCTTAATACAGCAATTAAACGTCTAAAAACAACCATACCATCTTGATTTTAACCTTTTTGATAGTTTTACTGGGTTATTTACGTATACATATTTAAAAAAGCGTTGAAAAGTGAAATACATAAGTAACATGCAGACATGTATTGTTTTTTTTACATTTTGGATTGTCAAGTGTATGTATGGACGTTCCGTTGTAGGCTAGTCACTGGCTGAAAAGTAACTGTGGATTTCCCTGTCTAAAAATAAAAATATCGTTCTAATAATTGATATTTAGCTGAGGTAAGAAAGTGAAACATTCGACCGATGCGCAGGAGAGTATGCGAAAGTATTCCTTAATTTATACATTACAAGAGACGAAAGACTATGTTGATATTTCATTATGTACTAGGTCTTTTAAAAATATAAGTGACTTACGATACAAATGTTTAGGGTGGAGAGACTGTTGACATGGTAGTGTCAAACCAAATACTGACCTTGATCAGCCGGTTGGAGGTTTATTTATAGTATTTGGGACACTTGAAGGACAGGAACATCATTAAGCCGATAATGTTAGTGGCGTATTAAACCAACGCGATTTCATATTAGATAATAGTTCAACGATAAAGACCGTTGAATACGGACCAATTGAAACTCACACTCTGAAATAAAAAAAAAATATTATAAATTTTCGCCTATTGCATGAGAAAAGGAATACTGTACGCAAATTTCGACCTGTTTTTTATTTCATTGTAAACGTTTATTAATTTTGCACCGCGATTTTAATATAGGCTACAAATCAAGGTTCTAAATTCAGTTTAAAACCAACAACTAAATCGGTTCACAAATTATCAATTAAAAACTACTAGAGCACGTGCTTGTGCCTGACTGACAAACCCTACGTCCCGGCAAAATCAATCCGCCTACTTGTGAGTTCAACTGAACACGTGTTCAACGCACACTCATACGTCTGCTATAATTCTTAGGTGAACCAGGTATTGGACAGGAATATGCCGACATTACAATATTCATTGAAATATTTCGACTAGACAGACACTTATCAAGATATCCTTAGATCACTAAGATAACGTGTTTTTTTAAAACGATTTACAGTTGCGTACCACTGAGTCATTGCATACAATGGGAGTCTAGTGCTGGCACTTCCCAGAAACGATGGTTAGGTAAATATGACAACTGCAATAATGATTATTACAAGTATCGTGTTGTAGCACAGCAGTTACAACAATGTTTGCACTAGTCTTATTAACGATACAACAACTTCATGACCAGGTGGCGACTGTTCATTTGAGATGGAAAAATAGAAAGCAACCGTATTACAAACTACCTGACTGTATTTCTACATATGCAAACTATTCACTCTTCTTCGACTCATTAAGGGACAACCAGTGTTAGAAATAAATTCTAGACATATGATAGGCATATCTTCACATAAGGTCACCATCCTCTACGTAATTTTGGGAAAATCATCAGACCGTCTTCTAAAATCAGTATTTCAACTTACGAAGAAACGTAGTAATTCGTGATGTGTCTTATTAGAGATATTTTGGCGAGACAGTAACATAAAATTGTTTGCATACCAATATTGAGGACGAATTTGCACAGACAAAGATTTGTGGCAGGAACTTTAACGCTAACCCAACGATATAATTATGTACGTGTCAATATGGTTGGAAATGAAATGTATTACAGTAAGGCTGAAACCAACTGGTACTGTAGATGCAGTCATGTAACATACTCATTATCAGATGGTCTTACGGACAGTTCACGTGAAACCATCTTTCCTTCGAGGAATCTGTAATAACAATAATGGTAAAAGCAAAAACGCGAACGTAAGGATTCGGAAACTCATGCGACAAATGAGCATTTTCTTATTCTGTTTGCAACTTCAGCTATTCAGCTTGTTTTATGTCTTTGCATGCAGACATATCATACTCATTTATTGATGATGTCAACTATAATGCAGAATATCATCTTGACTTGTAATCTAATTATTTGTAGAAGGAATACGTATCGATTTGCATTATAGCAATACTGCCAATGTCTTATTCATTTGAGGCTTGTCACACGATCAGAAAAAGAGATAAACATATCACAGATGAAGAAAATAGTCACTGCGACCTTATTACACTAGAACAAAATTATCTAACTGTAACACCACATGCACTGTAGGGATAAGGAAAGGGGTACTTACAAATAACCAAACAAAAAACACAGCACGCAATATACGTAGGAAAGCCAATATGAGCGTTTTGCTAAAATGAGAGCTATAACTGATGGAGATAAATATTTCTTTTTCTAACTTTTCACAGAAACAAAAGCTATAGAACACTCGAAGGTAATCTCAAGCGACTGTTACACACCAGCTTCTTAAGCACAATGTTTCCTTGCATTAGACTATTCCGAAGAGAAGTTTTCTGTACAAGTAATAATGATATTTACCTTAGCCGCAGACATCCAAAACTCCGATGCGACAACTGTATATAACCTATATACGTACATTCCCTATTTCATTTTATTACAGACGCATGAGGTTTCATAAAAGTATAGCAACACGTTCTCGTCTGGTAGGTAGTCTTATCATCTGTGACATTGACCTTTATCACAGTCATCTGCATAAAGATGATTTACGCTCCGAAGTCAAGTTATTGATGTTTTTTTCTTTTTTTTCTGACTGGCCTTAATCTTGAACACAGACACCCAAAACGAACTCCAAGTAGCAAACTTCATACAATTCACCTGTCAACAACCAGAATGTTCTATCTGCCACCAATAATGGTGATTTTAATCAGCTTGATTAGAAAGCAATAAGCGTTATGGTTTAATATTTTTGATGTAGAGAGCGGCGACAGTTTTGCTTTAATTATTGATTTATCTGGTTATGCTAACAGAGTCATTGATATTTTCCTGTTTACACTTATAACCACTAGAGCAGACTTACAAAACGTGGCCGAGTTTGCAAAAACAAGATTGCACTGCATGAAAATCCTGTGCGATACAAGAAACTTTAATGTGGATTCAAAGACACTCGATCCATCAGTTTTTTTTTTAAACTTTGATTGTAAACTTTAATTCTATTTAATAAAATAAGCTTGTATCTATAAATCGCAGCTTCTAAACGCGCACATAAAGTCCTACACCGGTACTGCAGTAAGAATGACACGTGTAACATTCATTGCCTCAGTCTCAAACAGCTATACAAACTTGTTCTCTTACCACGTGTGACGTAGTGCCCTCAAACATTATATAGTTCCTTGAAACACACCAAATACTAAAACATTATTTCACATTGACAAATATGAGTTCTCAATCAATGACAAAGAAACATGAAGTATGGTCAGATGTGTGAAGTTTTAACTGGGGAAAGAAACAAGAAGACGTTGACAAGAAATCACTTGTTGATACACACAGTTTGTTCTTTTTTCTTATCAAATAAATGTACACGTTAAAACATCCTTTGTCATATTCCTGTTAGCCAACATCATTTTTTCTATATAGTCTATTTTCTTCAATAAAGCATGAAATTATCAAAAAAGTGCATCATCCATAAACTGAAGATCGAGTTAGATAAACAGGGAAAAATGTTGATTTTTTTTGTTCCCAAAGAAACTAAGTTGTGTTGTGTGTGAAGAGTAAGCATGTCGGTCGGACCTTGCTGGTTCTACCTCTTCAAGCTGAAGGAAAGACAACAGTTTGTAACACTTAAATGACATTTCATAGGTAGCTAACGTGTATATAAATATTGCAATAGATAGCTTTATGTTAACGATCGAAGTTGAAGTCATTGTAACTTAAACACGAGGGACCAGCCTCGAATCACAAAAATGTGCTTCGGTTAAAAAAGATATGTGTTTTTCAGTGGTTCATGTGAAAGTGAAACGTCCATATGTGGAGCGAAAATATCAATTCGAACGGTGAGTTTTCCGATTTCGAATTATTTATGTTAAATATCAACTACTTTTGAAAAAAAGATCGAAATCCTGTTCGACCCTTCTATATTTCCTCGTTAGTTACCCATTCAATTCTTGTCATCTGATGCAGTCTCCTTTGAGAAATTCTTTGTGTCGTGGGTTCGGGTGTGTCAAGAACATGATGATGATGAAAATGACATTAAATAGACTCATCACATAATCAAAACACATAATGGTGTAAAACATACATATAAACCCTAGTCTAATCACTTCTTTAGGAAAAGACAACGAACGAAGTCATATTGACGCACTGTATGACTTATTTTCTATTTAAGTTTCGTTTTGGTCAGATAAAACAGAAACCTCCACCAACAAATATATATAATCATAAAAATTATGTAATGTGCCAACGAAAACATTAGTTCTTTTCACTTGAATCGTACGGTAGCGCAGAAGTGACATGCACATTTTTTTTAAAAAAATAGCACTGCTCTTTGTTTTTATCTCGTTCCCACGAGATACTAACTCGAGAGAACGACTTAGCATCTCGTGGAAACGAGTTACTTAGTCGTGGGAACGAGATAAAACAAGGGCAGTGCAAATATGAAAAAAGTGTTGCATTCGAAAGAAAAAAGAGTGGAGCAATAAAAAAGAATCATTTAATAAAAAAAGAACAGTGCCTGTTAGCTATGTCGAGGGAACGACTTACTAGCTCGTGGGAACGAGTTAGGTATGTCTTGGGAACGACTTAGTATCTCGTTCCAAGGAGATATTAGGTCGTTCCCTCGAGTTATTATCTCGTGGAAACGAGATTTAAAAAAAGAGGAGTTCAATTTCAAATAAAAGTATTGCTTTGAAAAAAACTCGTTCTCACGACATTGCAAACTCGTTCACACGAGTTAGTAAGTCGTTCCCTCGATATTTTTTATATCACGATTCTTTTCTTTTTTTATTGCCTTTCTCTTTTTTTCAAATGCGATACTTTTTTCAAATTTTGAACTTCTTTTTTATCTCGTTAACACGACTTAGTAATTCGTTCCCTCGAGTAAGTATCTCGTTGGAACGAGATAAAAAAGAGAAGTGAAATTTAAAAATAAATGTTGTCCATGTCACCTCTGTGTCACCGTAGAATCGACATATTTCAATTGAATTGTATGGCATTTTGTCAAAGTGAACTTACCCTCAAAAAATTGATATGGAGAAATTCACACTTAAATTGTTTTAGTGTGCCCCCAAAATATGAAACATTTATCTAAAAATAGTATCTACACATTGCGTTTAACCATTTTCAAGCAATAAAAACAGTAGAATTTTTACTTAAATGATTTATTGTTTTTTTTGTTTTTAAAAAACAAGGCTTTGTGAGATAGTTCACTAGGAATTACATTCTTTTTTATGTATTTACAAAATGAGTCAAAGTGAACTATCCCCAATGGCAAAAAGTTTTTAAGAAATCAAATGATTAACATACAATGTAAAGATTAATCATTTTAAAAATGTATCAAACTGAGAGAACTGGCATTAAACATAAACAATAATACAACATTAAGACTTCAAAACAGTACATCTTGACAAGAAATTAAAATATTACTTGAACTCATACCCTATTTTGTATTAATAACAACAGTAAAACTTTTTAGTTCTGCTTAGGGCTTTAAGCAAGTTGTCTCCTTGATCTGAGAGAACTGGCATCAGACAAATAACAGTAATAACAATAAAACATCAAAACTTCAGATTTTTTTCAGAAAATAAGATAATGCTTAAACCCAGACCGTATGTTCTTAAACAATTTATATAAACCAAAACAAGCAATTTAGCAATATTATCATAGTACTGCTAAACATTCAACATCTATCACCAATTCACTGTGAAATGGGCTGAACGGCTATATATATCATCTTCATAGATTCAGTCGCTATCTGATGAGTCAAATGAAGTCCAGTATGGTATGACTACAAAAGTCCATGAAGTGAGATGATATTAAGCCATTTTATCGCTTTAATGTACCCTCAAAATCGGCTCAAAATGTGATATGCCGAAATCTTTGACAGAAGGTTATCCACATTGGCGGCTTTTTCCATTTCGGCGAAAAGTTGAAAACAGAAATGCATGTGTTTGATATCAAACGATGATCACATTAATGTGGACACAAAAATAAGGTCCTTTCTATTTCTTTTTTCATTAGCTTTGGCAATGTTACTTGACAAATCTTTTTTTCTGAATATTTAGGTAAACAGTGTCGAATAATGAATACTTCTAAACTCTGATGTCCATGTAAACATTCAAGTTCTCCCAGATCCAGGAATCCGCAACCACTAATGTTTAGTACCTTCAACTTGTGCAAACTTTAAACAAAGCATCACTTCTCCAACAGATTATCTTGAAGATCTAATTTAGTTATATTAAGTGAAGAAAGTTGATGGTTCAACCTTCATATTTTATATGTATCAAACGTTCCTCGTTACAATTCTAAGATGGTTTCTGTGTCTAAACAATACCAATTCCGGTAACTCTGTGACTGCTGTGAAATTTGCCCACAAAGTTTGATCATGATATATATTATATAATCGTTTTGAAACTTGTGACATCTTCGCTCGATCATGTTGTACCAGATACGTAAATATTTGAAGAATGAGTTCATCAGGTATATCCAATATTTGCCTTCCTGTAATAGAAAGAAAATATAGAGATCTTAAGAAAAACATGTCTCCCCCAACAGCTGGTCCCTCCAAACAGTAAATGTGCTGCTAAAATCCAACAATTCAAGGGATTTTAAAGATTAGTGTCAAGACAAGATTTTCATAGTATAGGCCTCTTTGACCTTGACCTTTGAGATATTGATATAAAATTACAATATGCACAAGAAGACTTCTTACTGATGTTTCCTGTCAAGTTTGGTGAGTTTTTGAGACGAAGACCGGACAAGATTTTCTTTAACAGGCCCCCGGGACCTTTACCTTTGCGCTTTTGACAGACAGACGGCGGACAGACAGACGGCGAAGGCAAAAACAATATGTCTCCCCCAGAATTTGGGGGGCATAATCTATTATCCCGAAGGACCAGAATGATAAAGTGTATATTTCAAAACAACTTGGAAGTCTATGGCATGTATAGATAAAATATTATTAATGCATGTACTATGCCACATATTTTCATAATCCAAATTCAGTCATACTGAACTAACCCAATGACATTTAGTTTTAATGTTTATATTGCTTAGAAATGCTTAGAATACTAAGTTCCATAAAGATTTATACAAAAATAAATCCTAAAGTTTTATTCTATCTAGTTATCATTGCAATTTCCAGTTTATTTCTAAAAACTTTAAATATTTAATTTTTGTTGTAAAAATATGAAAATTTAACAACAAACCTCAGGATTGTACACTGGGTCATGCAACGAGTCATCAGGGCTTTCCTGGTCCTCCCCACCCCTGCTGTCATCTTGCAAAAACTGTTTTCTTAATTTGTAAATTAAGGTGCTCCTTCACAGCAGCCATCTTTGGCTTAGTTCACTTTGACAAAATACAAGTTTAAACAGATGTGGGTAAGTACATGATGTCAGTAACTTTGTATTTAGACATACTGTATGCCTCTTCACTAGACAGAATGCATGCTCAAAGTTTAGAGATCTTCAAGTGGCAGGTAACTCGGTTTTTTCCAAAATGTGGGTTAGTTCACTTTGACAAAATGCCATCCAATTTAGGGAAATGATTTCTAAATACTACAGTAAAATGTATTTTGAACAGATATCCCGTAAAGAACATGCACGTTATAAACGCATAATTATTTGATGTGTTTTAAAGCTTGGAATATTACGAAAAAGTTTTTTACAAAGCATCTGATAAGGGTGGAATTCTGGCTTGTCCGACTCTGATTATATATAAACTGAGTGTATTTGTTAAAATGACCTCATCTTATAACAGGTTTCCTTTTGATAAATCAAACACAACTTCAAAGTGATAGGAAAAAGAATAACATTTAGATCAATTGTAGAAGAAAACAGTAACTTTTGATTTTAAGTGTCTCTTTTAAAACAGGAGTTCCACAATAGGTATATACAATTAAAACATAAACGTAAAACAATAGATTCAACTTTTTCAAATGTTTTATTGCACAACGGTAAGAAAACTATGCTGCTATTAGAAAACAAGAGCAAAATTCTGGACTGAGTATATCAACTTTGACTCTTAGACTTAATGTGCACGAAGAATTTGTTGTAAGTATATCGTTTTAGCTATTACTGCTTGTATCTTTGCCAAAAGAAACAGGATGTCAATTTCTCCTTCATTGTTACTATATTATACACGAAAGATTGATAAGCTATGGAAATGGATACAAACGTTTCTAGTAATTTAACAGTTTCATGTCAGTCCCGTCGAACTTAACCCTCTTGGATAGCTATGTTATATTTATGCTTGCAACTCTGCAATTAAGGAAAGGCCATTCTGAGAAAATGACTACTGGCATCGGGCCCATTACGAGCGACATTATATTAGTTTCATATCTATGTAAATAGACACCCTTTGAGAATCGGTTGAATGACCTGATTAACATTGCTAACAAACTTGTTTGTTTTTGCTCAGGCACAAACAGAGAATTAGTAGGATGAAGAACTAAATAATGATTGAAAACTCAGGTTTACCTTTAAGATACTGATAACGTCTTGGAAATAAAGTCCAGTTAAACATCTGTCAGAATTACAGATCGTCCTAATGGTTAACAAGAAAGAGAACACATTAAAGAATTGTCAAGTCTTTTATGAGAACCAAGTTAACCTAAAAACGTTGAATCTTTTTCCTTATTTGAGTAAATTTAAACTTCGCCCCCGCAAGTCTGTGGACATGGTGGATTAATCAAGAACATGTGTAAAAAGTTCTTTTACACAAAAAAGGCTTCCTTTTTATAACATTTACTGTGACAATAAGATAAACAATAACAATATCTAAGAGTGTATCGCCCTGGGTACAACTGATGTTTATGCAAGAAGGGAGGGAGGAAGGAGTGGGGGTAGTAAATTAGGACAAGTTAGTAAATTAGGAAAATCGGCAGACCTGATTTAGTTCAAAAGGACATTATTGATAGATATTGAGACTGTATTTAACAAATGTATGAATGAATATTTATTTTTTTTCTCTCTCTTATAATGAACAAGGTTAGCTTTGTAAAACGGCTAGTCACCAGTCCGTTTAGAACTTTATTTAGGGGAAACAGGCTCTTGAAAAGCTGAATGGCCTCGTTTTTTATTAATCCGACATGTCATTCAGAAACTCTTGATAGACTAGATACTTTTAGCTTTTATAGTTGAACGGAAAGCAGATCCATTCGACAGTCAAGACGAAACTCAAACTCCAACCTTACCATTGCATGTGAAAATAATATAAATTTCTTTTAAGTGTGCTCCCGTTTGATGAATTTAAAACATTTTGAAGTAAGAAAAATCTAATCAAAATAGTATAAAAGCAATAAATGAGAGAAAGTATTTATGAAAAGTTTATTCATGTACTTATGCTCATTTTGGGGTCAATAATACGATAGGGGAAGTAACTCTTCCTGGAGTAGGGACGGAAATGAATGCAGTGTGTGAACAAACTTTATACCTGTTTGAACGACTGTATTGCTGGTTTAAACGCTGTGTACTTAGGGAAAATACATTGGGAGCGGTCATAGCATTTGAACGCTGCGTTTTCCGCATATTTCATAGGAACATTCTATCGGAATTTCTGTGCCGCCGTGGCGGCCTGGAAACGTTTTACACAGAATAACAGTTCAATACTGTGCTACAAACAAAATCCCGCGTTATTGAACTTACTGTAGTAGCTTTGTTAATAATGTGGGCATGCATAAAATTCTATACAATGTAATGTATATCAAGATTAACTTTTACCACTATTTTTAAATTAACTAAAACGATTATCATTGTTAAATTTCAGTTCTTATTTTTCCATTTTAATGTCTGTGTTTGATGCTTTTAATGATTTATTTAAGTAATTCTAAATTCCAAAAGAATGAACGGTAATTCTTTTCAGACTTGTAGGAAATATAACACGTTTTGAAAATGACATTGTCCACACTTTTAAAGATGATATGTTGAAAAATGTTTAAATTATTATTATTTAAAGTTAAAATGGCTGTATTACTTATATATACAATAGAACTTCCGAAAACCGAACACCCATAAGACCGGCCAAAAAGTTCGGATTATGGAAGTTTCCAGAATTCAGAAGTTCGAATGATCTGGACAAGACTAGTACAGGTGCCAAACACCAGTGGCTCTTTATGATAGTGAATGCAGTCAGTATTGTTTAGCGTACCAGCATTTGTAAAATGGGAAACATAATGCAAAACTATAATCAATGAATCCATTTCAGATTCACGAATAAGCTTAATTTTGTCCTCTAGGGACAGTTGGGTTCTACGACGTTTAGATGGTGTCTCGGACATTTTGACTGTGCAAATGTTGAAAATTTCATAAAATGCCTATCTATCTATCTGTCTATCTATCAATCAATTTGAGCTTAATTATCGTCGGTACCGGTTGCCCATATGACCGACGCCCCCTGAAGAGATTAGTTATTGTATGTTGTGGGGTAGTGCAATTTACAGAAAGCATCCCGTTCCATAGACACCCCTGGTTCTTTTGCATGCTCAGTGTATAGCAATGATACATGGGACCTCGGTTTAATGTCTCATCCGAAAGACTATTAGTAATGTTAGTGGAGGAGCGGGGGATCGAACTCAGGACCCCTGGTATACCAGTCCAGTGCGTTACCACTGGACCAAATCCGCTCCCATAAAATGCCATAATTTATAGACCTTTTTATTTGCTCAATTTTGCTGCTTTGACATTCTAAATGCTTGAAAAAAATCGCCAATTACAATAACCAAAACATTAGCCGATGTTGGCAAATTAATTACGCTTTTTAAGACACCCCAACTACAATTTAAGCCTTACAGTTCCTTGTACCAAACACCTGTTATTAATCTACTAATCATCGCTTTAATAATTTACAGCTGTTTAATCATCGATATAGTCGGTTGCACTTCAATCATAAATTGACAACTTGTTATCCTAACTCATATCAAAATAAACGATCACCGCTAATTAGTAAACAGTAGATACAGACGTGAAATTTATGCCGCAGGGTTTGCGATCTGAGGTCTGTCTTTTGCACTTTTTTTATTTTTCAGGTATTTGGAAGTAAAATTGCTTTGATATAAACTAATTATTACGGAAAAATCGTCCGGAATTCAAAATTCGGAAATTCCGGATTTCAGAAGTATGATTTACATAGAAAACAGAATGATGTTTTCGGGACCGAGAAAATCGTTCAGTTTTCATAAGTTTCCGGTTTTTAGAAGGTCCGGTTTTCGGAAGTTCTGCTGTATCTGAAAAGGGCTTTTTTGTGATAAGATGTCATTCATCTGACAAATGAGCGAGCTTGCCCTGTCTGAACCAAGTTTTTTGATGACATGATTATAACATTTTCAATTACTGTCTAAAAGGTAGCCTGTTACACAAAATCCGTCTGGACAAGCCAGAATGCCAACAAGGACAATAGTAATACCCATAATCGTTTTTCAGATTACACAAAAAGAAACCATCAATTCCGATCAGCTATATCATTCTATAAGCAAACGATCCAATGGATTTGAAGCTTGGAATTTAGCAAACAATAGCTGCTATCATCATTGTGAAATGTTGTGGCAACAATTATTTACTTATCCATTTTGACTACTTTTAGAATATATGTATCTTCTCCTTGTTGTAACTACGCTCTTTGTTAAATCACAAAAATCCACTTACAGTCAGGAAACAGGCGCCCAATGTTTTTAAAAACGATCATTTGTGAGATATAAGTCTTTCGACGCGACGACAAAAAAGAACTAACACTGTATGCACGACTTGGCGGGAAATGAACAGATCGTAAGCAACCGGGTGCAAATTACAAAACTAATTATTTTTCTGCATATAAAATCTATTAAAACAATCTTTGAAAAATGAAATGTGAACTGAGGGCGTCTGGTAGAATGGCTTACACACTTTAAGTTTTACACTGACAATGCTTGTAGTTAACATGTTCCGAGAAGACTACTATAGTTGACGCTTTTTAGAGAACTGCATTCATATCAAGAATCGAGTATCAAAAAAGAGTTGTACTGTATCAGTGAACGAGAAAACAGTGGGGAAAACGTACTGATACATAGCCTGATTTAAACGGAACCTTGGCAAATATCTGAAACATAATGATTGTTTTGTAAAGTTTGGTATATTTTCCTTTGTAGAACATAGAGTAGTCAAGAGTTTTGTCTAAAATTGGAACGATAATTGTGAGTGGGGATTAGAAATAGAATATAATATCACATTTTTGGATTAAAGTTAAAAACTGAGCACAACTCAACTGGTGCATATCAGTTTTGAAAGCGGATTAGGTTCCAGAAATCTTTGCTTAAATTTATGGAAAACTAAAGTTTCCGGAATTCAGTTTTAAAAGCAAATATGAACGCATTACTGCTAGATAGAATTTCTTATGTTTCTCTCAAATTACAAATACGGGTCCTGGAAACATCTTGATATGACTCATCACCGCACATTATGACTGATATACCGGTATGACCTTGATGTTTATGTATTCTTCACGACGCGAAAGTAAAAAAAACTGCATCTATGTCTATATCATTATCATGTAGTTAAACTTTGTTCAAATACGTTCAAAACGCGAAGTATTGTCTCAGTGAAAGTTTCCCGTATGCCGTACTTTTGTTATGTTTCATTTTTTGATTTTAATTTCCATAACCTTACAAACGTGGTTTTAATGTTCACAGTCTTTTTTCTCAAACATTGAAATTGATAAGTATAAAACTGATATCATATTACATTGTATCATAATTAGTTCTAGATTTGAATAAAACCGTTTGGATTTTAAAGTTTTGTTTAAATGTAAGTGAAACCGCATCATAAGTACCAACTGAGAATATCAGAAAACTGTAATAACAAATGATCTTTCTATTTCGCTGAGTATAAAGTATACCCTTTGTACTGTTAACATTATATTTCTTTATCAGCCACTGATTTAAAACCCTGTGTACAGTAAGCATGATCTTTTTTATCACCCGTTGATTATAAACCCTTTGTATGGTCAACATCATCCTTTTTTATCGACCACTGATTTTCAACCCTAAATTATGGAACGCCACAGCTGTCTTTTGTTCACGTATTTCGTGGTAACTTGTCAGTGGAACATGTGAACTTCTCTTTTCAGCGTGTTTACATGTCAAGACATAATGTTGACTTGCCAAACTGTCATTTGAACATGTCTATCGACAGTGTTATATTGTTAAAACATCGTTTTATAATGTTAATATGGCATGTGAACTTGTCGAGACTCTGTAATAATCTGTTAAACCCAACTGTTAAATTTTCTAATTACAATTTGAACGTGTCTATGTACTGAGTGATATTGTTAAACAACGTCTTACTATGTAAAAAGTAAATATGAAATGCTCAAACCTTGGTATGATAATTTTAAAGAACATTTTAACTTGTCTAAATATCAGTTTAATATGTCTATTATCAATGTTATCTTGTAAGAACAATATTCTAAAATGTCAAGAAGACATGTTAACTTGTCAAGATATAATATAATTATGTTAAAGTGCAGTGTTAAAATGTCCAAATATCACTTGAATATGTCTAAATGACATTTGATATTGTCAAATTAATATCTTATTATGTTAAAAATCGTGTTAACTTTTCAAGACATTGCTATATTATGTTACACCGCAATGTTAAATTGATCAAGTATCATTTGAATATGTCACTATTCCATGTAATATTGTTTACATAATGTCTTATTATGTTAAAAGAACAATAACTTCTCAAGGCTTCATATTAATATACGACACTGTTGACTTGTCTAACTACCATTTGAATATGTCTATGTGCCATGTGATATTGTTAAAATAACGTCATATTGTGTTAAAAGAACATGTGAACCTCTCAAGACTTCGTATTAATATGTTAAATGGCAATGTTGACTTGTCTAACTACCATTTGAAAATGTCTATGTGCCATGTGATGTTGTTAACGTATCGTTTTATTATGTTAAAAAAACAAGTGAACTTCTCAATGCTTCGTATTAATATGTTAAATGACAATGTTGACTTGTCTAACTACCATTTGAAAATGTCTATGTGCAATGTGATGTTGTTAACGTATCGTTTTATTATGTTAAAAGAACAAGTGAACTTCTCAATGCTTCGTATTAATATGTTAAATGACAATGTTGACTTGTCTGACTACAATTTGAATATGTTTTTGTGCCATGTGATATTGTTAAAATAACGTCTTGTTATGTTAAAAGAATATATGAACTTCTCAATGCTTCGTATTCGCGTTGCTACTCCAAGGCGAATGAGGTCATCGTCTCGCATTGATTCAATTATGGCTGTGTCTATTTTTTCCGATTTGAATATTCACAATAATGTCGACGAATCTGCACCTTCCAAAACTGCCTCCAGGTCATCCGAAGAGATGTCCACCATGATGATTTTCAAATAAGTACGAGCAGCGAAAAACTTACGTATGACGTCAGACAAGTGCTTGCAGACAACAACACACTAACAAGTTGAGAAGTTCACATGCCCTATCGACATACTAAAACCCTGTTTAACATAATAGCACGGTATTATGAGAAGTTAAGATGTTCGTTCAACACAATAAAACGTTGTTTAACAATTTAAAAAGGCATGTAGACATCTTCAGTGAAGTTTTAACAATTTAACAATGCCGTTTCACATATAAACCGAAGATTTGAGAATCTCACATATTCGTTTAACATATTAATACGAAGCCTGGGGGTGTTCACATGTTCTTTTAACATAATAAGATGTTATGTTAACAATACTACATGGCACATAGACATGTTGAAATGGTAGTTATACAAGTCAGCATTGTCATTTAACCAGGGCCTTAATTAAGTCCCTGATGATTTAACATATTAATACGGAGTCTTGAGAAGTTCACATGTTCTTTTAACATAATGAAACGTTGTGTTAACAACATCACATTATAAATAGACATATTCAAATGGTCGTTAGACAAGTCAACATTGTCATTTAACATATTAATACGAAACATTGAGAAGTTCACTTGTTCTTTAAACATAATAAAACGATACGTTAACAATATCACATGGCACATAGACATATTCAAATGGTAGTTAGACAAGTCAACATTGTCATTTAACATATTAATATGAAGCCTTAAGAAGTTCACTTGTTCTTTAAACATAATAAAACGTTGTGTTAACAATATCACATGACACGTAGACATTTTAAGATAGTATTTTGACATTTTAACAGTGACCTTTTTTACATGTTCTTTCGACATGATAAGTTGTCGCTCTAACATCTAAAAACGGCATGTATACATATTCAGTTAATATGTTGACAATTTAACGACAAGGTTTAGCATGTTTACATAATATCTTGAGAAATCCACATCATCTATTGACAATATAAAACGAAGTTTTAACATTACAACACAGCACTTTGACATATTCAAATGACTGATTGACAAGTCAACAGTGTCGCTTTGCAAATTAACATGATACGGTGAAAAGTTGGCATGTCAAACTGACAAGTCAACGTGAAATGCGTCAACAAAAGACAGCTATGGCGTTCCATACTAAATACTTCAAACTTGGTATTTATATATCACCCACTGGTTACAAACCCTATGTACAAAAACATGATCTGTCGTAATCACCTACTGTTTTTAATCCCCTTTAAGAGTTAACAAATTTATCATTCACTAATTATAAACACTTGATATAGTAAACATGATCTTTCTTTCTCACCCCAAGATAATAAATCCCTGATCTTTCTTTGACACCAACTGTTTATAACCCCTTGTACATAAGACTTGGTCTTTATTTTACACTCACTTATCAGAACCTCTTGTACAGTGAACATGATGTTTCTGAACTAAAACCGACAGTATAGTAAAGACAATCTTTATTAATACGGATTGTTAACTTCTGAAATATAGGTAACCTGGTCTTTATTGATTTGAAACCACTAAAGAGTAATCAAGATATTAAATTTTCATCTACTGATTATTAACCCCTTCTTCAATAGGTCTGATTCTTATTTATTAACAACTGATTGAAAACCCCTAATACAGTAAACACTTTCTTTCCTTTTATATTCCTGTTATTAACCTCTAGTACAGTCATGACGTGGTGCAGTAAACATGTTCTTTTCTATCACCAGTTTGTTATACATCGTTGACCAATAAACCTGATTTATCACCCACTGAGTATTAACCCCATAGTTACTATGATCCTTTTTTATTAACCACTAAGTTTTAACCCCATAGTTAACATGATCTTTTTTTGTCAACCACTGAATATTAACCCCATAGTTAACATGATTCTTTTTATCAACCACTGAGTATTAATCCCATAGTTAACATGATCCTTTTTTATCAACCACTGAGTATTAATCCCATAGTTAACATGATCCTTTTTTATCAACCACCGAGTATTAATCCCATAGTTAACATGATCCTTTTTTATCAACCACTGAGTATTAATCCCATAGTTAACATGATTCTTTTTATCAACCACTGAGTATTAATCCCATAGTTAACATGATCCTTTTTTATCAACCACTGAGTATTAATCCCATAGTTAACATGATTCTTTTTATCACCCACTGAGTATTAATCCCATAGTTAACATGATCCTTTTTTATCAACCACTGAGTATTAACCCCATAGTAAACATGATCCTTTTTTATCAACCACTGAGTATTAACCCCATAGTAAACATGATCCTTTTTTATCAACCACTGAGTATTAATCTCATAGTAAACATGATCCTTTTTTATCAACCACTGAATATTAATCTCATTGTAAACATGATCAGTTTTTTGTCAACCACTGAGTATTAACCCCATTGTAAACATGATCCTTTTTTATCAACCACTGAGTATTAATCTCATAGTTAACATAATCCTTTTTATCAACCACTGGGTATAAACAAGATTCTACTATCAACAACTAACTAAAACCCTTAGAACAGTTAACTTGATCTTTGTTTATCACCTAGTATTTATAAACCTCTGGTAGTAAACTTGATCTTTCTGTATCATCAAGGATTTATAAACCCTTGGTACAGTAAACTTGATCTTACTTTATCACCCAGTATTTCTAAACCCTTGGTACAGAAAACTTGATCTTACTTTATCACCCAGTAGTTATATACCCTTGGTACAATAAACTAAACTTGATATTTCTTTATGACTCAGTATTTATAACCTTACTAACGTGAAAGTCTGTAACAGAAAGAATTTCGAATATACAACCTATAGCGAGATTCGAACTCTGATCTTAGCGCATAGAAGACCAACACTCTAACCACTCAGCAAAAGAATCGATTCACTGACGCAGTTGTCAGAGGTTGTTTTTTTACAATTATAGTAAGGTATGCACTAGACCGTAACACACTCCCTTTTGAGAAAGTCATTAATTATGATGACAAATTGTGTAGTGTTTTTTTAGATCAGAAGATAAGACAAAAACATTGAAAGAAGTCCAGGATAGGTCATCCCCGACGAGCCCCCATCTTACTAACATTAAAGTCTGTAACAGAAAGATGCAATGCATCTTATAATACACAACCTAGAGCGGGATTCGAACTCTGATCTGAGGGTATCTAAGGCCATTACTCTAACCACTGAGCCAAAAGATCGACTCCCTGAAGCAGTTGTCAGAGCTTGTATTTACACAATTATAGGAAGGTATGCGCTAGATCGTAATAATAAACTCAGTAATCTTGATCTTTCTTTATCGCCCAGTAATTATAAACCCTTGGTACATAAACTTTGATTTTCCTTTATTATCAAGTAATTATAATTCCTTAGTTCAGTAAACTTGATCTTTCTGTATCACCCAGTATTTAGAAACCCTTGGTGCACCCAGTAGTTATAAATCTTTGATACAGTAAAATTGGTCTTTTTTATCAACAAGTATTAAAAAAACCCTTGGTACACCCAGTATTTATAAACTTTTGGTACAGTAAACTTGATATTTCTTTATCGCCCAGTATCTATAAACCTGTCGTACAGTAAACGTTTGTTCTGTTTTTTTATCACCCAGTATTGATAAACCCTTGGTACGGCCAGTATTTTATAAATCTTTGATACTGTAAACTTGACCTTTCTTTATCACCACGTATTTATACACCTTTGGTACAGTAACGTGATCTTTTTGTTATTGCCCAAGTTTCTACAGCCAAAAAAGAACATAATATGTTATTGTAAGGTTTCGAAAAGGCTTTTGGAATCACTGGCAAAAATCTATTTGGGGTATTAAAAACTCAGATGACGTTTTCAATAAGCTTTAATCAAATAATTTTCAGGCAATCTCTTTTTCAACTTATGATTTTTCTACATTGTACACTTGACTTCTTCACATTTTTGAAACAGACTTACTGAAAAAAAAGACATGTGTCCATATGACACGGTTGCGTTCTCATTTTAATGATGTATATATGTAAGTGATAAGGCATTGCTCTCATGCATAATTGAATATGGACCATGATAAGAACTGAAAAGATTATCATGTTGGTAATTGGCTCTGATTTAAGAGAAATATACTAAGTTTAATCCCCTTACGGTGACCTTGACCTTTGACCTAGGCACCTAGGTTCTTGCACGCGGGAATTTAACTTAAGCCTATATGACAAATACACTAAGTTAAATGTCCTACTGTGACCTATTTTAAAAACTTTCAAGCAGTTTAAAAGTAATGGAGCGGAAACGAAATGTGGAATTTTTATATATGACCTTTAAGTGACCTTCAATTGCGCTCTGCACATTTTCTCATAATGGTGATCATTTGTGCAAAATCATTTTGAAAACTTTGTATGCGTTTAAAAGTTATGGAGCGGTCACGAAGTTTCCACACGGCCGGACTGACAGACGGACAGACAGGGTTATTCCTATAATTCCCTTCCCGCTACGCGGCAGGGGATTAAATATTCTTTATAGACTTGTTGCTCTCTTTTCTACTTGATAATATGATAAATGTTGGCACTTTTATTTATATAATAGGTGGTGGTCATCCCCACAGGTACTGACTGTGCACCCCTTATTATACTGCTAAGAGACTTTATATGAACATCAAGATGGCATTATTACAGCCTGCCTTTAATAACTGTCTAGGTATCTTAACGGTTTGTTAAATGTGAAAAATAACCATTTTACATCCCTGGTTAACAAAATATATCGAAATGAACTCCAGCTTATTAAAGCCAACACTCCAGAAATGCAAGCAAACTTTCCTGGTCGATCTAAATCTTTCTGTAGATAATGGTTTCGTTACTACAATAATATACGATAAAACAGCTGATTCTAACTTTTCCATTTGTAGATTGTGATGTCGCTCCCGCTACATCTTATGGGGCTTATATTTCACAGCTTGTTCGCTTTTCTAAAGCTTGTAACAATGTTTAAGAGTTCAATGAACGCAATATTTGCATAACAGGAACACTTTAATTACAGGGGTATCGGTACCACAAATTAGGAGGTTTTATCGCCGATTCCCAGATTTTAGTCAAAATCACAACTGCATTCTACGGCCCTTCTACAGTCGATAACTTTGCTTACCTCTGTGTTTGGACGACAATGGCAGGGGTTAGAGAGTTTATGAAGGTGTCTAGGGAAATCTTGAAAAGAACGTAATAACTCGATAATTTCTTTATTCCTGCCATCGTGTTCTTGCTGATTTGATTCCAGGTCCTGTGGTCTCAGTAAGTTCCATGAGAATCTACCCTTTTCGGTCTACAATGCCATTAGCTTTTAACGTTTTAAAGGTTTGTGTGCTTTTGCATGCAACATTGTCGAGTTAATGGATGGGTGGACTCAGTTAACCAAGACAACTTGCACTTGTATTTTCTAATGAGAAACTGTTGGTGCAAGTATGAGGTTGGTGGACCCTAGAACCTGATTTAAACCTCCAGTGGCAAATATTGCCCCACATGTTCTCATGTTCGTTAATTGTTTGTGGTATCTCTTTTTCAACTGATTAATTTACAACTTTATGCTCTCTTTTCCTCTCTACTTTTGACTGTGTAGGGATGTTTTGTATTCTGTTTTATTTCTGGATATTTTTTTTTACTTTTTTTATTTTATTTGTCACCTACTGATTATAAATTCTTTATTGTTTTTATCAACCATTGGTTTAACACTCTAAGAACAATATATTTGAACTTTGTAAATTACCCTACTGGTTATTAACCCTAAGTACAGTACATCCATGATGAAGTAAGAATGATATTTCTGTATCATTCACTGATTGTAAACTTTTTTTCTGAACGAATTATGGGTCATAAATTATAAATACTATTAACTATTACTAGATGACATTTACAACATACATCTATTCCGACCGAAGAGAGACATGAGGGTTACTAAAAAGGTACCGCGTATGTGGGTTTGTTTTAGGGAAATATGTTTTTTGTGTTTGTGTCATAAAAAGATGTTGAAAATTCTGTAGTTTGCAAGAGAATGTTAATTTTATTAACGAAATCTATTAATTTTGGAAATTTACGTAAATAGAAACATAAGTTTATAATGGGAAAATGTCCGGGTTAACGTGAGAGGACAGATAAACTTTTTGAACATCTCTTTCAATAATGTATCCGGCTTGAAATATATATTTACAGCGATAGTGAAGTACCAGCGATTGTCTGGCGTTGTTGAACGTGGGTTCTAATTATTATGCAAATAAGGGAAGTTTTAACGTAATTTCTTATATTTGGTTGGTTATGTGGAGTTTTATTGTTAAATTATGTTAGATCTATGGGTCTTCTTTGATAAAATTTTATGTTTAAGTATGTGGAAAATATTATTTAGATGCCAATCAATGTACCCTCTAAACCGTATGTGTAGTGATAATTCGGCGTATTAAATGATTTCGTGTGATAATGTTGAACTGACCCCGCTGTATTTCCAAGATGGCGTTAAACTGATTAACACATGTACATTAAATCAAAGCACTGAAAGAACTACAAAACCTGTCGCGTAGTGCTGGGTTTATGTTTTCAAGTAATGGATACATGCATGCAATGCAATACCTTTATCCGAGAGAATTTATCTCTGTGCAGTAGAGGTCCATTGGAGCTAGTCCCATTAAGCTGAGTATGATAAAAAAAAATTGTACCTGCCTTGCCATAAATTATAGTCCAACTTCACTGGAAATTTTTTGTACATAATTACTAAACACTTTAATCAATACTGACCATCACTGATCTTGATCATTTTCAACACTTATTTATCAAATTAAGTATTGACAAACCCTGTGGTACTCCAACTATAAATTTCTAGAAAAGTACAAAAGTACTTTTATACCAACCATGATTTATGCATACTGACCAATATTGTAAGTTCAGTTGGTAGTTTACTGGTAACATTTGCAGTCTAGTACATGTTTTTTTCAGTAATTTTAGGAAGGTAAACTGACTCTGATATGAATACAACTGAAAAGAGGGGTTAAAACTTTAGCTGAAAATAAGTGTACCACAAACACAAAAAAAATACTTGTTAACATTATCTTTATTTTAAAAAATAAAACTATCAAAAACAACAATTCACTAGAAATGTGCCCATGGGACATATTTGCCCCAGCCATGTATCATAAGCAGATGTAAAAAATTAAAGAGGCAGATGGAGTGCCAAAAGCAGTATAATTGTTACATTTATTTAATAAATAGCGTGCTACGAAACACAACCCTATAAATGTGAAGACATTTTGGTTGTTATCAGAAATTTAGTCTATAAAGGTCAAAACTCTGACAAATTGAAGATGTACTGCCCAATTTTGCAAGTAACCTGTATTTTTATAGGATACATACACAGGCAAAATATGGAAAAAATCTAAGCATTTTTCTTTTAAATGAACAGACATTTCATTTTAGTAGAAAATAAGTCAATAAGAGCACCGCTAGGCGGAGCATTATATGCCCGAAGGGTGTTTTTAGCTCACCTTAGCAAATGCTCAGGGTGAGCTATTGTTATCACCCTGTGTCCGATGTCATGTTCCAACCTGGCCAGGTCAAGGTCACAAGTGGTGTCTAAAGATATGAGCCATGTGTTTGATGTCCGCTTCATATGTTTTTCACCCCTGGAATGAATTCCATGAAACTGATCAAATGTTCAGCCCATCAAGATGATATGCAGAACCCATGTTCTAACCTGGCCAGTTCAATCTCAAGGTTCAATAAATATCCTGTATACAAATTTTAACATAAACACGAGGCCATGAAAATACCTCAATAGTCAATAAAGAACAAAAAACTTCCACTCTAATATTTGTTTATTTACAGTATATATCATAGCTTGCTGGCCACCTTTTTACGGAAGCATGGAGAGGACATGGTCGGTTTATTTAATTAATCCGTGGGAACGACTTATTTTCAGAAATATATTTTTTTCTTATCTGTGGGAACGGATTATTTTGCGCAAAAAATCTTTTTTTAACTTGTGGGAACGAATCATTTTGTGAGCAAAATCTTTTTTTAACTTGTGGGAACGAATTATATTGTGCGAAAAATCTTTTTTTAACTTGTGGGAACGAATTATTTTGTGCGAAAAATCTTTTTTTTTAACTTGCAGGGACGAAATATTTTGTGCGAAAAATCTTTTTTTAACTTGTGGGAACAAATTATTTTGAGTGAAAAATCTTTTTTTAACTTGTGGGAACGTTTTATTTTGCGCGAAAAATTTTTTTTTAACTTGTGGGAACGGATTATTTTGAGCGAAAAATCTTTTTTTAAGTTGTGGGAACGAAATATTTTGTGCCAAAATTTTTTTTTTAAATTGTGGGAACAAATTAATATTTTCTCAGATATTTTTTTCGATAACTTGTACTCACAAGTTATTAAGTCGTTCCCTCAAGATAATAAATTGTTCGAACGGATTAATTAAATTTAACAAAATATTTCGTTCCCACAACTTAAAAAAAGATTTTTCGCACAAAATAACTCGTTTCTAAAAGTTAAAAAAATATTTTAGCACAAAATAACTCGTTCCCACAAGTTAAAAAAAGATTTTTCGCACAAAATAACTCGTTCCCACAATTCTAAAGAAGATTTTTCGCGCAAAAAAAATCCGTTCCCACAGATAAGAAAAAAATATTTCTGAAAATAAGTCGTTCCCACGGATTAATAAAATAAACCGACCATGTCCTCTCCATGCTTCAGTACCTTTTCACCCATTATTTCACATCACTTAAATGTCGTCCGTCCACATATAACACGTCATTGTTATACTTTTCTTGTTTACAATAAAAAGGACATTTATCACCCACTGATTATAACCGTCTTGAACAATCAATAAACATGATATTTAACGATTCTATATTTTTTAATCAGTCAGAAAAAATAGGATAGGAAATTCTTTTAAAGGCGAAACGGCAGATCAATGTAATCTTATATAGTATCTGTTCTCGTTTTGCGCATTTTATTTTACTCTTTTTTTCAAAAAGAAAGCAAATATCTGATGATTGCCTAATTATATTCAACTTTACTTTTATTTTAGAAATGTGCTTTCTAGAAAGTTGAAGGGCAGTTTGAGTTTCAAAAACTGACATATGGCCGACAAACTCATCCATCACGAGCAATTACAAAACTTTTTTTGATAACAGCTTTTATATCTTCAATAAAACAGCAGGCAAGAATTATAACCGCCGTAATACAGAAAAATAAAAACTTGTATCGAATATATTTATTGCCTTATGATTAAAACATCATGACGGCATAGTTTTGCTGTATTCTCCTGCCAGAAAACGAATTATATAGAAGTACATTAATAAATTTTATATTCATTTAGCATATAAATTATCTTCACAAATAATGCTAACGCCATGATGCGTTGTGTGTTAAGACGAACTGCATTCAATCTGATTTAAACATATATTAAAAATAGGGCAGTGAAAAGAAGAAATATCTTTTTTTTAAAGATGATCTGCGTTGAAATTCCCATACGTAAATAGGTTTCGGACATAGGCAAATATTGAACGCACGTAAGTATCGCCAAGTATTTCCAAAACAGTTTAGGCTATAAACAAAAAAAAACATGTTAGATTAATGCTAAAAGTGTCAAGATATTCTCAGTAAAATAAATTAGACATTTAGTCATATTTATTATATATTTATTACATTTAGTATAATTTTTCAAGGTTAAAAACGTTTTGATATTTAATTAACGGCTGTATTTATGTTATTATTATTGCATTATTTTCAGAGGCAATTTCACTAACAATTACGAATTCCGCCCTCAAATTTCATGACAGCAACATTTTAAACAAATGGCAAACTTCTTTCTTCAGCTGAAGATTTTTAATCTTACAATTTCACTCGTAACAAATGTAGCTCAAAATGAATTAATGCATCTATGCCGAAAAAGGCTTATCAAATGTTAGTCAAAAAGGTCTTCAACTGTTAAGAGTTGACATATAATCAAATAGTTACATATTATGTTGTTTTTTTCCATTTTAAATTTACGTGAAATCTTCTTTATATTGTAAATTTGCTGGGAAAAAATGTAGAACTGTAAAATGTAGCTACATATATTAAACATATCAATAGTTTCTGTTTACCTGATAATGTGTCAATAGTCTGTAGAAAATTAGGATTTTTTAGATACAGGTCCGCATGGCACCAGACTCATATACGGATGTAAATGTGTCCAAATTTTCAACAGAAGTGCCTTATACACGCTGGGTCTGTTCATTTAACAGTGGTGCACTAAACGAGCACATTTTAGCTGCTTGATATTATGCCTCCTCTATCACCGATCTTAACTGTAAATGTCTTAATGAGTATCCGTCTATGGATTTATATATAATACAGAGCAATAAAAGTCCTAGCGTAATTGTTTACTGAAATAACCCAAGAGTAACTGAACTTCGAATATTATGAAACAGTCTACAGCACAATATAGACACGTTTCCAATTTCCTACTGTGACTGAAATTACTGACTATATTGATTGCTCACTTTACAAAATACTGTATATAGCGATTAGTCGTGTATACGAGTGTTTGCTTTTGCGTGTTGTTTTTTTGTGTTTTTTTTTTGTTGGTTTTTCTTTTCTTTTTTTTCTTAATCCCTGAGTTTAGGTAGGATTGATAGTAAAAGGGGAAGTCGAAATATATTATAACCTTTTGTAATAGAACACTTTCACATGAAAACCTATCTGTTTTGTCCAGTCATTTAATATACAAATAAAGATGAAAAATTTTGTAATAAAATATCAATTCTTGAAACATATTAATACAGAACAAAAATGTGTGTTTTGTTTTCAAAATTATCTGTGTAATCGAGTTCAAGTTTGCCTCATATTTGTCCACAAAAACTAAAATCCTCAACATAAAAGTTGCAGTGTCGCACGAGATAGCTGTCACGGTGGTGTGTTTCACATTTCACGTTATATTTCTTTTTTGTCGATAAGTATGAGCATTACCTTAAAGAAAACAATCAATGTTTCTGATGTGAGGTGAATTTGTTTTTCTTTCAAATATGATGTCATTATATTTTCTATAATTAGAATTAAAGGCCGAAAGTATCTGTCCATTCGTTGTTCCAGACACTGATGGATGGCTGACAGTATCTGTCCATTCGTTATTCCAGACATTCATGGCCAAGAGTACCTGTTCATTAATAATTCCAGACATTCATGCCCAACAGTATCTGTTTATTCGTTATTCCAGACATTGATAAATTACCGACAGTGTCTGACCATTCGTAATTCCAGACAGCATGCTCAAAAGTACCTGTCCATTCGTTATTCCAGACATTCATAGATTACCGACAGTGTCTGTCCATTCGTTATTCCAGACATTCATGCCCAACAGTGTCTGTTTATTCGTTATTCCAGACATGCATGCCCAACAGTGTCTGTACATTCGTTATTCCAGACATTCATAGATTACCGACAGTGTTTGTCCATTCGTTATTCCAGACATTCATGCCCAACAGTATCTGTCGATTCGTTATTCCAGACATTCATAGATTACCGATAGTGTCTGTCCATTCGTTATTCCAGGCATTCATGCCCAACAGTATCTGTTTATTCGTTATTCCAGACATTGATAAATTACCGACAGTGTCTGACCATTCGTAGTTTTAGACATGCATGCCCAAAAGTATCTGTCCATTCGTTATTATAAGACATTGATGGATGGCCGACAATATCTTACAATTCGTAATTCCATACATTCATGGCCAACAGTATCTGTTTATTCGTTATTCAAGACACTGATGGATGGTCCACAGTATCTCTCCATTCGTTATTACAGACATTCATGCCCAACAGTATCTGTTTATTCGTTATTCCAGACATTGATAAATTACCGACAGTGTCTGTCCATTCGTTATTCAAGACATTGATGGATGGCCTACATTATCTGTCCATTCGTAATTTCAGACATTCATGCCCAACAGTATCTTTTTATTCGTTATTCAAGACATTGATGGATACCCGACAGTATCTGTCCGTTCGTTATTCCAGACATTCAAGACTAAAATATCTGTTCATTCGTAATTCCAGACATTCATGGCCAGCCGTATCTGTCTATTCGTTATTCCAGACATTCATAGATTACCGACAGTGTATGTCCATTCGTTAAACCAGACATTCATGGCCAACAGTATCTGCTTATTCATTAATCCAGACATTGATAAATTACCGACAGTATCTGTCCATTTGTTATTCAAGACATTGATGGATGGCCGACAGTATCTTACCATTTGTTATTCCAGACATTCATGGCCGAAATTATCTGTCCATTCGTTAATCCAGTCATAAATGGATGGCTTACAGTATCTGGCCATTCGTTATTTCAGTCACAAAGGTTGGGCTAACAATATCTGTCCATTCGTTATTCCAGTCGTAAATGGATGGCTTACAGTATCTGTCCATTCGTTATTCCAGACATTGATGGATGGCTGATAGATTCTGTCTATTCTTTATTTTAGACATTTATCGTGTGCTCCATATTTCCGACTAAATTTCCAGAACCTGTATCTCATCGTAATTGGCAACCACTGGCTTTCTGCTTCATTAAAATTTTATTTCCTTTTTAGGCATTAAAATAAGAGAATTTTAAAACGGTGTAGATTGAACAGTACGTATTTTGAAAGTACATGCATACCGCGAAATGCCTCGAAAAGGTACGCTCGATTCCACAAATAACTGGTTTTGTTTCTTTATGAATATGTTGTAAGAATTTATATCTTACTGCATAATTTTTCATGTGTATTTGTGTTTTAAACAAGTGGACAGAACAGAAAGGTCTTTACGTTAAAGTGATCTATTACAAAATCTTATAATATATTACGACTTCTTTTGTTATTAATCCTTGCTATCCTTCTTTGATGACAACAGAAAGGAAAGTAACTGTTATATCTATTATAGTGGACACAGTGATCTTTTATTTAATAAAACCAGTGTTCTCTTTACCAAAACCAAACATTACCAACCCTAAAAAGATAGTTATTGTAAAATACTTTTTACTCGTAGGAAGTAAAGCTGAATTGGTTAAATTGGACACTGACAAGGACCTTTTTCGTTTTAACTGCCGTGAGTACAGCAGTGGACAGTTACAACAAACAAAATGAAGGAATAGTGCAATGCACAAACTGATATGGCATTCAGTGAGCAATGTACCGTGTACTGCAACTTTACCTACCTTTATTAACTCATTCAAAAATAAAATCATGATTGTTTATCGACATCTTGAACGTGCCACTGATACCGTTTGACCCGCTAGCTAAATATTTTAATATTTCCCTACAAATAACAAGCCACTGCATAATTGTTTTTAAAATGCGATGTCGTAATAGGCCTGTAATATTGCTTTTTCACATTCGATATTATTTTGCTGTTCATCAAATTCTCGACAGAATCTTATTCGAAATCAGCGAGTTCTGATAAGCTTCTGAATCAGAAAAATATATCAGACACAGCTTAGATTTGTACCTGCCATCAGCAGGATCAAAATCGAGTTAGTATGGTGGCTGATTTGTACAATGTTGTATGAGCGCGTTTTTAGGGCGAAAAGGCAATGGTAGAAAACACGACAAACGGTGACTTTCTCGTGTTTTCGATCTTTTGCAAAGCCAACGCAAAGACATGACAGATTTGTGGTAGAAACAAAACAAGTGTTTGGTGTCGTGTGTTCGCTTGGTGGGACATACTCATCCATCGTCATTTTAACGTGTTTTTTACCCTTTGCCCCGCGAAAACGCGACAAAAATACCTAAAATGTGTGTGTTTTTGCCATAATTCTGTCGTGTTTTCGCGTTTTCGTCTAGGCGGGGCGAAAGTCATGTTTTCGACTTTTCGCCCCTATCACGTGACGACATAAAAAGAACAGTTCTCTTGTGGCGTGGCGGAAGAACGATAGGCCGAAACTTCGAAAACACGACAAAGTCACTATTTGTCGTGTTTTCGATTTTTCGTACCACCAAGGTGAGAACACGAAGACATAAAAGGCGAAAACTCGACTCCTAATATGTGTCGTATTTTTCGCTATAAATTTGTCGTTTTCGTATAGCCAAGGCGAAATGACGAAACACGGAAGTACAACAAACGGTGTCTGTCATGTTTGACCTTTTGCCTTTTTCCCCCAACTTGGCACAAATCAGCCACCATATGTTTGCAATGTAAAATGCCTTTCAAATAGTTTTATGCATAAAAATGTAACATTGAATTGCTTTTAATGCTTTTAAATGTGACAAATTTCCAAAGTTCGTAATCTTAGATATAATAAAATAAAATTCTATAAGCAAGCCGCCTACATTTCCTGATTTGATTTTACTCATTACCAATCTTTTGAAAGAATACAAATTGTTAATACAGCGACTTTAGAATTGATCTGCTATAATAATTTAAGTATAATGCGAATATAATGTTTACAATTTAAAAAATCTGGCGGGACATACGGCTACGCAAACTTTAGTAAAAGACATTTGATTTGACTACATAAGAAGTTTTAAAGATTTTTTTCTATTATTATGCCTATTTATTTTCTATTCATGAAAGAATGTTTTTTTTTTTAATTTTACTATGGGCACCTCATCTTTTTGATCTACTTGAAATTTTCTTAACTTTCGGCTAACTACAAACATTTTAGAAAATTACGTTTGTTTCTGTTAAGAAGAAATATTTCCACGTTCAGTGTGTAAATATATCAAAGAAGGCACTAGTTGAAATCGTTGCGTTTTTCAAATTTTACGCCACATTGTCTGTCATGAAATTAACGGTCGACAAAAGGTACCACATTGTTATTCCGGGAGTTTTATCATTCACATCTCCCTGTTATATTTCAAAATAAGTCCCAGAACCCATATCTCAAAGAATCAGTTAGACTCAGGCTTCTCACGCATGCTGGTATAGTATTATACATTATCTTGTACTATATAATTATTATTATGAATAAACTTTTGAAGATGTGCATTAGGAAATCAAATTGCAATATAAAAAGTTGGAGCTGTCCATTCTGTAAAGAAATGTTAAGCCCCAGCTGTTTTCTCATATGAGTCTGTAGGGTCTCTATGTCCGGAATGTCCGTCTGATGACACTACGTCTGCTCTGTCTATATAAACAAAAGCATATGGCGTTTTGACGTAATTCCCATTTGAGTTTATACATCTTTAGATGTATATGAGTGCACATTGTATTTACAAACTCAAGTTTATATTCGGCACGCTATTAGTCCTACTTTTTTACGCTGTATGTGCAACAAGACTATTATCAACACCAAAACTCTAATATTGGCAGCTAACGATCGTCACTTCAGCTAATAAACTTCTGGAATTTTAATTACGGTATTCAAGCAACTGAGCTTTGTCATTTTCAATTTCCTATATACAGGTTTATTTCAATCATTTGTCAGATATCTGGGGACGATTACATTTCCTTACGACATTATAGAAATGCACAACTGAAAGATGTCAGTTAAAAGCAACAAAAAAGAGCTTTTTATGTAGAACACAGATATAGTATAGAATTGAAAGATAAAACAGTCATATACACAAACACAGTGACTGTAACAGACACGATTCTGGCATAGACGTCTAAACTATTTTTCATAATGAAAAACTTTTACAGTTATGATGATATGTTCTTGGAACGGATTTTTAATTTCACAGCCAATTAACGACGTCATATATATTCTTGTTAACTTCTCTGACAGTCGTATTATAAATGCAGCCAAGTTCTACTTTTAACAGTCGCTAAACATTTATCAAGCTATTTCAGAGACGTTCTTAAGTTTAAACACTCCACTGTATCTGTAAATGTATTTTAATGGTGCATTCTCTTCTTAATAAAACATATAATCGACAGTTCAAAGAAGAAAATATGTTCATTTTCTATTGTTTGAAACATATGATGAAGTATGATGAATATACAACAACAACTTGAAGTAAACAGACAAATGTTAAATAATTCAGGTTAACTTTTGCACTTATAGGTTATCAATTTGATAATGACAGTAAAAGTCATTCATTAATTCACATTATTTGGAAGCAAGAGGGCCATGATGGCCCTGGATCGCTCACCTGAGTACTTTGGCTGTATATAGGTTTGCTGTTAAGCAGTATTTCATTTTTTAATTGAAAATATGTAAGTGCCTACAAACCAAATATGTAAAATATCAGTCAATAAATAAAGGCTCTATGAAAGAAAGTAGAAATATCTATTATAAGCTATGGTGACCTTGACCTTGACCCAGTGACCTCAAACCCTACCCATGGGTAGAGGTCCATGCAAGGAACCTCTATACTGAATATCAAAGATATTGGTCTATAAATAAAGGCTCTATGAGGTACAGTAGATAAATCTACTTTTAGTCTCCGTGACCTTTAACCTAATCTAATAATTTGAAAAAGCTTGATATAGCTTGCTTCTTGCCAAATTTTAAAATTCTAGGCCTCGTGGTTACAGACAAGCAGATTTTTAAAGATTTTCTTCTATATTGTTATTTAAAACTTATTACCCCTCGGGCGGGGCCAATACTGACCCCAGGGATATTTTTCTAACAAACTTGGTAGAGGTCCACTAGACAATGCTGCATACCAAATATCTTAACTCTAGGCCTTGTGGTTTCTGATAAGAAGATTTTTCAAGTTTTTCCTATATAATTCTATGTAAAACATGTGACCCCTAGGGCGGGGCCTATTTTGACCAAGGGGCCATGATTTGAACAAACTTGATAGAGGTCCATTAGGTAATGCTGCACACCAAATATCTTAACTCTAGGCCTTGTTGTTTATGACAAGAAGATTTTTAAACTTAAGTATTTCCTGTATAACTCTTTGTAAAACATGTGACCCCTGGGGCGGGGCAATTTTTGACCTGGGGTCCATGACTTAAACAAACTTGGTAGAGGTCCTCTAGACAATGCTTCATACAAAATATCTTAACTCTAAGCCTTATGGTTTCTTCTGTGAAGATTTTAAAAACCTTTTACTTAAAAACTCTATGTAAACAAGTGACCCCCAGGGCTGGGCCTGTTTTGATCCAGTGGCTATGATTTGAACAAACTTAGTAGAGGTCCACTAGACAATGCTACAAACCAAATATCTAAGCTCTATACCTTGCGGATTCTGAGAAGAGGATTTTTAAAGTTTTTCCTTTATAACTCTATGTAAAACAAGTGACCCCTGGGACGGGGCCATTTTTGACCCAGAGGCAATAATTTTAACAAACTTGGTAGAGGTCTACTTGACAATGCTACACACCAAATATCTAAGCTCTATACCTTACGGATTCTGAGAAGAGGATTTTTAAAGTTTTTCCTTTATAACTCTATGTAAAACAAGTGACCCCTGGGACGGGGCCATTTTTGACCCAGAGGCAATAATTTTAACAAACTTGGTAGAGGTCTACTTGACAATGCTACACACCAAATATCTAAGCTCTATAACTTACGGTTTCTGACAAGAAGATTTTTTAAGATTTTCCTATATAACTCTATGTAAAACAAGTGACACCTGGGGCGGGGCCATTTTTGATCCAGAGGCCATGATTTGAACAAACTTGGTAGAGGTCTACTAGACAATGCTACACACCAAATATCTAAGCTCTATAACTTAAGGTTTCTGACAAGAAGATTTTTTAAGATTTTCCTATATAACCCTATGTAAAACAAGTGACCCATGGGGCGGGGCCATTTTTGACCCAGAGGCCATGATTTGAACAAACTTGGTAGAGGTCCACTAGAAAATGCTACACACCAAATATCTAAGCTCTATAACTTACGGTTTCTGACAAGAAGATTTTTTTAAGATTTTCCTATATAACTCTATGTAAAACAAATGACCCCCGGGGCGGTGCCATTTTTGACCCAGAGGCCATGATTTGAACAAACTTGGTAGAGGTCGACTGGACAATGCTGCATACCAAATATCTTAACTCTAGGCCTTCTTGTTTCTGACAAGAAGACTTTCAAGTTTTCCCTATATAACTCTTTTAAAATCAACTGACCCCTGGGGTGGCGTCAGTTTTGACCCCAGGGACATAATTTGAACAAACTTGGTAGAGGTCCACTAGATAATGCTTCATACCAAATATCAAAGCTCCAGGCCTTGTGGTTTCGTAGAAAAAGATTTTTAAAAATCCAACTTATACAATCTATTTTTAGCTCCAGTGAACCAGAAATGCAATGGACCAGAACCATTTGAACAATCTTGGTAGAGCTTCATGCAAGGAACATCCCAGGCAAGTTTCATTAAATTTGCCCCATTGGTTTCAGAGGAAATGTTGTTTAAATGAAAAGTTGACGACGGACGGACGACGGACAAAGACTGATCAGAAAAGCTCACCCTGAGCACTTTGTGCTCAGGTGAGCTAAAAAGAAATAATACTCTAAAGTTAACGAATGTGTGTTTTTTGTATATGAAGTGTAATGTGGTAAACGTGTTATCAAGGTCGTTCATAGAAAATGTTTAAACATAAAAAGGCAATGTCGAGCAAAAAGGGAAGAAATATTGACCACTTACTGCGTTTAACTATAAAACAGCAATTATCCGCATCAAACTATAAACAACTTTATATAACTGAATATTATAGCAGAAGAAGTATTTTGCAGATGCACACACAACAAGAAATTAGTAAAGACAATCTTATATTTCAGACCTCTGTCTGGTATTCATACTTTATTTGACAAGCTGACGCAAAGTATACATTTCGAATATAAAGTAATCAAACACTGTACTGCTGATATCAGATACATTTTATTGACATCACCTTGTGCACAATTTTGCTATAAGCTGAGTTTTTTTCCCTCGAAATTAATCACTAGATTTTGACGTTGTTTATATATTTTGCTGTCAATGGTATCGTCTCAGCCTCTGGCAGTACCCTCACTGGTGTGTTTCTTGATGAATTTCCCGAATTAGTTAATTTACTCAAAGGCGTGTCACTAGAATAAACACTAGTAGTTGTGCTTGTATCTCTTTGTTTATGGAACACAAAGAATATAATTGGATTCACGGAACAGTTCCAGTAAAATGTTGGTATGAAAACTATAACGGCAGGATCGTTAAAGTTGTGAAATAAATGCATATACAGCATAACGAAATATGGAACCCAAGCGCCGATAAAACCTGAAATAGATATATATATAACTTGAGATAAATTCTGTTTCGAATTATATTTATTTTAAGACATATGATTCTGTTTCTTATAAAATGTTTATCCATCAAATCAAAATTCTAAAAAACTATATTTTAAAAGATAAATATAAAATTTTAAATATGTGTTAATATGAATATTTCTTCTATCTGATAAGTGTATTACAAAGGTATGGGGGCAAGCAAATTTAGTGTTTCATGCAAAAATACTGATATATTTTTCACCCTTTGGCGCATTTCTAAAGCACAGACTACTTCATATTGAGACAGAAACAAGTTTTAAACAGGAAAAAAATATTGTAAACAACTTCAGGGTTGCAGTCTGGCAGACGCCTGATCGTTCAAATAAGGGTAAAATAATAATAAAGATTAAAAAAACAGTAAAACAACGAAAATAATAAGGTCAGTGTAAGGTCGAGGTTGTTTAAAATATTTAAAATGTAAAGGCATTGATTGGGTAAGGGATAAAAAATGAATATATACTTGTAATATGCAACTGACGGGTTAAAACAACTGTTGTGATTTTTTCATGCTCTCAAAGACAGTCAGACTGCACGATTTTACTAATTCCTTGAGACTCAGTACACTCCCGAAGCAGAATTCGATCTGATCCAGGTCGAATTCCCCGACCTTATAAGCCTTGACAATAAAACTGAATACATCTTAGCCACGTCATCGAACTTACTTAGTACGACTCCAAATGTCAACTTGACACTTCTAGCTTTAGAGCTTGGAAGCCCTCTGTTAAACACAAGAGATAGTCTCAGATTGTCAACACCATGAATACCTGAAATAAAATGTAATAACTATATTCGTTGTGAGGCAAAACGTAACTTAATAAACTAGTTTGAAACTATATAATACAGAAAAATAAAATGCTAAAGTCTTTGCATGGTGAAGCACGTGAAGAGTGTTTTCTTTTAAAGAATTTTGTGTATTAATTATTGAAAAAAAAACAATATGCAGAAAACTTCAAACAGAAGTATTCAAGACAAATTAACGTAAATTTATTTTCTACTATTAAAATTCATAAAGTAGTTAAGTTACCCATCGTCCATGGGAAGGACAAACACTAAACTTCGTAATGAACGAAAGTAAAGGTCATCATTAATACACAAATAGTGACAGAACTTCAAAAGTCGCTTTGTTTTATAGCAAGCACGTGTGCATGTTACAACAACTTACTGTTTGGGGGACTTCTTGCCCTTTTGTAGATAGCGGAGACCAGTATGCAGTAACTGACAATGATAACCGCCAGTGGTATCAACACGAGCAATATAAACATCAGATAGAATAGTAACTGAAACGTATGAACACGTAAGTAATGACATACCCTGGCTATTAAAAGCGTATGCGTGGTTTTAGAATTAAGTCAAAACCATTATCAATTTCTTAAATGTTTTGTGACTTTTCTACAGAACATACGGGTCATCTTAATACTACATAGTAGATCGTTCTTAAATGTGTGAAAACATGACTATTGAATAAATAAATGTATTTCGGGCTACCTTAAGTATGATTCTTGTAAGGTACTGTGTCAAAATACGGAAGAGGTAATTTACCTTCCAGCCATCACGTGTAAGATTTTCGCTACAATGGGGAATACGTTGAACACCTTTCATGTAGCTTGGATCGAAATGTTTCAGAGAATGTATCACAAACAATGGGCTACTCAATGCAGCACTAAGCAACCAGCAAGCCAAAATTAAAACCCTTTGGAGACAATATCCTGTTAGAAAAACAAGTTAAAAAATTAAAAACCATTTAAAAAATACACAAAATAATACTTAAACCATAGACTTACTTATACTTCGTCTACATAACTACCAAACTAGTTTTTTTCTGTATACATTCATGGTGTCTTTTTTCAACTAAGTCACATAGGCCGTAGATTACTATATGAACATTGTCCTAAATAGGCATACCTCGTTTGAAATTCATCATTGGTTTTGCAACCACTAATGCTCTGTCTACGCTGGTAACTGCAAGGATGAAGTTGGAAGCGCAAAGAGAAATACTGCTTAATGTTCTCTGAAATCTGCAAACGATTTCACCACCAAACCACCAATAATTCAGGTATTCCATGCCTAGCGTCCTCTCTAAAGCATTTACTAAGGCATCAATAAAACCAGTAGTAAGATCTGTAACAAACAACCATACTAAGTCTTACGAAATATAAAAATGATAGTCTTGTGGTCTTACAAACGTATCATTCATGCTAGTCATTCACTTTACTCTAAAAATGCAAATCGATAGTTTTGTAGAATATATGTAAGTTTTATAACTAGTTTTCCTTGATAATAGTATTGTGTTTTAGCTCATGGTATATTTTTATGTGTGTGTGTGTGTGTGTGTGTGTGTGTGTGTGCAAGCTGCGTTAATCGGTTCATCTTAAACCAGATTTGACCTGATGAGTGTTTTAATTTCTAAATTAATGATAGTCTATATACTGGTTTTAGTGTTTTATTATTCAGTGATTTTAATGTACCTTCTTTCCTCAGGATAGTGGGATTAATGTAGCTTGCATACCTCTTAATTAGCGTACAGGACATGCATAGAAGTGCTAAAATCTTATTTGCTAAGTAGTCTCTTGTTGCTCTTTTACAGAGCGGCCATTTAATTTGTTTTATACGTTGTATTTTATCAAATGAATGTACATTTGATGTATAAATGGATGGGACTTTATTAAACTAATAAACATGCTAAACATAAACATGCTATTCAACATATCTGTTAACCAGATACTTGTATAAAATTTGTCGAGTTTTGAGCTAATGTTGATATAAAAACTATAATTAAGAAATTTTATGCATTTAGTACATGTCTGAAAAAACATGATTAAACATGATGTGACATGATGTGACAAAGTACAAAATGTAAGGTGACCATATTTTTTCGAAAGGGCCATTCAAAACTCTTTGAAACCACATTGTATGTTTTAATGACAGCTTGGAAGATAAAGAAAAATTGCACTTCTATAAGTTTACAGAGCCATATTTCATCGACTGAACTGTTTTGTTTCAACTCCAGTCACGAATTTCATAAAATATAAGGTATATTTGTAATAATATCGAAAGCGAAATCATATTCAATAAACCACTCAACTAATGTACAAAATTGTATCAAACAGAACAGACAGATCCGAGACTGCATTAGGTTATTATCCGTATTATTGCACACACTGTGCAATAAATCACATATTAAGCACTCTTTTAAGTCTGGCAGCTTTAAAACAATTAAATAATTGGATCATACGGCAGAAATTTCAATAATAAACTAAATGCATTTGTGTTTGATTCTTACCTGCAATTGCCATGTTCATGAGGAGAAAGTAAAGTCTGGACTTTTTCTTGTAGCGGAGGATTGTAACAATTACCGCAGTGTTCAATGAAATTATAAGTACTGTATTCAACCACTGCAAACCTAATGCAACGTAAAAACATTCCTGAAAATACAAAGTTTTGGTCATAATATCCTCGGCAAACTATCAAATGCATGTAGTGCTTTCACTTCAAATATGACCTACGGCTATCGGACAATCAGTTTACATATCAAAATGCTCAGTAATTTTGTATATGTAAAATACAATACCAAATTGACAGCACATAAAGTAAAATACACTAAAGTTTAAAAATTACGTAAACCAGATGTGTTTATGAAATGTGTCACCGTTTTAAGAAGCATGTATTTTTTTTCAAACTTTGATTGGTGTTAATGGATTGCATTAAGAATTTTTTTATGAAGACGTTTAATCAGATATACAGAAAAGTTGCAGAAAGGTCAAAGGGTTGGCAGGTCTAAAGTTAACATGCACGACCAGAACATGTCAATGAAACGGAGAAGCACAGTTGACACATACATGAATAACCGTCTTGTGATTTCACGCAGTCAGACGACGAATGGTTGTTTCAGACAAGGCGTGCGAGTAACGTCGGAAAGGGAGATCTTTTTGATGAGAAAACAAAAATGGGTGCTCTTTAAAACCAGATATAAATTCATATTAAATCCATATAATTTGCAATTTTACAAGATATCTTTTCCACATGCCTTAGTTATTCAGCTGACATAAAACGGGATATTCCTTCTCGTGAAACAGTGATAAAAAGTAAATAGCCTCATTTGTTATCAGTTATATTTATTGAACTATATGTTCCTGGAGTCAAGCCATGTACACAGCTGTTTTGAATTCTGATCTTTTTTTCTGGGAGACATATATACTGCGTAACTGTTTTAGCACCCGTATTAGTAAAGCTCATTAAAAAAGTTTATATGCTTGGAAATGTGACGGGACGGATCTGTGGTATCCGGTGATAACGCACGAGACCTGAAATTCCGCTCACCCAATAACAGCACTGTCTTTGTGATGAACCTTCAAACCCAGGTCCTAGTTATTGGTGTTAAACATTGGTATTAAACATGAGCTATGTTTCTTAATTGGAATGCTTTCTGTCTTTCGGTTATGTTCCCTTCAAATTTCGGATATAATCTAGCTACTTGCGTAAGTATTTTTAAAGACAAATGTGAAACTCAGCCACACTTTTCTTCAAGAAAATAATAATAACGAACATAACTCTGGTATGGAAGTCCACACTACTCGTTTCCAACTACAGTGTACTTCAAAGTAATGCAGATTAAAATCAATGGATCCAAGTTCTGCCTCTGTCATGAGTCTCAAATTAATTGAAATGTGCAAACCACATACCTAACGTCATAACGTGAACCTCGTTTGATAACATATATTTGTTAGATTTCAGTTCTTTGTTTAATTTGTTTTATCTTATTTTCAGTGATAACATTCAAAAATAATTCTTAAATGGAAAGCATATACTGTAATAGTAATTGTGTTATAATTATACAAGTATTCAAAAACTTAGCATATTCTGTGCATAAACGGAGTACTACAAAAATGAAGATTTAATTGAGCTTATCTTCATAAAATGAAATGGTTATCTTCCCAACTTCATATTTCATCCAGTAAATATCAATGTAGTTTACTTATTTCACGAATGATTTACCTTTGAAACAGACTATCACATTTATCAGCATGCTGATAAGATCGGCCAATGTACAAGATCAAGTTTAACCGTTTCAATCTAAAGTATGTTTTGTTTAAAATAAGGTTGTCGATCTTCTAATTATCTGATCTTTGCAAGAAACTCACCGAATCTTCAAATAACTTACTTAGTAATATACACTTCTAGCACATAATAATGAATATATGTACATGTATAACGTAATAATGCGGTAAGCCAGAGTTAATTCAGTATCGAGGTTTAATTCACGTCTTAATTTTACTTGAATATGGAATGATAACAGCAAAACACTTACCCGCGTATATGGTCTTAGATTCCATCCATCTTTGTCGTATACAGAGGTCTGATTGTCTAACTCCGTGGAATTCATATCCCGTGTGATATTACGAAAATAAACTTTAAAGTAACCTTTACTTCCAGAAATAGTATGTTACATATAAAGATTTTAAACAACAGACTGTTTAGTATAATTTTATCACTTCCACCATAGGCACATGTACACGGATATTTTAAAACACAAAAAGTATAAAGAATAACTCGCTTTGTACATTTAATCGCTCGTTTGTTATAGCCGAAGAAACGCTCGCATTGCTTCCTCGATGATACTTGGTGAAGCCTTTTCCAATACCAGTGTCAGTGATGTACAAGGAGTCTGCTTCAAACTGACTTGTGAACTTTAAAGTGATTTGTTTGAGATAGTGGCCCCTGAATTGAACAGTTACAATCCTTTGCCTTGATCGTTTCATTAAGATTTATCTGTTAAATGAACTATAAAATTACTTCAGATAAAATGCAAGGTGAATGTAAATTCATTCCCAATTTTCAAGTAATTGTTTTTGGATTTACTTTGATGTTCTTTCTACACACACTGAAGAAATATTTGTAATGATTTTACGCATGTTTAAATAAAAAAACGAGACAAAACGTACAGCAAAAAGTAGTGGATCTTCAATAAATATAATGCACAATAGCTACTTCTGAATAGTTTAATGCAATATTTCATCAATGAAAAATTTAAAACGTTGGCTGTCCGCATGGAGAGAAAGACTGAAATTTCGACCCAAAAAAAGTAAAACTAGAGTTCAGAAATCAGTTTGAAGTAGACTACAACAGACAATGAAGTTTTAGTCAGAAATATAGGTACCTACATAGGCAAAAGAATTAGTTTTTTTCTTTTTTTTTATGTGTCGACCTTATGGGTTGTGAAGCAGAGCCAAAAAGTAAAATATGATCGGATAATTTACCCAAATCTGCAGAAGGCAAATTTTGCAGAAATATTTTCGATGTTTTCGATAGGTTCTCATTGCAAACTAGTGTACATTTTTGGTGAAGTATAATACCTTTTGCTTCCAGACATTTTGGGGCTTAGTCAATGCAGCTCAGTAAAGGAGTTGGGGTCAACAAATATGTTGTTTTATTATAGCTTTCCCCTTTAATTTACTTGATTTAATTTTCTTATTAAAATACGATCTAATAACATTTAGTCAAGATATATACTCTGTCTGCGATTCTCAAAATATCCTTTAATTAATGATAAATGTACTACAAATAACGCTGCTTCATCTTATTTGGGACGATTTTATAACCATTTCATGGTCTTTATTATAGCATTATCATTAGTATTTTCATGTGAATACATTTTAAATCAATTTACACATACAACTGAATCTTAAGTGGAGCTGTATTGCATGATTAATATACCCCTCTTTTAAATGAATACTTGTTGAAATTGTGTACTCATTGTGTATATTTTTAAGAACGTTTAATATAATTAAATATAACACTTACAGAAATATAACTCCTACAGATGTAACAAAAAGACTGGAAATGTTTAAGACAGGAAAACAAATACAGGCTATTAAAGAGCAGATACAGGAATTGTAATATATGAGAAGTATAAACTTGAAGTTTTCTTTTTTCTTATTTTCTTTTCTAATTAATTGTATTATTCGGTGACCGACTTAATATAGCACTCATAATCTGAAACAGTAATTTTGTAGTTTAAGATGTATATTATAAGTTTTTTTCTCTGAAGCTTTATATCGATTATGCCTTATTGTTGTTGTGTTGCAAAATGACAATTTTTGTAATTCAAAATGCTGATTGTATTGTCGTACATATATTAAGCTGAATACTAGTACACGAAATGTCAGGACAGCTATTTCTCTTGACATTTAGTTTTAAAATGTCACCTACAGGGTTAACAGTTCATATAAATCTCACAGGCGGAAGAAATCTTTATCATTCGTTGGACTTTAAATTTCAACACAATATCACGAATTCTGGAAACCATCAAATGAATGCTTAATCACTTAAATGACATACAAAACGTTGACAGATTAATAATTAGCCTCGATACTTTAATAGGAAAATAAACATATACACTTAATATTAACATAAAGTAACTGCTTCATTTTAGAAAATACAATGATGCATAAAACATAGCATTGGTTATTTGAAAATTTTCGAAAAAGTTCATAAAAATTAATTGATATCCAAATAGGCAATACAACAGACAATTTGAAAAATTTCAAATATCAAATAAGGAAAGACAATTAGTAGAATAATTGAGAGTCTTTGCCGACAATTAATAAAAAGTTATATAAGACCAACACAAATAATTTATAACATGTTATTTTTTAATATTCAGACTGCTGCTTTTGTCGACATTGCTACCAGTGACACATTTTGAAAACATGACTAAAACAAACAAGTTGTTTCCTTAAATAGCGGACAGATATTTCGAAGAAAACAGATTACAAAAACCATTACTTCAGTAAATATCACTTTTTTATATTTTTTCCTGATAGTTTCATATTAAATGATAGAATATTTGTCTCATTCCCCTAGCTAGGGAATGATAATGTGTTATTTGAGTAAAGCAAGAAGTCAGTTAAAGACGATAAAGCAAATATTACAGGGGTTTTTTGACTACAAGGTTCACTGACGGTCTCTTGCTTTTTTTTAACAAAGTCGACTGGGGAACACGCTAGAGCTGACATCTTCAAGATTTTGCATCATCTAAGACTTTCAACGCTATAATTACATTTGTATTTGAATGTTATAACATAATTCTCACTTTTCTTTTGATATTACTTGCAAGCATGAGTTTGACTGCTCAAGGAACTTTTTTCGGCCCCTTGTCTTTAAGCGAACATCCGTTTTGTTTATGCATGTCAGGCTTATATACAGTGACAATAATCTTGAGTTATGCGTTTCTACCGGGAAAACTTTCAAAGATGTTACAACAAACACTGATGTTCTGTAGACAGACCGTACAGGAACGCTACATGAGGATGTCGAACAGATCGTAGAACATGGTATTCTGCCAAGCGTGAGACGACATTTCTTTACATATCTAAACGACGCATCGTCATGTCAAGTTTATTTGTCCGGTCCTCAGAGACAAGGTATTGACCATCAAACAATTATATATAGTAAAAATGAGTTGAATAGGGCTGTAATGAAGTTCCTAACTAAAAGAGGGGTCAAATGTCAAAGAAATTCACCTGCGCCTAGCTGAGGTTTATGTTAGTCCTGCCTTTTCAACAAAATAGCCACGGTGACCTTCATTTAAATATGGAAACAGCTCATTACTGGATTACACACGGCCAGGCCGGCATACCGATCACAAAGAAAGTGACACCTGTTGAAACGAGAACCTTCATAACGAATACTGAGGGATGATGAAATAGCTAGCCAGTATAAAAGTTGCATGAATGTGTTTTATCATTATCTATGATTAACTTTTAGGGTATCTAGAAAACATAATGTAAAGGATCGCTTCTATTCAGTCGAGTCAGGGCATTATAATGACAACCATTAGAAACTCCATGCACGTTCAGTGAATTGGATGAGACATGAATTTATAAGTAGGGACTAGAAACGATGGTCCATGCAAAACTCAACAGTCACTTGATAAAATCGCGGGAACTGAGTTTTGAAATTTTTACATCATCAATTTAAGTGATGTTAAACGTTCAGTGTAGCACCTTAAATTAACATCTACTTTTATAGCGTAAACTTACATACTTTGGAAGATACGTGTTTCATTAAATAGTTCATAAAATGTTTAAAAAAGGTAAGTCCTTGATAGGTATTGGTCAGTTGCTTGTTAAGTGGGAATTTTCGATTGTTTGGCGGAAGTAATTAATATATAATCTTTTTTAAAAAATTTAATGACGAAATCTATAAAATTAAAATTTATTTACTGCACGTACAAAAACCGACTTACTATGGCATTTTTTTCCGCAGAAGCATCCTTCACATTCCTAATCACATTTGATAAAATCATTACATTTAATATTTTAGATATGAAGCCTCATTTATATGAATGCTTTAAACGTCAACAATTTGAACAAACCCCTAGACTTCAGAAAATGCCTGTAACGCCGGCAGGCTATGTGAATTTGCTAAAATAACTTTGTATTGCTCTATCTATTTGAGCTTATTTATTGTTGGTACCGGTTTGCCCATATGGCCGACGCCCCATGAAGAGTTTATTTATTTTAGGTGATAGTGCAAGATTTAGAAAGCATCCCATTATAAGCACACATTTTCCATTCTGAAAATATAGCACTGATAAGTGAATATAATGCGCACTGGAAATGTAAGTCTTAATGTAATGATTTAACGGTTTTATCTAATCGTATAAAAATAACACATGTCTCTCAGGGTAATAGTTCATATTAGCAACCCGAGAACTGAAATAACACCCGAGGCGGAGCCTTAATAAAAGTTTACTCAACGAACAATTATATTATTTTTGTGAATTTTTCCTAGGTAACATATAAACCTGCTGAGGTTAGATTTCTCATTAAAGAAAAAAGGGTTAAGTTTAAGAAATTGTACTGCTTCATCTGTGTCTCTGTGCAAAAGTCACGAATTGCACAAGCTCTAATTCGCGAAAGTAGGACTGAACAACTTAATCATCCTCCCTACAGTCATGATCTAACCGCCAGTGATTATTACCTGTCCCTAAATTTCAAATTCCATTTACGTTGAACCAGACTTTTTTAGATGATGATGAACTTAAAATTAAAAGCTAAGGTCAGTGTTGAAATCCGCATGCAAAATTATGAGTTTAGTTCATATTTCCATACTGAAGCTGCAAAAAGAAGAAAGTAGGTTAATAGGTCAAGGTCAATTCTGGCTAAGGTCAAAGTTGAATCTACATTCAAAAGTATAAGTATAGGTCAAACTTCCATACAGTAGCTGCAAAAATGAAGTCATTATGTTCAAGCAAACGTTTTCTTAAGTCAAAAGATTTTAACTATGTTTCAAATTCCTAGACTCTCTTACTTTCGAGTTATTGATTGATTCCGAGGTACAGTCCCAATGATTTTGACATCTGACACGCTGAAAATAAATTTAATTATGGTATTTGTCTATACATCACAAATTATTTTGTGAGTGATGAAATTATATAAAGAATTCACGCCATAAGCATTTAGTGTATAGCTACAGCTATACAGTAACGACTAACACACTTCAGATAAGTAAAAAGACAGCTTTTCATCGGCCACCATCAGATGGGCGGTCTTTTGTTTGAAACGACACATACCAGACATCGGCTTATCCTCTTTAAAATGAAAAATAACTGGTAATTGAAAAATAATGTGTTCAAGAATGTTTTTTAAGGAATATAACCACCCAATAATTGTGGATTAAATGGCTACATATGCTTCTAGATGTTTACATTGTTCATTTCTACTTGATCATTTTTTTAAACTCTTGTAAATGCTTTGCAGAGTAACTCACACCTTTAAAACTCGAAACATTTGCGAATATTCCCACATTATACTATATAATATTAACTTAACATTAAATTAAAAGCAATTGTTCATTTTTCTGTATCGAAGACACAATAACGTCATAATGCGACACATAGATAGCAAATTGTTTACTTACGTTATGTAAATATAACCTATTTTAAGCCATTATGTACTAGTATGATGTTTCATGTGATCACATAAAATTAAAAAAATTACTGTGTTTGAAATTGATCTAGGTTGACTGGTTACGGTATCTTCTGGTTATGTTGGTTGCTGTAGCAGTTCCTGTTTACCCTCAAATTCTTTGCAATATTACAACAGTTTCACACAACGAAACACAGTATTTTTCCTAAACACAGATGGATGGACTTTGAGCTCAGAAGCATGAGAACTGTTTTCTTTACAATCTTAAAAGAGAAGATGCACAGAAAACGCAAAATATAATAATATATTATAACAATATATATATTGTTTATATTTCAGAAAGCCATGTTGTAAATAAGATTTTTAATTTCATTAAATGTCTTAACATGTAACCTTCGAAAAATAAAGATATTATTATTATTATTATTAAGCAGGAATACGAGTTGTACTAAGTTATGAACAAAGTTTTATTATCATCACATTTGAAGGAATAGTGTACTTGTTGGGAATGAAGTTCAAGAAACGTTAAAAGATATGACGAATATATTACCACTGATAACTGTGTACAAGACGTGTCATTAGGAAATTGACCCTGAAGTTAAGAAACAAATTCAACCTTTGTTCCTGTACAATGTCACTGGAGTCTGCTTAGAACTTTAAAACAAGTATATTAAAACCGCTAGAACACAATAGAAGGGTGGGAATATAATAAGTCCTCTATTTCTATGAAAATGTGCTTCATATAACGATTTTAGAATGTACTATTAAGAGTTAAAACATTGTGTTCAATCTTGTTCAAAAAGTACGGTCAAAATAACATGGACACGAAGAAGTGTCAACACAAACAAAACAAGTACTAGATTTCACAAGAACCTATTTTTTGTTGGTACTGGAGAAATATCACAGGTCACTAGCTTTAAGAAAGCATTTGTTCAAACCTGTTAGCAGCAGTTGTTCTTTACTGCTTAGGCAGTATACACTACGCTCCGATTATACCTATCGGAATCACATTCAAAAACCATTTCAAGTGTTCTCAACAAGACTTACACGTCAGTATTGAAAAGGATAACTTGCCAGGAGATAATCTAATTGTTGCATTGCTTTGCTCGGTTACTTGTAATTGCAAGACCAGTAAATCAAAAAAAAATTTAATTATCTAGCGACAAAATGTTACATCATTTATGTTTTACTTGTGTACAAAACAGTATGAAACTTTCTGTTGCTCATGATTGGATATGTTCTTTTCGGAAATAAGTTTTTAACTTGTGTTTCTTTACAATCCGACGGAAAATGAATTCGACAAATGACAACAATGAGACACAGTATTACGACAAAGATGGGTGGCATTTGAGCCCATTTGCTCGGGTAGCTATATATATATATTTATATTGTTTCAGATATAAGAAGCATGAAATGTATTCATGATCATTTTCCTGAAAGAACGGCAGTTTATCTATTGACGGAAATAACTATTACGGTTATAGTTACTGTATTATTTTTCATCTTATCAAATATTGTCATGTGAACGTTCATCTACCTCCTTGTTATATATAGAACAAACACGATACCAAATAGCAAGATTTAAGTCAATTAGCTTTTATATCAGAATTAGCTCAGAATTCTAGCAGACTAAAATTATATTGTTCAATAAAATTCTCTTGAATTTAAATGCTCTACTAAGGTTCCAAATATATGCCACGAATGTGAAATATGGAGAAAAAATATTTCCATCGAAGTCAAACTGCATTAACTGTAAGGAAATGTTTGGATCACAATAACAGAACAATTTGAGTTTAAGATCATCGTTAAAACTAAAACTCTGATACAATAAACCCTGCCAGATTTACTATTACGTTTTGTTCAAAGAATAATCCGATTCTTTACCCGTTATGTATACTGTGTCATTTATTACTTTTGGTAGAGTCGTCTGTCGTTTCATCTGTCCTTTATTGTCTGTCACTCTTTCGCGAGTCTTCAAATTCAAAAGTTTTGAGGTTTATTCAGATTAATACAGTATGAGTGTTATTTTTGTCAGATCGTCTCTCGGTGCGCCCTACTGCTTCTCTCTCTTTCTCCTGAATCTCCAAATGCTACACTGATGAAACTCTAAGAGGAAAAGAGAAATTCTCTGCAAATTCTAAAAAGGACAATGTTATTCTGAGGTCATTGTGTTTAACTCTTGCCAAGAGGGCAGTTTTATATAGGGAACGCTTAAAATACCTTGACATAATAGTTTTAAATTCCTTCTTCACCTGTCCACTTATTGTTTTCAGTTCATTCGGTCATTGATAGTTCTTTGTATTTTCATTATACTCTGGGCAGTCACGATCGTTTGATTAGATATAGTGGTATGTCCGTTTACTACTTTGTGCTGTCGATTTATCCGTTTCTGCTGTTCAATTATCAGTTTGTTCTGATCCAGTAATAGTTTTTTTTTTCATATGCATTTTACGTAACGGTTACTAATTATGTACATTGTACAGTTTCTAGTATGTTCCATGTGTCAAACAGTTTGTACTGTGCAGATTTTTGGTAATAGGTAATGATGTGCATTTGACGTTATGTTGACTACAGAATATACAATTGTAAACTATACGTGTAAATGTTTAGCACTAACCTTTTATCCAAACCCTTGTGATAGGTTAAAAATAGCGATCGATTGTCCGAAAGCCTTTGCAAAAACTTTTAAGTCGCTATATTCTTGAGACGGTTATTCTGTGACATCATCAAACTATACGCAAACTAAACTTAAGAATACTGAGGTCATCAGTATGCAACACTGGTACTGTATGGCGTCGTAGTGAAACATATAAAAATATTTAAAAGTAATCAGAAATTATTTATTAAAGGCATGGACTTAAATAGAGAGGTTACTGCTAATATTTTATAACTGTACTTTTACGATTGTCTTTCATGCACCTTTCATCTGACAAGCTTAGCAGTGTCACTTTCAGAGCAAAGAATTACGATATTTGTGAGGATATTCGTGAAGAAAACATGTTTGCGATAATACTACTTTCAATATATGACAGAAATATTTGAAAATTTGTTTGAGCTCGGGTTTTTGGGGGTTTTGTTTTTGAAAGAATAAACAAAAGGCAGTGTATGCATCAGGTTTTAATGAATTTGATGCACACACTTCGAAAAGGGATCGTTGTGAAACATTTGTTTACCTTGTTATACAGTAAAATGACTGTCGTAACGTATAATCTTATGTTTTTTTATTCAAACGTATAGTTAAGATCCTCCTTTGAGTTTACTACAACCCTTAGTTCAATCTATTTTATGAATCCCAGATGCTACTCTTAAATACCAACATTACAGTATGAGAAACAGGCTCTTTAGTTTCCCAGTGTTTAACGCATTTGTCTGCCTACATTGTGAAAAGAAGTAAGATGAGCGTTTTAAAAATCAACGTCAATAATTTTTGAAAGATAAATGATTGGCATGACAACACATAACTTATCATAAAACCATCATGATAGTTATTCCTGAAGGAAACAAGCACTATGTAACTTTAGTTTAACTTCAGGCTTATTAATTTTACAAGTAATCGTCAGTTTACTTAAAGATCTGTTAAGTGCATATTTGCTTTAGAATTGCAGTTTTACGAGAGGAAATATGCTTACATCTATATCTTACGAAGAAAACATAAAGTGTTAAACAGTTCGTTTTCCTTTGATTGCCCAATAAATAGGAAGCAGGTGTATGTAATACATTCCTGCATTTGTTTCTTGTTGCTTCTTTACTTAAACATTCTCAGTTGGTTCATTAAAGCGTCTTTGTCTTCGGAAGATATGTTCGGCTGTGTTTAAAAGTAACTGTAGTTGGCGCCATTTCTTTTTAATAAACGATGTCATGCAGTGGGGAAAAGGGGTAAAACAGATGTGTGGGTGCTTAAATTCTGTAGGACACTTAACAAATGTATTCAATACAAGGAATGAAGGCAGTCATATGTGGTCAAATGCATAAAATTTTCGTAAGCGTAAAGATATCTTTACTTTTGTCAAGTTAAAAACACCCTTTATTTTGACGTGCACTACAGTTTTAAACTCTTAATCTCTAAAAAGTAAATGGAGTAACAGCAGACAGATAATATTCAGTTACAAGTAGGCTAGTTATTTATTTACTGTGTCACTACAGTGAACAAGGCAATAGAACATACATTTGAAATTAAGAAGATTCATTGTGCGTTATAATACTATTGTCACTGAAAGATTCAAATTTTAAGGGATTTGTTATAACTGCGCAGTCTTAGTGTTAAACTTTTTTATAATAATATTAAAAAAGAAATTTATTTACATCCTTGTACAAATACTTGACAAAATAAGAGACGTATTTATTCGGCGTAGCTGTATAAAAATCGATTTTGACATACATTTGTAACTAGTGAAATTGTTAGATACAAAATCATAACCTCAAGAAGTAGTTTACCATTGGTTAAGACTTACTGTTGCTGTCATGAAATTTTAGGGAAATTTCGTAATTGTTAGTTTAACCGCGTCTGAAAATAATGAAATAATGATAATACTAATACAGCCGTAAAGAAAATATCAAAACGTTTTAATCATGAAGATTATACTAAATGGAATATACATATATCTAAGATATATATGGCTAAATTATTAATATATTTCATTGAAAATCATATAGACACTTCTAGCTTTTTTTTCTTTTTTTGGGGGTTTATAGCCTTAACTGTTACGGAAATAGGACATTTAATTACTATGCACGTTCAATATTTGCCGATGTCCGAAAACTATTTACCTTTGGGGCATTAATTTTGTACTGTATCTACGTAGATCATCTTTTTTGATAATATTTCTTGTTTTCTAAATAACGTCATCCCTCTTTAGCTGTTCTCAGTTTATACATTTTGGATCGATCCTATGTCATAAAGTACACCGCTCTTACGGCTAAAGTCTTTGGAACATCCCAAGATTATAACTACACCAAGAAAAATAGAGATCTCTACTGTAATATAATATTCAAAAGACGCAAAAGCATTTCAAGCAGTCGCTATTTTACTTCCCTAATTTGTATGGCTACAGATCATAGAACAAAACGATCTATGGATTTATGTAGTTTATGTTTTATTTATTTGATAATGATTTTTAATTATGAATGGACTTGATAGTGGAAAAATGCAGTATGAATTTGACAAGTTAACCATCGAACCATCAGTTTCTTTCTAAGCTTTGATTAAATAGTTTTTAAGTTTAAATACAATGCATACATAAACAAATTAGATACTTGAAAAAGGATGTGAAAGATTTTTAGAAGTAGCACCAGCTGTTTAGTTATTACGAAAAAATGAAATACTTAACATTACACAATAATGTACCATAATGATTTTAAATATTTACAAAACAAAATATACCTTGTTCTAACAAGGATAACTAATGTTATATTCGAAGTCAAAAATATGGTTTATTTTTAATTACTTAGTTCTTGATGCATGCTAAAATTCTGCAAGATATTTTATTGTATTGTTTTATGTAAATAAGGTAAGCGATTGTTTTTCAATATTGGACGTTTTGGAGCTGAAGTACTAAATATTCTAATTTGATTCTTTTTAATAATTTCTGTCTGAATTACGTTCAGTTAAAGAACAGTTATTTGACTGTCTTTATTCAAATAGTAAATCTTGTAGACCGATGTTTAATGTATATTATGTTATCATGTTAAAGGCAGTTTTGAGTATGAAAAGTATCTCGATATATTGCCACTTGATTTATAAAACTACTTCGAGTTTCATTACATTCCCCAGTCTTAGAATACTAAGAAATAAACAAACATGCCAGTTTTGTGATTAAAACGACGTAGTTGATGAGTTTTATTTTATATGTTAAACAGCTGCCTCTTTGTCAAGTATTAATTTATGGGTAGTACTAGATAAGACCCAATGGGTTGAAACTTATTGAATAAAATAGTCTCGTTAATCTCTGTAAATTGACAACACTTGCAAAAACTAGAAGAAATAATAATTAAATAACCAAACAGAAATAACTAAAACACCAAGTCATCCTCTGCTGCTACATTGTGTATGAATATAAATGAGAGACATTGCTGATAACAAATTATCTCCCTTACTCAGATAACATCAGAGGTAATCCAAATTGCACTTTGGTCCTTTCAGTTGGAATCCTCTGACTTTATCCTTGTTTCTCTTTGTGATAGTCTTGACTTTCAGTTGTGAAAATTGTCACTTACATATTAAATAAAAAGTTAGGAATATAAAAAAAAAAACTTTATGTGCTTACAAAACACATTTTTAAACTAAATGTTTAATCTGACTACTATTGTTGCAAATAATAAGGTGTAATTATCACCATACCATAAAGGAAAACAGCGATGAAAGCAGAGGAATCCAAATGGAAGGACCAAGTTGATATTAGAGAGTATTCAGGGTAGATAATCCACTGATGTCCCCCATTCTCATGTAACTGTAAGTATTTGTGACTTAAGGTTATTTTATGCGTTTATGTTTTAATTATGTACATGTCGTACAAGTTAATGAATGTTCTGTTCTGAAATTAATAATGTTCATAGCTGCGTTTTAATTACCTGTAAGTAATGCACGAGCAATAACTTCAACGATGGCTGTAAAACAATTTTGCGCAAATTGAAATTTACAATATAGAAAAAAAACAATGCACTCAGACAGAAAATAATCATCACGAAAATTGCGACACGAGCATGACAATGATCTAAGCTATGTGTTTTCTGTTATCATTGATAATTTAGTTTTGCTGTCATTTGAAACTGACTATCACGTAGATTCTTGACAAGTAGGCAGCAAAATATGAATGCAGATTCAGAAACTGATTTCAATAGTCATGAAGCACAAATTGAAATAAATAGAAAAGGGCAATACAGCAAAAAATATATTGAAAATTGCCGAAAGAGGCATTGCGCACGACAGCAGTTGTGTTAAGATAAAACCAAAGTTACAAAAATTAATGTGCATACCAAATTACCACAAAACAACGGGGAACAAAAAATAAATAAAAATGAAAATTGCAACACGCAGTATCATCCTAAAATAGAACACGTCACTTGTCACAAACTTTGGCTGAAACTCCGTAGACACATTAACCTTGTTGGTTATTTATGAACCCGCCTGCAAAGATTTGAATTTAATGAAACTGGATGACTTAAGCCTAGAGTTAGCGAATATGTGCATTAACAAAATCTGAGAAATGCCGACATTTCATTACGGTTTCCTAGCTCCAGACATTGACTTCTCACTGAAAGATTAGCCGTAAAACATACATTCTTGATGTATTTCATTTTTACTTTCAGGAAAGTTTCTACATAGCACTGGCCTTGCAGTGGTTGAATACAGTGTTGATAATATCAATGAATTCTGCAGTTATTGTAACAATCCTCCGCTACAAGAAAAAGTCACGATTTTACTTTCTGCTTATGCATATGGCAATTGCAGGTTTGCAATGCGTTTATCTATAGTCAACAATTATTTAGTTTTGATTATTTTCGTTGCAGAATTATTCCGATTGCTAGTCGACACGAAATTACCTCACGGAATGTGTTTATATGCTTAATATCGGCTGTTCAGTCACGGTCCAAGTATTTTAATTATACATTTTCATACAGAGATCTGATAGAATAATTGATTTCTTTTAAATATATTTTGATGGTGAAATCAACATTTTAATTATTTATTGAAGTTTAATTAAATATATAATATCGGCTGTGCAGTCTCGGTGCAAGAATATTAATTATACATTTTCATACAGAGATCTGATAAGTGATTTCCTTTTAATATATGGCGAAATGAAAATTTTAATTATATATTGAAGTGTGATTAAATATACACGAGTGAATATGAAGTATTAAGTCAAATTTATTTACTATCATCATATATTGCTATAATAATTGTATGTTCATATGCTTAAAAGAATCAAAGCCGTAAACTTCATGGGCAAGTTGGGTGTTGTTCAAAATATCAGCATGCATGAGGTATATCTTATATGTATAATTTACCTGGACATTTTGACACATATCAGTCCTACGAAATCAACATTCAGTAGTTATCAATATTCTCGTTATGTTTTATTAAAAACAAAATATTATGGCATGTGATTCTATGGGCTTTTTTGCCGTTTTTTACAGATCTTACCACTGGGTTGATTGATGCATTAGTGAATTCTATGGAAAGAACGTTAGGCATCGAATACCTGAATTATTGGTGGTTTGGTGGTGAATTTCTTTGCAGACTTCAAAGAACCCTGAGCAGCATTTCTCTTTGTGCATCTAATTTCATTCTTGCAGCTGCCAGTGTAGACAGAGCATTAGTGGTCGCAAAGCCAATGATGAACTTTAAAAGAGGTAAATCGAGATTACATATATATTTACGATTTAAGGTAAAGTTAAATAGAAAGAAAAATATTCAAATTATCATTTTACGCAGAAAAAAAACAAAGGCAAATAGAAAATTAAGAATATAATAAAATGTCAAAAATAACACTGAATCGGAAGAATTTGTTTGTTTAAAATCTAAGAAAACACTTGTGTTCATTCAGAAATGGTTACTAGACGGTCAGTCAGTGACGTTGTAATAATATTCTAATGTAATTACATTCGAAAATAAGTCACACTGGCATGCAGAAAGAACCAATTTTTAATCTAGAACAAACATTATAACATTCTCTTTTAGATACGGATTAAACTTGCTGTCAAAACGAAATTATATTTTTGTGGGGTTGCATGTCCTTCGGACATAATTGTTCGTTTTTAGTACCTATCTCTGTCGCTTAATTACAGACGAACGAAATAAATGCTAAACAGTTATTGAATTTATCGTTTAATTATCTATTAAGAGGCTTCGTTTTATCTAAATCATTGAACAAAATATTTTATCAGGTTATACACTACAGAAGATTATGATTTTTTTCTGCTGGTTCCTAAGTACCGCTATCAGTTTTCCGTTGTTCCTGATACATTCTACAGAGATGTACGATCCTTATTATATGGAGGGTGTTCAAAGTATTCCACACTGTAGCGAAAACCTGGACTTGGATGGATGGAAGGTAATTAATTAAAAACACTCTTTAAACTCTATAAAAAAAGCTCTTGCAAATACCATTCACTGCATTTCTTAAACAAGCGAAACATTTGGCAAAATCTGCTTAGTACCTTGGTTTGATTTAATAAAAATATTCTTTTTATTGAAAACTTCTAACTCAAAGTTCAAATATTCGCTAACAGTGCAAAGTAAAGAACAAGTATGTTTACATATTACTGTTCGCTGTCATGCATTTTGTATTTTCTTAGAACAAGTACAGACTAAAGCCTCTCATTCTATTTCGGCTTTTCAGTTGCTCTTTTATCTTATGCTTATATTCTACGTGCTGATACCATTGGCTGTCATCATTGTCAGTTACTGCATACTTATCTTCGCTATCTACAAAAGGGCAAGGAGTCCCCCAAATTGTTAGTACAAAATGTTTTGTTTCTTTAGGTAACTAAAGTCAAATATGCTAGCGATACAAGAAGACTCATCGATAAAAAATTATCATAAGCGAAGTCAATCTTTTTTTAACACTTTCATTTTTTCTTAACGTGGCTATGTCTTTTTAAAGCTGATGAATATGACGAAATCGTTTTAACGCTTAGTTTCAACAGTTATTTGGTGAAATTGGATAAATTTGATCTATGCACATGTGCAGACTGATTTTTCTAGAATAGATGTATTCTTTTTGGTAATTAATGATTTTTGAAATGTTATTGTAGCTGTCCATGGTGTTGACAATCTGAAAATATCCCTGGTGTTTAACAAAGGGCTTTCCAGCTCTAAACGTAGAAGCATCAAACTGACGTTTGGAATTGTACTAAGTATATCGTTTACATATTTTCTATCAAAATCGATATATATTTTACCGCAAATATGACCAGTTTATTCGATCTAAATCTGGACAAAAGTCACTAAATTATAATCACGTTGCTTTTAGATTGTCGTCCCGAAATATTCTATGAATTATTTGTTCACTATTCTCCCTGTACTCGCCCTTTACACATTAGTCGCTGAAAAAATAATGAAGTTGCAAATTTTGAGTTTTGTCATATTTGACTGACATATTTTATAACATATATTTATTAACAAAAATAGAAACGTATGTTCTTAATGAGTTAAATGTTTGACTTAAACTGTCCTAGAGTATATGATCAAAGTTTGAATTTTACAGAGTGTCAGCAAAGGAATCAATGATTACATGTTTATATTGAATTTCCTAATTGTACTTATTATACTAATATGTTATACTAAGCATACTTTGTAATTTTGTTTCATAGTGGCATTGATAAATCTAAAATGTGTCACTTTGAAGTTTGAATTTATAGAAAGACATAATTTCCTAATATTTATTAAATAAGTACAGGTACATTTAAAATGACCTTTTATAAAGTTGTACAAAGAATTGAATTATTGTTTCAGGTTATATCGGCGCTTGGACTCCATTTTTTGTAATGCTTTATATGCATTTATTTCATAACTTCTACGACCCTGTTGTCATGGTGTTCATACCAACATTTTACTGGAACTGCTCTTTAAATCCAATTATATTCTTTGTGTTTCATAAACGAAAAGCTACAAGCACACCTATCAGTGTTTATTCTAGTGACACACCTTTGAGTAAATTAACTAATTCAGGAAGCTCTTCAAGAAACACACCTGTAAGAGAACTGCCAGAGACAGAATCCATGTCATTGACAGCAAAAACATCAACAACGTCAAAAGCAAGAACATAGTGCAGAAAAAAATGACATGATACAGTCATGTAAATGCATGTAGAATACAGAGAAGATTAAGTCAGACATTATACTTATACACAGTGAGATATTTAATAAATAATCTTTACATTTGTTAAATGTTAGTGCTACATCTTTTGTCGTTTATACTAGAAATCACATTTAAGGCTTGAATGACATGTGCAGTTATGGTTTTATTAATTGTAAGCGTTTTGTAAATTCTTGAAAATGAAAGGGCCATGATGGTCCTCACAAGGACGCTTGCTCTTTACAGCAAGTTCAAGAAAGTACATTCAGCTACTTTTGATCACTTAATGGCAAGTTCGTCACCAGGACACTAACCTTAATCACCTGACAAGATTTCTTCTGTAACTCAACGAGATATTAAGTCAGATGATTAAGATAAACCGCAGTCCAAGTTACAATGAACATGCAAAAATACACATGTAGTCCAGCTTCCACAGATGCCAAAAAAGAAGGTCAGTAGTTCACGGTCGACCGAAGTTAAAGTTGATAGGTGCAAGCAACATTATGCATGTAGTTCAAATTTCATTGCTGTATGTCTGAATATTTTGAAGTAAATTCGATTTTTTTAAAAGAGGATTTTACACCAAAATCCTCTTTTTGGGTTATCAAAAACGCGATTTTTAACATCATTTTTTACTTGATTTTAGTACAAACCGTGGAAATTTCTACTCCATGTATCTGAAAATAGCAAAAAAATCTGATGAAAAATTGCCGAATTTCTATCGTGCGTGGAAATTTCCACGCCCTTATTCAGAAAATAACAAGAAAATTTTAATGAAATATTGCCAAAATTCATTCCCCGTGGAAATTTCCACGCTTTATTCAACATGCTAAAAAGGTTGGATAAAACACAACAACACACTATATAAGAAATAATAATAACATTTATTTACAAATCGTGTACAAAAACTTAATAGTTTTGGCCAGCTTTCCAAAACTGAAATCTAACGAAGTGAAACATGTAAGCGTGGAAATTTCCACGGTTGTGATATATATAATTGTAAATATTAAAATCATAACAAAAATATAAAATTGCAAGCGTGGAAATTTCCACGCTTTTTAAAACTATTATAGAATCGATTTGTTGGCGTGGAAATTTCCGCGCCTCGTATGAAATATGTAATGAACAATTTGACACCGTGGAAATTTACATGTTTAGGCATAACTTAAGTAATTCGATTAAAAATTAAAACCGAAAGGTTACCAGCGATTGATATGGAAAAGAAATGAATCAGTAAATTTAAACAGATTTGAAAATGTGAGAAGAGGTATCTTACCGTGAAAATTTCCAAGCCCCTTTCAAAACTGTTGTTTTTTTCGATTTGAAATTAACCTTTGCAAAAAGTGGAAATTTCCACGGTCAGATACCTCTTCTCACATTTTTCAAATTTGTTTAAATTTACTGATTCATTTCTTTTCCTCTCATACAATGTAACGATTTTGATACCGTGGAAATTTCCACGCTTATGTATAACATATTTTAAGTAATTCAATTAAATGTTAAAACGAAACGTAAAAACAGTGAAGCGTAGAAATGTCTACGGCTAGCATGTATATGAGAATTACTAAGTGAAAACTATTGAAATAGATAAGAGATAATATCAAGCGTGGAAATTTCCACGCTCTTGCAAGGAGGCGTGGAAATTTCCACGCCCACAAATCTTTTCTATACTGTAGGTAAGTGTGAAAGTTTATTCAATACTATACTGTACATATTGTCAAATTTTCATACACATTGCTTCAAAACTAGAAACAAGGTATGTAGGTCAAGGTACGAGTAAATCTTCGTGCTAAATATTCAAATATTTTTTTTAAATATTTCATATCTGCAAAATCAAGACAGTTTTGAACCAAAAGGACCAGAACCACTGGATAATACTACATAAGACTTACGAACTTTTCCTGTGTAATATTAAGTAAAAACAAGTGCCACCTGAGCCGGAGCAAGTTTCGACCATCATTTGGGTCATTATGTCTACTAAATAATTATACTACACAATAATTACACTCCTTGAAAGTTCAGAGTAGAATTGTTTTAATGTTTCAAGTATATTGTTACGGTCTAGTGAATATCTTCCTATAATTGTGTAAATGCAACCTCTGAAAACTGCGTCAGGGAATCGCTTCTTTGGCTCAGTAATTAGAGAGTTGGTCTTCGATGCGCTAAGATTAGAGTTCGAATCCCGCTCTTGATTGTGTATTTTCTAAGATGCATTGCATTTTTCTGTTACGGATTTTCTTGAGAATATGTCTATGAAAAGACAAATAAATAACCTTTTTATGCCAAAGTAGGTCTGCTAAACAATACTACACACTACATTTCCTGACCTTGCGGTATTTAGAACATTTCTCAATAGTTTCATTTTAGTAGCAATAGTAACCAGAGTACAATGAAATTCTTTGAACAACTTTGGTAGAACTTCATGCCAGGAACATCTCTGTTTAACTTCATCAATTTTTGCCCAGTGGCTTCAAATCATATGTTCTTTAAAGTAAATGGTGGACAGCAGACGACAGACAAAATGTGATAATAGTAGCTTACCTTGGCCTAATGATATTATGCTTGACCAAGATGCATGAAAGTCGAGGAAAACGCCGTAAACAAAAGAACAAGCAGAAATCATGGAAGTCAAAAGTAGCATTGTTATACATCTTTTTCTAACAGAGGTATATAAATGTAGATAAATCTACCGCTTGAGTTCAGAATTTGATTTGATGTGCCATTCATAAAAAAAAGTTTTAACTGATTTCAACAGCTTCTGTATTTTGCTTAGATGTCCAGAACAAAACAAATAACCAGTTAATTTTACTTATTTCGTTAGCATGTTTGTAAGCATGTTTTTATTAACAATTACTTACTGTATTTTTACCATTTTTATGTAACTTAGGACAGTGATTTTGAAATGTCTGACTCTACTTATTGGACCTATTAAATTGCGAGGTAAATGTATAATATAATAAACACATGTCACATGTCATACCTTTCCAATTTCTTTGTTTAAGTGTTGTATGTTGTCGACATTCTGTAATTAGTTTGGCTACAAAACAATGGTTGTCAAAGCCAATTACGTCAATTGCCAAAACAATATGAGTATCGTTTGTTTTTCGAAGGTGCAAATTGAATGTTTTGAAATGTTAAGGGCCAACAAGTAGGCACCCAGTTACTAAATGATTTTTTTATGTACGAATTATGTATTTGTTAAGTTATTTTACTTCAATACATTAAAGTTATTATACCAATCGTTATCATAAATATTCCAAATTAGAACTTTATTATGTTTAAAAAATTTATCACCACCATGTTTGTTGTTGTTGTTGTTGACAAGATGTAATTGAGATAAATAAGGATACAATCATGTCCCGCCAGGTTTTAAATAGCTTTGGAAATACCGTATGCACATCTCCGTTGCCCGTCAATATCACGAGATCAATTTTGAATACGTGATGTGAACAACAATGTCAACCAAAACATTAGTAAACTCATAGGGAGCTCGGAAACGAGATCCTTAACGATAATGAGAAAAAGCTGCAAAAATCTGAGAGGAAAAAGTCGTTAATACAATAAGTTGAAAATACTTATTGACATTATATTTGGGACCTATATATACAATGTTGTGTTTCTATAAATAACTTTAATGCATGAAATTAAGTATCTTACGGCTAATCCAAGCAATTGTAAAGAAATATAAGCAGCCCATTTCCTTTTAGCATATTGTGCATGTATAAGTGTGAAAATTTGCATGAACAGTTGATAATGTTATATTTTTGTTAATGAGCCTTTCTATAACGTCTAAAATAAGCAATTCAGTATTGATATTTCGGAACCGGCTCATTATCATTTGAATTATCGATAACTTTCAAACAACAGCAGATAAAAAAACAACAACAACAACAAAAAACGTGTTGAAGCCTTAACACGTAGCACGAATGAATACCTATTATCACTTCAGTAATGACCCAGCTGAACTACAGCACTAAGTGATGCTAATTATATGCTAAAATGTGCTGTGTCTGAGATTCAAGATCAAGTTGGGTACAAAATGTACTACAGTCTCGTGTTACTACTTGTACTCATGTTACTACATGTACTTTACTTACCGTGACGTTATAGTGGAAGCTCATGAAGCTATGAACGTTTGTGAATAAATAAAAATATACCTTGTTACAGGTGAGCAGTATCAAACACATAGCATGGTTCCAGGTAAAACATAGTCTTTAAGTGATTTCCTACTGTTTTCAGGAATGGATAATATGCAGTGATATTTAAAATGATAAAGTCAAAGCTAAAATCTCATAAAACTCCCATCACGTGGAACATTAATGTTGGAATGAATAGTATGAATCTTTCGATAAAATCTGTTCAGTGTTAAGTGCACTTTCGTGCCAAACCAGAACATTTTTTCACATTCGTTTGCGCCAAAACAAGAACAATCTTTTTATTTTTTGCATGAAATGTATTCAGCACAGAAACCGTGTTAAACGCATTTTATCGCGTAAAAGTGTATTACTTTCTGCTTCGTTTGTTATACAACATAGTAATATAGTTACAAGTAATTACTGGTTCAATTTCAGACACAAATAGCTGCTGTCGCATAGGGACGATACTTGTAGATTTCAGTCTGTTTCAAATATATTTCTATTTATTAAATAGTTCATATGATAACTTGTTTTTAAAGGTAGAAAACCTCACTGTATTTGTTGATGCAGGTAATATTTAGCTGCTGCACTAGAACAACAATACCTAAATATTCCTTACTATAGAAAGAATTTTTCCTTTTTTCTTATTAACCTCTGTAAATCTTTCGATTCCCAGAGGCATAGTTTTCAATATTCTTTGTATGCTGTGACCACGAGATGCCACATTCCAAATGTCATTTAAGTTGACTTTGCGGTTTTCGATACTAAGAACAAATTTAATTAGTTCATATATTTACAGTTTAGTTACAATAGCAAGCACAGTTCTGGACAGAATGGAATTTCTTGAATAAATGTGGTAGAAGTTGATGCAAGAAACATTCCTAGCAAGTTCTATTGGTTTATGAAAAGCAAAAAGATTTTTTTTTAATTTCATTTATAAACGAGTCTTTTGTAAAGAAAAGTAATTAAAGAGCCATAAGTCTGTACAGAACAGACTTTGTGCCTGTAGCATACTTCATTGATGACAAATATTTGTTTTGAGTGACATGATTACGTTTTCCCTACATAAGAGTATATGTTTTATATAGTGAATAGAAAATTAATCAAAGGGCTATAACTCTAGTGTTACTGATCTGATCAGAACAAACTTTGTGTGGCACCGTCCGGTGTCGGTAAAACATACTTTTTTATAAATTATTATCACTTTCATTTGATACAAAACCCTTCATTACAGTAACGTCCAGGACTCTGTCTCCTAAAATCCTATCAAAAATTTCCTTATTAATTATGTGGTCCGGTTCTTTCCCAGAAGTCCCTTCTTTTTATAAAACACTATCGGGTCCAGGACTCTATCCCATATGTCCTAAAAACACTAACTAATATATATCTATTACTATATACTAATCCGCAAGATGAGCCTGGGCATATTTTGGATTTAGATTGTCTATGTATTGCATTACATACAGTATTAGTTACTTATCCTTTTTCATAAATTAGGTTAAACGGAGGGAACCAAATATTAGTTCTAAATAATTAATAATATCCAATTTTATGGGCATTTTTGAGTGAGGTAACGAACTTTATATTGTTCTAATAATTTTATTTTATTGTAACACTACACACAGATCCCAAATCCCTTTTATTATCCCCCACCGAACGCTGAGGGATATAGATTTGGCGTTGTCCGTGTAAATTATAAACCGAAAACTTCATATTTGGTTAAATCTCCTTGAGTAGAATTGCAGTGCATAGGAATTGTTACTCTTTACTTTATTTTTTTTAGTTATTCCCCTTTGCTATTTTTCCTGGTTTAAGTCATAACCTTAACCTCGTATGTAGTTACATCTAACTGAGTAGAAGTACAGTGCATATGAACTGTAACTCTTCATTTCATAATGTTTTCGTTATTGCCCTTTGTTTTTTATTTCCCTATTAAATATTTTTGTTTGGACCATACCTCTAAAAGTATTTGACGTATCAACATTAAACCTCAAACCTGCATTGATTTCATCTAGGAGTCATGGAGTGTATAGGAACTGTAACTCTTCCCTTGATAATATTTGAGTTATTGCTCCAAACTCATATCTAACCATGCCGCCTTTGGTGCTTTATTGCCATTTTGTTACGTAACAGAACCTTGTTAATTGTCAGCAGCAATATTTTTTTCTAACCGGTGATTTCTGTATTATTTTGAAGTTTTTCGAGTAACATACTTAATTGCAGCAGGGATATCTATCTAATTTACAGTCATGGCCTACTCAAGTAATGAGAATTCATTGTGTCTATAAAAAGCGAGTTAGTGATTATAAGATCAAACTTGACGTTTCCCAGAAGCTTGTTGATTAGAATATACCGCGCTGATAGGAACTACATAGAAATACCGTGCAGATAGGCACCATATAGAAATACCGCGCAGATAGGCACCATATAGAAATGTCGCGCAGATAGGCACCATATAGAAATACCGCGCTGATAGGAACTACATAGAAATACCGTGCAGATAGGCACCATATAGAAATACCGCGCAGATAGGCACTATATAGAAATGTCGCGCAGATAGGCACCATATAGAAATACCGCACAGATGGGCACTATATAGAAATAAAGGATAAGGATATTTTGCTGCGAATATAAAAAAGTTCATGCTCTAAGAATGTTACATTATCAATTTATCTGATGTAATATTGTTTTGTGACCGTTTTAGCAGAGAAAATTAATATGTGCGAAGCGTCATGTGATTATAATATTTTCAATTAATGACTGATTTCAACGGGAAGACTTCTCATGTATGTGTTTCAAACGGGCATCTTATTGGGACCAGATGTGATACTTAGAACGAAAAAGGAAGAAGTTTATTTATCTAAGTGTGTAAAATTCTCAAGGTTTTTAAGTTAAAGATATCTCAATACAGTTCGGCCGCGCATACATTTGCAAATACGTACGTGTTTGCAAAAAATATCCACAATTCACTTTTGTCTCTAGTTATCAATTGCCAAGTGTATTGGTGTATGAGACAATAGCTCATTTATTTATTTGAAATTTTCATCAATGCAGATGTCACCTCACACCATTTTGATAACAGTATTTCTATACCAGCAATGTTACTAGATTTTCAATGTAAATAATGTACCGCAACATTTCCATTTGATCACGAAGCGTTAGAAATTTCTTAATTGCTTTATAAATTGAATAACATTTTTTAAATATAAATCAAGCTAAATGAATACTTAATTTATATTTTTCAGTTTCTTTCTACGACATTAAGCTTTGATGTAAATATATATCAAGCATATTTTGTAATTTATAGCATTTTCTACGTTTTAAAGCTGAAGTGAGAGGTTTAGCTGCCAAACAAACCTAGATTTCGCTTTTGTCTGGCACATAAATACATCATTTGGCTAAGATCCTGCTAAAGTTGTCTACTAGTATTTTCCTCAAAGTAATATTTATAATCTCCTCTTTCTGAAGGAAATCAGGAACTGCAAGCGTTAAATATCTCTGCATCAGTATTTATCAGTCACAACGAAATACACTGGCTTAAATCTAATTCAACTCATTATAATATTGTAATGTAGCATTCAACTGAAACAAGTACATTATAGCGCCGTGTGTAACTGGAATCAAGACTAGTGTTTTTTTAAAATCAATGCTTTATCTAAGAAATAAGAAACACATAAATACCATGAGCAACGTCAAAAACAAGACGCTTCAAATAATTAACGTAATTAATTTATTCATTTTGAGCTTTGAATTGGCGTTGAAAGACGATACTGAACCTACCGGTGTATACAGAAACAATTGTCAGATGTAGATAGATTTAATATCACATTTATTTCAACACTATTAAGTCTTTTCAGATGCTGAAGTGTTCTTTAAGCAAGCTGTAGAATCACTGCTGAAACATGCATTATATCCTTGCAGACGGACAATATAATCATGAACTTAACCCAAGAATAGTATTAGAATTACAAATTTCCTGCACATTCCAAACAGCCATTAATGATCTACATGTGGAACGGGTTGAAGAAAAAACTATAGCCATGTGTTCTTAAGATAACATCAACAAATCAAGAAGATTGCGTATGTATGTTATCAAAAATAATCATTCTTTTATAACCTCCTGTCTATATTCTGAGATAAAAAATGACGTTTTAGACACACATATCACCATGCAATCAATAATGTAAGCAGTATGCAATTCTTATGATAAAGCAATCATCGTAGTTTCCGTATGAGATTAAATGACCTGAAAATAAGTATATACAACCACTGCAAATATGTTTCAATTTTTTATTAAATATGTCGTAAAACAATTATAAAGAATTACATGTATTCATAGTTTTTTTTTCATTATTTTAGGTTTAGTATTAAAGTCAGGAAAAAAATACATTCAACGTTTAACATTAACATTTATAAAACTGTCCGCGGTATTAAATTCAATCATTCCCTTATTTTGTTCGTTCACTTGTTATCTTGCCTACCGACTGACAGGATGATTCCTTTAAGGATGAAATTATTAAAGAAAAGTAAAAAGAAACAATAAGAAGAAAATCAAAATCTGACTTTTTTCTAACTTTACAGTCCTCTCTTGAATGCAATGACCGAAATTTAAAGATGATACCTTTTGCATTACGTCACAATATTCCAGTCAAACTATTGGTAACTGTATTCTTTAATTGTTTCTTTTCTCCAATATATTGATTTCTGAAATTGTTTTAATGAACGTGTTTGAAACAACAAATATTTAATTGACAACCTTTGCATCGTTTGCATATTAACAAATTGGTCTCAATCCGCAATACTTCTGACCGTATCATTATCCATACATAAATGCTCCCACGCATATATTCGCGATATTTTAAAAAAGTCTTATTTCCATTTTATGTTTCGGTATCAGTAGTTCTTCGAGGAAACAACCAATACTTTTCGATAACAAACGGTTATATCCTTTTAACAACAAAGTAAAACTTGATGGTAAACAGACACAGTACAGCCGTTTTCAATGTCTTGTTTAGGTCAATCAAATCAATTATTGTGCATAGAGATTATCAAACTATACTTACAATCATATTTTCTTTCTGAAACTATTGTGTCTGTTGATGAGAAAAAATGGTATAAGTGGCATTACCGTCGCCGTCAATTCTGTATAGAGTCAAATATCCAATCTCAGCATTCCTTCCTCTTGTCTGTAAAGTGTAAGTATTTTTGTCTATTCTCTTACCTTCTGTTTTTCTACCGTTTCTGTTATTCCCTAATAATCATAAAGGAAAACTTGAATTACGATCAATCTTGTAATATCAATGCTGTATTGTCTTTGTTTTGCGCTCAATATAGTTTACAAGATGAGCATTGATGTTTACATCAAAGGGCGCCGTTTTCCTTCTTTAAGTAGAAAAACAATGTTGGCTCACTATAAGCAGGATAACATAAAAACATCAAATGAGTCTTCAGATAGGTGTGATCATTTCCGTTGGTCGGTTAGTATAGATATCAATTACAAAATGCTTCAACGACAATTCTCAGCAAAAACATATCCCAACAGCACAATGTGTTTGCTTCTGTTCTAAACGAGTACAGTATATGATTGTACAGCTTCCAATAACATAGATAAGTTTCCAGGTTTAGATTTCGATTCAGTGAATAGTAATCTCTGAACATGCTAAACATAAAGATTTGAAACAAAATCTGTTATCATGAAATTTTGCATTTTTTTTCAAATGTTATTCAATAAAATATCAGTACAATGACCGACAGTTATCATAGCGATAACATACGACGGTACAAATGTACATGTCTGGAAGTTGGGAAGTGGTTCTCACGACATCTCCAGATTTGTCAAAAAGTAACCTTCTCCGATATAATTTACCATGTCCATTGTTTGCATCTTGACAATACTGAAAATACCAAAAATAATCGAAACATAGTAGCTCTCGTACCAAGACAATGCCTCTGTGAAACGGATATAGTAGGTGCATTTCAAGACGAAATGAAACAATTCAGTAGTTAATTCCGTAGCCAGTGCTTTACGAGCAGTTAATAAAGTCGTTCCTTTCAATACTTAGATTTTTCTGGCGCTCTAAGAATATATAAGTTACTTCTATTTTGTCTTTGACCAGGAAGGTACCTACAAGTTCTACTAAACCAATAGAAATCAGAAAAACCTCTTGTAAAATTCTTACGCCACGTGACAACAAAAATCTTAAGAAAATACTCTTTTCATAAAATGAACGCTTTCCATTCTTTGGCAAATTTTCAGATTTACCGTGTACTTGCAAACTTTTTTTTTCAACTGGTGCAATTCGAGTTATTTTTTGAAAGCTTCAAAATAGCACGTCACGTAGTGTAGGTGCTGCCAACATTGCAGCGGGAAAACAAATCAACACCTTTTCCACAATATTTACAAAAGAAAGTTTTCTTCTTAACCACCTCGGTAGAAGGCTATAACTTACTCTAGTGATGGAAGAACGTAAAATAATGTCTTTTAAAACGATTAGTCTTTTCTTGATGCAACATAAAGTTTTCACTAGATGACATAGAACATCCCGTGATATATGGAAAAAGAGATGCTTCCTAAAACATACCAGAAATCAAATTTTAATAATTTATATTATACAGAGAAACGTGACAGATGGAAAACGTACATGTTTACCGGTCCGTGCATTAAATGTTTACAAAATGTTATTAAACAATTTTGCTATGATTAAAAGATAGGTTTTAAGAGCAATTTGTACCCTGTGATAGATAGATGCATTATTTACTCGTGATGTTCAAAGGAATTAATCATCTATCAATCCGTTATATACCTTTAATTAGGCTGCTGTTGTTTACCTGTTAATTAAAAAAAACTACTATACTGATGTTTGCAAACAAGTGCGCCAAGAGACTCGATTATCTCATTTTAAAAAGAGAAATGTTCGATTTTAATTCCCTGCGGCTCTCTACACAGTAATACATCCTTTATTGACTGAATTTAATACAGTTTAGTTAAATATTGGTTTAACATTATGTATCAAGAGATATAACATTACGTGTACCTTCATGATTCTACTTGCTTTAACATTTTATGTTTAATAGTTTTAAGTCATCGAAATACTGCCCTCTAACAGTCGGTCATATCGAACAAGTGAGAAACCATTATCAAAAGGAACTTATTCACTTTTCTGGTAGCCTTAACGCCGTGCCATACAGAGTAACGTTCCTTTTTTGAAGAGAAAATTTCGAAGTGTCAATTAAGTTGTTAGATAAAGGGAATTCATGATATCTCAAAGAATTTTCGACAAAACAAACAAGAAGAATGACGAAGGGACATTAAGTGTTGCACCTATCGGGCCGCCCATGCATTCGTGCAAACTTCGATTTCGCGCATTTAAAGGAATACAATTTCACAAATTTCCAATATTATCAGAACTATTGCACTTTTTAGCTTAATTTCTGTTTACAGTCTTTAGTATGTATCTTACTAACACTCAATGTCTTTCGAAAGTCGGCATGACACAATTTTGTAAAAATTATACCCTTTTTCAACTTAAAATCTGATAAAAAAACAAAGTTTCTTCACATTGAAAGAACTTTGTTTTGTAGTGATCTGTTCATCACATTCCTACAACAGTTTTACTGCTTTTAACATTCCACCTGTCTCTTCTAACATTTTAACAATCTGCTTATGATCTTCTGTCAACATTTGTGCATGGCGTGGTCATCTGTGTCTCATGGACAAATTTCTAGTTGTTTCTTTGTCGCGTTTGCTTTTTACTTGCTTTAAAGCAATGATATTGACACTCGTTCAATTCAAATATAGGATCTGATATAACTACAGTCTAGTTTATGCCTGAATCGGAGAGACAATAACTAAGCCAGTACGCGAAAGCAAATCCTTTTATAGCCAATATGGAAATGGGGTGATTTCATTTGATTGCATAACAGAGCTTATAGATACGACTTTCATTCTCTGGCTGCCATCTTGGAAAGATCAAACAAACAATGAAAAAATAACTTAATGAAACAGAAACTTGACAATTTGTTAAAGTTAAAATGACCAACTATTAATAAAATAATAAATGACAAAATAATAGGGTAAAGATGAATCCATCATATAAATAACATCAAACATTTAATATATTAGTTTTTTGTCATTTATAGTGGATGAGTTATTACTATATGACCTATGTATATTATATGACTTTATACTAATGACCTAACTCATAATGTGTTTTGTTGTGAGAAAAATGACTCAGCCAGTACGAGAACATTTTAGAAAACAAGACATACGCGAATATAAAGGGATTTAGTCGTGTAACAGTATGTTCAGTAAATATTTTTGGGTCGCATCATGACACAAAATGCTGGTGACTGTGTCTTAAACCATACTATAATATTTGTCTAAATAAATTAGAAGCTTGATGATAACGTACCAAATATGTTAGTTTCTAAAACCAGAGACCTCTGTAATTTTACACAGTTCATTTGGAATAATTAAGTAATCACGTATTTCTTTTGATTGTCAAATAACAGCGCCAGCATGATTTCACAGTTCATGTAGAAACTTTACGACTATTAAATATATAAATTATATCATCTTATTGTCAGAGTTGTTGTCTCATCGTTTGTACAAGCCAGTTCGTTTGGAAAAAACTTCACATAGACACAGATCAGATAGCACAAAAGCTTAGCATGGGTCATGCCATTACATCAATGTACTATCATGAATGTAGACACAAATGACGAATAGATGAGTTGATGTTGGAATACTACGTGAAATAGACCATTTTTTTACGAAGTAATTATTGTATGAATAATATGAATAACAATGCAGAATTATAAATATACAGGTCGTTCGAGATCATCATTAACAAGGCTAGCTTAAGATTGTGTCGGATTCCTATTGGCCAAAGTATTAATAAGACTGTAACATAACTTAATGTCGAACCTAAGAAATACTGTTGATAGCTGCGGCAGAATAGTTATAACAAACTTGCCATATCAACATACATAAGGTGATAACTGCCAATAGTAATCATGACAAACATGTCGTTGCCATATCCATATTTTGATAACTGCCAAGACTAATCATACAAAATCAGCCGTTGCCAGATTCATTAGCTGAAACTTAGGTTGGAGGAACATAACTCTTGTCTCAGTGTGACTAGAAATATTTTAGCACTGTATTCGGCTAACCACAAAATGCAAAGTTTAAAATGAAAGATCATTTCATGCAATCGCCATTTAAAAAAATCAAAACTAAGAGATTTAATTGTTTAATAGTGGAATAGTCTGAAATACGATTTGTTTGTACTATAATAATACTGCAGGAACTGTGTTTCAAGTTTTAAAACTAGGCTCTTATTTTGACTAAGGTATTTGAAAAAATCACGTATTAATACCGCACCGGTTTTCATCTAAATACTGTTATAGTTTATTTTTTTATATTTCTCCGGTTATAAAAGAAATATAAACTAAATTAAAAATAAATGATAATTATTCGACGTAAGTGTACTAAAATTGATTTTGACCTACATCTTTAAAGAATGAAATTGTTAGATACAAAATGGAACATATTGCCATTGGTTAAAAGTGTTGATAACTTTAGGGCAGAATTCGTAATTGTTACTTTAATTGCCTCTGAAAATAATGCAAAACAAATAACATTTATACATCCGTAAATAAGATATCAAAATGTTTTAACCATGATATATATTACTAAAACGGAATAAATATGTAACATATATGACCTAACATTTAAACGATTTTACTGAAAATGAAATGAACACTTTTAGCATTAAACCAATTTTTTGTTTATAGCCTTAACTGTTATGCAAACAGGAAATTCGATTACTACGTGCATTCAATATTTGCCAGTCACTTATACTTCGTGCCCAGTCCATATCTTCTGTGTGTATGATGGGATTTCAAAATAAATTGGTACACTTAACCACCATAAGTACACAATGTGTCGCGTGCCAGAACCAGGTCCCTAGGTCAAAGGTCACGATCACAACAGGAGATTAAACATTTTGTATTTGTCTTCAGTGCAGTTCGAGTTCGTGTCCTGTCCATAATTTCTGCATGCATGGTGGGGTTTCAAAATAAATTGGTAGACATGACCACCATAAGTAGACAATGTGTCGTGTGCAAGACCCAGGTGCCTAGGTCAAATGTCAAGGTCACAGCAGGGGATTAAACTTCGTATATTTATCTGGTCCATAGCTTTTGCATGGGATTTCAATATCAAGAGTCACACTTGATGACTATAAGTAGAGGTTGCCATTTTTAGCTCGTCTGCTGTCGAAAAAATGCGAGTTTTCTCGATAAGTGGGTTGTCTTCGTCGTTGTTGGCGTCGTGCACAAACTTTAATTAGCCGATTACTCATAAACCGTAAGACTTTGAGTTTTGATATTTGGTGTGCAGTATTGTCTAGTAAGCCCTTTCTACGTTGAATCAAATCACGACCCCAGGGTAAATACTGGCCCCGCCCTGGGGCTAATATGTAGGAAGAAATTTAAAAATCTTCTTCCCTAAAACTGTTCAAAACCGAGCTTTGTAATTTGATGTGAGGCATTCTCTAGTAGACCTTTACTGTGATTGTTTATATAATCTCCCTGGGGTGAAAATTAGCCCCAGCCCACGGGTCGTGTGGATTTTTGCATAGACTTATATAGCAAAAAAATTGCAATGAGAAAGCACAAACTATTAATTGAAATGGGATGGGTAGGTACTCCTCCCCCCACCCACACCCCAACATGTAAGACTGTCCACTGCTACCCTGCCCCCCATCTCCACCCCGACCTCCAACCCAATGTTTTTCATTTTACTTTTATTGATGCTTTGTTTGTAAGAACTTGCCCTACCCGCCGCCGCCACTCCCTCCCTTCCCCCACCAACACCCCCCTCGGATTAAAAAAAAAATATGTGAAGAAACCTGTCCCGCCATTTTCATTTATTGATGTATTGTTTTTTATGTAAAGGAACTTGCCAATCTCCCACGCAGTGATCTCCCCTCACAGGATTAGATCTCTGCCGTCACAACATTTTTGTAAAGATTTTTGACGATATGATTTTTTTTCAATTTTGATTTTTAAAAAAAAACATAAACACGGTTTTACTGATGTTACAAGACTGTAAGGTGTTAGATGTGAACTCAAATAAAAAATAATTTCGGAAACATAAAAATTATGAGAATAATTGTTAATATCGCACCGTTTATTTTAAAACAATATGACATCTTTTGAAAAAGAAATCATTCAAGACACTACTGTACTAAAGTTCTTTTTTAACAGAAATGAAATTTTGTCAATCATATCGGCAGACTTGACAGCAGAGCTCAAATTATAGTTTTGCTGTTTATTACAGATGAAACAACTTTTCAACGGTTTCTTTGGCGTATCTTAACACAATCATGTGATAAGACCATCATCACGTGATTCGTGTGAAGGCAGTGGTTACTGATCGTAGCGTAACCGGCGCGCGGAGTTTGGGAACTTGCCTCACCCAACTCCATTCTGTTTTTAATGAGTAGGGACTTGCATGCTCGTAAACGAAAAATAAAATAGACGAGCGTTGGTGCCGCTCCGCGGTGCTCGTGTTTTTTACTTGCAACTATTCAAAACCCATTACATTACTGGCAGCTTTTCAGTACTCATTACGTTCATATTGGCTTTAAATTCAATCCATTATATAGAACTGCAATTAAGACAAGTGTAACGTGTTCCGAGCGGATGCACACGCGATATAATATACGGCTTAAGAGTTTTTTGTAGCTTCTCAACTCATATTGTTGTAGAAAAAAAAGATCTGTAAAAGATTAAGTTTAATAAGAAATGAAATGAAAAATGAGACACTCCTGGTTCTTTTGCATGCTCAGTGAACGGCACTGACACATGGGACCTTGTTTTAACATCCCATCCGTCATTACGCCTCATTAATGTCATTGTAAAAAATGCTATAAATTCCCCGTTACACGTATCATATGTCTTGAATTACAAGTTTATACTGACAAGGAATGTTTTCCTCGAAGTTCGTTATAGTAATATGGAACGGTTTTGGTGAAGATATGAAAATGTTGTAACTGTCACAATAAATGCTATTATAAATAAATCATTTAAACATCACTGCCGGAAAAAAGAAGGAATTTTTAACGACTTTTTAGTGTTTAAACAGAAATATTCTGATATGAAGTTGGTATCAGCTTTCACTTGATACGTTCAGTAAAATAGAAAATATACAACTGTTGACATGACAGACAGTATTATGATACTATACAAAGCTATGTTATTTGATTTTTGTGTGCATTATCCGAAAGGATGTTTGGGTAACCCAACACCTTAATTGGAAATATCCTCGTATCCGCCGAAACTCCAGTGCTGGAACTGGAAATACAAAACTAAACGATATTTCCTTTTTGGAAACACTACTATTAAATTTACAGAGTAGAAGTATCATTATGCAATAGATATTGAAAGACATTTTGATGAATGAAAATCGTTTTCTAAACAGTATACATAATGATCCGTAAAAATGTATCAAAATGTAGGATTATATTGTTTTCATTTACGCTTTAATAGCATATGTAAAATGTGTATTGTTTTGTGTATAAACTGTCATGTTTTGCTTGTATGAAAATGAGGGGTCAGTCAGTCACTGTAACAATTTTAATATCTAGGTCAAGTGCGTCTGTCTGTTGAACGTATTTCATCCCTTAAAAATAGATATAAAACGAGTGTTATTGCCTGCCACCGAAATAAAACTTGGTGACTTTATTTATAGGACGGAGCCACACGATTAAAACCTTTTGTAACGTATAAATGCCCTTTTAACACCCGAGATATCCTCCTTTTAGCTGTAACTTATTATTAGATAAAGATGTCCTTCTCGATGTTTCTCACATAAAGAACGTGTGATCGTGTCTCGTGAATGCTGTCTATTGTTCGTATGAGTCGAAGTGTCTAAAAGATTATTTAGATAGCATTTTTATGTTTGTGAGCAGGAGAGATATTCCAGTAATTAAGCAGTTGCTTTTAGAAACTAGGAATTTGTGATGCTGACTTTTCTACTGTATAAAGCTTATCCTGGTTCAATAAAGTATGTTTATAAATGTCGACTGGATTGATTCGGTTTTACGTAGACAATACGATTACGAGAAAAAAAACAATAAAATAAATATAACGTGAAGACAGACGGTAAGACAGATATAAGGGAAACTTAGGAAGTTTGACTCTTGAAACATTATTGAATCTAGTCTAGATTCACTACTTCGAGTTGCAGGCTTTGTCACTTTTTACATTTTGTAACAAATCAAGAGTTGAGTCTAACAAATGTCTTGTAGTATTTAAATGAAAAGACATAGCAAATATAGTATTTATGTACAATGGTAATTTTTAAAGCAAGGTTCCTTTATTGAAGCATACCAAAACATCTGAACAGCTCCCATCTTAACAAAGTTTTTATCAATAATGTCTTAGTCATATACGAGTTCCATTTGCTAACAAAACAAAAGCTTTTAAACTGATTTGCAAAGACTTGACGGACATAAAAATTAGTAAAAATCTAATTGGTTACGGCTTTGTTGTTCTTTGAGTGTTATATAAATGGTCTTTGGGAGTTTTGTGAGTAAGGATGGTGTTGTTAAATAAGAAAACAATTACTTGAACAGGAAACTGATGTCAACAGTAAGCTTAAGAACACAAAACGTGCACAAACATCGGGTTGACATTATACATGATACTAACAATAACGTTTGTGTATGAAAAGATACGGAAACATATAAGGACATATCGATTGGAAGGTTAGAGTAGCAAAGATGAACGAAGTTGCACTCTTCTGGTGGCAACAAGCATGTTGACTCAAACATTAAAGAGGACTTCAGTTTTCATGTCATGTACGTAAGTAAATACTGTAACCAAACAGCTGATACTTCAAATTGCATGCCTTAACAACAGAGATGAGATGAACTTCCAGCGAAAATAACAATAACAACTCAAGCTCATTGTTAAAGTAGTAAGCTAACATATTATGCCTTGGGAGACAAAATATACAAAAACGTTTTTGCAATCTATAACTTCTATCAACTTCCTAATGTATAGAAACACAAAATTCTTTAACTATATGAAAACACCTAAATAACTGAACAGAAATAACAAAAACACCAAGTCATTCTCTATTTCATATTTGTAGCTACATTGTGTTTGAATATAAATTCCAGTGTAACTGTATTTGTGACGTTGTTTTATGTCAATACGTGTATGTGGTGTATGTTTTAATTATGAACATGCCATACAAGTTAACAAAAGTTCCGTTCTGTTCTGTTCTGTCCTGAAATTAAACATGTTCATAGGTGCGTTTTAATTACCTGTAAGTAATGCACGAGCAGTAACTTCAACGATAGCTGTAAAATCAATTTTGCGCAAACTGAAATTTACAATACAGAAAAACAGCCATTGCACTCAGAAAATAATCTTCTTTACGGAACGAGCATGACCTAAGCGAAGTGTTTTCGCTTATCATTGATAATTGAGTTTTGCTGTTATTTGAAACTGACTATCACGTAAACTCTTGGCAATTAAGTAGTTAGCAAAATGAATGCAAATTCAGAAACTGCTTTCAATAGAGTCATGAAGCACAAGTTGAGATAAATATAAAAAGGCAATACAGCAAAAAATATTTTGAAAATTGCCGAAACAGGCATTGCGTACGACAGCAGTTGTGTTAAGATAAAAAACAAAACAAAAAAAGGATTGTGCATACAAAATTACCTCAAAACAACGGGGAACAAAAAAAATAAATGTGAAAATTGCAACACGCAGTATCATCCTAAAATAGAACACGTCACTTGTCACAAAATCTGGCAGAAACTCCGTAGACATATATTAACATTGTTTGTAATCTATAAACCCCCCTGCAAAGATTTAAATTTAATGAAACGGGATGACTTTAACTTAGTGAATTTGTGCATTAACAAAATCTGAGAAATGCCGACATTTCATTACCGTTTTTTTGCTCCAGACATTGACTTCTCACTGCAAGATTAGCCATAAAACATTTTAACATCGAATTTTGTATTTTCCTAGAACAAGTACAGACTAAAGCCTCTGATTATATTTCGGCTTTTCAGTTGCTCTTTTATCTTAATATGCTTATATTCTACGTGCTGATACCATTGGCTGTCATCATTGTCAGTTACTGCATACTTACCTCCGCTATCTACAAAAGGGCAAGGAATCCTCCAAATAGTTAGTACAAAATGTTCTGTTTATTTAGATAACTAAAGTCGAATATGCTAGCGATACAAGAAGACTGATCGATCAAATATACTGTTTATAAGCGAAGTCAATCTTTTTTAACACTTTGTTTTTTCTTAACGTGGCTATGTCTTTTTAAAGCTGATATGACGAAATCGTTTTTAATACTTAGTTTCAAACAGAAATTTGATGAAATTGGATAAATTTTATCTATGTACACGTGCAGACTGATTTGTCGAGAATAGATGTATTATTTTTGGTAATAAATGATTTTTAGCTCCCCTAAGCCGTAGGCTCATGGTCAGATATTAGGATTGATCAATATCCATCGGACGTCCACAGTTTGTTTACAACCTAGTGGTCACATTTTTGTTTCAATTGTCATGAAACTTAGTCAGGATGTTTATCCCAGTAATTACTCAGACGAGTTTGTCTTGGATGAAAAACTAGGTCACAAGACCCCCCCCCCCCCAAAAAAAAAAAAAAGAAAGAAAGAAAACCTTGTTAACACTCTATAGGCTACATTTTCAGTTCAAATATCCTGGAAATTTGTCAGAAAGGTTGTTTCAATGATATCTAGCTCAAAAGCAGTCATACCCATGTGAGCGATATAGGGTCATCATGGCCCTCTTGTTTGAAATGTTTTTGTAAGTGCCCATTGTGTTGACAATCTGAAAATATTCCTGGTGATTAACAAAGGTCTTCCCAGCTCTAAACGTAGAAGCATCAAACTTGTACTAAGTATATAGTTTACATATTTTCTATCAAAATCGATATATATTTTACCTCAAATATGACCAGTTTTTTCCAATCTAAATCTGGACAAAAGTCACTAAATTATAATCACGTTGCTTTAAGATTGTCTTCCCAAAATATGAATTATTTGCTCACTATTCTTCCTGTGCTCGCCCTTTACACATTAGTCGCTGATTTATTTATATTTGACTAACATATTTTAGAACATATATTTATTTAAAAAAATAGAAACTCATGTTCTAAACGAGTTAAATGTTTGACCTTCAATGTCCTAGAGTATATGACCAAAGTTTGACCAAAGGAGTAAATGATTACATGTTTATATTGAATTTCCTTATCGTATGATTTATACTATGTCATACTATGTATACTTTGTAATTTTGTATCAGAATGGCATTTATAAATCTAAAATCTATCACTTTGAAGTTTAAATTTATAGAAAGACGTAATTTCCTAATATTATTAAAGAAGTACAGGTACATTGATAATGGCTTTTTATAAAGTTATACAAAGAATTAAAATATTGTTTCAGATTACATCGGCGCTTGGACTCAATTTTTCGTAATGCTTTATATGCATTTATTTCATAACTTTTACGACTCTGTTGTCATGGTGTTCATACCAACATTTTACTGGAACTGCTCTTTAAATCCAATTATATTCTTTGTCTTTCATAAACGAAAAGCTACGAGCACACCTATCAGTGTTTATTCTAGTGACACACCTTTGAGTAAATTAACTAATTCAGGAAGCTCTTCAAGAAACACACCTGTAAGAGAACTGCCAGAGACAGAATCTATGTCATTGGCATCAAAAAAGATCAACAACGTCAAAAACTAGAACATTGTGCACATGTTACAATAATGTAAATACATGTGGAAGATTAAGTCAGACATTATACTTGTAATATATAGTTAGATATTTAATAAACAATCTTTACATGTGTAAAATGTTCGTGCCACATCTTTTGTCGTTTTTAACTGCACTTTTTCATTTAAGCCTTAACTGTGATTTCTAGTTAAAACGACAAAAGTACTGTGATCACGTAATGGCAAGTTCGTCATTAGGACAGTAACCTTTATCACCTGACAAGATTTTCATCTTCTGTAACTCAACAAGATATTAAGTCGGATGATTAAGATCAGTCGCCGTCAAGTTACAATGAACATGCAAAAATACACACGTAGTCCAACGTCCACAGATTTAAAAAAAAAAGGTCAGTAGTTCACGGACGACCGAAGTAAAAGTTGATATGTGCAAGCAATATCATGCATATGGATCAAATTTCAATACTGTAGTTCTGAATATTTTGGAAGTAGGTAAGTGTAAAAGTTTATTCAATACTGTATTGTACATATTATCAAATTTTCATATACATTGCTTCAGAACTAGAAAGAGGGTAAGTAGGCCAAAGTAAGAGAAAATCTGTGTGCAAAAGTTTTAAATATTTTTGAATATTTCATATCTGCAAAAACAAGAAAGTTTTGAAGCCAGAGTTACCACTTAGGACCAGAACAACTAGAGATTGCTACATAAGACTTATGAAATTTTCCTGTGTAATATAAAGTAAAAACAAGTGACACCTGAGCCGGAGCAAGTTTTGGCCATCAATTGGGTCATAATTTAAGCTTGTAGAAGTCTACTAAACAATTGTACTACACACATAATAATTACACTCCTTGAAATTTCAGAGTAGAAATTGTTTAAATGTTTCTGGAATATTGTTACGGTCTATTGAATATCTTCCTATAATTGTCTAAATGCAACCTCTGACAACTGCGTCAAGAAATCGATTCTTTGGCTCAGTGGTTAGAGTGTTGGTCTTCAATGCGCTTCGATTAGAGTTCGAATCCTGCTCTTGGATATTTATTCTAATATGCATTACATCTTTCTGTTACGGATTTTCTTGTTCGTAAGAATATGTCTATGAAAATACAAACAAATAACACTTTTATGCCAAAAAGGTCTGCTAAACAATACTACACACCACATTTAAGATCTCCTGACCTTGCGGTATTTAGAACAGTTCTCAATAGTTTCATTTTAATAGCGATAGTTACCAGAGTTCAATCAAATCCTTTGAACCACTTTGGTAGAACTTCATGCCAGGAACATCTGTGCTAAACTTCATCAATTTTTGCCCAGTGGCTTCAAATCATATGTTCTTTAAAGTAAATGGTGGACAGCAGACGACAGACAAAATGTGATGATAGTCGCTTACCTTTGCCTAATAATATTAATGTTCGAGATGACCAAGATGTATGAAAGTCGAGGAAAACGCCGTAAACAAAAGAACAAGCAGAAATCATGAAGTCAAAAGTAACATAGTAGATAAATCTACCGGTTCAGTTCAGAATTTGATTTGATGTGCCAGTCATAAAAAAAGTTTTAACTGATTTCAACCGCTTCTGTATTTTGCTTAGATGTCCAGAACAGAAAAATAACCAGTTAATTTTACTTATTTCGTTAGCATGATTGTAAGTATGTTTTTTATTAACAATTACTTTCTGTATTTTTACTATTTTTATGTAACTTAGGACAGTGATTTTGAAATGTCTGACTCTTTACTTATTGGACCTATTAAATTGCGAGATACATGTATAATATAATAAACAAATGTCACATGTCATATCTTTCCAATTTCTTTGTTTAAATGTTGTCGACATTTTGTAATTAGTTTGGCTACAAAACAGTGGTTGTCAAAGCCAATTACGTCAATTACGAAAACAATATGAGTATCGTTTGTTTTTCGAAGGACTGGTGCAAATTGATGTTTTGAAATGGAACGGCCAACAAGTTGGCACCCAGTTACTAAATAATTTTTTTTATGTACGAATTATGTATTTGTTAAGTTTTTTTTCCAATACATTAAAGTTATTACACTAATCGTTATAATAGATATTCCAAATTAGAACTTTATTATGTTTAAAATTATTATCACCACCATGTTTTTGTTGTTGTTGTTGTTGACAAAATGCAATTGAGATAGATAAGGATACAATTATAAAAATATGTTAATGCCCCGCCAGGTTTTGAATTGCTTTGGAAATACCGTATGCACATCTCCGTTGCCCGTCAATATCACGAGATCAGTTTTGAATACGTGATGTGAACAACAATGTCAACAAAAACATTAGTAAACTCATAGGGAGCTCGGACACGAGATCCTTAACGATACTGAGAAAAAGCTGCAAAAATCAGAGAGGAAAAAGTCGTGAGTACAATAAGTCGAAAACACTTATTGACATTAAATATGGGACCTATATATACAATGTTGTGTTTATATAAATAACTTAATGCATGCAATTAAGTATCTTACGGCTAATCCAAGCAATGGTAAAAAGTACGTATCTTAATATCTTCTGACATCAACGAACCTAGTTCTGATAGAAATATATGCGGCCCATTTCTTTTTAGCATAGTGTGCATGTATAAGTGTGAAAATTTGCATGAACAGTTGATAATGTTATATTTTTGTTAATGAGCCTTTTTATAACGTCTAAAATAAGCAATCCAGTATTGATATTTCGGAACCGGCTCATTATCATTTGAACCATCGATAACTTTCAATCAACAACAGATTTTAAAAAAAAAAAAAAAAAAAAACAACAACAACAACAAAACACGTGTTGAAGCCTTAACACGTAGCACGAATGAATACCTATTATCAGTTCAGTAACGACCCAGCTGAACTACAGCACTTCAGTGATGCTAATTATATACTAAAATGTGCTGTGTCTGAGATTCAAGATCAAGTTGGGTACAAAATGTACTACAGTATCATGTTACTACTTGTACTCATGTTACTACATGTACTTTACTTACCGTGACGTTATAGTGGGAGCTCATGAAGCTATGAACGTTTGTGAATAAATAAAAATATACCTTGTTACAGGTGAGCAGTATCAAACACATAGCGTGGTTCCAGGTAAAACATAGTCTTTAAGTGATTTCCTACTGTTTTCAGGAATGGATAATATGCAGTGATATTTAAGATGATAAAGTCAAAGCTAAAATCTCATAAAACTCCCATCACGTGGAACATTAATGTTGGAATGAATAGTATGAATCTTTCGATAAAATCTGTTCAGTGTTAAGTGCACTTTCGTGCCAAACCAGAACATTTTTTTCACATTCGTTTGCGCCAAAACAAGAACAATCTATTTATTTTTTGCATGAAATGTATTCAGCACAGAAACCGTGTTAAACGCATTTTATCGCGTAAAAGTGTATTACCTTCTGCTTCGTTTGTTATACAACATAGTAATATAGTTACAAGTAATTACTGGTTCTATTTCTGACACGAATAAGCTGCTGTCGCATAGGGACGATACTTGTAGATTTCGGTCTGTTTCAAATATATTTCTATTTATTAAATAGTTCATATGCACACTTGTTTCTAAAGGTAGAAAACCTCACTGTATTTGTTGATGCAGGTAATATTTAGCTGCTGCACTAGAACAACAATACCTAAATATTCCTTACTATAGAAAGAATTTTTCCTTTTTTCTTATTAACCTCTGTAAATCTTTAGATTCCCAGAGGCATAGTTTTCAATATTCTTTGTATGCTGTGACCACGAGATGCCACATTCCAAATGTCATTTAAGTTGACTTTGCGGTTTTCGATACTAAGAACAAATTTAATTAGTTCATATATTTACAGTTTAGTTACAATAGCAAGCACAGTTCTGGACAGAATGGAATTTCTTGAATAAATGTGGTAGAAGTTGATGCAAGAAACATACCTAGCAAGTTCTATAATTGCTTTATGAAACGCAATTTTTTTTTTTTCATTTTCATTTATAAACGAGTCTTTTGTAAAGAAAAGTAATTAAAGAGCCATAAGTCTGTACAGAACAGACTTTGTGCCTGTAGCATATTTCATTGATGACACATATTTGTTTTGAGTGACAAGATTACGTTTTCCCTACATAAGAGTATATGTTTTATATAGTGAATAGAAAAATAATCAAAGGGCTATAACTCTAGTGTTACTGATTTGATCAGAACAAACTTTGTGTGGCACCGTCCGGTGTCGGTAAAACATACTTTTTATAGATTATTATCCCTTTCATCTGATACAAAACCCTTCATTATAGTTACGTCCAGGACTCTGTCTCCTAAAATCCTATCAAAAAGTCCTTATTAATTATGTGGTCCGGTTCTTTCCCAGAAGTCCCTTTTTTTTATAAAACACTATGGGATCCAGGACTCTATCCCATATGTCCTAAAAACACTAACTAATATATATCTATTACTATATACTAATCCGCAAGATGAGCCTGGGTATATTTTAGATTTAGATTGTCTATGTATTGCATTACATATAGTATTAGTTACTTAATTATTTTCATAAATTAGGTTAAACAGAGGGAACCAAATATTAGTTCTAAATCAGGGATGGTGATCGATGACTGCCATGTGTAATCGATTATTAATTGATTACATGGGCCAAATTGATGTAATCGATTATTAATCGATTACTGTCATCTGACTCTGTAATCGATTAATAATCGATTACTTTGCCCAAAGTAATCATGATTACAGGATGATTACATTCGATAACCTACTTTTAAGAATCAAAAACATACATTGAAGACTCTGAAGTTTCCTTTATATAGAATATATAATAATGAAGTTTCTCAAACTAGTTTTACATGTTTCTTATGTCACATTTATATATTGTACTTGTTAAGTTTTTAACTTTTTAGCTACATAGTTTAAGGTCTGTTAAGTCTATTTATTTGAATTGCATTTAATCATCATTAGTTTTTGGAATGTTTGGTCATCCAACCTGCATCTTTCTGGTCTAAAGAACTTCCCCGCGATGGAAAATAGTAAAGTTATTTCCATTGCCCTTGTGCAACTAACTTGAAATGTCAAATTTTCACAACACTGCAAAATTTTCTGAGAACATTTCAAAGAACATTTCATGGAGCTTTATCATTGTTAAGCCTTTAGGGCTTAACAAGTATGAAAACCTAATAGATCTTTGGTCATGACTTTGAAAAGAAGTGAATGCATTAAATAGGAAAACAATTATATGTGATTACAATGAAAATCTTTGTGATCTGCACTTGAACAGGCAATCAATAATAGTAGTAAAAATCAACTGCATCATTAACTCAACAATACTGGTTTATTAATCAATCATAAATTTCAAGAGATACCGGAATATGGTTTGCACTAAATTGCAGTGAATTTAAAATGTTTATCATTTCTTTAGGATTATTCTTTAAAACATTTTTTTTTTAATTTTTAATTTTGATGCAAGCAAACTCAACTTGTTTATAAAGTTCAACAGGATGATTTATAGTCAAAATTATCAGACTCTTTGATATGAAAGTAATCGAATGTAATCGAAAATGTAATCGATTATTACAGCACATTTTAGACCAGTAATCGATACTATTACGATTACAAGTAATCGAAAATGGTCTCGATTACAGATTACTGTCGATTATTCCACAAAATGATATTGATTACAATCGATTACTGATTACGATTACACCATCCCTGTTCTAAATAATTAATAATATCCAATTTTACGGGCATTTTTGAGTGAGGTAACGAACTTTATATTGTTCTAATAATTTTATTTTATTGTAACACTACACACATATCCCAAATCCCTTTTATTATCCCATACCGAACGCTGAGGGATATAGATTTGGCGTTGTCTGTGTAAATTATAAACCGAAAACTTCATATTTGGTTAAATCTCCTTGAGTAGAATTGCAGTGCATAGGAATTGTTACTCTTTACTATATATTTTTGAGTTATTCCCCTTTGCTATTTTTCCTGGTTTAAGTCATAACCTTAACCTCGTATGTAGTTACATCTAAATGAGTAGAAGTACAGTGTATATGAACTGTAACTCTTCATTTCATAATGTTTTAGTTATTGCCCTTTGTTTTTTATTTCCTTATTAAATATTTTTGTTTGGACCATATCTTTAAAAGTATTTGACGTATCAACATTAAACCTCAAACCTGCATTGATTTCATTTAGGAGTCATGGAGTGTATAGGAACTGTAACTCTTCCCTTGATAACAATTGAGTTATTGCTCCAAACTCATATCTAACCATGCCGCCTTTGGTGCTTTATTGCCATTTTGTTACGTAACAGAACCATGTTAATTGTCAGCAGCAATATTTCCTAACCGGTGATTTCTGTATTATTTTGAAGTTTGTCGAGTAACATACTTAATTGCAGCAGGGATATCTATCTAATTTACAGTCACTGCCTACTCAAGTAATGAGAATTCATTGTGTCTATAAAAAGCAAATTAGTGATTATTAGATCAAACTTGACGTTTCCCAGAAGCTTGTTGATTAGAATATACCGCGCAGATAGGCACTACAGAGAAATACCGCGCAGATAGGCACCATATAGAAATACCTCGCAGATAGGCACTATATAGAAATACCGCGCAGATAGGCACTCCGCGCTGATAGGCACTATATAGAAATACCGCGCAGATAGGCACCAAGTAGTAATACCGCGCAGATAGGCACCATATAAAAATACCGCGCAGATAGGCACTATATAGAAATACCGCGCTGATAGGAACTACATAGATATACCGCGCAGAGAGGCACCATATAGAAATACCGCGCAGATAGGCACCATATAAAAATACCGCGCAGATAGGCACTATATAGAAATACCGCACTGATAGGAACTACATAGAAATACCGCGCAGATAGGCACCATATAGAAATACCGCGCAGATAGGCACCAAGTAGTAATACCGCGCAGATAGGCACTATATAGAAATACTGCGCTGATAGGAACTACATAAAAATACCGCGCAGATAGGCACCATATAGAAATACCGCGCAGATAGGCACTAAGTAGTAATACCGCGCAGAAAGGCACCATATAGAAATACTGCACTGACAGGCACCATATAGAAATGTCGCGCAGATAGGCACTATATAGAAATACCGCGCTGATAGGAACTACATAGAAATACCGCGCAGATAGGCACCATATAGAAATACCGCGCAGATAGGCACCAAGTAGTAATACCGCGCAGATAGGCACCATATAGAAATACTGCACTGACAGGCACCATATAGAAATGTCGCGCAGATAGGCACTATATAGAAATACCGCGCTGATAGGACCTACATAGAAATACCGCGCAGATAGGCACCATATAGAAATACCGCGCAGATAGGCACCAAGTAGTAATACCGCGCAGATAGGCACTATATAGAAATGTCGCGCAGATAGGCACCATATAGAAATGCCGCACAGATGGGCACTATATAGAAATGTCGCGCAGACAGGCACCATATAGAAATACCGCACAGATGGACACTATATAGAAATAAAGGATAAGCATATTTTGCTGCGAATATAAAAAAGTTCATGCTCTAAGAATGTTACATTATCAATTTATCTGATGTAATATTGTTTTGTGACCGTTTTAGCAGAGAAAATTAATATGTGCGAAGCGTCATGTGATTATAATATTTTCAATTAATGACTGATTTCCACGGGAAGACTTCTCATGTATGTGTTTCAAACGGGCATCTTATTGGGACCATATGTGATACTTAGAACGAAAAAGAAAGAAGTTTATTTATCTAAGTGTGTAAAATTCACAAGGTTTTTAAGTTATAGATATCTCAATGCAGTTCGGCCGCGCATACATTTGCATATACGTACATGTTTGCAAAAAAATATCCACAATTTACTTTTGTCTCTAGTTATCAATTGCCAAGGGTATTGGTGTATGAGACAATTATAGTTCTTTTATTTATTTGGAATTTTCATCAATGCAGATGTCACCTTAAACCATTTTGATAACAGTATTTCTATACAGCAATGTTACTAGATTTTCAAAGTAAATAATGTACCGCAACATTTCCATTTGATCACGAAGCGTTAGAAAATTCTTAATTGCTTTATAAATTGAAGAACTTTTTTAAATATAAACCAAGCTAAATGAATACTTAATTCATATTTTTCAGTTTCTTTCTACGACTTTAAGCTTTGATGTAAATATATATCAAGCATATTTTGTAATTTATAGCAATTTCTTCGTTTTAAAGCTGAAGTGAGAGGTTTAGCTTCCAAACAAACCTAGTTTTTGCTTTTGTCTGGCACATAAATACATCACTTGGCTAAGATCCCGCTAAAATTCTCTACTAGTATTTTCCTCAAAGTAATATTTATAATCTCCTCTTTCTGAAGGAAATCAGGAACTGCAAGCATTAAATATCTCTGCATCAGTATTTATCAATCACAACGAAATACACTGGCTTAAATCTAATTCAACTCATTATAATATTGTAATGTAGCATTCAACTGAAACAAGTACATTATAGCGCTGTGTGTAACTGGAATCAAGACTAGTATTTTTTTTTAAATCAATGCTTGATGAAGAAATAAGAAACACATAAACACCATGAGCAACGTCAAAAACAAACACGCTTCAAATAATTAACGCAATTTATTTATTCATTTTGTGCTTTGGATTGACGTTGAAAGACGATACTGAACCTACCGGTTTATACAGAAACAATTGTCAGATATAGATAGATGTTATATCACATTAATTTCCACACTATTAAGTCTTTTCAGATGCTGAAGTGTTCTTTAAGCAAGCTGTAGAATCACTGCTGAAAAATGCATTATATCCTTGCAAAAGGACAATATAATCAAATTTCCTCCACATTACAAACAGCCGTTAATGATCTATATGTGGAAAAGGTTGAAGAAAAAACTATAGCCATGTGTTCTTAAGATAACATCATCAAATCAAGAACATTGCGTATGTATGTTATCAAAAATAATCATTCTTCTATAACCTCCTGTCTATATTCTGAGATAAAACATGACGTTTTAGACACACATCACCATACAATCAAAAATGTAAGCGGTATGCAATTCTTATGATAAAGCAATCATCGTAGTTTCCGTATGAGATTAAATGACCTGAAAATAAGTATATACAACCACTGCAAATATGTTTCAATTTTTTATTAAATATGTCGTAAAACAATTATAAAGAATCATTCATAGTTTTTTCGTTATTTTAAGTTTAGTATTTAAGTCAGGAAAAAATTACATTCAACGTTTAACATTAACATAAAACTGTCCGCGGTATCAAATTCAATCATTCCCTTATTTTGTTCGTTCACTTGTTATCTTGCCTACCGACTGACAGGATGATTCCTTTAAAGATGAAATTATTTTTTAAAAAAAAGTAAAAGAAATAATAAGGAGAAAATCAAAAACTTTTTTTCTAACTTTACAGTCCTTTCTTGAATGTATGACCGAAATTTAAAGAGGATACCTTTTGCATTACGTCACAATATTCCAGTCAAACTATTGGTAACTGTATTCTTTAATTGTTTCTTTTCTCCAATATATTGATTTCTGAGATTGTTTTAATGAACGTGTTTGAAACAACAAATATTTAATTGACAGCTTTTGCATCGTTTGCATATTAACAAATTGGTTTCAATCCGCAATACTTCTGACCGTATCATTATCCATATATAAATGCTTATTTTACAATATCATCACTACAATTTAACAAAGGCATTTTTAGAAGCATCAAATTCGTAGTCGTTCCAATCTGAATCGGAAAAGTTACAAGTTTCCGAACAGCAGCTGGTTCATATATGAACTATTGCCACTTAACAACAGTAATGTTGACATTTCTTGATAACTTCCACACATATATTCGCGATATTTTAAAAAAAGTCTTATTACCATTTTATGTTTCGGTATCAGTAGTTCTTCGAGGAAAACAACGAATACTTTTCGATAACAAACGGTTATATCCTTTTAACAACAAAGTAAAGCTTAATGGTAAACAGACACAGCCGTTTTCAATATCTTGCTTAGGTCAATTGAATCAATTATTGTGCATAGAGATTATCAAACTATACTTACAATCATATTTTCTTTCTGAAACTATTGTGTCTGTTGATGAGAAAAATGGTATAAGTGGCATTACCGTCGCCGTCAATTCTGTATAGAGTCAAATATCCAATCTCAGCATTCCTTTTTCTTGTCTGTAAAGTGTAAGTATTTTTGTCTATTTTCTTACCTTCTGTTTTTCTACCGTTTTGTTTGGTCCTCTTAATCATAAAGGGAAACTTGAATTACGATCAATCTTGTAATATCAATGCTGTATTGTCTTTGATTTTGCACTCAATATCGTTTACGAGATAAGCATTGATGTTTACATCAAAGGGCGCCGTTTTCCTTCTTAAAGTAGAAAAACAATGTTGGCTCACTATAAGCAGGATAACATAAAAACATCAAATGAGTCTTCAGATAGGTGTGATCATTTCCGTTGGTCGGTTAGTATAGATATCAATTACAAAATGCTTCAACGACAATTCTCAGCGAAAGTTAAGCCAATAGCACAATGTGTTTGCTTCTGTTCTAAACGAGTACAGTATATGATTGTACAGCTTCCAATAATATATATAGGTTTACATGTTTAGATTTCGATTCAGTGAATAGTAATTCTTGAACTTGCTAAACGTAAAGATTTCAAACAAAATCTGTTATCATGAAATTTTGCTTTTTTTCACATGTTATTCAATAAAATATCGGTAGAATGACCGACAGTCGTCATAAGAGATAAGAGATAAGAGATACGACGGTACAAATTTATATGTCTGAAAAGTAGGAAGTGGTTGTCAGGACATCTCCAGATTTGTTAAAAAGTAACTCTCGCCGATACAGTTTACCACGTCAAGTGTTTACATCATGATAATACTGAAAATACCGAAAAATCGAAACATAGTAGCTCCCATACCAAGAAAATGTCTCCCGGATTCAAGACGAATTGAAACATTTCAGTGTAGTTAATACCGTAGGCAGTGCTTTACGAGCGGTTTATAAAGTTGTTCCTGTCAGTACTTAGATATTTCCGGCACTCTATGAATAAATGAGGTACTTCTACCATGTCTTGACCAGAAAGGTACCTACAAATTCTACTAAATCAATAGAAATTAAAAAAAAAAACCTTTAGTAAAATTCTTACCCCACGTGACACCCCAAATCATAAGAAAATACTCTTTTCATAAAATGAACGCTTTCCATTATTTGGCAAATTTTCAGATTTACCATGTGCTTGCCTATCGTAACGGAAGCTTTCCTCGGTAGGAATACTTTTTCTGAGTTATTTCGGAAGCTTCAAAATAGCACGTCACGTAGTTTACGCGCTGCCAACATTGCAGCGGGTAAACAAATCAACACCTTTTCGACAATATTTACAAAAAAAAGTCTTCTGCTTACCCGCCTCAGTAGAAGGCTATAACTTACTCTATAGTGATGAGAGAACGTAAAATAATGTCTTTAAAAACGATTTGTCTTTTCTTGATGCAACATAAAGTTTTCACTAGATGACATAGAACATCCCGCGATATAGAAAAAGTAATGCTTCCTAAAACATACCAGAAAGCAAATTTTAATAATTTATATTATACAAAGAAACGTGACAGATGGAAAACGTAAATGTTTACCGGTCCGTGCATTAAATGTTAACAAAATGTTATTAAGCAATTAAGATCTTGCTATGATTAAAAGATCATAGGTTTGAAAAGCAGTTTATACCCTGTGATAGATAGATGCATTATTTCAGTACTCGTAGTGTTCAAAGGAATTAATCATCTATCAATCCGTTATATGCCTTAAATTAGGCTGCTGTTGTTTACCTGTTAATTTAAAAAAAACAACTTTACTGATGTTTGCAAACAAGTGCGCCAGGAGACTGAATTATCTCCTTTTAAAAAGAGAAATGTTCGATTTTAATTCCCTGCGGCTCTCTACACAGTAATACATCCTTTATTGACTGAATTTAATACAGTTTAGTTACATATTTGTTTAACATTACGTATCAGGAGATATAACATTACGTGTACCTTCATGATTCTACTTGCTTTAACATTTCATGTTTAATAGTTTTAAGTCATCGAAATACTGCCCTCTAACAGTCAGTCATATCGAACAAGTGAGAAACCATTATCAAAAGGAACTTATTCACATTTCTGGAAGACTTAACGCCGTGCCATACAGAGTAACGTTCCTTTTTTGAAGAGAAAATTTCGAAGTGTCAATTAAGTTGTTAGATAAAGTGAATTCGTGATATCTCAAACAACAAACAAGAAGAATGACGAAGGGACATTAAGTGTTGCACCTGTCGGGCCGCCCATGCAGTCGTGCAAACTTCGTTTTTCGCGCATTTAAAGGAATACATTTTCACAAATTTCATTCATATTGTACATCTGACCTATGAAACTACAGGTTCCTTCGAAATTTGGCATGACACCTTCAATTTTATCAGAACTATTGCATTTTTCAGCTTAATTTCTGTTAACAGTCTTTAGTATGTATCTTACTAACACTCAATATCTTTCGAAAGTCGGCATGACACAATTTTGTAAGAATTATACCTTTTTTCAACTTAAAGAGGCTGTGCTCCAGATTTGACATAAAAAAAAATTTCATATATTATATATTTAGATGCCGTGAGATTATAACAACATAATATTTTACTTCAAAACTGATTATAAAAGTCAAAATAGAATAAAAAATAATATTTTCGCTCCAGCCTGATTTGAACTCTGGACCCTCTTGTTAACACAATATTTCCAACGCTTTTACTGTCACCACCATCGCCGCATGTAATATTACAGTAATATTTACTTTACATCTTATACGATATAGTTATACCGTCGCGTTACGGTATAGCACTTTGAAAGGGGAAAAAATCAATTTATAATGTAATTATTTCACTTATTTTTTGTCATTAAGTTATTTTTTAAGCATTAGTCATAAATATTACAAGAAATTTATAATACAAGAAAACTTTCTTTTTTTGTCATCTGGAGCACAGCCCCTTTAAAATCTGATAAAAAAACAAAGTTTCTTCACATTGAAAGAATTTTGTTTTGTAGTGATCTGTTCATCACATTCCCACAACAGTTTTATTGCTTTTAACATTCCACCTGCCTCTTCTAACATTTTAACAATCTGCTTATGATCTTCTGTCAACATTTGTGCATGGCGTGGTCATCTGTGTCTCATGGACAAATTTCTAGTTGTTTCTTTGTCACGTTTGCTTTTTACTTGCTTTAAAGCAATGATATTGACACTCGTTCAATTCAAATATAGGATCTGATATAACTACACTGTAGTTTATGCCTGAATCGGAGAGACAATAACTAAGCCAGTACGCGAAAACAAATGCTTTTATGAGAAATCAGGGCCAATATAGAAATGGGGTGATTTCATTTGATAGCATAACAGAACTTATAGATACGACATTCATTCTCTGGCTGCCATCTTGGAAAGATCAAACAAACAACGAAAAAATAACTTTATAAAACAGAAACTTGACAATTTGTTTAAGTTAGAATGACCAACTATTGATAAAATTATAAGTGACAAAATAATAGGGTAAAGATCCATCATATAAATTACATCAAACATTTAATATATTAGTTTTTATCATTTATATTGGATGAGTTATTACTATATGACCTATGTATATTATATGACTATATACTAATGACCTCACTGATAACGTGTGTTTGACTGTGAGAAAAATGACTCAGCCAGTACGAGAAAATTTTAGAAAACAAGACATACGCGAATATAAAGGGATTTAGTCGTGTAACAGTATGTTCAGTAAATATTTTTGGACCGCATCATGACACAAAATGCTAGTGACTGTGTCTTAAACCGTAGTAAAATATTTGCCTAAATGAATTAGAAGCTTGATGATAACGTACCAAATGTGTTAGTTTCTAAAACCAGAGATCTCTGTAATTTTACACAGTTCATTTTGAATAATTAATTACTCATTTCTTTAGATTGTCAAATAACAGCAACAGTATGATTTCACAGTTCATCTAGAAATTTTACGACTGCTAAATATAGACATTATATCATCTTATTGTCAGAGCTGTTATCTCATCGTTTGTACAAGCCAGTTCGTTTGAAAAATAACCACCGTAGACACAGATCAGATAGCACAAAGGCTTAGCATGGATCATGCCATTACATCAATGTACTACCATGAATGTAGACACAAATGACGAATAGATGAGTTGATGTTGAAATGGACCATTTTATTTACGAAGTAATTATTGTATGAATAATATGAATAACAATGCAAAATTATAAACATACAGGTCGTTCGAGATCATCATGTGCAAGGATAGCTTAAGATTTGGCCAAAATATTAATAAGACTGTAAAAACTTAATGTCGAGCCTAGGAAATACTGTTGATAGCTGCGGCAAAATAGTTATAACAAACCTTCCATATCAACATCCATAAGATGATAACTGCCAATAGTAATCATGACAAACATGTCGTTGCCATATCCATAGTTTGATAACTGCCAAGACTAATTATACAAAATCAGCCGTTGCCAGATTCATTAGCTGAAACTTAGGTTGGAGGAACATACCTCTTGTCTCAGTGTGTAGAAATATTTTAGCACTGTATTCGGCTAACCACAAAATGCAAAGTTTAAAATGAACGATCATTTCATGCAATCGCCATTTAAAAAAAAAATCAAAACTAAGAGATTTAATTGTTAAATAGTGGAATAGTCTGAAATACGATTTGTTTGTACTATAATTATAATACTGCAGGAACTGTGTTTCAAGTTTTTAAACTAGGCTCTTATTTCGACTAAGGTATTTGAAAAATTCACGTATTAATACCGCACTGGTTTTCATCTAAATACTGTTTTAATTTATCTTTTATATTACTCCGGTTATAAATAAAAATATAAACTAAATTAAAAATAAATGATAATTATTCGACGTAAGTGTACTAAAATTGATTTTGACCTACATCTTTAAAGAATGAAATTGTTAGATATAAAATGGAACATTGCCATTGGTTAAAAGTGTTGATAACTTTAGGGCAGAATTCGTAATTGTTACTTTAATTGCCTCTGAAAATAATGCAAAACAAATAACATTAATACAGCCGTAAATTATATATCAAAATGTTTAAACCATGATATATATTACTAAAACGGAATAAATATTTAACATATATGACTTAACATTTAAACGATTTTACTGAAAATGAAATTGACACTTTTAGCATTAAACCCATTTTTGTGTATAGCCTAAACTGTTATGCAAATAGGAAATTCGATTACTACGTGCATTCAATATTTGCCAGACACTTATACTTCGTGCCCGGTCCATATCTTCTGCATGTATGATGGGTTTTCAAAATAAATTGGTACACTTAACCACCAAAAGTACACGATGTGTCGCGTGCCATAACCAGGTCCCTAGATCAAAGGTCAATATCAAAGCTAGAGATTAAACATTGTATTTGTCTTCAGTGCAGTTCGAGTTCGTGTCCTGTCCATAATTTCTGCATGCATGGTGGTATTTCAAAATAAATTGGTACACATGACCACCATAAGTACAAAATGTGTTGTGTGCAAGACCCAGGTGCCTAGGTCAAATGTCAAGCTCACAGCAGGGGACTAAACTTGGTTATAATATTTATCTGGTCCATAGCTTTTGCATGACATTTCAATATCAACTGTCGCACTTGATCACCATAAGTAGAGGTTGCCATTTTTAGCTCGTCTGCCGTCGAAGAAATGCGAGCTTTCTGGTTAACTGGGTTGTCGTCGTCGTCGTTGGCGTCGTGCAAAAACTTTAATTAGATTCATAAACCATATGACTTTGAGTTTTTATATTTGGTGTGCAGTATTGTAAAGTGAGTCCTTACCAAGTTGATTAAAACCACGACCCCAGGGTCAATATTGGCCACGCCCTGGGGCTTATATATAGTTATATAGGAAAAACTATGAAAATCTTCTTCCTTAAAAATGCGGGGGCATCTGTGTCCTATGGACATATGTCTAGTTTACATTATATAGAACTGCAATTTAGCCAAGTGTAACGTGTTCCGAACGGATGTACACACAATACTAATATACGACTTAAGAGTTTTTTGGAGCTTCTCGAATCATATTGTAAAAAAAAAAATTGTAAATGATTAATTTTAATAAGAAATGAAATGAAAAATGAGACACCCCTGGTTCTTTTGCATGCTCAATGAACGGCACTGACACATGGGACCTTGTTTTAACGTCACATCCGTCATTACGCCTCATTAATGTGATTGTAGAAAATGCTATAAATTCCCCGTTACACGTATCATATGTCTTGAATTACAAGTTTATAATGAATAGGAATGTTTTCCTCGAAGTTCGTTATAGTAACGGTTTTGGTGAAGATAAGAAAATGTTGTAATTCTCACATTAATTGCCATTATAAATAAATCATTTAAACAACACTGCCAGAACACAGAAGGAATTTTTAACGACTTTTAAGTGTGAGGACACAAATTTTCTGATATGAAGTTGGTATCAGCTTTCACTGAATACCGTCAGAAAAATAGAAAATATACAACTGTTGACACGACAGGCAGTATGATGATACTATACAAAGCTATGTTATTTGATTTTTGTGTGCATTATCCGAAAGGATATTTGGGTAACCCAACACCTTAATTGGAAATATCCTCGTAACCGCTGAAACTCCAGTGCTGAAACTTGAAATACAAAACTAAACGATATTTCCTTATTGCAAATTCTACTATTCAATTTACAGAGTAGAAGTATCATTATGCAATAGATATTGGAAGACATTTTGATGAATTAAACTCATTTTTAAAACAATATACATTATTATCCGTAAAAAAGTATCAAAATGTAGGATTATATTGTTTTCATTTAGGCTTTAATAGCATATGTAAAATCTGTATTGTTTTGTGTGTAAACTTCATGTTTTGCTTACATACTGCCAATACTAAACTGTTAACTAAACTTTTACTAATGGCTAAATTATCATCGACTACAACTTTTATCATGCTAGATTATGACAGCAAAAGACACTGAGAAATAGAACTAGTACAAACATGATTTGGGGCAGTCAGTCACTGTAACAATTTTAATACCTAGGTCAAGTGCGTCTGTCTGATGAACGTATTTTGTCCCTTAAAAAGTAGATATAAAACGAGTGTTTTATTGCCTGCCACCTTAGTAAAACTTGGTGACTTTATTTATAGGACGAAATCACACGATTAAATTCTTTTGTAACGTAATTCTTTTAACACCCGAGATATTCTCCTTTTAGCTGTAACTTATTATTAGATAAAGATGTCCTTCTCGATGTTTCTCACATAAAGAACGTGTGATTCTGTCTCGTGAATGCTGTCTATTGTTCGTACAGACAGGAACTCGGTTACGAGGCCAGACAGCTTGTTCGGGCAAGAAAACTTCTTAAAACCTGGGTAGCTGGAGGTAAGATCTACGGCTCGCTTGCAATAAGCGGTCCGCTGCGTGTTGGTGTAACTGACTTTCCAACAATGAAAATCCATATGAATGATATGGATGTGATCGACGAACTGAGGTTGCTGGACTCTTTTCCTGATCTAGACCTGAACTAGACTGTGTGGTGTAAAGTTAGCGTGGAAGTGTTTTGAAATGTTAGTATGTAATATGTTGTTGATGTCTATAGAATACCTTGAATAGTAGTGCTAAGACTAACCTCGATTTTTCCATTATTTTTACTCTTATGCTCAATGAATATCAAGAATCTAAGAAACTCAAGATATATATATATCAGCTGTGGGCACATTTTGTTGTAAAATCCAGATATAAGCCAATTTCCTTCAAATATTTTTATTGTTATTGTCATGTTTACTATATAAAACAAACACATTACAAATTGATACTAATTTTAAGATCGTTTGTAGTTTTCCATTCATAAAACAGCTGATAGCCGCGATGCGAGTAAGCTATCTTCCCATATTTGGTATGTACGCTGTACGACAATCTTGTAACCGGTGTTTTTATTGGCTTTCAATCCAAATGTGCAATGCGCATGCTTACTACAAACAGCTGATCTGTGACAGAAGTACCCGTAGTATTAAGATAACAGTAAACTCAACTGGAGTTTGTGGCTTTTGTGTACGCAAGTTCATGAAGCATATACAAACAATTTAATCTATTAAATGTACTTATGGATTCATGTATAATGATATTTTCGTATTCATAATAGTAATTATTATAATGATTTGGGTTGTATAGAGGTTGTTTTTTCTTCTTTTTTTGTATGGATATGTTTGTATATTCTAATTGTTTTTATCTTTCAGAAGTCGCGTTTTAGTTCGTTCTAGCCATGTTTATTAAAACAAAATATGCTTATTTACTGTTCAGATTTAATTAATTTTTCGACAAATATTAATAAGACTACTGACATAATATTTTGCTACGTTTACATGCAAAATTCAATTAATTGTATATTTTTCCAATTGTAATTACCACACTTTAACAATTTCGGACTAAGCAGTGTCATTTAATTTCAACCAGTGTTGCAACTGACAATGTTATCACAAATTTTTTCATTAATGTTTATCTTTTACCTTGTTTCTGTTACTGTTGTACTGTGCCGCCTGACGCCAGGGTCCCCACTCATTTTGATTTATTATATGGTCCGGTTCCCGTTCCTCCATTTTCAACAATTAATACTTTTTCACAATGGGTAATGACTATGTTGCCTGGAGGGCGGCAAAAGGACTATATTATAATAGAAGACAGAGGGTTTCTAGAACCTATACTATAGTTCTGCATTCCAGATGCATATTCGAAATAATTTTGAAAACACTTTGCGATGTGTTTTCTTCAATCCAATTTCACATCGCGTTTTGTTACTACTGTATGTTAAGAGATCTACAACAATCACTTATACCAGTGACTGCCATTCTAGTATTCTAGAACGATGCTTAGTCAAAACCTTCAGTCCTATATCTGAATCATGTACGACAAAAAATACCATTTCTATCTATCTATGGTACTGTTCCTTGAAAATTATATTATCAAATGATATCGAAACACATCCTGGTCCTGAAACAAGCACTGATAACTGTCTGTCCATTATCCATCAAAACATACGTTCGATACGGAACAAATTTGACTATATCAAAAATAACTTTTTAGATTTCGATGTGATATGTTTCACAGAAACACATTTAACCGATCGAATTAACGACAATACCTTATCTTTGGATACATTCGACTACTTTTTTCGTAAAGATTTTACGGCACACTCGTCTGGAACTTTAGTGTACGTCTCATCTTATTTAAGACCAAAACGATTGATAGATCTCGAATCAATCTTACCAGAATCAATCTGGATTGAATTAAAAGACAAAAGTCGGTCTTTTTTCCTTTGTACGGTATATAGGCAACTTAGTGCACCCGTTGAATTCTGGGATAGGTTTAACTTATGTTTAGAAAGGGCAAATAAATTGAATAATAATATTATTATAAACGGAGACATTAATGAAAATAGTTTAGAAGCGCATAATAAAAAATTCCGCGATTTACTAATTACTAATAATCTTAAAACGGTCATTGAAATTCCAACAAGAGTTACTAACGACACCAGTACACTATTAGATCCTATTGCTGTGTCTAATCATCTAATATCAATGGATGCTGTTATTTTTGAAACGGATAAGCTTATCAGTGACAATTTTGCTACTTATATTCAGCTACAAGTAAATTTTGACTTTGGAAAACCGTACAAACGGCATGTATGGAATTACAAAAATGCAGATTTTGTTAAATTGAATAACTGTATTGCGACATACGATTGGTCTTTTCTTACAAATGGCAATATTTCAACTGTCTGTGATGAATTTATTAGTATTTTCAAAAACATGGCAAAACAATGTATTCCAAATTATTATACTTTAGTAAGACCGAATGACAAATCTTAGTACACTTCTGAACAACGAAAGATTTCTAGAAAACGTGATCGCTTAAAACGTAAAGCTGTAGTCTCACGAAAGCCTTCAGATTGGGTCCAGTATAAATTTATCCGAAATAAAGTAAACAATATGAAAAAAAATATGCACAAGAGACATATTTCAATAACCTCGAACATTCCCTTTTTGAATTATCTACAATTAATCCATCTCAATATTGGAAAACAGTTAAACACTTTATTAAGGAAAACTCCTGCAAGACCACAACAATACCCCCACTGAAGACCCCCAGGGCTCAGTCCTGGGGCCACTCCTCTTTCTTTTATATGTCAATGACATCGTTGACTCGTTACAAAGTACTGCACGTCTTTTTGCAGATGACTTGTCTCTTTCTGAAAATTCTCATAATAAGGATATCATTGAAACACGGTTAAATTCTGTTCTTGAAAGAATTTTACAATGGTCAAAACAATGGTTGGTAAATTTCAATCCAACGAAAACTGAAGTGATAGCTTTTTATCTTAGTGATACAGATCTTCCGAGACTTAATTTTAACAATACCGAACTAACATATGTTAATCATCACAAACATTTAGGTGTTACATTAAGCAACGATGGAAGTTGGCACGAACATATTTCTAAAATTTTATCGTCCGCTTCTAAAGTCCTTGGATCAATGCAAATGTTAAGATTTAAGTTAAAAAGGCATTCATTAAATCAAATATATATTTCATATCTACGACCTATACTTGAGTATACATCTATTGTATGGGATAATTGTACTTTACAAGAAAAGGAATCTTTAGAAAAACTACAATATGATGCTGCAAGAGTAGTAACTGGTTTAACGCGTTCTGTATCTATAGACAGACTTTTAAACGAAATTGGATGGGTTTCATTATCAGATCGCCGAAAAATGCAAAAATTAACGCTTGTTTTTAAAGAAAAACATAACATGTTACCAGAATATTTATCAGACTTATTTCCAAATTTTGTAAGTGATACATCTCCCTATAATCTAAGAAATAACCAAGATTATGTAACTGTACCCAGACGTCTGGAAATTTACTCGAAATCTGTAATTCCTTCATCTGTCAAGCTGTGGAATAAACTAAGTGATGACATTCGAAATTGTCAATTTTTAATCAGCTTTAAATACAATCTAAAACAGATGTTTAAACCTCAAACCGTACCAAAGTATTTTCTATCAGGCAACAGAACCTATTCAGTGTACCACGCTCGTATTCGCAATAAGTGTAGTAACCTTAACGATGATTTAAGCTATAATTTTCTAAGAAATGATAGTTTCTGTCAATGTGGTAATCCTAAGGAAGATAGTTTTCACTTTTTCTTAGAGTGTGTGAATTACAATAATCAGAGACGTATCCTTTACCAATCGACTACACATTTTCATCATTAACCATAAATAAGATTTTGTTTGGTGATAAAAACCTTAGTAAACAGAACAAGAAAATAAGCTATTATTCATTGCAATCCAGAATTATATAAAAAGTACCGAACGTTTCAAACGTTAATTTAAAGTTTATAAATAAATTTTTAGTGAATGCTTTATCGAATAATAAATTCTCTGTCTTCATTCCCTGCATAAGTTGGGGCCTATGCGGTGGAGGGGGGCGGCACAATGGTAACAGCTCTATAAAATCCATTTGTCTATTATTGTGTTATGAGGTATTTAAAAAATTCAAACCCAGAAACTACAAACAAGATAATACTTGTATACTAAAATGATATGCATGAAACTCAGCAAATTTTAAAAAAATCGTTTATTATTCAGAGGAAATTTACTAAATACGCATATAATGAAATGATGTTTAAATCGGATATCATATGATATTATAATGTGACACATTAGGGAGAGGGCAGTTCTAATGTTGTAATAACTTGTCGCCCAATCCTTTTTTGTATTTTGCTAATAAAGATGTTGTTGCATGTTTTGTACATTGCGAAGTACCGAATAAAATATTATTAAACTATTGTTCCTACGAGTCGAAGTGTCTACAAGATTATTTAGATAGCACTTTTATGGTTTGTGAGCAGGAGAGATATTCCTGTAATTAAGCAGTTGCTTTTAGAAACTAGGAATTGGTGATGCTGACTTTTCTACTATATAAAGCTTATCCTGGTTCAATAAAGTATGTTTATAAACGTCGACTGGATCGATTCGGTTGTACGTAGACAATACGATTACGAGAAAAAAAATAATATAAAGTGAAGACAGACGGTAAGACAGATATAAAGGAAAACTTAGAAAGTTTGACTCTTGAAACATTATTGAATCTAGTCTAGATTCGCTACTCCAAGCTGTAGACTTTGTCATTTTTTTACATTTTGTAACATATCAAGAGTTTAGTCTAACAACTGTCGTGTAGTATTTAAATGAAAAGACATAGCAAATGTAGTATTTATGTACAATAGTAAGTTTTATAGCAAGCTATCTTTATTGAAGCTTACCAAAACATCTGAACAGCTCCCATCTTAACAAAGTTTTTATCAATAATGTCTAAGGCATATACGAGTTCCATTTGACAACAAAAACAAAAAGCTTTTAAACTGATTTGCAAAGACTTGACGGACATAAAAATTAGTAAAAATCTAATCGGTTACGGCTTTGTTGTTCTTTGAGTGTTATATAAATGGTCTTTGGGAGTTTTGTGAGTAAGGATGGTGTTGTTAAATAAGAAAACAATTACTTGAACAGGAAACTGATGTCAGCAGTAAGCTTAGGAACACAAAACTTGCACAAACATCGGGTTGACATTATACATGATACTAACAATAACGTTTGTATCCTAAACGATACAAAACATAAACAGAAATATCGATTTGAAGGTTTGAGTGAGAGCAAAGATGAACGAAGTTGCACTCTTCTGGTGGCAACAAGCATGTTGGCTCAAACATTAAAGAGGACTTCAGTTTTCATGCCATGTACCTAAGTAAATACTGTAACCAAACAGCTAATACTTCAAAGTGCATGCCTTTAGAACAGAGATGAACTTCCAGCGAAAATTACAATAACAACTCTAGCTGAATGTTAAAGTAATAAGCTAACTCGTTATGCCTTTGGAGACAAAATGACTTGTACAAAAACGTTTTTGCAATCTATAACTACTAACAACTTCCTAATGTATAGAATCACAAAATTTCCGAATGATGAGAAAACTGCACAGCAGAGTAGTTCTAGCCTAGTTTAGGAAGAGGCCTTAGCCTGTTCATTTTGATAAATGTACGGTCGTAATGTATGTAGAAAGTAACTAAACAAATCAATCAATAAGACATTCAACGACCGGTTACTTACCCTGCCAAAAAAAGATTAATGGTCAAGTTTACGTTACAATATCAGGCATATAATAAATGTCCATTGCAAAATGATAACTTATTTAAAACATTAGTAATGACTAATAATTGTCGACTTCAAAGTGCTAAAAGCGTGCAGTTGTAAAATGTTAACCGCATTTATTTGTGTTGAGTAATTTGTTTTATATCTTACAAGACATCATATTGTTGTGACTTTCTTAACTAAGGCTTTTATTGTTCAATGACCATTACCACTTTTGCAATCTGTTAAAACATTATCATTATTAAATTATGTCGGATTGAAATTCATGTCTAACATCAAATAATGTATTTTTAGCAGTGTAAGTGACTAAACTCAGCCTAAGTATTGCAACCCTTCAACAATTAATGACTTGCTAGATGTGTCTTGCATTCCCGCCTGTAGGTGTTGCAGGTACGATTTAAACTTCTTTAGTTTCAGTGATAATGTCAGATACAGTTTAAAGTGAATTTAAATGTCTGGGGCTTATATCTTTAAAATCTTAATTGTTTTACATATTCATTTGTTTCTTAATGTTTATCGTAAGGTTCATTCATTATCTTGCATTTAATCATCTGTTCAAAGGTAGCACTATCAAACTGGATTTCATTTTGTAAAGTATATTCCTATCAACCACTGAAGCCTCTCAGACATCAACAGATAAACATTTTGGTGCTTAATTTATCGTATCGCCTTAACCTAAAAATACACACACATTGGAACATTTTCGTAATATCTTTAGCCTCACTGATATTCTTTGATTAGTTCATTACCTAGGGTAGGGAAACAGAGAGATAAATTGAAAAAAATTCTATAAAATGGATTTTTGTTTGAAATGATCTGACAAGATAACTTAGAATGGTTCAAGCATAAATTCACTGGTGTCAACACAAATAAACACGTGCTGTGAAAAGTAATAGTGATGGGTATCACACGAACTATTTTCTATTTGTTGATTGCTGAGAATTATCATATGCCAGTACGTTTTGATTAAACATAAAAAATTTATTTATTGAAATTTAGAAGTAGAAATGGTTTCATTTTATTGTATTCATTAGGTACAATACAGCCATCGAGTAGAAATATTCAAGTGATATTCATGACTCATTCACTGGTATGGTAATATATTCCTGGAATTGTTTGTTTGGGGAAAAGGTCATATAACAATGGCCTTGACATTTTAAGTATGGAGGTAAAAACAGTCTTTGACAATACGTAGCTGGTGCTGAGGAAGCTGAGTACCATCGTAATTAACCGACCGGAAATCAGAAATCTATTTATAAGTTAACTCAATAGGAAAAAGAAATCCTGTAACTATGTTACGCGTGGGAGTTCGCATATCACAAGGCATTATGTATCGAATTGTCCTCAATAATTTTTAATTCGTTTATTTAAAAGAAAACTGTTCAGCAGAGAATTCACACAATTTAAATGAGAGATTCTTTTTTTTTTTAAATTATAAAATACGGTTTTGTAAAACGTTTATGTCTGTAACATTATTCTAGACTAATGTATTTGTCATTTAATGACACATATTTCCATTCTTGAGTGGTAACACTTCTCATGGAGTATTCTGATTATAAGTCTAACTGTTCTGTCGACAGAGGTTCATGGACCATTTTGATATTGCGTTAATTTTTAAACGCTTGATTTTCCCCAGTGTTACTTGAACAGCATACCGATAGGCTATTTCTATGCATGGTTCTGTTACACAGTTAGCTAGGTTTTATATTCATGTTTCTGTTATACAAATAAACTATGTTTCAAAAGGCCTTGTTCTGTTATGTTACACTAATTATCTAGATTTTGTAATGTACAGTTCTTTAAACTCGAGAAGCTAGGTTTATCATGGTTCTGTTTTAAAGAGGCTGTACTCCAGATTTGATATAAAAATATTTTTTACATAATTAAATATCTAGATGCCGTGAGATTACAACAACATGATATTTTACTTCAAAGCTGATTATAAAAGTCAAAATAGAACAAAAACAAATAATCGTTTCAGCCTGATTTGAACTTTGGACCCCTCATGTTAGCAAAATTTTCCACCGCTTTTACTGTCACCACTATCGCCGCATGTATAATTATAGCTATTTATTTTTAATTATATACGGTATAGTTATACCGTCGCGTTACGGTGTAGCAGAAAATCAATTTATAATGTGATTATCTGACTTATTTTTTGTCAGTTAGTTAGTTTTTAAGCAGAAGTCATAAATATTTTAAGAAATTTATAATACTAGAAAACTTTCTTTTTTGTCATCTGGAGGCCAGCCCCTTTAACAGGAAACTAGGTTTATCATGCATGGTTCTATTTTAAGAGGCAGCTAGGTTAATCATGCATCGTTCTATTTTAAAAGGACCCTAGGTTTATCATGCATGGTTGTATTCAATCTGATTAAAATAATATCCTACACATCGCTATGCTATTAGGATCTGAGGACGACCAATAGAAGGTCACCTTCTCGTGACCTATCCATCAACCAATCAGAGCAACGCTTCCGCCCTCATGGAAGTAAATGTTCAACTTGTGAAAATCTATTTATATAGCTGGGATCCCATACAATTATCTGCCGTGTATAAACAGTCACTGAACTCAGTTAAATTTATTTGTCAAGATCTTCCAAAATAATGAAATTAATGTTTGTTCAAAATATTATTTTTCAAAATATCTAAGCATTTTCCGTTTCCGATAACAAACATTGTTATGCTAGATAAGTTTACACACTGTTTGAACACGCCGTGTGTACACGTAAGCTATTGAGACGCGTCATAAGCTGCAGTGTCATTGGCTGGGATATAAATAACAATAGTGGAAATTCCAGGTCATCGAGAAGACAGAAATGAATGCGTCGTCTTCAGATCGACCTTAGGCAGATTGTGAACTTCAGTCAGATTGTGGTTGTATTTTAACAGGTAGGTAGGTTTATCATGCATGGTTCTATTACACCAATTAGCTAGGTTTCATTATCTAAGGTCATGTTTTCTGTTGTTTATACTTCTGTAATACCAGTAAGACTGATTTTATCATGCATGTTTCTACTATATTAGTTAGCTTGGATTTGAACAAACTAGACAATGCTACTTACCAAATCTTTAGGCTCAGGGCCTGGTGGTTTCAGACAAGAAGATTTTCAAAGCTTTCCCTAAATAAGCCTATGTGAAATCAACTGACCCACGGGGCAGGGCCAAATTTGTCCCCAAGGGTATAATTTGAACAAACTTGTTGGAGGTCCGCTAGACAATGCTACATACCAAATCTTAAGGCTCAGGGCCTGGTAGTTTTAGACAAAATCACAATAGCTCACCTTTGAGCACTTTGTGCTCAGGTGGGCTAAAAAGGCAAGATAGATAGAGTTAAATTTCTTTGATACTGCACATCCATAATTAGCCATTTCTAAACATTTTTATATCAACTAAATCCCTGTACACTCTCTGAGTTATTCTCCGACAAGCATTACAAGATATAATAAACGGAGATAATTTTAAAATGGGACAAGCCAGAGTTATAATTGCTGAACACTACACTTCATGTATACTCTATCTTTCAAGTAAATCCCTTATAGAATTTATAAATGGACAAGCACTATAACATATCATCTAAAGTATAAAGGGTAATAACTCAAAATTGGGGCAGTCAAGGTTAACGTTCTCAAACACTGCACTTCCTGCATCTCCTCCAATATTAGCTAAATGCCTTAAATTTGTTTTAGAGCTATGTCCCGGAAAGATATATTGTACCAAGTAAAAATAATTTAGAAAACAAGATAAGATGAGTTATGGTTCTTGTGCACTGCACTCACTTGCAATTTCCTCTATCACCATAATAAGTTTAAAGTTAATCTTTCATTGGTTTTTCAGTTATACTCCGGATAAACCGGACAGACAGACAGGCGGCCAGACGAACAAGTTTCCGACTATATGCTCGTCTATCGGGGAGCATAATAAATGCGGCGGGGTAACTGATCGTCTGCAATGCACTCCAGCTCCCCTAGATATATCTACTGACAAAGTTTCGTGTCTTTATCTTTTATGTTTAGCGGTATATTAAAGACGAAATTTATTTATAAACATGTCGCTGTGACCTTACCCTTTAAATATATACATGATACATGCCACTGCGACCTTGCTCTTTTAGCTATAGACGGGGCTTTGTGGATGACACAACGTCTCATCAAGATGAACAAATGTCGTAAAGTATGTTGAAATTCTGCAATGAACGGAGAAGTTATGGTGCGGGAAAGCTCAATTCAAAACATTTAAGCTGTCACTCTGACGTCATTTGAACTTAGAATCTAGGTCTTGCACGCGGCGCGACGTCTCATTAAGCTGAACTAAAGTACCAAGGTATCTAAAATCCTTACATGCACGGCGGACGCCCGCACGAACGCACACACATTTTTACACCGAAGTGAGATGCCAATTGTGTCGACTGTGTTGAACTATCCGAAAGCGGGCTCGACAAAAATGAACATATTTATCATTTACAAATAAGTTTAATGCTACTTTGACTTCGGGAGAGTTGAAACTACGATTGACAGTTTACTAACAATCCGTCAAATGGATCATAGATGGTCCTAAGTTTTATCCCATTTTGAAGTTGAAATATACAGGACTGAAACAGGTTGTTTTCCCTATTATTGCTAAATGTAATAAATAATTAGATAATTAGATTGTAAAAACGTTATTAAAAGATTTAGCGAAAATTAAATTTCACGCTATGGAGATACGCTGGCAAAAATGGTTTGCCTATTTGCTTCTGCTTATCTGTGAGAGAGGTAAATATTTTATCAAACTCACTTCCGAACTTCCTGAAGCAGTGGGCGACAAAACACATAAACTGCAAATGTCGACACTGATTAAGCTGGAATCATTAAGCAAAAAATGTAGTAGCACCTAAAACACAAATCTGCTATTAAATATCATACAAAGTGTCTAACTGAGCATTGCGAAGATGAGCACTGAGAAAAATATGCACCCGTTTTCAGGCCTTAATTAGAATTTTACATTTATAAAAAATCTTTACGTAAATACAAAGCACACCAGCCAATCTTCGGTGCACAACATGATTTTTTGTAACTTGATGACGTAGTATCTTACTGCTGTTCATGAAACTTTCAACATTGTATCTTGTCTGTAGTAGTTATACTCATCATATTATTGAATATTACGGTTATTGTAACATTCCTCCGATAGAGGAAAAAGTCCCGGTTCTACTTTCTTCTTATGAATATAAAAACTGAAGGTAAAAACAACTGTAGGTTACCATATATTATTATCGGTTAGTAAATACACGAATTGAAATATGCAGTCGCTAAACTATTCTGACCATTGTCAGACATGACAAACATCATAATACGACAACGGACACATTGTGCATCTATTTGTGTTATATCCTGCTGCACAGTAATTTGTTTTCCATTTAGTCGTGTCCTGTGGATACTTTAATAGGTAGTAAATACTTTTGGGAGAACTCTTAAATTATTGGTGGTCTGCATGTGAATATATAGCGTGACTGGGTATTATCTCAATTTGCGCATTGCATTCTTGCAGCTACCAGTGTAGACAGAGCACTGATAGTCTCAAAGCTTATGATACATTTTCAGAAGGGTATAACTAGATTCATTACGTTATGTTGCTATAAAAGAAAGCACTCCGAAATTTAAAAAAAAAAACAAAAAAAAACCGCTTATATTTTTTGAACATTAAAGAAAATGTTTGACGTTTATACTGCGAATTTCAAATTAAAAGATTTTAATTTTAGCAAGACAAGCTATATACTTAAATGCTTTTTGGACTGAATCGGAAACGTAAAAAAAATCAAGTAAAAGGCAATTATTAAATAAAACATAATTATGTAGTAGAGAATCGTTGAATGCATATTTGAGAAAATATTTGCTGATATATTTTATTCATTCAAGATAATTTATAATCTCTTGAACTTTGAAACACATACCTTTGTAACTGGATACACACTTCATAATATTCTAATCTTAACCTGCTGGTTTCCGAGTAACGCTATCCGTTTATTACAAGAACTGTGTCCAATGTATTTCATACTGTAGCGAAAATTTTGCCTTGCTGGCTGGAAGGTATTAGATAATTTAATAATTTTTACATACTGTTTGAATACAGTCAAACATGCATATTGGCCGAAATGTAATTCTGTAACAAGTATGTAGCCCATTTTTATTCATTCTTTATCAAATAAATTAGGATTTACTTTAACGTCTCGAAAAAAGTAAATATTTAGATTAAAACAATAATTAATAGTCTGAAGGAAATTTAAAGATTGCTTATATTAATCTTAGGTGTTGAATACCTATTGCCACTTGAATGGAACTATACTTGTTCGTTTCAGATATTTGTGCATCAAATGAAAATTCGACATTTCGACCACTGGCGGTTATAACTGCCAGTTACTGCGTACATGTACTGATCCCTTCTATCTACAAAAGGGCAGGGACTTCACCAACGTGTTTTGATTATTTAAGTAACTAAAGTCTAATATGCTAACGCCGTACTTATTAATAAAATCTTTGTATAAGTGATGTATTTTCGTATTTCTTAATTTGGCTTTCAAGATATATTGCAACGATTAATTATGTCTCCCCCACCCCCTCACACACACACGTAGAGGTAGGGGGTACATTTTGATGCTGTGCTTTCCGTCTGGATGGATGGATGACATGTCAAATTGTGTTTGCTCCCTAACTTTGTCATTCTTTGATAGATTATGAAATAACTAAACAAAAATGTTATCCACCATGAGGCAATGTGTCATGCGCAAGTACCACCAAGATCAAGGTCACGTTTTGAACTGAAAGGTCAAGAACTGAGTCTTTTTTCGTGTCTGCACGATAACTTTGTCATTCCTTGATGGATTTAAGAATTATTTGGCAGAAATGTTAACCACTATGAGACAATGTACCATGTGCAAGAACCAGGTTCGCACCTTAAAGGGTAAAGGTCACTCTTTCCAGAACTTTTATCATTCCTAGATTGATTTTGAAATTATCTGGCAGAAATGTCAATCAACATGAAACGATGTGTCTTGTGCAGAAACTAGGTCCGTACCTTCACGGTCAAGGTAACATTTATGGGTGAAAGGTAAAAACTAAGTTGATCATTTTATTCTTTTCCGCTCCATAACTTTGTCATTCCTTAATGAATTTTGAAATAATTAGGCAGAAATATTAACCCTCAAAAGACGATATGTCAAGCGAAAGAAGTGTGCGCCTCCAAGGTCAAGGTCACACTTAGAGGTCGAATGTAAAAAATGAGGCTGTCGCATTCGGAGGAGAAAGCTGCTGTATTTTTTCTACATCAATTTAAAGGAGACATAGTGCATTCAAAGCGGAAAATTGTGCCCTATATATAGGCCCTAATGATTCCTTTGTCAGATGTACAGTTTTTCCTAACATTCGGGAAATATAGAGTTCGAGAAAATATGTTTGCCATCGCGAAAAGCGCATCACTTCTTCCGAATGTTAGAAAATTCTGTACATCTGAAGAAAGAATCAGCAGGACCTATGTGTTGGACATAATTTTCCACTCCGCATGCGCTATAAACCATTAAAATTTTCTCCTCCGAATCGAGGCAAAAAAAATGCTGCTTGCTACAGCCTAAATATCATCATTCACCACGTGGTATGGCCACCCTGTATTTATTCAGTTGTTTATAAATCAATAAAATAATCAATTAATCATTCATTCATTCATTTACAAATTCTTCACTGAAAACCCACAATCTTTTTAATTTGTAATCTTTTCATTTATATATTTCAATATTAGTATTTTTGAATTTATTTATTTATTTATTTATTTATTTATTCAAATATAACTCTCTATCCCAAAAGATATAATTTAACTTTTTCTTTTTGAATTTCAAACCTCAAGGGAAGAGCTTACTTTTAATAGGAGTGTGGATTTCTGAGTAAGGAATTTCCAATGTCACTTTTTGATAGTAATTACACTTTACTCAAAGGAAGGTGGTTAGGTGATACAGGAAATTCAATGATTTTTCTTGAAAAAGGATATGTGTTTGAAAATTGTAATAAAATGGGGAACAATTATCTAAAATAAAATATAGTTTTCAACACCTAAACAATGATACACCTTTTACTAAAACAACTAACATCAACATTCTTGTTTGATACTGGAAGAATAAGCACCATAAATCTTTCCTATCACATAAGATATAACAAAACGGATGTCTTGGAAATTCTTTGGGGACGTTTTGGGAAGCCTGTTAAGAGACGGTGCTTTATCATTTCGTCTGAGCCATGTGTTGTCTGAATTAATCAGTCATACAAAAACAAGCAGATAACGTGTAGTTTCGAGATATTCACCTATGTATGATATCCTGTCTACGTTCGAAGATATATTAAGACGTTTCAGACATATTTATCATTTTGAGGTCAAAACATGTGAATCTCATAATAGTTCAAACACTGAAGTTCAATATTTGCTTTAGTATACTTATATTACATTTATATGATAAACCGAGTAATTTCAGAGAAGGTTACGTCAAATTAAACCAGTAGGACTATACTTGCTGCTTACCAATGTTTGATGTTATCGTGACAGCTTTCACAGCCGTTTGTTGTTCTTTTGTTAAATGAAAAATTAATGTTGTTGTAATTGAGTTCTCATTGTTACTTTGAACAAAAAAACAAAACAAAAATAAACAAACAAACAAAAACAAATGAATGAACACAACGTCTCTAGACTTAAGTGCGGATGTCATCAACCATTTGATTATTGATATCCGCTAAAATTAAGACTTGCTCTGATTATATGTTGAGATTAATTTGTTTAATTGTGAAAGTATTTTACTAACAAATCAGTAAAATCAATCGTTGAGAGTTTAGAGTGAAAACGTCAGGAGAAAAGGGACTCACTACTTCAGGCTTAACATTATAAATGAGTAAGGAGCATGCAACATCAAGAAAAGTCACTGAGGTTTTATCTAAATTTTCAAATTTCTACGGAACTAAGAACTTTTTATGTTAGAAAGCATACGCAAAACTTGACTCGATAATAGGGGGCTTTAATTCCAAATCGCTGACATAAAAAATAATCAAACATTTCTCATTTCACATGAAAAATTCAAACAGATCACGGATAAAAACACATCCGTTACTGATAAAAAACGTAGCCTAATATTAGTAGGTTTGGTAAACTGACAGTTAAAGTCTGGCAAGTACATTGGAAATTTAGAATTTATCAAAGTTCAACAAGATTGAATTGCTGATTGCTGATTGCAGCTCCACTTCGGATATGTTAAATCAACAGAAATCATGTGATTCGTAATCCGAGATATATACTGTACTAAATTAACATATTCAATTATTTGTGTTTCTTTTTCACAAGCTATAATGAAAATATCTTGCTTAAGAAGAAAGTGTAACTACATCATTTGGAATTATTAAGATATCCCTTTAAGAGATTTTAATGGTTAAATAATGCACACTTTGAACAGTCTTGTTTTAATGAAGTCGTAAAAGATTCTGTTCGGTTAGTTTTAGTTTTGTTTGCAAGTAGACTGTATGTAATTGTATAGCACAATTAATTCAGACAAAGGGAGAACATTGATAAAGGAAGAATAGTCATTATACTTGGTAAACCTTTCTAATTAAAAAATACACTTTCTCTTTGCATGCAGGATAAAATCTCTCATGTACTAATACACCAACTGACGGCAACTGTCACACTTTATTCTTGCAGGAAACAAAACTGTTTGAATATAAAAACTAATTTGTTCTTTTCACTCCTCTGGTAAATTTGTTTTAAATATATTTCTTTGAATCTATGCTTGTTTAATCATCAAAACAGCTCTCTCCCTCGCCCTGTCTCTCGTTAAAAAAAAAGCGCATATCATCAAAATATGTAAGAGGGCCATTTGCCAAAAACGATAATGAACCATCAAATTGTTTTATAATGGTACATTAACACAATGTTTGGTTGAGATGGTTGAACGAAAATGCTATTTTAACTCAGTTTTTTTTTCAGTTTGTATCCCTTATTATCACGTCCCTGTTCTTCCAGTTAAAGCAAAGGTTTTAGTTTCTGATCATCAGAAAAGTGCAAAAAATAATCAAAAAATAAATTCAAAAATAAATAACAAATAAAAGTACAATAAAGTTAACGTTTTTCAAACTATGAAATACTGCAACATTAGTTTGTATGTGTTAATAAAGAATATATGTAGGTGATGAGTAGCTTTAATTGTTCCCCGGATGTGATTAAATGGAAAATAATAATAAAAAAATAAATACCTAAACTGGTGTCCAAAGAGCAGCCCAATGTGAAATTCTCAAAATGTTTTAATGCTGGGTTAAAACGATGAGAACAATCTGTGATTCTAATGCTTTGAGTCTGTATTTAATGGTTACCGAAGCCTGTTATTAAAACCGAACAGCGGGCTATAAAATCACATAATCTCACGTACTAATTCGTCTCTTATGAAGCTGCAATTTATTAGAACAATCTTACACGTTCAATTAAACATTTAAAAGTATTATTTAAACAATTTCCGTGCGAAGAGACATTGTAATTATTGTTAGTTAACTAATTACACACTCAAAATGAGTGATTTGTTATCGTTTATTTTGTTTTTATTTTTTACTAAACTTGATCATCGATAATATTTAGAAACACTTTTCCCCCAGTCGGCAATTATTCATCGAACTAAATTGCTTTAAACTTAGTATAATATGGTTAATGGATTACCCTGCTTTTACAGAAAAGGACAAAAAATAAATCTATGGAAACAAGACTACTCTGTATTGATTTATTTTATGTAATAAAATGTCAAACAAATGTAGTGAATGAACAGAAACTGCGAGAGTTACTTATTTAAGTATGGTACCTTGTTATCGAGTTCCACTGTATTTCCTAATTCCAGAATTATTTCCCCAACTCTAGACATTTTGTTGCATTTTAATATATTCACAATATCATGTTTTGTCAAAGAGTAGCCACCATTTTGAAAGTTCTTTCTTTTAAGTTATCAAATATTATATTAAATATTAAAACCAAACAGACAAAATTAAAAAGTCAACTAAACAGTTTTAAAATCATACTAAAAATGGATATGGATGGTCGCCTTGGTTTCATATTTTAACTGGTCATCAGTAACATCATAACGATCAAGAACTTTACCACTTCAACATTATATTTATTACAATCTTAATTTACGTCTAAGATAGCTAAGCTATGGGCACAAAACGAGCAGAAAGGATCTGGACCACATGTATTCTAGATAAAAGCTCGTAAATTACGTAATTTCTTATTTTAATCGAATACATGTATTTTACCATCCACATGACTGTGAGTAAATCCAGTGATAACTTTATCAGTGTAGTTTTAATATGTTTTAATATATTTTATCCAATTGTTTTTTTTAGCTCGCCTGACCACTTTGTGTGACAGCAAGCAGGTGCTACATTTTTTCTTAAGAAAGATTATAAAACGAGGCGATTCCACCCTCCGCCCCTCCCCTCTCTCCCCCCCCCCCCCCACACACACACACCACCCCCTCATTTTAGTCAATATTTATCAATAAAAACATCACAAAATAATCGTTTTTATCACTTATCATTCTATCAAAAAATCATATTTCAACTAATCACAAAATAGTGCCTGCATAGGTACAGTTAAAGTCAAATATTTCAGTTTATTATGTAAGGAAGTTCGAATGTGAATGTAAGATTATTACTTTGAAACAGCCTTCTGTGCCAAATATGCAATGAAGCACACCGCGAGTTTAAACCGCTAAAAGAAAAATATAACATAATTCGGTGATATAATCAAAATTTGAATTCTGTTAACATGACTACAAACAAACTACAAACAGGGTAGGCCTTAAGACTTTGTATAATTTTAGCTCAATACAACCTAAAAAGAAATATGAAACGGTTGTTAAAGTTGATATAACAACTTGCAACTACTCTATTGATGGGATACTATTTTGAAATTGTCTAAAATAATCTCATCGAAAATCTCCGGTTGAAATCTAAATAAAAAATCTTTACTTTCTTTAGCATTGCGATGCCTTAACGAATAAGAAACGTTCTACCAGGTTGTTTTTATAATTTTTATTGAGGATTAAATGTTTCGATTTCAACATGTATTTAAATATTATTAGTTGTCACCATAGAAATAAAAATACGATATGATAATAGACAGGCCCGGTTGTTGACAGGTGTTATAAATGAAAGATTCTCAGAAACTGCCATGTACCAATGATTTTTCTGGCTTATTTGACCAATGATACTAACCGATGTGTCTAGCTCACAAATGTCCATCAAAGTAAACTTTATTACAGGGAGAACGTATTACACAAACTTCTGAACTACAATCTTAACTAAAGTTGTATCAGTTGTATTTAAACAATTTTGTTCTCTCTCAAACACTCGTTCAGCTTACAATGCACTCAAGCAGTCGTGTGAGGCCTATTTGCCTGCAAAAAAATAAAGAACTATTTCATGGCATTTGTTTGGCACCTTTACACACTATTTGGCTGAGACGAAAGAACGTGAATGTAGATTATAACTGCATTTTGTATCTCTCTTCTCATGTTCCCGAACGAAAGTCAAAGAACTTTCAGAGGCTCTACTGGTGAATTAGTAATAAGTGAAAAGCATTCATGTTTTCTACCTCGTCGAATGTCATGCGAAACCTGAATGTATGTGTGTAGCATTGTAACATGACCATGGGGTATAAGTATTAAACTAACATAGTTCTTTTTTTTCAGATTTTCAACTTATTAATAAACCGTCAAATCCTTTGAATCGTCTAGTGATTCTCTAACAAAATCAAGGCCACAACGTCGAAAATGACAAAAAATGAATAAAAGGGTCAATAGTTATATCATGATATATCGAAACACTATAAATTGGCAAAATAATTTCGGGTCGAATCTTCGTGTTCACATATTTAACTTTGTACTTCATGGGGCGTATTTTTGAAGCTATGTGTAAGGGAACCTGACCACAGTTTTGCATGTAGATTTTAGCCTCAATTTGGATAACTTAACCTTAATATGCTTCATTGTTTTTTCAGCTAAAACTTAGACTTTAAACTACGTAATAGCTTTACTTACACATTTCGACATTTTCTTTTGGCGACAATGACCTATTAACCTTTACCTACCAACATGACTCCGACATCCCTGAATTTTGGCAACGTGTACAATTTTGCATGTAAATTTAAACTTTCACTGTGGCTGTCCTTGACCATCTGACTTAATTGCTTAAGTTTTTTTTCAAATATTGAAATTTGCCCCGTCGGATGTGTCACTAGTTACAAATCCGAATTATATTTACACAATATAAAATCTGGTCGGGTACGAGCTTGACATTAAGCGAACAAGAGTTGGATATTTGAATGTCTTTTATGTTAGTCATAGGCCTTGATGTTAAAAGCAGTTGTATTCATATGAGCGATTTAGAGCTAGCATGACCGTCTTGTTTGCTCAAACTGATATAAAGACCCGAAGTATACAGACACATAAAACATAGACAAGTACATCAAAGTCACATAAGTTAATGCAATGCTTAGCAAACAATGCTAGTAAATGTAGGAAGTATTAAACCAGCGACGGAGATATTGCTCCATCATATTTGATATAACTGTGAATAACCACCATTTTATTTACCTATAAAACTGTAACAATATTCTATAAATATGTACATCTAAATCTCTCATAGCACGGTAATGACAAGAAAACGGGAAGAAAATATACAAACCATATCTTCCGAAGATAACTTCATTTAACTTAAAACAATCACGAATGCTTTTATCAAAAATCATCATTTATCATCACCTCTGTCGTTATATTTAGATAAAAAAAAACACCACGAGGCTCTAAACATATTTATTACCCTACTACCTTTCTATAATAACAGCTTATGATTTTATTATCAGCGTATTTCAATATGATATTCCAGGACAAAGAACACACTTGTACTATGGGCTTTTCAAGATGTGACAAATTTAAATATTCATATCTTATTAGACTTGATGTTTACAGAAACACACTGTCTTTCTTAGTCTAACAATAAAATCAACATAAATACAGTAAGTAATTATTCACCGTATGAAGACCTTATGGCTGCAAACAAAAACACACAAAAAGCGCAGCCATTGGTAAGACCTAACGAATTATAATTACACCTATATGGTACCAGTCGTTAACGTATGACAATTGCTATGATATAATATGATAATTACTTTAAAGATAAGTTTGCCAATCGCCCGAAGCTATGCAGAGGTAAAATACCACAATTTTGTAATAACATTTCATTTATGTTCACTTTGTGTTTCGTTTGTCAACAGTAGTTTAGTTCTTATATTTTGAACAATTACAGACTGCACTAATGTTGTTTTTATTGTCAGAAGTTAAAATGTGTCACATCTTCATAGCTCTTCTTATATTGCTAAGGCCGTTAGTTTTGCTCGTTATTTTTAAGACAAAGTTTCAACTAATGTGTCTTGGGATCTACTTTTGGCATTTGTATACAATAAGAGTGCTTTACAACTGATAGATTAATTCCACGGTGGCTTTTAAACTACATATTAATGATTGCGTTATGCTAAAACTGGCGTTTGTTTTATAAGATGCCAAATGCGGTCAAATTTTACGATTACAGATATTTACTTATCTCAAGGATGCATTGTAATAATGAGGTTACTAATTTCATTTTCTTCTTTTTTCGCTTACAATTATATTGTTTTGTTTAAAATGACAGCGACAAAGAAAACTATGGAACAGAATTACTGCATTTATTCCATCTTGCTTGGTGACATTGGTACTTACATTATGCTTGATTCCATCTTGCTTGGTGCCATTGGTACTTACGTTATGCTTGATTCCATCTTGCTTGATGACATTGGTACTTACATTATGCTTGATTCCATCTTGCTTGATGACATTGGTACTTACGTTATGCTTGATTCCATCTTGCTTGATGACATTGGTACTTACATTATGCTTGATTCCATCTTGCTTGATGACATTGGTACTTACATTATGCTTGATTCCACCTTGCTTGGTGACATTGGTACTTACATTATGCTTGATTCCATCTTGCTTGATGACATTGGTACTTACATTATGCTTGATTCCATCTTGCTTGGTGCCATTGGTACTTACATTATGCTTGATTCCATCTTGCTTGATGACATTGGTACTTACATTATGCTTGATTCCATCTTGCTTGATGACATTGGTACTTACATTATGCTTGATTCCATCTTGCTTGATGACATTGGTACTTACATTATGCTTGATTCCATCTTGCTTGATGACATTGGTACTTACATTATGATTGATTCCATCTTGCTTGATGACATTGGTACTTACATTATGATTGATTCCATCTTGCTTGATGACATTGGTACTTACATTATGCTTGATTCCATCTTGCTTGATGCTTGATTCCATCTTGCTTGATGACATTGGTACTTACATTATGCTTGATTCCATCTTGCTTGATGACATTGGTACTTACATTATGCTTGATTCCATCTTGCTTGATGACATTGGTACTTACATTATGCTTGATTCCATCTTGCTTGGTGACATTGGTACTTACATTATGCTTGATTCCATCTTGCTTGGTGCCATTGGTACTTACATTATGCTTGATTCCATCTTGCTTGATGACATTGGTACTTACATTATGCTTGATTCCATCTTGCTTGAAGACATTGGTACTTACATTACGCTTGATTAAGTAAGTTGGAATAAGTGCAGTAATTCTGTTCCATAGAAAACAAAGTTCCTTTTTTTCATATTAATTCCTTGGATGTATTATTGAAAATGTCAAAACACATATGATTAATAATTACTTTTGTCTGAAGCCATTTTAGTGCACTCACTGATAAAACTGTTTCAGTCTAACACTGTTGCCAAGACAATGGTGATGATTTTTCTATCATCCTGTTTTAATAGAAATAGAGACAGCACTTTAGTCCGGAATTTTGTTTTTATATAAAAAAACAAGTTAAATGGTGCATTTATCTTATGATGTCTTAAAATATCAGAAAGAAGATTTCACAAATGTTTGACAGGTAAAATGCATCTTCAGAATGTTCTTGTTTTTAAAGTAACAGTTTTAGATATATATTATATAATAAATAACAATCACAGGTTAAATCCAATTAAAATGTCAAAGTAAGAAAAGAATGTCACTTTAATCAAAAAAAGGAGTGCAAACAGTAACCACCTGGAACGATGTCTTGTTTTATACACTCTTCCCAGTAACTTTAACTTTTCCATTTTATTTGCTTCAAACTGATTTTTGTTTTGCCTCATAAAATTCGACCCAATTCGGCAAAAAGATATTTAAATATATTTACATTACTTTATCTTTACTAGAAATATTCATCACGAATTGAGATCTTAGCTCGTTTTTTGGATCCATATACAATGAACTTCAGGTGCTACACAATTGTTCACCATCAGCCTAGAAAATCTGAAACAATCATTTCTTACTATAGCTACACGATAAACTATGTTTGAATGAGTAATTTGTCCTTATTCAATATCCTAATTCAAACAATTGTTTGATTAAACATCGCACGGCACGCAATGTCACGGTTTCTTAAAAACCAAAACGAAATGTTCCCAATGATCATTTCAAAATGTATTCTGGAAATGATACATTACTGTTGAACTCCAAAGCAATGGTCATCACGGTCAGTGCTATTAAAACATTGTCAATGATTGACATCTTACAGGAATAAAAATATTTATGACATTTTAGACATTTTTAATCTGGCTTATCTGTTTTTACCAGCATATCTTTAGAGCAAGTTGTTACCTAACGTGAATTCTATGTAATAAGGTGCGTGTGCATGTAATATATCATGTCTTTGGGAGACATAACATTGTTACATGTTTAATATCCAATAAATTTTGTAACAGTTTTTCTTGATAAAAGAAAAACATTTTGATAACAGTAGATAATACAAAACAAATACTTTTAGTCGTCGTGGGTTAAAATTTATTCCGAATGAAAACATTGTTTTGAAATGTCAACTGAATATAAAATATTTTGTTAGACTAGGAAATTAAAAGACAATAAAAATTATTTGCTTTTAACACTTCCTGTACGGAAGCATGGAAAGGACATGGTCGGTTTATTTTATTAATCCTTGGGAACGACTTATTTTCAGACATGTTTTTTCTAATCTGTGGGAACGGATTACTTTGCGCAAAAAATATTTTTTTAACTTGTGGGAACGAGTTATTCTGTGCGAAAAATATTTTTTTAACTGTTGGGAACGAAATATTTTGTGCGAAAAATCTTTTTTTAACTTGTGGGAACGAGTTATTCTGTGCGAAAAATATTTTTTTTAACTGTTGGGAACGAGTAATTTTGCGCGAAAAATCTTTTTTTAACTTGTGGGAACGAATTATTTTGTGCGAAAAATCTTTTTTTAACTTGTGGGAACAGATTATTTTGCGCAAAAAAATATTTTTTACTTGTGGGAATGTATTATTTTGCGCGAAAAATCTTTTTTTTAACTTGTGGAAACGAAATATTTTGTGCGAAAAATCTTTTTTTAACTTGTGGGAACGAGTTATTTTGTGCGAAAAATCTTTCTTTAACTTGTGGGAACGAGTTATTTTGCGCGAAAAATCTTTTTTTAACTTGTGGGAACGAGTTATTTTGTGCAAAAAATCTTTTTTTAACTTGTTGGAACGAGTTATTCTGTGCGAAAAATATTTTTTTTAACTGTTGGGAACGAACTATTTTGTGCGAAAAATCTTTTTTTAACTTGTGGGAACGAGTTATAAACTTAAATTTAATTAATCCGTTCGGACAATTTATTATCTTGAGGGAACGACTTAATAACTTGTGGGTACAAGTTTTTGAAAAAAAAATTCTGACAAAATAATTCGTTCCCACAAATTAAAAAAAGATTTTTCGCACAAAATAATTCGTTCCCACAAGTTGTTGTTAATAATGGGTTTTACACCAGAAAAGTTTCTACGCAATAACTTTTCAAATACGAAAATGGCAGGGCATCACAATTTGATTTTACCTTTTAGTTTTCATAAGGTTTACCCTACTGATTTCGATTAAAAGGTATGCGTGTATATACGCGAATGAAAAGGTTAGTTGTTACAAAACTCGAACATTTATCAATTAGAAAATAGTAATAGCGAAAAATCACATCGATACATCTCAGGTTCCAATTCTGGATAATGTAATGCGGAGAAAAAGCAAGGTCTTGAAATCATCAAAGCTTAAATCGTCACAGTGTGACAGTCAACACTCTATACATGTACATAAAATTGTTGTGCGAACAGAAAATAACAGTCAAATCCAACACACCAAAATCACATCGATATACCGTGTCTTAAAATTTTTCATTATTTTATTTATTTATTTTTTTTCGTTTTTAAATTCTTTTTCTTCTCTTTCATATGCTCTCAATTTCTTTTCTCGTTCACTCTTTCTTTGTTCTGTTATTTCTTCATTCTGTATATTATTTTTTCTTTCTTATTTTTTTTTCTGCCACTATTTTATTCTTATAGTCAATAAATTGCACAATTCATTTACTCCTCGATTTATTAATCAAAGGAATGATCAAAAGCTGGCTTAAATTCTTACTATGGCTAACTTTACCCTGGCTTATTAACTGTAGGATTTTTACAGTTTTATAGAAATGGTTTCTGATATGACAGGTGAAGTAACTCTGCTTTGAAATTGCTTTAATCTCATTGCAGATTTACTTTCCTTATTATGTCAGTTATAGCGTGTAATCAAATGTATGCGCATTAATATATTGAAACATATTCGAGTAAAAGTTTGTAATTTTTTCCTTTCCGGTAAAGAATGTATAAGTGTCGTACACAGAAGCTGTATTATTCCTTATATTAAAACCTACTCACTTGTATTAGTCCAAAGATTACTATCTTTATTAAATACATTTTTGGAATCCAGAAAATGATAATTTGACTACGAAGGACACACGACCCGTCTGCGTCTCAGTACTGAACACAAATTCTTAGCAACAGTAAAAACGATTCCTTTGTTACTATACGCACAATTTAACGGTGTGACCTACAACATTTCGTCATTCCTATGAGGTTCAATAAAATTATGTATCTTATAATGGACATTTACTCAATGAAAACTTTGACAATTTTCTTGTCTGAAACCACAAGGCCTAGACCTGATTACCGATTGAAGTTTTTTGTATTGAAGATCATCAAGCAGTTCTCTACAAAGACTGTTCAAATAATGCCCATAGGTCATAATTGAATCCGCCCTAGGGGTCCTGTATGTGTTTAATATAAACTCTTGGAATATCTTCTTGTCAGAAACAATAAGTGCTGGATCTTAGATATTTAGTTTGTAGCATAATTAAGCTTATCTCTATAAATATTGTTAAAATTACTTCCGTTAAAGTTCCTCCTGCCTAAGAGGTCACCTGATTTACTTAGAGATATTTAGGGGAAAAATAAAATCTTCATCCCTGAAACTACTTGACCGTCAGCTTTGTAGCTTCATTTAGTCTGTTCCAAAGTATTGAGATTATGTTCCTTAGGTCAAAGTTGACCCCACTTGAGGGATCACTTGATTAACGTTGAGATATAAAGGAATTTGATTTTAAGCACTCTTCCTCTCTGAAACTGCATGGTTCAGAATCTAGAAATTTGGTGTGTTTGTAACCTCTTTCAAAATTGTTCAGATTATTTCCCAGTGGTCAAAATTGGCTATGCCCTGATTGTCTAGTATGTGTAAAATATAAAGTCTTTGAAAATCTTCTTGTCATAAATTGTATTTCAGCTTTGTTGACTTTAGGTGACATTGACGTACTTCTGACCTGCTTTTTCTCTATAAAAATTTAGACCAAATGTACAAGTAGATTACAACTTCAACATCATATGAACTTACCCTGGTTCTTTCATTGGCCAATCTGTTTCATTTCGTACTCCATGGTACTCAAGTTAGCGTTAAGCGCCATCCTGGACTTCTTGTTGACTAAAACCTTGGTTTTACCGATAAAACTTGCAAATTTTTTTTCTTTTTTTTTTTTTTTTAATTTTTACCCCTTTTCCAAAAGTTTTCCTAATAATGAAACTATTACGTTCGTTGAAATCTTACATTGTAACATTGTTCGAAAAAATGCGATCAAGCTGTGAAATATAAACCCCGTAAGAGGTACCGCGTGGGACATCACGATATAAAAATAGAAAATTATCTTTCATGAAATATTTTAGTTGATACGAAACCATTGTCAACTGAAAAAAATAAATCAAGAAAGTTTGCATGTTTTTCAGAAGTATTTGCTTTATTAAGTTGGAGTTTATTTGGATATATTTTGTTAACCAGAAATGGAAAATGGTTATTTTCTATATTTAATACATCGTCAAGATATCTCGGCTGTAAACGTGTGACCTTGATTTTCACTAGAAAGAAATAACATACAGTCTCTTTCAATGCAGTGTAAAAACAGATCAGCAACAACTGGTGCACAATCAGTTACCATGGGGATGCCGACCACTTGTTTATAAATAGAAGTGACTAATCTAAAATAAATATAATCTAGTAAGATTTAGAAAGAGAACGACTCGAACATGTCTTGACAAGTCCACGAAGTATAATTATCTTAAGAAACATCTTTAATAAATGCTCTATTTTCAGTGATACACTTTTTATTTTCTCTTGCAAACGTTTTGTCAATGAGACTGGTGAGCTCTCTTATTACATTATGAGTTAGTAAAGTGTACAATGTAGAAAAATCATATGATGACAAAGAGAGCGCCTGAAAATTATTTGGTTCACTTGATTATCAAGAGCCATTCTTGTTTGAAATTCAAAAAAAGGAAAGTAGCACAAGGCATTGCGAAGACAACTGTTTAACTTGCAAGGTCAAATAGAAAACTGACACCTAAATTGACATATTTCTCTCACAAACACACACACACAAAATGAAAATAAAATCTTAAATTAAATTCAAATAATCAGCATATATTTACTCAGTACGATTAAAATTCTATGAATTATGCAGCACCATCTATTTCAGCCTCGCTACCATGAAGAAGGTGTTCTTCAGGTAATTTTCTATGTCGCAAAAATCCGTGACATGCCTAAAGGGTCATTAGTAAAATGGTGAAAATACCGTTAATACACGCATCGTCACCACATGAAGTGTCCTGAGTTACAGCTAAGTAAATAAGAGGCCAAGGGACCAGACTCTGAGTCCGAACTTGAGGACGAACAATCTTCTGATCAAACGCAGGCTGAACCATGAAAACCTGCTCAGACTGTAAAAACAAAACAGGTAACCAATCGAAACTCAAAACCAAGTCCAAAAAAACAGCCTTTTATAGATAGATTTGTAAATATGACGTCGTCTACTTCTAATGTGAAGGAAACTGCGGCAATATCAAAAGAAGGTCATGCGCAAGAATGACGTCTAAGAAATCGAAATCTCAGAAACAGCAATTGACAAATGAACACCGTTTTATCGTTTTCAACAATTGCTATGTTCCAAGGACTTAGATTTAAGAACTTGGTTAGGCTTTGTTTGTATTTTTAAAGACATACATAGTTATGTTTTGTAAGATGGATCCAGAGTTTTTCTCATTCGTTTTACTTAGACGTGCAAATTGTGTGCACCAGGCACTAAATATAACAATAATATAGAAAACTATTTACATATTTATATTGTCTTTTAATAAGGCATGTAAATCAAATGCTGTAATTCATACAGTTATTCGTGTTAATTGATTAACTGTTGCAAAATTATTTTGACTAAAAACAAAAAAGACAAGTAATTAATAGTCTATATAAAATGAATGTTTTTGTAAGACCGCTGTGGTACTATCTGTCATATGTACACAGTAGCTGTTATCTTGAAACAGATTAAAATGCTTTGAACGAAATACACGGTGCTAACGGTCCTTTTTATATCGCTTGTGATTGTTTATACAAGTTGATGCCTTTTTATATAATTATATATTGCTTGTTGTGGAGATTTGCTGATGCCGATTCGGGTACCATATACGGATAATCAATCATTGAGAATTAGGGACTTCTCAAAATAACTGTTGATCTTTTGAGGCCAGACTAAACGCATATTTTGGTTTACTTAAATTTTCTCTAGAGGTGACGGGGTATAAATGCAAACCTGATAAGGTGATTCTTTCTAATTTTTTTTCTTCAAATTTTAAATGGCTTTTAGTCAGAGTCACTGTACACTCCTAGCTCCCTTAGAAGTCATGGCATTTTTTCTTCATAGAGTTGTTGTACATTGTTTTTGCGCATTTATTTAGTTGACCGTCTTTTTGGACGTCTTTGGGCGTTGCTTTACTTTGCGGCTGCTTCCATTCAATCGAAAGGGGCAGCAGGTCCAGGGACAGCAAGTCCGTTGGCAGCAAGTCTATGGACTATGACAGGTGCAGCAAGTCCAGGAGCAACGGGTCCATGGGCAGCTGGTCCTGGGGCAGCGGGTCCAATTGGCTCCAATGACCAAACGCCTTTCGTTTTCTAAGACAATCTCGACTGCGTTTCTTAAGTTGATGATTGATACTAATTATTTTTTCAAAAGTAAATAACTTTTTAGAATATATGTCACAAAACAATTGATGTCAAATTAGACTCCAGAATAATATATACCACCGTCTTGTACGGCTGTTTGGTGGGCTATGGTAGGTGAACCACGTTTCCTTTTATTTCTGTAATTATGTCCTTCCAACTTGTAGGACACTCTCTGTAGGATCTGAACATTAACAATGCCTCTTCCTTTGAGAATGGGAAAGCTTTTTTCCGTCTCTGAAGAAGTGTACCTAAACCCTAAGGAAATAATTGATTGGCCTTAGTCATTATGTTAGATCTCTAATGCCCACGTTAACTTCGTGCATCGTCGTTGTTTACAAATTTGTCAATGTATACATGTGTATCGACTTTTCTTTTAAAATGTTTCTTTTATTTCTTTTTAAAAAGGTGAGACTAGTTTTATATATTTATATTTAATTGAGAATGCACTACAGACGTGACATTTAATATGAGTCACTCTAAATTGTCTTACCTTGATTCATGGTGATTGTTTTCGGTGGTATGGTGGTCAACAAATGCAAAATAGTGGTACTCATGAGTACAATGTAATTCGCACGGACCAAGCAACGACTGGATGTGTTATCGTCGGGACAGCAAATAATGAGGATGATGATGAAAATAACTCTATTCGTTATAACAATAACGCTGATGATTATTTCAATACTTATATGAGTGATGATTAAAAAAAAGATGGTGATGATGATGGATTGTATACTGATGAATATGAAAATGATGATGATGATTTGTATACCGAATTACAGAAAATGCTCTTTTTTTCAGACCATCTGTGAAAATCGGAAACGTGGTCTTAAGCCAGTATTACCACAACTGATTGTACCACCTGCTTATGACAAAGACTGGATTGAACTCATTAACCTCATGGTTACAACAATACAGACCATACCCAATACCCCTGATAAAAATTTACAGTTTAGGCTCTTCAATGATCAGACAAACAGTTACGAGGGAAGAGATATATTTCAAAATTGGCAGACAACATATATGATTTTTACCAAATAACGTCCGAAACACCAGAAACCTTGTTCAGCCTACAAACACATCTTGCCTGTCAGGTAGGTAGAATGCATTAAGAGTCACTGCGTAACAGGATATTACTGTTAGTCATGTGGTTACGATCATATCCAACCTATCACATGTTAACAAACATTTTTCAGTCTGAGCACTTCAACGGTTAAGTATGAAATAAGACAGCTTCTACCCGTGTTTAGAGAAAGGTTAAATGAATATTTAAGGTGGCCGACCGTGGAAGACTGGAGGCAAATGAGAGGCAATAGGGAAAAGGTAAATGACGCAGTCGGCGCAGTTGACAGTACTTCGAATGAACTTTATAAACCTATGTCAGAAAAAGAGCAACAATTCTATTAGGGCATCGGAGATACCATGTCATTCACACGCAGGTGATTGTTGATTTAAACGGCGTCAATCGCGTTGTTGAAAGTGGGATTTTGGTCATTTGAATGATTTACCCAAATCTGGATCCAATTATGCCCTCTTACACTTATGCAAGAAAAGAGCCAAGAGGAAGAAGAAAGTGTTGCAAACTTAACCATTAAATTTGCCAATATTGTGTGAGAGTAGAGAATCAGTGGCTGAATTAGAATCTTACAAAGTGATAAGTTCTTTACTGCGCCATCCAAGATATACCATGGCAGATGTTCTCTTTATTTGTACTGCCCTCGTGTGTAGACGAAAACAAAGGCGAAATTCAATATAAAATGCTCAACATAAATGGGAAATTTGTAAAATGGAAATTAAATCAAAATCAGTTGAATGTACAGTTGAAATCAAGAGAAAGAAATAGTAAGCTACAAAAGAATTGTTGAACTTATATTTAAAGCAAAACAACAACCGACAGACTTACGAGTTTAAGGTGGAAATAAGTCAGACATATACTTAAGACAAAGGGTGCTCAAATAAGATCTAGAGTACTCGTCCTTGAAGAAGAAGAAAAGAACAATAATAAGTATTTTGTTAACTTTGAAGACTCAAGACAGCATAGAAAATTAACTATATCTTTAAACGCTAATAATGCAAGAACTGATGTTGATAATTTTATTATACAAGAATCTGTTAAATATTACAAACAGTTATATAATCATTCATCAAATGAATTAAATTATGACTCATATTTAAATTAAGTTTGTTTTTTTTGCATTATCTTACAAAACCCGAGGCAAATAATATAAAGGTTAAATTACTGTAGGAGAATTCAAAGCATCAGTAACAAATAAACTGAATAAAAGCCCTGGCCCTGACGTTCTTACAGTAAAGTTTTATCGTACATTTTGGTCGAAAATAGAAAATTTTCTTGTTAATTCATATAATGATAGTTATCATACAGGAGATTTATTTATTACCCAAAAGAAAACTTTAATATCATTGATGTTTAAAACGATACCCTGAAAATCTTGATAACTGGCTCCCAATTTCTCTTTAAAACATAGACTACAAAATACAAGCATATAATGTTAGCAAACCGTTTACAAAAAGTTTCTTACCGAAAATAATAAGCTATGATCAGCAAGAATTTATTAGAAGTGTCAGCCTTAATATAAGGTTTATGCAAGACATCATTGATTATAGAAAGGCAGCAAACTATGAAGGTGCTATTTTCATGATTGAGTTTAAGAAAGCCTTTGATACAGTTGACTGGAATTTTATTTTTAAAACACTAGAAAAGTTAAAAATTCAAGGAATATTTCATTTATTAAATGGGTAAAAGTTCTGTACAATAACATTGTATCGGTAGTTTTTAATAATTGCTGGATATCTGAGCCATTCAGTATGAAACGCGGCATAAGACAAGGTTGCCCTGTGTCTGGTCTTATTTTTGTTGAAATTCTTGTGTCAAAATTTATGTACGTTTACGACTTTTTATCTAAAGATGGACGTAAAAGTGAACATGTTACTCAATAATCTAAATGTGAAACAAAATATCACCGAATTATCAAGACTGAAAGAAGCTGTTCCTAAAGAATTGTTAAATGTAATCACACCGTAACCATCAGCTCAGAGGTAAAAACAACTGTAGAACATGGTCCGAGAAATCACTTTGGACAAATGTCGAATAAACAAATAAGCAACAAATTCATAGAATTGTAATGCTAACAGCCATATATTCATAAATATTGGACAACTTTATCCAGATACGATGTTAATTGACAAAACCGTTATTACCTTTGAACTATGTACAAGCTGATAATAGAATTTAACAAAAAAAAAGAAACCGATAAAAAGCATAATAATTATTATTGTTGTTTTGCATTACTCGTGAAATCTACTTTGAAGTGAAATTTGTAAATGTTGAATTTATAAATATGGCTAGTGTAGTGCATTATATATATTTCTGTGGGAATGTTCTTTGAAATCCACTTTTCCTTTAAATTCTGAGAAACGCTCAAGTAAGTTAAATCAAGGCGTATAAAAACCACGTTAAATCAATAATTAAAAGATTTATGATGTGCAATCCTTTTATTTATGTATGTATGGACCATGTACGTGTGCATTGGACTCAGCACAAAGGGAAAGAGCGATGGATGTATGACAGTGTCACATGCACGGAAGTTTGATGTAAGAGTTATCTGTTATCTTTTAATATTTGTTAAAAGGAAGATGTACAAAACTATATTTTATAATTTGCCTTTAAAAATGTCAAAGTTGTAGTTATGTTCCAGTTCATTATTTTACATTCATCTAATTTAAAGATGAACATTATGCTGAAAAAACAAATGGTAATGTTATTGAAAAAAGCGAGAACTTGGTTTTAGGAAAATAATGTTACAGGTTCCTGTTCAGGTTCCTTTCGAGTGGATTGCCCGACCAAGTACATCTGCTGCAGATCAAACTATCACAATCGTAGTTGAATAAACAGATGAAGAAAGTTCAATTTCGTCTACTTCTGGAACTTTTATTAGTACAAAAGATGAAGAGGTTGGTGTAATAAGCACATTGATGCGCAACCGGACATTGAAATATACAACAGAGTGACATAAACTATATTTTAATACAGCACATGTTTTTGTGTTCTAGTACTTGCAAACGTTTCACCATGTTTGTAATAAATGTAAACATACTTTCTATGCCTCAACCCTCTGATTCCTCCCACCCCTAATTGTATGGTGGACCAAATTTAAAAGCTGCACCCAACTTGCTTATAGCAGAAGCAGAGTTTAAGAATTTGCTCAGCATTTCACCAGTTTTACTGTCTCTAAATTCCTCAAGGGTTTCAACAGTAGTTGTGATCAGACGGGTCACTTCTGCATAGTAAAGATTTTCCTTTTTGAAATCTTTTAGAGAGAAAAAAACAGGGGTTTCAAACAGTCAGCCAAAAATTGTGATACATAGAGAAACTTGTAGTATGTTATAGCTCTGTACAGACTCATAGGTTTTACAGAGGTCTTCTCCATGAAATCAGACACTAGACTGGACTAATATTTGAGAATGGCATCCACTGACCCCTCGAAGCTCAACCACCTGTGTGAAACACTTCTTTGAACTTTTCTTTTGGTTTTTTGTCTTGCTCATCAATGACACTCTGAATTGCTGACAGAGTTGTGTTCTTTGGAGAGTTCCTGAAGAACTTGTACACAGAGTTCAGAATTTCTTGATACTTTACCAAGTATGGAAATGTATCGGCTTCTGTACAACAACAGAGTGCATGTCGATGAGAAATACAATGAGTCGCAAGGACCCCAGGGATAGAGTTCTTCAACCTAGTCACTGCCCCTGATGTTTTCCTACCACTACTGAGGCGCAATCAGTCTTTATACTACATAAATTTAACAAATCAGTACCTTTATTTTTTCAACATAGCCACGACTTTACAAAAAATACCTTCGGCATTTGCCCTATACAGTTCACTGAGACCAATGAAGCAAGTGTGATGTAACATTACCACATGAGTCAAGAGCAAAATTCAAGAGCCCTTAAATAACATATCATGTTTTGATTTACTGAAATGTCTGTGCTCTTACCAATCATTATATTTTATTTTGACACTGTTTTCGAGCACATCATTTTCGATCACTGACACTACAGTCTTGAAAGTCTTGTATACTTGTATTGTGTTCATATGTTGTGTGATTCCGCATCCTCATTCTATTTTACGATTCACGTCTTCCAACAGAAAATCGCCACCTTCATCTTTGCTGTTGTAACCTGAAAATGTCTAAAGTTCATCAGTAATAGTAAGAATCAATAATTTTTCAACATCAGTCGGACAGAGTTCATACAGAAATATGAAAAAGCAATGTTTACTACATGTACAAATATGGTTATGTTTATTATGTACTATCCAAAATTTTGATATTATGTTTAAATATTACAATGTGTTTTTGTTTTAATTAGTTATTATAGAATATCATCATTTCACAATAAACGTCTGCAAAGCCCCAACGGAGACTGTCATTGAATATTTTTTCTCGATATATAGCTCCACATCCGCAGGAAGCTGGGCAAGGAGGACTTCATCCATATTTGTTAACTCTTGGTAACTGATCATTTTCAATCCATAAAAGGGGCACTTAGTTTCCAACGGCAGGCATTTATTAGAGGAGGGTAATTTCGTCTAACTGCTATTCTGAACATTTGTATGGCTAGAACATATGTGAAAAGACACTCAAACTGGAACTTGTATTGTGTCTATTTATTATTACATTATTTTTCCTACAATGAGACATAAATTGATATAGAATCTCTTCTCCGGTGTCTTCTAAAAGGTTTGAAATCATTTGATAAGACTTGTGGTGATTTGTTGCTTGCTCACAATATGTTAATGCTTTGAATTTAAGGAAATATTCCATTGTATTTTAAACAAAGTTTTGATATGAAATTTTGTTCAAGACAAAATTTTTGAAGATCTACTCAAAAAGTATGTTATGACACTATGTGCTAAGGTGAGCATAAATCTGTTATTTTATTTAAATTAAAAACCAATCCGTTAAACAATATCTGTCTGTTGCAATAACAAGTAAGGGAGAAACGAAAATCAACCAGCTGTGTTTACTGGCATTGGATATGTGAAATTTAGCAATAGCAAACACATTCCACTTGGGCGCAGCTTATATTAAAGGTCTGAACAATTGTCCGGAATACAGACTGAGTCGGAATAAACTCTGTCAAACAGAAAATAGAACTCAAAAAATTGCCTTAAATCCTTTTTTTCAAACTTTAGATTTATGTCCTGTCATCAGAACAGAAAGACACTCTTTTGCAGTTGGTCAAACATTTCTTAAACATATGCCATAGATGCTCTCTCAATATTTTGGGAAAAGATGTTTGCTAAAGTTTTTCCACAAATTCCAATGATCCCTAGATTTCTGACTCATGTGAAACGATTCAACGTCAGTTCATTTTCATTCAACCACACTAGCCGCGGAGACATTAGTTTTCATTTATTTCAAATTTTAGTGGACAGGCCAATATTTCTTCCTGTTCAGGAGGATCAATTGTCTCAGAAAAAAATATTCCATCCAAATCCAAAGTCTCCAACTTGTATGGTTGTCACATCACATTCATACAGGCCAGTTTCCAAGAAAGATTACTCTACAAAATGTAGAAAATTCTGTGGCTGATGTGATAGAAAGGAAATTAATACTATTCAATTTCACTAACACGAGCCGCAGATCTCTTAAATGATCTTTTTCATTCTGATTTCTAGTACAAAACTATTGCAGGCTATAAATTCTGTTGTCTGCAGTTGCTTATACAGTGGACAAACACCATAAATAGATTAACGCTGTTTTGGTTTTTTATAAGTAGTTTAATTATATGTTTCATGAAATATTCCCAGAGTGTAGTGATCATTGGACTGGTAGTGTGCCTCGCATATATTTCACTGCAAAGGCATGTTTCTTTTTTTGTGACTGCTTGTTTTGCAACTGCTGTTTCATATCATTTTTGATATGTGTTTCTGGATCGAACGTTTATGAAGAGAAGTGTTGGCTGGCATCACAAGCTTATGCTTCACCATATTTTATGGCCAAGAAAATGAAGGCATCCTGAATCCAACCAATGAGATGCACATCATGATCTTACACCTTGACCTTCTACCACAAAAACATATTCATTTAAACAGATTCACAGAGGCACTCAGAACAGAGAACAACCGCACTCATCTACAAGTACCGGTGACTTCTAGATATCAACCCATTAATGAACAGGCAAGCTAACAGCTGTTCTTCCCCGCACCACAATATTTTCCGGCTGTTCAATGCCGCAACACTTTTTTAACCTATCGAATTCGAATGTTCACAGCTCTTTTAATATTGTGTTTTATTGGTCAATATTTGACAAATACTCGGAACAAACATTACATTTAAGGGAGACCTTCATAAATTAGCCCTTTTATAGTTGGGTTGATTAAAAATGTCGCATTAGATGTACGTTTTTCGTGTTTTTTTTAAATTACACATTTAACTCGCCAATTCTAACTTGATGTATTTCTGTTTCAAACCGGATTTTCAAGATATGCTCTTCTTTTATGTAACGTTTTATAAACATATTTTTAATATATTTTTCAGTAACAGATTGTTGTATTGAAAAAACTTACCCAAGTGCAAAACCTGCCAAAAGAAACGAACGTACAGCTGTTTTACTCACAACCGGTTAACAGTGGTTCTGTCTGTGGCAATTTCAATAAATTCATGTAAACCTGTAGGCATTTCATCATTATCTAATGGTTGAAAAGTTTTAAAATCATTTAATTCTAAATGTTCTCACGAGGAGGGCTTATTTTCATCTAAATGCAGTCTTTTCTTACATTTTCTGGAGGAATTTGCAGTTAAAAGCCTTTTTTTGTGATGTTAGTGCAGTGCTGTTAGTTCCATATTTCATCGTACTCGGTGTTCGAGGTTGTTGTACTGTATGTTTTGGTTGTGTAAAAACAGTCTCTGCCTCCCTCTTTGGTCTTTGCAGCCACAGCAACACAGGTCGTTTTCTTTTACGTATTGTTCACTGAAAATATAATGTGAGATATTCTATATTAAAAATCTTAACAACATGAGAACTGTTACTGCATAACTGGAAATGCACATAACCACGTATGGAATGAGTAACACTGAAACATTTACGTTGTATTTCGAATTGGAGCATTGTTCTTTGTATATGATTTTGAGCATTAATATTTTTCTTATTTCTCCGATCTTTCAATTTCACATCAATAATGTTGTCATATTGATAAATAAAACGTAGGAAATCTCGTTGCTGTGATATTGGACGGTTTTCATGATTAAAGGTAGCATTTCACACTAAAACAAACAGAATTCAGGAACCTTCTTAGCATATTTTCAAAAAGTAAATGAATTAACTTTTATATAGATAATTTAAACAGGAGATTACTTAAAGTGGTGTGTACCGGAAGGTATCCCTCATTCCGTAAGAGTGCCTATTACTTCAGAAACGTTTAATTATGTAAAAAAAGGAAGTGTTTTTACTTATGTGTGTATTTTTGTTCATATCCGCCATATTTTTGCTGGAGCATGCGCGTAAGGATAGCTGGAACTACAGCGTAAATTTGGAACACGTTCGTTTGCCTAACCAATGCAGTTACAGGAAACAAACCTAATTTTTAGTTGCGCCTTATCACTGAGTTAAGGACAACATTTAAACAGTCTCTCCAAATCTCCAGATCCTCACCATCTGTATGGCATGTTTCACATCAGTTTTGATCAATTCCTCAGGTAGGGATGTAATGTTTTGGGACTTCTCATAGTTGATGTAATCCAACAGATGGGTCGCAAAGTTTCATGGACCTGATGGCCAGTTCATACCTATCGTTTTTCCCGTTAGAAGGTATACCTCTTTGCTAAGATCAGCAGAAACATGAATCATGTCACTGTCAAAAATTGGTTCTTTCCGGAATAGCAAAGTAAAAAACCTCCCGAGAGAGTCCATCCTCATCTACAGCTTTCTCCACAACAATACGAACTTTATTTTCCCCTGTTTTCTTTCATTTCGTCTTCAATTTACCCATTGCTGTCAGCAAAAAGTGCCTTCTTACAATAGATAGCTCCCACTCTTCTGTAGTACTTCCTTAGAAGATCTGAAAGCAACAGATGAAGTGATAAATATAAACCAAACTAGTCAATGAGCTTGCAATTTTGACCATAAAAACTAGAAATTGAATGAAAACAAAGTAGCCAATATTATTAAATGAGCTGGTTGTTAACGTGTGTTTCTTCAACACGTCAGAAGTATGACTCAGCATGGTTTCCTGTTTGACCACAAAGTGTGACCTTAAATTTAAACCTAGAGAATGCTAAAAGAACACGAGTATATTCATTTTCTACGTATAAAGTTATACGCATGGCGTGAATGCAGCAGTTGTACACTTAAACATCCGCCGCTCATCATTTGTCGGCGTCGACTGTATTTGATATTGTCAAATTTATAGCAAAAGTTGTGAAATAATTATTGACAATTAGCTTTTTTAAACATTATGTCGTTTCACCGAATAATTGAAACTTAAACAAGATATTAACCTGAAAAAGTATGACATATTTCATCGTTACGAACTTGCAAAAAATTTGATGTTTGATAATTCTCAACATTTTCTTAACATTCCGTCCCTCAGGGTTAGAATTTCGCATTTTTTTCCACTCGCTAATGTTGGCGACTGACTTTCTCATTAACTTGCATAATGAGAAATTAACTTGCAAAAAGTCCCAACGTTTGACACCAGTATTTTCAATGCGCTTGAGACTGTACAGCATACTTGCACTTAAACGACTTAACCTCCAGTCTGACTTAATTTGTTTCATTGTGGAGAAAGCCCTCTCACAAGAAGCATTTGACAGGGGAAGGACACTTGTCAAATGAATAATCTTAAGTATGTCTTTACAATCTGCTTTATCCTTATTCATCTGTCTAGTAAGTAGCCAAGCCAGTAGAGGATGTAGCTGGCCATACCTAGCATTACCAGCATCATGAAATTTTAAGTCATTCCACTGACCTAGAGCATTCACAAGGTCACAACTAGCATTTATAAGAATGAGTTCATACTGTCTAAACACTAAGCGGACATCTTCTTTTCCATCCTTTAATAGAGGATTTCTGTCAGCAGGAAGAGGTCAATTGTTATGGTCAAATGCAAAAGAAGCTGTAAAGATTGAATCAACTGTCCGGTTCTCCAATCTGTAGTTCTAATTCAGACTGAACAATTCTTCTCCTGTCATTAGATAAAGTCTCATAAGATATGATATTCTGCAGAGTATGACCACGAAATTCACCATTATTGATTTCATCTGAACTACAGAACCACCATCATTGTCAAGCAATAATGAAGTGCAGCTTCAGCACTCTGCAGTTTAGTTACTACACTAGACACTGCGATATCTTCTCTTTGGAATAAAAGACTAACTTTTGAAATTTCATTAAGTGCATCTTTCACAAATGCCATGTACCAAACTAGTTTGTGCTGTTAAAGTTTTCTGATATGAGCCTTAACTTTGGCTCTGTCATTAACAGCATTAGAATTATCTTCTGAATAATTTTCCATTAATGTCAAAATGATATGCCAGTTATTAGGAAGCTTACTAACTGCTCTGAGTTTATGATAAAACCATCTGGTTCCATTTGCTTTTTCTGGCTCTGTAAAATGCTCACCTAGTAACTCAGCAATGTCTTCGGCCTCTTTAAAATGCTTTGCTGACCCTTTCTAAAAATAATAACTTAACTGAAGTATCTCAATAACAGTGTCCATGTAAGCAGATTTAAAGGAATCTTTCATAGCAAGTTCAAGTCTGTAAGCTAGACACCAAACAGGTAGAATCAAGCTTGCATTCCCTTCCAGCTTTATTAACTGAATAACACCCTTTCTACCACCCACCATCACAATAGCCCCATCAGAACAGAAACCATTTTTTGGGGCTTGTAGCCTTGCAAATCATGTTTCCCTCATGGAACACCATCATCATGCTATAATAACAAATTCTGGTATAAATAACTTTAAAAGGTTATTACGTTTTGAATAATAAAACAAGAAACACCGCAAATAAATAACTTAATGCTGCTGCCAAAAGTCAATACAGACTAAACTAAGCAGGCACATGTCAGGAACATTTAAAATAAGAAATGATAAAAACAATAAATTATATAGACACTTATTACTTATTTAACTTTGAACATCCCATAATTTTTTTTTTCCACTGATAGATCATGATGCATAGGAAGGATAATTGCTACAAGGTTAAAGAAACATTTTCCGACCTTGCAGGTCTGAAGTCTTATTTTTATTACGTTTTGAATAATAAAACAAGAAACACCGCAAATAAATAACTTAATGCTGCTGCCAAAAGTCAATACAGACTAAACTAAGCAGGCACATGTCAGGAACATTTAAAATAAGAAATGATAAAAACAATAAATTATATAGACACTTATTACTTATTTAACTTTGAACATCCCATAATTTTTTTTTTCCACTGATAGATCATGATGCATAGGAAGGATAATTGCTACAAGGTTAAAGAAACATTTTCCGACCTTGCAGGTCTGAAGTCTTATTTTTTATGTTATGAATTTAAAAAACGAACGAGTTCAGGTCCTTGATGTATAAGAGATTTTTAAGTTTTTACAATTCAAATATAACGGAAACTAGTGACACCTGGAGCGAGTCAATTTTGATGAAAGTGAGTTAATTGATCAGTCTTGGTAGAAGTCCACCAGATGATGCACAATACCAAATAACTAAAGTAAAACCCTTAAAGATTCAGAAGTTAAAGACTGACGCACGCACGCAGGCACGGACGGACTATAAACGACGAACAGTGCTCACAATGAGCACGTTGTGTTTATGTGAGCTGTAAATCTTAAATCAAAATAGCCGTCCGAAATTTAAATCCGAATACAGCTGTCTGAAACCTTAATCCGAATACATATCCGATTCATCGGCTGCTTTATTCAAATACACTGAAATCCCGAAAATAAACCGCGGCTTATTTTAAGTTTTCGTAAGGATTTGGTGGATTTTCGAAATTTTTTATACATTGTACATATATCCAGTAGTATACACTTAAAAACCGGTATATTTTCGAGAACCGAATACCGCAGATACAGATGTCATTATTAACTGATGAAAACCTATTGAAAGTTTTGTCTGACCTAATAAACAGTTTAATCCCTTTATCGGGTACACTTTTGTGTGAATAACATACACAATGCGAGAGAAAACACTGCATTGTGTTATCGATTTTTCAATGTAGCGAGGTGTACACAGTACTGAGAGCTGTTTAAAGAAGTATTTATACAGTACATGTACACTTTTCTTTTGTGTGTGTGTGTGTGTATGTAAATTTCAGCTCATCTAAATTTTATTTTAAAAGAATGGAATCGCCAAAACAAAATCGCGGGAGCTATTCGAGAGAATCTAAATTGAAAGTTGTGTCTCATACAAAACGTTGGCAGTTGGAAACGTGAAAAATGAAGTGATAGACACAGCTCAAAATTTTAATAAAGTATGGTAAATAATACATTTTCTTATACAAAATAGAGGGCGGTTTGTTTTTGAGTGCGGCTAATGTATGAGCCCCGTTTGACTGTAGAGAAATGGTTGCTTATGTTTGAGTCCGGCTTATTTTTAAAACCGGCTTATTTTAGGGATTTCGGGGTATTGACGAATAGTAGCACATGCTACAAATATATTTCTAACAGTTTTACGTCATCCAAATACTGGACAATATCAAACGATAGATCAAAAAGTATTTCAAAATGCCTAAATAATTATTATTTACGAAAAACAATAAGCATAACAGCAATAATAATCTAATAGTTATTCAAATCTTATAAATGCATAACATGAATTGTAATGTCATGAGGTATTTACGTAAACTGGCTGATATTCCTTCCCATACAGGCTACCAGCACACACTTAAATATGTCAATTGTAATTAAAAATGTCTGTTTTAGTCTTTGAAAAAAGATTAGGGTCGTAAAAAGAAGTAAGACGGTTTTGTTGATGCATTAAAAGCACGTTTTAAATACGAATACTGGCGTAAAATTCAATAATGTAAGAAAGTGCACTTTACGTAGATTATGTATCTTTAGAAGTTTTTTGGTGTTTGAAGCTGGGAAATGTTGACTAAGATATGTTTCTTACGGACAGTAGGAAAATTGGTGAGATTTTTGCACGTTTTTTACGTGAACCTATTTAAGTTATTGACAGAGAGTAATTCAATTGACAGTGTAAAGTTTTAAATCGATAAAAACTGTGTACACTGTGTACCACTGAGTAGTTTTTTTTTAAAGTTTAGAATGCCTCCAAAGACGGATAAAAAGGTTTTGAAATTTGTATTTTTCATCATTTACCTACCTCTTTTATAAAAGACAGAACTGGATACACTGGAAGGAGGAAATCGACACGGACTTAGTTCCAGTGCTATGATTGATGAGTTTGTACTCTTCATACAGTGAATTTAAAATGTTGTTCGGGACTTAATTGTCAATAAATGTATCAATCCCAGTATATTCATTTTTAGTCTGAGCCTGTTACCTACAATCTCGCGAACTATATACGGCCCAGAGTAGTTACATCCAAGGTCTCCTTTTCTTTTCAGCTCGTTCACTGTTATTCAACACTTTATTACCAACAGATGTTTCATTATACTAATCGCTTTTTTTCATTTGCCCTTTTATAGTCCTTCTGTTGTTTGACCTTTGAAAAATCCACATTTTTAACACTATCAGTGGTTATTTTCTGTTGATCTTTCCTTTCTTTTACATCTGCATTAATTTGTGATGGAAAGTTCTCCTGAATTACTAAAATAAAGTAATTCATATTAGGTTACAAGGAAAGGTAAAACCAGCCAGGCTATACTGATGTTTATTTTTTTTTAATTATTAAACAAGACCCATTCCTACACAAATCTGTTCTAACTGAATCTGGTTTAACTAGAATTTGTTAAGTTCGTGTTGTTTATTTCAATATTCAACTGCCTTTTGCTTTCCTCATTTTCTTTAGTTTGCTTGAATTTCTTATTCCCAATCTAACTAAGGAAATATTTTACGATCAAATAGTTCTAAACAAGATGGCAAATATTAGTAGAGGTCCACTACTCAATGAATTTAAGAAGTGTCGGCATTATGACTTCTGCAATATTTTTCATGGCTTGTCTATGTAAAACAGGTAAATGAGACTTAAAATCTATTGATATGTTTAACGCATTACTTAATCCACTCCAAATCTGCCTTTAACTTGCTTGGATACGGGTATCCCTTTCATACAAGAGGAAAAAAGGGGTATACTTTGTTGTTGCTTGTGGCTTGATTCTCAAAGAAAACAACACTTTGTCTAGATGAGTGTCCCAGTCTGATTGACTTTCATTCACACATTTGCTTAAGGCACTGAAATGTAGTTCCAAGTACAACTGACACAGCTGCAGAGTAATGAATAAATATTCTATATTGCTCAAAAGACTTACATGTTACTTCATATTTTTCCACAGCTTTGCCCTCAAAATGGTAAACTTAATATGTCTAGCAGACGATGCTATATACAAATGTCTTAAAAATAAAGTCTTTCAAAGTTTTCCATTATGCCATTCCGAGCTAGTTTTCCTGGTTGAGAATTTATGTAAACTTAAATTAATTAAAGTGTACAGTGAAAACAGTGAGAACACGTACCGTTTAATTGTCTAGTTTGTTCTTTCGTCCAACCCATTTGTTTGTGGGTAGTATGTGGCTAATGTCCCACTCAGTACAGAGGTTTTTGCTCACCTAAGTAAGTGGAAAAAAGTATAAACATGTGTTTGTCATTCTCATTGTTCAGTTTGACCTTTTAGAATTTATTTTAGACCATACACGTAATACTTTTTTGAAATAGATAACTGTAACGGTGAGCACTTTTCACAAAGATTATTTGATAGAGTTACTTGCTTGTTGTTGAAACCATTTATATTTCGACCTTTTAGAATTCATTTTATATCGTGGCCATACAAATAATTCTTTTTAAATAGATAACTGCAATGGTGAGGACTATTCAGAATGATGATTTGACAGAGTTACTTGCTTTTTGTTTATACCTTTATATACGTACTTTTTGATGCTCACAGTAAATGACTGAAAATTTTTGATCTCCATGTAATTCTCTATCACCCCCTTCATCTTTCACTATCAGACCCATATGTATGGATTACAAAAAAACAGTCCAAAATTCATTTTATTTTCCTCAATTATAAATTCTCTTCCTTAATCTGTTAGTATAGCATTTACTGTCTCATGTCTGTAAAGTAATTGTTGGTATCCACTCCGACATTTCTTTTGCAGATTTTGTCCTGACTGGGAAAGCCTCTACCCATTTTGTGTAGTAATCAGTTGCGGTGAAAATGTATGTGTAACCTAATTCAGTCTCGTGAAATGGGCCCATAAGGTCACATTCAACCAGCTCAAGGGGATGTGTTACCTGTAATGTAAACAAGTGATTTCCTTAAAACTGTCAACAAAAGCAACATATAATGTAACAATATTTAAAAATTATAACAATAACTGCACTGAGTACATACTTGTGATACGAGAGCAGTCATTGCCCTGTAAATGCCATTACTGATAGGCTTAATGTCTTTGAGTTTAACAACCTCAGTTTCCAACTTATTTAGTCAGCAGTTTTCTGACTATCAAAACCGGCGTATTTTCGTGAACAAAATACCGCAGAAACGGATGTCATTGTTAACTGATGAAAACCCATTAAAATTTTGTCTAACGTAATAAACAGTTCAATCCCTTTATCGGGTACACTTTTGTGTGAATAACTTACACAATGCGTGAGAAAACACTGCATTGTGTTATCGATTTTTCAATGTATCGAGGTGTACACAGTACTGAGCGCCTTTTTAAAGAAGTATTTTTACAATACATGTAAGCTTTCTTTGTGTGTGTGTGTAAATGTCAGCTGATCTAAATTTTATTTTAAAACAATGGAATTGCTAAAACAAAATCGCAGGACCTATATGAGAGAATTTAAATTGTGTCTAATTACAAAACGTTGTCAGTTGGAAACGTGAAAAATAAAATGATAGACACAGTCCGACAATATAGTATGGTAAAATAATACATTTTCTTATACAAAATAGTGGGCGGCTTATTTTTGAGTGCGGGTAAATTATTTGTCCCTTTTGACCGTAGTGAAGTGGTGGCTTATGCTTGTGTGTAGCTTTTTTTTAAAACCGGCTTATTTTCGAGATTTCAGGGTATTGACATTCAATTATAACAGATGTTACAAATTTATTTCTTAACTTTTACGTGTTCCAAATACTGGACAACTTTAACCGACAGATCAAAAGTATTTCAAAATGCTTAAATAATTATTAGTTACGAAAAACAATAAGCATAACATAATAATCTAACAGTAATTCAAATCTTATAAATGTATAACATAAATTGTAAAGTCACATGTGAGGCATATTAGGTAAACTTGCGGATATTCCCTTCCATACAGGCTACCAGCACACACACTTAAAATATGTCAATTGTAATTAACAATGTCTGTTTTAGTCTTTGGACAAAGGTCAGGGTTATAAAAAGAAGTTAGACGGTTTTCATGTTGAGGCGTTAAAAACACGTTTTAAATATGAATACTGGTGTAAATATTTAAAATTCAATAATGTGAGAGAGTACACTTGACGTTACTTATGCATCTGTAGGCATGTTTGGTGTTTGAAGCTGGTAAATGTGGACTTAGATAAGTTTTTAACGAACAATAAGAAAATTGGTGAGATTCTTGCACGCTTTTCTCGTGAACTTATTCAAGTTACTGACAGGGAGTAATTCAATTGACAGTGTAAAGTTCTATATCTATATAAAACTGTGTACACTGTGTACCATTGTGTAGTTTCTTTTAAAGTTTAGGATGCCTTCAAAGACGGATAAAATGTTGTGAAAACCCCAAAGAACTCAGATACGAAATCAGTGGAGGATAATATTGACATTGAAACATCCATTATCAGTCCATCACCGAAGCAGAAGGACAAAACTAGTGAGGATTTCTGTCAGCCAACATTGCATAAACATTTGAAAGCTTGTACCGCTCTTGGTGAGTTAATCCGAGATACTGAGTTCTCTGGCATCGAAAGGTTCTAAAGAGATTAAGTTCTTTAACTTCAAAGAACTTATTTCACAGAAGATTCTAAGCAGGAAACTGAAAGAAGTTCGATCAAAACAGAAGTGCAAAAAGAAGTGGACAATGTTTATCAGAAGCAAAAGGAGGTAGTTCACAAGGTAAAAACCCAGGAAGCCGTAATTGAAGAGCTCAGGAATAAAGTGTCAGATTTGGAAACTAATGCTGGAAACTTAAAAAGGCAAAATGATACACTTGCAAATTTCAGTATACAATAATGAATGAAACAGACGTATAGTAACAAATGAATGTTGGAAATATTTGATGACAAAAATTATATGAATAGTTAACCTTGTCATTTAACAACTGTTGCCAGTAAGTGTATTTAGATCTAATCTTTCTACCCCTTCCACAGCAACAGTCAGTCTTTCATCTTTTCCAGTTGGCTATGACTTAAGACATTGTTTGAGGAATGATGGGTGCTCCCTTACAGTCTCAAGAACATCAACAGGCAATGTGTCTTCCTTGCATGCCTTGGCAAGGACACAGCATTTGAGTAACAATGCTCCAGTGAAATCCCTCTGTTTATCTACTTTCTGTTTATTATAGCATCTCTCCATTGATCAATTTCATCTTCTGCTGCTTTTAGTACCTAAAATAGTTTATTTCATATAATAGGATCTAGAATATTGTCGATTGCTTTTAAATTAATCAAAAAAGTGCTCATCAACGCCTTCATATTACAATTGTTACGGTCTAGTGCATACTTCCCTATAATTGTATAAGTACACCTCTGACAACTGCGTCAGGGAATCGATTCTTTGGCTCAGTGGTATGAATTTTGGTCTTCGATTTGCTTTGATCGGAGTACGGATCCCGCTCTGGGTTGTATATTCTAAGATGCATTGCAGCTTTCTGTTATGGACATCCATGTTCGTAAGGTACTAAAACTATTAAGAATTAAAATAGAATTTACAATTTATTCCTTACACATTTTTTAAAGTTATCATTTCATCATTTACAGAAATGAACCAAGTATGAAACATTAACGCAAATGTCATGATGTAATAATTTTTATCAATTATCAACAAACAATAGTACAATAATGCCATCAATAGAATTTCATTAATGCATAACATTTGGGATTGCACACTAATTAACAAAACACTAAAAGTTCTGACTAACTTCTAAAAAATATGTATGTCTGTATGTTCTTATGTGGGCTGTCTGACAAGTGGATCTCCATTTGATTTATTATGAGTGCTCTGTTCTTTGAACAATTTCACGTTGTTAATTGATACAAGTGTTTTCGGAATTTCTCCTTTACATTTTTATTCTAAGCCTGTTACCTACAATCTCGCTAACTATGTACGGCCCAGAGTAGTTACATCCAAAGTCTCCTTTTCTTTTCTTTCCAGCTTTTTCACTGTTATATTTCAACACTTTATAACCAACTGATATTTCATTGTACCAAACGCTTCTTTTCGTTTGCCTTTTTATAGTCCTTCTGTTGTTTGACCTTTCAAAATTCCACAGTTTTAACACTATCACTGATTTTTTTTCTGTTGATCTTCCCTTTCTTTCACATCTGCATTAATTTGCTCTTCAAATGGGCATGATGGAAAGTTCTCCTGAATTACCAAAATAAAATCATTCATATTAGGTAACAAGAAAACATAAAACCAACCAGGTTATACTGATGTTTCTTTTTTTAATTCTTAAACAAGACCCATTCTTACACAAATCTGTTCTAACTGAAACTGGTTTAACTAGAATTTGTTAAGTAAGTGTTGTTTATTACAATCTTCAACTGTCTTTTGCTTTTTTCTGTTTTTTTTTAGTTTGCTTAAATTTCATATTCCCAATCTAACTAAGGAAATATTTTACGATCAAATAGTTGTAAACAAGATGGCAAATATTAGTAGAGGTCCACTATTCAATGAATTTTATAAGTGTCACCATTATGACTTCTGCAAGATTTTTCATGGCTTGTCTATGTAAAACAGGTAAATGAGATTTAAAATTTATTATGTTTAACGTATTACTTACATCCACTCCATAATCTGCCTTTAGCTTGCTTCGATACTGGGTCTCCCTCCAATACAAGAGGAAAAAAGCGCTGTACTTTGTTGATGCCTGTGGCTTGGTTCTCAAAGAAAACAACACTTTGTTTAGATGAGTGTCCCAGTCTGAGTGACTTTCATTCACACATTTGCTCAAGGCACTGAAATGTAGTTCCATGTACAACTGACACTGCTGCAGAATAAAGCAAAAATTATATATATTGCTCAATAGACTTACATGTTACTTCATATTTTTTCCACAGCTTTGCCCCGAAAATGGTACGGTAAGAATGTTATTACAGAAAAAGCATACGATTCCTTAAAAATATTTTAAAAGTCATATGTATGTAGTCCATTTACCGGTCAGTTATAACATATGAATTATTTTGTATTTGTTCATATCATAATTCTATAGATTTGGTTAAATACCCTTAAGGATAACCTTGGCAGCAGTACAAAAATTAATATGTCTATTATACGATGCTACATACAAATGCCTTAAAAATAAAAGCTTTCAACGTTTTACATCATGCTGTTCCGAGCTAGTTTTTTTGGTTGAGAATTTATGTAAACTTAAATTTATTAAAGTATACAGTGAGAACACATACCGTTCAATTGTCTGGTTTGTTCTTTCGTCCAACCCATTTGTTTGTGGATGGTATGTGCATCTAGCGCTCAGAATTGGCCCACTAAAACGAAAGCTTTTAATTTTGTAACCCTAAGCAGTATGGTTACATGGGTTACACAAAATACTGTTGTGCCCTATCTCGGTATGTGGCTAATGTCCCACTCATTACATAGGTTTTTGCTTACCTAAGTAAGTGGAAAAACAGTATAAACATGTGTTTGTCATTCTCATAAGTCAGTTCGACCTTTTAGAATTTATTTTAGCTCATACACATAATAATTATTTGAAATAGATAACTGTAACGGTGAGCACTTTTCACAAAGACGATTTGATAGAGTTACTTGCTTGTTGTTAAAACCATTTTTATTTTGACCTTTTAGAATTTATTTTATACCATGGCCATACAAACAATATTAAAATAGATAACTGTAATGGTGAGGACTATTCAGAATGATGATTTGACAGAGTTGCTTGCTTGTTTTTTACCTTTATATACGTACTTTTTGATGCTCACAGTAAGTGACTGAATATTTTTGATCTCCATGTAATTCTCTATCACCCCCTTTATCTTTCACTATCAGTCCAAAATTCATTTCATTTTCCTCATTTATAAATTCTCTTCCTTAATCTGTTAGTATAGCATTTACTGCCCCATGTCTGTATAGGGATTTTTGGTATCCTCTCAGACACTTCGTTTCCAGACTTTGTCCTGATTGGGAAAGCCTCTACCCATTTTGTGTAGTAATCAGTTGCGGTGAAAATGTATGTGTAACCTAATTCAGTCTCGTGAAATGGGCCCATAAGGTCACATCCAACCAGCTCAAGGGGATGTGTTACCTGTAATGTAAACAAGTGATTTCCTTAAAACTGTCAACAAAAGCAACATATAATGTAACAATATTTAAAAATTATAACAATAGCTGTACTGAGAACATACTTGTAATACGAGAGTAGTCATTGCCCTGTGAATGCCATTACTGATAGTCTTAATGCCTTTGAGTTTAACAACCTCAGTTTCCAACTTATTTAGTCAGCAGTTTTCTGACTATCAAACCAGTGCTGCAGTGAAGGTCCAGTTATAGCCTTCTTATTCTTATCACCACCTTTCACATATAGATGGATTTTTGGTAGAAAACAAGATAGTAATTCAACAAACAATGCCTGTCAGTGAAGACAGCACACTCGGCTTTGTATGTACATGTACTTGATACTTAAGAAAGGGATAACTATTAAACAAGAGCATTGCGAAGCGGCACCAAGGCTCGTTTGTTTTATTTATCAGAAACAACTTGCAAGTACCCACACATCCAAAAAAAATAAGGAAATAAAAAAGAATTTGCAAGTAAGCTTTAAAAAAAGCCTGCATGCTAATGCTAGAAACTGTGTCCAATCTAATGAAAACATCAAAGACAATTTCAATGTTTACGTAGAGGTGATAAAAAAAGACTATAGCCCAAGACAATTTCAATGTTTACGTAGAGGTGATAAAAAAAGACTATAGCCCAAGATTTAACAGAAATGTAAACCAATTATGAGGAAAACCCGCAAACTTCAGCAAACGGGTCAAACAATGCATTTATGAGGAGTGTGGGGAACCTCGACAACACAAAGAATGGCAGATAATAAAAATTAAAGCTTTAAAATCATCATTGTGATCTGTTTTGTTTATGTATCTATTTTAATCTTATGGAATCTCTGCTTTCTCAGTTTAAACAGTTACAAACTTTTGAACTTAAACAAAATGATGAAGCAACTTATTAATACTGGCCTTTCCTTTAAATAATTAAATTCACTTCCATTTCTGTTTTATAACTTTATTAAGAAACACCCTAAGTTTAACCCATAATGTGTGACAGAACATACACACGTGCAAAAGAAAAAAAAAACGTTCTTTAAAACAGTTTGACACATTTTTGATCTGTTATTGTCTAAAACTGTAAAGAACTTTATCGCCATTGACAAGAAGGGAGCATCACTCTGTCCAATTCTGAAATCACTAAAATGTGTCGAACATAATGAGCTAATTTTCGCATTAAGTTTACAAACATTACGTCAATAATTATGGGCCAATACACTCATAAAGGAGGACTAAAAACATGTAAAATGTTTTCAAAGTGCTTCCAAAAATGGGCTGCTGTACTCATAAAGATGAATAAAGAAAAACTAGAAATTTTCTCAGAACTTCGCTCAAAATCTTGATCTAATGTACTAATAAATATTGATACAATACAGCCCCCAAGGTTTTTTTAAATACCGTGTTTAAAATTACGAGCTAGTGTACTCATAAAGTTGGAATACTTTATCACCAGATATACCAGCGTGTACTACCTTAGAGCTATTCAGTCAGGCATTAAGTCAGATTGAACATACCTCTCCATAACAAGTATGCAAACTTGTTTTACTTTTAACCTAACCTATATCTTCACAATCTAAGCTTATTCTTTTCAACTCTTTTATCTTATTCACCTCTAACTAACAGTCTTTGCAGCTTGACGTTCAAATGTCTAGGTCCCCACCAGGGGTTTGACATTAATGGAAGATAGATAGATAGATAGATAAAGATTGATACAATACAGCCCCTAACGTTTTTTTTTAAATAATGTGTTTAAAATTATGAGCTATTGTACTCATAAATATGAACAAAACACAATTACCTTATCTAATACAGTGTATTGAATTCTGTAAATTATATTTTAGTGTTCAGATATCACTTTTTGGGTGGGGGAGGGGGGTTTATTTGTTTCGATTCCTCCCATAATCAATGACTTGGGCCCCGTACTGCCATCATGTTTACGTATTTCCGAACACAACAATATATATTCAGTACAATTCAATGCACTGCAGTATAAAACACCTACCAAAGTCTGCTAAAATCAATTAAAAATAAGCACACTGGTGCAGATCTGACCAGTACAGAAGTAGTAAGATCTTTTTGTGAAAGCTTTACACCTAGATGATCTTCATGCCAAATATTTAAGCTCTTGGACTTGTGTTTTCAACAAGATTTATAAACTATTTTATATATACGCCTGTGTAAAGTCAAGAGAACTCAAAGCTGCTATCCTAGGGGCGTCAGTTGAACCATCTTTGTATAGAGAACGTTTCAGACAAGATTTTTTTTTATTGTACTTAGAGAACTTTTTGTTTGTTTTGTTTTCTGAAAAAAAAAGACAATGGTCAGATTTTGTGATCAGGTGGGCTAATAAAAGAAAATGTCCATGGGAAACATGTCTAGCTTTCCACTGAACGCCATTTTTGGTTGACTACAAGTTGATTTAACAATAAACAGTCTCCTAGAAGATAATGCCATTTATCCACATCCCGACGGACATCCGGACGAAGACCATTCATAGATCCCACTTCCGCTCTCGTATCGGGGAACAAATAGCAATAAACGGTACCTAAGACGGTGTTTCGGGCAACCTTCGAAATTTAAATATTTTTTGAGTTTTATTATTACGCGTGCCATTGTAAAATGATGGGAAAAGCATGGGGCATTATGGCTCTCTTAAGTGTTACCTTGACTTTTGGGGTAGGGACCCGGGTGTTTCACTCTGCACAGCGTCTCGTGATGGTAAAAATTTGAGCCAAGTTAGTTTGACGTGTTCCTAACAATTTGCAAGATCCCCCTGACGCTCGCATGGCGGGAAATCATTAAATGAATATCCACTTAATGAGATTCTTGGTGTTACGGAAGCTGGAAGTTGTAATTAGTTTTAATACTAGTTTTATTTGGCAAGTTGTAAAAGAATGAAATGAAATGGCATACATAATTTAATTTTCAGAATTTCTTGTGATAAGCTACAAAAATAAAAGCTTAATCACATGTTGTGCCGATTCGAAAAGTTTCCAAATAAAAACGGTTACTGTGCCAATCGAAACTTACAGGGATTCAAATCGGCACTGTTTTTTAATGACTCAAACAAGTGATTGACATGCTCAAAACACTGATATTAATATAATCATAGTTCACTATAAAATCATTAAGAAAGAAAAGAATTGTTTACTGCAGCAACAGGTGAATCTAATTTACTGCCAATCACTACAACATATCTCTAACTATATTGTATTCCAAAATAGAATTATTTTGAGAATCTTCTAATTGCATGGTCGTTAATTTTACTGACATTATTTTGGAACGTTGGAAACAATTCATACATCTAGTATTCATTCTCCAACCAGATCCTTTGCCCACTGAAAGTCAGAAATTAAATGAATGTGATGTTAGAGTTTAATTTTGTTTCCAGTATTATATTTCTATGTTAGAAAACATGGTTGTAGATATTTATTCACTCATTCTCTTTGACAGACATTTTTTGCAAATGTTGTGTCATGGTCAATTCTAAAAAAAAGCTAACTGACGTTTGCGTCTCCATAAGACCGTAATCTACGCCCTTATTAACTGACTTTAATTCCAATAAAAAGTTTCAAATTTTAATATAATTAACGTCTCAAGACTTGGTGTATGCGTGCACGTTATCTAAAAAATAAAACCATTTTTGAAAAATGTGCATTCTGTGTAACGTTCTCATTTATCTGCCTAAAGCATTTTTGATGTGAATGCATCTCCATTCAATCGCTATTAATAAAATGTTTGCTTGACAGATCTTAAATCTAATTTGAATTCAATGACTGAACGCCAGATACTGCTCTCAAATGCAATACGAACATCAATTCATCAATTACCAACTGCAACTATTGTTGTAGCTTAATCTATGGCGTGTAAACCTTTGCAAATTTGATTTTTGTCATTTTCATTTGATAATACTTTCATTTGTATTGTATATTGTTACGTTTAAATTGCAAAATCATCATTTGTTTTGTATAATTCTTTATTTGTGTTGTATCCTGTGCTTTATGTTCTATTTCTGTTATTTGCATTTACTGTTTGTTATTTATATTGTAAACGGTTCCATTTATATTGAATGTCAGGTCATTTGTTTTCTAAAACTGATACGTGTGAATTCAATACGCGATAAAACCAATTTATGTTCTATAACTGCATGATGGGATTTGTTTTGATTCTCTGCATGAGCGCAGCCATATAGCTCTTTCTCAACCAATGAAATCCATGGACACAAAATAAACAAACAAATCCCAGAGTTCAGTTATACAATAGAAATATGACCACAAAAAAGATTGAACACAAATGTAAAATTATACAATACAAATAAGGAAATATAGAATACAAACTGACAGATTATGGAACATAAATAGAAAGTATACAATAGAAATAAGAAAATTCAAATGGATATTATAAACCACAAAATTGAATTTATAGAACACAAACGAACAAAAAACTCAAATACAAATACAAATTATTTAATATGGATAGGGAAAATATTGAACACAAATGAAAGGATATAGAATATAAATTGATATTATGCAATACAAATTGAAATTATAGGATAGAAATAAAAAATTATCAAATACAAATACAAATTATACAATAGTAATAGGATAATATTGAAACAAATGAAGCGATATTGAATATAAATTGATATTATACAAAACAAATTGAAATTACAAATAAAAATAAACAAATTATCAAATACAAATACAAATTATGCAATAGTAATAGGAAAATATTGAACAAAAATGAAACGATATAGATTATAGTTTGAAATTGTACAATACAAATTGAAATTATAGAATATAAATAAAGAAACTATCAAGAACAAATTATACACTATAAATAGGAAAATATTGAACATAAATGAAACGATATAGAATATAAATTGATGAAGTATACACTACTACAAATATCAAAATCGAATATTGCAACGCATTACACGCCATATTAATCTGCAATCTACTAAAATAGTGTGACTTATAGCAGCAGAAATATTTCTACTAAATAAGGTTTATACATGCTCTAGAGTTTTGCTCGAGAAAAAAAAACAACAATATTAAAGTGTCCTATACGGTGGCACAGAGGTGACATGCACAACTTTTTTTTTTAATTGCACTTCTCTTTTTTTATCTCGTTCCCACTAGTACTAACTCGAGGGAACGACTTAGTATCTCGTTCCCACGAGTTATTAAGTCGTGGGAACGAGATAAAAAAAGAGAAGTGCAAATCTGAATAAAGAATCGCATTTGAAAAAAAGAGTGGTGCAGTACAAAAAAGAACTGTGTTGTAAAAGAAAGAACAGCGATTATAAGCTATGTCGAGGGAACGACTTACTAACTCTTGGGAACGAGTTAGCAATGTCGTGGGAACGACTTAATATCTCGTTCCCACGAGATATTAAGTCGTTCCCTTGAGTTAGTATCTCGTGGGTACGAGATAAAAAAAGAAAAATGCAATTAAAAAAGAATATATTGCTTTGAAAAAAAGTGTAGCACAATATATTGCTTTCTCGTTCCCACGACATAGCTAACTCGTTGTCACGTGTTAGTAAGTCGTTCCCACGACATAACTAACTCGTTCCCACGAGTCAGTAAGTCGTTCCCTCGACATAGCTTACATTCGCTGTTCTTTTCTTTACAACACGATTCTTTTTTTACTGCGCAACTCTTTTTTCCAAATGCGATTCCTTTTTCAGATTTGCACTTCTCTTTTTTTTATCTCATTCCCACGACTTAGTAACTCGTGGGAACGAGATATTAAGTCGTTCCCTCGAGTTAGTATCTCGTGGGGACGAGATAAAAAAAGAGAAGTGCAATTAAAAAAAAATTGTGCATGTCACCTCTGTGCCACCGTAGTCCTAATATCGTATATCTGCAATTAAATCAGATGGTTTAACACGTCTGTGTTTTATTGGTGCATGTTAAAACGTGGACATTTTTGCACTGTTAACACATATCAAAGAGCAATTTAGATAAAATTATGACACAGTTGCTGACAGAAAAACTTATTTGTTGTGGCATTTATAAATTTATAATTTGGCTTTTAAATTTACACGAAAATGTAAAACCGTGTACATTATGGCTTGAAATGTATCCAGCCTTGATGGGTTTTTCTAACTGACCTCCTACTATATTATTAAGGGCGAATTGATCACATGCTTGTCTTAATTGCTTTTTTCAATTTAATAAGATAATAATAGTTACTTGTTTTCCTGAAAAAGAAATCATATTATGTAGTGAACGAGATTCCAGTGGATTGACGTCTGTCATTCTGTAACAGAAAAAAGTTGTATGATTTTGAGAAGTTTTCATCTTTTATGATACTGTTGTCTTTCCCTACAGACAATGAGAGACACAATAGAAATTTAATCTGAAATATATAAAACTGCAATTTGCGCTTGGACAGCAAGAATTTTATTCTTATCAATAGATTAATTGAAGTTTTCACTTCAAAGTAGACTATCAGGAAGACTAAATCGCTTAAATTACAATGGGTATATACTAGTTTTGCCTAGAATACTTTACAAAATATACTTCATAACACCCACTTGCTATATTGAGAGAAAAACAGACAATCGTTAAAAACTACAACTCTCTGCCATAAAATATTTTATGCAAAATAACCGTTGTAATTTTCCAAAAAAAATAACATACTACGATTTGTTTGTCACTGTATAAACGGAACAGATATTTATTCATATGTCGGGATTGCAATTTATTCATATCGTTCCGAAATTACTCTCTCAAAGGTCTACAAAAGGACAAAATGAGGATGATAAACATCTAAGTGTTTTATCAATCCCCAGTGTGTCGCCGAAATTTAAATAAATGATTTGAAAAATATCGCCACTTAACACTTTATGTTTAGCTAAAAAGAGTCCACGGATTCGTATCTTTCAACACCAGTTGTATATGTATAAATACAAAACAAGAATATGCATACGTTTATGTATAACTAAAATATAATCGTACAACCTAACAAATTTTTGTTATTGTTTTTTAATTTGCTCATATTAAGGTCAATGCCGACATTCCCTTAACATAGCATTTTATGACGGACACAAGAACAATCAGCACAATCCAAATCTAGATAAAGCAGTTTTATGTTCAAATATTTATTTACTTACTTCAATTGATTTTATCATGATATACAATTGGTTCATTTCATGATGAACTCTTCCATGATATGCTTTTTACAATGATTGGTCGTAATACTTTTTAAGATTATAAGCTTCTGGGTATCGGCAGACAGAACGCAAAAACCATCGGCTATTTTAAGTAATAAATTTAGCAATGTGAAGTCAGTCAAATGTGTTCTTGAGAGATGCTTGTGAAGGTGATATCGCTTACATCTGTTAATACATTTCACTCTACATAAAGTGCACAGACAAAAATCTCATGAGACCTTTGGCTTAAACAGGAATTCTAATGTGAAAGTGTCGTCTACTACTGACAAGGAACTTGCTTGTGAAATTGAACAGAATTTTATTTAGACAGTAAAGGCTTAGCTTTATAACACAACGTAATGAAAAATCATATCTTGTTTTACAAATGCTTATGTCAAAGACACAGCAAGCTTATAATTCTCAGATAAATCTTGGATTTTATGAATGTAATAGATTGCCAACCTGATTTATCATCATTGATACTAAGGTTTTTTTTATAGCAGTAATGCATAGGAACTGAACATAAACATTGATATGAAGATTATCTTAGGGCTTTTCAGTATCGCTGGGTGTGTCTGGCATCTTCAGCAGTTAATTTTTACTTTTATTTTATATTTATTTGCTGTTGTGTTTGATTTACTTATTATCTTTGTTATTTGTTTTCTTTCTTGCTAAACAGACAATAGGGAAAATAAAACGACGGTTTTGTTGACATTCAGATTCGGAAATTGCTGCTATCAGCATGTTTTTGCTTGTTTGTTTGATTGTTTGTTATTTTTTGTTTTGTTTGTTTAAGTGTTTTTGTTGTTGTTGTGTTTCCTTTTTGAAAATTGGTGTTTAAAAATGACGTTATTGTTTTAAACTTATCTTAGTAGATATCGTCTTCGTTTAACGAAGATTTTAGGCAAAACACGATCTATTTGTACCACTTGATTTCATGATTACCATGGTATAACTGAAAGAATACAAGAAGATCCAGCTTTTCAAAAGTTAAGCGCCTGGGTTTTATTCTGACTGCAGTGGCATTGACTATACAGTTGGAAGAACTCCTTAAAGTGTTACTTTCTTCAGCTTCCGGAGTTATTCATGTCACTAAAATATACTCTATACAAAGAATATATAAATTGTGTCTTGTAAAATGTTACATCTTACAAATAGACATTTACGGTGTAATCATTTCACGAACAACGAGGTCGAAAGTGAGGTATAATTATGAAATTATGAGGGGTCATCTCAAGTAGTTTGAGCGCATTGTGCATTATTTTACATTAGTAAATCGTCAACATGTTTTAAAAGGCAGTTTCTTGCTAGGTCTGAAAAAAAATCAATAACTTTTTAAATGAATATTTTATTAATCTTCATCAGATGAGCTTACACCCAATGTGCGTAAGAGTTTAGGAACCTTTTTTTAAAATAAATCTATTGTAATGTTCATAATTCTCCCGTATAAGATGAGCTAGGGTGTTTTCTTCGCCTGCGACCAGCACGTTCGGGTATAGGTTGTACCCTGTTGTTTGCAACTTGTGCCTCGGCTTCCTCATTTTCTCCTTCGGATGATAGGTCATATCTGCAGATTGATCCCTTTCATCAGCCATTGCAGGCCCAGGCGCGGCATTTCGAGGTTGGTTTTCTGGCCCCGGTTGTTGCTGTTGTTGTATAAGCCTAGGTTAAAGGCGTCTTTCCATATCTTGAATTTCAGTTACTGCATTCCTGGAATAAAAATATCAATAAGAAAGCGTTTAAATTCAACAGACCGAAGTCTTGTTAAATGTGAAGATTTGAATTGTATATCTAAGGAAACAGTAGAATCAGTTAAAGACGGGAGTTATCAAATATTTTTGATTTTATGAAACAAAGATATAATCGGCAATTGGAGTGAAAACGGAAACGCTCGGAACGACTATACTCGACGTACACGCACTGATAGAACAAATTAACTTTCAATGAAATGGTTGCATGTACCATACAGAGAGAAAAGGCGCATTGTATGTAAATACTATTTTGTTTATGCCCTAATGGTATGTACACGTCACTAGATTGAGCGGTCTTTGATTTGACGTCAGCTTTGACATGATGTCACAGTTGTAAATTACCGATCACTAACAGTATGTTAGTAGATGTACATAGATATGTTAACAAGTGCGAAAACGTTCAAGTCTCTTCTGTTTATAAACAAATGAATAAAAAATCGATTAAAAGTATCAATGAATATGTACCGACCTTTTGTCTACGTCCTGTATCTGTTCGGGTCGTTTTTTGACCAGGTTGCCCAGCTTCCCGGATATTCGGTCTCGGAGCTGCCGTAGGCTGCCGGTCTCGAATAATTGGCGAGCATCGGCTGTCAGATGGTTGGGTGTTAAAGATATACCCTTAAAATCAACAGTGATCTTTTTTTACAAACTTTTAAAGTTTTCCTTGTCCTCTGCAAAAGTGTACCTATAGAAAAATGCTATATATGCAGTAAAAATAGCTGCTTCATCAGTTAAAGATACCGGCAGAGGAAACATACTTTTATACCATTTCGTACACCAAAGTGCATCGATTTACCGGAGCATGATGAAGTGACGTTGTCTGACCCAGGTCGAAATCCATAACGCATGAATATATAACGCATGAATACACAAAAATACTATAGTTTTGATGTATACAGGGAAGAATACAATAATTAAAAAATTAGTTACATCTAAGTAGATTTCCATATCATTATTTTTAGCATCTATTTCTTTATTACAGTTTCAATACATATATATGTAGAAGTAAACTTAAAAACGTTGTTATTGTTTTCATCCATACGAAATATTTTCATAAAACCAAGCAGAGACCTTATAAGGTCTCTGAACCAAGTAATCTCTTCATATGGTTTGAAAAGTCATGAAATTCGTGGTCTCTGGATTTGGATTTTTTACCATCAAAGGGATTAAACAGTAGGTCTATATATGCCTAATTGAATAAATTATTGACAAAAATAACTAAAAGGTAAATGCCATGACTGTGACGCTTTGAAGCGTAAATGGAATTATGTTTATGTCTCCACCCACAAACATCATTTGCATGTAAAAACCAACCAATCAAATAGGCTTCGATAATGCTTATTGCTGTAGCCGACAAAATTTACCCAAATGAACAGCCAGTAATGGCACATTATACTGTAGAACAGATAAGACCTTAACACGGCCGCCAAAGACGAAAGTGCATAAAATTAAACCGTTACATTGTCAGCTACTGAGTTTGTGTTGAACATGCTATAGCTGAGTTAAAACATTTAAGTCAATACTGACTGTGTGGAGGAATCAAAGGCAAGCTCGCCCTCGTGTAGTACACATTTGCGCATGATTATTTTGCAGAAGAAAAAAAAACTAGCGGACCTAGTTTTAATACCTGTTTCTACACCCCTGCATGTATTTGTATATTGATATAATTATAGATCATTTTGAGAAAATCCCTGGCTTAATTTTCTCAAACTCGACCACGTCTATAGTCACCGTTTCAAGCAGTAAACGTTAATTTAGTCGTTGAAGTTATGAAATTTTTGCATTTAGGTTCATGATCAGGCGTAAAAATTAGGTAATTTGAGATAGAAAGTTTCGGCCCGGCTATTTTCGTAACAGCACAGTGTATAATTCGTGTTTTGTTTTTTTTGTTTTTTTTTCCTTTTTCTTTTTTTTTATTGTGATTGCCCTCCGTCTGTCGTCTGTCGTCAACAATTTCTTAAAATGACATCTCCTCTGAAACCACTGACTGCTTATTAACCAAAATTCACAGGAATGATACTTGGGTGGTCCCATTTCAAAGTTGTTCAAATGGTTCCAGTCTGTTGCATAAGTAGGTCACAGGGTCAAAAAAAAGTTTCAAAAATGCAAATAAAAAGGAATCTTCTTGCCAGAAAGTACAAGGCCCAGTTGATTTTTGGTATATGACTCATCTATAGGTCCTCTACCAAAGTTGTTCAAATTATGTCCCTATAGATTTTCATTATTATAAATATAGTAAAAACTTACAAGAAAAGTATCCTCTGAAGCTTCAAAGGCTAGAGCTTAGATATTTGGCATGAAACATTGTGGACCTCTACAAAGACTGTTCAAATTATGGCCCTAGGGTCAAAATTGGCCCTAGGATCGAAATTGGCCCTGCTTTTGGGGTCATGGGTTTTCTTTATATACATATAAAATAAGGGGACCATTGGCCCCAAAGCGCTCACCTGGGGACAGACTTTTATATATGTGAAAGCGGAGAAAGCTAGTGTTTATTACAAGAATTTGAATAATGTTGGTCACTAGACCGTACTTTATGCAAAATATATTTTTTAATTTTTACTATATACATGGTCCAAAATCTGTACATCAAACAACAAACAAATAGGTCACTAGGTCAACATTAATGTTTGAGTGGCGGCGTGGCCGAGTGGTTAACGCGTCGGACTAGTAGTCAAAGGATTGATAGCCGCACGAGTTCAAACCCAGTCAGGGTCAAGCCGTTGTTTCCTAGAGCAAGAAACTTTACACTCATTGCTTAGTACTGGTTAGTTCCAGGCACGGATTCGAGAGTGTGTCTATAAGCTAAAAGCTTCCTACACAATCGAACTAAAATAAATTTGGTATAAACTAACATTAATGTCATCTAATATCAGAGTTCAAACTGTGCACATGGTCCAAATTTCATAGCTGTACGTAAAAAAAGCAAGAAAGTAGGTCACTATGTCAGAATCTAGGTCAGTTAATATCAAAGTTCAATTTTATATCTAAAACTGGGGTGCACATGGTACAAATTTTATAGTTGTACATCGGAAAACAAGAAAGTAGGTCACAAGGTCAAAATCTAGGCCAGCTCATATCAAAGTTCATATCTTCTTCTGAAACAGTGCACATGGTCAAAATGTCATAGCTGAATATCAAATAACAAAAAGTAGGTCATTAGGTCAAATTTTAGGTCATCTAACATCAAAGTTCATTTCTACATCTAAAACTGTGCAAATGATCCAAATTCCATAGCTGTTCACCAACAAAAAACAAGAAAGTAGGTCACTAGGTCAAAATCTAGGCCAGCTCATATAAAAGTTCAATTCTACATCTGAAACTGTGCACATTGAACAAATTTTATAGCTGTATATCAAATAACAAATAGTAGGTCACTGAGTCCCCTGGAGCAAGGCCAACTTTGACCCCAAGTCTTTAGTTTAAACGATCTTGATATAGGTCCACCAGACAATGTTTCATGTCAAATATCGATCTAAGCTCTAGCTTACTTGGTTTCTGTGTGAATTTAGCAGAAGAGTAGAACACCAGAATGGCAGAACAGCTTTCAAAAAGACAAAATGTCCAATTGTGTTTTATAGTTCTCTATCGAAGTTTGCCCTACGTCTGTCTGTCTGCCTTTTCGGCTGTCCGTCCGACTGTCCGGAAGTCTGGATCCCGCAATAACATAAAAAACGTATTTATAAGTTAAGTTGGTCAACATTGATAAATGCATGTTTTGAAAAAAAAAAACTCTTGCAAGACAGGAATGGTTAATCAAATCGGGATGATGATGATGATAAGTAGTAGTAGTATTGTAATGACGATGGTGATTGAAGAAGAAGAAAAAGATGATGATGATGATAATAATAAAAATAATGATGACGATAATGATGATGATTTCAGTGCTGAAAGTAGAACAAGCATACATTAAACAATGTGTTAGTTTTATATAAACAGTACAGTGTGTGTTATACATGAAACCACATGACATAAAGTAGTAAATATTTATCTTACGCCTTTAGTTTCGGCTATGTGGAACTGTGTTCATCAAAATGGGGCATCTTGACGTATACAGCCCCCTTTCGTTTGGAGGTTTATCCTTTGCAATCATCATTAGGTGTGAATGGAGCTGTATCCGGCGGGAGCTGTATTCGGCGCTACGGCACTATTTATATCGGGCTTACGTACCTATTTGTGCGACTTCGTATCGTTTTTTGGCATTGTCCTCTCACTGCTTCTCCCTTGGGGTTAAGTGGGGAAAATTACGAAAACACGATGCGAAGCTGCGGAAATTCGATGCGATAACGCGATTTTAATAGCGCGCAACGTGTGTTCGTGCTGTCGCATCGTACATTACATTCTTGTTCTTTTGCGTCGTGTAAACGTATTTTCGTTTTTAAGGCACCAGAGCGAAAATACGATTGACCGAACCGGATAACGTGCGTACGCATTTACAAAAAACGATTTTTTTATGTGAGAAACTGTAGTGTTCTGTGAATTGTTTTTTACAGGAAAAAGTCTTAAAGCTTTGAATTTAGCTTACACAGCATGAAAAATGCAGCTGTACAATTGACTGGGAAATAACAATAATATTATTATAACAAACATATGGCAGAGAACAAATTCTATGTCATTTTATGACAGCTATGCATTAATGACCAGCCGTAAATAGTGATTATGAAACAGCCTACAGACTTGCTAAAATAATTGTAAAGATAAATTTGTAATGGACATTTCCGTTAACAAAAATATGATATGAAAATTGGTGAAGACGCATGTTAGTATTATCTGTTCTAACTGGAAGAAAATACAGAAATGGTTCTAATCAATTCCTTCGAACCATGTTAGTTTGAAGAAAAGTTTGTTTCACAGGGGTCACGGCAGCTTTTTAGTATACATCTATACAGAAATCTTTTAAAATCTTCTTCTGAGAAACAGCATGCGTAATTTGAAAATAATTTCCCGCAATGGCTCCTTCGTTGGCCATATTCAATTTCCTTACGTAATATTGGTTTTCAAAATAATTTGGCTGACCCCTCGCCTAAATTCAAAATAATTTTACAGAAATGTTACTGTGGTAGCCTTTTATGAAATTCTTTTAAACCATGATGGTTTTGTAACGAGTAAAGGAAAAAGGCAACACAGTTTAACAAACTTGCTGTACTGTGATTTAATAAAACAAAATTTATTCAACAACAAAATTTTAACAATGACACAATAATGACTTACAATGTGATATTTATTAATCCAAAATAACCTTTTGTCACTATCTCCATTTACAGAATCCTTTTAAACTGAAATATTATTCCAGCTGTGAATATATTCTAAAGGTGTTGATAATGTCCCTGAATGTTAATCCAGCACAAGTTAATCTCCGGCAAGTTAAAGCACTAACATATATACATGTACATTGAAAGTCTCAGCTTCAACTGCTACCTGTTTATGTCTCAAAGTGTCTTCTTTTATGAGCTAACAGAATATTCCAGATAATTCTAAAGAAATTCTATTTTAGAATGTATAGGTAAATTCTACTAGGCTCCCCATACAGGTTAACAACTTGACCTTGAAAGAATAGTTGGAAAAACCAATACACCAGTTTAAAAATAGAATTGGAATACCTTGTTACAATGAGTAATTAAAGTAAGTAGAGGTAACACTGGGCAAGTTTTCTCTGTATGCCCATAAAAGACTTTGAAAATATCATAAGACACCACTGGGCCAAGTTTTAAAGTTATTTGAGAAATTTTCCTTTGGTGGACCATAATCATATTTGGTTGAGTTAGGCTGGTTAAAAGAATCCTTTAATCTTGATGACATACTGATCTGTGTTCTATCATTGGAAGTTACAGCATCGAAAAATGAGGAATATAGTAGTTCTCAGGTGAAGGATAAAAGGCCTCATGTTACATGCACAAACTATTTCATGAGATAAGTGAAAATAAACAACAAATTTTTCAATTTAGCATGATTTGTATGCATTTATGTGAAAATTTGTATAAACTGGCAATAATTTGTTTTTGTCAATAAGTGATATTACACTTGTAATTTTGTAATTAGAATTGTAGCATTAAGTTGAAATAGTTCTTGTTTACAAAGTATTGAAAACACTGGTAAATAGAATATAATATACAGTCACTACCATCTAGTTCTAAAATCCATTATAACGAGTTTTTTTTTCTGAAATAATTTGCCGTTGTTATCTTAGTAATATGACCGTTATCATGTCATTTCATTATTAGTTCGATAATAGCCATATCATTTGCCAGTTTATACATGGCTGATAATAAAATAAGCATATTTAGTCGGTTTTAAAACACTAATGTTAGAATTTTATTGCTGACAATTTGAAAACTGTTTATTTCCGTCTATTTTTCTATCATGCTTATGTATTTTATATACAGTGTTGCTATATTTAATGATCATTATTGGTGCACATTATACAATATGAATGGTATGATAAGAGATGAATAAATTACAAGACGCCTAAATATGTCCTTAACTTTGCTCCAAGCACTGTTTCAGTATTTCTTACATTTAGGAATTTTATTTCCTTGTCCCCGAGTATTATTTCAATTTATTTTTTGAACAGGCTAGTAGACTTTGAATAGTTTCTTTTGTCTGTCATTTTTGGAATGAATATTCAGGGTTTATTCAGCAAATGAATTCCTTTGAAAATAAAACACATGTTTCTATGTTACACTTTTCTGGGTGTTGCAGGCAACGAAGTCATCCTACCACTGAAAGTAGTTGTGACGGGAGATCATTTTATTTAGTTAGCAATTTATCCTCATCCAGGAATTCTTCTTCAAGTAGCATTGATATCTTGTATCAAAAGAGTTGCCGATGGATCCAAATTACACATATGGTTACCAAATTTACAACTTTTTTATCTAGCAAACAGAAATAAGCAATGTTAAAACCCTATAGTTATTGGCATTATCTTATTCTAGATATTTGTCTATTAACAAACAACTCTATTTTCTTTCACATGTAAAATATAATTCATCTGTTTACATGCAATATTTCTAGAACATGGATTCTGTTCTTATTCATCTGTTTACATGCAATATTTCCAGAATATGTATTCTGTTCTTATTCATCTGTTTACATGCAATATTTCCAGAATATGGATTCTGTTCTTATTCATCTATTTTCCGATTAATGTTAAAAGTACTGGGAAAGTCTCTGAATTTTGTGCACGAAATAATGATAGTGGACTTCTAGCACAAATGTACAAACTTCATACCTAAACGTTATTGAGTGCCCAAGGGACCGGTAATGTTCTTAACACTGCATAGAGACACTCGCATAATTATTTTCTTGACCAAGGCATCAAAATTCTGTTAAGATCTTACACGTGTACGTAAAAAAGACATAGAAGTATATAGTAGACTAACTCCACACGTAGGTTTTCTAAATTTAGCGGGAATACCTTTTTATAACAAGTCAAGTCCCACTGAATATGGTTAAGCAATACCCTGAACGAAAGCGGGCGGAAGGACGGAAGCGCCATTTTGTCGCCTGATTCCAGATCCTGCATGCGAGTCTGACAGAATGATAGATAGCAATAAAGACCTTAAATGAAGATGACTTTTTTACCCAAATTTTTTTTTTTAAGAATCCCGATTTCTCGAATTCATGAAATTACCCCAAAATTTCATAACTTCACGATTTCAACAAGAAATTTAATGATTTCCCAATTTAAGCCTAAATTTCACAGTCTCGAAATTATCAAATTTATAGAAAAAGATTGTGAAATCGATAACAGGCGCAATCTTGAAAATTTTGGATGAAATCGTGAAATGTTGAAATTGAAATGTCACTAGAAACCCATGACAGTGTGATATAAACCCGAAACAATTCTAAGCCAATGACCAGTTTCAATTATCAGTACTGCTTCGTCTGTTTTTTTGTCCATATAAATATTTGTGTTGAGAAGGGGTCTAGACCTGAAACTTCTCTCTTATTTACTCAGATTTAAGCATGTATGACAATTTGATAGTTGGCTAATTACTGTCTAGACCGCAGATATAGCTTGTAATTCTTCATAAAGCCAAGGAAACCTAAGTTATTTAGTACTTCACCATAAGTCTATTCAGTGCTGACGCGTAAAGTAAATGGCTAAGTGCAAATACGGCTTCATTTTCTGTTTCCAAGAATAAAAACATTAATATCTCCAAGAGAAATAAGAAAACTTAAAATGTTTTTTTCTAAAAGAGCTTACTGTAATGGTATCAAGTTAAACCGATTGGTTCAAAAGTTACAGCAGATTGAAAATTGCAAAGAAGACTAAAAGGCTGCTTTAGACCTTTGGCTTCCTGAATTTGACATTACTTTAAATGCTGCTGAAATTCAAAATTGACAGCGAATCAGAAAATTCCGCGACAACCTCTAATTTGAAGAATTCCACAAATTTGCACGTTTTCTCTGGAACAGTCAGTTCCAGTCTGATAACTGTCAATCTTGATAACAATAGGTAGGTTATATTCTGAGTATCGCTGCAAATGTTTATGCTTTTCAGAGTCGCGTGTAACATTTCATTTTCCGCCAACTTGTTTCCTGTTGACTGACTGTTTTTCAGATGAATTTTGGATTTTAGGGATTTTGTCTCAAATACTGTGTTAATATGACAATAGTTTGCAGAGTTTAGAAGATGTGACGTAGATAAAAATGTATTTTAAGATCTAGAAGCTTTTATTTAAGATTTGGTAGTTTTACGTTTATTTGTCTCTGAATCGAAACTGTACCATACGCAGTGTAGAAAAAGAACAGCCGTCAGTCGAATAGCATTATTTGAAAGAAAAATAAATTGAAAACATGGTTGAATCGAAATTATAAATCCTAGAAAGTATGGGTGGTCGTGCTGGTGCGTTAGACTAACGTGCTCAAAATCTAAACATGACGCATCTGCACCCCTACCCGTGAATTAATCTATATACCCTCACGGCTAGGATTAGTTTTTTCTTGTATATAAAACAGCCGCTGATCTCCTGTAATGATTACTTTAAACCAAGAAACTTTCGCGAATACTGTAGGTCGCGTTTTTCATACTGTAGACTTTCGCGGCGATATACTTGTGCGGAAACGTACCAGCCGCGAACTACCCGAAAAAGGTTATTACAAAAATCTCTCAATAGATGCATTGTAACATTGAATGCATATTAAGGCTGGATATGAATTATACGCTTATTCGCAACTTCTAAAAATGAAAACCGTTTAAGCTGGTTATAACAGTTAGTTGTATTCATCCTTTCTATGTCAATCGTGTTGATTCGACAGAAAGAAGATAAAGAGCAAATACTTGTAACGTTTGACTTAGCAAATTTGTATTGTATTGTTTTCTTCTATTTTTTTTTCTTTAAAGATAACATTATGATAACAAAAAATGAAATCTATAAGGCTTTACACATTAAGTGTATCCGATTGCATGGTAAACAAGAAAAAAAAAGCATCGCAGAACAGATGCAATATACGCCCGTCAGCCCAGGCTGCGAACTGATGATACCAGACATTTCGCATGGCACCACAAATATTTGGACATTATCGAATTCAGCAAGAATATTTTTATGCTTCGGTCAAAATATCTGTTAAGAAGGGAGATAATTCAAGATTTTGACCAGGTAAAGTTATGTTTCTTATGCAGTGCATTTTTATCTCTTATCATCTATCTTTATTTTAAGTTTCAAGTCAATCCCTTTTATAGTCTTCAAGTTATGATCCAGGCAAAAATTCATTATAAAGTTAGAAAAGAAAAAAATAACTCAGAAACAGGAAAAGGTATAGTAATGCTACTTGGGCACTGCACATTTTCTTGTCTTCATCCATCTTTATCGTAAATTTCACTTCAAGTCACTTCATAGTTTTAAAGTTATGCTCTGGACAAAAAAATGAATAAAGGAGATAATTAAAAATGTGACGAGGTAGATTTGTAGTTCTTTAGTACTGCACGTCTATTTCTTACAAATCTATTTTTAACTTAAGTTTCAAGACAATCTCTTTCGTAGTGTTCAAGTTATGCTCCAGGCCAAAAATTGTGATAGAAATCAAAGAAGCGGAGATAACTTTTAAAAAAACTGGATAAGGTGGAGTTATAATTTTTCGACACTGCACTTTTACTTGTCGACATCTATGTTTCAAGTTTAAAATCAATTCACTTTATATTTTACTAGTTATGCTCCTTAGGGGAGATTTAAAAAATGGGACCAGGAAGAGATATGGTTCTACTTCTTACCATTTATCTTTGTCTTTAGTTTCAAGACAAGCCTTTCTTGGTGTTGAAGTAATGCTCCAGACAAAAATTCATTATAGAAATAAAAAGGGGAGATAACAAAAATCTGAATAAGGTAGAGTTATGTTTTTTGGGCACAACACTTTTCCTTGTCGTCAGCTATCTTTATTTAAAAGTTTCATATCACTTTACTTCATAGTTTTAAAGTTACGCTCCGAACAAAAATCTGTTAAGAAGGAAGATAATTAAAAATGGGACCAGGAAGAGATTATGGTTCCTCTACAATTTTACTTCTTACCACCTATCTTTATCTTAAGTTTTAAGGCAACCCTTTCATAGTGTTCAAGTTATGCTCCTTATAAAAATTAAAGAACGGTAGATTACTCAAAAACTATATAAGGTAGAGCTATGCTTCTTAGGCACTGCACTTCGCCTTGTCGCCAGCTATCTATATCAGCTCATAGATATAAAGTTATGCTGCGGACAAAAAATCAAGAGTGGAGATAATTCAAAATTGCGACCAGGTAGAGTTATGGTTCTTATGCACTGATCATTGCATATGCACAGCAAGTTTGAAGTCAGTCAGCAGATTAGCAACAGAGCTATGTTCCGGACAAATTCTAGACTCTGTCCGCAATGGGGTTTCCCATAATACGGCCGTCTTTGTATGGGTCACTTTTGCAATAGCTAAAACATGTCAAGAAGAGGCCTTTTTTGCACCATTAGCCAGGTCTGAAACGTTGTTATCACTGTGATATAGACCTGGATACAACATTAAACTTTAGGTATACCTTTACACACATTTGCACGTGTACAAATTATAGATAAACAAAGATACTATGGTTTTCGTGTTTTGTAAATGTTCATTATCATCACAACAATAAAACAACATGACTGTGTCGAATTCTTAATATCAGTTTGATCATTCCTAAATTTTGCAGTGATAAACAATAAGTTTTATACATAAAGTTATAGTACTTTAACATTATGTTAACTTAATGTTAGCGATCATGGTCGGATATCATTCTTTCTCAGTGTGACACGCCATTTTACTTCTTCCTACACGTGAAAAAAAAACAGTCTTGTCTAAAACTCAAAAATAAAACTGAAACGAAAAGGCGTCTTATTCTACGAAGAAACAATTTTTTTTTTAAATGAGATTTTAACGGTGTTGTTGTTTATTTTTGTTATTTTGTTTTAATCAGTAAATTGAATTCCTGCCCTGCGGCAAATCACTGCAAGATATAAATCATTAGGATGGAAAAGTGCTTTTATACTTTTTCACTTTGCAGATTTAGATCCACCTTAGATAAGATGTTTATTAGGATTTCCTGTAGTGATATGAAGATAAAATAATTAAAGCATAATGCCACTTACTAAATCTTAGATCTTAAATACTCTTGTCTTATTATTATGCTTACAGAAGAATTTCAATATATTTGATAAAGCCTGTACCCAAAATGAACGCCGCGTTTGTGTAGTGAAGTAAAAGCGTTTGAACAACCTACTACCTATACTGTTCTGTATCTGAAACATATACTTAAGAGTCTTAAGATTAACTTCTGGCGTATCTGCAAGGACTTGGTACTTCGCCCATTCTTTCAGCGAAAGAACAGATTTTTAAATTTAAATTAGATTCATTATACCTCATCTTTGTCAGAGATAAAATCATAATGGCCGATATATGCAGGTTTTTTATATTATTTTCTGCAGCAACGGTACAAGAGCATAGATTCAAATGCAGAACTGATATACTAAGACCTCAATTCATAAACATAATTATTCAAACGTCTTAAATATCCGCACATTTAGTCATTACCGTTTAAGTTCTAAGTATAGGTTAAAGTTTATTAGTACATATTTACAAAATTAAATTGGTCAGGCGCGGCGCAGCCGCGCGACCAATTTAATTTTGTAAATACGTACTAATAAATTTTAACCAGCTTAGTGTTTTAAATTATTTTTGTACACTCTCTACATGTCTCCGCCCTCTTTCGTCATGCGATATTGATCGACACCCGAAACACCAAAATCATGCCTGTCATCCATGTACCGTCGATATCGGCGACGTCTGATCTTTTACCGTCTTATGCTAATTAGAATCTCTCTTCGCTGGCACACAGAAACAGAACTTTGACCATTGTCAAGGATTATGTTTAATGTTTATAGTTATGATGTTTATAAGGACATTGAGACTCGCATTCATGATGAAGGATTATGTTTAATGTTTTCAGTTAAAACGTTCAGATTAAAAACACAGACACTTGGGTGTGAAGCTCAAAACGCCTTTAAAATCCAAATAAAAGGTATATTTGTCAATCCTACAATTAATTTGTCAATCATATATACCATTAAAACTTCATATAAGCTGTTTTGAAAAAAAAATCATACTTCAACGTCTATAATATTATAGAGTAAAAAACTGGGATTAAAAAAATGTTCATCATCAATTACTTATAATTTTTGTTTCTGGAGAGAAAAGGTGAGTTTATAAATGTTTGTTTTCACGGCTACTGTCTCTTTAATCCTAAGTATTTTTATGAAAAAATATCCTTGTTGGTTTCAACACGATATTATTAAACGAGCGTCTAAACTAACAGCTGTTCTCTTGTGTATCGCATGAATGTAAACAAAAAACCAATATCACTGTAGCTCCGCCTCCAAGGCACACATGCGGAATATCGTCGGTAAATCATTTCAGTCGATTTACCTGGTTAGTAGCACTGGTTGTTTAAAACTGATTTACTAAAATAAATTCTTTCAAAATTTGAAAAATGCTGCCATCTCATTGGACAAAAAATAATTTCAAACACTAATACTTGTTTTGGGGGAAAAGGGCGATGAAGAAAGATGGTATAAATTATGTTGAAGACGATCTCTGTCTTGTGAATTTGTGAAACGTACTAAATACATTTAAGAAAAATTTCTTCGATACTGTAGGTTAAACAAGTTTAATGTATTAATGTCATATTATAAAAGCAAAAGCTACATATTAACAAACATTTGATTAAAATGACTTAATACAACAATAATGCAATTGCAACGATGCCATCAGATTTTAATCATGTATAAGATATACTTATTTTATGTCATATTCACGTGTATACATGCCAATATATGTGTTTTGGTTTGTTCACAAGTTGTGTATGGGCAAGTTGTCTGTGAACAAATTAGTTTATTGTCATTATCATTTTTAATTACTTTCCTGACAGTAATATAATTATGTTGAAGTTTTTCTCTAAATATTTTTTATATTATCACATTATATTTCAAAGTCTATTTTTGATATTTATTTCATCTCTAACAGACATCTAAGTAATGCAGTGAAAACATGTAATGAAAACGCATTCTGATTTAAATGTTATGACGGTCACGGTAGAATTGAGTATTTAACAGAGTCAAAAATTAACATTCTGATCATGCTGCATTTTTCAACAGATAATAGTTTACGTAATATGTCCACTGCATTGTCAACAGATTAAGTTATATGTCTACTCAAGTGTCAACAGCTTACGTTATATGTCTACTACAGTGACAACAGCTTACGTTATATGTCTACTGCAGTGTCAACAGCTAACGTTACATGTCTACTGCAGTGTCAACAGATTACGTTATATGCCTAGTACAGTGTCAACAGTTAGCGTAATAGGTCAACAGCAGTGTCAACAACTTATGTTATATGTCTACTGCAGTGTTCAACAGCTTACGTTATTTGTCTACTGCAGTGTCAACAGCTTACGTTATATGTCTACTGCAGTGTCAACAGTTTACGTTGTATGTCTACTACAGTGTCAACTGATTTCGTTATATGTCTACTCCAGTGTCAACAGCTTACGTTATATGTCTACTGTAGTGTCAACAGCTTATATTATATGTCTACTACAGTGTCAACAGCTTACATTATATGTCTACTCCAGTGTCAACAGCTTACGTTATATGTCTACTGTAGTGTCAACAGCTTACATTATATGCATACTACAGTGTCAACAGCTTACGTTATATGTCTACTCCAGTGTCAACAGCTTACGTTATATGTCTACTGCAGTGTCAACAGTTTGTGTAATATGTCTACTGCAATGCCAACGGCTTACGTTATATGTCTACTTCAGCGTCAACAGCTAACGTTATATGTCTACTGCAGTGTCAACAGTTTACGTTATATGCCTACTGCAGTGTCAACAGTTTACGTTATATGTCTACTGCAGTGTCAACAGCTTACGTTATATGTCTACTCTAGTATCAACAGCTTACGTTATATGTCTACTGCAATGTCAACAGTTAACGTTCTGGGCCTGCTACAGTGTCAACAGTTTACGTTCAGTGCCTGCTACAGTGTCAACAATTTACGTTCATTGCCTGCTACAGTGTCAACAGTTTACGTTCTATGCCTGCGGCAGTGTCAACAGTTTACGTTCTATACCTACGGCAGTGTCAACACTTTACGTTCTATGCTCGCTACAGTGTCAACAGTTTACGTTCTATGCCTGCTTCAGTGTCAACAGTTTACGTTCTATGCCTGCGGCGGTGTCAACAGTTTACGTTCAGTGCCTGCTACCGTGTCAACAGTTTACGTTTTATACCTGATGCAGTGTCAACAGCTAAGTAATGTGTCTATTGCATTGTCAACAGCTTACGCTCTATGCCTGCTGCAGTGTCAACAGTTTACGTTCTGTGCTTTCTGCAAGGTCAACAGCTTATGTTCTATACCTGCGGCAGAGTCAACAGTTTTCGTTCTGTACCTGCTGCAGTGTCAACAGTTTGTGTTCTGTGCTTGCTGCAGTGTCAACAGTTTACGTTCTGTGCCTGCTGCAGTGTCAACAGTTTACGTTCATTTCCTGCTACAGTGTCAACAGTTTACGTTCTGTGCCTGCTGCAGAGTCAACAGTTTACGTTCAGTGCCTGCTACAGTGTCAACAGTTTACGTTCTACGCCTGCTGCAGTGTCAACAGCTTAAATTTTATGTCTACTGCAGTCTCGACAGTTTACGTTCTGTGCCTGCTGCAGTGTAAACAGTTAACGTTTTATCACTGCTGCAGTGTCAACAGCTTAAGTTCTATGTTTACCGTAGTGTCGACAGTTTACGTTTTGTGCCTGCTGCAGTGTAAACAGTTAACGTTTTATAACTGCTGCAGTGTCAACAGCTTAAGTTCTATGTTTACCGCAGTGTCGACAGTTTACGTTCTATGCCTGCTACAGTGTCAACAATTTACGTTTTATGTCAGCTGCAGTTAACGTTCTGTTTCTACTGCAGTGTCAACAGTCAACTTTCTATGTCTACTGATGTGTCAACAGCTCATGTTTTATGCCTGCTACAGTGTTAACAATTTACGTTCCATGCCTGCTAAAGTGTCAACAGATTATGTTTTATTTCTGCTGCTGTGTCAGCTGTACTCGTTATATGTCTGCTGCAGTGTCAACAGATTACATTTATTTCTGCAACATTGTCAACTGCTATAGCGCTATTTCTGCTGCAGTGGCATCATTTCTGCATTTTGAAGTATTCTTACAGGTGTGCTTCTTGTTGAACCAACATAGTTAGATGATTTATACATAGGCGTATCACTTGAATATACGCTAGAGGGTGTGCTTGTTGTCCTCCGTCTGTGAAACACAAAGAATATAATTGGATTTACGGAACAGTTCCAGTAATATGTTGTTACGAACGGCATTACGACTGGATGGATGAAGTTATGAAATATATTCATATAAAGCATTGCAAAGAACGGTGTCCAAGCGCCGATGAAACCTGTAAAAATAAAATAAAGACACGTAACAAGACATACGAGGACTTATGATCTTACTTTGATAATCGAATGTGCGTTACTTTCTTTGATTTCAATTTTTACTCAAAATATGTTTACGTTAAAGCTAATCTGACGTTGTATAACCATGATAAAGCTAGAGAAAATTTGTGTCGCATGTTTTTGGGGCTATTGTATATAAAGTCTTTTAATATCCATGACAAAATAATTAGGTATAGATAATTAGAAAACCAACAGTTCAATATTCGACAAAATCTTTCTTGTCTGTCCTCGAATTAGTTCAATATTCGACAAAATGTTTCTTGTCTACCCTCGAATTAAAATTGACAGAACATTACATAGTATACATGTTTAATATAAGTTCGGTTCATAGATTTAAAATATAACTGCTTGATTGAGTGCGACCAGAAAATTTTTCAGACAGTGCTTCAAAACTATGGATAAACTATCATTTCAAATATCAATTACTTAGAACTATTCCGAACGTGAGTTTGATACTCCTCGTCTTGGAGCTTGGAAGACCCTTGTTGAAAACTAAGGTAATTCTTAGATTGTCTTTACCTCGAATACCTGAAAGAGGAATTTTTGTATAAATAAATGTGCAGTATTTCCACAAGGTAAAACTGAACTGCAAAATATATTTTAAGTGCACTTGATTCTTTGGAACTTACTGTTTCTGGAAAGGGAAAATGCTTTTTGATTTCTGTATCTAAGTAGTGTGACCATTTCACCCACTGTGGTGCTTAGAGAAGTCCAGGTAAAGCAAGAAAATAAATGTGCACTTACTATTAGGTGGAGTTCTTGCCCTTTTGTATATAGCAGCGATCAGGATTGTATAACTTACAATGATTACAAGGAGTGGTAACAGGAAATAGAACGTCAGCATCAGGTAAAACAGAACCTGCAATATTATATGTAGTATCTTTAAAATAAATGACATGTGTTAACTCGTATAAATGGTGGACATTATTGGCCTTTAGTGAAATAAATAGTACAAAACTGTTTTGCAGTTTGTTAAATATCAACTCCCATGCAAGCAAGGTGTGGCTCCAACATTTGCACACTCATATAATTTTATTACATATTCCATTAAATGTTAATAAAAAAAGTTGTCGATGCGGGTTTGAAGGAGCAAAACAAAATTATTTGAAATTAAAAGCAATTATTTAAAACAAAGGCAACACAATTAGTTAAACACTTATCAATAAAATAAATTATCTGTTTCATGATTCAAAACGGCTAGTAAGTTTTACCTTCCACCCCTCGATTGTCAGGGACTCGCTACACAGGGGGATTTTGACAGTGCCCTCAATATAACTCGGATCGTAGAACTCTTTAGTGTATAGAGTCAGCATTGGACTACTAATAGCTGCGCTAAGAAACCAACACACTAAAATAAGAACCTTCTGCAGTGTATAGCCTGAAAAAAAGAATGTTATCTAAACAGTAAAACAAGTTTAATAGCATGCAGCACTTTGTAGTCACAAAAAATGCTAAAATTACGGTAATTTCGAAAAACGATAGAAAAAAGTCGATAATTTTTAAATAGTGTGAAAATGAAATGCCTTCAAATTATCCGTTTAATTCAGTTCTTTTGTAAAATTCTTGTAAATCAGTTGAAGACGGGTGTAAATAAAATTCGTTGAGTTACTTGCTAAATTACCCATTTTTGTTCTTACTTTTGAGAAAAATGTAAAAACGCCTATTTACTGATGTTGATGCAAATGTTTTCAGAACTTACAGGTAAAATTAAACATCTAAACAAAAGTGTAATAAATGTTGTTGTTGTTTTAAATTATCTTCAAGGCAAGAACTGTATTCTGAAATGGAAACAGCTGATCTCTACATCATTCAGATTGTGTTTATTCACGTAGAAGCCTTTAATGTTACTTTATAACTGATCTATACTTCGTATTTGCTTAAAATGTTGTCTTAACAGTGTATGGTAAGACGAATATATTTATTGATCTTCACGATGTCAGGCTGATATGAATACAACAATTGTAAAGATCTAGGTCAGATTGCGCTGACATTAACCGTGGATCCTGCCAAGTCACTTGCTAAACAGCCATTAAGATAGGACTTAATTATACCAAGAATTATACGAGGAATGTTCAGTTTATTTATTCTGCAGTTTCTATTAATGATAATATCGATAAAACACTAAAAGATGGGTCAAAGCCGTATATATATGATTGATGCTTGACTAGTCATTGTTTTTGCCTACATCATATTGACTGACACGAACGCGAGGTTCATACTTAAGATTTTTTAAAACTTTAAAATGGTGAATTACCTCGTTTGAAACTAAGCATGGGTTTTGCCACCACTAATGCTCTGTCAACGCTTGTAGCAGCAAGAATGAAATTTGATGCACACAGAGATGTACTGCTTAATGTTCTTTGAAGTTTACAGAAGACGTCATCACCAAACCACCAGTAGTTTAAATATTCTATCCCCAGGGTTCGTTCCAAGGCGTTTACAAATGCATCTATTACTCCAGTGGTGAGATCTGAAGACAGGAAAAGAAATATTTGTTCAAACGTATATACGTGTATTGTACAAAAGTATATACGTGTATTGTACGAAAGTATATATACGTGTATTGTACGAAGTATTACGTGTATTGTACAAAAGTGACTGTGTACGTTTATTGTACAAAAATATACGTACATTGCACAAACTAAGGTATATACGTGTATAGTACAAAGGAATATAAGTGTATTGTACAAAAAAGAATGCTTCAAGAACATTTTTGTTTTCATATCAAGCATCTGAAATTTGAAAAACTGAGAAGCAACGCAGAATGAAATTTTGAAATACTTAAGTTTTTATTTTCTAATTAGACACATATACCTTATGTTTGCATGGCATGTGTGTGCATTTTTAAAAAGAAATTAACTGGCATCAAAAACAGGATTCTACGGAGGCACAGAGGTGACATGCACAACTTTTTTCTTAATTGCACTTCTCTTTTTTTTATCTCGTTCCCACGAGATACTAACTCGAGGGAACGACTTAGTATCTCGTTCCCACGAGTTACTAAGTCGTGGGAACGAGATAAAAAAAAAGAGAAGTGCAAATCTGAATAAAGAATCGCATTTGAAAAAAAGAGTTGCGCAGTACAAAAAAGAATCGTGTTGTAGAAAAAAGAACAGCGAATGTAAGCTATGTCGAGGGAACGACTTACTAACTCGTGGGAACGAATTAGCTATGTCGTTGGAACGACTTAATATCTCGTTCCCACGAGATACTAAGTCGTTCCCTCGAGTTAGTATCTCGTGGGTACGAGATAAAAAAAGAAAAGTGCAATTTAAAAAAAAAAAATGTATCGCTTTGAAAAAAAAGTGTAGCACAATATATTGCTTTCTCGTTCCCACGACATAGATAACTCGTTCCCGCGAGTTAGTAAGTCGTTCCCACGACATAGCTAACTCGTTCCCACGAGTTAGTAAGTCGTTCCCTCGACATAGCTTACATTGGCTGTTCTTCTTTTTACAATACGATTCTTTTTTTTACTGCGCAACTCATTTTTCCAAATGCGATTTTTTTTCAGATTTGCTCGTCTCTTTTTTTATCTCGTTCCCACGACTTAGTAACTCGTGGGAACGAGATACTAAGTCGTTCCCTCGAGTTAGTATCTCGTGGGAACGAGATAAAAAAAAGAGAAGTGCAATTAAAAAAAAAGTTGTGCATGTCACCTCTGTGCCACCGTAGAATTCCTCTCGTAGAAGTAACGTTCAATTTACTGCTTATTTAAAATGTAACAAACAAAGTGTTATTCTCATTTAAATGTTCAATGGTGACTTTCCATGTTTAATAAAGGCCATGTACCATTTTTCAGCTAAAATCTAGGTTATTTTCTGGATAAACTACAATTTCAAACTTAAACTAAATTCTAATGTTTACTGAAGACGGCAGTGTAAAAAAGAAGATATGCATTGCGAATATTCACTCATCAGAGTATGTCCGCATTCATGTAAAGTTAACATTACCAAGAAGGAAGAACAGTAAGGAAATATACGCTCTACACTTAACATACCTGCTATTGCCATATTCATAAGTAAGAAGTACAGCCGGGACTTTTTCTTGTAGCGGAGGATTGTTACAATAACCGCAATGTTTAGTGGTATAATCAGAACTGTATTCAACCACTGTAAGCCTAGTGCAATGTAGAAACCTTCCTGAAAAAAGAAATATCTTGCTATAATGTTCATATAGTTCGTTATATCTCGAAATCGACAGTGTATTTTATAAGTTGTGGTTAGGTATGACATAAGTTGGTAATAAGCTGCAAAACCTGTTGTCTCAAAACATTATTTCATATTGTTTCAGAATTTGGATAACAGTCCTTATTCCTCATGAGATTTTGACAAGTTTGTTTTTGTTTCTTTTCAAATCTCGATTCAATTAAATATATTTTGCACAGCAACTAGGATCCTTTTCAATTCAGGTATTTGTCTAGGAGACATAGTTTCTACTCCTAAACTGGAAAACACGTCCAAAATCGAGAATAACGCTTTAAAGAAATGTCATGAGGATTAAATAGAAATTCACCAACATCTTAGTTTCGACTACGAACAACAGCCTATCTCTAACTGTCACCATTTCCGCTGCAGTAGACTGGTGAGGAAAATGGTTTAACTGTTTTCCTCAAAGTCAAGTAAAATCTTGAAAGGACTGATTATGTGTCAACTGATATAAAATAAACGTACTTGTGGTTTTCTGAAATACACGTGAATATTAAGTATATATAATGTGCTGTTAGATTACAACACAAATCTTTATCCTTGATTTCAACTCTTCCATTTGGTTAGACTCAAAATACAAAATAAAGTTTATTGATGAACTTTCATGTTTGTAATAAATTAAGCATGTACTTGTAGTGAATATGCATATAAGCTTCTTGATGTATGTACGGTTTAAAATAAATTGTATGAAATACTCTTTAGTAAGCAGAATACAAGTTATATAAACACCCGAATGCGTCAGTACGAAACATTACAAAAACAGTTCTGAGACTAACGTTATCGGGACAATTTTCTGAGATATTTTTCCTCTGGGACAGATTTGAGGAATTCCAGAATCAAGACCTTATGATTCACAACATTTGTTTGAAGACATTATCAAGAGACCTGAATATAAATATTCTCCAAGACACTATATTATACGTTAAATGTCTTTCTAAGACATATGATATGTCTAGTGCATAAACTCCTTCAAGTTTACAATAAGTTGGAAGTAAACAACGTTACAAAGAAAATCACAAGGAAATTGTTAGTTAAGAAGTAAATTCGAATTTAATTCTTCGAGATAAATATCTTACAAGTTTTAATTTATTGATTTCAAATACAAAGTCGATAGTTTTATCTCCGCTGTACGTCCAACTATTTTGAACTTGTCAGCACCTGCACTTCTGTTACCTCCTTGAAATTCATATGACATGTTGAGTCTTATTCCAAGCAGAACATTTGGATAAAAAAGGAGGTATAGCACCAGTACTTGAAATAATAACCAAATGTTTTTTCCCTGAGCAGTTCTGTCTATGAAACGTTTCAACATTTTTACGCGATGTACAAGGAAAATGTAAGCGTCAAGAACTTTAAGGCCATCTTAGATAATTTTGTGACTGAAAGATGTTACCATGAATGAAACAGATATTATAGTAGAAATTGTTCTCTGATTAAACGCTCGTTTGTCATTATGATTTAGCCTCATTGTCACTCACAGGAAGTAATTTATACCTGTGAACGACAGTTTGTGCGATCATTTATAACAGGCCAGTGTTTGGTGTTCGTGCGCAGGTGTTCAAGCTAGTTCTAAAGGTTTAAGATGCATTCATTTGCAATAAATGAATATAAGAATCACAGGTTCAGTGAAAACTGCAGTGTGCTGGGTAGTGTATCTATGTGTAATAGAAGAATTGAGTACTCAAAATGGGTAGAGAGGGCAAAGGAATTTGGCATGGTAAAACTTATATTCTTATAAACCTTATGAACGTTAATTTAAATATAAAATACTGATATATTTAGCAAACTAAAGACAAAAGGCATGTTGTTAAGCTCAGTTTATCTGTTTTCAGAACTTAAACGCATCAAATTGTCAGATAACAGTGTTTCATAACGCTAATAACATGTTTTCTATTCAAAGTTGCTTATTTAGCCTGAGGTTACCGAAGCAAGAACGTTATTCTTTTTTATTTTTTATTTTCATTTTTATAATTATTACTTTTTGTTCTTCTTCCTACACCACTTACTAACAGTATGTCTGTTTATGTCTGTACAATCAATTATACTTGATATAATAAGCAAATGCGCTCTTTGTTAAGCCATAAACACATAAACAAGTAATTATAACATCAGTGAGTACTGCTTACACTCAAAATAATGTATATAATTTTTTTAAGTTATGGCTTTATATACAAACGCAACTGAATAGTTTGGAGGCAGCAAGCTAGACATTAAAAAACAAAATCTATAAACAGTATTCAGTGGTATTATAACTACGAGGGCAATAAAAAAGGTCAATCGAAACAATTAAATTTAAGGTCTAATGTCATATCACAGTGAAAATGTCTTGCTATAAAAATTCAAATAGCATAGAGAAAAATCAATGAACGTAATGTTCAGGCCGTAGCGCACTTCAGAACAACGTCTTGACTTCGCGTTATTACGTCAATGCTTTTCAAAATACTATCCCTCTCCATATTCACATATCTCTTGCCAACAGCCCTTTTCTTAAAAAAATATCAAACGATCCCGACATACGCTTTGCAAATGATGCTTTAACAGCTTTGCTCTGCCAGGTCGTAGAAAATATTTGTATTCATATGTATTGCAGTCTGACGATGGCTTTGGCGACAAAATAACTTGGTTCAATGTACACATGATAATACTAAAAATATTATGTAACTCATTACTTTTGTATTATTTTGTAAGGAAGAAAACCTGTATATACTAAAATATACTCAATCTTAGTTTTGTTTAAGAAATGTACTATTAGCTGAAAGTGAAACAGTCGACAACATATCCCAGACGTCCTCGTCAAATTGCCATTAAGACAGCTTACAAGATTTTCACTAGACAAGTCACAAACAGATGATGTAATGTCATGAGAAGACTGTAAAATGTCTCAAAGTTATCAACAAGCCTAAAGCTCACGTCAAACATGCATTAAAGAGTCGTTTGTTTTTAGATCTTGTATTCTTTCCTTCATTTTTTTAACTATATCGTAAGACATCCAGGCGTATTTGACAGAAGCCTTTTTGAAAACATGAGACTTGAAAACTGCTTTTTTATAACAGTTTCTAAAGTGTAAATCTTTAAGAAGTTGAGAGTCTCTTAACAGGCAAACTATAAATGATAGGAAATTCTCATTTCTTAAAGGGATAAAGAACTGACAGACAGTCACTTATTTGGTTAAAAATAAAAACAACGATATACGAATAATAAAATAATAAAGTGCATCGTAGTCGTCTTTTAAACAATAATTATAATATTTTCAGGTTTGTGATTTTTTTTTCTTTTTTTTTTTTGGGGGGGGGGGGGGTCAAGGTCAACTTTTAGCTTTACATACTTGTATGTTGTCCGCTATCTATCTTTACATTACAGCACTTCTTGTACATTTAGCAGCGCATTATTTCTTCGAGATATGCAAATGGTTAAATCTATAATAATATATAGTCAGGTATAAAAAAATGTCCAAATTCATTAGTTCTCCGACACTTTTCTGTTTAGAGAAAGTGAGTCCTGTTATTTTCACTCAGTATGTAATCTGACATTGATAAAAGTGTTTACTGTAGTTGTTGCTTTGTTGTTGTTGTTGTTGTTGTTTACAAATGATGTTTAGCCAATGGAATTGCTTTATAAGACACTTCTACACTCTTAATTCTAAGTGATAGAGACTTAAAGAAAAACACATTTATATCATGATTTTCCATTAACGACACAAGAAGCCTATAAGAATATCATTAGTTGCAAACAAACGCAAGGATGTCATTAGGAAACTATTAATGTCTCAATGCTATGATATAAAAATGCAACTCACACTACAAGAACATTAAAGACCCATCATTTGTTTGTTGATCTTTCCTTAATTATATAAGAAATATATCACTCTTTTTTGTGAAAAAGACCGGAAAAAATTGAAGAATTTATAAAAGATTACGCACTTTTTTTTGAGAAAATTTTATAATCAAAAACAGCATAAAACATTAAAGCTTTATTTAAGTTTACGTTTTGCTTTTCATAGTTCTGTATAATAGTAACAATACAACTATATGTATCATCCGGCATGAATCCTGTTTTACCGAATACAGAACAGAACAGAACATACTCTTTATTTTAAATTCACAGATTACAAAATATACATTTTGCAATAACATTTGAGCGAGTTACTAAGTAATTTACATACTCAAATGATATCAACATTTTAGATTTTGTACCGGTGGGGATGATGGTCATTTAATATTATGCTTAGTGTTTTACAAGCAATTTACAACCCTGATTTAAACAAAATTTTTCACATTAGTAGCATTTAAATGCCGAGAGATACAAAAAGGTTTACAAAATCTTTGAACTGGATATAAAGATCAAAATATATACTTGTTATAGTAATATAAACAAACACTCAGTATTTCTATAAAAAGTAGGAAAAAAATAAATATATATAATCGATCTAATGGCATATTGAAGTAATGCACATTACGTTATGTTAAAATAAATATGGAAAAAACAGCAAAATCTATCGTATTTGTTTCGAACACAAAACTATATATAAAAAAAATGTTGATGTAAAATTATCTTTGTAAGAATATGGACCAAAAGGTATTGAAATGACAGTTCTAAATTACTGATTCCTTCTAGTGATGCTTTTTAATAGACATGTTAAATTTGTACCAACTGTACATCATACTTAAAGTTAGATAGTTAAACGAAATATTTTTGTTTGCTTTACTTTTGTTTAGTTTAGACTCTTATATTTTACATCGATTGCGATACAAGTTCTTACAACTTAGATTCATCACGCTCGATGACTGCTTCGTGGGTTCCATACCAGTATTCGCGCAGCGTAGAAGAATGTGAAGATCATGAGAGAATCTCACCTCTGACGGGATTCGAACCCGCAACCTCCGGATCCGGAGCCCTGATGTTAGATAGTTCAATTGTTTAAATCAAGTGTCGTAAAAGCAGCAGAAACAATACATTTATATTCTACATATAGGTAATTTCTTTCATACAATTGCAATTCAGAATAAAACCGCGTTGAAGAATGCTAACCTAACAGGATACATTTCCTTTAGTTCAGGTCTGTTATGGACAATGTGTGCAGAAATCTAAAGTTGATATTTCTACTTACGAATGCCCTAGTATTTTGTAAAGATGTTGTTAAATGGTTATGGAAAACATTATCTTAATACATAAAATTATAGATATAGTCTGTCTCTAAAAATAAATCATCAAAACCACATTTCATTACATATATCAAAATAACTGGCATGTTAATTTATATGCTTATATATTTTTTAATCGTTTTAATTATAATTATATTCCACACTTGGAAAAGATTGGTTGTCAAAATACTTAAAAATTGAACAAACATAAGGACTCCTACAGAACGGTGTCCAAGACAAATTCCGCCCATTCCGAGAGATTCTAGTCCCTTGAACGATAATCACTTTCCCAAAAATAAGCTGATGTCAAACAAATGAGTCACAGAAATGTCTTTTGCAAAGAATTCAGACCAAAAAAAGGGAAGTAAATCAACATAATTTCAGAATCACATAAATTCCTTACATTTTTACCGAATACAGAAAAAATGGTACTTAAAATGTTAATAAAACCATTCTTTTGAAATAATGGTAATACAAAATTACATAGGAAAATGTAGACAACCAATAATTTCCCTAATATTCATGTACATTTTTGAAAAAAAAAGACTTGGACACACTAAATTTAGGAAGTTAAACTACCGCAAGCTCTGTTCGGTGTGTAAATAGAACATTTTAAATCTGCTGAGAAACTGTCAGAAATTATAAATCTTAAAGCCAACTTTATCGTCCCTGTCAACTTCACAGCACTTTTGATGAGAAAAATACTAAATGTGTTGTCAACTCTAACGCGAAAGGCTGTTTGATTGACTGGTTTCAAGGCAATCAAAATTTCGGCCAGTTTTAAAATGAAATGCCAGAAAGTTAGAACACGTTTTTGAACATGTTTTGGCACAACACAAAGCCCTTTCAGCAAAATATAAAACCTCTGTATTATGAAATAATAGTTTGAAAATACCTGTTTAATAATTTTACAATAATCAAAGACCTCTTACTATTTTTCTAGTCATGGAAACAACTTGTGATATTTTTTATATCTAATTTATAATAGTATTTAGATTTTCTTAGCTGTACGCATTATCGTGATTATGTTACATTGTTCTTGTCAATTTTCTTATTTTGTCTCATTTAAACAATAGAAATTATTTAAGTAGTTTCTGTAGCTTACGCATTTTATAAAATTTAGAAATATTGAAATGTTTCAGTACTAAACTTATGTTGTGAAATACAAAATCGCGATTTTTTTTCAAATAATTTCAAGAAACTTGAAAACTGACATCTAACGCCTTTGTTTATGAAAATTTCATTGACACATGCCATAAGTGTTATGATGTCATCTAATTGTCTCGCTACATTCTTTGACAACTCAGTCGTTAACTAAAGGTCGAAAATTCAGAATCACTTGAAAATATATCTTCCCTACTTTTGTTTTCTGTAGGAAAATACCTCTGTTAATGTCTTTTGTTTAAACAACAGTCACTATTTACAAAAGAAAAAAAAATATTTCAACATCCAAAATAAATTTTTGGCAAACTGCCATTGAACGGTGTAAGACAGAGATAAAATATCAAAACAATTCTTTACAATTTAAATCTGTCGATAAAAACGAAATAGCAATTTTGAAGCCTATGACTCACAATTTAAAAATGATTCTTCTCGCGATTATAATGGTGTTTTAACGCGTACCATTCCTGTTTTCCTATGTTTTAACGCGTACAATTCATGTTTTCCTATGTTTTAACGCGTACAATTCATGTTTTCCTATGTTTTAACGCGTACCATTCATGTTTTCTTATGTTTTAACGCGTACCATTCATGTTTTCCTATGTTTTAACGCAAACATTTCATGTTTTCGTATGTTTTAACGCGTATCATTCATGTTTCCATATGTTTTAAAGCTTAAAATTCATGTTTTTCTATGTTTTAACGCGTACAATTCATATTTTCCTATGTTTTAACGCGTATCATTCATGTTTTCCTAAGTTTTAACGCGTTCCATTAATGTTTTCCTATGTTTAAAATGGAAACAACTTTTGTTTTAAAAAGAAGTCAGTAGGTATTCGACTAGGGAGAACAATTTTTCTTTGGCTCACGTTGATTATCTCGTGTAATTGTAATAAAATAGTTAACATTTCTTTAATTAATCTAGTGATTTAGAAAAGCACTTACGTGATAGAAACGCTGGGGGAGTTACTAGAAATCTTAACGTAATTGTATGGTTACCTGCATCTAATAAAAATCAAATAACTTAGCATAAATATTGGCCTTGATGAGACGTTTTGTTGCACACAAAAACCAGATTGCTATCCTAAAGGTCAAGGTCATACTTACATGTCAAAGGTAGAAATTGACTTCTTTGTTTGTCTGGGCTCAAACTAAACCATGGATTGTAACATACTCAAATGTGAACCGAAGAGGGACGATGTGTCACGTTAAATTTTTAGGGCCTATCTCAAAGTTCACACTTAAAGGTCGTTCAAATGTTTGTATCTGGACTATAAGTTTGTTATACATGGAGGAATTTTGAAATTTGTTGCCACAAATGTTAATCCCATCAGAGCCAATAAGTCATACGATATCACATCAAATCTTACAATTTAGTCTCTTATTACCAAACTCCTTATAAACAATAAACTGCAGATCTACAATAACAGCAGCATTAATATTTCTCAACAGCAGTATAAAAGAGATCGAGACTTCACTGGGATGAAAATCTTCAGAGAATTTCAGTCTGCTTTATTTACTTTTTGAGATCCATCGTTTAGTTCTTATTTCACCTACTGACAAGGTGGTATTTGAGGGGGCGTTTATCAAACACAGTGACAGCTTTAGTTTAACTAAGAGTGTTTTTTTTCATAAATCAAAAGATAAACTGCAGAACCAAATAATAAAGCGATATATTCTCCTTTATAGAAAATAGAACCTAAAATTTACCGTTAAGAAACAAAACCAATACAGAGAAAATACAGTTAAAAAGTTAAAAAGTATATCTTGAATCTTAAGAAATTGACGTCTTCATATATATTGATTACAATTTCATATGTATACCGTATTAAGTGTAATAGCCATCTTACTTTCTTTTTATATGTGTTAATAATTATACGATAAGATATGGTCAGAAAAATATTTTGTTTCAAATAACACTAACAAATTTTCTTTATAAAATGTTTATTTTTACTTACAAAGATACTGAGCTATTATAGTTATCAGTATGTATTGTCATTCTCCATTTTACTTTCAGTAATGAATCCCAGTTATAACTTATGTTGCACTTAGTTACAAAATTATACTTATTTTCACTTGATGTAAACATAACCTTGGAATAATGATAATTAAGGTCGGTTTAAAGGAATTTTCATTTGATGTTTGATAACCTTGCACAGAAGCAGGCGTGACTGTCGCGCCTTTATTTTGAAAGGCGTTATAATGCACATACAAATGTTTGATCTTGTTAAAATATTAAATGATAATTATAGTTAATTTGTAGCCATGAAGCAACAAAAAGCAAACATCGTGACAGGCCTTCACTATGTTAAGTTGGTTGTCCTTTAATATGTAATATATTTACATGCAGAATCTCATTCCAAAAACCGATACCTTTGGGTGTTTTTATTTGTTATAAATGTCTGTAACTTTATCCCAAAGTTGTGAAACAGATTATAGAAGACTTTAAAACATTTGGATACTGGCGGTCTAGAAACCTATATGAAATACTTATTTGTCTTATCGTATCCCCTGTCTACAACTAGACAGATTCAATCACCATTTTTCATACAGCCATATTGCTCTGAAACGAAGTATTTAAAGAAATATTGGAATGTTTCCCGTTTTTGTGCGGCTCATATTTCTAATTTACAACTATTTTAAGGATCACAACAAAACACGTTCATTAATTTTGTTGATATTTTCTTGGAACTTTACCTTCAATTGATCTATCGAGGATCCACTTTATTGCCTACAAAAATGAAGATAAAAAGGCACAATGTAATAAACAGTAATCTTAGCATTTGTTTGAGAAAATCAAACGCGTTTAATATATACGTAAAAATATCTAATGAAATCGTGTTTACAATATTACACTTATTATAGATATTAATCACGAGCCTGCTCTTTGACTGTCGATTTGTTGCTTTCCTTTCATTTAATAATTCAATATTCTCATAACATTCATGATTTGTAAATAACTGTAAAGACTAAACTTGCGTGTATTCCTACTTAATAAACAGGTGTATTACTTTAACAGTGTTTTACAGGTGTTATCCTTAATTAATTTGGACAAATGTATATAGAATGCAACAGTTTTATTTGCCTTCAAACAACTTTTTTTTGTAAGGAGAATGTCTAGATAAACAGCAGTAAACTCTAATCCGCTGTAGACTTCAGAAATGATGTGTGATCATAGAATGTTAACCTCTGTAGCCTTCAAAACTGATGTATGAACATAAAATCTAAATCACGTGCTTACATGATTACAGATGTTTGAATGCAAACGTTTAATATAAACAAGAGGGCCATGATGGCCCTGTATCGCTCACCTGAGTATGACTGCTTTTAACAAAGTTGCTATGGACCTGGTTAATTGACCCCAGATGACCCATATTCGAATCTGACCTAGAAATTATTGAAACAATCTCTCTGACAAATTTCTAGGTTATTTGTACCGAAAATGTTACTTCTAGAGTATTAACAAGGTTTTTCCATATTTGGGCTCTATGACCTAGATATTTAACCTAGATGTCCCATATTCGAACTTGAGCTAGAAATTATTGAAACAATCTCTCAGGCAAATTTCCACTGAAAAGTAGCCTCTAGAGTGTTAACAAGGTTTTTCGATATTTGGGCTCTGTGACCTAGTTTTTGACCCCAGATAACCCATATCCAAACCTGAGCGACAAATCATCAAAAAACCTTTCTGACAAATTTCCAGGACATTTGGACTGAAAATATAGCCTCTAGAGTGTTTACAAATGTTCTCGATATTTGGGCTTTGTGACCTAGTTTGCGACTCCAGATAACCCATATTCGAAACTGAGCTAGAAACCATAGAATTGAGTTTCTGACAAATTTCCATATTATTTGGACTGAAAATGTTACCTCTAAAATGTTAACAAGGTTTTTCCATATTTGGGCTCTGTGACCTAGTTTTTTACCCAATAGGACCCATATTTGAATTTGACCTAGAAATCCTCCAGGCAACCCTTCTGACAAATTTCCAGATTATTTGAGTTGAAAATTAACGTCTAGAGTGTTAACAATATTTTTCTATTTTTGGGCTCCACGACCTAGTTTTTTACCCCAGAGGACCCATATTTGAACTTGACCTACAATTCCTTAAGGCAACCTTTCTGACAAATTTCCAGATTATTTGGACCAAAAATGTTACCTATAGAGTGTTAACAAGGATTTTCAATATTTGGGCTCTGTGACCTAGTTTTTGACCCCAGATGACCCATATTAGAACTTGACCTAGAAATCGTCAAAGCAACCTTTCTGACAAATTTCTAGATTATTTGGACTGAATATGTAACCTCTAGAGTGTTAACAAGATTTTTCTATTTTTGGGCTCTGCGACCTAGTTTTTAAACCTAGGTGACCCATATTCAAACTTGAGCAAGAAATCATAGAAGCAACCTTTCTGACAAATTTCCAGATTATTTGGACCAAAAATGTTACCTCTAGAGTGTTAACAAGGATTTTCAATATTTTGGCTCTGTGACCTAGTTTTTTACCCCAGATGACCCATATTAGAACTTGACCCAGAAATCGTCAAAGCAACCTTTCTGACAAATTTCTAGATTATTTGGACTGAAAATGTAACCTCTAAAGTGTTAACAAGATTTTTCTATTTTTGGGCTCCGTGACCTAGTTTTTGAACCCAGATGACCCATATTAGAACTTGAGCTAGAAATCATTGATAAAACCTCTCTGACAAATTTCCAATATATTTGGACTGAAAAAGTAGCCTCTAGAGTGTTAACAAGGTTTTTCTATACTTGGGCTCTGTGACCTAGTTTTCCAACCCTGATAACCCATGTTCGAACTCGTCCGAGATATTAATGAGACAAACATCCTGACCAAGTTTCATGAGAATTGAGGCAAAAATGTGACCACTAGAGTGTTAACAAACTAATTGTGGACGGACGGACGGACGACGGACAAAAGGTGATCAGAAAAGCTCACTCTGTCACTACGTGACAGGTGAGCTAAAAAGAGAATTTTAATCAGTTCTTAATTTTAATGATTTATGCAGCTGATGCGATAAAACTTAGAAAACAATCGTCTTGTCTGACATGCCTTTGTTGCCAATTCCACTGGGAAGTAATTATACGAATGACTTCAAAGAAACCTTTTTAAAAAATAAATAAATGGTTTTGGTGTAAGATCATGACGTATTTCACAGAATAAGCACGCACAATAGTGCTATGTGTATGATTTGACAATGCTAGAATGAAATATTTTACAACCTTACATCAAAACAAACAATAATCTACAATACGCTGCAAGCAAATGAAAAACAAACAAGTAATATCACTGTTTCTTTCATGGACACAAAGCGCATTTTTGTCTTGTTATTGACAATTTCCTTAGAATCACGCGGAACAATGTGCGTGTTTTAGGAAATTTCGAAAGGATATCAATGACGTCTGGAACATTAAAAACGCGGAACAGTGAAAAAAGGAGACTTTGAGACAAGTTCAAGTGAAACAGTGAAATTTATTTTCTATTATTTCACTACCTGCAGTGACTTTATTAGTTGTATTCCTGACATCATAATCTCCTCATCCACGTTGATTATTTAGAGGACAGTAAAAACGTTTAACTGGTTTTTAGGTCATGACGTTTAAAAAACGACAGCATAAAATGACTGATGCTGTCTTACCTGCACATAAATTTCAAAGTCGGCATATTGATAAATCAATAATGAAAAGAACATAAATGTATATATAGCTTTTCGTTATAACATGAAAGAAATATAAGATAAAAATCGCTGAGAATAAATATTTATTGCTCCGGCACCTGCCATATGAAATATCTGCTAATGGTACCACAGCTGAATACTTCCTTTTACTATTTAAAAACAAACACTCTTACTCACTGTCCATACCGACTCTCTTCATAGTAACACGTATCACATTTTTCTTTCTCTTGTGCTTCAAATGACTAAGTATTTGTTATCCACAAATTCTAAATGGTGTCTTAGGTACGAGTGGTATTTTCAATTTGTATCAACCTTTACAAGCTAATTCAAGTGCTATACCCTAAAACAAGATCATTCCGTCTTTTTTTTTTTTTTTTTTTACAAAATAATATCAATGTAAATGATATTGAGCGAAACATTACCTTTTCTATGTACAACAGGTAAACTGAATGTATTTATATCAGCATTTACAAAGTTGGTGTACATATTGGATCGATGGCGACTTATTATAAATCAACACTTCCTTGCTGTCTGTATGTTTTTAAGATAATTTATCTTATTAATTTTTTTCATCATATTTTTTTCACTTAAATAGAAATAGGCCAAAATACAGAGAGAGAGAGGGGAGAGAGAGATTGTGACAAAACACAAGACTGATCGGACGACATGAAATTAAATTCTAAATTGGACAGAAGAAGAATGAATACTCGATAATCAATAGTAACCTTAAAACAGGCAATACAAACATCAAAATCATGTTTAATGTCTGCTCAAGTGTTACTAGGTCTTGCCAGTATTACACTACAGACGTTGCTCAGAGTGGCATTTGTGGTTGTTTTAAGTATTACACAGTTTTGTCTCATTTGTTGAGTACTGAATATGAATTACATGAATATGATAATTTCTGTGTTGACTGCCATGAGACATTTAAATTTATCTTGAGCTTACCACTTTCAAATGGTCTACTTTACTGTGGCAGTACCCACGATTGAATCGTTTCAATTGAATTCCTTTTTGCTTACTTTTCTCAAAGTGTATTTAACAAACTCTAGCAGCATATCCCGAGACTGAATTACAGTAGGTGTCTTAAAGATATTTAAAAAGGCATTTTACAACTGTGTCTTAGTATTGGAATCATTTGCCTTATTCTTCAATATTACTTGAACTGATAAGTTACATGTTCTTGGCTGACAAAGTGAAAAAAGAAATGTCTTTAAAAAAGATACACGGCCGTATGACATTAGGAAAATATACACAGTCAATTTGAGTTCTGCAGCACTAGTTAAGTTACTGGCTTTGTAATATAATTTGGCGGGAAGGATGGGCACGGAGAAAACATTTTGCATGACTGAAAGGCAAAAAACAAATGTCGAATCCAACCTCTATGCCATTTTCACCGATAATTTACCATTCAAGAATATCAAATGTGAACAAACTAAAGCAATTGAAAAACCTATCAGATGACATTTAGGTTCAGAATCAGAAAACCTAAGTACTCGTTTCCGAGAGACATTTCCTTTTCGTGGCAAGGGACGAACAAATATCATTGTTTTTGTCCACCAGTGTAATTTTAGCCACTTTACAGTAAACCGGAAGTCAAGGCTGAATCAGACGACTACTCGTGCGTAAGCTCCGCACCTGTTTAAATGTCGTTTAATGAAGTGAACGTTGTTTTCTTCAAGTTAACTTAATTTATTTCACTCAATGTTTGATGATTTTTACTCAAGCGTTCCTTAATCAACAAGCAGGCTTAATCAAGTGAAGCACATGGGATGAAACGACTGTCGAATATTTACACCTGTGTGCGCACATGTCAAAATATTTTTTTTAAGAAATCATCCGATATGTTATAGCAGTGATGTTCTGATGAAATTTGTAATTTTATGTCAATCTGTAATGTAGATCAGAGAATATATTACTGTTTTCAACTACTGTTTTGTACTATTCCATTTACTTAATTATTTCAATTTGCACATTCGTTTGATTCACGTAAGAAGTTATTCCGTCCGATCTTTATGTCGTTTTATCCACAGAGGATGCTGTTTTATGGAATCATAATATTGTCTTTTTCAGAGTAAATATGTTTTCAGACATTGTATTGTATTAACAAATCCTTATGCTGTCTCATTCATTGAGGTATTTGTTCTGAGTACAAGTTATCTCATATTTTTAATCGGAAATTTGTTCTGTTGAACTGCATAGTGTCCTGTTAATAAAGCATGTTATTACTGAAACCACATAAGAAGTTATTATGTGAGCATGGAAACAAGGATGAGTAAGTATTAATGAAAAGATCACTGATCATTTAAATAGTTCACATCAAAAAATGGTTCAGTGTAAGAGGGTATTTTTATGAACCATATAATTGATATCTGGCAAGCTTATTGATAGCTTTTTGTGTTTTGTTTTTGTTGTTTTTTTCTAAAAGTAAAGGGACATTCATTACAATTAATGTTGGATAATACACTGCATATCTCTTTTTCTGGCTCATTTTATTTTTTGTTTCTTATGGCGGAAGTGGGTGGGGAGAGAGAGAATGGTTAATGCTAGTTTCAACCTTTTTTTAATCATATCCCGGATGTCATTCCATCTAACAAGTGTTACTGATACCCAACAAGTTTACTAACAAATCTCCCTACAAGCGACTGCCTGCTTCCCCACTTGAATCACCGGTGAGCAACAAATGATCTTTAGACGTATTGTTCAAGATAAACTACCACAGAAAAATTTAGCCGATCCTTGGGGAAAAAAGAAAAGTAATTAATAATGTTAAGGTGAACATAATGTTCAAAAAAAATTTATTTAGGCATTAAGAAACCATTTATTTGGAATAAATGAATACCTCCCCACCAGCCCCGGAAATGGTACACTAATAACTATTTGGAGCTTTTTCCTTACACGAATTTCTTACTAAAGGCTTCATATTCATATGATACAACTAGGTTACTGAGCTTATTTTGCTCACAAAACAACACACATATCATTATATTAGAAGTACATCACTTCCTCCTGGACCTAGTGCTTGCTTGTGGAAGCCCCTTTCGTGATCCAGGTAGCCAACCCCTCCCACGAGTTCCTCCCCCACTCCATCTTCAACCCTCTCGGAGCTCCCCCTGGTACCCCTACTATTTCACCTTTATTACCAACCTCTGCGTTACAACATTACATCCTTGTATCTACCCTTACAAATATTCTATCTTAGACAGCCTTGTATATCCACCATCAAGTACCAATCCCCTGGTATCCCCCTAACCCTGGTATCATCTCTGTAAAGTTATGGCGGATATCTCATCTCCCTGCTATCTGTCCCAGAACTCCTTTTTTGCTTAATTACTCTCCAGCATAACCATCGGCCATCTGCTTCCCATGCCTTGCCACTTAAAATGTCAAGCATACTGACAAAGGCACCGATGGGGGTATCCGTGTCCTATGGACATAATTCTACTTTAAATGGACGATGTACTGTATTATTGTCTTATTTAATCGTTTTGTATATAAGTAAAAAATATTTGAAACAGAAATCTAAAGAAGATTTCAAAGACATAAAATGTTCGTGATACTAGTAAATTAAATATCATTGGTCTTATTATTTGCGTACAAAATGCCCGAGCATTCCACTTGGTAACGATTAAACAGGATTTTTATCAAGTATCCGAAACACACAATGTTTCATTTAAAAAATCGTTTTTAGCATTTCTTTTAATGCTATTAACTCTACTGATTAGACGTGTTGTAGACTCGTATAGGTAAAAGAAAAATGTTAATTCGGTTTGGCATACATTCCGTTCAATATTTCTTGCCAATGTGTTCATAAGACGCAAGTACTAAAATGCCCCTTTAAGCTTTTGTATGTATAAATATTCGCTTTTCAGATAGATCACTACCTTAAGGGCAAAATGTCATAATTTTCACGAATTTCTTTGATTTTACCTGTACGATCTCAGCATGTATTCTTTGCGTATTAAGCATCCCGTACTGGCGAGTAATAATTATAAGACCTTGTAATTGTTGATTGTCCGTGAGCAGTCTCGGACATATATAAAAAGAAACATGTACAAAATGCACATTGATCATTGTGGTAAATAAAGATGTTCCTAAACTAAGAACAAAACGTGTATGTGCAAATCTTCCTTGAGGGCTTAGTTCTGTTAAACTTGTAAAGCCAGTGTTTGATTGCGAATTCAATGTAAATAACTCCTGTTTGTTGTCTGTTGCTTGTTCCTGTCTAGTTCCATTTGTCATTTCTCAGTGTTCATGGAATAAACTGTAAACAATTCGGAGTCTTAAGCAATATTTCATTATTTCTTTTTTTTAAACATCGCCTGTTTTAATGTGTTGTTTAATAATTCCACAAACATTGCTTTTTATAAATAGTAAACGTTTTTCTCAAACATCATCATAAGGTAATTATTGTTTAAAACAGAGCTTCAAACATGCCAAACATAAACTCATGCATAACTTGCACAAAACCTTTTTCCGAAACCAAAATTGTTTTTCAGTTAAAAGTCTGCTTAGCCAAAAATTTAAAGTAGTCTTCATTGCACTTTGGATTGCGTTTTAAACAGTTTATGTTCAACTAAAAGTAAGAACCGAAAAAATCTTCGAGTCTAAAAAATCTTAAATATGTTTCTACCTTTATGTGGTAAGTATACATAATTCGTTTCCATTTTATCATTTATACATTTCTTTAACAATCGTCATCGTGGGAATGCCAGTTTTATCACATCACTGGCTATTATGCGTGCGTTTGATAAAATACTCTAAAAATATTGTTGAAAAGATCATTCATGTGACTGGACACTTTCTTGGATTTTTGTAAATTCAGCTGCATCAGGGATTCGATTCTTTGGCTCATTTCTCTAAAGCGTTGGTTTTCGCAGCCACTCGTGACAGAGGAGGCACGAGTTCTGATCCCAAGAGGACTTGGGATTTTTTTCTGATGCAAACTGTGTAAAACAGGCGAAAGTTCATAACACATTATTTAAGACATTTAGTGTAATGGTGTGCGGGGCTCTAATTTTATTAAGGGCTCATCAATGATTTTATATTGGATGAATACATTCACATGATTTTAAACGCACGTAATATGTTTGTTTTAAACCCTACCATCAATTACAATATTGTTTCAGACAATGGTTCCAACTTATTCGTTTGATTATAAAGTGAACGGGAGCATTACACAAGAAAAAAACTATGTGACAGCTGATAAAAATATTCTTACCTTTGCACCAGACACGATCTCATAGTCGTAGTAATGCTCGTCATATTCGTGACTGTTGTTACCTTTATCTGTGACGTTAGCTCCCATTTTGTATCCTTGTTGTTTTTAAACAATCCACGTTACCACTTAATGTTAAATTGTAAAATTTATCTCGAAAACGCCAGCTTAATTTCAAAGATTTCAAACTAAGTTATAAAAAACCGCCTCTCGACTACTGTAAGTTAAAGTGATCTAGCAGTTGAAACAACTATAACAACTCTGTTTTCGCGATGACTTGGTAGAGTGTTAATGCTTCAAAAGCCAATACAATGTTGCGGGGATGCTAATGACTATGAATATTTTACATGTTGTTATTTTTCCAAATGAGATACTTCATTCAGTAAATCATGTATGCTTGCTTGATAAATTCATGCAGATGTTAGAATTGAAAACATAACAATTTGTAGCATAACTATAGTTAATAGGAAAATATAATTCTATGCCAGGATGGTTTAAAAAAAAGGTATGTAGAAACAGTGATATGAAATTTCATGCACTTCTACTGTATAGTTGTACTTTCTCCATTGTTTCCTCACAGACAAAATGTTCTTGTCAACAACAAAATCATTTTTATATGAATATACTACTTGACTGTTTACTTGACTATTAACTTTACTATTTGTGTATCTCCTAAATTTTACAATTAAACATTCATTGTACTCTTACAAAATTTTTCAACGAATCAAATTCCAAGCAGACCTGTGTAAGATTCGGCAAAAAGAATAAAAAAACGTTTAAAATCTTCTAATTTTAAACCAAAATGCCAGGAGCTCTGAAATCTGATGTGTAGCATTGTCTAGTATACCTAAGCCAAAACTGTTAGAGTTTGTCTCCGGTGTCGTTTCCCCCAACCAGTTTTACATGTTTAGCCTTGACATTATAAAGGTATATAAATTATGTATGTTTCCATAAAAATCTCATTAAAGACCATATTAGTTTTCCTTCAAAGTTGCATTATGTTGCTCCTATTCCATAGCTGAATCTTTATTTCAAATACTTTAAGGAGTTATTGTTTTTTATTGTAAGTGTTTGTCTGCGTTAAGATTTCAGGTTTGTTTGTAAAGCTTTTAGCTTGAGACGCAGATTGTCCCTGAGGTACGTTGTCTGCTGAAGTGTTACAATATCCGGAAATACCGACTACAGACTTCAGTCTAAGATATTTAAGTCGATGATAAATACACACTATTGTTACGTTTGTGTGTGATGTGTTCAAGAAATCACTGTTTATGTTGACAAAAAGTTACGGGAAGACGGAAGCTGACTTAACAAGAAATCGATAGAACCGATGGATGCTCCCCGAATAAATGCCAATTCCAGAAGGGCTATTGTTTAATATGTATTTTTTTAAAGAATGAAAAATAACAAAGGGCAATAACTCCTAAATTATGCAAAACAGAGTTACAGATCTTGCACGCTGCACTTCTCCTCATAGAGATCTATCTACCAATAAAGTTTCATGTTAATACGAGGGTGCATCAATAAATTCGTAAACTAATTCAATAGCGGGGAAATGATTTAATTCAAGTACCTAAAATGATTACTCTTTCTTAAAGTAACGTCCCATGCACGATTTGCACTTGTCCCATCTCTCGACCCATGACTCGAACACGTGTTGTAGCCCGTCACGTGACATCTCCCGCAGCTGTCTGTCCACGGCACACCTCAGTTCCTCTCTTGACTCGAATTTCGTACCACGAAGACTGTTTTTTAAAGTTGGAAACAGCCAGAAGTCACAAATTGCTAGGTCCGGGCTGTAGGGTGGGTTTGACGTCGAGTTTTTCTAGCGTATCCATGACAACGTGGCTTGAGTGGCTCGGCGCGTTGTCGTGATGTAATAGGAATCCGGACCTAAGTAGATGTGGGCGCTTTCTCCTTATTGCCGCCATGAGTTCCGCACGAACGAACGGACGGACGGGACGGACAAACGGACAAAGCGGCAACTATATGCTCGCCCTTCGGGGAGCATAAAAATCGGAAAGATGTGAGTTTTAATACTGGTTCTTCGAACTAGGGACAGTTTAGTAGACTGCCCGCCTGATATGACTTACATTGTAAGAGGTTGTTAAACTGAAGTTAATCCAATTAGATTTAACGAGATAATATGGTGCATGTGGTTCACAGACACATTATTAAAATTCTAGTTTAGGCCTGAAAACGGGTGAAAGTTTTTTCAGTATGCATTCAGATAAAAATATCACCCGTTTTCAGGCCGAAAATAGAATTTTTCATTATAAAAATTATCTACGTAAATACAAAGCACATCTTCAGTGCACAGCATTATTTTTTGTAACTCTACAGATTTCTTATTGAAAAAGAGAATTTTACTTTTCAAGCGACGGATTGTTGACAAAAAAAGGTCCGCGAGAGAGCATATAAAACAGGTGCGCAATGACGTAGTATCCTACTATTGGACACATAGTGAGCGCGATCTTAGTTGTTAAACCATATTTTTCAGATTTGCTAAAAAAAATCGGTATAATAAAATAAATATCATATAGCTTTGAGTAGGATAGTATAAAGGAAAGTAATATTGTCAACCTTCGGAGAACTACTGTCACCCTCGGCTTCTCCTCAGATTGACAATGTCCCACTCAAAGCCGTATGATATTTATATGATGTATATGTTAGATTTTTAAAACATTCTAGCAGATGAAAATTCACTATACAATTGTTTAGTGATTAACCGTTTTAGAATGGACTAAATAGACAATGCAACGATTTCAATATAATTTGAATGCAAGCATTATGTCTAATTTAAATATATGAGGGGTTATATAAAAGAGAGTTAAATCTACAAAAATAAATTCCTAGGACGTCCTACAATATTTCATGTACTCAGTTAAAATGCAAACTGTTTTAATGATTAAACTATTGTCTGAGTTCTTAGAATGATCAAATGAACAAAATTTAAAATACTATATTTTGAAGTTTAGAACATCGAAGAGAAAGGTGTTGAAATTTAAAACTGTGGTTCTAAGAACGGCCTCAGAAAATGTCGCAGTGCTTTACCGTATCAATTTTAGAATGTTCCTGACTAATGAAATGATTTTCATTTCAATGATCTTGATTTTTTTCATATTATTATTACATTTTTTTAATCCAATGATTTTTATCAACCTACAGTATTATCTACCGTTCTAAAAAATGAGTATTTTTATTTTTGTATAAGTCATTTCCAATGAAAAACTATCATTTTAATCATGTATGTTCTAGAAGACAGAAATAGTAAGTAATCAGCGTTTATTAGAACCTCCATTGATTTACTATACTAGTTACAGAAAATTCTAAAATGATGAAATGATGTACCTTAGATTTTTTTTTTCATTCAATAATAACATAACATTAATCATTTACTATTTAAGTTCTAGACCATTCTGAAGAGTGAAAAATGTGTAGGAGAGTATATCGTTGCTTTTTGATACCAGTTTTGATAATGACATTATCTGTACGTATCAGTGGTCCTAAGATATCTATAAAAGTCTTTGAATGTTCTAAAGAAACATTAAATCATGTTACAATAGTTTTTATATGATTATCCAGAAGTGAGTTGTTCTTCTGTTTGTCCCTTTCCAGAAGTGAGTTGTACCTCTATTTAAACCCTTCTGTTTGAACCTTTCCAGAAGTGAGTTGTTCTTCTATTTGAACCTTTCCAGAAGTGAGTTGTTCTTCTATTTGAACCTTTCCAGAAGTGAGTTGTTCTTCTATTTGAACCTTTCCAGAAGTGAGTTGTTCTTCTATTTGAACCTTTCCAGAAGTGAGTTGTTCTTCTATTTGAACCTTTCCAGAAGTGAGTTGTTCTTCTGTTTGAACCTTTCCAGAAGTGAGTTGTTCTTCTATTTGAACCTTTCCAGAAGTGAGTTGTTCTTCTATTTGAACCTTTCAAGAAGTGAGTTGTTCTTCTGTTTGAACCTTTCCAGAAGTGAGTTGTTCTTCTGTTTGAACCTGTGAAACAGAGTATGTGGTTTAACCTATTTTCTGTATCGAAATGAGCTGAAAAGGGTAATTTAAGGATATATTAATTTTTAGTTTTTACAACGGATCGTGTTAAATGGAAAAAATAATCGAAGAGTGAAAACAGACCTATTCTGACTGACATTAAATGAAGATAAAGCCTTTGTCATTTTGATCTAAGTGAAGAACAGACATTTATCACAATTAACCTAGGATGGTGGTTACTTATGCAAGATTTCTTTGTTTGCACAGATCTAATGCAGGGTACTATGCTTATAGCGTCCAGTTAGCGTACTCTGCAAACACGTTCAGGATGCATGTGCGAAACATATCTGTAAATATCATTGAAAAACTTCTTTTATCTTGTAAGGAAATGTTTGTATAGTTGCAAAATGTTTTTAAAACATATTAGCTGAAATGCGCTGAAGAAGTAATTCTGCATTCACTAAAAAGTAGCACGCCAGTAAATTCGTGATACTGGTACAAGTTTTTGAAAGATTATTCAGACAGATATTTACATGATTTTATGATCTGTTCTTCCAATCAGAACATTCGAAATAACAGGCGATACAAACATACTTCAAATTCGAAACTGTTGATATTCCCTTGTTGATAAACGGATATATACTAAATATTTGTGGGGGGGGGGGGGGGGGTGGCGGGAAAGACAAATAAAAATATTGAACAGTTGTGGAACTTACAAACAACCGTTTGTATGTTTCCATTAGCTAACTATACAATCAGTGTGGGTGTAAGTTTTGTTGCCAAGAAAGAAACAACATTTATTCAGCAGAGCTGCATGTCATGACATAATTCATTAGGAAAAGCTATTGATATAAACTGAATTAGATATCCCATTTGCATGCAAACGCGTAATATTCCTGTTAGTTTTTGCGTAACAGTATCTGAAGATGAAAGCATTGAATAACTCATTCTATAATGCTGTCTGATCATTTCGATTGCTTTGGTCGCTCTAAGTTTGACTGAGACAGAAGAATCAACCCAAACATACGTCACAGTAAATTATTATATACAATGTCCTATGCATATGCATACCAAACCTTATAAAAGCATGATCAATTACTTGGCAATCTCTTCCCAAGTATATTATACACACATGTAATTGTCATCATTTGTTTCATAAAATGGTAGTGATGATGTGTCCAGCAGGTACTTCACTTGATTTTCAGTCCGTGGCCTAGCTGTTTCTAATCAATATTTGTTCAATTATTTCTGCAGCTAATAGCGACAAACGTTGTTTACTGTGCGGGTAAATGGGAACAAAGGATGTTTTCAGAACAATTAGTGTCTGGTTGTTACGGTGTAGTGCATACCTTCCTATAATTGTATAATTACAACCTCTGACTACTGCAGCAGGGAAATGATTCTTTGGCTCAGTAGTTAGAGTGTTGGTCTTCGATGCTGTAAGATCGGAGTTCGTATCCGGCTATAAGTGATGTATTCTAAGATGTATTTCATCTTTCTGTTAAGGACTTTACTGTTCGTAAGACTGGTAAACAAAGAGTCATGAAAACATTCAAACGCCCAAAGTATAAGTTTCAGTGTTGTGACAATTTTCTAAAACAAACTAGGTTCTTTAAAAATAGCATAAAAAAACTGAAACACAATATGCCCACTGTGTAAAACGTACCTTAAAATCACTTAGTAGTTAAAAAAAATTGACATTTCTCCGAAAAGCTGCAAAACAACTATCTTAGTAATACGTATTTTTAAGCTGTCTTCCACAATCTTTTTACTACATTGTTTCTTGTACTCTGAATTACTACCAATAATGTGAAATCTAGCACATCACTTTCATAAACAAATGACTAGTATCTCAGCCTCACTCTACATGGTCAATTATATGCAAGAACGTTTTACATCCGTCTACTTAAGGTAGAGCGACTGTAAAAAACTCCCGCCATTTCTTCGAAGATCGGTAAAGATCGATAAATGTCGGCTGTGTTCGGAAGAATGTTTTAGATAATTTCAGTTTTTAACTCTGAAAATATTTTTTTATATATCTTACCAAATTCCTTCATATCATAACATTTCCACGGTAAATTCTTAGTTTTATGATAAAATATCAATAAAATGTGAAAATAAATGCAACCGGATGTAAAGGTGTCTTGCCTTCAAAATCGAAAGTAGGCACGAATTACTGGTTTTCGCGACTAAACAGGAAAATGAATCGCGACAAAAAAGGTCGTTTTTCCAGACGGATACGGAATGACCATAAGAGGAAACACATTTCTCATGATCATAATTATACTGAGAATGCTAAAAGTGACAAGGAACATAGAAAATGAAAGACAGTCATTGATTCTTTAGATACTTGACTAACCTTGATATTTATAAGTACGAGTCCTTTACCCATTTCCAAATTTACAGAAAGAAAGATATTAAATAGTATTATTTCACACCTTATAAAATGTAACAAATGAAATGGTCTTCCAGCTTGTACCATGTGATCATCTAGTGTAATCATTATTGGATCTAATCTTATCAGTTAGTCTCTTTTTCATTTTCCGAATCCAAAATATCCATATCAAATCCATATTGTACTCAAACTCTGCCTGTTGCTATTGTATCAGTTACCTCTCTTGCAAATTCGAGACGCTTTTTAAAGTTCTGTATCCCCAAGTTGCCTTATTACCTTGACTGTGAGAGTGTTTTCTTTAATGTGTTTTCTGCTTAAAAAATGCTGGTGTGAAAGAGTTCATGATACATTGTTGAGCATAATACTGATTCACTTGGACTCATACATGGCTACAAAACCTATTGGACTCGGCTAGCATCTCGTCCAATATAGGTTTTACAGCTGTGCTTCGTCCAATAGAATTCTGTATTGTACTCAACAATGTATAATAACCCCATAATGTTGTTTCTTTATTATGTAAGGAGACCTCTCATTACTGTCTGTAACCTATTGCAATGTTTATCATAGATTTTTCTTTGACTTGGAACTTTGAAAATGAAAGTGTGCACTAAATTTCAACACAACATCTGTCAATTTTAGCCTCTAGTTGCATTCAGTAATATTAGTTAATAGTAGTTTCAAACTGTATTACTCTTTATAGCTAAATAATACTTCTTACATTCATACCAGTCATTTAAACATTAAATATTTTAAAATTGGTAAGTGAATCCTTCAGTTTTAAACTTGTAACAAAATAATGGCTAAAATAAGGAGAAAAAACTGTTGAAAATATGAGTCATACATGTTACATTTATGTAAATTTTCCAAAAACTACATGGTAAAATATTTTTATCTTCTGTATTTAAGCTGGATATAGTTTATCTGTTAAAAATATGTCCTAAATATTAAGGTAATAATCATATTTTTAATTTTCTGACTCTTTGTTTTCTCTCAAACCAATTTTTACAGTGCTCAGATCATTTGGATTTTTTGCACTCTTCGACAGATTAACAGGTTATGGAAGGTTGTTGTCAACAAAGAAAGATTTACTTTCTCTGTTTTCAAGTTTTGACACCTTTACTGCATCTGTAGAAACCAGTATTGTATTGGTATTTGGAAATTTGGGTGAAATATGGGACTTTGTTATACCCAAGGGTGTCAAATAAACTGAACAAAAGACGAGCTGTGGGGTTGATTCGAAAAAAGTCGTTTATTTCTCTAAAAAGTATGGAAAGCCAACCTAAAATTTTGCAGGTAGATCAGTGAAATGATGCAGATTATGAAAATAAAATGTTAGGTAACATCTGGAAAGGTGCTCATTACAGGTGCGCTACCTTAATACCGGTATGATACAGTGCCAGGCAATGTTAACGGAAATGTTGTTCTATTGTTATACCTTTCCACGTTGATTTATACGACAGTTTTATAATTCTGATCAACAAGTTTTTGCCAGTTTATGACACATTTATCTATCTATATTTTATGCTAACCTTTAGATATTCTTACGATTTTGGTTTTGTGTGTGTGTACCCGTGCGTGTTCAAGACAGATAAAAATTAGTCAGAATTAGATTTGTCTAGCTATCTATTAAATTTTAACAATGCGATAGAATATTTTAGCCAGGCAATGAAAATCATTGGTTATTGTTGGGGTTTTCTCTGGTATTCATTATATCAAACAAATGTGTATAAATTCATACAAAATTCATTTTATGTAATAGTGTGCTGAAACGTTTTGCAGTTGTTTGATTTCAAAAATCTTTCATAAATAAGATCAAAATACATTGCAGTTACAATAGTTTGTATTAATGTTTTCATGTAAAGAGAAGCAAACAATTCCCAGGTGCCATCGAATAAAGTTAAACATTATCCTAAGGCTCCTAGAAATAGATTTGCCGTTCCGAGGTTATGCAATTTGTTTGTAAAATATTAACAGATATGCAAGACTTAAGTATTAGTTGAACCTTCCTTTTTAAAAGTGAAACAGATTGTCCAGTTCCAAATTTTACCAATATTAGCCTTTATCAAAATCCAAAAAATATCTGGAACTTAAAAATAGTAAATCTTCATAATATTACCTGGGATATCGAATTTTATAGTCAATTCTGCGTTAAAATTTTGTGCAGCTACAGTAAATGGGTTAACTGTGTTAGCGCGTGATTAAATGGAAGTACAATAAATGCATCTTTACTACCCTTTGGTCGTAAATTTTTTCGGCTTCGTGACACAAATTGTTTCAAAGATGCAATTAAAAGCCTTGAGAACGATGTTTAGCTTTCGTTCTAGACAGAAAAATTGCTAAATGCTTTTAGTTTTTCTTGACTCACTGGCGTTTATTTTGCATGTAATATGTCATTTTTTAATTAAGACCCAGGTTTAATCAAGTTGCTTTTAACAATCTGAATTGTCAGAAGATACTTTCTTTCTTCAGTTTGTCCGATTGGACTTACAAGAAAGTTTCAACTAACAACAACAATCTTTTACATATATCATATCCTTTCATTGTTGAAGGTTAAAAGAAGACACTTTCACAAAAAAATGTAGTTCGGGTCCCTTTTTATCGGTAAACCCCATTTACTTTCCCCGTCATAGGTACAGAGAAGATCGGGGTTCCCTCTCTGCCCTTACAATATTTTCAGTTGCATAAGTCAATGGTAAACGGAACATTTAAACATATAGATAGATATAAAAACATCAACACTGTAAATGAGGAAAATCAAAATAATTTAAGTTTTAAATTCTATAACAAGGGACTCGATTTTTTTTATGTGTGTGTGTATTACATTTTTCTGTTAGAATTTAGTCACAGAAATCATTAAAAATATCATCAGATCTTAAAAAGTTTGTCAAAGTACAATGATGTTAAAATTACAGAAATGTCAAAAGGTTATCAAATTCAATACACCGCCAAGAACATTTTGAAGTTTTTCATTGTGCCGGCTACACTGTAAAATATAACCGCGGCTTTTAAGTTTTTGTTTTATATAGTTTTTAAAATAATGTATAGTAAGATAATTTAAGCAATGGTCGGAAAATTTGGATTTATAGATAAAATATCTTAACAGAACAAGAAGAAAAAGCGTGACTTCATTTAATCTGTTTGCGTTAATCAAAAATTCCTTTTGATTGTACGGAAGAATAATATTTAGTGTCTCGTTCATCAAGTTTCTTACAGAAATTGTAAAGGTGGTTACTTGAGGACATTCACAAAATAAATGAAAGGTAGTTTCTGCAACATTATTACAATATGAGCATCTATCATTCTGTTGTTTATTTATTTTAAAAAAGAAAGAGTTCGTTGTAAGAATATTGTGATTTATTTTAAATTGAAAATTTCGTAATTTAACTTCGTCTATCATTGTAACATTTTTATATATATTCCTATATTCTTGTTCCGTTATATTACCTATTTTGTTCGTCCATTTTTCATGTTGAACCAAGGTGCCTGTCTCGGCTATTACATCGTAAAAAACTCTTGTACCTTTAGTTGATTTCAATACGTACTTTAAATATGGTCTTAAACACATGCTGTTTTTTTACTCTCTAACTTTTGTTTTAATGCAATTGAAAATTTCGTAATTTAACTTCGTCTATCATCGAAATTTGCAGGTTATACCAAAGGCCATATTAGTTTTCCTTCAAAGTTGCATTATATTGCTCCTATTCCATAGCTGGATCTTTATTTCAAATACTCTAAGGAATTATTGTTTTTGTAATGTAAAGGTTTTCTGCGTTAAAATTTCAGGTTTGTTTGTACAGCTTTTAGTTTGAGACGCAGAATGTCTCTAGGGTACGTTGTCTGCTGAAGTGCCACAATATCCGGAAATACCGACTACAGACTTCTGTCTGAGATATTTAAGTCGATGATAAATACATACTGTTGTTACGTTTGTGTGTGATGTGTTCAAGAAATCACTGTTTATGTTGACAAAAAGTTACGGGAAGACGGAAGCTGACTTAAAAATCAGAAAGATGTGAGTCTTAATACTGGTTCTTCGAACTAGGGACAGTTTAGTAGACTGCCCGCCTGATATGACTTACATTGTAAGAGGTTGTTAAACTGAAGTTAATCCAATTATCACCCGTTTTCAGGCCTAAAATAGAATTTTACGTTGAAAAAATTATCTACGTAAATACAAAGCACATCTTCAGTGCACAGCATTATTTTTTGTAACTCTACAGATTTCTTATTGAAAAAAACCATTTTACTTTTCAAGCGACGGATTGTTGACAAATAAAGGTCCGCGAGAGAGCATATAAAACAGGTGCGCGATGACGTAGTCCAACTATTGGACACATAGGAGCGCGATCTTAGTTGTTAAACCATATTTTTCAGATTTGCTAAAAAAAATCGGTATAATAAAATAAATATCATATAGCTTTGAGTAGGATAGTATAAAGGAAAGTAATATTGTCAACCTTCGGAGAAATACTGTCGCCCTCGGCTTCTCCTCAGGTTGACAATGTCCCACTCAAAGCCGTATGATATTTATATAATGTATATGTTAGATTTTTAAAACATTCTAGCAGATGAAAATTCACTATACAATTGTTTATTGATCAACGATTTCAATATAATTTGAATGCAAGCATTATGTCTAATTTAAATATATGAGGGGTTATATAAAAGGGAGTTAAATCTACAAAAATAAATTCTTGGGACGTTCTATAATATTTCCTGTACTGAGTTAAAATGCAAACTGTTTTAATGATAAAACTATTGTCTACGTTCTTAGAATGACCAAATGAAGAAAATTTAAAATACTATATTTTGAAGTTTAGATGTTGAAATTTAAAACTGTGGTTTTAAGAACGGCTTCAGAAAATGTCGCAGTGCTTTACTGTATCAATTTTAGAATGTTCCTAACTAATGAAGTGATCTTCATTTCAATGATCTGGTGTGTTTTCATATTATTATTACATTTTTTTAATCCAGTGATTTTTATCAACATACTGTATTATCTACCGTTCTAAAAAAATGAGTAGTGCTGTCTTTATTTTTGTATAAGTCGTTTCCAATGAAAAACTATCATTTTAATCATGAATGTTCTAGAAGACAGAAATAGTAAGTAATCAGCGTTTATTAGAACCTCCATTGCTTTACTATACTAGTTATAGAATATTCTAAAATGATGAAATAATGTACCTTAGATTTTTTTCATTCAATGATTACATAACATGAATCATTTACTTTTTAAGTTTAAGACCATTCTATAGAATGAACAAGAAACATGGCAATGCCACGAAACCAGGTTTTCAAAAATGTTGTTCTGATTCTATACTATAGTATGAATTTTGGAATGAAGATTGCTATGAATATTCAAAAGATTATAACATGACATGAAGGAAAAGATAATATTCATGAGAATACATGATAATGAGTAGGATGTAAATTTCGGCTAACAATACTGTCTGCAAGGAGTATACTTAATAATGAGACAACAATTTCTGCACGTCATCTTGATGTGGTAAACATTTGTCTGAAGTTTCATCAAAATTCTTCAAAGGGTTGAAGAGTTACAGAGCGGACAGGATTTTCAATGTTAATGTCACTGTGACCTTGACCTTGGAGCCATCAAAATTCTTCAAAGGGTTGAAGAGTTACAGAGCGGACAGGATTTTCAATGTTAATGTCACTGTGACCTTGACCTTGGAGCCAGCCATGCGGAACATGCGTTCTGCACGTCATCTTGATGTGGTAAACATTTGTCTGAAGTTTCATCAAAATTCTTCAAAGGGTTGAAGAGTTACAGAGCGGACAGGATTTTCAATGTTAATGTCACTGTGACCTTGACCTTGGAGCCAGCCATGCGGAACATGCGTTCTGCACGTCATCTTGATGTGGTAAACATTTGTCTGAAGTTTCATCAAAATTCTTCAAAGGGTTGAAGAGTTACAGAGCGGACAGGATTTTCAATGTTAATGTCACTGTGACCTTGACCTTGGAGCCAGCCATGCGGAACATGCGTTCTGCACGTCATCTTGATGTGGTAAACATTTGTCTGAAGTTTCATCAAAATTCTTCAAAGGGTTGAAGAGTTACAGAGCGGACAGGATTTTCAATGTTAATGTCACTGTGACCTTGACCTTGGAGCCAGCCATGCGGAACATGCGTTCTGCACGTCATCTTGATGTGGTAAACATTTGTCTGAAGTTTCATCAAAATTCTTCAAAGGGTTGAAGAGTTACAGAGCGGACAGGATTTTCAATGTTAATGTCACTGTGACCTTGACCTTGGAGCCAGCCATGCGGAACATGCGTTCTGCACGTCATCTTGATGTGGTAAACATTTGTCTGAAGTTTCATCAAAATTCTTCAAAGGGTTGAAGAGTTACAGAGCGGACAGGATTTTCAATGTTAATGTCACTGTGACCTTGACCTTGGAGCCAGCCATGCGGAACATGCGTTCTGCACGTCATCTTGATGTGGTAAACATTTGTCTGAAGTTTCATCAAAATTCTTCAAAGGGTTGAAGAGTTACAGAGCGGACAGGATTTTCAATGTTAATGTCACTGTGACCTTGACCTTGGAGCCAGCCATGCGGAACATGCGTTCTGCACGTCATCTTGATGTGGTAAACATTTGTCTGAAGTTTCATCAAAATTCTTCAAAGGGTTGAAGAGTTACAGAGCGGACAGGATTTTCAATGTTAATGTCACTGTGACCTTGACCTTGGAGCCAGCCATGCGGAACATGGGTTCTGCACGTCATCTTGATGTGGTAAACATTTGTCTGAAGTTTCATCAAAATTCTTCAAAGGGTTGAAGAGTTACAGAGCGGACAGGATTTTCAATGTTAATGTCACTGTGACCTTGACCTTGGAGCCAGCCATGCGGAACATGCGTTCTGCACGTCATCTTGATGTGGTAAACATTTGTCTGAAGTTTCATCAAAATTCTTCAAAGGGTTGAAGAGTTACAGAGCGGACAGGATTTTCAATGTTAATGTCACTGTGACCTTGACCTTGGAGCCAGCCATGCGGAACATGCGTTCTGCACGTCATCTTGATGTGGTAAACATTTGTCTGAAGTTTCATCAAAATTCTTCAAAGGGTTGAAGAGTTACAGAGCGGACACAATTTCGTTTGACGCCCGCCCATCCGCCCATCCGCCCGCCATACCCCAATCTAATAACCAGGATTTTCAAAATTGAAAACCTGGTTAAAAATGTGTAGGAGAGTATATCGTTGCTTTTTGATACCAGTTTTAATAATGACATTATCTGTATGTATCAATGGTCCTAAGATATCTATATAAGTCTTTGAATGTTCTAAAGAAACATTAAATCATGTTACGATAGTTTTTATATGATTATCTGGTTATATATTGTGTCAATATAAGTCACTTTCCAGAAGTGAGTTGTTCTTCTGTTTGTCCCTTCCCAGAAGTGAGTTGTCTTCTATTTGAACCCTTCTGTTTGAACCTTTCCAGAAGTGAGTTGTTCTTCTATTTGAACCTTTCCAGAAGTGATTTGTTCTTCTATTTGAACCTTTCTAGAAGTGAGTTGTTCTTCTGTTTTAACCTTTCCAGAAGTGAGTTGTTCTTCTATTTGAACCTTTCTAGAAGTGAGTTGTTCTTCTATTTTAACCTTTCCAGAAGTGAGTTGTTCTTCTGTTTTAACCTTTCCAGAAGTGAGTTGTTCTTCTGTTTGAACCTGTGAAACAGAGTATGTGGTTTAACCTATTTTCTGTATCGAATTGAACTGAAAAGGGTAATTTAAGGACATATTTATTTTTAGTTTTTACAACGAATAGTTTTAAATGGAAAAAATAATCGAAGCGTGAAAACAAAACTATTCTCACTGACACTAAATGAAGATAAAGCCATTGTCATTTTGATCTAAGTGAAAAACAGACATTTATCACAATTAACCTAGGATAGTATTAACTTATGCAAGATTTCTTTGTTCGCACAGATCTAATGCAGGGTACTATGCTTATAGCGTCCAGTTAGCGTACTCTGCAAACACGTTCAGGATGCATGTGTAGAACATATCTGTTAATATCATTGAAAGACTTCTAGGCTAAAATATCTCTTATGTCTTGTAAAGAAATGTCGGTATAGTTGGAAAATGTTTTTAAAACATATTAACTGAAATGCGCTGAAGAAGCAATTATGCATTCACAAAAAAGTAGCACGCCAGTAAATTCGTGATACTGTTACAAGTTTTTGAGAGATCATTCAAACATATATTTACATCATTTTATGATCTGTTCTTCCAGTCAGGACATTCGAAATAACAAACAATACTAACATACTTCAATATGTACAAATTTATATATAAATTTATATATATATATATATATATATATATATATATATATATATATATATATATATATATATAATGACATATTACATCGATGTATTTATGGCAGGGCCTTATCAATTAACCCTTCACCTGCTGAATTTCAATAATAGACTGGTCTAGCTTCGACCATGTAGCAGTCCATCGCACCAATTAGGGATATCAAGATGAAAATGTTAATTTAAGCAGCCAGCAGTGTAGAGCTCGGCCAGGCTGCATGGGTGTGAAGGCCGGCCCGGCTCCAGACTGGTGGCAGAGCCCATGAACACATGGTTCCAGCATGAGAAGGGTTAAGGCCCTGATTATGGGTTGATTTCCAACAACAACAGAAAAAGGAAACAATACCGCAGCATAGAAGCGACAGTGTACATAAGAGTAGACATTCAACCACAACAAGGAAAAAACAAAGACGAGAAAAAACACTCTTTATGCATTACTGAGCCCGATATGATAGTATTACGCTGTCTGCTAAAAAAGAAGAGGGCATAATACTGATTCCTGATCCGCACTTGTACGTTATCACAGTGTATGATTTTCGGTAAACACGTAATTGTCAGAAAACCAGGTCAACGAGGTTGTTTGTTTTGGGGTTTAACGCCGTCTTCAACATATAGGTTATATCTCGGCGGTCAGTCTACCTAACCGGTTTTCCTGGATAACTAACCAGTAATTGCCAATTTTTCTGCAAGTGACTGACTACTGTTCCTACATGTTCTACTCTGAATCAGCGGTGAGAGACAAATGAACATTAGACTCAATGTCTGAGATCAGTTGTCACGGAGAAATTTGCCCTGCCAAGGGGTCGAACCAACGACCGATGGATTACTAATCCAGTGCTCTACCTATTGAGCTAAGCGGGCGGGCTAGACACCGAAGTTGGTCACCATGTGGTGTAAATAGTGAATGAATAGAAGGATTATAAAAAGGTAAGTTTCGATTATTTCATTCATAACATTGCATGTTTACTATTTAATCCATTGAATGGGATCACGTGTCTACTAGACAGTGTACCAAGGAGGCATAGTAAAACGTTTACAGTAAATAAACATTTATGAACATGTCATTCATGATCATTAACTACACATTCAACATGAACATGTATAAATATATACATATGTCATTATAAATAAAATTTACTGATTAATTATTAGGTAAAGAATAAATAATCAGTTATGCTGGGATGGTCAAGTTTAGCATGGATAAACAGCATAGATTATAATATAGACACTGTAAATGTTAACAAAGTCATCATTATGCAATGTCAGGAGAGTACTGGTATACATTGATATATATTTTTTAAATGAAATCTACATGGCCACAATCTCAGGTTTTGTAATCATCTAAACTTATTCATTATCAATGCGGCAAATTTACTTTTTAAAAAAAATATCATTGCTTGACTGCGTCAGTATTTTAAATGACAGGGTATGTATAGGTACATTTGTAACGGGTAGTTAACAATGAATCTCTTTCTGTTGCTAATTAAATTCCGTCATAGGCTGGAGATTTCCGTTATCGTTCGTGAAAAAATACCTTTTAGCCATATTCTTGGACTTGAGCAACGCGTTCGATAAATTATGGAACGGCGGTGCCGTCACTTATCTGTACTCGTGTGGGATAAGAGGAAGACTAATCAAGTGGATTCATAAGTTCCTAGGCACCAGAAAAATACAAGTCCGGTTTAATGGTCACGACTCCGATATAGTCGAAACAGTCAACGGTTGCCCACAAGGATCTGTATTATCACCGATAATTTTTGGTCTGATGATGAATACTTTTTCGGAAACAATAGAACAAACAAATAACCAAAACCCTACACTCAATTCCGAAATCTCGCAATTCGTCGACGATTCAGCAGCATGGGTAGTTTCGCGTAAACCAATAGAAGCCGTCAAAAATAGCGCAAATAGTTCTGGATTCAGTAGAAGTATGGAGTAAAAAATGGGGATTTATTATCAACCCTAATAAGACACAAGTATTATTAATTAGATCTAGGGGTCGACCCAACCCCACGCTAGAAGAAAACTTTCCCAAACTACAACTTTGCAACCAAGAACTAGAATTTGCTAGGGTAGCTAAATTCTTGGGTATGTATTTTGATGAAAATCTATCATGGAAAAATCACATACATAACCTGGTCAAAAGATGTCAAAACGACTTAAACTTACTAAGATGTATTAGAGGAAAAGACTGGGGGGTCAACAAAAAACAATTAAAAAACATATACCAAGCTTTAATCCTCAGCAAAATAAATTACGGAAGCCCCGCCTATGCATCTGCGTGTAATACTGAATTAGAAAAATTACAAAACATACAAAATAAAGCGCTCAGAATCATTACCGGCTGCTATAAGAATACGCGAACTCTACCACTACATGTTGAAACATCAACATTAACTCTAGATCTACAACGCGAACTATCAATGTTAAAATACTGGGCTAGAAGTTTTAGACTGGGGCACTCACTTCCGGTCAACAATCAAATTACGGATCATCCCACATTCAAGTTCCTGGCGCCACGCTTAAAAACTTTTAAGCTACCGTACACACAGGAAATACGGAAACTTGTCAAAGAATATAAACTAGATAATACGCAAGTTCAACCGCCAAAATACGTAAACAAATCAAAATTCGAAAAACCGGAAGTTGATTTACATCTTGTAGGTAAAATTAACAAAAATGACGAAGGGAAACAAAATCTAATCATTGCCCAATCATTCATGTGTAAATGATTCTACACATTTAGGTCACTGTGACCTTGACCTTTGACATACTGACCCCACAATGCATATGGTTCATCCACTCAATGTGTGCAATCAGTTATCACGACATGAAGTCTCTACAACAAATGATTGTCAAGGTACATAGCAGAAATGGTTTTCAATGTTAAGGTCTATGTGACCTTGACCTTTGAGCTATTGACTCCAAAATCAATAGGGGTCATCCACTCAATGTGGGCAATAATCACATGACCCGGGTGTAAAAAGTCCATGCTTTTCCAGGAATTTCCATGGAAAATAAGAGGCTGGAGTATTGGAACAAAATTTTCCAGCTTTTTCCAGGCTGAGGCTGAAAAAAAAAATGGGCTGGAAAAACAGGGAAATTACAAGGAACATTTTCCATGCTACATGGAATATTTTCCATGTTTTCCATGGAAAAGCATGGACTTTATTCCATGCTTTTCCATGTACATGGAGTATTGGAACGAAAGTATGGATTTTTTTCCAGGGTATTCCATGTGTCTGCCAACCATAGAGGCTGGACTTTTCACCACGGTAAACAGTCCAGCCTTGACAGTATAACATGGAAAAATATCCAGCCTAATTCCAGCATCCCTGAATGATTTTTTTAAAATGTAAAATACAAGGAAAGTGAAAGCCTAGTAACCATTTTTCATAATACAGATTCATCTGATGTATATAATTATGATGTGTTTCACCAGTCTACACTGTACTCCTACTTAATATGATAGTGAAAAAAAAGAATTTTTACTTGGATAAATAGCTATATTTGCCAACAAAAACATCTGCGAAGTACAGTTCAGCAATCGAGCACACAAAATATCATCACACTATTTTTTTAAGCTGAATGATTGAATCACAAAAATTCTGGAAACAACAACAATTATTACTATAGTTTGTCCTCTGTATCCAATGTCTGAGTAGCTGAACACAAGAAGTAAATTAAAGTTTGAGAAAAAAACAACAACAGGATCTTGGTTTACTTTCACAAAAGTCATTCAGTTATCTTTTCTTCTTGGCCTTTCTGCCTGACACTGACTCAATATATCTTCTTCATTAATTCTGAAATACAAAACAAAACATTTTAGCCATATTTACTGACTCTTTCAATAGAAATTTTCTTATTAAACATTTTAATTATGTATCATATGTGTTTGTATCAGTGGAACAATTTCTAATTCCATCATCCAATATAACAAAATGTTTTGAGTGATAACCATCCTAAAGACAGTGTAGTTATTCTTAGTTGAATAGTAGTTATTTTGTTGGATGGTAAGAAAAAGGCTCCATCTACTCATTAAGTCATTTTCAAAAGAATACCTTCCAGGGCTTTTACAATTAAATAGAAATTAACAGAAACAAAAAACTTTAAAAAACATCCATGTACACACTGACAACCTGCCTTTGACAACACTTTGACTTAGTTTTCAAAGAATTCAAGCTATAAACGATAAATAAAACTTTTTTAAAAATTCCCTCTTGATTTTTAAAATCCAATTTTTTCATGAAAGACAAAAGGGTGTCCTTTATATCAAATAAATAGTGAATACTGATCAGTGCCATGAAGTTCCACACACAAAATTAACACAAGTTCTGTAACAAAAGAAATTCGAGGCTAAAATGTAAACATTTGTAAATACTTAAAAGGTCTGTGGGCCAAGAATAGGCATGTTTTTCTGTGTTAAATAGATTTTGATACGTAGATTACAATAAACACAATAAAAAAGTGTATTTTATATAGTTCATACACACAATATGTACGTAAATTCAAATCATATTACAAGAATCACAGCTAAATATCGCTATCATGAACTATCAACAATCTACATAGGGATATAAGTATGTCACTTCCGGTTTGAGATCGCACCTGCATAACAGTTAGCAACTCTTACGTCTGTGTGATACCTGACTTTGTATGGGTAATATTAAGGCAATTACCGATAATTTAATGCTTAAATTATGAAAAATAATCTTACTTAAGTTTGTTCTACACGATCAAATATAAAAATTAGTACGTAAATATGATGACCACTCACCTTTAAATATAAAACAGATACCTTACAGTAACTTACCATGTTGATCCAATGCTATGAGGATGTAAATTTCTGGTCATAACACCAGCATTCTTCATACAATCATTGTGACTTCTTTTTTGCACCCCCCGAATCTTCTAGACAATCAGTCAGTTTTGTCTGTAGTACAAATATAAATTTTAAATATTTCAGCTCACATCCTCTTCTCTTGACACTTTATAAACATAATTCAGAAATAAAAGCAATAAAAACTCAAGTCAAGTTGAGGATAAAATAAAACATGTCTGTTCACAATTTTATTTTACCCAGGTGAACATGAATGTGAAATTTTAACAAAATTAGAACTAAATTAAACCAAATGAACCACTATTATAAACAGTAAAACTAAAAGTAGAAATCCTATTTTTAAAGAAAGATTACACAAATGTTTGTAAACAATTCTGATCTTCATGACTAATGTACTTAACTTGCCTTTTGCTTGTGATGGAATATTGTTTTCAATTGCATGCCATGCTCTAATGGTATTTACCCTCCATGAAATACAGACACAATACATTTTCTGAAGAGAAAAAATTAGAGCTCATTATCATTTTCTTAACTTAATGTTTTTCATGTTCATAAACATTTTTTTCTAAATTACTTAAAACAATCAAACAAGACTAAAAGAAAATTCATTACACCTTAAACTGGTTAATTATCTTAGTTAAAAGAAAAAACAACAGACATCTCTAACCAGTTAATCTGGAAGCATGTAACGTTTCGCCATCGAAGTGCGAATCGTCTTTGGGACGAATCGTTATATTTCCGAGATTGAAATCGATATTATAATCGTTGTTAAATGATAATAATTTTTGCAAACACGGAAAGAAATTAAGAAAGATACATAAAACTTACCGAATCCCAGTACTCATCCTGCATTTCTGCATCTGTAACGTACATAATTTAAGTCTTCTCATTGTTTGCGTTTTACTCTAGTCTACTCGACGAGGATTTCAAATGTAGCGGAAGTAGGGTCACAGGTCAAGCGGGTCAAAATTGCACATGGTTATTTTCATACGCGGATACAAAATGTTTACAGAAAAAATATTTAATGTACGAAATCAATATGTAGAAGGTTAAACATAATATTATATATTCACGTTTCATAAGTAAGGACAATTTAGACGTATTATTCGCCTTGACTTTACGGGACTATTTCTCGGCATACGTTAAGTATTACAGCTTACCTTATCCAATCATCTTTCGAATTACCGATTTTATTGATTTTCACGCGGGAGGTCACACTAAAATCCGCATTGTTTTTACACAATATGTGATTCTAAAGAGACTTGTTTATTCTCTTGCAACGTAAAATAAAAAAAATCTTTCTTGTAAAGAAAAAACTTTTTTCAATATTTTTTAGGTGATAGCACAGGCACTAGAAAGAATATGTAGTATATATGCGTACATAGGTAAATTAAATTGATTGTGTCTAGTGCCTGTGGGTGATAGTTAACTCAAGCAAATAAATGATTTAACCAGAGATATAAATTTCCTTTGCTTCTTATCATGTGCAAGGTGCAACCCCATCATGATAATTAGTGCCTGAATGATTGAATCAAAGACTTTAATTAATTTATATTTAAAATTAAAGTCTGTAATTAAATGGATATTATTTCATTGTACAATAAATTCATGTACATTTATTTAAATAATAATACTGTATTTACTAACAATTCATTTACTTTTTTAGCACTGACATTTTTTTCTGAGATACTCTTTTACAACTACAATGAAATGTTAAAAGTGTCAAAGTTCAAATAATTTACAGTAACTTGCATTAAAATAAATGATGATTTTATATCTCTTTGTAAATTTACAATATAGAGCTGAATATATAAAGTCAGATTTCTTGTAATTTTTACAAGTTTTTTCCAGCATACTTAGAGAAAGTTTAACACATTTCCAGCATCAAAAAAATCAAAGTTTTAATTTCCATGCTGCATCGTAGTAAAGTCCATGGTTTTCCAGTCTTTTACCACAAATGACCAGCCAGTTTCCAGCCTATTCCAGCCATGCTGGAAATGGCTGGACCAAAAAAGTCCATAGAGCATGGAAAAAATGCTGCATTCTCCATGAATTTCCATGCTTTTCCATAGTTTTCCAGGGTTTGCCAGCCTCTTTTCCAGGCTTACCCTGGAAAATCTACACCCGGGGAAGGTAAAAGACTGTAGGCCAAAGAGTACTCAGGTTATCCTCCAGAAACCAAATTGCTAACGGACGGACGGAAGCCCTGGACCATAACATAATATACCCCCTTCGAGCATATAAAAACATCCCCCTGACAACTTTGTTGTGCGAGGTGGGGGAGGGGGAGGGGTATAAAAACAACAAACAATGAAATAATCAATAAAAAGTCCAGCTATGATGGGTTCTCAACAATAAATTATTTCAAAACCAACTGATAAAAATCAACTGATTATAATAATTAAGTTATATGTACAAATGTAACTTAAAATGCAATTTATACGACAGGTTGTTGCTGTTGTCTGGTTGGTCAATGTCACATTTTCTCCCAATTTAAAGGGTGCAGCAGTTTAAAAATGATTTTGGAGTTTATTTGTAAGTCAGATTGTTAGGGTTCAACTGACTGTTGACTTTGTTGTGACGATGATTGTTGTAGACATGCTTGTATCCCCTCATCAATGTCATTATGTTTAGTCTGATTGTCCTTGCACAACAGTAGGCGATTTGAAGGGTAGCCTGCAATTAGATAAATAATAATCTAATATTAGTATTATGGCATCATCTTCACATTTGATTTAATTTTATTATTTATATTTTTTTTTTTTTAATTTAATTTCAGCTTTTCAATTTTACTTTATTTATATCTATTGCCATTAAAACATTTGACCATCAGTTCTGGATATTATTATTATATTGTATTATTGTGATACATTAAACTATACAATAAATTGCAATAAACTATTTCTGTCAAAGAAACTTTTTTCTCAGATATTCCTTTACTTTTCACAAAACATCCTCATAAATTTATACACATACTGGTATTTACAAATTCAAATTCAATTGTTTTACCATCATTCAGATTATCTGGTTGTTTTTGTCCTAATTCTATCTCAATCATTGTTTCAGTTTCTGCTTCTCCGTTGACAACTGCAAAGAAATGTATTCAGAATAAAGCAAAGGTAAAGTGTATCATTGATAAAGCATTTAAGGCATTCATTCAAGGCTCATAGTCATGTTGATAAAGTTTTATTTTGTTTTCCAATCAATTACAGAATTTTCTCAGTGAAATAAAATTGATAATCCACTGTTTTAAAACTATGGAATACCATTTTTTTTTCACTGTTTTTGCCAAACTACTGTTTTAAAATTATTACCACCCTTTGTTACATTTGTCACAAGTTCTACACACCAGTCCCATAATTTCATATCCGGGAACTCCAGCTCGTCTCACATACAAGAGAATCAGGCAGGTAATTGATTCTGACAGTGATTAAGTAATTTAGAATACAGAAATAAATCCAACTTTCCATAGTTTTACAAGATGGCGGACTTTTGAATCGAATGACAGCTGATTCTGATTGGTGTGTGTATTACTTTGCCATTCATGGCGAGACAAAGACTTATATAATAATTTGTTTCATTTGACAATTCTGTAATTTAAATAAAGCTAATTGTTTTTTTTTTCAGTTTCTTTAGATGATAAACATAGATGAGATGTTTCAGATACTTGTATCTGAAATAAATGTAAGAACTATTTTCTATTGCTTTATAAATAAAGATTGGAAACAAGAGTAACAAAGTTACGCCTAAGGAAAGTTTTACATGAAGCACACAATTGTATTATTTCAAATGTCTGAGGTATGGATCTGGACTTTCAGTGCAAAATTTGATAAATGCTAGATCTGCACATGCAATAAACATGGGTTTGCGCATAACATTATGGTGAACATTTGTGCAAATTTATTTCAAACTCCTTTGATGAATGGAAACATTGTGGACTGGACACAAAACAGACCTTATAACTACCATGTTAAACTTTGACCTCAAAGTGTTACCTTGAACTTGGAGCAAGGGGTCTGGGTTTTGCGCATGATACATCGTCTTATTATGGTGAACATTTGTGCCAAGTTATTTCAAAATCCCTTGATGAATGGCTGAGTTATGGACCAGACACGAAGTGTGACAGACGAACAAACGAACGTGCTAACATTTGGATATTCAGGTAGCTACTCATTGTTCTCCCCATTGTTCTTTTAGCCAAATAACAGATTTAAGCCACATAATAACTTTACAGAATGAATAGCACCAAAGTAAATTTACTGTTACCTTCTGTTCCCGAAGCACACTTTAGTATCGGATGGACAGACGGACGGAGCCCATTTCTATATCCCTTTTTTTTCTTCGAAAAAGGCGGGGACAATAAAATACATTAACTCCTGTGTATGCGTCTATAGACATACATCTGTGCAGTTTTTTTTTAAACTGAAAATAAGTACATTAAAGGAGATAATTTGAAAATTATTTAAGATGGAGTTATGGTTCTCTTGCAGTGTACGTTCTCTTTCTGTTATCTATTTATATTTTAAGTTTCACTGGAATTTATCTAATACTTTGGGACTTATTCTCTGGACAAGGAAAATACAGACCATGTTAACATTTGACCTCTAATTGGGACCTTGACCTTGGTGGTAGGAGTCTGGCTTTTGCGCATGACACGTTGCTTTAATATGCTGAATATTTGTGCTAACATTTTTTTCAAAATCCTTTGATGAATGGAAAAGTTGTGGACCGGACACAAAACAAACCCTATAACAAACCATGTTGAGATTTGATCTGAAAGTGTGACCTTGACCTTGGACGTAAGGGTCTGGGTGTTGTACATGACACCTTGACTTATTATAGTGAAAATTTGTGCCAAGTTATTTCAAAAACCCTTGATGAATGGCTGAGTTATGGACCGGACACAAAGCGTGATGAACGGACAGTAGGAACAGACTAACAGACAGACGGAGCCCATTTCTATATCCCCTTTTTTTCTTTGAAAAGGCGGGGGACAATAAAGCGCTTTTATTTGGGGCGCTGCACTGGGAACAAGAAATTCTAAGTTTTAGTTTGTCAAGGTAACAGTTTTGTGACAAACAAACAGTCAGACCAAAAACAATATGCTCTCCCTCCGTGGGCATAAAAAACACTGCAATAAAATATAACTAAAGCTATCACTGAATGTGATCAATACCCCCACAGTGCCACATTGTCAGAGGTCAAAGCGGAAAATATATAAAGGTGAACTAAACAAGAGGGTCATGATGGCCCTGGATCGCTTACCTGAGTACTTTGGCTGTAGGTTTAATGCTAAGCAGTATTTCATTTTTTAATTGAAAATATGTAAGTGCCTTCAAACCAAATATGTAAAATATCAGTCAATAAATAAAGGCTCTATGACAGAAAGTAGAAATATCTATTATAAGCTATGGTGACCTTGACCTTGACTCAGTGACCTCAAACCCTACCAATGGGTAGACGTCCATGCAAGGAACCTATATACTGAACATCAAAGATATTGGTCTATAAATGAAGGCTCTATGAGGTACAGTAGATAAATCTATTTTTAGCCTCCATGACCTTTAACCTAATCTAATAATTTCAAAAAGCTTGATAAAGCTTGTTTCATGCCAAATTTTACAATTCTAGGCCTTGTGGTTTCAGACAAGAAGATTTTTAAAGATTTTCTTCTATACTGTTATTTAAAACTTATGAATCTCGGGCGGGGCCAATAGTGACCCCAGTGATATTTTTCAAACAAACTAGGTAGAGGTCTACTAGACAATATTGCATACCAAATATCTAAGCTGTAGGCATTGAGGTTTCAAGTAGGAAGATTTTTAAAGATTGCCTTTTTTACATATTAAGGGCCCCCGGGGCGGGGCAATTTTGATCCCGGGGCCAACATATAAACAATACTGGTAAAGGTTCTCAACACAATACTCCACACCAAATATCTAAGGTCTAGTCCAATTAGTTTCGGAGAAAAATGATTTTTCATGTTTTTCCTATATAATTATGTAAACCAAGAGAACCCTGGGGTGTGGCCAATTTTGACCCAGGGGACATAATTTGAACAAACTTGATAGACATCCACTAGACAATGCTGCACACGAATATCTAAACTCTATGCCTTGCGGTTTCTGACAATAAGATTTTTTAAAGTTTTTCCTATATAACTCTATGTAAAACATATGACCCCCGGGGCTGGGCCATTTTTGACCCAGGAGCCATCATTTGAACAAACTTGGTAGAGGTCAACTGGACAATGCTGCACACCAAATATCTAAACTCTAGGCCTTGTGTTTTCAGACAAGAAGATTTTTAAAGTTTTTCCTATATAATTCTATGTAAAACTAGTGACCCCTGGGGCTGGGCCATTTTTGACCCAGGGGTCATGATTTGAACAAACTTGGTAAAGGTCTACCTGATGATGCTTCATACCAAATATCTAAGCTCCAGGCCTTGTAGTTCTGGAGAAAAAGATTTTTAAAGTTCCAACTTTGAAAATCTATTTTTAGCTCCTGTGGCCTAGAAATGCATTGTACCTGAACCATTTGAACAATTTTGGTAAAGCTTCATGCAAGTAACATTCCTGCCAAGTTTCAGCAAGATTGGCCCAGCAGTTCAGGAGAAGAAGTTGTTTGAAGGAAAAGTTGACGACGCACGGACGGACGACGGACATCAGGCGATCACAAAAGCTCGCCTTGAGCACTTTGTGCTCAGGTGAGCTAATAAACAAACTAGAGTTATAGGCTTTGTGTACCAAACTTCCTCACAAAATTTTCTACAAAATTTTTCTATCAAAATGATTAAGCTTGACACATCATTATCATTTAGGCATCACTTGAAAAATCACTTGAGATGAGTGACCTCTATGAGTGACCTTAACCTTTGAGTTATGCAGCTGGGAGTTGTATGTGATACATGGCCTCAATGTGTTTAACATTTGTGTCAACTTATTTCAAAATCCTTTCCTGCATGACAAAGTTACGGCCGGAACAAGAAGTGGGCAGACCGACCAAGCAGCATTTTGATTCCTGAATACCCACCCAAACTCTGTGAGGGCATAAAAAAGAAGATATTTAATAAACATGGCCAGGTATGTTGTGCTGCACTTTCTATCACTTCATCAATCTATTATGTTGAATATCAAGCATATACGTTGAAAAGTTTTTAAGTAATTCTTAGAATAAGCATCATTAAAATATTATGTCACCTAAGGTCAAAGTTGAAACCTGCATGCATGATAGTAAGTATGATTCAAATTCGATCCTGTAGATGCAAAAGAAGAAAACAGGTCAGTGTGCCAAGGTTAATGTCAGCTAAGGATAAGTTGAAAATTTGAAATCTACATCTAACATTATAAGAATAGTTCAAATTTCATACTTCAGCTTCAAAATCAAAAGAATTTGAACAATGTTGGTCACTAGACCATTCTTCATGCAAACTATTTTTTTTAAATGTATACAATATACATGTTAAAAAATTTCAAAGTTGTACATCAAACAGCAAAAAAGTAGGTCACTAGGTCAGAGATAATTCGACACCTGAAACTGTGCACTTGGTCCAAATTTCATAACTGTATGGAAACAAGAGGGCCATGATTGCTCTAGATCGCTCACCTGAGTATTTTGGCTGTAGGTTTGCAGTTAGCAGTATTTCATGTTTTAATTGAAAATATGTAAGTAATGTAAATATAAATATGTAAATATGTAAAATTTCAGTCAATAAATAAAGGCTCTATGACAGAAAGTAGAAATATCGATCATAAGCTATGGTGAGCCTGTCCTTGACCCAGTGACCTAAAACCCTATCCATGCGTAGAAGTCCATGCAAGGATCCTATATACCGAATATCAAAGATATTGGTCTTTAAATCAAGGCTCTATGAGTATAATATATAAACCTATTTTTAGCCTCGGTGACCTTTAACCTAATCTAATAATTCGAAAAAGCTTGATAAAGCTTGTTTCATATTAAATCTTAGATCTCAGGGCCTTAATTGTGTTTTCAGACAAGAAGATTTTTAAAGTTTTACTAAATAAGCCTATGTAAAATCAAATGACCCCTGGGTAGGGGCCAAATTTGACCCCAGAGGCATAATTTGAAAAAACGTGGTAGAGGTCCACACGTACAATGCTACGTACCAAGACTTAAGGCTCAGGGCCTTGTGGTTTCAGACAAGAAGATTTTTAAAGTTTCACTATATAAGCCTATGTAAAATCAATTGACCCCCGGGGCAGGGCCAAATTTGACCCCAGGTGTATAATTTGAACAGAGTTGGTAGAGGTTCACAAGACAATGCTACATACCAAATCTTAAGGCTCAGGTCCTTGTGGTTTCAGACAAGAAGATTTTCAAAGTTTTCCCTATGTAAAACTAGAACTGTGTCCATATGACACGGATGCCCCCACTATGCATAAGTGCTCATAAACAAGAGCATGTATATTCTGTATGTAAGATTTAGGTGGGGAACAATTTTTTTCTGTAGTTGCAAATGAATTGAGGTGTTTTGTATATTATTAATGCTGTCCTTATATTTCAAAATTAGATATTTTATACTGAAACAAGGGCTGTCGGATGGACAGCACGCTTGACTATTCTTAGTGCTTGAAGGTATAATAAAAGCCTGAAATTAAAGATTTTTCAAAGTCTTAAAAGGGGAATAACTAATAAAAATGCTTAACAGAGTTATGGGCCTTGATGGAATGACACAGTCTACGGCCAAGTTTGAACCAAATATCTGCAGTAGAAAGGGGAGAAATAGTGAAAATGAGAAGCTTGCCCTAAAACTTTAACCCGATAGCCACACCGCAAGTACAATAGACCTCCTTATTCTTTGAATAGTCAACATAAAAATGTTGTAAATATTTATGTACTATGAGGAATCACATTAGCGAAGACGAAGAAAGAGACACACAAGTAATTACATGTTGCTGATATTAAAGTAAGCAGGTAAAAATTAAACAAGAGGGTCCATGGGACCCTGGGTTGCTCACCTGCCAACAACTGCTCAATGGTTGCAAGAGTCAGTGGATGCAAATACAATTGCCAATTGACTCAAAAGGTGCAGGCAATTATGACCATGGGGTCATCTTTGGTAGAGTTTCACTAGATGTCGTGCATCATCAGGATTGGTAAAGCACAACGTGGACTATAATGGACTGAGCCTCATAAAAAATATATCAGGCACGTATACACATGATACCTAACATGTTTAAAGTTTCAAAGCAGTATCTTGAAAAATGTAGAAGTTTGTGCCGCGGAATTTTTTAAAAAATCCTGCCGTTATACAAAAAACTAGGTTGCTGTGAACTGAATGTTGGAACACCATTCCAAACAGGGATTATGTACATGACACATGTTCACTCTCTTGCCAATTCTGCTAATTATTTTAAAATCCAACCATAGATGCAAAAAATAGTTCAGAGGGTTGCTGTGACATGGATCTTGGAAGGAGGAATAGGGTTTCGAGTGTAACACATACTTATTTTAATTTTTGGTTGTAAGGGTTGCAGAGACTTTCAGTCTTTAAGTAATGTTATTTATAATTCTAGAACTTTTATTAAAATAAAATGTACACAATTATAAAGAAAAAGATTCATAACAGAAAAAATGTGTGAATGCAATCTTTAATAAAATAGAACAATATTAGCCCTTCAAAATTATTTTTCCCTGACTTTTCACTAACTTTTCTGGATTTTTATATTTCACTGACCAATTTTCAAAATTCCCTGACAATTCACTGACCTTGAAAAAAAATCAAATTTCCCTGACTTTTCAAGTCCCCTGGCAACCCTGCAAGATCTTATATTAACTCAAGTATTCTACAAGTCTGATTAAATTCAAATCAAAAATGAAGCTGCTATTGTGCAGACAAGGTCTAAAAAGTTAATTTTGGCACTTTCAGGGGCCATAACTCTGGAACCAATAATGCAATATGGCAATTTGAAGAAAGGAACCAAGATCTTATGGTAATGAAAGTGAAGATCAGACCAAAATTAAGACCACTAGAGTGCAGAAAAACTTTTATCATAACTTGACCTAGTAACCTAAATTTTAAAGTCACATGACCCAGTTTCAAACTTGACCTAGATATCATCGAGATAAACATTCTGACAAAGCTTGAAAAGATCGGAGCAGAATTAAGACTACTACAGTGCGGACAAGCTTTTTCTATAATTTGACCTAGTGACCTAGTTTTCAAGGTCACATTACCCAGTTTCGAACCTGACCTAGATATCATTGAGATACACATTCTGACAAAGTTTGAAGAAGATTGGATCAAAATTAAGACTGCTAGACTGCGGACAAGCTTTTTCTATAATTTGACCTTGTGACCTAGTTTTGAAGGTCACATGACCCAGTTTCGAACTTGATCTTGATATCATTGAGATTAACATTTTGACCAAGTTTGAAGAAGATCGGACCAAAATTAAGACCGCTACAGTGCGGACAAGCTTTTTCTATAATTTGACCTAGTGACCTAGTTTTAAGGGTGAGATGACCCAGTTATGAACTTGACATAGATATCATTGAAATAAACATTCTGATTAAGTTTAAAGAAGATCGCACTAAAATTAAGACCGCTAGAGCGCAGACAACAATTGTGAATGGACGACGGACGGACGGACGAAAGGCGATCACAAAAGCTCACCCTGTCACTATGTGACAGGTGAGCTAAAAATGTTACACATGAAAGTTAACTACAGATTAAAGTATAGAAACCCCAGGTGTGTCAGGTCCCGTAAATACGCTGGGGGCATAAAAACCAACAAAGGGCCATAATTCCGTAAAATTTGGTCGAAGCAAAAATTCCTTCCTTTACTATCATCTACACATTAAGGTTGTTCATCCCTGAAAGTTTAAGCAAAATATGCCATCCGGTTTATGAGGAGTTACGTTCACAAAATTTCGGGACGTACGTACAGATGTACGGTCGTATTATCGTACGGTCGTACGGACTGACGGACAAGTGCAACGCTATATGCTCCCACTTTGTGGGGGCATAAAAAGTTGACCCCCGGGGTGGGGCCAAATTTGACCCCAGGGGCAAGGAATATCCCAGGCAAGTTTAATCAATAAATGAAAACACTACGGGGAAAAGTACAAAAACCTATTTTTAGCCTCGGTGACCTTGACCCAGGTAAATGGCAGAGATTCATGCAAGGTGCTTATATACCAAATATCTAAGATATCTGTCTATAATTTACAGCTCTATCATGAAAGTTGAAAAGACTTAATGACAAAGGGGCAGGGCCAATATATGAACAAACTTGGCAGAGGTCTATAAGGCTGTGTTACACAACAAATATCTTAACATTAGTCCAATGCTTTTTGCAAAATTTTAGAACTGTGGGCCTTGTGGTTTCAGAGAAGGACTATCTTAAAGTTTTTCCTATATATTTTAATGTAAAACATCTGATCCCTAGGGTGTGGCCAATTCTGACCCCAAGAACATAATTTGAACAATTTTGGACCTCTAGATGATACATCATGCCAAATATCTAAATTCTGTGTCTTGTTGTTTCAGAAATTTTGTAACTGATTTTTTCTTTTGGTTGTCACAGCAACTAGAGTTCAGCATGGAACTGGATTCTCTGAACAACTTTGGTAGAGCTCCAAGCAAGAAGCCATTTCGTTTGAATTAAAATGTTGATGCAAGAATGCACGCACTAACGCATTCAATGGAACATTTCGAGGAAGTTTTATTAAATTTGGGCTGGTTGGTTCAGATGAAATGTCATTCGAAATAATTGTGAATAATGGACACTGACGGACGATGGACATTAATTGATCTTTAAAGCTCATCATGAGTACTATGTTGAGTGAAAACTGTGTAAAAATTCAACATTTATGGTCAACATATGGTTTCCATGATCATAAGAACAAATTAATCTTCTAAAAGACAAAGTTTAACCTCCACTCAGTCAATTCTTACATGTATGTACATTTATATATCTTTTCTACTTCAATGATAACCTTACCACTTGCAGATGTTCCTTTTGTGTTTGTACCACTGTAGCAGGTGTAGATATAAGCAATGATTCCTACAATACCTATAGCAGGAACATATCCCAACAAGAAAAACATACATTGGTTCCTTTTCAAATCTGTAAAATGTGGTTTCTTTTTTCCTGCAAAAACAGTTTACAGTCAACCATATTATTGATTTCATTTCTAAAATGACAACAGGTTCTCACAGGAATACCAAAATTCAATATATATTAACTTCCATTAATTGCTATCTCTTTCTCCTCCTCATTTAAGGTTATCTTACAAAAAAATATGGAAAGCTTTCACAACAAATCTGATTGATTCTTTACAGAGGAACAAACTCACTGAGTTCATATCCTCTGCATACTACATGTATTTAATTAAATGATATACATGTATATTGAAATAAACCTTACTATCAATAGTTAGGTATAAGTACTGAACTGAGCTTGAAATTATGTTTAACTTAAGGAAAGAAATACTTATGAAAAGCAATTACTGGAAGAAATAATTCTCAATGAACAAAATCTGACAATTGATAATAAAGAAGAACTTTTAAAATTACAAAATGAATTGACTGAAATAAGATGCAACAAAATAAAAGGTGCTATGATTAGATCAAGGTCACAATGGAGCTAGAAATTATGGAAACAACTTTTCTGACAAATGTCCAGGATATTTGGATTGAAATTGTTACCTCAAGAGTGTTAAGGTTTTTCCATATTTCGGCTCTCTGACCTAGTTTTTGAACCTAGATGACCCATATTTGACCCTGAGCTAGAAATCATCAAAAAAACCTGTCTGACAAATATCCAGAATATTTGGACTGAAAATGCTACCTCTTGAGTGTTAAAAAGGTTTTTACATATTTGGGCTCTGTGACTTAATTTTTGATATCCCTGATACCCATATTCGAACTTGAGCTAGAAATCATAGAAGCAACCTTTCTGACAAATTTCCAGAAAATTTGGACTGAAAATGTTACCTCTAGAGTGTTCACAAGGTTTTAAAACATTTTGGGTCTGTGACCTAGTTTTTGATCCCAGATGACCCATATTTGAATATGAGCTAGAAATAATTGAAACAACCTTTCTGAAAAAATTTCCAGAATATTTGGACTGAAAATGCTACCTCTAGAGTGTTAACAAGGTTTTTACATATTTGGGCTCTGTGACCTAGTCTTTGAACCCAGATGACCCATATTCGAATTTGAGCTAGAAATCATAGAAGCAACCTTTCTGACAAATTTCCAGGACATTTGGACTCAAAATGTTACCTCTAGAGTGTTTACAAGGTTTATCAATATTTGGGCTCTGTGACCTAGTTTTTGACCCTAGATGACCCATATTCAAACTTGTGCTAGAAATCATTGATACAAACTTTTTGACCAATTTCCAGGATATTTGGACTGAAAAAGTAACCTCTAGAGTGTTAACAAGGTTTTTCTATATTTGGGCTCTGTGACCTATTTTTTCAACCAAGATAACCCATGTTCAAACTTGTCTGAGAAATCAATGAGACAAACATACTAACAAAGTTTCATGACAATTGAGGCAAAAATGTGACCACTAGAGTGTTAACAAACTAATTGTGGACGGACAGACAGACGCCAGACAAAATGCGATCACAAAAGCTCACTCTGTCACTATGTGACAGGTGAGCTAAAAATAAGCAACATAGAGTTATTGCTCCTATCAATGTGCTATGTCAGTATATTAAGTTTGAAGAAAATCCCTTAAGTACTTTTGGAGAATTGCTCTGGATTTTTTTTTTCAAATAAATCTGATAAAGGGGAGTAACTCTAAAAGTAGGCAAGGTAGAGTTATTGTTCTTGTGCACTGTACTTTCTACAAATGTGTTATGCCAGTGTATAAAGTTTGAAATAAATCCCTCAAGTAATTTTGGAGTTATGCCCTGGACAAAACTTTTTAAGTGAATCTGATAAAGGGAAATAACTCTAAAAGTAGGCAAGGTAGAGTTATTGTTCTTCCACACTGCTAAAAATAAGCAACATAGAGTTATTGCTCCTATCAATGTGCTATTTCAGTGTATTGAGTTTGAAGTAAATCGCTCAAGTTCTTTTGAAGTTATGCTCAGGACAAAATTGGGATGGACACACGGATGGACGCACTGACGGAGACCATTTATAATATCCCCTCTGCCTGGTGAGGGGAAAAATAACCAAAAGAAAATAAGCCAAAGCAATTTTTCAAACAAGGATATTGTTGGAAACGATGGATGCTCCCAAAAGGTACATGCAAGTTGGATGAATGTGTAACTGAGGAAGGTGTAGGTTGGAGGCGGTTGGGAAGCATGTTGTGCAGTTATAATGATATTGACTGGTGTTCTTCATTTCACAGAAATAAAATCAGGAGAAAACTAGAACTACACATGTATTGCTAGATGCAATTCATACATCCACCAATGTCACTGATAGGTGACTTAGATATTTAAATATATGGAAAAGGAATAACTTTTGTGGCCAAAAATAGTTGTGTTTGACAGAAAAAAAAGACAATACTTCACAGGTATAGTAATGAATAAAATTTGAATTACCAAATCAGGAAACATGTAATAATAACCTTTGATTTTGCAAATTTACAAAAACAAAATTATGAGCTAAAATAAAGAATATCATGCATTAAGCCAAGAAAAAATAGTCCTCATCTTAATTTGATAGTCTAATATTTGACTTTAAAGTGTGACCTTGACCATGAGCTAGTACAAGGGCAACACAAATTCAACACCAATTCTGCATATCCTCATCACCAGGGAAACATTTGAGCTAAGTTTGAATAAAATCCTTCAAGGGGTATAGGATTTAAAGAGCAGACAAAAAATTGGCTGACTTTCCAGTGTGACCTTGACTTGGAGCTGACACTTGGGCAATATGGGTTATGCACATTGCCTTGTTGAGATGAACATTTGGGTGAAGTTAGAATAAAAATCCATGTCTTATAATTCATTGTCAAATATTTGATCTTCAAGTGTGACCTTGACCTTGAGCTAGTACAAGGTCAACACGGGTTCTGCATATCACTGTCATGGGGTGAACATTTGAGCCAAGTTTGAAGAAAATCCTTCAAAGGGTAAAACATGTACAGAACGGACACAAAAATTGTCTGACCTTCCAATGTGACATTGACCTTGATCTGACACAAGGGCAACATGGGTTCTGCATATTGCTTTGCTGAGCTGAATATTTGAGACAAGTAAGAACAAAAGCCTTCAAAGGGTAAAGAATTTACAGTGCAAAAAAGATACATTGTCTTGTTTTAAATTGTCAGATATTTGACCTTCCAGTGTGACCTTGACATTGAGCTGACACAAGGGCAGTAGGGGTTATGCACACTGCCTTGTTGAGATGAACATTTGAGCAAATTAAGAAGAAAAACCATGTCTTATAATTCATTGTCAAAAATTTGACCTTCCTGTGTGACCTTTACCTCGATCTGGTACAAGGTCAACGTGGGTTCTGCACATTTCTATCATGAGGTGAACATTTGAGCCAGGTTGGAAGAGAATCTTTCAAGGGGTATAGGATTTACAGAGCAGACACGAAAAATTGTCTGACCTTCCAGTGTGACCTTGACCTGATACAAGCAACATAGGTTCTGCGAATAGCCTTGTTGAGTTGAATATTTGAGGCAAGTAAGAACAAAATCCTTCAAAGGGTAAAGAATTGACAGGAAAAAAGACACTTCATCTTTTTGTAATTGTCAGATATTTCACCTTCCAGTGTGGCCTTGATGTTGAGCTGACACAAGAAAATGGGTTATGCAGTGTGCCTTGCTGAGATGAATTTTGAGCAAAGTTAGAAGAAAATCCATGTCCTATAATTATTTGTTAAAAATTTTTCAGTGCGACCTTGACCTTGAACTGGTACAATGTCAACATAGGTTCTGCACATCGCTATCATGAAGTGAACATTTGAGCCAAGTTTGAAGAAAATCCTTCAAGATGTATAAGACTTACAGAGCGAACACGAACATTATCTGACCTTCCAGTGTGACCTTGACCTTGACCTCACACAAGAGCAATATGGGTTCTGCCCCCTGTCTTGTTGAGATGAACATTTGAGCAAAGTTAGAAGAAAATCCATGTCCTATAATTATATGTTGAAAATTTGACCTCCAAGTGTGACCTTGACCTGGTACAAGGTAAACATAGGTTCGGCACATCACTATCATGAGGTGAACATTTGAGGTTAGTTTGAAGAGAGTCCTTTAAGGGGTATAAGACTTACAGAGCGGACACGAAAATTATCTGACCTTACAGTGTTACACTGACCTTGACCTGACACAAGGTCAACATGGGTTCTGCACATTCCCATGTTGAGGTTAACATCAAAGCCAAGTTTGAAGAAAATTCTTCCATTAGTATATGAGTTATTGAATGGACAAGGTGGAGATGGACAGACTGACTGACCGACCGACTGACCGCCACGACAAAACGATTCCAGTATCCCCCCCCGCACCCCCCACCATTCGTGGTGGGGGTATAATAATAAGTTATATTACATATTATTATGTCAACAGTGAAAGGTGGTTAAGCAAATATTGGAGTTGTTTCCAGAACAAAAATAAAAAAAATGACCTTTGAAGCCTAAGTGTGACCTTGACCTTTGAGCTAGAGACCCAGGTCTTGTGCATGACACTTTGTCATAAAGTGACACACATTTATGCCAAGTTATTTTAAAATCCAATCGTGAATGACAAAGATACAGGCCGGACAAGACCATCACTGCATTATCTCAAAAATGACCTTTAGAGCCTAAGTGTGACCTTGACCTTTGAGCTAGAGACCCAGGTCTTGCGCATGACATGTAGTCTAATTGTGCCACACATTTAAGCCAAGTTATTTTAAAATTCACCTTATAATAACAAAGTTATTGACTGGACAAGTAAAATGCGGACAGAAGGAAAGACAGTTCAAAAACTATATGCCTTCCTTCGGGGGCATAAAAATACTGTTGTAAAATCAATACTGCTTCCTTTATTTACCCACTGTTTTACAAGTTTGCCAGCACTTAATACTGTATTTCTGAAAACACTTAATGATTTATTTTACGATTTTTTATGGAAAAGCAAGGCAATGATGCCAATATTTTACAACCATAAATTGTTAGCAGGAATAGATATATTTACATTCAAACATTGTATGATAAAGAGTCAGACTTGTTAAGGATATTCTTAATCAACAAGGTGATTTTGTAGACTTAAATTACTTAGAACAGGTAACAGGCAAACAAGTTAACTTTTTACAGTGTCATAATCTAAAACAGGCTATACAATTCTACATGCAAAAGCTTAATATTCCTATTCATTATGACTTCCTTAATATTCAATATCCTAGTATGAGCTGTTATGTCAACTCTATTTCAATTATAATGTTTATGAAATTATAGTTAAAAAAGAAAGATAGAACACATGTTTTATAGATAATCACATTTATTGGCATTTAATATATAGTAATGTATTCAACTGTACCAATACTCATATATTCAGTGGTTCAAGACAAGAATTATTCATAGAACTTTAGCAACTAACTCCCTTTTGTCTAAAATGAAAATTGTTAATAACAAGATATGTTTGTAAAACATGTATGCCCCCTATCGGCAGCCAATTAGTCATGTGGCCAGATTCTTGTGACTGACTTTTGACCTAGTGACCAGATATACATGTTATCTAAAATGTAAGTCTCACAGTCCACAAAACCTGATGCCATTTGGTAGCCAAGTTATTGGTCTGAATTGTTTTGACATACATGTGACTTTGACCTTTGACCCCAAAATCAATAGGGGTCATCTACTGGCCAAGACAAATGCAGATATGAAGTTTGAGGGTCAACGGCGCATGGGTTGTCAAGTTATTGATTGGAAACCATTTTTTACCTACAAGGTCAATGTGACCTTGACCTTTGACCCCTTGACCCCAAAATCAATACGGGTGATCTGCTGGTGATGGACAATCATCCTACCAAGTTTGAAGTTTCTAGGCCTAAGCGTTCTCTAGTTATTGATCGGAAACCGTTTTTAAGATGAAAGTCTCTGTGATCTTGACCTTTGACCTAATGACCTCAAAGTCAATAGGGGTCATCTACTGGTGATGACCAGCCAGTATACCAAGTTTGGTGAACCTAGGTCAAAGCGTTCTCTAGTTATTGATCGGAAACCGTTTTAAGGATGAAAGTCTCTGTGATCTTGACCTTTGACCTAATGACCTCAAAGTCAATAGTGATCATCTACTAGTGATGACCAACCAGCATACCAAGTTTGGTGAACCTAGGTCAAAGCGTTCTCTATTTATTGATCAGAAACCGTTTTTAGGATGAAGGTCCCTGTGAGCTTGACCTTTGACCTAATGACCTCAAAATCAATAGGGGTCATCTACTGGTGATGACCAACCAGCATACCAAGTTTGTTGAACCTAGGTCAAAGCGTTCTCTAGTTATTGATCAGAAACCGTTTTTAGGATGAAGGTCCCTGTGAGCTTGACCTTTGACCCCTTGACCCCAAAATCAATAGGGGTCATCTACTAGTGATGGACAATCATCCTACCAAGTTTGAAGTTTCTAGGCCTAAGCATTCTTTAGTTATTGGTCGGAAACGGTTTCTACCTACAAGGTCAATGTGACCTTGACCTTTGACCCCTTGACCCCAAAATCAATAGGGGTCATCTACTGGTGATGGACAATCATCCTATCAAGTTTGAAGTTCCTAGGCCTAAGCATTCTTTAGTTATTGGTCGGAAACCATTTGGTCTACGGACCGACGGACCGACGGACCGACCGACAGACAGACAATTGCAAAGCAATATACCCCCTCTTCTTTGAAGTGGGGGCATAATAAAATTTGTACTTTTTGTAATAGTCAGGAAGAAACACCTTTACATTTATTCTGGGAATGTCATAAAATCCGACGATTATTTCAATATCTGAAAGCTAATATAAATAATTCTGATGATTTGTTTTCTGTTGTAAATCATTCATTTTAGGTTTGGGAACAAATGATTTTCAGTATGATATTTTGTTTTTAGAATTGAAAAGATAAATATATTTGTCTAAGAGAATAAAACTGCTACCCACATGTATTGATTTAAAAAAAAGTCTTAAGTTAGCATGGAATAATTACAAAAATATAAATTTAACTGAAGATGAAAACGATAGACTGCTAATTGTAAGATCCTACATGGACATAATGAATACAATTTATCTCATCTCATAGTTGTTTAAATTAATTATTTTTCACCATATATTGTTTTGTGTTTTTTAATCATGTGAATGGTATATATAATATTATGATGTAGAAACAACGGATGTAAGGTATGAGGGGGATGACCCCCACCCTCTCATACCTATTATGGGGTAGAATAAACATGGTTACCCAGTTGGGGCCTCAAACAAAAAAAAAGAAGAAAAAAAGAGAAAAAAAGAGGGCAGTTTGACAGATACAAAATATCTAAGCTGTATTCCTTTTGGTTTCTAACAAGGAGATTTTTAAAACTTGTTCCTCTATAACTATATGTAAAACAAGTGACCCCCAGGGCAAGGCCATTCTTTTACCAAGGGGTCATGATTTGAACAAACTTGGTAAAGCTCCACTTGACAATGCTGCACACCAAATATCTTAACTCTAGACCTTGTGGTTTCTATGTAAAACATGTGACCACTGGGGCGGGGCTATTTTTGACTCAGGGGCCATGATTTGAACAAACTTGGTAGAGGTCCTGTAGAAAATGCTACATACAAAATATCTAAGCCCATGCATTTTGGTTTCTGATGTAAAGATTTTAAAAACTTTTTTTCTATATAACTCTATGCAAACAAGTGACCCCCAGGGCAGGGCCTATTTTTTTTTACCCAGGGTCATAATCTGAGGACCACTAGATGATGCTTTATACCAAATATCTAAGGTTTGAAAAGAAAGCATCTTTATATACTGAAATGAAACTTGGAATGTTAAATAGCAAATGAAGTTAGCTCTGGCTGATTTTGTGTACAAGTGTCAGATCATTGAATATTTTAAGCAGAATACCTAAACCTTCAACAAAATCCTCTAATGTGTAAATGAGTTGCAGAGCAGACACCAATATACATATTCTTTGACAATGACACTTGGAACCCGATATACATTCTGGAAAAGTCATTAATGGGATATACTGCAGTGCAAAACATCCGATGAAGACAACAGACAAAACTTTAAAGTACTTGTTAAAAATTATAAACATTATTATGTTAACATTCTGTAACTTATCTCTCTAAACAAAAATGGTAGCTATTCTGTACATGTTTATTAACCATAATAGTGTTGGCTTTTTTAAAACTTTTTTCCTATTATAAAGTTTATTCTATACAAAATAGCTTGAGATGTCATTGCAATCTAAAATGTAGACTGCTAATGCTATAATTTTTAACAAGTATAAGTTAACAAGAAATGTTTGTAAAACATAAATGCCCCCCGGCAGCACCTAATTACTTGTGGTTGGGCCAAAGTGTTCTCTAGTTACTGATCAGAAACCGTTTTTAGGATCAAGGTCCCTGTGGCCTTGACCTTTAACCTAATGACCTCAAAATCAATAGGGGTCATTAACTGGTCATGATCAACCAGCATACCAAGTTTGGTGAACCTAGGTCAAAGCATTCTCTAGTTATTGATCAGAAACCGTTTTTAGAGTCAAAGTCTCTTTGAGCTTGACCTTTGACCTAATAACCTCAAAATCAATAGGGGTCATCTACTGGTGATGACCAACCAGCATACCAAGTTTGTTGAACCTAGGTCAAAGCGTTCTCTAGTTATTGATCGGAAACCGTTTTTAGGATGAAGGTCCCTGTGAGCTTGACCTTTGACCCCTTGACCCCAAAATCAATAGGGGTCATCTACTAGTGATGGACAATCATCCTACCAAGTTTGAAGTTTCTAGGCCTAAGCATTCTTTAGTTATTGGTCGGAAACGGTTTCTACCTACAAGGTCAATGTGACCTTGACCTTTGACCCCTTGACCCCAAAATCAATAAGGGTCATCTACTGGTGATGGACAATCATCCTATCAAGTTTGAAGTTCCTAGGCCTAAGCATTCTTTAGTTATTGGTCGGAAACCATTTGGTCTACGGACCGACGGACCGACCGACAGACAGACAATTGCAAAGCAATATACCCCCTCTTCTTTGAAGTGGGGGCATAATAAAATTTGTACTTTTTGTAATAGTCAGGAAGAAACACCTTTACATTTATTCTGGGAATGTCATAAAATCCGACGATTATTTCAATATCTGAAAGCTAATATAAATAATTCTGATGATTTGTTTTCTGTTGTAAATCATTCATTTTAGGTTTGGGAACAAATGATTTTCAGTATGATATTTTGTTTTTAGAATTGAAAAGATAAATATATTTGTCTAAGAGAATAAAACTGCTACCCACATGTATTGATTTAAAAAAAAGTCTTAAGTTAGCATGGAATAATTACAAAAATATAAATTTAACCGAAGATGAAAACGATAGACTGCTAATTGTAAGATCCTACATGGACATAATGAATACAATTTATCTCATCTCATAGTTGTTTAAATTAATTATTTTTCACCATATATTGTTTTGTGTTTTTTAATCATGTGAATGGTATATATAATATTATGATGTAGAAACAACGGATGTAAGGTATGAGGGGGATGACCCCCACCCTCTCATACCTATTATGGGGTAGAATAAACATGGTTACCCAGTTGGGGCCTCAAACAAAAAAAAAGAAGAAAAAAAGAGAAAAAAAGAGGGCAGTTTGACAGATACAAAATATCTAAGCTGTATTCCTTTTGGTTTCTAACAAGGAGATTTTTAAAACTTGTTCCTCTATAACTATATGTAAAACAAGTGACCCCCAGGGCAAGGCCATTCTTTTACCAAGGGGTCATGATTTGAACAAACTTGGTAAAGCTCCACTTGACAATGCTGCACACCAAATATCTTAACTCTAGACCTTGTGGTTTCTATGTAAAACATGTGACCACTGGGGCGGGGCTATTTTTGACTCAGGGGCCATGATTTGAACAAACTTGGTAGAGGTCCTGTAGAAAATGCTACATACAAAATATCTAAGCCCATGCATTTTGGTTTCTGATGTAAAGATTTTAAAAACTTTTTTTCTATATAACTCTATGCAAACAAGTGACCCCCAGGGCAGGGCCTATTTTTTTTTACCCAGGGTCATAATCTGAGGACCACTAGATGATGCTTTATACCAAATATCTAAGGTTTGAAAAGAAAGCATCTTTATATACTGAAATGAAACTTGGAATGTTAAATAGCAAATGAAGTTAGCTCTGGCTGATTTTGTGTACAAGTGTCAGATCATTGAATATTTTAAGCAGAATACCTAAACCTTCAACAAAATCCTCTAATGTGTAAATGAGTTGCAGAGCAGACACCAATATACATATTCTTTGACAATGACACTTGGAACCCGATATACATTCTGGAAAAGTCATTAATGGGATATACTGCAGTGCAAAACATCCGATGAAGACAACAGACAAAACTTTAAAGTACTTGTTAAAAATTATAAACATTATTATGTTAACATTCTGTAACTTATCTCTCTAAACAAAAAATGGTAGCTATTCTGTACATGTTTATTAACCATAATAGTGTTGGCTTTTTTTAAACTTTTTTCCTATTATAAAGTTTATTCTATACAAAATAGCTTGAGATGTCATTGCAATCTAAAATGTAGACTGCTAATGCTATAGTTTTTAACAAGTATAAGTTAACAAGAAATGTTTGTAAAACATAAATGCCCCCCGGCAGCACCTAATTACTTGTGGTTGGGCCAAAGTGTTCTCTAGTTACTGATCAGAAACCGTTTTTAGGATCAAGGTCCCTGTGGCCTTGACCTTTAACCTAATGACCTCAAAATCAATAGGGGTCATTAACTGGTCATGATCAACCAGCATACCAAGTTTGGTGAACCTAGGTCAAAGCATTCTCTAGTTATTGATCAGAAACCGTTTTTAGAGTCAAAGTCTCTTTGAGCTTGACCTTTGACCTAATAACCTCAAAATCAATAGGGGTCATCTACTGGTGATGACCAACCAGCATACCAAGTTTGTTGAACCTAGGTCAAAGCGTTCTCTAGTTATTGATCGGAAACCGTTTTTAGGATGAAGGTCCCTGTGAGCTTGACCTTTGACCCCTTGACCCCAAAATCAATAGGGGTCATCTACTAGTGATGGACAATCATCCTACCAAGTTTGAAGTTTCTAGGCCTAAGCATTCTTTAGTTATTGGTCGGAAACGGTTTCTACCTACAAGGTCAATGTGACCTTGACCTTTGACCCCTTGACCCCAAAATCAATAGGGGTCATCTACTGGTGATGGACAATCATCCTATCAAGTTTGAAGTTCCTAGGCCTAAGCATTCTTTAGTTATTGGTCGGAAACCATTTGGTCTACGGACCGACGGACCGACCGACAGACAGACAATTGCAAAGCAATATACCCCCCTCTTCTTTGAAGTGGGGGCATAATAAAATTTGTACTTTTTGTAATAGTCAGGAAGAAACACCTTTACATTTATTCTGGGAATGTCATAAAATCCGACGATTATTTCAATATCTGAAAGCTAATATAAATAATTCTGATGATTTGTTTTCTGTTGTAAATCATTCATTTTAGGTTTGGGAACAAATGATTTTCAGTATGATATTTTGTTTTTAGAATTGAAAAGATAAATATATTTGTCTAAGAGAATAAAACTGCTACCCACATGTATTGATTTAAAAAAAGTCTTAAGTTAGCATGGAATAATTACAAAAATATAAATTTAACTGAAGATGAAAACGATAGACTGCTAATTGTAAGATCCTACATGGACATAATGAATACAATTTATCTCATCTCATAGTTGTTTAAATTAATTATTTTTCACCATATATTGTTTTGTGTTTTTTAATCATGTGAATGGTATATATAATATTATGATGTAGAAACAACGGATGTAAGGTATGAGGGGGATGACCCCCACCCTCTCATACCTATTATGGGGTAGAATAAACATGGTTACCCAGTTGGGGCCTCAAACAAAAAAAAAGAAGAAAAAAAGAGAAAAAAAGAGGGCAGTTTGACAGATACAAAATATCTAAGCTGTATTCCTTTTGGTTTCTAACAAGGAGATTTTTAAAACTTGTTCCTCTATAACTATATGTAAAACAAGTGACCCCCAGGGCAAGGCCATTCTTTTACCAAGGGGTCATGATTTGAACAAACTTGGTAAAGCTCCACTTGACAATGCTGCACACCAAATATCTTAACTCTAGACCTTGTGGTTTCTATGTAAAACATGTGACCACTGGGGCGGGGCTATTTTTGACTCAGGGGCCATGATTTGAACAAACTTGGTAGAGGTCCTGTAGAAAATGCTACATACAAAATATCTAAGCCCATGCATTTTGGTTTCTGATGTAAAGATTTTAAAAACTTTTTTTCTATATAACTCTATGCAAACAAGTGACCCCCAGGGCAGGGCCTATTTTTTTTTACCCAGGGTCATAATCTGAGGACCACTAGATGATGCTTTATACCAAATATCTAAGGTTTGAAAAGAAAGCATCTTTATATACTGAAATGAAACTTGGAATGTTAAATAGCAAATGAAGTTAGCTCTGGCTGATTTTGTGTACAAGTGTCAGATCATTGAATATTTTAAGCAGAATACCTAAACCTTCAACAAAATCCTCTAATGTGTAAATGAGTTGCAGAGCAGACACCAATATACATATTCTTTGACAATGACACTTGGAACCCGATATACATTCTGGAAAAGTCATTAATGGGATATACTGCAGTGCAAAACATCCGATGAAGACAACAGACAAAACTTTAAAGTACTTGTTAAAAATTATAAACATTATTATGTTAACATTCTGTAACTTATCTCTCTAAACAAAAAATGGTAGCTATTCTGTACATGTTTATTAACCATAATAGTGTTGGCTTTTTTAAAACTTTTTTCCTATTATAAAGTTTATTCTATACAAAATAGCTTGAGATGTCATTGCAATCTAAAATGTAGACTGCTAATGCTATAATTTTTAACAAGTATAAGTTAACAAGAAATGTTTGTAAAACATAAATGCCCCCCGGCAGCACCTAATTACTTGTGGTTGGGCCAAAGTGTTCTCTAGTTACTGATCAGAAACCGTTTTTAGGATCAAGGTCCCTGTGGCCTTGACCTTTAACCTAATGACCTCAAAATCAATAGGGGTCATTAACTGGTCATGATCAACCAGCATACCAAGTTTGGTGAACCTAGGTCAAAGCATTCTCTAGTTATTGATCAGAAACCGTTTTTAGAGTCAAAGTCTCTTTGAGCTTGACCTTTGACCTAATAACCTCAAAATCAATAGGGGTCATCTACTGGTGATGACCAACCAGCATACCAAGTTTGTTGAACCTAGGTCAAAGCGTTCTCTAGTTATTGATCAGAAACCGTTTTTAGGATGAAGGTCCCTGTGAGCTTGACCTTTGACCCCTTGACCCCAAAATCAATAGGGGTCATCTACTAGTGATGGACAATCATCCTACCAAGTTTGAAGTTTCTAGGCCTAAGCATTCTTTAGTTATTGGTCGGAAACGGTTTCTACCTACAAGGTCAATGTGACCTTGACCTTTGACCCCTTGACCCCAAAATCAATAGGGGTCATCTACTGGTGATGGACAATCATCCTATCAAGTTTGAAGTTCCTAGGCCTAAGCATTCTTTAGTTATTGGTCGGAAACCATTTGGTCTACGGACCGACGGACCGACCGACAGACAGACAATTGCAAAGCAATATACCCCCTCTTCTTTGAAGTGGGGGCATAATAAAATTTGTACTTTTTGTAATAGTCAGGAAGAAACACCTTTACATTTATTCTGGGAATGTCATAAAATCCGACGATTATTTCAATATCTGAAAGCTAATATAAATAATTCTGATGATTTGTTTTCTGTTGTAAATCATTCATTTTAGGTTTGGGAACAAATGATTTTCAGTATGATATTTTGTTTTTAGAATTGAAAGATAAATATATTTGTCTAAGAGAATAAAACTGCTACCCACATGTATTGATTTAAAAAAAAGTCTTAAGTTAGCATGGAATAATTACAAAAATATAAATTTAACCGAAGATGAAAACGATAGACTGCTAATTGTAAGATCCTACATGGACATAATGAATACAATTTATCTCATCTCATAGTTGTTTAAATTAATTATTTTTCACCATATATTGTTTTGTGTTTTTTAATCATGTGAATGGTATATATAATATTATGATGTAGAAACAACGGATGTAAGGTATGAGGGGGATGACCCCCACCCTCTCATACCTATTATGGGGTAGAATAAACATGGTTACCCAGTTGGGGCCTCAAACAAAAAAAAGAAGAAAAAAGAGAAAAAAAGAGGGCAGTTTGACAGATACAAAATATCTAAGCTGTATTCCTTTTGGTTTCTAACAAGGAGATTTTTAAAACTTGTTCCTCTATAACTATATGTAAAACAAGTGACCCCCAGGGCAAGGCCATTCTTTTACCAAGGGGTCATGATTTGAACAAACTTGGTAAAGCTCCACTTGACAATGCTGCACACCAAATATCTTAACTCTAGACCTTGTGGTTTCTATGTAAAACATGTGACCACTGGGGCGGGGCTATTTTTGACTCAGGGGCCATGATTTGAACAAACTTGGTAGAGGTCCTGTAGAAAATGCTACATACAAAATATCTAAGCCCATGCATTTTGGTTTCTGATGTAAAGATTTTAAAAACTTTTTTTCTATATAACTCTATGCAAACAAGTGACCCCCAGGGCAGGGCCTATTTTTTTTTACCCAGGGTCATAATCTGAGGACCACTAGATGATGCTTTATACCAAATATCTAAGGTTTGAAAAGAAAGCATCTTTATATACTGAAATGAAACTTGGAATGTTAAATAGCAAATGAAGTTAGCTCTGGCTGATTTTGTGTACAAGTGTCAGATCATTGAATATTTTAAGCAGAATACCTAAACCTTCAACAAAATCCTCTAATGTGTAAATGAGTTGCAGAGCAGACACCAATATACATATTCTTTGACAATGACACTTGGAACCCGATATACATTCTGGAAAAGTCATTAATGGGATATACTGCAGTGCAAAACATCCGATGAAGACAACAGACAAAACTTTAAAGTACTTGTTAAAAATTATAAACATTATTATGTTAACATTCTGTAACTTATCTCTCTAAACAAAAAATGGTAGCTATTCTGTACATGTTTATTAACCATAATAGTGTTGGCTTTTTTTTAAACTTTTTTCCTATTATAAAGTTTATTCTATACAAAATAGCTTGAGATGTCATTGCAATCTAAAATGTAGACTGCTAATGCTATAATTTTTAACAAGTATAAGTTAACAAGAAATGTTTGTAAAACATAAATGCCCCCCGGCAGCACCTAATTACTTGTGGTTGGGCCAAAGTGTTCTCTAGTTACTGATCAGAAACCGTTTTTAGGATCAAGGTCCCTGTGGCCTTGACCTTTAACCTAATGACCTCAAAATCAATAGGGGTCAGTAACTGGTCATGATCAACCAGCATACCAAGTTTGGTGAACCTAGGTCAAAGCATTCTCTAGTTATTGATCAGAAACCGTTTTTAGAGTCAAAGTCTCTTTGAGCTTGACCTTTGACCTAATAACCTCAAAATCAATAGGGGTCATCTACTGGTGATGACCAACCAGCATACCAAGTTTGGTGAACCTAGGTCAAAGCGTTCTCTAGTTATTGGTCGGAAATCGTTTTTAAGATGAAGGTCTCTGTGATCTTGACCTTTGACCTAATGACCTCAAAGTCAATAGGGGTCATCAATTGGTGATGACCAACCAGCATACCAAGTTTGGTGAACCTAGGTCAAAGCGTTCTCTAGTTAATTATCGGAAACCGTTTTTAGGATGAAGGTCCCTGTGAGCTTGACCTTTGACCTAATGACCTCAAAATCAATAGGGGTCATCTACTGGTGATGACCAACCAGCATACCAAGTTTGGTGAACCTAGGTCAAAGCGTTCTCTAGTTATTGGTCGGAAACCGTTTCTACCTACACGGTCAATGTGACCTTGACCTTTGACCCCTTCACCCCAAAATCAATAGGGGTCATCTACTGGTGATGGACAATCATCCTACCAAGTTTGAAGTTCCTAGGCCTAAGCGTTCTTTAGTTATTGGTCGGAAACCGTTTCTACCTACAAGGTCAATGTGACCTTGACCTTTGACCCCTTGACCCCAAAATCAATAGGGGTCATCTTCTGGTGATGGACAATCATCCTACCAAGTTTGAAGTTCCTAGGCCTAAGCATTCTTTAGTTATTCCTCGGAAACCATTTGGTCTACGGACCGACGGACCGACCGACAGACAAATGCAAAGCAATATACCCCCTCTTCTTTGAAGTGGGGGCATAACAATCCTACTAATAGTATCCCATTTATGTTTACATAACAACAAGTATTACCTTGAGCATTTGTGTTTCTATTCATACCTTTATTTATGCATATTAAAACACTGTACTGGAGTGACAATAGAAATCCAACAATTAATCGAATGTGGCTTTTTGCACTCCTCCCACTTGTAAATAGATCTGCAGTTTTATCTGAAAAAGGAGGAGAAACTTTGGTGTTTCAGTATAAACCTCTAAAATTCTTATAATATAAATATCTTACATCATGACTACTTACAGTCATGATGATTCACAATAGGAAATGTTGTGTTCAGAAAAAAAATATCCCAAACTTTTTTTTCCTTATAAAAACTGCAATATGTTATCAATAATACAATATGGACTATCTGCATACAAAAACTCTTTCTATGAAATAATACTGAGTTTGAAAAGAAATAAATTTTAGAGAAAATGTATTTAGACCTAGCTGTATTTTCTTTTGGCGGTCTCTGAAGGTTGGAAGGTTTTCATTAAAATAAATGTTCCGAACCAATAATCAGTAAACAGTTCTAAACAGTGTACAGGAAAGTATCATACCAGATACACAATAAAAATTCCTGGTTGTGATGTTCAAAGGTTCAGAAGAGATCCCCTTGTGTCTCAAAATGATTCGGAATTTAGCTTCCTTTTCCTGACATTCCATTTCCTCTCTGTGGTAAAAATCAATAAGGAACTGTGTTGCCTTGTCTCCATCACAAAGTTGGCAAGATTCATTGTGTGTCTTTATTGTTGTTTTCATTGGGTTGAAAGATTTTTCTACACTCCCCTATAAAATGAAAATTAAATACAACTCAAACACCTTACAGGAATGAATCAATGGTATAACTATAACACAAACAAGGATATCGTTGGAAACAAAGGATGCTCCCCAAAGGTACATGGAAGTTGGATGAATGTGTGAGGAAGGTGTAGGTGGGAGGAGGTTGGGAAGCATGTTGTGCAGTTATAATGATACTGAGTGGTGTTCTCCATTTCACAGAAATAAAAGAAAGAGAAAATAATTATATTATTTTATTACATATTATTATGCCAATAGTTAAAAGTGGTTAAGCAAATATTGGAGTTGTTTCCGGAACCAGATCACAAGTAAATACTTAAACATTTGTTTGTAAGGCTATTGTGAGTATAAAATGTTAGTAGTTATACTAGAGAAGTGTTATTAGACATGTACCTTTACATGACAGACTGGAGGTTGATCCCAATCCAAGTAATTTGATGATCTGAGAAGTGAGTAGTGAGTCAAATGAAATGGTTGATGTTTCGAGAAACAAATACCTGGTCAAGAGCAGCACCAGTGTTTGTGGTAGAAAAATAAAGGGAAATAATTAAAACAAGATGGCCCTAGATCGCTCACCTGAGTATTTTGGCTGTAGGTTTGCAGTTAAGCAGTATTTCATGTTTTAATTGAAAATATGTAAGTAATGTAAATATAAATATGTAAATATGTAAAATGTCAGTCAATAATTAAAGGCTCTATGACAGAAAGTAGAAATATCTATCATACGCTATGGTGACCTTGACCTTGACCGAGTGACCTAAAACCCTACCCATGGGCAGAGGTCCATGCAAGGATCCTATATACCGAATAACAAAGATATTGGTCTTTAAATGAAAGCCGTATCAGGTACAGTATTAAACCTATTTTTAGCCTTGGTGACCTTAAACCTAATCTAATTATTCAAAAAAGCTTGATAAAGCTTGCTTTATGCCAAATTTTAAAATTCTAGGTTTTGTGGTTTCAGACACGAAGATTTTTTAAAAATTGTCTTCTATAATGCTATTTAAAACTTGTGACCCCTCAAGAGGGGCCAATAGTGACCCCAGGAAATTTTTTCTAACATACTTGAAAGACGTCCTCCAGACATTGCTACAAACCAAATCGTAAGGCTCAGGGCCTTGTAGTTTCATACAAGAAGATTTTTCTAAGGTTACCCTATACGAACTTATGTAAAAATCAGCTGACCCCCGGTGGGGCCAAATTTGACCTCAGAGGTATAATTTCAACTAACTTGGCTGAGGTTTACTAGACCTAGCTACATACCAAATCTTAAGGATCAGGGCCTTGCGGTTTCAGACAAGAAAATTTTCAAAGTTTTCCCTGTGTAAAATCAATCGACCCCTGGGGCGGGGCCAAATTTGACCCCAGAGGCATAATTTGAACAAACTTGGTAGCGGTCCACACGTCAATACTACATACCAAATCTTAAGGCTCAGGGCCTTGTGGTTTCAGACAAGAAGATTTTTAAAGTTTCACTATATAAGCCTATGTAAAATCCATTGACCCCCGGGGCAGGGCCAAATTTGACCCTAGGGGTATAATTTTAACAAACTTGGTAGAGGTCCACAAGAGAATACTACATACAAAATCTTAAGGCTCAGTGCCTTGTGGTGTCAGAAAGAAGATTTTTAAAGTTTCACTATGTTAAATAAGTTGATCCCCGGGGCGGGGCCAAATTTAACCAAAGGGGCATAATTTGAACAAACTTGATAGAGGTCCACTAGACAATGTCATATACCAAATCTTAAGGCTCAGGGCCTTGTGGTTTCAGACAAGAAGATTTTTAAAGTTTCACTATATAAGCCTATGTAAAATCCATTGACCCCCGGGGCAGGGCCAAATTTGACCCTAGGGGTATAATTTTAACAAACTTGGTAGAGGTCCACAAGTGAATACTACATACAAAATCTTAAGGCTCAGGGCCTTGTGGTGTCAGAAAGAAAATTTTTAAAGTTTCACTATGTTAAATAAATTGATCCCCAGGGCGGGGCCAAATTTACTCAAGGGGCATAATTTGAACAAACTTGATAGAGGTCCACTAGACAATGCCATATACCAAATCTTAAGGCTCAGGGCCTTGTGGTTTCAGACAAGAAGATTTTCAAAGTTTTTCCTTTCAATTGCCATAGCAACCAGAGTTCTTGATGGAATTGAATTCTTTGAACAATTTTGGTAGAACTTCATGTAAGGAACATCCCAGCAAAGTTTCAACAAATTTGGCCAAGTGGTTTAGGAGGACAAGTTCTTTAAAGAAATTGCTGATGCACAGATGGACGGACGAACGGTTGGAAGGAAGGACGGACAAGGCGGCGACTAAATGCATCCCCATTGGGTCTGTGACCTAGTTTTTGATCCCAGATGACCCATATTCAAACTTGAGCTAGAAATCATAGAAGCAACCTTTCTGACAAATTTCCAGGACATTTGGACTCAAAATGTAGCCTCTAGAGTGTTTACAAGGTTTTTCGATATTTGGGCTCTGTGACCTAGTTTTTAACCCAAGATGATCCATATCAAAACTCGAGCTAGAAATCACCAAAACAACCTTTGACAAATTTCCAGGACATTTGGACTGAAAATGTAGCCTCTAGAGTGTTTACAAAGTTTTTCGATATTTGGGCTCTGTAACCTAGTTTTTGACTCCAGATGAACCGTATTCAAACTTGAGCTAAAAATCATAGAAGCAACTTTTCTGACAAATTTTCAGGATATTTGAAATTAAAATCTTAACTCTAGAGTGTGACCTGGTTTTTGACCACAGATAACCCATATTCAAAATTGAGCTAGAAATCATTGAAACAATCTTTCTGACAAATTTCAAGGTTTTGGACTGAAAATGTTACCTCCAGAGTGTTAACATGGTTTTTCCATATATGGGGTCTGTGACCTAGTTTTTCACCCCAGATGACCTATATTCGAATCTGAGATAGAAATCATTAAAACAACCTTTCTGACGAATTTCCAGAATATTTGGACTGAAAATGCTACCTCTAGAGTGTTAAAGGTCATGTGACACGAATTTTTGACCTCGAAATTTTCATATGAGTGAAAAATATATATCTAACTATGACTGTTTTACAAAAATCCGCATGTAATTTTCATCTTAAAAATGTTTTTATAGCAAATTAAAATCCATATTTTACGCACTTGGTCGCGCGCACCTGTCACGAGCGAAACCGGAAGTGACGCACATTTATCCCTTGCCACTTTACACAGCTGCCTGGATTGTTAACAAAAACTTAAAAATTATGACGGAAAGTGAAAATGTAGACTGAATGTAGTAAAAAACAAAATCGAATAAGTTAAGCTAACATCATGAATATACATTGAAGATTTTTTTAAAATAAATAATTTGAAATTTTGATGGAATTACGAAGACAATGAGCAATATTATATAGAGGCTAGTTTAATCAGGGTTATAGAATTAAAAGATAATTTATTATCAGTGAAAATATCTAGACTAAGAGATATTTTTCAAGTAACTGATCCAAAAGATTTTGAACATGCTTATTTTTATCCGATGCAGTTCGTTGGATTAACTAACTCCAATCAAGAGATTTTTTTCCATAAAAACATTCTCCTTACAGTGATGTGTTGCTTATTTGTCCATGGTATATTTTGCCTGAGGTACGTGTAAGTAATCTTTGACTAGATCTTTGATTCTATCATTATAAATGCATTTTTTTGGCTTATTCACTCTACATTTTTTTGAAAACAAAACAATAATGATCAAAGAACAAATAATATGAAGAAGCCCTAAAAACTATGTCAAAATCATATCACAAACACACTGTTTTTTTGTTTTTTTTTAATAATTTGTTCACATTTAGAAGTCGAAAGATATTTATTTTCATCATGAATAGATCCATAACATTTAATTATCTTATTAAAAAATGTATCTGCATGGACACTTCTTAACTAAAAATCATTCAGACATGTTAATTGGAACAAGCTATTACATAATGTTTTCACAAGTGTGACTGATCAAAAGTAATACAATCAATTTGTAAGATCACTTGGCATAAAATTTTGCTATTTGTTTCAACTTTATCATTGATTGGGTCATAAAAAAGTTAATTGCTTTGTTTTGACAGTTATGCAGAATATACAAGGGTCCCATTAGGGCAGGTTAATTTGCATAAATCCCACAGTATAAGGCGTGATTTATGGATCTTTGACATTTCATTGGATATTAATTTATAAGCAGACACAAATTTCTACTTGATGGACATGCCATATTATTATTTTTCAAACAATATTCCAACGTGAAAATACACTTGAGTGTCAATTTCCATTCCAGTGAAACAAATGTTTACACATTAGATCACCTAAATTCACTTCAATTTTACTACACTTAAATGAAAAAGAATTTGTTTATGACGTAAACATCAAGTGAGGAAATGTTACGCAGCATGTAAAAACGTGGAAGAGATAGTTAATATAGAAACACAACATGGAAGAAATTGGAATATTTATTAATATTTATTAAGGTAAAATTACAACCCGTTCTCCCGATACAAAGTTTGAATTTACTTATAAAAATCGAGAAGTAATCACATTATTTTATTTAATTTACAATTTATAGAATGTTATTTTTATAAGTGTGCCTTTATCGTGTTTCTTGGACTTGTGGTTTAGTGTTATTTTTTCATTAAAAAACAGATGTGTTATCAGCAGTGTAATTCTGCACTACAGCCTGGTACAGGAGGGATAAATCTACATCAGAGCCAAAAATTGCGACGGAAACTACCGATGTCGAAACGGAAACAGCCGATCATCAAAAACACGTTTTTTCTTATCAAAAGCAATATTTTCATATTTTCGCAGTTAAACCATTTTAATCAGTACATTATGATTATTTTGAATAAACAAAGTTGCTATAGTCGTGTCAAGTGACCTTTAACATTTTTTTTTCTAATTTGGCTCTGTGACCTAGTTTTTGACTCCAGATGACCCATATTCAAATTTAAGCTAGAAATCATTGAAACAACCTTTCTGACAGATTTCCAGGTTATTTGGACTGAAAATGTTACCTCTAGAGTGTTAACAAGGGTTTTTCCATATCTGGGCTATGTGACCTAGTTTTTGACTCCAGATGAACCGTATTCAAACTTGAGCTAAAAATCATAGAAGCAACTTTTCTGACAAATTTTCAGGATGTTTGAAATTAAAATCTTAACTCTAGAGAGTGACCTGGTTTTTGACCACAGATAACCCATATTCAAAATTGAGCTAGAAATCATTGAAACAATCTTTCTGACAAATTTCAAGGTTTTGGACTGAAAATGTTACCTCTAGAGTGTTAACATGGTTTTTCCATATATGGGGTCTGTGACCTAGTTTTTCACCCCAGATGACCTATATTCGAATCTGAGATAGAAATCATTAAAACAACCTTTTTGACAAATTTCTGGGATATTTTGACTGAAAATGTAACCTCTAGAGTGTTAACATTTTTTTTTCTATTTTGGCTCTGTGACCTAGTTTTTGACTCCAGATGACCCATATTCAAATTTAAGCTAGAAATCATTGAAACAACCTTTCTGACAGATTTCCAGGTTATTTGGACTGAAAATGTAGCCTCTAGAGTGTTAACAAGGGTTTTTCCATATCTGGGCTATGTGACCTAGTTTTTGACTCCAGATGAACCGTATTCAAACTTGAGCTAAAAATCATAGAAGCAACCTTTCTGACAAATTTTCAGGATATTTGAAATTAAAATCTTAACTCCAGAGTGTGACCTGGTTTTTGACCACAGATAACCCATATTCAAAATTGAGCTAGAAATCATTGAAACAATCTTTCTGACAAATTTTAAGGTTTTGGACTGAAAATGTAACCTCTAGAGTGTTAACATGGTTTTTCCATATATGGGGTCTGTGACCTAGTTTTTCACCCCAGATGACCTATATTCGAATCTGAGATGGAAATCATTAAAACAACCTTTCTGACAAATTCCGAGAATATTTGGACTGAAAAGTATCTTCTAGAGTGTCAACATTTTTTTTTCTATTTTTTGGCTCTGTGACCTAGTTTTTGACTCCAGATGACCCATATTCAAATTTAAGCTAGAAATCATTGAAACAACCTTTCTGACAAATTTCCAGGTTATTTGGACTGAAAATGTTACCTCTAGAGTGTTAACAAGGGTTTTTCCATAACTGGGCTATGTGACCTAGTTTTTGACCCCAGATGACCCATATTCGAACCTGAGCTAGAAATCATCAAAACAACCTTTTTGACAAATTTCTGGGATATTTTGACTGAAAATGTAACCTCTAGAATGTTAACAAGGTTTTTCTATTTTTGGGCTCTGTGACCTAATGTTTAAACCCAGATGACCCATATTCGAACTTGTGCTAGAAATTATAGAAACAACCTGTCTGACAAATTTCCAGATTACTTGGACTGAAAATGTTACCTCTCCTTCTACAAGAAGATTTTCAAAGTTTTCACTATATAATCCTATGTAAAACCAATGACCCCAGGGGTATAATTTGAACAAACTTGGTAGAGGTCCACTAGACAATGCTACATACCAAATATCTAAGCTCTATGCCTTACGGTTTCTGACAAGAAGATTTTTAAAGTTTTTCCTATATAACTCTATGACAACTTACCACTTGGGCGGGGCCATTTTTGACCCAGAGGACATGATTTGAATAGACTAGACATTATGCTGCACACCAAATATCTAAACTCTAGGCCTTGTCAGGCTGGAAAGTGGCTTTTCATGAAAAAGTAGGAAAAAAATAGGAATGAGTTCAAGAAAAAAGTATGAAAAAAGGTGGGAAAAAAGTAGGAATTTGACCACAAAAAGTAGGAATAAATTTAAGAAACTTACCAAGAAATCTTGTATAAATTAACTCACTTTAGCAATGCAGAACATTTCAGAAAAATGGCAGTCACATGATATAAGGGCTGTCTTACTTCAGGAGGCTCTAAGATCTTTTGTACATGCTGCTGTCAACCTGAAATTTATGTTTTTCAATTTATTAATACAATTGAACATTTCAAACAAACTATAAAATACAGTGAAAGAACATTTCAGTGCTGTTTTAGAGATAGAGACTGAGAACCAGGTGGTAAAATTCTTTAGGTGGTAAAATTTTTTTCTAAAATGTTGCTTAGAACAGGCTATTTTTTAGTGCAATAAATGTGGCCTGCCAGGAAAAAAAGAACAAAGTGCAGACAAAACTTCAATTTCAGACTTCAGTCATGGGACACCAAGCAGCTCAGTGTCTTTCTCAGGAACAGCTGATGCATGCTCGATTAAAATTATGCACCTAGATTTGTAAATCTAATTCTAGTCTTCCATCATGGAACCAAACTCAAGTTGGTCAATGCAGATTGTTCTTTCTAACCTTGTTTTGAAATCAATGACCAACTAAATTTAAAAGACACAGCAAATTAAACATATCTATCGCTATTATGTTCATTTTACTAAATATCTTTTAAACTGTGGTAATCAGTGATTTTCTGAAAGAATTACTTTTACTCATAATTGAAGTTTAATATTTCTCCTCACTCATTATGCACCTATCAAAGCAAACATGGATAATCAGAAACTTTTAACAGAAAGAAAATCTTAAATCCTACACATGTGTCATTATTTTTTACAAAAAAAGTAAATTCTGTACAAAGACATAAGATTTCATATGATATTTCAAAATATTTCAAATAAAGGTATCCTAATCCTGGTATCCCTACCAGACCTATTGATAGGTGCATATTTCCACCTCAGTCTGCACATCATTGGGGCATATAGAATTTCTAGAGTGCACATCATTCACATAGAAGGCAACATACAAGTTCAAAATGTTCTTTAACTCCAACTTACCTTTTAGGCAAGAACATTCAGCAGTTCACACACATTTAGAAAGGCACCAGCTTGCATAAGAGGTCAACAGAAGCATGTTCAAGGACTCCTTAGGAACCAAAAACAATAGTATAACAGTATATGCCATCAGTCCTTATATCATGTAGCACATTTCATTCTGCAAAAGACTTAAACATGTTGATATATACTTTTTTTAGTTTCATTTTTATTCAAAAAGTAAATATAGTAGGAATATTTTTTAAAAAGTAGGAAAAAAGTAGGTGTATGTCAAAAAAGTAGGAAAAGTAGGAAAAAGTAGGACTACTTTCAAGCCTGCCTTGTGGTTTCTGACAAGAAGATTTTTAAGTTTTCCCTATATAAGTCTATGTAAAATCATCTGACCCCTGGGGTGGGGTCAGCTTTGACCCCAGGATCATAATTTGAACAAACTTGGTAGAGGTCCACTAGATAATGCCTCATACCAAATATCTAAGTTCCAGGCCTTGCAGTTTCAGAGATCCAACTTTAAAAATCTGTTTTTAGCTCCAGTGACCCAGCAATGCAATGGAGTGGAACCATTTGAACAATCTTGGTAGAGCTTCATGCAAGGAACATCCCAGGCAAGTTTCACTATATTTGGCGCAGAGGTTTCAGAGGAGATGTTGTTTGAATAAAATGGTGGATGATGGACAGACGGGCAACGCATGGACGGACGACGGACGACCACCGATCGTAAAAGCTCACATGAGCACTACATGCTCAGGTGAGCTAAAAACCCTCCTAAATTGTCTTGAAGATGAGATGTAAAAACATAGTCCCATGTATATGTGCTGTATGCTGAGCATGTAAAAAAACAACACAAACAAACAAACACAAGGAAAGTGTCTGGATCTTGAACTTTGCACAATCTTAAATTCAACAAAAGTGTCTGTCATATTAAAAGTATGTAGACTATAAATAAACTAAAATAAACTAGAACTATCGCTGAATGTGATTCATACCCCCCACCAACACTGATAGAAGGTGACTTGGATATTTGAATATATGGAAAAGGGAATAATTTTTGTGGCAAAAAATAGTGGTGTTTGATGGAAAAACAAGAGCACTGCTGGGCAGAGCATTATATGCCCGAAGGGTGTTTTTTATAGAAAAGGGAATAACTTTAGAGGCATAAAATAGTCATACCTGCCATAATTTTTGTGGCCATTTCCAGGATTTTGATATCGAATTTCCGGGATCTGAGCCGATTTCCAGGACATACAACAGTAACTATTCATAATATACTTTAAATGCCCTACCGTTGGCAGTACACAAAATTGGACGGGATTCTGTTTTTGGTGGGAAAAGCCGTGCACGTGTTTCAAATACACATCAGTACCATCAGTTTCATACATTTCATTTTAGTTGCAAAAGCATAGTAATTGTGTAGCAGTAATCATAAAACAAGAGGGCCATGATGGCCCTGTATCGCTCACTTGAGTATGACTGCTTTTAACAAAGTTGCTATGGACCTGGTTAATTGACCCCAGATGACCCATATTCGAACTTGACCTAGAAATTATTGAAACAATCTCTTTGACAAATTTCAAGGTTATTTGTACTGAAAATGTTTCCTCTAGAGTGTTAACAAGGTTTTTCGATATTTGGGCTCTGTGACCTAGTTTTTAACCCAAGATGACCCATATTCGAACTTGATCTAGATTTTTGAACCCAGATGACCCATATTTGAACTTGATCTAGAAATCCTCAAGACAACCTTTCTGACAAATTTCCAGATTATTTGGACTGAAAATGTAACCTCTAAAGTAATAACAAGATTTTTCTATTTTTGGGCTCTGCGACCTAGTTTTTGAAACCAGATGACCCATATTTGAACTTGAGCTAAAAATCATAGAAGCAACCTTCCTGACAAATTTCCAGATTATTTTGTCTAAAAATGTTACCTCTAGAGAGTTAACAAGGTTTTTCAATATTTGGGCTCTGTGGCCTAGTTTTTGACCCCAGATAACCCATATTTGAACTTAAGCTAGAAATCATCGATAGAACCTTTCTGACAAATTTCCAGGATATTTGGACTGAAAAAGTAGCCTCTAGAGTGTTAACAAGGTTTTTCTATATTTGGGCTCTGTGACCTAGTTTTCCAACCCTGATTACCTATGTTCGAACTTGTCCGAGATATTAATGAGACAAACATCCTGACCAGGTTTCATGACAATTGAGGCAAAAATGTGACCACTAGAGTGTTAACAAACTAATTGTGGACAGATGGACGGAAAACGGACGAAAGGTGATCAGAAAAACTCACTCTGTCACTACGTGTCAGGTGAGGTAATAATAACTCTGTACCATTAATTAATTAACATCATTAACTCGAATTCAAGTTGAATCACGGGCATTTGTTGACAGTGTCGTCTATGCTTCGTATTACAAGTATCGGCGCGATTTGATCAAACATTACAATATTCATCACGAATACCTTTTAAACTTTTTCTTTGTTGGACAGATATATGAAAAACTCAGTTTGATTTTAAGCAGCATCTCTATTGATACCAAATTCTGACAAAAGCAAACAAACCACAAACAAGTTAATGATTTAAAAAACATAGTCTTTGTCGGCAAGGTTGACGGGCGTTTGCATTAAATCTAATTTCAAGTAGCATCTCTATTAACACCAATTACCACGGCGACAGTCTTTGAAAGGGGCAGATATCTTACTAATTAATAAATGCACCGCAAGTCAATAAATCGATAGCCGATAAGGTCATTTGTTAATTGGTTATCAATGACACGTGGTGTATTTGCCGAATCGGAACATTATCATAACAAATAATTAAAGAATTAGTGGCATGTCAAAAATTTGACTGGCCTGATCAAAGGTATGCACGTTTTTTATGTTTGTCGGGACATCCGGTGTCTTTCCAGGAGTCCGGGACTGGCCCTTGATTTCCGGGACAATCCCGGACAATCCGGGATGTATGCCAGGTATGAAAATAGTTGTGTTTGATGGAAAAAAAGAGCACCCCTGGGTGGAGCATTATATGCGCAAAGGGTGTTTTTTTTCTAAGTATGATGCATTTGTGATACAAGGGAGGAAATCTTAGCTTTAAAACTAAATGATTTGCTTAAAATTTTGGATTTTTTTACCTTTGACCTACTGACCCCCAAATAAATAGGGGTCATTCACTCAATGTGTGCAACCATTATATAAATTTTGAAGTCTCTATAAAAAATGGATTTCGAGTTATGGAGTGTAAATGTTTCTAAACAATTAGGTCACTATTATCATGACCTTTGACACACTGACCCCAAAATGTATAGGGGTCATCAACTGAATGTGAGCAACCATTACATGTACATTTTGTATTTTGAAGTATCTAAGACAAATAGTTGTCAAGTAACAGAGTGTAAATGATTCTAAATCACTAGGTCACTATGACCTTGACCTTTGACCCCAAAATGTATAGAGGTCATCCACTCAATGTGTGCAATTATGATGTAAAGTTTGATGTCTGTTCAACAAAGGATTGTCAAGTTACATGACAGAAATGGTTTTCAATGTTAAGGTCTATGTGACCTTGACCTTTTACCTACTGACCCTAAAATCAATAGGGGTCATTCACTTAATGAGTGCAACCATTATATGAATTTTGAAATCTATACAACAAATGGTTGTTGAGTTACAGAGTGAAAATGATTCTAAACATTTAGGTCACTGTGACCTTGACCTTTGACATACTGACCCCAAAATGTATATACAGGTCATCCACTCAATGTGTGCAATCAAGATATAAAGTTTGAAATCTCTTTAACAAATGATTTTCAAGTTACATTGTGGAAATGGTTTTCAATGTTAAGGTCTATGTGACCTTGACCTTTGAGCTACTGACTCCAAAATCAATAGGGGTCATTCATTCCATGTGGGCAATAATCATATGAAGGTAAAAGACTGTAGGCCAAATTTAGAGTACTCAAGTTATCCTCCAGAAACCAAATTGCTAAAGGACGGACAGACGGATGGACGCCCTGGACCATAACATAATATGCCCCCTACGGGCATATAAAAAAAAACTTCACAGGTAATAGTAATGACTAAATTTTGAATCATCAAATCAGGAATAACCTTTGATTTTGCAAATTTACAAAATCAAAGAAATTATAAGCTAAAGTAAAGAATATCATGTATTCAGGCAAGTAAGAAAAAAGTACTCATCATAATTTGATTGTCTAATATCTGACTTTCAAGTGTGACCTTGATCATGAGCTAGTACAAGTTCAACACCAGTTCTGAATATCCTCTTCATCGGGGAAACATTATAATGAGCTAAGTTTGAACAAGACATGCCCATGGGCAGAATGTCGAGCCTGCTCCTCTTAATTCAAACCTGAACCTATAAACTTAGATCAAGGAGAAAGATGTATACAGTAAAATTCCTCTATTAAGACCACCATTGGGTATAAAGGGAAGTGGTCTTAATTGGGAGTTGGTCTTAATACAGGGTCGAGTCCCCGGCAAACTATTTATTTTCTTTTTTTATATGCAAGTTCATAAAGGGAAAAATAGAACACTATTTAGACAGAACAAAACACATTATTCATCACTATGTATGTTGTTATTACATTCAATAAATAAACATTTCAAAAATGAATAAACATTTCAATATTTCATTTTCTTTTTACCATGCTGGAGATTTTGTCTGACACAATTAAATTTAACTGTAAATGTTCTGAAATTTGTTGAAGTTAGAATGAATTTTAAAATGAGATGTTGCGTTCCGTTTTCTTATTCGATCAACATAGGTAAGCATCGATCTAAAATTATATTTTGCTTTGAACCCCTGCAAACTGAAAACTAATTATAAATACAAGGATTCCATTCCATTCCCAATTATCTACTCGCGTCGCAATCAGGTTGTAATCAAATCAATTTTGAATAACACTTAAACTATCCTTTTGTATCCTTAATTTCAGTAATCACCTGAAGAAAATTTGTTTTTCACAACACATTATTTCTTTTGTTTACACATGCAACTGTCGTAAAGCAGTGTCGTAATCATGGCGGTGTACTCGATTGATATTGATAACATGGCCGGAGGGCACTACTTTGAGTGGTCGTAATTGAGACATTACAATAAGAAGAAAATATACAATATGATCTTGACAAGATGGTCGTATTACCGGATTTGCGGCGTGGTCTTAATTCTGATAAATATCTGTAATAAGACAAGAACAAATATGTTTGGTTCTTTTCAAAGGTGCCCGTAATAGCGGCGTGGTCTTAATTTCGGCGTGGTCGTAAGGTGGTAATCTACTGTACATAGCAGGATACAGTGCGGACAAAGAAATTTTGATATTTTATTTGACCTTTGACCTCTTGTGACCTTGACCTTCATTTGCACAAGACAACTCAACTCAACATGGAGAACATTTGTTATAAGTTATATTAAAATCCATTCATGTATATCGTCGTCGAAGGTGCAAAATGTCGTAAACTAAAAAAGAAGACTTTTCAGTAGATGCAAAAAACTGTTTAATTCTTATATGTCATTACTTATGAACAATATTTCAATTGATAAAATTATTGATTCTACTATGTTTTAAAACGTAATACTCAATATACTTATATCATATTTGATAAAAAAGAAATTATATATTTTTTGTTTTACGACATTTCACCGTAATAAATGTGATGATATCGTATTTTACGATATTCGTAAAACCACGTTCTTCAGATATACGCGGTTTTGTCATTAAGGCTAAGTGCAAGAAATTACAGATTATTCATCAAACATAAAGAAATCCATCAATATGGTTAACTGAAACCGTTTAAAGTAAACATCGAACTACACCTCAACACCTGTGAATTAGTTCAAACGCAAAACTATGAATTCTTAACGCATAATCCTGAACACAGTATTAGGTTTCATAAAAATTGGAAAATACAGATACGTTAAATTACACGAATCAACCAAAAACTACTAGGGTTCACTACAAAAGAGTAAATAAACATGTCAGTTTATCTGTTCTTTACGCGCAGGAACTTCCAAGAACAAGGTGAGACAAACTCAAACTAACTTAATGTTAATTTAAACAACAAGGGCATTCATAAAATAGTTCTCGACTCTTAGCCATTTGTGTGTGGCAAGCTGTCGTAGAAGCCATGAAAGTCATTCGGAATTACGGCTTTAAGTTCTTGGAGGTGTTGGTATTTGCTACCCTTGATCGGAAGAGGACCCTTGTGAAGCGAAGGCCATACAGGATTTCCAGCAGCACACTGGTTTGATCTCCGTGTAACTCGTCTAGGCAAATCATTAAACTCATCAGAAAATTTGAGTTTATACTGCGCCGTTCCGTTAGACGAATACTTCAGACAGACAACATCTGTAACAACAGGATCACCTGTCTTTGTACCTGGGCGAATGGAGGAGTAATACACTAACTGTGAGAAATCCAAGAAAAAGTCATGTGTAAGGTATTGTACAGTATACCTCTGATGTGGCCTAGCGGCTTTCATTATTTCAACGTATGTGAATGGGCTGTACACAGGCTTACTGCGGAGCATGTTTTCAACTGTACTGTGCACACTGTCACACTCCATCTGGGTATGGCCTTTCGTTAAATACTTTTGTGTAATTGTTACATTTCGTTCTTTGGCTAAACACAGCAAGGCATTTGAGAGAATTGCATTCCTGTTTTGGTAGCAGCAACCATCACTGTACAGGATGATTTCTGTGACGTCGGTAGGTAGTTGCTTAATGTAATGGGTCAAACAAGAAGCAAAGGAACTGGCACAAAGATCCCCTTCAGCTTCATGCCAGAAGTACACAGCGACATCTTTTGTTGCAAGGTCGTAGATAGTAAAGTTATGACAAGCAAGTTTGGTTTTGTAGTAGATAGCACTTGCATTTAATCTAGGTGCAAGTAGGACTGCCTCTAAGTCCATTGTCACAACTTTGATATTCGGATTACCCTTGGCCATCTCTTTGTCTGCATCTTTCTCCTCTCGAGCTTCCCTTTTCTTCGAAATATGATTATTATACTCTATTTCGTCAGCGTTGCCAACTTCATATGCGCAACAAATGTCACACTTATCCTTTCTAGGGCGAAATATTGAAAGGTTCTTTTCATGAAATACAGTCTCGAAAACTTTTCGGCTTGCAGATGTTGTATTATTGTTTTTGCAATAATCCTGGTAAACACGGTACAAATCAGCTAATGAAGTGAATATAGACTCAAGGTAAAGTTTTGAAGAGCTGCTCCTACAATAATGAGAAGGTAGCTTCGGTAGACTGTCAAGGAAGCTATGTGCAGACTGTCGCACCTCTGTTGGAACACCTGAATAATAAAAAAAATCTATTAAGTAAACAATCAAAATAATAAGTGAATGTTGTTTTTTTGTCTTTCGTAATTTATTTATTTATTTATTTATTAATTTATTTTTATTTATTTATTCTAATTTAAAGTAGTAGTAGTAGTATATTAAGTAGTGGTACAAGAAGTGGTTGTAATGGTAAAAGAGGTAGTAGTTAGAAGTAGTAATAGAAAAAGTGGTAGAAGTAGTGAAAGTATTGGTAGAAGTAGTAGTAGAAGTACTGTTAGAAGTGACAGAAGTAGTGGTAGAAGTAGTGTTAGAAGTAGTGTTAGAAGTAGTAATAGAAAAAGTGGTAGAAGTAGTGAAAGTATTGGTAGAAGTAGTAGTAGAAGTACTGTTAGAAGAAGTGACAGAAGTAGTGGTAGAAGTAGTGGTAGGGGTAGTGAAAGTAGTGGTAAAAGTAGTAGTAGTGGTGGTAGTAGAGAAAAGAGATATGGCATATTTAAAGTAGTAGTAGTGCCTTGGAACGGACAGAAGCAAAAGTAGGCGCAGGACATTAAACTGTTTTGATTGTTGCAAATTCCCTACCTCTAGATAATTTCTTAGGTTTATTAGGAGTTCCCGAGTTCTGTTCTGCATCCTCTAGCCATCCATACGCCATCTTTTCTCCTATCCCAAGCGTGGAAAGAAACATGGATTTACAGACTTGAACCTTTATGCCTCCACTCTTTAAATGATATATGTAGGATACTTTTCTTCTTTTGTTGTCACTGTCAGGACAAGGTTTGCAATCAACCAAGCTATTAACTAACACTTTCTTTCCTTGCCAGTCTAAATTGTTCCAAAATCCATCAAATATGCATTGTCTATCTTTTTCGGATATAAGAGTACACTGCCTGTTTTTACTTGATTTTTTACAACGCTTTGAACATCCTCTTTCAGTGAGGATTCGACTGGATCTGTTTCTTACAATGTATTCGCCACTGCTAGATTTCTTTTTTCCAAGAAATTCTTTTCCTTCCATCCTTAGACATTTCTGAACATTTCTTTTCCAATTTTGGGGATCTGCTGTTCGCTGTCTTTTTCTGCTACATTCAGCTGACTCAACAACTTCTTCATGATCGATGGTATCTTCTGGTTTATCCCCTTCAGTACCTTCATCAATATATCTTCCTAAATTGTCAATTGGGTTTATCTGCAATGAACTTTGTCTATCTAATATATTGATCTCTGTGTTCGAATTACCTTTGTTATCACTCTCCTCTTCTTCCTCGCTTTCAGTTTCACTAACAACTAAATCTTTTTTCGTAGGTTTCCAACTTGGGTCACGTACATCGTCATCATCATCATAGCTGTCGGTACTATCATCACTTAATTCACTCTCGCAGCACAATAATCTGGCTTCATTTACTGAATTTGAAACACTTAAACTTCTTTGACCAGTGTCATTATTGTTTTCATCTTTGTCTTTGTCAATTATTGTTTTAGAAAACTGTAATTCTTCAGTGTCCAAATCATTGGGGAAATTGATGGGCTGGTTATCAGCAGAGTATGGACTGAATTCGCACACAAACTCAGACAGTGATGTAGGCAGAGTGTCATTAGTATAACCTACGTCGGATTCATCACGATCTTTTCTGACCTCACAATCCATTCTTATATTCGTTTGACCAGACAGAACTTCAGTGGACATGCTCTGTTTCACCTTGTCAATTATATCACGATTGCTTATGTCCTCGCCAACATTCTTACTGATGTTAGCCCGAACTGACTGAACTTCAGTGGGACAGGACAGCTTATTTGACTTTGAATTTTCTCTTTTGGCCTGACGCTTTAGTAGTGCCAACTGTACCATGTATTTCCCTCGAGATGCCATTTTCAACTTTTTATATAAGAAATAGTTTCACAGTTTTATTTGGAGTCGTACGCGCCTGAGAGAAACCATCCACAGTCAGAACACAAATAATCCCCTATTTCTTCAGATGTGGCCTCTCTTGGCAAATTGTCCACGCACTTTATATGATACGGATGTTGGCAGCCTTTACAAAACAACCACTGTTCACCATTCACGTCTTCGAGAATACTTTTATCCCCAGGCAGCAATTCGTACTCCAGCTTTAAACTATCAATGGCTTGAAAACCACAGGTTTTGCAGATCCACTTAATTTCAAAAGAATCCGACTCTGATGGAGGTGTACAGGACGAAGTCTGAAACAGATTATTAACAATTATTTGATAAAAACATAGGTATGTGTACATGACTCTCTACTGCAACACATGTACACTCTAGTCTTTAGTTGAAGTCGTAGAAATATTGGTTTCAGTATTTGTGGTACCTTATGATGCACAATTTTATTATATAGATAATTTTTTATTATAATTATTGAACGTATATCTGATGTTCATTACTCAAATGTTTTACCTACAATTGATTTCATATCCAAAATATGATTACAGATACAGTCATGTTAGGCATACTACCCTAGTAGCATTGTATTTCAAAAAAGGTGAATGCTAAAACCTCGTAAATTTATTTCTACTATAAAACAAACGAGGCAGCATGGTAATTGCATAACATCGTATAATTAAATTTTCTTTTAAAATAACGAATTAAAAATTAAACCTTGCTAAGTTTAGTATGTAATAAACGGCAGGTAAGCGTGTTTTATCAAAACCTGTCTAAAAAATAAATTCTTACTTGTAAAGAAATCTTATTTGCAAATAAAAATCAACGAAAGTTTGTTTGTGATAATATTATGAGCTCAAATTAAAATCTACAAACTTAACCTTATAGGAAACTACGAAATGACATGACTAATTTTATACATGTGTAAATACTCACAGTCATAACTCGCCTTTTCTATGAAAAATATTATTTTCTGTCCGTTGTTGATACCACCGACTGCTTCAATATTATACGACGTTTTGATATTAATTCTGGCGGTCCAATCAGAATACGATGTAGTGTCATATGTGGGAAATACTACCTTGTAATTGGCCGTTTTCTACGATATTTTGACAGAATGTGCATATGGTTTAGCTGGTCATTGTCTGCGTAAAAGTCATATTCCCGCAAAAAATAGACTTACGAGGTTTTGCACGCGCATCGACGATATAGAAGTTATACTCACAAATTAATGTTTAAATTTGTTATTTGACCTTTGACCATGAAGTAAGACCTTGACCTTTATCACAGACACCTGAATTTTAGCACGACACTCCGCCTCACTATGGAGAACACTTGACTCAAGTCATAATAAAATCCCACCACGCATGTTACGATGTAGAAGTTAAGCTCCGGACTTGAGTTTTGAGCCAACCCTCCAAGTGTGACTTTGACCTTTGAGCAGCCGACCTGGCTTTTGCATGTGACACACCACCCCATCATGGTGAACATTTGTATCAAATTATTTTGCAATCCTTCAAAGAATGAGCAAGATACAGACCAGGCAAATCTAGATGGACACACGGACTGACAGACACACATATACTCCTCACAAAAAGTCAAGCAACATAATCATTTCTTTCTCTTTTTGGTCCTATGACACATATATTCACTTAAGTGTACATGTGAAGAAAAGCACGTAATCATTGCAACCTAACATCATTAACACTTAGCACAAGACGCACATGCAAAACTATAAGTTGGCACTTGATGTGTTAGGTACGTTTTTCTATTGGTCAAATCAGACTGTTCAAACTGAGTTTCGTTTAAAGCCATCATTAAAAAAACAAGAGGGCCATGATGGCCCTGGATCGCTCACCTGAGTACTTAGGTTTGCTGTTAAGCAGTATTTCATTTTTTAATTGAAAATATGTAAGTGCCTACAAACCAAATATGTAAAATATCAGTCAATAAATAAAGGCTCTATGACAGAAAGTAGAAATATCTATTATAAGCTATGGTGACCTTGACCTTGACCCAGTGACCTCAAACACTACCCATGGGTAGAGGTCCATGCAAGGAACCTCTATACTGAATATCAAAGATATTGGTCTATAAATGAAGGCTCTATAAGGTACAGTAGATAAATCTACTTTTAGCCTCCGTGACCTTTAACCTAATCCAATAATTTGAAAAAGCTTGATAAAGCTTGCTTCATGCCAAATTTTAAAATTCTAGGTCTTGTGGTTTCAGACAAGAAGATTTTTAAAGATTTTCTTCTATATTGTTATTTAAAACTTGTGACCCCTCGGGCGGGGCCAATAGTGACCCTAGGGACATTTTTCTAACAAACTTGGTAGAGGTCCACTAGACAATGCTACACACCAAATATCTAAGCTCTATAACTTACGGTTTCTGACAAGAAGATTTTTTTAGATTTTCTTATATAACTCTATGTAAGCTAGTGACCCCTGGGGCGGGGCCATTTTTGACTCAGAGGCCAGGATTTGAACAAACTTGGTAGAGGTCCACTAGACAATGCTACACACCAAATATCTAAGCTCTATAACTTACGGTTTCTGATAAGAAGATTTTTTAAAGATTTTCCTATATAACTCTATGTAAAACAAGTGAACCCCGGGGCGGGGCCATTTTTGATCCAGAGGCCATGATTTGAACAAACTTGGTAGAGGTCCACTAGACAATACTACATACCAAATATCTTAACTGTAGGCCTTCTTGTTTCTGACAAGAAGATTTTTAGTTTTTCCTATATAACTCTATGTAAAACAAGTATTAGCATTTCCAAAAATGCTTGAAATCGCCGTTCAGCCATGCATTTCGTCTTATCCATAGATGAATGTATTTCATGTTCTTCATTCATTAATTTGATAATCTTACAACATGCTTTGCACTGAAAAGCGAAGTTATATTTGATAATTTTCACACAGAAATTATAAAGTAGATTAAATATACATTGTATTTTTTATTGTAGCTGGACTATTTTTGAAAGCAGACGATTTGGCTTCTTAATGAAAAACATATCGCCCTAACCCTAATGAAGCATATATAAAACACAGAAAAATCCTGATCAAACTCCTCGCACCGGTTAAGTCACGCTTTGCTACTTTTACTGTACTAATCAGGGGAAGTAACCCCTGCGGGGAGTTTGTATCCTGATTAGATCCGCCCGGAAGCAAGCATTTATTTTTTTCTTTAAGTGCAAGTTTTGGAAAAAAACAAACAAACCATACTCTTATTTAGACTACATTCTTTAGTTAAAAATGACATGTAGCAAAAAATATTGCGATTATCCTGTGTTTATCCTACACCAGCCTGAAGACTGGTCCTGAGATCGTACATTCATGATGGTATTTTTTAGTTGTAAGAATAAGTAACCCGACAAACATGGCAGTTGGGCGAGTCCATTTACGCATCCCTTGCAGAAGAATTTTGACGTCCATTTTGATATCATGTGATATGAAATGCTTTGCTTTGATTGGCTAAAGGCAGGCGGTGTACAGGCAAAACTGTTCAAATCTTGTTAACTGTATATATCGCCGTCCAGGGACGGCGATAACAAGTGACCCCCGGGGCGGGGCCATTTTTGACCCAGAGGCCAGGGTTTGAAAAAATTTGGTAGAGGTCCACTAGACAATGCTTCACACCAAATATCTAAGCTCTATAACTTACAGTTTCTGACAAGAAAATTTTTTAAGATTTTCCTATATAACTCTATGTAAAACTAGTGGCCCCTGGGGCGGGGTCATTTTTGACCCAGAGGCCAGGATTTGAACAAACTTGGTAGAGGTTCATTAGACAATGCTACACACCAAATATCTAAGCTCTATAACTTACGGTTTCTGACAAGAAGATTTTTTAAGATTTTCTTATATATATCTCTATGTAAAACTAGTGGCCCCTGGGGCGGGGTCATTTTTGACCCAGAGGCCAGGATTTGAACAAACTTGGTAGAGGTCCACTAGACAATGCTACACACCAAATATCTAAGCTCTATAACTTACGGTTTCTGACAAGAAGATTTTTAAAGATTTTCTTATATAACTCTATGTAAAACTAGTGGCCCCTGGGGCGGGGCCATTTTTGACCCAGAAGACAGGATTTGAACAAACTTGGTAGAGGTCCACTAGACAATGCTACACACCAAATATCTAAGCTCTATAACTTACGGTTTCTGACAAGAAGATTTTTTAAAGATTTTCCTATATAACTCTATGTAAAACAAGTGACCCCCGGGGTGGGGCCATTTTTGACCAAGAGGCCATGATTTGAACAAACTTGGTAGAGGTCCACTAGACAATGCTACATACCAAATATCTTAACTCTAGGCCTTGTGGTTTCTGACAAGAAGATTTTCAAGTTTTCCCTATATAACTCTATGTAAAATCAACTGACCCCTGGGGTGGGGTCAGTTTTGTCCCCAGAGACATAATTTGAACAAACTTGGTAGAGGTCGACTAGATGATGCTTCATACCAAATATCAAAGCTCCAGGCCTTGTGGTTTCGGAGAAGAAGATTTTTAAAGATCCAACTTATAAAATCTATTTTTAGCTCAAGTGAACCAGAAATGCAATGGACCAGAACCATTTGAACAATCTTGGTAGAGCTTCATGCAAGGAACATCCCAGGCAAGTTTCATTAAATTTGCCCCATTGGTTTCAGAGGAGATGTTGTTTGAATGAAAAGTTGACGACGGACGGACGGACGGATGGACGGACGGACTGACGGACGACGGACAAAGACCGATCAGAAAAGCTCACCCTGAGCACTTTGTGCTCAGGTGAGCTAAAAACCAAGGCTAGTTTCTGTACAGTTTTCACTAGTGACAATGGTTAGGTGAGTTTGGACAGAGTTGAGGTGGCTCATGCCATAGGAATGCTTCAGGGTGGTGTTTCCCAGAGTGACATTGCTAGGCAGCTTGGCGTCCACAGAAGCATCATCCACAGGGCCTTTCAACGCCTTTCCAGGCAACTGGACAATTCTCGGCAAGGTCAAGAAGTGGTTGTCCTAGGGCTACAACCCAACGAGAGGATCGGTACCTTGTCACTTCTGCAAGGCGCCAATGCTTTGTGACCACCAGAAGACTGCAATCCGACCTGGAATCTGCCACAGGAACCAGAGTTCCCGAGTCAGTGTCAGCCTGGTCTCAACTGGGCTCGCCAACATGCAAATTGGAGGCTTAATCAGTGGAGAAGAGTTCTTTTTACTGATGAGTCCAGATTCAGTAAGGATTTCAATGATGGGCGTCAGGAAGTTTGGAGACAGCCTAAGGAACGATTTGCGGCTTGTGCTATTGCAGAACACGTCACCATTATGTGGGTGGCAGTTTGATGGTTTCTGGGCTGGAGGAAGTACAGATCTTGTACTGTTTCGGAGATGCACGCTGAATGCTGAACGCTACTTAAATGACGTCATCAGGGCTCAAGTGATCCCCCAAATGAGGAGACTTGGTGATAAATACCTTTTCATGGATGATAATGCGCCATGTCACAGAGCACGAGTCATTCAAAATGAACTGAAAGACAACAATGTCGCTAGCCTTCATTGGCCTGCATGTTCTCCAGACCTGATTCGAACCCCATCGAGCATGTGTGGGACATTCTTGGGCGCGCTGTTTATGGCATGTCCGTCCATCCCAACACTCTGGATGCCCTGGAAGAAGCCCTTGTGAGAGAGTGGAGAGCCATCACACAGAACCAGCTGGACCGCTCAATTGCCTCGCTGCCAAAACGCATTCAGGGCTGCATTGGTGCTAACGGAGGTCACACACGCTATTGAAAATGCATGTTTTTGACCTGAAGTGTTTGAAATTTGCGTTGGCTGTTTACATTTTACAACACCTGTTTTCCATGTGCCTTACTTTTTGTGAACAGTGTCGTGAGATCGGAATAGATTTCAAAGATGCTTTGTTAAATTTCACATGATGAAATGTTGAAGATTATTTGTGCACCTATTCATTTACTATAGACGTCTCATTAAAATTTTTTCACAGTTTAAATGTTTTTGCTTGCATGACTTTTTGTGAGGAGTATACACCAAACCGCCAAAGATGAAAAGCAGCGACTAAGTTGACTTCACTACAAGCGGGCTCAATTATTTCAAAATCCTCTGACCACTAAGCATAATACTTCAAAGCATAAGCAAGATACAGCGCCAACAAACAAATTTTAGTATTTCTATTTGACCTTTGCCCTCTTGTGACCTTGACCTTCATTTTGCGCAAAACAACTCAACTCAACATGGAGAACATTTGTGCTTATTTATATTAAAATCTATAATATAGAAGTTATACTCGCAAATGAATGTTTTATTTTGTTATCTGACCTTTGACCCCTAAATGTGACCTTGACCTTTGCTACAGACATATAATACTTCAAAGCATAAGCAAGATACTGCGCCAACAAACAAATTTTTAAATTTTTATTTGATCTTTGACCTCTTGTGACCAGGGCTCCCGAAAACCGAAAATTTGCCGGTTTTGACCGAATTTTATCTCTATGGACCGATTTCGATGTCCAAAAGCCCTTAAAAAATCGGTCCAGATAATTTCCAAAAAAAAAAATCAGTCAAAATCTCACACCAAAACCTCAATTGATCGCTAATCTGGTACTTCACACCTATCATAAACCATAAAACTGTCAATGTTGCCCGCGGCAATTATCGCGGTTACTTCCCCTGATCAGTACAGAAAACAGTTAAAGTAGAAAAGCGTGACGTAACCGGTGCGAGGAGTGTGCATCGAAATAGGCAATAACTGTCGTCTGCTTAATTTCATTAAGGGCTTAATAGTAATTGTAGTGGCTAGCTGCAGTACAAAGCACACTTTAAAATATCAGTGACTAGTTTGACGTTGTAAAATTATCTCTAATTCTACTTTCACTTTGAAAAACACATATTTTCGCGACGTCAACACTATCATAACTCAAACATTTATTTGCCCTTAAATCGTTTCTATTTTTGTTGTTGGTTCTTGGTCTCGGGGGGGGGGGGGGGGGGTCGAGGTCTCGGACCGATTGAGATTTCAAAATTTTAGGAGCCCTGCTTGTGTCTTTAACCTTCATTTTGTGCGAGACAACTCAACTCAACATGATGAACATTTGTGCTAAGTTATATTAAAATTCATCCATGTATATAGAAGTTATACTTGCAAATGACTGTTTTATTTTATTTGAATTTGACCCCTAAGTGTGACCTTGACCTTTACCACAGACACCTGAATTTTTAGCGCGACACTCCGCCTCACTATGAAGAATATTTGTCCCCAGTTATATTAAAACCCCTCCATGCATGTAGAAGTTACGCTCCGGACACGGGTTTTGCTCTGACTCCCAAGTGTGACCTTTGAGCGGCGTACCTGTGTTTTGTGTGCGACACACCACCCCATCATGGTGAACATTTGTACCAAATTGTTTTGTAATCCTTCAAAGAATGAGCAAGATATAGACCAGACAAATCTGGACAGACGGACACACATACACCAAAAGTGGCAACTAAGTCGAGCTCACCGCAAGCGGGCTCGACAATAAAATTTATTTAAGAGGTATAGGCTTTAAAGAGCAGACAAAAAAAATTGTCTGACTTTCCACTTGACTTTGAGCTGACACAATGGCAATATGGGTTATGCACATTGCCTTGTCCAGATAAACATTTGGGCAAAGTTAGAAGAAAATCCTTGGCTTATAATTCATTGTCAAATATTTGATCTTTAAGTGTGATCTTGACCTTGAGCTAGCACATCGCTGTCATGAGGTGAACATTTAAGCCAAGTTTGAAGAAAATCCTTCAAAGGGTATAAAAATAAAGCTAACACGAAAATTGTCTACTCTTCCAATGTGACCTCAACCTTGACCTGACACAAGGGCAACATGGGTCCTGCATATTGCCTTGTTGAGTTGAATATCCTAGACAAGTAAGAACAAAATCCTTCAAGGGGTAAAGTATTTACAGATGAAACAAGGCACATTTTTTTTAGTTGTCAGATATTTGACCTTACAGTGTGACCTTGAGCTGACACAAGGGCAATATGGGTTATGCACACTGCCTTGTGGAGATGAACATTTGAGCAAAGTTAGAAAAAATTCCTTGTCTTATAATTCATTGTTAAAAATCTGACCTTCAAGTGTGACCTTGACCTTAAGCTGGTACAAGGTCAATATAGGTTTTGCATATCGCTATCATGAGGTGAACATTTGAGCTAAGTTTGAAGAAAATCCTTCTAAGGGTATAAAATTTATAGAGCAAACATGAGACTGTCTGACCTTCCAATGTGACCTTGACCGATACAAGGGCAACAGGGGTTATGCACATTGCCTTGTTGAAGTGAACATTTGAGCAAAGTTAGAAGAAAATCCTTGTCTTATAATTCATTGTTAAAAATTTAACCTTCAAGTGTGACCTTGACCTTGAGCTGGTAGAAGGTCAACATGGGTTCTGCACATTGCTATCATGAGGTGAACATTTGAGCCAAGTCTGAAGAAAATTCTTTAAAGGGTATAAAATTTACAGAGCGGACATGAAAATTATCTGACCTTCCAGTGTGATCTTGAACTTGACCTGACACAAGGGCAACATGGGTTCTGCACATTGCCTTGTTGAGTTGAATATTTGAGCCAAGAAAGAACAAAATTTTTCAAGGGGTAAAAAATTTACAGACGAAACAAGACACATTGTCTTATTTTTAGTTGTCGGATATTTGACCTTCCGGAGTGACCTTGACCTTTAGCTGACACAAGGGCAATATGGGTTATGCACATTGCCTTGTTGAGATAACATTTATGCAAAGTTAGAAAAAAAACCCTGTCTTATAATTCATTGTTAAAGGTCATGTGACACGACTATAGCAACTTTGTCTATTCAAAATAATCATAATGTACTGATTAAAATGGTTTTACTGCGAAATTATGAAAATATTGCTTTTGATAAGAAAAAACGTGTTTTTGATGATCGGCTGTTTCCGTTTCGACATCATTAGTTTCCACCGCAATTTTTGGCTGTGATGTAGATTTATCCCTACTGGTACAGGCAGTATTGCAGAATAACACTGCTCATAACACATCCGTTTTTAAATAAAAAAATAACACTAAACCACAAGTGCAAGAAACATGATAAATTCATACTTATAGAAACAAGAAATGTTTGTAAAACATAAATGCCCCCCGGCAGCACCTAATTGCTTGTGGTTGGGCGAAAGCGTTCTCTAGTTATTGATCAGAAACCGTTTTTAGGATCAAGGTCCCTGTGGCCTTGACCTTTAACCTAATGACCTCAAAATCAATAGGGGTCATAAACTGGTCATGACCAACCAGCATACCAAGTTTGGTGAACCTAGGTCAAAGCATTCTCTAGTTATTGATCGGAAACCGTTTTTTGAGTCAAACTCTCTGTGAGCTTGACCTTTCACCTAATGACCTAAAAATCAATAGGGGGTCATCTACTGGTGATGACCAACCAGCATACCAAGTTTGGTGAACCTAGGTCAAAGCGTTCTCTAGTTATTGATCAGAAACCGTTTTTAAGATGAAGGTCTCTGTGATCTTGACCTTTGACCTAATGACCTCAAAGTCAATAGTGGTCATCTACTGGTGATGATCAACCAGCATACCAAGTTTGGTGAACCTAGGTCAAAGCATTCTCTAGTTATTGATCAGAAACCGTTTTTAGGATCAAGGTCCCTGTGAGCTTGACCTTTGACCTAATGACCTCAAAGTCAAAAGGGGTCATCTACTGGTGATGACCAACCAGCAAACCAAGTTTGGTGAACCTAGGTCAAAGCGTTCTCTAGTTATTGATCAGAAACCGTTTAAAGGATGAAAGTCTCTGTGATCTTGACCTTTGACCTAATGACCTCAAAGTCAATAGGGGTCATCTACTAGTGATGACCAACCAGCATACCAAGTTTGGTGAACCTAGGTCAAAGCGTTCTCTAGTTATTGCTCGGAAACCGTTTTTAGGATCAAGGTCCTTGTGAGCTTGACCTTTGACCTAATGACCTCAAAATCAATAGGGGTCATCCACTGATAATGACTAACCAGAATACCAAGTTTGGTGAACCTAGGTCAAAGCGTTTTCTAGTTATTGGTCGGAAACCGTTTCTACCTACAAGGTCAATGTGACCTTGACCTTTGACCCCTTGACCCCAAAATCAATAGGGGTTATCTACTTGTGATGTACAATCATCCTACTAAGTTTGAAGTTCCTAGGCCTAAGCGTTCTTTAGTTATTGGTCGGAAACCGTTTCTACCTACAAGGTCAATGTGACCTTGACCTTTGACCCCTTGACCCCAAAATCAATAGGGGTCATTTACTGGTGATGGACAATCATCCTACCAAGTTTGAAGTTCCTAGGCCTATGCATTCTTTAGTTATTGGTCGGAAACCATTTGGTCTACGGACCGACGGACCGACCGACAGACAAATGCAAAGCAATATACCCCCTCTTCTTTGAAATGGGGGCATAACAACATGTTATAAATTGTAAATTAAATAAAATAATGTGATTACTTCTCGATTTTTATAAGTAAATTCAAACTTTGTGCCGGGAGAACAGGTTGAGATTTTACCTTAATAAATACTAATAAATATTCCAATTTCTTCCATGTTGTGGTTCTATATAAAACTATCTCCTCCACGTTAACACTTCCTTACTTGATGTTTAAGTCATAAACAAATTCTTTTTCATTTAAGTGTAGAAAAATTTAAGTGAATTTAGGTGATCTAATGTGTTAACATTTGTTTCACTGGAATGGAAATCACTCTACAATGTTTTGTTTTGGGGTTTAACGCCGATTTCAACATTTGTTATATCTCGGCGGTCAGTCCACTTAACCGGTTTTCCTGGATAACTAACCAGTAATTGCCAATTTCTCCGCAAGTGACTGACTACTGTTCCCACATGATCTACTCTGAATCAGCGGTGAGAGACAAATGAACATAAGACACAATGTCTGAGAACAATTGTCACGGAGAAATTTTGCCCTGCCCAGGGGTCGAACCAACGACCGATGGATTACTAATCCAGTGCTCTACCTATTGAGCTAAGCGGGCGGGCACTCTACAGTGTATTATCACGTTGGAATATCGTTTGAAAAATAATAATATGGCATGTCCATCAAGTAGAAATTTGTGTCTACTTATAAATTAATATCCAATGAAATGTCAAAGATCCATAAATCACGCCTTATACTGTGGGATTTATGCAAATCAACCTGCCCAAATGGGACCCTTGTATATTCTGCATAGCTGTCAAAACAAAGCAATTAACTTTTTTATGTTCCAATCAATGATAAAGTTGAGACAAATAGCAAAATTTTATGGCAAGTGATCTTACAAATTGATTGTATTACTTTTGATCTCTCACACTTGTGAAAACATTATGTAATAGCTTGATCCAATTAACATGTCTGAATGATTTTTAGTTAAGAAGCTTCCATGCAGATACATATTTTAATTAGATAATCAAATTTGATGAATCTATTTATGATGAAAATAAAAATCATTCGACTTCTAAATGTGAACAACTTATTAAAAAAACAAAAACAAAAAACAATGTGTTTGTGTTATGATTTTGACACAGTTTTTAGGGCTTCTTCATATTATTTGTTCTTTGATCATCACTGTTTAGTTTTCAAAACAAGAGGGTCCATGGGACCCTGGGTCGCTCACCTGCCAACAACTGCTCAATGGTTGCAAGAGTCAGTGGATGCAAATACAATTGCCAATTGACTCAAAGGGTGCAGGCAATTATGACCATGGGGTCATCTTTGGTAGAGTTTCACTAGATCTCGTGCATCATCAGGACTGTTAAAGCACAACGTGGACTATAATGGACTGAGGCTCATAAAAAATATATCAGGCACGTATACACATGATACCTAACATGTTTAAAGTTTCAAAGCAGTATCTTGAAAAATGTAGAAGTTTGTGCCACAATATTTTTTAAAAAATCCTGCCGTTATACAAAAAACTAGGTTGCTGTGAACTGAATGTTGGAACACCATTCCAAACAGGGATTATGTACATGAAACATGTTCACTCTACTGCCAATTCTGCTAATTATTTTAAAATCCAACCATAGATCCAAAAATATATGAGCAAGACACAAACTATCAGCAGTAAGGCCTATATAGCAGAACTTACTAAGTTCAGAGGGTTGCTGTGACATGGATCTTGGAGGGAGGAACATGGGTTTCGAGTGTAACACATACTTATTTTAATTTTTGGTTGTAAGGGTTGCAGAGACTTTCAGTCTTTAAGTAATGTTATTTATAATACTAGAACTTTTATTAAAACAAGAGCCACCGCAAGCGGGGGCTACGCTCGACTTTTTTCTATTTCCAAAGGCAAACACATCAGAGGAAGCACATTGTGGTGAAGGGATTTCAAATGAAACATCATTTGGAAATATAATTATACATAAAAAAGTTATGGCCAAGTTTTACCAACATTCAGAAATTTGACCTTAAAGGTCTAGGTCAAGTTCATTTTAACCTTCTCTGGAGGTATTGTCTAAAAAGTAGTTATGTCCAAGCATGAAGACACTACATCCATTAACAACAAAGATATAGCCAAGTTAAGTAATGTCAAGGTCATTTAAAGGTCAAGGTAATGCTTGAATTGTTTAACATGTTTCTTTTATTCTCAGTGTTGTTTTGTCCCTGTATAGATCAAATCTGTCCATAAAACCAGAAGTTTGGCTATTTTAGTAAAATGCAATAATTAGAAATTTGACTGTAAAGGTCATTTAAAGGTTAAGGTCATACTTGAATAATTTAACATGTAGGTTTTGTCATAAGCCTTGTTTTGTCCAAGTATTAATAAACAAGAGGGCCAATGGCCCTAAAGCACTAACCTGGCTTCAAAGATGAAAGAAATATTTATGAATGTAATGATGCATATCACAGAAATGGACCAATGCAATTTCATTGCCATAGCTCCAAAAACAAAAAGGAGGTCAGTAGGTCATAAATATAGGTCACGAGATGACATTTTTGAAATCAGAACGAAAAGCTGTACACACAGTCCAAATTTCATTGCTGTAACTAAAAATCAAAAAAGTAGGTCAGTAGGTCAAAAATATAGGTCATGCCATGACGTTTTTGAATTCGAAACGAAAAACTGTGCACACGGTCCAAATTTCATTGCCATAGCTCCAAAAACAAAAAGTAGGTCAGTAGGTCAAAAATATAGGTCATGCTATGACATTTCTGAAATTGAAACAAAAAACTGTGCACATAGTCCAAATTTCATTGCTGTAGCTAAAAAACAAAAAAGTAGGTGAGTAGGTCAAAAATATAGGTCATGCTATGACGTTTTTGAAATCTGAAGGAAAAACTGTATACAAGGTCCAAATTTCATTGCCATAGCTCCAAAAACAAAAAGTAGGTCAGTAGGTCAAAAATATAGGTCATGCCATGACATTTTTGAAATCGAAATAAAAAACTGTGCCCACAGTCCAAATTTCATTGCTGTAGCTCAAAACCAGAAAGTAGGTCAGTAAGTCAAAAATATAGGTCATGCAATGACCTTTTCGAAATCGAAACGAAAAAGTGTTGTTTTGTCTCTGTCTGATTCAAATGCAACCATAAATTACATAATTATGGCCAGTTTTAACAAAATTCAATGATTTGACCTTGACCGTCAAGGTCATTTAAAGGTCAAGGTCAAACTTGAAATAATCACAATGTCGAATTTGTCACAACTGTTGTTTAGTCCAAGTTTGAATTAAATCTATAAATAAATGAGAAAGTTATGACAATTTAGGCAAAATTCAATGATCTGACCTTGACGGTCAAGGTAATTTTAAGGTCATAAGGTTTTGTCATAAGTGTTGTTTTGTCCAAGTATAAATCAAATCCAACCATAAATACTAATGTTTTGGTCAATTTTAGCAAAATTCAATAATTTGACCTTGAAGGTGAAGGTCATTTATGAGTCAAGGTCAAGTTTAGTCTGGTCAGCTTGAAGGTCTTGTCCAAAGTTTTGTTTTGTCCAAGCATTAAGAGAACCCACCTATTGATAATAAAGTTATGGCCAATTTTAGCAAAATTCAATATTTTGATCTTGAATATGAAGGTCATTTATGAGTCAAGGTCAAGTTTAGTCTGGTCAGCTTGAAGGTCTTCTCCAAAGGGTTGTTGTGTCCAAGAATTAAGAAAAACCACCTACTAACAATAAAGATATGGCCAATTTTAGCAAAATTCAATATTTTGACCTTGAATATGAAGGTCATTTAAGGGTCAAGGTCAAGTTTAGTCTGGTCATCTTGAAGGTCTTGTCCAAAGGGTTGTTGTGTCCAAGTATGAAGATAATCCATCAAGGAATAAAAAAATTATGATCAATTTAAAGTTTTCGGACGGGAACGGGAACGGCAACAGCAACGGCAATGACACCATGACTATGACAATAACTCAATTTTTTTTTTCAAAAAAGTCGAGCTAATAAAATGTAAACAATTATAAAGAAAAAGATTCATAACGGAAAAAATGTGTAAATGCAATCTTTAATGAAATAGAACAATATTACCCCTTCAAAATTATTTTTCCCTGACTTTTCATTAACTTTTCTGGATTTTTATTTTTCACTGACCAATTTTCAAAATTCCCTGACCTTGAAAAAAAATCAAATTTCCCTGACTTTTCAAGTCCCCTGGCAACCCTGCAAGATCTTATATTAACTCAAGTATGCTACAAGTCTGATTAAATTCAAATAAAAAATGAAGCTGCTATTGTGCAGACAAGGTCTAAATAGTTAATTTTGGCACTTTCAGGGGCCATAACTCTGGAACCAATAATGCAATATGGCGATTTGAAGAAAGGAACCAAGATCTTATGGAAATGAAAGTGAAGATCAGACCAAAATTAAGACCACTAGAGTGCAGAAAAGCTTTTATCATAATTTGACCTAGTGACCTAAATTTCAAAGTCACATGACCCAGTTTCAAACTTGACCTAGATATCATCGAGATAAACATTCTGACAAAGCTTGAAGAAGATCGGAGCAAAATTAAGACTATTACAGTGCGGACAAGTTTTTTTTTTAATTTGACCTAGTGACCTAGTTTTCAAGGTCACATAACCCAGTTTCGCACCTGACCTAGATATCATTGAGATACACATTCTGACCAAGCTTGAAGAAGATGGGACCAAAATTAAGACCGATAGAGTGCGGAAAAGCTTTTTCTATAATTTGACCTAATGACCTAGTTTTAAGGGTGAGATGACCTAGTTATGAAATTGACCTAGATATCACTGAGATAAAACATTCTGACAAAGTTTAAAGAAGATCACACCCAAATTAAGACCGCTAGAGCGCGGACAACAATTGTGAACGGACAACGGACGGACGGACGAAAGGCGATCACAAAAGCTCACCCTGTCACTATGTGACAGATGAGCTAAAAAAATGTAGAATGAATAAGCCGAAAAAAAGAGAAAGAAATGCATTTATAATGAAAAAAATCATAGATCTAGTCAAAGATTACTTACACATACGGTACTCAGGCAAAATATACCACAGACAAAAAAGCAACACAACACTGTAAGGAGAATGTTTTTATGGAAAAAAATCTCTCAATTGGAGTTAGTTCATCAAGTCTTCCAACAAACTGCATCGGATAAAAATAAGCATATTCAAAATCTTTTTGGATCAGTTACTTGAAAAATATCTAATAGTCTATTTATTTTCAATGATGTATCTTTTAATTCTATAACCCTGATTAAACTAGCCTCTATATAATATTGCTCATTGGCTTCATAATTCCATCAAAATTTCAAATTATTTATTAAAAAAAATCTTCAATGTATATTCATGATGTTTGCTTAACATGTTCAATTTTGATTTTTTACTATATTCAGTCTACATTTTCACTTTCCATCATAATTTTAAAGTTTTTGTTAACAATCCAGGCAGCTGTGTAAAGTGGCAAGGGATAATGTGGGTAACTTCCAGTTTCGCTCATGACAGGTGCGCGCGACTAAGTGCGTAAAATATGGATTTTAATTTGCTATAAAACATCTTTAAGATGAAAATTACCTGCGGAAATTTGTAAAACAGTCATAGTTAGATATATATTTTTCCCTCATATGAAAATTTCGAGGTAAAAAAGTTGTGTCACATGACCTTTAAAGATTTAATCTTCAAGTGTGACCTTGACCTTAAGCTGGTACCAGGTCAACATAGGTTCTGCACATTGCTATCATGAGGTGAACATTTAAGCCAAGTTTGAAACAAATCCTTCAAGGCATATAGGATTTACTGAGAGGACACGAAAATTATCTGACCTTCCAGTGTGACCTTGACTTAGACCTGACACAAGGGCAACATGGGTTCTCATACATGTGAACTCTCCCAATTCTGGCGGTAGACTACCGATTTTGAGCAATCAAAATCCCCCTCCCGCTTGGGATTTACATTCTACCGACTTTTTTCATAACATCCAAAAAAAATAAATAAATTACAAACACCCGCGTGATGTTGATGAATGTAAACAGTATTTTGACTGGTTTACCGATTATGCTACGTTTACCACGCTGCTGTATTGGAAAATGAGACCCAGTGTAATTACACCTTGACCTTAGTATTGGAAAGTTTTATTGTTTGTATATTGTCAGTTTGACGCTTTAAGCGCCTGCATTTATGAAGTTGTTAATTGCCAGGCAGATAAGGCACACATAAAAGACACAAGGGAGACTAGAAACTGGTAATCACTGTACTTCCACTGCCACAAAGCAATACAGACCTCAAAAGATTGTACTGTACTGTTATATCAAAACTGTCAAAAGTCAAACGATTAGCTTGTCGAATAGGACTCTGAATGTATTGTTGTGCAAGAAATTCTGTTGCCAACTGTTATTACTTCCATGTGACCAAGGAACTGTGTGGTGTAGTGGAAAAGGCATGTGTCAAAAGGGAGAGTGTGAAGAGTAAAGAGAAAAGGTACCAATGTTCAACTTGAGTGTAAATTTATAAGACAAATTTGACTGTTAACTGATAAAGGTAGAGTGACTATTCAGTGTAAATAATGAATGTTTACTGTTTATTTTTGATACATATTAAACTGATAACAGTTTCTTTCTGTTATCAATACATCTTTTAGCATCTGTACCTGGACCATGCCTGAAATAATGTTGTGTCAGTAAATCTCCCACTTGACAGACCCAATCTCCCTACTTTCTGAGCCAGATCTCCCTACTTTGCACTGGGAAAAGTTCACATGTATGGGTTCTGCACATTCCCATGTTGAGGTAAAAATCATATCCAAGTTTGAAGAAAATCCTTCCATTAGTATATGATTTATTTAGTGGACATTATACACTTTAACAAGAGGGCTATGATGGCCCTATATCACAATGAACATAATTTGTCTGTCAAGGCTACAATCTGTATTCAAAATTGCCAAATTAGTGTTTTGAAATGTCTTTGAACTAACCAACATGACTCCACTGAATATGATAAAGGTCCACAAAAGGAACATTTCCTTGAAATAATTTGGAAATCTGGCCAAGAGGTTCTTACAGGGAAGATCTTAGAAGTTTTTTTACAGTGAAAACTTGCCAAATCACTGCCTGTCAAGATTTTTTTCAATGAACCAACATGGCTTGAAGGAATTTTTTAAATTTTAATGATTTTTTATAAATTTATTGAGAAGATTTATAAATTGTCTACATAGTCATGTACAGAAATTGTGCCTCGCTCTGCATACATGCAAAGTCTCTTGCCGTGAGATAAAAAAACTCAGGTATTTTTACCCCTTCTAATGGCATCACGGAAAAACCTTAAAAACTCAGGTAATTTTTAAATTTCCGAAAAAACGAAGAAAAAAAAAACATCAAAAGTTCAGTACCTGGGATGGTCTGAGGATAACCGATTAAAAATGGAGGTGACATGTTGTGTATTTCAACTGTTTCAAATCTTCCCTGGGGCAATTAATGAAGTTCATTCATTATGAGAAGGACACAGGTTAGAATGCAGTTATCTATTTTTTTATTAAAACTGATTGGTTTACTAGAAAATCTCTGTCTCAGTTAGGGAAGCAAAACAATTTATAGTTTTCGGCTATTGACAAGTAAGTGTATATCGGCATTTCTTGATTTCTGCGGTAAATTGGCATTTAATTGATGTTTATTTCAGATCTACTTGAAATTCTGTAAAATGTGACTATGCTTAACTACAATGTGTGTGGTTTATTCAGAGGTGCTTCAATATAGTTGAAAGTGGTGTATTTCAGTTTTCTCTTGTCTTGAACACTGAACATCCCTTAATAACTTGTTTGTGACTTGATAAAAGGTAAAGAAGTGATTGTAATGGTAATGGTTATAATAATGTTTTCTAAAAATGAATGAAACACCATGTTCCCATGCAATTTACAAAATCTCCCTTATTTTACCCCAATCTGCCTTAAAAAATTCCCAGACTCAATGACTGCAGCTCGAGATACCTGGCATGTATGACCCTCTCATTCAATTTTTTTCACTAACTAACATTTCTCAAATGAATTTGACAAGGAACCAGCTAAGAAACATTCTGTGAAATTATTTTGTAACTGGGCCAGCAGTTTATAAGGAGAATGTTTTTTTTTTAATTTTCCATCTAGTCATGAAGAGAAAACAGGCCCTGCCTTCTGTCTGCTCTGTTTTGAAGGACCAATATTGCCAAGGAATATGATTAAAGGCCATGTAAGAAACATATTCTGTAAAACTATTTTGAAATCATTGACAACAGTTACTGAGGACAATATTTTCAAAGTTTTCCATATCGTTATGAAGGCCCTGCCATTTTTAGGACCAAAATCTCTTGAAAAAAATTGGTAACAAGAAACATGGCAATGCCACGAAACCAGGTTTTCAAAAATGTTGTTCTGATTCTATACTATAGTATGAATTTTGGAATGAAGATTGCTATGAATATTCAAAAGATTATAACATGACATGAAGGAAAAGATAATATTCATGAGAATACATGATAATGAGTAGGATGTAAATTTCGGCTAACAATACTGTCTGCAAGGAGTATACTTAATAATGAGACAACAATTTCTGCACGTCATCTTGATGTGGTAAACATTTGTCTGAAGTTTCATCAGAATTCTTCAAAGGGTTGAAGAGTTACAGAGCGGACAGGATTTTCAATGTTAATGTCACTGTGACCTTGACCTTGGAGCCATCAAAATTCTTCAAAGGGTTGAAGAGTTACAGAGCGGACAGGATTTTCAATGTTAATGTCACTGTGACCTTGACCTTGGAGCCAGCCATGCGGAACATGCGTTCTGCACGTCATCTTGATGTGGTAAACATTTGTCTGAAGTTTCATCAAAATTCTTCAAAGGGTTGAAGAGTTACAGAGCGGACAGGATTTTCAATGTTAATGTCACTGTGACCTTGACCTTGGAGCCAGCCATGCGGAACATGCGTTCTGCACGTCATCTTGATGTGGTAAACATTTGTCTGAAGTTTCATCAAAATTCTTCAAAGGGTTGAAGAGTTACAGAGCGGACAGGATTTTCAATGTTAATGTCACTGTGACCTTGACCTTGGAGCCAGCCATGCGGAACATGCGTTCTGCACGTCATCTTGATGTGGTAAACATTTGTCTGAAGTTTCATCAAAATTCTTCAAAGGGTTGAAGAGTTACAGAGCGGACACAATTTCGTTTGACGCCCGCCCATCCGCCCATCCGCCCATCCGCCCGCCATACCCCAATCTAATAACCAGGATTTTCAAAATTGAAAACCTGGTTAAAAATGCCAGGTAAGGAACATGCATCTGTAAAATTTCTTAGAAATTGGGCAGATGATTTCTTGGGAGATTTTCAATGCCTTTTTTTTTCTTTTGCTTACCATGGCAACCAGAGATAATGCAACCATTTAATTTTGAGAAATTTCAAAGAGCACCAACAAAGGAAATTCTTTTTCCTAGAAACTTTCGCAGATACAATATTTCGCATTTTTTAGAATGTGGGTATTTTCGTGGAGACAAACCTTCGCGCTTTCATAACAACCGCAAATTCCGCGAATATTTGTTTAGGTATAAAAGACTTAATTAAACCGGTAGGGGACTAATGAAGTCTTTTAAAGATAAGCATGTTACTCTTTACTGAAATAAGAAACTGGTTCAGTTATTATTTCTGAAAATGTGGTTTATAGTGATGTATTATTATTTCAAGTTTCATCCTTTTATGACATTCCATAAACAAGAGCCACTGCAAGCGGGGGCCATGCTCGACTTTTTTCTATTTCCAAAGGCAAACACATCAGAGGAAGCACATTGTGGTGAAGGGATTTCAAATGAAACATCATTTGGAAATATAATTAATTATATACATAACAAAGTTGGGCCAAATTTAGCAACATTAAGAAATTTGACCTTAAAGGTCTAGGTCAATTTCAGTTTAATCTTTTCTGGAGGTATTGTCTAAAAGGTAGTTATGTCCAAGCATGAAGACACTACATCCATTAGCAACAAAGATATAGCCAAGTTAAGTAATGTCAAGGCCATTTAAAGGTCAAGGTAACGCTTGAATTGTTTAACATGTTTCTTTTATTCTCAGTGTTGTTTTGTCCCTGTATGGATCAAATCTGTCCATAAACTAGAACTGTGTCCATAGGACACAGATGCCCCCACTATGCATAAGTGCTCATAAACAAGAGCATGTATATTCTGTATGTAAGATTTAGGTGGGGAACATTTTTTTTCTGTAGTTGCAAATGAATTGAGGACTGTTTTGTATATTATTAATGCTGTCCTTTTATTTCAAAGTTAGATATTTTATACTGAAACAAGGGCTGTCGGATGGACAACACGCTTGACTATTCTTAGTGCTTGAAGGTACAGTACACGCAGCGCCGACTTTGACATTGTTAACATTGTCGCGGGGGTCGGTATCGTCTCCGGGTGGCCAGTCGCGGTGGACTGAACACCCGAAATTTCGGGTGTCCGCTAAAATGACCACCGCGACAACCGCCGAGGGGTATGACCACCGCGTGTCGCGGTGACCGAACGCCGCACGTCCCCGCAATGTTCTGACTTGGAGATTACTGCATTTAAACATACTCAGCGTACAGTACACGTACGTGGTTTTCTTTTTACTCATTCTTATTTTACTTACATGTATTTTGTGGCTAACTTCAGTTGGTCAAATTAAAACCAAATTTCAAGTACATATGCGGTGTAGGTTTATTGTGTACTTTCGTTTTTGGAATTTTTGAAAAACGCTTGTTACTATATAGCAAAATCGATTAATAATTTTTGCCAAGCGCCTAGACGATACAGATGTCGAAAGAAGTTAAACACGTGTTGACCTAAAAACACAGACAATTCATTTTCTGAAAATATGATCAGCTGTTTCCAGAAGCAACTGCTTTGAATGGTCATTCTTTGCGTAAACAAAAAGGAGCGTACATAAATGCATCATAATTAGAGTGGATTTGTTCGAATTTTGACAGTTTAAATTAGATCTATTAACTTTTCGCAGTTTGATGATCGTTAGTAATTTATTTGCGTGTAATTTATTTGCGAGTGGATTAACGCAAGCGCAGCACCGATTGAAGACTTGAAACTATATTAATTGCAGCAATTAAAGTTAACAAGATGGCATGTAGGTGTGTAAATCTATTCATAATCGGCTGTGTTACCCTCAGTCATACAACCAAACATCGAACGTCAAAAAATAAAAGTTTAACCGGATGGGGTATTAAAAAGAAAAAGAAACAACTTCAACTGGTAATAATTACGTGTTTTTGTAACTCGTCTGAAAAAAAAATAGGGGAAAGTAAAATTGTGTTGCGACTTCGTTTTTTCGGACACCGCAAACCCCTGCGACCCGACGCCGCGACATGGCGCGGTACTGAACACCGCAGACGGCCGCGCTGACCCCCGCGTTTTATACGAATGAACACTCGACGCGGTGGTCATTTTGGTCTTCAACGCGAACAGTAAAATCGCGGGGACGGGTGTTCGTTGTCAAAGTCCGCGCTGCGTGTACTGTATAATAAAAGCCTGAAATTAAAGATTTTTCAAAGTCTTAAAAGGGGAATAACTAATAAAAATGCTTAACAGAGTTACGGGCCTTGATGGAATGACACAGTCTACGGCCAAGTTTGAACCAAATATCTGCAGTAGAAAGGGAAGAAATAGTGAAAATGAGAAGCTTGCCCTAAAACTTTAACCCGATAGCCATGCTGCAAGTACAATAGACCTCCTTATTCTTTGAATAGTTGACATAAAAATGTTGTAAATATTTATGTACTATGAGGAATCACATTAGCAAAGACGAAAAAAGAGACACACAAGTAATTACATGTTGCTGATATTAAAGTAAGCAGGTAAAATTTTTTAAAAAATCAACAAAGGGCCATAATACTGTTAAATTTGGTCGCAGCAAAAATTCCTTCCTCTACTTCCATCTACACATTAAGGTTGTTCATCCCTGGAAGTTTAAGCAAATTCTGCCATCCGGTTTAAGAGGAGTTGCGTTCACAAAATTTCTACATAGTATATAGTGAAAAAATCAACAAAGGGCCATAATTCTGTTAAATTTGGTCGCAGCGAAAATTCCTTCCTTTACTACCATCTACACATTAAGGTTGTTCATCCCTGGAAGTTTAAGCAAAATCTGCCATCCGGTTTAAGAGGAGTTGCGTTCACAAAATTTCTACATAGTATATAGTGAAAAAATCAACAAAGGGCCATAATTCTGTTAAATTTGGTCGCAGCGAAAATTCCTTCCTTTACTGCCATCTACACATTAAGGTTGTTCATCCCTGGAAGTTTAAGCAAAATCTGCCATCCGGTTTAAGAGGAGTTGCGTTCACAAAATTTCTATATGGTATATAGTGAAAAAATCAACAAAGGGCCATAATTCTGTTAAATTTGGTCGCAGCAAAAATTCCTTCCTTTACTACCATCTACACATTAAGGTTGTTCATCCCTGGAAGTTTAAGCAAAATCTGCCATCCGGTTTAAGAGGAGTTGCGTTCACAAAATTTCTACATAGTATATAGTAAAAAAAAAAATCAACAAAGGGCCATAATTCTGTTAAATTTGGTCGCAGCGAAAATTCCTTCCTTTACTACTTTACTACCATCTACACATTAAGGTTGTTCATCCCTGGAAGTTTAAGCAAAATCTGCCATCCGGTTTAAGAGTTGTGTTCACAAGATTTCGGGACGTACGGACGGACAGACGGACAGACAAGTGCAAGGCTATATGCTCCCAACTTTGTGGGGGCATAAAAACGGAAGTTTGGCTATTTTAGCAAAATGCAATAATTATAAACTTGACTACAAAGGTCATTTAAAGGTTAAGGTCATACTTGAATAATTTAACATGTAGGTTTTGTCATAAGCCTTGTTTTGTCAAAGTATTAATAAACAAGAGGGCCAATGGCCCTAAAGCGCTCACCTGGCTTCAAAGATGGAAGAATTTTTTATGAATGTAATGATGCATATCACAGAACTGGACTAATGCAATTTCATTGCCATAGCTCCAAAAACAAAAAGTAGGTCAAAATATATGTCATGAGATGACATTTTTGAAATCCAAACGAAAAGCTGTACACACATTCCAAATTTCATTGCCCTAGCTTAAAAACAAAAAAGTAGGTCAGTAGGTCAAAAATATAGGTCATGCTATGACGTTTTTGAAATTGGAACAAAAACTGTATACATGGTCTAAATTTCATTGCCATAGCTCCAAAAACAAAAAGTAGGTCAGTAGGTCAAAAATATAGGTCATGCGATGACATTTTTGAAATTGGAACAAAAACTGTGCACACGGTCCAAATTTCATTGCTGTAGCTAAAAACCAAAAAAGTAAGTCAGTAAGTCAAAAATATAGGTCATGCTATGATGTTTTTGAAATCGGAACAAACTAGAACTGTGTCCATAGGACACGGATGCCCCCACTGTGCTCATAAACAAGAGCATGTATATTCTGTATGATTGTAAGATTTAGGTGGGGAACAATTTTTTTCTGTAGTTGCAAATGAATTGAAGTGTTTTGTATATTATTAATGCTGTCCTTTTATTTCAAAATTAGATATTTTATACTGAAACAAGAGCTGTCGGATGGACAGCATGCTTGACTATTCTTAGCGCTTGAAGGTATAATAAAAGCCGGAAATTAAAGATTTTTCAAAGTCTTAAAAGGGGAATAACTAATAAAAATGCTTAACAGAGTTATGGGCCTTGATGGAATGACACAGTCTACAGCCAAGTTTGAACCAAATATCTGCAGTAGAAAGGGAAGAAATAGTGAAAATGAGAAGCTTGCCCTAAAACTTTAACCCGATAGCCACACCACAAGTACAATAGACCTCCTTATTCTTTGAATAGTCAACATAAAAATGTTGTAAATATTTATGTACTATAAGGAATCACATTAGTGAAGACGAAGAAAGAGACACACAAGTAATTATATGTAGCTGATATTAAAGTAAGAAGGTAAAATTTAAAAAATGTTACACATGAAAGTTAACTACAGATTAAAGTATAGAAACCCCAGGTGTGTCAGCTCCCGTAAAAAACATTACCCTTCCTTTACTATCATCTACACATTAAGGTTGTTCATTCCTGAAAGTTTAAGCAAAATCTGCCATCCGGTTTATGAGGAGTTGCGTTCACAAATTTATTTGGCTATATGGTATATAGTGAAAAAATCAACAAAGGGCCATAATTCCGTTAAATTTGGTTGCAGCAAAAATTCCTTCCTTTACTATCATCTACACATAAAGGTTGTTCATTCCTGAAAGTTTAAGCAAAATCTGCCATCCGGTTTATGATGAGTTGCTTTCACAAATTTATTTGGCTATTATAATAATATAGTGAAAAAATCAACAAAGGGCCATAATTCCGTAAAATTTGGATGAAGCAAAATTTTCCTTCCTTTACTCTCATCCACACATTAAGGTTGTTCATCCCTGAAAGTTAAAGAAAAATCTGCTATCCAGTTTATGATGAGTTGCGTTCACAAATTTATTTCACTAAATTATCAATTACATGGTATATAGTGAAAAAATCAACAAAGGGCCATAATTCCGTTAAATTAGGTTGCAGCAAAAATTTCCTTCTTCTACTATCATCTACACATTAAGGTTGTTCATTCCTGAAAGTTTAAGCAAAATCTGCCATCCGGTTTATGAGGAGTTGCGTTCACAATTTATTTGGCTATATGGTATATAGTGAAAAAATCAACAAAGGGCCATAATTCCGTAAAATTTGATCGAAGCAAAATTTTCCTTCCTTTACTCTCATCCACACATTAAGGTTGTTCATTCCTGAAAGTTTAAGCAAAATCTGCCATCTGGTTTATGATGAGTTGCGTTCACAAATTTATTTCACTAAATTATCAATTACATGGTACATGTATACTAACGGAAAAATATAACTGTGCATACTTCAAGGTATAGAATTTTTTTTTAATATTAGGAATAGTAACATAAAACTTTGCAAATTAGCCAATCAACGTTTTATTTCTAACAATCAATACAAACACTTCATCATGTAAAACAATTTTTACAGTAACAAGGCGCAGAAGTTGACAGGTATGAAATCTGATTTCACAAGGTCAGTATCGTGTGTGGCCTCCATTGGCGTTCAAGCAAGCACGGCAGCGACGAGGCATAGAGGCAACTAAGTTGGCGATAACTGCATGTGGAATGGTGTTCCAGATGTTGACCAATGTCTGCGCTAGTTGGTCCAGCGTGAGAGGCTAGTTACGTCTTTGACGGAGGCGTCTCTTCATCTCATCCCAAACGTGCTCAATTGGTGAAAGATCTGGTGAAACAGAGGGCCAGGGTAAGACACTCACGTTTTGCTGAGCCAGAAACCCGGTAACTACACGTGCTACATGTGACCGAGCGTTGTCTTGTTGAAACGTCATGTTACGCCCTTGACGTTGAAGAAATGGCAGCACGTGGGGTATGACAATCTCATCTCTGTAACGAACACCCGTTAAATTGCCACGGACAATTACAAGCTGGGTCCTGCCTTGAGATGAGATACCTCCCCAAACCATTATAGACCCACCACCACCAAAACGTTGACGTTGAAAAACACAGGGATCCAAGTAACGTTCTCCGCGACGCCTGTATACACGAACTCGTCCGTCCGAACTTTCTAAGTGAAACCGCGACTCGTCAGTAAACAGAACATTATTCCAATATGCTCTTGGAAGCCTTAGATACTGTCTGCACCACTGACGTCGACGTTGTCGATGACGTAAGAGAAGAGTAGGACGTATCGCAGGACGTCGTGGAGTAATGCTGTGCTCTCTTAATCGGTTTCTAACAGTTCGTCCACTGATAGGTCTCAAGCCAGGAATTGTTCGTGCTGTTAATGTGGCCGGTTGAAATCGATTCCGTAGGTGTGTAAGCCGGATATAATTGTCTTGACGGATTGACGTCACACGTGGACGCCCTGGACGTGGTAGATCACGGACGTTGCCACGTTGCTGAAATTGTCGCCAAAGTGCTGATATGGTGTTTCGGTGAACACCAAAACGCTGCGCAACCGCATTTTGAGCAATGCCTGCTTGGAGCATACCGATGGCACGTAGGCGATCATTTTCTGAGATGCGTGGCATTGTCTTCAAAGACTTAAAATCCAAATTAAGGTGTTTTTCTGAACTGCTGGGTAGCTCACTATAATTTGACGGTTAAAATAACTCGAAACAGCATGTACGAGGATGTTAACATAAAGAAACACGTAAAAAGCGCGACCGTTACGGGCTATAAATTTTGCACGTGCAACTCGCGAAAAGCAGTATTATTGAAACAAGATTACCTTGTGAATTACACAAAAGAAATCTGCTAAAATAATTTTATACCTAATAAAAGATATTAAGTATTTTAGTGTGCACAGTTATATTTTTCCGTCAGTATATATAGTGTAAAAATCAACAAAGAGCCATAATTCCGTTAAATTTGGTCGAAGCAAAAATTCCTTCCTCTACTGTCATCTACACATTAAGATTGTTCATCCCTGAAAGTTTAAGCAAAATCTGCCATCCTGTTTAAGAGGAGTTGCGTTCATAAATTTCGGGACGTACGTACAGACGTACGGACTGACGGACAAGTGCAACGCTATATGCTCCCACTTTGTGAGGGCATAAAAACTGTATACACTGTCCAACTTTCATTGCCATAGCTCCAAAAACAAAAAGTAGGTCAGTAGGTAAAAAATATAGGTCATAGCATGACATTTTTGAAATCAAAATGAAAAACTGTGCACACAGTTTTAATTTCATTGCTGTAGCTAAAAACAAAAAAGTAGGTCAATAATATAGGTCATGCGATGACATTTTTGAAATAGAAACGTAAAACTGTGCACACGGTCTAAATTTCATTGCCTATATTTTTGACCTATTTTGGACAATTGGATCTTCAAGGTAAAGGTCATTCAGGGTCAAGGTCAAATAAATATAGGTCAGTGGAAAGGTCTTGTCAAAAGGGGTGTTGTGTCCAAGTATGAAGTATATCCACTTACTAATAAGAAAGTTATTGCCAATGTTAACGTTTTCGGACGGATTGAGGGACGGACGACGGACGGACGTACAGTTCAAGAACTATATGCCTCCCTTTGGGGGCATAAAAAGAAAACTGTCCCTTTAAAGAACAGAAAGTTTGATTTTGACATTTTTTCCCTTTATTACATTGACTGTTTACTTCTTAAATGTTGTTTACATATTTCATTTATAAGATGAGTGAGCTAAAACAGCTTTTAAAATATTATTCTTTTGTGGTTTTTGTTTCAAAGTATGGTACTTAATTTTAAAAAAGTTCAATAAATTCTTCAAAAATAATTACTTTGCAGTAATTTCTTGATTTTGGAGTACTTGCTCTTTTGATATATGAAACTATAACCACTGCGCTACCTTAATCAGTGTAAAATTTACTCATCCAAAATGATTTAAAATTGACCCCTTAATCACGCTCAGGCTTCATTTTTTTTATTTTCAACTCTAGGCTGAAAAATGCATTTATGGAAAAAACAGAGGGCCATAATAAGGTCAAAAATTATCAAATCATAAAACTCCAATAATATGCGCCAGGGCACTTGATAACAAAGCTTCTGTGAAAGTTTTATCAACATCCCTTGAGAAAATTAGGAGGAGTTGCGCACAGACTAAATTGTTCACTTTATATTCCATATTAGGAAAAAAAAACAAAGGGCTATAATAAGGTCAAAAATTATCAAATCACAAAACCCCGACAATATGCGCCAGGGCACTTAATGACAAAGCTTCTGTAAAAGTTTCGTCAAAATCCCTTGAGAAAGTTAGGAGGAGTTGCGCACAGAAATTGTTCACTATATATTCCATATCAGGAAAAGAAAACAAAGGGCCATAATTAGGTAAACAAGGCAGTCTGAAGGACAGCTAAATCCCCTTCCACAGCAGACATGAATATGTACTTCTTGACCTTTAACAAACCATGACCTTGATGTTGTGCCATGCATATTATAAGCACATAGTCTCATGATAGTAATTATTTGTGCCAAGTTATTTAAAATCTCCTATAAAGTCAAAAAGTTATGGAGAACATTTAAGCTTGACCTTGGGGGCAGCAACCTGGAAGTCGGGTTCTGCACATCGTGTCATAGTGGTGATCATTTGTGCAAAGTAATTAAAAAACTTTTCATAAGCCAAGTTTGTAAGTTATAGAGCAGACGTTTAATGGAAATTTGACCTTTAACTGTAACCTTGACCTGTGGGTAGCAACCCAATTAGTGTGCTCTGCACATCGTCTCATAATGGTGATCATTTGTGCCAAGTTATTTCAAAAATTTTTAGCGGTTTAAAAGTTATGGAGCGGACAGGAAATGTAGACTTTTAACAATTGACCTTTAAGTGTGACCTAGATCTTGGGGGTAGCAACCCAATTATTGCGCTCTGCACATCTTCTCATAATGGAGATCACTTGTGCCAAATTATTTCAAAAAAATTTCAGCGGTTTAAAAGTTATGGAGTGGACACGAAAGTGTTACGGACAGACAGACGCACGGACGGACGCAGGGACGGACGGACAGACGGAGGCCATTCCTATAAAAACCTCCCCACTTTGGGGAAGGGGTTAAAAATTATCAAATCACAAGACCCCAACAATATGCGCTGGGGCACTTGATGACAAAGCTTCTGTGAAGTTTGGTCAAAATCCCTTGAGAAATTTAGGAGGAGTTGCCCACAGAAGAAATTGTTTACACCCACCCACCCGCTGACATACCTCAATCTAATAACCAGTTTTTTCCTTTGGAAAACCTGGTTAAAAACCGTGACCTAAATTCAACTGCCATTTCAAATGTCCCAATTACACTAAGTTTGGATATTATACAAGTATTTTGATATATAAGTCACATATAAGTTACATATAAGTAACTTACAAATGGACTTATAAGTAACTTATATGTCACTTATGAGTTACATATTAGTCACTTATATGGCACTTACATCTAATTTGCATTTAAAATAAGCATAAGTGGGTTCATAAGTGGCTTATATGTAAATTGACTAAGTGATAAATAACTTATAAGTGACTTATAAAATATTCTGGTAAGGGGTGATTCTGGTATGCTTGTGAAAGAGTGAATCAAATTACTGTAAATGATGCTGTAATGACGGCCTTACGAACTTGTTTATGTGTATAAAACATGTTCTTTGCATTATTAGTATTGTGTTTTGTCATTGAATGGTAAACACAAACCCTGTGTAACCAAACGCTCTGTGACGACATACAGTTTATCTGTCGATTATACCTCAATAATGTAAATATGGATTACTAGGTCAAGATAGAGAAACACGAAAAGCTACAAATGTTCATGGATTTGTTAGGTGTGAGCTTTTTGCAGCTATAAAAGTTTATAGGAACATGTTTACCACAAAAAGTACTGATTAAAAACGTGCAAAATAATTTCTAGGAATACAGTATCTTGCACTCAGGAGCATTTTTCAAAGTTGGATTGTGTTGAGCTCTATAACCTCAACTGGTATAATTGTAAATCCAACATAGTGAATATTTAACCATGCACATTTAACAAACATAGCTCATTCGGATTGATATATATATGTTTGACATTTATGGGGCAAATAGTCTTTGTACATATATATATATATATATATATATATATATATATATACTAAAAACATCACATGGGTTTTTGAATATGTAATTGCCAACCGGTTTCTTTTATCATCAGGGCCGCCCCTGTGAAATAAAAACCTTGATTCTTGTTTGACCATGGTTAAACATGATCAAAACATGGTTGTCTATGTTGTTAGTTTCGAATTTGACTCTGGTCGCTTTTTACCTTGATTTGACCATGGTCTGACTGTGGTAAAAAGACCATGTTTTCCAGACCATGAAACACTGTCAATCTTAAATAGTTATCACATATTAGTTGAAGAATGTTGCATTTTACAACTAGTGTCTGTTTTTTACTTTAAATGCAACAGTTTACTATTTCTAAGCAGTAAAGCCTGTAGCAGTGTACACATTATGTAAGTGTCCATGACTGACAATGATTCATGAGCAAGAGTCTTTGTCTGAACATGAATCATGGTCAACTGAAATAACATTATGAAAACAGTATGACTTAGCAGATTTCTGTTTTTTAACTGTATGGTGTATTGTCCATGACTGACAATGATTGATGGTCAGATGTCCTTGTCTGAACATGATTCATGGTCAACAAATAACTGTAAAATTACTAGAACAATTTATACTGGAAAAGACATGTTCAGACAAAAAGTTCAGTCTTGTTTCAGCTTCAGTACATGTCTGAAGAAATACTAAAAGAAGGCTGACATGTTCAGAGCAAAAGATAAAAAAAAAACAAGAGGGCTGTGATGGCATTATTTATTAATTATCACTAATTATGTTTGATATGTCATATTTAACAAATATAGCAATGAAATGTTTTAAAGTAGAATTATTTGTAAAATAAAAGAATGCTAATCTAGGATTTACAAAAGCTTCCTGAAGGTGCAAGCTGTATCATCTCTATGTATAGGAAATTCTATCTGGATATTTTTGGTATAAAAAGTTGTTTTGAATAATGTTTATAAACAAATGTAATTATGAATAACTGGATGGGTAAAATGAAATTGATAATATCAGCACATCACCACTTTTGTTGTACATCCAAATGACTTAAGTGCCTTTGTCAAGGTTAACAAGCAGCAGTTCACTTCTAATTCTAATCTGTTTGAAATCCTACAAAGAGTCACTAACTTTCTTCTGCATCACAGACTAGCATTGAACTCCTCAACTGTTACCTGGTATCAACACTGGCTTGGTTCATTTTCCACTTCATATGCTACAGTCATTTCATGCTTTTCATTCACATCTTGGTTACACAATAAACTTTCTTGAATTTTTTTACAAAGAAGAAACTTTGTATCAAACCTAATAACCAGTACAAAATAGCACTGGGTAAAACAGACCTCTGTACTACTGAATAATTAACACTCTGCAAATTTATTGTCATAAATGTGTAAAACTATATTCTCAAACTTTCACATCTTAAACAAATAAAGCTTTCTCTTTCAAGTATGTGGTTGTTCATGATAACTCTTACGGATGCAAGTATAGGATTTTTCAATCTGTCTTCTTCATTTTTGGAAAAGACTCCTTCCCTGGCACAAGTTCAGAGGTTCAGCCACCTTACAAAGAAATGAAGATCATAGTTAAAATGTGTATAAGAATTAAAGATTAAAGCTGTCTGAATACTACGGCTTTTGTCAATATCAATAGGAAGTTTAGGTTGTCACATTCATTTCATATAAAACTGGTGAGATAACTCAAGCAAAATTGTTGAACTTAGCTAGTTACGGAATTCTACTGAATACATGAACAGAACTGAAAACTGAGAAAACATGGTTTCATGACAGAAAGAAAATCTGTCTTGAAACCCCATCCCCCCCCCCCCCCCCCCAAAAAAAAAAAGCAAAACAACTGACCACTTTTAGTGTAAATCCAATTTAAGTACTGAATTACTTCAATTGCTTTATCACTTATTACGACTATAACAATGAAAACTTTATTGGCATATAACTTTACTATATACAATTTTAATAATAATAAATTTATAGTAAAAAATGCAACATATGCATCATGTTATCAGTCATATTTTTAATTCAATATAATAAAAAAATACTTACGTTCTTAAATTCTAGATTGTTAAAGGTCCAGTTGGTCTATGGTCTGGCTATATGTTTGTTGAATGAAGCAGAGTTTTGCTGATCTTGGATCCCTGTTTTTTTCCGACTGATTTATTGTTGAACTGAAAGATTTAATTATATACTGAACAGCATTAAAGAAAGGTGCTAGTCATTGAAATTTGTCATAAAAGAGTACTACTATGCTATTTAACAAAAACCTAAAACACATCATGATTTAAATGTTCAACGTATCTTACTTTAAAGAGCAATTTATGAGAAAATACTTTCTTGCTCATCAATTTATTTTAGCATTATATTATTAACCAGTCAGAGTATTTTACATCTTCTATCAGTACGAATATAATTGTTATAAGAATTGGTTCGAAATATTTTGGGAACAAACCGGTGTTGTAAAAGTTAATATTTCTTTAGAAATAACCGTTGACAAATAAGTTTACTTGTTGTTATCGAAACACAAGCTTATGAGAAATGTTTTAATTGAATATCTCTTACCAAGTTACATGATATTTTTGTAATATTTTTCTATTTACGGCTCGACATTTTATACTGTTTACGTTCAGCCGGAAGTGGGTCCCCTGCGGAATTGTCGTAAGTATACCAATTTTATTACTAAAATCATTGAATAATTATTCAACATTCTTTTTTTCTGTTTTATTAATGTGTTTAAAATCTTTGTTATTTTTATTTAGTGTATGAGATGAACAATCGCCGTATCTAGCACCTGTTGGCGGAAGTTGTCTGATAAAAAAGGCGCCATCAAAGTGAATAATTTAAAAAAACAAAAACAAAATCTGTAAACATCCTGTAATATATTCATCAATCTGAACGTTTACCACGGTAAAGTGTAATTGCTTTATTTCGTTTTTCTATTTTAAGGATCATTTTTGTAATTGTGATTAAACCGTAAATGTTTTGTTTTAAAAGAAGGGAGTGAGCAGTGTTGACAAGCAGCTGGAAATCTTGGTCGTCAGATTTGATTTGTTGCCTGCAGCTGACATTTAAATTCATCTTGGCAGATAGTATTATATATATATAATCATTAATTTTAATTGTTTTTAAAGAATTAGTTTAAGACCCAAAAATAGGACGACTCACGGTAACAAAATTCGGATGGATACAGTACTGTGCTCATAAAATGGAATTAATCATTACATGTCTGCTCAACACTGCTTACTAGTTTTTATCTAAGGAATAATAAGCACCATGGTTTGAGAAGGTATAAGATTTTCAGCAATTTGAAAATATGCCACAAGCTGAGGGCGCAGTCAGTCGTTCTAGAGAGGTTGGATCTGGTTGGATACCCAGGGTCACTTGTAAGTATGTATTTAAGCTTATTTAACGTCGGTACCGGTAGTCCATATGACCGACGCCCCCTGAAGAGATTAGTTATTTTATGTTGTGGGGGTAGTGCAAGATACAGAAAGCATCCCATTCCAGAGACACCCCTGGTTCTTTTTCATGCTCAGTGTATAGCACTGATACATGGGACCTCGGTTTAAAGTCTCATCCGAAAGACTACTATTAGTAATGTTAGTGGAGGAGCGGGGGGTCGAACTCGGGACCCCTGTTTTACCAGTCCAGCGCGTTACCACTGGACCACATCCGCTCCTTCACTTGTAAGGATTGAACGCTGGTATTATATATGAATGCAGCTGTTGAAACTGGTCTAAACCAGTCAAATGTGACACTAGATCTATTGATCGTTTTAAAAAATGTTTTAATTTTTATAAATTTTTATTACAGTCAAAAGACAATGCCTCCTAATCTTCCACCAAAACATCATTTTGAAGTAACTAGAACACAGAAAACAAGAAGTAAGTAACATGTTGAATGCTTTAGAATGGCAAAAAAAGCATTTACATACCTTTTTTAGAATGTTCAGCATCTGTTGGGTCTTCTTACAAATTTTGCATGAGGGAAACAGTTCCAACAGGAACAGGTGCTGAGGTGCAGGCTCAGTACTCCAACAAGTACAAATAATAATAGAGCAGCAATATGTTCAGGTAAGTTATCTGGAGCTGCTACTGCAACAAATATGCTTCTAATCCTAGAACCAAATGACCCATGGAGCAGGGTTAATTCTGACCCGGAATTTGTACAGACTTCATTGATAAAGGTGCACTAGCTGATGCTCCTCAGTTTATGTCTTTCTTACAAGATTTTTTGAAGTTTTTCGTCTATAAGTCTACGTGAAATGAAGTGACCCCTAAGGTGGGGCCAATTCATAATATTAAAAATTCTTAGGAAAATGAAATCAAAAATAGTCACCAGTGGCACTGTACTGATAATATATTGCTTTAGTACAGTTCATTGAATAAACATATAGTCTAACTAGTTCCTTCCTTTCATAAAGCTTGACACTCTCATCATTGAGGTTGTGTGTTGGAGTGGTCATTTGATGTAATAAAGTATAATAGTAGTCTTTCTTTTAAGAACAGTTACTCTTTTGAGGTACTAACATCTGTACAGACATATCAGTATGTTTTCACCACACAAATCAACATATGCCTCAGGATTAATTTTATTATCATAGTTAATGAATGTCACACAATATGAACATTGTATAAATATCTTCGCTAGTATGTCTTATTTCTATTTTGCAGGTAATGCTTTTTCATACATGGACTTCTCATCTGATGTACATGTAAACTACAAAACGTTAAATATAAACTATGATGAACACTGTAGACTAAAGAAAGAGTCGAAAAAGATGAAAATTAAAACTTGGAGAAAATGGTAATGCCTAGCAGGTATCCAAGGCAAAGCAGACTGCTGAGAACACATTCAGACTAGTGGATCATCAGAAGATGGAAAGAAAGTACCGAGTATTTACAGTAGATTTTTTTTTCAAGGAGAAAGGACTAAAGACCTTCTAGATCAGGACACAGAAAAAAATGTGCCAAAATCAAAAGCCAGAAAATAAAAAAAGGCTTTTCATTTGAAACAAAAAATAAAGACTAGAAGGAACTTCTTTTAGAACATTAAGGCAAAAGAAAAAGTGATACATATTGTTACAACTGTGTTATTAAAATCGCTAGAATTTAGTTTAGTGTTAGAAGGTCATTATCTTTGGTGTGCAACTTAACACAAAAAATACTGTGTGGAATCATTATACCCCCTAAACAAATATAGGAGTTGCCCGGTGGTTGGTCAGGCAACTGTTGCAATTTCATTGTCCAGAGTATAACTAATGGTTTGAATTCAATGCATTTTCATACAGTGGTCAAGCACATTCAGTGATAGCTCTAGTTTAAAATATACTATGAATAAAGTCTGAACTGTCTGAATTATGCCTGGATTGTTCCAATTTTAGGAAATTTTCAGCATCTCGGCCATTATTCAGAAAAAAAATCTGAATCAAAAGTCTGATTTTTAACTGTGTTGTCAGACATGATTCAGAAATACAATAGAAGGCTGATTTTTTTTCTGAATTTGGAGAACAGACAAAATTCAGCTTTTGCAGTTATAGGATAGCAATATTCTTACACAAACAAACAAAAAATTACATTATCATATTAGGTGGATCTGATTCAAAACGTTTTTTTAAAACTAAATTCAATAATTATTTATAACAATTATTTCATTGCCATGAACAAGGTTTTAATTTTGTGGATATGTAATTTAGCACCATAACACAAGGTTTCAATGTGTCCTATGAAACATGTGTGACCATGGTAATAACAGGACTATGAAACATGATTAATCCTGGTCTTAAGATCATGGTCAAACCATGATTGACCATGGTACTAGGGCAGCAATAAACCATGTGGCCTATGAAACATGTTTGACCATGGATAATTTTGATGACCTTGGAACAAGATGAACCATGGTCGCTAGGGCGGCAATAAACCACGGCATGAAACATGGTTGACCATGGATAAAACATGGTCATTTGGTGGTCAACCATGGTCTGAGAAACATGTATAACCTTGTTTAAAACCTGGTCAACCATGTTTTGACTGTGTTCATTTCACTGGGGCAATAAAACAAAATGTGTAAAACCCTTAGCAACGTGTGTACACATGTGTACACAACGTCAAAAATGATGACGTCATCAATAACTGTTAAGCTTTGGCTCAAAAATGTCTATAAAATAACGTTCTTTAGATAACCTAGCTGAAACATCATTACTATGGAATTTGAAAAATGGAAATATTAAAAATTTAGGGCATTGTTTTGAGCATACATGTATATCAAGACGTGTGCTTAGTGGTAATTGTCTTGTTGACGGGTCTCTTATTTGCTGTTCATGGACTGTTTTTCTGTTTCTTAATTTATCTCCCGTTTGTCCTATATAGAATTCCTTACAACCATTACACACTAAAACATATAGAACATTTTCTACTGTACAGTCCATATTTTCTTTTATGTGAAAACATTTATTTTTTATTTTTAAAGATGATCCTTCAATAATACAACGGGCTTTGTACTTATATTATTGAAGGATCATCTTTTAATTACTTGCCCGGCACATTTTTAAACTTTTGTATATATATATATATATATATATATATATATATATATATATATATATATATATATATATATATATATATATATATATATATATATATAGTAACAGTGTGCCATACCCCTTTTGAATCAATTCATGCCAGTAAAGACTGTGTATCATCATATTATCCATGATTCAGGGAGGGTGGTATAATAGATATTAGCAATCATACAAAATCTTACCCTCCTTTATGCCTCACTCATTTACTGACATTCACAATCAATCCATCTCTGATTAAAATGAAATCCCAAGTTTATCTTCACACATGCACTCTCTCCCAAAATCTAGTGTTTGGTCAACTTACCCTTACAACTAACCACTGAATGTCCAGATATTTTTCTTCAGAAGAGGCACCATAGATACATCCTGTGGTTATAACAATGAAACCACTGGTATGGTTCATTGTTGGCTCACTGATGTTCAATGCAGAAATTGAAACAGAGTCTGAAATGAATATAAACATATTTGAACACCTTCAAATATATGAAACATATCATAAACACTGAAGAGTTTTTTTCAAGATATAACTAGTGATGTAACAATAACTGAGATAATTCAAATAATTTTCAGCGGTCGTGTTATGTTGGCAACAATCTATTTTCATTATGGATGACTGATGTCGCCAGGTGGTAAGGGAAGTTACTCTTCACTTAAGATCTGTTTTAACAGAAGTACATTTGGCATTATAAATTAATTAATACATTAAGTAACTGGAAAAATAGTGATTCGTAATTATTTAGTTTGTTGTAATACTATTATAATACTGATCCATTTAGGTGTAAGTGTACTAGACTTCTGAAAATGATTCCAGTTTCTCTATGTTAAAAAATTTCAATTATTTTCCGATTGTAAATTGAAATGCTCTCTCCGATTCCATTTGATAATCGATTTTCATTTCAGTCCAATTTTACAACACTAGAATGATGTAACATCAGTGTCACTGTGTATATACACTATCATGAATTATTATAATGAATAACTGTACTAAAGACAGTGATATAAATTCATAAAATCTTTTATATGTACAGAAATTATGGAAAAAGTTTACAATGATCACTGTATGTAATTTGAACTAGACATTTGCATAACTGGAAATGAAATGGTTGAGTAAAATGTGACAAATCAGTAAGTGTGTCTAAAAATCATACAAGTTTTCAATTTAGTTTAGCAGATTATCTAAATGAAAATATACAGAATCATTTTTTGTTCATCCTCTTCACTGAAATAAGACACAACCTTCATCACGCCTTACCATCTCAGTTCATTATTATTATTACATTTGAGTTTAATAAGAATTTAAATGGGTAAAAGCAGTTAAGACTACACTTAATTCTGTTGGTGTTACATGACCGAAGTATGGATAAATCAAAAAACATAAGTATGATTACTCAATTAAATATTCACAAATAAGTAAAACAAACTCTGATAGATCAATTCAAACAGTCCTGGCACCAACAGCTAATCCATTCAAATAAGGGTTATATACATGCTTGCAGAAATCTGACAAATCGTCGGTCCAAACGGATTCAGAATCTATGTAACCAGTTCAAATCTCCGAAAAATCCCATTTCAGTTGGTCCAGAAACTGACCATTTTCTATTCTTAAGGCCACACCAAATTAATATCTTGTTCTTCGGATTTTTTTTAGAAAAATATGGGGCGAGCGAGCGAAAAAAAAATTAAAATATTTTTTTTCTGATCAGTCATTTAGTGGAGCGAGCGAAGAGCGAAGAAAAAAAAATGTAAACCATGATATCGTTTAATGAGTATGTTAAAACCACTTTAAATTTATCAATTTCAAAAGAATGATTTAAACATGACAAAGCCTTTTTGAGAAAAACAGCTCTACATATATACATGTATTTTAACAATTCAGTTAGAAACAGATAAGCAGAGTGCACATCAAGTATAATCATCAAGATGCCACTTACACGTCGTTTTCATATGATGATCATTTATGCCAATTTATTTTAAAAGCCCGTCATGCTTGACAAAGTTATAAGCCAGACACTAACATCTACGCATAAACTTTAAGTGTCCACTGTGACCTTCACCTCTGAGCAAATGACATGGTTCATGCACGCGACAAATTGTCTTCATATTATGATCATTTATATCATTTTTTTTCCGAAATCTCATCATGTATGACAAAGATATGAGGTGGACACAAAATTTGACACGGACAGACGGATGGACAAACCCAACCGACAGGATAAATGTTACATGCCGTCCTGCCATTTTATGGCAGGGGCATATAAATTGTAAAAATCTATTGCTAGTAACTGTTACCCTTGACCATGATCCCTAGTGACCCAAACTGCACCCAATGTTAGAGGATATTAAAAGGAACCTGCCTATACAAGTGAACACAATTTGTTAATATATAACGCCTGTATGAACAAAAGTATGAAAAATAACAAAGGGCAATAACTAGAAAATTATTAACGGAAGAGTTATCTTTCTTGTGCAATGCACTTTTACTTAATGCAATCTATCCACCTATGAAGTTTCAAATTTCTATCTCAAATACTTTTCTAGTCATGCTCCTGACAAAAAAGATATGCATAAAAAGTATCAAAGGACAACAACTCAGAAAGTATGGAAATAAGAGTTACGTTTCTTGTGCACTGAACTTTTCCTTAATGAGATCTATCCATCGATGAAGTTTTAAGTTGCTAGATGAAACACTTTTGGAGAAATGCTCCAGACAAATTTAAATTACAATACACGGCTGCAGCTCTGAACAGTTCGTTGAAGTCTGCATTAAGAGGTATTTCTACTGCAGTCGGTGGAAAAATGGCTTTGTTGTCATCAGCCTCGCGACAGGAAACAACAAACACGTAAGAGGCCATTTCCCTTTGTTGATTTATGATGTGATCCAAAAATACGACATTCAATTTGGTAATCGAGCAAATCATTACCTAACGACCAGTAACGGGTCTATACCGCGCGGAATAGTGATAATCGCGTCGCTTAACTGAGTATTAAACAGAAGAACATGTTCTGTAGAAATTTGCACTATAAATTACAATCAAAAGTAATAACTTTTTTTCGCATCGGGCGATTTCGACCCAGTGCAAATTTTACGACAGGAGCGGCCGGTGAAAAAAAATTAAAATATTTTTTTTTTCATTTCTTCGAAAATTGATGCGGGAAATCCGACGAACAGGAGATCATTTTGGTGTGGCCTAATGTAAATCCAGGCAGTATAAAAATCACAAAATCTGCCAAAAATGAATAAACAAAATAAGTCTCCGACAATTTGTTGTGTCGCCTGCTACAAAGTAGCCGCGACATATAGGGATCACTTCTCCATCCTCTGTCCGTCCGTCTGTCCGTCCATCCATCTGTCCGCCGGTCACAAAACTTGTCCAGAGTACTCCTCAGAAACTACTGGTGCAATTTCATCCAAACTTTACAGAAATGATCATACCAAGTCAAGTTGTGCATATCGTCGTCACTTTCCAGTCCAATGATTTTTATGAGAGTTGTGGCCCTTTTATGATTTTTATTTTTAAAGTTTGTCCGGACTACTTACCTTATACTACTAATGCAATTTGAATGAAATTTTACAGGATTGATCAGTACCTTCATGGTCCAAATTTCATTGCAAAAGCTCCAAAAACAAAAAGTAGGTCAGTAGCTCAAAAATATAGGTCATGCAATGACATTTTTGAAATCAGAACAAAAAACTGTACACATGGTCTAAATTTCATTGCCATAGCATCAAAAACAAAAAGTAGGTCAGTAGGTCAAAAATATAATGGCCCTAAAGCGCTTACCTGGATTTAAAGATGAAAGAATTTTTCATAAATGTGATGATGCATATCACAGAACTGGACCAATTCAATTTCATTGCCATAGCTCCAAAAACAAAAAGTAGATCAGTAGGTCAAAAATAAAGGTCATGCGATGACATTTTTTAAATTGGAACAAAAAGGTGTACACACAGTCCAAATTTCATTGCCCTAGCTTTAAAACAAAAAAGTAGGTCAGTAGGTCAAAAATACAAGTCATGCTATGACGTTTTTAAAATCTGAACAAAGAACTGTATACATGGTCCAAATTTCTTTGCTTTAGCTCCAAAAACAAAAAGTAGGTCAGTAGGTCAAATATGTAGGTCATGAGATGACAGTTTTGAAATCGAAACAAAAAACCGTGCACACGGTCCAAATTTCATTGCTGTAGCTAAAAAACAAAAAAAAAGTAGGTCAGTAGGTCAAAATATAAGTCATGATATGACGTTTTTGAAATCTGAACAAAGAACTGTATACATGGTCCAAATTTCATTGCTTTAGCTCCAAAAACAAAAAGTAGGTCAGTAGGTCAAATATATAGGTAATGGTATGAAATTTTTGAAATCGGAACAAAAAGCTTTACACACAGTCCAAATTTCATTGCCATAGCTCCATAAACAAAAAATAGGTCTGTAGGTCAAAAATATAGGTCATGCGATGACATTTTTGAAATCGAAACGAAAAACTGTGCACACGGTCCAAATTTCATTGCTGTAGCTAAAAAACAAAAACAAAGTAGGTCAGTAGGTCAAAATATAGGTCATGATATGACGTTTTTGAAATCGGAACAAAGAACTGTATACATGGTCCAAATTTCATTGCCATAGCTCCAAAAACAAAAAGTAAGTCAGTAGGTCAAAAATAAAGGTCATGCGATCACATTTTTAAAATCAAAACGAAAAACTGTGCACACGGTCCAAATTTCATTGCTGTAGCTATAAAACAAAAAAAAGTAGGTCAGTAGGTCAAAAATATAGGTCATGATATGACGTTTTCGAAATCGGAACAAAAAACTGTATACATGGTCCAAATTTCATTGCCATAGCTCCAAAAACCAAAAGTAGGTCAGTAGGTAAAAAATAAAGGTCATGCGATGACATTTTTAAAAATCAAAACGAAAAGCTCTGCACAGTGTCCAAATTTCATTGCTGTAGCTAAAAAACAAAAAAGTAGGTCAGTAGGTCAAAATATAGGTCATGATATGACGTTTTTGAAATCGAAACAAAAATCTGTATACATGGTCCAAATTTCATTGCCATAGCTCCAAAAACAAAAAGTAGGTGAGTAGGTCAAAAATATAGGAAAAGTGATGACATTTTTTAAATTGAAACAAAAAACTGTGCACTAGGTCAAAATTTCATTGCTGTAGCTAAAAAGCAAAAAAAAGTAGGTCAGTAGGTCAAAAATATAGGTCATAATATAACGTTTTTGAAATCGGAACAAAAAACTGTATAAATGGTCCAAATTTCATTGCCATAGCTCCAAAAACAAAAAGTAGGTCAGTAGGTCAAAAATAAAGGTCACACGATGACATTTTTAAAAATCAAAATGAAAAACTGTGCTCACTTTCCAAATTTCATTGCTGTAGCTAAAAAACAAAAAAGTAGGTCAGTAGGTCAAAAATATAGGTCAAGGAATATTGTTTTTGAAATCATCTTGAAAAAACTGTACAAACGGTCCAAACTTTATTGCCATAGTGAAAAAACTTAAAAAATGAGATAATTTTTTTTTTTTTTTTTTGGGGGGGGGGGGGGGGGGGGGGCGGGGGAAGGGAGTGACCCCCACAGAAGGGGGGATGACTCCACTGTGGTCACGGTGCATACTACCAAATATCTAAGCTCCAGGCCTTGCAGTCTGTGACAAGAAGATTTTAAAAGTTGTATGCTATATAACTCTATGTAAAACATGTGACCCCTTGGGCGGGGCCAGTTTTGACCCAGGGGCCATGATTTGAACAATCTTGGTAGAGGTCTACTAGATAATGCTCAACACCAAATATCTAAGCTCCATGCCTTGTAGTTTCTTACAAGAAGATTTTTAAAGTTTTCCATACATCTATATAACTCTACGTAAATCAAATAAGCCCTGGGCAGGGTCAGTTCTGACCCCAGGGTCACAATTTGAAGAATCTTTGTAGAGGTCCACTAGACAATGCCTCATACCAAATATCTAAGCTCCAGGCCTTGCAGTTTTTGACAAGAAGATTTTTAAAGAATGTACTATATAACTCTATGTAAAACATGTGACCCCCAGGGCGGGGCCAGTTCTTACCCCAGAGTCATAATTTGAACAATCTTTGTAGAGGTCCACTAGATGATGCCTCATACCAAATATCTAAGCTCCATGCCTTGCGGTTTCTGACGAGAAAATTTTTAACTCTATGTAAATCAAGTGACCCCCAGGGCGGGGCCATTTTTGACCCAGGAACCATGATTTGAACAAACTTGGTAAAGGTCCACTGGCCAATGCTGCACACCAAATATCTAAACTCTAGGCCTTGCAGTTTCTGACGAGAAGATTTTTTAAAGTTTTTCCTATATAACTCTATGTAAAACATAAGACCCCTTGGGCGGGGCCATTTTTGACCCAGGAGCCATGATTTGAACAAACTTGGTAGAGGTCCACTAGACAATGCTACATACCAAACCTTAAGGCTCAGGGCCTTGTGGTTTCAGACAAGAAGATTTTTTTAAGTTTTTCCTATATAACTCTATGTAAAACATAAGACCCCTGGGGCGGGGCCAAATTTGACCCCAGGGGTATAGTTTGAACAAAATTGGTAGATGTCCACTAGACAATGCTACATACCAAATCTTAAGGCTCAGGGCCTTGTGGTTTCAGACAAGAAGATTTTTTTAAGTTTTTCCTATATAACTCTATGTAAAACATAAGACCCCTGGGGCGGGGCCAAATTTGACCCCAGGGGTATAGTTTGAACAAAATTGGTAGAGGTCCACTAGACAATGCTACATACCAAATCTTAAGGCTCAGGGCCTTGTGGTTTCAGACAAGAAGATTTTCAAAGTTTTTCCTTTAAGCTGCCATAGTAACAAGAGTTCTTGATGGAATTGAATTCTTTGATACTTACTGCAAGGAATATCCCAAGCATCTTTTGTCAATGTTGGCTTAGCGGTTTAGGAGGAGAATTCGTTTAAGTCAAATTGTTGACAACTCACGACGCATGCCACATGACGCACGCCGGACATTCAACGATCCCAAAAGCTCACCCTGAGCAGGCTCAGGTGAGCTATAAAAACCTTTGAACATTAAGTGGAAATTACAATACCATGTGCCACATTGCACTTGTCATCCCATGAACAAGATTTTCTCTTTACAACAGAACTGTGTAAGGCAAACTTATTTTCTTTGGACAGCACTGGATGCCAACTCTCAACATTGTGTTTTTTGCAATGTTTTGCTAATATACAAGAATTGAATATAGCCTTCTGAATGTAACAACTTATTGGATGAAGATTTTTTAAATAACTGCTGTAGACCAAAAGTAGACTATAATTATCATTTACTCAGACCTGCTATCCCCTATCCAACTTGAAATTACTCAACATTGCAGGCATAGAATTAGACAAGAGGGCCATGATGACCCTATATCACTCACCTGAGTATGAATGCTTTTAACAAAGTTGGTATCGACCTGGTTAATTGACCCCAGATGACCCATATTCGACCCTGACCCAGAAACAATCTTTCTGACAAATTTCCAGGTTATTTGGACTGAAATGTTACCTCTAGAGTGTTAACAAGGTTTTTCCATATTTGGGCTCTATGATGTAGTTTTGAAACTAGATGACCCATATTCGAACTTGAGCAAGAAATTATCGAAACAACCTCTCTGACAAATTTCAGGATATTTAGACTGTTTGTTTGTTTTATTGTTTTATTGGGGAAAACGTAGCCTCTAAAGTATTTACAAAGTTTTTCCATATTTGGGCTCTGTGACCTAGTTTTTGACCCCAGAAGATCTATTTGAACCTGAGCTAGAAATCATTGAAACAATCTTTTTGACAGATTTCCAGCTTATTTGGACTGAAAATGTTACCTCTAGAGTGTTAACAAGGTTTTTTCATATTTGGGCTCTGTGACCTAATTTTTTACCCTAGACGACCCATATTCGAACTTGAGCTAGAAATCATCAACATGATCAAAGCAACCTTTCTGACAAATTTCTGGGATATTTGGACTGAAAATGTAACCTCAATAATTCATACAGGTATTACATGTAGTTGAGAAAAGGAAATTAAGTGATTCTGGTATGCAAGGGTATGTTCACTAGCATCTGCTCCATGTGGGAGAAAAAACAATTTATAACTGGATTTTATTTAATGATTCAGAGTCACAATCCAAAAAAGTGTAGTCAAGAAAATGAGATATCCAAGAAAGGTGAAGAGTACAAAGCACAGGAAAAGTCTGCTAGAGAATTTCTGTATCCCTAAAGTAGAGTCCCATTATTATTGAGCAAGGACAAAGAAAGAGTATTTAGAACCAGTATTTCAAAACAAACGTGCTTTATACAGAGAATATGTAAGAGCAGCTACAAGTGAAGGGAAACATCCATATTACAAAACAGGATTCTTTGAGCTTTATTAAGATATGAATTTGGCCATATGGCAACCAAAAAAGGACCAATGCAATAAGTGTTGCAACTAAGAAGCAGGATTTCTTATCAAAGAAACCTATGACAGCCATATCAAGAGAAAGAATGAAGCAAGAAAAAGTAAAAAGATAGACAAAGAGAAGGCTACAGCAGACAATAGTGTAAAAGTTCTTAGCATGGACTTACAGAATTTACTTATGTGTCCCTGCCTACAGGCCAGTACTCTCTACAAGATAAAGTTATCTTGCCACAATTTCACAATATATGATCTCACACCAGATAAGGCAATAAAATACTTCTGATATGAGGGGGAGGGTGAACTCAGTGGGAATGCTTTTGCAACTTGTGTAATAAATTACTAGACAGCATCGACATTTCAAACAAAAAACTGAAATTGTAATTTACAGTGATGGGTGTACAATACCAATATTGCATCATGGCAAATGCATTGTAATGTTGGTCAGCTAAGAATAACATTTTTGTTTACCAAAAGTACCTCGAATGTGGGCACACCCAAAAGGACTGTGATTCAGTTTACTTGGTAATCAAACATAAAATATGGAAGAAACATATCTATGCGCCACAAATGTACACGGAAAATACTGAGACAGCTAAAGTTGCCAATCCCTACAAGGTTTTCTATGTAGACCACACATTCTTTAAGAATTATGAACAACTGAACTATTATACCTCAATAAGACCAGGTACTGGTGCAGATTATGCAACAGTTACCATTATCTGGGTTTTGAAGTACCTTCAAGAGGCAAAACTGAATATAAAGTAAATTACAGAGACACAGATTTTATTGAAATTCCAAGAGCCTAGGGTAACAGAACCCATGTAGTGTTAGCTTTAGATGAACCTGAGAATCTCTACACAAACTGCATTCCAATACAGAAGTTGAAGTACTAGCATATGATGCAATTAAAATCAGTAATCCCGAAGGACTATCATTGGTTTTACAACAATCTCCCACATGTAACATAAAGTTAGTGTGGGCTACTATTGTCATGAATCAGGTACAACTTGACCATTCGACTGACCTTTTTCGAGACTGTGCCAGAGATTAAAAAATCCATCTGTATTTTGAAAATGATAATACACTTTATAAATTTGATCTAATGTATCCATACAAATTACATGGATAACAAGAGCCATGTTACACATGTTTAATCCCCCTGCTGGGAAGAAGTAACCTGAAGATTGTACTTTCAAAAACTAAATAATATTGCACGTATGCAGTTTGATGAAAATCCCTCTAGAAATAGGCAAGGTACAGTTATTGTTCTTGTGCACTGCACTTCTGTCGCAAACTTGCGATTAACATTGTTGATTCATGTTTATTTCATTATATTCTCATGTTTCACGTGCTTTTGTAAAGTTTGTTGACTATGTAATTTGTATGTTTACTCCTCTTTGCTCCTACTGAGGTTTTTTGGCGGTAAATATGGAAATATTCACTTTAATTCACGTTTATCATGTAAATGATGTAATTCACAAGTATTTTCGTGCCATTCTCACGACTATATAATGTGTTGATGTGAAGGTGTTCTGGTACTATGTTGGTAAAAGCTGATGTAAAGGATACTGTGAAATGCAGATTTAAAGGTGAATAAAAAGTGATTAAATGGATATAAAGTGTTGTATTGTAATTTTCAGTGTAGTTAAAAAAAATACGCTACAATGTCTATGTATTAATTAAGTTTGAAGAAAATCCCTCAAGTACTTTTGGAGTTATGTTCTGGAATTTTTTTTTCAAGTAAATCTGATAAAGGGGAATAACTCTAAAAGTAGGCAAGATAGAGTTATTTTTCTTGCACAATGCACTTCCTACCTATGTGCTTTGTCAGTATATTAAGTTTGAAGTAAATTCCTCAAGTACTTTTGGAGTTATTCTCTGGACAAAACTTTTAAGGTAATTCTGATAAAGAGGAATAACTAAATAACTAATAAAGTAGGCAAGGTAGAGTTTTTTTTCTTGCATAATGCACTTCCTACCTATGTGCTATGTCAGTGTATTAAGTTTGAAGAAAATCCCTCCGGTACTTTTGGAGTTATGCTTCTTTTGAAAGCTTGTGAATTGAGATATGCTATTTTCGTGGGGAGGGGACAATATATTAAATAACCAGTAGATACATGTATGACTGGACTGTCCGTCTACTCACAGTGATTAAACATGTTGAATGTATACAGTACTCTGTCAACAATACAGGTACAAAGATGATTTACTGTGATTTTGTACCCTCCCCCACACCATTATCTCTGCTGCATCTAAAATGTGTTCTCATTTTGTATGCCCTCTTGCTTACAGAAGCATGCATGCACCTGCAAACACATTTTTAAACCTTGAACTTAAAATATATTAACATTTTTATTTTTCTATGCAATCTTTCAGAAACCCATGTTGTATTGTAAAATACCTTGGTGAAATAAAAGATATGTTCTGTTCTATAAAAATAAACATTAAAGACTTACCTTGTACTGCAATTCTCTGAGAAACATTTATTTCAGGCTGATACATATCTCGACAAGTATACACATCACAACTTGAATAGTTATAAAAATCCTTTGAAAATTCATACTCCTTGGCTTCTCGGTTTACTGAAAAGGATCTGGTGTACCCTAGACAATGTTCTATTTTCAGGTAGCAGTCAGTCATGTACTTATCATTTTTATACCAAAGGATCCCTGTATCACTTGTGTGTCTACATGTACATGTTAAGTTTGATGGCTGTACTGGATCAACATTATCACAGGATAAGTATATACCACCTATAAATAAAGCAAAACAAATCAGACAGATTATTAATATGTATTTCAAATAGACAGAAACTTTCTCTTTACACTGTGAATGACATTTCAAAACAGCTTGGCAAACATGGTCCTATTAAGGTCACTCACTCCTATACTTCTATGTAGTAAAAGCAATCCCAGAGAAAGGGATGTGTAACGATAAATCATGGGAAATGATAATAGCATTCACCAAAATGTTTAAATAAATTTAAGAAACAAGAGGGCCATAATATTGATCACCTGAGAACCACTGTAGATACTGTTCAATTTCTCCTTGCTGTACTGTGTTAAACTTGTCATATTCTTAAAATTGCTCAAGCAGTAGCTTTGAGTTTTCGTTACAAAGTGCATGCAGACATTATTGCAAAAATAGCAAATTCAGTTCAAACCCAGATCACTTTGACATATTTATTTCATATCTTGAACCCAAAACACCATGTTATTTACTTAAAAACAATTTTGAAGTAAGATGTTTTAGCAATATTAGCAAGAAATAATGAACTTACCTACACACACACATTGCACAATCAAGAAGACAATTAAAGTAGCTATGGTATTGAAGTTCTGAGCCATTTTCAAACCTGAAACAGAAACAGTGTGTGTTAACTTCAATTGAATTTCTGAATGAATCAATAAAATTTGTAGGGAACCACTATATATTCAATTCATACTACCGAGATAATACAATGTACCATTTATACCACCAATATTTAAATTATTTTCACTCAGTGAAAAGTATTTAAAAATACACAAATACATAAAACTGTTTCTATACTCAATAGCACTTGTGATAGTTTTATTGATAGGGCAAGCACAATGTCTTGTAGAACAAGAAATTGGTAAAACCAGATAATGCTCCCTGAAGTTTTTTTTTTCAGAATTGCAGAAAAGTAAGAAATGTACTACCAATAGTATTTCAATGACATGTGAAATTAAATACTTACTGGTAGTTATATTATTAAAGGATAATCATGATGAAACATATCTGAGGATTCATAGTATAAACAAGAGTGCCCCAAGGCAGAGCAAAATATGCCTGGCAATTGAAAAATTTGTTTTAATAACCTATGAAGTTTAAAGTCAATAGCTTTGATAATGTAGGAGTATGGTCCAGACAAATATCAAGTACAAAAATTGAACTAAGGGGAATAACTCAAAAATCATGAAGTGTACAGTGACTGTTCTTGTGTACTGCACCCCGTCTCGATGAGATCTATCCACCTGTGAAGATTTAAGTCAATAGTTTTGATAACATAGGAGTTATGCTCTGGACAAGAAAATTAAACAAAGGGGCATAACTCCAAAATAATGAAATACAGAGTTACAGTTCCTATGCACTGCACTTCGTCTCAATAAGACCTATCTATGTATCAAGTCAATAGCTTTGATAATGAAGGAGTTATGCTCCAGAAAAGAAAATTAAACAAAGTGGAATAACTCCAAAATTATGAAGCACAGAGTGATGGTTCTTGTGCACTGCATTCCATCTCAATGAGATCTATCCACCTAGTAAGTTTCAAGTCAATAGCTTTGATAGTGTTTGAGTTAGGCTCTGGACAAGAAAATTAAACAAAGGGGCATAACTCCAAAATAATGAAGTACAGAGTTACAGTTCCTGTGCACTACACTTTGTCTCAATAAGAACTATTTATGTATCAAGTCAATAGCTTTGATAATGCAGGAGTTACACTCCAGAGAAGAAAATTAAACAGAAAGAGAAAGTTATGACAATTTAGCAAAATTCAATAATCTGACCTACCGGTAAATGGTCATTAATAAAAAAAATAATGATCAATGTTATAGTTTTCGGACGGGAACGGCAATGGCTACCGCAACAGTAACCGCAACGACACAATGACTCAATTTTTTTTTTAAAAAAAGTCGAGCTAAAATAATATAATCAGTGTTGTTCTTCAGAATTCCAGCTGAAAAGCCATTGATTTATCAATAGATCAGGGTTGTTATATTAAGTTTTATAAAGGGAGATAATTAAAAACTGTTTTAAAGTGATGGTTCTTTAACACTGTGCTTCCTCTCATTGGTCTTTATGACTGTGTGAAGTTTTATACAATTTCCTTCAATATTTTTCTCAAGTTATTTTCCTAAGAAGCATTATTAGGTATTATAAAGGGAGATAATTACAAGAGGACCATGATGGCTCTATATCACTCACCTGAGTATGACTGCTTTAAACAAAGTTATTATGGACCAGGTTAATTGACCCCAGATGACCAAAATTCAAACTTGACCTAGAAATTATAGAAACAACCTTTCTGACAAATTTACAGGTTATCTGGACTGAAAATGTTACCTCTAGAGTGTTAACAAGGTTTTTCCATAATTGGGCTCTGTGACCCGGTTTTTGACCAATATTCGAACTTCAGCTAGAAATTATCGAAACAACTTTTCCGGCAATTGTCCAGGATATTTGGACTTAAATTGTTACCTCAAGAGTGTTAAGAAGGTTTGTCCATATTTGGGCTTTGTGACCAAGTTTTAAACCTAGATGACCCCATACATGTGATATCCCGGCGGGATTTAAAAAAGTCCCGTTATTCCACATCAATTCCAGCTGTCCCGGTATTAATTAAAAATTCCCGTTATTAAAATCAAGAAGAAAAAAATCTTTCATCTGCCGACGTCAATAACTTGCTCAGCTCCGGTTATGGGCGGAGCTTATACTCGGAAACGGCGATCAATACATACTACCTTCAAAGCATTGACCAATCAGAGCGCATTTTACTACTTTCATTGAATTAATCATGTGTTGACACTCGATACACAATTAACACATTTAGCCATCAACGTGTGTTGAATTGGATCAATATAATTCGATTGGGGATGTACACCCAGTAGAAAATTGTTGTGTACACTTTAACAAATTAATTGACTTTAAAGGCAAACGGTTAAACATCAATGCATTACTAGTGTTACTCTAACCTTTTAAACAGTATAAGGAAAAGACTAAAATACTTTTTGATATTTTTGTTTTAATTCTCGGATTTATTTATAAGAAAAGGTCAAGTAGTTTTAAGACAAGCTTAACAAATTGTAGGAAACCAATTCAAGCAAATATTTAGTTCATTAAACATAAGGAAGCGAGTGAAAATCTCGGATAAATTCCGTTTGTCATATATTTCCGCGACCCCGCTGTATTTTAATATTTATAGAAAACAGTGTCTTGGAGACTTTTTATATGGCAAACTTACAACATTCAATTGATTGATTAAGATAAGTGTTCATTATTTAATTATAAATACCAGTTTTCATTGAAAAAGTTTCCTTTTCTCTAAGACTTAAATATTTCTGTCGTGGTTACTTTTGAAAGCAACAATTATAATGAATCAACATAATTTACATCTTAAAATCGTTTGTACTTTTGTTCAAAAAATTATGGTGAAACTGGAAACACATCCCAGACTTTTCACAAAATGGGTTCTGAGTAAGGACTTAGGTCCAAAAGCTAAAATTCAAAAGACAAAAAAAAAATTCAATCATCAGTGGGAATCTGAATATAAATGGATAGGAAAGTGTGCTAAGGGAACAGATTATGCCTTTTGCATGTGGTGCAACCTTTATGTATTAACAAAAAACACTTCATTAGTTTTCTTTTATGTTCTTCTTGTCTTTCTTTTTGCGAAAACGAGTCGATAAAAAAATTCCAGTTTTCAAGCTTAAAATCCAGCTGAAAATCCAGTTGTGAGTTACCGAAGTTATCACATGTATGTGACCCATATTTGAATATGAGCAAGAAATTATCAAAGCAACCCTTCTGACAAATTTCCAGGACATTTGGACAAAAAATGTAGCCTCTAGAGTGTTTACAAGGTTTTCCATATTAGGGCTCTGTGACCTAGATTTTGACCTCAGATAATAGATATTTAAACCTGAGCTAGCAATCATCGAAACAAACTTTCTGACAAATTTCCAAGATATTCGGACTTAAATTGTTACCTTAAGAGTGTTCAGAAAGTTTTTCCATATTTGGGCTCTGTGACCTAGTTTTTGAACCTAGATGACCCATATTGGAAAATGAGCTAGATATCATCAAAGCAACCCTTCTGACAAATTTCCAGGATATTTGGACAAAACATGTAGCCTCTAAAATGTTTACAAGGTTTTTCTATATTTGGTCTCTGTGACCTAGATTTTGAACAAAGATGACCAACATTCAAACCTGAGCAAGAAATCATCGAAGCAACCTTTCTGACAAATTTCAAGATCACTTGGACAGATGTTGTAGCCTTTAGAGTGTTTACAAGGTTTTTCCATGTTTGGGCTCAGTGACCTAGATTTTTACCCCAGAAGGGTTCCCAAAAAGAAGACCAAAACCATTTTTCCCTGACCAATAACAGCTTCAAGTTTGCACAATCTTTGAGCATTAAATGTCTTTTTTTTTATATGTTGGCATCCTCCTCCACATATTAGCCAACCTCTTTCCTCCCAAATTTTATTTTAAATTATTTCAGATACAGAATACATACATGAATATGAGCAAGCAATTGTCATTAACTACTTGTTTTGTTTACTTTCAATTAGCATGAGTATATTTATCCCCAAAATAATGGAAGAAACTGCCTTAGCCTTTACTGATTTCGCTTCCTACATTTGACCAACATTCTTCTCTTACAAAATTCCCTGACTTTTGTTTTTTTTTCAAATTACCTGACTTTCCCTGACCTTAAAAAAAACATTTTTCCCTGACTTTTCACTGACCATGGAATCCCTGCCCACATGACCCATATTCAAACTTGAGCAAGAAATCATCGAAGCAACCTTTCTGTTACCTCTAGAGCAGGGCTCCCGAGAACTGAAAATTTGTAGGTTTTGACCGAATTTTATCTCTATGGACTGATTTCGATGTCCAAAAGTCCTAAAAAAATCGGTCCAGATAATTTCAAAAACAAAAAATCTGTCTAACTTTTCATAAAACAGTCAAATTAAATCTCACACCAAAACCTCAATTGATTGCTAATCCGGTACTTCACACCTATCATAAAACCATAAAACTGTCACTGTTGCCTGCGGCAATTATCGCCAATTAACTTGTCAACAAGTAAAAGTGTGCTTGATTTGCAGCCGGCCAATCTATTAAAGTTGATTGGGGGGGTCGAGGTCTCGGACCCATTGAGATTTCAATCTGGAGGGTTAAGAATATGTTTCCATATTTGGGCTCTGTGACCTAGTTTTTGACCCCAGATGACCCATATTCAAATTTAAGCTAGAAATTATCAAAACAACCATTCTGACAAATTGCCAGTATATTTAGACTGAAAATATTACCTCTAGAGTTTTAACAAGGTTTTTCCATATTTGGGCTCTGTGACATAGTTTTTCACCCCAGATGATCCATATCTGAATCTGAGCTAGAAATCATTGAAACAGTCTTTCTGACAAATTTCCAGGATATTTGGACTGAGAAACTAGCCTCTAGAGTGTAAACAAGGTTTTTCCATACATTGTATTTGGGCACTGTAAAAATGTAGCCTCTAGAGTGTTAACAAGGTTTTTCTATTTTTGGGCCTTGTGACCTAGTTTTTCAACCAAGATAACCCATGTTCGAACTCATGCGAGTAATTACTGGGGCAAACACCCTGACTAAGTTTCATGACAATTGAGGCAAAAATGTGACCACTAGAGTGTTAGCCATGAGCCTATAGCTCAGGTGAGCTAAAAAAACTAAGTAATGTAGAGTGATGGTTTTTTAAAGCTCACCTGAGCATGCTCATGTGAGCTTTTAGGATCCTTGATTGTCCGGCGTCCGTCCATCCGTCGTTCACAATTCATTCAAACGACATCTCCTCTGAAACCACTGTGCAAAATTTAATGAAACTTGCCTAAAATGTTCCTTGCATGAAGCTCTACCAAGTTTGTTCAAATGGTTCCGGTTCATCGCATTTCTGGGTCACAGGAGCTAAAAACAGATTTTAAAAGTTGGATCTTTAAAATTCTTCTTGTCAGAAACCACAAGGCCTGGAGCTTTGATATTTGGTATAAAGCATCATCTAGTGGACCTCTACCAAGTTTGTTCAAATTATGATCATGGGGTCAAAAATGGCCCAGCCCCAGGGGTAACTTGTTTTACATAGAGTTATATAGGAAAAACTTTAAAAATCTTCTTGTCAGAAACCGTAAGGCATAGAGCTAAGATATTTGGTCTGCAGCATTGTCTAGTGGACCTCTACCAAGTTTGTTCAAATCATGGCCTCTGGGTCAAAAATGGCCCAGCCCCAGGCGTAACTTGTTTTACATAGAGTTATATAGGAAAAACTTTAAAAATCTTCTTGTCAGAAACCATAAGGCATAGAGCTGAGATATTTGGTATGTAGCATTGTCTAGTGGACCTCTACCAAGTTTGTTCAAATTATAACTCTGGGGTCAAATTTGGCCCCACCCTGGGGTCATTGGTTTTACATAGGCTTATATAGGAAAAAATTCGAAAATCTTCTTGTCAGAAACCACAAGGCCCTGAGCCTTAAGATTTGGTGTGTAGCATTGTCTAGTGGACCTCTACCAAGTTTGTTCAAATTATACCCCTGGGGTCAAATCTTGCCCCACCCCGGGATCATTGGTTTTACATAGGCTTATATAGTGAAATCTTTGAAAATCTTCTTGTAGAAGAAGTAACATTTTCAGTCCAAATAATCTGGAAATTTGTTAGACAGGTTGTTTCTATGATTTCTAGCTCAAGTTCAAAATTGGGTCATCTGGGGTGAAAAACTAGGTCACAGAGCCCAAAAATAGAAAAACCTTGTTATCACTCTAGAGGTTACATTTTCAGTCAAAATATCCCAGAAATTTGACAGAAAGGTTGTTTTGATGATTTTTAGCTATAGTTCAAAATTGGGTCATCCAGGGTCAAAAACTAGGTCACAGAGCCAAAATATGGAAAAACCTTGTTAACACTCTAGAGGTAACATTTTCAGTTCAAATAACCTGGAATCTGTCAGAAAGGTTGTTTCAATGATTTCTAGGTTAAATTTGAATATGGGTCATCTGAAATAAAAAACTAGGTCACAGAGCCCAAAAATAGAAAAAAACTTGTTAACACTCTAGAAGCTACTTTTCAGTCCAAATATTCTTGAAATTTGTCAGAAAGGATGTTTTAGTGATTTCTAGCTCAGATTGAATAAAGGTCATCTGGGGTCAAAAACTAGGTCACAGACCCCAAATATGGAAAAACCTTGTTAACATGCATTTAGGTAACATTTTCAGTTCAAACAACCTTGAAATTTGTCAGATTGTTTCAATAATTTCTAGGTCAAGTTCGAATATGGGTCATCTGGGGTCAATTAACCAGGTCCATAGCAACTTTGTTAAAAGCAGTCATATTCAGGTGAGCAATATAGGGCCATCATGGCCCTGTTGTTTAACATTGCTCTCACTAGTCTCTTAAACTGTGTCAAGATATAACTAGAGCTATCACTAAAAGCAATTAATACCTCGAAAACACCGCTACAGAACAGTGGAAGTTAACAATTTAGTAACAGAATACTTCGTAAAAAAATTGAAAAAGAGTTATGGTTGTGGGAAATTAAAGATAGTTGTGGTTCTTAGACATTGCACTTCCTCTCATTGTGCTTGACCATTGTATGAAGTTGCACTGAATTCAAACCAGTAGTTTTCAAGTTATGCTCCGGACAAGAAAACCAATAAAGGGCAATAACTCTAAAAATAGTAAAGATGGAGTTATAGCTCTTATACACTGCACTTTCTCTCATTGTGCTTGATCATTGTGTGAAGTTGCATTGAATTCCAACCAGTAGTTTTCAAGTTATGCTCCAAATAAAGAAAACAAACTAAGGGTAATAACTCTGCAAATAGAGAAGATGGAGTTATGATTCTTGAAAACTGCACTTCCTCACATTGTGCTTGACCATTGTATGAAGTTGCACTGAATTCCAACCAGTAGTTTTCAAGCTATGCTCCGAATAAAAAAAAAAATAAAGGGCAATAACTCTGCAAATAGAGAATTTGGAGTTATGATTCTTGAACACTGCACTTCCTCTCATTGTGCTTGACCATTGTATGATGTTGCATTGAATTCCAACCAGTAATTTTTAAGTTATGCTCGAGACAAAGAAAACCAATTAAGGGCAATAAGTCTGAAAATAGAGAAAATGGAGTTATGTTTCTTGGACACTGCATTTCCTCTTATTGAAGTTTTGCTCAAGTTTTGCTCCCAACAAAGGAAAACCAACAAAGGGCAGTAACTCTGAAAATAGTGAAGATGGAGTTATGATTCTTGGATACTGCACTTTCTCACATTGTGCTTGACCATTGTATGTAGTTGCATTGAATTCCAACCAGTAATTTTTAAGTTATGCTCCAGACAAAGAAAACCAATTAAGGACAATAACTCTGAAAATAGAGAAAATGGAGTTATGTTTCTTGAACACTGCACTTCCTCTTATTGTGCTTGACCATTGTATGTAGTTGCATTGAATTCCAACCAGCAGTTTTCAAGTTATGCTCCTGACAAAAAAAAACAATAAAGGGCAATAACTCTAAAAATAGTGAAGACGGAGTTATGATTCTTGGACAATGCACTTCTTCTCATTGTGATTGACCACTGTGTGAAGTTGCAATGAATTCCAAACCAGTAGTTTTCAAGTTTTGCTCCATACAAAGGAAAACCAACAAAGGGCAATAACTCTACAAATAGTGAACATGGAATTATGATTATTGGACACTGTGCTTCCTCTCATTGTGCTTGACCATTGTATGAAGTTGCACTGAATTCCAACCAGTAGTTTTCAAGTTATGCTCCGGACAAGGAAAACCAATATAGGGCAATAACTCTGTAAATAGTGAAGAAGTAGTTATGATTCTTGAACACTGCACTTCCTCTCATTGTGCTTGACCACTGTATGAAGTTGCATTAAATTCCAACCAGTAATTTTTAAGTTATGCTCCGGACAAGGAAAACCAATAAAGGGCAATAACTTTGAAAATAGTGAAGATGGAGTTATGATTCTTGGACATTGCACTTCCTATTGTGCTTGACCAATGTATCAAGTTGCATTGAATTCCAACCAGTAGTTTTCAAGTTATGCTCCGGACAAGGTACACCCCGACCGACCGACCGACCAACCACTGGGTGACTCCCATATATCCCCCAAACTTCGTTTTGGGGGTATAATGAGATATCATTTACACTTTAGAAGTTATACTCCAGACAAGCATTATCTAACTTTTGTTATTATCATTAAGAGAGATAATTAAAAAATTAAGCAAGGTAGAATTAAGGTTCATAAACACTGCATTTCCACTCAATGTTTTCTATCACTGTGTGAAGTTTTAATAAAATTCCTTAAATAGTTTTGAAGTTAATCTCCGGACAAGTATAATTAAGTATACTGGGACCCTGTTATAGCGCTCTAGTTGGGGTCCATGGTTTCAGACCGCGATATAAACAGGGTTCCGATATATAACGTGCCTACTGAGATCACATAGTTGACCTGTTGAATTTGCTAGTATTACCCCACCCACCTATTTAATATGTAACTGTATCATTATGTTAAAACGTTCAAAAGAACCAAATTTGTTGGTAAACCACTCAAGATACATTTTGTATAGAGAAAAATATTATTCTGGTAAAATATTACCTGCTTTGTTTAAAACAAGCCGGCCATGATGGCCCTGGATCGCTCACCTGAGTACTTTGGCTGTAGGTTTGCTGTTAAGCAGTATTTCAGTTTTTCATTTGTTTTTAATTGAAAATATGTAAGTGCCTACAAACCAAATATGTAAAATATCAGTCAATAAATAAAGGCTCTATGACAGAAAGTAGAAATATCTATTATAAGCTATGGTGACATTGACCTTGACCCAGTGACCTCAAACCCTACCCATGGGTAGAGGTCCATGCAAGGAACCTCTATACTGAATATCAAAGATATTGGTCTATAAATGATGGCTCTATGAGGTACAGTAGATAAATCTACTTTTAGCCTCCTTGACCTTTAACCTAATCTAATAATTTGAAAAAGCTTGATAAAGCTTGCTTCCTGCCAAATTTTAAAATTCTAGGCCTTGTGGTTTCAGACAAGAAGATTTTTAAAGATTTTTTTCTACACTGTTATTTAAAACTTGTGACCCCTCGGGCGGGGCCAGTACTGACCCCATGGACATTTTTCTAACAAACTTGGTAAAAGTCCACTAGACAATGCTGCATACCAAATATCTTAACTCTAGGCCTTGTGGTTTCTGACAAGAAGATTTTTCAAGTTTTTCCTATATAATTCTATTTAAAACATGTGACCCCCAGGGCCGGGCCTATTTTGACCAAGGGGCCATGATTTGAACAAACTTGATAGAGGTCCATTAGATAATGCTGCACACCAAATATCTTAACTCTAGGCCTTCTTGTTTAAGACAAGAAGATTTTTAAAGTTTTTCCTATATAACTCTCTGTAAAACATGTGACCCCTGGGGCGGGGCTGTTTTTGACCTAGGATCCATGACTTAAACAAACTTGGTAGAGGTCCTCTAGACAATGCTTCATACAAAATATCTTAACTCTAAGCCTTATGGTTTCATCTGTGAAGATTTTTTAAATCTTTTTTCCTATATACCTCTATGTAAATAAGTGACCCCCAGTGGCTATGATTTGAACAAACTTAGTAGAGGTCCACTAGACAATGCTACACACCAAATATCTAAGCTCTATAACTTACGGTTTCTGACAAGAAGATTTTTAAAGTTTTTCTAATATAACTCTATATAAAACAAGTGACCCCTGGGACGGGGCCATTTTTGACCCATAGGCCATGATTTGAACAAAATTGGTAGAGGTCCACTAGACAATGCTACACACCAAATATCTAAGCTCTATAACTTACGGTTTCTGACAAGAAGATTTTTTAAGATTTTCCTATATAACCCTATGTAAAACAAGTGACCCCTGGGGCGGGGCCATTTTTGACCCAGAGGCCATGATTTGAACAAACTTGGTAGAGGTCCACTAGACAATGCTACACACCAAATATCTCAGCTCTATAACTTACGGTTTCTGACAAGAAGATTTTTAAAGTTTTTCTTATATAACTCTATGTAAAACAAGTGACCCCCAGGGCTGGGCCATTTTTGACCCAGAGGCCATGATTTGAACAAAATTGGTAGAGGTCCACTAGACAATGCTACACACCAAATACCTTAACTCTAGGCCTTGTGGTTTCTGACATGAAGATTTTTCAAGTTTTTCCTTTATAACTCTATGTAAAACAAGTGACCCTGGGGCGGGGTCATTTTTTACCCATAGGCCATGATTTGAACAAACTTGGTAGAGGTCCACTAGACAATGCTACACACCAAATATCTAAGCTCTATAACTTACGGTTTCTGACAAGAAGATTTTTTAAGACTATCCTATAAAACTCTATGTAAAACAAGTGACCCCCGGGGCGGGGCCATTTTTGACCCAGAGGCCATGATTTGAACAAACTTGGTAGAGGTCCACTAGACAATGCTACATACCAAATATCTTAACTGTAGGCTTTCTTGTTTCTGACAAGAAGATTTTCAAGTTTTCCTAAACACTATGTAAAATCAACTGACCCCTGTGGTGGGGTCAGTTTTGACCCCAGGGACATAATTTGTACAAACTTGGTAGAGGTCCACTAGATGATGCTTCATACCAAATATCAAAGCTCCAGGCCTTGTGCTTTCGGAGAAGATTTTCAAAAATCCAACTCATAAAATCTATTTTTAGCTCCAGTGAACCAGAAATGCAATTGACCAGAACCATTTGAACAATCTTGGTAGAGCTTCATGCAAGGAACATCCCTGGCAAGTTTCGTTAAATTGTCCCAATTGGTTTCAGAGGAGATTTCGTTTGAATGAAAAGTTGATGACTGATGGACGGACGACAGACGACAGACAAAGACCTATCAGAAAAGCTCACCCTGAGCACTTTGTGCTCAGGTGAGCTAAAAACAGATAAAAATCGCATACAAAAAATGTAAACATAAGCAATTCCCAGGAAAACCGCGGCATAAGCGTTACGAAAGTAAAACTGTGAAAATCGTTAAGTTACAATTACAACGCTGCATATAACTCAAGGTACCTATTTTGATGTATCTACCCGTCTATCCCAGGGCTCTACAAATTCTATAGTCCGTCGTCCGGGACAGCTCTAAACTAGCTCTCGGACACCTGACTGTGTAAATAAGTTTTGTCCCGGACAACTCTAATAGAGAAGTGACAGCAGTGAGCTGAAAAGGTCAACAAATCACGATCCTAGTTATTATTTACTATGGATATTGTTTATATTTTGTAAATCTGTCTCGATATCTGACTTTAAAATAATGTCTTAACAAATTGATTGAATGCTTAATTCCAAAGGCAAAAGGTTAAACATCAAAGCTTTGCCAATGTTATTCTATGCTTTTAGACAAGGAACCACAAAAAAGAGCAAAAATTCTTAGTGGCATTTTTGATTTACTTATCGGATTTAACTATAAGAAAAAGTAAAGTAGATTTAAGACAAGTCTAACGCAATGAAGGCAACCAATTCTAGCAAATATTTATTTTATTAAACCGCAGAAGCAGTGAGTGAAAATCTCGGAAAAAATCTGTATGTCAAATATTTCCTCGACCCCGTCGTATTTTAATATTTATAGAAAACAGTGCCTTGGAGACTTTTTACAAGGCAAACTTACAACATTCAATCAAATGACTAAGATACACATGTAAGTGGTCATTTGTTTTTTCATTTGTTTTTTTTTTCAGTGAAAAATGTTCCTTTTCTCTAATACTTGACTATTTCTGTCATATTTACTTTTGAAAGCAGCAATTAAAATGAATCAACATACTTTACATCTTAAAAAAATTGTAACTTGTTCAAATAAAATTCTTTTAAAACTGGAAACACATTCCCTAGGTAACCAGACATTCCACCAAAAAGTCACTGAATTTTGATGCCATAAGTACATTAGTTTAAAACATTAAGTTGAACAACAACCAGTCCACATATTTGCTGTCTTTCATAGTCTTTTAAAGTGAACTCAATTTCTGTTGAGAAGTTTGGGGTATTTTTTATAGATCTATGAAAGAATCTTTCATTTTAAAAGTGTTTGTAATTCTTTTTCAAATTGACTTTGTAAAATAAAAAGACCAATTAACTAATAATGCTTATCGAAAACGTTATACTTGTCACTCGGACATCTGACTTTGTTTTTTGGACAACTCTATTTTGCCATAGTCAGTTGTCCTGGACAACTCAATTATAGAGAAATTTGTAGAGCCCTGTATCCTCTTCCTCGATTCCTCCCTGGCAGCCATAATTCCTCGTGGTTGTTTAAAAAAATTCAAATGAAAAATGTGAAAATGTAAAAAAGCAGAGTAAAATATTAGTGAATAAACTGTAATAAAGTAGACACTGAAAGACAACTCTCAGATTCTTAGATGCAGTCCTGTAATATTTTCGTGAGATACAATGAACTTTGTGCCATTTGATAGAAAACGCAAGGTTTTTTAAACAGATTTTTGACTTGTGTTTGTTACTCAGTTCATCGATGTTTGCGCATCAGAGCTTCGAATTTGAGGTTTTCCTAACAGTTTGATACCTGACTGATCATCGATCACAACAAATAAAGAAGCGGATTAACCCCAGACTTTGCATGCTTTTCACACTTTTCCCGCCCTACAGCGTCCTAATTACGTAGTTAATAGTACTTCGCTGACACATTAAACAAGCGTTGTTATGGATACAGCACGTAAGATATGCATGTAAAATAATTATGGTCGGCGAAAAAAAGTACTTTTTTTTTTTTATTGTTTTTTTTTTTGGCAGCCATGACCCTTGAGCGTAATACTGAGATTAGCGTTATAACGGGGTGCGTAGTAACAGGGTCAGAGTGTACTATTAAGGGAGATAATTCATAAACTAAGCTATGTAGGGTCAGAGTTCTTTGACACTACACTTCCTCTTACTAGTCTATATAAATGTGTGGAGTTTCAATGAGATATTATTGATAGTTTAGAAGTTGTCCTCCGGACAAGCATTATCAAACATTTTAAGTATCATTAAGGGATATAATTCAAAAACTAGAAATGTGTCCATAGGACACAGATGCCCCCACTCAACCTTAAGCTACTCATATAGCTAGCAATATGGCCACGAGATAGTCATACATGCTGAATCATTAATAAGATTGGTTTAACAAAATGACAACTATAAGAAACCTGTTGTGGTATGAAGACTCAAAATACTGTCTCCAACACTGTGACCAATAGATGAATATTACCCTTCACAATTCTGTATGCATAGTTGGACATTCTTGGAGTTTGCAGATGGTAAACAGGTGTTTTCATGTCTAATTTGTACTAAGTTCCTAAGTTATATGTTCTGTAAGTCAGGCTGTTTATAAAAATGTCCATTGTCATCTAAATAGCAAACAATGGTTGGTATAAAATTTTACCATTTCCATACTTAAATGTTGAATTCTGCTTAAGCTGTTGCTAACAGGCGTGGACGGTAACTTGCATTTTCCATTACTGTCTATGAACATGCTCAATCAAACTGAGTCTGCAATTTGACCATTGGAACAGCGTTAAACTCACAAAAAAGAAGGAAAATTTTTAGGTATAAAACTGTAGGGCAACAATGCTGTGGTCTGAGAAGTAGGTTGACAGGCAGGATAATCTGGGTTGTAGAATATCATTCTGTATGTAGACAAGGTCAAGTGTAGAACCACCTCTGAGAGTTGGGAGCTGCACACACACGGAATAGTTATTCAATATCTGTGACAGTCTTGTATAATTTGTAGAATTAAAAGCTAAATTGAAATCTTCAAGCAGTACATCTGGAGAAGTTTGGTCTGCAATATGTATTAGATCATTAATAAAGTCTGTTTATGTTCGAGGATGGAGATCTATAGAGAAGACAGAATGACCTTGGACAGAGCTCTGATGAGATGGTAACTGACACTTGTTCCATATGCGGTTGATGTGAAACACTGGAAGTTGTCACTGGCAACTTATCTCTGGTGTAGAACAACCAACCATGGCAGTTGTCTTCCCGTGACATAGGCAAACATGTCAAGCTCCACCCAACACGCTGATGGTACTGTACTTGATTCTCATAGACATTTGCCTCAGTCAGACACAGTATGTCAACCCTGCTCAGAACTGGGTGACTCTAGCTCCAGCGCTTTTGCAGTTACAGGCGACACAAGTTGAAAATTGCAAATTTTGAGTATGTAAGGGGCCATAACTCTACCAATTCTGAATAAATCTATAAGGGATACCCCAGGTGCACAACTTTACATGCTGATCAACATTCCTGTAAAGTTTCTTGACTCTAGCTCCAGTGCTTTTGGAGCTACAGGCGACACAACTTTTGGGACGGATGGACCGACAGACCGACACATGGACAAGGGCAAATCTTAATGCCACCCCCCCCCCCTCCCCCCGCCCCCAAGAGTGGGGGCATAATTAAGCTAGATAGACATATGGTTATTGAACAATGCACTTTCACTCACTAGTACATGTATCTATGACTATGTGAAATTTTAATCAAATTCCTTCGATTCTATTCAAATTAATATCCAGACAAGCATTATTAAGTAGTATAAAGGGAGATAATAAAAAATAAGTAAATTAGAGTTATGGTTCTTTGATAGTGAACTTCTTCTGACTAGTCTCTATAACTGTGTGAAGTTTCAATGAGATATCATTGACAGTTTAGGAGTTATATTCAGGATATTATATTAAGCATAACGAACTTAAGGGAGATAATCAAAAAATTATGCAAATTGTGGTGCTGGGACACTGCACTTCCTCTCACTGGTCTCTATCAAAGTGTAAAGTTTTAATCAAATGCCTTCAATACTTTTCAAGTTCTTCTTTGGCCAAAAGTGTGACAGACGAACAGATAGATGGAAGGACAGACAGACAAGGCAGCGACTATATGCTCTCCCTTTGGGAGCATAAAAATCTAGCAGCTGGGATACCTTCTCAGTTTGTGAACCTCTGCATTCTTTAAAAAGAGGTTACATTACATGCCACAGGGGCTTGAAACATAATCTTTTTGATCTTCTATATTTCAAGCAAATTTCAATAACTTCACCTTAAATGTCAAGGACATCTAAAGGTCAAGGTCATACTTAAATAAATTAAAATGTTTTGTTGTTTTATCAAAGTATGAATCAAATTCATAAATAAACAACAGTTATGACAATTTAAGCAATATACAATACCTTGACTGTCAAGGTTATTTTAGGGTCAAGGTTATACCTGAATTATTCAACATGTCAGTTTTGTCAAAAGTGTTCAGTGTCCAAGTATGAATCAAGTCTAACCATACATTATACAGTTATGACCAATTTTAGCAAAATTAAATAATTTAATCTTGCTAGTCAAGGTCATTTTTTAGGTCAAGGTCAAACTTCAAAATGTCGGCTTTGTCAAAAATTATTGTTTTGTCCAAGTATGAATCAATTCCAACAATAAATAACAAAGATATGGCAAATTGTAGCAAAATTCAATAATTTGACCTTGAAGGTCAAGGTCATTTGAAGGTCAAGTTGATACATGAAAGAATCATTTTGTCAGATTTGTCATACATGAAAGAAGCATAATGTCTGATTTGTTATAAAGTTGTTTTGTCCAAGTATGAATCAAATCCATAAAAAAATACAAAAGTTATGATAATTTGAGCAAAATTCAATAATCTGACCTTGATGGTCATGGTCATTTTAAGGTAAAGGTCACACTTGAATAATTTATCATGTCGGCTTTGTCATAAGTGTTGTTTTGTCCAAGTATTATTAACATCCAACCACAAATAACAAAGTTATGGTCAGGTTTAGCAAATTCAGTAATTTGACCTTGACTGCCAAGGTAATTTAAAGGTCAAGGTCATATCTGAAAGAATCAAAATGTTGGATTTGTCATAAGTGTTGTTTTGTCCAAGTATGAATCAAATCCATAAATAAATGTGAAAGGTATGACAATTTAAGCAAAATTCAATCATCTGACCTTGACAGTCAAGGGCGTTTTTAGGTCATGGTCATATCTCAGTTATTCACTATGTCGGCTTTGTCATAAGTGTTGTTTTGTCCAAATATAAATCAAATCCAACCACAAATAACAAAGTTATGGCCAATTTTAGCAAAATTCAATAATATGACCTGGAAGGTGAAGGTCATTTATGTGTCAATCGCAAGTTTTGTCCGGTCTACTCGAAGGTCTTGTCCAAAGGATTGTTGTGGCCAATTTTAGCAAAATTCAATATTTTGACCTTGAATTTGAAGATCATTAAAGAGTCAAGGTCAAGTTTACTGGTCTACTTGAAGGTCTTGTCCAAAGGGTTGTTGTGTCCAAGTATGAAGATAATCCATCAAGGAATAAAAAAGTTTATGATCAATGTTAAAGTTTTCAGACGGGAACAGCAACGGCACAAGCACCTGCAACGCCAATGGCAACGGCAACGACACGATGACTATAGCAATACCTTGATATTTTTTCAAAAAAAGTCAAGCTAAAAACTATATGCCTTCCTTTGGGGGCATAAAAACAAGGATATCGTTGGAAACGATGGATGTTCCCCAACATAACACATGTTCAACAGATGCCTTTAATAAATTTGGAGTTATAGTCTAGACAAAAGTGTTCAAATTAAATGCAATAAAGGGAGTTAATTCAAAGTGTAGGTAGGGGGGAAAGAGTTATGTTCATAATACAGTGCACTTCCACTGTGTCTTTTTCTTAACTTTCAACAAAATAGCTTTGGAGTTATGTTCAGGACAAAAGTTAAATTTATCAAAAGGAGATAATTCCAAAAGTAAGCTTGCCAGCTTGACAAAGCTTTTGTTCTTGCACATTGTGATTCCTCTCACTGCATTCTATCATTGTGTACACTTTCATCACAATCCCCTTAATAGCTTTGGAGTTACGCTCCAGACTAACAATCACAGATGGTAAGGCTTCAATGGGCATAAATCTGTAAAAATCGCTGAACTGGAACATGTCACTAATATGCTCCTACTGGTAGAAAAGGCACTAAAGCCTCCTATCAAGTTTCAATGAATTCCAGCCAATGTTTGCTGAGAAATTGTTAGGACAAAAATTACATTAAAAAAAGCATCAAAGGGGCATAATTTTGTGAAAAATCACTAAACCAGAACATGCTGGTAATATGCATACCTCCTCTTGGTAGTGAAGCTTCCTACTGACATTCAATGAATTCTAGTAAATGGTTCCTGAGAAAATTAATAGTTGTGACAAAAATTACCTCTAAAAAAAAATCAAATGGGTATAAATTTGTGAACCGGAACATGCCTGTATCATGCTCACCTCCTCTTGGTAGTGAAGCTTCCTATTGAGTTTCAGTGAATTGCAGTTAATAGCTGCTGAGAAATTGTCCAGACTAAAATAACAGCTAAAAAACCATCAAAGGGGCATAACTTTCTGAAAATCACTGAAACAGAACATGCATGTAATATGCAAACCTTCTCTTGGTAGTGAAGCTTTCTATTGAGTTTCAGTGAATTGCAGTTAATAGCTGCTGAGATATTGTCCAGCAAAAATTACAGCTAAAAAACATCAAAGGGGCATAACTGTAAAAAATCACTGAACTGGAAGATGCCGGTAAAATGCACACTTCCTCTTGGTAGTGAAGCTTCCTATTGAGTTTCAATGAATTCCAGTCAATGATTGCTGAGAAATAGTCCAGACAAAAATTACAGCTAAACGAGGGCCAGGATGGCCCTGGATCTCTCACCTGAGTACTTTGGCTGTAGGTTTGCTGTTAAGCAGTATTTCATTTTTTAATTGAAAATATATAAGTGCCTACAAACCAAATATGTAAAATATCAGTCAATAAATAAAGGCTCTATGACAGAAAGTAGAAATATCTATTATAAGCTATGGTGACCTTGACCTTGACCTAGTGACCTCAAACCCTACCCATGGGTAGAGATCCTTGCAAGGAACCTACAGTGCTGTATATATTGAATATCAAAGATATTGGTCTATAAATGAAGGCTTTATGAGGTACAGTAGATAAATCTATTTTTAGCCTCCGTGACCTTTAACCTAATCTAATAATTTGAACAACCAAACAACCTTTCTGACAAACTGCCATGATATTTGGACTGAAACAGTAGCCTCAAGAGCGTTAACAAGATATTTCTATTTTTGGGCTCTGTGACCTAGTTTTTGACCCCAGATGACCAATTATTCGAACATGACCTAGAAACCATCGAAATAACCTTTCTGACTTATTTCCAGAATATTTGGGCTGAAAATGTTACCTGTAGAGTGTAAACAAGGTTTTTCCAAAATTAAGCTCTGTGACCTAGTTTTAGACCCCAGATGACCCATATTCGAACTTGGGCTAGAAATCATCGATACAACCTTTCTGACATATTTCTAGGATATTTGGGCTGAAAATGTTACCTCTAGAGTGTTAAGGTTTTTCCATCTTCAGCCTGTGTGACCTAGTTTTTGAACCCACATGACCCATATTCGAACTTGACCTAGAAATCATCGAAACAACCTTTCTGACATATTTCCAGGATATTTGGGCTGAAAATGTTACCTCTAGAGTGTTAACAAGGTTTTTCCATATACAGGCTGTGTGACCTAGTTTTTGTCCCCACATGACCCATATTCCAACTTGAGCTAGAAATCATCTTAACAAGCTTTTCTGACAGTTTTTCAGGAAATTTGGGCTAAAAATGTTACCTCTAGAGTGTAAACAAGGTTTTACCATATTTGGGCTGTGTGACCTAGTTTTTGACCCCACATGACCCATACTCCAACTCAAGCTAGAAATCATCTTAACAAGCTTTCTGACAGTTTTTCAGGAAATTTGTGCTAAAAATGTTACCTCTAGAGTGTTGACAAGGTTTTTCCATCTTCAGCCTGTGTGACCTAGTTTTTGACCCCACATGACCCATATTCGAACTTGACCTAGAAATCATCGAAACAACCTTTCTGACATATTTCCAGGATATTTGGGCTCAAAATCTTACCTCTAGAGTGTTAACAAGGTTTTTCCATATACAGGCTGTGTGACTTAGTTTTTGTCCCTACATGACCCATATTCCAACTTGAGCTAGAAATCATCCTAACAAGCTTTTCTGACAGTTTTTCAGGAAATTTGGGCTAAAAATGTTACCTCTAGAGTGTTAACAAGGTTTTACCATATTTGGGCTGTGTGACCTAGTTTTTGACCCCACATGACCCATACTCCAACTCGAGCTAGAAATCATCTTAACAAGCTTTCTGACAGTTTTTCAGGAAATTTGGGCTAAAAATGTTACCTCTAGAGTGTTAACAAGGTTTTTCCATCTTCAGCCTGTGTGACCTAGTTTTTGACCCCACATGACCCATATTCGAACTTGACCTAGAAATCATCGAAACAACCTTTCTGACATATTTCCAGGATATTTGGGCTGAAAATGTTACCTCTAGAGTGTTAACAAGGTTTTTCCATTTACAGGCTGTGTGACCTAGTTTTTGTCCCTACATGACCCATATTCCAACTTGAGCTAGAAATCATCCTAACAAGCTTTTCTGACAGTTTTTCAGGAAATTTGGGCTAAAAATGTTACCTCTAGAGTGTAAACAAGGTTTTACCATATTTGGGCTGTGTGACCTAGTTTTTGACCCCACATGACCCATACTCCAACTCGAGCTAGAAATCATCTTAACAAGCTTTCTGACAGTTTTTCAGGAAATTTGGGCTAAAAATGTTACCTCTAGAGTGTTAACAAGGTTTTACCATATTTGGGCTGTATGACTTAGTTTTTGACCCCACATGACCCATATTCAATGCTTTTAAACAACTTTTATCTTGCACAGACGTGCACCTGCCAGTAATACCTGTGAGGGGAGTCTAGGCAGTATCGAAAGATAGATAGATAGATATTCAAACTTGAGCTAGAAATCATCAAAACAACCTTTCTGACATATTTCCAGGATATTTGGGCTCAAAATGTTACCTCTAGAGTGATAAAAAGGTTTTTCCATATTTGGTCTCAGTGACCTAGTTTTTGACCCCAGATGACCCATATTCGAACCTGGGCTAGAAATCATCAAAATAACCTTTCTGACATATTACAAGGATATTTGGGCTGAAAATGTTACCTCTAAAGTGTTAACAAGGTTTTTCCATATTTGGGCTCTGTGACCTAGTTTTTGACCCCACATGACCCATATTCGAACTTGGGCTAGAAATCACCCAAATAACTTTTCTGACATATTACAAGGAAATTTGGACTGAAAATGTGACCTCTAAAGTGTTAACAAGGTTTTTCCATATTTGGGCTCTGTGACCTAGTTTTTGACCCCACATGACCCATATTCGAACTCGTCCGAGTAATTATTGGGACAAACATCCTGACCAAGTTTCGTGACAATTGGAGCAAAAATGTGACCAGTAGAGTGTTAACGAACTAAATGTGAACGGACGACGGACGACAGACGACGGACATTCATCGATCCTAATAGCTCACCCTGAGCCAGCTCAGGTGAGCTAAAAAGCATCAAAGGGGTATAAATTTGTGAAAAATCACTGAGCCAGAACATGCCAATATAACACATACCTGCTCTTGGTAGTGAAGCTTCCTGAGTTTCAGTGAATTGCAGTTAATAGCTGCTGAGAAATTGTACAGCTAAAAAAGCATTAAAGGGGCATAATTTTGTGAAAAATCACTGAACAGGAACATGCCTGCAATATGCACACCTCCTCTTGGTAGCGAAGCTTCCTATGAAGTTTTGATGAATTCCAGTCAGTGGGTGCTGAGAAATAGACCAGACAAAAATAACAGTTGAAAGGGCATTAAAGGGGCATAACTATGTGAAAAATCATTGACCTGGAACAGGCTGCTAATATGCACAGCTCCTCTTGACATTGAAGCTTCCTATGAAGTTTTAGTAATTTCAAGCCAGTGGTTGTTGACAAATTGTCCGGACAAAATTTCGGGACAGACGACAGAAGGACTGACGTTGGGGAGCATAATAAAAAAGTTATGATAATTTGAGCAAAATTCAATAATTTGACCTTGACGGTTATGGTCCTTGTCAGGTTAAGGTCACACTTGAATAATTTAACATGTTGGCTTTGTCATAAGTGTTGTTTTGTCCAAGAATGATTAAAATCCAACCTCAAATAACAAAGTTATGGCCAGGTTTAGCAAAATTCAATAATCTGACCTTGACTGTCAATGTCATTTAAAGGTCAATGTCAAATTTGAAAGAATCAGATGTCGGGTTTGTCATAAGTGTTGTTTTGTCCAAGTTTATATATGAATCACATCCATTAATAAATGAGAAAGTTATGACAATTTAAGCAAAATTCAATCATCTGACCTTCACGGTCAAGGTCATTTTTAGGTCATGGTCATTCCTGAGTTATTCAACATGTCTGTTTTGTCATAATCGTTGTTTTGTCCAGATATGAATCAAATCCAACCATAAACAACAAAGTTACGACAATTTAAGAAAAATTCTATCATTTGACTTAGAAGATCATGGTCATATGAAATGTCTATACTTATTAAGTCTTTTCACCCCCAATACATATTCATTATCACGTTTCAAATTGATTTATCCTTGATATTATTACATGAAATATATTTGATAAATATCCACAATCAAGTAAAAGATTATTTTTCTGATCATAATTTGAAGTAAAAACTCTGAAAAATTAGGAAATATAATGTGTATCAAATTTGAAAATAATCATCAATTAAGTTATATACATTTTTTATATATAAAAATATATAATGAAAAATATGTTATATAATATGTTTTATTTTATGAAATAAATATAAATGATAAAACAAATGATTAATATTAAATTTAGTAAATTTTGAAGTGATTTGAAAAAGTTTAGGTTTTAAAAAGCATTATCTTAATATTCAGGAATTAATGATATAATACAAGGATAAATTTGTAAATGAATTATAGATTAATAATACATGGTGTCTTTGAAAATTCTGTTGATTAAAACATCAAAGAAGGTGGTGCTTCCATATTAAAAGGTGAGAACATAATCAATGAAACAATTTGTAATTAATACAATCCTGTTTGTTTTTAGTTATTATGAATTATTTTAATCTCTTTGAAATTTTTTTTATTAACACCTCCTACAGGATGGTGCCTCCATATTAAATGGTGAGAACATAAACAAAGAAAAAAAAATGTCTTTAATTTACTCATGTTTATTAAAAGGATTGATTATGAATTATATTAATCCTGCTGATGTTTTATTTTCAAGAATTTGTAATAATGGAATTAAATAATGTATTTCATGTCTGTCTTTTTAAAAACATTTTATTTGTATCGTCAGTTAATGACCTGTTTGCTTTTTAAATAAATGAGAGAATAAAAGATTGACGAAGTTTTGAAATAAAGTCCTGACTGTGTTTTTCCTACCCCATTTTAATCAGCACCTCATCCTGAAATGTGTGAGGATTTTGTAAATTGTGCCAATCAATGGCAATATACAATAATAAATCCAAACAATGCATGCTTCTTAAAGGTGTGAACTGTAAAAAGGTGTTGATAATGTGATTAATCTAGTCATTCAAAAGCCATTATCTCTTTAAAATTATGAAAAATATCTTCTGAACTCAACTTTAAAAATAAACAAGAAAATATAAATAAAATTCGCCATCTGAGTAATTTTTATATTTTGGGGGTGTAATGTCTTGTAGTACAAGTTGTACAATAAAATACTGGGAGGGAAAAGTCTTGGGAGGAAAAGTCTTAGGGGTGAAATTTCTTGGTGACGAAAAGTCTTGGGGTGAAACATCTGGAAACCTTAATTTTTCATGTCGGCTTTGTCATAAGTGTTGTTTTGTCCAAATCTGATTCAAATCCAACAATAAATAACAAAGACATGGCCAGTTTTAACAAAATTCAATAATCTAAAGCCAATAAAGGTAAAGGTGAAAACTAGTCAAAATAATTCAACAGGCTGAGGAATACTCCAGAACGAGCTATAATAGTTAAATCGAGCTATAAAAGCTTGAACGACCTATTTTCCGAACAAAAGAATCGATTTGTTTTGTTGACAACTTTTATGTATCCGAAAAGCGCACAATCCGAGTATGTTAAAACTACCACAGTGTCATAAACAGTTTGAGTGGTCATCAGACACTAAATTTCAGTGTGAAACTGGTATCTGCCACCATAGCCGCATCAAGGCAATATCGAAACAACCAACCAACCATCAAGGTTGGTAAATTTAATTTGTGACGCTATTTATTTCACCATTTATACAGTATATTCTTCATACTTGGACACAACAACCCTTTGGACAAGACCTTCAAGTAGACCAGTAAACTTGACCTTGACTCTTTAATGATCTTCAAATTCAAGGTCAAAATATTGAATTTTGCTAAAATTGGCCACAACAACCCTTTGCACAAGACCTTCAAGCAGACCGGACAAAACTTGCGATTGACACATAAATGACCTTCACCTTCAAGGTCATATTATTGAATTTTGCTAAAATTGGCCATAACTTTGTTATTTGTGGTTGGATTTGATTTATATTTGGACAAACAGTGTCATAAACAATTAAACCGATAACTACCAACCTTAAAGTAAATTATCCACACCTGGATCCTTTTGACCTGTCAAATTATCAATTAACACCGATTAACACGAGCTGAGCCCCGTGAGGTGCCCATTCCGTACCGGAAATTATTAATCGTGGTGAGTGAGGCGAGGGGCGTGTCAACAAGTACTGAGACGAGGCAAGTAACTCCGCCTCCAAAACCGCCTAAACTTTAACCGCCTAACTCGTAAATTATGTTGCATTCTTATGCTGGGGTGACTTATCAATAAATAATACTTTTTGTTCTTGTGATTTGCATTACAAGTAATAAAGTAAAAGGAAAAATGCGGCTGAATGAGTTATGTTACATTTAACATATAGGCCAACCGGCATACTTATATTTTAATTTAGGTGTAAGGGAACTAAATATTCTCCCCTATATTATTATAGGGATGACAACAGTAAATAAATTTGCTATAATTAGCAATCTTTTGGGGCTGTCGTTCATAGACAGACCTATTTTAAAAAAAAGAGTTACTTGCCTCAGTCTGAAAAAATGAGAACGCAACAACGCAGTTAAAAGTAAAGGGTGAAGGGGGTGAAGGCAGAACAGTACAAAATTTCTTTAAGTAATACAATGTACCTTGTTATACAAGCATACCGTCTTTTATCTTCCCTATTCTGTCAAACCCCTTCCGAGGACGTAGCCACAAAGAAATAAAAGAGAAGTAAAGAGAATAAAATAAATACATGAAGTGATGGCAACGTGAAATCCATTCATCTTTATTGAAATATTATATAAGGCTTAATGTTAAAATCTGATTTCAGTTAATGTTACTTTGTTCCCTGAAGAAAATTGTATTTTACTAATATTATATTACTCGATTCATAATGGTTTAATTATTCTGCTTTAAAAATAGTTTTATTCTTATTTTATAACAACAAAGGACGCGAAACAGACATACTTAGACATACAACAATTCGTTTCTTATACAATTTTCAAAGTAAATATACATGCAAAGATTTAACAACATTTGCTTATTATTTTAATTAAGCAGTTTTGTAAACTTGCATTCTTATGCTGGGGTGACTTAGAAAATAACGCTAAATGTACTTAACTCGTAACTGGGTGTAAACGTTTTACACTTAAGCAGAAAATGGAGTTCAGCCTCAACATCCTGCATACTTATCACTCCCTTTCATTTCGCTCTAGTCTCTCTCTGCCGAACCTCCCAGGTTTAACTCGTAAATTATGTGCAGAAATACGGAGACGAGTTAGATTACGACTAGAACTTTTACAGACAATTGTTTTAAGATTTGTTTTAACATGAAAAATAATGTATAAATGAAAGTATTACTTTCTATGTTGAAAATCCATTTTTGTTTTTAAGCAATCTAACAGTCTTTAAAAAAACATGGGAGAAAAAAATTTACATCGTAAATTTGAGGCTGGTTCCAAACGTCGGAGATGCCATAATCATGAAGAAGTGTTTTAAATTTATAAGCCCAGTTCTTAACCGCTTCTTAACCCTACCTAAGCATTGTTGCTACAATAACTATTTGTATGAAAGGATATTTTCACCATATATAGCGGCGTTGCTAGCACTTTTATCTACTACTGGACTTGACTTACAGAAGCGAAGAGATCCTTAGATTTAGAAAAAAACACACTGTACGAACATAATTTAGAACAGATCCTACAAATGCACCAAACAATTGTATGGGGACAATTCGAACTTACTGGATATTCATTTCCTTCAAAAATTATTCCGGAATGTTAGTCATGACCATTACATTTAGAAATGTCCAGTGAAACTTGATTAAGGCATGTTGGAAGTTATAACCCTTGTGACAGGGATATGGTTATGTCTTGGGTTCTCTTTTCTCGGAGGATTTGTACGAATAATGCAGTGGCTGCTGTTGTTATTAGATCGAGGAAGATTCAATATGATTAGCAGAAAAATATTTGATTCATAACTCACCATACCTATATTCATAATATTGTCGTTTAAGAACTACTGACATTTAAATCGGCCATTTTATGTACAGAAGTTGTTTTGAAGCTGCGTAGTCATTACAATATGATGCTGTTACATTTTAAGTTTCTTAGCTCCATACAATAAAAATAGTAAAAGGCTTTTTTTTCGAAGTAGCAATTTAAAGTAATAATTCTAATATCAGACGGAAGATTTTAGCAACTGACTGCTTAATTGGAACACAATTCAAGGAATTTTGCATTTCTACACGTATTTCAAAATTTTAGCTGTGAAAATCTGGAAAAAACCAAGACAGTTTCCTTATTTCTGAAAGAAAGATATCAGTGTTGCAAGAGATATTTGGTACTTAAAGTGAAATCAATTAAGTCTGCAATTTTGCAGCTGAAATAATTTTTATTTTGAACCATAGGATTGTTTTGTCGTGTATATTTGAAATCCTTGTCTTCTAACATATATATGTATAAAATATAAATTGCCTTTCCGTCTTGGACTTTTCGTAGCAGCAGGTAGCCAAAGCACAGGGACATTTATGGTTCAAACAACCCCAATGAATAATTTTTTCTGAACACCAAGTTTATTGGCTGTCTATCAGAACAGAAATGCGGAATCCGATACAAAATGTGATACTAACAAGACTTCGACAACTGAGAAGTGAAGACCTTTTGAATCTGGAAGAATCTATCAACGATGTTGGTGGGACTTAAAATAGAAAGGTAGATGCGTTACTGTGTATGACACACTTGTCACATTCATGCAGTACCTACCTCTTGCGAGAGATCTTCAATGAGCATTAAGGATAGAGACGTCTTCATGACACTATGTCTAGTGCATGACATACTTAAACGATATTGCACATTTCGGGTATATGGACATTGCCTCTGTCTAGATGTTTGAATTGATAAGGTGTCTGCCTTCTTCTTTCTCTCTTTTCTTAAAATTTTTCATGAAATCCTTTTAACAAGCAATAGTTAACAGCTATACTTGCGAAAGCCTACTTGTACCGGTGGTAATTGTAAAATGTTATTCAATTCTTATCACAGGAAACTGTATGCAATTTGTGCTTAAAAATTCACCGAAACTTTTTTTTTCGACTAAATACCGACTCTGATTGGAAATATTTTGTAAGCCAGTTTTATCTAGTAATGAATTCAGGAACTAGTAACTTCATGGAAGAACTAGTAACCTCATGGATATTTGTTGTCATCAAAGAAATTTGTATAGCGTTGTATTTCATCCATATCATTCTTGAGCAACAGCTGTACAGATGTCAAGAAAACAGCCATAAGTCACCATTTGTCCAGGTGGCATGCCCCAAACTCCGTAGTTTTATGTGGGCCTACACGTCAAGTTTGGGTCAGCTACGCCCCTGCCGGGTGCCACTGTTTGCATTCCCTTGAATAAATTAGAAACTATAAGTTATAAGGACTGAAGAGAGGTCTCTTCAAATGTGAAATATCAACAGTTATAGTTCTAAAGTTGATATAAGGAATGAGGGGAGATCCAACTAAAAGCAATACACCTTATTCTGTTATAAGGACTGAGGGGGACCGTTACATAAACAGTGGATAACCTTAGTTTATTTTCTAATAAGGGCTGAGGGGAGGTTTCTATAAATGAAATATGTCAATAGTTATAATGACTGAGGAATGACCTGTTTGAAAGCAGTATATCCACAGTGGATGACCTATATTTGTTATGCAGACTGAGGGGAGGTTTCTTTAAATGCAATGTATCGAAAGTTATAGACCTTTATGTGTTACAAGTAATGAATGGAGGTCTGTTTAACTGCAATGTACCAATAGTTATAGACCTTATTTTGATGTAAGGCTTGAAATGAGTTGTGCTTATTAAATGCAATATTTCAATAGTGGATGGCCTTCATCTGTTATTAAGGACTGAGGGGAGTTTTCTTTGAATGTAACATGTCAAGAATTATCAAGTTTAACCTTGTTTTCTTACGACTGAGGGGATGTCTGATTAAAGAAATTATCAAGTTGTCAAGACCTTATTTTGTAAGTACCAAGATGAAGTTCAGTTAAAAGCATTATGTCAACAGTTATAGACCTTATTTTGTTCATGGTCATTTTTATTGCTTGTCGAGATGGCAAGGGCTGCCTCAGGTTCTTGGTAACAAAGACCTTTTGTAAGATCAAACCGTAGCAGGATTAATTCTATCACTTGTACATAATAATTAAAAACAACAGAACATTTTAGAATGTTAAACAAATAGGTTCAAATAACCAATCACAAGGACTGACCACTTTTTGGGTACTGATACAGCGGTATCAATTAGTTACAGTAGTGTAGCATATTTTTGCTCCTGGGCACAGAATTCCTTCTAAGTAAGCTACAGTGTGCAGATTGAGTGCTCCTGAAATAGGCCAGGTTATTAGTAGTCTATATACCACTTTATTTCAGATCTGGTTGTAGATGGTAGAGCTTAATAACTTTTATTATTAATATAACAACAACAATTTGTCAGTTTCAGCTTCTATTGAATACATTTATACAGAATGAATCAAAGTATAAATAATGCAAGACTATGCAAATACTTAAAATATCTGTATTATCCTAAATAAACATGAAGATTATCTTATATAAGTCTATCAAAAACAAGTGACCCCAAAGGCATGGTAAATATTAATCCAAGAGGCAGTGTCTTTTGCAAAGTTATTGAAAGAACCTGTAACCAACTTGCCCCACCTGGGGTCAATTACTTGAAAATGTAATTAATTTAAAGTAGAAGATGTTTTTGTAAAAAAAAACAAAAACACCTAATCTTAAGTGAATCAATACTACTGACCTTTGACCTGTGTAGTGACCTCAAAAATGTTAGGGATTATCCTCAGAGTAAGAATAATAATGCTATGAAGTTTCAAGAATCTGGGTCAAATGGAAATATAGATATTGAGTGGAAACAATTTTTGCATGTCGAGTCCCAGTGACATTGACCTCTGAACTAGTGACCCTAAAAATTATACAGATCATCCTCTAAATAAGAACAAGGCCAATAAGTGATCACATGTGTCGCCTGCTGACAGCCAAAGTGGCAGTAGTACTGAGGGATGTACAGAGAAGCCATACCAGATGATCTAAAAATTCAAGTTGAAATCTTTAAACCTTTTTTAGTTTTAGTCCTTGCTAGAGTGTAAATATAATGAACAAGAGTTGTCACTGTAAGATGACAATGCCCCCGAAGTGGCGCCTTGATACTAAGTTTTTGAAAATTCTATGTTCAAGGTCAAGGTCATGCAGGGGTCAAGGTCATCAAAGTATGTGCCCGCAGAAAGGTCTTGTCCCAAGGAATGTTGTACCCAAGTACGAAGTAAATCCATTCACTAATAAGAAAGTTGCGGCCAATGTTACAGTTTTTGGGTGTGACTGACAGACTGACGGACTGACTGACGGACGGACAGTTCAAAAATAATATGCCTCCCTTCGGGGGCATAAAAAAAAAGTTTTATTCAAGGGCCATAACTACGTCATAAATCATTCAAGTAAAAAACCCCTTTTAATATGCCCAAGTTGCTTGACCTATTGATCTAATTTAAATTGCATCATTAGTTTAAAAAATTTATTAAAGGGCCATAACTCAAACAAAAACCACTGAACTGGAAAATGCTCATGATATGCACATCTACTTGGTATGGATCATTACTGTAAAGTTTCATTCAAATTGCATCATTAGTGCCAGAGGAGTAGTCCGGAAAACTTTAAAAATAACAAGAGCTGTCCGTAAGACAGCGCGCTCGACTATTCGATGAATCACTGTGTGTGAAACTTCAATAATATACATACTGTTTGCTAAGATATAAGCATTAAACCATCTTGCACGCAAAAACTTAACCATTTGAATTTCTAAGTCCAAAAAGGGCTATAATTTGCACAAAATTTGACCAAAAGTTATCTACCTTGATTAATTATGCCCCTTAGATGCTTGAGAACACTTGTTTGAAGTTTCAATCGAATACATACATCCATTTCTAAGATATAAGCATTAAACCATCTTGCACGCAAAAACTTAACCAAAATTTCTATGTTGAAAAAGGGCTATAATTTGCACAAAATTCAACCAAAAGTTATCTACCTTGATCAATTATGGCCCTTAGATGCTTGAAAACACTTGTGTGAAGTTTCAATCTAATATCTACATCTATTATTAAGATATAAGCATGAAACCATCTTGCCCAAAATTTCTAAGTCAAAAAAAGAGCTATAATTTGCATAAAATTCGACCAAAAGTTATCTAACTTGATAATTTGTACCCCATTGATGTTTGAGAACACTAGTGTGAAGTTTCAATCCAATACCTACATCCATTTCTTAGATATAAGCATGAAACCATCTTGCACACAAAAACTTAACCAAAATTTCTAAGTCGAAAAAGGGCTATAATTTGTACAAAATTCGACCAAAAGTTATCTACTTTGATTAATTATGCCTCTTAGATGCTTGAGAACACTTGTGTGAAGTTTCAATCCAATATCTACATCCATTTCAAAGATATAAGCATTAAACCATCTTGCACGCAAAAACTTAACCAAAATTTCTAAGTCCAAAAAGGGCTATAATTTGCACAAAATTCGACCCAAAGTTATCTTCCTTGATTAAATATGTCCCTTGGATGCTTGAGAACACTTGTGTGTAGTTTCAATCCAATACATGCATCCATTTCCAAGATATAAGCATGAAACCATCTTGCACGCAAAAACTTAACCAAAATTTCAAAGTCGAAAAAGGGCTATAATTTGCACAAAATTCGACCAAAAGTTATCTACCTTGATTAATTATGCCCCTTAGATGCTTGAGAACACTTGTGTGAAGTTTCAATCCAATATCTACATCCATTACTAAGATATAAGCATGAAACCATCTTGCACGCAAAAACTTAACCAAAATTTCTAAGTCGAAAAAGGGCTATAATCTGTACAAAATTCGACCAAAAGTTATATACCTTGATTAATTATGCCCCTTGGATGCTTGAGGACACTTATGTGTAGTTTCAATCCAATACATACATCCATTTCTAAGATATAAGCATTAAACCATCTTGCACGCAAAAACTTAACCAAAATTTCTAAGTCGACAAAGGGCTATAATGTGCATAAAATTCGACCAAAAGTTATCTACCTTGATTAATTATGCCCCATTGATGCTTGAGAACACTTGTGTGAAGTTTCAATGCAATATCTACATCCATTACTAAGATATAAGCATTAAACCATCTTGCACGCAAAAACGTAACCAAAATTTCTAAGTCGAAAAAGGGCTATAATTTGCACAAAATTTGACCAAAAGTTATCTACCTTGATTAATTATGCCCCTTAGATGCTTGAGAACACTTATGTGAAGTTTCAATCCAATATCTTTATCCATTACTAAGATATAGACACTTAACCATCTTGCACGCAAAAACTTAACCAAGGTGTGACGCCGACGCCAGGGTGAGTACAATAGCTCTCCTTATTCTTCGAATAGTCGGGCTAAAAATCATTAAAAGGCATAACTCAAACAAATATAACTGAATCGGAAAATGCTCATGATATGCACAACTACACTTGGCATTGATCATTATTGTAAAGTTTCATTCAAATTTCATCATTAGTGCCAGAGAGGTAGTCCGGAAAACTTTAAAAATAAAAATCATTAAAAGGCCATAACTATCAAAAATCACTGAACCAAAAAATGCCGATGGTATGCACAACTACACTTGGTACTGACCATTCCAGTAAACTTTGGATAAAATTGCACCAGTAGGTTCTGAGGAGTTGTGTGACGGATGGCTGGACAGACAGACAACGGAGAAGTGATCCCTACATGTCGCAACTACTCTGTAGCAGGCGACACAACAGTTATCCAATGAAGTTTCATAGCACTCTGGGCCAACTGAAGCTGTAGTTATTGAGCAGAAACGATTTTCATATTTCGGGCCCTGGTGACCTTGTCCATTGAGGAAGTGACCCGAAAAATTATAAAGATCATCCACTCAATGAGAGCAATCATCATATGAAGTTTGAAGACTCTGGGCCAAATGGAACTCTAGTTATTGAGCGTAAACGATTTTCACATTTCGGGCCCTGTTGATATTTTAGGTACTGACCCCAAAAGTAATAGGGATCATTCACTCAATAAGACCAATCATATTTGTTAAAATGGTACTGAAGTTATTGAGCGAAACAAAGTGTGACAGACAGACAAACAGGGTCGGGGGTAGGTGGACATAATTACCATTACATTGATTGTCTCAATTAAAATACAATTATCATTTCATGGTTTTTGTAAATGTAATTCATAATATTACAATTACTTTGGTAAATGTAATTAATTAAATTTCAAGTACTATGAAACTTGTTACATTTAAGACTAACTATAATCTAATCTTGACTGATTACTGATTGGTGCATCACAAATAATATATCTTTACATCCACAAAAAGCTAAATACATGCTAATTTCTTCTAAGCATCGCAAGTATTAGTACTGAAATTGAATGACACCCATATTGAGAATATTGAAAGTACAGACAGTTTAAGGTGTACATACTAATAATATCCTTAGTTGGCAACCTGATATTGATGCTGTATGTAAGAAACTGAATGCTGAAATAGCCTTATGTAAACATATCCTTTATTTTTTTATGGAAGACATGAAAATACTATTTTATAATGCTTATTTTCTGCCTATTTTTGACTATTGCTGTACATACTGTATGGGGCAAGAACAATACAGGCTATATAAAACAAGAGGGCCATGATGGCCCTGTATCGCTCACCTGTATGTAATGGCTCTACATTACAATTCTCGATGGTAATGAATATTACAATTAACAAGAGTGCCAGAATGTCAGAAAATACGCCCGTTAGTACATGCAGCAAGAGAATGTAGACCTTGGAAGTATGACCTTGACCTTAAACAGAGTCACATGGTTGTTGCGCATGACACACCGTCTCATGATGGTAAACATTTGTGCCAAGTTATTTAAAATTCCCTCAACAAATGACAGAGTTATGGTCCTGACAAGCTGATTTTGGTCAATTTTTCGTATTTGACCTTGAAGTATGACCTTGACCTTAAACATAGCCACATGGTTGTTGCGCATGACACACAGTCTCATGATGGTTAACATTTGTGCCAAGTTATTTAAAATTCCCTCTACAAATGACAGAGTTATGGTCCGGACAAAATTACGCCGGACGGACGGACAGACAGACAGACAGACGGACAACCACGGAGTTCCCATAATACACCCCGTTTTTCAAACGGGCGTATAAAAATCAGGCACCAGGTCAAAATATAGGTCACCTGATATCAACGATTTGATCTGAGTGAGTGAGTGATGTTTTAAGGCGCATCGACAGCTAAGAAGGTCATTTAGCGCGCATGACGAAAGATAAAGGACATGTACATGACAGAACAAGTGACAAACAAAAATGGTTAAGTACATGACAAACAAAAAATGAGAAATGAGGAATGAAGAAACAAAAAATGATACCCCTCTTATTCGCCTCTTACGACATGTAACAGCCACTTTTGTTCCGCCAGATGAAATAGCAAATGTGGCTTGGTAGGGGCTGCAGTGGGCTCATATTCTATCCCGAGACCCACATTGGCGTCACAGAAGGATGATTCCTCTCCCAAACCATATGTACATCTAGATAAAAATATATGACTTGGGAGAAGAACCATACCCTCTGCTGCCATCCCGAGTTACCATCATGCCCCAATCGGGGCAGGAAGAAGATGGCATTCGTTCGGCTCTCATTTAGCCGCATCTTACGACATGCCTGAGAAAGGCCGAGGTCCTTTTTCTATAAACCTAACCCCCCGGGACCTCACGGGGGGAAAGATTTGATCTGCTTCAAACTTTACATATATTCCAAATTTCAAGGTTGTTACTCCACAAATATGAAAGTAGGTCACTAAGTCAAAATCTAAGTCAGCTGATGTCAAAATTCAGTAGTGTATCTAAATCTGAGCACATGGTCCAAACTCCAAAGAGAAGAAAGTAGGTCACTAGGTCAAAATCTAGGTCAGCTGTTATAGAAACTAGAAAATTTTCACTGAAGGTGACTAACTAATACCCCCGCACACCTCTTTGTCAGAGTTCAAGGGGACATAACTCTGCCATGCCTGGGGTGACGGAGACGAAAATTACGTCACGCACATCTACACTTCATGGTGACTACACATGCAAGGTTTGAAAGCAATAACTCATGAAATGGGAAAGTAGTTCGTGCAACAAGAATGTGTGTATAAAACTTGTTAAAAAAAAGTGTTATTACTATATATTTCTTTGTAAAACTGCTAAAGCCCCCGTGCAGGGCAAATTTGAGTCCAGGAGTCATGATGTGAGCAAACTTGGTACAGGTCCATTAAACAATGCCACATGCAAAATATGTAAGCTCTAGACCTTATGGTTCTTAAGAAGAAAATCTTTAAAGTTTTTTTCCTTCGGCAACCAGAGTTCCGCATGGAATGGAATCATTTGAGCAATTTTGAGCAAGGAATATCTCTGCTAAGTTTCAATGAATTTGGCGAAGTGGTTTAGGAGGAGATGTCATTTACAGAAAAAGTTTACAGACGCACATACGACGGACGAAAGATAATCACAAAAGCTCACCTTGTTACAAAGTGACTCGTGAGCTAAAAATACACATGACACAGAAACGTACTGCTAGACTCATACGAAATAAACCAAAAGGCTCTCCAACAAATGAACTATCCAGAGCTAACTTTTACAATTATGTATAAGTATCACTTCACTGTTCTTACATATAAAACAATGAATAACATGGCACAGCTATACATGTCTGAAATATTAAGTTCCAGCAAAAATGAGTTTTATTGTCTCCGATCCTCTGTACATAACAATCTTTTTTTAAAGACAAAACATCTCATGAATTATTTCAAAGACACAATTGTTTATTACATCATGAATATTTGGAATGGCATACCTATAAAACTGAGACATAGCACATGTCTCTCATCATTTAAACTTTACCTGAAGAAATATCTGTTGGAAAAAAGTTTTTAAATAAACAGGTAGCCCATTCTGCCTCATTGTAATTTTGTTTAGTTCTCTATATGCATGTTTTATATTGAAACAAAAAAAAAATTCACTTTATCAATCAAGAGTGTATGTTTTGAATGGGATTGAACTGTTTAGAATTCATCTAAATATTATGTAATGAGATAACCTTTTTTTTAATCTCATCTATAAATATGAATGTTCATTTACATGTACATGCATGAGGTAAATTCATTCCTTTTTTGTTCTGTTCTGTTTTGGAATGCTATTTGTAAATAAGATGTATATTGATTTCTATATATATATATCTTAAATGTTACCTTCATAAAATAAAAAGAGTATCATTATTATTAAGAAACACACAAGAGTTTTTTTGTAATTCAATGAGCAACTTTCAGCACGAAATATTTTACCAGCTATAGAAAATAACCTTTCTATTGGTGCTGAGGAAGACTGAATTGCTATGTTTGTCTTTGCAAGTTTGCATTTACTTGGGAATTTTCAAGCTTACCTTCACACGTGTCAAGAAGTTTAATGTAAAGTTTTTGCAAATACTTATTTCACTGGAGCAGTATTTACATTTTGCTTTGAAACTACCAACTGACATTTTTCATTTGAAATAATCAGCAACATTTTTAGTTTTCAAAGGGAATTAATAAGAAAATTATCAAATCCAAATAAAACTTGAATTATCTCCCTTGTGACTTAGCTTTATCTAAGGGCTGCATTCTGACTGGCTGATTAAACAAATCCAACTATCCTAAACTTTTCCCAATTTTATACAAAACTTAGAATGGCTCACCAAAAACAAAGTACATAAATAAAATCTACAGAAAAAACTCATTCATAACAATATGTTTTAAGTACCAATAATGCAATTTAAAGTGTTATATGCAAATACTAAAAATAACTGCTCTCTCCAATATCCAATATGGCTGCAAAAAATTTACCTGTCACATCAAGGAGTGTTTTTTTAACGCTTACAGAAAAAACAAGGCTAAGAATAAAAAAAAGTTGATTACTCCTAAAATGAACCATTCCCGATATGAAATATAAATTTCCAGTTTGAAAAACATCTGTAAATATTTTTAATAAATATCATTTCGACTGATTCAGTTCATCAGAAAAAGCTTTTCCAAGGTTTTTCTATTTTTTAGCTCTGGTGGCCCTCAAAGGGGCCAAGTGAATTTTCTTGAAAAAACTTGAGAAAGGACCACCTAAGGTTGCTACAGATCAAATTTGGTGATGATCCATCCATCGGTTCATGTGAAGAAGCTGATTTAATGATTTTCCATTTTTAGCCCTCGCGGCCCCACATAGGGGCAGGAAATATCTATGTTAATAGATATGAAAGAGAACCCTTTAAGGATACTACAGACTATGATTGATGAAAATCCACTGATTAGTTCATGAGAAGAAGTTGTTCAAAGATTTTTCTATTGTTAGCTCTGGTGGACCATAACAGGGGCCAAGTAAGTTTTCTTGAACCAACTTTAGAAAGGACCACCCAAAATTGCCACAGACCAAGTTTAGTGACAATCCATCCATTGGTTTGTGAGGAGATGTTTAAATGTTTTTCTATATTTAGCCCTAGCGGCCCCTCAAAAGGGCAAAGTGAGTTTTATTGAACAAACTTGAGAAAGGGCCATCCAAAGTTACTATAGACCAAGTCTGGTGACAATCCATCCATTAGTTCATTAGAAGAAGACGTTAATAGATGTTTTCTATTTTTAGCCCTGGTGGCCCCTAAAAGGGGCTGAGCAGATTAATGTGAATAATTTTGAGAAAGGACCATCCCAGGATGCTACAGGCCAAGTTTGGTGATAATCCATCCATTGGTTCATGAGGAGAAGATGTTCAAACGTTTTTCTATTTTTAGACCTGGCAGATTCATTTGAACACACTTGAGAAAGGACCATCCCAGGATGCTACAGGCTAAGTTTTGTGAACATCCATCCATTAGTTCATGAGTAGATGTTCAAAGGTTTTGCTATTTTTAGCTCCGGTGGCCCCTAAAAGGGGCCAAATAGTATAATTTGAACAAACTTGAATGAGAATCACTCAAGGATGCTACACACCAAGTTTGAAGTATTTCTGACCAGTAGTTTCAGAGGAGTAGTCAATTGTTGACGCCGGACGACAGACACTACCCTCGTAATAGCTCCCCCTGAACCTTTGGTTCTGGTGAGCTAAAAAACATATATGTAGAAACTGCTTGAATTCCACTTCATTCTATTTCATAATATTATTTTGAACATGATGATGGAAAGGCAAAATTAGCATTAAATAGCAGATAAAGGAAAGTAATTGAATGTTATTGAAATGAAATTAACATTCTAACAACATTCTAACACGACTCCTCCACTGCTTTACCTAAACAAAGAAGGCCTGTTACAGTGATTAAATACACAATAAAGTCACAGCACGTGCCTCTTCCGAATTACGCTCTTCATTTCTCATGCATCAAAGACTAGTGCAGAACAGGGGTAGTTATTGTCATGTTAGAATCGAAATAATGTTTAGTTCCAGTGACTATATGGACAAATAAATCACAGTTTGTCATTCAGATGCATAACGCCCTCGTGATTAAATTCCTACACATCTGGACTCCAAACTGTGATTTATTTGTCCATATAGTCACTGGAAATAAACATTATTTCTTAAATAACAGCATAAAAATGCTAAAGTAAATAATTAAATTACAATTACATGTAAGTCCAATTCCACACAATTACATATAGCATCAAATTCCATTGGAAAAATAATTAAAATTACATTTTAAATTTTTCCAGTCAGCAATTTGCATTAAAATAACTTGCAAGGCTTCAAGTATAGCTTGGATTGTCTCTTTGCTTACAATGAAGAAGCATATAGGTGCGTAACCAACATTGGTCAAAACACAAATGAAGAACAGTGCCACGTCATATTTGGTTGTCTTGTATGTACTGTCCATCAAAACCATTTCCTGGCCGTATCGCAACATCAAATCCTTCTGGAAGGCAGACTGATACACGAACAGTAGCGTACTATCAGAACACAGTTCTTCATCTGCAATACTGAAAGCAATTGTACATAATATGTCTACCCATTGAAAGCCAATTTGTATAAATAATTTTAAAGCAACAGGAAATTTATAAAATGAACTGCTACCAAGTGTGCAGCAAAAGCAGGAAAAATTAAACTTGACCAAAACCTAAGTTAAAACAAGGGCGATCAGTGATCACGTGTCGCCTGCTGATAGCCAAAATGGCAGTTTTGTGGAGAGAAAGGGGGCATGCTGATGGAAATGTGGAGTGATTTTCAGTACTGAACTTCAAAAATAAGAAAGTAGGCCAAAAAGTCAAGGTCAAGGTCAGCCAATGTGACAGTTGCAAAACTGTACCTATGTTTCAAATTTCAGTGCTGCAGCTTCAAAAATAAGTAAGTAGGTCAAAAGGTCAAGATCAAGGTCAACCAAGGTCAGGGTTCAAATCTGTATCCAAAACTATACATATGTTTCAAATTTCAGTACTGTAGCTTCAAAAATAAGAATGTTAAAGGTTATTCAAGGGCCATAACTAGGTCAGAAAACGTTCAACCGTAAAACCCGTTACATGTGCGCAATTACTTGACCTACTGATAAGTCCTGCAAAATGTCATTCAAATTGAATTACTAGTTTAAAATAAGTACTTTGGACAAACTTTAAAAGTAAAAATCGTTAAACTCTCAAAAAAATCATTGAACCAGAAAATGCTGATGATATGCGCAACTACACTTGGTATTGGTCATTCCCGTAAAGTTTGGATGAAATTGCACCAGTAGTTTGTGAGGAGTTGTCCGGACAAGTTTTGTGACGGACAGACGGATGCCGGAGAAGTAATCCCTGTATGTCCCAGCTACTCTGTAGCAGGCAACACAATAAAAGAAGGGTGGATTTAAATTAACAATTCTTTGGATTGTTAAATTTTGTGAAGTGCTTAACTGCAGTTCAGTTGATGAAAACTTGTATTTTGAGATAAGTAACTCTGTTTCCCTCTAATTTCTTTACCGTATATGCTGTATGTTTATTACAGGGACAATTGATGTCAGAATTGAGTTATTTACATTTTCAAAGGAATATTGTCACTAGAATGCCTGGTGTTGCTTAGGGCCCTAATTACATTACTTGCACCTCTGAAGAATTAATATACTGTGTAAGTAATCTATTAAATTCTTAATCAGAGCTGGAGGAAAGCTGACAACAACCCCAATGTCTTTCATGGCATAGTAATAAATATCAATACTTACACAGGACGGAAAAAGAAATCATCCTCTGGCATGCTCTCCTTCCATTTATTTATTTCTGCCATAACGTTTTTCTGGTCATTGTCACTGTAACTGAAAGCATATGAAAGTAATTATTATAATTTGAGTTACCTTTATCTTGTGGCTGTAAGTTCAAAATATTTATATGGACATAATCATCGTTTTATTTTTTCTGTTTCTACCTTTTCTATTTAAGATATTTCCCATATATCATTTGACCAACAAAACTTGAGTTAATGTCACATTGAAATGTACTTTCAAATATAGTTTTTATTTCTTAACTTAAACATGGCAGTGACATTTTCATTTCATGACAAGCAGTTTCAGAAAAAAAAAAGATATACATTAAGTTATTTTCAACTTAACAATTACTGCCTGTTTTAAGCTACTTTTCAGACATGTTGGGTAGTTCAATCACTTGACTGTCACAGGCAAAATATGGGAAGCTGGAAGACAAACTTGGCTTTGTGAAACAGAAATTTAACAGCTGTTTGTGTTTACAAGTCAGTTAACTTGTCTTTATTATTTACCGTTTCTTCTTCAAGGCCTGTGAAACGTGATTCCTTATATCCTGAGGCAATGGAAAAAATCTTCTATTGGTCAAAGGGACATCACCATTGTCACGATGCAGATGGCGTTCAATCTCACTGACCTTGGTTATCCCATCATCTACCAGTTCTTTCATTGTTGCCTTCACTTCTGCATGCAGAGGTAAACCATACCCAGACAACTATAATTATTATAACAAAAAAATATATACTAAGAAGGTTCCACTTCAATAATATTTTACAATGTTGCAATCCTTTTCTCATTAACAAAGTCATAATTTTACCTCACTCAAAAGAATTTACAAGTAAATTTGATCCACTGGCCTTTTTCATCAAGAAAGTCAAATTAATTTTTGTTGTTGTTTGTTAGATTTGTTCCGTTACATATGTATACATTTCCAAGATTGACAAGCATTAATAAAGCTCCAGAATTTTAAACAATTGGAAGTTTTGCTTGATATTCCGAACAGTTGCTAAAATGGAACGAAGCGTGGAACTTTTGGTCACACTACATAACAATGTGCATTCCAAAATGTTTATTATCATAATTTATGTAAGTAATTACGAAAAAAAAAAAAAAAAAAAAAAAAAGAAAAAAACAGTTGCTAGTGAACCAAGGGTGTCTTCATCTGCAATTACACACATTTGCACTGAATGCAACTAGAACTTACCTCACCAACCAAATGTCCTTTATGTTCACCATTTATCTGCACAAGGACTCTGAATTCTTGGACAGTATTCTCTGTAAAGTGTTCTCTAAGTTTTTTTGATGCCATACGCATTTTCCATTCTGTTGGTTCCCCGTCAATCTGTACATATACACACAAATATTTTAAAACTTACACAACCGTCTTTTCTTTAAAATTACTTTATCAGGCTAAAATCTTTTCATGTAATAAATGTAAATGTTAGCTACTGTTTCCATAATACACATGATTTTCATCTGCTTTTTGAAAACAAATCAGACTGATCCAACAGCACGTCAGACACTACATATACTTCTGACTGTTTCAAAGACAGATGTTCTTGGAATCTTCCTGGAAATTCACAAACAAAATAGCAGACAACTGAGTCTTGCTTAATTCGCTTTCAGCATTTTGTTCCCTACAATAGGTCATTTTTTTTTTAAATTACTTACAAACTAAACAAACCAATTTGTACCTGATACTCTGGGAATCTTACTACCATTCTCATTCTAATTTTGGCTGGGCACTGTAATTTTTTAGTGTGTTGTATTCTGGCCCTACTGGTTCTGTATGCATGGTCAGTAGTGCTCTGTGAAAACAATAATAGAAAACAAAGTGTATTTACAATAATAATCTGTTCATGCATTAAGGTTTGATATTTAAACTCCTCTCAAAAAAAAGTACCATGTAAATAAGACTGTAAAAGAAAAAGAAATAATAAAAAGTAACCTAAAAGTTTCAATATGAAGTGGCTGGACAGTATGCTGATTTCTTTTGCAAGAGTCAAAGCATGACACGAGTTCCTATGCCTTTCAAAACAGGAGTAATTATGCGCTTTCCATGACATTGCAAACGTGACCTATTGTCATTCACAAAACTATTAATCATATGTACACAAAATGACAAAGTCAGCAAGAAAAAAATTCAATAATAAGAATCGGATGTATTTGAAACAAATTCTACTAACAATTCCAAATACCAAAACATTTAGTGATTTGTTTCTTCATTGATGTTAGTTCTAAATTCAAGTCACTTCAGTGTTATTTAAGGATCAAATCTCCCGCTTTGGATTGGTCTTCTATATAATGCTTAAAAACACTAACAATATTTAAAATAACTTCTTCAAAACTCAAGAACAAATTCAATTCCAAAAGGAAGATATAGAAACAGAATAAAAAATGCTAGCCTAGCTCATGGATTCGCCAATCATATTGTAAGTTTTTTTACAGAGTAAGTTAATTTCTAAATTAGAATGTTTGCTGAATAATTACCACTTGCTGTCTTTTTTTCTTCTCTTGCCCCTGATGGCATTGCCTAACCTCAGATTGAATGGATACAAAAGGTGTACCATCATAACTGATGGGAATCTCTCCCCTTGCATCAGTCCACCATATCCGGTGATTTACCAATGTTGTCAAGTCTAAAAATGATAAAATTACATATATGAAAGGCATTATAGAAGCAATGACAATTATTGTCCGACTTTTCTTTCATATAACATTTATATAGATCTAATCAACATATCCATATAAATGTTCACAGATGCATATATTTGAGATCAAACTTTTTCACCAGATTCCGGCTCAGCCAGAAATGTGTCCATAGGGCAAGAACAGTGGTTGAAGAGAATAGCAGGAGGACCAACTAGAAAGTACATCAATAGGTCAGAATCAAAGAGCACATTTCAAATCTGCATGCAAAACTGTTAACAGGTTGCATATTTCATTGCTGAAGCGTACAAAACAAGAAGGTCGGTCAATAGGTCAAAGTCAAGCACAGCAAAGGTCAATCATAATTATAAACATCTGTGCCAAGTTATTGCATAATCCCTTCATAGATGGCCTACTTTAAAGAGACCCCCCCCCCCCCCCTCACTCATACCAACATGAGGTTAACCATTGTAGACACACTGCATATAAAAAGACCTCCCCTCACTCCTTACACCCAAAACAGATCACCCCCCTCATTCTTAATACCAAAATTAGGTCATCCACTCTATAAACACTACATTTAAAGACACCTCATCAACTGTGGATATAATACATTAAAAGACATCTCCCCTCACTCCTTATTCCAAAATGAGGTCATCAACTGTGGATATAATACATTTAAAGAATCCTTCCCTCACTTCTGATACCAAAATAAGGTCATCCACTGTAGGACACTGCATTCAAAAAACAATTCCCTTTAGTCCTTACACCAAAATTAGGCATCCTCCCCTTACTCCTAATACCAAAATAAGATCATCAACTGTGGATACATTGCATTTAAAAAAAACTCCCCTCATTCCTTATACCAAAATGAGTTCACTCCCTTCAGGAAGTTGCTTTTAAAGAGACCTCCCCTCACTCCTTATAACAAAATAAGGTCATCCCCTTCAGGAAACTGCATTTAAAGAGACCTCCCCTCACCCCTTACACCCAAAACAGGTCACCTCCCCTCACTCCTTATAGTAAAATTAGGTCATCCACTGTATATACACTACATATAAAGACACCCCCCCTCACTCCTTATAATAAAATAAGGTCATCAACTGTGGATATAATGCATTTAAAGAGAACTCCCCTCAATCCTTAATACACCAAAATGAGGTCATCAACTGAGGATAAAATGCATTTAAAGAGAATTCCCCTCACTCCTTATACCAAAATGTGGTCATTAACAGAAGATAAAATGCATCTAAAGACACCTCCCCTCACTTCTTACACCAAAATGAGGTCATCAACTGTGGTTATAATACATTTAAAGACACCTCCCCTCACTCCTTATACCAAAATGAGGTCATCAACTGTGGTTATAATACATTTAAAGACACCTCCCCTCACTCCTTATAACAAAATAAGGTCACCTACCCTCACTCCTTATACAAAAATAAGGTCATCAACTGTGGATACAATGCATTTAAAGAGAATTCCCCTCACTCCTTATACCAAAATGTGGTCATCAACAGAAGATAAAATGCATCTAAAGACACCTCCCCTCACTTCTTACACCAAAATGAGGTCATCAACTGTGGTTATAATACATTTAAAGACACCTCCCCTCACTCCTTATACCAAAATGAGGTCATCAACTGTGGATATAATGGATTTAAAGACACCTCCCCTCACTCCTTATAACAAAATAAGGTCACCTACCCTCACTCCTTATACCAAAATAAGGCCATCCACTGTAGATATACACCAAAAACAGGTCACCTCCCCTCACTCCTTATACCAAAATTAGGTCATCCACTGTACAAACACTACATTTATAGACATCTCCCCTCACTCCTTACACCAAAATAAGGTCATCCCCTTCAGGAAACTGTATTTAAAGAGACCTCCCCTCACTCTGTATACAAAAATAAGGTCACCTCCCCTCACTCCTTATACAAAAATAAGGTCATCCACTGTAAATACACTACATTTAAAGACACCTCCCCTCACGCCTTATAACAAAATAAGGTCATCAACAGTGGATATAATGGATTTAAAGACACCTCCCCTCACTCCTTATACCAAAATGAGGTGATCAACAGTGGATATAATGGATTTAAAGACACCTCCCCTCACTCCTTATAACAAAATAAAGTCACCTCCCCTCACTCCTTATACAAAAATAAGGTCATCAACTGTGGATACACTACATTTATAGACATCTCCCCTCACTCCTTATAACAAAATTAGGTCATCCCCTTCAGGGAACTGCATTTAAAGAGACCTCACATCACTTCTTACACAAAACACAGGTCACCTCCCCTCACTCCTTATACTGAAATTAGGTCAGCCACTGTACATACACTACATTTATAGACATCTCCCCTCACTCCTTATTACAAAATTAGGTCATCCTTTTCAGTTAACTGCATTTAAAGGAGACCTCCCCTCACTCCTTACATCCCTTTCAGGAAACTGCATTTAAAGAGATCTCCCCTCACTCCTTATACCAAAAACAGGTTACCTCCCCTCACTCCTTATACCACAATTAGGTTATCCACTGTAGATAAACTACATTTATAGACACCTCCCCTCGCTCCTTATAACAAAATTAAGTCATCCCCTTCAGGAAACTGCATTTAAAGGAGACCTCCCCTCACTCCTTACATCCCTTTCAGGAAACTGCATTTAAAGAGATCTCCCCTCACTCCTTATACCAAAAACAGGTTACCTCCCCTCACTCCTTATACCACAATTAGGTTATCCACTGTAGATAAACTACATTTAAAGACACCTCTCCTCACTCCTTATACCAAAATGAGGTGATCAACAGTGGATATAATGCATTAAAAGACACCTCCCCTCACTCCTTATACCAAAATGAGGTGATCAACAGTGGATATAATGGATTTAAAGACACCTCCCCTTACTCCTTATACCAAAATGAGGTGATCAACAGTGGATATAATGGATTTAAAGACACCTCCCCTCATTCCTTATAACAAAATAAGGTCACCTCCCCTCACTACTTATACAAAAATAATGTCATCCACTGTAGATACACTGTATTTAAACAGACCTCTCATCACTCCTTATACCAAAATAAGGTCAACAACTGTGGATATAATGCATTCAAAGACATCTCCCCTCACTCCTTATACCAAAATAAGGCTAACTCTGCTCAATACTTTTACAAAAATGAGGTCATCAACTGTGGATAAAATGCATTTAAAGAGACCTCCGGTCATCCCCTCACCCCTTATGCCACCCACAGGTAAACTCCCCCTCAATTCCTATACCAATCATTCTTATATTAATACAACAGTATATGGAATCCCTTCAGTACTTTTCAAGTTATTTTCAGGACAAGGAGAAATTAAGTATAACAAGGGAGATTACTACAAATCATCAAAGTAGAGTTATGCTTCTTTTGCACTGCACTTCCTCTCTTTTGATATCTATTTATATTTCAAATTTCATAGGGATTTCATTGCATGAAGAAATGGAAATTAAATTGATGACCACAACTGTCATAAGATTATGATGAATAGAAAATACTATTGTTTTATGAAACTGGCCCCATATGTGAAAAGCATGCATGCAATTATATAGATAGTATACTGAGCAAATATGGGTCTTTTTTATCCACTTCATCAGTATGTTGAATATGGTTTTTAATGTCACCACAAATACACATAAGGTCCAATTTACATAATATTGTTGTACTAATATAGAAACGAATCGTATCAATTTACGTTATTTCACCGTTACTTCCGACCTTTTACTATAAATATTCATGGACCCTTATCATATTCACAATTACAGGGTTATGACGAAATAAGCTTCCATATTTTTGCTTGGTTAGACATCAACATCATCAACAACTTACAGACTGTGCATCTATATGACCCAGACTTTTTCGCTAAAAGCAGGGCCTGCAAAAAGTCGAGAATAGACAGGGAAATAGAAATAAACAGTGAAAATTAAATATATGTGAGGAAAAGTAAGTGATGCTGAATTCCTTGGAAAAATGATGCAAAGAAAATGGCATGAAACTTTATACTGATGAAACTGAAGTCAGGGTTGCCACAAGCCAGGGAACACAAAATTCCCTGACAATTCCCTAACTTTTTCCTGACAAAATCTCAAATTTCCATGACATATTTTGTCGCCCTAAGTTGCCTTTCAATCTCTTTCAGCTTCTCAAAAAATTCATATTTATTTTGTTTCATCAAAACCAAAAGGAAGAAGCTGCCCTGGCCATCTATTCTTAACAAAGCAATCACCATGACAGGAAAGTTTCTACATAATTCTATACACAAATAGGTAAATAAATACTGGTAACAGATGTTACAGTTTATTGGTTACTGATGTTCATCATTTTTCTTTTTTCGGTTGACTCATCATTTTTCAATATTCCCTGACATCACAGTTGAATTCCCGGACATTTGCTGTATTTTTAAATTTCCCTGAAAAAAATTCAAAATTACCCCACAATTCCCTGACCTTGAAAAAAATAAAAATTTCCACGACTTTTACCCGACGTGTGGCTACGCAACAGCTCCGGCGCTTTTTAGTCAATAATGAAATAACTGTTTTATATAATAATATATTTTTGAAACAAAGTCCGAAGGAAAAGCTTCTTGGCGTCTATATACAGGATGATCATAAATGGGACTCGCACTTCAAAGTAAAAAAGTATCTTCCTATATAATATGGCTAGTTTCTAGAAATAAAGAATATCTCGATGTTAATTACAGAGTGCTTTTCTACAAAGCCTACATTCAACCACATTTAGACTATTGTTGCATATGGGGAAATACAACTTCTAAAAATATTCATAAAATTTTAAGATTACAGAAGCGTGCTTGCAAAATTATTCTTGGAACAAATTATTCGGATTTCAGTCAGTCTCTTAAGATTCTAGAAATACAGCGGTTTGGTCAGCATCTGTTTCAGCAAAATGCATGTTTCATGTTTAAAACTGCAAATAGCCTTTTATCGGAATACATATGTAGCATGTATAAGCAAAAAGAGCCGGCAAAAAATTCCTTAATTTTACAATCAATCACAGATGGAAATTTTCATATACCTAAACAAAAATCAGAACTGTTTAAACAAAGTTTACAATATTCCGGTCCGGTTTTGGAATTGTTTACCTAAAGATGTTAAATTGTCCACTTCGTTAGAATCTTTTAAAAAAACAAGAGCACCGCCTACGGGTGCAACGCTCGGCTGTAGGTGCTTTATTTGAAGAAATTTACTAAGTTAAAAAGGGGCATAAATGTGAAAATATGGTTCGTAGAGTTATGTAACCTGTCCTACAAATGCCTCTTGTCATAGTAAACAACTATTTCAAGTTTGAAGTAAATGTCTTTAATAATGACTGAGATATTTGAAAATGTCAAAGTTTTCGCATGACGCAGACAACGCAGACGCAAGCAGGGCTATCACAATACCGCGGTGTTTCTTCAAAACAGCCGAGCTAAAAATGCAGCAACTGGATAAAAACTATCGATATACATGTATGTAACATTTACATTCATTTCATATTTTTCTGTTGTGTATTTCATTTTATCTCATTAAATATTTCTTTATGACTGTTATGTACACAATATATATATGTACACTCAGAGAGGGCCTCATGGAAGATTAGCATAAGCTAAATGAGCCACCCTTTATAAATATAGAATTTACTTACTTACTTACTTACAAAGATGCATTGTGCAGAAAACTGTTTTTTCTTGTTGTAACTTTTTGTTTACATAAATTTCTTCCTCAGGCTTTTTAGATTTTATGCAACTGTGTGCTGTAGAGCATGCACGACAAGTCGACTATGTTATTTGCTTATCCTTATCAATAAATTTAATGATCATCTTTAAATATAAGGATATCCTTAAATCTAGGTGTGTGCCCAACATGATCTTAAAAAGTAAAAAGATTAAAGTCTACCAATTTTACCAAACTGAGTGAAACTCGCAAATGATCATTATTTACACATGTCATCACAAGTCAGTTCATTTCAACCTGTGATTTTTTTCAGAGAAATGTGCTTTCAGTACATTTTAACCCACTGTCTGTAAATTTACAGACTAAAAATCTGTTTAAATTGGCATATTTGCATATTTATAGACTGTCTGTAAATATGTTGCTTTCCTAAACCTGGTTTTTATTAATATCAAATTGTTATATAACTTAAATAAGGAAATAGACATAAATCAGCTACTAAACGCCATTTAATGTGAAAAGTAACAAGATGGCTTCAGAAATGTGCAGCTTACCCTCGTCAGATAGTAAGTAAATCGAAGTGGGGTCGAAATGGGATGGGGGCGAGTTGCTGGTGATACTTGAAGGCGATACAATACGAAAAGACAAACAAAGAGAAAAAATTCTTACGCTCCATTCCATGATTTCTCATGTGCCATTTAGAAAAAGCAGCACAAGTTTGCTTTTCGTAGTATTTAATATAATCTTCAGCAGCCCGGTAAGTTTTAAACACACGTGGTGCATCTAACGCCATCTTGATACTGAATCCACTTCGGCAGACGCTGTACATTCAAAAAGGGGTGTTACTACACGGCTCTCGTCTCACTGCTTATGACACGCCCCTCGTCTCACCTTCTACGATTAAGAGGCTCCCATTTCGTACATGTTTGTGTAAACAAGTTTACCGACCTCGATTTGATGATGAATAGCTAAAGTCAACAGCTGCCCGTTTTGTTCCGTTCTGGTCGCGGTCGTAATTTCGAGTTCAAATAAGGTTTGTATTTTCATTCGGGACCGGAAAATGCGGTCGCAATACGCAATATATAGAGTTAGTCTTTTTACTGAGTTTAACTAACAATAGAATATAGTAAAAAAATCGGGACCAGAAGAAAATGTTCGTAATATTGATTTGGTCTGTATATTGAGTTGGTCGCATCGTGAGTTTTTACTGTATTCTAAGATTCATCTCTAGAGTCGTTGTATAGAACTATCAGCCTCTCAGATGCTGCGCCGCATGCTTAAGCACTTATGAGAGCAGAGAATATACTGTATAAATGAGAGCCTCATCCTGACCACTCTGAATACCCATATCTTCATGTATTAATTAATTTAGACTTCAGCAGTACACATGTTAATGCATCATACCCTCTCATTAATAATTTCTACATGGCCAGTTCGAATGTGTGGCTGAAAAACTGGTATGTGCTACCTTAATAACAAAGGCAATTTCATTTTAAAAGAAAAATCTTGTCTCTTGCACAAGAACACAGTGTAAACGATTAGTTGGTTTCCTGAATTCAAACAGTTGGGGAATAGCCAAAGTCCAATGTAAAGTTTTTGATGTTTATTAAATCATAAATAATATTTGAATATAGAATTTTAGATGTTGCTTTTCGGTATGATTGTTACTAACTAAGAGAGAAATACAAAAGTACAAGTACATATACAATTCAAAGTTCTAAACACAGGATGTTCTAAGACATATAAAAGAATCAAAAACATTGTATCACAGGAAGTTACCATAAGGTGCTAATGAGTATATGTCAATCAATTAGAAACTGAAAGTGTTTGAAGATATAATATAATACTGAATGGAAGGAAATGGTAGGAAGGTCCTAATGATGACTGCCAATCAACCTTCCTTGAAATTGTTTGAAGTTTTATACAACCCAAAAATCTAAAGACATAAAATTTATAAATGAATAGCATATACATTGTATATAACAATAGTGTTTTGAGAAAAAATCATCTTCAATGTATCTTCTTGCATTGCCTGTTAATCACTGAAGTCAGTTCTAAAACTGCATTCAATAGGAACATTTTTGCTGAAAACTCTATCCTCATTCATTTCAATATGCCTTACAAATATGCTTCTGCTCCCATAATCTAGACACTTAGATAACATATACTGGTTTTACAACTCTACATGTCCTGTGAAAAACATCAGAAAATTGAGAAATCTTTAAAGGAAGTCTTCAAAACTAAAAGAAGAACAACCGAATGATGAGACGCTAACATAGTTTAAAACAAAGAAAGAAGTCAATATCGATCACAATCACCTTACAAACACAAGAAACAATCTGTTATAATTTTAATGTTCCTGATACGCGCCTGCCTAGTATAGTCAGTATTGACTTTTGGCAGTAATAAGTTGAAGTTGAACATGTTCAACTGGTAGTCTGGTTTTGTTTGCCGGAAAGAACGTATTATAGTATGCCCTTGGTTGTCTGTCTGTGCTTTCTAATAGATACTTGGAAGGCATTGAGACCTTGAGGTAACAGTTAATCCTTATCTGACACTAAATTCATTCCATAACCTCTTACATGGCCACTGTGACTATAATGAAAGAAAACATTCAGGAGCAAGTAAGACATTCAGTGTTGTGGAATGGACAGGTATTATTCTTATTCCCTCACATTGCTCTGTGCATACCACCACATTGAACCTTTGACCAAATGTAGAAATTTATGTATACGGGTATGTTTGCTGGACTGAAGAGTTTTGATATTTCATTATATTTATACTGAAAATGCTTCTGGTTAGCGTCATAATTAACTCACCCCATCGAAGATGAGGATGTATATTGTTTTGCAATTGTTGGTTGGTCGGTAGACACTTCCTTTTCAGATCAATATCTAGAGGACCCTTGGACCCACCTTCCTCAGATTTGATGTGTTGGTTTGTCATGACTATTAGATGACCCCTATGGTTTTTCAGGTCATTAGGTCAGTGTCAAGACCTTGAAAAGCAAAACGATTTCCTATCAATAACTAAAGAACGCTTGGACCCAGTTCCGCAAAAAATCATGACTGCCTCTAGAGATAAGGCGCTAGTGGGGCATGTATGTTTTACAAACATCTCTTGTTTGATATATTGTTTTTGTAACATGTTCTTGTCTAAGGGATTTGCACTGACAGGGTTCAGCTATTCGTCAAGAGTGTCTTATGTCTGTAGTCAAATTGTATATATTTTATTTAATTTCAGTATTTTGCCATGGGTGAAAAGAAATAAAGATTTTATTAATAATAAAAAAAGGAAGAATAAGGTCCCATGGATTTGGAGAGGCCTTGTTCAGCCAGCAGGTGAGCAAAGATAGGAAAGAAAACAATCTTGAACTTTGTCTATTTCATAAAAGCACGACGATAATAAAAACTATTGTGAAATTAACATTTTGATTACTGTATAATTTAGGTATCTGTTCTATCACTAACTGTTTCATTTCAAAGGGTAACAGATGTTGCTCATACACAACTTGTATTAATTAATATTAATCACAAAACAATTTGATAAAACTTTTAAATAGAAGAAACTCATTGTCATAACTTGGTATTTAGATTAGGTAATTTTGTCCCAGGCAATCTTCATGATTAACTTCAATCTAAGTTACAGAATCCTAAGAAAGAAGGAGTAAGTAAAATATTTTTAACAGTAGCTTATACTAGGGTTCTTCTTCCTATTAAGAACTGATTTTTAATTCTTTGTACCTGTGCCATTTACTGTGACTGTACTGTTAAGCTATATCCTATTTGCTATGGATATATCTTTTCCTATTTAAATATCTTCTGCAGTCTTCAAGGTTTCAAAGAACCTGTCTGCTATGGATATATCTATTATAATTTCAATGTCTGCTGTGGCAGTCTTCAAGGTTTCCAATAACCTGTTTGCCATGGATGTATCTATTGTAATTTCAATGTCTGCTGTGGCAGTCTTTAAGGTTTCCAAAATCATGATTGCAATTGATTTATCTATTGTATTTTCAATATCTGAGGGCTGAAATTTGGTGTGTAGTATTGTCTAGTGGACCTCTACCAAGCTAGTTCAAATAATATCCGTGGGGTTTCTACATGCCCCGTCCGAGGGTCACAAGTTCTCTATAGCAATGTAGAGGAAAATAAAAACAATATTCTTGTCTGAAACCACAAAGCCTATAGTTCTAAAATTTGGCATGAAGCATTGTCTAGTGGACATCTAAGTTTGTTCAAATCATGCCCCACCTGAGGTGTCACGTGTTTTGCTTAGACGTATAGAGAAGAAATCTTAAAAAATCTTGTTGTCTAAAACTGATATGGAACAATTTACTGTTTGGAATTTTTACATTTTTTCAGGAAGAAGAGTTTTGATCAGTACAAACTGGAGCCGAAGAAGTCAACGTGAAGAACATAGTGCTTGAGGATGATATAGGAAGGGGCAAATTTACTCTCTAGAGTGTGGCTGCCCCTGCGGTGGAAGGAACATTGATCTCAACTTTGATTTTATGAACAGCATCATTAAGAAAATGTTGACCTAAAGTTTAAGTAGAACATAGAGACGTTCCCAGACACCCCCCCCCGACTCTTCCCCACAAAGTGGTGGGAGGATAAAAACAGTGAAGGTAAAAACTAAAAACTTCAGTCTTGGAGAAAGTTTTAAAGTAGTTCTTATGGCCAGTTGTTCTGCATGTATATTGTACTGCTGACAGGTGCTCTTGTCATTACTTTTGAATGTAATTATTTTTTTTTTAGATCATCTGAGCACTATGTGCACAAGGTGAGTATTTATGATTGCTCTGTGCTCATCGCAAATTGTGTGCCGTCAACTTTTTACTTTAAAGAAATTGTCCTCCTAAACCACTTGGTGAAAGATAATACAACGTTGCATAAATGTTCCTTGCACGAATCTTTACAAAATTTCTTCAAAGAATTTCATTCCATGAAGAACTCTGGTTGGTATGGCAACAAGAACGAAAAATTTAAAAACCTTCTTGTCTAAAACTTCTAAGCACAGAGGTCTAGTAGACCTCTACCAAGGCTGTGCAAATAATATCCGTGGGATTTCTACTGGCCCCGCCCGAGGGGTCACAAGTTTTATATAGCAATATAGAGCAAAATAAAATCAATATTCTTGTCTGAAACCACAAAGCGTTTAGTTCTAAGCTTGGCATGAAGCATTGTCTAGTGGATATCTACTAAGATTGTTCAAATTATGCCCAATCTGAGGAGTCACATGTTTTGCATAGAAATATAGAGGAGAAATCTTTAAAAATCTTGTTCTGAAAAAACTGATAGGCCCAAATGTCTGAAATTTGGTTTGTAGCATTGTCTAGTGGACCTCTACCAGGTTTGTTCAAATAATTTCCCTTGGGTCACTATGAGCCTCACATTAGGAATTACACGTTTAACATAGAAATACAGAAGGAAATCTTGAAAAAAATTCTGATCTGAAAACCACAAGGCCTAGAGTTTTCAAATTTGGCATGAATATTTGTGTAATAGACCTCTACCAAGCTTATTCAAATTATGTCCTTGGGTTCAAAATTGGCCTCATCCCCGGGGTCCTTTTTGTGTAAAGTATTCAGTCTTTTAAAATCTTCTTGGCCTTAGAGGTTAGATATTTTCTATGGTGCATTGCCAAACGGACTTCTACCAAGTTTGTTCAAATATTGTTCCTGGGGTAATTAATGGCCCTGCCCCAGGGTCACTTGATTTTACATAGGATTATATATAGGAAAGACTTTAAAAAAATCTTGTCTGAAACTGTATGCCTTACAGATTGGATGTTTTGTATGTTGCAAAGTCTAGTGGAGCTACCAAGTTTGTCAAATTATATCCCTCGGGTCAAAATTGGCACTGCTCCAGGGTTCTGAAAATATTGTTGGACACCTCCATGGCGATATACCCCATTGTTATAAACAGTTTTATTGCGATCTTAGTAGATATCTTCTAGAGCTGACTACATCAAATTCTAGAGATCCAGGCCTGATGATTTTTGACATGTAGATTTTTAAAGTTTTTTTCACTCATGTTGCCAAGAATTCTTAAAACAGCTTTTTTAGAGCTTTATACAAGGAACATCCCTGCAAAGTTTGATCATCTTTTACCGAGTGGTTAAGGAGATATATTTTTAAGAAATATATTGGTGACACATGGACAGACGGAAGCTAGACGACAAATGATCACAAAAACTCACAATAAACATTGTGAAAAACGATTTTCTTTATTTTTTATTTATTTATTTGCAAAGAGATCAGCAATGTTACGTTGATTTTTATATCCTTATACTGTATTCCTTATTGATTTTTGTAAATTTATTCCGTATGACAACTAATAAAACATTTAATTTACTTTTAGTTAAAAAAGGTTGTTTAAAAATGACTGAACAATCAGAAAAAAGACAAACGACCACACTATTTGTGTCCTATCCATTATGTAACTAACAATACACTGTGTTTAGGCCAAAAAAAAGTTGTGAGGAGAATTACTTTTTTCAAGATAACAAATGCATGATCGTATTCGTAATAAAAAAATTTACTGTGGGATATTTCTTGACCACCAACAGAAGCATATCCTATGCTCTGGTAATGGTATTTTGACGTAACCCGTCTGTTACATAACATCTACTGATATGTCACTCATTCACCTCCCGATTCTTCAATACGTGTTGATAAATGTTTGCAAAATACTGGCGTTTCCTGCACTTATGGTTTATTAAATTTTTGCATTTGAAAAAGGAGGCGTTAAAATGTTAATATTTTGGGGAACTAGTCTATGCGATAAAATGCAAATATATGAGGGAATACGTACTGAGGTTAAAACGTGTATCTATTGAGTAAATGTTAAAAACTGTGGTACCTAAAATAAACAACCAGATAATGAAACTTTAACTATGATAAATTTGTTTGAGAAAATTACTGACTCATCTTCAGCCCTTTGTCCTTGTCAGGTAATTTCACTGGTATTTCATAAGTAGGTAATAATTTACCCCACACTTACCAAAGGTAATATGGATTAAAGTCTGAAAGTTGACCCTCAAACATTTTTCAGTTTCTTACATCCGTCTTATAGTCTTATATGCGGGTGTTGGCAAAAACTCGCGATCTTTAACATTAAGTCGCCTTAAACGCAAATCGCCTTATAAGCAAGTATATACGATACTAGAATTATTATTTGAAATACATACATGTACGGGTTTATTTCAAATGATTGTCTTCTTCTCAGATATTTGTATAGGTTTCTTATTGGAACGACATCAGATGAGTACAAGTGTGGAAATTAAGTTCCCATTTTAAAAGAACTCCTCATCTCAACATGCAGTAGAACTGAAAGTAGAATAAAATAAATATATCATTTGCTTGATAGAAGAGATGTTTTAACACATCATTTATAGTTCCTGAAATGAAATAATGATTTACTTTCGCAATAAGAACGTGCATTTCTTTACATTTTACTCATAAAGTAATATGCTTCACTGTAGGATAAGCATTTATTGCGAGTGTTGAACAAATTTACAACATACAGTGTCAAAATTTACATTTTTATGCTGGCAAACATATACTTTTTAAGTAGATTGCTTTTTATTGTACCACAAAACATCTAGGAGCTTACGCTTAAATGAAGGCAATAGTGTCATGTGACATGAATTTACTCGATTTGCTCGACTTAACTCGGTTTTGCTGTTTAGATTTTTGTATATGAAACCATCTTCCTTATATTAATTCTGTTTACTATGAATATGAATTGAGAATGCTACGACACTATCAGAAAAAAGTTAGGTCGTGTGATTCTAGCGACAAATTTCAATGATAAACATAAGCATTGTTAAAAACCAACAGCAATAAAACAACAACAACAACAACAAAATGCGGAAGTTTTTTATATAGCTTTGATGGACTTACCTGTTTGTGTCATACTCAGGGAAATTATTTTGAACAAAAACCTCTCACCGTTTTCATTCGACTTGTGAACGAAGAAGGATGCATTGTGTAGAAGGAATAATTTTTCTTTCTTATTCGATCATTTTTTTAAGAAGTAAGTGAACATGCTTTAAAAACATGTACTCAGTAACACCTTTAAAAACTTTTCTATTGGTCTTATACGCCTTTTCAGCCAGTTACGATGATGCTTTAAATCTATATTCATCTAAAACAATGAAATCAAAAACAGAAACAGTTTTTATCTCAGTATATTTTGTAAAAGTTCTGCAGTTATAATAAAGTAGTCACGTTTCCAAATCTGTTTGTAAATGATACATTTTCTTATTAAATGCAAGAAGGTAGTTGTAAAACGTATTTTTGATGGCGTATATGTTCGAACGTTGAATTCTTTCATACGTTACAGTTTTTTTAAAATATTTCTTGCATATTATAAGTTTTACTTTAATATTGAATAGCTGCTGTATCGGAAGGGGTTCATACAGAAACTGTTCTCCTTGGAAGCAGAATTCACATAATGTGTACATACAATGGAAATCAGAACGTTAACGTTTACAGATGGAGTAAAAGAACAACAAACAGTCCTTTTATAGTTATCCGGGATTCTGATTGTCAGGAAGTGTTCAATGAAAATCCATTGGTATACACTGGTCGATGTTCAGAAAAAGCTACTATATTAACTATATCCAATATAACGTTACAAGATCACGAATCAAAAATCATTTGCCAGGTTATGTTAATGGACGACAGTGTACAAAATGTGAACGAAACACAGATTCATGTTAAAGGTGAGTACAGTGAATCAGCAATAGAGTAAACAGATGTCTTTGCTCGCCTCTTAAAGCGTGACTGAGATAAACATGTTCATGATACCCTGTCACTCTAACACTGTGATAGACGTGTCCGTCGAACGGCGTCGTGTGATTTCAGTTTATATTTCTTGCCATGTCACTTCTTTCAAACTTTATAATCGGACAGGTTGTAGTTGTAATCAAGTCTTCTACATTTATTTAAACAATGCTATTCATTTAATATTCTGATTGCTATGACATCAAAAAAGAACTGTAAAATCATGGCAAAATTTCTAAAAGCTTGCAGCTTTAGAACAGAGTAAAAAAACATTTTCTGGAGTACCTATATCAATTTTGCTTACGTTGACACAGTAAATGTAAAATTAAATTATTTTGGCTGAAACCACCTCTAAACCTCGAGCTATACTATTAGGCCTGATTAACATTTCAGTTTAGACTTTTTGCCAAGAAGGTAAAAAATGACTAGTATTATAAAGTGCGGGGCTTTTACTTTATTTGATAAAATGTTGTTTTCACTATGTGGACGTGATATTAACAGAGGCGATGATGTTTTAATATGGTATATTACTTGAATTAATGTATCCAGAAAATCATGAGCAAAGTACTGTTTCTTTTCTTCTGTATCCCATTTTCTTTTTGTTCGTAAACTGAAACTCATTTAACTATTTCCAAAACATTTATAAATATATCTGGCGCTATCGATTTAAGGAAAGTAAAACCGAAAACATTTTGGTCCATTTGATGATTTCAAATAGTAAATACAATACACTAAAAAGGAAAAAAAGACTTCACGTCACATTAAGATTAATATCTTCATAAGGAAAGAATGAAATATCACTATATATTTAATAATGACAGAGACGCCGTAGACAAATAGGATTACATTTACGTATACATCATATAAATTGAATTTATATTACTTGTATTCAAACTTTGATACCCGGGCCTTCACTTTCGTTTTCGGATAGAAGTACGAACTTCATTGTCATTTCACGATTTTAACATTTAACAATATATGTTTGTTTGATTGTATTTTAAAACTATGATTCAGAATAGGCTGACTTTTTTGTGAAAGTTTATCAATGACTTTAAAGGACACACATTATTTGCTACTTGCGTTTGTACCAAAAGCAGCTAATATGACCCGGTTAAGTGAATTTTTATCTAGTAGAGCTGTAAAAGATGGCATATTATTTTAGAATATAGCTGTAACTTAAGATGCTATCACAATTGCAACATGTCTTCAAAACTATGTTTCAGTTCAGAGCTTCAGCTCTTTAACAAATGGCAATTATCTAAAATATCTTTGTCAACACCTATTCGGATGCATTAACAGTTGAAAAATTTTTTTTTTAAGTCGTAGCTAAACGATTTCAAATAACTCAAAGAAAAATAAAATTTATTTACAAGTAAGCATTTGTACAATCTATTTCTTTTTTTGGTTTGTTTAACGTCCTTGTGGCATGTGTTACAGTTCCAGTGCTGTATGTTTATTTGGCCGTCGCAGATAGCTACATTCCAGAAAACACGTCTATCAGTATGGTATGCAACACATCATATGGTAGACCTACACCAAACATTCGTTGGTTTCTAGACCCTGGCACAGAAAAGAAAGGCGATGATGAACAGATAACATTTGGTGTGTCAAATACCGCATCTGAGAATGAGAAACTGTATTCCTTAAATAGTACTTTGACGACATCGTTTCAGAGAAATATAATTGGTTGGCGGATCTATTGTTTGGCATCTAATGTTCCCGGGCAGTCGATCGAATCAAAGAAGTTTCCTTTGAATATAAGTTGTAAGTTTATATGCATAAGTCATTAGCTGTCAATCATTTAGAAAGATATAAGTAATATCAATATGTTGTTTCAGGTGTTCAAATGTATATGTACTACTAAAAGGAGGTGCAATATCAATAGAAAGCCATGGGGGACCCACGCCCTTCAACTTTAATTAACAATAACGAAAGTAAAAGTAAAACAACAACATTCGTTTTTATCATTTTATGCAAGTTAGAAATACCGACAAGTTATAAATGCATTTCCATATTATCAAGTTTGGCAAGTTTGGCTAAACAATCAGTAAAATCAGACATAATTTCATTATGTGAATTAACGCTAGCGAAATAAATTCTATTTCTAACCTGTTAAACTTAGTGTTAACAACTTCGGAAACAAGTATAAATCCCACTATTTAAATCATGTAATTACTAGCAAATTATAACGGATTTTCCTTCGCAAATATACAATTTTGTCTTAACGACTTCGTAAACTAGTATTCAGGGATTAAAAAATGGTTAAAAAAATGATTTAAACCATTTGTTCAACTCACGGGTGACTGTTTTAGAAATTCTTAGAAGCTGTTGGTAACAAAGAGTAAAATGTTCGATGGTCTTCTTCATCTATTTCTTTTAGATAATTAATGTTCTAATTGAAGACGATGTTTATTTCAAACATGTCTGTTTTTAAGATCTGCCTGACGGACCTCCGAAAATAGCAAATTGTGACAATTGTCAGACGTATAAAATAATTGAAAACACTCAAGGAATGCTGACTTGTACTTCAACCGGCGGAAATCCTTTACCACAACTATCATGGGAATGCTTTTATACAGAAGAGCACACGTCTGTTGCAGAAGATACAGTTACAGCGACATTGCTTATACATGCATCAGAACAAAAGCAGGGTGTCTGTTCTTGTTTGTCAAAAGACGTATACAACGATGAGAGGAAGACATCGATTAGAATTGAAGTATTGAGTAAGTATATGAGCTTGACTTTTGCCATTTTATTTTTTTTACAAAAAGCCGCTTCCCTACAGCCGTGCGTTACCGTAACATACAACTTAAGTATGTCTATACATTATGCGTTATGTTTATGAATCATATAGACCAAATCATTCAAGAATAAAAAAAGATATAGTTGGAATGAGATAAACTAATCATGCCTTTCCTTTAAAATGAAATCATTGCGGAATCAAGCGTGACGTTTGTAATATTTGTCATTTCTTTACGAATACACGTTTATTTTTTAAAATCGGGTTTAAAGGTCTGACTTATTGTTTATATAGTTACGATGCCATTTATTCCAGATCCACCGGATATCCCAGTCATCACTTACCACAATGGGATGAAAACCATTGTTGTAGATAAACTTAAAGTAATAGAAAACAGTTTATTTTCACTCTCATGTAATTCAAAAGGCAACCCACCGCCAAAATACACGTGGTGGGACTCTGTCAGGCACGATTCACAGAACTATTCTTCCACATTTAAACGACATCAGCAGAGGAATCTTACATGTGTCGTATCTAATATAATGCGTCCAGATAATCAGAAAGAATTACCCGGGACAAACAGTAAAACTATCACAGTGGATATTCTGTGTAAGTTAACAACTGGATTAGTTATATAATTATTAATTTTATTGTTGTATTACTTAATAATACCAGAATCACTTTTATTAAAAAATAGGATTAATATCATTTTATACTTAGAAGGAAGTATTTTTATTTCAAATAAACGTGAGAAAAGAAATGAAACTATGATTATAATCTTCCTGGTCTTATTCATTGTTTTTTAAAGTACTTCAGGGAAGAAAAATATAAGCGCAATTTCAAAGTCAGAAATTAATGCCTGTTATGGACAGCTTTTCATTATTGTCTCTGTCAAGCATGAAGCAGTCATCTGTTGAACAGCTTAGTCACTGATTAGGTCACAAGCTCGCTTTCTCAAAAATCTTACGTTGATGTGTCAAATTTATGATCATTAGAATCACAACATATGTTTTCATTCTGGTTAGCTCATAAATGGATATTATGTTTCAATGAAATTAAGCAGCTGAATTCCTTTTGGAATTGTGTCTGTAATTTAAAAAAATGAAACTACACATTATTTGAATTTTTATCTTACCTCAGTTGGCATTTATTATTACCTGTTATTATATTACAAAACTACAAAGTAACTTCTTGTTATGGCTCTGTAAATATTTGATATCTATAGTTATTTTGAAAAAAAAAACACAAAGTATATAGAGTAACTTCCCAAATAATGGTTAGATTGTTACACTGTTTGGCTTGCATCATATGCTAGTTAGTATATAATCCTAAAAAGTTCCAACTAAGTCCGTCCAGCCACACCTAATTTTGTGACTTCAGACAAAAAAAACCCATACTTTTTGATAAAATCAAAGGGACATAATGCTGCTACCAGCGTTAGGGCTTTGACATTATTTGACAAACAACAAACCCAATCATACCGCTCATCTTATTTACAAAAACAATGTTTTAAAATTTCAACTTTCCGGATAGGTAAACTTGGCTAACGGCTGGTCCGAAGGATGGACGGGCAACGCCAAAACAATATCCCTCCACCCATATCATTTCCATGGGAATTAGAATCATATCTAGTACTTTAGCAGCTATAAAACAGTTTCTTTATAAAACAGATTCCTTTTAAATCTCTTCCACGTTTGCTCCAATTTTGAGCCTTGAGTCAAAACTTTCTTCATTTGAATGGTCATTTTTTGTTTGTTGAAAGAAGGCTTTAACATGCTCTTGTGTAAAACTACAAGGCGTTGATCTTTCATATTTTGCAAGTTCAGCTATCTAGTGAACCTCTAGAAAGACTGCTTAAAGAATATAATTGTTCATTATAAGTACAATCTTCACATTGAAATATAGGGTAAAAATCATATCATTGTCTAGTAGAATTTTGAGACTGGGGAAGACATTATTGGTCCTACTCAAGGGGTTGTGTGTTTAAAACATTTATTTTGAAATAAGTTGAATAACGTTTGTTAACAAAATCACAAAGACCACTGAATATCAACGTGTAGCATTGTCTGGTGGATCTCACAATAGATTGTTCTTAGCAGAACAGAGGGTCATTATTAGCACCAGGCTTGCAGAAATCCGACAAATCGTCGGCTTTTACCGATTCAGAACATTTGGGACAGGTTCGTATCTCCAAAAATCCCATTTCAGTTGGTCCAGAGATTCACCGTTTTCCATTACTTATGTGAAGCAGACAGTATAAAAATCTGCCAAAAACGAATCCACAACATAAGTCGCGGACCGTCTGTGTATATCACACCTCACTAATCCGTTCCAATTGCACCCTAATAAACCTGTCAAAGACCAAATGACCGTGAAAAACAAGATCGATAATTGTTGGCGCTTCAAATTAATAAATGAAATCCTTTAGCCTAATGTTTGCAGCTAGCACTACGTCAGCCCACGTATTCGTAGAAGACGGATCCTTTGAAGACCCTTACACAGTTACTATCGAGCTGAATTAGCGGTGCATTTTTTTTGCTCCATACCGTTTGATGTTTGAAAATTGAGTAACAAAGTGAGTTTTTTTTCGAAATACACCATTTAAAAGTGTAAATTTTGTTCTGCAGTTACACACAGCATCGATGTGTAAATCAAACAGAAGGCGGTAGGCAATTATTTTTTATTCGAAAGTCTTTTATACGTTTCAAACCAGGGAACACATTTTTCATTCAGTCCTCGAGGACGAGTGACCAAAATTTCTACTCGTCCTGCATCACCATCACCCGTCCTGGTGACTTGGAGAAAAACATCAACGGCACTGAGCGGTTTACTGAATTTAAAAAGGCGCAGTGCTCCCCCTTACTCACGCTTCCGGTTACATTTTGACAGCGTATTACATGGAGAATTTATTGTTGTTAACTGTGACTTTATGATATACAATGCCATCGGTATATTTCTTGTTGTTTTTGCACTCGTTCTGCAGGATGAGCGATCAGAAAATTTTATTCGTCTACCTACCTTTTTCTATCGTCAATACGAGCGAACGTTTTTTCTTTTTTTTTCTTTCTTTTAAGGGTGGGGCGGGGGTGCGTGGAGTAATCGTCGGGTGGTCGGACCGATTGATCTTGAAACATTTCTGCAAGCCTGATTAGCACTCCCTGACATTTGTACCTTTGATATAGACATATATAAGAAAATCTCTTTAAATCTTTTTGGCCAGGATCATCTTCTCCACGTAGCATCGAACGCTGCATTTTTTGGAGTGTAACGAAATCAGTTAAAGGATGAATCATTGACTGTCTAAGTTTTGTAGAGCTGTTAAGTTGCTAACATATGGTAGGATTCAGTGTTATCTTTGACCTTTGTTTCTGTCTTTAGTTTATATTTTTCCGTGACATACTTTACAGGGCAACTTTCTTAAACCACGATTAAAACCGAACCTTTTCTAAAAGTGTACAAACAATAATTTTGAAAACAGATTTTGAAAATCCCTTTTCAAGATAAACTGGATTTATTTTAACAAAATTCACCTCGATATACTAAGCTTATCTTCAAAAGAGTTGACTCAGATCAGGTTGCCTGTTCAGCATTTTTTTTTTCAGTTAAGTCAGATTTTAGAGAAAACTGTGTTTTTTCTTTCGACCAACATTGGTCAAAAGTTAGTTTTGTTGGACGAAAATAATTATACAAATATTTTTCTGTCCCTGCATTGTGCGGTAAACACTGCTGAAAGATACATTTAAAACTAAAAAGGTTAAATTCGGTGTTTCGTTCATTTTCAAAAACCGATTGGACTCAACTAAATACAGAAAAAAATTCTTATGGTCAGCAGACTTCGTGCAGGTTAACGTGCTTCTTTGACATACATAACTTATAGTACATGGGACAAGTTTTATGACTTCGGTGAAAACTTTGAAATTTTTCCAGTTATAAATTTCTAAACATGTTTAATAGAACATATGTTTCGTTATATTTGTTATGATCCGTACCAAACTATGCAATTTAACTTAAATTTAAATTATGTAGCAATCGAAAGAACAAATTTTACATGAACGATCCTTTTTTTATATTTCAAACCATAGCTATAAAGAATCTGTGCATTATAAATATCTATATAGTGTTTGGTGTCCTAAGCGATAAAACAGTTTGGTTTGTTATTTAATGTGATTACATTTTTAGCTCACCTGAGCTGGCTCAGGGTGAGCTATTAGGATCGATGAATGTCCGTCGTCCGTCGTCTGTCGTCCGTCGTCCGTTCACATTTAGTTCGTTAACACTCTACTGGTCACATTTTTGCTCAAATTGTCACGAAACTTGGTCAGGATGTTTGTCCCAGTAATTACTCGGACGAGTTCGAATATGGGTCATGTGGGGTAAAAAACAAGGTCACACAGCCTGTATATGGAAAAACCTTGTTAACACCCTAGAGGTAAGATTTTCAGCCCAAATATCCTAGAAATTTGTCAGAAAAGTTCTTTCCATGATTTCTAGCTCAAGTTCAAATATGGGTCATCTGGGGTCAAAATCTAGGTCACAGGGCCCAAATATGGAAAAACCTTGTTAACACTCTAGAGGTAACATTTTCAGCCCAAATATCCTGGAAATATGTCAGAAAGGTTGTTTCAATGATTTCTAGGTCAAGTTAGAATATGGGTCATCTGGAGTCAAAAACTAGGTCACACAGCCTGAATATGGAAAAACCTTGTTAACACTCTTGAGGTAACTTTTTTAGCCCAAATATCCTGGAAATATGTCAGAAAGGTTGTATCAATGATTTCTAGCACAAGTTTGAATATGGGTCATCTGGGGTCAAAAACTAGGTCACTGAGACCAAATATGGAAAAACCTTTTTATCACTCTAGAGGTAACATTTTCAGCCCAAATATCCTGGAAATATGTCAGAAAGGTTGCTTTGATGATTTCTAGCTCTAGTTTAAATATGGGTCATGTGGGGTCAAAAACTAGGTCACACAGCCCAAATATGGAAAAACCTTGTTAACACTCTAGAGGTAACATTTTTAGCCCAAATTTCCTGAAAAACTGTCAGAAAGCTTGTTACGATGATTTCTAGGTCAAGTTGGAATATGGGTCATGTGGGGTCAAAAACTAGGTCACACAGCCTGTAAATGGAAAAACCTTGTTAACACTCTAGAGGTAAAATTTTCAGCTCAAATATCTTGGAAATATGTCAGAAAGGTTGAATCGATGACTTCTAGCCCAAGTTTGAATATGGGTCATGTGGGGTCAAAAATTAGGTCACAGAGCTTAAATTTGGAAAAACCTTGTTTACACTCTACATGTAACATTTTCAGCCCAAATATTCTGAAAATATGTCAGAAAGGTTATTTCTATGGTTTCTAGGTCAAGTTCGAATATGGGTCATCTGGGGTCATAAACTAGGTCACAGAGCCCAAAAAAAGAAATATCTTGTTAAGGCTTTAGAGGCTACTGTTTCAGTCCAAATATCCTGGCAGTTTGTCAGAAAGGTTGTTTGGTTGTTCAAATTATTAGGTAAGGTTAAAGGTCAGGAAGGCTAAGAATAGATTTATCTTCTGTACCTCATAAAGCCTTCATTTATTGACCAATATCTTTGATATTCGATATATAGGTTTCTTGCATGGACCTCTACCCATGGGTAGGGTTTGAGGTCACTGGGTCAAGGTCACCATAGCTTATAATAGATATTTCTACTTTCTGTCATAGAACCTTTATTTACTGACTGATATTTTACATAATTTGTTTGTAGGCACTTACATATTTTCAATTAAAAAATGAAATACTGCTTAACAGCAAACCTACAGCCATAGTACTCAGGTGAGCGATCCAGGGCCATCATGGCCCTCTTGTTTTCTGTACTGATCTGAAATTTGTGCGCATGCGTAGCAATGGCTGGAGTTTTTTTCTTCAGTGTGTGAAAAATATAAAAAAAAATATGGAAATAATATTGTCCAATGTGAGATAAAATAAATTAAAATGGATTACAAGTTTTCGATCAGTAAAAGAATAAAGTGGTCACTCAGAAAAAAAGTTTAGTGACTATCACATGACAGGAAACAATAGTAAACGTAAGAAAAGCAAAGATTCCCCGCCAAAAGATAACAGTAAGTCTAAAAAAAGTCGAAAACGAAAATAAGTGCAGACAAAAACAAAACAAAATATTGAAACAAAGCAGAACAGTGTTCCGGTTCAGAATAATATGCAACCTATAGGAGCCGCAAACTTTATTCAAAATGGGCAATGTTACAGCACACCAGGACCAATAATGAACCAAAGCCAAAATTTCGCTTCACCGGGTTATATCACACCCATGGAAAATCAAACATGTACATCGCCATCTTTGAATAATTCTGCATTTTCAGGGCTTGTTATACTTGGGGGAAGTATATTTAAATGGAGATTTTAATAGCAGAACTGGTGATTTGATTGATTATTTAGAAAATATCAATTTAAATAGATTTGTTTCATTACCTGACGACGATGAAAATGTTTTTACGGTATTACCTAGAACATCTTATGATAAAAAAGTGAACACGTTTGGTCGAAAACTAATCACTCTGTTAAAAATGCATGATATGATTATTGTAAATGGTCGCTTAGAGAAAGGTAAATATACGTATTTTAGTACAAATAGACAACGGCGTGGAGCCAGTGTGGTCGATTATCTGATTACTAATCGCAATAACTTTAATTGTATTTCAAATTTCGAAGTTCTCGACTTGACAGAATTTTCTGATCATTGTCCACTTGTGTATAAAATTAGGAAACAGCCTGAGGAAGAACCTACAATAGTTAAAAAGATATTTTGGAATCCGGATAATTCGGATATACTTTTAGAACTATTAGAGAACAACAGATATAATTTCGACAATTTAACGGAAAATATTTTAAATGATGTCGGAAATATTGACGATAACTTTGCTAAGTTTTCTGAATTAATTTTTGATTGTTCGTTTAAAACTTTTGGAAAAGAGGTCAAAATACAAAATTATAATAAAAGAAGAAAAAACATGTGGTTTAATGAAGAATGTAAACTAGCAAAATCACGATTCTTAAACGATAAAAGAAAGTTTAAACATTTACAAAATGAGGAAAATAGGCTTGCATTTTTAGAAAGCCGCAAATACTGTTGTAATGTAAAACGAAAAGCAAGATATAGTTTTAATGCTAAAGAAAAAAAAAGATATGTCTGAAATGAGCAAGAAAGCACCGAAGAAATTTGGAATAAAGTAAATCAGTATAGAAGTTCTAAAAGTTCAAATTCAGTATGTATTGACGCAAATCAGTTTGGTACTTATTTTTCAGATCTTTTAAACACATCTCCAGGAATAAATAGTATACGATTAGATCATGGTCCTAATTTTGAAATCAATACAGATAATGTTAATTACATCCACTTTTTAGACAAATCTTTTGATGTCGCCGAAATAAGTAAGACTATTTCATCATTAGTTAGAAGTAAGGCCCCGGGTTATGATAATGTAGTATCCGACTTTTTTATTGATGCTAAAGATTTTATTGCACCATATCTAGTTAAAATATATAACAAAATTTTTAATGAAAGTAGGTATCCAAAATGTTGGACACAAGGGATTATTGTACCTATACACAAAAAAGGTGACATAAACGACCCTTCAAATTATAGAGGAATTACTTTGATCAATACTATAGCAAAAATATTTTCGCTTGCACTTAGAAATAGATTAAATACCTGGTGTGAAAACAGTGATGTTCTTAATGATTCACAATTTGGTTTCCGCTGTAACAGAAGCACGGTGGATTGTGTTTTTATTCTACACAGTATTGTTAATAGGATGATTGAAAACAATAATTCACTTTTTTGTGCATTTATTGTTTATGAAAAAGCTTTCGACACTGTCTTAAGGGATGCTCTCTGGTTTAAACTTTTTGAAATTGGAATTAGTACTAAAATGCTTAAAATGCTACAAGCTATTTATGAACATGTCTCAGCAAGTGTAAAAGTTAATGCGAATATATCCGATATTTTTGAAATTTCACTTGGCTTGAAACAAGGGGAGCCACTCTCGCCTTTACTCTTTATTATGTTCGTAAATGATGTAACCCTTAATGTAAACTTTAATGCTCTAACAGACAGAGATATAATTCAACTAAATATGTTTATGCTTCTTTTCGCTGATGACATGGTATTATTTACAACAGACCCGATGAGCCTACAAGCTCAACTTGATAGTTTATACACTTACTCCATTGACTGGGGTTTGAAAATAAATGTTAATAAAACAAAAATTTGTGTTTTTAGAAAGCGAAGAAAAAATGAGGCATTTCGTTGGTATATTAATAATGAAAGTCTAGAAATTGTTGATTCTTTCTGCTATCTGGGTGTCAAATTTACAAGCAATGGTTCAAGAACAAGCACTTAAAGCGGTAAATGGTCTATACATTGTTTTTTTCGAGAATTAAATTCGATGTTAAATCTAAACTTATGCTTTTCGATCGCATCGTTACCCCAATATTGTTGTATTGTTCTGAAATATTTGGGGTATATGATACAAACATTATTGAGCGAGTACATATGAAATATTGCAAAAAAATACTTGGTGTTAAAATGCAAACTCCAAATATGGCAGTTCTAGGTGAAATTGGACGATATCCATTAACTCTTATTTGTAAAGAACGAGTGATTAAATACTGGCTTAAAATCTTATCGAATCCAAATTCAATTATGTACAGTATTTTCCAATCTCAGTGTAACGGCATAGATAATATACGATATAATTTCTGGGCGAAGAAAGTTAAAACTTTATTAGATGAACTAGGATACGGTTATTTATGGAATAATATCACTCCTCTTACGTTTAATTATTTTCCTCAACTTAGAACCCGATTGAGGGAACAATTTCACCAACACTGGCATGGATCAATTAATGAATCGTCAAAACTACATTACTATGCAAAGTTCAAAAAAGTCTTTGAAATGGAACGTTATTTTGACCTCATTGACAATGACTATTTAAGAAAACTTTTTACGTGTTTTAGACTATCTTCTCACAAATTAGCAATTGAAACTGGTCGTTTTACTGGCGTACAAAGAGAAAATCGCATGTGTCAAAATTGTAATATGAATGTGCTAGAATCAGAATATCATTTTTTATTGACTTGCACTAAATACACATCTTTAAGAAATAAATTTTTAGCAAATATATCTTGGCTAGACTTGGTAAATTTGTAAATTTGTTGTCATCAAAGAATAAAAAAACTTTAATTGGTATATGCAAATTTTTAAGGAAAGCTTATGAAGCAAGAGATGGGTAAAATATCTACAGTGTATTTATCATTATAGCATACCATTGTTTTCTTATGTATGGTCATTATACTTGACTAGGTGATTATAATTCCTTTTGTTTTGTGTATGGCTATCTCTAGTCACTTTTTTTCATTTTATTTATGTGAATATTGTATCACATTTGCAGATTGATGTATGTTGATTATTGTCACTCTGAATGTGTAAAATATTTTTTTTTAATTTGCTGTCCATTGTTAGCCAAAGTCAATTGGTTGCCGATTTTTGCTAATAAAAGTTTGTTGTTGTTGTTGTTGTTATAGGTTTATCAAACAGTGATCAGTTCTCAGCGTTAATACAAAGACTTGACAATATCGACTTGAAACTGACCCAGTCAGACGGTATACAGACAGCAGTAAATAACATAACGGTACATCTAAACAAAATAGGCGTAGGTATAGAGTCAAAATTGAAAGTCATTGAGACAAGTCGGCAGTTCGATTCTGATACAATAGAGGAAATTAAGACAAAGCAAAACGGAATCGAAAACATCAGATCAAATATTGCATTTTTCGAAGTACAACAGAATAAGTCAATACAGAAATAAAGCGCGATTTAATTGACATAAAAGAACGCAGTATGAGAGACAATTTGTTGTTTTATGGAATAGAAGAAGAGAGGGATAAAGACAAAAGAGAAACTGATTCAGACTGCGTCGACAAAGTTTTGACAGTAATTCAAGACGAAATGGGGATCGCTGAAGCCAAAAGGAATATTAAATTCCACAGAGTACATAGAGTGGGAAAATACAACATAACTAAAACTAGACCGATTGTAGCAAAGTTTGCACATTATCCAGACAGAGAGCTTGTTAGACAAAATGCAAGTAAGCTAGCAAAACCTTACGGAGTAAGTCAACAATACCCACAAGAAATAATGGAATCTCGAAAACGCCTTATTTCCATAATGCTCAAAGCGCGAGAGGGGAAAAAGGACGCTGTCCTTCGGGGTGACAAGCTATACATCGACGGTGTATTATATACGGGACCTGTGTCACAGGCAGCTACGGGACCTGTGACACAGACAGCTACGAGCCCTAAGACACAGGCAGTTACAGAAGAATCGACACGATATCGATAGGACGGGAGCGAGGGTGTCATTGGTGTTTGTCATGGAATATCGAAGGTTTAAGTCAAGATAAACGAAATGACAAAGATTTTGTGGATTATATTAAAGAGTATGATATAGTGTGTTTTTGTGAAACGTGGACAGGAAAAAAAAGTTTGCTAAACTTAAATGGGTATAAGCTATTCCATTCCTACAGAAGATTTCAAAACAGACGTGCTAAACGAAAAAGCGGCGGCCTTGTTATTTACGTGAAAAATAGCATTGAAAAAAATGGTATTAAATTGATTAAAAACGAAGTAGACCATATGATTTGGTTAAAACTTGATAAAAAATTCTTTCATTTTGAGTCAGATAAATATTTTTTATTCGCCTACATAGCTCCCGAAAATTCCCCAGTGCACGATATTTATAATTTTGACGTATTTGATAAGCTAGAAAGTGATATTAACGATTTTCAAAATAGAGGCGAAGTCTATGTTTTGGCGATCTTAATTCGAGAATATGTAAAAAATGTGACTATGTAAAGTAAGATGTTATTGCATCTACTTCAGATTTAGCAAGCAGTAATGCAAAAATGGCAAGAACTTCAACAGACTATAGAACTAATAGATTTGGAGATCGTTTATTGGAAGTGTGTAAATCCCAAGACATTAACATATGTAATGGTCGCACTGGGAACGATGCAAACATTGGGAAATCAACTTGCTTTACACACAATGGAGAATCAGTGGCGGACCTATTATTAACAAACCATGCTAATTTTTCTCATATTTTAGATTTTAATATTCACGATTTTACATCTTATTCAAATCACGCGCCATTGTCATTTAACATTAGAATAAATACGGTTATACGTCCCACGCATTCTAAGGGAGATAATCATTATTATAAATGGGCTGATTCGTGCACAAGTCAATTTGTGCAGGATGTAAGTCGTGATGTTTATCAACTGCGTCAAGATTTACTCATTTGTATAGAAAATAACTTGGATACAGATGAAATGGTTTTAAAATTCACAACATTCCTTGATAATAAAGGAAAGAAATATTTTATGAAGGGTAAAAAACAAAACAAAGATATTTTCTTTACGAATGTACTGAATAGAAATAAAGAGTGGTTCGATGATGTTTGTAAGCTTAAATTAAAACGGTATAAAGAGTGTTTAGGTGTTTACAATTGAAAAAAATGAAGAAACAATAAACTTATTACATGAAGCAAAAAAAGATTTCAAATATCAATGTAGAATATCAAAGAAAAAAATAATAGAATCCAATATAATAAAATGAACGATATAAGGTCTAAAAGCCCAAAAGAGTTTTGGAAATTGTTTAGAAGAAAGCAAATTATTAATATAAGTGAAAAGGTACATATAGATAGTTTTTATAATCACTTTAAGCAACTAGCATCTGAAAACGACATTGTTGAAAACCCCGACATAGTCGAGATTTTAAGTACACATGATAATAATAATACTTTTGAGGAACTAGACTTACCATTTACTAGAGATGAAATCAGAAAAGCAATAAAACTTCTTGGAAATAATAAAGCGTGCTCAATAGACAATATAATGTATGAGTATCTTAAATCATGTATAGACGTTTTAGACGAACCTTTGGAACTATTGTTTAATTATATTTTAACAAAGCAGGTGTTTCCAAAATCTTGGTCACAAGGAGTAATGATACCTATTTTTAAAAAGGGAGACCCGTATGACCCAAATAATTACCGAGGTGTAACATTAGTAAGCTGTTTCGCAAAACTATTCACTGTTGTTATAAACGAACGTCTTAAAAATGGGCTGCTGAAAGCGATTACCTAACAGATGCACAATTTGGTTTTAAACCTCATTATAGTACAGTTGATGCGATATTTCTTTTAAAATCAATAATAGATAAACAATTAAATGAGGGTAAAAAGTTATACTGTTGTTATATAGACATGATGAAGTGCTTTGACTCTATATATAGAAACGGATTGTGGTATAAGTTTATTAAAGCCGGTATAGATGGACGGTTATTTAATATCATTAAATCTATGTATGAAGATGTTAAAATTTGTGTTAAACATATGGGTTCACTGTCAGACTTCTTTGATTGCAATTTAGGCTTGTTACAGGGAGAAATAATTTCACCTATACTGTTTTCTTTATTCCTAAATGACATAGAAATGAGCTTAAGTGAAAATAATGAAAGCATATCTATTAAACAACAATGTATTTATATATTACTGTTTGCTTACGATGACATTTTTTCAGACACAGCTCAAGGGCTACAAATTTCATTAAACAATTTGTACGCATATTGCGAAAAATGGAAATTAAAAGTAGATGTGGAAAAAACGAAAGTAGTAATTTACAAGAAGGGAGGTAACAATGTACCAAATGAAGTGTTTTATTATAATATCGAACTGTTGGAAAATGTACAATTTTTCAATTATTTAGGACTTGTTTTATCTTGTGGTGGGTCATTTATGAATGCTACACAATTATTAGCTGACAAGGCTTTAAAGGCTCTAGGAACATTGTATTCAATTACAAAAGGCATGGAAATACCTGTTAAGATTATGTTAAATTTATTTGACTCTTTTGTATCTTCAATCCTTTGTTATGCCAGTGAGGTATGGGGTTTTTCAACTGCAGAAAATATCGATAGCGTTCACAGAAAGTTTTTAAAACGTATCTTTGGTGTTAAAATCAGTACTTCAAACTCTTCAGTTTATGGTGAATTGGGTAGTTACCCACTATATATAACACGTCACATTAGAATCGCGAAATAGTATATTAAATTATTTACCCTTAAAAGTAATAATTTTATATTGTATCAGACTCTTATAAGCATGCAGCGTGATATTGTAAATAGCAATAGATGTGTAAATTGGATGTCAAAAGTAAGAGACATGCTGCAAAACTCTGGCTTTAATGAGGTATTTTTATTCCCAGAATCGGTAAATATTGAATTATTTTTTCCAGTATTTAGAAACAGGCTCATAGATATGTATATTGGAATGTGGAGAAATGATATAAATCAAAAATCATCCTTAACATTATACAAAGAAGTGAAAAAAAAATTGAAATAGCTCCGTACATTACATTTATAAATAATTTTAATTTGAGGAAATACATAACAAAAATACGACTTTCTTCTCACATGCTAAAAATAGAAACAGGTAGACATTCAAATATTATCAGAAATGACCGCAAATGTGATATGTGTACAAAAAATGATATAGATGACGAACATCACTTTTAATGTTTTAATTTGTCCCTTATATTTTTCCTTAAGAGAATTATACATTAAAAAATATTACTATAAACGACCAAGAGTGTATAAATTTATAACGTTGTTAAATAGTATACGACAAAAGGTATTGATTAATTTGGCTTTGTATTGTAAGAAAGCATTTAAATTAAGAACTGAAACTTTAAATAATAATGAGTAATTCATAATATATGCTACATCTGTTATTAATTGTAAGTTATAATATATGCTACATTTGCCTAAAAACTTATCATTTAGTTTATGTAAAATACATGGGTGTATGATATAACATAGAATGGAATGAGTGTTCGCTCTCGCTTTGCTATGTGTGTTGTTTTTGTATGTTATATTTATGTTAATAACGATGAACTGTAAATGTTCAAGTTAATATAATAAACTTTCTGTTCTGTTCTAAACATATCTGTTATAAAATGTGTTTAAGCAAAAGCTTACCTTGTTTTAATCTGAGTTTATTCGAACAAACATTGTCATTAGTTGAGAAACACGATTTTGTACTGTAGCCGTACTACTTCATTTATCTATTTTTATAGTCACAATGGATGGTATAAAATAGTGTGGAGAACTTTTTTCTGTACATTTAGGAAGAACTATAGACGACATCAAACTGTTCCCATTCAACAGCTCTGACATTCATATGACTTGTCTTTGTTTTATGTGGAAGAAAAAGAGACACATTAAAAGTAATTATTTCCCTCAGTGATATTCTTTAATTACTCTGTGTTTCTTTCATAGACCCACCGGAGGTCATGACAATGACAGAACGGAATGTAATGGAACACTTAATTGTTAACATATCCTGTCCGTATACGCATGGAAATCCATCACCAACGACAGTAAGATGGACACGAAATAAGAAAAAGGAGCAGGTATGGTACTCGGATTGGTTGTCCATAAATAATGTATCAAAAGAAGATGACGATATATATACATGTCATGTATCGAATAAAATGACCGCAACTGGAAGACAAACTCTAATAGGACAAACAAGCAAGCAATTTCATCTCAATATTTTGTGTACGTATATTTACTTGATTTTAAATTGAATAATTCTAATCTAAAAATCCGTGCTTTTTGCCTTTATTATTTATACGTCTTCGATGATTTAAAATGTTTTACGTCGATAAGCTATTTAACTTTAAAATTCAAATAACAAATAATTATATTTTCTCCATGGGTTAAATCTATCCAATCACTTAACTTTACTTTCCAAAGATCAAACTATAAACGCAGATATAATGTTTAGTTGTCTTTATTAATTTCACGCCATTCCTATTACCTGCAATATCAGCAAAGTATTTCTTCCTTTTCTCCTCTGTCTGTCTGTCTGGCTGCCTGTCTGTCTGTCTGTCTGCCTAACTCTATCTCTAGCTTTATCTTTCTCTCTCTCCCTTTATCTCCCCATCTCTCTCAGTACACCACCAAAATCTGAAATATACATGATCTTGATCAGCGAAATATTATCCTATAGAACATTGCATAGCTACCACTTTGATTTTCAAAACCTTTTCTATCTTTCCAGACAAAGCATCAGTAACAGCGTTCTATATTGTTCAGTGTGGCATCAAAAACAAAGCAGTAGTAACATCCAACAGCACGGTGACGTTTCGGTGTAAAGTCGATGCAAATCCACTCCATACTGCTGAGATATCATTTCAGGGACACATACAGTGTAGGAATAACACATCAGCGCATGTGGAATACAAAAAGAACGTTACTTGTGCCGATGCTGGTCTGTACGTTTGTTCAGCTGGAAATTATCTTAATGATAGGATATTGTCAAAACAATCTTTGACGGTAATTGTACTGTGTAAGTTTCTGCAATTGTTTTATTTTTTTCCATTCCAGTTTAAAATTTGCATCTCTAGTTATCAGTTTTTGATCAAACAAAGTAAGTCATTTCTTTATAACAGACTAGTAAGTATTTATTTCAAATTAAATTTTCACAATCTGAAAAAAGAAAAATAGTATTGATCAGTGCTCTTTCACCAAATACATGCCAATAATATCCTAAGTTAGCAATGATTTAAAAGTTAATACATTGATTATTTTAAGATAAAGTGCCTTTAAACTAAATGTAATATGAAAGAAATGCATGTAAACAATCAACATGCTTCTGTTACATCTAAGAATCTACTCGCTCGTTTTTCTCGGGAAAATGGTGCCCACTAGTGCATGAGCTGCCTAGGGTGTGTCATTGCGCAAACACATGATAGTAGTGTTCACTTTAATTATAGGTACCCCTAGACCATCACCATTTGTACCTACTATAGATAAAGTCGCCACTCCTTTACATTCGTCAGCAACGTTTCAGTTCAAAGCACAAGAATATCTTGATATACAAAGACCGTCTTTTGTCTGGAAAAAAATGCAACATTCACAATCAATTGGACTTTCAGAAAATGCCATGATAAACATTTCTGAATCGGGATTACAGACAAATCTCACATTAAGCAATATAACACAGTTAGACTATGGAACGTATCTGCTCGTAGCAAATAACTCCATAGGTGTATACAAACAACATTTCCAACTTTACCCCGATGGTAAGTATAAATCAATTACACGCAGTTCATCTGTAAGAAACAATATTTCGATAAAATAAAAGTATGTCACATTGAACAAAAAAGTTTCTCATAACGACATTTTGAAGGGATTTGATGCAAGTGTACCTGATAAGTAGGTGATTGATGGAAATAACCGTCTCGAATTCAGCCATCTAAATAATATCTTTTACAAAGAGGAAATGCCGTTCAAACGAAGCATTTCAACTATTTTACGGACCAATTTCAAATGACGTATAATGATCACATATGTCCAGCTCTAAAAATTTCACGCATGATAAAAAACGCTGAGAAAAATGATTGCATATACTAGAAATGTGTGACGTAAATTAAGTAATTTTGATGACGATATGAATGATAAAGATCTTGTACATAAGATACAAACATGATAAATATTTTTAGACATACCGGAGACTCCACGAAATTTCGAGGTTGTCGTGACACAAGTGACAAATTCAACAGCTCTTGTTCACTGGATATCGGGTTTTCATGGCGGCCACCCTCAAACATTTGTTATAAAATTTAAAAGAAAGACTGAAGACAACTGGAATAATGTTACAGTCAAAGATACGGGCACTAGTTTAGAAAATGCAATCACGATAAAGGGACTGTCAAGTTCTACGTGGTATGAAATACAAATGTATGCGCAAAATACACTAGGAAGAACAAACACCACTGATCTTCTGCAGTTTCAAACCAAAGGTAGGTATATGCTTAAACTAATTAACTTTTATCTTAGTTATACTCTTTGATTAATTTAGCTTGTGTTAGAAGTATCACAATTAATGTGTTATTTAATATCGATAAAATCAAAATATCAAAATATTTTATATAGAGTACAGATATGAACGTTTTGAAATTAATTTTCTCTTTGTTTAGTAACATTATTATTCATTGATTCGTTCACATGTTTTAACAAATGCCGTGTCATGCCATTACCTAAACATTCTTGTTTTCTTTTTATTTAACCTTTTTTACCCTCTGTATTAATAAAACTCTTATAGGGAAAGCAACATTTTGAACGGGCATAAAATATTTTGTACATTTAAATCTATAATTTTCTGTTCTCATAATTTAACATAAAGTACGAACAATTCATTAAATACAGGTTAAACGGAAACATGATAAAGTTCAACAATGAAACTGATAGTTCACATCAAAACGTTTCTCTACATATATAGACTATTTATTATTTATGTTCTGTTATGCAGCTACTGCAACAGGAAAAACTAAAGCTTCATTCACTGGCATTGTGGCTGGCGGCATATCTGGTATAATCGTAGTCATTGCGGGGATTCTGTTTGGCTTGATGATATATAGAAAGAGGTACCAGTTATCTCTGTTTGAATAAGAATGATAACGATATTGCTCGAAATATTGACTTCATCCGCTTTACCTTTAGTAGCATGAATACAAAGCGGGAATCATCGACTATTTTAGGTACCAAATACCTAAGCATATATGTGACACAAATACCATGTCGTTATACGTTGATATATTGCATTTTAACTACCGTTTGTGATAAGTACTAAGTTAACTTGTTTTACAGAAATGGAAAACCTAACTAGAAGAATCCTTTGCTGATCTAAGCTCAAACTTACCAACTTTGCACGGTTGAACTATGTAAAATAATTTGTACTAGTACATGGGTTATTTAAATATAGGCAGATACTAACAACAATGACGTGAAAAATGTTTACGACTGTTTTAAGATTATAAAAAATCTAGTTCTCTCTCTTATTTCATAAATAAATACAATTCACACAAAATAATTTTATCTTCTGTGAATCAATTTTGTGTGCTTTGCACTTAGGTGTCTGATTTCGCTGCTATATTCACAGGGCAGGAAATGGACAAGATAAATACTTCTACGAAAATGTACGATTTACAGGTACAGCTTATTATTAATATTTGATTAAAATCTAAAGACACGTTAGTAGTCTTATGCATACTCAAGGGTGACTTTTTAGACGAGAATAAAAAATAGATATCTTTGTAGGCATTAGTCAATAAGCGGTCTGTTAGTTCATCTGTTTTTTTTAATACAAATGACCAGTTTGATGATGGTTAATCTAAACTCTGACTCCACTTTTTTGCCATACATGAATATTCATTTTCTGATTAATTAACTTGAGCAAGAAAGCACTTTGAGGAAATGCGTTTGTTGTTGTAACTATGTACGGTATTCTAATGAAAACGTTTTCCTTATGAATACTGTGTCTTCCTGATATGCGTTTTACACTTTCTGATCTATAAGGAAAAAGAGGAATGAGGAGCTCAGGTGATCAACATTTGACAAGCAGTGAAGCAACAGGACAAACTTTACAAGACGATATGAGAGCAGAATACTCAAATGCGACATGTACGATAGAAAACCTGAACGAGATAAAGATATCGGAGCTATTCTTTTACGTAACTGATAGAACTCAGAAGAGCTTTGAAATCGAATTCGCAGTGAGTCAAGTGTCCACTGCTTGCTTTCCTTTATTCATTCGTTCATGTACTTTCCTAAACTAAATGTTATAAGAGATTACTTAAGTGCCAGAAATAATTTGTGATAACCATTCTATACAAAATAAATTTAGGACCTGTATTTATGAAGTTTACTACTTCGACTGCTGGTGCCGTTCGGTGCGGGTTCGAATCCCACTGGGAACTTGATTATTTATAATTCACAACAGCGCTATTTGTGCAGTGTGGCGGCCATAGAAAGTCTCCCCGTACATATAGTCAGTTTTGGCATAAATTTAACGTCTGTCACCGGTGTAGTGTGAGGTAGACACTTATTCAGGTTATTTACATAACATTTTTGTGGGTTGTTGCGATATCCAAATTGTCTAAGGCGTTCTTACTTTGCTTTGCTAGTCGGTCGGTACCATTTAGTGAGGGTTCGAATCCATCTGGTAACTTGATTTTTTTTAAATTCACAACAGCGCTATTTGTGGCGTTCGTAAAAAGTTACACATATAGTCAGTGTTGGCATCTAACCTCTGTCACCGGTGTAGTGTGAGGTAGACACTTATATTCCAGTAATTTGCGCACCCGGCTTTAAGGTTGTTGACATATCCGTGTGGACTAATATGTTCTTATTTTGCATTGCTAAACGGTCCGTGCCGTTCGGCACGGGTTCGAATCCCACTGGAAACTTGACTTTTTTTTATAATTCACATCAGCGCTATTTATGCCGTGTGACGGCTGTAAAAATTCTCCACGTATATATAGTCAGTTTGGGCACACATTTAACGCCTGTCACCGGTGTTGTGTGAGGTAGACACTTAGATTCTGGTTATTTGCGCAATATTGTTTGTTGCGATAGCCGAGTGGTTGGTGCCGTTCTGTGCTGGTTTGAATCCAATTGGGTACTTGATTATTTAGATTTAATAATGCTAAGGTGGTCTGAAAATTGAAAGAGTCCTATATGCTTGAAGAAACTGTTAGGATTCTGCAAAAATGAAATTGTAACTAAACTTACCGTCAAAAGCACTTTCCGGAAATAAGACGTTGTCCACCATGACTTTTTTATAATCAAGAGGTCTTATTTCATTGTTTATTCACCAAATTTGTTACAATGATACGGACACTTGCAGTCGAAGTTGGAAGTTTTGAAAGCAATAGAATTTGGAGTGATTAAACATTCAATAGGTACATGTACATTTTATTCGATAAATTATATATATTTCACAGAAGTTACCTAAGGGACTCCAAAAGCTATACACAGATGCTACAAAGAGAGATGTAGCACTAAACAGATACAATAGACTTTATCCATGTGAGTAGAATAATTCAAATATATGACTGAAGAATATTGATACTTCCGTTTTAAACGGCAGTTGAAAAAAGAACAAAAAAATATATTTAATTTGATGAATTAAATCTCAAATTCTACAGAAAAAAATAGACACTTATGAGAGAAAACATATTAATGGTGTCATTTTTAACAGAATCTCTTATAGACCTAACATTTTATCAATTATGAAACGCTTCATCCCCTGTATCATTTCTGCTCTATCGAGACTCAAATTTGGTTATATTTTTTTTTCTTTTTAAATTACTTAGTTAATTTCTTTTAATAAATCGCCTCGAGATATTACTACGATAATGCGGTATCTGGCTGCAGAACAATGAACTGTTATATTTCAACCGGCTACCTGGTTGCTTGTGTTCATAATACAGGTGTTTTAGCTCACCTGAGCCGTAGGATCATGATGAGCAATAAGATTGATCAATGTCCGTCGTCCGTCGTCTGTCGTCAGTTCGCACTTAGTTTGTTAACACCATAGTGATCACATTTTTACCTCAATTTTCATAAAACTTGGTCAGGATGTTTGTCCGAGTAATTATAGTCATATTCTATTTGAGATGAAAAACTAGGTATCATGGTCCAAAAATAGAAAAATCTTGTTAACAATCTAGATACTACTTTTTCAGTCCAAATATCCTGAAAATTTGTCAGAAAGTTTGTTTTGATAATTAATATCTCATATTCGAATATGGGTCATCTGGGGTAAAAAACTAGGTCACAAAACCAAAATATGAAAGAACATTGTTAACTCTCTAGAGGTAACCTTTTCAGCTCAAATATCCTAAATAATTGTCAGAAAGATTGTTTTGATAACTTCTAGGCCAGGTTTGAATATGGGTCATCTGGGGTCAATTAACCAGGTCCGTTACAACTTTGTTAAAAGCAGGCATACTCAGGTGAGCGACATAGGGCAGTCAAGGCCCTCTTGTGTAATTTTTAACAAAGCAAGAAAGGGAAAAAAATTACAATTTAAAGTTTTGCTTGTAAGTCAATGATTATTTCTTTTTAAAGACACAAGGCTGAAATCAAAGTATTAAGTAAATGTTGCCAGATAACTAGCTGTTTATCAAAACATCTGGTTTGATAACTTTTCTCTTTAAAACTGAAAAAGATGTGTTAGGAAATGGAAAACAAAGTTAATTTAATGATGTAATGAAATTTCTTTTTCTGAATATTCATTAACATCTTGCATTTATAATCAATTATCTGTATACTCTACATAAATGAGTAAAACAAAATTGATTGCATTCTTATGACTACATTATTGGTAGATACAGTAATTTGGTATATAGTAAGGTACAAATATCTCATAGCCATAGTCTAGTTTTCGGAATTGCATTTTGATTGTGCAATGTAAATCTTGAATGATTTTTAAAAAAAAAACACGACTTGATTTGAAAGCTTTTTCCTCTGACTGAAGATGTTCACAAATTCATGCAAAGATACATGAAAATTACAATAACCCTAGTTCATGTTTTGGCCATTTCGAGTTCAATGCTTATCTACCAAGCTCTGGCTTTTGTTACAGTAGACGTAAGATTTCCTCTGTCTGCAAAATAAATTCTTATATTAATGTTAAAAATTCATTAAAAAACAATAACAACAAAAAACAACCTGAAACTGTGATAAAAGTTATTCCGTATATATTTTGTAGATGACCACTCAAGAGTTAAGATTTTGAATGATCCGAATTTCTACATAAATGCTTGTTATGTACATGTAAGTATGACGTTTTTGGCTATTATTTGGTTTTTTTTAAAAAGAAAATAATTTTATGGCAGAAAAGACAACGTATGTTTTTACGCATCTTTTGAAGATCTTGATCATTGTTTTACGTGCATTTTAAATCAAATATTTGCCTGTATATCAAAAGTTTGAAATACATAAAAGGTGTGTCGTTCTATACAAACACGTAGTAGTATAATATGGCTTTGTCTATTTTCAAGTCAATATATTCTATATGACCGAAATAAAAAAAAATCATTACAGGTGTATAATTTCATTTACAGGGACACGCTATCGAAAATGCATACATTGCATCATTAGGTAAGCCATAGATCAGACAGAATGTTTTAGGAATTAAGACCAGTATAAGAAACACAAGTTCAGTGACTGAACCTGCAGTGTGAGGGTTTGTTACGGTAAACCCTCAGTCATGTTTTCTTTTTTATTATTTTGAAAAAGTAATAGAGTTTGAGCAATCCGGTTTGAGTTAAGGTTCTGTTTGACCAGTTTGTGAACTCGGCTTGTCTTTTTTTCTTGGACAAATGTAAACGCCTTTTCACTCTGGTTCTGAAACTGTCAGCTGTTCTATAAAACCGTCTTTGTACGTTAGCCAAATGCAGGTATATAAGATGTTAAGCAAACAAAAATTTGACACAGAAGTAGAATTTAAAATTTTTACATTAGGTCCAACAATAAAAGTAACAGACGGCTTCAAAACTTTCTGGAAGATGGTTTGGTATGAAAATGTGGACACAATTGTGATGCTGACAAACCTCTTCGAGTCCTCGGTAAGATGCAAATAGTTTATACACTGTTTATACCTACGTCGAAAAACAGGATGTATTATTGGAACCCGCGTGCCGGGCGCCCGGCGTCTAGATACATTCTCCGGCCAATAATATTGTCGGGCTGTCCGACTTCAAACTTACTATGCAGCTTCCTTGCAATGAGTAGAAGTGCAGTGCATAAGAAAAATAACTCTACCTAGTCTCATTTATGAAATATCTGCATTTTTTTGTCCGGAGCTTAACTTTAAAACTGTTCAGTAAATTGATGTAAAACTTAAAAAATAAATAGATGGCAACGAGGAGAAATGCAGTCCCCTAGAAGCATAATTCTACCTTTTCCTTTTTTCTTTAATTTTATAATGACATTTTCCGGCGCATAACTTGAAGCCTATGAAGGGATTTGCCTCGAAACTTTGAAAAAAAAATATAAGAAACTGAAAAAGCGTTGTGAAAGAAATAAAACTCTACCTGATCCCATTTTTTAATTATATCCCCATTTAAACACATTTGTCCGGAGCATTTCTTTAAAAAATATCTAGTAAATTGATGTGAAACTTGACAAAGATAGATGGCGTATTTTTAGTAAAAAAGCTTTTGGATATCATCTTTCGTAATATTGCACGGCTTTTGTTTCATTAATCTTACCAATGTCAGCTATTTGCAATAACAAGGGCATCGCATAACGAATTCAATTTACGCCCATCAGCCTGTTGTTAAATCTTATATGTTTTAACAAGTAACTTGTAAACTGGAAGTAAATCTCTTAAAAGTGGAAATGGTAATGTCAGGACAAGCGAAAGAATATTAATAAATTGAAAAATAATAAAAACGAAATCTTCTTTCTAGTTGATATTTTCATCTTACCAAGCATACACTTTGTAAAAGATATTTTTATTAGCAACGTTTTGTATGACTATCTCGATTATAACGTAACACTGATTGTGAGACTGCAAAAACGACATATTCAGTAACATGTTTCTTTTCCGTACACTTTATGTTACAGGGGATGAAGTGTGAACAATATTGGCCAAGAATAAAATGTGAAATGCAGTATGGCGAAATACGTGTGACTTTCAAAAAGATGGACGAATTTGCAGAGTACACCGCTCGATACTTCACCATAGCAAATGTAAGTGAATACGCTCAGTACGTACAATTTGTCAGGCTGCTTGGATCAAAAGCCTCATACCTTTATAAAACGTTTTTCGTTCCACTAATGTATGCGACTATTTGTGATTTTTCCTTTACCTTTAGTTGACAATATGATCGAGCTGACTTATTCTAAGAACTTTATAACCTTAAATGTTTATGAAATGCTACTTTATTCATATCGTATATTCTTAATTTGTCTATTTCTAATCACTCAAAGAGACCATTTTTGTTTTAAAGATATGAAGCTAGCATGGCCTCCATCTCAGGCTAATACGTAGTTTTTCGTTATCAACATTTAATCTGCGGGCAATTAAGAGGTCCTGTTTTAAGCTGACCTGTACGAATCTTGTTCAGAAGGTTTGCCTTGTTGATTTGTAAGACGAGGTAATACTAGGTCATGTGGAGTCATTGTTCATGTGATCAGCACTGATCAGATGACTTTTTTGAGCACGATAGAGGTAAAAAATTTGACTTGTACTTTATAGACGAATGCTCCACTTTGCTATTTTCAACGAACGTCGAGGATTTTAAATGGTGACTAGACGACCATTAAAACAATGAAAACTTTTGGAAAATTAGGAGTGTTTAAACAATTTATTCAATTTAAAAAAAAAACCTAGCGAATACTTAAATAGGCAACAATTTCATGCAACCGTGTCCGAATACATGTCTTGATCATTTTAGTGTGATGATTAAATCTAGGTTACATGAAATATAAATTTCAGCCAACTAACTTTAGTGAAAATTTGTAGTCTTAAGTCGACCATAAATTTCTATTGCGAACACTTGTACTCAGTGTTGAGCAAATGTAAACCAACTAGACCTCTGCGTTCAGCTTTTTGAGAATTATCTTTTAATATAATAATGTATAGATATGAAGTTAAAAACTAGCCAGTGTGACGCCTGCTACAAAGTAGCTGCGACAGATATGGATCACTTCTCCGTCGTCTGTCCGTCTGTCCGTCCGTCACAAAATTTGTCCGGACTACTCAAAAAACTACTGGTGCAATTTCATCCAAACCCTACAGGAATCATCGGTGTTTTCCAGTTCAATGATTTTTGTCAGAGTAGTGGCCCTTTAATGATTTTTTGTTATTTTTAAAGTTTGTCCGGACTACTTCTCTTATACTACTAAAGCAATTTGAATGAAATGTTATAAATGCTATAAAGTAGCCGTAATATATAGGGATCACTTCTCCATCGTCTGTCTGTCCGTTCGTCACAAAACTTGTCCGGACTACTCCTCAAAAACTGCTGGTGCAATTTTATCCAAACTTTACAGGAATTATCAGTACCAAGTCTTATTGTGCATATCTTCGGCATTTTCCAGTTTAATGATTTTTGTCAGAGTTATGGCCCTTTAATTATTTTTTTTAAAGTTTGTCCGGACTATTTCTCTTATACAACTAAAGCAATTTGAATGAAATGTTACAAGATCGATTGATACCTCAAGTGCTGGCGCATATTTAACGGGTTTTTTGGTTGAATGATTTTTGGTTGAGTTATGGCCCTTAAATAAAAAATAGGCGTTTGGCCCGTTAATGATTTTTGTGTCGCCTGCTACAAAGCAGCTGCGACATGCTACAAAGTAGCAGTGACATATAGAGATCACTTCTCCATCATCTGTCTGTCCGTTCGTCACAAAACTTGTTCGGACTACTCCTCAAAAACTACTAGTGCAATTTCATCCAAGCTTTACAGGAATGATCAGTACTAAGTCTAATTGTGCATATCTTCGGCAATTTCCAGTTTAATGATTTTGTCAGAGTAGTGGCCCTTTAATGATTTTTTATTTTGAAAAAATACTTGAAATAGTGTAAATCCACATAACAACCACTGTGTATCCATGTCTTCTCTGTTTATGCAGAGCCTAATACAAAGCTGAAAACCATTACAAAAAGACATAAGTTCTGCACTGGAAGGTATTACTGGGTTGGTCGTTGTGATGGGTGATTTCAACTGTGGAGGACAGAGGAAAAAGCAATTAGAAACACACATGGAAACATATGGGCTGCAGCAAAAAAATCACATACCTACAACAAACAACAACAACACATTGGATCTGGTCTTTACTAATATACAAGAAACCAATTTCGGCATAGTTTAAACATACCTCAGCTACCATAAAACTGTGTTTCTAATTGTGCCCACCCATGGAACATAATGCTATTCTCCAAAAGTACAATGTTCAGCATCATCAGTTGGGTAATTCTTACTTTCTCCACATTACAGAAAACACTCAAACATCCATACAATCAATTTACATTTCCAACAAACTGTCCAATCACCCCTCAATACAACAGCTTAATTGGCTATCATCAGGCGACACATGTGATCACTGATCACTCTTGTTTTTTGATAGTTATTAGTTTAAAATATTACACTACATTATTCTTTAGTAATAATTTGCTTTTCTGGATGATATTTTTATTAAGAATTTATTTATTCCTTTGATGTTTTTTTAAAGGTGATTCTTATAATTTAGGCCTTAAAGAAGCGAAGAGTTACTCAGCTCCAATATACGGCTTGGCCGGACAAGACAGTACCAGAGAATGTTTATAGTCTTCTAGACTTCAGACAAACGTTGAAAACTACACCTTCAACCAAAAAGGGCCCTGTTGTTGTCCATTGCAGGTTATCATATTGTATTATATATTTGTCAAAGTCATATAGTCTGTTCACAGCAGTTAATAATATTTTTTAAGAAAACCTTCTCCTCACACGGAGATCGAAGTTTCGAGTCCCGTCAGGGGCTTGTTCTGATGCGGCAGGTTGGTGAGTCATCATCTAGTTAAAGAAAAAAGCTAAAAGCTAAACCTCTAGTTGAAATATGATTAAACTTTGCAGGAATGCAAAATATTCCTGTCTGAAACCACAAAGCCTAGAGTTTTAAATTTGGCATGAAGTGGCTTCTACCAAGTTTGTTCATATTATGTCCCTAGGGTCACCTTTGGCCCCAACTGAAGTGTCACTTGTTTTGTTTTTTATATAAAAATATAGAGGTAAAAATCTTTAAAAATCTTCTTGTCTAACATATAATGTGTTATACTCATGACCCTCTTGTTTAAATATCAACCGTAAGGGCCCATTAACACTAATGTAACTTACAAATTGTGGCATTTGAATTTACCTCTGGTATCTGTCTATTTATGAAGATAAGGCATTTTTCTCTAGAAGACACTAGACACATATTAAACATACAACTGTATTTGTACCTTTAGCATTTATTGTTTTTCGTTTAAAAGATGCTGACAATTTATCAATTTCAGTTCAATAAAATCGTATTACCGTTTTAAATTAAGATTAATAAGTTAATAGCTTTCATGCATATTTTTATGCTACTCGTATGTAGTCTCTACTGACAAATCCTTGATGTTGAAAAGCATGTGTCTGATGAGAATAAAAAAGGTAATCAAACAGTGACGCAATGTCACAGTCAAACTAAATAAGAGTTCCCATTTGCGTTCAAAATGTGTTCAAATTGGAATCTAACTTTAATGGAGGTAAAACAGATTTAACACATGGAAACATTGAAGAAACGGTTAACCTTTTGACAATCATTATATACCTATGCAAAATGTATGTCGTAAACTATTGCTTAAATTATCAAATACTTATTTACCTTAAGGACCTGAAAGGGAGTTAAAGAAATTAAACGTAGTACGTTTACTAGAAGAATGCCGATTTAACTGTTTTAATTGTTTTGCCTAGCACCAAACTCTATTTGATTTGCCTACATATTTCAAAGTCTTGTAATAAAACATCCTGTTTAATTTTTCTAGTCAAAGAGACTTTTCTATATTACAGTAATGGCACTGGACGAACAGGAACATTTATAGCACTTGACATTCAGATAGAACAGGGACAAAACAAAGGTTCTATCAATGTATTCGAGTGCGTTAAGTCTTTACGAGAACAAAGGGTGAATATGGTTCAAACGCCGGTGAGCTGAAGTTTTATTATTCTGGGGGACTCATTGAAAATGTAAAGCCGCTTTCAGTTACTGATTGAATCGGAAATTTACTTCACAAAATGTTTATCTGTTGTCAGTTGTAACTTCAACAGGAAAAAATACACAGAACTTCACAACATTAGTAACTAGCATGTTACTTCTGTGTTACTTAGCTGAAAATACCAGACTTATTTATGCATGGAGCGTAAACAATCTGAGTTCGTGCATATCCTGAAATAAGTGAACAACGGTCATTAAATTGTTCAGGTTTATTTTATAGATATTCCGACCGTCATGTTTATTGTGCACGTGCGGTAGAGCACACCGTCTTTCCTTGCCGTTATGATCATACAAACAATTACGAAACATCTAGTATAAGACAAATTGATCTATAGTGTCATACTTACAAATAAAACCATTTTATACAGAACAATTTGATACATAATAGAATAGTCAACTTGTGTACTTTCATTTCAACAAATCGTATTAACTATTAAGTGGAATAAAATATATTTAAATCAATGCATATGAGTAAAAATAAGATATGTTTTGTCGTATTTACTGTCACTCATGAAAATAAAATTTGTTACAATCTGGTGTCTTGCGACAGAGTAGAAACGGGTCTCCTGTGGACTGTTTAAAAGTGAAAATTTTATGAAACACAATTGTCCTTGATGTTTCAGTCATATAAGTACATATAGCAACCAAAATTTAAAAAAAAAATTGATTCAAAATGCCATTCTTAAAACAAGAGTCGCCTTTCAGTTGCTGAAAATCACAAAAAGTCACTTCTTTACAGGAGCAGTACATTTACATCTACAAAGCGTTAGTTTATAGTCTTTACTTTGACTGTGAGATGATACCTGTAGAAAAGTTTCAAGAATATGTGAATTCTGCAAATAATAAATTGTACACTAGACAATACAATGTAAGTAATTTTAGAATGTTTATTTGTTTCAGACAATACTCCTAAAATGGGTTCCGTGTTTCGATTCGGGTAATTTCTCTCTGTATCAAAACTTAATGTCCTATTATATAGGATCTGACTTAGCCATTCATATAAACATTTTTTAGAAGAGTTTAGCAAAAATATTACCAAGCGAGCCTCTGAAAGTGTCGAATAACAGTTCTTATGAAATTAAACGAGTGCCGGATTCTTTTTATTGCATATCCAAAACAAGGATAAACTTATTTGTGTTCATTTTAACAGCAAAATACTTAGAATACGTTTGCCAGGAAAATAGTTCCAGAATATTTTGGAGAGGAAAGAACAAACTTGTTACAATGCCTTTATTTCATATTTGATTTCATTTATATACAATGTTTATACATTTTCCGGGAAAGATACGTCATCTTCTTTTGAAAATATTGCACGAGACATACGTTACATTGAATGGATCTCTTTATCTTATGACAGACGGACAGTACATTGTGATTTACTGAACAATTCCAACCAGCTTTACGCTACGGACATTCACATCGGACACACTATGAGTTTATTTATTACGTTCAAAAATTTAATCTGCTTTAACCCATTTATGCCCAATGGAGTATGCCATCCTTGTTAGTTGAACAAGTCCATTTTCAATTAAGGGTTTCTGGTAGTAGTTTTCAATTTCATTCTATTTAGCAAAGAAAGGCCTTTATGCAAACAATGTAGACCCTGATTATATGCCGCAAATTGCGGCGTCTGATCAGTGTCTTCTCTCTTTACCTGTGCCTTATTTGTTTTTACCTTCGTGAAAACAATTTTTCAAGCCGATCTTGAATGTTCATTTATGATATGATTATGTTTGATAAGAAAGGATTTTTACGCTATATTTATACTTTAGTTACGCAATTAAGATATTAGAAATCTAATACCCTACCTGCATTCTGAAGAGTATTCAATTCCAATAATTTTGTAGGATTGAGACATTTTAACTGAAGGACCTGGGTTCAAACACCACTAAAGCCATTTTATGCCCCCGAAGGAGGCATATAGTTTTTAAATGTCCGTCAGTCAGACCGAAAATTTTAACATTGGCTATAACTTCCTTTTTAGTTAGTGGATTTACTTCATACTTGGACACAACACCCCTTTGGACAAGACTTTCCCACTGACCTATATCAATTTTACCTTGACTCCTGAATGACCCTTTTCTTGAAGATCCAATTGTCCAAAAACTTTAACATTGGCCATAACTTTCTTATTAGAAAGTCGATTTACTTCATACTTGAACACAACACCCCTGTGGACCAGACCTTCCCACTGACCTATATTTATTTGACCTTGACTCTTGAATGACTGGTCCACAGCCTAAAGTCAAAGCACCACTTCGGGGGCATTGTCATCTGTCAGTGACAGTTCTTGTTTCTCTAGTTTTTGGCAGTTTTTATATTGTTTTGGTTTTACAACGAAGACTTTAACACAATTTTAATTCCGTTTCTTTCTGTGATTTCAGTTATTTGTTTTACCAAAGCTAGACGGTAAAATATTTGATATTTTGCCTATTCCTTCAGAGTAGTACCTAAATAAAAAAAAACATATAGCTAATTTGAAGCCCCGGAGATTTATGTTGAAGTTTACGTTGATAGCAGCCCCTCAAAATGAAGTGGATGGGGTGAAAAAGTGACATGTGTATAATCATATTTCGTTTTTCTCACTCTAGGTTTTTCTTTTTGTTTTCTTTTTTTCAGCAGGCAGTAGGTCTTTATATTGTGAATGATTGCACACCAAATAACAGTTGATTTTATGGTCAGACTTAAAAAAAAAAACAACAAAAAAAACATTGTGTTTCACTATACCTTATAAAACCGTGTTAAGTCGGTGAGTTTTGAAAGAATATTAGTCATTTTTTGAAACTCCCGTGATAGCATATTTCAGTTAGGGCTGACAAAATGTTTATTTAATTCTAATACCTTGAACATGAACATAGATTCATAACAAATTGAATCTAAAGAAAAGTAATGTTATATCCTTCTACTTTGTTTCTGTATTAAGCCTAAGTAATTCTTCCTTTTGAACGTTTAATCTGTAGGAACTTAGTCAAACTGTAGAAATTAGCGAGGAGGAAGAAACACAGGCATGTGCTGGATATAAACAGGGTGCAGGCAACATTTGTCAGGGTAACTAAAACGTTGATTAATTGTAGCTATTTCTATTTCATGTTAATAAACAATAAAAGTAAAGCAAAAAAGAGTTCTGCGAATACGAGATTATTTCCTTGCAACCGCATCGGACTCTCTGGCATTTTACGAACATCCCTGCAGTAATATGAGTCACTCAAATCTGATTTTTTTTATGAGTAATACAAAGTAAAATAAGACACTAACACGATCTATGATTAAAGTGATATTTTTATTTAACAATTTTGTTTGCATTTTTCCAACACTTGTATTATTATTACTTCTTGTATGTAAGCAGTTAACATAATAGAACAGTCGCTGCTTGCTTTCAGAAAATCAACACCGAGTACATCTGTACATGAACAGAGACAAGGAAGCCTCGGATTACATTGATACTGTTTCTGTTAATGTATGATTTACCATTTCAGTTATATCTATTGAATCTTTAAGAACGTTAGAAGCTAGATATTGCAAAGTAATTGACTGTCAACGATTTATTTGCTGATTGCATGTTTTTTTCTTTTTCTTTTTCTTTTTCTTTTTGCTGGTTCAGACCACATGTTTTCGAATCATATTTTAAATCATCAAGGTGAAATAATTTTAACAGAAATTACCGTCATCTGAAAAAATCTAAAATTATGTACGATTGGTGACTTTTGCGACACTCGTTCAGAAAGAGTAACCATTTTCTCAATCATATAGTATGCATTTCAGAGTTTTAAGAAGAAGAATCATTTCATTGTAGCAGAGTCTCCGATGCCTGAAACTGTTTCAGACTTTGTGGGCATGATATACCAGGAGAATTGCGGCTGTGTTGTCACGATGGAATATTTCAATGAGCAAAATATGGTAAGGCGGGCCCAAGAACAGCTGATTGTTTTATTATACAGGAATATGCTTATTAAATGTAGCTATATGGTTTTTCTTCTTTCGTTTTGTCAAAACTACAACTGAATTAAGAGGGCATTGTTAAATCACATGCAAACATTTGTGCTCGTAACAATGAATCAGTTTGAATAAAAGAAACTCACCGAACCCTAGTGCATATTTTTGTCAGCTTGACATAACCCTATTACGTACCTGAGATAACGATAAGTTTTTTTTTGGTAATTTCTAACCTATACGCATTTGACAAAAATATTTTCACGATAATTGTTCTAGCTCATATAGAAGTTTTATAAAAGTACCTTTATTGTAACTAAAATCAGCAAGTATTCTTTTTCTCGAAAATCATGAAACATGCACTTACAACTTTATAATACTAGAGTGTCGAATTAATCTATAGCTATGATGCACGTTTCGATCACAATGATAATTATGTCACATGATACTAAAAAGTGAGTGTGTGATACTGAAAATAATTAATTTAGTAAAACATCATAAACAGTTGTTTCCCTGGCACACAAATATTTATCCGATAATAAAGGAACATTTTAGTTATGTTGATAAAAACATAAGCAGAAATTTCAAGTCATTTACATAATGAAGAGTCAGTTTGCAATCTTGGGTTATAGATGTTTTCAGTACAAATTACTACAAACCTTGCAATGATATATAATTATTTGTATTTTTAGGCTCTCGGGCAATATCTCCCAACTGTAGGAGAGACATTGAGGTTTGGTGATTTCCAAGTGACTTGCACAGCAATGGAAACGAAAGCACAATATTTGATTAGAGAAATGACGATTAGATATATTGGACAGGTGAATTTATTGCGATATGTCAAAACTGTATCATGTCAAATTAATTAATTTTACGGTCTAGTGCATAACTTCCTACAATGGTATAAAGGCAATCTCTGACAACTGTGTCAGGGAATCGATTCTTTGGCTCAATGGTTAAAGTGTTGGTCTTCGATGCGGTAAGATCGGAGTTCGAAGCCCGCTCTTGGTGGTGAATTCTAAGATGTATTGCATCTTTCTATACGGACTTTCTTGCTCGTAAGAATAAGAATATGGCATTCTTACACTATTGTCATGAAACTACAGTTGTACGTAATTTATTGCGCCTGGATAATTATTAAAACTTGCATATTTCCATTATAACACGCCGTTTATGAATCACCTATAGTAATGATTTCGCATGCGAACTTATTATTAAATTTGTCAGAAAGTATTTTATTGAATTTTTGTAACATGAGTGTTTACAGGAGTACACATAATCTTTCTTTCTTAATAAATATGCCGTTTTATAGCATCAATGTGTTGGCGAAAAGGTGACTTACCATTTCCAGTACAGTAAATTGGTGCCAGAAAGCAATGTTCCTTCTAATCCGACAGAGTTTGTGCAGTTTATAAAAGATGTGGAGAGCTATGCCAATCAGCACAGTGAGGAAAATTCCCATGTGCTCGTACACTGCACGTAAGTTGACTGAGCCACTTTTAGATGGGATACTTTTATGGAATGAAGTAGAAAGTCATATTAAATATTTTTTTGACATTTTTAGTATACTCCTGCAAAATACTTACTGTTTAAATAAAAGATTCAGCATCTTATTATCTACTAAGATACTATCTGTAAGGCATTGATTACCATATTCCTAACATTTCTTTAACTTACAAGCATTTGTGTCATCTTTTTCACAACGTTTTACAATCTGTACTTGGGCGAAGTTATTGATTTGATAGTATGAGGATTCTTCAAAGTAGCACTTCAGTTCTCAGTATGAAAACAAATGAAAGAGCTAGATATGCAATTAAAACTATAGGGGTAGGAAGGTTAAATATATTTCAATATTTGATTTAAATTTTAGTTCAAGGTATATTGTATGCCAAGACAGACAGAACTACATTTAGAATATGAAAAAAGATCTTGAGAGGCTGTGTCCCTATCCTCCTAGGAGAACTATCTACTATAATGTAAACTTAGCTAACTACGCCTCTGTTAGGTTAATGTATTGAGAAACATGTTAGATATCTAATGTTACAGAAAACCAAATGAGAGCAGTGCATTGTATTGCATAGTCTCGATATTAATGGAAAAGATACGATACGAAAGACAAGTGAGCATTCTGAACACAGTAAGACATTTTAGGAGCCGAAGAAAGACTGCAATAACCAGCATGGTAACTGAACATTGTTTTTTTGCTTTTTGTTAACAAAATATATATATATATATATATATATATATATATATATATATATATATATATATATATATATCATAAAAGCCGGCTGATTGATTTGATTTAGTTATAATTAAAAGTAGATATTGGAATAAGTATCGAATAATATCAGCAATAGTTAAGTTATACTGTGATACACAGTAACTGAAAGTGTATGCTTGCTGCAGTGGCCTTTATTACAGAATGCTGATGTTTCTATATAATATATATATGTAGTCGTGTCCGTCTTCTTAAATTGAATATAAAGATCTAACTGTTTAAAAGGTTATAATCTATATATTAGCACTCTTGTTTTGTTCTTGTATATACTATCTCGAGTTGAATTCAAAATACAGAGAGTAGAGAAAGAAGGACAACACATATGTTACTCCAGCGTGTCTGGTATTTCGCCTTGATAGAAAACTTCTCTTTGTTTTCAGAAACAGCTAAAGTTTTGCTACATGGCAACTAGTGCATGTATCAGTATGCACGAGTCGAGTTATTGAAGTGATTTCATCTGTATACTTTACACTTGAACTGTTGATTCAGAGTTGAAGGTCTGGTCTCCATACCAGTATGAATACAAAGACACGCCAAGCGAAATAACGTTTGAAAGTTAAAAACATGCCCGTAATGTTGTAAATATTGTTAAACTGACTTAAACCACACAATTGGTGGGGACATTAATGCAGCTTTAATGTCCATGTGTATATATATATATATATATATAGTATATATCTTAAATGAGATTCATTTTCTTGTAACTTGGCTGTTTTTATTTGCGTTTAACCGTTGCCTTTTACATCTTACTCAGCATTTCTTTCAGGTATAACTTGTCTACTTTTTTTCTTAACCTATTAGTTGTGCAAACAGTTAATATTTTCAGCTGTACATTAAAGATAGTTCATACTTGAAATATTATGCCATGCACAATAGTGAGTACGTTTAAACTCGGCCAATGTGAATACCTTGTTCTCTGAATAACTTCATAGGTTCTGGTATAACATAGAATCAGTCTAACTGTACAGTAGCTATGCTTAAGATTTGTTTCTTACATGAAGGATGTACAATGTTACAAGTAGATATTTGCACCAGTTTTGATTTATGTATCATCCGCATTATTTTTTTCTGCGTGATGAATTTTACTTGATAAGTGTTATTTTGGTACTTTAATAAGGTTTAGGCTTTCATGTATATAATAAAAGTGTTTAACATAATTTACCTAGTCTCTTTTTTCAATCTTTACGAGAAAAGGTAAAACTGAAGCATGGTTTTTCTTGAATGTAACTTAACAAAGCCTAGCAGATAAAAGAGTCACACATTTTATCTCTGTGATAATAAACTTAGGCACACACACTGACATCCATGGTTAACCAAATTCATAGACGGGTACTACTTAGCGTTGTTAAGCTAAATACTTAGAAAAAAACAGTAATAATATTATCAATAATTTTAATTAATAATACTTGCTATAATTATAATAACAGTTCTTTTATATTAAAAACATTGTTTCAAACATTTTAAACACATAAAACAAATACTGTTTATATAGTCAAACCTTTTTCTCAATTTACAGGTTTTAAACAAGAACTGTTACTGTAAGATGACAATGCCTCCGAAGTGCTGCTTTGACTTTGGGTTGAGGACCAGTCATTTAAGGGTCAAGGTCAAATAAATATAGGTCAGTGGTAAGGTCTTCTCCACAGGGGTGTTGTGTCCAAGTATTAAGTTAATCTAATAAGGAGCTTATGGGTTATATTAAAGTTTTCAAACAATTGGATCTTGAAGGTGACGGTCATTCAGAAGTCAAGGTCAAATGAATATATGTCAGTGGGGAAGTCTTGTCCAAGAGGGTGTTGTGTGCAAGTATGAAGTAAATCCACTAACTAATAAAAATGTTATGGCTAATTTTCAAGATTTTGGACAATTGGATCTTGAAGGTGAAGGTCATTCAGGGTTCAAGGACTGGATAATTCCAGGGACAATTGTTTTCCAACTTTAACCGAGGGTCACTAGAAGACGCTACATTTCAAATCTTGAAGCTTACTGATTGGTTTTATATCTTTCCGTTCAGTTACCATAGCAACCACAGTAGTGCATGTAACTGAATTCTTTCAACGTTTGATAGAAGCAAGGAACATTTCTGTGAAGTTTTGTCAATTTCTTTTCAGCAATTTAAGAGCAGATATTGTTTAAAGAAAAAAATGACGACAGTCAACGGAGAAACCACCAACCGCAATTGCTCTCCTTTCAGTACCTTTAATGCTCAGGTGAGCTCAAAGGACATGTGTCATTTAACGGATTTACCATCAAAATAAACAAAAAGGCTATGATGACCCTAAGGTGATCATCTGAGTTCATCTGCTAAAAGAGAACCACTTCAAGCAATTTTTCAAACCAATTTCTAAAATATCAGACCTATAGCTTCTTACAACTTTTTAAAGAGTGTCTTTATTAAAATAAACAGGTTTATTGCAACATATCTGACCTTGTAGTTTCAAATAAGAAAGTATTAAAGTTTTTTCTCTACATAAAATGTGACTTCTCAGACAGGGTCTATATGCTAAAATGCAACTTGATTCCCCAGGGACATAATTTGAACAACTTTGACAGGTGTTCACTAGATAATGCTACACAACAAAAGTTCAAAATTCTCAGCCTTTGGCTTTTTGAAAAGAAGATTTTTAAAAAAGTTTGCCTACAAAAGTCTACGTAAAATATCTTATACCCCGAGCAGAGCCAGAAATGACCTAAGGGGCTCATCTGAAAAACTTTGGTAGGGGTTTAAGCATAAATTTCCCTGACATGTTCCATCAACTTTAATTTAGTAGTTTAGGAAAATAAACTGCAGAGAGTAAAAAGGTGTGAAAGACTGATACACGGCAAACACAGAGCAATCAAAGAACCCACAACACTAACCACATTAAACTAACTAAACATAGTGCATAATATGAAGAATATTCAGAGAGATCCACCAGCAATGCTTTAAGCCAGATTTCAAGTCTCACTGCTTCTGATAACAGTCTGCTCAGGACAGCTAAAACAATCCTGAAAACAAATATATAATGTCAAAGTACATACTTTTAAAAAACATTAATTTGAAATGCATCATATATTATGACTTTTCTTGTGAATATAATACATACTGACTAATGAGGGCAAAAGACCAAAATATTCATTATCGATTGTATACATAAATAACTGCCTAAACTGTTTTGTACCACGATTTTCCGTAAAATTTCATTTGCAGTGCTGAGCTTTATTGGTGTATAATTCAAGTTCAACAATCATAGTCAAGAATCGACGCAACACTATTGTGTTGATGGTTGGGGTTAAAAGAAATGTAAAATGAACTGAACAAAGAAACTGTGTTTTTCACCCACGACGTTGCTGACAGACTCTGTTTCAATTATTGAATCTGCTTATCACTAAATGAATACTTAAGAAATATAACATCAAATTGATATGATATGACAACATTTAAAGATGAAACAACAACTGATATATCATTGCAACTTACTTATGCATGTAAAAGAGAACATATCCAATATTGCTTAATAAAGTTTTAACAAAATGTCATCAATATGGTACAACAATTAAAACAACAAATCTATTACCTTTGAATCTAAGGTAATAATATATTAATATGTTAAGCAACAAACACAATTTTAAATTACAGCAATAATGTAAAAATAATACAACTAATAAAATGTATCATTAAATGAACATGATAAAACAATTAAATATAAAACAACAATCATAATGCGTCATCATTGCAACTTACTTGCAAGTTCAAATCTTATATTGCTTAATAGTGAAAGTCTGTCCCCTTTAATTTTGAAACCTCACTGGTGTCATTTTATTGCATGCATATTCATTAAAAGGACATCTTTCATATCAATGCAGTAATATCTACAGGCTATTTTTCAATTTCTGTTTTCATCTCATAGTTTTGTCAAACATCATTTTTTTTCATTTTCTCCGTAAAGTGTTATGCAACTGACATGATTTCACCTACCGAATATGACACTTTTCAAGTAATAAGAGGGCAATGGTCAGTCTGATCTACAGCATATATCACTACACAATGTATACCTTTGTATTCAAGTTAAAACCTACTATAACTCATATGCACATTTATCAATCTTGGTTATAATTACTAAAAGTGAATATCATTGCTGCTTAAAAAAAATTCTATATATATTTTCTTTCTTCTTTTTTTGATACTTTTTTTGATAATTATTGTCCATTTATAAAGTGTTGCATTAGTTTTACAATTTTGAAGATACAAAATGTATAACACATCCCCCCCCCCAAAAAAAAATATTGACCTGCAGGTTTGTTACAGACTTCTAAAAGAGAATATCTTTAATAACATCCCTTTAATTTCTGCTTTTTTCTACTGAGTAGTCAAGACTACAACAGATTGCACTGCACACCATTTTCTTTGTCTAATATAAATTTACATGATATGAATTTTCATTTCAATAACCATATGTGCCTCTCATTGCTGCATTCCCTGAATATTTTATTGCCAGCTTCTGTACATTCATTAAATGGTAAATTTGTATATAATTTTAAAGATATATATTAAATTTTTACCCCCCCCCCCCCACCCCATAAAAATCAACAGGGCCAATATTGCCCTTTTATCGTTCACCTGAAAACAACTGCAACTTCTTTCTTCATATACCAAATATCTAAAATCCAGCCCTTGTGGTTTCTGACAAGCAGATTTTTAAGTTTTCCCTTTATAAATCTATGTAAAATCAACTGAACCCTGAGGTGGGGTCAGTTTTGACCTACGTCAGTCCATATAAAACCAAGTGATCCCTGGGTTGAGGCCAATTTTGAATTTTTAGTCTTAGTGGCCTTGACCCTAATGACCTAAAATCTAACCCATGAGCAGATACATACCAAATATCTAAGATATTTGTCAATAAATGAGGGTTCAAGCAAGTGGTTTGTAAGATTATCCAAGCTGCGAAACCATGAAGACAAGGTCAAAATAAGCCTTTTCTTGAGCGATACCTCTGAAACATAAGGGGATCAGGTCGGTTCAGGAAAAGAAAGGAGATCTTTTGAATAAATTTTTTGTGAAAGTTTGGCTGAAGATGAATCAGTTGCAAGTAAAACACTATGACCTAAGGTAGATTTTTTTAACTTCTGTGACCTTTATCTTGACCCAATTAACCTCAAACCCCATCCAGTGCTTGCGGTCCATGCATGGTATGAAATCAAAGATAACAGTCAAATAATAAAGGCTTCATAGCAAAACAAAGAAGTATAAGCCTATGTAAAATAATAAGGCACATGGGGTCAATTTTGACCTTAGGGCCATGATTTGAAAAAAAATTGGTAGAGGTCCATATTACATTACTACAGACCAAATATCTTAGCTCTAGGCCGTGTGGTTACAGACAAGAAGATTTTTTAAGTTTTTCCTATATAAGCCTATGTAAAATGATGTGGCTCCTGGGGCGGGGTCAATTTTGACCCTAAGGCCATGATTTGAACAAAATAAGTAGAGGTGCTTTAGGCAATACTACATACCAAATATCTTACCTCTAGGCCTTGTGGTTTCAGACAAGAAGATTTTAGAAGTATTCCCTTTATAAGCTTATATAAAATCATGTGGTCCCTGGGGCGGGGTCAATTTTGAACCTGGGACTATGATTTTAACAAACATGGTAGAAGACTACTAGACAATGCTACGTACCAAATATCTCAGCTCTAGGCCTTGCGGTTTCAGAGAAGAAGATTTTTTGGAATTTTCACTTTTTAAATATATTTTTAGCTCCTCTGGCCGAGATCTGCAATGGACCAGAACTATTTGAAGAACTTTGATATAGCTTCATGCAAGGAACATTCCTGGCAAATTCGATCAAATTTGGCCTGCTGGTTCCAGAGGAGATGTTTTTTGAAACAACTGATGACGACGGACGCCGGACAATCACTGATCCTTAAAGCTCTCATGAGCTCTTTGTGCTCAGGTAAGCGAAAAAAAAATTCCACCTGCAAAAATGTTAAATTTTCTCAAGAGATAATAATTCTTTTTCAATTTTGGAATTCTAAAGCGTTAGCCTTTAGTTGTTTTAATTTTTTGACATTTAAGTTTCAGTTTATATAGAGGGTCACACAAGGAATGTTTGTGCCAAATTATTTATAAAACAAGCCAGAAGTTTCAATGAAGAAGAAGACTTTTAAAGTGTTTTATTTAGGAAATAAGACAAAATAAACAAGTGACACCCATTATTTTTGACCCTAAGGACATGAATTAAACAATCGTGCTAGAGCTTCACTAGCAGTGCTTACTGCAAAATATTAGAACTTTTTAGGGCCTTGTGGTTTCAGACAAGAAGAGTTTTAATGTCCTTTTTATATATATTTCTATAAGTAAGTATTCCCTATATAAGCCTACGTAAAATCAAATGACTCCGGTAAAGAACCTCAGGATTATTCTCAATACAAAATGTCTTAGCCCATGGGTTTTTGGTTTTGGACAAGAAGATTTCTTTAAGATTAAATATTTTACACAAATAGTAAAACCCAAGGGCAGGGCCAATTCTTATTCAAGTGACATATTTTGAACAAACTTGGAAGAAGTCCAGTAGACAATGCAGCATTTCAAATATCTAAGCTCTAGGGCATGTGGTTTCAGACGAGAAGATCGTTTTACATCTTTCTTATATGAACCTATACAAAATCAAATGATCCCAGGTCAAGGCCAATAACGGCTCCAGTGGGATTATTTGAAAAAACTTGGAAGATGACTCTGGATGATGCTCCATGCAAAATACCTTGGCCATGTTGTTTCAGACAAGAAGATTTTTTAAAGTCTTAAAATCAATTGACCCCCGAGGATGGCAATTAAAGATGCCATGGGCTTTTTTGAATAACTTTGCAAATAATCTAGACACCGTGCGTTTTCAGACAAGACAATTTACAAAATTTTTCCTATACAAGCTTGTGCAAAATGAATTCTCCAAGGACCCAAGGCTATGTATGACCCAAGGGGCCTAACTGCAAAAATCTTGATAAAGAACCTCAAGATGAACCTGTATACAAAGAATCTAAGCTCTAGGCCTTGTGGTTTCAGATAAGAAGATTTTCCTTTATGCTGCAAAGCAACCAGAGTTCTTGATGGAATTCAGTTCTTTAAACAACTTTAGCGGAGCTTCATGCAAGGAACAGCCAGGCAAGGTTTATCCAACTTTGACTTAATGGTTAAGAAGTAGATGTTTTTTAAAGAAAAATCAGACACCACTTTACGACGCACGGCAGACACAGAGCCATCAGAAATCCCACCATGACCATGTTGTGCTTAGGCGAGCTAAAAACAAAAACCGCCTATCTGTAAAAAGGGCCATGATGGCCTTATTTCCGTCACCTGAGTACTCTTCTGCCTCATGACTAACCGTACAAAAATGAAGAAAAAATAATTTCTCTATGCTATCAGAGAGGCAAGTACCCATATGATGTTCAGACGGTAGTGTATATTTACCAAATGAGTAATTCTTTAGTTACAGCAATAGGTAAATTAAAAGAACATCTCCTTTTTGTAAATAAAATCAATATCATTTTATCAAATAAAGAAATGACTGTAAATATACAATGTAAACTGAACTTAGATTAAACGTTTTTGTTATGTTCATTTACTCATGAATTTATTATAACCTAAAGTCAGTTTATTGATGAAGGAAATTCCACACTTAATTCAAAACCTAGTTCTCATATCCAATAAATGACTGGAATACCTTTGATAAAAATCCACGTGCTATACAGAAATTACATTTAAGTTGAGAATAATGAGATGTTATCAAGTGAGAAATACTATCAAAATAAATCTAGCACCAACCAACTTATTGTTCTGATAACATAATCAACAGCTCATTATTTCACAGTGTTTCTTATATCAATGTCAAATTGATTCAGTTTTTTTTCCTTCATATTATATTATTTGTGGCTCTGGTGTGGTTTTTCCCCAGGTAATTGTGGTGGTGTCATGTTGTTTGGGTGAAACTGGGGTGATGCAAGTTGTAGGTTTTACTGATTATACCTTGTCACTGTCACATTTAGCCCAGTTTAACTAAAGTGCAGCAATGTGGTTCAGATATTTTTTTGAAGTTTATTTGTACATCAGATTGTTAGGGTTTAATTGCCTTCTAGACTTCCATCTGATGACGATGGGCAGGATGTGCTTTTATATCCCTCATCACTGTCATTCTGTTCAGTCAAATCATCCTTCGGTAAGGGACTTGAAGTGCAGCCTGCAATAATAGAAATAACAACCTAATATTATAGCATCATCTCATTTGTAATAAATGTTAGCTTTTTATCTTAACTTTACTTATATGTGTTGACATCAAACTACTTGATCATCTGGACTGGATGGACATCATTGTGAAAATTATACAATAAATTGCTATAAACCATTTGTCAGAGTATTTTTTTACTCAAGCATTCCTTTACTTTTCATGAAACATCCTAGTTATTATTATTATATATATTCCACCTTTTTGGTCATCTTGTTGCTTTCTTTCCAATTCTGTCAAAGAAATTATTTTATTTTCTGCACTGACAACTGTAAGAAACTAGATGGGTGTTCAGTTGAACACTTGTGTCGCCCTCGGATACTTTGTTAGAATAAAGAGGCAACAAAAAGGGGTATAACTCTGTCAAATGTGACCTTGACCTTAAGATTTTGGCATCATTCCGACCCTGTTGTCATAAGTAATACAATTTAAAAGTTTGATGAGGAAATGTTAAGAAATGGCAAAGTTGTAGCCAACGTTAAGTTTTCATGACAGATTGACGGACCGACGGAAAAAGCGATCCCTATGTATCGCCGTTTCTTCGAAAGGGCGACACAAAAATGTATACAGAATAAGGCATAGTTGAAGTGTATGGTGGATATAGTCATTGATGTAATCATTCAAGGCCCATTTTAATGTGTATAATGATATTCTTCGTTCATATTATCTGCTTGTTTTCCTTCAAGTTCTGTCATAGGTATCACAATTGTCATATTTTCAGTATTTTCTACACTGATCATTGTCATGAGGATAATGATATTCTTTTAAGTTAACCTGTTGTACATTTATTAGAAATGAAACCATGGTATAAGCAGAGCCATTAAGGACCCCAAGGTCATTATCTGTCCAATCTTGGTAAAATATCTTTAAATGATATACCATGCAAAATATCTACGGTTGAACAGTTACGGTTTCTCACAAGAAGATTTTTTAAAGAATAGTACCCCCGTAGTGGGACCCAATTTTGACCAAAGGTACATAATTTTAACAAACTTGGCAGAAGTCCACTAGACCATGCAACATATCAAGAGGACCATGATGACCCTAAATCGCTCACCTGAGTCTCATTGCTCATGTTACAAGTATCATAATAGGTTGTTATTGGTGTTCGTTGTTCACAAGTTTGAATAATAAGTTTGCAATAAGTTTGAAGACTCTGGGTGTAATGATATTCAATTTTTTAGCAGAAATAGTTTTATTCTACATGTCCCAGTGAACTTGACCTTTGACCTACAGACCCCAAAAACAATACGTTTCTTCTTATATAATAACCCTATGAAGTTTGAGGGTTCTGGGTGTAATGGTATTCCAGTTACTGAGTAGAAATAGTTTTCACTCTATAGGTCCCTGTGATCTTTACTTTTGACCTACCGACCCCAAAAATGATTGGGTTCTTTCACTGAGAAAAGGCAATCGTCATTAGAAGTTTGAAGGCTCTAGGTGTAATGGTATTCCAGTTACTGAGCAGAAACAGTTTTCACTGTCCCTGTGAACTTAACCTATCACATATGGACCCTAAAAACAATAGGGTTCTTCTAATACAATTATACTATAAAGTTTGAAGACTCTCGGAGTAATATGGTACTACAGTTACTCTACAGAAAGACTTTTCACTTTACAGGTCCCTGTAACCTTGACCTTTGACATACTACATCCAAAAACAATATGGTTCTTCTATTTAGTAAAAGCAATCATCCTATGAAATTTAAAGGCTCTGGGTAAAATGGTACTCCTGTGATTGAGTGGAAACGGTTTTCACTCTAGAGGTCCCTCTGACCCAAATAACAAAAGGGTTTTTTTCTACTCAATAAAGGCAATAACCCTGTAAAGTTTGAAGGCCTTGTGTCAACTGTTACTCAAGTTATTGAAAGGAAACAAGTGTGACAGACAGACAGACAAACAGATACCCATGGACAGGGCAAAAGGGCGGGGTTGGGGATGGGTGGGTGTTGACATAACCACATACAATTGAAGGTCATCTAGCCCTTGGTGTTTCAGAGCAGCAGACTTTATAAGTTTTCCCTATATAAGTCCTTGTGTAAAATCAAATGACCACCCCACCCTGGGTGGGACCAGTTTTGACCCCGGGGTCATGATTTGAACAAACTTGGTAAAGGTCCACCAAACAATGCTGCACACCAAATATCTAAACTCTTGGCCTTTGGTTTCTGACAAGGATTTTTAAAATTTTCCTATATAACTCTATGTAAAACATGTGACCCCTGGGGCGGGGCCATTTTTGACTCAGGGGCCATGATTTGAATTAACTTGTTAGAGGTCCTTTAGATAATGCTACATTCAAAATATCTAAGCTCTATGCCTTTTCCTTTCTGACGTGAAGATTTTTTAAACTTTTTCCTATATAACTCTATGTAAACAAGTAACCCCCAGGGCAGGGCCTATTTTGACCCAGTGGCTATAATATGAACAAACTGAGTAGAGGTCCACTAGATAATGCTACACACCAAAGATCTAAACTCTATGCTTTGCAGTTTCTGACAAGATTTTTTTATAACTCTATGTAAAACATGTGACCCCTGGGGCATGGTCATTTTTGACCCAGGGGCCATGATTTGAACAAACTTGGTAGAAGTCCACTGGATAATCCTACACAGCAAATATCTAAACTCTAGGCCTTGTGGTTTCCCTCAGGGTCATAACTTGAACACACTTGGTAGAGGTCCACAAGATGATGCTTCATACCAAATATCTAAGCTACAGGCCTTGAGGTTTCAGAGAAGAAGATTTTTAAATATCCAACTTTTAAAATCTATTTTAGCTCCAGTGAACCAGAAATGCAATGGACCAAAACCATTGAACAATCTTGGTAGAGCTCCATGCAAGTCACATCCCAGGCAAGTTTCATTAAATTTGGCCTATTGGTTTCAGAGGAGATGCTAGAAGGAAGGTTTTTTAATATATTTCCTATAAAGGCCAATGTAAAATCAAATGACCCAAGTGCAATGCCATTAATGACCCAAATTACAAAGTTTCACAGAGTCTACTACACAGAGCTTAATGCAATAATTCAGAACTAAAGGCTTTTTGGTTTCAAGCAAGAAGATCTCTTGACATTTCCTTTTATATTTCTATATAAAACATTTGACCCCTTGGACGGGTGGACGGGGCTTACAGAGACCCCATGGACATTATTCAAACAAACTTACTAAAGGTCAAACAGACAATGATACAATCCAGATTTCAAACTTCTGGGATTAACAGTTTTAGCCTAGACGATTTTTACAGACTTTCAAGTTTATTTCTATTTGAAACTTTTAACCCATAAGGCCGGCCAAAAGTGACCCTAGGGACATTATCAAAAACAAAAACTTGGTAGAGGTCAACTAGACTATCTTTTATGCCAAATTAAAAACTTCTAGGCCTTACGGTTTCAGAGAAGAAGATTTTCCTCTATACTTCTATGTAAAACTTGTGACCACTCGGGCAGAGCCAAAAGTGACCCCACGGACATTATTTGAATAAATTTGATAGAGGTACACTAGACAATGCTACATACCAAATCGTAAGACTCAGGGCCAAGGTCGTTTTGACAAGAAGATTTTTAAAGATTTTCTATTTGGAATTGAATCCTTAAAACAACTTTTGTAGAGGTTCATGCAGGTAATATCCCAGGCAAGTTTCATTTAAGTATCCAGGATGGTATAGAAGGAGAAGTTGTCAAATTGTTCACGAAACACAATACACGTAGACAATACTCATAAAAGCTCACCTTTCAGCACTTTATGCTCAGATGAGCTTACAAGTAAAATTAAGAGAAAAGAACAAGAGATGTTTGTAAAATATATATGCTCCTACTAGTGCCTTATCCCTGGAGGCAGCCATAAATGCACAGAAAGGAGGCAGCCATATATGTCCAGAAAGGTTGAAGGAAAGGAACTCGTGTACAATAGGGTCATCTCCTGAACAGACCAACCTGCATAGCAAGTCTGTGAATGCCCGAAGGTTACACCATGCCAAATATCTAATACGAGGGTTGATCGAAAATTAATGAGACTTTTGCTCTAAAAAAATATCTTTGTGTCCAGTACCTTGTAACTGTGTCAATATACAGTTTAAATATTTATTTACAATATACTAAAGTAATAATTTTTTTAGATATATAAACGTCTCTGATACGTTGCTATAGTAACCAATGATCGGATGAGTGGGGCAAGCGAAAAAGATGACTACATTTTCTATAAAAAAAACGAAAAAAACGTTAAAAATAAAAATCGAAATGGCCGAACGTGGCACGATTTCGTATGCGGCGTATTTGACGTCTGGTGCGTATGTGTTGACGACATCAACGTCATATCCGTTACCGCTGGCAAACAACAGATAAACAGGCAACCGTTGTTGAGGTAACAAATATTCACAAAGGACGTCTTAAAAGTCGCTAGAAAATCGCGCAGTAATTAAATTCTTAGCAGAACTGGGCAACACACGAACACACGTATGAAATGATGCAGAAGAAATCTATTAAATCATCTGTTTCCCGGGCGCTGGTTTTTAGATGGCTCTGACGCGTTAAGGACGGGCAGACAGGACTGGAAGATGAACCGGGACGAGGACGGAAAACAATTATTGACATCAAATTGATCGAATCAATAAAGGACGTCATTTTTGCGGATTGCTGGGTGATGATAAGAGAAATTTGTGATTTAACAGGTCACAGCTGGGGAACAGTTCATAAAGTTAAAGAAAAAGCTTGAAAATGCATAAAGTAAGTACTTGGTGGATACCGCGATTATTATCTAATGACAATAAAATCAGCCGTGTGTATGCCTCCAGGAAAGTTTTTGGAGCGATATCGTAAAGGAGATTCATTTCTTCAGCGGATCGTTACTACCGATGAAACCTGGCTGTATTTATATGACCCTGAAACTAAGGAACAATCAAAACAGTTGAAGACAGACGCATCTCCACAACCTAGGAAGGCAAGGGTTTCTAAATTTTGACCCTGGGTTCATGATCTGAACAGATTTTGAAGCGGTCCAATAATTATTAGGCCCTGTCAATGTGACTAATTTTGGCATGGTTTCATGATTTGAACAGACATGGTAGCAGAGCCAGTTTGAATCCTAGGGCCATGATTTAAAAGAACTGGTAGAGGTCAACTAGACAATGAATGCTACATAACAAATATCTGAGCCCTATGCCTTGTGGTTTAACAGAAGACGATTTTTAAATTCATCCCTATAAAAGCCTTTCTGAAATCGTGTGGCCCCTTGAATGGGGCAAATATTTATCCTAGGTTCATGATTTGAACAAACTTGGTAGCGATCCAAGAGATAATGCTGTATACCAAACATGTAAGCCTTTGTGGGTTTAGAGAGGAAAATTTTCAAATTTTTTCCTATATAAGCCTATGTTAAATAATGTGTCCCCTTGAGAAGAGCCAATAATGTCCCTGAGGCCATGACTGGAACAAACTTAGTAGAGGTCCACTAAACAATGTCACATACCAGATTTCTCAGCCCTAGGCCTTGTGGCTTCGGAGAAGAAAAAAATCAAAGTTCTGCCATTATAAGCTTATTTGAAATACTGAGGCCCTTTGTGCAAAGCCAAGTTTGACAATGTAGCCATGATTTTAACAAAATTGGCAGAGGTTCAATAGTCAATGCTGTTTACGAAATATATGAGCCTTTGGCCTCGTGCTTCAAGGGAAGATGATTTTCCAAGTTTTACCAATGTAAACCTGTGTGAAATATATGCCCTTTGGTGCAAATCCACTTTCAATCCTGGCACCATGATTTGAACAATCTTGTTAGAGGACCTGTAGATGGTGTTCCATGCAAAGATATCTCAGCTCTAAGCCTTGTGGTTTCAGAGAAGATTTTCAAAGTTTCCATATATGTGAAACAACGTGACCCCTGAGGCAAAATCAATTTCATCCATGGGTCATGATTTTAACAGACTTGGTATAGAACAACTAGATGGTGCAATAAACCTAATACTTTATCTCAAGGCCCTGCACTTTCATAAAAAACGATTAAGTTTTTACTTTTAAAATCTTTTTTTTTCAGCTTCTAAGGTCCAAATCTGTCATTAACTGAAACATTTAACAACTTTGATACAGCTTCATGCAAGTAGCATTTTTCATCAAATTTAAGAGCTTTTTGCCAAGTAATTTCAGACAAGAATTTTGTATGTGTTATGGCAACCAGTGTTCTGCATTAAAATACATTCTTTGAACAAATTTGGTAGAGCTTCATACAAGGAACACCCAAGCAAAGTATAATAAAATCAATTTTGTTTAGCAGTTGTAGTGGAGATGTTGTCTAAAGCATAAGTTGACAAAGCATGACACCTGACACAGGATGGACAAAGAACACAGCCTTATTGACACCATGTTCATAATTTGAACAATCATTGTAGATGGGCTCTAAGTGAACCTCTATGCAAAAAAATCAAAGTCAAAGGCACAGTAGTTTCAGAAAAGAAAAGTTTTGAATTTTTCCCTATATATGAATGTAAATTTATGTTGCAGCTGAGACGGACCAGTTTAAAGACACTTGATAGAGGTCCACTAGACGGAAGAAGCTATAGGCATTGTGGTTTCACTGAAAAATTTTCGAAGTTCTCTAAATATAAGCCTTTGTGAAATCATGTACCCCCTTGGGCATAGACAATTGTGACCCTGGGACCATCATTTGAACAAACTTCGTAGGTTTATACTAGACCGCAATGCATACAAAATATTCTAGCTCAAGGCCTTGAAGTTTCGAAGAAGAAGATTTTTGGAGTTTTCACTTTTAGAATATATTTTTAGCTTCAGTGACCGAGATAAGCAATGAACTGAAACCATTTTTGAAAGAGCTTCATGCAAGAAAAATTCCAGGCTATATTTGCCAAATCTGGACTAATTGTTTCAGAGAACATGTCCTCTGAACAATTGTAGACGACCACAGACAGACTAAAGACAATCATGGATCCTGAAAGCTCAACTACGTGCTCAGGTGAGCTAAATATTAGTCAATATATAAAAGATCTATGATTCCTAAAGTTTTTCCAACACATTTCTATGTAAAACATGTGACGCCTACAGGGTGGCTAATTTTGACTCCAGGGACATAATCTGAACACATTTGGTAGAGAACTTCTAGATAACACACCACGCAAAATATCATATCTAAGCTCTGTGTCTTGTAGTTTCAGACAAGATTTAAAGATTTTTTTGGGGGGAATGGGGCTGTGAGGGTGCCATAGCAACAAGAGTTCTGCATGGAAATAAATTCTTTGAGCAACTTTGGTAGAGCTTCATGCAAAATACTTCCCTGCCAAGTTTTATTAACTTTGGCCGAGAGGTGTCAGAGGAGATGTTGTTTGCATCAAAATGCTGACACACTATCTCACGATGAAGACATCATGCCATCACAATAGCTTAAATGAACACGGTGCGTTCAGGTGAGCTAAAATGTGACACTTATGGTAATCACATGCTTACGATCATCAATACAATACATAGATTTTGAACCCACATGACTCTGCTTTACCCTCATCCTGAATATCTTTAAACAAACTAGAGCTATCACTAAATGTGATTCATTATGGAAAGCCGCAGTACGGCTTAATAATATGGAAAGCCGCAGTACACCCCCGAATGACAACTATAATTTCCTATATAAATCTTATTGCGTTATACTACGTCGTTTTTTTCCAATAAATGTCGATGGAGAAGTATCCTGTCACTTTGTTATACTTCGTGCTACCGTAAATTTTGACGAAGGAGTACAGTATCTCAAGTACAATAGTACAACACCATCCATTGTTTCAACGAAGATGTATCTTCATTCACAATACACCAACGCTTCTTTTATACTCCGCCGAATTTTAAAGTTGCGAAGCATCATCATACTATAATACTAATACAGCGTCGTATATATGTAACGTTGTTGTATTTTACTTCGTCGAAACTTTCTGTCGGTGGAGAAGTATCAATCCAATCAGAATACTTTACTGTGATTTTATCTTCTAATCAGAATACTTCGCCGTTGTTCTCCATCATCCAATCAAAATACTTCGCAAATTTCCATAAATCAATCAGAATACTCTGCCGTTTTTTAACAGCGAAGTATAAAATTCATGATATCGCAAGAAACGTTACCTCGAGGGATTTTGCGATAGACCGGCGGAAGGAAGTAGCCGATTTGTTCACCGGAAGTAATTCATCAGCTGTTACCTACCCAAGATTTCGCAGTATTGCCTTTTTTCAGCTAAAATAAAAGTTGATTTGTGATGTAAGTTGCAGTGGGATATTTCTGTTTTTTCTTTCTGTTAAATGACAAATAATTTAAGCCTCGTTCGTATGTGGTCATGACCAACATTCAAACAAAGTCTGAACAACCTGGGACTTACGGTTCTATAATTATTGAACAGAATTTTTTTTCTATTCAAGGTCACTGTCACCTTGATCTATGACCTGGTCACCTGAAAAATTAAAGGCATCATGGTTGGTCATCATCTACCTACACATTAAGTTTGAAGAACCTGGTACCAAGCGTTCTATAGTTACTGATCGGAAACAGGGAAACAGTTTTGCTTTTCAAGGTCACACCTTTTTTTAGGTCAACCCCATTTATTAACCTTGTCATAGGTCACTTGAGGTCTCACCTTACAATACATTTATTAGATTCCAATGACATAATAATATACAATATACAAGCATGAAAGTAACTATAACTTTTTCCAATCAATATTTCCATTCCTAAAATCATTAATCGATTTCTCTGACTTATAGGTGTACCATTATTAGTAATAAATGATTTGTATCTTGATTTAATAACAGTGGTTTAAGGTAGCAGTTAATACCAGGATTGTGACATTCAGTACTAAAGTGATACTATTTTTTTTAATGTATGAGGTCACTGCCTTTGGTAATCCAATAATATTTAGGAAGTTTAGTCTTTTCCCAATAACATTTTCCAAGTATTTAATGCCAACAAACTCTCCTCTATCATCTATTACATCTTTAACATATCTAATTCCTTCATTAAATAGTTCAGGCAAATATATACATTGTTTATTATTGAGGAGAGAGCTATTATAGAATAAGGGCATGTTGATCAGCTGTTCAGTTGTTTCGATTTTATATTTATTTACATAAAATTTATAAGGTGTCGAAACAACTTAAACTTTCCAAAATTCATTTTTTAATCTAGGTATAATTGTTTCACAGAATATGGATCCTACACTTAATTATTTATCAATGTTAAACATAACTTTTAATAATTTATAACATTTGCCATCTCCATTTAGTATATAGTTTCCTATCCATTTTACTTTTAGATAAAATATCAAATTCGGAACATCTTGATCTTGACCTTTGACCTAATGACCTATAGAGGTAATATTCTAGATGCGACCGACCTAAAAACCAAGTATCAGTAAGGTGGATCCAAGAGTTCTCTAGATATTAATTGGAAACGACCAGCCGACCAACATTTGCAAAACAATATACCCCTATGGGAGGCATAAAATTTATTGTTACAGTAGCTAATTCAAAGCCCCAAAGATTTATGTTTAAGTTTACACTGATAACATCCCCTCATAAAGTGGATGGGATAATTTGTGGCATGTTTATAATCATATTTCATTTCACCTCACTTTCTGCTTTTCAATTCATTTGCTTTTTGTCAGCAGTCAGTAGGTCTTCAAAATGTGAATGATTATATACCAAGTTAGACTTGTTTTAATGGTCATTCTGAGAAACAATGTTTCTCTATACCTTATAAACCCATTATGTTGGGTGAGGTTTAAACTGAATATTAGTGACTTCTTGAAACTTCCATGGTGTATTATATTGTCTATATTTTGTCATAGGCTAGTATATTTCTTTAAAAAAATCTCTATTCAATGAGGAGTGACAAAATGTTTATAAGTATTCTAATACCTTAAGGTTATCTACAGGCCTAAACAAGAGCACCGCTTGGCGGAGCATTTTATGCCCGAAGGGTGTTTTTTCTAAGCATGATGCAAGGCAGGAAACCTTAGACTTTAAAATTAAGTGATTTGCTTTAAATTTTGAATTTTCTGACCTTTAACCTTCTGACCCAAAAATCAATAGCAGTCATTCACTCAATGTATGCAACCGTTATGTATTTTGAAGTCTCTATGAAAAATGGTTGTCGAGTTATAGAGTGTAAATGATTCTAAACATTAAGGTCACTGTGACCTTGACCTTTGACATACTCACTCAATGTGTACAATCATGAAAGAAATTTTGAAATCTCTAGAACAAATGATTGTCAAGTTACATGACAGAAATGGTTTTCAGTGTTAAGGTCTATGTGACCTTGACCTTTGACCTACTGACCCCAATAGGGGTCATTCACTCAATCATGAATGTGTGCAACCATTATATGAATTTTGAAATCTATATGACAAATGGTTGTCGAGTTTCATAGTGTAAATTATTCTAAACATTTAGGACACTGTGACGTTGTCCTTTGAAATACTGATCCAAAAATGTATAGGGGTCATCCACTCAATGTGTGCAATCAGGATAAAACGTTTGAAGTCTCTAGAAGAAACAATTGTCAAGTTACATGGTGGAAATAGTTTTCAATGTTAAGGTCACTGTGACCTTGACCTTTGACCTACTGACCCCAAAATTAAAATGGATCATTCACTCAATATGTCCAACCACTATATTAATTTTAAAGTCTCTACGACAAATGGTTCTCAAGTAACAGTGTGTAAATGATTCTAAACATTTAGATCACTATGACCTTGACCTTTGACACACTGACCCCAATATGTATGGAGGTCATTCACTCATTGTGAGCAATCATGATGTAAAGTTTGAAGTCTCTACAACAAATGATTGTCAAGTAATATGGCAGAAATGGTTTTCAATGTTTAGGTCTATGTGACCCAGACCTTTTACCTACTGACCCTAAAATCAATAGGGGTCATTCACTTAATATGTGCAACCATTACACGAATTTTCAAATCTATATGACAAATGGTTGCTGAGTTACGGAGTCTAAATGATTCTAAACATTTAGGTCACTGTGACCCAGACCTTTGACATACAGACCCTAAAATGTATATGGGTCATCCACTCAATGTATGCAATCATGATATAAAGTTTGATGTCTCTGTAACAAATGATTGTCAAGTTATATGGCAGAAACTGTTTTCAATGTTAAGGTCTATGACCTTGACCTTTGAACTAATGACTCCAAAATCAATAGGGGTCATTCACTCAATGTGGGCAATAATCACATGAAGGTAAAGGACTGTAGGTCAATGAGTACTCAAGTTTTCCTCCAGAAACTAAATTGCTAACGGAGAGACTGACGGACGGTCGGACGCCCTGGACCATAACATAATATGCCCCCTTTGGGCATATACAAAGAAAAGCCCAGTCAAATATGGCCAGTCCAGAACAGTCCACTTCAAACGACTATTTAATTACAAGCTTGTAACTGACAATTAACGGTTGATACTTAAATTTAAATCTAGCAAATATGACGTAATCTATCAGATCATCATTCTTTTCTTAAAGAAGTGAATACATACCAAGGTTAGATACATACCAAGGATAATTCATTATCATTTAGCATGATTAGATAAAATACAAATTATTACTTTCAGATACTTCTACTGAAACTGGTTATTCTAATAAATTACAATATTCATCATGTCCATTATCTTTTATTATTCGCCTCTCATTCATTCATAACATGTCAGAAGATTCAAACTTTGTGGAGAAAATAAACAAACTGATTTTATATGGTCTAGATCTTTCAGGTGTTGGGTTTTTTATGATCTGAACTTTCTGTTTTATAGATTATGCAAATAAGGTAATGATAATTCCTTTGTCATAGGGTTATCAATAAGAATACCTTCTTTATTATCTGTCGCTTCGAAACCCTTCATTTCAATACTTGTGTCACAATTTCCCTTTCATGCCAGGATTTCTTCTAACCATGACGAAAGATGATTCACTACCTAAATAAAAAAATGTTTTAAATACAATCTTAACCTCAGGAACAAAGTGTGTAGAGTTTTTAGTCCAGCTAGATGTGAAATGAGTTGCAAAGCAGACACCAACATACATATTCTTCCATAATAACCTGGTGGTTAATCTTCATGTAAGCAGACACAAGTAATATAGTTATACAATAAGGAAAAATCTTTCATGGGATGTAATGCAGTGCAAAACTTTTGACAAAGATGACAGAAAAATATTAAACACTTGACAAAGTTAAAAACAATTTTAGACTTTATGATGTTTACATAATATAACAGTCTATTTCACAGCAGAAAATGGTTCTTACAGCTATTCTGTACATCTTTACTATTAAGTAATAACATTAACATTTTGTTTATATTATTTCCTACTTAAATACTTGTTCTATCCAAAATGGATGTCATTACAATCTAACGTGTAGACTGTTAATGCTGTCATTTTTAATAAGTGTAAGTTAAAAATCCTACTAAAAGCATCTCTTCTAAATTTACTAACAAGAAGTATTACCTGCAGGGTTTGTGTTTCTCTTCCTACGTATATGTATACACATCAATACTAAAACACTGTACTGGAGTAATAGACATCCAAAGATGACAAAGACAATCATAATGGTTCTTATTGTACTCCTCCTACTTGTAGATCCATCTACAGTCTGATCTGAAAACAAGGAACAGAAACTTTGGTGTTTCAGTCAACCTCTAAGATTCATATATTAATGTAAATTTACTTACATGATGATTCATGATACGAAATGTCATGTTCAGAAAAAAATATCTAAACCTTTGTTTTTTAAAAAATGCAAAAAGCTATCAATAATCTAACATGGACTATCTGCAAATAAAAATTCTTTCTATGAGATAACACTGAGTTTGAAAAGAAATAAATTTTAGAGAAAATGTATCTAGACCTAGCTGTATTTTCTTTTGGCTGTCTCTGACGGTTTGAAGGTTTCCATTAAAATAAATGTTCCGAACCAATAATCAGTAAACAGTTCTAAACAGTGTACAGGAAAGTATCATACCAGATACACAATAAAAATTCCTGGTTGTGATGTTCAATGGTTCAGAAGAGATCCCCTTGTATCTCAAAATGATTCGGATTTTAGCTTCCTTTGCCTGACATTCCATTTCGTCTTTGTGGTAAAACCCAATAAGGAACTGTGTTGCCTTATCTCCATCACAAAGTTGGCATGATGCATTAAGTGACTTTATTATTGTTTTCATGGGGTTGAAAGATTTTTCTACACTTCCCTATAATTACAGCAAATTGAAAATTAAATACAACTCAAACACCTCACAGGAATGAATCAATGGTGTAACCATAATACAAAATCTTTTGTACATTTTATTAAGCAGTTCAAGGCAAGTCCACCACATTTCTTCAAAAAACCCATAGATGAGGTGTTAATCCATGGTCTTCTGTACCGGTGCGGTACATTGAGCTTGTAATAAAACAAACAATCATAAGGAAAATGTCTGGAATCTTGAATTGATTTGTTTTTTTTCTAGAATGCCTAAGAAGGCACACTTAAGTTCCACAGTAACTCTGAGTGGATTTGTTTTTCAAACACTGCATTTCTAGTTTAGGGGAATCTGTTCAACAGACTTTCAGAATACCAATTACTTGTCTTCACTCGTCTGCATTATAGACTTTAACTAGAGGGCCATGGTGGCCCGATATCGCTAACCTGAGAACCACTGTAGATACATGCATTGTTTGACTTTTCCTTGCTGTAACTTCCAAAAAAAAAAGAACATAATTAATGACAGTATGCCAAGTTTAAAATCTGTTTTCAAAATTGTCTAAGTGTTTTGAAATATCTTTGAACCAACCAACATGACTCCACTGAATATGGTAAAGGGATACCTAAGGAAAATTTCTTTGGAAATCTGGCCAAGAGGATTTTCAAAGTTAACTTTACAGTCTAATAGTGAAAACTTGCCAAACCACTGTCTGTCAAGATTTTTGTTTTTCAATGAACCAACTTCACTTGAAGGAATTTAATCAAAGGCCACCAAAGGAAAATTAATTTTCTGTGAAAATTTTTTGAAATCCAGTTAGGAGTTTATAAATTTTCCATATGATCATGTAGTGAAAACTTGCCCCACCCCATCAGCCAAGTTCTTTTACTAACATAACTCAAAAGAATTTGACAAGGAACCAGCTAAGAAACATTCATGTAAAATAATTAAGTCTGCAGTTTCTAACGAACTTTTAAAAAAAATTCCATGTAGTCATGAAGTGAAACTGCATTCTGACAGCTATGTTTTGACGGACCAACATGGCAAAAAAATTAGACTAAACGCCACATAAGGCACATTTCTGTAAAATTATTTTGAAATCATGACAACAGGTTTTGAAAATATGTTCAAAGTTTTCCATATGGTTATAAAAGCCCTGCCTTTTGTAGGACCAAAATCTCTTGAAAAAAATTGAAATAAAAAGCTCATGTAAGGAAAATATTTGTATACTATTTAGAAATCGTGCAAGTGATTTTTAAAGAGATTTTCAAAGCTTTTTTACCATGGCAAATAGAGTGTTAAATGGAATCATTTGATTTAAGAAATTTGATAGAGAACCAGCTAAGTAAGGAAATTCTTCTGAAGTTTTATTTAAAGTTGGCCACAGTGTTTAGTTGTTTGCCTTGAAATGTTGATAAAGGATGGCAGATAAATGACAGACAGTCACCCATCATATTGTATAAGTATTTAATTATGGGGGCTTTAGAGTTATATTCTGCGATTTTTGTTAAAACAAAGGGGTCTTGAATTTCTGCCTATAATATTTATGTGGCGACATCAACCTCACATTGATATGTTTTACTTCTGTGGTTTAGTGTACATTGTTAAAAAAATATATATATAAAACAGATGACAGTGATGATTAGATGACATTTATTTGACAGTTCATTGACTTCCCATTTCAAAATAAACTGATATTGTTATCATCACATTATATACAGGTACAAGTTGACGCATTAACAAGTCTGCAGAGACAAACCGGTTTTTTTAGTTTTTCAATGCAAGTCAATACCAAAGCAAACCCATTGTAAAACCAGTTCCTGGTGAGCAAAAAATCAAAACAGCTCTGATTTTTTCTAATGACAATAAAAAAAATGAATTTTTTCTTTCCATTTATTTAGTACTTATACCAAATGAATCAGTTACCAAACTGTTTATCAGTACTGTTTATCAGTACAAACGCCAATACTGCAACAGGACAATGTATTATACAATACTGGAAGAAAACAAGGTAACATGCAAATGTACCAACACAATACAGAGTGAACGGCTTAAATTTCTGCAGTCTCGTTGTCTTCCACAGATATAACAGAAATAAAGTTCCCCCAGAAATAAGTACTTATACAGTAATACAACAGCACACACTGCACCAAAGTGTAGAGCTATAAAGAGTCAAATTGTACCATAAATGAAGAGTTAATATTTTAAGGGTGAGTGCACATTTGCTTTAACTGGCAAAAAATATCAACCTCTTTCTATCTTGGTCTCAAGAGCATATTTCAAAGCTGGATTGTGTGCAGCTCTATAACCTCAATAGGTATAATTGCAAATCCAACATAATGAATTAACAATGCCTGTTTAACAAACATAGTTCATTCCAAGGGGTTCAGATATATTTTCTCTGTGTGTTGGACATTTTGTGGCCAAATACTCTTTATATACAATAACAGTGTGTCATAAACCTTTTGGTAAGTTCATTACAATAAACACTGTGTATAATTATATTACCTATGATTCAGGCTGGGTTATATCAGCGAATATAAAAGTATGCTACACTTCTTTTCTATGCCTCATTTGTTTGCTGATATCATTCCATCTCTAACTCGAAAAACTCCCCTGTGTACCTTCACACCCACACACTCTAGTTGTTGGTCAACTTACCATTACAACTAACCACTAAATGTCCAAATCTGTTACTTCAGAAGAGGCACCATAGATACATTCTGTGGTTACACCAATGAAACCACTAGTATGGTTTGTTGTTGGTTCACTGATATTCAAAGCAGAAATTGAAGTAGAATCTGAAATGAAAACTGACATATCTTAACACTTGTAACAATATAAGGTTCCGGTGTTGGAAAATATGTCAGTGAGTAACTCTACTGATCATGTGACTGACACACCGCCAAACTAGGCTAAGACATATTTCGCTAAGCACAGCGCCATCTAGGTTACCTAGCTGATGATTCCTAATTTGGTAATAGGTTGCTATGGAAACTCGCGTCCGCTCAGTAGAGCCTCGCTTTGGTTATGGGGATTATAAAAACTCAGGTACTAGTGAGACAGACAAAGTCGGAGGCCGGCCATGGAGTGAGAAGTTGTAGATGTATAGTTTTAGAATAAACTTTCATTGTTGTTTTCATGTGTAAATAAATTCATTGGAAACATCATGTGAGTTTTCATCCATAGTATAACATGTGGAACTGTTTTGGTGCCGTGACCAGGATTGACGAACGGGTTGACTTGGACATAATGTGTGGACATTTCGATAGACAATAGTGCTGTGACAATAGATACTGGTGCTGTGACAATTTGTGTGTTTGGAGTTTACTTTCATCGCCTGGTGAGTCTCACTTTTCTTAATTCCTTGCAAGTATGGCTGAACCAGAAGCTTTTGTGGCATTTATGCGGGAAATGGGGGCACAAATTGCTGGTCTCTCAACTACTGTTGGGGCCCAAGGGGTGGCCAAGGTAGTGAAATCCTTTGTTGGGGATGGGAAGCAATTTAAGGAGTGGATAAAGAATGTTGAAAAATACTCCCGTCTTGTGGGTATGGCCGATGATAGTATAAAACTTGTGGCCTATCAGGCAAGCCAGGGTCCTGTAAGTGATTTTTTTAAAAGGCATATGGATGCCCACCCAAGACAGAGTTGGGCAGAAACTAAGGCTGAACTAGCCCGACGGCTTGCTGAAGTTGTTGATCCTCAGCACGCCCTGTTACTCTTGAGGAAGGTTAGGCAACGCCCTAACGAGACCGTACAGGTTTACACTGAAAGGCTTATTGCTCTTGGAGAGGATGCCTTTGTGGGTCAGCCCAATGATGTACGTGACAGACAACTGGTAGGTTATTTTATTGACGGACTGAGTGAGGATTATATGAAAATTAAAGTAATGCGCGATGATCCTGTCAATTTACAGAATGCCATAAACATTGCTACCGCGAAACAAAATCTGCGAAAACGTTTCAACTTACGTGTTGGTCATGATCTTCGGTCTGAAAGGTTCGAAACGGGTCCGCAGCCCATGGAGGTTGACCATTATCGGAACAGAAACCAATGTTACCTTTGCCATAAGCCGGGTCATTACGCAAAACAATGTCGCATGAAAACACATAAAGTAAGTGCAGTTGACACAACTAAGGCTCCTTACCAGCCAAATGGTCGGAAACCACCTGCAAATTCGCAACTTGTATGTTGGAGTTGTGGGAAAGTAGGACATATTGCACGGGATTGTTTGGGCAAGGGGCAGAAAAATAAAACATCTTGTCAGTTAAACGAAACCGCTCCTCGCATGTAGAAGCCGATGTGAGGAGTGACCAAAAAGCAATACCGTCGTATAACGTTTGTATCACTGGAAACCCAAATTCTTGTCTAATTAAAATTCAGAAACAAAAATTTAGGGCTTTGATTGATTCTGGGGCTGAGGTTTCCTTAATGCATCGTAAGGTTTTTGATTCTTTGAAAAATAAACCGAAACTTAAAAACCAAAAAGCCTTTTTGCAATCAGTAAATAGTACTGAGCTGACAGTAGATGGCATGGTGGAAGTCAGTTTCGAGACAGGTGGTCTCAAAATGAGTCATCCATTCTATGTGGTAAATGACATGAATAGAAAACTTATTTTAGGCAAAGATTGGTTGTTTACCCGTGGCGTTCGTGTATATTATGACCTTGGTTGCATTCGCGTAAACAATGTGTATGTACCTTTGCAGGAGGATATACATGTCTCCTCTATTGTACGTTTGTGTACAAAGACAAAAATTCCACCACAGTCAAGTGTAATTTGTCAGTGTAAACTAAAAGAAAATCCTGCCTTTCCCTCGTCTGCCTGTTATCAGGTCTCTTCAGTTGAAACTGGTTTTATTGGTCATGAACCAGGTTAAATGGTTACCAATTCTATCTTTAAACTACGTGATAACAGACATGTGCCAGTTGTTCTCTTTAACACTACTAACAAGGCCTATACACTACAAAAAGGTTGTCCAATAGCTAAAGTGGAACAGGTAGAATTAGCAGCTATCTCTTCTGTTAACAAAACTAAAACACAGAAACAGAATAGTAAGTTAGATTTTAATCAGGTAGATGCTCCGCAATCAGTAAAACGACAATTTTTTGAATTACTTCTGTCTAATTCTGATCTTTTTGCACAGCAAGATTCGGAAGTAAGTCATACAGATACTGTAAAAATGAAAATAGATATAGGAGACCACCCTCCAATTAAACTCAGGCCCTACAGAACACCATTGAACAATAGAAAAAAATTGATCAAGCAATTGATGAGATGTTGGATGCTGGAATTGTCGTTAGATCAAAATCTCCCTGGAGTTTTCCTGTGGTCATTGTTGACAAAAAGGACGGATCAAAAAGATTTTGCGTAGATTTTAGGGCTCTAAACAAAATTACAAAACCAAACTCCTACCCTCTTCCTGTCTTTGATGATATACTTGCGCTGTTAGGTCAAGCTAAATTCTTTACGTCATTAGATTTGAAGAGTGGATATTGGCAAGTTTTAATGGATGAAAAAGACAAGGAAAAGACAGCTTTTGCATGTCACCGAGGACTCTTTCAATTTAATGTAATGCCATTTGGGTTAACTAATGCACCTGCAATATTTCAAGAATTAATGGCTACCGTCCTGTCTGGCTTATCTGGGTTTACCACGGCATACCTGGATGATATTCTTATCTTTTCTACCACATTGGAGGAACATTTGTATCATATCCAACAAGTGTTTGATAGGTTACGTCAACATCAGTTACGCCTGAAACTCAAGAAATGCAATTTTTTCAAAGCTGAGACCTATTATCTAGGATTTGTTATCAACAGTGACGGAATCAGTCCAGATCATAGGAAAGTAGAAATAATTAAGTCATTACCCCCACCTACTTGTGTTAAGGAAGTCCGCAGTTTCATCGGAATGTCTAGTTATTACAGACGCTTCATACCAAACTTTTCAGAAACTGCTAAACCAATTGTAGCTCTAACAAAAAATATGCTAAGTTTAAATGGGATGCTGATTGCCAAACAGCTTTTGATTGCATGAAGAAGCAATTGTCCAGTTTGCCGATATTGGGTTATCCAGATATAAATTAACCCTATATATTGTATACCGATGCAAGCAATAGCTGCATAGGCGCTTGCCTTACGCAGCCAATTGATGATAAAAAATCAGACAGTCCCGGCATCAGAAACGAAAAGCCTATTTATTACCTATCCCATATATTAAGTGAAACACAGACATGATGGTCAACTATTGAGAAAGAGGCATTTGCCATTCATTATGCACTGCAGAAACTTGATCACTACCTCCACAATGCAAAATTTACTATCCGAACTGACCACAAACCCTTGAAGTACCTTTTGGAATCGCCGATGCAAAACAAGAAAATTCAGCTTTGGGCTTTAGGTATCGCTGGCTATAACTGCAAGATTGAGTATGTTGCAGGCACGGACAATTCTTGTGCTGATTTATTGTCTCGTGTGTCAAAAGATGCTCTACCCGTTGATGAATCAGATTATGAACCCGACATCAGTGATAAAACTTATCAGGTCAATGCGCTCAATTCAAATAGGTTCAAACCTAAAGAATATGCAAGGTGCACAGTCAATTTTCAAGATCCTGTTGATAAACCTACTTTAGGGTCCGAAATTGATATTATTTCAGAACAAGAGAAAGACGAACTTCTGGTGGAAATAAAAATTGGATTGCAAAACGATAAACTTTCGCCAGTAATTGCGAAAAGACACCTGCTTTCAAACAATATTTTGTATTACATTTCTAATGTAGAGTCTGATCCCATTCTTCGGCTGTACATCCCAATCCAGTTGCGACAAGAAGTAATACTTCAGTATCATGACTACAATGGGCATATGGGAGTTGATAAGACTTATGATTCAATAAAACTCAAGTATTACTGGCCAAATATGTATAAAGAATTGCACAACTATATCTCACGTTGTGTAACTTGTCAAAAACGCAATGCACAAAAATCTAAACCTCCTTTACAAGAAACTGATATTCCACCTTATTCGTTTGCCAAAATCGGTTTAGATTTGTCTGGCCCATATCCAACTTCACTTTCTGGCAACAGGTACATCATTAGTTTTATTGATTTGTACAGTGGTTATCCAGAGGCGTTCCCCGTGCCGGATAAGGGTGCTGATAATATTGCACACCTGTTAATTGATGAAATATTTCCGCGTTATGGCGCACCCTTAGAAATAATTACTGATAATGGGAGTGAAAATATTAATCGAGTTGTCCGAGAAACGTTACAAGCCTTGAACATTCATCACGTGACGACTTCCTTTTATCACCCTCAAGGGAATGCCAAGGTCGAACGATTTCACCGTACTCTGCATGATGTCCTGTCCAAGAAACTGAAAGATAACCTTAACACATGGGATGTATACCTAAATCAGACCCTAGCGGCTATCCGATTCAATATAAATGAGTCTTCAAAATTCTCACCTTTCTTTTTACTTTTCAATAGGGATGTGGTTTTACCACTTAATACCATCTTGAAATCACGTCGCAAATATGTTGGGGAAGACATGCACCAAATTGCACTAGAACAACAACATAAGTCTTTTCTGTTAGTACACAAAAACTTAAAACAAGCCAAAAAAACAACAGGCTCATTATGCTAATAAAAATGCTAAAGATTTGAAGTTTGCAATTGGTGATCCAGTTTATTACCGCAATCATCTTCGGAAAAGTAAGCTTGAAATGAAGTGGAAACCATACTATCGCATAATTGAACAAACATCTCCTGTGACCTATAAAATCAAAAATCAACTTGATGGTTCCACGACTAAAGTGCATATGGAACACATTCGTCCAGCTCATGTGGATGACTGGCAGTTGCCAACAGACAAAGTAGGTCGCGTCCTTCGCCCAACAAATTACGTGGTTCCGCCAATTAGTGAGTCTGATATATCTTCCGATACAGATAAGGAAACCGATGATGACGTGCCCTTGTCAAAACTCGCCCATCGTTATCGTAAAGAACGTGTGAATTCTAGCAATGAAAGTGATATACCGTTAATGGAACTGAAAAAGCGTATTCGTGATAGGGAACACCTGAATTCTCCACATGGTACAGTTAACATGAGTCCTGATTCTGATTCATCATCACCTGCTGAATCTGTTTACCTTTCCCCTTTTCTGACAATATCGAGTCTGATAAGGATTCTGATATGGTAGTAGATCAAGTTCATGTTTCAACTGTTCCTGGTAGAAGTACCAGACAGATAAGAAAGTCTGCACACCGTCGAAATAGACGGCGAGTAAAAATGAAGCAACTTTTAAAGACAATTAGTGGATTGCTTTGAGGCTTCGTTCCGTTACTGACCTAGATGCACAATTATATGTAAATAGATTTAGTTATATCTAGGGTGAAAATTGAAACTGAAATGTAATGAGACGTTTCGTGTTTTTCAGGCAAAATGAGAGCTGTTGTATTTACACTTTTCTTTGGCTTAGCGGGAAGCATAGTTGTTAAACAAAATGTAGTTTTCCAGAAAACTAACGCAATTGCAACAACGCGTGCGAAATGGTTGGCATCTTTCATTGTCGATTTAAAACCATTCGATGACTTCTTAAACGGGTTGCAAACGGATATAGGAACTGCGCAGACAACTGCAGAATGCATTGTTCAGAAATACCAAAAACCACAGGATCAATATGCTAATGCATTCAAAGCCCTAAACAAGGAAATAATGTACCTTAATGAAACGCGAGCAATGATAGCAAATAGTTTTAATGATGTTAAAACGCTACACAAGAGGTCAAGAAGGGCACTAATACCAATCATTGGTCGAGCTATGAGTTGGTTATTTGGAGTCGTGTCTGAATCAGACTTAGATGGCATTAAAAGTAATATAAATGCATTATCGAAGAATCAAAAGTGAATTGTACATGTTGTTGAACAAAGCCTCTCTATTTTAAATACGTCTAAAATACAAATACGTCAAAATCGACAATCGATAACTGAACTAATTATTTCCCTTCATCAGTTAGACAAGAAACTAGAATTTTTCGCACAACAATTAAAACTTGAGGTTTATGGAACCAAGTACTTCCTTGATATGTATGTACGTCTCGACTTGGTTATCGATGAGATAAAAGATATGTTACAAGGTGCTCTGTTTTATCTAGAACACCTGAGAGATCAAATTAATTTCCTCAGTTTAGGAAGGTTATCACCTAGTGTTAATACACCCCATGATTTACGATCTTTACTTCTGGAAATTAGTTCACATCTGCCACCAATGATGAGACTAATTGGAAACCCAAAAGATAACCTATGGATTTTCTATAGGTACTTAACGAGTACTGCGATCTTAGATCAGCAAAAAATTATTGTATTTATACAAATACCTCTTCTTCGGGTAGATAGTGCGTTTGAAGTCTATCAAGTCTTTAATCTACCCCTTCCATTACTCGACGGACAGACAGTCAATGCCAAATCCTCTGACCCCCTTGTGACGTATGAACTTGAAGCCTATGGCTTCCTGATTGACAAACAACGTACAAAATACGCTTTACTGACCCCAGACGAGACTAAACAATGTAGTAATCCCCAAGTGAAATGGTGTAAATCTCGAAGTCCAATTTATCCTGTTAACTTGGCTAAGCTGGGTCTCCTTAGTTTATTTCTGTTCAATGAGGATATAATTGCTAAACAATGCAAAGCAAAGGTTATACTTGATACAAGACTTCCTACAGCAAGCTTACTGTATGATGGTCAATGGGCAATAGCCACAAAAGAACCCTTACAGTTCTCTGTGGTCTGTGAACAAGACAACGCGCAGTCAGTAAGAAAAATTGTCAAACCCCCTCTGTCACTCCTTTACCTCCCTCCAGCCTGTGTTGGGTCAAACAAGTACCTTACATTGACCTCAACATACGAAAAACAAATCCATACCGAAATAACTGATGAGGGACAGACATTATTGCGTCATTTGAATATCACAGGTTACAGTGCGTGGTCACCATTAACGCAGAAGTTTCCGAATTTTACTCAAGCCAAGTTGCCAAAATCCCTCCCACCTATTAAGGAGATTCCTATGAACCATTTAATAAACGAATTAAGGGGAATGACCGAAGTTATTTATCACCCATGGAAGTTTCCAACCTGTCTGTATCGCGCTTATAGTGTTAGTAATAATTGTCGTTTGGGTTTGTTATAAAAAGCAACTGTTTCAAAAATTGGGGTTTCGTTCAGCCAAAGACTTGTGTGGAATTAAGGCGTCGAGCTCTCCGCCGCCTGCTGTGGAAATGACGATGGTGACAGCTTCTGCTGAGCAGCAAACAGCAGCTGACAGAGGTACAACACCCTCTGCACCAAATGGACGTCGTTTTAGTGACCATTTTATGAGGTCAATATACCCATCGTTGAGCCAACTTGAAAATGCAAACCAAAATGGGGTTGCATGACAGCCGTTATGAAGATGTTATATTCATTATTATTTTTAATCACTTTGATGTTTTCATGGAACTTTTCACAAGTTTGAAAAGTTGTGGAACATTTGTAAATCAGTTGAATGCAGGTATGGCCGGTCGTATGATGTATCTGACAAGTTTTATTGGGTGTGGAAATTTCGTGCTGAACAGAACAATAAATCATGATATCTAAGAAATCCTATACTTACTTGTACAACTAACTGGAGGAAGCACGGAAAAATTATGGAAACAATTATAACGTAAGCCAACTTTTACAATGTGTGAGATAGCCACTAGTATATGTAGAACCGATATCAAGTCTGATCCCAGAACATTCCTAACAATCAAGAAGACAACTTATAACTTTTCAGAGAAATAAACTTAAAATGGAAATTAATGCAAATATTTCAAAAGTGTTGGATTTTACTTATAGATCAATTTTACATCATCTACACCAAAAGGACATTTTAATCCCAAATCCGGAAAACTTTGCAATTTATGTAGCTTTAGACATTTCTCATCATCTTGCGGACTCTACCCTTGCTCAAAAACGTAGCCATAATGAACATCTGTCAAAGGACTCGCAAACAACTATAAATGGGATAACAAATCTAATTTTTGAAACATGCGAAAGTGAGAATGACGTTACTGAATTATTATCTGCGATCAAAACTGACACTGCGACACCGACAACTTCCCTTTCAACTACCCAGAGCTTACTATCCTCAGACACAGAAGACGAAGACGACATTAGGATTTTGACACCTCCCATTTGGACAGACGACAAACCTTCAAATCCACAGAGCCATCTAGGGATTACCGGAAGCGGTAGTTTATAAACTAGTAAAGACTGAAATGGCTTCCAGGGAATAAAGTATTCTGTGCCGTAGTTTTAATTATCAATTTATGCATAAAGTGATGAAATATTGTTAAGTTTTAAAGTAGTAGAAAGACAGAGGTGGCACGTTAAACTTTTAGTGTTCCATTTGTGTGTATTCTTTCGAATAGTGATTTATTTGGATTTACGTTTTAAATTTATGTTTTTTATTAGTTCTGGAAATTTCAGGTATTTTCGAACTTATTTAGAAATCTTAAATTAGTAGAAATTTAATATTTCTTCTGGTATGGGTCGCATGTAACAGTATAAGGTTCCGGTGTTGGAAAATATGTCAGTGAGTAACTCTACTGATCATGTGACTGACACACCGCCAAACTAGGCTAAGACATATTTCGCTAAGCACAGCGCCATCTAGGTTACCTAGCTGATGATGCCTAATTTGGTAATAGGTTGCTATAGAAACACGCGTCCGCTCAGTAGAGCCTCGCTTTGGTTATGGGGATTATAAAAACTCAGGTACTAGTGAGACAGACACAGTCGGAGGCCGGCCATGGAGTGAGAAGTTGTAGATGTATTGTTTTAGAATAAACTTTCATTGTTGTTTTCATGTGTAAATAAATTCATTGGAAACATCGTGTGAGTTTTCATCCATAGTATAACACATATTCTTTGTACAAATTCTTAAGATTTTATCTAATATAAATACTTAAAACTTGTAAGATGTGACTTCAGTTTTGAGGTTTTACATTGAAATCATATACAGATAACTGTACAAATAATACTGTGTGCTGTGAAGTAATTTGTTGTAATGACTTTTCAATATATTCTCCATCCACAGTCCAGAAATAAACTGAATGAAGATTGTCAGTTGTTTGCACAGGATATTTTACTAAACAACTGAATAACTGGAAATGGAACAACAAACTGAAATTCGATGAACTAACAATGATGCCTAAAATCATATTTTACAAATCAAAAAATGTAAGAATAACACTGATGCCTCCGCAAAATTATGTGCATCGGCAGAAATCTCCAAGATAAGAAAGTCATCTCAGCATGATGGGAAAAAACTTTTACTGGTACTTTTACTCAATGAGATCTATATAATGTTTGAGGCGAAAAGCTTTAATAGTTTTAAAGGTACATTCAAAATTAAAAAGAGTGATGGTTGGACAGACAAATGAACAAACAGCAAGATAACAATGCCAAATCTGTATCTCTCTCAAAATGTCAAAGGACACAAAGTCATGAACATTTTTAAAAGATTTTCCTATGTATGTCTATTTAAAACTAACTGACCCCTTGGAAGTGCTATAAATGACCCCAGGAGAATAATTTGTGCAATCTTGAAAGACGACCTCCAGATAAAGCTTCATGCAAAATATCTAAGCTCTAGGCCTTGTGTTTTCAGACAGGAAAATTTTCAAAATTTACCTATATAATTCTGTACAAAACATGTGATCCCTGGGGTGTGGCCAATTTTGATCCTAGGGATATAATTTGAACAATCTTTGTTGAGGTCTACTTGAGGATGAATTACAGAAAATTACAGAGCTCTGGGGCAAGTGGTTTCAGAAAAGAAGACATATTAAGAATTTCTCTTTGGTTGCCATAACTTCAAATTAAGATCTTTCAACAACTTTAGTAGACCTTCATGCAAGGAACCATGAGGCAAAGTTTCCATCAATTTTGCCGAGCATGTTTAGAGGAGATGTTGTTTAAAGTTGACACCCGGTGAACACAGCCTCATTAGAATAGCTCATCATGAGCATGTTGCGCTCATGTGAGCTTAAATATTTTTAAACCAAGAAAGGTCAATAGGTCAAGGTAAACCAATGACAAACATATACACATAGTAGGGAAAGGAATGATTGTTCGAATATTCGAAAATCGACCGAATATTCGAATCTGAAAATCAAATTCGAATAATCTATCTCAATGATATTTTTTCAAATAAAGCATTGTTGATTTTTATAAATGTCAGCATTCTGATTATTCAAAATAATCTGTTTGGTATTGTGTTTGTTTATTATATCTTTCACTCTATTCAGACAAACATAAATTATCTAATATCTATATAACCAGATTCTACCAGAAAGAACAATTGAACACTGTTAATAAATAAAATGAAAACCAAATATTAATTGGGAGGGACGGTGGGATGTGTGATGTACGTAGCCGTCAAGACCTCGAATGACCACTTGAAATCATTAGAACATGTACAAAATTGAACCTGCTACTAAAAGTAGATCCTGAAAAACCTGTTAAAAGCTTTAAGAATCTTATACAGACGAAATTAAATACATTTTTTGCGTGTCAAATATGATCAAATCAACAATAAAATTGCAATTCATAATTGGCAGGGGAAATCGTTATGGATTAACAGTTTGCAACAGGCGTAATTGTGATACCTTTTTATCTTTTGTTCATTTTAATTGGTGCCCGTTTTAAATGTTTATTTCACAAATTTTAGAAGTTGTTTGTCTCAATAACGTCAAGTTTTATGAAAACGAACAACCAGTCACGCTTATAACTCCATTGATATTACTTTTTAGTTGCCCAATCAGTAGGATAGCTCAAATATTTTCTTCTTATAAGTATATTTGAAAAAATCATCCTCGGTTTATGTTTGATCATTGCTTAACAATATTGAAATAAGCTGTATACAAAAAAAACTTCCATTAAACAAGCCATTTCTACGCCATTTCAAGATGATACATTAGCAGTTTCCCTGACAACGTACAGGTGATAATTTTTTAATTTAGACTCAGGTTTAATCAAGTTGCTTTAACAATCTGAATTGTCAGAAGTTACTATCTTTCTTCAGTTTGATTTGTTCGATTGGACTTAAAAGAAAGTTTCAACTAACGACAACAATCTTTTACATTTGTCATATGCTTTCATTTTTGAAGGTTAAAAGTAGACACTTTCACTAAAAATGTACTCCTTTCACAAATGTATCAATTTACATAAAAAGTATTATATAACTCGTCAATATTTGCAAACAAGTGTGACAAATGTACCTTGGTATTTCACTTCTAACTTCTGCATGCAGTCCAAGCTCCTGAAATCTTTCGGAGTGTCAATAATAAGACTTCTTTACTCTGTAAAAACAGTTAGATATAAGTATAAGACTTTTCAATTTAAGATATTGAGATCGCAAAACACAATACTATCTGAGCTCCATAACATAACCACACTTAACAAGTAACTTGAACTAAAATGCACAACTCGTTGACAAGGAACAAAATATTGTACTTAATTATTATCAGAATTTGTCTCTTTTTTCCATGTGATAGAGCTCTCAGATAAAGATGTATGATAGTTTAATAATAGATATATTTGATGCCATCTAATGTAAGTAAATATATATTTAAATCTTTGTGATACTTAAAGTGTTTAAATCAATCATATACGTGTACGTTAGAGAACTGTAATTTCAGTCTGTCAGAAGGATGTTTTACTGTTACTAGATATGTTTAGATCTATTTGCATTATTTGTACGCCCGCCATGTTTGTAGTTCTTTAATTCTGTGAGCCTTGTCGTTGTTTTTTTTTTTTTTTTCTGGAATCTCAGCAAGTATTTTTGATTAATATAAGTAAAGGCGGTTTATTTCCTTGACGTTTATACTGTCGACGACAACCGACAGTCTTAAAAAGCGCAAAACAAAATCAGGCGTCGAGAGACACGTCTACTTTAACATTGATATATTAATGTGCCCATACGGTCGTATCCATCCATATGTTAGGACCATATACAGTGATGATCTCGTAATTCGTAAACAGTCACACATAAGCAGATACATTACGGTATTTTTTCACCGATCATGATGGCTTTCTTCATACACTGTCTTTTTGTCAGGTGTACACTATAAATGGGAAAATACGATTTGATTCTGAGATACTCAGCGCAGCAACCGAAACTCTTGCAGCAGACTGCAAAGTTACATAAACTGCCGATTTGGGGCAAAAAAGACGGATCAGCGTCCATTATTTACAAAGGCCCTGTAACGCGCATAACTGAAGATGGGTAATAACAGCGCATGAGCGCGAAAACTTCCTTGTTAACACACCTTTTTGCTCTCGTTAAAACATAGGCAAAACGGGCAAAAACAAGCGATTTTATGCTAGAATAGAGAGAGAACACTATGAGGTAACGTGACAGTGAAGGAAGATCATTTCAACTCTGAGTAGACTTCTTACACGGTGAGTAAATAAATGACGGAAAGCAACGATCCATTTTTTTTCTTTGATGCTGGCCTTTTGTTTTAAGGCCTTGTCTTCAATAATTTATTCTTATGATAATGGTAATGTATCAGTATTAATATATCGGTGAGCGAGAAAAAAAATATAAAGAAAAAAAGAAAAACATTGATGCTCAGCATCAAGTCGGCGCATAAGATTATGAAGACGTGAAAGTGGTGGTTCAGGTTATTCCTCACATACAAAGTATCTAGTATATAACTGTAGAACTGTAGTGCAATTCGTACATTTACCACCTAGATCATAAAAAGTTTCCTAAACAAACTCCTGGTGCGTTTGTCAGAAGTTGTATCTATACAATTACGTGTTTGTACAAAATTGTAATACACTAGCTCTTCAGGTAGTTATTGAATAAAAACACTTTAAAAGAAACCGGGAAAAGCAAAATTATATAGGCTGGAATCATACCAGGCAATATTTACTGAGCCCTAGTTTTGCCATTTATACCACTACGCCATGCAAAAGTTTCTTCTCTGAATAAAAGTTCGAAATCGCTTTATCAGTATTAAGGGATCGAGTGAGAAAATGTTATCATCAAACATCATATTGTTTCAGGTTAATACCTTGCTTAATTTTCAATAATTTTGATTCAGTGAAAATGACATAATGATCATGGTAATAGTATAAATATAATAATCGTCAATATCAACTTGTCCACGATAATTGCTATAAATTTGACAATATCAATATCAGTGAAAATGAATGATTGAATTAGTTTCATACTATGACCATTGAAATGATTATACGTACATAAAAAAATATTCCGCTGATTTGAAGGCTCCAAATAGAGGGATGATTACTAATGCAAAATGTATGCCTCGACATGAACCTTCGCCTCCAATCTAGCCCACAGTCTTTCAACGCTTTAAACATTTTGGTTATATATCAAACGAACAGAATTTGGCTTTAAACTTAATCTGAAATATCGAAGAACTGTTATTTTTTTTCATCGATAGAAACCTAATAGAATTTGCTAAACACATTTTGTATTATGTATATACTCAAGAATATCTAGAACTTGCCAAAAATTAGAAAGAAGTGTTATGTCTGAGCGTTCCTAGTATAAAACAGGCTTTTAAGGAAACGTAATATAGAAAAAAAGGTTCTTAAGAAAACATTAGTGTCAATTTTGATTATTTATAATGAGATAGTGTTACCTACAAAGTACCAATTACTGACGTGTATAACCCAGCTTATCGGGAAAACGTCAGTGTGATAGGGTGTAATGTGAAATATAGCCGAATTCAATAGAATTGAAACACTTCTTTTTCTGACGCATGTGTCAAAATACATTAGTGTAAAACACATACTTTGAAAAAATGTAAAAATTTGCTTAGTTTGTTGCGTGATTTGTTCTCTTATGTCAAAAAACAAGGAACTATAATGAACTTTTGGTGCCTAATAAACAGGAACAAAGTTATCGACAAAGATATCAGCAGGTAAATATCAGTTACAGAATTGTTTTAGCTGACATACATCTGTTACACAGTAAAGTAAATATTTTTCAAAGAAAAGAGATTTTGAAAAGCTTTCTATAACACGTCACTTTTGTTGCATACTTAAATAGATACATCAAAATCTCCAAATTTCAATAAAATCATTCAAAAACACAAAGTTTAAGCATTCCTGCTTAGCTGACATTTACATGTTGCTAGTTTTCATAACCATTCCAGATAATAACTGTTTATCGCTGCATTTCTAAAATTTTCAGAACCAATTTAACAATCTACTCAAAGGGATACAACTCACGGACCCTGACAAAAAGCATTATATATGAGTTATGTATCCTACACCATAATTTAATGCCAGTTTTATTAAAGTTTGAGATAGATTATGTATAGGAAGTGAGCAGTAGCAGTACGCAGCAGTAGAAACATGTGAAGTTGGCAGTAGCAGTAATAGCAGTAGCAGTAAACAAATGCGTACTGCTATTGCCAACTTCCTATTAGTAGATAGATTTGCATTTAAACGATAAAGGTGTTTAAAAAAGACATGAAAGCACAAATATAGAGACAAACGTTCCCAGAATCAGGAAACAAATAAATTTCTTTTTTCGTGTTGTTAATTTTTTTCTCATTTTAAGCTCGTCTATTTTCGAAGATGCTTATAAACCATCAGACTAAGAGTTTAAATATTTGGTTTTACATATAGTTATATGGGAAAAACTTTAAAAATCTTCTTCTGTAAAACCGCTTGACACATAACTTTGTGATATGATGTGAGGCATTCTCTAGTAGACCTCTATCAAGATTGTTCATATTATGTCCCTGGGGTCATAATTAGCCCTGTCCCAGGGTCACTTAGTTTTGCATAGATTTATATTTGAATAAAAAAACCTTATTAGAAAGAACAAAGCTTGGGACTTAACTATTGATTGGAATGGGTAGGTACTTCAAACCCCCTGCACGAACCCCCTGCCTCCCCCCAACCGGTACACCTCCCTTCCATTTTTTTTCTTTTTTTCTGCTTTTTTTTTCGGATAGATAGATACTAGGTGCTCTATCCCCCTCCCCATCCCTGCTCCAAACAAATGTATGTACTTTATGTATAATTTTGGATGTAGACATCACTTTTGACCTTGGTCAATGGATGACCTTGACATACTTAGCTCTTTACATGTTTTGAAGCGACTTCATTGATATTTTGATTTTTTTTGTAATTTTTCTGACTTGAACTTATCTGATGTTGTATTTTCACCACATGCCTTAGTTGGAATTATTGATGCTGATGTTCTATTTTTTTTAAGTATAATAATTTCTAAAATAAATCATATATTTGAAAACAAGCATGCTTTTGACCCTTGTAATTACATAAGAGCACAAAACCCGACCAATGCAGACATCCACAGTAGGCCTAGCACACATGGAAACTACAAAATATTGTTCAAGCATCAAAATATTCATAGGGTTTCATTTATGTTTTTATTTCAAAAATTCACAAAATTTGCAATATAGAAAACATTACTTAATAACTATTTGGAAATAATGCTATATTGGTCAGATAAACGATCAGTTAGATATCTTACAACAGAATGCATATCGTCGCTGTGATCTTACAACAGAATGCATATCGGCACTGTGATATTACAACAGAATGCATATCGTCGCTGTGATCTTACAACAGTATGCATATCGTCGCTGTGATTTTAAAACAGAATGCATATCGTCGATGTGATCTTAAAACAGAATGCATATCGTCGATGTGATCTTACAATAGAATCCATATCGTCGCTGTAATCTTACAACAGAATCCATATCGTCGCAGTGATCTTACAGCAGAATCCGCATCGTCGCTGTATTCTTACAACAGAATCCATATCGTCGCTGTAATCTTACAACAGAATCCATATCGTTGCTGTAATCTTACAACAGAATGCATATCGTCACTGTGATCGTACAACAGAAAACAGAAAGCATATCGTCGCTGTGATCTTACAACAGAATGCATATCGTCACTGTAATCTTACAACAGAAACCATATCGTCACTGTGATCTTACAACAGAAAGCATATCGTCGCTGTGATCTTACAACAGAATGCATATCGTCGATGTGATCTTACAACAGTATGCATATCGTCGATGTGATCTTACAATAGAATCCATATCGTCGCTGTAATCTTACAACAGAATCCATATCGTCACTGTAATCTTACAACAGAAACCATATCGTCACTGTAATCTTACAACAGAAACCATATCGTCACTGTGATCTTACAACAGAAAGCATATCGTCGCTGTGATCTTACAACAGAATGCATATCGTCGATGTGATCTTACAATAGAATCCATATCGTCGCTGTAATCTTACAACAGAATCCATATCGTCGCAGTGATCTAAAGATTGTTATTGAAAATAAGTTAGTAACATTGGAAAAGATTTCATTCATCTGACACTGCTTTAACTTACTGTTTTGTCAAAATGTGGGAAATGTAGGAACGAAGAATCGCAATCATTTATCTGGTCCCATTCTTGAATCTATCTGATTTCACCGATTAACTGATTCTGGACTTTTTTTTATAAATTAGTTTTAAAATCGTATTTGTCAAACAGGAAGGAAAGATAAAAATATTTATTCAGATGTTTATACACATGGTTTGAAGTGTTCAAAAGGTGTATAAAAGATTTTTCTTCCAGGATTTAATCATAAACAGATAGATATTATAATTCCTAGGTTGGTTCACCGCTTGTGCAAGGCTAACATTACCAGTTGTCTTTCCGATCAGACGTTAAACCGAGGTCCAATGTATCAGTGCTATACACTGAACATGGAAAAAAACCAGGGTTGTCTCTGGAATCTGATGTTTTCTGTGCCTTGCACCATCCCCCACAACATAAAATAACTAACCTCTGCAAAAGGCGTCGGTCATATGAGCAACCGGTACCAACGATAAATAAACTCATATAGAGAGAGGTAGTTTGACCGCCCAACACCTCACTACTCCAGCATATTCTGTGAAAAAACTAAATCATTTTGTAATTCAATGTTCTATTACTTTTAATCGAGACTAATTAGTTTTTAAGCAAGTTAATCATATATTTATCGAAAACATTGTAAAATTATAACGCTTGAAAGACTAAGAAGAAAGACCATCATGAACTGTTCAAAATAGAAGCTTGTGCTGCGCTACACACATGTTAGAAAATCCGCTTTTGGTCCCGTATGGAACCATTTCCACCGATTTCTTTTAATTCTCAAGAAGTAAGATTATCTTCAATGTTTACAGTTCTCATCTGTTGGTAGACACCAAAACGGAAAATCTATGGAAGTGGTTCAGCGCATATCAAAACGATGTATCTCCCGTGTTGGCAAGCGTGCCCTGAGTTTTACATGACAAATCAGTGGTACGGTGTACATGGCTGAACATCTACTATGTCAAAATAAAGCTTACATAATGCATCTGCTAATTGTAAATAATCGTTTAAAAGTTGACAGAGCAGAAATGTCCTCCATATAAACATGAATATGTAGTAATAGTTATATGCCCGCCCGCTGGATTAGTAATCCACGGGTCGATGGTTCGACCCCTGGGCAGGGCAAAATTTCTCCGTGACAATTGATCTCAGGCATTGCTAATGTTCATTTGTCTCTCACCGCTGATTCAGAGTAGATCATGTGGGAACAGTAATCAGTCACTTGCGGAGAAATTGGTAATTATTGGTTAGTTATCCAGGAAAACCGGTTAGGTGGACTGACCGCCGAGATATAACCTAGATGTTGAAATCGGCGTTAAACCAAAAAAAAACAACATAGTTACTACATGGATACATTTAGAAAATTTACAGACACACATTTTAACTCACGACCTAACGTGCCTGTTTAAGGCAGCACCTCCGCTTGCACTGACCTATCTAACATATAATAAAGAACGACACTGATCAAAACTCATACAGTAAAAATTGTATCAGTTTGAAATTAACATACTTCGTAATATTTGTTACGATGTTCCGTAAATACAGTTACAAAATAAACCTCTGTTCTGTTATGTTTTACCATGCACTGGTATAAGGTTTCTTTTCTTGAGTACAGGTTCGTGCTTTGGCTTTAGATCGAACCTATTACCTTTCGAAACGTCCATGTAACCAAGTTGTTGAGGCCTGTAGTGCTGTACAGTTGTATGTATATGAAACTTGCAAATGAACTTGAAATTTACGCTACTAAGCAAATTTTCTAGCATACCTTCACAATGTACTGAATGCACCGATACAGAGAATGATAATAACCTTGTATAAGCCTGAAGCAAATAGATGTAAATATATTTAATCGGAATTTTCCAAGTAGACGTTTACGAAAAAAAATGCGTTTTCGCGTGCAATGTGACCTGCGTTTCTTCGTCAGAAAAGAAAAGCTTCACCAACAGTATTGAGGGAGAGTAGAAAGAAAACACTTCTTTTTATTTCTACCGTTCAACTGCGAACGAGCTGCTTTAATACAATAAGGCATAAAAAGTCCGAAAAAATACGAATTTAATCTTGAAGTTTTACAATCTAAAAGCTAAACCACAAGACAAAATACCACAGTTCCCACCGCGAACAGGTTGCATGGATATAGAGACTGATCATAGGGGATAAAGGATTCACTACCTGGAAATAATAACGGCTTTTTTTCTTTCTTTTGAATCTATAGTCATCTGACCACTTGTATGTCATGGCTTAATATCTTGCTTTGTCTTTGAAAACATCATGGGCATGATTTTAAAAAATGAATGGGCATGTGTAAACAATGTTTACATTATGTTTTCATAGCTTACTAGTATACTTTGTATAATACCATTTGAAGTTGTTTCTAAAGATGATTTTAGTCAGTCAGTGCATGTAACTCGTGTTTAAAATACGTATTATATGAATTACTTTTGTCTCCGCCCATGCAATAAATCAAAGTACCTGGCGACGTGCATTTCAAGATAGGGGACATTTAACTTAACTGGTAATTTGTACAAATTCATTGATTAATGATGTCGAAAACGTTGTGACCATTCAATATAAAACCTTCGAATAGTTAAGTTGTGCATCGTAGATAAAAAAGTTCCGTAATGTTTGAAAGAAAATACTTCGGAGTTGCGGCTATTGCCTGCTTGATATGTTTGCTGATTGGTCCTGCTTTGACACAAGCACCCGCTACACTGCCAGCTGACGCTTCCTCTGCCACCGCCGACGGTAAGTGGGATTTTTATTCATTTTATCTTTTTAATTTATCATTATATTTTGTTTATCGGCTTAAAGAGAAATACCATTAATGTGGAAACACACCTCCCTTTTCAATAGTACTTTCTAGAATAAATAAAATACTTAAAATTCCACGGTAGGTAAGTAGGTATAACATTAAATCCAAGCAATTCTAGAATGGAAAGTTGTGCTGAAACTGGTACTAGTATAGTAGAGACTAAAACGTCAACAGAAAGGAGAAACAATTGACCGTAGCAATCAGATATCAGTAGTTTTTATTAAACGTTCAGACAAAAATGGCGCTTCGTTCAAATCGGACATTCTTTGCGTACAGACCTGGTTTCCGATTTCCTTAACCAGGTTACTATAAAACACGAAGAACTTCTGTTCTACAAATCACTGTTATGGTATAAATGGCTTTCTTTCGAAACAGGTGTGAACTGTAAGTAGTTTCTCAGAACAGTGAAACGATGGCAGACAGCGACAAACTTTTAAATAATCAGTTTGTCGGATATTGCTTGCAACAACAGATCTCCCCCTAGCGCCTTATTCGCTAGAGGCATCAATAGAAGTATAGCAAGGTTTCTTTATAGGTTCGAATCAATAATCGTGTTTTGTGGAAAACAGAGAGTTGTTCGAGACTTTCACCCGGGATGGGATTCGAGCTACCGTCTTTCTAGATTACAGATAAATGGATTTGGTATGACGTCACTAATTTTGATTAGGAAAATAATAATACGTCGGTATTCTATATTAAGCCACGAATACATTCCATAAATGAACTTACAGTAATCTAGTAATCATTGTGTTACCAAACACGATATCATGGCGGTAGCCAATACGGCGTCCATAAATGTAATAACACTGCATGAAAGCACAAAGCGTATGCAACGCTCCTGACAGCTTAATACAAAGCAAGTTATCGAGAACTGTCTACTATTTTATCCTCAAAATAGGCAGGACCAGTTATTGCTTTTTATATTAACGACTAATAGTAATTATAATTAATACTTAGTGACGAGCTAACCTACTTTGCCAGGGGGCCTTCTCAGATCTGTGCACTTCATTTATAACTACCTAGTGACTAATGTGATGAAACATCTCCTGATGAAAAATATAAAAAGAACTATTTATTCAAATGTGTTTCCGTGACAAAACCAAAGTTGGTAACTACGCGTTGATGCGTTCTTCACAAATACAACTGGAATATCTGTATCTATAAATATTTCTTTCTGTGCATAAACGGACGATAATATTATGGCGGTCAGTCGCTTTAGGAAACATTAATGCGTTTGTATTATATGGTAATATTTGAAAGAAAACATTTTTTTCCATGACAAAGGCACAGAATGCCTTTGTAAGAAGCTGTGTATGTTAAAACCAAGACTTTCCGTATTGTATTGTTCTCATTACATTATTTTGTTTCATGATTCAAGGTGAAAACTTGATCCCGGGGCTAAAGAAATCGCGAAACTTTTTTTTCATGTATGTCAAAGGATGAGCTTTCTTTTACATGTGTTTTATGATCAAGTTAAAAAAAATCAGTACCACCGTTACCACGATATTATCATCACCATATTATCATCACCATCAACACTTGCTCATTACACTATCATAATTAAATTAAAAGTTAGTAAAACAACAGCACAAATGGTAGTCATCAGTAGTGTATAAGATCATTATCATAGCAATTATCATCTTACCAGTAACAAAGTAGCACTATATTATTAAATAAGATCCTTGATTTTTTCCATTATATACCCAGAGCTGTTTAGACCTGTTCAGATCGATTATTTCTACTTTCTATTTTAATTTCATTATTTTCTTAGCTTTTGGTTATTTTGGTTTTAAAATGAGTAGACAGCTTTGAATAACAGATAGAATTATCTTAATTAAATTGAAAAGTAATCAACGGTAATGATTCCCAATTGTTGTCGTTCTGAAACAGAGAAGAGGTAACACAGTAATTGTTTTACGATGTATATCTTCTAACCAAACTGAATCGTTTCGTAACTAAGCCAGGTCATGACCAAAACACATACGAGTAGGCTAGCAGACAATGAATTACATAGTTTCTTAAAAAGCAATGACTTGCATAGAACCGTGGACAGAAAATCTAAAAGAAAAATAGAAAATAATTTCTCAATATAATAATACTTTCTCTCAAACCACGGTAGTAAGAAACGTTTTGAATTAAGTAATTTCTGTATCGCTAAATGATCACTGAACTTCTTATTACGTAAATGGTATTTTAAATGTTTGAACAGAAACAACTATGTGTTTTGGTGGTAGGTAGAAAAGTCGATTTGCAAGATGCTCGATGTCTTTGTAACACTGGATCGATTGTGTGTCGATCTAAAATGAAGATATTAAACTTGTATTTTGGCTTTATTAGACAATGTTTGTAATGCCGTTTAAATTACATAAAATTTTAATTCCCTCAATTTATGTTCAGTTACAATATGCATGATGCATGTGGATAGGATGAACAGGGGCATCTGCTAATACATACATCATAATTACACCACAATCATTGTAGTTTATTTGTATCTTCTAGTCTGATCTAGTTTTATGTTCTGGCCTATCAAAATTAATTGTAACATTGTAAAATCTTATCTTTTTTTCATGAAGTATTTAGTTGTGTTTTCCGGAGAAAATAAAACCATATTTATGTGTTTTCCTGAGAAAATAAAACCACGATGTCTAAAAAAAGTGTAATGGTATAAAAATAGTTCTTTAATCCACAATTGTTCATTTCCCTGAATGTAGCATTGCTCATTAAACTCCAAAAATTTGAATGTTCAACAGTTTAATGATATATGATAGTTCAAATTGTTTCTGACAGTTAATATGAAGAGATGAATGATCAAGATGTTTTGACTGGCTTTGATGTTTGTGTTATTAATAATCATTTATTAGTACTATATGCATGAAACACTCCGGAAGTCTGAAATATATCTAGTTTCAAAGTCGTAAATAATTTCTATAAATACAATTTGAAATGTATGTATTTAATACGTAATCGCAGTAATGAAATATTGATGTAGTAAAAACTGTAAGAAGTATGAGACATCGGCATATGTGGCTGTTTTTTTAGAAATAATAGATGAAGACACTTTAAAACTAATTCCGGCAAAAAGTATATCAAAACTTGTATGCAGTGATTGAGGGGGTGACGTATACTTAACATCAAAGTATAATATTGCAGTAGATATATATCTTCTACACCACATTGTTGCATCTTGCGCAAGGATTTAATCATAAACGGAGAGTAATAACAAATTGTTCAAAATGTTAAGTAGACTTATTTGGATATGTTTCTTAGCAATACATACTGTTATATGTCAAACGCAACGTGCTCGCTCCACTCCCCCAGCTGGATCGTCGACACCTACTGAGCCAGCATTGCCAGGAATACAAGATCTACTTGCCTTCTCTCCTTTATCAATGTTACTTATGGCAGGTAAATGCTACCTTCTATACTTTCCTCAGGAAGCAGTTCAATATAATCATATAATTTTTTTAAGATAAATATTTGAATAAGAAGTTTTGAGCGACCTTTTCTCGTACTGTGCCATCTAGGTAACCTTCATACCAGTAATTCATTCAATCGTTTTTAGTCGGTTGCCTTAGGTTTACTTTACTCATAACTTGTTTCTTCAGTTATGGCTGATAAAGTGCCATTCATGCTTTGTAATTTCATCTGCACTGTAATTTCTCATGGATGCATTCTCATATTTGACTTTAAAATGTCTTGTAAATGCGGGATGCCTAAATCAAGAGTAAAATCTAAAAAAGATCTTGCCTGACTCTGTTTCAAGTGAATATGATACCTCCTGCGATGGAAGGATGGTCGTATGGTTGTCTAGGGTAACTACGTATGGTTTTCAATAAAAGGTTGTAACCAGTCGTGTTTGGGACCTTAAATTATTGCAGTAGCAGTTTTAGGCCACTGCTAGAAGACTAGATGTACTTACACATTGTCAGCTTCAGTTATTTAGGTAGGTAATGCCTAAACTGAAACACCTATTGACATAGGAGTAAGATTCATTTACTCAAATGAAATATGTACATCCACTCCATGCTTACCTTAATCTAATTTAGGTTAATTTGTCTGTGTTTATAGTGTGAATAGTTGCTGAAATGAAGATAAAGGACCTCTGGCTGTACACTTTTTTCTACAATCAATTGTACTTAATATTTTTTAATATGACTTTGCGGAATGAACTCTTCCATGTCAGCTAAACATAGCCTTAACCGTTTTGTCTCTTTGTCTGTCAAATGTCTGTGAATTCGCCAAAGTTTGTAGAATTACCTTTAAATTCAGGATATAAATCGAAGCATGCTGGCGCTGTTGCATTTATCTTTTTTGATCTTTCTTTGTTATAGATTTGTTGAAAAGATTTTGAATAAACCTCTTTATTGCCACAAGCCTGTGCATCGAAATAAGTATCATTAATGCAACCTGTGGTTATGGTCTACCTTATATCAACTCTCAACAATTGCGTGTCACTGAATGGAACCAGTTCTACTGATTCTTTTATTAGATGGGTGAGAATGCTCAGAAAGATAAAGTTTCTTGTGTTGAAACAACAGTGACTGGCCATCTTGCTCATTTATATTACTGGTGTACCTGAGTCTACAAAACTCTAATCAAAATGTATACTTTGGCAAGCTATTTCGTTCTGAACGTGTTACTAGTTTTAATGGAATAAAAGGATTGGCTCTGTGAATCCACGCAATGTACTTCCGTTTTTTTTCCTTTTCAGATGCGTCACACTAACAATTTCTTTTATCCTTGTTTCAATTCCAGTGTATTTGCGTTTCAATAATAGATACCCTTTTTCTGTTTTTATGTTCGGAGTTTCCTGTAGATTACAAATTGAATCTTGTGAAAAATTGCATTCATGGTTTTTGTGAGACCATCAGCTACTTTGATTTTGAAGTGGAACTGCTTGAGTTGTCAACAACACTTACGAGATTTTTAGTGGTTTAGAATGTTTTTATTCTCAAAAATTTGAAAATCACAAGGTTCGTTTAATACTTAATAAAGGACATGTATTTTATACTAATTGAAAAGGCCAAAGTGCCATCCTTTCTGTTCGTCCAGGAATGTATCGAATTGTACTCCTATTCGAGCTAAACAACACAATATCGAAACAAATTATGGTGAAACTTTAAGGGAAGTAAGTTAATTTTGTCTCTGATATCATACAACAATGAAGTGATTGGACAAGTTGTCAGTTTGTCTTTTCTTGAAAAAAACACCTTGCCTTGGACAAGAAACGATCATTGAAAAAAAGTGAAGGACCAACTACCGAGGATAAATTGAATGTTACAATAATTTATGATGATCCTTCGCCCTTGTTCGCCCAATTATTCAGAATAAAATGGTTATGAGGAAATACCGGCTTTTTTGCATTTTACAATTTTGTTCATGAAGACCAGTTGATGTTTTTTGTGGCTTTTTTAGTTTAAAAAAGGGTAATATATACCATTAGATCCGTATGAGCATACCTTGGGAGCAAAAGTGAATAAAGAGAAACCTATTTCAATTCTGACTGGAACTTTAAAAAAGCGAGACTTCCTTTATATTGAAATTGTATGGACACGCAAATATATACAAACACTTGGGATTAGTCACGGGTGATGGATGAATTATGGAAAAGCAAAATAAACAGAAAAATCTTGTCTTCAAATGTGGAAATCGTGAAACCTTAACTGAAAAGTTCTTATTATAAAAGTTTCGTGAATTTTTGAATTACTCATGAATAGCGGGATCCTGATAACTTTTTCAAAGAGATAGATTCGTTGACATATGGTAAAATACAGTTGATAGCGAAGGAGATAAGAGTGAAGGCGGTTTAGGCTTATATGACATATCGGATTTATTCTGGGCACAATATTTCAAATTGATACGAAAAGAAAATATATGGAATATAATAGGAAAACTTTATTTATAATTATTACACTCGTTCAGTCAGTGATTAAAATGCTAAATGTAAGAAAGTTAAGTTCAAGATATAAAAACAGCCCTAGATATGAACTATAAAATATGTATCTGATACACTTGGTGTTGTTAATTGTCCTGTCTCTAAAATAATCAACACATTAACTTTTGAAACAAAATGGATTATTTGGAAATTTGTAATAAATGTAAACGCACAAGAAAAGAACAAAACACACTTCAAATGATGCATTTATAAAAACAGATTTAAATATGCAAATTAAATGCAAGAAGATCATCCGTCTGTTTTCGTTGTTGTTTTTATTTCGGCGATCTCTGTCGATTTGTGAGTACTGCGTTTATCAAATGTTTATTATGTAAATGTTGACTGGTTACAACCTTTTGTTGAAAACAATACGTAATTACCCTAGACAACCATACAATGTATCCATACGTCACCACACAGTTAATTTAATAGTCTTGAAACAAGTCAAAAAAAGCTTTATCGTAAAAAAGATTTGTTAATTTCTTAACTGAAAATGTGTTAAAATGCTTATAGTTTTTAGAAATATCTTATAAATTGTTAAAAGAAAGTTTGGTGTATGTTTTAACGAATGGTGGGTTTATTTTTATTTTATATTTCTTCATGCATTTGTCATTGTTATGCTCCTCGAAAAATTTCGGAAGAGCATAAAGTTGGCGCTTTGTATGTCTGTCCTTTGTAATTCCGTCCTTCCTTCCTTTTCTCCGTCATTCCGTCTCACTTTTTTCTTGTCTGGGCTGTAATTCGGCTTTGGTTGAAAAATTTTCAAAATTACTTGGCAGAAATATTCGTCTCAGAGAGTAGTTTGTCGCATTTATGAATCACGTTGGTAGTTCCAAGGTCAAGGTCAAAGTTAGAATTTTTACCAAAATTTGTTTCCTTTCACTTTTACTTGGCAATGTTTTTAGCCGTGACAAAGCAGCGTCGGGGAGCATCCATCGGAGTCACCGATATTCTTGTTTTTAGTACTATTAGATCCCTTGCAGGCCTATGAATAGAAAATAAAAGAAAGAAACATGAACGATTTTTTTATTTTCTATACTAACAGTAACGTTTGAAAATCAATCACTTTATACCTTCTTTATAAGAAGTAACAATCAATAGTCAAATGTGAACAAACAAAATAGCACAAAAAGTGAAGAAAACTTTGATAAATAGCTGGAGATAGAAACTGTGGTTAGAATCAAGGTTGAAACCCGAGTCGCTAAATCATGAAGGATTGATGATGATTGATCATGATTATTTAACCACTGATAATCTTCAGTCTTGCAAGAAATTGTAAACAACTTGCAACAAATTTTCAACATTCTGTTTAGCATGTCTTCGAAATTCTAAAAGTTTTTTGTTTTTTCAAAGAACAGTCACAAATCGCTTGAGCAAATGATGCAGATATTCAGTCAATACAAATTACTCAGTCACCATCAGCAGCACCACGGCCAGGTATTTAATTTTTTTCTGGTGATTACCACTTTTTAGTTATTTGCAATGTAATTAGCTATTTCTAAAAGCTACATGTTATCCACCCCAAATTATGATGTTTTATATTTTGTGGTGTTTGATATAATTTGTTGAATCATTATAATTGTTGAGTGTCAGATTGTATTTGAAATCAATCAAAAAATCAAAAAATTAATTTCTAATTCTTTAGAATAGAAATGACCATAGAAACTCCATACAAATGATTTGAAAGAAAGGTGTCCATTTATATTCATCATAGTTCCATACAATGGATTGTTTCTAGAACTATGCTGAACATTTTTCGCTTATTTTCGTACAGGAAAATGGCATTGTTCCATTATCACATGCCTTGACATGGTCCAGCGTGGTACCAACCGGTGAATCGAGAAATTTTGCGAGAGGTGTAATATATAGAGGATACTTGTTTGTTTCTGTGGAAGATGAGAATTTATTTCATCGAGTGAACACCATAGGTGATATTTTCACGAGTGGCGCAGCCACGAGTGAAAATATAAACATATGGTGTTCACGAGATTAAATAAATTCCCATCTTCCACTAAAAAACAAACAAATTTTCTTTTTATTTTATGCCAACACGTCAAAAATGGTTATTTTATGACATTTTTACTCAGGGCCTTCAATAAATTCCCCATGGTGAGCCCCAAACCGGTTAATGCGTACTTTGGTCAAACCGTTACTCCGCACACAAAAAAGTGCAGACAATCTCCAATACATATGATAACTTTACTTCTGCTGAAATAAACTGAATACACTTTCATCAAATAACATTTATTTTTCTCTACACAGTTTATCAATATTAATTGAATTTTAGCCATACATACTTTAATTATAAAAGCGGATTAATACCGAGTAATATTCAATCAATTGAATTGAAAGTCGGCCATATTGGATATTGTCCATGTGATTTATGTAAACAAATCAGACATTTTAAATAATTTATGGCGAATTTCATCATTGTTCACAACTAGTTAGGCTCAGGAATTCAATATTATAACTGGATTTAACAAGGTAAATAAATTTCACTCGCTGTCACTGTCTGAAATACAGCGGATTCTCTTGTATTTACGTGGTGGGGAAACAAGTTCAGGCACAAACAGTGGATTATCAAAATGGTAATTTCACTGATTCAAAACAGTGGATTATCACTTTTATCTCACTGATATTTCCCTATATTTCATTGGTAGGCATAAAATAAATAAATTTTACTCAAAAAGGAAATTCGAGAATTTCTCAGTACACTGGGGGTGTTGAGCGGGAGAGTTGTCCTGGAGTGTTATCAGTTTATGACTGATGTTTTTTTTAAGTTTAAATGATGTTCTCTATGAAATGGAGAAAATGAGGTATATATGTTTCATAGCTGCGTCTTAAAACATTTTGAATATTGCAGTCACCGCTGGTTTTCACAAACTCGTGAGTAAGAAGTGTCTATCTTTGACTTGACTGTTGTTTTTGTTTACTAAGGATTGATCTTTTATACAACTTCTCCCATTCAAACTCAAAACGGTGTTTAAGGGATATTTACAGAACAAAATCAATTTAAGTTTAGGAACTATCTGTTCATTCTTTGTATTTTTCTACTGTAAGAAGGACCCACGCAGCTGACCTTTTCTTATCATCAACATCGTATTCATTGCAATTACATATGAGGAGAATTTAAGGTGTTTCTTTTTCTTTGATGAAAGTCAAGTGTAATTAAGTTTTGTTCTCGACAGATATATCTTTTTTCACGGTGAGAGACAAAATTCATGACTTCAATAGATCAGAAACTGGAAAATTACTTTGAAAGTGTGATAAATTTGTCTGTTGATCTTTTTCCCCTTTATTTATGTCCACTTTATCACTATGTCTTGTTTTTTCACAAAAAGACCAAATTAATGTATTTCCGTTTACTAATGGCTTTGTATCTACTCGAACGAAATACAGCAATACAGTTATACGTTTCGTGGTAACATAATAGATTTTTTTCTTTCCCTGAAGTTATCCATTTATACATTGTTCATTATACAGACTTAATTTAGATTTTCTCAGTATGAAAGTTTCTAGTACTAGAAGCAACCTACAAAAAGTGTTTTCCCTTCTTTTTTGTTTGTTTGTTTGATTGTTTGTTTACTCAGTTATGATTGTTTTTCTGTCTTTAAAGCAAATCTTTACGAATAGACAAAAACGTCAAGTTTATATTGATTATAGTATGTAAATATATTTAATAGGCTTTTATCAATTTAATCATTTGTCTCAAAATACTGATAAACGTGGCAAGAACGGTTGCACAAAATTTGTTGTCACTGTAATACCTTAACTGAGTGTTTCTTTGCTTGTTTTATGTAAATAAGAGAATTTTTTTATTGAAAGAAATATTTTACTGAAAACAACATTCATATCGACCAGTGTCAGACGAATTTTAATAAGTGGAAACTATCTTTGCTTGAAATTACTTATCTCGTATACTATGTGGAACAGTAATGACTTATCTGACCAAACCACAGAGCACTTAGGTCACTAATGACGTCAAGAAAGCGTAAATACCGTTCTTCATTACAAAAATTGACTTTCAGCTGCATCAAGCCTGCTTTGAATGACAATGAAGTGTTTTTTCGTGCTGTTACTAAATTCCCCTTTGACCTTATAAAAGAAGTTTCTGTCACTAATCACTAATCACTGTCGTACATATTTAGGGTGTTGTAGAATGAATACCAACAAGTTACAGAGCAATGGAAGTCAGCTTGCCTATTATTAACCCATTTCGGTCTACATTTATACGACCATATCTCCTTGAAGAATTTAGTTATTTACGAGTCTCCGGACCAGTGCAAGATAAAGACGGTTTCATATTGCAGCAGAACCTGGTTCTATTTTTTGACCAGCATAGCAATTATACATGGGACCTCGATTTAATAGTTCATCAGTCGTATCGGAAGATCAAACTGGGTTACCTCAGTCATTGTGTTTAAAGCCCCTTTTTCTTAGATAAAATTGCCGACCATATTTAAAACACAAATTGCGTCGAGAAGATGAACAGTGGATGTGTCTTACTGACGCACCCACAACCTGCGACGAAAAAAAGTATTCAACTGATTCACGGCTGTATTTTCTTTTTTTGTGTACATTGGTTTGTACTGATTTAAATCAAATATAAAAGATGAAAATGACCTATCAATTCCGATTAAAATGAATTTTAAATTATGATGACGTATTGTAATTATCTATTTCTTTTTTAAATCTGCAGTTTTATGTCCAAAATCTTGATTGTTCAAACTTTTTAACAGACGAAAATATTTTGGTTTTGTCTGAGATGGATGAGAAGAAAATCACTAAATTGTCAATAAATATTCATCAACAGTCTGGACTTAGACACGTGGGCCATCAGTTAAATTGCCATTGGACGGTATCAGTTTATTTATTCGCAAAAAGCCCATATTGAACAATATCGCCACATAGACAGTTATGGAAAGCCAAGATGCTTTTTCTACTTGAAAAGTGGTACTTTAAAAGTTTATTTTTTCTGTTACAGCTCTCATGGCCAAATGCGCATAAACAAAGCGACCGTAAGCTGATGTATTCATTCTCACCTGGTATTTTTTATGAAAATGTATATTTCACAATCCAATGTAATAAACTTAGCGATAAAGTTAAGCTGAAGTTGATGGCACAGTCGAAACAGTAACGTTTGACTTTATGGTCGGACAATCGTAACAATAACGTACACTCAGTGGTCAGTTCTTTGTTACAGTAACATATGACTTTATTATCGGACAATTGTAACAATAACGTACACTCAGTGGTCAGTTCTTTGTTACAGTAACATATGACTTTATGGTCGGACAATCGTAACAATAACGTACACTCAGTGGATAGATCTTTGTTACAGTAACGTATGACTTTGTGGTCGGACAATCGTAACAATAACGTACACTCAGTGGTCAGATCTTTGTTACAGTTACGTATGACTTTGTGGTCGGACAATCGTAACAATAACGTACATTCAGTGGACAGATCTTTGTTACAGTAACGTATGACTTTATGGTCGGACAATCGTAACAATAACGTACACTCAGTGGCCAGATCTTTGTTACAGTAACGTAAGAATTTGTGGTCGGACAGTCGTAACAATTACGTACACTCAGTGGCCAGATCTTTGTTACAGTAACGTATGACCTTATGGTCGGACAATCGTAACAATAACGTACATTCAGTGGACAGATCTTTGTTACGGTAACGTAAGCATTTGTGGTCGGACAATCGTAACAATAACGTACACTCAGTAGACAGATCTTTGTTACAGTAACGTATGACTTTATGGTCGGACAATCGTAACAATAACGTACACTCAGTGGTCAGATCTTTGTTACAGTAACGTATGACTTTGTGGTCGAACAATCGTAACAATAACGTACATTCAGTGGACAGATCTTTGTTACGGTAACGTAAGAATTTGTGGTCGGACAATCGTAACAATAACGTACACTCAGTGGACAGATGTTTGTTACAGTAACGTATGACTTTATGGTCGGACAATCGTAACAATAACGTACATTCAGTGGACAGATCTTTGTTACAGTAACGTATGACTTTATGGTCGGACAATCGTAACAATAACGTACAGTCAGTGGACAGATCTTTGTTAAAGTAACGTATGATTCTATAATCGGACAATCGTAACAATAACGTACACTCAGTGGTAAGATCTTTGTTGCAGGAACGTATGACATTATGGTCGGACAATCGTAACAATAACGTACACTCAGTGGCCGGATCTTTGTTACAGTAACGTATGACTTTATGGTCGGACAATCGAAACAATAACGTACACTCAGTGGCCAGATCTTTGTTACAGAATCGTATGACTTTATGGTCGAACAGTCGTAATAATAACGTACACTCAGTGGCCAGATCTTTATTACAGTAACGTATGACTTTATGGTCGGACAGTCGTAACAATAACGTACACTCAGTGGCCAGATCTTTATTACAATAACTAATGACTTTATGGTCGGACAATTGTATCAATAACGTACAATCAGTGGCCAGATCTTTCTTACAGTAATGTATGACTTTATGGTCGGACAGTCGTAACAATAACGTACACTCAGTGGCCAGATCTTTATTACAATAACTAATGACTTTGTGGTCGGATAATTGTATCAATAAAGTACAATCAGTGGCCAGATCTTTGTTACAGTAACGTAAGACTTTATGGTCGGACAGTCGTAACAATAACGTACACTCAGTGGCCAGATCTTTGTTACAGTAACGTAAGACTTTATGGTCGGACAGTCGTAACAATAACGTACACTCAGTGGCCAGATCTTTGTTACAGTAACGTATGACTTTATGGTCGGACAGTCGTAACAATAACGTACACTCAGTGGCCAGATCTTTATTACAATAACTAATGACTTTATGGTCGGACAATTGTATCAATAACGTACAATCAGTGGCCAGATCTTTGTTACAGTAACGTAAGACTTTATGGTCGGACAATCGTAACAATTACGTACACTCAGTGGCCAAATCTTTTTTACAGTAACGTAAGACTTTATGGTCGGACAGTCGTAACAATTACGTACACTTAGTGGCCAGATCTTTGTTACAGTAACGTATGACTTTATGGTTGGACAATTGTATCAATAACGTACAATCAGTGGCCAGATCTTTGTTACAGTAACGTAAGACTTTATGGTCGGACAATCGTAACAATTACGTCAATCAGTGGCCAGATCTTTGTTACAGTAACGTATGACTTTATGGTCGGACAGTCGTTACAATAACGTACACTCAGTGGCCAGATCTTTGTTACAATAACTTATGACTTTATGGTCGGACAATCGTAACAATAACGTACACTCTGTGGCCAGATCTTTGTTACGGTAACGTAAAACTTTGTGGTCGGACAATCGTAACAATAACGTACACTCAGTGGCCAGATCTTTGTTACAGTAACGTTTGACTTTGTGGTCGGACAATTTAAAAAGTAACGTTTGACTACGTTGTTGGACTATCGTTTCAGTAATATGCCAGATCATCGTTAAGGCAATGTTTGATTATGTGGTTGGACAATCTTAACAGTAACGTATGACTATGTGGTCGAACAATTGTAACTGTAACCTTCACTCAGTAGCCATATCTTTGTTACAGTGACGTACGGCTATTTAGTCGGTCAATCGTTACAGTTACGTATACTCAGTGGCCAGATCCGTGACAGTAACGTGTGTATATGTGGTCGGACAATCTTAACAGTAACGTACACTCAGTGGCCAGATCAATGTTAACGTAAGGTATGACTTAGTGGTCGGAACATTGTTGCAGTAACGTATGCCTATGTGATCAAGTTTTATCGTATGACGAAGTGGTCAGACAATCACTAAAGTTACGCACTCTAAAAGGCTAGGTTGTCGTCACAGTAACTTAAGACTAAACGGACAGACTATTGGCACAATAACGTACGACTGTGACTGTGTAAGTGGACGAACACATTGTGGTGGAACCATCATTTCAGTAGTGCACACTAAGTTGTCGGACAATCGTTTAAGTAGTGCACACTAAGTGGTCGAACCATCGTTTCAGTAGAGCACACTTAGTGGTCGAACCATTGTTTCAGTAGCGCACACTAAAAGGTCGAACCATTGTTTCAGTAGCAGCGCACACTTAGTGGTCGAACCGTCGTTTCAGTAGCGCACACAAAGTGGTCGAACCATCGTTTCAGTAGCACACACTAAGTGGTCGAACCATCGTTTCAGTAGTCCACACTAAGTGGTCGAACCATCGTTTCAGTACCGCACACTAAGTGGTCGAACCATCGTTTCAGTAGTGCACACTAATTGATCGAGCCCTCGTTTCAGTAGCGCACACTAAGTGGTCGGTCAATCGTTTCAGTAGCGCACACTTAGTGGTCGACCCATCGTTTCAGTAGTGCACACTAAGTTGTCGAACCATTGTTTCATAAGCACACACTAAGTGGTCACACCATCGTTTCAGTAGCGCACTCGAAGTGGTTGAACCATCGTTTCAGTAGCGCACACTAAGTGGTCGGAAATCGTTTCAATAGCGCACACTTAGTGTTCAGACAATCGTTTCTGTAGTGCACACTTAGTGGTCGAAAATCGTTTCAGTAGCGCACACTAAGTGGTCGGACCATCGTTTCAGTAGTGCACACTAAGTGGTCAGACAATCGTTTCAGTAGTGCACACTAAGTGGTCAGACAATCGTTTCAGTAGTGCACACTAAGTGGTCAGACAATCGTTTCAGTAGCGCACACTAAGTGGTCAGACAATCGTTTCAGTAGTGCACACTAAGTGGTCGAAAATCTTTTCAGTAGCGCACACTAAGTGGTCGGACCATCGTTTCAGTAGCGCACACTAAGTTGTCGAATCATCGTTTCAGTAGCGCTCACTAAGTGGTCGGACAATCTTTTTAGTAGCGCACACTAAGTGGTCGAACCATCGTTTCAGTAGCGCACACTAAGTGGTCGAACAATGGTTACAGTAACATTTCACTGGATTATTTATGTGTTTTTTCAGGTAACAATCCTTGGTTACGGATGTGGATGATGTACAGAAGCATGATGATGCAGCCATACGGGGGTTGGGGCTGGGGAGATGATGGCTACGAGTTTTTTGATGATTAAGCAACCATCTATGGTGTGACATAACGACAGAGTGACTCATATTGTTTTATTTTCTACGTAGTACTTGTTCTCAAAAAATGACTGTTTATGTAACTCTAGACAAAAACAAATAAAATAAAAGGACGTTTGAATATAAAGATTCGCTATTTACCGTCATCAAAGAACTGTATAATACATTCTTACTATTTCTAATTTGCTGTCTTTTTCAGGATAGGTTTGTTTTATGAACGTTATTGTGAAATCAAACAAATTGTACAAGTTTCGACTTATTTATTTGAGACTAGTATCCAAGTAATGGATATTTCTAAGTCTTGGTACTATATACTTAATCAGTAAAAGAGAGTAACTGGTGCTCTAGACCAACGACATTTGTATTTGTCATTTTCTTTTTCCTTCTTTTGTTTGCAGAAATAAAAAAAGCAGCTCCTTAAGAATTATTTTTTATAACCAAAACGTCCGCATATATCTGAACAATGAGACACTACTACTGTCTGCATTTAACAATATTTTGCAAGCTGAGAACCAGCTGTGTTATATGTATGTAATACTATATTTGTAGAATCGCTTTTGTAGCTTCTGCCAACCTGGAATGTATTGTTCTGCAAAACATAAGATTTAGAGCCATCACATTAATTAAACATGCAGCCATTCAAACGTTATTGAAATTCCGCTTGTAGCAAAAATAAATCACGTCTATTTTCGTTGGAATAGATGACGAATAGAAAAACTGCAAACACGTCAACGCTAAGGGAAGTAACTCTTCAGATATTTTGATAGCCTCCCACGGTCTTTTAAAGCACGTATATGCTGCACTTCTGCAATATCATCGATTTATAAATCAGCCCTTTAAAAAATCCACCATTATATTAAAAGTTATTAAATGTGTTCAACCATTTTATCTTGATAAAAACAGAAACATACGTAAACATTTCGCTTTAATAGACAGTATGCTGACATGGATTATTGCTTAAATACGCAATGGAACAATTTCTATTGACAATTTAGACGTTCTAACAAAGATACGAAGACTTGGTTATTTTCTTGGTCTCAAGATTGCTTCATTTAATTAATCCAATAAAATGTCAATTACTTACTGTCCTGGCATCCATACGTCTTTACGTTAGTGCCGGAGGATGGTAATAGATTTCACATTCCATTCACGATCTAACTTAGGTAGTTCTATAATTTAGAATCACGAGCCGTGTTATTTCGTTAAATGCCGTTAATGACAATCGAAATTCATTTGTCCCAAGGATATTAACTTGAATACGTATATGTTAGAAGATCAGGTATACTTTTATAGGTTAGAGATAGATAATACATGTATGCATTAGTTTGTTTCATAAATTATGGAAAAATGACTTTATTACAAAAATGTTTTTATAAATGGCTTCTCATTTTTTTAAATTTAAATGTCTTTTTGCGAGTCTTACACAATAACAACATGTGTTATTGTTCTTTATTCCTACCACAACGTGTCAGTGGTATAGTTATTATACGCCCTATGATTTGTTTGTTCAACCTGAAACATTGTCTCTATTATAATACAAGGGAGAGGACTCTTAAGTAACATTATTAGAAAAGTTAATGATTGTCCTTTAATTCTGCTTGTACGGGCGCATGTAATATGTATGGCATTTCTGTTTTTAATTAAAAGTTAGATGACGTCATAATTAAATCATGTTCCCAAAAGCGACGCAACAGTTGTGCATTTACTACGAATTTTCAAGATGAACAACCTAAATTAGATTTCAATTATATCTCTATTTCACAATTACAGCGATACTTTCTATTTAAACAGTTAGATTTCAATGAAAATTAGTAAAACAGCGATCATTAGCCGACTCAACTTAATTGTGAAATTTATAAAAATGAATTGTTATCCAATCAATTTGTATTAAATCTTGAAGCAGCATCCAGGCAGCGTTTACAAAACAATTGTCTACGGCGTTCCGTTTAGACAACGGTGATTTTATATGTAAGTCTAAAGCACGATGCTACGAATATATAAAGGTAATGGCACGAGTTTTAAAAGGTTACGTGTTATCGCATTTTTATTATCGTACCATCGCGTTTTTATTATCGTACAATTGTGATTTTCTTATCTTACCATCGCGATTTTATTATCGTACCATCGCGTTTTTATTATCGTACAATTGCGATTTTCTTATCTTACCATCGCGATTTTATTATCGTACCATCGCGTTTCAGTATCGGTAAATTGCTTTTTTATCATCATTTCATCGCTTTTCCGGTATTTGTACCGTCGCATCGCGTTTATATGATCATACTTTCTCGTTTTCAAGATCGTACCTCCGCGTTATCAGTATTGTTCCAACGCGTTTTCATAATCAGACTATCGCGTTAACGCCTTTCGGTTATACCCAATGGTGCAGTTGACCAAGAAGTCATCTGACTCAAAACTCATTACTTATTATTCAGAACAAACTGATATATTTACTGAAAAGGTATAAATCAACTGCAATGGTACGATTTCAGAAGATGAAAATGCGGTACTTTGTTGATTAAAACGCGATATTATATCGCTATTTTACACTCGTACTATCACGATTTCATCGTAAATCTTTTACCATCTTGTCATTTTACCGTCGCATTTTCACCATCATAGCCTTATCCATTGCAAGTAAGAATTCCTTAATAATCACGGCTGTGCAAACGGATATTCTCAAATCACAGACGTGTTGGCATAAACAGATTCAGAAGCTGGATGGGTTTTGTCTCCAGATTTTCTTGCCATCATGAAGGAAACTGAATTATTATTTTGACAACTCGCCCAAGTTTTTATTTACCGAGTCTGGTAAAAAAGATAATCAATCTAAACCATTCGATCGCAAATACAATTTAGTACTAGGAGTTTTAAACTTTAGTAAGTCATAATGCTATGGCAAAACAGCATACAACAACTCGCGGTTCTTCGAGTAAACACATAAAAACTATTAATTAATTATTAATTATAATTAAGTAATTAAATTACTGACATTATGTAATTTCTATCAAAAAGAACACAAGTCAAACAAAGATTACATTTTGGAAATAACATTCATAATAATTGGCAGTCAAGAAGACAGCTTTTCTTGTATTCTTAAAAAACAAAACTTGATTTAGTATAAGGGAAAACAGTGTATCAAACAGAAATTTTACTACACACGTTAACACAAGAGGTAAGTACTCCTTTGCATTCCCGACAAAGTATTAACAATATGCATTTGAAATAAAGATATACAAATGATTTTTTTGTTGTTGTTTATATTTAAAGGTGAATACTTGTTTTTGAAATTTTCTTCACGCACCGCATCATAATTTTAGTGTCTTTCTTGTCATATGAAATCGATCATTCATTTCGCTCGGAGATTTACTCGTTATTTTTTCAAGGTACCTAACAAATTTCAAATCGTTATGACGTGTATTTTATAGCATCAGATATATTATGAGAAAGTAAAGTAATCGAGGATAGATAGATATACATATTTCAGAAGTCGGTATCTCTGATGGCAGACTAAATCCAGTGTGGGTTCTAAATAAAGAAACATTAAATATTAAGCTGAAAAAGGAGCTATCAAAATGTCCTTTTCATTTACAGTCGTTGTCGCTATAATTTCGTCTTATAGGACGAAGGTTACAACACGGCACCATTTAATTAGCAACTCTCCCAACACATAAAAAATGTGGGCAACGAAATTGATTCAATTTGGTGTAAATTACATCACCGAGCAATTACAAGTTCTCGGCTTTGTGAGGACGATTCCACTACAAAGGACCTTTCGTATAAATAGTGAGTACTTGTTTTTTCATGGTTAGATGAGATTATTGCCTGGAATAGCTAGAATGACGGCTGTGAAGTGTACCTGTCCGATTGTTTGTTTTTGTTTTATATTCGTTTCTGCCGTGATTGCAACGTCAGATATAGACAAAGAGGTAATTGTTAATTTTGTTTTTTGGGAGTTTTTTTTGTAAAGTCAACATTATTTGACACTGGTTGATTATATTATAATTTTTGTTTCCTTTCTGAAGCCGATATTTATCTTTTATGCACACTTAAGAAGAAAGAGTTACAAATGTAAAACATGTGTCTACATGGGTAGTTGCGGGCTTAGAACTTTTTCTTTGCATTTTCTTTTTATAATTTAAATATTTAATATTTTTCTACGCCATACGTAAAGTAAGTCATTCTATATCAGTATATCATAGGATTAATATTGTTAGATTATAAATACATTTTAGATAAATGTAAATAATTAAAGTTACTTCCAGGACCTTTTTCTCTAGAGAACCTTCATATTTAAATGTACAACGATCAAAGTCTCTCTGACAAAAGATACATATATAACAGTTTCATGGGTATTCTCTGTATGTTGTATTCATACAAAATATTTATTTTAACATTATGAATATTATCCTTGACGATTCTCTTAATTGTTTTAAAGGAACGGTAACCAAACATTCAGATAAAACATACGTAGTCGATGTACAAAATATATTGAAATTTAAGAGGAGTTGATATATGACTATTTAAACTTTCTTCTTGACTTTGTCCAATAATAACACGGTGAAAATTAGGTGTAACTTAGTATGTTTTCTTTGCTGTTATATAGACTGTATGCTACGGTTGTAACTGTTGAACCCAATGTCCTCTATTGAATGGCAATGCTAGTAATGTACAATGTAATTATTCACTAAATCTGCTTTGACGTGTAAGGATACACACCCAAACTTGCAGTAAATTTCATCTTTGCAAGTGTTCGTTCATCTGTTAACTCTGTCCATGAGATTTATATATGACATGTTGTTAAGTTGATTGATTTTCAAACTTTAGTTAAAGTGTTTATATTAACTGAACTTGCTTGCCAGGACACGTTAATTCAATATTTATGTACAATGGGGCTGTTCTGTACTTACGGTTTCTTTTTTTCCGGACAATATTTGACACTTGAATACGTGTGTGTGCGCGCGCATGAGCGTGCGTACGTTCTGTTTAAAGTTTAGCTCTCCTGAGCAAGGAGTGCGTAAGGGTGAGCTGTTTTGATGGGAGACTACCTGTCGTTGTCAGTAAGTCGTCCGTACGTCGTCCGTCGCCAATATTTTCCTGCAAGCGACATCTTCACCTAAACCATAAGGCCAATTACAACAAAACTTCAAACGATGCTTTCTTAATTAGTCCTTTTTCAATACCTTAAAATTAAATGAATCCATTTAAAACTCTGAAAAGAATATCTTTGACAATCTTTTCCTCAGAAACCACATTTCTGATTTCAAAATAATTTCACAAATATGTTCCTTAGGTGACTCTTTATCAAATTTCTTCAAGCAATTTTTGTCCCTTAAGAACATGGCCTACAGAAGGCGGGTCCTATATGTTTATGGAAAACTTAGAAAATCTTCTCCTTAGAAACCGCTGGCACCATTATGAAATTTTTTTTTTCAGAAATGTTTCTTATGTGGCCCGCTATCAAATTTGGTCCTTTAAAAAGACACTCATACAGAGGGCGCGGCCTGTTTTCACTTTAGGATTGTGTGGAAAATTTTCTGCTCAGAATCTCCTTGTCCAATTACAAAATAATTTCAGAGTAATGTTTCTAAGCTGCTTCAATTCGTGGAGTAATGATGGTTCGTAAAAAAAACTTGGTTGACATGAGCGCAGCATATTTTCAGTATTCGACTTCATGTAAATGGACAATTTGAAAATCTGCTTTCCAGAAAACCATGGCCCAATTTCAAAGTTATTTCACAGAAACGTTCCTTGAGTGGCCTTTGATCAATTTCTTTCAAGCCATTGTGGTTGGGCAATTTTTCACTATACGACTACGTGGAAGATGCATCCGTTTTGGTACTAGTAGTACATATGTGTTTTGCTGATTGTGCCAATATGAAATTAAAGTTACATTCAAATAGTTTGTAATTTAAATAAATAAAGGAAGACAAATTTTTCACTACGCGTTTCGAGATTATTTGACTCTCCTTCAGGTGAATGATTATTTATCATATACTTATAAATGAAATATTGAGAAATATTGATGAAATAAATTGCGTATTTTCATTTTCCGTATTTTCACTGTAAAAAATTATTTTTCACTGCAGTGAAACATATTTTTTCCGTATTTTCACTGGTGTCTTGCCGGACTACTTTCTTCTAAATTCAGCCAATACACTAAATTAATGGGGAATTCTTTCAAATCTTAAGGTCAAAAAAGAGAAAAGTATATAATAAACAGAAAATTCAATTTTTTTCTATAAATACGTGATTTATTTTCATCTCGTGGTATGAAAATTATCATATTTCACTCGTGGCCAGCGCCACTCGTGAAATATTTATTTTCATACCACTCAATGAAAATAAATCCCGTATTTATAGAAAAAACTTGAATATCCTCTATATATTAACATTTGTAATAAACAATGTCTAAATGTGGCGTAAAAGTTATGTAATTTTAATGTACAAAACAACGTCGCTGTTTGGCGTAAAATGACGTCACATAGCAATATAAACGACGTCGACTTTGGGCAAAAAGAAGTCATGCGTATTGGCACAAAAGTCAATTTTAGCAAATACGCATGTTATAAAAATTAAGGAAACATCTATAAAATTACAAGAGTTTTTCCGCAAAAAAAATTGTGTAATGTTGATAAAATTAGGAAATACATATGTAAGAAGTACAGGCTCTTAAAGATTCAAGATTTTTGCACACGTTGCATACTTTGCTATTCAAATAGTTAGAACAGAGAAAAATTCCTTATATTTAGCCATGAGTTTTGAAAAAAACAGTTCCATCACATTAGAGCTTCGCTGTCGAAGAGATAATCTTTATTTAAGCAGTTTTCAAATAGTTGTTGTTGTTAACTGCACAAAAGGAATTAAAGTGGATTTTTAAATCGATCGTTAAGATTAAGAGAACAATACAAGAGTTGAATTTTCTTGTTCATTTCTTTTTTCATGAATTTCTCGTGAACAGGTTTGCAGCTTCTTTGTTTAATGGTTTCGATTATCTTCCTTTGCATCACGTTTAGCAATCAAGTTTGGTCAGTTGTTTCAGTGTTAGCATCTTTCATATACATAATGTTTTTTTTTCCAAATTCAATATTAAGCTGGACCTAGCTGTATGTATCTGTTTGTTTTTAAAAGGAAATAAATGAATGACTCAAAATTGAAGCTTTAAAATTTTATGCAGATTCTATTATTTTATTTAACAGCCAGATGGCAGATGGGCCGACGATGAAAAAAAAAGAAATTGTTTATAGATCTAGACATTCTAGCTGTAATTATGAAGAACATATCTAAACTAAGTTATTGACCCATTTTTTGTGACAGAACCACATCACAACATAAAGGTTTACACACTTTTATCGGTAAAAAATTTACCCCGTTAGTCGCTTTTTATAGTGCTGACCGAAATGGCATGGGTTCAAATCCCAGTGGAAGCAAATCTTTTTTTTTCAGTCTTCATGGAGTATAGAAACATAATATTATGTTTTTTTCCATAATATATTAACTTCTCTTCAATTTTAAAGAAAAAAATATCAGCTAAATTCTAGTGAGTCTGTCGCTTTTAAGTACAGATAAAATTTTTGTATTTTTTTTTAACAATGAGATTTTTCAAGTCCTCTTGATGAGACTAAAAGACCTTCTTGAATGGGTCACATTTTCAGGTTGTAACAGTTTTTAAACCGTTACATCTTCAGGTATTTGAGTGCGGGCAAGCATTATTAATTTTCTATGAGTGAATGAATATTGCCTTTCATTTGGGGTCCATGTACATTTTTGCTTGATTCCCATCTATTAATATACTAGTCTTGACATCTCTTTTCAAGAACGTTTAGGGGTGGTGTAGTAAAGTAATAATTGTACATGGCTGACACTTAAAGTGAAGCATTCGCAAAAGTTTACCTCTTGTATTCTGCATTGAAAAAAAAATGAACTTAAAGACCTCGATGCCATTAGCTACCGGAACTCATGAAGTATGTTTCAATGGTACTCTGAAGTTTTAATCACCTCATCAGAATCAATATATCCATTGAAAGACCTAAAATCCGCACTTATAAGAAGTAACATAGCTTTTATGTGAATTTGAATAATCTGTAACTATTTAGTGTGGTTAACTTTCCTATGCATAGACTGGTGATAGTTAAGGAAGGACCATGCTAGTTTACCTTTTATTTTGTTTCAGGAGGCAGCCGTGAAATGTTGGAACATTGGAAGAACAGCATTCAAGATTTGTAATGAAGGTTATGATGACGTATCTTCTCGCCCAAGTCCAGCCTTGTTGTTACAGGTAGAGTATACCAAGAGCATAATGCTTGAAGGTGAAACGTCTTTGTTCTCAGTCAGGCGCAACAGCCGTCACTTCTCGTCATATAATTTTTGTTTTTGTCGAGCTGCCATGTTGCTTATGTTTGCATAACTAAACGATGAATACCTGTAATTTGTAAATACTTCAGTCACAGGCAGAGACATTTCGCATTTTAAAATTACAACTTTCGTCAGGACAAGAATTTCAAGTTAGATTGGTACAATGATTCATGAATTTTGAATTTTCATTTTTATATTGTCTGACACAAAACAAGTTAGCCTTCGGTCACTGTCGGTCAGTTAAGACATTTCATTCTCACACTGAAGTCTTGACTCTACAGTAACAAGTAGTGAAATGATAACGCAATCAAGATGATTTCATACATTTCTGGTTTGCTTTCCATCTTTATAAACTCGTTTTCTTTATTTCTACAGACAATTCAATAATAAAGCAATTCCATTGATTTTCATTTGCTTTGGACAAATTAGTTTTACAAACAAGATATAGATTTGTACCAGATATAGCTTAGTGTAGGATACAGCTGTAGCGGAGCAGTGTGCAAGGAGGAATAACACCGGACTTTCGATCTGGAAGTTGCTGGTTCGAACCAAGTTGTAAATTCTCAAAGGACTCCGATTTTGACACTTTCGGCGCGAGTACTGCTTTGAATACAGGAAGCCGTCATCAAGGTGGGGGGTGGAGTTGCTAGAACTTGCTTCCAAGCCCATGTAAAATAAAATGGTTTAAACGATGAAACAGATATTATTTCTTTTTACTTTCTATCATTATTTGATGTTAAATTTTTAGAGAACACATATTTTTATTGACATTTTAGATGCAGAAGAGGCATTTTAAAAACAGACTTCCATCATACAGAAAATTAAAAGAACCGACATTATACAACAGGGGCTTCGCAAAATACGACGGAGTAATCGTTCCTTACTTTATGAAAAGACGATGGCTTCCACTGAGTGATCTTTCGTACCAGAACACTGTCCCTTTCAAAATGTCGGATAGCTCGACGGTTATCGAGAAAAGACCCTTCGACTCCATTTCTTACAATGCAGGATTCGGAGACTTTACATGATCAGTATCCAAAGGACATTATGTAATGAAGAAACAATACTGGTTTTAGTTAGAATTTCTTTTGTTGAAAGAAAATTCAAGTCTTTACAACTTTAGAATTTTGCTTCTGTAAAAATAACTTTTGAGAAAAGAATTTTAATCAGGGAAGCAAACACAAACAATTATGTTACTTGCCTTCAAAATCATCTCGTTTGAGAGTTTGAAATATTGATAGAAAAAAATTGCTGAACAGAAAATGTTACAAAATGCAGTCTTCTAAAATCTGCATTTAATTTTGTAATATTTCGAAAACGGTTTACTGAAAGAAAAATTATTTAGTATTATCGAGTTGGTTTGTCTTTTATTCCTTTTAAACATTTGATTTCCATGAAATATATTTTGAAAATATAATTACAATGCAAATCTGTGTTAGTCTGTAGTTTTTAAGTGTCTCTTCAAATTCAGCAGACTCATCAAGGTGCTTATACGGGAAGCAAAGCAAAGGGGACCTTAACTTTTTGACTATTGCTAACACGTATACAGGACTTTGAATCTCTATTTCTGGCAGTTCAGGAGCTTTTGAAAATTCTTCATAATGAGTGTGAAGGAACGGAAGTCCTCGAAGTGACGACAACTCCACTAGTTCATTTGAGTTTTTGCCCAAAGTTCGGTGAAAATCAAATCCAGGTGAAAGGAATTGTTGGAAACAGTAATGAGCTTATTAGATTTTTTTTTAAAACTGACATTTCTCAATTCGTGATAGCGCACGTTTAATTTTTTGAAAGTCGCTTCGACCCAGTGTTTCAAAATGGCCGCTGGGTTTGTCAAACGTTGAAGCAGAAAATATATCTTGATGTTTTTTTGGGTTTTTGTTTTCCAACATTTTTATGAAATCGCTGTAGTCGACCGGGATGTACATGCAGCGCAAAGTTACAAAGGTGAAAGTGGCTTATGTAGGTTACATTATAGAAACATGATTTATTTGATAAATATAATTATGTTCATTCATATTAAACATTTTGATTTAATGTTTAATCTTCTTAAATTGTCCGTTAGTCAACGGTTGAGATGTGAATGATATTCATTACTCGACCTTTTTTGCGAAAACGTTACAATACCTTTAATATTTTTAGATAATTAAACAGCAAAACATTTTCAAACAGACATTTAGGCCATTACCGTTGAACACGAGATCTTAATTGTTTCCATAGAAGTGATATTAAAATAAATGAATTTAGTTTGCTTGAACAGTCATACGATATTTCAATGTCAAAATGATTTCGTTGGAATTGTGGAAAGTTCATAAACAAACCATTCATTCCATGGTACTTGTAAAAACACTGTGACTCTGATATTTACACTTATTCAGGCCAATTTTTCTACAACTTTCTTTCACATTTCTAAGTGTATATTTAATACTAAACAAGAGAAACATGATGGTCCTACATCGCTCACCTGAGAATCGTTGGTTATAGATTCTGTCCATTTCCCCTTGCTATAACTTCCAACAGTACGAGAACATAGTTCAGTAGGTGTTTATTAAAGTTTATTGTCTCATCCATTACATGTTCATATTTATTACATTATCAGAGAGAAACAACATACATGAATGGCCAATTTTATAAGATTTATAAGAGACATAATGATAAAAAAAGCATTATTATTTTATATACATTAAAAGAATAAATCACTTAATCTATTTACTAGCAAACACTTCTCTATGTTCTAAATTTTGATAGCAGCTTTTGGCACTACAACGAATCCTGATCAGAATTTGTGAACAAGAATATGAACTTGTCTTCATCTGTGAAATTGCAGAAATTATAATTGACTGATAAACGTTGTCAAACATAGCGTGTCTGATTTCACTGTATAAAGAGTAGTGAAATAAAAAATGAAACTTGTCCTCTATCAAGTCTTTACACCATATACAGGTTCTTTCCTGAACAGACAAACCGTATCAATGCGTATGGGTGCTACCCCTCTTCTGAATTTTGCAATCGCTGAACGGTGTGTTCTAGGCATTACAATCTTGCAATAATGTTCAAATGTCTTGCTCATAGTTATAAAACTAGCCATGATCGTCATAAAAATATAAACCAAATAAGAACTCTAGAATGCCTAGTAAAATTATCAACAACCTATCTGCACGGTTATTGTTCGTGGATGGCAAAATGTGCTTGAGATACATCAGGATAAAATTATGAAAAGTATTTTATGATCCGCCGGAAAATGCTGAACGCACCTCGCCAATATCTGTAAAAGGAGTCGTCAATCTTGATCAGTTTTGAATACGAGATGTAGACCACATTAGTGGATAATTCAAAACGTAAATTAATTAAAAAAAATAGATGGACCAAAAGGCAATCGGAAGTCTTTACGATAATGAGAAAAAGCTGTAAACTTACAGAGGAAGAAGAACGATCTGTCGAGAATACTTATCGGCACTAAATTCATCGGGCCCTGTAAATGAAATGTTCCTAAAAATAACTTATGTATGCAAAATATATTCTTTCGACGTCTGTGTGAAGTTAGCAGAATTATAGCAAAACAGCAGAACAGCGGAACAACTCCAGCAGAATAGCAAAATGGCAGAAAAGCAGAACAACGCCAGAAGAAAAGCAGAATGGCAGAATAGCAGAACAACTGGATCGTGAAATTAGTCAATCAGGCAATACTTAAACTTCAACTTATAACTGCCAAAAGTCAATACTGACTGTACAAGGCAGGCACTGACAATATAGGAACTTAAAAAATCTAGGAGAAAAACTTCAGCAAAATAGTAGAACAAGTCCAGCACAATGGCAGAATCATTTTTATCTGTTGAATAAAAAACTTCAGCAGAACTGCAGAATGGCAGAACAACTCCAGCAGAATTGCAGATTAGCAGAACAACTCCAGCAGAATAGCAGAATGGCAGAATAGCAAAACAACCTTAAAAAGACAAAAAATCTAATTGAGTTTTACAGATATCTACTAAATTTTTCCCTCCGTCTGTCCGTCCGTCTTTCTGTCCGCCCGTCCGACTGTCCGGAAATCTGGATTCCGCAAAAACATAAAAAACGTATAAGTTAAGTTGATGAAAATTGATATATGAATGCATGACAACAAAGAAATTATGAAAGTTACTTTGTTTTTATCCGTGTATCTAATTTCTAGTTGCTGTGGTAACAGAAACAGTAAAAGCACGATTACAGCATAACTCAAAACGTATAAGAGCTACGTTACTCAAAATAAGTATGTAAAAAGATGGCAATATAGACACAATGCGTTTGACGTTGTCTTTTTCTTTTCCTTTGGTTCGTGCAATTAGCCTATCAGTCAATCTAGGAAACATTTTTTTTTTAAATCTTGGAGAAAAACTTTTAAGACTTTTTGTCTTTTTCAAAGTTGTACTACTTTTCTGCCATTCTGCTATTCTGCTGGAGTTGTTCTGCTATTCTGCAATTCTGCGATTCTGCTAGAGTTGTTCTACTATTCCACCCTTCTGCTATTCTGCTGGAGTTGTTCTGCTATTCCACCATTCTGCTATTCTGCTAGAGTTGTTCTGCTATTCTGCCATTCTGCTATTCTGCTGGAGTTGTTCTACTATTCCACCATTCTGCTATTCTGCTGGAGTTGTTCTACTATTCCACCATTCTGCTATTCTGCTGTAGTTGTTCTGCTATTCCACCATTCTGCTATTCTGCTGGAGTTGTTCTACTATTCCACCATTCTGCTATTCTGCTGGAGTTGTTCTACTATTCCACCATTCTGCTATTCTGCTGGAATTGTTCTACTATTCCACCCTTCTGCTATTCTGCTGGAGTTGTTCTACTATTCCACCCTTCTGCTATTCTTCTGTAGTTGTTCTGCTATTCCACCATTCTGCTATTCTGCTGGAGTTGTTCTGCTATTCTGCCATTCTGCTATTCTGCTTACTTCACACATACTCTTCGGACTAAATCCGAGCAATATTGAAGTTACTTAAAAGAAAAGTAGGTGTGTTTATATCCGCTGACATCCTCGGACAGACTAAAGTTATTAGTGAAAATAAACAGCAATTTTTCTTTCTAGCAAGTTTTCTATGCATTGGTGTGAATATTTGCATAAATCGACGATAATGGTATTTGTGAAAATAATGGCCGGTATTATCACATTAAATAGCTTGTAATTTCTTAGTTTATTTCCCCCAACACAAGATAACCAAGTAGCTTTGAAAATTATCATTAATTGTCTTTTACAACAAATTTCTTGTAGCTTTTGGAACAGGCTGAGAAATATCATAAAACTGTAGGCAGTCAATCTTGCCAAGACAAGTTTTTACTCTACATAAAATTTCTACAATTTCCTTTAGCATGCCATAAATAAAAACCTTTTTATTCAATCTGGAATCGTCTAGTTTACTAAACCTGGCCCAGAGATTGCATATGGACTGTCATTGTCGTTCAAAGGGTGATAACCAACCTACACATGACTGTATAGATGAATACAAAGATTTCAAAGCAGTAAACATTTGCAATTTTTATTCATTCCAAGAGTGAAAAGTAAGTTTTTTCCATAACACATCTCTATTAATAGATTATTTATGAGCAGTATTTAGATAGCTTTTTGTTCATTCTAGTTTCAGTAATTGTAGTAAGTGTACTTAATGGTCAACTGTACTTCTATTTTTTCTGAAGCTCTTCTAATATTACATTAATTTCTTCACTCCAGTTTGCTGTCTTTTATTCAAAATAGCACAATTAAGATTTTACATCCTAGAACCAAGAGTCAGACCCGTATTTTAACATCAAAATTAGACTGAGGCACATTATTTAAAGAGGGCTTCTTATAGTTTTTACATCTGTCTATTACACACATTCCATGTCAAGATAGGATCCCGAAAATATAGCGTTAGCGCAACAAACCTTATTAATAATATCAGTTGTTTTCAGTACATTCAAATTGTTAAACATACGCAAATCATCATGGCTTACTAAACAATAATCGACAAAAGAATTTCCTTTAACATTCACGATATACTAGTAAAACCATTTGTAATACTTTTCCGACCATTTAACAGGAACAAGTTACTATGCAAAAGTAATTCAGTCATCAAGACACTGTATTTATTAACACTAAAATCCAAAACATGTCTAGGAAATATCAAATCTACTCCTTCAACAAAATCTACCCACAACGACTGTTGAAGTCCCCTCAGACTTGCATTTTTCCAAGGTTTTGAAATTCATAAATTTGCAAGAACAAATTATGAAAAATATTTGCCCATCTACTTGTTCTGATGAATTGATAGGTAGAAGATAACAAACACATTTATTTAGTATGATTAGGTTAAAATCTGTCCCTTTCCTAAAACCACGCCCCGCCCCCACAATCAAATTAAAAAGGTGGACAGAAGCCCTCCCATACTGAAAAGCCATCCCATTTTTACATGTATGCACGATCAATTATTAATGCAATATTTATATTAAATTTTTAATGTTATGTTTTATAACTCAATCGTGTTGAAACAAAGTTTCAGCAAAGCAAAGGTAAAATGTCATAAAATTGGAAAGTTTCATAGCAGCGGACCAACAATATGTGTGAGAACTGGAACAACTCCTTCAAGCACCTCGGTGGTCATAGCAACCCTACTCTGTGTACGGTCATCACCTGTCTACAAAAGGACGCCACTTTGACAGAGACGCTCATCATGAGGCATCAGCAGGGACTACCAGAAACTAACATGGCAAGGAAACAGACTGCTTAACACCAGGAAAGAATCAAGAAACTCTGCCTCCAGTACGAGAAAGGTAAGAAGACAATGACAAACTTTCTGTATCCAATGGGACAGTGTATTAGACTTATTAAGTGAATAATACTTAATTCTATCTTATTCATTGCAACATTGCAACTTTATTTGTTCCTCTCCGACATATGCAATATTCTACATGTTTAATTACATCTTTCTTTACGGACAACACAATATGTTTGACGTTCTATCGAACAGTCTTTAGTTACTTGTTATTAATATTACTTGATGTAAAATGATACTTTCCCTTCAAGTGCCTTGATTTTCAGAAAGTGTTTCACTGCATATCATCTCCCTACGTGTATCAAACCTTTTTCATCATTAATAATTAATTTTTGTCTGTGTTCAGCGATTGTGTCGTGTATTAGCATTCTTTTTCTTCATTGCATTCATTCAACACGCTACGCATCGAACACGAGGATGACAACGATACCAATAACAAAGTAGGCAGGATGAAAACGGTATCAGTAACAAAGTAGGCAGGATGACAACGATACCAATAACAAAGTAGGCAGGATGACAACGATACCAATAACAAAGTAGGCAGGATGACAACGATACCAATAACAAAGTAGGCAGGATGACAACGATACCAATAACAAAGTAGGCAGGATGACAACGATACCAATAACAAAGTAGGCAGGATGAAAACAGTATCAGTAACAAAGTAGGCAGGGTGAAAACGGTATCAGTAACAAAGTAGGCAGGGTGAAAACAGTATCAGTAACAAAGTAGGCAGGGTGAAAACAGTATCACTAACAAAGTAGGCAGGGTGAAAACGGTATCAGTAACAAAGTAGGCAGGGTGAAAAACAGTATCACTAACAAAGTAGGCAGGGTGAAAACGGTATCACTAACAAAGTAGGCAGGGTGAAAACGGTATCAGTAACAAAGTAGGCAGGGTGAAAACAGTATCACTAACAAAGTAGGCAGGGTGAAAACGGTATCAGTAACAAAGTAGGCAGGGTGAAAAACAGTATCAGTAACAAAGTAGGCAGGGTGAAAACGGAATCAGTAACAAAGTAAATAAAGGTCAAATTTCACTTTAAGGTAAGCACTAAGCAGTAAGCATAATGCGATTTGCAATATTTGTGTTATGACAACAGATGGCGCTTTGTCGGTACATCCTGAGACATCGATGATGTCAAATTTAACAATTTTTAACAATTTAATCACAAGCATCAGCACAAAGCTTACAAAATGATTTGCACAAACTTGAAATATGGGACAATAAAATGGTCAATGAAGTTCAACCCCGACAAGTGTGATGTTCTCAGAATACACTGGGAGAAGAAACTTGTCGTCTTTCCCTACACCCTACACAGCACTATTTTGAAAACCACAGAAAATGCAAAATATTTCGGAGTTACTATAAGTAGTTACCTGTACTTGTCACCCAAAATAAAAAACATCACAAACAAAGCAACAAAAAAAAACATCTTTAAACGGCTGACTCAAAGAATCATGCATAAAATTTTTTTTTTGTATTTTTAATTAAGGAGAAATTAATATATATAGAAAAACAACAACATTTTTATGCTTCTATACATCATAAAAACTGAAGAAAAAAAGAATTTCTTTCAGCTGGATTCGAACCTATACCCTTCCAGTCAGTATAATAAAGAGCTTCGAGTTAACCAACTGAGCAAAAGGGAATTGTTACGTCTATCTATCTATTTAAGCTTATTTATCGTCGGTACCGGTTGCCCATATGACCGACGCCCCCTGGAGAGATTAGTTATTTTATGTTGTGGGGGTAGTGCAAGATACAGAAAGCATCCCATTCCAGAGACACTCCTGGTTCTTTTACATGCTCAGTGTATAGCACTGTTACATGGGACCTCGGTTTAAAGTCTCATCCGAAAGACTATTAGTAATGTTAGTGGAGGAGCGGGGGATCGAACTCGGGACCCGTGGTATACCAGTCCAGCGCGTTACCACTGGACCACATCCGCTCCTAACTGTTACGTCTAACATGTAATATTAACAATATATAAACTAAGTGTCTACCCCGTGACTAATGGGGTAATTTTTTTACCGACTAAATCGTGTAAAACTTAGTACAATGGTGTGTTTTTGTAACAAAAATATGAGACAGTAACTCAGTTTAGATATGTTTTTCACAATGGGAGACATAAGTTGATTATCTACCCTGAATACTCTCTGATATTACTTTGATATTACTTTGGTCCTTCCATTTTGATTCCTCTGCTTTTATCGCTATTTTCTCTTTTGATATGGTGATAATTAAACCTAATTATTTGCAACAGTGGTAGTCAGATTACACAATAAATTTAGCAATGTTTTTTAACACCATTACCTTTGTTCTTAATAATCCTAACTTTTTATGTTATATATAAGTGACAATTTTCACAACTAAAAGTCAAGACCATCACAGTTAGAAACAAGGATAAAGTCAGAGGATTCCAACTGAAAGGACCAATGTACTATTTGGTCTACCTTTGATGTTATCTGAGTAAGGGAAATAATTTGTTAACAGGAATGTCCCTCATTAAAACTAGATTTTCTATATATAGAAACATTTTCTTTTTGACGTATTGTCCCCCGTCTGTGAGTCAGTCCTTTTAAAATTCATCAGACAAAATGTAAAAAAAACAAAACAAACGTCTAAAAGATGCAGCATACAAAACCTATGTACGTCACCAGGTCGAATACTGCTCCACCACTACCCCCCACCCCCTCCCCACTTTTTGTAATAGATTTGTTTACAATTTTTGAAAAGCTTTAAAATCTGAAGACCCTGCTGCATTAATTATGGGATGTAGGAACGAATATGCAAGTATATAAATCAAATTCGAATATTCGTAAATTAATGCATTTGTTGTTGTTGTTGTGGGGGAGGGGGTTTAAATAATTATCGTTGATTTTGATCAGTGTAAACAGAACAAAACCGTGTGTGCTGTTGTGTTTGTTTATCGCGTGTCAAACATTGTCCAATTAACAAGAAAATTGCAACGCATAATTGGCAGGGCCCATCGTTACAAATAAACAGATTGCAACAGGCGAAAATGTGATGCTTTTTTACCTTTGGTTCATTTTAATGGGCGCCTATTTTGCAGCAAATTAAAAAAGCGTTTGTCTCACAATGCTTCAGGACTAACGGCATGTTTTACGAAAACGAACAACCAATCACGTTTAAAGCTCAATTTATATTATTCTTTCCTTTTTCAGTCATTCGGAATAACTCAAATATCTTCATCCATAAATATGTTTTAGAAATATTGAACATTCCTGCTTTAAGACTTATCTTAGCTTATCAATATTGAAATATGCTCTGTCAATGAACAGGTCACCCTCGCGTGTTTGGACTTATTTTACGCAATACAAGCACCATGCAATCTGTGCAATCAGCAATTCGTATTAAATGGCACAACTTCAAAGAGCTTTTCGCTGAGCAAATCACTTAAAAAGTATCTAAAGCTTCCATTAAACAAGCCATTTCTACGCACCTCCCCGACCTCGTATAGCTGAATGAAAACGGTTTCAATACTTGGATAATGACATTCGGATAACTAACTGAAATTCCAAAATCGGATATTCGAACAAATTCGAAAATGGCAAAGTGAATATTCGAATATTGATTTTAGTATTCGTCCGCATCACTAATTATTTACTAAATCTGCATCTACCCAGAGCATGTGATAAATCTTTAAAATGAAAAACATTTGCCCCGTTCAACCTGTTCAATAAACTTTTGGTTGGCACTATGATCAACTTGGTAAGATAATTTTTTTTTACAAATGCTAATTTTGTGATCATGAACATAATATACTGTATGCGATTAAGTATGGAGACTATGTTGTAGTTCAGAGATGTGTTTTGAATAAAGTACAAAAAACATATGTAAAGAAATAACAAATGTTTCTCACACAAAGAGACTAAATTTCTGATATTTTGAAGAGCGGTATAACTGTTTGAACAAAGTGAACAATTTCTGGAATCCTGTATTTTCTAATGTGTTTTACCGAACAATATAAACAATACGGTATCCTATAGAGTGACAATACTAAGTATTATTCGAACACACTGAAGATTTTAGAGCGGAGCAGTGGTCCAGTGGTAACGCGCTTGACTGGTAACCCAGGTGTCCCGAGTTCGATCCACTTACATTACTTATAGTCTTTCGGAGGAGACTTTAACCGAGGTCCCATGTATCAGTGCTATACACTGAGCAAGTGAAGAACAAGCGGTGTCTCTGTAATGGGATGCTTTCTGTATCTTGCATTATCCCCCACAACAAAAATAACTAGTCTCTGCTGGGGGTGTCGGTCATATGAGCAACCGGTACCGACGATAAATAAGCTCAAAATAGATAAAGATTTCATATAATTTAAACTGAAGATTTTTAACACGTAGGCAAAAAGTGTTATTAAAGCATTATACAGTGTTGCGATATTGTTTAAACAAAGGGGAAACTTACTTTTATCGTTTCGAGCGAAAATGGTCTTCGAATAATGAAAAATAATTTGATTATTCCAGTACGATAAACAGTATAAATTTAAACATACAAATAATATTTGGTATTCTATAGAAGAAACAGCATTTTTTTTCTTTCTTTTTTTTTCATTTTGAAGATTGTTTTTCATGTTATCATGTAGAGGTATAAATTATTTTCTCAAAAACTATCTTCTGTCAAAGCAGAGAAGTTATTTAAATATTATTAAAATGTGTTTTCAAATACAAAGAAAGTGTTGACCTAGGATATTCTATCATACTGTAAAAATAACATTCTTGCTCTTTAAAGCAAATAAACCAAAATCTATCAACGATACAAACTTTTTATTCGAAAAAAGCTTTTTTTTGCAAATAGCATTACTTTTATCGATGTCATCGAGGCTTTGCCGACGGCATATATTTTTGGGGCAATAGGATATTCCTAGCAACATTGATACAGTAAGGATTTATCATGTCTTGATACATGCCTCATGCAGTAAGGATTAAGTAAGGAGTTACATGATACAGTAAGGATGCGTTGATACAGTTGGGAGTTAGAATGCTTCGATACAGTAAGGAGTTACATGATACAGTAAGGATGCGTTGATACAGTAAGGAGTTAGAATGCTTCGATACAGTAAGGAGTTACATGATACAGTAAGGATGCGTTGATACAGTAAGGAGTTAGAATGCTTCGATACAGTAAGGAGTTACATGATACAGTAAGGATGCTTTGATACAGTTGGGAGTTAGAATGTTTCGATACAGTAAGGAGTTACATGATACAGTAAGGATGCGTTGATACAGTTGGGAGTTAGAATGTTTCGATACAGTAAGGAGTTACATGATACAGTAAGGATGCGTTGATACAGTAAGGAGTTAGAATGCTTCGATACAGTAAGGAGTTACATGATACAGTAAGGATGCGTTGATACAGTTGGGAGTTAGAATGTTTCGATACAGTAAGGAGTTACATGATACAGTAAGGATGCGTTGATACAGTAAGGAGTTAGAATGCTTCGATACAGTAAGGAGTTACATGATACAGTAAGGATGCGTTGATACAGTAAGGAGTTAGAATGTTTCGATACAGTAAGGAGTTACATGATACAGTAAGGATGCGTTGATACAGTAAGGAGTTAGAATGCTTCGATACAGTAAGGAGTTACATGATACAGTAAGGATGCGTTGATACAGTTGGGAGTTAGAATGTTTCGATACAGTAAGGAGTTACATGATACAGTAAGGATGCGTTGATACAGTAAGGAGTTAGAATGCTTCGATACAGTAAGGAGTTACATGATACAGTAAGGATGCGTTGATACAGTTGGGAGTTAGAATGTTTCGATATAGTAAGGAGTTACATGATACAGTAATGAGTTAACAAGCTTAATAGGCATAGCTTGTAAGTCTCAAGGATTTTTTTAATCTGGTCAGTCACGGTAGATATTCCGTTTTATTCTCCGATCGCTACGTAATTAATTTTTGCTTTCAAAAAGCATGTGCACTATAGTGCATAGATAGCGGCTTATTACTATTTTGGCCGTCTGATTTTACCTTGACTTTGAATCAACTGTAATGTGAAAGAATAATCGTTGCTAAAATTTCATTGGTGGACAAAAAAAGCATCGACATTTCATCGGTCACTTGCCACGGAAAGGAAAGGTCTCTCAGAAACGAGCACTAAAGTCTTCTGACACTGAACCTAAATGTAATCTTATAGGTAGCAACTGTGAGCATCATGTTGAAATGATAGACTTAGGAGGAATACAAAATGTAACTTGTAAGCAAGGAAAGAAAGCTGGAGTAGAAATCAAGGAAGTTATAAGATACTTCTGCGCAAATTGGCTCTTACTTGATAGACGGGAGCATTTAACAAATGGATATTTTAAATTGATGAAAGTTGAAATTTAACGCAATAGCGGTTGTAGAATAAAATATGGAAGTTGGTGTGTCATTAAGCATGATGCATTTGTGTCTGTGATTGTCCGATTTTTACAGTACTGGCCTAAGATCTGGAGCTGAGAAAATAAATCAAAACATGAGAGAAAGGAATGAAAACTTTTATTGCATTGAGCTTACATACATTTGTTTTCAGATTTTAGGTGAAGAAAAGCGATGTAAATTGGAGTAACAATTTGACTAACTGTCCAATGAATATAAATTAAGATAAAATGTTTCACAGGCATTCCTGACAACGTTGTGCAATCATCATGCCAAGAAGACGATACCAACTGGTTATACTTTGCCCTGAAATAGAAACAGAAAGATCTTTTCAATAGAACAATAGTGTGTAAGTTAAACCTCAAATGACTGTCATCTCTTAAACATATTTAACCTGTAAATACTTTACGAGTATATTTAAAGTTTGAACATTTAAAGACTTCAATGACTTCTATATATGATCAAAGTGGTTCAAAGACAAATATTTAGAGTGCAAACAGAAGACTCTGGAAAAGTTTGTAAATTTTGGATAGTGAATGATATCATTCCTATCCCTGCTCGGTATATAGCACCGATACGTGAGACCTCTGTTAGACGTCTCATACAAAAGACAATAATTTAGTGAAGTAATCGGAGAAGCGGGATATGGAAATCGCAATCACTAGTTTGTTTAGTCCAGCACGTAACTTCCCGACCACCAGTCGTCCTAAGCATACGTTTGAAAATATAGCGCGTTCATAACGATATCACAATTTATTTCGAGTGCACAAGTTAGAAGTGCCGACCGTCAAGTGCAAAAAGTTACTAGAAATCCACGTTTGCAACGGGGTCTAATAACAGTGGCCTAATAGTTGGAGACACACTACATTGTGATGGATAAAAAACTTCAGAATATGATTTTTTCCAACGAAGATGGCGGTAACAGTTAGAAGCATTTATGACATCAAACTATGTAAATCCTAAATTGATAACGTATTTATAACCAAATAAGCATTTCTGTAAACTATTATTCAATTATGGATGCTTACCACATTATTTCAGAATCTCAGGAGGAAGACTTTACCTTTTCTTCATGACTATTATTGAGGAGAACCTAGAATTTCTTTAAAGCTCTATATGTTAAACAAATATAGATATTGAATATTTGTTTCTTCATTTGTTCGTGTGATTGTTCTCGTTACTGGACATCAGGTGTCACTGTCATGGACATCACACTTGGGACTTGAGCTGATATTTTACTTACTGAATCCAAATAATGTGTTGTGAAACTGACTTTAAGTAACTTAGAAACATGTTAATTAATTATACAAAGTAATGTTGTACTTCACCGTGTGTTCTTTTCTAATGCGGGCGATCCTTATACGAATAACAGATAAATTTGTGTTAACAACGGAGGGGGGAAAAAAAGGAAAAAAAATCAGACGCAAGAATGTATTAGTGGGTTTACTATTATCTAGATGATTACTCGTGTTACTGACGTAATATAGAAAATTAATGACTTTGGTGCCTTTAATGGGTGTTACAATTAAGTTGTAAACTGGATGATCAAATCGAGTTTTTGCGACGGATCAATGACTTAAATGTCTTCCTTTTAAACATTTTACTGATAATGACAGATTGAGACAAAGATCTATCGCAATATATTAGAAATTTAGTGAAAAAAAAGATATGGAAAGATTATAATGAATTACCGTAATGAATGTTATATCAAATAAAGCAAACAACAAACGACCTTTAAGATACCAATGTTTTCAATGGTAAGTTAATAATGATGAATTTAATTTTAACGACTATTCTTACGTCCTTGCTTATCTATTTTTTTCCTATAGCAAGTTACGATACAAACGTAGTCCTCGCTGTATCACGTTGCGCTCCGCTATAAACTGAAATAATGTTGCAGAAATAATGTTGCTTAACCTTCTAGTCAGTGCAATGTTTTGTCACGAATTAACCATGTTTCATCAAGTGAAAAACGATTTCTTTTTAGATTAACAAAAAAATAACACTATTACCTAAGTATTGATCATGTGGCACAAAATTCATTGAAATCATAATTATGCAGAATACACGTGCAAAGTGAAATAGAAGAAACACACACATTGCACCAGTCGTTGCTGAGTTCGTAAGTTACTTGTATAAAAACGATAAAGATTTACCTTCAACTAGTGTCTCCATTTATACCCTGACAGTTTAATCGTTGTAATCATTGTCACCCCAGTATCCGCCCCAGCCACCACCCCAGCCTCTTCCCCACTCCCAGTCATCATCTGAAGCAAAACATAAGATTGATCAATCGAAATTCAAAGCTCTTCCTAAAACTGTAAAAGATGTTGATAAACGTAATGAAGTAACATTTTAAGTGTATACAAGACTGTGCATAGATACCAAAGGGTCTTATCTAAGATTTAATTGTATTACAGTAATTTATAGTGCTTTCATGAGTCTGAGAAACATATTTGGTCATAAGTGAAGCTAGTCTGAGAAACATATTTCGTCATAAGTAAAGCTAGCCTGAGAAACATATTTGGTCATAAGTGAAGCTAGTCTGAGAAACATATTTCGTCATAAGTAAAGCTAGCCTGAGAAACATGTTTGGTCATAAGTGAAGCTAGTCTGAGAAACATATTTCGTCATAAGTAAAGCTAGCCTGAGAAACATATTTAGTCGGAAGTGAAGCTAGTCTGAGAAACATATTTGGTCGGAAGTGAAGCTAGCCTGAGAAACATATTTGGTCGGAAGTGAAGCTAGTCTGAGAAACATATTTGGTCGGAAGTGAAGCTAGTCTGAGAAACATATTTGGTCGGAAGTGAAGCTAGTCTGAGAAACATATTTGGTCGGAAGTGAAGCTAGTCTGAGAAACATATTAGGTCGGAAGCGAAGCTAGTCTGAGAAACATATTTCGTCATAAGTAAAGCTAGCCTGAGAAACATATTAGGTCGGAAGTGAAGCTAGTCTGAGAAACATATTTCGTCATAAGTAAAGCTAGCCTGAGAAACATATTTGGTCGGAAGTGAGGCTAGTCTGAGAAACATATTTGGTCGGAAGTGAGGCTAGTCTGAGAAACATATTTGGTCGGAAGTGAGGCTAGCCTGGGAAACATTTATGGTCGGTAGTGAGGCTAGCCTGAGAAACATTTATGGTCGGTAGTGAGGCTAGTCTGAGAAACATTTATGGTCGGTAGTGAGGCTAGCCTGAGAAACATTTATGGTCGGTAGTGAGGCTAGCCTGAGAAACATTTATGGTCGGTAGTGAGGCTAGCCTGAGAAACATTTATGGTCGGTAGTGAGGCTAGCCTGAGAAACATTTATGGTCGGTAGTGAGGCTAGTCTGAGAAACAGCTCATTGCTGTTGCTGAGAGCAATGCACCTTTTTAAGAAGTTTGACACTTTTTTAAAAATCCAGAAAAGAAGAAAACAATGTAAGATAAAAAGCTTCCTTTAGCAACATTTATTTGTCCTTTAAACAGTTTTATTGATTTTGAGCGGGTGTTCTCGAAGTATGGTGGTCTTAAACGCAGAATGCGATTTTTAAAGGAAAGAAAATCTGATTTTGTTCTCATGCTAATGTTCACTAACAACACTTGCAGGAGCGTCATGGATTACAACTGAGCTGTTGATACAGTTTTGCTTTATAGTTCAAATAATTTTGATTATCTTCGCTTTGAAATTCAGTAAATTCTTGATGCTTTTTTTTTTTGGATTATGTTCAAACATACCTACAATTTGATTTTGACTTAAAATGTCATGTCAAAAGTTACAGTAGGCCCTGGCATATAATAATCCATGCCTTACAGCTTTCAGTGTGGAATAAGTTTTCCTTACTAGATAAAAAGTGAAGACTTTACGGCGATTCGAAAATACATACAGCATTTATTTTCACATTTGAACAAACAACGTTACTCTAGCAGAACGTTTGTACTTTTCCACAATTCCCTTCCTTATGTTGGACAGACAGCTCACAATACCCTGGGAGAATGTCTGTCCTTATGTAAGACTGACAACTCACAATACCCTTCGTAGAACGCCTGGGCAGAAAACTCACAATACCTTAGCAGAAAGCCTGTCCTTATGTTGGACAGACAACTCACAACACTCTAGCAGAAAGACTGTCCTTATTTTAGGCAGACAACTCAGACTACCCTAGCAGAACGTCTGTCCTAATGTTGGACAGACAACTCGCAGTTCTCTTCCTTATGTTTGACAGGCAACAAACAATACCTTAGCAGAACGTCTGTCCTTATGTTTTGCAGACAACTCACAATACTCTAGCAGAACGTCTGTCCTTATGTTAGACTGATACTTACAATACCTTAACAGAAAGTCTGTCCTCTTGTTTGGCAGACAACTCACAATACCTTAGCAGAACGTCTGTCCTTATGTTTTGCAGACAACTCACAATACTCTAGCAGAACGTCTGCCCTTATGTTAGACTGACAACTCACAATACCTATGCAGAACGTCTGTCCTCATGTTTGGCAGACATTTCACAGTTACAGTTATAGTTTTATTTGGCAAATACCCTAGCAGAAAGCCTCCCTATATGTTGGACAGACAACTCACAATATCTTAGCAGAAAGACTGTCTTAATGTTTGGCAAACAACTCACAATACCTAGCAAAAAGGATGTCCTAATATTTGGCAAACAACTCACAATACCCTAGCGAAAGCCTGTCCTTATGTTTGGCAAACAACTCACAATACCCTAGCAGAAAGCCTGTCCTTATGTTAAGCAAACAACTCACAATACCCTAGCAGAAATCCTGTCCTTATGTTTGGCAAACAACTTACAATACCCTTGCAGAAAGCCTGTCCCTATGTTTGGCAAACAACTCACATTTCCCTAGCAGAAAGCCTGGCCTTATGTTTGGCAAACAACTCACAATACCCTAGCAGAAAGCCTGTCCTTATGTTTGGCAAACAACTCACAATACCCTAGCAGAAAGCCTGTCCTTAGGTTTGGCAAACAACTCACAAAACTTTTGCAGAAAGCCTGTCCTTATGTTTGGCAAACAACTCACAATTCCCTAGCAGAAAGCATGTCCTTATGTTGAGCAAACAACTCACAATAACCTAGCAGAATGCTACTCCTTATGTTTGGCAAACAACTCACAATACCCTAGCAAAAAGCCTGTCCTTATGTTCGACAGATAACTTACAAAACCCTAGCAGAAAGCCTCTCCTTATGTTGGGCAGACAACTCACAATACCCAACCAGAAAGCCTGTCCTTATGTTGGGCAGACAATACCTTAGCAGAACGTTGTCCCAATATTTTTACAGACAACTTACAATACCCTAGCGGAACGTCTGTCCTTATATTAGATAGACAACTAGCAAAACCCTAGCAGAAACAGACAACACCCTATTACTGGTGTGGAACTAAATAATTTCAAAGCATAGATAATAGAATATTATCGCTTTAATAAGGGAGATAACTCATTCGTCTATTGTTTTCCTGTCATTAGCAATATACATGCATTGACAACTTATAACATTAGATTTTTTTATTCACTGCCCCGTCAAAAATGCACGAGTAATAGATGAAATATATCAGAGAGTGTGTTGCAATCTCCTTATTCACTTAACAAAGTGGTCACGAAATTATTGAAAACGTGACGTGTCTGTTTTATATCCTCTTCATTATTTGGAAGATAAAAATGTTAATTGACTTTTTTTCGTTTTCATTAAATATTTTGGTAGTTACTAAAGACAAAATTCGAAACTTTTACAACGTTTCAAGCGTCCGAATTCAATCTCTAAACAGCAGTTAGTAAGTCTTCAAAGTACACGTAAGTCAAGATGAGAGTAAAATAAAAAAAAAAGATATATGAAAATGTGGCAACTTTTCATATGAATAAAAGAAAATAAAACTGTTTTGACGATTTTCTTTGTCAGTGAACATTCGTCTACAGGCGTCTTTGTGAAAGTCATCATGCCATTGAAAACTTTCAGAGATAGGTGAACACTTGTATTTCTCTCTCTCTGTCCGTCTTTGTTTGGGGCATACACTAGGTATTAAGTTAAGTTTCGAAAATTCTCCAATGGTTACATTTATACTGAAGAGTTTTCACAAAATCTTACATATTGTGTAGTTAAAAATATCTTTTATCAGTTTCTTATCTTTTAAAGTTTCCAAAGAAAGCCTTATCTTAACAACTTTTGGTACGGCCTTCTATCTTTCATATACATGTGCATCGAAATATGAACAAACGTTGTTTAACTAAAGAATTCTCTTAATTAAAATAATTAGACATACCTCCACCCCATTGAAACCATTGTGCGTTGGCTACCATCCACAAGCTTAAAAACACCAGAAGCAATCTAAGAAACATTTCCAGATATTTCACTTTCTGAGCAAATACAAGCGAAAAAGATCTTTGCTAGAACTAGATCACTATGTTTGACCTCAAATAATTGACGGAACCGTGTAAGCTAAGTTTAAGAGTGCGGAGTTTTTCAGTTATATACGCTTTGTATGTCTGACACGGACTGATTCCCTGAAGTGGTTCTGGGCTGTTTTTACGTTCAAGTTACCATGATTTATTGCGCAACTGATCACCTGGTTGTTTGTCTCACCGACAGCTACGATATATGGCTCTATCCATTTGTTTTAATATTTCATTCGATATATATTAATGACAGATTAGAAATTCATTTACAGATAAAGGATAGACAAGGGTACAGTTTGTTATATACCAGTGCAAAGCGCACATGCACTGCGTGGGCATGATTGCATGACATAACAATTGCAAAAATATTCGATTAAACATTGATTGGTTGTTCAAAGTGTTACGTCAGTACAGTTTACCTCTAAATAGGAAGTTTAATAGATGGGACAATCATTTACGTAAAAAAAGCAAACGAATAATGAAAGAACATAGAATGAATCAATTTGTGGCATGCATTTATCGGTGCATTTTGAAACCACTAGTTAATTATTTTCTCGTTTTGAAAACAACAACTCACTTAGTTATTTACTTACTCACCTATCTTTCAACTTACCTATCTAGTACCTAACTATCTTACTCACTCACTTACTCACTCTACGCATTCACTCACTCAGTCGCTCACTAACTATACAGTTGACAATAAGACGTTTGGCCATGGACACCGAAAAATAATTGTGACACCGACGATTTACGACAGGCTGGAACAAACACATACAACAAAAAGCCAAGTTGAAACGAAAGACAGAAACAAACAACATCAAACAAACAGCAATGCTGAATAGTCAATACTGATAGTAAATATTTCTAAATTGTTTTAGTCTCTAAAGAAAGTGTGATTGTCACATCGGATATAGAATTGCCCATGATTGATATCGTTTATACAGTATAATTATAGCCTTTGTTATGCTTCATCAAATTATGGGAACACATATTTTTATACTTGACGTACACATCTGCACACGAGATAAGAACGATACTTCAAGTTCAAAGACAAGATAACTCTTTATATCATACTGGGGACATACAAAAACAGATCAGTTAGGCAAATCGTGATTATAACTGGCTTCCTAATAGAGACATATCACAAAAAAGTCTCAGTTTTGAACTAGGTTAAGGTAAACATGCCCTGTGTTGATTCTATATATTAAGTCACAAACAAAAACACATGATGCAGTTTGAAGTAAATTTTGTTTGTAAAAAATACCTTAATCTAAATCAGTAACAGGAAAATTATCCGCCAGATTTTTTCCTTATAGAGAGGAATTGTTTTATTTCTCTTTGGGAAAAAATCCATACTATCAAAATACTCCTGTATGGTTTTGTAGAACAATCCGGACAAGTTTCAGCAATTCTTTTCTATGTCGCTGAAGCTCTCGTATATAAATATTTTAAGTTTACATTTCCTTTTGGGCATTTCTATTGACGTGCGAAAAAAGGTAACCACAACCATGGAAAACACCTTGGCCTGAAAATAGATCTACTAAAGATTTAACTTTACGCTTGATTCTCGAAGCAAATTTTCTGTAAGTATATAGTTAATTAAGTTTAATGGGACAATCACACACGTGGTCAACATTGAGGCTTCGTCACAATGTCTATGTCCCTTCGAATACCCTAAAATGTGCTGAGAATACTGTAAAAGTAATGAAAACTGACTTAATTGCTAAATCATGTTCTGGAAAAGCCTCTGTCCAAGAAATAAACCTCTACTGTAGCAATGCGAACCCAACTACATGTGTAACCAACTTTCATATTACTTTAAGTCCGCGCTTTTGGCTAGTGTTTACAGAGAAAAGCTATTGATCTTCCAAAGTTTTCCATACACTTTTATTACAATTCGCATGCCTTCACGTTGGACTAGCTAGAGCGGAACGTTGAGTTTCTTTATCACAAATCAAGACTTTCTTGTTTTTATTAGTCGTGTATAGAAGACATTCAGTTAACATCAATCCTAATTTGTATAAAAAGTCATCAGTTACAGGTTTATAAGCAGTTGTTGACTAAGCTTCTTTCAAAGCATGTCCATTCTTATTTTTAAAGCTCATTAATAGTGAAATATTTGCCTTTAATTAATCACCACTGTCAACACAATAATTTTCGTCACAATCATATTTCTACAAATAAACAGAAATTCTAATTAGTTATTCAAGATCTCCTGAAGCATAAAGACGGGACATGCAGTTTATAGTATTCTAGAATTTGAGAAGCTATTTCTTATTCGAGAGCAGTTCTAATTTTAGTTACAGTTATCTTAAATAACATTCAACATCTTGAAGCGGCCTGAATACATGAAGGTCGAGTAAAATCCATTTATAACAACGCATTCCAATACCAACATGCGTCAGCAAATGTTGTAATAGAATTTATCTAATCTTGTCAGGACTTCTTGAAGATTAGAGCAGGGAACCGCTGGTTTGGAAAGTAATGATTTAAGTTATGCATAAAAAACATATAATAAATTAGTACGAAAGGGTCATGCAAGAAATGTAAAATACTATCTGAAAACCAAGACAGTATCAATAAATCAATGAATCCACTGTGGTGGTCACATCGAAATCTGAAATAAGACCATGGAACATTTTAGAAATCGATTTTAACAATCGTTTATCTTTTGTACAAATCAATCAGTTTGAATGAATTATGAATTATTTTCGTTTAAATGTAAATAAAGTTTTTTTCTAGTTCTGCATATATTATAAATATAGCTTTCCAATTCCCATTGTTCCCGAATCCCATTGTCGGGACACACGTGTCGTATGGAAACATTTCTAGTTTTACGAATCAACAATAAAATTCCTTCTGCAGAACAAATAATTTTGGTAACCTTTGGTGCCTGAGTCAGCTTACAGTTGATGGAATATTTGTTAGTCTTCTTTACACATTTACATATTTTTAATAGTTAAGTATTTATTCTCAAGCATTTGATATACTAGTATAACACCTACCTCACAATGTGAAACTTGCCAAAGGATATCAGGATATCTGAGTCTTCCCTTCTAGTCGGAATCAAAGGTCGTATTCAACGGCAATTGAATGCACTGAGTATATCAATCGTCTTAAAACGGTCCTTACAATTGTTAATAAAATACGTATAACTTCTAGCTGTTCTCTGAACATGAGTTATCTGAGATCTGTATTTGAAATTTAAGAGTCGTATTCAAACTTCAGTCCTTGAAATGTAGCCTAACCCAAGGCTGGGCAATAGACATATGCACCATTCGCAAACCTGGATATTGCCTTAGCACATAAAAAGGTACACGTTTTGAAATTCAGAGTCTTGTTTCAATTATTAAATGTTAATTAAAAATCCTTAACTGCCAAAAAATATGATAAGTCAAATCCAAGGTATGCTTCACATAGTGATAAATAAAAGTGTCTGTTTAGTTGCAAAGAAAGTAAAAAGCTTTTGTTAACCTTCTTCCTGATGAAAATGATGATTTAAGTTTCTTTTTAATAGGTGTTACATTGTCTTTGTGTATTTTGTGACTTAAACGATATTGAGATGAATTTCACTTTTTATTGAAGTGTCCATGCTTTTCTGCTTTGACAGATAAATTTATACCTAAATGTTATTATAGAATACCAAGTACGTACCGACTAACAGAATTACTAAATTGTGATAGTAAATTCTATTATGGGTCATTAATCTTTCAGTTCATCCTCTGTGTTAATTATATTGTTTTCTGCACATGTATAAAGCTTATTGATAAGTATTATGACATAATTTGTAAAGATTAATTGAATCTATCATTGGTGTGGTTGAACATCGGGATATTCAAACCTTAGAGTGACCGGTCAATGACTGATTATTTTTCTCACTAACTCACTCATGGAACAAACGCAAAAAAATATTAGGAACTATCTTTTTTTCAAATTTCCAATACACAATATTCAACATGGCGGAGACACATTTCACCGATTCAAGTAAAAATTGGATTAAAAATAAACGTATTACGTAGGTTTAAACATCAGGAATGAGTAAAGTTGATGCATTAAAGTGATTTTAAAGGAAATTAATCAGAGAACATGTGATTCAAAGTGTAAACACAGATAAATTTAAAATGTCAACGCTCGAAATTGACTGAAATAATACAAAAAGTAGTTCGCATTCTAAAGCCATGTGAGACAAGATTTTCCACCACGGCAATTTTATTTTTATAACGTTTTCGGATTTTTCAGTCTAGTTAGTGAGAAAAAGTAATACTACTTGACCTTGTGATTGTAAATATATAACATATGATTTCTTTATAATAACGATGTACAAGTTGTTCGAGTTAATAAAGATTACGTTCTGTTCTGTTCTGTTCATAAATGCGACCATTGGAGAAAGTTTTAAATATCTTTGTTTAATTACTAATTTGTGTTTAGAGTTAGTCAAAGTGTTTCGACAGATGCTTTTTAATAACTGTGACCGACGTTGACTCAAATGTTTGCCTTTTCCTAAATAACCTTTGGAACAAAAGTATTTACTCATTTTGATTAGCAACTCTACTTTTTCGTACAAATAAATAACCGAAAAATGATGCCAGCATCTTTCTGTTTTTCATTCTAAAGTTCTAGCCACATTTCAATAGAACGAGCGGTTTCAAACACGTAAGTAACTGTAACATTGGCTAAGTATTGTATGAATAAATGTTTTTCTTCGGGACATTGGGACACTGTAACATTAAGTATCTTAGCCAGAATCCTATCAAAATAAGAGAATTGTTGACAAGTTGACACTCGGTAATCCGGCGATCTACCGACTGGTAACGTCAGATCTAGAAGATCGTTCTACATACAGTCCAAAAATAACGCTCCCTACCATTTTTCAGTAGGTTAGGTTGTGCAGAACACTAGATCAAGAGGTTCAAGTTCGGCAAAGAAGTGCATACAATTGCATTTATTTGAGAAGGCACATCACAAATGTGCCATTTAAAACGGAGTATAAACCGTTCCATTTTTTTAACACTGACATTTAAACTTCAGTCTAAATGTAGAAAAGGAAGATTGTAATTCATCGAAAGAACATTAAGTACGGGGCATTGATGAATTACCTATTTTTGTTATAAATCATGACCTACTTTGTTCAAACATTGCATAAAACTTTTTGTCATAATAGAGAATAAATAATTGTATAAAATCGTTAATTGCGCTTATTACACTCTACTAAATAACAAGGCAAGACAAGACAAATTTGTTTCAAACCGTAGGGCTATAAAGCCCAAGAGGCAATAAAGGCATTGTATAATGGTGGACAGTAAGACAGTATATAAAATGAATTCGAAATGATAACAAATTCTTAAAAAGGTTTTGGAGCAGGTATCACCATACTTAACAATAAACGCAGACTATATATTTCAACTAACGGGAATACATAGATGTTACCTTTTAACACACCAGTCTAAAACTGACCTTATACAAAACAAAAATTAAAGGTCAGCCTACTGGGTTATCAACTGTAAAAAACTTACAATTAATATTATACATCTTAAGTATAAACATATAGATTGTGAATACTAGAAAAAGGAGTATTAACTTAACTATTAAGTATTAACTTATTTAAACGTATCATTTCTTATATCGAAACATTTACTTACATAAATAGGTAAATTTTTAATTGTCATTTTATGTTCACAGTTAAGTAACTCTACGAATGTTGCCATATATATATATAAATTCCTTAAATTACAATATAAAGGACATTAAATTACAAAGTGATATTCGTCCTCTAATTTATTACAAATTTTACATTTTCTTTCGTAAATTAGTATACTAAGTGGTTTCGACCATCTACCAGCCTCAATTTCAAGTCTGTGTGGAAACTCTCAATCGGGCAAGAGACTGACAGAGACTGACAGAATTTTCCAACATTAATAAAATCTAGATATGATTGAAATCTAAAATCTAATTTGTAAGATATGGCCCTACAGGAATTATGAAGTCTTGAGTTCCAATTTTGTATAAACTGGTCATTCAACCTTTGTTTTACAAGAAGGAGAAAAAGTTCAGTATTTCCAACACCTTGATATATATTCAAGCATCCATAAAACCTAGCGAGCACGATATATCTTTTACTGAAGTACACCAATTAGTCTTATTTGGATATCTTTCTGCGTCATCTAACAATAAATTATATACACGATTAACGTATTTGCTAGGCTTTAACTGTAAAATTCTAATCCAGTATTTAACAATTTGACACAATTGTATTGTCTTGTACGAAACCCGACCAAGTTCGCCGTAATTGAAATCATTTTGCGTTGTTTTTTTAACGCCTAACAATTTTTTGCAATATCGTAGGTGCACTTTTTCTATTGATATGTTGTTATTAAACCCTGCAACCTCTCAACAGTAATTAAGAACTGGCGATACAAGCTTATCGAATAATTCTAATTTGTGTTTAACAGGTACATGGGTGAACTTGTACAGATATTTATTTAGCTGGAACATTGCTTTTAGGGCTTGTCCCGCTAAAGTAGTTTGCGCAGTAGCGAGTGAGCCACCAGACGTAAATACCATGCCTAGATAATTAAACTTGTTCACAATTTCTATTGATTGGCTATCATAAATGAACTCAACATTTCTTGGTACAGATCCACCTTTTTTAAAAATCATAATTTTTGTTTTTGCTACGTTTACTTTCAACTTCCAAGTAGTACAATAAACATGCAGTAAATCTATATTTCGTTGTAGCTTTTGCGCAGAGTTGGCAAATATTACAATGTCATCTGCATATAGTATCATGAATATTTTAAACATGTTAACATCTATACCATCTGCATTGTTTTTAATAAATTCATACTCTTAATCATTAACAAACATGGAAAATAAATAGGGAAATAAGCACTCACCTTGTCTTATATATTATGACTCAAATATTTTCTTAGAACAAAACAGAGCATATACTTTATTTTCAATCAGGTTCTAGATTGTAACATACGTGAGAACAACATGATTCATTCCGTACAGCCGAGGAGAATTGGCATTTTTACGACCGAATATGCCTCTACGCGGGAAAATTAGCCGATTTGCAACTTAGTATGGCATTTTTTAAACATAATATTCAACATTACATGTGGGGACATTTTTTTCTTTTTATTTTGTTAGAGGTACGTCTCGGCAGTGAACTAGGTCAAGACAAGTTGTGAAAACATGTGTATAACTCTAATGAATGAACCATTAATACGCATATATACTTCTGTTACAGGTGCCTCATTAGCATATGTCAACTTAAATGATTATTTAAATGAATCAGTTGGACCATGTAAGAAAAAAGAACACTTTGTAAATTGTGTTTGTTTTTGCTATTCAAGATTTATTGTACGATGATGATATTAATTTACTTGAAGCATTAAATATTACGAACCTGTATTATTTTATATAATGGGCGTTTTGATTTCAAATTTGACCAATGACAAGTGAATTAAGCTGTGGGTGTGGTTAGTACTTCTGCTAGAATTTCTCTATGTAAAAAGAATATATTTGTGACTTTGCTTTCGAATAAAAATATAATTTAGTTCTGAGCACTTCCTACCACTTAATGCAAACTCTGTATGACGTTAAAAACAAATCAATCATATATTCTTTACAAGAAGAAACTTTTTAAATCTGAACCAAAAGTCTTTGCAGAGAAACCTTAGTCAACATCATCAGGCATCAGTCAACATCATGCACTAGGTACACGATCTGCAAAAATATATTGGAATGGTGCGCATTTATTAAACCTATGCATGCATTCTTTCACACTGGTTTAACTGCAGAGGTACATAGAACAACAACAACAAAGTATTTGAAATATAGTCGTAGAAGTGAAGCCTTGTTGAACAAGACACAGTTTCTGTTATCTTTAAAGTTTGCAGAGAGTAAGGTCAAATTAATGCAAATAAAATCTCTATATTTCTCACAACTCGTCGATGAGTGAGATAATCAGTGAGATATTTATTATTTTCCAAAGTTCTTTGAGCATAATCGCATTGTTTTCTCTCTCCAATTTCAAGGATTTTCCCTTAGGCCTCTACAGAGCAGAACGCTAATAAGTCTTAGCACAACACCCATAATTTTTGGAAGTCGAACAAATTGGTCATTATATATTTGTTTGCATGCAAAAAAAAAAAAACATTTAAAACAGTCACGACTATATACACGTTTCATGCATATTTATGAAACGAAATTATAACCTTGGTATCGTGTTTTTAAACATGTACAGACACTGTAACACCGTCTTATATGAACATAAACACCAGACTGTAAAAGGACGAAGTGACATGCCATGAAAGAGATATATTTACTATATGTGCATTCAGTTTTTCATGTAACTTCTACTGTTACTGACTTAAAACTACGAAGCTTGAAATGTATGTTGTGAAAATTATTAGATCAAAGGAGGATAGAATGAGATGTATCGATCAATATCCTGGTCTAGTTATCATCCTATATAGAAATGTGTCATAGACCTAATTAACTGTATCGCCGCAAGCGTGTAACAAATTAGGGCGTTAACGTAATTTTCAAGGTAAAAATGAATTTGTGATTGTTGACTTGACTTGTTCAGTCATTACACACCGATTTTTTGTCGTAACTAATTTATGTAGCAAATGCAACGTAATTTGCGCTTACTTATTGGTCAACAACATGATAAATGTTAACGTTAAAGCAAAGTACAGAAAATTTTAGATGGGGATTTCAGACCAAGACTAATTACTAATAAACAAAGGCTAAAATGTTAGTAGTTTTTAATCAGATGTAAAACCTTCGGTTAAAAATTGTGTTACCATATCAAACTTAAATTATTATCAAATCCACATGAACTGGAAACTTTTAAGAAACCACCTATGAAGTGTGCACTAGACACTTTAAGGAACTATCTGTGAATGTACTGGAAGCTTTCTAGAAACCATCAGTGAAGCTTGTATTTGAAGTTCTTTAGAAACCAAATTTGTAGTTGTACTGACCCATACTTGTAGTTGTACTGAAAGCTCTTTAGTACCCATATTTGTATTTGTACTGAAATCTCTTTAGAAACCATCTATGTAGTCGGACTGTAAGCTCCTTAAAAGCAATATGTGTAACTGTACTGTAAGCTCTTTTAGAAACCAGCTGTGTAATTGTACTAAAAGCTCTTCAGATCCAATCTGTGTTGTTGTACTGTAAGCTTTTTAAAATCCGATCTGCAGAGTTGTACTGTACGCTCTTTAGAACCCATCCATATAAATGTATTGTAACCGCTTCAGAACCAATATGTGTACTTGTACTGGAAGCTCTTTACAAATAATCAGTGAAGCTCATTCCGAAAGCTCTTAAAATTGTCTGTGAAGCTTGACTGGAAGGTAGCTGGATATCAAAAGTGTAGATTGTACTGGAAACACACTAGAAACTATCTGTGTAGCTTATACTTGAAGCTGTTTAGAAACCATTAATGTTGCTTGCACTGGAAACAATTTTGAAACCGTAGGAGAAGTTCGTACTGTAAACTCCTTAGAAACAATCTGTATTGCGTCTTCTTGAGACTCTTTAGAAACAGTCTTTGTTGAATGTTCTGTTAGCTCCTTAGAAACTATCTGTATTGCCTTCACTTGAAACTCTTTAGAAACTGTCTATGTAGATTGTCCTGGAAGCCCTTTAGAAGCCATCTGTATTGCGTTCACTTGAAACTCTTTAGAAACTGTCTATGTAGATTGTCCTGGAAGCCCTTTAGAAGCCATCTGTATTGCGTTCACTTGAAACTCTTTAGAAACTGTCTATGTAGATTGTCCTGGAAGACCTTTAGAAGCCATCTGTATTGCCTTCACTTGAAACTCTTTAGAAACTGTCTATGTAGATTGTCCTGGAAGCCCTTTAGAAGCCATCTGTATTGCGTTCACTTGAAACTCTTTAGAAACTTTTATATTTAGATTGTTCTTGAAGCCCTTTAGAAGCCATCTGTATTGCGTTCACTTGAAACTCTTTAGAAACTGTCTATGTAGATTGTCCTGGAAGCCCTTTAGAAGCAATCTGTATTGCGTTCACTTGAAACTCATTAGAAACTTTTATATGTAGATTGTTCTTTAAGCCCTTTAGAAGCCATCTGTATTGCGTTCACTTGAAACTCTTTAGAAACTGTGTATGTAGATTGTACTGGAAGCCCTTTTGAAGCCATCTGTATTCCGTTCACTTGAAACTCTTTAGAAAATTTCTATGTAGATTGTACTGGAAGCCCTTTAGAAGCCACCTGTATCGCGTTTACTTGAAACTCTTTAGAAACTTTCTATGTACATTGTACTGGAAGCCCTTAAGAAGCCATCTGTACTGCGTTCACTTGAAACTCAAAAAAAAAAATTTCAATGTAGATTGTCCTGGAAGCCCTTAAGAAGCTATCTGTATTGCGTTCACTTGAAACTCTTAAGAAACTGTCTATGTAGATTGTACCGGAAGTCCTTTAGAAGCCATTTGTATTTCGTTCACTTGAAACTCTTTAGGAACTTTCTATGTAAATTGTACTGAAAGACCTTTAGAGGCCATCTGTATTGCCTTCACTTGAAACTCTTTAGAAACTGTCTATCTAGATTGTACTGGAAGCCCTTTAGAAGCCATCTGTATTGCGTTCACTTGAAACTTTTTAGAAACTGTCTATGTAGATTATACTGTAAGCCCTTAAGAAGCCATCTGAATTGCGTTCACTTGAAACTCTTTAGAAACTTTCTATGTAAATTGTACTGGAAGACCTTTAGAAGCCATCTGTATTGCCTCCACTTGAAATTCTTTAGAAACTTTCTATGTAGATTGTACTGGAAGCCCTTTAGAAGCCATCTGTATTGCCTTCACTTGAAATTCTTTAGAAACTTTCTATGTAAATTGTACTGGAAGACCTTAAGAAGCCATCTGTATTGCCTTCACTTGAAACTCTTTAGAAACCGTCTATGTAGATTGTACTGGAAGACCTTTAGAAGCCATCTGTATTGCGTCCACTTGAAACTCTTTAGAAACTGTCTATGTAAATTGTTCTGGAAGACATTTAGAAGCAATCTGTATTGCGTACACTTGAAACTCTTTAGAAACTTTCTATGTAAATTGTACTGGAAGACCTTTAGAAGTCATCTGTATTGCGTCCACTTGAACCTCTTTAGAAACTTTCTATGTAGATTCAACTGGAAGACCTTTAGAAGCCATCTGTGTTGCGTCCACTTGAAATTCTTTTGAGACTCTCGATGTAGATTGAACTGGAAGCCCTTTAGAAGCCATCTGTATTGCGTCAACTTGAAACCCTTTAGAAGAACTATGTTGAATGTACTGTAAATTCTTTAGCAACAATAATTTTATTAACGGATTTGACATTAATGTAGCTTAAAAAGAAATCAGTCTGATATAGAAAACATGAACAGAAACGTCCTTGTTAGATAACAGAAGGCAAACTATGTATTGTTGTTGTTAGTCAAACGCGAGGGTGCGATGGAATTTAAACATCTTTGCACGAAATATTTTTGAATTCATTGTGAGTAAGAATTTATTATTTCACGGAAAATATTGTTGGACATGTTTTAATAATGTCAGCGTCCAAACAGTTTGCTACCATTACAGAATGAAAAAAAACAAACAAAACAAAAAAAAACATCTGACACGGAATCTTTGCCCGGGAAGCTCTTTGATAAGTATAAAGACTGCAAAGGTATTTACGCAAGAAAAAGTCAATTAATTGTCGATTAACGAAGTAACAGATCTTATCGGTAATTGAGATTTACGGGAAAGTTCAGGAAAGACATGTTCAATCGATGTCTATATCAAAGATACTTATGTGCATATTTTCTAAAGCTTCGCCTCGACGCCAACCCGCCCTTCGTCCTGCCCCTCCCCTAAAGAATGAAGTTTTACATAAGAACTTAGGAATTTGATTTTTTAATGGACAGTTTATTTCAGATACTTGCACGACGAGTCACTTTAAGTTATGCTTTAGATGTTTTAATGGTCATTGTCTGTTCTTAACTTCAATACATCACTTGTATTTTGGATTTCCGTGTTTGCCTGTTATAAGTATTGTATTTTTGTTAGGTTTCCAAGACTTTTTCTTCATGTTAGCCTCATGATCACAAATAGATGATATGGAATGATTGATGATAGCGGGTGATTAAAACAATATATATAATGTATCACATTTGATAGATGCGACGACATAAAGTATTTATATGTCAAATGACTTTGACGAAGATTCAGAATTGATCATTGCATCTCTAAAGCTTCTCTATATTAAATCTCCATTCATAACTTAAACGGAAACACTTTTAAAGCAAATAATTACATGTTGTTGTCTTCTGTAAATCAAAACTTTACGATATTACAAACAAGGTTTTTATCATTCCAGCAAGACACTTGTTTTAATTTTCATTGGAAGATGTTAAGACAACTATCGTAAAATGTTTTCATATACTGGTCAACTAACCTAGTCAGATCACCTACTTACCTTACTTTTACAAAATTTTGAACTTTTTGAAACTTCTAACATTTTATCTTAGAGAAATAACCTAACACAATTATCTAAAATGGTAAATGCTGTAAATGCAGCGTTCACTAGGTCTTGGATTATGCTGTATGGAATAAATTATTATAGAATTATTTGTCTATAACTTACTGTTTCTAAGCGACTTATTTACACCTAGAATTTGGAGACGCATAAAAGATTTAAACGTATTTCCATCTACTTAACATTTCCCATCTCCAGTGATATTTCCTTTATCCACTTAAAATCAAATTTTAACAATACATTCGATCAACCTTATATAAGAGATGTTAGTACTGTGAACAGTTCGACCATGATCTCTGACAAAATTTAAGGTTTCTGCTTTTGAAACAAGATCAAATATTTATCCTTTTGAACTTACGTGCACTGAATAAAGTGCCCGAAGATAACACACAAAAAAAGATGGGCAAATGGGTGTGTCCATACAGAGTGTAACTGTAACTATAAATGTAGTTATATATTTAACACTGCTACCTAGAAGCTTAACATTTAAACGAAGGAAAAAAAAAGATAGATACGAAAAAAAAAACAATTACATTTGACAATCTCCAGATTTTATTGCATTATTGTAGAAGGGTCAATTCGGTTAAGATAATGCTTTTGCATTTTGTAAAGTCGGAAATATAGCTCCTTTTAATAAATCAATATGTTAAACGTCAAACAGGCAACGTCGTTCAATGTTTGTGAAGTTGGCGGCCCGGCGGCCTAGCGGCCTAACTGCAGCGACCTAGCGGCCTAGCGCCATAACTGTAGCGGTCTGGTGGCCCAGCGGCCTAAAATATACATTGTGTATCACAATAGAAATCAAATATTTGAACTAAATGTCTACAAAAAACAACAAATAAAGGGGTTTTAGGTGTATTTTTGAAAATTAAAAAAAGAAGTTTTTTTATGAAAAGAAATATTTGCTATCTTAATGCCCCTAGCGGCCCAGCGGCCTAAGATTTACATAGTGTATCACAGTTAAAATGATATTTTTGAGCTCAGTTCAAACAAACAACATAAACAAAAGGGGTTTGGGTGCACTTTTGCAAGTTAAGAAAATGTTTGCTGCTAGCGGCTTAACGATTTAAGTAATACATTATGTATCACAGTAAAAAGGGTATTTCGGAACTAAGTTCAAACAAACAACATAAACAAATTGGGATTGGCTTTTCCTTTTGAAAACTGAAAAAGGGGTTTTTCATGAAAAAAGTTTTTGTTTTTAGGCTGCTAGAGCCCAAGCCGCCTTAGATATACAAAGCGCATCACAGTTTAAAAAAGCATTTCTAACCCTAGTTCAAACTAATAAAATAAACAAAAAGAATTTGTTAGTATTTTCGCAAATTTAAAAAAAGATGGTTTTAGGAAAAATTGCTATCTTAAGGCTGCTAACGGCCTGAGAAAGGTGAAAAATACTCTTACAAATAGTCTTGCATAAAAAATATCATTATTTTTAAAGTTGCAAATAAACACCCTACATCCCTTTTATCTTGTTTGCTTGAACTGAGTTCAGAAATGCTATTTCAACTGTGAATTCTGTAGAAATCATAGGCCGCTGGGCCGCTAGCAGCCTTAAAATAAAAGCTAAAACTTCTCTTCATTAAAAATGAATTTGCAGAAAGACAATCCCAACCCCCTTTTGTTTATGTTGTTTGTTTGCACTGAGTTCAGAAATACTCTTTCTACTGTAACACTCTATGCATTAGGCCGCTAGGCCGCCAGCAGCCTAAAAAAGCCAAAACTTCTTCTTATGAAAAACCTTTTAATATGAATTTACGAATATACACCAAATCTTTTTTGTTGATGTTGTTTGTTTGAATTTCGTTCAGAAATAATATTTCAACTGTGACACTCTAGGCCGCTAGCAGCATAAAATGGTTAAAACTACTCTTCATGAAAAACCTTTTATTTTGAATATACAAACGGACACCCAAATCCCTTTTGTTTATATTTTTTTAATTGTGTTCATAAATACTTTTTTCTGTGATACGCTATGTTTATCTTAGGCCGCTAGGCCGCTGGACCGCTAGCAGCCTTAAACTGCGAAAACTTCTGTTAATGAAAAACCCTTTTTTTAATTTACAAAAGTGCACCCCTAACCCATTTTGTTTATGTTGTTTGTTTGATCTGAGCTCAAAAATACCAGTTTAACTGTGATACACTATGTAAATCATAGGCCGCTGGGCCGCTAGGCCGCCAGCGGCCTTAAGATAGTAAATATTTCTTTTTATGAAAAAAACTCCTTTTTTAATTTTCAAATATACACCCAAAACCCCTTTATTTGTTGTTGTTTATAGACATTTAGTTTAAAGATCTTGTTTCTACTGTGTTACACAATGTATATTTTAGGTCGCTGGGCCGCCAAGGCGCTACGGTTAGGCCGCTGAAGTTAGGCCCATAGGCCGCCGGGCCACCAACTTCACGAACATCGTCATTTTTACCACGCGACCTTACAATATTATATGTTAATAAATAAATGATTTGATACTGGCACTGTACTTTGTCCAAGGGCAGTTGAATTGACCTGAGGCCGAAGGCCAAAAACGAGTTAAGAACAAAAACAGATATTTTCACGAGTGGCGTAGCCACGATTGAAAATGTCGGTTTTTTGGTCTTAACGAGTGAGATAAAATCGATATTTCAATGAAACATATTTTCTTTTTCTTTTTTGTTTCTTGACAATTAAAACTTAGAATTTCTTGTTCCCTATTGAGGGCCCCCAAATAATAGCCGCTTTATTTGGCACAGTGGTACAAGGGTATTGTCACAGTAGTATAAAGATATTGCCACAGTGGTACAAATGCATTGTCATAGCCCTACACGTTCATTGTCAAGGTGGTACTAATGCACTGGCACAAGGGTATTGTCACAGTAGTATAAATATATTGTCACAGTGGTACAAATGCATTGTCATAGTGGTACAAGGGTCTTGTCACAGTAGTATAAAGATATTGGCACAGCAGTACAAATGTATTATCATAGTGCAATACAAATATATTTTCATAGTGGTACAAATGTTTTGTCGTAGAAGTGTAAATGCATTTTCATGGTGATATAATTGCATTGTCAGTAGTACAAATGCACTGCCACAGTGGTGCAAATCCAATGTGGTACAAGATGCTATCTTCACGAGGTGTGGAGTTCAACAAATTCTGTTTCAACTTAGTATTCATGTTTTATGTTTTCCACGCCTTACTAGTACATATTTCTTGCAATATATGTCTGACGTCTAAACTACACCTATTTATACCGAATAAAACGTGCATGTTTAAACTCTTTTTATCACTTTGCAAAATGGTCATGTTTTGTCTTTTAACGTTTTATTTCAAACTAGTGAGCTTTCAGACTTCACTAAAGAGTAAGAAACCAGCGGAAACTCTAGAGATAGTTATTACTAGATAATAATATATCAGTTAGGTCAGCTGATTGTTCAAAATTCGCCTTCAGCTAAAACAGTCAAAAGCTTGACGGATTTGTTTTTAATGGGATTCCTGTCCGTGAGTAAGTGTGATGAGCCCCAAAAATAATCGATATTTCAATGAGAACGTTGATAGATGATAATTCATGGTGTAAAACAAGAGATGTATGTGAGGCATGCATGCCGACCTGTGTGCTTGATCTTTGACTAAGTGGAGCCACAATCTTTCATCTGCTTACCATGCCTAGCCATCATTTTTTTTTTGGATTTCTGCATAAACCTGTGCTTAGTTTATTATCAAAGTGCAGATCCCTTTGAACTTGCCCTTGACCCAGTGGGTCCAAAATGAAAAGCTGTCATCATGCTCAACAATCCTCAAGATTTTGATGGTCTTGGGTTTAGCTGGTCTTAATCAAAAGTTAATTTTAAATGTCCAATCCCCTGTGAGCATAACCTTTGACCAAATGGGTCCAAAAGTAGAGTGATCTCAGCATGTCGGACCATCCTTAAAACTTTGAATGTCCTGATTTCAGTTTTTCCGGTATAAATCTTAAGAAACTTCTTTTACCACGAACCCACCAGGAGCTTGACCTTTGACACCTGTGAGTTTGACTTTTGACACAGTGAGCCGAAAATAAAAAAATGCCATCTTCTCAATATGCCTTACCATCACACTGTTCAATTGTTTTTGAGTTATGACATTGATCTTTGTAATGAATTTTGAGTTATTCTCGAGAAAATTTTAAACGTCAAAATATTGTTGTATCTTTCAACAAAGCATTTCAATGTTTTAAATTATTTATTTCGTCGTCTTTTCTACTTTAAGTATATTCCCATGTATAAACAATCACTTTAAGACGAGTTCATGTCATATCGCCTCCTGCATCTTGTGGAGCGTGCAATATCGTTTACAAAAAAAAATATATATATTTTTCTGCTTCTACGACTGAAACTGTATTGATGCACAATTTTACCTTACTAATAACAATAATTGTTTATGTGTTATTTCGACACCATGGCACAAGTCGGTACTATTTTGTCCTCATTAACTATTTATCTATATCTTTATTTATTCGTTTATTTCAGTCACGGTCACATAAGCACCGATAGAACTTGTGTGAGAACTGAGTGAAACAATAAAGTGTTTGTGATAATTGCACCACGGCTGGTTGTAAAGGTTAGATATTACCACTTTGGCTGGTATTTTGGAAGTGCTGGCCTCCATAAATCTCAGGCTTTTTTTAGATGCAATAATTTCATTAATTTCAATGTTGCTGCATGTTTTAAGAAACCCACAAAAGGCAGCTCTTGCTTTAGTCATAAGATCATAATTTCAGTCATTTCTAAATAGATGAGACAAGTGAATTTCAGGATAAATTTCACAAGTAGATTCAATGGGGGTTGAGTTTGTTCACAGTAACAAAACCATTTTCACTGTTTGTGTCATTGTTGTTCGGTAGAAGTCTTCCAGGATCTGAGAATAATGCCTCTAATCTTCCCGAGAATGTCTTTACTTTTGAAGGACTGTCTGATTTCGGAATAACTGGCAAGTTTACGTTTCTGTGGATGTTTCTTGTCTTGAGTGAAAGGGAGAGAACTTGCGGATTAGGTTGTATATTATATCAGTTGAATGACAACGAATGCTTTGTTGGCCACTTATACTAACTAATATGTTTGCGAAGCAGTAAAACAATTTTACTCGTTTATTTTTACTTGTTCTGCTTCATTTTGTAAAATGCAGTGACCTTTATAGATATCTGCACCTTGTGGAACGGAACGGAATAAACGTACATTATTTTTGTTTAAAAATAGTAGGAACTTTTCTTAATCTCCATTCCTGAAACCACAAGGCCAAGAGACATGGTTTAACGCAACGTTTAGGATTCTTCTGACTTTGACCATGTGGTCATTACTGGCTCGGCGGTCACAGGTTTTACATAAACTTATATCGGGAAAATCCTTTTAAAGATTTTTTTCTCTGAAACCACCAGATCTTGAAAACTGGCATTCGCTAAGTATTTTTTCTCTAGTGGACTCTCTTAAAATTAGACCTATTTGACCATGATTACTCCGCCCCTTGTCAGAGGGATGTTTGAACATGTAAATTGTAGAGATAGGCATTGTGTCTCATACTCAGATTTTATAGAAATTGCAGTCAATTTAAAACAAAGTGAAATATATTTACTGATAATGTTTTGTTTTCTGTTTGTGGAAGATCTTGAGTTGTTTTGTTGTATTTTTGTGTGTGTTTGTGTGTGTGTGTTTTTTTTACAACATAGTGCTGAAAATAGTTTAACATCATATGACCTAACTATTATCTTATTTCTGTACCCTGATGATATACATGACAAAATTAGAGAAGACTCCTGAAGCTTTGCAGCATAATTTTGATTTACTTATATGGGTGCAAAGCGTTAATGTCCACAAAACCAAAATGATGGTATTCAAATAACAAGGCAGATATTCTTTACGAATGTGGTGTTTTATTATTTCGGTCCTGTATTTAGTTCCACGGGTTCTTTTAATAGTAGCCAGTCAATGCTTACCGGAAAGCACTGAAGGCCATGCATTTGTATGAAATGAAAAAGGTTCGATTTTCCTCAGAAAATTTCTTATTTTGTATTACTGACCTGTGTGTATAAATAAATGTATGAAGGAAAAAAACGAAAGGTTTAACTTCGCATAATAAAATGCATGTTCTGTTCTGTATCCCGTCAGTAACATAATAAATTAACCAATGAAATACATGGCCCTGGAAGTCCTTAAAACTACTTTAACCTCAAGGAGGAAGCAGTCATGCAGTCGCTTGCGGAGAGATTGGAAAATTCTGAAATCTGCTGTTTTCCTTAAACGTAGTTATTGTACATGTGACAAATGTTGTTTGTACTGTATTATAGCCATTACATACATATATTTTTATACTACACACGTGTAATATAATGGCAAACCAAACATTATGCCCTACTTCTTGCTTCAAATTAATTATTTTTATTTATTTTCATTTTTTTAATTGTTTATCATGTAGATATCCTATTTCAAAGTGACGTCTTCTATGGTCAGTATTTCCGACATATTTTGACATTTTATCAGGAACTATTTTCTTGATCCGTTACATTTTATATAAACTTTAATTCAGCTCGTCCAGAAATTAAGTTATTAATTGACCCTCTGCCTCGCTTAGTAACATTTTACTGAACTCGTGCTGAATTTAAGTTTGTATGAGATGAAAACTCGAGTCAGATCTGTATATAAATTATATGCAACTACAGAATGTTTCCCATTTCATTCTGGCTCTAACCGTTATGATAAAATCGTAATGGAAATGTATAAACGTTATGTTTCTACTGATAATGCACATTAATACAACGCACACAATAAATCACAACTTGCATTTTAGGAAACAAAACCGTTAGTTATTGCCAAAGATCTTTTCCGTTACGTTTCGTTCTTTTTGTAAAAAGTAAAGAAAAGAAAGCAGGTGAGCAGGGGACAGTTTAAAAAGTTATTCTGATCAAACTTCGTTGTAGAAATAAGAACGCTGTGAAAAAGAAGATGTTTTAGTATTCATCGTGGACATTTTTGCGAAATCCTCTTGTAGAGTTTATGTTATCGGTTCTATTTCTAAAATTCTAAAAAAAATTTACAGTGTGTAGTCATGTGGGCTTGAATCAAGAATCTGGGGTAGAGGGAACAGAAAGCCCCTATTCCCCCTCTGTTAATCCGGGCCTGATCATGTGTTACAGTTATCTTCCGGTCCGTTCGCAAAAGAAACTCTAACCAAAACACAAATTTGATTAAATACTTCAATTTAAAGGGCCAAGTACAATGTATTACCAAGAGGCTAAAAGAACCAAAGTTAATGAATCTAGATGAACAATATTATCTCTCATTTTCGGACTAAAAGAACCAAAGTTAACGAATGTGGATAAAAAAATATCTCACATTTACGGAATGACAGTGCAAAACGTTCAAAAGCAATCATGATTAAAGTTTTGTATATTTTTTATGTTGTTAAAGGATTTGGCAGGTAACTGTACCAGACATTTGTAGAAGTTCCTCTGTGTATAAAACTCTCACCTTTACTTTTATAGACGAAAAGGAAATCACTCAACCTCCAAGCAGCGGTTACTTAGTTTACTCATACGATAGGAAAGGTAACTCTGCGTGGAGTTTGGAAATCACTCAAACGTAGTGTTGTTCCCCTTTATATTTGATCAAGCAAAACGTCAGAGAGCAAAACTGAGTTAAACAGCTAGTCCAAAGAGATCACCGTGTGTTTCAAAGAACGAATCGGTCCAAATTCTTTTCTATTTAGAAAGAAATAGATGCTCAAAAACTTCTTTGGAGAAATGGTTGTAACCTTTTAAACAAGAATATATTTATCTTTGAAAAAGAAACGCATCTCTTTGTCTGCGCGCTACTTCTTGCAAAAAGAATGTTTAATGACCAGTTCTGTGACCAATAAGTTATATGACGTTCAAACAGTCTTCATTAGCAGAAACAGTATATTGATATATAAACAGAAATTGAACAGGTACTTTTATCGAACAATCACCTTCACTTTCCAGCGGTCTAGCTCTTTCCAAGGTTACAGTTTTTCTTCCTTTTGATCAATATTCACTGTCTTGTAAATAAATCATTTAATATACGGACTGGTTTTGAATTGTTAATGATTATTTGAATAATCTTGCATAGCTTTCTGTAAATTACAGGCAAACGCAGGCTTAACGGTAATCAAATATTAACACTTGACAAACAAGTCCCGAAGATTTGAAAGTGATTTCTAGACAACTGAAGCCGGTGATCCTGGATTTTTTTTTACTTTCGACCTTAGAGTCAAGATTATGAACTCCTTGGCCGTGACTATGTTGGTCTTTACTGTGGTGCGGGTACTGGTTAGAACTCTAGTCAGCAGTTACTGAGCCAAATTCTACAACTGTTTAAACTTAAGATATGCAGATGCAGTCTTAAAACTCCAATTCAAACAACGACTTTGTACAATTCTCTGTCAAAATCGTCTTCTGCATAGGGACAAACATGTATTAAGTTTACGTGTTTTATGTAGTTTTGTTGAACTCCTTCATGAAAGCAAACTGGTGCTACGGTTTTCAATATACCGTTTAGAAAACTTAATTAAGTTAGATTAAAGTCGCATTGTTTTCGACATATTTATTCAAAGTATACATGCATACAAAGTCATATAAAAATACTGTTACAAGTGCATAACTTTATTGAGTAAGTTTTGATGCTGAAAACTAAATTGTATTTTAAAGCCTGTGAAAAGAAAAACATGCTTTATGATAAGTCTTTTCGGTCTCAAATACCTGTAGAAAGAATATGTAGTATATAAAGTACATCTGACTTCCTGATTCACTTTAAAATAGAATCTTGCAACCTAGAGACATTTAAAAATCCATCTTTTGCAATCCCCTGACCAAACCTTTGATTACCTCCCTTCAAACATAATATTCAGTCACTCTCCGATTTAGAGATGCTGGGAGATTTAGTCGCTCTCTTGTATTTGTAGGGAACATCCGGGTGTTTGCGCATGTGCCAATTCATGGCGCTGCGCTGGCGACATCTATAGTCGCAATGGTCACACTTCATTGGCTTCTCATCACGGTGAATCAAAAGATGGATTTTTAAATGTCTCTGGGCTGCAAATTCCTTGAGACAACCAGGCCATGGGCATTGGAACGCCTTAATATTATAATGCTTTACTCTTATGTGCTCTTGAAGATGAAAGTTTTTCAAAAACTTTTTAGTACACCCTTCATATACACAATGAAAATATTCTTTCTTTTCGGGATGCTTGGAGTCAAAATGAAGTTCCATTTCCTTCCTGCTGCGAAATTTCATATCGCAAGCTTTGTCCAGGCAAGGGACTTTCCGCTCTCTGTGGGTTCTTCGGTGGAATTGGAGTGCATGATAATACTGGTACACTTTTCCACAGAAATCACATTCAAACCCACCCTGAGCCGTTTGTTCGTTTTTGTGTCCGGTTTTATGCTCATAAAATTCTGGCAATGATTTAAAAGTTTCTGGACATTCGTCGCATGCAATATTTGCATCTCCAGCTTCGAATGTGTCCTCCATCTTAACTAACAGTTCGTCGCAGCTTGGACACCTTGGCGGTGAAACATCTGCACTTAACTGACTTTCATTATAACCTTGCTCACATTTTTCACACTGATAATTTTTGTTCATATGTTCAAGACTATGGGCTTCCATCTCATCTACAGAAATAATTTTATTACAGACCTTACAATTAAATAGTTCCTGAAATAAATCACTGGAATTCACGTCATTTGCATTTTGAGCATTGGCCTTTTGATCACTTCCGGTAATGGCGGCCGTCTCTGAAGTGTCGTTGACTATTCTGCTTCCGTAAAACTTGGCTTTTCTCTTTTGTGACCCTTTCAGCATATATCGTTTCACTGGGGTTTTCTCTGTTGTTTTAACAACAACTTCAGTTTTGGTTTTGGGCACTTGTTCTATACTTTTATTATCAAACTCTTTCACTTTCTCATACAGTTCATCATCTGTATCTATTTCTTGTTTTATCTGAATGTTTGACAGATCAACATCGTATATTTCACTTGTATTGTTTTCCCCAAAATGATGATTATCATTTTGGGGACTTGTCAAGTTTTTTGGATCCGTATATTCTGTTTCATCATCCAAATCTTCTTCCTTGATTCCTTTTGCAGCTAGTCTTTCCTTCTGCGCTTGTGCTTGTGCTACAAGTCGGGGACGAATTCTGAACGAAGTGCACAGAAAGTTTTGATCTCCGGATTTTGACTTCAGCATCTGTATTGCCGTCTGCCTGCGTCGTTTCTTAACGTCAACTAAGGATTTTGATGAGAGAATCATCTCTTGATATATTGCCCCGGAACCCGTGTTTGAAATACTGGTTGTACTCATTGTGCTGATTGTGTTCGAACCTTCAATTTTCATAACATGTGTAGATGTACCTGGACTCACAGTCACGGAATCTGACGCTGGAGGGTCGTTTGTATCGCTAGGTTCAGAGGTAGAAGGAGGTCTCTCTTCTTCATTTTGAATTAAGTCATTTGTTGAGGGCTGAATTGTCGGAGATGGTTGAACCGGAACCGGAAGAGCTCCTGCTGGAATAAACATTGGCTGGAAAGCATATTGATAGTTAACCTGAGGAACTGCATCAGAATTTGGCGGGCTTTGTATTTCCTTTGAATCGTCTTTGGGAACATTCTGGTCTTGTACTTGTGTTTCCTGTGTCTGACCTTGACCTTCAGAGGTAGCTGCTGGAACTGTTTGCAAAAGATGACCAGGGAAAGGAAGTGCTTGAGCCGGGAACTGTCCAAGAAATTGAATTGGACCGCCTGTCAGCTGTGACAATGGAATCTGACCAATAAATTGAGCTTGTGCCATATTAGGAATGACAGGTGCTTGTATCTGTTGACCATCGGCTAAAGGTAATGCCGTTGTTGTTTGCTGAACTGGTACCCCTCCATACGCTGTCATTATCTGACCACCCGAGTTGTAGACCACCATTCCATTACTTGCTTGTAACGGCGGTGCGATATGTTCTTGAGAAACATCTGGCTGTTTTTCTCGTTTGCTTTTCTTCCCTGCTTGTTGATTCTGAAGTAACTTTGCCAACATAGGTAGCTTTGGTGGCCGTCCACGTTTTCTGACAGGTTTACCGTACGCATACGTTCCTCCGCTCGGGTAAACCATCATGACAGATTCGGAGCACTCTGGTGTTTTGGCTACTGGGGGATTTTGATCAGAGCTGTTGCTGCTTGGAGAAGCTTGCATTGCATTCCAGTCCGCGGATTCATTTAAAACGTTTCCTTGCTCAAGCATAAACTGAGGAATAAGTGTGTCTTCCAGTTTTACTTTGTGTTTCGGCTTTTTTGTTCTTGTTCGTCGACTCCATGGTAACTTCATGACGCTTGTATACACACCGGCTGTGGTATTCTCAGAAATAACCTTCATTTCAACATTTTTCTTATTGTCCTTTTTGCCACTTTTATTTGGAGATGGTGTAGCTCCAGCGACATTCCGTGGTTTCTGGCTTGTAGGAAAATGCTGAACTTCCGGTGGTTTGTAGGGTATTTCCCCTGGCTCTTGTTTGATACTTCCGGGGGAAAGTTTTGGGAGAGGCGACGCTGGCGAAGTCTGTCGCTTGGTCACAGTACTTGTGTAGTCCCTGTAACGACTTTGCGTGCCTCCAAATGAATTGTCAACTAGGTCAGTTGAGCTAACATACTGTGCTCTTACCAAAGAATCTGGTGAGATAAGCTTACTCGGAGAAAGAAGTTCGGGAACTGGGGAGACGTTCCGGTTTTGGACATCCCCTTCTATGTCCTCGTTTGGCATGATGCCAGAGCTCGGTGGGTAAAGTCCAGGGTAGACGTAAACATAATTAAATTCATTATTAACACTGGAAATGTCTAACTGAGAGGAGGACGGACTTTCTCGGTTTAACGGATCCTTTGAAGTGTGACCTTTCGTACAAGTTAGGTCTAAAGGCTGTTCAAATGTTTCTTCATTCAGCGATTTGGTATCAAAAAGTTGAGAGTTTATTTTTCGGGTTCCGACTGACAGGTCTAAACCTTGGTACTGGTCATCGTCCGTGTCGACACGCGTCGTTGCTAGGGAGACATCTTTGGCAATCGAAGTTGTGGTTGCTATGGTTTGGTCACCATGGATATCATTTTCAACATGATCATCGCTCTGTACTCCTTGAAAAGACTTGTCACTTCCGCTTGCGATACTGAAAGTTAAGAGGAGGAGTTGGATGAGTAAGATCTGCTTTTATTCAGATATGTTCATTTAATTCTATCAAACTCAAAAGCCAAACTTTTCTTATAAACAGAACAAGAGACATGCATTTCAGACAACATCTGTAAATCAATATGTGTTTAAATGTCAATGAAAAAAATAACTGTGTGAATCAACAGTTAAACTATTTGGGCAAGTTATTGTCCATGTAAATGTTACAGACCTGGGTGATAGATTATTTCGTACTAAAGTTACCTCCCTTTAACTGACAATAATTCTAATGATGTACATATTAATGTTTCTTAGAACGATGTTACCTTACAAATGTGTTCTGCATCGGTAACACACGATTCAGCTTTTATAAAAGTTCCTAAATGAGATAGCCTCATTATTTTTCCTGCTGTATACTCTACAGTCGTAACGACCCCAAAGCTAAAATTACTTTTTTCATTTCTATTCCTGAATTTTACTTTTAAACGAACGATTTTAAAGACGCCTGGTTCATGTTGTTATGCCATAATATCAGTGCTTGAAAATATAAAGCTATGGTAAATAAATCAGTAAACATCGTACCTATGTAAATTAAAGTTTTTGCATTTAAAAGCTGAATGACTCGAGTAACCTCTGAAAAACCAGAGGGCATTATAGAATATACGCCTTCATTACCAGACACGTGCGGGAATCACCGATTATGTCTATCATTTGGCCACGAGTCCTCTCCATCGGTAATGCTTGGTAAAGTGACCCATTTACTATCATTGTATAATGTGGACGGATGCCTCAAATTAAATAGCGCTTTTGAAGCACTGTCTGACGATTTTATGCATTTTTTGTATTTAACCGATTACAGAGACCAGTCTAGTGAAAGGTGATTTCCAATTTCCTTACCCCTGATAGTCCTTCAGAAGCCGTCTCATAAGGTTGGTGGCGTCCAGCTTGGTCTGAAATAAAGTCAAATATAAAATATAATGTCAAATACACGTATTCCCTTGTATAAAGCAATCGCTGCATTTGGTGTGACAAAGTGTGTGAGAACATGATACACCGGCGTCTTGATATTGGTAGTACTATTTCGTATGAACTGCAATTTTTACAAAAGGTTGATTTTTGACAAGGTTTTTGTTAAATTACCCAGTGCAATCAAAATTTCATCTGGTCTAATACTTTGACTGTGAAACAGAGATTATTCGCAGCCGAAACAGAGGTGAAGCTATGGAAAAACTTTCCAAAAGAAATTGCCTGGAACAAACTATTCTTGTGAGTTATAATGACATTGTTTGGCCCAAAATGTATGCATTGTTACACAACCTGGACTCTTGATTTTTATCACTTCTGTAAAGCTTACGACGTGACCAACAATTCCTAGTTGCATAGACGTCAACCATGGGTGAAAAATGGAAAATTGAAAGTTCCTGAAAATCCTAAATTAAGCATTATTTTTTATAGTTTCTAAAGAAACAAGAGAGTTTTAGGAAGTCTTAAATTCCTGAAAATCAGGAACAATCCTAAAAACTTTCACCCATGCGTCAACGAAACTTTAATTTTAGCTAGAAAAGTTAGCCTGGCATCTACCTGAGTTCTAATTGCCTCGAAATCCTTGAACAGATCCGAGGGAAGAATAATCTGCTTGCCGTCCACAGAACTGGTTTCCAAAGTAACCGCTGCAGCCGCATGGTTGTCCAATTGGTCACGTGATTGCACAGAGTCACTGACATCACTGTCCTTAAATCAAGAAAAAAAGATCCAACTTAAAATAAAATCTGAAAGGTTTGAATAAGTACCATTCTTCTTTATGTTTTCTGTAACTGGAGTCCCCCGTCCACCAACCCAACCTCACTTAGTCCAAATGAATAAAAAAATAACTTGAAACTACTTTTTTTTCGTGGGGGCGGAGGTAACTTCGCAAGGGGGGGGGGGGGGGGGGCGGTGGCAAAACAATTAACTTCGGTAGTGGTTAAAACTTAAAGAGCTTGTGACCGTCATTGTAAATATCCTGCACTGCACAGGATTTTCTTTTCTTACTAGTCTCGTCATCATCATTATCATCATTACAATCATCATTACCATTATCATCAGAAGACGCATTCACCAATATCGATCATGCCTTACTAAGATAATATTTAGATGTTAAAAACAAGACTTCTTTTAAAGCCATAACGGCGTAAAATGTAATTCTATTCTGCGTATGATTTTTCTTTTCAATTCTGGTGTTTATTAAAAAGTTTCTCTTGTCTCTGACTTAAACACCTACATTTTTCCAGTTATCCCCCCAAAGTTGTGAAACAAATTTTGAATATAACTTTGCCTTAATATTAGCGTAATATTTGTTTCATTTTCATGCGACGGTTTTCTGATAATTCCTAGACCTAGCAGAAGAACACAGGTAAAAGCTAGCTGTTAGTAAAGTTTCCATTTTCTATTTAACCTCATTTAAGCCTTCGAGAACACGCACGCGCTGAGAAGTGCATGCAGACGAATTCTTTACTCATGAACCATTTACGTCTTGTTTTATCAAGAAAGCAAACACTTTACTTAAAACCTCGTTGCTTAGCAACTGAAATAATTCCCAGATGGTTTACTTGTTTAGGTAGCTACACACGGATTTTGTATCGCGTATACTAGGTCATATGTAGGGCACGCGAATTTTTCACGAGAAAGGCTTGTATGCAGCATGTACATTTCTCTTTTGTTTATGAGCTTCCTCAAGTACTTAGTTTTGCGGTCTTTAAACATTTTTACAATGTTCACGTAAGATTAAAAAGTTGTTTACCTTTATGATTATACCTTAATGAGTATATTTCCTTCAATCAATTATTCATACTTGAAAGTCTATAGCGGTTCATAATAATCATCATCACTATCATCATCATCATCAACAACAACAACAACAATACCAGAATAAAATGGCATATGGAACTTGAAGCAATTCAAGTTAAATAATTCTGACTTTCTTCAGATTTTATTTTTTCGCGGTTAAATGTCTTTTCGAAAAAAAATCATTCTTCCGACTAAGAAAATTTACTTTAAAAAAAAGAGACAATCTGACTGCAATATACTTTAAACTATTTTCGAGTTATCTCATAACTTATGAAAGAAACCCGCCCCCCCCCCCACCTCCCCCGCTCCCCTTAAAAAAAGCCTAAATCGCTCAACTGCTCACTGCGTTTTTTCCGAAGTAAACATTTTTCTTTCTATCCAAAACAAAATCAGACATTAGCAATAAGCAAAACCAGAGCAATCATACATTCAAACATTATACATTCACTAATCAAAACTTAATCATCAAGAGAAAATGTTTGCACGTGTTTATAATGCTAATTATTTGCAATGATTGAAACTGAGGCTTTTGAAGTATTCTGAAGGATACTTTGCCATAATCTAAATGATCATATATTTTACTGTAACAGAATTTAAATAGTCTAATGTTCTACATTTGGCTCGCTGAGTTCTATATTTATTATGTCGAGTGTGATATTCGATGACCCTGACCCAAATAAACTGGGTTAAAAAAATCTATCTATCTATTTGAGCTTATTTATCGTCGGTACCGGTTGCCCATATGACCGACGCCCCATGAAGAGATTAGTTATTTTATGTTGTGCAAGATACAGAAAGCATCCCATTCTAGAGACACCCCTGGTTCTTTTGCATGCTCAGTGTACAGCACTGATACATGGTCAAAATCATTTAAATGACGTCTTGAGCTTATTCTGAGGTTCCTTTGCTCTGGGTCAGATTCTCGCTATAACGGAGTATGAAATATTGACCTTTACAAAAGGTAAGTGTACAAAAAGTTACATAATATCTCGACTCGCGTACAAAAAAGCTGGACTAGACGTGTTCTGTCAAATGTTCAGTTGGATTGTGACCGGAGGACGAATGGGCTATTTAATCCTATTCCATCAACATTCAATATCAGTGACTTTTTGTGTCAAAATTTCAATATTTTTTCGTGACTTACTGTTTCAAAAGCATAAATCTTATTCGGGTTATAATTCTATTCCAACTACTCATCATGTATTTATCCTACGTGACAATTTGAACATCGGGATGTGTTCACAAAGAAACTATGTACAATAAACAGAGATATAGTTGGTTCGTCAGTTGATGAAAAGAACAAGAATCTTGTTCATTTATTTATTTACTTTCGAAATTCGCATAAACAGTTGTGTTGTAATTTTGGAAAAGTTAGTATTCTAGTCAAATACCCTCTAAGCGCTTCCTAGTCCAACTAATTGTACGCAAGTCGAGATAATGTGTAAGTTTTTGTATGTGTCAATATAGCTAGATTCTGACCCATAACAAAAATATCTCAGAATTTGGTCAAGACGTTACTTGAATTATTTTGACAAAGCGCTTCCAAGACCCCCTAAGCGCTTCCAAGACCCTATGAGCGCTTCCAAAACATCACGAGCGCTTCCAAGACCCCCTAAGCGCTTCCGAGACCCCATGAGCGCTTCCAAAACCCTATGAGCGCTTCCAAGACCCCCTAAGCGCTTCCGAGACCCCATGAGCGCTTCCAAGACCACTAAGCGCTTGCAGTACTACTATAACATATTATAGTTTCGAGGTCAATTTACAATACCTGAAAACTAGTCTTTTCTACTGATGGTCATCATTTTAATTACAATACTTTAATTTTTGTATTATCCACTTTCAAGATAAACATTGTACTTAATAGTAGCTAATCACTTCGGGAAACCGCAAAAGAAGCGTGTAACTTTACATGTATTCTTGGCTACTTGCTTACCGTGTTTTATTGCGTCATGATAATTTATTGTCCCTGGCTTGCTGTTGTTGGTTTATTTAAATTTAAGGTGTTGTTGATGCTCTTATTAGCACTATTATTTGTGATCATTTTATTTCCATGAAGTAAAATTGCAATAACCTTTCGAATACGGTCATTGTTTAATGAATAAATTTTGGGTTTACATTTCAAGAATTACTTCATTAGCATATACGAACGAAGAAAGTATCGCACTTTTCATGCTTTTGTCCGAAACAAATTTTGATATAAATATTGCATTTTGTCATGGTATAATTCTTTTCATGATCTATCGTTCAAATCAATAAAAAAAGTTATAGACCAAAGTTCAAGGTTACTCAATTTTCTCAAAGACCTCCGAAATTCAGTTTGAAATACTACACATGTATAAAGTATCCTTATATAACTGATTGCTATTTGTGACATCTTTACAAAGTCGGTGACATTGGGTTTTTATATCAATGATGCAATTTCATCTTCCCCACCTGCTCCTAGACCATTACGTCATTAACAATACCTTTGTCAAGATGAAAAGTAATAATGTGTTAACTTTACTGTGTTTTGACTGGAATGGAAATTCACCCAGCTTTCATTTTGAGATATAATATGAATATGAAAAATAATTAAGCAGAAATTTGTGTCTGCTTAAAAAAATACATGCAATGAAATGTCTTAGATATTTAGATCCATAGGTCACGGGTCATAGTATGGGTTTAATGCATGCCCACAGGAACCCCTGTATATTCTGCACAGTTGTCAAAACAAGGCAATTTACAAATTATTTTTTATGACCAAGACTGCTAAAAGTCAAAATCAGCAAACTTTTGTGGTGCTTGTACAGTACAGGCACTTGTGAAAACATGTTATAGCTGAATTAATATAATACATTTTGAACTGTCTGCATGTATCATAGTCCAACTAATTGTACGCAAGTCGACATATTGTGTTATTTTTTGTATGGGTCAATATCTCGCCTCCATAGAAAAGTATCTGTCTGGTTTTGACGTTAAAGCGAGATTCTGACCCATAACAAAAATATCTCAGAATTTGCCGAGGACGTCACTTGAATTATTTTGACTAGGTGTATAAGTGATCTGTACTTCAGTGACTTCAATACAGATCCGTACTAAATTTAAATTTATGTACATGTATATGACGAAAACAATATTCGACTTGTATATATGATAATTAAAATAAACAGTCAAATGAAATGTGCACAGTTCTTCCTACGCAACGAGACGATTATGACGTAAAACCACTTCTCCCAAGAATCCCACCACTTCTTTCTATTTTTCGTCTAGGGAGAAGTCCCTTCTCTCTAAAATGTGTTCCTAGCGAGACCCCTGTAACCTATTGATAGGACCAGTGCGTGAAGTCAAGTGGTAACGCGCTGGGTTATCCGGGAGTGGAAAGTTCATTTCCCTTCTCCTCCACTAACACAACAAATTGTCTTTCGGTAAAGACATTAAAAACCGAGGTACTAAGTGAAGCTGAAAGGTCTCTGGAATGGCTTGCACTATCCCCCAAACCTAAAATAACTAAGCTCTTTATGGGATGTCGGTCATATGGGAAAATATAACCTTAAGTAGAGAGAGGGGTGCCTTTATCTCAGAAACATCATTTTTATGCCTAAAGCGAGTCTATCAAGCATGCACGCTGTCTTTCATGATTAGCAGCACATGTGTTGTACATGTGTTTATCATGTGTTATCCATGGGTCAGTGGCTCTCTGAGCACTTTGTTCGTAAGCAGTAGCGCATTATGTAACGTCCACTTCTGCCCAAGACAAAATAACATTCTTTCATTTCTTGGTCAGATTACATAGAGAGAAATGGAAGGAGGGGTGGGGTTCTGAGTCATTATGAGAAAATTATTCCAAAAAAATACCAGCGATAATTTTATATGACGTGCGAAGCTTAAACTTTTGACTAGCAAAAGAAACATACATGAAACTTATTACTAGTTTTGAAAGAAAGAAAGATCTAAGTATGTTAGCACCGCTAATGGAAGCCTGTGGTTAAATTCATTATTCACAGTATGTATACGTTAACACAAATCGGTTTATAACGAATTTCTTAAAACATTAGTCACCCGCTTGATTTCGAAGAAAATTCCTAAACAAGTTAAAAATTGATAACTGTATAAAAATAAATACATGTAGATAAAAAAAATGTCAATAATTACTTACTTCGTCATCGTCGACAGGTAATTCCAGGTTCCTTCTTGTTTTACACACAGGGTGTGAACTTTTACGCCTGTGTGCCATTTTCTTAAAATTCTACTAAAATTCTAATCACACACCCCCATTTTTAAAGCAACATTTTTGTCTCCAATACTCACACATTATTTCTTTAAACACATGTAATGTTATTTTCTAGTTAAAATTTCAACGTGAAAACACAGTTCACACATAAATCTATTTATAACTTATGTTCCTTTGTCCCAATATCCGTTTAAAAATCATTAAAGACACATCCGTTCCTTGTAAACACCTTACAGGCCTAAGTCAGTTTGGCATAAAAGTAACAAAAGAAAAGACACGAGTTTCTAAACTCTCTTCGTTTTGGTTTGAGAACCCCACATCTGGTGATTTTTGCCAAAAACCAGCCAGTGAGTGGCTTATAATGCGCACTTGCCATATAGGGAGGCCTTAATTTCGGGGCATATCAATTTTCACACAGTAGGAAGCCGTGTTTGCAGGCTGATATTTGCCGGGGAGTATTTGCCTCAAAGACGTAGTAGATTTAATGCAGCTTGTGTTGATAAGCCCGGTAGGCTTTTTCAATAACATTCTCTTATTACCATGTTACTGCGAAATATTTAAAGAGGTATAAATAAACCGAGGATAATATGAATAAGTCGTTGGTGAAATTTATTATGGTTCATCCTTATCTAGAAACATAAGCACAGGTACTGTTGCAAAAGGCGTGTTTAACGGCCAGTATTTTAAGGATTTTAATGATTTTATTAGATTTCGGAAGAGATGAAGAAAAGTTAAATGTGTATTTTTTTTACATGAGACAAAAAAGGTATAAAAAATTGTAAACATTCATCATACGGCCGCTATATCCTTTGGTGTTTTCAAGTAAAATATTTTTTCCTTTGTATGAACAACGTAAAGAAGTAGAACTTGTTTTTCAACAATAAAAGTAGAAATTCGATTTTTTTAACATATTTAACTGAGTGAATTCATAATTTCGAAAGGAACTCAGGAATTCTGCTGATGCAAGCTCATTCATCCGTCCCTTTTTTGACATGTCATTCATTCATTTATTCATTCGATTATAGCTGTTTAACTGTTTAAAGAGTGCTTCATTCATTCATCATCATTTCATTTCATCAATCTGGAATATCTATAATGTCTCTGATTCATCAATTATTTTATTCATTGCGCAGTATTCTTCAAGGGCGGGGCGGAGAAACTCAGCACAGTCTAAGCGTTGCCTTAAAACGAAATATATGACAGTTCTAAGACACCAAATGATTTATTAATCAAGATTTCGCTTTATTCACAGAAACATAAGACATGGATCTACACGTCATGGAGTAATTTAATTCAAGTTTTCACGACACATATATTTCATAATTACAAAGCCAGAACGTTTATGAGTCAGCGAGACCGCTTTTTACGATTTTGGCACAAATAAACATATGCCGTCTACACTTCTTAAGTACATTAAAGCGATCGTGAGTGCCTAGGATTGCTTATGATAGAAAAGATAAATATTGTTTTGCATTACCATGGTATCGCGAGTGTGTAAATAGCAAATTTAGCGCTCTGGAAAGATTGGCTGTTACAATCAAGTATTATGTATGATCCCCCAAATATGGAATAGGTTCCTGGCACTAAGCCGACTTCGCGTCTACTCGATTAGCTAGAAACAGTAACAGTATAAATTGTGCTAAAAAGAATCCGTTAACTAGGGCCAGGTCTTTGAAACATTTTTTTAAAGAAAAATGATATTAATATCGCTGTAATGTCAGAGTTCATTTTTAAGAGGGAATAAATCTCTTGCATCTCCAAGACAAAATTTTGCGATATAAAAAATATCCCAGGTATTTCAGGCGGATCTTGTACTGTACATAAAAACGTATCATTTCAGAAGAAACTGAATCACGTATGATTAAACCCCAGGTATAAATGAAAAAGTACAATCACTTCGACCTGAACTAAAGCAGCGGTCCCATCGCTCTAAACTCAAAGTACTTCTGGGGAAAAGCTAACAAATATACGTCTGCGATAAAACTTTTTTTCATATCAATATGTAAGACGCTGTTATCATGACATAATTAGATTTCGCATAATGACTCACTCTCTGTGATCATTATAATTAACATATTACTGCATGTGTCCGGCTGGAAATATTTATTTCTTTAAAAAAGGTAAATAAATTCCATCTTCTTCAAGACAACGGTCACTTTGCCTGGCAGGTCTTGATCCAAAACCTGGGGCACACCTTGGTCTGGTCATTGGATATAACATTAGAAATACATTTTCAAAATTAAAATTACTATTTCAAATAGCTATTCTATGTCAACTTAGGCTGCCCCAATCACAGCCCCCCCCCCTCCCCCCACTCCCACACACACACACAACTGCCCCCTCCCTCTAACGAAAAAAAGGAAACTCGAAGCTGTATAATTTCGGGCAAGTCCCGCTTACCCACATACCGTTTCCTCTTCGAGCTAGTAGGTCGTCAATAGAAATTGCCCAAGCAGTTCACAGGCGATTTATCTGCGTATATGAAAATATTTCAGGTAAGTAACATAAAAATACAACTGCTATCAGATGACTCAGCATTCCGTCGCATTATAATGCTACAAAGCATTCGATTTCCTTCTAGACAGCAAGAATCAATTCAATATTTACAAAACATACCAAAAGAGTTGTATACTCTTAAGAAGAGTCAGCAATAGGCAGTCTCAACCAGTCTAAAATGTGATCAGTTTGGGTGTACTTAGAAATCTCGCCGACTCAGATGTAGATCAATTTCGGTCGTTTGCTTGTGATCTCTAAAACAATAACACTGAAATTTGTAATTGAAAAATATACAGCGGCAAGGCATTTGAACTCTTAGTGGGTCATTCTAAAGAAAGGCATTTCTCTACGTCGCTATCAGTGAGCTGGCTCGAGGACCGTAAGCCCTTAGTTCAGAAGATGGTCACTCTCAAGGCGGAAATTCTTAACGTTGCTATCATTAAGCTTGCTCGAGAACCGTAGGTAATTATGTTACCATTCAGCTGGCTCGAGAACTGTAGGTCCTGAGTTCTCAAGGCGGTCATTAAGCTGTAATTTTATACGTCGCTGTGCGATTATTGAGCTGGCTTGATGGTAATAGGACCAGAGTTCTCAAGACGGTAATTCGGTAGGTCGCATTCACTGAGCTGGCTCCAGGACTTTGGGCACAAGTTCTGAAAGCATGTAATTCTGTACTTCTCGATCATTGAGCTGGCTGGAGGATTGTAGGACCTAAGTTCTCAATGCGGTCACTCTCAAGGCAGTAAATCTATATGTCGATGGGCGATCAGTGAGTTGGCTCGAATGCTGTCGGCCATAGATTCTGATACAACGTACGGCCCCAAATTTTCAAGGCGGTATTCTGCGACCTTTGAGCTGCCTTGGATAGGCAAGAGATGTTGGAAAGTGATACATTGTTTTATATATTTACCTAACACAAAAGTCTGAATTTATATCCACTTATTTGGATTATAATCAACGCATACAAAAATATGACAAAATTTACATCTTGATTCCAAATAATTATTCAAAGTGACCTTGCCTTACGCTAAAACTTCACATGAAAACTGTGCGAGTAGATTTTTCGGCCCTTTCAACTTTGAAACGTTTGCCGCGTGAATTTTACGGAACTCCAAATCTACAGAATCTCAAATAAATTAACGTCTCTCTCTTCTATACGAACCGCTCTAGAAAAAACTTGAGCGCACTCTAAATAGATATAATGCTTTCTCTAGAATAATTAATGCGTACTGCACTCTCTAAAACAGATAAATGCGCGCAACAATTCAGATCATATCAACCGAACATTGATTCAATTCTACTTAAGTTAAAAAGCATCTGGAGCGCGCAATTACTCTTTTAAAGAAACATCAACTAAAAATTCAATTACTGCGTGCAAAAAAACAACAACAAACAAACAAAAAAACTGAAAGCATGCAGTGAGGTGACTGATACCCCATTATAGCGGCAATTAAAGAGTGTTGAACCACGGTTCAAATCATCAATGGATCGGTTGACAACAGCGTAAAAAGATGCGCGCAATAGCACTAATGCAATCAATGCTCGTTGTTAATATAATTATTGTTGCACACTAACTATTAGCCTACCAGATAGCATTTGAAAGACCCTGCTATTACTTACAGTAAATATTAAGACTACTTATAGAGATACCGAATAAGAATCCACCGAGTTTCGAGTGAGTTTAAAACTCTTCAATTAAATTAATGTTGGTTCTGATTATTTAGAGAGAGATCAAGAGACGAGCACTTATTTTGAGTTTCTGTAGGATTGGCGTTCCATAAGAAAAAAAAAGACCAATTAAGTTAAAGACCATGCTATGGTCTTGAATAAGAAGTACGTTAATTTCCATGCACATTGCTCGAAGCAGAAGAATAAAAATCTCATGACACTGTTACAGTTTGAAAAAAAAATATCAGATTGAAAAGGTGGGTTAATCTGCACGTGCTTCGCCTCAGAAGTTGCCTCCCTTGTCAATAATGGCGTCGAAGCCATACAAAGCGCATCGGTCGTAAACAATAGACAATTTTCCCAAGAAAGTAAGAGGTAATTATTATCAATTCGAAAACGTTTAGTCTTTCTGTTTGGTTTGTTACTGATGTTAAGATTTGATACTGTTTGAAAATACATATTTTTTGGTTTTCAGAGCTTTCGACGTTGTTTATTTCCACGCTAAAAGTTAAACAGCAGGACCTATCCCAAAGAAAATGACGAAAGCTTCGCTTATTTTGGATGATGGAACATTTTACGAGGGCATCTGCTTTGGTGCAGAAATCAGTGTTCCTGGCGAAGTGGGTAAGAAAAAATAATGAACTGATATTATGTGGTAAATCAATTATTTCTTTAATCTGTCAACCCACGTGTTCAAGTCAGGTCGGACATTTAACCCCGTTGCGAGCACCTGTTTTTGGCATAGCAACAAAGGCTAGGTGAAAACAACCGCCATTTTGTACATAACGATAAGAGCAGACATACTTGTAACGAAAATACAATTGAGTTAAACATCCTGCCTGAGTACTGGTTTGAACCCAAGAAGCAGTCATAGAAATGGAATAATATAAGTTGCAAGAACTTGCTTCCCAATCCATGTAAAATAAATGAGTTTAACTAACTATGTCTATCAGGTTTAATCAGAGACATATAATAATGGTATATAAGTGTCTCTGGTTTAATGCCTTGACCTCAGTGTTGAAAATTGTAATGATTAAATAGATAATTTTTTCTCCGTCTTCAAACAATTGCTAATTTATTATCAAAAGAAGCATTCATATTGAAATTAATATCCAGCATATATAATACAATGTTCACAAAGTACAATTAGTTTTCCTGTATTTTTCCTATGAAATGAAACGTCAGTCATTATTAAATTTTGTTTTATAAGAACCTTTTTAATGAGTCATAGTTATTGAAAAAGTAAGGGTGCAGTTGAATGATAGAAAAATTAAGATCATGCACCTATAAAGTAACAGCTAAAATGAATAAAGCGTTGAGATTCAGGTTTTAAAATATGCACTCATGCAGAAATTTAATAGGATAAATATCACATTGAGTTAGTGCACCAAATAAATGATAGAATTTTCATTTTAATTAGTTGAAATAGAGTGAACATCAATCAAGTGTCTTCCTAAAATGTATTTTTCAGTTTTTCAGACTGGCATGGTTGGTTATGCAGAATCACTGACAGATCCTTCATACAGAAAACAAGTCCTTGTTCTAACATACCCATTAATAGGGAATTATGGGATACCGGAGGAAGAGGTGGATGACTTTGGCCTTATTAAATGGTTTGAGTCCGACCAGATACACGTGGCGGCACTGGTTGTTGGTGATGTGACAGAGGAGTATAGTCACTGGAGTGCTGTTAAATCATTGTCACAGTGGCTAAAGGATCATAATATCCCTGCCATTTATGGTATTTCTTAGTCTCAATTGCCTTTAAGATCAGTATAAAAGGTTTTTAGTTGTCTTGTAAGTTTTAAAGTTGTCAGTGAGATAGGAAGGTAGGAATACCTTACCGTGATATATATTACATCACTGCAAATAGTCTGTAACTGACTTATCACTGAATGACCCCTTCTTGTCATTTACTTTACATTTTTTATGAAATTTACAATACATTGATAATTTCTTAGTGAGTATACAGTAATTTTAGTATAGGGATAATACGTAACGGTCCTTCTGTTCCCTTGTCTGTTAGCTATATTGTGCCTTTTCTGATATGATAAAGTGCCTGCTTTGTGATTAGGGTTCCCAGGTTGTAATCCAGCTGGGACAAGTGGATTTTCCTATGTTCCACATCACAGTAGTTTTAACATAACCAGATCTTAAAAGTTCATTACATTTTCAGGAGTAGACACAAGAAGCTTAACAAAGAAAATACGACACATGGGTACAATGCTTGGTAAACTGATTGTTAAAGGTACTGACCCAGATACTGTACCATTCATGGACCCAAATGGCCTTCACCTTGTAAAAGAAGTCTCAATAAAGGTATTTTATAATATTAAACAAAAACCAATATTATTAAAATCAGCTCCTAAATAATGCTCCACTACTATGATCTGAACATCACCAAAAGATGGTCACTTTCTCATGACCTTTCAGTCAGCCAATCAGTGTCTGGCTTTCAAGTTTTTGCAGGTGAATCAGTTTCTATTTTTAACCATTTGAATGCATGTGAAAAATCTATATTTAACTGGGATCCCAAAAAACTCAGTTGTTTTCTGCCTTAAACACATTGTAGTTGCACTCTAGTCAAAATTAATTAAAGAAATCTTGTAAAATAATGAGATAATTGTATGTGTGGGAAAATTTCCAGTAGCTTTAGATATTTGATAGATACATGTATATACTGCATGTATACCAAAATAAACGTGCTCGTTTTCTTGAAATTTTCTTCCACCATACTTGTACGTTGACTAATATTCATTAAGTACATACAAACTGAAACTTTAATAATAATATCAGTCAAAGGAGAATTTATTTAATCTATCCAGCAAAACAAAATATTTTCAAAATATTCAAAATGATCACACCATGTGTACATGTAAACCATAAAAGTGCATCATAAGATGCAGTCTCATTGGCTGGGATATAAATAACAATACTGGAAATCCAGATTATCAAGAAGATGAAATTGAATGGGTTCCCATCAGATGCAACCATAGTTAGATCATGTAGTTTACAGAATGATATTATCAATGTATAAGTGTAGTGATGAAAATATTCAAGAAAAAACTCATTATGATATTTTCCTGAACTTGTGATTGTCTCAATGATTGATAAGATTTTGTCAAATAAATTCACTTGAGTGCAACTATGGCAGAAAACGCTGTACATGCAAGGATTATATCAGCAAGGGTCCCAGTTACAAGATATAGATTTTCAACAATTTAGAGATGCTTTCTACAGATCCAGATCAGTGGAAGTGTTGATTTTATTAGCTGATAAATAGGTCATGAGAATGTGACCTTCTGTCAGGTCCCCAGGATCCTAATAAAGTAGGGATTTGTAGGATATGATTTTTATCAGATCGATGGAATGCTTACTGGACATGTTTGAAGTAAGCTGTGTAAGCCTGTGTTCATGTTAAAATGGTTTCAAATTCTTAACTCATTATATCTTAGTGAAGATATTGTTCAAGTATGTTCAGCTCCTGTATTAGGTGGGAACTTTTATAGTTATGAGTATCTGATAATGGTGTGCCATGTTCTATTGTGGTGGAACCAGGTTTAAATATCCCATTAGTTAAAGTTGATTGAAGGACGTAGGTTCAGCCTTTGTTCTTTTAGCACAAGTACTGGTCAGCACTCAAAGGAAGCTGTCAAAGAGAAAAGTAACAATAAGTGGCTCAAATGTTCTATAGATTAAATTAAATAACTTCAGATGTAATATTAAACCTTGGTTTGTTTCAGGAACCCATATCGTACAATCCTAAAGGAGATGTAAAAGTGATTGCTCTTGATTGTGGTATAAAGTACAACCAGATCAGATGTTTGTGTGAAAGGGGAGCTAGTGTTACTGTTGTACCATGGGACTCGCCTCTCAATATGAAAGGTATCAATCTAGACTTGACATAATGTGTTCAAATTTCAATTTTACTTCGGCTTCATGTTTTGAATATTTTCCTTGTCTTTTAACTGATTAAAACAGTGTGTAAAGCATTATTTAAACACCCTTACAGTACAATTTTGTTAGGATATTTATACCACCCATGTGAAATACTGAAAACCATATTACAGATAAGTATCCTTCACTGCTTTAGCTTTTTATTTTCAGATTTTGATGGTTTATTTCTGAGCAACGGACCAGGAAATCCAGAAATGTGCCAGACATCTATATCCAACATTAGAGAGGTGTTAAGTGCGAACAACATGAAACCAGTGTTTGGAATATGCTTGGGACATCAGCTACTGTCTTTGGCCATTGGTGCTACAACTAGTAAAATGAAGTTGGTGACAGTTTTGAATCATTAAATTGTTTAATTAGGGACTAGGGATTCTGTGATAAGTACCAGAAAATGAATTTCGCATAGTGATGCAAATTAAAAACATGTCTTATCATGTTATTAGCCATTGGTCAGTTAATTATATTCTTTTTTTTAACAAGCCAGATACAGTGTGAAATATGCAAAAACTGCGTTGACATTTTTGCAATAAATGCAAAATGTTAAGGTGACATCTTTTATATATTCCTGAACTGAGTGATAGAAGGGAAGCAACTCTAACTAAAAGTAGTGACACATTTTTCTTAATTTTCCATTATTGAATTCACAAAATCAAGGAATAAGCATTCTTGAATAAGTAATACTAAAAAAACATTCCACATATGTATTACAAAGGATAAAGTTTGGTTGATCTTGACCTTCTGCAATCAACAAGCTTCATTGGAATGTAATTACACTAATCTATGCAGTATCCATTTGTTTTGTCATTTCAGCTTTTTCATTGTAAAGGTCTTGACACTTATGTCATCTGCAATATACATGTACTTGCTTTTTGCAGGAATTCCCTTTCATTCCTTACATTTTTTTTTCAGATATGGGAACAGAGGACACAATCAACCCTGCACATATTGTGGATCAATCCGTTGTTACATAACAACACAGAATCATGGTTTTGCTGTGGATGCTTCCAAATTACCAGAGGGGTGGTCAGAATTGTTCATAAATGCAAATGACAAAACAAATGAAGGCTTGGTTCATGAAAGCAAACCTGTGTTCAGGTGAGAATGAAGAAGTCTCAGGTGTTGTTTTATATCTTCTGTGTATAACTTAAATGTTTAAAGTGATTTTGAAAAGATAAGAATTAAACATAAAGTGTAGAAGATTTGAAAACAGCTGTCAGAATATAAATAAGGTGATGTAATGTTTCAGATTAGTTTGACCATAAAGATATTAAACAACAGTAATTATCATTATCTAGAGATCTTTCTTGGCAAGCTATATTGAAAATTTTGAATATCAGAAATGTGTATGTGTATCTTATTTACATTTTCCAGTGTACAGTTTCATCCTGAGCATATGGCAGGACCTCGTGACTTGGAACACTTGTTTGATGTGTTTCTTGATCAAGTCAGGGCTTTTAAACAAATGAGATACAGGTAATTGAGGAGAAATGAGTGTTTGGAGTAAAAGCATTTTATAAGCAAAATTCGAACATTCAGCAGTTTTGTTAGAACTACAGGTTCTTAGTGACATATTTTAGAGAAATAACCAATGTTATATGCTTCTGTTTTCAACCAGAAAAGGGGTTTTTAGCAAAGGTAAAAAAATATAGTTTAAATCAAAACATTTTAGTTTCAGAAGTTTTATAAAGCCATCGAAATAGCTATGATTTCAGTGATTGCTATGGTATATATTGTAATGATTTCAGGGGATCATAGTCTACTGAGATGTTGAAGAAAAGATAATTGATTACATTTTCATTTAAGTATCAGAGTACTTCGCAATTTTAAATAATCAAGTTCCCCGTGGTATTTGAACCTTCACCCAATGGCTCCAAACGCCTAGCACTCAAAGTAAGAATGCCTTTAAGCAAAGCAAAACTGATACATTATTCAACCTAAAGGAGTTATTTTGAACATGGAGGCCGCTGGCTCAATACACACAAAAGAGAAACACTGGTTATATGTAGCTCTCAAATTGTTACAGTCCAACTATCAAGGAGAGACTACATGGTGTGTTGAGAAGCCCAGTGCCTGTTTCAGAGATTATAACGGAGAGACCAAGGAAGGTACTGCTGCTGGGATCAGGTGGTCTATCTATAGGCCAGGCAGGAGAGTTTGACTACAGTGGTTCTCAGGTATAACGTTCATGTGATCTCTTTCATAAAATACAGAAAACCAGCCTTTTTAATGAAATCTCAATGGTCTTTGGTACTTGTCATCAAAGGTAATTACAATTTTGTTCAGGAAAGTTAAGTCACTCCTGGTTTGATAGGAATGAACTGCATTTGAAATTTACTATAACAAGGGGAATAACCAGTCAGCTTTGTCCTGCACCTGCCACTATGGCCTCAAGAGTTTATTCCTCTTGTATATTTGATTCTTACTGTTATTAACTACCTATTTATTTTTCAAATTCTGTATTTTTGTATACATTTTTGTACTTTGCTAGGCAATCAAGGCTTTGAGGGAGGAAGGCATTCAGACAGTTCTTATAAACCCTAACATAGCTACAGTGCAAACATCTAAAGGCATGGCAGAGAAAACTTACTTCTTGCCTATAACACTGGAGTATGTGTCACAGGTAAGTAAGATACATGTAGTTAGCACCATTTAATGAAATGTAGCTTTGAACTTCTGCTGTGAAAACAAAAAGAAAATAGATCTATTCGTTAATGAATTACAGATTCACTTTTTTTATTTAGTACACCTGAGCACAAGGTGCTCAAGGTGAGCTTTTCTGATCGCCCTGTGTCCGTCATGTGTCGTGAATTCATGTTAAACTTTTTCTTTAAACCACATCTCCTCCTTACCTACTAGGTCAAAGTTGACTGATCTTTACTGGGATGCATGAAGCTCTACCAAAGTTCTTCAAAGAATTGCATTCTATCAAGAACTCTGGTTGCTATGGCAACAGAAAGGAAAAATGTCTTGTTAAAATAAATTTTAAGACCTTTCTTAAAAGACACAATCATATTTCAGATATGGTGGATAAACTTTAACCATTTGTACACTGCAGTTGGATTATTAACTACAAAAGTGATTGTAATGAACTTTAACTAAAAAATTGACAGTAATAAATGCTGTAAAAGTACATGTACATTCATAGGAAGTGAGAAGTGAAAATAACCCTTCATTATTGAGTTTATGAGCCCACATGTGATTTAGTAAGAACATTAATTTGCCGCACAACTAGTGTAATTTGAGCTATGGAGTTATTAAAGCTGGAGTTAATATTTTAATACATACAGTGTATTACTGAACTTTAAAAATTAGAAGTCATGGGTAATCTGCATTAATGTTCCTGGTCCTGACGACTTTGAACTTGCAGTGTTTTGTTGTATATAAACTTGTAGAGATGAACTTCAGAGTTAAATTAATACAATGCACATTACCAAAGATCCTTGAGTTATTGATGTTCAGGTAAGAGAGACTTATTGTAAATGTATACATTTGTTCTCTATATATCTAGGTGATCAGAAATGAAAGACCTGATGGAATATTGTTGACATTTGGAGGACAGACTGCCTTGAACTGTGGTGTACAACTGACCAACTCTGGCATACTGGACGAGTATAATGTCCGTGTTCTGGGGACACAGGTCAAGTCAATCGAGTGGACAGAAGATCGTAAAGTGTTTGCTGAGAAGATGGCAGAAATAAATGAGCATGTAGCCCCAAGTGAGGCAGCTTTCAGTGTGGAACAGGTAATTGAAATTTGTCTTTTGAAACATTGATGTAGTACCAGCTTAAAGTTCAGGATTTTACCTGAGCTTATACTCAGAGACATAGAGATATGCTACTCTAATGAATGGTAAAATATCATACATGACACAAAGTTAAGTATCCTATAACTATAAACCACAAGTCATACCGATTTTAATAACACATTTTCTAAAAGTTTAAACATTAAACTATAGCTAGAAATAAAAATACTTTGATATTTTAAACAATACTCAGGTATATAACACTCATAATGTAAAACATGCCCGTTTTACTGTAGGACAAAATAAATTCTGTTTTCAACTTGATGTTAGTCGGTTGATTCTACCTGTTTTTTGAATAACATTAGAATCAAAATAGAAGTATTTATATTAGTGCAGCTGTAAAGGACATTTCAGACTTTCTGAAAATGTAAAGTTTATGAATGTGGAAGAAATAGTTTTTAAGTTTTATCTGCTTCAAAACAAGCCTTTTTTGATAATTTCAACTGATGTGTGATAAATTATACAGGTAATAGGTTACATAGAGAGCTGTTTATCTCTGTTATACTGAAGAACAGGTATTTACAATTATACATTTACATTTCAAGTTCTGTTATCATTTTGCTAAACTTTCAATACAGGTACTAGAAAATTTAGCTTAAATCCCAATATTCAAACTTTAGATAGAACATCAATGATAGTTTATTACATAACTACAAATAAAGCTCATATAATAAAAAATTACATAACTACAAATAAAGCTCATATAATAAAAAATTACATAACTACAAATAAAGCTCATATAATAAAAAATTACATAACTACAAATAAAGCTCATATAATAAAAAATTACATAACTACAAACAAAGCTCATATAATAAAAAATTACATAACTACAAACAAAGCTCATATAATAAAAATGGAACACTTTTTCTCATCTGCATTTCTATTGTTTTAGCACACTGTCACAAAATAGATGTACTGATGTAAATCCTGCATTAGACAATTGAAATGTATTTCCTGGTGTTTTTGTAAGGCTGATACATCAGCTATCATCTTCATCTACATAACTATATTTAATTTGTTCTCAGGCAGTGAAAGCGGCTGATAGAATAGGATATCCGGTGTTAGTGCGGGCAGCATTTGCGCTAGGTGGACTTGGTTCGGGGTTTGCTGATAATGAGGAAGAACTGATCAGTCTAGCAACATCTGCATTTGCTCACACGAGTCAAGTTTTGATTGATAAGTCTCTGAAAGGTTGGAAGGAAGTGGAGTACGAAGTAATCAGAGATGCGTATGACAACTGTATCACTGTATGTTAGAGTTTTGTGCCTTTTTATGACAAGTTCTGTCTAGGTTTCATACTTTTGTATGGTTTAAGGGTATAAGTATATAGTTTGTTTATGATTACATCTGTTAAAGGCACTGTGGTCCAGGGGTAGAGCACAGGGCTCCGGATCAGGAGGTCGCAGGTTCGAATCCCGTCAGAGGAGAGATTCTCTTACGACCTTCACATTCCTCTATGCTGCGCAAATACTGGTATAGAACTCAGGAAGCAGTCATCGAGCATGATGAATCTAAGTTGTAAAAACTTGTATCACAATCAATGTTAAATAAATGAGTCTAAACTAAACATCTGTTAGAGTTTCACTGCTGTTTAAAGGTTAGGGGTTCTCCTAGAGTGTTTTTTTTTTATGATTGCTGTATGTTTTAAAAATTCAGCACTGTTGGAAAGGCAAGTGCTTTGAGACTTTTTTCAATTTACATATGTGCTCCCTTTTCAATATGTGAGGAAGGAGGTATTCATTGTTAGAATAAGGCAGAGACATATTCAAAACATGCCTGCAATAATCTGTTAGTGTTGGACCTTGTTCTCTTTTGGCTTGATGGTAACTATTATGAAATAGGAACTAAAGATAGCTAGTATGAAATTGTAAATATAATAATCAGCATGATGGGCTTTCTCAGTACGTTGAGGTTAAGTTAAATTTAAGGCAAATCAGATACATATATTTGCATTATCTCTAAAGAATGTTTGCATTGTCTCTGTAGAATGTTTCCATTTTCATTCTGCATTGAATGAGAATGTCTTGATGAGATAGTTTGTTTATGTAGGTGTGTAATATGGAAAACGTGGACCCACTGGGTATACACACAGGAGAGTCAATAGTGGTAGCCCCGAGTCAGACCCTGACTAATGTAGAGTATAACATCCTGAGGTCAACAGCTATCAAGGTCATCCGACATCTGAGGATTGTGGGAGAATGTAACATACAGTATGCCCTCAACCCGGAGTCAGAGGAGGTATGTAAAAATATCCTGTTTCTTTTTTGGGGGTTAAGTTGGCAGTGTTCACAAAGATCTGCACATCTTTGTATTTCACCCATATAATTGCCTTTCTTACCTTCAGTTTTGAAAAATATTGTTATATATCTAATAAGGTAAGGAACGAAATTCCTGAAAACTATTTTTCACCCTCAAGTTTTAAGTTAAAGCACCACTTTGTGTTATACATTGTAAAATGTTAAGTTGCTTAAAATTTGACCCTGTGTTTTAAAATTTTTCTGGGGGAAGAAAAGAATGACAGGGAAAAAAGTTGAAAAGGTTGTAATACAGATTCTCATAAATATGGTGTTCTAAATTTACTTGCTTAAGGTAGACAGAATGGCCTTTTAATTAACAGTATGTGTTAATGAGCATTTAAAGAAAAGGAGTTTTAAGGATGATCAGCTGCACTTATCCATTACTGAATGTGTTCAACTTGATCCAGTGATAACGTTTTATAAATATTGATTATTAAATAAAGTTGTTCATTTTACCCTGATATTACAAGGTCATTTCTCTTGCAGTATTATATCATAGAGGTGAATGCCCGCCTTTCTAGAAGTTCAGCATTAGCCAGCAAGGCTACAGGATACCCACTAGCATATGTTGCTGCCAAACTTTCTCTCAACATTCCACTCTCAGAACTAAAAAATTCTGTGACAGACTCAACTACAGCATGCTTTGAGCCAAGTCTGGACTACTGTGTGGTGAAAATTCCTCGTTGGGATCTGAGAAAGTTTTCCAGAGTTTCTTGCCGGGTTTGTATTCTTGCTAATGATGAAATTTACATTACAGGTACTAGTAAATATTTCAGTTTTCATAACCTGTATGGAAAAAATTAGTTCGTATTTACAAGTAAAGAACTTGCAACATTAAGAGTGAAGGAATTTACAGCTAGAATACACATACTTTTTTCTGAACAAATGAAAAACTGTAAATAAGAACACCAGTGACTGAGAGTGCTAAAAGAGTCCTAGGTCTTTTGCTACCAATAAACTTAAAAGAAATCCATATTTGCATACTCTGGAAGGGCCAGAGAAATAAAACAAAAAGACTGAAATTTTACAGTCACAGTTTTCAGCCATTGCTATAATAGTGTAACTCTGAAGATTGAAAGTTGAGAGGAACAAAACCTTTCCAGGATTGATGTCTTAAGACAGAAAACCAAGTCACAGTCAGAGCAGTTTTAAATAGCCATATTGCTTACCCTTTTTTCTGATTTTATTTACAACCTTTTCAGATTGGCAGTTCTATGAAGAGTGTAGGTGAGGTGATGGCTATAGGGCGGAGGTTTGAGGAGGCTTTTCAGAAAGCTCTCAGAATGATGGATGAATCCCTGCTCGGCTTTGATCCCGACAGTATGAAAGTCTCAGAATCGGTAAGTTTGTTGAATTTGCTTGAATTGTTAGTGTATTTTGAAGTGTTAATTTTGGTATTGGTTGTCCATTTCTGGCTTCTAATACTGTACAAAATCATTCAGTTTATTTCTGATGCACTTGAGCCAAAATTTGCAATTTACAACACAGGTTTACTTCTCAAAGGAATATACATTTGTTTTTGTACAGCTTACAAAAGAAAAAGTTATGGTGTGTTTAGCAGAGATTTTGTTTGAAAGATTTTTTATTTCTTCCACAGTTTTCAAATACCAGTCTTTTTCTTATATATTTTATAATAACAGGAATTGAAGGAGCCTACAGACAAGAGAATCCTGGTTCTAGCAGCTGCCCTAAGCTCTGGTTATACCATTGACAAGTTATATGAACTTACCAAAATTGACAAATGGTTTCTACATAAATTCAAGAACATCACAAGCTTGTACAGTAAACTACAGGAATACAAAGGAAAGGTACATGCATTGCTTCATATGTAATCTCTACATCATTTTATAATGTAGCACATGTATCTTCTATTGAAAATGAAGAGGAATGTAACAAAAAATATTTCTATATTTCTCCTGAGCACAATGTATTCAGGGTAAGACTGTCAAACTTCACAGAATGATTTGTTTTTTTAAGCTCACGGGGTCAAATTTCGAGTTTGCTGGGGCCCATGCGTAGAAAGTGGTTTCATTCAATAACTCTAAAATTACTGCTTTCTGGATCTTCAAGATCTCTTCACAGTATGATGTGGCTTGTGTAGATTAATTCTACTGATTTTATGCTCACTGTATCAGATGTCAAGTTCACAGGGACCTGTACCTTGTATGTGGTATTAGTGAATTACTCAAGAATGAGAGAATCTAAAAACCTAGTTGAGCTTTATGAGTGGTTGTTAACCCTTAACCTTCTGGAACAGAAAGTGATTAGCCTTTGCCATTAGTATAGAGTCAGGCCAGCCTGCACATCCATGCAGTCTGACCAGGCTCTATACTGTTGGTAGCTCCATTTTTGTATTTTGATATTGAAATCCCTTTAAACCTTGAATGGACTGTTCCAAATTCAAAGCTGGGCAAATCCATTACAAAAATTCAGCAGGTTAATAAGAGTTAATCAGTTGTTAAAGGCTCATTGCTGAGTCCACATTATTGATCGATTTTGGACATCCATATAAAGGGGACATCTATATCATTCTGTCTGCTCTTGTTCTTGTAGAAATATTAAACGTTTAGTACTTGCACAATTTGAAAAGTTACTGATTTTAATAAATATTTCAACTAAATCAAGACAATAGAACTATACTGTTGAAAGTTTGAATGACCTCCCTTCAAAAAACACAGCACACAATATTGTTGAATTGCAATTATTGTCAGATCTAATGATTAACTGGTTAACAACTCAATATAGTTTTTTAAACTGTACGTAAATAACACAAAGCTTGTTCACAAACAAACACTGTCTTATTACGCCCCCCTTCAAAGAGGTGGTGGTATATTGCTTTGCACATTTCAGTCTGTAGGTTGGTCCATCCGTCTGTCTGTAGACCAGAACTTGTCTGATCAATAACTCAAGTACCATTTGGACGACAGCCTTCAAACTTCATTGGATGGTTGCTCTTATTGAGTAGAAGACCCCTATTGTTTTTGGGGTCAGTAGGTGAAAGGTCAAGTTCATGGTCACCTTAAATCAATAACTAGTAAATGCTTTGGCCTACAGTCCTCAGATTTGGTGGGGAGGTTGGTCATGACAGGTAGATGACCCCTGATTTTGAGATGAGTAGATAAAGGTCACTGTGACCTTGACCAAGGAAAGCTTGTCAGACAAATAACTAGAGAACACTTTCACTTACAGTCCTAAAATTTGGTGGAAAGTTGGTCATGACCTGTAGATAACTTCTATTTATTTTGAGGTCAATAAGTCAAGGTTACTGTGACATTGACCACAAAAAGTTTGTCCAATCAGTAACTAGAGAACGCTTTGGCATACAGTCATCAGGTTTATCAAAGAGTCTACAGTCTTGAGATTTGATATTGTGTTGATGGTCATGACCTGTAGATGACCCATATTGATTTTGAGGTCAGTAGGTCAGAGGTCATGGTCACATTTGGAAGTCCATGTAACATGACATTAGGGGAACATACATGTTTCACAAACAACACTTGTTGTGTAACACTTTTTGCATAAATATGTATATTTTCAGGCAAGTCAGGTACCATTTGACACTCTTAAAATGGCCAAACAGCTTGGCTTTTGTGATGAACAAATTGCACGCTCCATTGAAAGGTATCAGGGTTTGACCATCTTTGTAAATTTCTGTGAACAAATACTAAAAATGTACTTACGGTAGATTAATAGGTATCAGTACTGTTTTGTGTTTTTATCTTAAAAGATTATAATTGTTTTTGTTTTTTTGTTGTTGTTTTTTTACAAGAGATGTTTATTTTACATGGGCCTGGAAAAGAAGAATCATTATTAAACCCAAGCCTGTATCAGATGCAGAGTCGTTGTTACAGTTATAGAGGAATGACTGGAGTTCTTGCTTAAGATAAGCATTTTGTTTAGAAAAAAAAACTATAAGTCTTACCAAACAGCAGATTGAAATATTTCCTTTGTATTAATTAGACAAAACTTATTCCACAATTGAAGGTAATTTTAAGACAAAGACATTTATTGTTGGGAACTTTCGATAATATTTCAGCACAAACTTTGTTGTGAGACAAATCCGACGTCAGAACGGTATAACACCGTACGTTAAACAAATTGACACAGTTGCTGCTGAGTGGCCGGCCCAGACTAACTACCTCTATCTCACATACAATGCCTCCGACCATGACCTGACCTTCAGTGGTGGACATATTATGGTGCTGGGCAGTGGTGTTTATAGGATAGGAAGCAGTGTGGAGTTTGATTGGTGTGCTGTCAACTGTATTATGGAGCTTAGAAAGGTATCTATTATATCCATTATAATATTGCCTTCACATTGTAGAGTCATTTTCTAAATGTTTCTTAAACAAATCAAATTCTGTGTATCCGTCATTCATTGTAGTGTGTAAAAATGCCATAGACCATCAGTATGACTGAGATATAGGGTTGATACAGGGTTGAGCAGAGCACAAATATGGATCTCATTATTCTTGTAGGTAAGTTTGTAACCTTGAATAAAAGGGTCCTGAATTTGTGCTTTAGGAGGAAAAAAGTTTTGCCATGACTTTATGTTTAACTAATCATTATTGAAATTTGTTGAAGACAGACTTGAACCTGATTAAACTAGTGACAACAGTAAATGGTAAGAGTTGTGGTTTTAATGAAGTGTTATGTATATATTATTGATACATACTGTTTGCTTATGTTAACAGATGGGCTATAAAACAATTATGGTGAATTACAATCCTGAGACAGTCAGTACAGACTATGACATGTGTGACAGACTGTACTTTGATGAAATCTCCTTTGAGGTAAGATACATGAATGCTGATGAAGTACTGCTTGCATGAATAAGAAATTTGATAAAATGAATATTATTATTAATAAAAAACATGATTTTAGTGTCATTAGAAAGGAAAGAAATAAAGTAAAGCTCCCAACATCACACACAAAAAGATCAGACTTGAACATTTCTAAATAAATCAGTATCTATAATTTTCATACAGTTGGTTTCAGTAACAGTGGTTTAGTGATTTGGTCTAAATGGTTTTAACACACCAGCTTATTATTACATTCAGACTGTGATGGACATATACCTGCTAGAGAATCCTGAAGGAATAATCCTGTCTGTAGGTGGACAGTTGCCAAATAACATAGCCATGCCCCTACAGAGAAACAAGGTAAGTAATTATATAGATTAATGCTGTAATTTCTTGACATGTTTTTTCGGTGTAATCTGATGTATAATTTTTTTAGTACTTCTGTATTAACCACTTATATTGTCATCATTTACTGTAACTATTTACCAGTGCCTGTGCAATCATATCACTACAGATGAATAAGGTAACACAATTCTGAATTCAGACAGTTCAGTACACTGAGAAAGTCTCTGTGTGAAATTTTTACACAATGAAAAGTTATTCTTTCAAGAATAAATGTAAGAAGTTTAATTAAGAAACTTTTTGTCCCAAACATTCTCAGATGTCACCATAAAAGGTTTAAAATATGTCGAATGACATAACTTTCAGAAAAATGTACAGAAACATGTTTCTCATGTTTTATTTAAAACCATCTAAGTTTCAGAGACTTCTTTTATCACTTGTTAGTATAAGTTTTCCCCTTTTTAGGCAAGAATTCTCGGAACTTCGCCAGACATGATTGATAATGCAGAGAACAGGTTCAAGTTCTCTAGGATGTTGGACAACATGGGTATCAGTCAGCCAAGATGGAAGGAGCTCTCTACAATGGAGGTAGTTAAAGCATTGCTGTAGGATATACATGTATCTAGTGATTTTAGAGTCAGTTAGAGGTAGCATTTGTCTTGCAGCATGATAAGTTTGCTGACGTTAATGTAATCTTTTATTGATTGAAGGTCTTTGGTTTAAGCTGTGCTACTAACTATGTCACTTTATTGGTGAAAGTTTGCAGTTCTTTTTAGAAGACAGGAGAGTGGCACTGGTCATTGCACGGAATAATGATAAGGTGAGCTTGTTAATAAATGAAAGACTGCATGTATTTACAACATGTGTTTAACTCCTTGCAGTGGGATAGTATTGGATAAGAACACAATTTATGATTATTTTCATGACTGTTTGCTACTTGAACTATGTGTTTACTGAGAGAGGTAAAAGATAACGTGTATTTACAGTATTTTGTTAACTTGCTTATGACTTCCGTTTTCTTCAGAGTGCAAAGCAGTTTTGTGATGAGGTGGGGTTCCCATGCCTAGTACGACCATCCTATGTTCTAAGTGGGGCGGCAATGAATGTAGCTCACAATCACACAGACCTGGAAAATTACCTGTCTCAAGCCAGTGCTGTCTCCAAGGAACATCCTGTCGTTATCTCCAAGTTTATTTTGGAAGCAAAGGTATTTGTACATTGATGTAAATTTAACGATTAATGCTCGTCTTATTTGAAGGTTGGGCTTAGAGGTTATTGCTTGGCTGTTGTGATCAACAATATAATTACTATAAAGCATTCACCATGCATTGGCACAATATATGCAGTCAGTTAACAACATTTAGTGAGGTTAGGTAAGATAATTAGTTTTTGGAAGATTTCCATTATATTCTTCCAGGAAATAGATGTAGATGCCGTTGCCAGTGATGGTGAAGTTGTTTGTATGGCTGTGTCCGAACATGTAGAAAATGCTGGAGTACATTCAGGGGATGCAACTCTTGTCACCCCACCAGAAGATCTTAACGAGGAAACACTTGCCAAGATACGACTGATTTGCTGTGCTATAGGCAGAGCCCTGGAAGTTACAGGACCATTTAATATACAGCTCATTGCTAAGGTAACGTTAGTGGATGACTCACATACATCATTGTTTTCAGATTGAGATAGAGTTATTTTAAGCAAGACAGCTGTGTAGTGAGACCATTGACTTAAGATTGCTAAGTTTCTGCTGCTAATATGATTGATTTTGATTCTAGCCTGGCCAATTGCGAATGTTTGCAGTTAAAGGTTATAAAGGAATGGTGTAGGAACAACTTAACTGGGAGGTCAAAGGTTAAGTCAGGTCAGGCGATTGTTTTGGTAAGACAATTTGTTGAGCCACCAGCCAGATACAGAATGGTTCCTGATTGTCTCTCTGCCTGATGCCATGCACAAGAATAAGGAATCAGGAAGTAAATGTGTTCATGTGTGAACTGGGAGGCAATACACTACATGTATAATAAAATGTGTATACCTGGTAGGGTATACATTTAAATAAGATGCACTTCAGGGGGTTATTATACCCATGCAGTGTTAGTGAAACATAGTCATAAGAATTTAGAAATAGATATACTTAATCAAAACACCTTAAGGATTATGGATATTGTCTAATTGTGGATATTTTTTTTTCTACAGGATAACCAGCTGAAGGTGATTGAGTGCAATGTTAGAGTGTCAAGGTCATTCCCATTTGTATCCAAAGCACTTGACCATGATTTCATTGCCATGGCAACAAGAGTGATCATGGGAGAGGTGGTGGAACCTGTGAATGTACTGCATGGCTGTGGACGAGTGGCCTGCAAGGTAATGTTACTCCATATGTCAGTTTTTGATGGAATGTTTTACTTCAGTGCTTTTATAAAAAAAATAAGGAAAATCATGCTACCATACTTATGATGAAACACGCCAGCTAAAATCCAAAAAAGATGAAATTGTTATGCCTTAACTAGATCAGCATTTGTTAAAATTATGGAGGTTTTTTGCTACTGGTATTATCTAGATCCTAGTAACAGCCTTTCTGAAAAAAGTAAGTCTCCATGAAGAAAACCCTTTGCAAATGAGAAGAATAAATGATATGATAATAGTATGTGGCTTTATATGATTGGCATTTACCATGCTGTAGTTTGTAGGAACCAGTAAAGATCTTGTTCCTAAATTTCAGCATCCTGTTTTCTGACAATTTTGGAGATATATTGGTATATTTTATTATATTTCTTTTCTTAAACAGTTAAATGTATGTCTTTTTTAGGCGCCTGTCTTTTCATTTTCACGTCTCCAAGGTGCCGATGTGTTGCTAGGTGTTGAGATGGCCAGTACTGGAGAGGTGGCGTGTTTTGGCGAGAACAGATATGAGGCATACCTAAAGGCACAACTGGCCACAGGATTCAAAATCCCGAAACAAAATATCCTGGTCTCCATTGGAAGCTACAAGGTATTAGTTAACATGTTAAAGTAACTTAATGTATCTCTTCTTAAAAACTTGTGTTAAATTATCCAAATCTAAAATGTCCTGCAGTCTTCATATCATTTTTGTCCAATTGAACAAATTGAAAATATAACATTTGTCAGATATACATTGTGATTTCCCTTTGCAAAAAAAATTATATTAATTCAGTATATCTGTAATCTTCTCAATCTTAATGATTGGTTTGATATTTAAAGGTTAATGAACTGAGAAATTAAAGGTCAAAATAAAGATAAATACCCTGCCAGTAAAATGACTTTTTAGACATTCAGTTTCAGCATTGAAGTGAAATTGATTTATCTACTTCATTTGATAAGCCACCATTTGTTGTCATCTGGGACAAGTTGCCCTTAATTTTACCACGTCCAGTGGAAGATTTAAATGCCCTTGGCTTGGGACAAGTGGTTTGTTTTAAAGGCTACTCTTTTAAATTCAGATGTTTAAAGTGGCAAGGAGCAAGTTCAGTGTTTATATGTCATCTGCTTCTTTATTGTTGGAATATAAAATAGATTTACATCAGAACTTTGATATTTTTAGAGACTTTTAGTTAATGATATAGAGTCCTCTTGTTATTTCAGCATAAGACAGAGTTGATACCAACAATGAAGGCACTGGTGGATTTAGGGTACACACTGTATGCCAGTCTGGGAACTGCCGACTTCTACAATGAACATGGATTCACTGTAAGTCTTTACATAATTAGTCATTTCAGGCAAGGAATTTCATTAAGATTGCGGTAGTATCTTTGTTTCCAGTAAATAAAGCAACCCTTTTTACTTGTCAGCGGTGTGCCCTGATTTACATACTTGACTCTTGCAGGTTTAATTTCCCAGCAATATTTTCCACAGATATTGCTGGATTCAAATTCTTTATTTTGGTCTAAATTCAGCAAAATTAAGGATGTAAGATTAAAGGAAACTTGCATAGAAATCAAAAGAAATTTTTATGTTCAACATGAAATGTAGCTTAGTGTATATCATACGTCTGGCCTGTTTCAAAATTTATTTCATGAACTTTAAGGTGAAGCCTGTTGACTGGCCATATGATGATTCTAATGTTGATGATAAAATGAATGGGAACCAGCTCACAATAGCAGACTACCTAGCCGAGAACAAGTTTGATCTTGTGATTAATCTCCCTTTGCGAGGTGGAAGTCAGAGGGCATCGGCATTTGTTACCCAGGGCTACAAGACAAGAAGAATGGCTGTGGATTATTCCGTACCCCTGATAACAGACGTAAAATGTACAAAACTGATAGTAGAGGTAAGTTGAGCATGTTTAGACAATAGCTGAGATAGTAATGTGGTTTGAATCAGTAATTTCTAAACTGCAGTGACCTCCTGTTTACATTAAGGAAGTTGGCAGATGACTGTAAAAGGGGTACAGCACCAGTACTCACAGCAATGGTGACTAGGTAAACTCATTAATCTGAAAAAGTTTTGCAGTAGAAATTTCCTCAGGTATGTTTTTGAGTCAAAGTACTGTCATACCTATTTCACTTTAATAAAATTGAAGATTTGTGCTTTAATAAGTAATTCAGTTCTTAAACCATATTTTGTCAATAAACACACTAAAATAGAATTTTTACTGAACAAACTGAAACCTAAAACTGTATCAAAGTAAATCAGCATAACAAGATTATTTTTCTTGTTGACAGGCATTAAGAAGATTGAGGACAGCCCCACCACTGAAAACACACATAGATTGTATATCTTCTCAGAGGGTCATTAAATTGCCAGGTAGTCTCCCTTGCTTTATATTACATGTATATAAATTATAAGTAGTTTTAGAATAAGACTGTAGAATTTTTTGCTATGAATACTACAGTTCACCATTGTTATGTGTTAAATTGATACTTTTCTTCAGTTTGAAATACTTTACTCTGTATAAAATTGTATTGATAAGAAATTTTTAAATCAAATCCATTGGCAGGTGGTTTGAAGTGACCTTATGCACGACATTTTTTTTGTAATGCTTAAGGGATTGTAAAGTTGTATGTGGTAATATAGATATCTCCTTCATTCAAGGTTTGATTGATGTACATGTACACGTACGTGAGCCTGGTGCGACACACAAGGAAGACTGGAGCTCCTGCACGGCTGCAGCCCTGGCAGGGGGAGTTACAATGATTCTGGCCATGCCCAACACTAACCCACCCACTGTAGATGAGGCAGCATTCGCTCTAACACAGGTAGTGCCTTTGTAACAACAAGTAATGACTTACAGTATCTCTAACTGTCAACCTTGTCATTCTTTAACACAGCATAAAATTATGATTTTGTTTTAGATTGGCATATTACGAGAATTAATTTCATTAAAAGAGCAAAGTAAAACTCCAGACTTGACCAAAGTCTCTAAGCATCAAAAATACAGAATCATTGTGATTGAATTGCTTTTATTTCAGGTATCCAACTGTAAATATATTTGTAATGATAGTTTAAAAAACATTTAGTTTTCCTATATGTATTGTTTGTTATGATTGGTGTCAGAAACTTGCCAGAGCAGGAGCACGTTGTGACTTTGGTGTGTATGTTGGAGCAAGTCGTGACAACTATGCTAGTCTACCAGCTTTAGGGAACATGGCCGCTGCCCTGAAAATGTACCTGAATGAAACATTTACAACACTTAAACTGGATGACATATCTGTATGGATGAAGGTAATTATTGTAGTTTATAGTCTGCATTCTATTTGACAATATTGTTACAGATCAGGATTCTGATACAGATGTCAGGGTCGTGGATATAAGTCAGTCAGCAACCAGCATTTTCAGGAAATTTTTTTTATAGTCATTGCCTTTTTAATTAAGGATAGATAGTGTCAGACAGAAACAAACATTAAAACATTTATATGGTACTTACAGTAACATAAAATCTTAACATGTCTTTGGAAATAGTTTGTGTAAAATGCTAGGAAATAGTCTGATTCTGACACAATACCCAGTGGAGCAGACATAAGGACTTGGCATCTACTTCACATAAAATGTGATCATTCCAGTTCCTTCCCAGGATGACATAATCTAGGTTGGTGCAAGAAAAAATATTAGTGACCAAATTAAACATGTATGATGTATGATACTTGACATGTATTTCAGCATTTTGAGCACTGGCCCAAACATCTGCCACTATGTACACACGCAGAAGGGACCCACACTGCAGCTGTTATACTCCTGGCTGAACTCTACAAGAGGCCGGTACACATCTGTCATGTAGCAAGGAAAGATGAGGTAAACTGCTCTGACAAACCTGACTAAGAATAAAAAGAATATTGTTACATTAGGCATGGCATCATGGGTCTTCTGCTAAACTCATTTAAACCCCAAAAAAATTCTTTAAAAAATGAAATAAACATTTTAAGGAAAAGTTTTATTACCGTTAAAATAACATAGAATGTTTCAAGACATTTTCTGTACAGAAAGTGCACTCTTGATTTGAACCTAAAATGTTCGTAAAACTGTTCACGTTACAGATTCTGGTTATCCGGACAGCCAAAGAGAGAGGTTTACCTGTCACCTGTGAAGTTGCACCACATCATCTCTTCTTAACCTCAAATGACCTTGATACCATAGGTCAAGGTTGTGGACAAGTCAAGCCACCATTGGTTACAAAGGAAGATCAAGAAGCATTGTGGGAAAACATGGCCATCATTGATTGCTTTGCTACTGATCATGGTAAGGATTACATTGTCTGTACATAGCTCATAAATGAATTAAGCACAAACAAAGTCTACACAGTTGTGATGAAAAGTACTGATGCAGATGTCAGATTCCTCAGATACCATACATTGCAATGTTTTTAGCTTCAAAACACAAAGGTGAAGAGACAAAGGGTCAGATCAGTGGTTCAGTAGTACCACAGGACTTGTAACCCAGAGGTCAAAAGTGCAGTCCCCTGCTCCTCTATTAACATGTATCAGCTATGCACTGAGATGAAAAACAAAGTGTGTCTTCTGATGGAACACTGTATCTTGTACTATCCCCCTAAAGTTAAAATAACTAGCCATGAGATATTGTAATCAGATCATTATACCCTTGCCAAACTTTCTTTGTGGGGATTTGTATGAGTTGTCCTGTAAAGGGTTGGACAGGTCGGTCAGTCCATTGCAGAAATGTGAAGTGAACTTCTTTCACATTTCCAGGACTATTGATTGGAAACTTGGTTCACACATTCACCAAAAAGTGTAGACTTTCTTGAAGTATTTTTCATGCCCGCTCTGCCATTTTACGGCCGTAACAGCAAAATCTTCTCTCAATTTGAAACTTGGAGTGTAAGATCACCAATAAGTGTAGATATGCGTGACGAATTTTATATTTCACCTTTTCCTTGACATGGTAATATTGCAAGGGTATCAATCACATTAAGTGATAACAGTAATTGTATATTTCAGCACCTCATACAAGTGAAGAGAAGAACAGTAATAAGCCTCCACCTGGCTTCCCAGGTCTTGAGACAATGTTACCACTGCTGCTTACTGCTGTCAGTGAAGGTCGACTCACCATGGAGGTATTACATGCTTACATTATGTACATTATACATTGCTAACAATATCACAGTGATTTTATTATGTCTCCCCCCAAAAATGGGGGAGACATATTGTTTTTCCCCCGGTTGTCCGTCCGTCCGTCCGTCTGTCCGTCACAAAATCGTGTCCGCTCTGTATCTTCCAAAGCCCTTGAAGGATTTTTATGAAACTTGGGTCAGATGTTCACCTCATCAAGGCGACGTGCAGAATCCACTTTGCGAGTGTGGTGTCTCAAGGGCAAGGTCACACTTGGAGGTTAAATGTCAAATGCCACAAAATCGTGTCCGCTCTGTATCTGCAATAGCCCTTGAAGGATTTTTATGAAACTTGGGTCAGATGTTCACCTCATCAAGGTGATGTGCAGAACCCACTTTGCGGGTGCGGTGTCTCAAGGTCAAGATCACACTTGGAGGTTAAATGTCAAATTTTACAATCGTCTGACTCAACTGGCTGGGGAGACATATGTTTTTGTTCAATCAAAAACCCATTTCTAGTTAACTTAATTACTGTCTTGATACAAGATGAGTATCGCTTGATTCCTCTTGTCTGCTTACATATGAATGGCTTTGAAATTGTTCAGACTGTCAAAATGAGCATGTATATATATAGAAAGTGAGGAGTTATGTCAATACAAAATTTTCTCAAATGTTATGCTAATGTTGTGAAAAAAACATCATAATATCCTGAGAAAAAATAACTTGCCTTCTTGTTTATTGGCATTAGATTATATTTATATTTGTAAGCATTATTTTGAATATTGTTTGGCAGGATTTGATTGAAAGATTGTACACAAATCCTAAGAAGATATTCAATCTTCCTGATCAACCTGATACATACATTGAGGTGGACTTGGATACAACATGGATTATACCTAAAGCCATGAAGTTCAGTAAGGCTCAATGGACACCGTTTGCTGGTCGCAGTGTGAAAGGAATGGTTCGCAGGGTTGTCCTGCGAGGAGAGGCAGCCTATATAGATGGAGAGGTAGAGCTTTTTTTTAGAATATTTAAAACACTTTTCAGAGTAAATATCAGTGTATTATAGGACATTAAGTAAACGACGAACCATAGATCTAAATGAAATTTCTCATCCTTAGTTTGCAGGTTTCACACAGAACATGGAAAATACTTTAAAAAATGAAAATAACGTTTCCCAGCCATAAAAATACCTGGAAATCTTTGATTTTTGCAGATTGTATGGAGGGAGAAGTAAGGTTTATCTGCTCCATAGAATGTATAATTTTGCAACTTTAAGAGGGATTATAAAATGTTTTAGATTATTAGCTCATCTTTGCATGAATTGCTTACAGTGAGTTATTGTGGTCACTTGATGTCTGTCTGTCTGTCTGTCTGTCTGTCTACACTAAGCTTGTTAGCTCTCTGCAGGACACATTTTCCATTCAGTTAATATGAAAATAGTTCAGTGTATTTATCCTGATGATTTCTAGGTAAACTTTGAATATGGGTCACCTGGGGTAAAAAAATAGGCCACCAGCATAAATAAAAAGAAAATCTTACTTCAACTCTAGAGGCCACATTTTGAACTTTTGGTCAAAATGTCTGTGTTGGTGATTCTGCAGGATACTCAGGAACTCAAGTTGGAGTTTGTTAGTTCTTTTTTTTTTAGATGGTTAATGTGGATCAGAATTGAAGGTAATGTAGTTTCAAAATTTTAAGACATTACAGGAAAAATTATTCAGTATACAGTACATGTCTGAGAAGTTATAAATATCTAGTGTTTCTCTGCCTGTAAATTGTTAAAATGTATGCAGGTGTTAGCAAAGCCAGGCTTTGGTCAGGATGTTAGATCGGTGCCTCTGAAACCGACAGCGCCAGTTCAAGACCAGCTGTCTATTGCTATACCAGTTGTGTCAAGACCACCATCTGAGCCTGTCAGTCCTGTCAAAAAGCATCAGACAGCCTTTCCTGTACCACCTAAACCCACTAGAGTTGTTGATACATACAGTTTATATGGTAAGTGTTTCATATTTTGCAGATATTTTCACTTTTTGTTTGGAGACCATTTATTACAGCCCATTCTGTATGAACTAAGTCAGTATTTTCTTCCTCTGTTGAAATCTTAGCCAGTTTTTGTGCAGGCTCATGTTTGATCAAGGTTGATCATGTATGTCAGATACAGTATATATTGCTTTTGCTCCCCTTTAAGGTTAGATTTATAGACTATCGATTTATCTGATTTAAAAAAATAAGAAATAGACTGGAGGTTTTGATTTATCTGAATGTAAATTATCAGAAAAAGTCTTGAGGTTTAAATTAATCTAAGTTTAAATCATCAAAAAAAGACTGATCATCAGTTTTGTCTGAATAAAATTTTCAGAAATAGACTGACTGATCATCAGTTTTGTCTGAATAGAATTTTCAGAAATAGACTGACTGATCATCAGTTTTGTCTGAATAGAATTTTTCAGAAATAGACTGACTGATCATCAGTTTTGTCTGAATAGATTTTTCAGAAATAGACTGACTGATCATCAGTTTTGTCTGAATAGATTTTTCAGAAATAGACTGACTGATCATCAGTTTTGTCTGAATAGAATTTTCAGAAATAGACTGACTGATCATCAGCTTTGTCTGAATAGAATTTTCAGAAATAGACTGATCATCAATTTTGTCTGAATTGAAATTATCAGAAATAGACATACAGAGTATAGTTTGAACTATGTAAGTTAAAATCATCAGAAATAGACACTGTTCGAAAATTCCCTTCATGTTTTCTTGTTTATTAGACGGCTGCAACCTTTGTTTAAAATGATTAAGAAAAGTTAGATATCTTGAAATAATACAGATTAAATATGTAACATTTTAATTATTGAAACTTTTATTTTGGTTGTAGAGAGGTCAGACCCTCTCCATTATCATGCTTCAAGTTTGTATGAAAGTATAGGTAAGACTGTTTGTATGAAAGTAAATGGAAGACTGTTTTGTGTCCCTTCAGGTGTACAGTCTTGTATATTGGTACAAAGGTCAGTCCACTGGTATACATGTATGACATACCAGTTCTGTGGGTGAATTAAGTAATTCTCATTGGAAGTTTTCAGTATCCATTTTTGCATGATTTCATGAAAAAGTTACCAGCAATAGATGAACAATTTAAGAATTTCTTTGATAAATTATCTTTTGTTTTAGTTAAATGCAAGGTTAGATGAATCATTGTCCGATACCCACGGCCATCCCATTCCGTTACTCTCCATTTATTGGCGGTGTACAATGTAGTGATAATGGAACAAGGTACCATGGGTAGCAATAGATGAACAATTTTGAGAATTTCTTTGATGAATTATCTTTTGTTTTAGTTAAATGCAAGGTTAGATGAATCATTGTAAGATACCCACGGCCATCCCATTCCGTTACTCTCCATTTATTGGCCATGTGCAATGTAGTGATAATGGAACAAGGTATCGTGGGTAGCAATAGATGAACAATTTTTAGAATTTCTTTGATGAATTATCTTTTGTTTTAGTTAAATGCAAGGTTAGATGAATCATTGTAAGATACCCACGGCCATCCCATTCTGTTACTCTCCATTTATTTGCCATGTACAATGTAGTGATAATGGAACAAGGTACCGTGGGTAGCAATAGATGAACAATTTTGAGAATTTCTTTGATGAATTATCTTTTGTTTTAGTTAAATGCAAGGTTAGATGAATCATTGTCGGATACCCACGTCCATCCCATTCCGTTACTCTCCATTTATTGGCCGTGTACAATGTAGTGGTAATGGAACAAGGTACCATGGGTAGCAATAGATGAACAATTTTGAGAATTTCTTTGATGAATTATCTTTTGTTTTAGTTAAATGCAAGGTTAGATGAATCATTGTAAGATACCCACATCCATCCCATTCCGTTACTCTCCATTTATTGGCCGTGTACAATGTAGTGGTAATGGAACAAGGTACCGAGGGTAGCAATAGATGAACAATTTTTAGAATTTCTTTGATGAATTATCTTTTGTTTTAGTTAAATGCAAGGTTAGATGAATCATTGTAAGATACCCACGTCCATCCCATTCCGTTACTCTCCATTCATTGGCCGTGTACAATGTAGTGGTAATGGAACAAGGTACCATGGGTAGCAATAGATGAACAATTTTGAGAATTTCTTTGATGAATTATCTTTTGTTTTAGTTAAATGCAAGGTTAGATGAATCATTGTAGGATACCCACGTCCATCCCATTCCGTTACTCTCCATTCATTGGCCGTGTACAATGTAGTGGTAATGGAACAAGGTACCATGGGTAGCAATAGATGAACAATTTTGAGAATTTCTTTGATGAATTATCTTCTGTTTTAGTTAAATGCATGGTTAGATGAATCATTGTAAGATACCCACATCCATCCCATTCCGTTACTCTCCATTTATTGGCCATGTAGTGGTAACGGAACAAGGTACCATGGGTAGCAATAGATGAACAATTTTGAGAATTTCTTTGATAGATTATCTTCTATTTTAGTTAAATGCAAGGTTAGATGAATCATTGTAAGATACCCACGTCCATCCCATTCCGTTACTCTCCATTCATTGGCCGTGTACAATGTAGTGGTAATGGAACAAGGTACCGAGGGTAGCAATAGATGAACAATTTTGAGAATTTCTTTGATAGATTATCTTCTGTTTTAGTTAAATGCAAGGTTAGATGAATCATTGTCGGATACCCACGTCCATCCCATTCCATTACTCTCCATTCATTGGCCGTGTACAGTGTAGTGATAATGGAACAAGGTACCATGGGTAGCAATAGATGAACAATTTTGAGAATTTCTTTGATGAATTATCTTTTGTTTTAGTTAAATGCAAGGTTAGATGAATCATTGTAAGATACCCACGTCCATCCCATTCCGTTACTCTCCATTCATTGGCCGTGTACAATGTAGTGGTAATGGAACAAGGTACCATGGGTAGCAATAGATGAACAATTTTGAGAATTTCTTTGATGAATTATCTTTTGTTTTAGTTAAATGCAAGGTTAGATGAATCATTGTAGGATACCCACGTCCATCCCATTCCGTTACTCTCCATTCATTGGCCGTGTACAATGTAGTGGTAATGGAACAAGGTACCATGGGTAGCAATAGATGAACAATTTTGAGAATTTCTTTGATGAATTATCTTCTGTTTTAGTTAAATGCAAGGTTAGATGAATCATTGTAAGATACCCACATCCATCCCATTCCGTTACTCTCCATTTATTGGCCATGTAGTGGTAATGGAACAAGGTACCATGGGTAGCAATAGATGAACAATTTTGAGAATTTCTTTGATGAATTATCTTTTGTTTTAGTTAAATGCATGGTTAGATGAATCATTGTAAGATACCCACATCCATCCCATTCCGTTACTCTCCATTTATTGGCCATGTAGTGGTAACGGAACAAGGTACCATGGGTAGCAATAGATGAACAATTTTGAGAATTTCTTTGATAGATTATCTTCTATTTTAGTTAAATGCAAGGTTAGATGAATCATTGTAAGATACCCACGTCCATCCCATTCCGTTACTCTCCATTCATTGGCCGTGTACAATGTAGTGGTAATGGAACAAGGTACCGAGGGTAGCAATAGATGAACAATTTTGAGAATTTCTTTGATAGATTATCTTCTGTTTTAGTTAAATGCAAGGTTAGATGAATCATTGTCGGATAACCACGTCCATCCCATTCCATTACTCTCCATTCATTGGCCGTGTACAGTGTAGTGATAATGGAACAAGGTACCATGGGTAGCAATAGATGAACAATTTTGAGAATTTCTTTGATGAATTATCTTTTGTTTTAGTTAAATGCAAGGTTAGCTGAATCATTGTCGGATACCCACGTCCATCCCATTCCATTACTCTCCATTGATTGGCCGTGTACAATGTAGTGATAATGGAACAAGGTACCATGGGTAGCAATAGATGAACAATTTTGAGAATTTCTTTGATGAATTATCTTTTGTTTTAGTTAAATGCAAGGTTAGATGAATCATTGTCGGATACCCACGTCCATCCCATTCCGTTACTCTCCATTCATTGGCCGTGTACAATGTAGTGATAATGGAACAAGGTACCATGGGTATCAGTTGATGCAGATGAATATGCTTCATTGTATTAACTTTCAATTGCCAAAAATTTACTTGATGAGGTAGATATATCTTGGTTTTGATTATGATGCTCACATAAACCTTGGTACTTTTTTTTACCATAATAAGAGGTATACAGTCTATATTGAGAGGTAAAATAAATGTAAAAAGGCTCCATCTGTTTCTTACCCATATAGCAACTAGAACCTTTAAGCTTTTACCCCTTGATACATACTTCATACTGGATGTGCTTAGTCATTACATTGCTCAAAACTTAACTTATGTTTACAGAATTATTTCTTATAATATTTTCAACATTTAATGCAAGTACCTACATGTAACTAGCTGGTGGGGTTATGAATTAAGATCCGAAACTTCTTGAAAATTGCCAGGCTGTTAAAATTTTCTGTTGGTTTAAGAAAGGTGATATGGTAGAAATCTTTTAGGCTGTATATATCTCAGTTATTATTCTGTGTCATTTGCAGCTTATTATATGGTAGAAATCTTTTAGACTGTATATCTCAGTTATTATTCTGTGTCATTTGCAGCTTATTACATTTCTGCTTTTGTAGTACAGTTATAATGTCAGAGAACAAGTTTATATTTGAGTCGTTCACAGCTAATTATACTGTCTGATTATTTAGTGCCATTCCGCCATGGGTCAGAATGTTCTGTTTCTCCGTCTAAAGATTCGAGAGGTTATGTATGGACTGTTCTGCTTTGGATTTCATTAACATCACTAACATATCAAAGTTGATCAAAAGCTACTAATTAATTCATTATTTATAACAGTTATGTTTTATGCTGTCATCTTGCTCTCTTTCTTTGCAATACATTGTTGCTTTGAAGACTTTTATATACTAGCACTACAAAATTAAACTAAGTGGCCAATAGTTCAGAACAGACAAATGCTAATATAGATATATATCTATCAATACCATCATTTATGATAACTATTATATTTGCGTGTTAAATGATTTATGAACAAAAGTGAGGAAAACCTTTTACAAACAGTTATTTCTTTTTTACTTTCATCATGCAGCTCAAGAAGGGATTTTTATTCTCAAGTTATCTTAATTGCTTTCCAAGTTTTTCCTGATATAACAGCTGTTGTTTATTCATTTTCACCACAAATACAGATATTTACATTTTTCAACTGCATTGCATGCTTGATTCTTTTCCAAGTTGACCCGTCACCATCATTACACTAGAAGCATGTTAAACTGAATTTCTATATTATGCCACATCTTTTATAATGTGGTAGGATTTTTGCTCCCATATATAATGGAACTGTCTTGTTTGATCCCATGTTAAAATACCATTTACCTTCAAAATTGGTTTACCTTGAAATTTTTAATGCTAAGGTTTACAACATATCTTGGTACAGTTGTCTGTTTCTGTAACATTCAGGGGAATTCAGAAATTTTCAAATCTCAATCAGTCCAAGACATTAATTAAGCATGTTCCCCCCTTTTCTCTGAAGACTAATGGATGTTATCCCTTGTGTGAACTTGAATGATTTTTGTGAGATTTTCTGAGATGCATGTTTTGTTCTTTTATTGGTTATTATTAAGAAGATTTATAAAATGCATGAAACTATTCTAATATTTATTTTTAAGGTCAAAGTCATTTCTTTAGTAGTATGTGGCATCTCAAAATCTTACTTTCTCCTTATGAGAAACAGTGTCATGTTTAATGTCATAACGAATTCTAGAAAAAGCAAAATCCTTTTTTCAGTTATTCTTTTCACCTGTACCTGCTTAACAAATTCTTCTTATAAATGTATTGGCTTCAGTGACTCTTTGACATTTCTGTTTACCCTAACTGTCTAAAATTATACGAAAGTGAGAAGACATTTACTACACAAGTTACACAGAAGAAAGAATAAAATCCTTAATTACACATAAATGAAACAACTGTAATTGAGTGTTTGTGTGTTTATTAGTTTCAGTCAATGCTAGAATTTTATTTCTTTGTGTAGCCTTTTATTATAGGTTTGGTTAAAAGAAATCTATATTGTAAATTGGTAAGCAGAGAAAAAATTAATAGTCTTTTATTTTATATAAGAATGCTTGAGTACTAATTCTGGAATATTTACAGATGCAGGGCGAGGAGAAGTTGGAGAGATGAGCCGTCGAGACCTTGGTTTCTCACCACAACACTTACCACCACCGCAGTCAGTTGCCATGCCACACATCACACCTGGACTGACTGGCCGTCATGTTCTATCTGTGACAGCTTTCACTAGAGACCAGGTAAGATCAGACAACCAGTAGTTGCAGCAGCTGCCTGTACAATAGTACAATATGGGAAATAATGGAAATGTTATAAAAAATAGAGAAACTACAAACACTTTCAGAAGTCGTGTACACTTTCAGTCTAATGGGTCAGTATTATCACAACAAATACTGTTTGGATAGATGAACAGATGGTGATAGAATGAAAGTAGAATGTTCATCAGAAACAAAATCAGCACTTCTACAAATTTTTCTGAATTGATAACAGTATGAAGAACAGATCTGTTGCCATTTATCGAAGGTCAGTATTTTGACTGTAGGAACATCCTAGTTTAAAATAATGAAAATTCATCAATTGCATGACCAGTGTTTCAGCAAAATTAGATTTAGAAATCTTCATATTCTGTTATAGTTACACCAGCTGTTTAACCTGGCTCATCATTTCCGTGCCGCTGTACAGAGAGACAGAGCTCTAGATTACATTCTGAAGGTAGGCGTACAAATTAATTCTTTTACAATCCAACAAAATATATGGTGAAACATGCTGACTGTGAAAATGACTACTTCTTTTGATGCTGTTTACATATTTCAAAAGATTTCAATCCAGATCCATAAAAGTTTTTAAGTGCTTATTTATTTAAGGTGCTGTCTTAGTATTGTACAATTTGAGGTGTGACCTATCATTATATCTGACAATCAGTTCAAGAGAAGTGCATTGCAATGTATTTATTAACGGGTCATATACAAGGTGAGTATTCTACAGAATTAGTGATATGTGAAGTGGAGCAAACTAAGCCAGCTTTACTTAACCCATTCAACAAACAGTGCATTTGAGTGTAAACAAAATGACAGTATTGATGAGAGAGATGAGATTTTTTTATATACGTAGGGTCGTGTAATGGCATCCATGTTCTTTGAAGTGAGTACAAGAACTAGTTGTTCCTTCTCGGCAGCTATGTATCGGCTTGGAGGCTCTGTTATCCATTTTGATGAGGCGTCATCCTCAGTCAAGAAAGGTGAATCACTAGATGGTAGGTGTACTTATATCTACTGTCCCCTATCTTAGTTGCCATTTGTTCATATATCTTTTGGCTAATAAGTTTTTTGCTCACCTGCGAACAAAGTGCTCAAGGGTGATCAGTTAGGATGGGTGACTTTCCGTTGTTATTTGTCGTCCATTGTCAGTATTTACCTTTAAATAACATCTCCTCCAAAACCACTGGGCCAGTTTTAACCAAACTTAAAAGGAGTGTTTCATCATTTGGTCCTTTTTCAAATTCCCTAAAATTAAATGATTCCATTTACAGTTCGGGATACCATTGCAGCCATAATGAAATACTTTTGATAACCTTCTTCTCAGGAACCACTTACCCAATTTCAAAATAATTCCACAAAATGTTCCTTAGGTGGCCCTTTATCAAATTTCTTCAGTCAATTGTCATAGCATGGCCAACAGAGGCCATTTTTCAGTATATGACTACCGGTATATGGACAACTTTGAAAATCCTCTCAGAAACCCTTAGGCCCAATTTCAAAATAATTTCGCAGAAATGATTCTGTGGTGGCATTTTATCAAATACCTTAAAGCCATGTTGGTTTTAAAAAAAATGGCACAAAGTTGTTGGGCAAGTTTTCACTAATCAACTCATGCAAAACTTTGAAAATCTTCTGCTCAGAAACCCTTGGCCAAATTTCAGAGATACTTCATGGAAATATTCCTTTGGTGGACCTTAATCATATTTATTTTGGTTATGTTGGTTGAAAGAAAATTTAGATACATGCCTATTTTGAAAACAGATTTTAACCTTGACATACTGACTTATGTTCTATATTTTTAAAATTACAGAAAGGAAAAATTAAACAATGGGTCACAAGTATGCAAAATAGGGCTATCATGGCCCTCTGTGCGACATTCAAAAAGGAATTTATTTCAAACTGCTGTTCTGTTGTTGCTTCTGTGAACTTCTACAAACAAGAAATCGGTAGAACCGATGGATGCTCCTCGAATAAATGCCAATTCCAAAAGGGTTATTGTTTAATATGTATTTTTTTTTAAAGTATGAAAAATAACAAAGGGTAATAACTTCTAAATTATGCAAAATAGAGTTACGGTTCTTGCACGCTGCAGTTCTCCTCATAGAGATCTATCTACCAATAAAGTTTCATGTTAATATCTCTTATACTTTGTGAGATATGCCCCGGACAAAAAATAAGTATGAGAAATTTTAAAGGGCAATAACTCAAAAATTAATAAAGCAAGAGTCATGGTTATTGTGCACTGCACTGCTCATCAATGAGATCTATGTACTTATAAAGTTTCAAGTTGATAACTCTTATACTTTGTGAGATATGGCCCCGACAAAAAATAAGTATGAGAAATTTCAAAAGGCAATAACTCAAAAATTAATAAAGCAAGAGTTATGATTCTTGTGCACTGCACTGCTCCTTAATGAGATCTAACTACCTATGAAGTTTGGTCTTGATATCTCTCATAGTTTTTGTGTTAAGCTCCGGACAAAATTATGACGGACGAACGAACAGACAGGACGGACAGACGGGATGGACAAAGCGGCAACTATATGCTCGCCCTTCGGAGAGCATAATTATCTCCAAGGGTTTTCAGGTTATGCATGGTTAAAAGTTTTCCGGAACCTCCGGTTTTTTTAAATCAACAGGGGTCAGTTTTCCAAATTGTCTAAATCCGTTGAGAAATTCTGGGTGGGGGGGGGCGTAGACGCTTTAGCTGCTTATAAATGAAACTAGCCGCTGAAAAACATGCGCAGATTGGCGGGAGTAGCAAAAACAAAAACACCTTTAATCTTCTTTGTCTACCGATAAAATCTCACGACTGATCAGCTTCTATCTATCTATTTAAGCTTATTTAACGTCGGTACCGGTAGCCCATATGACCGACGCCCCCTGAAGAGATTAGTTATTTTATGTTGTGGGGATGGTGCAAGATACAGAAAGCATCCCATTCCAGAGACCTGGTTTTTTTTCATGCTCAGTGTATAGCACTGATACATGGGACCTCGGTTTAAAGTCTCATCCGAAAGACCAACTGACCAGCTTATCAAAGTGTGGTCTTTAAATAAACCAATCAGATGTGGGTCGCACTAAAAATAGCATCTTTTGATCGGCTTGATACTATAATAGTACCAATAAACGGGGAACCATTTGCTATGAAAAAATACTTCCTGTATCGACAAAGAAGTGTGATTGAAATACAGATAAACTTGTGAAAAACTTTTTAAATATAGCGCTACAGTGAAGTTTTTGACCATGGGATATAACACTGATGAACTGGAACGAAAACAAACTAACAAATGGAGGTGGCAATGGTTAAATGAAGTAGATAGCAATGGTGATAAGTGGGGATTATGGCTGTGAAAGCCAGCCGGTGTTGCTTTCTGTGACTTTTGTACTTAAACAATTGAATATGGATAGTGCATTCATTTTTCCATAAAAACAACTTTTTCCAAGTTCTGTGTTATGTCCTTTCTTTAATAGACATACTGATCTTTTTTTGCATGCAAACAGGTTCTAACTTGTATAGTTATACAGGGGAGAGGAGAGAGCTACGTAGGAGATTCGGGGGCATGCTCCCTGGAATTTTTTTTCTGTAGATCGACTCAGGAGCGTTTTGGCAGGTTTATGGCATAAAATAAGTCAAAATTTTTCACCAATTTTACTCGATTTTTGTTTTACTTTTTCTCATGGGACATCTACTAACAACTATTCAAAAAGATTTTCTGGACCAATGTGTACGCAGCTGCGTATTCTGCCTACTGGTAGCTACGCGCCTGTTATATTCTGGTAAAGTAATAGAAAATTTTCAGTCATTTTTCAGAGTAAGCATGCTTATTTTTACTTTCACATGTAACAACTTAAGTTTAAGGAAAAGGCAATATCAGTCATCCAAATTCCTGATATTTCAGGAGCTTCCGGGAAGCCCCCCTAGTACCTAGTGCCCTGGACCCACCAGCCAAATTTTCAGTTTTTTTTGTTATTCCATACTTTTAACCATGGTGATGCTCCGGACAAGATTTTTCTTAAAAGGGAGATAATTCAAAAACGGGGCAAATAGAGTTATGGTTCTTTGGCACTGCATTCCGCCTCAATGCCCTCTACCACTGTGCAGTTTAAACAAATTATGTCCAAGGGTTTTCAGGTTATGCTCCGGACAAGATTTTTCTAAAAGGGGAGATAATTCAAAAACGGGGCAAAATAGATTTATGGTTTTTTGGCACTGCACTCCGCCTCAATGCCCTCTACCACTGTGTGCAGTTTAAACAAATTATATCCAAGGGTTTTCAGGTTATGCTCTGGACAAGATTTTTCTAAAATGGGAGATAATTCAAAAACGGGGCAAAATAGAGTTATGGTTCTTTGGCACTGCACTCCGCGTCAATGCCCTCTAGCACTGTGTGCAGTTCAAACAAATTCTGTACAAGGGTTTTCAGGATATGCTCCGGACAAGATTTTTCTAAAATGGGAGATAATTCAAAAACAGGGCAAAATAGAGTTATGGTTCTTTGGCACTGCACTCCGCGTCAATGCCCTCTACCACTGTGAGCAGTTTAAACAAATTATATCCAGGGGTGTTCAAGTTATGCTCCGGACAAAATTATGACGGACGGACGGACAAAGCGGCAACTATATGCTCGCCCTTCGGGGAGTATAAAAATCATAATTTTGATTTTGAAGTTAGGCATACTGCATTGCATTGTTAAGGATGCATGTTCTGTAAAGAAAGAAAGAAAGGTATTACGTTGGCCTTAATGTTGTGGTTCCTGTCATTAGTATCTGTTCTTATAAATATTTGCATATTGTAAAGTAAGCCAGTCAGCAGCAACACCTCTATAATGTTTATAGTTGCAAGATGTTTACCTGTTTTAATTAGAATTGTTGCACTGTACACAAGCCCATAGCTCATATTGGTCATTGTAGGTTTGGGCCTACAGTTATGACCTAATATGAAAATTTTGAATTTCCACACCAGCATTATAAACTGGTGGTCAGTGAAATGAAAGGTATATTCATATTCCATGACATGGCTTACACTTCAAGTTAAGCCTAACTATATCTGCTAGCATGCAAGTAAACATAAATGCCAGTTTTGTACCCTGTGCCAGTTCAGTGCACTGTTGGTTAAAGTTAAACCCATGTGTTTTCCAGACACTGTACAGACCATGTGTGGCTATAGTGATATACTTGTCATTCGTCATCCGGTACCAGACGCAGTACAGAACGCAGCCAGTAACTGCCTGAAACCAGTCATCAATGCTGGTGATGGTACAGGAGAACATCCCACCCAGGCTCTGCTAGATGTCTTCACCATACGAGAAGAGATTGGAACAGTAAATGGATTAACTGTAAGTTGTTAATGATATAACATTGGATAGAAAAGTCTTGAGTTTCTTGTTTAAAATTATCTAACAGTAAAATAAATATAGTTTAGTACTTTTCTGAAACCAATTTTTCTGGCTTTCTGCAAGTTTCTTAGTGACAGATCTTGCCAAAATTTCAAATCTATTGAAAAGAAGACATAGCAAGTGAGGTTAAAAAATGAATCATGTTACCAATAAATCGAAAAACAGTAACCAGAAAACAACAACAACAGAACCATACTTTACTGTGAATTGTCCTGTAGTATATAGAAAGAATTGTTTATGAAAATTCTAACTTGATATTTTCTTCTTGATTTATTACCAAGGCAAACTTCATTTTATATGAATACATATATGTTTGTCTGACAAGTATGTGGATTGATATTATATTGAAGGAAAATTTAACCTGCTTTGATATTAAAATCTTGTATTATTGAAACAACTACAGATAACGATGGTTGGAGATCTGAAGAATGGTCGTACTGTTCACTCCTTGGCTAAGTTGTTAACAAACTACCGTGTTAACATACGGTATGTCTCCCCAGCCACTCTCAAGATGCCAGCAGATGTTGTGAAGTACGTTGCAAGCAAAGGTACACACCAGGAGGAGATGATGTCACTGGAGGATGCTCTACTCGATACAGATGTATTATACATGACCCGCATACAGAAAGAACGGTTTACATCTGAAGAAGAATATGAGAAGGTATATTCACTCAGGTTATAAATTGTAATAAATCAATAAAGTATGAAATTATGTGCTAATATGCTCTCTGAGTAATTTTCAACTGCAAACCTTTATCACATAAAAGTTCATGTATACAATGTATAACAAATTTTGCTGTTGCATAGTGCATGTAAAGTGAGGTAGAAGTAAGAAATTCAAGTGTGTATTGATAGGTATTACTTGTTTATCTAACACATACTTTACTTCTGGCCTACATTGTGCTTGATCCAGTGTAAGCTTCAAGGCACTTCCAAATGATATCTAAAACTTTTACTGTTTCTTTGATTTTGTTGTTTCTTGAACAAAAAAGGAATTAGTTGCAGTGGTTTCACAAGTGTAAGTACATCAAGGTTTTATTTCTGGACAATGATTGTTTCCACAGCCTAAGACTACTGAAGACATGAACTATCATACATTTATATTGTAGGCCTGTGGAAAGTTTGTTGTTACTCCAGAACTGATGACAAAGGCAAAGAAGAGAATGGTAGTGATGCACCCACTACCCAGAAACTTTGAAATCAGGTAAATATTTTTTATGCTCCCCAAAGGGAGAGCATATACTCGGCGACTTGTCCGTCTGTCCGGTTTTGTCTGAAGTATAACTCAAACAACAATGAAGGGATTTACTTTAACCTTAGCTTCATAAGATGATAGAGGACATTGAGAGTAAGTGCAGTGCACAAGAACCGTAACTTATCTAGTTTTCTCATTATCTCCCCTTAGTACATTTTGCTTGTCTGGAGCAAATCTCTTAAACCATGAAAGGCATTTAGTTGATATATGGCACATTGATAGAGGGGAGTAGCAGGAAATTCAAGAACCATAACTCTAGCTGTCCAGATGTTTTAGTTATTTCCTTTTATAAGTTTTGTTATTATGTTATAATTTCCTGTCCAGAGCATAAGTCTAAAATTATTAATGGGTTTTAGTTGATATATAAGATATTGATAAAGAGTGTATACATGATGTGCAGTGTTGAATAATTATTGTAACTCTGCCTTGCCCCATTTTTCAGTTATCTCCCTGTATAACATTTCTTTAATGCTTGTCAGATTTTTTCCAGAGTGTAATTCAAAAACCAATGAAGAGATTTACTTATAACTTCATAAGGTGATAAAGGACATTGAGAGTAAGTGCAGTGCACAAGAACCATAACTTATTTTGACTAGTTTTCTCATTATCTCCCCTTAGTACATTTTGCTTGTCTGTTAAAGGCATTTAGTTAATATTGGGCACATAGATAGAGAGGAGTGGCATGAAGTGCAGTGTTTAAGAAGGATAACATTCGCTTCCCCCATTTTTAGCTCATCTGTTTTGGAAGAAAAAAAGTTGAGCTATTATGGCCACTGATTTAGCGATGTCGTCATGGGCAGCATCGTGCAAAACCTTTAATGTAGCTGATTATTCATAAACCATAAGGCTTAAGAGTTTTGATATTTGGTGTGTAGCATTTACTAGTGGACCTCTACCATGTTGTTTCAAATTTTTACCCCAGGGTCAATAATAGCCCCACCCTGGGGCTTAAATATAGTTATATAGGAAAATCTTTGAAAATCTTCTTCTCTAAAACCGCTTGCAACAGAGGGTTGTAATTTGATATGAGGCATCCTCTAGTAGACCTCTACTAAGATTATTCATATTTTGTCCTGTTGTGAAAATTAGCTGCACCCCAGAGGACTCTTGGTCATTCATAGACTTGTATAGCCCCCAAAATATTAAACACATTCATGTATCACATACAACTCCCAGCTGCATAACTCAAACTTTAAGGTCAGTCTTAGATGTTGTCCATATTTTGTGTCCAATCTGTAACTTTGTCAAGTGATTTTGAAATAATTTGACACAAGTGATGCCTACATGGTAACGATGTGTTGAGCTTAGTCATTTTAATAGAATAGTTTGGTTGAAAATTTTGTGAGGAAGTTTGGTTCACAAAACCTAAAACTCTACCTTGCTTATTTAGTTTTTTTTTATTTTCCTCTTTTGCCTATGACAAGATGGTATTGTCAGGGTATTGATCACATTCAGTGACAGCTTTAGTTATGTTTTATAGCAGTATTTTTAGTCCAATCTATACTTAGAAAAAATGCTAAAAAGAACCCATCTTGAAATAGTGCTACTATGGGGAGCATCAATTGGTTCTACTGAATTTTTTTGTTTTTAATTGTTCAAACTAAACTTGAGATAAATATTTTTTTTTGATTGTTCAGACTAGAGTTGCTTTTTAATAAATAACAGTAAGAAGTTTGTTTGTTTTCCAGAGCATGTATAAGTTTAGATAAACATTGATTATGTCACTGGTTTATTTCAGTCCTACATTTGATACAGATCCTAGAGCAGCTTACTTCAGACAAGCAGAGAATGGGATGTATGTTAGAATGGCTCTGTTAGCACTCGTCCTTGGAAAATGTTAGCTTTAATAAGAAACTGTTGCTACAAGCTTGGATTAAAAATTGTTCACTGCTTCATGCTTGGATTAAAACTGTTCATTGCCATAAGCTTCAGTTAGAAACTTTCCAGTCACAAACAAGGATTAGAAACTTTTCACATGACAAAGATTGAAAGCTGTTCACTGCTACAAGTTTGGATTAGAAACTGTTCACTGCTACAAACATGGACAAGAATCTACTTTTTAAATTAAAGGAAGAAATTATCAATTGTGTTCAAAGAAATTGTGTTCAGTTTAGTATGATATCAGAAATCAAAAGTAATTGACATTGTTTTTTGTGCATGTCCATAAACAACACTTGTTTTCAATAAATTGAGTGTATGTACAAATTCAGCTTATTTTCAGTGTATTTAGTAGAGGTACAGAAGGAAGTCTTATCTTATAATATGTATCTATCTGGACAAAATCAAGTCTTAAGTATCTGTTATGAACTGGAAAATCTATAGTTAATTTCTAAAGCTTTAACTGTCTTGCCAGATTGTGAGAAAATTCTATGTTCAAATTGTCAACATTATATTTTGTTTACTTGCATGCAGCCCTTTCCGTGATTGAATTATGGTCGTTACGTCAAACCGTCATTTCGTCAAACTTATTTTATATAACAAGCAAAGTCGTTTCGTCAAATTAATAATATATAGTATTTCACACCTATTGAAATCAAATTATAATTGATTGCTGAAGTGTGTTTGTGATTCATTAAAATGAATGTGCAATCAACCTTATTAGCGGGATAATAATCTAATTTGTATAATTACCGGTAAGACAAACAATTAATCAGCGGCACCTTTGCGCAACTGTAATGTGAACAACTTTAACGTTAATAGTCTGTTTGCATGTGATTGCATCTGTTTGACACTTCGATAAAATCGGTAATTATCTACTCTAAAAATTAAGTTTGACGAACAAACTACCTGTTTTGTACAGAAAAATAAGTTTGACGAAACGACGGTTTGACGAAATGACCAACACCCCCATGATTAAACCATTTTTATACAAAGATCAGTTCCACTACAGCATTAAGATTTACCAGTTGTGTTCAGTTTTTACCAGTTGTGTTCAGTTCCAACAGGTTAAATTTGCAGATTGCAGTTATTTTTGAATGCTTGGTTTATTATAAAGAGAAATAGTAAATTTTACAGTTTATTTTATGAATGATTTACAAACTTATACACTTATGAAGCTTAAGTTTGTTTTGGGTTGATTATTCTCTTACCGGTAGGTTTGGGTTTGGAGAATGCTGGATGTATACAATATTGTCATGATAAAAGGCTTAGGTTGAAATGGGGTGTTGGTGAAGTGTCACCATGTACAATGTAATATAGTTTAAGGTTACTTTAAAATCTCTGTGACTTGAAAGTATTTTTTTTAATTAGATTTGATTTTAAAAACTTGAAATTGTATGTTTATTTTCATTTAATGAAACAGTGACACAATTCTCATTCATTCAATGAACAGTTTTGCTAAGGCATTAAAAGATTGACCAGTTGTGTTCAGTTTTAGCAGTGTAAATTTGCTAATAGCAATTATTTTTGAATGCTTGGTTTATTATAGAGAGAAACAGTTAGTAAATTTCACAGTTTATTTTCTTAATGATTATCAAACTTTAATCGATCTGGATCTGAAATGTTTGCAACTGTAACAGGCAGGCTGTCTTCATTTCTACGACTGTGCTGAAAACATCTATTCAAAGTAAACGACATTGTTAATAAGGTTTTTATTGTTTCACCTTGTCTTTTGTTTAAGTGTTTAACAGTTCCTGTCTTGCAAGAGCAATGACTTCACTGTGTAATCTAGTTATTGTAGATAAGTGTAAAACCTCAGTAAATTAACATTAAGTTTCTTGATTTGAATTTAAACTTGAAATTGTATTGAAATGATTTCACATTGAAGTAGTATCTTTGTAAGTATGTCTCTCTCCAGATAGTGGGGTGGGAGACGTACTGCTTTTCTACTTTCCTTATGTCTGTATGTCACAAAGTGTTTCTGTGTTTCTCCATAATCTCTGGTTAAATTTCAATGGAATTTGCTGTGATTTACTGGTGCCAAGCCTAGATGAGCATATTCTTGGCATTTGCTGTGATTTACTGGTGCCAAGCCTAGATGAGCATATTCTTGGCATTTGCTGTGATTTACTGGTGCCAAGCCTAGATGAGCATATTCTTGGCATTTTCTGGTGCCAAGCCTAGATGAGCATGTTCTTGGCATTTACTGGTGCCAAGCCTAGATGAGCATATTCTTGGCATTTACTGGTGCCAAGCGTAGATGAGCATATTCTTGGCATTTACTGGTGCCAAGCCAAGATGAGCATATTCTTGGCATTTACTGGTGCCAAGCCTAGATGAGCATATTCTTGGCATTTACTGGTGCCAAGCCTAGATGAGCATATTCTTGGCATTTTCTGGTTCAGCAATTTTCAGTAATCATGGGCCTTGATTTGTCCTAATTTGAACACATATGGGCATATCTGCATAACTGCTTGCATGAATTTTTTCCAAAAAAAAAAAAATCACAGGAATGGTTGTTAGCAAGTGTAGTTACAAGTATTGTGAATTTGTTCCGGTCAGCTGATTTTTAGTAGAGTTATGGTCCTTGGGTTGTCCAAATTTGAACACATATGGGCATATCTCCATAACTACTTGTCTGATTTTGACAAAACTTCAAAGAAATGATTGTTATTAAGTGAAGTTTTATTGATGACTACCAGTCGGCTGTTGTTTTTTTTTATTTGTTTTTTTTAGTTATGGCCCTTGATTTATCAAAATTTGAATACAGTTGGGCATATCTCCTTAACTGATGGTTAGATTTTGATGAAACTTCACAGAAGTGATCATTTGCAAGTGAAGTTACCCATATTATTAGCTGATACTTGTTGGATGATTTTTAGCAGTCGGGCCCTTCATTTGTCCAAGTTTGAATACAGTTATAACTAGTGTCCATCATGGTCAATTACATGTGGGGGGTAGAAATATGATTTTCTCAAAAGCAGTCTCTTGTTTAGATGTTAAATTAAATCTTGATGGAAAGAACAAATCTTGGTGATTTTATGTTAGAATGAATCACAGTGATTTGATGTGAGAATGAATCTCAGTGATTTGATGGTAAGAACAAATCTCAGTGATTTTATGATAGAATGAATCTCAGTGATTTTATGTTAGAATGAATCTCAGTGATTTGATGGTAAGAACAAATCTCAGGGATTTGATGGTAAGAACAAATCTTAGTGATTTTATGTTAGAATGAATCACAGTGATTTGATGTGAGAATGAATCTCAGTGATTTGATGGTAAGAACAAATCTCAGTAATTTGATGGTAAGAACAAATCTCAGTGATTTGATGGTAAGAATAAATCTCAGTGATTTTATGATAGAATGAATCTCAGTGATTTGATGTTAGAATGAATCTCAGTGATTTGATGTGAGAATGACTCTTAGTGATTTTATGGTAAGAACAAATCTTAGTGATTTTATGTTAGAATGAATCACAGTGATTTGATGTGAGAATGAATCACAATGATTTGATGATAAGAACAAATCTCACTGATTTGATGGTAAGAATGAATCTTACTGTTTAGATGTTAGAATGAATCCCAAGGGTTTTAAAGATAATAATGGTAAGGACAAATTTTAAGTTATTTAACTTTAAGTTGATGTAAGATCAGATCTCAATGATTTGAAAGTAAGAATGAATCTCAGTGATTTGATTGTAAGATCAAATCTGGTGGTACTTGCTGGTACTTTAGGATCTCAGTGATTTGATGGTATGAATGAACCTCAGTTTATTTAATGTTAAGAGCTAATCTCAGTGATTTGATCTTAAGAAAGAGTCTCAGTGATTTGATCACAAAGTAGAATAGTTGATTTGATTGTAAGGTAAAATCTTAGTGATTCAATGACAAAATATCCAAATATAAGGTCAGTGATTGATGGTAAAAAGAATCTTAGTACTTTGACATAATGTAATGATTTTTACTCCCACCCAGTGCGATAGAGGTAGCATAAACAAATACTAACATGTGATTGTAAAACACATTCAGAAAGTGACAAAGGCGACAAACCAGTTGAATCTCTATTTTACATTTTTGTGAAACCTGATAAATACATTTTACTTGAAACACAACTGAGTATGTTTATCATGTCATAAAAAAGGGTTAGTGTTAAATATTGTATATGGAAAATTTCACATCTTGTTTCCAGACAGGCTTAATTAGATTACCTTTAGCTTTACATTTATCTTTTAAGTGCTTGAGCAGCGAAGTGCTAGGTTCAATTTATATTTTCTGTAACTAATATTTGGGACCAAGGATACAAACTGAAATAAAAACATTTAGAGTAAATCTGTTTTGTTATCTTTTGAACAGCCCTCAGTTCACTTTCACTGGGTGTAAGTAAATAGAAAAGTTTTGAGTCTTTCAGACAGTATTGCCTCAGCTTTATTGACGTAAGTTTGAATTTGTTCCGTTTGGATTAAACTGAATGGTATGTTAATCAAATGGGTAAAAGAATGCCCAGCCAAACTAATTAGTACAGTATTTTGTCATAACACCTGTTCAGGTGCTATGGTTGGCTTAGAAATTAATATACATCTGAATGACCGAGATTTATTGCTTTGAGAACTCTTGGCTATAAAAAATAAAAATCAAGCATCTAGTACCAGTATTGCTTCTTTCCTTGAACGGTTAAGTACACTAACCAACAGACCAGAAATTTGTTGAAAAGGCATTAAATGTCACAGGTCAACTCACACATGTATTCCACTTGGCACTGTAGTATTTTCAAAACATAAGGGAAGCAGTCTCACCGTCTGCAAAATTATTTTTGGGGTTTATGGCTGGCAGAAATCAAATTCCATAAACCAAAACGATAGATGAGAATCTTGATGGCCCTATATCACTCACCTGAGTATAATTTTTCTTGTGAAGGACATTCAACATAATTATATAGACGTCCAAAATTATGTTCACTTAATGGCAATTTCTTTACCTGGACTCTGACCTATATCACCTGACCAAATTTTATACTTAGTATTATACAGAGTAGTAACTAGTGACCTCTGGGACAGAGCTAATTTTAAATTTCTTTTTATGTAAAAAGCAAGAAATTAAATCAGCTCAACCAGACAGTTGAAATTTATGTGCAAAGTTCAATTTTCACAGATGTAGTGCCAAAATCAGAAAGTAGGACAAGATCATTGTCACAAAAAGTAAAAGTTGAAAAGTTCAACCAAATTTATGCATATGTTTACATGTGATGAGACAAGGATACACTTTCTCAAATCGGAAGCATCCTCCGCCTACCCAAACAAAAGCATTTATTTCCAAGTCTGCCAGTAAAGTAATAGCCATATTTTGCATTTACAAGGTAAAATTTTAGATTACTCTGTTCCTCTGAAAACTACAGTTTGTGGAAACTATTATGGAACAGTAATAGAATATGCTGTTGCCAGCTATTAAAAGAAAGTGACCACAGCTGGAAAGGTCTTGGAATCTGCTGCACCGTGATAACGCACCAAGCCATTGCAGCCATACTGTATCGGACACAAAGAACTGAATATAGAACTCCTACCACATCTATCATATAGACCAGATTTGGCAATTTGTTACTTCTCAGAAACAGCTAGCTGTGTGGTAAGAAACACAAGTCCGGAGAGGAGCTGAGCTGCGCTGTAAACAGAAATTTGCAAGTGATGTCACATGATGGCTGCAGCACGTTTTCCGGTCAAGAATCAAGAGGTGGAATAAATGCATACTATGCAAGGGATGTTACTTTGAAAAGAAGTTGTGGTCAAAAGTATGTTAAATTACTTTAACTCGTAAAATAGAATTAATTCAAGAAATTATTGTATAGTTCAAATTTCAATTAAAAACAAGTAAGATCAAGGTTATGGTCACAATGATAAAGAACAAAGTTAAATATGTTAACATCGAGGTTTCTCCCCAAATCATTTAGTGAATTTTTAGTTTTTTCTTATGTCTATATAAGATGATTTAACCTTTTGGCAGGGTCACATCTGACCCTTGGGCCATGCTTTCAACAACTTTGAACCACTGGACAATGCTAGACACCAAATATCTAAGCTCTTGGCCTTATGCTTAAAAAAACAACATGTATAAGCTAAATTAGTGAACCCAGGGTGGAGTAACTTTTTCCATTATGACCATGATTTAAGCAACTTAAGTTGACAACAATACAAAGTTACACAATAATGACTTTATGTATCTAAAATCTAGGCGTTGTGGTTTCTGACTAGATAAATCTAAAACCAAAATGACTAGTAATTAGAATTCACTTGACACATGGAACCCAAGACCTTTGCCCAATTTTGGTACCTATTCATGTGTTCGAGTAAATAAGATTTGATATAAAAATATTTTTTACATAACTCAAATATCTAGATGCCGTGAGATTATAACAACATGATATTTTACTTCAAAACTGATTATAAAAGTCAAAACAGAACAAAAAAAATAAATTCGCTTCAGCCGGATTTGAACTCTGGACCCTTGTGTTAACAAAATTTTACCAACGCTTTTACTGTCACCACTATCGCTGCATGTGTAATTAAAGTTATTTACTTTAAATCTTATACAAAATAGTTATACCATAGCATTACGGTATAGCACTATGATAGGAAAAAAATCCATTTATAATGTGATTATCTCACTTATTTTTTGTCAGTTAGTTTTTAAGCATTAGTCATGAATATTACAAGAAATTTATAATACAAGAAAACTTTCTTTTTTTTTGTCATCTGGAGGGTAGCCCCATTAAATTTCAGTAATGTTTCAAGTTTTATAATACTAAACGTTCATTGCTTTATACTACAACTCAAAGAAATCTTTGGTAATAAAGTATTTATTCTGTCATAACAGATCTCTAAATGAAATACTAAATAAGAAAGTTAACATTGCTTAATCAAATATTTGTGAAAACATCAATTTAGAAGAAAACTGAATGTACATGTAACAGTCATTTACCTGCCTATTTGTTGTTTTTATGTTTATTTATAAAGTCAATTTCAACAATACATTTCTTAAAACTGTAACGGTGAATAATTTGTCAAACAATCTGTTTTTCCTGTACAAACATTTCTTCAAGTAAATAAAAAGAACTATAAAATGCTTTTAACATTTTTATAAAACATGTTAGAAATCAACTAACAATAAAATTATCAAAGTTACACAAGCTTTTGAATCATTCAAAATTTATTCAGAACTTATATAAATGATACACACTGTGTGCACTACTGCTACTTCAGTACAAATTTATTCAGAACTTATATAAATGATGCACACTGTGTGCACTACTGCTACTTCAGTACAAATTTATTAAATGTACCAAGCCTCAAAATGAATCAACTTTTAAACTGAAAGAAAATTATTTAATTTCAAATTTAAAAAGAACTTTTCAAAGAAAAATAATAAAGTAACTGAGTTTAAGCCCTAAAATAAATCAAATCAAACCATCATAATTAAAGCACAAATTTTAACACAATTTAGAATTATTGTCAGAAATTAACAGTTTAAAATATATTCACTCAAGCTGTAACCCAAGGAAGGGGAAAACAGTCTTTAGTCGGTTGATATTCACATTTTCAAGAAAACACTTTTTCAGATCTTGTTCTGCTGATTTCACACCAAGAAACACTTCTGTTGCCATGGAGACAAGCCACCAATTGACCTCTGACTTTGTCAAATCTTTTCCCTGTGATAGCCAATCAGATGGAGCCCACAGGAACACTTGCATGACATCTGCTGCTAATCTTGCTGTTGGGCGCTGTAAAACAAGTGAGAAAACAATTGACTGATAGACTTTTCATGATTAATTACTTTGATTTACTGACTGACCCACACTTTGATACCAACACGGATTCATTACAAACTTGTTACATTTATACTATGTTATAACACTGCCAAATTTTTCATATATAATATTGCTGTTTGACCAACGCCTGGACATGATCAGAAATTATTTTTTTAAAATTGCCTTAGCAGTAATATGGGATCATGCCTAAACTATTTTTAGTCTTTAATACTTCACAGCACAGCCAAATCAAGTGTATGGATTTTTAGTGTACCCTTGGGGCTAATAACATCTGATGTTACCCTCAACGAAAATTTTGGAGATGGCCAAGTTGGCAACTGACCATAATACCGGTAATTTCATAGAATTTCAAAATGAAGATTATTTCCTTAAATATGGCTTGTTCTTTAAATGGGTGTACATTATATATAAATCTTCATAATAATAAAATTCTGATAAATTAATAACCCTATATATACAACAGCCAGTAAAACACAGAAAATCAATTTAACCACACCTCCCTTAAAGTGACTCTTGTTATCCCTGACTTTGATTATAAAAAGCAGCCTTGAGCTAATGCCAAAAAAGGCTGGTATTTCTGACAATTTCAGGGTTTAATATCATCAACATTCAAGTTTATCCCTTGGGTGGTGCCAGTAAAAACTACAGGAATATGACTTGAACAACTGTCAATCTTCTAAGAAGATTTTGGAAAAGTTTATCTTAATTAGTCTAAGAAAAACAAGCAGGGCCAACATTGACCCCAGGATCATAATTTGAACATTTAAGAAGATGTTGTTTAAAGCAAAAAGTTTATGCCAGATGACTTTTGGTGGACACAGGGTGATCACAAAAGCTGACCTTGAGCCTTTTATGCTCCAGTGAGCTAAAAATCTTTGCCAATTTTCAGAAGTTAACTGAATGAGGAGAACAATGTTTTGACAGGGTATTTTGTTTACCATCTACATACTTTCCTATCAGTATTTCATTACAGTGTTTTCTTTCACCATTTTAGGCAAGAGACCTGTCTGATTCAGGAATAACTTCTGTTTTGACTAAAACTGGGATATGACACTTTGCTTTGAAATTAAGGTGACTTCTGTAAGAAATATAAATATCATTGATTTAAATTCACAATTAACTAACAGCAAAGAATTTCAAATCCAGCAGACCAGAAGCAAAATGTGAAACACCAAAGCATGAAAAATAAATATTTTATTTTATAAAAGCTATTGCAAATAAGTACAGACCTTGTTTGGTTGCCTATTAAGAACTGAGAGCACCAAATTTTTCACTATGTCTGGTACTTTATCTGGCAAGGGGGGTAATGTGTCCTCTGTATATGTCCTACTGTCTAACCTCCCTTGGTTTGGATGTGAATAGAATGGGTTATCTGCCCCAAGTATTTCATATGCTAGTGCTCCTGTTGCCCAGAGGTCAGACTTATCGTAATCAAGGTAGGAAAACATACCAGGTTCTGCTGTCGAAATCTGTAATGGAGTGCAAATTGTTTAAAGCTCAATAATTACTAATCAAGTAGGCCTATTTATGCAGTAACAAAAAATTAACGTACCCTTTTTATTTGGAACATGCACAATGTAAAATAAAAAGGAAGTCTGTGATAAAGGTAAGTATCCTATAGAAATTAATAATCCTGTATATTGTTCTTCTGATACCATGATCACTTGGTACATTCAGATTCAAATATTGCTCTTACTCTAACATTTAAATCATTTCAATTCATTTAAAATCATATAAATATGAATGATAATGTACAAATCCTTACCCTATGTCAAGGTATCAGTCAAAAAATCTAAGCACGACAAGGAAACTGAATGCATAAATATTTGCCTTTATACAGAGAGCTGTTGTACAGTTCATAGGTGAAAAGCGATTTTTTTTGATGAATGAACAATTGATTAAAGTCTCTAAGCCTTAAAGGGGCTGTGCTCCAGATGACAAAAAAAAAAAAGTTTTCTTGTATTATAAATTTCTTGTAATATTTATGTCTAATGCTTAAAAAATAACTTACTGACAAAAAATAAGTCAAATAAGTACATTATAAATTGATTTTTTCCCCTTTCAAAGTGCTATACCGTAACGCGACGGTATAATTATATCGTATAAGATTTAAAGTAAATATCTGTAATATCACATGCGGCAATGGTGGTGACAGTAAAAGCGTTGGAAATATTTTGTTAACATGAGGGTCCAGAATTCAAATCAGGTTGGAGCGAAAATATTTTTTTTATTCTATTTGACTTTTATAATCAGTTTTGAAGTAAAATATTATGTTGTTATAATCTTACGGCATCTAAATATATAATTTATGAAAAAAAAAAATTTATGTCAAATCTGGAGTACAGCCTCTTTAAGGAAAGTTTCTGAACACATGTTCTTTTTCACATTCTGTGTTATTTGTCATCTTATAGACAATGAACCAGTAAAATACCCAGACAGTATATCATCAGTTAATTTTAGGGAATGTTCCTTTAAGTACTGCAAATGGTCTGCTTTTGTCAAATCTTAAACATAAAACACAGTTGTAGCTTGTCTAACAATTCTGATACACTTACAATTATTTTGAGAGGAAATATAGATAACTAGAATACATATAACCCTTCAACAGGCAGCAATATATGGATTATTCAAGTTTTTCTTAAAACAAATAGAGGAAACTTGACTTTCTTTTTTTCCATATGGTGGATCAAAAAAATCTTTTACATTTGTAGCTATTGTTTGAAACCATCCTCATGTCAACTTAGTATCTCCTCTGTTACATAAATTTGTAATCTATGTCACAGTTCTTACCTCTGGAGCCATGAGAGCTGTGTTACCTCCCCTGTCTGTGTGTTCTGTACGGTATGGGATCTGCAAGCCATGGTGATCATCCGCCAAGCAACAACCAAAATCTCCAACTACCAACTGAGGGACACCTTCTGAAAATGGACAACACCAGTAAGTTTGCAGCTACATAATATCAAATGGCTGAACTTCAAAAAAAAGGTGCGTGTTAAATAGCATCAGTAAAGTGACCTTTATTATTACAAAATATTTGTACCTAAACCTTCCCTTTGTATCATGACACTATATTTCACCTTAATCAGCAACAGCTCCTCTCATTTCATATTATTTTCAATAGGCATATTCTACAATTTAAACCATTCCATTTCCTTTTAAGACATAAATATAGCTCCTATAATTTTACTATGAATTATCAGTTGAGTTTCAGCATTAAGTATACCAGTACTTTCCACTTAGTTGAATTAAAACTCACCCCTATATGTGTTCAGGAAGATGTTATCCAGTTTCAGGTCCCTGTGAGCTATACCATGCCTTCTCATATGTGCTACAGCTTCCAACAGCTGTGTAAACAAAATCAACCTCTCACGAAAACCAGGGTTAAAGGCTGTAAGGTACTCTCCCAGTGTGTTCTGGTACCTAAGAATATTGTTTTAATATTGATATATAATCCAGACCCGTAAGAATCATTAATATCACCACATACAAAAATATAATGTACATCTGTGATGCCCTTACGGTTACATTTCTCCAACAATAGCTGTAAGACAGCCAATGCTAGACTTCTTTAAGCTAGATTATAGCATTGTTATAAACAGTGTAGTGTATTTGATAGTGAACCTCAGCAAGGGAAGTCATTAGATGTGTTGTAAATGGACAAATTACAGAATTTTAATTCATAAACTAACAACCTGAAAGAAGTATTATAATCTTTAAAGATCTTATTTGTTGTTGAAATGGATACTTTTTCTTAAGATGTTGCATAGTGAAACAGGTAACAGTTATCTGACTTTGCACAGTGACCTTAACCAATGACTCAAACCCACATGTGAAGTTTCCAAACAGGTATCTTCATTGACTGGGGAGATATGCAATACAGGCAAAAACTTTAACGATCTGAAATGGGCATAACTTTGAAATCACTGTTGACAGAGTTATGTAACTTGTCAGAGTCAAGCACCTTGTTACAGAAAGTAAGCAGGTGAAGTTTGAAACAAATATTTTTGACAGTATACAAGATATTAGCCTTTCATAAAAACTTAATCAATGCCAATGCCAATATGGGCAGTATAACTCTAACTTCTCTTCAAACAGTTGAGCTACAAACTAGATATGTATCCTTAGAACATGGTTATCCCCACTTGGGTATGTTATCTAAAGTGTGTGACATAAGAAACTAAATGCTATAACTGAAGTAAAAATAGACCTGTCCTGATATAAGCTATCATCTGACCAAGTTTAGTCAAGAAGAACTAAAGATATTGTGCGGAAACCAGAAAACTATTTTTAACAGTATGTGGCAACGCTTCAACCCAGTCTAGTAGTCATCTGCTAAACATACCCAATAAACTAATGATATTTCATGAACCTAGGCCCAAGCATTCTCCTGTTACTGATCTGACAAAATGCAACCCATTTCATGACCCTAGGCCCAAGCATTCTCCTGTTACTGATCTGACAAAATGCAATTCCTTTCATGAACCTAGGCCCAAGCATTCTCCTGTTACTGATCTGACAAAATGCTATTCCTTTCATGACCCTAGGCCCAAGCATTCTCCTGTTACTGATCTGACAAAACGCTATTCCTTTCATGACCGGAGGCCCAAGCATTCTCCTGTTACTGATCTGACAAAACGCTATTCCTTTCATGACTCTAGGCCCAAGCATTCTCCTGGTACTGATCTGACAAAACGCTATTCCTTTCATTAACCTAGGCCCAAGCATTCTCCTGTTACTGATCTGACAAAATGCAACCCATTTCATGACCCTAGGCCCAAGCATTCTCCTGTTACTGATCTGACATAACGCTATTCCTTTCATGACCCTAGGCCCAAGCATTCTCCTGTTACTGATCTGACAAAACGCTACCACTTTCATGACCCTAGACCCAAGCATTCTCCTTTTACTGGTCTGAGAAAACACTACCCCTTTCATGACCCTAGGCCAAAGCATTCTCCTGTTACTGATCTGACAAAACGCTACCCCTTTTATGACCGGAGGCCCAGGCATTCTCCTGTTACTGATCTGACAAAAAGCTATTCCTTTCATTAACCTAGGCCCAAGCAGTCTCCTGGTACTGATCTGACAAAACGCTATTCCTTTCATTAACCTAGGCCCAAGCATTCTCCTGTTACTGACCTGACAAAATGCAACCCATTTCATGACCCTAGGCCCAAGCATTCTCCTGTTACTGATCTGACATAACGCTATTCCTTTCATGACCCTAGGCCCAAGCATTCTCCTGTTACTGATCTGACAAAACGCTACTACTTTCATGACCCTAGACCCAAGCATTCTCCTTTTACTGGTCTGAGAAAACACTACCCCTTTCATGACTCTAGGCCAAAGCATTCTCCTGTTACTGATCTGACAAAACGCTACCCCTTTTATGACCGGAGGCCCAGGCATTCTCCTGTTACTGATTTGACAAAACGCTTCCCCTTTCATGACCCTAGGCCAAAGCATTCTCCTGTTACTGATCTGACAAAACACTACCCCTTTTATGACCCTAGGCCCAAGCATTCTCCTGTTACTGATCTGACAAAATGTCTGTGATTTACAGACAGCAGTAGTGCTATATGCTTCCCTTGTCTTACGATAGGACATATAATACTTACATGAAATATCTGGATACAGAGAAATAGCAACAAAAAAATCTAAATAATACAACATAAAGAAATACCATCACTATGTATCTTTGTACCAGTATTTGGGAAACAATTCATTATGTTATATTAATTTTAATGGTTTAACACTAGTATATCAATTTTTGATGAATAACCTTATGGAAACAGATTCTGGTATCAATGAAAATATAAATTTAATTCAACAACCAAGACTCTACCCAAACCCAACTGTATATCCATGATGAAAATAGCAGCTCTTACTTTTTCATCACAAGAAACATGGTCATGTTGCGACCAATGCCCTGTGGGTTGATTCTTGCTGGTAAAGCAGCAGGGTAGTTGAGAAGACAGTCTGGGAGGCGTGGTACTGGGTCAACAAAAACTCCCCACATCTCAACGATGTTTGGGTGTGGTGGCAGGCATTTCTTTCGAACTTTGTGTCTAAAGAACAATCAACCATTAATCCATCAAAAACTTTTAATCATATTTATGTCTCATATTTTTTACTTACTACAAGTTTCTACTTTAGAAAAAAGGTTCAATCCAAATTAGATGAACAACTTCACATTTTAGCATTATTTCAAATACCATAAGCCTCCAATGACAATGAATGTAAATGACTTTATTAATCATGGATGATTTAAGTATAAAATTTTCTAATCATATTATGAGTACTTCCTTGTATTGGAAAAATCCCTATAATTCTGACAATCACTTCCTTCCATGGTAATCATATTTCATACAATGTTGTTGTTATGTGATAAACTTACAAATGCGCTAAGTGATCATTTTGTAAAAATCAATCATACATGATATTCTTCTGAAAATTCATTGTAAAAACATATACCCGTTTTGCCATGTTTCCATCTGTGCATGTGACTGTGCAAGTCTTGCAGGGATTGTCTCCCTTGCCATTTCTCTCATTATGGCATCAGCATTAGACTCTACACCATAGTTAAACATCATTTTCACTGCCAGGTCAAACTTTTCTGATGTACCTGTAGTTTAGAGTTAAAGATCATTTAAACTTTTGAAACAACAACTAACTTAGATAAAGTAATACTTTCAAATCTTTATAAAAACAATTTGGCTTTTTAAACATGTTTCAAAAACTGACCTCCTTTAAATGCCTTTTACATGTTTCATTGACATACATAATTTCACAAGTGTACCAACTTTATATTTCCTGTCTTTCTGATTCTTCTAAAGATCTACCTTGAAATATAAGAAATAAAAGAAGACTGGTATGTAACTGAACCTGTTAAAATAGTGCTGTCTAGAGAGAGATACTCTAAGTTTTCTGTCATTAATTCTTCTGACATCTCATCTTCTGTATCTTTAACATTCCTTCTAAGTGTTGTTAGTATTTCTGTATAAGACATGGATAAAGATAACTCTGGATCAACAAGCTGGTTCATCAGTTCAGTGCCTTGTTCAGGTAAACCTTCAAACTCTACATCAAATTCAGGACCAAGATCACTGAGTATAGAAATGTCGCTGTCAGAATCGGGAAAGTCTATGAAGTCATCATCAACATCATCTAGAAATTCCAGTGGAGCTTTTTCAGATTCCTCCATATCATCTGACATGGAAAGGACTGTTATGTCACTGTTAGTATCAGGAAAGTCGTCAGTTTCAGCTTCACTGTTCTCTTCTACAGCTACTTCTTGTTCATTTCTTGAAGACTCAGTGGTGTTAATAACTGCATTACCAACTCCTTCAGTCATGTCTTCTTCCAGAGTAGTTTCTGAAAATTATAAAGTAATAAATCTCTGATTTCCTATGTTGGGAAAAATATCATTATCCTTTAGTTATAGGGTACTGATTTTGTCACAAATGAGAAAGGACCTCTTAAATTAAATTAAAATGTGTAAGTTGATTATGTGGTTTGATATTTAGAGTGCTTACGAATTTTGACTTTTACAACTATCATAAATACTGCATTTTTGTTAGCACTGTGAAATTATCTTAACTAGACATACATGATTTTATTTATAGATTTTTCTCCTGAATTGTATATCATGTGTATTTTGTGACCTCATTAATTAAGTTCATATACATGTATCCTTACTACTTTTTGTCACTGCAATGACCATAAATGTTTATAAAGTAGAAGAATGGTGCTATTATTTCCAAACAACTGTTTTATGCATTATGCTCCACTGTTTCACCAACTCAAAAGTATGAATGTCAGGCAGAAAAATATTTACCTTACTCACTCAAGAAAAAATAGTTTATTACCCTTAACAGTTCCATGAAATTTCCAACTCCATTACTTTGAAAAACAGAATGGTTAAAATGTTCTTTTAGTCAAACAAGGGCGATCAGTGATCACATGTGTTGCCTGATGATAGCAAATTAAGCAGTTTGTTGGCCAAAATGGCTTTTTTTTATTCAATTAATCATTAACAGGCCATAACTCTGACAAAAATCATTGAACTGGAAAATGCTGACGATTTGCACAATAAGACTTGGTACTGATCATTCCTGTAAAGTTTGGATGAAATCGCACTAGTAGTTTTTGAGGAATAGTCCAGACAAGTTTTGGGACGGACAAACAGACAGATACACAGACGATGGAGAAGTAATCCCTTAATGTTGTGGCTACTTTGTAGCATGTTGCAGCTACTGTGAAGCCTGCAAGACAAAAATCATTACTGGACCAAAAAGTCTTTTTCAATCAAGGGCCATAACTCAGCCAAAAATCATTCAACCGGAAAACCCGTTAAATATGCGCAAGTACTTGAGGTACTGATCAATCATGTAACATTTCATTCAAATTGCATTAGTATTATAAGGGAAGTAGTCCGGACAAACTTTAAAAATAAAAATCATTAAAGGGCCATAACTCAGACAAAAATCATTGAACTGGAAAATGCCAAAAATATGCACATCTAGACTTGGTACTGATCATTCCTGTAAAGTTTGGATGAAATCGCACCAGTAGTTTCTGAGGAGTAGTCCAGACAAGTTTTGTGATGTAGCAGGCAACACAAAAACAGAACAGTTAATAGTTCTATGAGTAAACAGAACTGGTTCTCTTACTTTACCTGTTTTCAAACATGCTTCATAAACAGCAGCATTGCAACCTTGACCAATAAGCTGACCAAATTCAAACTGTTCAAGGGAAAGTTCTTGTATCTTCTGTAACAGTGGTGAACTTGTAGCATTGACATTCTTCACAAACTCCTAGAAAAAGTATGCAAGTAAAAATAAAAAATAAAAAATTTTGCAAACTTAGAGCAACATAGTTTGGAAAGAATCTCGGAACACTTTTTTTTATCATATATGTCTATCAATGAGAAGTGCTGGTGACATCATCTGTTAGAAACACATGTCTCTTGAATTCACCATGAGATAATAATAAAAATTATCATGCAATAACACTGCCTACCCTGGCAAATAAATCCAATGTCACTGAATAAAAAACAATGTAACAGATATTTATATACATCTCTTTAGTTCAGAATTAGATTTGTGGTAATGGTAGCAACTAATCTCTACTCTATCATAAAGGGGCTTTAATAATATTTTTGAGAAAGTCTGTGTCAGTAACTAGATGAAAAACATCTTCACTTTTTGAATATTGTCAATTAAATTTTCCATTATTAACAAGACTAAAAATGGGTTTTATTTATCCAACCAAATGCCTGCTCCTATCACTACTCGATCAAAAATGTGTTTCACCTTCGCCTTTGTTATGTCAGCGCCATGAAATACCCAAATACACCAAAATACACTTGAAATATACTTCAGTACTGATGACAGACAGGTTTTTTTGAAAATTATTATTGCGAAATATGTTTCTAAAAGGCAAGATAAACTAGAAAATGAAAATCAACAGCAAAAATTGTAGATATTCTGTTGTACATATAAGTCACAGTTTGGACATAAACGGCTATCATAAGAATTCTGCTCCCTGAAAAACACATATTTAAGCAGGTTGTTTCTGTTTATTTATGTCTAGAATCATTACGCACATTGAACTTACTTACAATACTAAATATTCCATTTAAATTTTTGGGCTTATTTTCTGAGAACTTTCTTTACATTGCATATTTTCTATATAAAAGGTATTATAATTGTATTTAGTATTACCTAATTTATTGTTACAAAAAGGTTTCATTTTCACAGCACCATGCATGAAAAGGGGTGCCGGACGTTTCGGTAAATTGGATTTATATAGTAAACCCTTAGGACGTTTCGGTAAATAGGCAATTATATAGTAATTATATGGTTAATAATGGAGAAATTTGTCACACATATGAAAAACACATAATAATAACCTAGTTTGTTTTCTTTTTGACTCCTCATCCCATTGGATAGTGTCTAAACTATTTACAGTTTTGACCCAGATTAATCAGTTATACTTTGGTTTCACGACATCACTACGATATGCAGGTAGAGATATATATTCGTGTGTTTTATTTATTTATTTATTTAACACAGTCAGTGCTCTGATATTTTTGGGCATGCGTCTATTATTACTCAATTAGCCCGTTTTAAAGACCACTAATGTGTTGAGTACAACTAAGAGATTAAAGAAAACCATTTTACCTGATAATAGCAGCAAAATGAGAGCAGAGATGAAATATGTGATATATCCCATTGTTACCATATAATTACTATATAACTGCCTTTTTATCGAAATCTCCAAAGGGTTTACTATATAAATCCAATTTACCGAACTGGTCATTTACCGAAACGTCTGTAAATCATGAAAAGAATCCTGGACAAACAAATGAGTATTAACTGTAAATTAATCATTAAAACCTTCTCATCATTTACTTGACGTTAAGCAGTTTTGCTTATTTTATGTAAAAAAAATTTTCATTAAATAATGCAATTCAAGTGTACTTGGGTATTTCTGGATATTTTGTGCTGCCCTTGTTATGTGCAAACAGTTAATTCAGTAATGGCCGGGAAGTTTGAACTGACCTAAATAGGCTAAAAGTTTAAGACAGGTTGTTAACACTGTTAATACTGAACAAAAAATACTGTTAAGTGAATACTGAATTTCAGAAACTATATACATGTATTTTCTCTGTAATTTGATCTTCTTCTTTGTCTGCATGTTGTGCTATGACCATTCCAACAAATGCAAACAAGGGCATGTTTCGCACACTTCTCCATGCTGCCTGGCGTCCAAGCTCACTTGCCAAGCTCTGGAAGTAAACCCTGGGGAAGATTTTCTGCCACACATTGTACAACTTATTTTCCGTCAGCTGTGATCTGTATGTAACCACTTGTTGGACTTTTCCGGCTTGTTTTGGTACCTGACTGACCTTGACCCCAACTTTGTGCGTTTGAGTTTTGAGAACACCTTGTACGATTTGTTTTCCCTTCCTAAAAACTGCTGACATTAACGCCTTTGAAGTCATTTCACCTTTTGGTCCTACGGCCTTAGCCCAAAAGGGCTCCTTGGCCGCAACAAATCTAAATGGCAACAATATTTCTGTTTTTCCTTTTCCGATAAATAAACGTCAGAATCTTTTCGGAATTTCCAAAACCTAATTGCAAACTTCCGGCGGAAACTGCGCGGGTGTGAAGAAGTTCTATCTACGGATAGACGACTTTTCTACGGATAGAACTGGAATAGAAAAAAAATATATTATATATTACTCGACAACTGACATGAAAACGAATGTTCCTGCGAAATATACAGTAAATATCTCATTATCTTTGAGTGATTAAGACCATCCAGCTATCTTCTATCTCCGCAACTGTACTTCAGTTCGTTGTACACATAAGCAGGGCCTTAATTTCAAGCGTTCTTAATTAAGACCCTGACTAGTCAAAATAATTCATGTGACGTCTTGAGCAAATTCTGAGATATTTTTGTTATGGGTCAGAATCTCGCTAGGTTAGATATTGACCCATACAAAAAATTACACAATATCTCGACTTGCATACAATTAGTTGGACCAGGGCCTTAATTGAGATTAAGGCCCTGGTTGGACTAAGACCCTGACATAAGGCAAAGCTCACTTGAAGTCAAGTAAGTCAAGTAAATTTTATTTAGAAAGTCGGTGGTACATAACAAAGTAACATAAGCTCTTATGAGCTTTTAAAACCAACTTAACATCAAGATACATAAAAAGTAAAAGAAAGTGTCTAGAGGTACCGACGGTCAAGGGGTACGGATCCATGCTACCCCAGCACAGTGGTCGACCCTGCAGGAACGTAGAGCGCGAGCAAAGGTTACAATGATGTACAGGATCGTCTACCAGCTGGTTGACATCCCATATACACACCTCGCACCAATAACATCAGCTAGAGGTCACACCAAGAGTTATCGTGTTCCCTTTGCACACACACTCACGTACCAGAGATCATTCTTCCCAGACACCATCAGGTTGTGGAACAATCTGCCAGACACAGCTGTAACATGCCCTACCATAGAGAGTTTCAAAGGTGTGATACAGTCAGTCACCCTGCGCTAGACCAGTACTGGATGCCGCTTTTAAAAGCATGTAAAATAGTCGATTTTTAAAACTTCACTTGTACAGACTTCTCACTCCACTCACGCGCCAGTACGAGTATTCGCCAGTAGGTGTCTGTAATTTTTTTCGGAAGAAGAAGAAGACTGATTAATAGCAAAGTCTTAATTCTAGTGTGTTTAACCTTAAAGCAATAATAATTGGCCACCGGCACCTGTCAAAATTTCCCGCCAATCACTCAGCATCAATTGACACTAAGTCACGTGATTCAATACTTTATGTACAACATGGATAAACGAATGAAAGTACGTACTGGAGCAAGTTAACGTTTTAACACTGAGATACTGGAATCAGTTTCGAAAATACTTTTGATTATTTGCAAAGGTACAGTACACTTTTGTTCAATTATTGAATATTCAGGGGAAAACGTAAACAAATGGAGGAAACAGGATAAAATGGCGAATATTTCAGTTATTGTAGTATGAATCATGCAGTGACTCATCACTGGCTTCGATTGTTGTGTAGCAAAAATTCTTAACTTATGTACTGTTAACATGTTAAATAAAAACTTAATATGATTCAGAAGCAAATGCGTTTAGAATTTCATATGAATTGATCAAAAGACAAATTTTAATAACATGTTAAAGCAGGGGCCGACTGATAATCATAGATTTTATTATTCAGGGGTGTAGATTAAGAATAAGAGGTTATGTGGAGTAAGCCTAATGCATTTTTGTATTGATATGAGTTTCTCTTATATACCAATATTGAAAAGTATTGACTGAGTTTAAAACAATTCAAGAGTTCATAATGGGTTATTTAAAAGTATAAATCAAATTATTAGAAGTAATTTGAAGGATCATGTGTCAATTATGACATTAGTTTACTTACCCATGGACTTACACTTATATGGTCCCTGACTTACCACATGAGGTGCAAATTGTAGTGATTAAGTTTTTAAGGTAACTCATGCAGAAACAATAATTTTTCATTTTCTTTGTACAAAGTTGTTGTTGTTGTTTGTAATTTTAAATTTAGTAAGTGACTTATGGAACATTAGGTCAGCTTGTACAAGGTAAAAATTTAGTTACTGGTGAAGAAGTGCTTTAACTGGTTAAATTGTAATCTTATATAAAGGAACCCATGAACCTGCTTTATAATAATATGATGTCAGAAGATTCACTGGTTTGACAGATAAATCAGAGTGACATATATTTTTTGACAAGTAGAGGCTTTATGCAGACTGGCATTAAATATTTACATTTCCCTGTCTAAAAATTTGGCATCAACCGAAGATAATTAATAACACCTTAGCAGACCATTAGCATTTCAATGGCTAAACAAATATTCAGCTTGTATAAGTTACCAGCAGTAATATATATTGAATAATCAATTTCACATTATTTAAACATTATGTGTCGAGTATTATATTTATTATTTTGCACCTAATTTGATAAAAAATCAATTTAATAGTTGTCTAGTTTCAGACTACTGGATAGAGGTGTGTGTGTGTGTGCAAGCGTGCATGTGTGTATGCATGTGTGCGTGTATGAGTCACTACACAGCCAGACTATTAACATATTCCTTAGCTCTAAAGTCTGAGAGAAACTGAACAGCTCAAAATATTTTCTCATGCATGCATATTTACCAAAGTAATGAATCAAAGTAAAGCTCTCATTGATTACTTACCAAGAAACCTGTTTATGATATATAGATTTCTAGACATTTTGAAATGAATGTACCATCTGTTAATAGGATCAATGAACAATGTTAAAATATGTACTTCCAGATGTCACCATAGCTTTTTAGTCTGTTAAACACATTTTCAGATGTTTACATAACAGTTTGAGAAGAAGGCCATGTTTGGAGAGCAGAGTCAGTCTGGGACCAGAGCAAACACAGTGCAAGAACTCCACAGTATGTTGTGATAACAGGAAAAAGGTTTGTTAAACATAATTTTGTTTTTTAAAATTTTTGTCATAACTGATATGACTGTTTGTGTGTCTACATTGGTGTGTGTGTTTGTGTATGTTTGTTTTAGCTATTTATTTTACATCTTGGAAACCAGTTCTTGCAATTTATACTAATCCCTTTCAATGACTGCTTCCTGGGTTCAAACCAGAACTCACGCCGAAAATGAGGAATGTGGAATGTTACTGGAGACTCTCATCTATGGTGGGATTCAAACCAGTAACTTCCAGATTGGGAGTCTGGTGCTTTTGCCCCTCAACCACTGCTCTTATGTGCATGTATGTCTCTGTGACAGGTAAGACTCATAGTTGAAACTTAAGTTTAAACCTATTTATTTTACATCTCTCAGCAAATGAGTTCTTGCAACCTTAATTTAATCCCACTTGACTGTTTCCTGGATTCGTATCAGTACTAGCACAGAAGATTATCACCCCTGGTGGGATCTGAAACAGCTGCCTATGGATCAGGGATCAGGGATCAGTAGCTGTAGTGCCTGGGCCACTTTTAGATTAATTCAGTCTGTTTCAGAACATTAAAAAGGTTCACCTTGTGGACTGGTCCATTTTAAAGAGGTTGGCTTGACTTGTGATTGAAACAAAAAATCTGATTAGTATATTTCTGTCAGCAAGAATCAGTTAGTCAGTTTATCAATATTGTTTATCGAGTAATGAGTTTTCAGTATGACGCTGTAGAAATTATGAATGTTTCGGTTGTCTTGCTTTGAGCAATTCTTAAATCTTGGAATGCGTTTTGACTTTTCATTTCCAGCAGTCTTCCAGTTGACATTATTTCTATATTCCTCTAGATATGAACTTTTTTAGCTCACCTGAGCACAACTTGCTCATGGTGAGCTTTTGTGATCCCCCTCTGTCTGTCATTGTGTGGTGTGCTTTGTGCGTTGTCAATAGTTTCATTAAACAACATCTCCTCTGAAGCTGATTAATAGATTTTGATCAAAATTCACAGGAATGAACCTTGGGTGGTACCCTATCAAATTTGTTCAAATGGTTCTGTTTGGTTGCATCAGTAGGTCACAGGTTCAAAAAAGGGGTTTCAAAAATGCGAATTTCAAAAATCTTCTTGTCTCACAGAAACTACAAGGCCAATCACTTTGATAAGTGGTATGTATCATCATCTAGAAGTCCTCTACCAAAGTTGTTCAGATTATGCCTCTGGGATGAAAATTGGTCCCGCCCTGGGGATTATGGGTTTTATCTTATGTATATACTAAAAACTTAAGAAATTTTCTTCTCTGAAACACAAGGGCTAGAGCCTAAATATTTGGCATGAAACATTGTTTAGTAAACCTCTACCAAGACTGTTCAAATTATGGTCCTGGGGTCAGAATTGGCCCTGCCCTGCAGGGTCATGGGTTTTCCTTATATGTATATAGTAAAACCTTCAAAATCTTCTTCTCTGTAACCCTAAGGGCTAAGTTTAAATATTTGGCATGAAACATTGTCTCGTGGACCTCTACCAAGATTGTTTAAATTATTGATCTTGGGTCAAAATTGGCCCTGCCCCAGGGGATCATGGGTTTTCCCTATATGTATAGAGTAAAAACTTAAAAGATCTTCTTCTCTGAAACCACAAGGGCTAGAGCTTAGATATTTGGTGTGAAACATTGTCGAGTGGACCTCTACCAACATTGTTCAAATTATGGTCCTGGGGTCAAAATTGACCCCGCCCCAGGGGGGTTTGTCATGGGTTTTCCGTATATGTATACAGTAAAACCGTCACTTCATCTTACCAACATTGTTAGCTAGACTTTTTTTAAAAACAACACTTATGACAAAACTGACAAATTGAATAATTCAAGTATGGACTTGACCTTACAATGATATTGACTGTGAAAGTTTGCTTGAATTTTCATATCTTTGTCATTTATTCATGTATTTGATTCATACTTAGATAATACAACACTTATGATGAAACCGACATGTTGAATTATTCAAGAATGACTTTGACCTTTTTATGAACTTGACCTTCAAGGTATATTATTGAGTATTGCTAAAATTTGCCACAACACTTTGATAAAACTGACATGTGGAATTATTCAAGTATGACCTTGACCTTAAAATGACTGACTTTTAAGGATAAATTATTGAATTTTGCTTTCATTGCAATAACTTTGTTATTAATAGATGGATTTGATTTATACTTGGACAAAACAACACTAAGAACAAAACAGACATGTTGAATAATTCTAGTATGACCTTTACCTTTAAATGACCTTGATGTTGGTAAAATTGGCTATATCTTTGTTATTAATGGATGTATTGTCTTCATACTTGGACATAACTACCCTTTGGACAATACCTTAAACAAAGTTGAACTGAACTTGACCTTGACCTGTATTTTACTAAGACCTTCAAGGTCAAATTATTGAATATTGCTAAAATTGGTCACAAAATTTATGACAAAACTGACCTGTAAAATTATTCTAGGATGATCTTGACCTTTATTTTACCTTGACCTTCAAGGTTAAATTATTGAATATTGCTAAAATTGGCCACAGCACTTATGACAAAATTGACATGTTGAATTATTCAAGTATGACCTTGACCTTAAAAAGTTATTGAGTTTTTGCTTAAATTGCCATAACTTTGTTATTAATGAACAGATTTTATTCATACTGGGACAAAATAACACTGAGAACAAAACCAACATGTTGAATAATTCAAGTGTGACATTGACCTTTAAATGACCTGGATAGTGCTCAAATTGGCTTTATCTTTGTTATTAATAGATTTCTTCATAGTTGGACATAAATACCCTTTGGACAATAAATTGAAGAAGGTTAAACTGATTTTTAGGACTAAAGTTAAAAATAACTTATGAGCATAAAAGCCATAAAGTAATTATATGTTCTGAAGTTGAAAAAATATAAACAGTCAAAATGCAATTGAATGATTCCCAAAAGATTGGAATTATGGTGTACAGCAAAACTTTGTTTTTATTGTAGTAGTTTTTTCGAAAAACAAAAGGTGCATTCATATATAACAACAAAAGCTGAGATTTTTGAAATAGTATTAGGTCTATCATTGATTTTGAAGAATCATGTTTAGACAGTATATATAACAGATTTAATCCCAGCAGAAGCAAGGCTATACCCTGCCTGTAACTGTGGTGCAGGTGTTACAGTATAAGTCTATGAATATGACTATAAATAAATATTTGTTGAATCATAAGTATATTAATATAACTAGAGAGTCTTCATGTCTAGTGTTAGTGTTTTTACTTAGACAGCAAATAGTTTTTACACTGAATGCAAAACAAACAGGTGCTAATTTTATACTTTTGTATACATTCATTGAAAACATTACCACAGATTTAATTAAATACAAATGTCAGAAGTCAAAGTTTGCATAAGTATTGTTTGAAGCAAAAACTCCATGGAATACTGTATTTGGGTGTTAATTTCCATTTAGAACTAATTTATACAAATATATAAAAGATACTGGTTCATTTTAGCAAGAAGTGTGGTATTGTCAGAAGTGACAATTTCTGCAGTTGATGCTGGAGATACTTACTGCTTTTCTGGTGTTCAGTAATATATGACACATGGTATGGTGGGGGGGGATGTGAGTAGTGTTTGTTTATTGTTGTTTTAGAGTAACAGCAGAACTGGCTAGATTGAGGTAGAGCTATAAACAGTGGACAAGTACAAACGTCTGGTTTGAATAAATATGGATTCTCACACATTAAATTTTGCTGTGTTGTCATGCAATACCATTTTTAACTGATTTTTTAAACAAAATATTAAAAGGTATGTCATTATGTATAATGCCACTGGCAGGCATTTATTTAGTATTTTTTTATGAAAAGCCCTTACCAGGAAGTATCTCAGGAATTCTTGGATAAAAAAAGTATGGTTCTGAAAAACAATAATTTTTTAGAAAAATGTTTTGTGTACGCATATTCTGACATTAAAATGGCACGTTTTACTTGAATGATGGTGGCTTATGACGTAAATGCACAGTTATAATGTGAAGATGATTCCTCTACCAGCTGTTGTGTACTGTGTAAATAATCAACTATACAGGTAAAACTTCACTGGTAACTCCCACACTAAGAATGTGTGGCAACACATGGCTTATAAAACTATTTTTAACCATTTCTTAGGTAAACTCATTTGATTTTTTTCCTTTTTATTCATATCTGTATAATTAATCGAAAGAAGACAGAATTTAAATGAAGAGGCTCCAGTGATGTATGATAAGAGGTAACTCTTTAAAAATTACAGTCTGTGCTTATCTCCCTTTATTAAAATTGGGTTTCATAAGAAAACATAAGATTTAGCTATTCTAGAATGATACAGCCTTAATGATTAGTCAGTTTATCTTTAATGTCCTGTATCACAATTTCAGAGCTGGATAAAACATGTTTCATAACTCTGCTGGGAAATGCCTTCTTGGTTCACTGGTAAATGTCATTGACAAGTATTTAATCACTTAATTTCTCCCTGGATTTGAGCCTTACTACCAGCCTAGACCACTTACATAAGGAATCAGTTTCTTACAGAGGTTGAAGTCAAGTATTGTCCTTCTTTATGATGGTTAGGTGAACTGTTTGTCTGATACAACTCTGTCAGAGAGTATAGAACTCTAACAAACCAAGTAAACCAGTGACTTTACTGGCTAGCAATCTGTCTGCACTGGCTCTCTTCCCACCCCCAACTGAGCACAACCCCAACAAATAATTAGAAATGAAAAAAAGGAAAATTAGGAAAGTAGAATATCATAGTTTTTAAGGTAAATAAGTTAATCCATATATCACCTTTATCTGAAACAGCTTTTACATGAAATTTTCTGATCACTGCATTTTATCATTAGCTTTCTAAATTTTTGTAAGGGGCTAAAATGTGCATAGAGATGTTTCTAAAACACCTGTCAGAAAGTATTCTTTTGGGACCTACTTCTTTATGTTTCTGTGACTGATCTATCTATACTGTCACAAGATACAATTCACAAAACACAAATTAAGAATAATTGTATGCTACTCAGTAGAAAAGTTGACTGCTGAAGATTACATTTCATTATTGTTGATGAAACATTCAGACCGAGGTATTAATTGGCATGTGCAACAAAATTCATAAATTCCATTTGTACAGTCATAAATAACATGTTCGTGTTTCAGTAATAGATTTTTTCTTGTGCATTAAATTCTTTATGCATTGGTATTTTCTTGTTTACTTTGAGTTTTACAGTTAACTGTTGTGAATTCCATTATGTGTGAGTGTCAGTTCCTGAAAATTTCAGAGCTATTTATCCAAGAAAGCAGAAGCAAGTAAATAAACGATGAAAATATTTCTGGAAGTGATTGTTGCTCTAAATTTGTAAACAGTCAATCAGACAAGGATATTTCACAAGATGAATGATCTATGTATAACAGCAGTGGTAGAAAGGTGTTCTCAGGAAATACCTGGAAACTAACTGACTGCAGTCTGCCGTGAAAACCATTTTAGTAGTGGGTGTGTTCACAGAAAAAAGTTAATCTTAGTCTGTTGGATAATTGGTTATCTGTTATTTTCAATGGCTTTGATTATTTGCTGGAATGTTTGCTTCGTAGGTCTGTTTTGAAGGAAGAATTAAACATGAAAATATGGAATTCTATTGGTATGTAGAACTTACTTTTTGTACAACTGAATGAATATACTTTTATTCTGAAAAACATATTGCTGTTTTTTAATCAGAAGTCATGGACAATGTTACTTAAGTTTTAATAAGCCCAGATTGCCTGTATTGTTGACTGGTTAAATGGACCCTGACTTACATGTAAGCAGCCTGTCACAGTTCGAGTCCTGCTATATCTCTCAGCAAGGACAGACCAATGCATCATTTATAGAGAAATGAAGTTAAAACTTACTAAATGTGAACTGTACATAGCAGACCATGATCAAATTGTGATGTGGTCTAGACAGATGGTTTTGCAAAAAACAGTAGCCACCCAAGCAGGGTTAAGGTTAATGCACTGTTAATGTCTGTCCTAAAGTAAAGAGTCCTCAGAGTAAGCAACATACACAAGAGTTTAAATACACATTCAAGTTCTTCTTGAAAATCAGTTATTTTAAATTACACATATTTTTGATTTTATAAAGATTGATTTGTAGGCTGTGTTGGAAAGGGTGCCCATTAAAAACTAAAAATGATCTGATGTTAAATTGTTTAACTTGTAAATTACATAACTCAACTTTGCACAATTCGTATTGTAGAGTATTGTAATGGAACCAGCAGAATGAGATTCACTTGATCTCTGAGATCATTATACACTCTTGTATGTAGAGTATTGTAATGGAACCAGCAGAATGAGATTCACTTGATCTCTGAGATCATTATACACTCTTGTATGTAGAGTATTGTAATGGAACCAGCAGAATGAGATTCACTTGATCTCTGAGATCATTATACACTCTTTTTCTGTTTTTAAACATTTTCCAAAATTTTCAGGAAATTTACAAGGGGAAATACATGTATCATACCTTGACTCATGTGGTAAATTGTTTACAATATTTATCTATGTCCTGGTTCACCAAAGGATTTTGTCATATTATGTTTCAGTTAACAATTTCCTATGTAAAAAGAATTTTGAAATTGCTGTCATACCAGTATTAAATTTATGATTCATTAGGTATTGTAAGTTCAGATATTGTATGATTAGTGGTAACCAGGGTACATTTTAGGAAGACAAAAATTTATTCATGGATGCTGTTTTAGTTAGAAATATTTACAATTGTTTTGATCATCTAAAAGGGAAGAGGTAAAAAAGTTGCTGTTTGTGAGATATGCATCATTTCTTTAATTTATTTCTTTCACCTCAAAACTTCGCTTATTTATTTATTTATTACTTAAAGTCTGACTACCAACAAGATAAGTAAAGATAAAGTATTTCAGTAATAAAATTATTGGTATAGAAGTAAATATCTTGCTTCTCTTTGCTTTGAATGCTGGAAAGAACAGATAACTCTTAGTCTCTTGATGTGCCTGTAAGAGTTATATTTTAACTATTGATAACTATTAATAAAAAAAAAAAAAAGATAAATAGTTCAGTACATAGAAAATAATTGTGAAACTATTTATTCAGAATGCATACTCTTCATATTTCTCAAGTTCAACTATGAAAAGAGATGACTTGAAATAAAACCAGCAAACTGATGCAGATTATACAGATATTAATAGCTTATGTAACATATTTTATGGTACTTTACTTACATATATTATGAATAGCTTACATCATATTATTGGTTTATGGTACATGGCTTATACAGTTCGGGTAATAAGAGCTTGCTGTATGTTGTTTGTGGCTTGGCAATCCCAGTTTATTCTGTGACTGTTAAACCTTTGTACTTAATGATTCATCATCATAACATTATTTATAAAATGTTGATGTTTTAGATGTCTTGTATTTTATATGATAATGAAGTCAATGAGAAGTTGTTTAGTCATATTAGTTGATAGCATTTACTCCAGATTGTGTGATAATCTTGTGTACATACTGTTGTTTGGAGTACAGAGTAATTCATAAATTCACTAGTTTTGGAATTTGAAGGTAGATGGTGTAATTATCTTTTTTGTTTTTTGTACAAAGTTCATTACAATGTATTCTGTGAATTGAATTCTTTTGAAAATAAATAAAAGGTATTCAGATAATCAAACAAAATGGTATCACTGCAATGTAGGATTAATTGTGAGATAAAGTTGATTTGGCAATAGTTAACAATGGTATCATTATGTTATACTGGCAAGATGAGTTTAATTTTGCTCATTGTCCAGGACATTGTGATACTGGTGAGATGAGTTTAATTTTGTTATTGTCCAGAACATTGTGATACTGGTGAGATGAGTTTAAGTTTGGTATTGTCTAGGACATAGTAATACTGGTGAGATGAGTTTAATTTTGGTATTGTCTAGGACATTGCAATACTGGTGAGATGAGTTTAATTTTGGTATTGTCTAGGACATTGTAATACTGGTGAGATGAGTTTAATTTTGCTATTGTCTAGGACATAGTAATACTGGTGAGATGAGTTTAATTTTGGTATTGTCTAGGACATAGTAATACTGGTGAGATGAGTTTAGTTTTGCTATTGTCTAGGACATTGTAATACTGGTGAGATGAGTTTAATTTTGGTATTGTCTAGGACATAGTAATACTGGTGAGATGAGTTTAATTTTGTTATTGTCTAGGACATTGTAATACTGGTGAGATGAGTTTAATTTTAGTATTGTCCAGGACATAGTAATACTGGTGAGATGAGTTTAATTTTGTTTTTGTCTAGGACATTGTAATACTAGTGAGATGAGTTTAATTTTGTTTTTGTCTAGGACATTGTAATACTGGTGAGATTAGTTTAATTTTGCTATGTCCAGGACATTGTAATACATGTGAGATGAGTTTAATTTTGCTATTGTCCAGGACATTGTAATACTTGTGAGATGAGTTTAATTTTGCTATTGTCCAGGACATTGTAATACTTGTGAGATGAGTTTAATTTTGCTATTGTCCAGGACATTGTAATACTTGTGAGATGAGTTTAATTTTGCTATTGTCCAGGACATTGTAATACTTGTGAGATGAGTTTAATTTTGCTATTGTCCAGGACATTGTTATACTTGTGAGATGAGTTTAATTTTGCTATTGTCCAGGACATTGTAATACTTGTGAGATGAGTTTAATTTTGCTATTGTCCAGGACATTGTAATACTTGTGAGATGAGTTTAATTTTGCTTTTGTCCAGGAAATTGTAATACTTGTGAGATCAGTTGAATTTTGCTATTGTCCAGGATATTGTAATACTTGTGAGATGAGTTTAATTTTGCTATTGTCCAGACCATTGTAATACTGGTGAGATGAGTTTAATTTTGCTATTGTCTAGGACATTGTGATACTGGTGAGATGAGTTTAATTTTGTTTTTGTCCAGGACATTGTAATACTGGTGAGATGAGTTTAATTTTGCTATTGTCCAGGCCATTGTAATACTGGTGAGATGAGTTTAATTTTGTTATTGTCTAGGACATTGTAATACTGGTGAGATGAGTTTAATTTTGTTGTTTTCTATGACATTGTAATACTGGTGAGATGAGTTTAATTTTGTTATTGTCTAGGACATTGTAATACTGGTGAGATGAGTTTAGTTTTGTTATTGTCTAGGACATTGTAATACTGGTGAGATGAGTTTAATTTTGTTATTGTCTAGGACATTGTAATACTGGTGAGATGAGTTTAATTTTGGTATTGTCTAGGACATTGTAATACTGGTGAGGTGAGTTTAATTTTGTAAATCTCCAGGACATATAAATACTGGTGAGATGAGTTTAATTTTGCTATTGTCTAGGACATTGTGATACTGGTGAGATGAGTTTGATTTTGCTATTGTCTAGGACATTGTGATACTGGTGAGATGAGTTTAATTTTGTTATTGTCCAGGATATTGTCATACTGCTGAGATGAGTTTAATTTTGTTATTGTCTAGGACATTGTAATACTGCTGAGATGAGTTTAATTTTGTTATGGTCTAGGACATTGTAATACTGGTGAGATGAGTTTAATTTTGTTGTTGTCCAGGACATTGTAATACTGGTGAAATGAGTTTAATTTTGTTATTGTCTAGGACATTGTAATACTGGTGAGATGAGTTTAATTTTGTTATTGTCTAGGACATTGTGATACTGGTAAGATGAGTTAAATTTTATTATTGTCTAGGACATTGTCATACTGGTGAGATGAGTTTAATTTTGTTATTGTCTAGGACATTGTAATACTGGTGAGATGAGTTTAATTTTGTTATTGTCTAGGACATTGTCATACTGATGAGATGAGTTTAATTTTGTTATTGTCTAGGACATTGTGATACTGGTGAGATGAGTTTAATTTTGTTATTGTCTAGGACATTGTGATACTGGTGAGATGAGTTTAATTTTGTTGTTGTCTAGGACATTGTGATACTGGTGAGATGAGTTTAATTTTGTTGTTGTCTAGGACATTGTAATACTGGTGAGATGAGTTTAATTTTGTTATTGTCTAGGACATTGTCATACTGATGAGATGAGTTTAATTTTGTTATTGTCTAGGGCATTGTGATACTGGATGAGATGAGTTTAATTTTGTTTTTGTCTAGGACATTGTGATACTGGTGAGATGAGTTTAATTTTGTTTTTGTCCAGGACATTGTAATACTGGTGAAATGAGTTTAATTTTGTTTTTGTCTAGGACATTGTGATACTGGTGAGATGAGTTTAATTTTGTTTTTGTCCAGGACATTGTGATACTGGTGAAATGAGTTTAATTTTGTTTTTGTCTAGGACATTGTGATACTGGTGAAATGAGTTTAATTTTGTTTTTGTCTAGGACATTGTGATACTGGTGAAATGAGTTTAATTTTGTTATTGTCTAGGACATTGTGATACTGGTGAGATGAGTTTAATTTTGTTTTTGTCCAGGACATTGTGATACTGGTGAGATGAGTTTAATTTTGTTTTTGTCTAGGACATTGTGATACTGGTGAGATGAGTTTAATTTTGTTTTTGTCTAGGACATTGTGATACTGGTACATGAGTTTAATTTTGTTTTTGTCTAGGACATTGTGATACTGGTGAGATGAGTTTAATTTTGTTATTGTCTAGGACATTGTGATACTGGTGAGATGAGTTTAATTTTGTTTTTGTCCAGGACATTGTGATACTGGTGAGATGAGTTTAATTTTGTTATTGTCTAGGACATTGTGATACTGGTGAGATGAGTTTAATTTTGTTATTGTCTAGGACATTGTGATACTGGTGAAATGAGTTTAATTTTGTTTTTGTCCAGGACATTGTGATTATATTATTATAGTTAATATGATTAACATTAGCGTTAATTCATGCAGTTGAACTGAAAAAAAAAACACTTAAAATTGTTGAAGAGAGGTGGTTGCTCCAGGAGGTCTTGTTGTTTTATTCACTAGAAATAAATTCTATTGAATGAAATCAGAGGGGACGTTATGTGAATGTAGATTGTATAATAGAACCATTCTGTTGTTTTGATTAGCATGTTTATACTGATGCATAATGTCTCTTTGTTCTATTTTCTGGGCTCTGCATATGCTCCCCACAGACATATTAATATTAGATGTTCTATCTCTGAACCTCATAACTTGTAATCTTTAACCTTTTCTTTGCTGGTTCAAGGACAATGTTTCAGATTTATAAGAAATTTTGTAACATTCTCCATAATTGAGTTTAGTTATTGTTGGTACCAGTTCCCCATGTGAATGATGACAGAGAGTTAAAGATTGTGGGGGATAGTGCTAAATACAAAAGATACACTTCGTTCTTTGACAGTGTCATGGTCAGTGTATAGCACTGATGCATGGGACCATGACAATTAGTATTGTTAGTGAAAAAGTAGGGGATCATACTCATGACTTCTGGATTACAAGTCCATTGCATTACCACTGGACTATTGATCTGCACCTGTGTTACATTTCAATCCTGAGGTGATTGGCTTATATTGTAAGCTTATATTGTAAGAATGTGTTACATTTCATTACTGAGGTGATTGGCTTATATCGTAAGCTTATATTGTAAGAATGTGTTACATTTCATTACTGAGGTGATTGGCTCATATCGTAAGCTTATATTGTAAGAATGTGTTACATTTCATTACTGAGGTGATTGGCTTCAATGATTTTGTATGACTCTTTGGTGTTTATTCTTCACATTAAGGCCATTCAAAGTTACTTTGTGCTATGTCTCAGCAAATATTTGTGAAATTGTGAGTTTTTCAACCAAACTATAAATGTAGAAATTTCTATGTCAAAGTTGTATGCAGGGGCATTCATCACCTTTTCTGCAGAACCTGATCCATTGTGTAGTCTGTAGAACCTGATCCATTGTGTAGTCTGTAGAACCTGATCCATTGTGTAGTCTGTAGAACCTGATCCATTGTGTAGTCTGTAGAACCTAATTCATTGTGTAGTCTGCAGAACCTGATCCATTGTGTAGTCTGGTGAACCTGATTCATTGTGTAGTCTGCAGAACCTGATCCATTGTGTAGTCTGCAGAACCTGATTCATTGTGTAGTCTGGAAAACCTGATCCATTGTGTAGTAGTCTGGAGAACCTGATCCATTGTGTAGTCTGGAGAACTTGATTCATTGTGTAGTCTGGAGAACCTGATTCATTGTATAGTCTGCAGAACCTGATCCATTGTGTAGTCTGGAGAACCTGATCCATTGTGTAGTCTGAAGAACCTGATTCATTGTGTAGTCTGGAGAACCTGATTCATTGTGTAGTCTGGAGAACCTGATTCATTGTGTAGTCTGGAGAACCTGATCCATTGTGTAGTCTGGAGAACCTGATCCATTGTGTAGTCTGGAGAACCTGATCCATTGTGTAGTCTGGAGAACCTGATTCATTGTGTAGTCTGGAGAACCTGATTCATTGTGTTGTCTGCAGAAACTGATTCATTGTGTAGTCTGCAGAACCTGAATCATTGTGTAGTCTTACTTACCTTAGTTGGCACTTGCTGGCAAAAAATTAGTTTGAAGAATATTTGAATCAGTATTGAATAAGCTTTGATAAGTAAAAAGTAAAACAGTTTTATTTTTCACTAAATGTTGGCAAAATTTAAGTTTTTTTCATTAGTCTGTGGCACTCGTAAAGAATTATCTACTCAATGAGTTTGAATGACTCACATGAAATGAGAAGAAGGTAATATGCTCAAGTGTTACTTTGGGTGTAACCTCAAAAAATTCAAATGGAATTCAAAATAAGAATCAGCACCAGTCTATTAATATTTTTAGCACCTCTTATCTCTTTAAATGATCTAAATGCATAACAATGTTAATGAGAAACAGGTTTTGTGCTAGTGCCAATAATTCTTTGATGATGCACCTTTTGAAATTGGTAAATAAGAGAATTTTTCTGGTTACAGATTAGACTAGTATGGGCCATGTGCAATCAAAGAGACGGAAGGAGAGAAAGAGAAGGAAGCTCTCCCATTTGTCAGAAATAATGAAAAGCGTGACAGCAGGGGATTCCGAAAACATCCACAAGGTGGCAGGCCACAGGATTTATCGGGATTCAGTGAATTTGGATCAGCTTTCGAATAGTAGTGGATATTTTTCCTCAAATGAACCTTCGCCTAATTCTGTAGGTGCTGACATGGATTGGGCAGTACGGAGTGATGGGAAAACAGGAAATTATGGTGGTTTCAGTGATCACAGTGGTCAGTATGAGTTTGATGAGGGAACTTGTTCAGGTATGAGTCCATGGGAAGAACTGTGTACATACAAGGGGCTTCCCCTGGATGATCATCCAGCGTTAACTAAACTTCAGAATGAGCAGAATGCTCGGTTAGAGAGTATGGAACAAAGAATGACTAGGATACGAACAAATGCTCAACAAGCGTATGATCGCAAAAAGTTTGCTCACATGTTTCGTGCTAAAAAACAGGATTCTAAGACAGATAAATTACTACAGGAAGCAAGAGATATGCTTCAACAAAATATTGAGATGAGAAATTCAGGGCAAGAAAACTTGAATGACTATACAGGGGAGATAATTCCTGTACAGATTGTGGATGAGTCAAGGGAGACAACTGATGATAAGGATGAAGATAGTTATCTCCACTTGACTTCTTTTGGATCTCTTCATTTCAGTAAGTTTGGTGAATTGATTGTAACAAGATATTTATAAGAATTTCAGTATGTAGATAACGTTCTTATTCCGTGAGGATGGGTAACATAGATCTCACAGTCGGTCAATCTTACTAATTGTTTAGATAAGCAACTGCAATGCTAAAGACTAAAAGGTACAAACAGATTTATTACTAATACATGTGCCTGTGTCATGACAGATAGACTAATCATTTTTTAATTCATCTTTATAAGCCTTCTCATAGTCAAGAGGAAGTATTATAACAAAGAGTTGATATATTCATTACAGTATAGCATTAATCTACATAGATTCTAACATTAACAGGCATTTCATTATCGAGGACTTCACAATACCAGAAAATTATGCGTAAGAAATTATATGGATCTGTCTGGAACAATGTTGTTAAGTGAATGAAGTCTGACACAGTGATTGAAGATGTGAATAGTCGAGAATAATGGAAGCAAATTCAAGATGTTATAAGATTTTGTCTGAAACTAAAAGTTACAAAAATATAACTATAAACTTACATTTCATGTAGGGAACTGAGGCCTTTTTACTCCATTGCCATTGTGTATATATTTTACATTTAGTAGTGAGAGAGTTTGTGCATATTATTTTACTTGGAATGTATATCTAATGTTTTTTTTTGTCTCTTGTTACAGGTGAACCAGTGATGTTATTGATCCTGCCATTTTTGTTACCTCTCTTCATCATCGTCGCAATCATACGCGGACTCTCAGAAACATTCGGTTGGAAGCAGACTACAGTAAAAGTTAAAAGTCGTAGGAACTCATAGTGCTTTTATGTGATGGATATTTCAATACCTCATTTCTTCATATATGGTGTTACTTGTGATCAATCACTAGATGTTGGAGTCATTTCTTGTGGCAAACATGTCCACTGGCCAGTGAATTTTCCGTATCCCTTCCAAAAGGATGGGAATATATCTCAGGATATAATCTATAAGACACAGTCTCATATACTTACTTTAGTTTAATATTTTTTGTTACAGATTTCACTTTTAATGAAAGTACTGCTCTTCGCTTTAATTTTGAAAATGTTGACTGCATCACATATATTAATGCTGTTTTTGATCAAATGTATTGTACTGGACTTAATGTAAAAACACTTATCAAGTTATTTTATGTATCTTTACAACTGTAGATATTTATTCTAATTCTAATATTAAACCAATACCTGTCCTCAGTACTCTAAACATTTGTTTTATGTATTACAAGACAACTGCATAATTAGTTCTTATCTGCAAGTAAAAGACATTTTGGTATAGTGCAAATATGTAACAAGCTGACATGAGTCGTTTAAAGATTTTGTCATTGAAAAGAAATGTTTAATGGAGGGTTTATCTCGAATATCAGATGTATGATATATCATAACCAAAAAATGGATTTTCAGATTGTTACTAGTTATCTTAACATCAGTAAAACATTTAATGTTATTTTTTTTTAAAGTATTTGGATGATTTTTCCAAGTCTACCAGTTTTTCAACAGAAATGTTTGAAGCATACATATACCATGCTATTTATACTTATGATTATTAGTATAAACAATAATGTATCAGGATAATGCTCATGACAATTTTTTTATACTCATAGAAAGTGCAATAGTCATGCAGATAATTTTTTTTTTCACTCCTCATGATTTCATCATTTGACATATATAATGTCATGTTTTGTTATATTATCCTTCTGTGTGATGCTCGGGAATTTAGAGAAAGATGCGATTTAGTGTGACAGATGCGATTTAGTGTGACGGATGGAATTTAGAGTGAGAGATGGAATGTAAATGAAGACAACCGAGTCTTATTTGAAATATATAAAACAAACATTTAACAGTGTTATTATTGAAATACTTTTTAATATATTAATTTTTTGTTCCTCCCTGTTAATTCTGTGAGTTTTTTAGTCTGATGACATCAAGAATCAAGAAAATCTTTTTGCTTATATTAAAAACAAATAGCAGAGATTACTCAGATGAAACTCCTGTCTGCCTTCGATACATCTTACCTGTTTTAACTAAACAACTTTGAAACATCATACAGAGTTCACTCCCTTTTTAGATCCTTATATCGCATTTAACTTGGCAAGTATGAATTTTACTATTTATCTGGAACAATATTCAGGAAAAAATATGATAGTTGTGTTGTTCCATAGAAGTGAATACATACGAGTACAGTGAGTAAGTTTAGAATACCTCAGTTATTACATAACCTCATGAAGTTGCTGAAAAATGCAGAAATAGAATTTCAACTGTCTACCCAACAGTGCTGCATTAATTATGTAAAAGAAAGGCAGTTACTTCATACCTGAGGCAGAGTAAAAATGTTGGTTATCAAGTAGCCTGTTGTCATATGAATTTTATGTGTTTCAACTTTGGATGAAAAAGTTTTTATTATATGCTCGAAGGGGGCATATTATGTTATGGTCCAGGGCGTCCGTCCGTCTGTTAGCAGTTTGGTTTCTGTAGGGTAACTTGAGTACTCTTTGGCCTACAGTCTTTCACCTTCATGTGATTATTGCCCGCACTGAGTGAATGACCCCTATTGATTTTGGAGTCAGTAGCTCAAAGGTCAAGGTCACATAGACCTTAACATTGAAAACCATTTCCGCCATGTAACTTAACAATCATTTATTTTAGAGCTTCAAACTTTATATCATGATTGCACACATTGATCGGATGACCCCTATCCTTTTTGGGATCAGTATGTCAAAGGTCAGGGTCACAGTGGCCTTAATGTTTAGAATCATTTACACTCTGTAACTCAACAACCATTTTTCATAGAGACTTCAAAATTCATATAATGGTTGCACATATTGGTCCAGGGCGTCCGTCCGTCCGTTAGCAATTTGGTTTCTGGAGGGTAACTCGAGTACTCTTTGGCCTACAGTCTTTCAGCTTCATTTGATTATTGCCTGCATTTAGTGAATGACCCCTATTGATTTTGGGGTCAGTAGGTAAAAAAATTCAAAATTTAAAGCAAATCATTTAATTTTAAAGCCAAAGGTTTCCTCCCTTGTATCTCAAATGCATCATAATTAGAGAAAACACCCTTCGGGCATATAATGCTCTGCCCAGCGGTGCTCTTGTTTGCTTATGTATTTTGAAACAATAATGTTCAGTACAGTTTTTGTATTTGGACATGATATTGTGTACAGCAATAATGTTGATTATTTTACCCTTTCACTTTGGTTTATGATTTAAAAATTCATTTAGGATATCACAGGCACACCTAGGCAGCAAGTAAGCAAAAACATGACATTTAAATACATTCTATACTTCCATGACACCAATCTCATAGGGAGATCGTGAACTTCAGTCAGATTGATAATACACCTTACTCACATGCTGTATGAGTTGCCACTGTGGCATTTATATGTTGTAAACAAACATAATCATTCCCATTTTGTTGGCATGGTGTTAATGACTTAGAGCATTTATCATGAGCCATTATGGTGTGTTTTTTTCCAACGATGCCTGCCCTTGCTTCAGGCTGATGTATACAGTTCTTTTTCTAAAAATCATGCTTTATTATGTGTATTATATAAAACATCAAAGCTTCATGAAGTGCGTAAAACTCTGACATCAACTTTCATGAAGTGCATAAAACTCTGACATCAACTTTCATGAAGTGCGTAAAACTCTGACATCAACTTTCATGAAGTGCATAAAACTCTGACATCAACTTTCATGAAGTGCGTAAAACTCTGACATCAACTTTCATGAAGTGCGTAAAACTCTGACATCAACTTTTATGAAGTGCATAAAACTCTGACATCAACTTTCATGAAGTGCATAAAACTCTGACATCAACTTTCATGAAGTGCGTAAAACTCTGACATCAACTTTCATCAATAGAATAAAACTCAGACATCAACTTTCATGAAGTGCGTAAAACTCTGACATCAACTTTCATGAAGTGCGTAAAACTCTGACATCAACTTTCATCAAGTGCATAAAACTCTGACATCAACTTTCATCAAGTGAATAAAACTCAGACATCAACTTTCATCAAGTGAATAAAACTCTGACATCAACTTTCATCAAGTGAATAAAACTCAGACATCAACTTTCATCAAGTGCATTATACACATGTGTAGAGCTCAGTGCAAAATTGTTTGTGACTTCAGGCCAGGGTGTTATAAAAGCTCATAAACTTTGTACTTTCAATAAGACTAGTTTCTCACTTTTGTACTATGTATACAAGTTATTGTTTCCATAGTAAGGGAGAAGGATGCTAAATTACTTTTATCCTCAGAATATAAGGAGTTTTTAAGATTACAGTGTCTAACATGTACTTGAAGGAAGAAAGATGATAAACAAAATATAAGCCATGTGAAGCAACCCACTAAACAATTACAGACAGCAAGATGCAATATTCATTGAAAAAATTATAGTCATAAAGAGTAAAGATTTTGATTCTAAGATGACATCATGTCTGAAATAAAGCTCAGTACATAGACTGTGTTTTGAGTTTTTTATTAGCTCACCTGAGCATGCTCATGTGAGCTTTTAGGATCCTTGATTGTCCGGCGTCCGTCCGTCCGTCCGTCGTCCACAATTCATTCAAACGACATCTCCACTGAAACCACTGGGCAAAATTTAATGAAACTTGCCTAGAATGTTCCTTGCATGAAGCTCTACCAAGTTTGTTCAAATGGTTCTGGTTCATTGCATTTCTGGGTCACAGGAGCTAAAAACAGATTTTACAAGTTGGATCTTTAAAAATCTTCTTGTCAGAAACCACAATGCCTGGAGCTTTGATATTTGGTATAAAGCATCATCTAGTGGATCTCTACCAAGTTTGTTCAAATTATGATCCTGGGGTAAAAAATGGCCCCGCCCCAGGGGTAACTTGTTTTACATAGAGTTATATAGGAAAAACTTTAAAAATCTTCTTGTCAGAAACCGTAAGGCATAGAGCTAAGATATTTGGTATAAAGCATCATCTAGTTGACCTCTACCAAGTTTTTTCAAATCATGGCCTCTGGGTCAAAAATGGCCCCGCCCCAGGGATAACTTGTTTTACATAGAGTTATATAGGAAAAACTTTAAAAATCTTCTTGTCAGAAACTGTAAGGCATAGAGCTTAGATATTTGGTATAAAGCATCATCTAATGGACCTCTACCAAGTTTGTTCAAATCATGGCCTCTGGGTCAAAAATGGCCCCGCCCCAGGAGTAACTTGTTTTACATAGAGTTATATAGGAAAAACTTTAAAAATCTTCTTGTCAGAAACTGTAAGGCATAGAGCTTAGATATTTGGTATAAAGCATCATCTAATGGACCTCTACCAAATTTGTTCAAATCTTGGCCTCTGGGTCAAAAATGGCCCCGCCCCAGGGGTAACTTGTTTTACATAGAGTTATATAGGAAAAACTTTAAAAATCTTCTTGTCAGAAACCGTAAGGCATAGAGCTAAGATATTTGGTATAAAGCATCATCTAGTGGACCTCTACCAAGTTTGTTCAAATCATGGCCTCTGGGTCAAAAATGGCCCCGCCCCAGGGGTAACTTGTTTTACATAGAGTTATATAGGAAAAACTTTAAAAATCTTCTTGTCAGAAACCGTAAGGAATAGAGCTTAGATATTTGGTATGTAGCATTGTCTAGTGGACTTCTACCAAGTTTGTTCAAATTATACCTCTGGGGTCAAATTTTGCCCCACCCTGGGGTCATTGGTTTTACATAGGCTTATATAGGAAAATCTTAAAAAATCTTCTTGTCTGAAACCACAAGGCCCTGAGCCTTAAGATTTGGTATGTAGCATTGTCTAGTGGACCTCTACCAAGTTTGTTCCAATTATACCCCTGGGGTCAAATTTGGCCCCAACCCGGGATCATTGGTTTTACATAGGCTTATATAGTGAAAACTTTGAAAATCTTCTTGTAGAAGGAGAAGTAACATTTTCAGTCCAAATAATCTGGAAATTTGTCAGACAGGTTGTTTCTATGATTTCTAGCTCAAGTTCGAATATGTGTCATCTGGGTTCAAAAACTAGGTCACAGAGCCCAAAAATAGAAAAACCTTGTTAACACTCTAGAGGTTAGATTTTCAGTCCAAATATCCTGGAAATTAGTCAAAAAGGTTGTTTTGATGATTTTTAGCTCAAGTTCAAAATTGGGTCATCTAGGGTCAAAAACTATGTCACAGAGCCCAAATATGGAAAAACCTTGTTAACACTCTAGAGGTAACATTTTCAGTCCAAATATCCTGGAAATTTGTCAGAAAGGTTGTTTCAATGATTTCTAGGTTAAATTTGAATATGTGTCATCTGAAATCAAAAACTAGGTCACAGAGCCCAAAAATAGAAAAAAAACTTGTTAACACTCTAGAAGCTACTTTTCAGTCCAAATATTCTCGAAATTTGTTAGAAAAAATGTTTTAATGATTTCTAGCTCAGATTCGAACAAAGGTCATCTGGGGTCAAAAACTAAGTCACAGACCCCAGATATGGAAAAAGGGTGTTAACACGCATTGAGTTAACATTTTCAGTTCAAATAACCTTGAAATTTGTCAGAAAGATTGTTTTAATGATTTCTAGCTCAGTTTTGAATATGGGTTATGTGGGGTCAAAAACTAGGACACAGGGCCAAAAAGTAGAAAATCCTTGTTAATGCTCTAGAGGTTACATTTTCAGTCCAAATGTCCTTGAAATTTGTCAGAAAGGTTGTTTCAATGTTTTCTAGCCCAGATTAGGATATGGGTCATCTGGGATCAAAAACAAGGTCACAGAGCCCTAAAATGTAAAAACCATTTTAACACTCCAGAGGTTACATTTTCAGTCCAAATATCCTGGAAATTTGTCAGACAGGTTGTTTTGATGATTTCTAGCTCAAGTACTAATATGGGTCATCTTTGGTCAAAAACTAGGTCACAGAGACCAAATATGGAAAAACCTTGTTAACAATCTAGAGTTAAGATTTTAATTCCAAATAACCTGAAAATTTGTCAGAAAAGTTGCTTCTATGATTTCCAGCTCAACTTTGAATATGGGTCATCTGGATTAAAAAACTAGGTCACAGAGCCTAAATATCGAAAAACTTTGTAAACACTCTAGAGGGTACATTTTCAGTCCAAATGTCCTGGAAATTTGTCAGAAAGGTTGTTTTGATGGTTTCTAGCTCAGGTTTGGATATGGATCATCTGGGGTCAAAAACTAGGTCACAGAGCCCAAATATGGAAAAACCTTGTTAACACTCTAGAGGCTACGCTTTCAGTTCAAATAACCTTGAAATTTGTCAGAAAGATTGTTTCAATAATTTCTAGGCCAAGTTTGAATATGGGTCATCTGGGGTCAATTAACCAGGTCCATAGCAACTTTGTTAAAAGCAGTCATATTCAGGTGAGCGATATAGGGCCATCATGGTCCTCTTGTTTATTTAAATTTGTTCTTCAACTTTTTGGGCAAGAAAACAACATACATGTAGAATTTAAATACATATAATTTATATTGCTTTGTTCAGAACATACTTGACTGCTTAAGTATTGTCGTCACTTTCTTGTACATACTTGAATACTGAAAGAAATAGCTGCAACATGTTTGCACTGAGTCATCTGCCACAGTGTTGTGGTTATTTTGCAAAAAATACCATTTAATCAAAGCAAAAAAGCATCCATAATGATTTACCCCACCCACCTCAGTTCACACATAGACTGACCATGTAACTTACAAGTGTCACCTCCTTGTTATTATATAGACCAGTTTTAGTATTTAACTGGTGACTGACTTGCCACAAAATACACTGTTTCAGACACTGCATTTAAATATTTTTTGCTGTTCTTTTTTAAGAATTGTCATTTGAAAGTACTCCACAGATATATTATAAATGTATATTGATATAAATATGTAATACAAAAATGTTCAAGAAAATAAAATTTACTAACTACGCCACTTTCAGCATTTTGTTCTTATCTTATATGTCCATTATGGGTATAATGTGATTCCTATTGTTACTTACTGGAACTTGAACCATCAGTCATAATACGTTGTGTATTAAGTCTTGATTTTTATGCCCCCGAAAGGAGGCATATAGTAATCAATCGTCTATCCATCCCCATTTTGTCCGTAGCATAACTCCAGCTCATTTTGATTTGAATAATCTCCATTTGTCATTTTTGCTTGTCCAGGGCATATCTCAAAAAGTATTGGAGTTATCAACTTGAAATGTCATAGATAAATAGATGTCATTGAGAAGTGCAGTGTCCAGGAACCATAACTCTCTTATGCATAATTTTTGAATTATTGCCCTTTAAAATTATTCATACCTAATTTTTGTCTGGGGCTTAACTCAAAAAGTATTGGAAGTATCAACTTGAAACTTCACAGATAAATAGATCTCATTGAGAAGAAGAGCAGTACCCAAAAACCATAACATTTTTTTGCATAATTTTGGAATAATTGCCCTTTTCAATTTTTCATACTTGATTTTTGTCCGGGGCATAAAGTAACGTTCCCATATATCAATACCCTACTGAAAAAGCTGCATGCAGGGAGTATGGGCGCCAGTACAAGTGGTTCTAGTTTTTACAGACTGCAATTTTTTTTTTTTTCACAAATGATCAAGGTAACATCAAGTTATAAGCTACCATGACTGTGACCATTGCCTTGTTTGGTGGCATTCGTGTCTGTGACACATTTCTTGTTTATTTATACTTTTTTTGGACTGTGATTACTGAAGTGAATGGAAGATTTTGTTGTATATTTTGGGTCTGTTAGTAGAATCTTACAAATTCAAAGTAATGAGCAAATTCTTTGAAATTATATCACCCACCATAAAATGTTAATTACTTTTGGGACTTATTACAAATGCAAGGTTTTGTAAAAAAAGTAAAAAAAAAGAAAGTTTGGTCATGTAATTTAATATTATTACATGTATATTAAGATACCCTTCTACTTTGGCTCAGCAGATGTGAAAATTGTGTTGAAACACTGTGCATTACCCTTAATCTTATATAAGATTTACACAACTTTGTGTGAATACCATCCATTGGTTATGTAGTTATGGGACCACATTGCAAAATCTATAACCTTCTGGAAGGTTTTAGTGCTCCAGGCATAGCTACTTTAAATAAGAATCTGTAGTTTTTCCCTGTATAAGTTGATATGCCACACATAATTATAATATATAAAGAAACAATCTAAGTGCCTCAATAAAGATGTTAGTGGTCTGATCAGAACTTTGTGCCTGTTCTGTCACAGAATGATAATTCATGAGTGTAGTTTTCTGAGATACTATCCATTCATTATTAAATTGTAAGACTGGATGGACAGACAGACAGACTAAAATATGTATCTGTCCAAATATGATTGTGGACCACTAGATGATATGTCACAAACTTAACATCTAAGCCCTTGTAGTTTGAAAGAATGTTTATCTTGTTTTTCTTAAATCTCTATATAAAACTTGGGACTCTAAGAACATGGTAATTTCTGATCCAAGGACAACAAGGCCATCCAAGGACTGCCATATCCCCACCGCCAGCATTAAGTATACTTCAAAGTAGTCTGAGAAACATGGATCTGCATATTTGGTGGCATATTGGATTGTGGGAAATCTTTAAGTATTGCAATGACAATACCAAACTGAAGGCTTGAACCAATGACCTTAAGTGTGACCTTAACTTTGGCTTGGCCATGCCTTCTGCACATCCTCTCAGTGAGTTATACTTTTGACAAAAGTTTACAGAAAATCAATTTAAAGGTATCGGAGATATTAAGCGAACACAAAATTGAAGGCTGAAACAAATGACCTTCAAGTGTGACCTTGACAAAAGAACTGACATGGCTGGACTATGTGTTCTGCACATCATCTCAATGAATAAAATAAATATTAAATAAATATTTGACCAATGTTTAAATAACATCAGTTCAAGGGTACAGGAGATATGGAGTATGGACAGTTGGATGGACAAGGCCATTAGGGATGCCACATACCAAATATAATTGCTGTAGGCCTTGTGGTTTAAGATAAGAAAAGTTTTTTTTTTAAAGATTTCATATTTTTCTATTTTGGTTGCCATAGAAACCAGAATTCCAAACAGAATGGAGATGCTTGAACAACTGTGGTAGAGGTTAATGCAAAGAAAACTCCTGTGAAGTTTTAATGCTCTATGAATAGCAAAAAAACTTTTTTTAATTGTTTCCTGTTTAAGTATATAACCAATATATTTGTATAAAAATTTAAATGGCCGTGTGCCTGCACCATCCTTGACTGATGATACATATTTGTATTGAGTGACATGATTAAGTATTCCCTATATAAGTCTATATGCCTTGTATACTGCCATCAAAGAACCATAACTCTGCTGATACTAATCTGATCAGAACAAACTTTGTGCCTGCACTGTTCCGTACTGATGATACATATTTGTGTAGAGTGTCATTAAATTCTGTATAATGCTTACTGGGGTAATTTTCCAAACGGACATAATACAGGCATTTGTATAACTAAGGGACATAACTGAGCTATGTTTGTAAGTTATGACTACAATTGACATGAATCATTCCCCTACTTTAATTTATAATCCATCAAGCTGAATATCTAAATCCTATGCCTTGTGGTTTTGAAGAAGAATCATTTTACCTGTCTTCCTACAAAACTCCATGCAAAACTTTCAACCTCATGGGTTTTATAATTTTTAAAAGCTTGGTGCACAACGGCAATTGACATGAATCATTAACCTACTTCTGTTTATAATCCCACCAAGTAATAACTAAATCCATGGTGCGATTTAGGAATAATAGCTTCAGACAGACAAATGTGATTGAACTAGAACAGCCATTGAAAATGACAAATACCCCCACAAATGTGCACTGACTCAACAGCAGAAGCAAATCTGAACTCTCATAAAGCTATGATGCCAGTATACAAAGAAAACTGAAAGACTAGCTTGCCTCACAAGCTACAAGTAGACTTAAATCTTCAGAAAAATGATATAAGTTCAATGGGAGATAAATCTTGATGGATAGGTAACAGATATTATGTCTTGCACATCTACATTGTGTAGTGACTATGCCTGGCAAGTTTCAGTTCAATCTGCTGAAAACTGATGGAGGAGTTTGTGCCACAAGATATGTCAAACAGGACAAAAATTCTAAGTTCAAGGGCAATAATTGTGTCTGGCTAGGTATACATCAGAAATATGTCTTTCACATCTTCATTGCCTAATTACTATCTCTGCCAAGTGTCATTTCCATCGGTTGAAAAATGAAGGAGTAGTTTGTGCCACAAGGTACATGTGTATATTAGTCAAAAATAGGAAAGTGTATAAGTTCAAGGGGCATGGATTTGCATAAAAAAAATGTCATTCACATCTACTTTGCCTGGTGACCATTTCTGCCAATTTCATTTCAATTGGTTGAAAACTGAAGGAGGAGTACGTGACACAAGGTATATAATTTACAAACATGGGAAAAAGTGTAAGTTGAAGGGGCAATATCTCTGCAACGCCTGTATGGATATGCATCAAAAATATGTCTTGCACATCTTACATTGCCTAGTGACCATTCCTTAAAAGTTTCATTTCAATCAGTTGAAAAATGAAGGAGGAGTTCGCAATGCAAGGTTAAGATGTTAAAATTTACAAACATGGGAAAAAGTATAAGTTCGAGGGGCAATAACTCTGCAATGCCTGTATGGATATGCATCAAAAATATGTCTTGCACATCTGCATTGCCTAGTGACCACTCCTAAAAAGTTTCATTTCAATCAGTTGAAAACTGAAGGAGAAATCTGCGACAAAAGGTGAAGATGTCTAACTTGACAGACTGACTGACCGACCGACAGGGTGATTCCAGTATACCCCTTGCAAACTTTGTTTGTTGGGGTATAATGATAGACACCCAATGCTAAAACAATATCCCTAGCCATATGTTGGGAGAGAACAATGTAATTACAGCAGAATTTTTGTTGGTGCTCTTGTTACATGTTTCTCTAATCTACACATTTGTATGGTTTACATAGATAGACACTTGTGGAACACTCTTGACCAGTTATCACATCAATAATTTAACCTAACTCACACCTACGTCCAATTAGTGCTTATGAACATGTGCAACATTCTATAAACAAGAAATGGTAAAATCAAGACAGATCAAGATATAAAATATTCAACAATCTTTATTTTGCAATAACAATTCACAATACTAGCACTGATCCTTCACTTCAATGATGTGTAAAGGTTATCTAGTATAGTGGTCTAGTGTACAACAAGACCCATCTTTCTACTAGTGTGTGACTCTGAAATGCACTTAGTAGAAATATTCTTTGAAAGCAACTGTCCATGCACTGCTAACACTTGCCAATAAGAGACATAACTCTGCCATGTGCATTCTAAATGCAGCTGACCTGTCCAGGCATCAGTTATTCTATATTGGTCAAGTTAGTAAGAAATGCTTTTTAAATATGCTAATCTCACTCTAAACAACATCCTTAGTCATAACAACAGCTAAATGCCAAAACCATGTTAAATCTTTTACATGGTTGCTTCAATCCTTTGCTATTTTTATACAGATCCCTTTAATGGAACCAAGACACAGTGGCTCTAATCTCCAGCAATTTCTTTGAAATTAAAAGTCCCCTTTAAGAGTCTACAGGCTGGTAGCTGGGTGGCATCTGCTGGAATAGTATATGGCCCTTGGTCTCCCATATACACTGACCTATGTTTGGGTTAAGGTTATATACAACAGTGTCTCAGTTCTTTGAAATCTACAGATTTTTTTTGTATCCTATAAAATTATGCAGAAGCAGTGTTCAAAGTAGAAAAGCAATGGACTTCCAATCTAAAGATCCCTGGTTCAACTTCCCAAATTCAGCTAAGTACTGGTTTGAACCTAGGAAGCAGTCATTGACAGGGATAAATATAAGTTGCTAGAACTTGTCTCCCAATTAATGTAAAATAAATAGGCTGAAACTAAATGGAATTTCTTACAGCTGTACTTTCTTTTTCTTATATCAAAAACTGTCCTTTTCAGATAAAAAACATCATGCTGTCAACATACCTCTGTGGGGTTTTCAACTGAACAGTTTGTACCACAGTTACACATTTCTCCATTTCTTTACAAACAGGTAACTTAACATGCTGATGTGACAAAGCCTTACAAAAGGATACGGTAATCTTAGAACCCACAGAGACCCAGAGCTTAGATCTATTTCTTCTCCAATACCAGGATGAAAAGTGGGGCAGGGATGAGGAGCTGGCTGAATTAAGGGGTTCACACTGACCCTTAAAGGTCCATCGGGGGTCACTACGTATAATCGCATCATCTGTGCCATGTAGCCTTTTGAGGACCTGAAATCAAAGAAGTAACAGGTTTTAGTATTGATGTAGATGAATGCATTCACTGACAATAACACTTTCAAATTACTACAATAACAAGGATACAAAATCCAGTAACATGTAGAGAAAAGAATCATTAGCTTGAGGGAACATGCAAACAAAATGCTGAAGCTATCAAAGCTTTACTATCATTTTCAATAGAGACTAAATTTCCTAGGCACATAATATATAATATGTAGCTTTTACTGTCTGTAAAATTATTTAAAGTTGCTTAGGATGACCTATTTGTTGAAAGCATTTTTTGTAAGAAATTTCTGTTTGTAAGGCATTTCTGTTTGTAAGGCATTCCTGTTTGTAAGGCATTTCTGTTTGAAAGGCATTCCTGTTTGTAAGGCATTTCTGTTTGTAAGGCATTTCTGTTTGTAAGGCATTTCTTTGTTAAAATGTAAGAGTGTACTTTGACTGTTGCACTGCTTTTACCACACATACTAGTGCAACAGAGGGAATGTATTTAAAACTATGTTCTGGGTAAATGAAGCAACAAATGGTACAAACCTACAATGACAAGGACAGTACAAGGGCATATCCAAGTTTACAAGCTTGTTTGCATTGTCCTGTAAAGTAAGATATGTTAATTGATATACAATGATTGAATATTTGGACTAAACAAAAACATAGCAAGTTTTTTTAACCCTTAACCTGCTGGAACCGAAAGTGATTGGCCTTTGCCACCAACATAGAGCCAGGCCAGCCTGGACATCCGTGCAGTCTGACCAGGCTCTATACTGTTGGTAGCTCCATTTTTTTATTTTGATGTTGAAATCCCTTAAACTCTGAATGGACTGTTCCAAATTCAAAGCTGGGCAAATCCATTTCAAATTTTCAGCATGTTCAGGGTTAAATGTCAATCAAGACACAACTCATGAAAATAACAATCACAGTGACACCTGAAGTTAACCATCACATAAGGGAAGAGCCAGTAACAGTCACACCTGAAGTTAACCATCACATAAGGGAATAGCCAGTAACAGTAGCACCTGAAGTTAACCATAATATAAGGGAAGTGCCAGTAACAGCGGGACCTGAAGTAAACCATCACATAAGGGAAGAGCCAGTAACAGTCACACCTGAAGTTAACCTTCACATAAGGGAAGAGCCAGTAACAGTGACCCCTGAAGTTAACCATCACATAAGGGAAGAGCCAGTAACAGTGACACCTGAAGTTAACAATCACATAAGGGAAGAGCCAGTAACAGTGACCCCTGAAGTTAACCTTCACATAAGGGAAGAGCCAGTAACAGTGACCCCTGAAGTTAACCTTCACATAAGGGAAGAGCCAGTAACAGTGACACCTGAAGTTAACCTTCACATAAGGGAAGAGCCAGTAACAGTGACCCCTGAAGTTAACCTTCACATAAGGGAAGAGCTAGTAACAGTGACCCCTGAAGTTAACCATCACATAAGGGAAGAGCCAGTAACAGTCACACCTGAAGTTAACCATCACATAAGGGAAGAGCCAGTAACAGTCACACCTGAAGTTAACAATCACATAAGGGAATAGCCAGTAACAGTCACACCTGAAGTTAACCTTCACATAAGGGAAGAGCCAGTCACAGTGACACCTGAAGTTAACCATCACATAAGGGAAGAGCCAGTAACAGTCACACCTGAAGTTAACCTTCACATAAGGGAAGAGCCAGTCACAGTGACACCTGAAGTTAACCATCACATAAGGGAAGAGCCAGTAACAGTGACACCTGAAGTTAACAATCACATAAGGGAAGAGCCAGTAACAGTGACACCTGAAGTTAACCATCACATAAGGGAAGAGCCAGTAACAGTGACACCTGAAGTTAACCATCACATAAGGGAAGAGCCAGTAACAGTGACACCTGAAGTTAACAATCAATTATATAAGGGAAGAGCCAGTAATTACAATTGGTTTTCGTTCACAGCTACATGTAAGTGAACCAAGGCCTGTGTTGTCTTCGTCCAAGAACTTGAGTTGAACCAATGTCACTGATGCACAAATGCATGGTTTTTTTTTTACTGCATGATTCCTTATTACCAATTATGGTACAATAAAAAAAATTCTTTTACATTATTTCTTAAAAAATAATTGTGTTATTACAACTCAATACTTTGAGAGATTTGATGAGGATTTTGGCAGAAATGATAGAAATAGGTTTACTGTTATCTTACATGATTGTTCAGAAGCAGACCCAGAATGCAACAAAAATGCATCTTGACTGAAAAAATATGAATTCTTCATTCTAACAAGAAAAGCTTCTTCAGAATTTTAAAACTCCACACCTTAACAGTACTGGTACTAGAGACTTTGATGATTTTCTCAGGTCCACTACAGAAGAACCTGTGACCCCGAGGGCACTCATACTCTTCGCCGATATACACACGGAGATTCAACTCTGTCAGCTCTGTAAATAGATTTATACATTCACTGTGTTGCAAGTTATTTGAAACCTTAAATAAAATTTACAGATTAATCATACATTCAAATTGCATGCAAGACATAACAAAACTAGAACTGTGTCCAAAGGACACGGATGCCCCCACTGTGCAGATGTGCTCGTAAACAAGAGCAGCTTCATTTAATGTCTACAAAATTCTGTTCTTATCATAGCATTTCAGTTGAAATTTCCTCAATTCATGTATTAATGATAAAAAAGTCACCTAACTCTTGAGGCATCATATTTGGTCTCTTTACAGATGGAATACAATATTAGTGTCTGAATAAAACTGAATTTTGAAACACATGTATGGTCTCCTTTACTTCCATCTTCACATTAAGGTTGTTCATCCCTGGAGGTATATCTTTGCTTAATTTTTATGAACATCTCATATATAAATACATTTCAACACTGATACAGTAGAGGGTAGATCTAAATTTTACGGTTGTTCAAAACTGCTCAAGACTGACAATGTTGTATGCTCTTTATAGAGTTCTAACAGTGGTGATTACATACTGTTTGCAATGTCCACAGAATTTCTGCTTTGTTTGTGTCTGATTTGGAGTGGAAAGTGATCAGTATGAGTGGGAAGTAGATTCAGACAGCTTCTGGAAAGGCTGTGGTGTTTCCTATGTTTTACACTTTGAGCATGTGAGGCAAAAGCATTGTAACCCATACAAGCTATGTCAGTGTTTTTTAATGCAAGTAGTACTGTAATAGGACACGTTTTTATCCATTCAGTTTTTACTAACAAAATTCCATGGGCGCAGCCATTTTTGATTATCTTCTAAATAGTTTTGTTACGGCAATTGTTATTGGTTGATTTTTTTTTTCCAGTTCACTTCATCCTGTTTTTCTCATGCTTTTTCTCTATAAAAACCAGTGTTCAACGTTATTAGTTGAGTTGGTACTGGCCTTCCCAGGTCAGTACATCCAAGGCTTTCTGCCTTAATTTAATAAAGACACTAGTCTTTGAAAATTCAAACACCAAGTGTTTAATTTAAGAAAGCTTGAGTTAAAATACATTTCCATATTTCTAATAACTTCAGCCTCTGAACATATAAATTAACAGAACTAAATAGTAGTAAATTTAAGAATACAAATAAATACCACTCGTCAGTAGATTGTGTTTGTCTTTCGTGGAAACGTCCTATTCCCTAAATCAAAGTCAGTGAAAACTTTACGATCACCTTGTCACCGTATTCAGACTTATGCTGAACAGACGTTTGGCCAATAAACTTTATATTTTCGTCTGGTCCACGATAGACTTCGGTCTATCGGGTCCGAACTGAACCTGGCTTAGCCCGCTGCCAATAAACTGAGCTTTGAAAAACCGGGCTATTACAGTACAATAACATTCTTTAAAGCTATGACTCAGTGAAGTTGTTGTGCTTAAAGAAGCACATTTTTTACTGAACTTTCCCATTCCTTTTCAGCATCATTCATTCTATAAATATACATACTTTTATTCATAACACAAATATCTTGTATTTTGGTGTTCAGACAAATAGTTCTTTTTTTTAAAAATTCTGTAGCTGAAATTCTAGGGGTTCTGACTGAATTCAAGTACCATTTTTAGCTTTTCTCAAATCAGAGATCAGTTTAATTACTTGTCCAGATTGAAGCTGAAATCTTTTGTTTGTTTTTATTGTTTCAACCTCTCTTTGTTTATATCCACGCAGTCAATCAACCTAACGAGTGTTTCTGGGTATCCAACCAGTTTTACTAACCAATCCCTCCACAAATGAGAATTTGAAACAAGGACTTTTCAAGACCTTTGCCAACCCTGTACATGAATGGAATTCTTTGAACAACCTTAGTAGAACTTCATGACATGAATATCCCTTCTAATTTAAATCAACCCTGGCCCAGTGGTTTCAGAGATGTTGTTGTAAGTAAGGAGTGGACAACACACTCTGGATGCCAGACAGAATGTTATCACAATAGTGTACTCTGAGTCTCTGGCTCATGTGAGCTAAAAATACATGACATACAATAAATCTGTCTGTTCTTGAATGAATAAATGTACTTTATTCTTTAGCACATATGGACCAAACAATTCTACAGTCTGAATGTACCTTTTCCTCTAGTGCCTTTTTTCTGTTTTCCCTTCTTGCCAGAAGTTTCACCAACAGTTGGCCACTTGTCTCTCTCAGCCTGTACAGTGATATCCCATGGTAACAGGAAATTACTTCCACTCAAGAACCCAGGCAGGTCTAAGCCTTGAAATAAACATAATCATCATGGTTCATACAAACTTCCTGTTATGTAATTCTCTGACATTTTCTGATGCAAATCTGTTTTACCCTGCACTTTTTAATACCTCCTTAAGTTCCTCAAGTCAGATAAACGTAATTCCATGTTAATTCCAAACAGTAACATTAACATAATTTCTAGGTAATTTCATTAAGTACAATTAACATATTCCTTGTTATATTTTCATTCATCACTCTGTCTCTACACAAATTCTAACATGAAACAAGTAGCCGAGAGGAAATCTTTTTTGTATAACAATGGGTCTAATAGAGTGGCATTGGAAGATTTACTTAACTGTCTGTTGATTAAAGGGCTGTGTCTAGGGAGTATGTCTTGCATGTACAGAAAACAGCAGTAATATCTAAACTTTTAAGTGACTTCACTCTTTTGCTTATAATGTATCATTCTCAACTAAACTAAATGAAATCTTACCTTGTGTATGGTTGTACAGGCTGGCTTTGCCTAGACAGACTAAGGCCCAGGATGGGAACTTTGGTAACAGTCCTGCTGGGGCCTCCGTGTGGATCATTCCAGGTAAATATTCTATCGTAGAGTGTTGTCTCAATGGTGCTGGACTTACTGAAGGTAAATAGTAGTTATAATATTAATTTATTAAAACGGAACCTTTGAAAAACAACATACAAAGTATAAAAATAAAACTGCTGTGATGTATTTCTAATCCAAGACTAAACCATAAATTTTAGAGTCTAGTTAAAACACACTATTATTTTATTTAAAGACCACATGAGTGTTCAAACTTTCTGCCATTCAAAGGGATAAATAATATGTCTGTTTTATGTAACAATGGGTGAACAGAATATTGACTGAGGAACACAAAAACAAATAAATGGCAAAATAATATCACACCTTGTGTAATACTGGGACCTAATATAACGGGACTAGCAACTACTGATAATGTAAATGTTCTTATCGATTTATCTTGTCATCCGATTAAAGGAAAGTATAATGGTTGGTATAAGTTGATATATGTTGTTCCCAGTGTAATATTATAAATGCCACATAACAAATGACCATCCCTGTCCTGTAAGTTGTAACTAAATGGTAAGACTGTAGTACAACAAGCTAAAATGTTTTACCGTAAGCTCATACTTACAAGGTGAAGACGGTGAATGAGCTTCTGACTGATCCTGATTAGGTGTGCCTTCATGATCAGGCAGAGGACTGCAGTTACTCTGTCCTCCATGTGCAAACAGATCACTTCCACCTGACTGACCTAGATTTTTGAAATAACATTGGAAGAAAAACATTGTAGAATTGTATCAAGTAGAGAATCCTGCCCTTTTCATTGTTTCACTTGGACCAGTCAAACAGTGGTCTTAAATACTGAATCAGTCTTAAAAGAGTTTATTTGTTCAAAATTTGAGACTTTGGTACTGTTAAACTGCTATTTTTTGTGTGATTTTGAAATAGGTAACATGGTTTTAATAGCAGAAGTTTATTTCAAATCATAATGCATAAAACTTTTTTATCTACATGCTGAACTATGTTTCTCAACAAATAATTACAGCCTATGCAAGTTATCTTTAGATCAGTTGTCACAAAGTACGGCTGAACATTTCAAAAGCTTGTTTTTCCAGCAAAGGTAAAGTAACATATTATAATGATTGGTGATTATGAATAGTTTCTGAACTAGAAATACAGATGGTACAGATTTTCACCAACCTTTAAATACTCAATGAATGTAATGCATACATTTTTAGATATTATTCAAGGATTAGAGTAAATCTGTGAATATAAGCAGAATTTGAGACACTGTCTTAACACTGGTTTACTCTTTTAATATGAATCTTTAAGCTTTTGACATAAACATGTACATTGCATAATTTTATTGCTTTATGTCATAAGTACCGGTACACTGATAAGAAGCTTTCTGTTTGGCTTCTTATGTCGGCAGACATCAAATTAGAAACAAATACTCATTGTACATAGTAAATAATTGTATTAAAATCATCACAACATGTAAACAGTAAAACATAACACGAAATGATAATCATAAAAATCAAAGGAAAAAAAAAAAGAAAAATAGGAAATAAGAAGATTATTGGTGACACAAATGAATGCTCCCTGCTGCTGCTTTAACACAGCTAGAAAACACTGCCAAGTAAGTGAATCGAAACAAACTGGGATAATTCAACAAATAAAATTAGGTTTATATACATTGCTGAGGGATATTTATGACTGCTAAAGATATTGTAATAAATCATGACCATTGACCAAGTGTAAAAACTAGGCCTTTGAGCAACCAACCTAGTTTATGTGCACAACACACCGACTCATTAAGGCAAACATTTGTGCAAAGAAATTTAGAAATCCCTCCAGCCAAGGCCAAGTTACAGCCCGGACAAGCAGAAGTGTAGCCAACTGACCTCTAAGACTGACCTTGACATTGAAGCTACAGACCTGGTTCATGGGCATAACACACTGTCTCACTGAGTCAAACGTTAGTGTCAAATATTTCTCAAATCCCTCCAACTAAGGCCAAGTAACAGCCTCGAAAAGCAGAGGTGTGTTGGAATGATAGAATGGAATAATGGACTGACAAAGTGGCAACTAACTGCTGCCCCAAAATTTTTTGGGGAGCATAAAAATAAAGTTTTACAAAGATAAGAATGCAATAAAGTGAAAATCTTAACAATATTTGATTACACTAACATGGAAAAGACATGTCTGGAAAAAAGAAATTCATGCGATTATAAATCCAGTCCTCCATGAAAATTGTTTCATTTACAGAAAATACTAGGATATAAGGACATCTGACAAGAAATGTATTACCTTTCATTGAGTCAGCTTTTAAACAGAGAATAAAATCTCCTTTACAACCAATTGATAATACTTTGGTATCTTACACTTTTAACAGCATTAAGAAATGCTAACGACTCTTTTAGTTTCCCTGTCTTTTACCCTGTTGAGTGCTGGTTAAATAAAAATATATTAAGCAATTTATCAAGCCAAATTTTAAGTACTTATCAAAATAACTAATAACTCCTTTAAACAAAAAGTTCACTTCTGGACACTGAGAGGTAAGATATACATGTATGCTTTACCTTCATTAAGTCACTCTAGAAGCAGGCAAAAGATTGTAACTGAAAGCAAAAACAGTCATTTCTAGAGAGTGAATGAGTGTTTGCAGACTATCTGGTGAGGAAGTGTACAAATAAATAAGAACAAAAGAAGCTTTATACCTAAACTCAGAGCCAGACTTAGACTAGCCATTCCCTGGGTAACCCCAGTCATTTCTGCCTTCCCAGAGCTAGACACTGACTCTTTCTGTGTAAGTTTCACTGGTTGTGCCTTTGGCTGAACTGGAGCTACTGAAGGTGCTGGCCTCACCTCAGAGGAGCTTGGCTGAAACACTGGGAACTCGTAATGTTCTAGCTTGCAACAGCAAATCTCTTCAAGTTTCTGGTAGAAATCATAGTTTGCAGCCTACAATATATATTGTTTTGTATTATTAAGTTAAAACACAACTGTTAGACTAGGTGGCTTATAAGCATTTCAAATCTCCTTGCAATGCCCCAATAAGAAATCTGTAAACTGTGGTATTCATTTCTTGTCAAATTTATCTTGGAATGTTTAGCAATTCCAAACAAAGATAACTATTCATATTTGATTTTTTTTTCAATTAGACAGAAACTAGAAAACTGGCATTGTAAACAACTGACTTACCATACAAAATGACTCCATTCTTAGTCAAACCTCTTTAACTTGAAATCTGCTTGTTGTGACACTTAGCAAATACTTCATATACAGTCAATCCTCAATGGCTCAAACTCGCTTTGCATGATTTCCTCGATTGCTCGAAGCTGACGCTTGGTTCCGATTTTTTGTCCTTATATTTTTATATTAAAAAAATACACATGGCTCGAAGTCACAAATGATCAAATTTTTCTGGGGCTCGAGGTGTTTTTATGGTCCCAATTTGTTAGTTTACACCTTTCATTGTTCTTGAGAGTCGAATTTTAAACTGGAGTGTGAACTGTCTCACAGGTTGTCAAAACTGTGAAATGTTACGTTTGATCAGTTAATCGTTTTTCAGCTTAATTGCAATGCTTCAGATCTTCTTAACTTTCAACTTTTTAACAAATCTGTTAAAATCAGCAAAATATGTTAAGATTAAAATGGTTTTAATTGAAATGACATAAACTGGGCAGATCTTGTCTTTTAAAGAAATAAATAACTGAAATGCAATTTAAGACTCCACAGTACAGCGTAACGAGTTCCGTGCAAAAAATTCATTGCAACTTACAAAAAAAAGACCATTTTATAAAAGGCTTATCAGGCAAAAATTGCAGAAAAGGTATGTTATCATTGTGACGGTAACCACCACAATATTCTGGGTATATTTGCATGTGGTGTAACCTATTGTTTCCTTTACGACTGAATCTTTATTTTGCCATTTAGCAAAATTAAGAAAACACTCTTATATAGGCATAATGGCATATCCTTTATAATGAAAATTAAAATCATGAAATGACCAAGAAATTTGGGAAAACTAAAAAATAACAGATTATCTAATAAAGAAACTAATTTTGAAGATATATACTTATAATAATGAGCCAGTATTATACAATAATGTTTTATGGCTCAAATTATTCGAGACTCAAATTATTTTTTGCGGTGCCAACGACTTCGAGCCATCGAGGAATGACTGTATATCATATAAAGAATGAGCTAGCTTTCAGTCCATATAAGGGCACGCCTTTAAAGGCCCAATATCACTTATAAAGATAAAATACACTGAAATTACAGGACCGACATATGTGACACGATTATACATCTAATGAAGATTCTCAATATTCTAACCAACTTCTTCATATCTGCAAGAAACACCAAACGATTTCACTAACTTGATGATACATCAACTAAATGCAAATTACCGGTAGCTATAGTTATATGGGTCGTCAGCTTTAGTTATATGGGTCGTCAGCTATAGTTATATGGGTCGTCAGCTATGGTTATATGGGTCGTCAGCTATGGTTATATGGGTCGTCAGCTATAGTTATATGTGTCGTCAGCTATAGTTATATGGGTCGTCAGCTATAGTTATATGGGTCGTCAGCTATAGTTATATGGGTCGTCAGCTATAGTTATATGGGTCGTCAGCTATAGTTATATGGGTCGTCAGCTATAGTTATATGGGTCGTCAGCTATAGTTATATGGGTAGTCAAAGAGACTGTAGGGAGATCTAACTTTTTTCTCTCTGAAAGTGAAACTGGCTTTTGAAATTAACCAATGATATTCTGTTATATTCTACTACTGTTTGGTACTTACACAGTATTGATTCTATTACGGTTTTAGATGTTTACCTTGTGATTAAATGGATCATCTTTATCTGCTTGTTTCCTGCCACAGTTACATGCTGCCTTCATTTTCAGCTGACTAGAATGTGGCATCAGAGGTAGGTGGCCATTACTAGCTGTCTCTTCATCATCCTCTGTTCTATGTAACTGGCAAGTAAACAAAAATATTACCTTAATAGGGCAAAAATCTTCTTAATTCTTCATCTGAATAAAATTTCTTGGGTCATTTAAAAATTTATGAAAAAGCACATTTCAAAGAGCTGTAACATCCAAAAGCATCCAGTAACAAAGTGGCACCAACATCGTCATAAATAAAACATTATGATGACTGATTACCACAAGTGACATCCAAGTTTCTTTGAAAATTAGGAAGCTTATATCAAGCTTATAGACTTAAAGACAGAAAACATAATTATACTGGACTGACACAATGATTTCCTATCAGATTATGTAAACACTGTAGAATATGCCTGACATGATGAAGCAGCACTATGAACCTACTGGATTGACACAGTGATTTCCTGTCAGACTGATTTCCTCACACAGTTGTCTCCCATTTTTCCAAAACCTCTCACATGATTCCTCCAGTTGTTTCATGTACTTGTCACAAGCAGGACCTCTTGCAAACTGACTGAACACCTTCTTAGCTTGAGCAAGCTGAAATATTTGCAAGTTTCAACTTGTAACTTGATATCTTATTCATCTGAATATTCTTAATGCAAATTTAGCTCTAAGTAGGTAATTACTGGGTATTTTGTTCAGATTATGCAGTAAATATCCAACAACCACTACAAAGATTACTAAGAATAATACAAATTACCTCAGATTCAGGCTTACTTTGACTTCCTCCAGAAAACAAAAAGATCATATAAATGAACATGAGACACCGCAAACAGGGGCCATGCTTGACTTTTTCCTATTTCCAAAGGCAAACACATTGGAGGAAGCACATTGTGGTGAATTGTTTTTAAAGGCAACATCATTTGGAATTACTTTCATTAAATCCATCCATTAATAACAAAGTTATGGCCAATTTTATCAATATTCAATAATAACCTTGAAGGTCAAGGTCAAATAAAGGTCAAGGTGAATTCAGTTTTACCTTCTTGAAGGTATTGTTCAAAGGGTACTTATGTCCAAGTATGTAGACAATACATCAATAAATAACCAAGATACAGCCAATTTTAGCACCGTTAGGGTCATTTAAAGGTCAAGGTAATACTTGAATTATTCAACATGTCAGTTTTGTTCTCAGTGTTATTTTGTCCCAGTAAGAATCAAATCTGTCCATTAATAACAGAGTTATGGCAGTTTAAGCAAAATTCAATAATTTGACCTTGAAGGTGAAGGTCAATTAAGAGTCAAGGTCAAGTTCAGTCTGATCTACTTGAAGGTCTTGTCCAAAGGAATGTTGTGTCCAAGTATGAAGACAATCCATTAAGAAATAAAAAAATTACGATCAATGTTAGTTTACGCACAGAAACAGCAACGGCAATACACCATGACTGTAGCAATAGGAAAAGTCATGTTAAAAATGTAAATATTAACTTTTTTTTTTGTTTGTTAGTCAAATACAGACATGATTTTTCAAATTGTCAACAGACCTGGTATTTTATATACAGAACTGCACTTTTTATTGTAAAGCATCTTTCATACCTAGTAAATCTAAACTAGAACTCCGCGAGTCAGACGTGTCATCTGACAACATCATAGCAGTTTTTAACATTTTTTCTATGGAATGGGAAAATTATAGGCCCCGAACAAGAATTAAGTACGAAAAATTACAAAGGGCAATAACTCAAAAATTGTGAGAAATAGAGTTATGGTTCTTTGGCACTGGACCTCCCAACAATGAGATCTATTCACCTATAAAGTTTCAAGCTGATATCTTCAATACCTTTCGAGTTATGCCCTGGACAAGAATTAAGTTAAAAAAATTACAAAGGGCAATAAGTCAAAAATTATGTGAACAAGAATTATGGTTCTTTGGCACTGTACTACTTCACAATGAGATCTATTCACCTATGAAGTTTCAAGTTGATACCTCCAGTACTTTTAGTTATGCCCTGGACAAGCAAAATGGGATGCCGACGCCAACACAGACACCGCAAGTAACAACTATGTTTCCTTGACTATAGTCAGACGACACAACAACTAAAAAATGTTTTTGTAAGACACCAGTATTTCTTTCTATCATGAATGATTAGACTGGGTTTTGATTGTATGGGTAATTGGTTCACAATTATCTTCACATTAAACTATGATTTTAGTAAAACTGACAAAACAAACCTTGCTAAGATGGTAGTTGGTCACATAGTGAGTGGGTAAATTTTCCTGGTATGAACTCTCTGCTACTGGTAGCACCTTGTTGCAACGACTGAAAATGGAAATATTTACAGGTAAGTGTACATGGAGAGAATTCATGACATTATTCTTAAAAAATGCATCACTCTTATTTTCTAGCAGTATCCTCACCACTGTCTAAGGTTAGAGTTCAAAGGATTTAGCCTAAACTCTTGCATAATGATCACTATGGTGATGTCTTCAATTTGTGCACAATGACAAAACAAATTCTGAAAAAATTTGGAGGAAATCTACACAAACTTTATTCATGATCTTACTTTTCTGAGAATCTGAGATCTGTTTCCAGTAAGGATCTCAATGTGTTACAATGAGGCTGGAGTTTGGGGTCTAACTTCTCGGAGAAGAACATCACATATAACTTGTTAGCTAGAGTAAACCATGTATCGCTGGTGGCTAGCTGAAAACAGAAGACATTATAGGTTAAACATGGAAAATATATACACTGTAGCTTTATCACTAACATGATAAGAAAATGATTAAAAAAATCAAATTTTACAAAAACTGATGGATCGATTGTGTTTGAATCTACATTAAAGTTTCTTTTTAACTGGTCACTTGCTGCAAACGACAGCAATTCTAGGAAAGGGGGTTGGATATGGGTTACTCATGCAAGAAATTTGTTTGTTTGTTTGTGGTGGGGCGGGGGAGTCTGATGGGGGGGGGGGGGTAGAAGATGGTGCATAGGAGGGGGGGGCTATTGGGGGTCCCATGTAGGAGGGGGAGGGAAGAACCTACCAGTCCCAGATAAGTAAATAATTTATTTCTATGGTAAGAAGTTTTTTCCTATATAAATCTAAACGAAATCAAGTGACCCCTTGGGTGGGGCTAACAATCTTTGTAGGGGTCTTGCTGGTGATCAAGTATTCCAAGTTTGAATGGAAAATCTTCGACAGTTTTTGAGAAATTCTAAGATGTAAAAGGGACATATCTCTGCAAAAATAAATTTGAGGGTTATCTTCCCTTTAAAAATGGTGTCACATTTCAATAGTGAACATGTATTCTAAATTTGAAGATAAATAGCTTTGACAGTTTATGAGAAAATGGACCTTAATGAAAAGATTTGCTGACGCCAACACCGACAAGATGGTCATGACAATAGATCCACTTTTTTCTTTGAAAAGTGGAGCTAAAAATAAACAGTTGCTGCTCTTTACATCTAAAATATCAAATTATAACATTCTTATCTTCTTATCAAACTGCATCATTTCATAACTAGGCCAGGTCATGACCTGAACACATGTAAGCTAGCAGACAATAAATTAGGTTTATTCTAAAAAATAATGCCTGAATCACTACACTACACAGAACACTAGACAGAAAATTGTAAAAAAAAAATAGTAAAAAAAAAATCAAAAGGAAAATCAAAAACAACTTTCTCCCAAACCACAGTAGTTAGGAATATACTGAATTAGGTAACTGATATATTTTAAATGTTTGAATCGATAGAACTATTTGTTTTGATGGTAGGTAGAAAATTCTGGTTGTTGATAGGTGATTTGTTATAAGCTTTTTGTGCCCTTTGTAAACCTTGTAATTACTTCACTACATCAGAAAAATACAAAATAAATATATATTATTCTTGAAACAGTCACAAGATTTCAAAATAAACATTAGATCTGTATTTAGATATCATCATAATAATGTGTCAGACTTGTATAATATAATATTCACTAATCAAAGGGACATACCCTACAATGAACTAATGAAGTACTGAATACCTATTTTACTATAAAATAAACAAAGAGTTCATAATTCATAGAAGATTGTTTGTATGTTCAAAAAAAAAATCTGTATGTATTTAGACTCTCAGAAAGTAGAAAGTGTTCATTTTGAAGAAATGGCCACCCCATTCCCACCCACCCCCCCACCTAACCCCCCACCACCACCCACCCCCCACCCTAACCCACACCACACACACCAACCCCAACCTAACCCCACCACACACACACAACCTAACCCCACCACACACCAACCCTACCTAACACCAACCACACACACAACCCCCAACCTCACCCCCCAACACACACCCCCCAACCTAAACCCCCCCACACACACCCCACCGAACCCCACCACACACACACCCCACCTAACCCCACCACACCACACACCCCACCTAACCCCACCACACAACACCCCACCTAACCCCACCACACACACACCCCACCTTACCCACCACACACACACCCACCTTACCCCACCACACACACACCCACCTAACCCCACCACACACACACCCCACCTAACCCCACCACACACACACCCCACCTAACCCCACCACACACACACCCCACCTAACCCCACCACACACACACCACCAAAAACTGGTACAACAACAACTGTGTATAAAGTCAAATTAAAATGCATCTAGTTCACTGTTGTACTTAGAATTATACACAATATCATTCACATAGCATGATCTGAAAGGAAACTGAATGCTGTAAATGTAAGGGTATGCCTCCTTAACATTTTTTTACAATACTAGTTGCTTCAACACGCATTTTGTAAGGATATTACAATGTCCTTTATACAATATTTAGCTGAAAATCAGTCCAGTATCTTCAACATATTTATATTTCAACATTCTTTAAAGGATTTTTATATCAATCAAATGAATCACCTCAAATGTTGCAGTAACTGGGTGCCTCCCCACATTGTCATCAAAACCTTTAGTCAGTGCCATTTCTACATGCTGCCATAGAAACTCCTTGAAACTTAAATCACCTGCAGGCCTGAGAAGTGCCACTGTCTTTGATCTTTCTGCGCCTGGTTGACCTCTTCTGCTAGTCTGATAACTTTTACGAGTTGTATCTGTGTCTATAAAATATGTTGTAGTAAAGATCCTTGCAAAGATGTATACTGAAATATCAGGATTTACAACTGTTACAACTATATTTCTAACTAGTTTAACTAACCTTATAACAGACATTAGACATTTGTTATGTTTGTAATAAATTAATATCTGCCTAGAATCTTGTGAGTAACCATGTGACCAGAGGTAATCAACACTGAGTGGATGTATCATCCAGTTTAGTGAAACTCGTTGTTTCCTGAAGATATGGGGTTGTATTTGGCTGCTTGCACTGAGGGTAGCATAGATGAAAAACATACATAAATCTGATTACTTTAGTTTATTTCAACAAGATAAATTTATACAGAGTTTTAAAGACTCTCCTATTCATTACAAAATGTGACAACCTAAGAGGAGCAAAGGGCACAATTTGAACAGTATTGGTAGAAGTCCACTAGAAAATGTTTCAAACTAAATACCTGAACTCTCAGCCTTATGGTTCCTGATGGGAAGATTTTTAAAGAGTTTGTCTTTTAAGTCCATGTATAACATCTGACCCAATGGTGGAGCCAGGGGCAAAGTTTTAACAATCTTTGTAGAGGTCCACTTAACAATGCTTCAAGTCAAATTTCTGACTTTGGGACTTGTGGTTTTATACAAGAAGAGTTTTGAAATTTTTCTTCATATTTCAAAGTAAAACATGTGACTCCTTGGGTAGAGCCAATAATGGAGCAATTAGATAATGCCACACACCAAATTTCAGAGGGAAATCACACAAGTTCCTCTTCATTGTACTTAAGTGAGCTAAAAAAACAGGACCAGGCCCACTGCCTTTTCAAGGCATCACATTTTGAATGAAGTTTTGTTTTTCTTAAATATTACTGCAACTGGAAAGGAAATCTGTTTAAGCTTAAAAATGGTGACACTATTGAGGCTTACCTGCATCGAGCTGTGCACTGTTATCTCTGATTTGTTGTAGAAAGAAAGAAACTGGGTCAGCAGCCTCATTCTGGTATACATGTATAAATACAAACTCCTGATTGGCTGGCACAGCAAATAGTGAATTGTTACTGTAATGTAAGTAAAAAGCTATGAAATTTTTGTTTATCTTTGAATCAAAATTTCACAAGAGAATTACAGAACAGAGTATTTAAGTCTTATAACAAGTATATTTGTGGATGGAAGATGTTTTCAGAAACTTTATGTCAACAAAAAGTTCCATCTGGGTGGCAGAATTGAAAATAGTTTGAGCAGATGCACTAGACATTGTGCTAATAACCAAGCTGACATGAAAGCTAGCTGTAATATAGCCTCACTAACAATGTACAGCACTGTCTGTCCTTGGAAACAGACACAGTAAGTCTCATATAGTTACAAAATAGTCTACCAACTTTGGTGAACAAAACCTTATCTGGTGACTTTTTCTTTAACAAAATAAGTAATATTTCAAGATTTTCTTAGTATGTTACAATTTTTGTATGATAGTTAAAACCATAAGAATTAATCAAAATATTCGACAAAGAGGCCAACATGTAACTTTTACTACAAGTATTGTATACCTGATGTTTGTTATAACCCTTGATTTTCTCAGTATTTTATATATCTGGTCCTCCATACTATGCTGAAGTCTTTTTATTGGAGGTATCCTCTGTAAAATAAGATGAAGGAATTCACATTCAACTTTGCATAACAGTGACATATGTAATACAGTGGACATTAGGATCTTGTATGTTACTTCAAGCTCTACATAACGTAGGCACACAGTTTTTAAACCTTTAACTCAGCATGGTGTTTGCTGACCCAGATGAAAATAGGGGAGCTTTCTTTAAACTGAAGTGCCAATGAAATTACTGTACATTGTATATGTAATGGAAAAAACCTTCTTAGTGTTTCATTGTCCACCAGAAAAAGGGAGGTAAGTGAAATCTTACATGTACATGCTGCATGTCACTGTAAATTCAGCAGAATTCCGATTCATAATTTTACTGTTTTGCTACTGCTTTTTCTACTGAAGCAAAATTACTTACAAGAACATAATTCTGTCAATATTATCATTTGTATCTACAATATAAGATGATTTTGATACATCCTCCTCTAAAACCTGTAGCTGACTTTACTTGGGAACAGTAATTGTAAAAAGGTTGCTGATGCAGTTATGAGTTAGTCTTACTCAAACATATACCTGTGGTCTAGTCTTGTAACCTGTATTTTCCACTAGTTCACCTGGGTGATATTCTATTGTAGAGGTCTCAAAAACAAACAGTACACGAGGTGAACAAGGTCTGCCATTGTATTTCCAGTCCTTGGATATGTTCAGATCGTATAATTGTTCTGTAACACATTTCTGTACCTTCATTCTGCAATCAAACAATTAACAAATAAACAACAGTTTTGTGGTTCAGGTACAACAACTGACAAATAAAGAACAGTTTTGAGGTTTAGGTACAACAATTGACAAATAAAGAACGGCTTTGTGGTTCATGTACAACAACTGACAAATAAAAAACAGCTTTGTGGTTCATGTACAAGATTATTGTCTGCCCAGGCAGCCAAGCCATTCTGTAAACTGCTTATGATGTACGATGCAGTGACACAACCCTGTTATTGTCTGACCTAGGGTATAAAACATTAAGCTATGAGGCTGATACTGAAATAAGCAAAATAAGCACTAATTTTACATTGAAACAAGGAAATGCTGTATGTACATGAGGGGTGATACAACTACAGAAGACAGTTAAGCAAGTAGAGAATGAGTTTTATTGTCAAGTTTTGTTACTTTTATCTTTAATAAAGCACTGCTTGTTTCAATATCAATATTCTCGACTGCACAAGCAGTCTTGTAAAATGTATTTTTAACTCTTGCTTTTCACAAGGCTGCAGAAAAAAAGCTAAAATGCACTGAATTTAAATGGTTAAAATGAAACATGTATTAGTAATCTACCAGACTGAAGCTCAAAATGTCTATTTCTTTTAAACTAAAAACCATAAATCTTCGATCACTGTTGTTCTATAAATAGCATAAACTTATTTTCTTTCGAACAGATATAAATTTAGACAACAGACAACAGTTAATACATCCATTCAAAGTATACATGTACCTGATAGAGTCCAGTATTCTGAAGAGCCGGACATATGTAATGTCAAATGATGAGCTTGGATGGGAAATCTTAAAATGAGAACAGACATTAACAAATTTATATGCATATTTTCAAATTTTAGTGCAATTAAATGTAACTCAGAGAAGCTGGTTTACAAAACCTGGTTTACCAGTTCTCACCGAACTTGGGGTAAATGCCTCATACTACAAATCAAAAGAATGTACTTCAATCCCCAGTCAAGCCAGTCCCATTATGATCTTAGCCCCTAACAGGGAAGAACAATCTGAGTTCAATCTCTTTCTAGCTACATGTAAATGACTCTAAAAGTTCTGAAAATTTCTGTTTAGTAACTGGACAGTCATTTGCACAGCAACAATTACCATATGCAAATTTAACTATACTTTTTATATCTGATCAGTCTGATTCCCAAAAGATATTCACCATGTCTGAATTAATCTAAGAGTCCCTAGTGAATAATGTTCCCCATTTTAGCTGCAAATTTTGGTTGAATCATGAAAGGTGACAGAATTAATATAAGTTGTAAGAACTTATTTTCAAACTGATGTAAAAATATATTAAAATAAACCAAAAGAGTTCTAGTTTAGATACTAGCTGCAATCAGACAACTGACAAGTCATGAGATCACTGCACTTGACTCTAAACAACATTATCTGCCAGCTATAGTATTACTTACCACTAAAATATGAGAGACATGAAATAAAAACAGAAGACACTTGGCATTGTGACAATCCTCTTGTTGCCATAGTGACTGGAAATCCTGGAAAGAGGTAAAAAATATAGGAAACAAGACTAACATAACTGAAATAATAAGTTTTATCCTGTAACTATAAATAACAATTTCGAACCAGTAACACGGTGCAATATGTTTTACTTTTTCTACGGCAATTGGTCAAGTGACCTTGATATACAGTTACCTGATCATGTGATCAGCTGAATTACTTTTAATCAACTTCTTAACGATGCAGCTCTTGTATTATGTTTCTCTTTTATTTGTAAAAAAACAAAAAAATGTGACAGGATAAGTAGAAAAATAGACTGGTATAATGGATGGAAAAAGTTTTTCTGGCTCAGCTCCGAAATTTATCGACTCATTAGATAAATTCCAATGCCTTGCAAGATAAACTTTTTCCATCCACGACACCAACTTATATTCTCTATATGGGCCATGTTGTGAGATTATCAATGTGGTCAAATTTTATGTAACAGGCTACATGCGATATAGTTGCTAGGTTGTTGTGTGATCCATATCCTTGTTTCAGTAATCTTAGAAAGCATGCATTTTTCAAAGGCAGCACTTTATGTTAATTCAGAGAGGCCAGAAATCATCGTATATCTGCAGAAATCATTACACAGTTTACGATGTCAACTTTCACGATGTCATTTCCTCGATGACAGAGGTGTGGTTATTTTGCAGCTGTAGTAAGGTCAATTCAAGCCATTAGTTGATCCTGTGAAATAGCCTGGAAATGAAACTTCTCTATTCTACAATCATAGAGCCATGTGGAAATCATTCAACCAGAACATACACACATTATGACTTCTTCCTTGTGAAGCTTCAAACAAAGTTTAGTTGAATTCAAGCCAATAGTTCCTAAGCAGTAGCCTAACTGGTTTATTTTTAAATCAGACGGCCCTATCAATAAGCAAATTCATCTATACAGAACATCATGAGAATTATTTTTGCACACCACCTCTGCCAGTGAATCTTCACCATTGGTTCTTTAGAAAAGGCTTTGAAATAAAAGTAAAATGGACAGGGAGGCAGTCCAACAGACAGACAAGCAACTGTAATTATGCACTCTCCTTCTGTGTGTATTATTAGTCTTTACACAAATGTAGTAGCCTGTTGAATATTTAAAGTAAATATGACTATGGCCATGTGACAATTCACAGTTTAGGAGATGCTCTGGTGAAAAAAGTGGTTTAACAGCACCAGTCAAAATATTTCCAAGATACATACAATTATGATTACTTTTGTCCTTTTTCAATGAACTTGGACAAACAGAATACAATATGAATATATCATAACTCCCACATATCATAACTTCCACAGCTATGTAATATATATTTTCTTGCTAATATTGCTATAATTTGTTAAAAAGATGACAGACTGAGAATTTGCAGCTTAACTCACATACCTTTATAGGTGCATCCTTGAGTTTCTGGCATACTGAGGCCAGTCTGTATGTATCTAGAATACTTGTGTGGTGTAAATATACAACATTACTGTCTACATCATAATAACACTGAATGTCACCCTGAAATGTTAAGGTTGATATAACTGCAGTCTATTGTATAAATCAAAATCAAGCATGTGGTATCAATACTAAATATCACCCTAATACATTGTAACAGCCTATGACCTCAGAGAACTGTGAATATGACCCTGAAATTCAGAGTAAACATTAAAGTGCAGTATCAATGTCACTGTCAAGCAAGCATTTCTAATTAATATGAATGAATGCCATCTTAAAAAATACATATTATTTGATACATTCTCAACAACAAGTACTCAACATCATAAGATATACCCTCTAAAAATCACCACTGAAGTTATATGGAGACAAATTCAAACTACTATTAATCTATTTAATACTAGAGCAAATCACATGCATCAATGTTCTGTGTATCTTTGGACATAATTAATCATATTACTGATGAACGAACCTTCACAGAAATTTTCAGTGACTGTTAAGGAAGAAAAGGCAAAGCAGTGGTAGTTTTCTAAGACAGACTGTCTTCATTCATTACAGTTAAAATTGCAACTATTCACACCGTAAGATTAAAACACTTAAAAATATTGATACAATTACTAGAGTTTGGACTGCTTGGTTCAAACAATGCCTTTAAAGCCAACATAAATTCATCTGAGTTCAATTAAAGCTTTAAGTGTAAATGAGATCTTACCTGGTTGATGCTATCTTTAAGATAGTCTTGCACACCCTGTTAGATAAGTAATCATAAAAATCATTTGCAAATATTGTTAAAACACATTACACCTTTCACTAGAATAAATAGTAAGAGTTAAAACTTTAAGGATTACACTGGAGAAAATCAAATGTTTTGGAACTATCAATTTATTGATTCCACACTTAACATTTACTATAACACAACATTTAATAATAGTTTTACTTAAACATGTCCAAGACTGCCAGGAGGGCTCAGATTATTACTTTAAATAAGACTATACTTTGCAACATTTTAAATATTTGGCTCAACATTTACACTGTTGTTTTCTTAACAATTACATCTGCTGATTTTTACATCATACAAAAATAGTACAACTTTGTGCATACCTTAAAAATATCAGCATCAAGTATTGGATTAAATGCTGAAGCCTTTGATGTGAAAGCCTTGTATCCACTTTTTCCTACTATTGCAACAACACATACTTTGTTCTCCTTATATTGGCATGGTCTAAAAAAGAAAGCAAACCAACATGATATTAAAAACAAATTCCTCTTTGGTCTATTCACAAATGTTTACAAATATGAACTAATGGCAGGAAAGAGAATTCATGTATTGTATTAACAATTCTAAGTTTGCAGCAGGATTATACAATTTTATTTCACACAGCCAATTCAATTCAAATTTTATTTGGCAACTTCATAGATCACATTGGTTACATAAATAAGAATCATAACAAAATATATAATATGCATAAAAATAAATAAATTCTGCACTTTGGTTAAGACTAGTTCACACAACAATTAAAATACTAAATTGTTATACAATTTACATATCAATAAACAAATATAAAATGTAACTAAATACAGTTAAAAATGATAAATTTTTACATTTACATTCTAAAAGAATCAGCTAAAATGACTATAGGTAGTGAGCATATTTCCAGTTCAATTCAGTCTACTTAAAATTTATGCATTTGTAGTTATAACAATTTGTATAAGAACATTTATGTGTGTACCAAAAAGGATTAAATTTAAAAAAACATAGGACTTAATAAAACAGAATAGATAAGTGTGACCTATGGTTACCAGGATAGCCCATTAAGTCCGAAGGCTCTTTTTATCATGGTCGAAATAGTCTGTCCAAAATTCATTACAGTTATCAAAGGAAATAGAAGCAGTTCCTAACTTCTCTTGCAATATCAATATGAATTGGCATCAAATCAATTTAAGTTATTAAAAACGTCTTAAGTGACATTCTTGTATCCAGCTGGTGACTTAATACTTACACAAAATCCTCTTTAATTGGAAATGAAACTGCCGCTGCTTCGACGGCAGACATTTTACACGGATAACCTCCGTCCAAACACGTATCAAACTTAAATCCTAATCATTGTCTGCTTTTTGTGATTTTCTAATTTTCAGCAATATTTGAAATACCAGAATGTTATGTCCATGGAAAAAGAGAAATAAATAGACGTGCTAAAACTCTGTTCAGACAAATTTGCCAGTTTGTTTGTGCGAAAAAGCTTAAATAATAAAGGGGAGTTTAGGACAAAACCCCAACCCCCTTTTCAATTTTGTATAGGAGTACAAAACCCTCCTCATGCATTTTACAAGGTGGACAATACCCGCCTCATACATTTTAAAAGGTGGACATAGCATCCCTCATGCATTTTTTACAAGGTGGACAAAACTCCCTCATGCATTCTCAAAAGTGGAAATGTCAGCCTTTTTCAGACCAATTCTTGCGGTTATTTAAATTGAAGGAATGAATATATTTTATTTTCATTTTTTAGCTCTAATTGTAGTTCTTCTTTAGCATTAGGTTTGACTAACATTTATATAATTAGGTGTGTAACAGTTTTTTTTTAATTACAGAGGTATGAAAAACAATTAGGAATACCTATATATATACTATTATATAATATTGTCCGGATACCAAAACAGGGTATTAAAATCTGAGGGTAAATATGTATGGGGAAAAAGTGACAAAAGGAAACACTTTAAAATTGCAGCTGGAGAATATTGTTGAGAATAAAATTTCCTTTCAAATTCCATGTTTTGAAAACTTGAAAGGCTATCAAGCTATGCTTGTCAGAAACATTATTAAAACAGAAACCCTATATTTAAATAGGTTGTTAGTATGTTCCAGCTACAATCTAGCACTTCCTACCCCAGTCCCCTCCCTAGTGGCCCACCCCACTACACACACACACACACACACACACACACACACACACACACACACACACACAAAGACCAAGAAAATTTACATCTTATATTTTCACGTCTAACGTTAAAGTACACTTCATAGCCGTCTACTATAATTATACGTCTCTAGTACAATGTAATGCTAATATTTTTACATATGTATTTCAAACATTTCTAAGCACTGTTTTTTACGGAATCCTGTTGGGGCTAATTAAAATGTCGCCGTCGCGCTTAGAGGTAGACGCTCGACAACGCGACGCGACATCGCAAAATGCGATACGACGCTCGAAAACGCGAAGCGACGCGCGACAATGTCAAACGAAATATCGCGATGTCATATAGTATTGTCGCGCTATAAAAGCCCAAAATATCATAGTGTCGCTTCGCATTGTCGTGCGTCGTATCGCATTGTCGCGGTGTCGCGTCACGATATCGCGTCACGTTGTCGTCCGTCGTTTCTGCACCTTTGCCTCGACACATTACAACGCAATACGACGCTCGACAATGCGAAGCGACGCGCTTTTTCACAATGTCGTCTCGCATTGTCACCCGACGTGTCTCTTCATGTACCGCGACACACGAAAATGCCAAAATGACACTAGACAACGCGACGCTGGAAAACGCGAAGCGCCATTTGACAATGCGACGCGACTTTTATTGGAATATCGTATAGCGTTGTCGTGCGTCTACCGGTGACAGGTTAAAATGTTACTAGATCTATATGCCGTCTGATGGTGCGATGATAAAATTTCACGTGCCTGTGTATTATCCGGTCCTCCCCATAACCATATCGCAAAGTTTTTAGAGTATGGCCGTGATTGCTGCATTTTCCTTGTGGAATTTGCTCTTTATTATTTGGATGGCCGGAATATACAATTTGCCCATTTCCGGTAGACGCACGACAAAGAGAAACGATATTCCAATAAACGTCGCGTCGCATTGTCTAATGTCGCTTCGCGTTTTCGAGCGTCGCGTCACGTTGTCTAGTGTCGTTTGGCATTTTCGTGGGTTGTGATACAGGCACAGACACGACGGGAGACAATTACTGCAATACGACAATGTGAAAATGTCGCGTCGCGTTCTCGCGCGTCGCTTCGCGTTGTCGAACGTAGTATCGCGTTGTCATGCGTCGAGTACAGAACGCGACGACAAGGCGACGCGACGGACGACAACGCGACGCGACTTCGCGACAACGTGACGCGACACCGTCAACAATACAACGCCCGACAATGCGATGCGACAATGTGATATTCGCGCTGTTATAGCGCGACAATACGATATGACATCGCGATATTTCGTATGACATTGTCGCGCATCGCTTCGCGTTGTCGAGCGTCGTATCGCATTTTCGAGATGTCGCCTAGCGTTGTCGAGCGTCTACCTCTAAGTGCGACAGCGACATTTTAAGTGGCCCCAACAGGATTCCGTAGTTTTATCTGTTTTTTTTTCTGTAACAAACCAAACTTAAGGAAAAAATTAGAAGAGTTACTCTCCTTGATTCCTAAAACACCATTTGTAATGGCTGATGGGGATGTAAACAAAACAGAAGGTTTTTCATTTTTCTTTTTAAAATAGAGTTTGTCTAGATAAACAAAAATAGAAATGAGTTATAGGTAATGTGCCTGCCAAAACCTTAAATAATGTTAAAGATATATATTGTTTCTCATGAGAATAACATACATAAATAGCATGAAAATGAGTACTCTATAGTTCTTCAGCTATTAAAAGGAGGATAATTTATCTGTCCAAAAATGCAAAGTCATCAAAAATAATTATTCAAAAATATTCATTCTCTTTTGATTTAAATTTTATCAGGTAAAATTCATAATTTAATAACGATATCTGTGTGCTGGTTGTATATACACGTTGTATGTGTAGTCAAAGCTATGTGATTAATATTGAGCTGCATTTTTGTAACATTGGAAAGTTTATGAGGGACTGTTACATGATTTGTAGGTGTGGTTTCAGAATGATTTGTTCACAAGTGATAAAAAGTGATAGAAAATAATCAATAAAAAAGCATAAATCAAAGGAGAAGTGATATATCTTAATAAATATATCATTGAGCTATTCAAAATTATGTTTCTTGTGATTGACACCTTGTTAGGTAGCAGAAAATTACCCACTCACTCCGGTAGTATTGAAAAGTTAATAAACTTTATAAAGGAATCCTTGTCACTGCTTTGGTCCTTGCACTTTTAAAGAGTAATGGATTTTGCCTGTATCCAGACAGTTCTTAGTCTGTACTTATTCGATTATTTCAACCTCTAAGTCTTAAAAATGTTGAAATAAAACAAAATAATGTAATGCATCATAGAATGCTGTCCATACTATGTTTTCCTAGTGTTTTCCAGCTTAAACATATTTATGTTAATCACAAGCTGTTATACTGTCAGTGGAAGTTTACTTTGACTTTGACATTGCCCTTGTCAGCACAGATAAGGACCACAACCCCATGCAGCAGTCATGGAGAGAGTAAAAATAGAATGCCAGAAATCCTGTACATTTAGAATTTTTTAGTTTGGTTTTAGATTAAAATACTGTCAGTAGCTTCCTTTATATTTGGTTTAGAAATGTTCATTTAGTATATGTAGTACTACTGTAGATTTACTATATTACTATAATATATTTGGCTTACTGTTTCAGTCAGCTCAGATATTTTTGCTGAGTTTCTAGAGGTCAGTATTCATCTAATATTGTATAATAGAGGCCTTTACCCAGCTGGTGTGTTTGAACGAAGAAAGAAATATAATGTTCCAGTCCAGGTATACTTGCTTATTCATTTGTTTTGTGCATGTCTATGACTCTTACTCTATTTATAGTTTAATATGCGAGGAAAATGTGCAAAACTGTTCACTGTTTGATACAATATTTTAAGTATTGTGCTTTAAAAGAATTAAATCCAGATTGCTTTAAAATGGAAATGACATAAAACAACCTTAAGATAGAATATGATAAAAAAATACACTTAAGTTTTTTTATATTATGGTAAAACTTAGAAATGTAATGTCCACCATTACAGATGTGCTTACATCCAGATGTCACAGGATATATCTCAAAGGTGATTGAAAGTGTCAAGGTCATGGTAGCCAGTGGTGATGTTTCCATGGTTACAGTGGTTGTCCTTGACCAGTGGCAGAACCCATTAGAAAGATTTGTATTTGAACTTGGATCAGCTGCTTCAGAAGACAGGTAAAAGATCCGTAGTCAGAAACACTGAGATAATCTGAGTGTTCACACCCGGCTGTATGAAGTATGTGGTCATTGAGTGTTCATACATTGTACCTCGGCTGTATGAAGTATGTGGTCATTGACATATGTTTTGTAAAACAATGACTTGGCAGCCTCATATTCATCTGCTTGATGCATCCAAGTGTTCATGTGGTGTAGCCTTCATTATGAAGTGTTCCAGATGTCAAGGATCTGTAGAAAATAATTAAAGCTACAGGATTGTAGTACTCAGTTTTCTTGAAAGTTTGTACATGTATTGTATTTCCAAAGTTGTGATCAAGTAGTTATGGCTGAGGGCTACTGCAGCCTGGCTTTGTTTGCTAAAAATTCAGCATTTGACAGTTAATAATAGGGGCACTTATAACAGTAATTTATAGGAGTAATAAGTAGGTAAACTAGATTGGTACATGACTTAAAAGCACATCAAGTGAGTATAGTCAAACTGTTTAGTTTCCAATAGTACATAGATTACAGTGATCTGAAGATAACAGTGTAACAAACAAATTCAACAAAATAAATCATAAAAAAATAGCAGAAGATTGATACAGCATTCAAATTGCATAACAGACAGTATTAATCACTTGCTTTTGAACGTCTTGAGAAATACTATTTTCAGAGAAGACCAGTATTTGTACAGGTTAGAAGACGCACTAAGAGGATTCCTACTAAAACTGAATGTAGCAGATTCTCTGTTGAAACCATTACCTCAAGGTCAGTACACTGCTTTGCAAAGCTAGTTTATGGTATGTATGTGTTTTTGTGTCGCCCTTTCGAAGAAACGGCGATACATAGGGATCGCTTTGTCCGTCGGTCCTTCACGAAAACTTAACATTGGCTATAACTTTGCCATTTCTAAACATTATCTTATCAAACTTTCAAATTGTATTGCATATGTCAACAGGGTCGAGATGATGCCAAAATCGATAGGTCAAGGTCACAATTGACAGAGTTATGCCCCTTTTTGTACTTGGATTTTGTCATGAAAACTTAACATTGGCTATAACTATGCCATTTCTTAATATTTCTTCATCAAACTTTCCAATTGTAATGCTTACAATTGTATCACTTAAGACAACACCATTTCTCAAGGGCAGAAAACCCTCAAATTTATTTTTGCAATGTTATTCCCCTTTTTTAAGTTAAAATTTCTTGGTTAACCTTTTTCTTTATGTCCATGTCTCAAAAAGTGTCAAAGATATTCCATTCAAACTTGGAATACTTGATCACCAGCAAGACCCCTGCAAAGATTATTGGCACCCATGTCCCTGGGGTCACAGTTAGCCCCACCCCCAGGGGTCACTTGATTTTGCTTATACTTATATATAGGAAAAAAACTTCTTAAGCCTAGAAATAAAATATTAACTGACATGAGATGGGTAGTACTCCCCCCCACAGTCCCCTCTGCATGGGGACCTGCCCCCCTCCATTTTTTTTTTTTTTTTTAAATACATAACTACTTGACCCAAAATTTTTTTTATGCCCCCACAAGCATATAGCGTTGCACTTGTTCGTCCGTCCGTCCGTACGTCTGTCCGTACTTCCAGAAATCTTGTGAACGCAACTCCTCTTAAACCGGATGGCAGATTTTGCTTAAACTTCCAGGGATGAACAACCTTAATGTGTAGATGGTAGTAAAGGAAGAAATTTTCGCTGCGACCAAATTTAACAGAATTATGGCCCTTTGTTGATTTTTTCACTATATACCATATAGAAATTTTGTGAACGCAACTCCTCTTAAACCGGATGGCAGATTTTGCTTAAACTTCCAGGAATGAACAACCTTAATGTGTAGATGGAAGTAAAAGAAGGAATTTTTGCTGTGACCAAATTTAACAGAATTATGGCCCTTTGTTGATTTTTTCACTATATACCATATAGAAATTTTGTGAACGCAACTCCTCTTAAACCGGATGGCAGATTTTGCTTAAACTTCCAGGGATGAACAGCTTTAATGTGTAGATGGTAGTAAAGGAAGGAATTTTTGCTGTGACCATATTTAACAGAATTATGGCCCTTTGTTGATTTTTTCACTATATACCATATAAATAATTGAACATATAAATTTTACATTCGTAATTTAATTTAACATGTACATAAGGTTACCTGTAGATCATTTTAGGTATATGTACAGAAAAAATCTTACATACAGGATATACATGCTCTTGTTTATGAGCACTTATTCATAGTGGGGGCATCCGTGTCCTTTGGACACAGTTCTAGTTTCATCTTGTATGACTAGGTACTTGCCCTGCCTCAGTCAAATTTTTTTTATCTTGGGCCTCTTGTTTAACCTGGCTTATAATTAATTATCCAGCACTGAGAAAAGTGGAGCATGTTGTCTGTGGACAGGTCTTGTTGTACTTTGACTAGCATGCTGTCTATTCCAGCAGGCTCTTGTTTACCTCTTTATGCCCCCACAAAGTGGGGGGCATATAGCATTGCACTTGTCCGTCCGTCCGTACGTCCCGAAATCTTGTGAACGCAACTCCTCTTAAACCGGATGGCAGATTTTGCTTAAACTTCCAGGGGTGAACAACCTTAATGTGTAGATGGAAGTAAAGGAAGGAATTTTTGCTGCGACCAAATTTAACAGAATTATGGCCCTTTGTTCATTTTTTCACTATATACCATATAGAAATTTTGTGAACGCAACTCCTCTTAAACTGGATGGCAGATTTTGCTTAAACTTCCAGGGATGAACAACCTTAATGTGTAGATGGAAGTAAAGGAAGGAATTTTTGCTGCGACCAAATTTAACAGAATTATGGCCCTTTGTTGATTTTTTTAAATATTTTACCTGCTTACTTTAATATCAGCAACATGTAATTACTTGTGTGTCTCTTTCTTTGTCTTCGCTAATGTGATTCCTCATAGTACATAAATATTTACAACATTTTTTTATGTCAACTATTCAAAGAATAAGGAGGTCTATTGTACTTGCAGCGTGGCTATCGGGTTAAAGTTTTAGGGCAAGCTTCTCATTTTCACTATTTCTTCCCTTTCTACTGCAGATATTTGGTTCAAACTTGGCCGTAGACTGTGTCATTCCATCAAGGCCCATAACTCTGTTAAGCATTTTTATTAGTTATTCCCCTTTTAAGACTTTGAAAAATCTTTAATTTCAGGCTTTTATTATACCTTCAAGCACTAAGAATAGTCAAGCGTGCTGTCCATCCGACAGCCCTTGTTTCAGTATAAAATATCTAACTTTGAAATAAAAGGACAGCATTAATAATATACAAAACACCTCAATTCATTTGCAACTACAGAAAAAAAATTTTCCCCACCTAAATCTTATACAGAATATACATGCTCTTGTTTATGAGCACTTATGCATAGTGGGGGCATCCGTGTCCTATGGACACAGTTCTAGTTAATTATTCTAACAGGGTACCCAAGGGCACACAAGTGTTCCACTGAACACCCATCTAGCATTCCTATTCATATTCCTTACACTGTAATTGTAGGTAAAGCCAGATATAGTCTAAGATGACATGTGATCATTTCTATAAATATATATAGATTGATCTAGCATACAATTTCCTTTTAATTTACATTACAAAAAGATGACCTTTAGACATTTTGAAAAGTACAGCCTAATACTATAGTTTGACAAAATTTGTACAGTTGCTGCCCTTTTTTAATCTTTGGATTTTGATGTGTGTTTTATTTTCACAGAATGTTCATGGGTTGTTCATGTACATACAAAAGAGTCAACTGCAGATAAGTTTATTCAACAAAAAACAATTCAGGTGAGTCACTCAGTGCTGTTGAACATGGATATTTTATAAATGACTATGTATGACTATGGTATATGGATGACAAGGCTACATGATCTCAGTGCTGTTGAACATGGATATTTTATAAATGACTATGTATGACTATGGTATATGGATGACAAGGCTACATGATCTCAGTGCTGTTGAACATGGATATTTTATAAATGACTATGTATGACTATGGTATATGGATGACAAGGCTACATGATCTCAGTGCTGTTGAACATGGATATTTTATAAATGACTATGTATGACTATGGTATATGGATGACAAAGCTACATGATCTCAGTGCTGTTGAACATGGATATTTTATAAATGACTATGTATGACTATGGTATATGGATGACAAGGCTACATGATATCAAGTCAGAGATGTTCATTCTAGTGTAAAGACTTATTTCTCATTGTTTGGAGTCATTGGTTCGAGCCCTAGTTGTGACATTAGAAATGAGCACTAGATAGAACCAAGAAACTAAGAATGGGCAATGAGACCAATTGCTAAGTTACATGTGAACTGTACCAAGGTAGATAAAAGATACTGGAATTTCAATGTATCTGCTGGTTCTACCAATGGTAGTGTTAAATCATCTGTTTTTTCAAAAGCAGAATATAGAATTTATAAACTTCCAGGGAAACAAAACTTTTATTTAGTGTAAATGTTAAAATGCAAAATGATAATTATATGATGTAATAAAGTCAAAAAGAAAAAGTGCTTAGCACATTTTTCATTACTCATATTGTAGGGTGCTTTAAGATAAACATAAAATGTACTGACAAAAAGATAAATCTACTGATATTTTTGACCCAGATCTACTGGTGAAGTCTAAATTGTATGGTTATAGAGGTAATGGAACAGTGTTACCAAGTGAAGACTGAAAATAGATGCATATTGGTGCAGTTTTAATAGATAATGTAAATGGTGATGATAGCTTTACTGAAAATAACTACTAGTTGAATCAGAGTGATAAAAATGTTTATGATGTACTGGTGTGGTATGTTATGTGACATTAAGTACTCCCTTTGTATATATGTATATATATAATGGCAGTTGTCACATTTCAGATTTAACTTTTGTAATTTTCGTTCTGTTTATGTCAGGATTTTTCATGGGTACCAGCAGATGAAAAGCAAACAAAGTTGAAAGATCCTGTTCTTGTGCCATTGAAAACTACTAATAACCAAATGCTCAAAGTAAGATCTCTTTGTTTGTAATTTATTTGAAAACTATTTCGCTGTCTTGCCTCCACTGTTTAGTATATTTGAATGTTAAAAAAATCAAGGACAACAACACCAAGCTAGGTAGATTCAGTAGAAATTTGAACGTTTAAGGTCAAGGTCACTCAAAGATTGGACTAGTTTTTGAAATTCTGTTCAAACCAGGTAGGATTGTAGAAAAGTTGGTGAAACTTGGTTGGCAGGTTGCTCAAACCTGGCACTAAACTTGCTTACATGTGGCAGAAAATTTGAAGCTAATTATTACATTACTTTAATGATATGACTTACACAATGATGTCATGTGCATTATATGTTAATGATATGACTGACACAGTGATGTCATGTGCAAATGATATGACTGACACGGTGATGTCATGTGCAAATGATATGACTGACACAGTGATGCCATGTACATTATATGTCAATGATATGACTGACACAGTGATGTCATGTGCATTATATGTCAATGATATGACTGACACAGTGATGTCATGTGCAAATGATATGACTGACACAGTGATGTCATGTGCATTATATGTCAATGGTATGACTGACACAGTGATGTCATGTGCATTATATGTTAATGATATGACTGACACAATGATGTCATGTGCATTATATGTCAATGATATGACTGACACGGTGATGTCATGTGCAAATGATATGACTGACACAGTGATGTCATGTGCATTATGTGTTAATGATATGACTGACACAGTGATGTCATGTGCATTATATGTTAATGATATGACTGACACAATGATGTCATGTGCATTATATGTTAATGATATGACTGGCACAGTGATGTCATGTGCATTATATGTTAATGATATGACTGACACAGTGATGTCATGTGCATTATATGTTAATGATATGACTGGCACAGTGATGTCATGTGCATTATATGTTAATGATATGACTGACACAGTGATGTCATGTGCATTATATGTTTATGATATGACAGTGATGTCATGTGCATTATTTGTCAATGATATGACTGACACAATGATGTCATGTGCATTATATGTCAATGATATGACTGACACCGTGATGTCATGTGCAAATGATATGACTGACACAGTGATGTCATGTGCATTATATGTTAATGATATGACTGACACAGTGATGTCATGTGCATTATATGTTAATGATATGACTGACACAATGATGTCATGTGCATTATTTGTTAATGATATGACTGGCACAGTGATGTCATGTGCATTATATGTTAATGATATGACTGACACAGTGATGTCATGTGCATTATATGTTAATGATATGACAGTGATGTCATGTGCATTATATGTTAATGATATGACTGACACAGTGATGTCATGTGCATTATATGTTAATGATATGACTGGCAGAATGATGTCATGTGCATTATATGTTAATGATATGACTGGCACAATAATGTCATGTGCATTATATGTTAATGATATGACTGGCACAATGATGTCATGTGCATTATATGTTAATGATATGACTGGCACAATGATGTCATGTGCATTATATGTTAATGAGTATGCAAATGTTAAGCAGGTGTCTATGAAAAGGACTCATAACCATAGGACATAACTCTCTTTGAAGGAAAAATAAAATCCGGTGGCTGATTGGTATTGATATTTTTCTTGTTTTAAAAACTGTATTTTACACAGATTTTTCATTTGGTTTTACTGCTGTTATTTTTCAGATGCAGCTATACATTGAAGAAAGTGCAGAGAAACAAACTTAAGTCTCTTCAAACATTTGTAATTTTTTATCTACATTGTTTAGAATTCTTATGTGTTACATATGTATTTGAAATAAACATATAAAGCTGAATTCGTTTACAACATTTCTGTAGCTGAAATGATTGTCATTTGTGTATCTGCTTCAGGAAAATGTCTTGCACTCAGTATAAACCTCAAGACCACTGGTTACCTCTGAACTAAAATTCCTGTAAGTTGATTAGTGGAAAAAAATCCAAAAAATTCTCACAGAATGACAGTCCATACTCACATATTCATAATTTTATCTGACCTTTAACCTGTGTGTATATATATATATTCAAGGTCAAGGTCACTAGAGATGATGAAATGTCCAGATTTTGTCAGGAGCATATCTTCTACATGCAAGGAGGTATTTTAGTATTACTTGATACAAAAGTCCATCATCATGAAATGTAGTGTTGCACGCATTAACCAGGTCTCTAGGTCAAAGGTCACGGTCACACCTAGAGGTCAGTGGAAAACGCTTGTCTGGAGCAAAACTTTTACATGTATCGAAAGATTTTAATAAAACTTGGCACAAATGTTGACAATAGTAAGGCGGAGTGTCGCACACAAAATTATGGTCCCCGTGACCAAGGTAAGGGTCACACATAGACGGGCGTATTTTGTGACAATGGCACCCTTGTTGTCACTGGTACATTGATATATGTGAAATGTTCTGTACTCTTTCCTTAGTAAAGTACTTAGGAACAGTGGAGGTTTGCTGCAGGGTTCAGCTTACACCATTTGATAATATTTTTTTCAAGTTTCATTATTTATGTGTATGTTAACAGATAGATTATGTGAGACAGAAACAAAAAGACAAAAAACTAAAAGCCATTTTCTCCCATGTTTATTTCTTCTTGTCGCATTCATTAAGAAGCCTGTCTAATTCCTCTACAAACTGATCTGATTGGCTCTTAGATTTCTTCACAGCCTTCGCCTCTCGTAATGTAGTGGGTTTCTTAGATTTAGCTCCCTTGAATCTGTCGGGGTTTGTATCAAACTGCTTGTATTTCTTTTTTGATGTTGCTTCTTGTTTCTCTGCCTTCTTGGTCATCTCTCCACTTCCCATCATCAACACTTCATATGTAATACCATTCTTTTTGCTCTTCTTGTCGGCGAGGCCCACATCTTGCATTAAATCGTCTGAAATTTAGATTCATGCAAGTAATCATTCATATATATCATTTTAAAGGTACAAGTACGTCACATATCCTCTTCACTACTCATAGAGACAGTTGGATGTGATATTAATTCCAACAGGGCTTATTGTGCAATATTCATTTCTTTTCTTTTGATAAGACACGATCAGGTTATGATCAGAAAAGCCTCAAAATCATAAGGAAAAACGCCTAAAGTTTCTGATTTTAAGTTAATACAGCCAGCTGAAACATTACAGCTTTTGAATTTGTCTTGTTATATATCATAATTATACTTGCACTCAAGTCACACATTAATCGTTAGCAAAATCCACAACTAATCCTTTGAAGACATATAAGGTATTTGTTCACCTACCTATTTCTGTCATAAGTGTATGTAACTTTTTCTCTTTAGCCAATGTCTTTTCATCATTTGTGTTTAATATTGGCCACTTGTACCTCTGACTTTCTCCTAGTTCCACGGCCTTCATTTCCTCGTCCGTGTCTGTGTCTGACCAGTTCTCAATCGCCTCGCTCTCTGTGAATGTTATTTATATATTAACAGGCTATAACTTGAGGGAGCGGTTGTCGGTAGCCATGCTTTAAACAAATTAACTCCCAATACACAGGATAGACAGTTTCTTGAAAGTAAAACAAAGATTTCAACGACTACTTCTAAATCTACCAACTTGAACAACTATTTAACAGTTTAAGTATAAAGGGTTTTGAGCAGCCGGTCCCTTCGGTAGGGAATCACGTATCTCGCAAACAATTCAGATCAGTGTGAAGACCATGCCTTTATGTTCACTTTTGAAAGAGTTCAGCTATATACATTCGGACAGCTTAGGAAGCATTAATTTTGTTAGCACGATTATCAGGCGTGTGAATCACTCCTGCTGAAAGCACTCTGCATGATGATAGTATTCTTTAAAGTCCATCGTGCTGCTTAAAGTCTACTGCGTGTGAATTCAAATCGCGGGTGAATTTAACGCTTAAAGTCCATCGTGCCCGCGAATTTCATGCCTGAGGTCCATCGCGCGCGAAATTCATTCTTAAACTCTATTACGCGCGAATTTCATGCTTAAAGTCCATCGCTCGCGAATTTCACGCTTAAAGTCCATCACGCACGAATTTCATGCGCGTGAATTTCCAAACTCCACGAACCGGTTACTTCCCTTTCAGTACAATAATCACTGCCGACAGGCATGTCAAGTGATGACTGTAGAAAGTAAATAAACAAAATGTTAACCAGTTTTTTCGGGTTACTTGTTTTCATTTCATTACATCTAGGCATGTTAAATTGATGCAATTCCAATTATAACTGAACAAAGTAATAGCATTTTTTTTGTTTCAGTCTATACATGTATATGTAGCAGAAAATCCAGTTATAAGGTTAACGCGTGTCGGAGATCGCGCGTGAATTTCATGCCTAAAGTCCATCGCGCGTGAATTCCATGTTTCAGGTCCTCCTCTTGTGAACTTCATGCTTAAAGTCCACCTCGCGTGAACTGTATGTATGAAATCTTCCGCACCTGAGTTTTTTTTTTTTCTAAGTCCAATTCCTGTAAATTGTCTAAGTATGCCGCGCATTAATTACATGCTTAATGTCCGCTGCGCGTGACTTTGCTTCAATTATGCCGCGTGAGGATTGTACACGTTTAGTTTTGCAACAGAATTTATTCGTTTTAAAGACGGGTACTCACTGTACATCAGTTTATTTTTGTCTCCGTTCCCTGAGTTTTTGCACACATCATCCTTTGAGCATCTTCTCCTGTATTTCTCTAGAAATTCTTTTGTGTTTCTTACACCTGACTCGCTGGTTGATGTATCTTCTGTGAACAAAATGCATAGATGAAACTCCTTTTTTTGCTTATTTCGTTTGTATTTCAAAGACCAAGAACAGTACTTGAGATAATGTTTAAAATACTTACCAGGAATGAACAAACAACATGAAGAAAAACGTAGAATCAATGTATGATAAAGTATGTTTTGACATACATAATGTGCACTTTTTATCACAATTCAGTCTTTGCTTTTTTACTAAGTTTGACACCTCATTTGTAACCTACCGAAATAAAAGAATTCTTTGCTGTATTCCATGTTGACATAAACATTGCCCAGACGTTCTAGTCTGCAGTTTTCACAAAGAACCGTTGGACATTATTGTGACTGAAACTGTCAATGTTAATTAACAAGGTTCTCTAACTGGGAAAAAATTACGATGTGTTTATAAAATGCGCCTTCAGCTATAGCAATGTAGGTACGAATATATCGGGACTGGTTACCTAAGTATTGATAATATATTTTCAAGCTTCTCCTTTTAATTGTAAGATTTGTTATTGTGACATATGCGCAGATAACAGCAATTCTAAAACAAGAGCACCGCTTGGAGGAGCAGTATATGCCCGAAGGGTGTTTTTTCTATGTATGATGCATTTGTGATAGAAGGGAGGAAACCTTAGGCTTTAAGATTAAATGATTTGCTTTAAATTTTGAATTTTTTTACCTTTAACCTACTGACCTCAAAATCAAAAGGGGTCATTCACTCAATGTTTGCAACCATTATATGAATTTTGAAGTCTCTAATAAAAATGGTTGTCGAGTTATAGAGTGTAAATGATTTTAAACATTTAGGTCACTGTGACCCTGACCTTTGACATACTTATCCTAAAATTTATAGAGGTCATCCACTCAATGTTTGCAACCATTATATGAATTTTGAAGTCTCTAATAAAAATGGTTGTCGAGTTATAGAGTGTAAATGATTTTAAACATTTAGGTCACTGTGACCTTGACCATTGACCTACTGACCCCAAAATCAATGGGGTTCATTCACTGAATGTGTGCAACCACTACATGAATTTTTAAGTCTCTACGACAAATGGTTGTCAAGAAACTCAGTGTAAATCATTTTAAACATTTTGGTCACTGTGACCTTGACCTTTGACACACTGACCCCACAATGTATAGGGGTCATCCACTCAATGTGTGCAATCATGATATAAAGTTTGAAGTCTCTATAGCAAATGATTGTCAAGTTACATGGCGGAAATGGTTTTCAATGTTAAGGTCTATGTGACCTTGACCTTTGAGCTACTGACTCCAAAATCAATAGGGGTCATTCACTCGATGTGGGCATAATCACATGAAGGTAAAAGACTGTAGGTCAAAGAGTACTCAAGTTATCATCCAGAAAACAAATTGTTAACGGACGGACAGACAGACGGACGGGCGGACGCCCTGGACCATGACATAATATTCCCCCTTCGGGCATATAATAATAGGGAACAAATACTCGTACAGTAGTTTGTTTTCAGCAATTTACAACAATATCAGAACATTGCGGAACAATTTTTCTGGGTTCATGTCAGAGAACGACCGTGTACTTTCATTTGTCTTGCGTAACTTGTTATTAATGAATGAAAGGCACCAAAGGATGGGGAAGAAAGAAGGAGAGTCTTTAATAAGTCTTTAATCAAAATACATTTTGTATGTACCTTGCTCAGAAGCTCCATCTGCAAACGCGCTCTTAAGTTCCCCAGAGGACGAATCGAGCTTCTTCCGTTTTACCTTGAAAAATACAGTATATGTACAATAGATATGTACGCTGAAAACCTTACTTTAACAAAGTGAGACCTTCACTACATACTTTTAAACCTACAAAAAATTCTTTCGACTTGTACAAATCCTTAAGCATAAAAACATATTTTGTATAGCACTACCAACCATTTATTATTGCAGACTTAGATTTTGAATATTGATGTCCTTAAGATGTTGTCTTACCTTTCCATCTTTCCTGAGAAAAAGGTCTGAGTTGTAAAGAGTGTCGCAGTCGTCTGCGTCGAAGACGATTTCCTGTGTAGCAGAACAAATACTGTCGATGTTCTGAAAGAACAAATCTATGTCGCCTGCGTTTTCAAACTGGGCCAGGATGGCGGTATCATTGGCAAGGATTCGCAACAACTGTTCTTGCTGGCTTTCTAGCTGTCTCATGACCTTTGACACAGAACGGACGCGTGACCGTTTCGCGCCATTTTCTTGCATTTTCTGTACGACTTTCCTGGTGTGTTCAAGTTGCTCTTCTACTCTCACCAAGAGGTACATGACACGGTATTCTAAGTGAAGGATAAAAACATATAAACTATGTTCGAAACAGTATAAATGATATAGCAATACTTATAATTCCGAGTGTAAGCTTATTGTTCGAGTTTAGGGTGTTCTTATTGTTGAAGTCACCGACAGCGACCGCTATAAGGTCCTGAGTGGAAAACCTCAACAATATGATGCAGTCGACATTCCGAATATTTCTTAATAATTTCTGTTCATTTTTTATCTCCAACCTTTGGCAATTTATTCTTGGCCCTTTGAGAGCATCAATATTTACGCAGTGGAAAATTTTATATCATATTTTAATGGTTTTCGGTTTTTCATTGTCACTTACTGTCATACTTTGGTTCCACGCTGGCTGCAGGCTTACTGGTACTCGGGATTGGCTTAGGTGTGGATGGACGTGAGAGGTGAACATTTTGGAAGAGGAGGTTACTCTCCAGTCTAGACAAACGCTCATTGAGGATTCGCAATTCCTCGCTTGTGGGGGGATTACCTTGAAAAAGTCAAGATATGAAAGCAACTGCCAAAAACTTCTCTCTTTTTTTCTAAATCGCTTGTAAAATATATATTTGCTTTAGACTTTATCTTTTATTAACGTAGTATTGTCTACGCTAGCTTTAATGATTGTTATGTTTAAGATGCATCGGAAACAGATAAAACTTGAAGGAAAATCAGGACATATTTGCTTCGAGAATACAGGCATGTGTAGGATCAGAAAGGTTAACCTACTTTTATCTTTTCCTCCTTTTTTCAGGAAATTTAGTTTCTTCTTTCCTTTTTCTGGTTTGACTGTTTGTTTCGTCTGGTTGTTCTTTTTCGACTTATCAGGATTTGAAATCCAGTGTATAAACTGTAATGATATAGCTCAGGTTTAAATATATTTTATAACTGTTTCTAGATTACGCTAAGGTCTTTTAAACGGAATATCGATCTGTAGATTTTAGAACATTCGGATGACGAAGAGAGGTTATGTTATTAACCTTGCTTCGTCTTTGAAATGCACCATAAGCAGAGAAACCTTTCACTAGATAGAACCTCAACATATAGGCGGTGAATTGGTACCAAAGTCATGAACCTCAACATATAGGCGATGAATTGGTACCAAAGTCATGAACCTCAACATAATTATAGGCGATGAATTGGTACCACAGTCGTGAACCTTAACATATAGGCGATGAATTGGTACCAAAGTCATGAACCTTAACATATAGGCGATGAATTGGTACCAAAGTCGTGAACCTCAACATATAGACGATGAATTGGTACCAAAGTCGTGAACCTCAACATAGTTATAGGCGATTAGTTGGTACCACAGTCGTGAACCTCAACATACAGGCGATAAATTGGTACCAAAGTCGTGAACCTCAACATACAGGCGACGAATTGCTACCACAGTCGTGTATATCTATCATACATGAAATAATTATGTTTTGTATCAGTTTGTCGCCTATGAGTTTTATAACAATCACAAATCTGATTGAACAGAATTGATAGATAATACACTTGTTATTTATAAATGATTGGGGAAACAAGTGCAAAGGCTGACGAATATCAGGGGGGGTTTATCCGATGTCATTTTTCAAATGCAACGTCAGTACCCATCTTTAAGAAAGTTGTTGATGCTGTAAAATTAATTGCAATTTAATATTACTGCAATACAAGTGTTGTTATAAAAAACTGATGAGAACAATTGAAACTTTGTTTATTGATAAAGAAGAATAGTTTAAAGGACTGAAATGAACGGAACTGTATTGTTAATATTCCGTGTTTTCAGGGCAGGTACTATTACATCTGAACACTTCTCTTGAAATAATATCTAACTTTAAACTTGCCACCTGAGCAAACCAGGACACTTATACATCCACAGGATAAACACTGAGATTACGACTGGCGTCATAGCAGGGCTGATTTTAGTGTCGATCTATCTATTTGGGCTTATTTATAGTCGGTACCGGTAGCCCATATGACCGACGCCCCCTGAAGAGATTAGCTATATTATGTTGTGGGGGTAGTGCAAGATACAGAAAGCATCCCATTCCAGAGACACCCCTGGTTCTTTTGCATGCTCAGTGTATAGCACTGATACATGGGACCTTGGTTTAACGTCTCATCCGAAAGACTATTAGCAATGTTAGTGGAGGAGCGGGGAATCGAACTCGGGACCCCTGGTTAACCAGTCCAGCGCGTTACCACAGGACCACATCCGTTCCTATTTTAGTGTCGTTAAACCGGTACGTATATATACAACCAGCGGCTGAAATACCGAGTTAGACTACCTTTGGCTACAATTTTCACACTTCGATTGAAACTGGCTGGAAATTGCAACCTGGTTAAACTCTCCTATTTTAGATCAAAACATCCTTTAACAGTATGACAGGGAGAATACTGGGGTCCCTACTTCTCATACCCGCAAAAGTGGAGGGACCTTATAAAAATAATCAAAACAAACAAATACGATATTATGAATTGATTTCACTGGCATCAAGGTTAGAAGTGACCACAAATACCGAAATTTATCATATGAAGATCACTTGTTTTATGCATAGTTTGAAAATATTGTAGGCTGTGTACTGTATATTTTTTCCCACTTTTAAGTTTTAATGAAATCTTTAAAGACATTTGACAAAAGGGAAAAACAACGTTATTCTAGAAACAATAGCTACAACAAAAAGAATAATGTCAATTATCAACATACTGTTCCTAATAACGATTCTTCTTTATCATTGTATTGTTTTGTCCGCTCTTGTGTGGTATTTCTGAACTGGTCAAGAAGGGCCCTGTCTTCGTCCCCACACGCCGTCTTGTTGCTATCTTTATTCCGCATTTATCTGGAGAACAAGAAAATAATTACATTTTACAGCTGAAATTTATGCCCAATATTTTAACATTTATTTGTGAATAAATAATTGAATATATTAATTTTTTTCAACGCAGAAAAATAATTTTGAAAGTCTAAGATTTACGTTCTAAATAATGCATCTATAATTAGATTTTTTTCTTCGCTGCGACAGGCCGTCCAGTTGTAAATGAATTACAATGTATAATCGAGTCTCAAATCTGGTTCCACATTTATTAAGTAAGATATATAAAGTGTGTAATACTTAATCTTTTGCAACTTTTCCACAAACTTTCTAATGATGTCAAATTTACATGATATATATTTTTTTAATTCTGAATAACGCAGCCGATATTGAACAACTATAATTATATGGCAACTGAACAAGCAAAACGCAAACTTATTATACTGTTGTCAGAGAAAGTTTCTTGAAAGAAATACAACGTGTTTCAGGAACTTTGCATCTAAGCAGAGGTAGATCTATGATCTAATGTGGAAAGCGAACAAACCGATGCGTAATTTACTTATCAAGTCATGAAATTTCCTTTGTAGATATAAATATTGTAGTCTGACGAAGAACGAACAGAACTGTGCATTTCGGTTCTACATATATATCTATATCTTTTTTATAACTTGGAAACACCAACATCTAGAGCTAAACTGAATTTCACTTTTATCCACAGCATATTTAACTTGATTCCATATCACGTTAATAAGATAACCAGTCTGCAGAGATATCAGTGCAGACCATATGTAAGTCATCTATACCATTATCAAATTTACAAAGATAGGCCTACTTGGCAACAATTTACTAAACGTAGGCCTGTTTTCCATAAATCAAAACTTGCAGTCACTGATGTATTGAATGTTATATCTGGTAATACACACATAAATAAGAAAACTTCAACTTCAACTTATTACTGCCAAAAGTCAATACTGATTATACTAGGCAGGCGCGCATAAAACACACAAAAATTCATCTCAATTTAAACTCACATGTTTCCCTTTTTTGTTACAGATATCTGGGCTTGTCCGTTGCTAACACCTCTTTACACCAATTTGTACATTGTAACGTCATCATTTGTGACGTAATTTCTATTGTTTTTAATATGACGTAAATCTAAAAATAGCGTTCCTTTTAACTTTGTTAAAGAGAAGAGTTCCTATTCTTTTTTTATGAGAGTATACTAGGCAGGCACAAACACATATGTGAAGTAATTTTTTATTATTAAACATGCGTTACACTGATTCATTAATTTTAATCCACGCCCAATTATTGATGCGACACAGAAAACTAGATGTAATAAATGCTTTGAAATAAACCAGGTAGATCTAATCAAACATAAAACTTTGTTTAAGTAATTGAGATACAGCATGCGAAATTAGTAAAAAAAACCCAATTTGTTCTGAAAGCAGTAGTGTCTGTGGTCCGGGTTCGAACACAAGTGGAGAACGAGTTTCTAGTCTGTCTGCGGTAAGATTTTCTCTTTAATTGGAACGCAGAAAAAAATAACATCAGTAGCATATTCTAGGACAGACGAAATTAATTTATTTCGTTTGAATAACTTCAAGCGACCGAAGATCAAGTGAAAACAAAATCATTTCTCTCATGATATTAACTGTTCTCGAATGTTTTCAACAATGAATTCAGCATAATTTTAAATTACATCAAGTCAAAAAATTTCTTGGACTAGACTTTGGACAGCAGGTAGGGACTTGTAGCTTTTGTTGTTTTAGTTATTGTTTTCGAAATTCAAATAAGATCGTGAAAGATGAAATCCTGGAGTGAAAATGGAAACCTGTATCTGCTTTTTTAGATTATTGCTTTCACCCTCAGAATGTCACAGTCAACTAGATTGACCATAAAGGTTTACTTTAGTATGCACCGGATTCAAATGCCTTGTGTAGAATACATACTGGAAACGCAGATTTAAGATGCGTTAAACAATGAAATGACAGTATTATTATACCACACGTGGCCTACATGCACCATCTGACAATTTGTACTGTCCTATGCGACGGTGTACTGTCACCTTCGCGTGGACCTAAAATATAATGTTGGTTTTTCCCAGACATGTTTTCAAGTCATGGAATGAATGTGCTCTTTCATTTCTACGACATTTGTGTATCATTATAATGCAAAAGCCATGGATGTGGTTAGCTCTAATAAGTATATAAGAGCAAATATGGGTGAGAAATAACGCGAACAGAATTTATCTACTAAAAACATGTTTCGTGAAGATGTCGACCCGGCGACCTAACCGTAGCAGCCTGTTGGCCTAGCAACTTAACCATAGCGATCTGTTGGCCTAGCAACTTAACCATAGCGATCTGTTGGCCTAGCAACCTAACCATTGCGACCTAACCGCAGCAGCCTGGTGGTTTTCTAGTGGCCTAAATAGCAGCCTGTTAAATAAGCGACATAATCATAGCAGCCTGGTGACCAAGTGACCTAACCATGTCGGCCTGGTGTCCTACCAACCGATCCACAGCTGCCTGATTGCCTAGCAACGTAAACACTACGGATTTGCGCACGAAAGCCTCAGATGTTCTAGAAATCATTTTGTAATAGTATAATTCTTATGACAAGGAAGGAGGTTTACTAGTAGTATAGCAGCCTAAAATCTAAAAAAATCAGAAAATTGAAAAGGGTATTTTTCAAGAAAAGAAATATTTGCTATCAGTGGGCTGCTTGTAGCCTAATGGTCTATCGGCCTAAGTTAAAGATTGTTTAACACTACAAAAATATTAGTTTTGAACGTCTTTCCAACAAATAACAAGAACAATAGCAGTTTCGGATGAAAGTTAAGAAATTTATAAAAAGATGTTAGCTATTTGTAGGCTGCTATCCCCTTAACGTCCTAAAATATACATTGTATATCACAGTAATACTATCATTTTGATGCTGCGTTATGAAAACAAAAACGACAAACGTGTTTGGAATGATTTTTCGGGTATTTGAAAAAAGTATATTTTTCATGAAAAGATTTGTTTTCTGTAGGCTGGTAACTGCCTAGCGGCGTAACATATATAATGTCTTTCACAGTAAAGCTATTATTTGTGAACTTACAAAAGGGGTTTGGTATTACTTCTCAAGCTATTTTAGACCGAGCGACTTTGAGTGACAGTATGACTGAACGTTGGTAACCTGTTTGTCCTATTTTATATGCAAGAACTGAAACATGTTTACAAAAAGTGCGGGGTATGGAAATTAATACAAATGGAACCGTTCACCTATCAACTACATTAACTTCGACAAAATATGAAAATACCTGTGATAGAATAAAATGTACAGGAACCTGGAATTAGGGTGTTGGTAAGCGATTCTTCGACTTATTGATAGTGTTATCTGTTATGTTATGAAAGCAGAATTAATCGAGCTTAGGTGGATATTTCAGATACTACGCTAAGCGTAGCGTCAACTCTCTCTCTCTCTTGAGTAATAAAGCCAAATAATACTTTAAAATATATATATGTGATGAACCCATGTTACAAAAATTAAATTTTTGCGGCTGTTCGTATACTAAACAATTTTGTTTCTATGCAGATACGGATTAAAAAGAAATCCTGTAGTAAGTGATACTAAGATACAAGAAGAACTACCAGAATTACCAGTTCCTTAGCTCCTTTAGTTGATGACTAGATCACATATCATGGATTGGTTTTGTTTTCTGTGCAGGTCTATAGATTTTCTTTACATTGCAGCAAAATCATGATTTGAGTTAGCATGAAAGCTATTGCAAATTGTATAATTTTGCTCAGATTAAGGAATCTTTGTGTAGGTTCTATCTATCTACTGTTTAATGTCAAACTGTGTGGTTGACATGGAGTTTTTGTTTTACATCATAAAACGTTCTTGCAATTTATATTAATCCACAACTTGCATTGAACCTGGACGATAACTGCTTTCTTGATTCAAACCAGTTCTCGCGCCGAAGGCGTAGAATGAAGAACGTTGCTAAAGAATCCAAACCCTGGTGGGGTTCGAACCAGCGGTCTCCGGAGAGGGATTCTGATGATCTAACCAATCGACCATTACTCTTCCACTCTCCATTCTATGTTAAACCCCAACATAACATCCCAAAGTTCAATATAAATTGGTTTAGTAAGAGGAAATTTGGAGCCCTACATATAATTTATAACCTACGACAGTCAGAATTTTAGCATTTTTTGTACTTTAAAGAAAGGAAGTGCTAGTGATTGTTTTACACAACTGTATAATTTTAATCTGAAAACGAATATATGTCCAATTTACTTACATATTTCCACTTTTTTGTAGATCTACATTAAAATCTTGTCCTCGCTTGGCTGTTGCTAGTGACGCTAAACGTCAGTTTATGCGTTGTGACGTAAATCTTTGTGACGTAATGCTATTGTCTTCAGATGGCGTATAAGATGATTCGAACATTAATAATTAGAAATGATTAATATAGTTCAAAATAAAAAAAGAAGTCTTCTTGTTGAAATACAAAAACATAATTGGTCATACCTGGAAGACAAATTCTCTAGTTATACTAATGGTGATAATAAATGCCTTGTAAATGGCATTTTTGTTTTCCAAGTTTCCACTGCAGATTTGTACAAAATACTACGGTAACCGGTGTTTGTTCTAAATGTAGTGTTTGTCAGTGATATCCTTGTAGGCATCGGGTGTATGCATTAACAAATATAAATAAATTATATCATTGACTGGTCACATATTCAGTTTTACAATTGTTACTTTTTAACTAAATATACGTATCTATGACGATTTCGATGTGTTGAACGCGTTGGGCATTGTAATGTTTAAAGAAGTTCAAAACAGCACAAGTCTCCCTATTTTATTTTCATTAAAGAAAAAAAAATACACCAATATTCAGTGTTATAACAGTCGAACAGAAGAAAGTTATCACACAAAGATCTAGTAAAATTACAGTCGCACTTAAGAAAGTTATCACACAAAGATCTAGTAAAATTACAGTCGCGCTTAAGAAAGTGATCACACAAAGATCTAGTAAAATTACAGTCGCGCTTAAGAAAGTTATCACACAAAGATCTAGTAAAATTACAGTCGCGCTTAAGAAAGTTATCACACAAAGATCTAGTAAAATTACAGTCGCGCTTAAGAAAGTTATCACACAAAGATCTAGTAAAATTACAGTCGCGCTTAAGAAAGTAATCACACAAAGATCTAGTGCTATACTAGTCGCACTTAAGAAAGTTATCACACAAAGATCTAGTAAAATTACAGTCGCGCTTAAGAAAGTTATCACACAAAGATCTAGTGCTATACTAGTCGCGCTTAAGAAAGTTTTCACACAAAGATCTAGTGCTATACTAGTCGCGCTTAAGAAAGTAATCACACAAAGATCTAGTGCTATACTAGTCGCACTTAAGAAAGTTATCACACAAAGATCTAGTGCTATACTAGTCGCACTTAAGAAAGTTTTCACACAAAGATCTAGTGCTATACTAGTCGCGCTTAAGAAAGTAATCACACAAAGATCTAGTGCTATACTAGTCGCACTTAAGAAAGTTATCACACAAAGATCTAGTAAAATTACAGTCGCGCTTAAGAAAGTAATCACACAAAGATCTAGTGCTATACTAGTCGCACTTAAGAAAGTTATCACACAAAGATCTAGTAAAATTACAGTCGCGCTTAAGAAAGTTATCACACAAAGATCTAGTGCTATACTAGTCGCACTTAAGAAAGTTATCACACAAAGATCTAGTAAAATTACAGTCGCGCTTAAGAAAGTAATCACACAAAGATCTAGTGCTATACTAGTCGCGCTTAAGAAAGTTATCACACAAAGATCTAGTAAAATTACAGTCGCGCTTAAGAAAGTTATCACACAAAGATCTAGTAAAATTACAGTCGCGCTTAAGAAAGTAATCACACAAAGATCGAGTAAAATTACAGTCGCGCTTAAGAAAGTTATCACACAAAGATCTAGTGCTATACTAGTCGCACTTAAGAAAGTTTTCACACAAAGATCTAGTAAAATTACAGTCGCGCTTAAGAAAGTTATCACACAAAGATCTAGTAAAATTACAGTCGCGCTTAAGAAAGTTATCACACAAAGATCTAGTGCTATACTAGTCGCGCTTAAGAAAGTTTTCACACAAAGATCTAGTGCTATACTAGTCGCACTTAAGAAAATTTTCACACAAAGATCTAGTGCTATACTAGTCGCACTTAAGAAAGTTTTCACAGAAAGATCTAGTGCTATAATAGTCGCACTTAAGAAAGTTATCACACAAAGATCTAGTGCTATAATAGTCGCACTTAAGAAAGTTTTCACACAAAGATCTAGTGCTATACTAGTCGCACTTAAGAAAATTTTCACACAAAGTTCTATTGCTATACTAGTCGCACTTAAGAAAGTTTTCACACAAAGATCTAGTGCTATACTAGTCGCACTTAAGAAAGTTTTCACACAAAGGTCTAGTGCTATACTAGTCGCGCTTGAGAAAGTTATCACACAAAGATCTAGTGCTATACTAGTCGCACTTAAGAAAGTTTTCACACAAAGATCTAGTGCTATACTAGTCGCACTTAAGAAAATTTTCACACAAAGATCTAGTGCTATACTAGTCGCACTTAAGAAAGTTTTTACACAAAGATCTAGTGCTATACTAGTCGCACTTAAGATCTATTGCTATACTAGTCGCACTTAAGAAAGTTTTCACAGAAAAACTTAGTGCTATACTAGTCGCACTTAAGAAAGTTTTCACACAAAGATCTAGTGCTATACTAGTCGCGCTTGAGAAAATTATCACACAAAGATCTAGTGCTATACTAGTTGCACTTAAGAAATTATTACATTAAATTAGGTATAGTGTTATTTGAGCAGAACTTAGGAAAAATATTGTAAGGATCTTATAGTTTTGTAAGGAATAAGCAATAGGCCTATTGTGTATGTAATGTTGGTTCAATGCCTTGAACTCCAAAATCTGTCTGGAAGAATTAAGGATTTAGCCTCTACTGTAAGATAAATTACCGGTATGTTTAGTTTGAAATTTATTTTATTTCACAAGAAGGAGTGTCCACTTATTATCAATAGTAATGTAATTGTGTAGCTTAATTTTAGAGTGGACCTTTGTCGTAGCTGGGATATTTAAGCCCTTTCTCGTAGTGCGGTGATTGGATGCTGTAACAACTATTACATACAACAACTCATCAAAATATACTTCTGATTTGCTGTATTCTGTTGAACCGTCGATATTCTTTTTTTACCTACTAAATTAGTCTAGGCCTATAGTTTTCGATTTGTTCTAAGGCACAAATATACTGAAGACAAATTTAATCAAAAGCCACTTCCAGATGATGGCCTTGTCATTAGCTTTGTTCTTGTCAAATTTTCATAGATGCAAATGTAAGGAGATGCAATTCTTGCATATCAGGCAGAAGTTTCTCAGGTTTTTATTTTTCTACTGTCTCACCACCTTCCCCGCCTCCCCATGTAAGATAAGTCGCGTACTTTAAATGACGTCACTCCGTTGTGAATGAAGTTGTAATTTCATACGGTACTATAAAAAGATAGTAAAACGTTTTCCCGTAAATTTCAATACCAGCAAAACTTCATAGTGTCATCTTCAGTTTGATGCATCATACGTCTAGAATCGGTTAACAGCAGGATTTTAATAAACATTCGTAATGGTATCAGATATGATATTATGAGACACCCTGTAGCAAGTAATTTATTACAATATACATTATTATAAGTCTTTCTAAGCACATGGTGTAATGAATACACTGTAAGATATAATCTTTGAGCTGTGATCACCTATTTTAGAAATAAAGTATCGTAAGTAGAGTTAAAAAGGGAAAATATTTAAAAGGAACATCATAACAATTTTATATTTTACAAGACTTACATTTCCAGTGTGCATTATATTCACTTACACATTTGAAATGAAACCACTGTAATCTGCATTTGTGTTGTCACAGTTCAGCATGTTGTCTATTTAAGCCGGCATCCTGCAGGAGCAGTAGTCCAGTGGTAACGCGCTGAACTGGTAATCCAGGGATCGCGATTTCGCTCCAGGCTCCTCAACTAACATTACTTATTCTCTTTCGGACGAGACTATGAGGCGTTAAACTGATATCAGTGCTACACACTGAGCATGGAAAAGAACCAGAGACGTCATTGTTCAAATGGGATGCTTTCTTGTCTTGCACTATGCCCAATAACCTAAATTTCCTAACTTCTCCATGGTGCGTTGGTCAAATGGTCAACAGGTACCGACGATAAATAAACTCAAATAGATAGAGCAATACACATTTTGCAACGCTCAAATTGCCTGCTAGAATTATAAGCATTTTCTGAATTCTGGGGAATTGTTCAAACTGACGTTCTAAACATTTATTTAAATGAGGCTTCATTTTAAAATTTCAAATCTAATGTTTTTATCAAATGATTTCAGAAATGTGAAACATGTCTCTACGGCAAAAACAGTTGCAAAAACGCTTATTAGTAAGTCTGAATTGTTAGTCTGTTTTTACGTGCAGTAAATAAATTTCAATTTTACTGCAGCTGTCGTTATTGAAAATTATGCAAAATTATACATAAATTACAATCAATTTCTCTGTTAAATTCAAACACATCATTTACCTAAAAACACAAACAAATATTTGACAATCACAATGAAACAATCATATTAAATAAATTGAATGCAGCTTCCTTTATTTTTTACCTATATAGAAATCCAGTGACTGCACGTTGTTAAAACTAGGGCCACAAATACGTCCCAATTTTAAAGAGGATCGCAGGGCCGCAGAATAAGAATGTCAGAAAATCTCCGGCTCCAGACGCTCTGCTGCATGTTCATTTTCAACAGACGCTCAATTGCATTTTGAAAACTCGCCCTAAGGGGCATAACCCAAATATATATTATGCAACTTCCTTACACGTCTGTAGCCGCGTTTATGTCTTTGAACAATGTTGTGTTAAAAGTTACACAAAAACATACACACACGAGTTTATCATAAGTAACATATTTACACATACAAACACAAATATACATGATTTAAAGACAAAAAGCTAACAAGGCACAATAATATGCCATGCAGAGACTGAAATAACATTATTCAAAAATCACAAGACACAGGAATTGTAACTAAAAACAGGTTAAAAAGGATAGAAATTGTATGTTGCAACAGGGTCTTTGGCGGCCCTGTATTGTTAATCCAAGTACCAAAAAAGTAAAACCTAACAACTTGACATAAGATTTGTTTCCGTGGAATGTCAAATTATCAGTAACACAAACGTAACTGATACAAGAGATGTTTGTACAACATATATGCCCCCAGCGCCTTATCCCTAAAGGCTCCATGAAGTTTTGAAGAGTTGGGACCAAGCGTTCTATAGTTATTGATCGGAAACCATTTTGCTATTCAAGGACACTGTGACCATGGCCTTTGACCTGGTGACCTGTAAAACTAAAGGGCTCATCTACAAGTCTTGACCAACTTCAATACAAAGTAAAAGGAACAGGGGCCCAGGGTCTTTCAAAAAGCAAATGCTATTTGAAAGACCCTGATGGGCCCAAGTGTTCTACACTTATTCATCGGAAACCATTTTGCTTTTCAAGGTCATTGTGGCCCTTGACCTTTGACCTGAAAAACGACAGTTGTTATCAACTGATCATGACAAACTGACGTACTAAGTCTGACGAACCTTGGCCTAAGGACCCCCTAGATATGCAACAGAAAAAGTTTTGCTTTCTAGGTTACTATGACCTTGACCTTTGACCTAATAACCCTAAAAACTACAGGGGTCATCTAATTGTCATGACCAACCTACATATGAAGTTTTGAGGAGCTGGGCCCAACTGTCTATAGTAATTGATCGGACACTATTTTGCTAAACAAGATCACTGTGACCTTTATCTTTGACCAAAAAAGCTATAGGGGTCATCTACTGGTCATTACCAACCTATTTACCAAGTTTGAGGAACCTGGGCCCAAGCGTTCAATAGTTATTTATTGGGAATTCATTTTGCTTTTCAAGGTCACTGTGTCCATGGCCTTTGACCCGAAAAACTGTACGGATCATTTATTAGTCATGACCAAACTACACACTAAGTATTAAGAACCTGAAACCAAACCTTCTATAGTTATTGATCGGAAACCGTTTTGCCTTCCAAAGTCACTGTGAACTTGACCAGCTGGTGACCTGAAAAAAACAATAGGGGGCATCTACTGGTCATCACCAACCTACATACTAAGTTTAAACAACTTGGGATCAAGGGTTCTATAGTTATTGATTGGAAACTGTTTTGTTATTCAAGGTCATTGTGACCTTGACCTTTGACCTGGTGATGTAAAAGAACTATAGGAGTCATCTACTAGTCATGACCAACCTACACACTAAGTCTGAACAATCTGAAACCAAGGGTTCTATAGTTATTGATCAGAAACTGTTTTGCTCTTCAAGGTCACTGTGACCTTGACCTTTGACCTGGTGACCTGAAAAACAATAAGGGTCATCTACTGGTTATGACCAACCTACGTTCTAAGATTCAACAACCTGGAACTAAGAATTCTATAGTGATTGATCTGAAACCATTTTGCTATTCAAGACCACTGTGACATTGACCTTTGACCTGGTGAGCTGTAAAACTATAGGAGTCATCTACTAGTCATGACCAATCTATATAACAAGTCTGAGGAAGGTAGATCTAAGGGTTCTCTAGATATTGATTGGAAACTAAAGTGTCTACCGACCAACCGACATCTGCAAAACTATATGCTTCTTCCTATATATTAGTAACCCAATGTAAAACCAAGTGACCACTTGGGCGGGACCAATTCTGATCCTGGTCTATGATCTGTATAAACTTGGTAGAGGTCCACTATACAAAAGTACAAACAACATATCTAAATCCTAGGATGAATGGTTTCTGATATGAAGATTTTTTTTGTTCTTCCTCTATTAATCTATGTAAAAATTAAAATCAAGTGACCCCTGGGTTCGGGCCAATTCTGACCCACAGCCAATATTTATATAACTTTGGTAGAGGTCCACTAGATGATGCTATCAACCAAATTTCCAAGTTCTAGGCCGTTTGGTTTCAGACAAGAAGACTTTTAAAAACTTGTTTCCTATATAACTCCATGTAAGATAACGTTACCCCTGGGGCGAGGCCAATTTTGATCCAGGGGCCATGATTTGTATAAACTTGGTAGAGGTCCATTAGACAATCATACACACCAAACGTCTTAACTCTAGGCCTTATGGTTTCTGACAAGAAGAGTTTTAAATGTTTTCCTAAATAAGTCTATGTAAAGTCATGTGACCCCTGGGGTGGGGCCAAACCATGATTTATATAAATTTGGTAGAAGTCCACTAGATGATGTAAAAACCAAATATCTAAGCTCAAGGTATTGTGGTCGAAACTAGAAGATTTTTAAAGTTTTTCCTTTCAGTTGCCATATCAACCAGAGTTCTGCATGTAATTCCATTTTTACAGAACTTTGAAAGAGGATAGTACAAGCATTATTTCTGTAAAGTTTAACTGCCGTTGACCAAGTGGTATAGGAGGAGATGTTGTTTAAAGTCAATTGTGAACGACAGACGGACGGACGACGAACAAAACAGCAGACTAAAAGCTACACCTGACCTTCGGTAAGGGGAACTAAAAATTGGACACTTACAAACATAAGCACAGAACTACTATAACATGATTCAGAGTAACTGCTTCATGTAATTCGTGTTTAACAATGTTTGAATTCAAAGACACTTATTACCTTCATGGTAAACGTACCACAGCTTTAAATTGTAAATAAGACTTGGTATTTTTATGCCCCCAAAGGGAGGCATATAGTTTTGAACTGTCCGTCTGTCCGAAAACTTCAACATTGGCCTTAACTTCCTTATTAATAAGTGGATTTACTTCATACTTGGAAACACACACCCCTTTGGACAAGATCTTCCCACTGACGTAAATTTATTTGACGTTGACCCCTGAATTACCTTCACCTTGACGACCCAATTGTCTAAAAACTTAAACATTGGCCATAACTCCATATTAGTAAGTGGATATATTTCACACTTGAACACAAAATCACTCTGGACAAGACCTTACCTTTGAGCTATATTTATTTGACCTTGACCCCTGAATTACTGGTCATCAGCTTCAAAGTCAAAACACCACTTCGGGGGCATTGTTATCTTACAGAGTCAGTTCTTGTTTACTCTAATGACATGCTGTTTACCCAAACAGAACTATGAAACACTGACTTCAAAAGGCCTGACATTATTTTTATCATTTTACAAATTGTTTAATGATTTCTTTCTGTTTATTTAGAATTAAGGTTACTCGATAATAATAATTTTCAACTTATTTTGTACAATACTGTTCAAAAACTTATTCGATATTTTCTCTACTTAAATTTAAAAAAAGACATCTTAGCAGATTGTCTGTGTGACAAATTAACTTTAATAATAAAATATCGTAAATATGTAAGTTCAATGTTGCACATGTGCTTTTCAAATATTAGAATATCTATAGCAATTTGAGCCAGTTAAAATTACCCTAGTCCATAATAAAAATTAATAATAAATAATAAAAATTTTCTTCCATGTAAGAGTATTGCATTTAATATTCTAATTGTTTTATTTTCAAACTGATTAACATACGCTTCTTAACTTTGCAATTCGGAAATTTTTCACTTTTATCAAATCATCTCGTTTTCATTTCTTCATTATAAAGCGCCTTGGCATCTCATTTGGTCTCAAAGCAAATTCTAAATACAGTGCAATTCAAAACAAAAGAAAAGAAAGAACAAAAAAAAAAAAAACCACACGTAAGAATATTCAAGGGTTGAAAGAATCCATTATACTTTTTATCTAATGTTATCTAGTGCAACTGACAAATTCCTGTTCACTGTTCAAGTCATCAGTGTAGTCAGCATATTCACGACAACCTGTCTTCCTCACAGTAAGAATTGCCACAAAAGAAGGAACCAATGTTTCAAACATCTGCTCTTGTATCACGGAGAAATGCTAAAGTTCTACTAACATTTTCTTTAATGACGTTAGCAAGTTTTTCTATATCTTCTGATGGTGTAAGACGAAAGTCGTGGCACAAAATGTTTCGTTGAAGGTAAAATATGTGACTATCACTTGTATTTAAATACCAGGGGAAGAACTCGCCTGGAAGATTACTCTTGGTAGGGTTGTACAAAGGTCTTGGTACCAGCCATTCCTCTCGGCAAGGTCTATAATGATGAATTACAGCTGTCTTCGGATCAACCTGAATGCTGTAATTAAAATAGTTATTTAGGGTTTCTTTCAATTTTTAGACTGATAAAAAAAGATTCAAGAACATTAATCCTGATGATCTTGCGGATATATTCGAAACTAAGTCATGTGCTTAGATCATTGGAAAAACTTGTGAAGACTATACTGGTCAAAATTCTGGGCGAAGCGAAGTATTTTCTAAGTTACAATGAGAACATAATAACAAACTTTGTCTTGTAATGTTTTTTAAAATCTTAAATTAAGTTGAATAATATAAAAATAACTGATCTGTTAATATAAAAATAACTGAACTGTCAATATTTTACGCGATAAAGTTTGGTTTTGTATGTTGTAGGTGAATTTGTGTCATTCAGTAAAAAAAATGATATTGATTCTGTGACACTTTTTAGTGAAATTGTGTGTTCAATATCTTCTGAACCTTTTTACCATTTGAGAAGTGGCATCTTAAGTCAAAACAAGGACCTTCCATATTATTTTCAGAGTGACGTTGCATAATGTGAGCTTAACAAGTTTGAGACAACAAAACTTTTACACTGTCACTTTACACTCGAGGCGCTGGTAATAAATCCTTTGACTTCAATGTTCAGTATATCAATCACTTTGTCACATATACAATTGAAAATGTTTTGATTAAAAAGTACATGTACACCTAATCTGGTGAAAAATGTAGGCATACTAATGCGTCTCTCCCTCTCTCTCTTTCTTTCTCTCTCTCTCTCTCCGTTTTTCTTGGTAAAATAATGAAATACTAGATAAACGTTTTAAGCAGACGTACATTACACTTAAGGTATCTTCTTTGGTGAATAGGAAATGTGAAACACCATTTTGCATGGTATTTAGTTATATAATTTTATTATTTATTCAAACAGATTAAAATTAAAGATAAGCAATATTTCTTTCTGTTTTGAGGATAGTCGCAGAATATTATTTCATCTTAAAATAGACGTTTCATTACTGCATGGCTATTCTTACCACTTGTGTTTGTAATGTCACAATATAACATTTCTATTTTGTATCCGAATAGAGGCAAAAATGTTTGTTATTGATATATGCGAACTGAGGACTATAAAACTGTTCACAACTAGTCGGGAACATCATTTGCTAGTGGGGCATGTGTGCTCTGTACTGTGTGAGGTTGTACCAAAATTAAGGTATAGCGTGAATTCATTTGCATATTTGTGTAAGGATCATAAATGGAAATATCCAAGTAAGCAACGCTGGATGATACCTACTCCTGTAATTGTGTAACTGATAAGATATACTGATGGTTTCAGAGGATTTAACCATGGCAAATTCTGTTTGGTATAATCCTATTGCTTTGTATGAGGTAAAGTGTTGAATGTTGATAATTGAACGTCAATTTCATTATTTAAGCAGAGACTGATATACTGTACAAAATAATACGCGTGACTTTAACAATACTAATATTATAACAGTGAACAAGCATTTTGAAATTACAGATCGGTATAAACAGTACTTCAGTATTATAACAAAAGAAGATCTGTTTAAATTGAATTCTGACAACATGTATCCGCAAACCCCCGCTTCCTATCTCTAGAGGTAGTCTCAATATTTCGCCTCCGAAGGTGGTTGGCATTTTATAGTTGTTCACCTTCTACGTGTCTCTTTGATCTGCGTCCGCTTACGCGGATTCGCCCAGTCGCATGCGGTTGCGCACGTATTATCGCTCGTTTGTCCCATATTTTGCAGAGTTTACAACAAAAAGGATGACGTTAAGACAAAATATGATAACTTTAATCTTACCTGTCCCTTTCATCTAAAAATACACAGATCATATAAGTATAAACTGAAACACTTGTTTTGTGTCTGTTTATCCATTTTATTTAAATTTTGGCCGTCGGAATTCCTCGGTGATGAACGCAATGATGTGATAGTTGCAAAGGAAATTACCCGAAGCGTCCCTTCCACGAGATTTCCTCTCGGTTATATACATTTTAAAATTAGGCTTAAAGGTTGAACAACTGAAAAATATCAGACCTATAAAAGCGATTCAACACTTTAAGCATAATAAATTAGGTTACCCTAGAGGAAGCCATAAAAGTATAGGAAGGTAGAAGAAAGACAGGGGCTTGTGTCAGTACATTAAAAGGAGAATGAAAGGGGCTTCTGATATCTAAAGCTATTGGACATGGCCAGCAGATGAATGACAGGAATTGAAGATTATGTCAATGACACTTTTGTTATAAAATGTATAAAGTTCAATTACTGGCGAACACAAAAGAGTACAGAAACTGCATGGGTAGGTAGGTAGTAACGTGGGAGGAAGAGTAGGTAGAAAGTTTTTAGGCAACAAGCCCCTGGATTCTCAAGATATCAATCAGAATCTGTTTTCCTCGTTATGTTGTATGGCAACTTTGACCTTGGCCTTTAACCTAGTGACCTCAAAGACAATAGGGGGCATCTCATTATTTCAAGTGACATGTGGTTTGAAGATGGAGTTACGCAAATTAGTTTGAATAACATACGGGCATTATAACCTGAAAACAAAACATGAAAAATTGTGAAGATTAATAAAATAAGATATAGCTACGAATATACAATAACAGTTTATTTTAAAAAGAAAAAGATAACACCAAATATATTGAAACCGGAGGATTGTCTGTCACCAACTAAATTTCAATCACAACTTGTCTGAAGGGCTACTTTTTTAACGCCTGATGGCAACTGCAAGGTAACGGTGTTGGAGCCAATAGTGTTATCAGACATTACTTTTTCAGTACATGTAGTTTCAGTATTTTCATGATTCTTAGGTTTTTTCCCGTTTTTACTTCGCACGTCTTGATTTCCGGAACGTCTTCAGTTGACTTTTCCAATTTAAAGTTTTCTGGTATTTTCGGTTCCAGCTCTGAAGAAACAGCTGACTGTAAACTAAATTGCTCTCTCTGGTATCTCCGAACAGCCAAAGAAACATGTTTTGATCTGTTCTTAACGGTTTTGTCGGCATACCGCTTGTTAAACAAGGTGCTGTATAATGTAACTCGTCCAGAATGGTTGCTAATATTTTGTAACAGGTGGTGAAAAATCAAGCTCGACCGGGACCCGAACCAAGGGCATTCCGCTTATAGGGCGGAAACTCTACCAACTGAGCTACCAAGCCACACGGTTCTGCCTTGTCAATTTATCACCTATAAACCTGTACCCGATTACATATACATCCTGAAAATTTAGAATTCGTCCCGAATTCTTAGAGTCACAGAGAATATTGTGAAACATTTTCGAGTTGCCGAAGCAGTTGCCAAATTACAACGTAGGTTATTTACGTTGGGCGCCAAATGTAACTAATGGTAATATCGGCTTGTGCAAAGAGTTTTCATCACAGATTTAAGGTCTTTTTGTGGTATATTTCCTGTCCTGAATTTAAAATCATCTAAAGGTTTCCGATAAAAAGAGCCTGTACACGGAATGAAATTCAGGTATGTTTCATATAGTCTATAAATACTGTATTCTCCACTACCTTACCGTCACAATGTACAATGGGTTGCATAATTCTCGTAGTTTGTTTTTGACTGCTTAAGTGCACCCTGTGCGTTCTTTCTAATCCTGGGAATAAATTTTACAAATCTACGTTTGTTAGCAGCATCACAGCCTAAACCAAACTGTTCAGCAAACAGTCCAATCTGTTTATCCCCACCCCTGAGGCCGAAAACCTTTACATTGTAATAGAAAACCGCATTGCTTAGTCCTTTTGCAATTGAAAATGAAAAAAAAAACGCACGAGTTTCCCACAATTTTGGTTCATCTTCAGTCGTAACTGCATCTGCATTTTTAGTTTCCAAACCTATTATTTCGTTAGTAAGTTGTCTCAGATGTGAAATTCTGCGGAAGTCGTAATCACTTAAAAATTCACATATATAGACCTCTCGGTGCGAAGACAACGCTGAATGCCAACTGATATATTTTGCAAAGTCGATGGCGGATACGGTTGTCCATTTTTTCTCCGTATTTCGCACATAAATGTTTGCAACCAAAAGTCTATTTTTGCGAAAGAATGAAACTTTTCAATGCCAACTGGAATGGAAAACCCTGGTTCCAACGCAGATTCAGGTTGCATGTTGCGGTTCTCCGACCATTCTCGCCATACGCTGACAGCCAGGAATTATTTCTCGTTTTATTTTCAGGTATAGTATTCCTGTTTATCTTTTATGTCCGTCAACGACATTTTTTAAGTCAGCATGAAAAAAGAAATTAAAATGTGATACAGGGATATCCATTACCATAGTAATTTTACTATATTTACTGTAAAAACGGTACGAATAAAATGAAGTTTCTTAAATAATGCATACAAAACGGCCAAACTGCACATTTTTCACGTAATTAACTTCATCTGTTCAGGTTCAAATCGATGGCACTATAAAAATAATGGGATATAAGTGAAAATGGTTTAAAACATTAAATACGAATTTTAAAAATACCTTGCAAAGGCCCAGAGTCATTTCGGTCCGACGTTTGATCCCTGACAGGTTTGCTTTGTTGCCATTGCCATATAACTGTTACGTGTCAATAGCAAGTAACATCGTTGATACCCTCCATGCTGAACTCTTATAAAATGTGATTTTTGTAAAAATCCTCGTTATCCTCAAGTAAATCAAACTGCGCTTCGCTGGCCATTGTGTAAATTTTAAAGAATGTGCAGCAGTTAACACCTGTATGAAACAAGAAATCGGTAGAACCGATGGATGCTCCCCGAATAAATGCCAATTCCAAAAGGGCTATTGTTAAATATGTATTTTTTTAAAGTATGAAAAATAACAAAGGGCAATAACTCCTAAATTATGCAAAATAGAGTTACGGTTCTTGCACGCTGCACTTCTCCTCATAGAGATCTATCTACCAATAAAGTTTCATGTTAATATCTCTTATACTTTGTGAGATATGCCCCAGACAAAAAATAAGTATGAGAAATTTTAAAGGGCAATAACTCAAAAATAAATAAAGAAAGAGTCTTGGTTTGTGTGCACTGCACTGCTCATCAATGAGATCTATCTACTTATAAAGTTTCAAGTTGATAACTCTTATAATTTGTGAGATATGCCCCGGACAAAAAATAAGTATGAGAAATTTCAAAGGGCAATAACTCAAAAATTAATAAAGCAAGAGTTGTGATTCTTGTGCATTGCACTGCTCCTTAATAAGATCTAACTACCAATAAGGTTTGGTCTTGACATCTCTCATAGTTTTTGTGTTATGCTCCGGACCAAATTATGACAGACGAACGGACGAACAAACGGGACGGACGGACGGACAAAGCCGCAACTATATGCTCGCCCTTTCGGGAAGCATAATTATCTCCAAGGGTTTTCAGGTTATGCTCCGGACAAGATTTTTCTAAAAGGGGAGATAATTAAAAAACGGGGCAAATAGAGTTATGGTTCTTTGGCACTACACTCCGCGTCAATGCCCTCTACCACTGTGTGCAGTTTAAACAAATTATGTCTAAGGGTTTTCAGGTTATGCTCCGGACAAGATTTTTTTTAAAAGGGGAGATAATTCAAAAACGGGGCAAAATAGCGTTATGGTTCTTTAACACTGCATCACGCGTCAACGCCTTCTACCACTGTGTGCAGTTTAAACAAATTATGTCCAGGGGTTTTCAAGTTATGCTCCGGACAAAATTATGACGGACGGACGGACGGGACGGACGGACGGACAAAGCGGCAACTATATGCTCGCCCTTCGGGAAGCATAATGAACATGCAGATGAGGCCTCGAGACGACGTGATTGACAGGCAATTACTAGACATCTTTTGGCGCGCTAGAAGTGTCAATCATGATTTTTAAAGGGCGGTCTTATCAAGACTTTAAAAAACGTTGCCAACGTACTTAACTACCTTTGGTATCCAGCAAACGGTTTCATTGAGTGAGTCCACACCGATCCTAATTTAATCCTTGTTGGCATATAAATTTGTTTGTGTCTGTCAAGGAATGGGACGGTAGAGTTCTTGTATACTCTAATATACAGATCGTGTCCAGGATCTGAAGGTCCAAATGTCGTTATGTGATTGGCTGTCGTAAAACGTGCCGCCGCTACTGTACGGTTTTGAAAAATATTTTTCTGAAAACAATAAACTATTTTATAATCTTATTTAACGGCACATTACTATCGGATATCTGTTTGTTATCCAAAACCAATCTTAGATCCGAATGAAATCGATATCCGCAAGGGAGATAACCTACTTCCTGAAAAGGTCTATTGACAATTAACATCCCCAGCGGAGACAGGTCGACATAATGAAAGGAGCCAGGTCGACATGATGAAAGGAAACAGGTCGACATGTTGAATAGAGACGGTTCGACATGATGAATGGAGACAGGTCGACATGATGAATGGACACAGGCCGACTTGATGAATGTACACAGGTCGACATGATATTTGGGGAAAGATCGACATGATGAATGGAGATAGATCGACATGATGAATGAAGACAGATCGAGATAATGAATCACATGATGTATGGAGAAAGGTCGACATGATGAATGAAGATAATGAATCAGTGGAATACGCTTGAAATACCAATATGTAAACAAGATACGACAGAAACGAGTTTAACAGTTTGCAAGATTCCAACTGTCTTAAACTTTGTCAACATATAACAAAATAACGACAAATTTACAAATATAAAACAACTACTTACAACTAGTGTTTTCCATCCATTTTGGACAACATTTCCAGTTGGCACAAGAAATTCATCAGTGTCTAATATAAGCACGTAGTCATAGAAAAGAACCCTGGTTTGGCAAGTGTACAGCGCTACCTGTTCGTCACACCAGAATAGTGGAGTATCTAGTGTGTCTTGTACATCTGGCATCATGAAAATAATAAAATGGACACTGTATTAATCTTAAATAGATACAGCGTTTCATTTTAGACACAAGTTTGTTATTTTCTAAAAGCGAACATATTTCTAAAAAAATCTGAAGCCCAGTAAAATCTTACTGTTGCTTATCCTGTTTCTTTTTGTGTATTTTTTCATGTTCTTGTATCATATGAGCAGCTTTTCATAGTTGTCTTTGGTCGTGTATGAGTTTGAAAGTCTATTGCGCTACTACTGAAGATAAACGACACGAATATAGGCTCTTTTAAAGTTTTTACCTATGCCAATCTATATAAAACCAAGTGATTCCTTGGACGGGGCCTATTTAAATTTTTAGCCTTGGTGACATTGACCTTAATGACCTAAAATCCAACCAAAGGGCAGATTTCCATGGTACATACATACCACAAATCTAAGATATCGGTCAATAAATGAAGTCTCAGGGTAGTGGTTTGTAAGTTTGTCAAACCTGTGAAACCACTATCATACAGGTATGGCAAAAATGCCTCTTTTGGCCCCCGTTCCTTTGGAACTCATGCTGGGATCAGGTTGGTTTAGGAAAAGAAAGGTGATCTATCGTTTATACTTGTTATGTGAAAGTTTGGTTGAAACTGAATCTAATGGGAGTATAACACTATGACATAAGGAAAAACAAGTTTATTTTTAACCTCTGTGGCCTTCATTCCAGTGACCTCAAACCAACTTTCTAAAATATCAGTCAATATACTAAGGCTCCATAATGAAAAAAGTAGAAAAATCCTTTTAAGCCTTTTGTGACCTTGACATTGACCCCAGTCCAGAGGAGGGTTTAGGTTCATGGAAGGTGCCAAGAAACAAATATCTGAAATATTGATCAATAAATAAAATTTTATGATAGAAAGTAGAAAAATATATTATTAGCCTCAGTGAACTTTACCTTGGCTCCAGTGACCCCAAACCCTACCTAGAGTAGAGGTCCATGCAAGGAACCTACAAACAAAATATCTAAGGTATTGATCAATAAATGCAGGTTGTTTGAGATAAAATAGAAAAAATCTATTTTTAACCTCTTTAACCTTGACCCAAGTTAATGGAACAGGTTCAAGCAAGGTGTCTATATAAAAAATATCTAAAATATCAGTCCAAGTTTGTTTCTATGACAAAAAGAAGAAAATCTCTCTTTAGCCTCAGTGACCTTGATCCTAGTGACTAATGGTAGAGGTCCTTGCAATTTACCTTCATACCAAATATTCAAGATATCGGTCAATTAATGAAGACTCTATTAGGAAAGTACAAGAATTTTTTAGCCTTAGTGACCTTGACCTTGACCAAAGTGAATAGCAGAAATTCATGTAAGATACCGATATACCAAATATCTAAGATATCTCAAAATAAATAAAGTCTCTTTGGCGAAAAATTGAAAAGGTCTATTGGTGATCTTAGAGGCAGGGCATATTTTCACCCCAGGTCCAAGATTTTAACAAACTTGGTAGAGGTGTACTAAGTCATGTTAGAGATCACGTATCTTAACACTAAGTCTTGTGGTAACTGACATGATTTTTTAAAATTCTTATGCAAGTCTTTAAGAAGAAGATTATCAAAGTGTTCTCTTTATAAGCCTTTGTGAAATCGTGTGGCACATGGGGCGGAGCCAGTTTTGACCCTGGGGTCATGATTTAAAGAAACTTTGTAGAGGACCACTAGATTATGCTACATTACAAATATCTCAGGACAAGGCCTTGCGGTTTTGGAGAAGAAAATTTTTGAAGTTTTCATTTTTCAAATCAATTTTAGCTCCAGTGACCCAAATATGCAATAAACTGGAACCATTTGAACAACCCTGTTAGAGCTTCATTAAATAAACAACCCAAGCAAGTTTGATCATATTTGGCCTGCTGGTCTCAGAGGAGATGTCATTTGTCAACAATTGTCGATGACGGATGGACAAACAGCCGACGGAGTCGGACGGACGCCAAAAAACATTTATCCTTAAAGCTCATATGAGCACAGTGAGCTCAGTTCAGCTAAAAAGCACTAAATACGGTAATCTGAAAACACAGGCAAAACAAAAGAAACAAAAGGAAAACAACAACAGCATCAAGGAAACAGAAAACAATAAACAAACAAAAACCTACCTTTTTCAATAAAACCAAATTCCATCGTATCAGCTAAGCCTATATCTTTATAATGTTGAAATACTTCGCTTATGCGAGAACTTATATTATAAAAATGAATAAACACTTTATCAACTCCGAATAACCGCAGGGCCTCGAACCATTCTACAAGCCTCCCAGGATCTCTGTCACTAAATGATAATTTTGTACATACAGCTATAGACGGTTCGGCACTATCATTGTTCATAGGTCTGCTTGCTCGCATCACTTTCTTGTAATTTTCCTCTTTAGTTGGGCACGATTCGTTTTTACAAGTTAATGTCACTCTTGACACAAACGAAAGGTCATGTTCTAGTGGACAGAAGTACAATACTGCTTGACGTGTTAGTTTCCTAGAAAAGAACTTAACGTCTGATGAAAACAAGGAAGTTTTAGTCCCGTTCTTTAGCGTGTAGCAGCACTTAACTGGGAGCGAAATGTTAGATCGAGTTTCGAATGCAGATATAGCTATAGCGTTAATTTCTCTCTTCGCCTTTGCATCTTCAGCAGCTGTGTTGTTACGTTTCCAGAAAACTTCTGCAGCTGAGTAAATATAGAGACGTTTATTCTGAACGACAACTAATACGTTTTCGTTGGCATCTAAGTAGTTTGAGTGAAACTGAAAAGTGAAACATTCAAAAGATAAGGATAGGAACAGAAGATTATATCGACTGCAATAATATACACGATGCTTTTCATAAAAGTGCATTTGCTTTTGGTAAATTAATCTATTTCAATGTTTTAGAAATATTTCTTGACACCCTATTTTTTAAAACAAGAAATGTTTACCTTTTGAGAATATATGTTCTTCAAAGAATTTTTTTTCCAAAAAGAAAGAAAAACTAATGGAAAAATTGACTGATTCAGTTACAGTCAGATGGTATTAAAAAGATTATGCCTAATAATAATTTACATGTTTCATTAAAATAAGTCCATTTCAAATTTACAGCTGCTTTTGCTGCCTGGGTTTCTCCCGCCTCTTTCTCAGAACTTTGCAATACATGTTTATTGCTAGGCTGTTCCCCACCCACTTGTTTTCATAAACATGTAACGGATAAATATTACTATACATTTATAAGCATTGTCATTAAAATATTTATATATAATATTTATGTTACATTGTATAATTACCTAAAGTCAATACCCTGTTATGATTGATTGTTTATATGTTCTTATATTTGTCTTTTTTCTACAAAACTAAATATTGTCTGCAATAAGTCCGCCATTTTGTTAACTATTAATATATCGTGACGTCACTATTAACCCAGTTTTTACGGGAAACCCTACTTTCATTTTGACGTCACGTAAACAAAGAAATCATATAAATAGCACGAATTTTTAATTAAAAGGGATATAACTGAAAAGATAACTGAAAAGATAACTGCAAAGATAACAGATAAAAAATAGTTGAAATCATAACTAAAATTGATAGAAAATGAGAGATAAAGAATAAAAGGTATGCTAAGAAATATTTATTCTGTTTATAAATACATGTAATTGCTTATTATTAAAGTAAAACCAATTAAAAGAAATAGTTAATGTTACAAATTTGTTGTGGATATTTTACAATCCTGACTCGGAACCGGCCTGACAATATCAAATGAATGAGTAGTAATAAACTAGGGTACGTGGAGGAGGTTCCAAAGAATTTATTATCCTCCGCCGAAAGCGAAGGATATAGATTTGGCGTTGTCCGCTGTTCATCCTTCCGTCCGTCTGTCCGTTGTTTGGAGCATAACTTAAAAAGCTATTTAAGTTGTGAACCTTAAACTTTATATGTGATTAGATCTAATTTAGTAGAAGTGCAGTGCATAGATACTGTAAATATTCATATCATAATTTTGTAGTTATTCCCCTTTGTAATTTTCTGTTTATATTTATTTTCTGTTTGGACCCTAACTCTAAAAGTATTTGAAGTATTAACATTAAACCTTATAGGTGCATAGATGTCATTAAGAAGTCATGCATTTCATAGGAGCTATAGGTCCTTACTTGATTATTTTGAGTTATTGCCCTTTGTTAGTTTGTTCGTAAAATTACTCAAAACGTATTTAAGGTATCAACATGAAACACCGTAGGTGCAGATGTCATTGAGGGGAAGAGATTATGAGATTAGATCTGATTCTCACCGAGTAAAAGTGCAGTGCCTAGTAACTGTCACTGTTCACTTCATCACTTAAGAGTTATTCCCCTTTCTCATTTTTAATACTTATTTTTAGCTCACCTGAGCACACAGTGCTCAAGGTGAGCTTTTGTTATCGCCTGATGTCCGTCATCCGTCTGTGCGTGCGTCGTTTTTCTTCAAACAACTTCTTCTCCTGAACTGCTGGGCCAATCTTGCTGAAACTTGGCAGGAATGTTACTTGCATGAAGCTTTACCAAAATTGTTCAAATGGTTCAGGTCCATTGCATTTCTAGGCCACAGGAGCTAAAAATAGATTTTCAAAGTTGGAACTTTAAAAATCTTCTTCTTCGAAACCACAAGGCCTGAAGCTTAGATATTTGGTATAAAGCATCATCTAGTGGACCTCTACCAATTTGTTCCAATTATGACCGTGGGGTCAAACCTGACCCCATGCCAGGGGTCAGTTGATTTTACATAGATTTATATAGGGAAAACTTAAAAAAATCTTCTTGTCAGAAACCACAAGGCCTAGAGTTTAGATATTTGGTGTGCAGCATTCATTGTCCAGTGGACCTTTACCAAGTTTGTTCAAATCATGGCTCCTAGGTCAAAAATGGCCCAGCACCGGGGGTCACATATTTTACATAGAGTTATATAGGAAAAACTTTAAAAAATCTTCTTGTCAGAAACTGCAAGGCCTAGAGTTTAGATATTTGGTGTGCAGCATTGTCCAGTGGACCTTTACCAAGTTTGTTCAAATCATGGCTCCTGGGTCAAAAATGGCCGCGCCCCAGGGGTCAAATGTTTTATATAGAGTTATACAGGAAAAACTTAAAAAATCTTCTTGTCAGAAACCGCAAGGCATAGAGTTTAGATAATTGGTGTGCAGCATTGTCCAGTAGACCTCTACTAAGTTTCTTCAAATCATAGCCACTGGGTCAAAATAGGCACCACCCCGGGGGTCAATTGATTTTACATAGGCTTATATAGGAAATCTTTAAAAGTCTTCTCCTCAGAAATCACAATGCCTACAGCTTAGATATTTGGTATGTAGCATTGTCTAGTAGACCTCTATCAAGTTTGTTCAAATTATGTCCCCTGGGTCAAAATTGGCCACGCCCCAGGGTTCTCTTGGTTTACATATAGTTTTATAGGAAAAACATGAAAAATCATTTTTCTCCAAAACTAATAGGACTAAACCTAAGATATTTGGTGTGGAGAATTGTGTTTAGAACCTTTACCAGTATTATTTATATGTTGGCCCCGGAGTCAAAATTGGCCCCGCCCCGGGGGCCCTTAATATGTAAAAAAGGCAATCTTTAAAAATCTTCTTACTGGAAACCTCAATGCTTACAGCTTAGATATTTGGTATGCAGCATTGTCTAGTGGATGTCTACCAAGTTTGTTCAAATTATGTCCTCTGGATCAAAATTAGCCACGCCCCAGGGTTCTCTTGGTTTACATATAGTTATATTGGAAAAACATGAAAAATCATTTTTCTTCCAAACTAATAGGAATAGACCTTAGATATTTGGTGTGGAGTATTGTGTTGAGAACCTTTACCAGTATTGTTTATGTGTTGGCCCCGGAGTCAAAATTGGCCCCGGCCCGGGGGCCCTTAATATGTAAAAAAGGCAATCTTTAAAAATCTTCTTACTGGAAACCTCAATGCCGACAGCTTAGATATTTGGTATGCAGCATTGTCTAGTGAACCTCTACCTAGTTTGTTTGAAAAATGTCCTCGGGGTCACTATTGGCCCTGCCCGAGGGGTCACAAGTTTTAAATAGCAGTATAGAAGAAAATCTTTAAAAATCTTCTTGTCTGAAACCACAAGGCCTAGAATTTTAAAATTTGGCATGAAGCAAGCTTTATCAAGCTTTTTGAAATTATTCGATTAGGTTAAAGGTCACGGAGGCTAAAAATAGATTTATCTACTGTACCTCATAGAGCCTTCATTTATAGACCAATATCTTTGATATTTAGTATGTAGGTTCCTTGCATGGACGTCTACCCATGGGTAGGGTTTGAGGTCACTAGGTCAAGGTCAAGATCACCATAGCTTATGATAGATATTTCTACTTTCTGTCATAGAGCCTTTATTTATTGACTGATATTTTACATATTTGGTTTGTAGGCACTTACATTTTTTTAATTAAAAATAAAATACTGCTTAACAGCAAACCTACAGCCAAATTACTCAGGTGAGCGATCCAGGGCCATCATGGCCCTCTTGTTATTTTGGACCGTCACTAAAAAAATATTTGGGGTATAAAATTAAACTTCATAGGTGCATAGATGTCATTAAAGAGTCATGCAGCGCATAGGAACTTAACTCTTCACTTGATAACTTTTATGTTACTTCCCTTAATTAATTCATACTTATTTTGTTGTGGGGGGGGGGGGCGACATAACTAAAAAAGTATATATGGTATCAACACGAAACTTCATTGGTGCATATATGTCATTGAGGAGAAGGAATATAGATCTTGCGTTGTTCGTCCGACTGATAGTTTGTCTGTCCACCTGTCCGTCCGCCACACTTTGATTGGAATATAAACTATTTAGGTAATCAACCTAAAATTTATATGTTGTTACATTTCATTGAGTAGAAATGCAATGCACGGGAACTGTCACTCTTCACTTCATATCTTTTAAGTTAATAATTTTTGATATGTTTCCTATTTATTTTTTCTTAAAACCATAACTCTTAAAAATATTTGAGGTATCAACGTTAAACATCAAAGGTGTAAAGATGTCATTAGGGAGTCATTCAGTGCATAGGAACTGTAACTCTCCTCTTGATAAGTCTTGAGTTATTGCTCTTTGATATTTTTAATTACTTTATTTTGTTCGGAATATTACTCAAAAAGTATTTAAGGTACCAACATGAAACTTTATAGTGTACAGATGTCATTCAGGAGTTGTGCAATGCATATGAACACTAACTATTCACTTCATGATTTCGGATTGCTTTGAAGATTTTATGAAGACTATGAAGCTTTAAGAACATGACAAAAACATATTGTAACATTGCTTTGTGTTATAAATCTTGCTTTGTGATATAACTGTAGTGTGAACAGTAGTTTTGTATTTAAATTGAATTTTTCTTCTGAATTATAGTGCATTTATAGCTAACTATGAGATTTAACCTAGTGTTAAAATATGTTACTACTTTTGCATTATTCGACGGGGGATATAAGTTCGTCGAATTTGCTCTGGTTTTACATCAGTTTGGAAGCAAGTTCTTGCAACTAACATTAATCCATTATTATACAATAAAGACTGGTTTAATTTGCCTCCAGGGCTACATTTTAATGACTGAACTGTTTACCCTAACCTTGCAGCGTATGCTATTGACGTTGACAGATTTTTTCACCACTCTTACCTAAATTCTGTTTGAAATATCTAATGTGAAATACCCCGTGTTCAGGTCCAGCTTGATGCCTGATCATTTGAACAGGTGAAGCGTTATTGTTTATGAATCTGTAGTCATAGAATGTTGGGGTTGTCATTTAATTTTGAATAAACAAGACTTTTTCTTCAAACTTAGTGTACATATTTACACATAGATTTACATATATAATGCTGTTTTTAATGATTGTGATATATTGGTTTTCCGATGGACAAGGATTTACCTGTTTAATATTGCTTTTCATAACGATTAACTTCATTGAGAATAATTCATTACTTGTATCTTTGTACTAAGTGTTACTGTTTATTGTAACAGGAATCAAAGAAGCAACTGCTCATTTTCTTGAGTACCAAAAGAGGAGGTGCGCATTTTAATGAGCAAACAAAAGAGCAACTGCTCATTTTAAAGGACAACTCAAAGGGCAACTGCTCATTTCAATGGGAACCTAAAGAGCAGCTCACAGTTTTGCAGTTTATTCAAAGAGTACAACTGTCTGCTACTGTTTCCTTCATTTAAGAGTTCATTCAATTTTTTCCGAATTAAAAGTGTTTCTTTTGTTCTTTCACAAAATGAATTACTGTTCATTTGTATTATTATACAAAATCTTACAACTCGTTCGTTGTTTTGCACAAAATGATATTGCTCATTTGGTAATTTACATGGAGGGTATTAAATCATTTTAGCACCATGTGTAATTGCTCAGTATGTATTTTAGCACCACGTGTAATTGCTCAGTATGTATTTTAGCACCATGTGCAACTGCTCAGTATATATTTTAGCAACACGTGCAACTGTTCAGTATATATTTTATCACCACGTGTAACTGCTCAGTATGTATTTTAACACCACGTGCAACTGCTCAGTATGTATTCTAGCACCACGTGTAACTGCTCAATATATATTTTAGCACCACGTGTAACTGCTCAATATGTATTTTAGCACCACGTGCAACTGCTCAGTATGAATTTTAGCACCATGTGTACCTGCTCAGTATGTATTTTTGCATGGATTGTTATTTTTCTTTGCATTTTTTGCGTAAAATGTTAAGCTGTTTTTGTCATTTAACAGAAAGAGCAAATGCAGTTTCAGTGAGAACCTAAAAAAGACTGCTCATTTTGATAAGCAACTAAAATGGCAACTTCTCGATCATTTCAATGCAAACCTAAAAAACCTCCTGATTTGAACATTTGCTGTAAGTTTTACTCCAAACTTCTTATTTTATATAGAGCAGGAATCCAAGTGTGAAAGTTACAGTTCATTTGGTATTTGGAATGTAAAGTAAGTATTTACTTAGTTATTACCCACATATGTTACCTTTTTCGTAAAAGTACATATATGACAGACGCATCTTATCTGTTTCTTTTGCAGATTTTTCGTCTTATGTTTGTGATGTTGGCGCACCGACGGCTAAGAAACCTAACGGTAGCGGCCTAGCGACCTATTATATATATTGTGTATAAAAATAAATCTTATATCTTTGGACTATGTGTCAAAAATCAACAACAATCAAAGGCGTTCGGTGTCTATTTTGCAAGTTCAGAAGATAGGGGTTTTCATGAAAAGAGGTGTATGCTCTCTGAAGGCAGCTTGCGGCCCAGCGGCCTACGATATACCTTGTGTATCCAAATAAAAAAAAATTTTATTACCCTTCCAGATTTTTTTCTCCTTTTTGATTGGCTATTGATCCGCCGAAAGAAATTGATATAACCGAGCCAGACAGGTAATATACACATTAAATTTCCCCTTTTGGTACCCCATGTTGTAAACGTTGTAAACAACATGCGCTGTGACGATGCGCGTACGGTTCGATGTTTTAAAGTGTAAATTCCGATATACAAACACGTTTTAGTTGTCAAAAAAATATATTTACCGAAATAGAGTAATGATAAATATTCTCATCAGTATTTGAAACAAATATGACCTCGCCAAACCTTGATATTAATTACAAAAAAGAGTCTTCAACAGACTACTCCTTTTCTCTTGTTTACATTCGTTAGGTACAAAAGCAAAAACTTCATGTAGATCTACAGACGAACTATTGAAATAAAAATTAGAAAAAATAAAGAAAATAATCTGTACTGAATGCGCGGATACTTAATCCAAATTAATGGTTTTCATTAAAGGTATAAATTCAATATTCAAAAAAACATAATTATCACTTCTGGGAAAATACCGCATTTCGCCAGCACAAATTATACTGTGACGTCACTTTGCGGTGAAGGGGTACCCTAAAGGGAATCTTATCTCGACGTAACATTTGAAACAGCAATGACTTTTTTAAATCGTCTTACTGTAACGGCTCGGGTGATATAAAATCTTGGCAGGTAATATATCCACATATAACACTTAAAAACCCAAATAACATATAATATTTTTGAATCAAGTGTCAACAAACAACAACAATAAAATGGGTTTGGGTGTATTTTTTTGCATAATTTGCTATCGGCCTAGTATCGAAAGCTGCTAGCGGCCCAGTGGCCTTGATTATGTTATTTGTTGAATCTGAGTTAAGAAATAATTCTTTCATTACAAAACACAATGTATATCTAAAGCCACTGAACCGCTAGCAGCCTAAACACAATGTATATCTAAAGCAACTGAACCGCTAGCAGCCTAAACACAATGTATATCTAAAGCCACTGAACCGCTAGCAGCCTAAACACAATGTATATCTAAAGTCACTGAACCGCTAGCAGCCTAAACACAATGTATATCTAAAGTCACTGAACCGCTAGCAGCCTAAACACAATGTATATCTAAAGTCACTGAACCGCTAGCAGCCTAAACACAATGTATATCTAAAGCCACTGAACCGCTAGCAGCCTAAACACAATGTATATCTAAAGTCACTGAACCGCTAGCAGCCTAAAGGTGGCAAATACTCTTTAAAATATTTTTAAATGAAAAAAATCGTCCTTTTTGAAGTACCAAAAAAAAAAAAACGCTATTGTTTATGTTGTTTGTTTAAAATGAGTTCACAAAAACTGTTTAAACTGTGACATACTATGTTTGTATATCTCCAAAAGGGATTTTCTTCAAACTTAATACGCTGACATAACATATTAGTAGGAAGTGCAGTGTACAAGAACCAATAACTCTACCTTGCCTATTTTTTCATGATGTTCAAACTACATACGCGCATTATTACATTTAGGTTTTGAAAGAACAACCTTCAGGTAACTTCTTCCATGGGGGGATCAACCATGTTTAACATGGCTCTTGTTACAATTTAATTCGATCTAAATTCGAATTTCCGAAAGTAAATATCTGTTAATTGTATCGGATTTTTTTTCCATAGCCAACAGGAGTATAGTTCTTTTTTTCAATTTTCACGTAAACCAAACCTTCAGTAAAAACCTTTACAGATTAACCTTATGCTTAAATTCTGTTTCTGGATACAACTGTGAAAATTTTACCCATAATGTTTATTAAAGATGCCTCTGTAATAAGAAAAATATAATTGTTATATGCCTCTACGATAAGAAGGATCTAATCGTTCTATACTTCTAAATGTTCTGTTCATTCTTCAAAAATAATGTTCATGCTATAGTCTAACAACATATTTCTCTGAAAAGCTTACATTCTTAAAGAAATCACCAGCAGTAAGATTCATACTTCTTTTCTGTTTGAAATCTTTTATGTTTTTTTCCCAAAACTCCATCGGTGCATAGTATTCATATATATTTGTTTTCTTTGTTGTAAAAACTCCTTTTAGCTTTAACCTTCATTTTTCTGTAATTAACTCTAGAAAAAAAGTTCTTTCAGATCTATCACTTGTATTTTCGAAAATCATTCTTTTTCAAAACCTTTTAAAGAAATATCATAAAAAGCGTCTTATAAACAATTTACATGATCATTTGTATTAACTTCACTAGTTAGTAACGTAACACAGGGATTGAGTAAAAATGTTCCTCTGACTTTCACGTATATCTAAAAATGTTCCTCTGACTTTCACGTATATCTAAAAATGTTCCTCTGACTTTCACGTATATCTAAAAATGTTCCTCTGTGGTTATCACTTATGAAGTCTCTGTATTTATAAATTGTTAAATATACACGAACAATTGCTTATCCTCCAAAAATAATCACAGGATAGAATGAACCTAAAAAGGAAACAGGCTGTCACATAGATGTTTGGTATGTATGTGCGCTTGTTAATACGTGTCAATGAAAGTAGGTTTCGATTCAAGAAGCTTTAAAATTCAGTGTTTTTCGATATACATGTAATTTCTTTTGATATTAGGACCAATACTAATCTATCGATGGAACTTATCACATACCTTTGTGAAGCGATACTTAAGCAGTTCGAGACCTTTTATGCTATCCTGCCTTCGAAGCCAAAACGGTCGTTTTTTCCCTAAAAAGTGGCAAAAAGGTGCCCTCTGAATTTTAAGTCAATGCTTTTCTTGTTTGATTTACGACTCTCAAAACTGTCTTACAAGGGGAGTCACAATGTCTGATTATTTTCACAAATAACGTCACAGTGGCCTTGAACTTTAACATACTGACCTCAAAATCCGTAGGGGTAATCTACCGGTCATGACAAACCTCCTCACCAAATCTGAGGACTATAGGCCAAAGTGTTCTCAAGTTATTGATTGAAGATAATCGTTACCTTGACATTTGACCTTCTGACCCAAAAAAACAACAGGGTTCTCTTACTCAATAAAGAAAACCAACCAATGAAGTTTGAAGGCTGTGAGTCAAATGATACTGGAGTTATTGAGCGGACATGGTTTTCAAATTCAATGTGACAGTGACCTTGACCTTTGATCTACTAACACCAAAAACAATAGGGACTTTTACTTAATAAGAGCAACCACCCTATGAAGTTTGAAGGCTCTGGATTAAATAGTACTCGAGTTGTTGATCGGACCAAGTCTGGTCTACGGACCAACCGACGGACTGACATGTGCAAAGCAATATACATTTTATAGGTATTATTACCACCAATTATCTATTACTTTGTACAAATATTCACAAATTCGTCATAAATACTTCTACAATACACCATAACCTACAGTTAAGATGTTTGATACTTTAGTATCGTCTTCAAATAAAAATACAGTATAAGCTGACTAAGTTTATTATGTACCCTCGTCGAAGAAGTGGGGCCATAGTGCTTTGCTCACGTCTGTCGTTCCGTCGGTAGACCAAATGGTTTCCGATCAATAACTTGAGAGCGCACCGACACAAAGACTTAATATGTGAGAAGTAGGTTGGCCATCTTGTGTAGATGAACCCTATTGTTTTTCGGGTCAACAGATCAAAGGTCAATGTCAAAGTGACATTGAACAGGGAAAACAGTTCCGATCAATGTCTGGAGAATGCTAACGCCTACGCTCCTCAAAGTTGAAAAGCCGGTTGGTCAAGACAAGTAGATGACCGCTGTTGTTTTTGGGACACAAGGTCAAAGGTCAACGTCACAGTCATATTGGACAGCAAAAATATTTTTGATCAATATCTGGAGAGCTCTTTGGACCAGATTTCTCACACTTGTTGTTGTTGTTAATAACCAGATGATCCCAACCCTTTTAAAGATTACAAGGTCAAAGGTCAAGGCCACTATAATCTTGAGTACCAAAACGATTTAGGATCAATCACATTAGAATGCTCGGGCTTAACCTCCACAAATGTGTTATGCAGGCTGGTCATGACCGATACATACATATTTTAGTTAAAAGTTATTGGCATTTTTATCATGAACACACATTCTGAGCCAAATATGCTGTTTTTATTTGTGCCATTTATCACATTTATGTTTTGAAAATAGCCAAAGACAAATTGTTAAGATGATTTTGCCAGTTAACTTAAAACTTGCTATTGTGTAGTATGATACATGCAATTTATTTGTTTCAAGTAGTGTCTTGGTATAAATGGATGTGAATTTAGCTAGTTTACTTGGCTAGAAAACACTTTTCTCTGGTAAATCAAGCAGGCAGGAAAAGTAACGTAACAGTTGCTTTTTCATATGTTCGTTTACTAAAGTTCCCTTAAAAAACTGTTAGTTATATTGACCGTTGAGTAGCTCGTCTGAAAAATGCAACAGATGCTGTTTATGTATAGAATTCCACTTAATCGCATTTAATCACCGATGTTGTTGAAAGCAATAATCAACAAAATGTGTTACTTATCGTCATAAATCTATGACACGACATTCATCCCTGCAGTTTTATCGTTTGAAATAAAAAGATATCGCACAAACAAGGCTTTAACATTAAAATATGCTATTTATGTTTAATAGAGTGTGAGAAAAGCGTTTGATTGTTTTAATGATTAACATGATTTAATCTGTTCAAATTTGCCGGGATTTAACAGTAGTATTTCGTCAAAAATTAGTCACACGTTTCGATATAGTGTTGTTGCAAAAAAGACAATTGTTTGGTTGGGAAACGTTAAAAATACGGAAGCAGAATCATAGGGAAAAGGGGCGTCAATTTCAATAAACATTTTATATTTTCATTGGGGTGGAGGGGGGGGGGGGGGGGAGGCGTGGCTACGTCCCAAATGGTATTCTTTTATACGGTAACCGGAGCTCTAAGCTGTTGTTTCACAGACTCTTGCTTTCTATTGATATTGAATAATACAGTTTCGTGAATATTCTTTGTAAGAGAGGAAAAAATATCAAACGTTCATGCGTAAAAATGTGTGTCTTTTGCAAAATTGTCAGACTTTAACAAACAAAGGGGCCATCGGCCCAAAAGCGCTCACCTGAGGACAGACAGTTATTTGTGTGAAAGCGGAGAAAGCTAGTGTTTATTACAAGAATTTGAACAATGTTGGTCACTAGACCATACTTCATGCAAAATATATTTTTAATTTTTTTACTAACTGCATGGTCCAAATTTCATAACTGTATATCAAATAACAAAAAAGTAGGTCACTGAGTCCCCAGTGGCAGGGCCAACTTTGATCCCAAGGCTCTAATTTAAACAATCTTGATATAGGTCCACCAGACGATGTTTCATGTCAAATATCTAGGCTCTAGCTTTCCCGGTTTCAGAGATCACTTTTTAGCTCACCTGTCACGCAGTGACATGGTGAGATATTGTGATCCCCCCCCCCCCGCCCCCCCGTCCGTCGTCGTGCGTCGTCAACATTTCCATTCAAACGACATCTCCTCTAAAACCACTGGGCCAAATTCAATGAAACTTGCCAGGGATTTTCCTTGCATGAAGCTCTACCAAAGTTGTTTAAAGAATTCAATTCCATGCAGAACTCTGGTTGCCATGGCAAGCAAAAGGAAAACTGTAAAAGTCTTCTTCTCAAACTCCGCAAGGCCTGAAGCTTAGATATTTGGTATGTAGCATCATCTAGTGGACCTCTACCAACATTGTTCAAATTATGAACCTGGGGTCAGAACTGGCCCCGCCCCGGGGGTCACTTGATTTTACATAGAGTTATATAGTGAAAACTTTAAAAATCTTCTTGTCAGAAACCACAAGGCATGTAACTTAGATATTTGGTATAAGGCATCATCTAGTGGACCTCAACCAAGATTGTTCAAATTATGACCCTGGGGTCAGAACTGGCCCTGTCCCAGGGGTCACATGTTTTACATAGACTTATATAGTGAAAACTTTAAAAATCTTCTTGTCAAAAACCGCAAGGCCTGGAGCTAAGATTTTTGATGTGAGGCATCATCTGGTGGACCTCTACCAAGATTGTTCAAATTATGTCAGAACTGGCCCTGCCCCGGGGAATCACTTGATTTACATAGAGTTTTATAGGGAAAACTTTTAAAAAATCTTCTCGCAGAAACCGCAAGGCCTGGAGCTTAGATATTTGGTGAGAGGCTTCATCTGGTGGCCCTTTACCAAGATTGTTCAAATTATGACCCTTGGGTCAGAACTGGTCCCGCCCCGGGGGTCCCTTGATTTACATAGAGTTATATAGTGAAAACTTTAAAAATCTTCTTGTCAGAAACCGCATGGCATGGATCTTAGATATTTGGTGTTGAGCATTGTCTAGTAGTTTTCTCATTTTTTAAGTTTTTCGTTATGGCAATAAAATTTGGACCATTTGTACAGTTTTCAAGATGATTTCAAAAACATTATTCCTTGACCTATATTTTTGACCTACTGACCTACTTTTTGTTTTTTGAGCTATGGCAATGAAATTTGGACCATGTGTACAGTTTTTTTATTCGATTTCAAAAAAGTCATATCATGACCTACTTTTTTGTTTTAAAGCTACGGTAATGATTTTTGGACTGTGTGTACAGCTTTTCGTTCCGATTTAAAAAATGTCGTCTCATGACCTATATTTTGACCTACTGACCTACTTTTTGTTTTTGGAGCTATGGCAATGAAATTGCATTGGTCCATTTCATTGCATCATTACATTCATAAAAAATTCTTTCTTCTTTGAACCTAGGTGAGCGCTTTAGGGTCATTGGCCCTCTTGTTTATATGTATATAAAGAAAACCCATGACCCCCAGGGCAGGGCCAATTTTTACCCCAGGGCCACAATTTGACCAATCTTTGTAAAGGTCCACAATAGTTCATGCCAAATATCTAAGCTCTAGCCTTTGAAGCTTCAGGGGATAATTTTTCTTATAAGTTTTTACTATATGTATATAATGAAAATCTGTGACCCCCGAGCAGGCCAAATTTTTATCCTAGGGATATAATAAACTAGATAGGTGTTCGGTGGAACACTTGTGTCGCCCTTGGGTACTCTGTTAGAATAACTAAAAAGGTAAACAAGAGCCTGCTGGAAAAGACAGCATGCTAGTCAAAGTACAACAATACCTGTCCACAGACAGCATGCTCCACTTTTCTCGGTGCTGGATAATTAATTATAAGCCAAGTTAAACAAGAGGCCCAAGTGAAAAAAATTTTGACTGGGGCAGGGCAAGTACCTAGTCATACAAGATGAAAAAAAAAGAACCCGGTGGGGGGGGGAGGGGGGGTGAGTGGAGGGGGAAGTGGAGGGCGGACTGGTTTGGTGATCGGATGGGGAGTCAAGTACCTATGTATTATAAAAAAAATTGGATCGGGGGGGGGGGGGGGGGGGCGTTGAGGGTGGATGGGGAGTCAAGTACCTACGTATTAAAATTTTAAAAAAAAGGCCCGGGGGGGGGGGGTAAAAAATATGGGGGGGGTGGTGACTGGTTGGGGGGGTTTGAGGGTGGATGGGGAGTCAAGTACCTATGAATTTAAAAAAAAAAATTGGCCCAGGTGGGGGGGGGGGGCTGACTGGTTGGGGTGGTGGGGGTCCCCATGCAGAGGGGACGGTGGGGTGGAGTACTTACCCATCTCATGTCAGTTAATATTTTATTTTTAGGTTAAGAATTTTTTTTTCCTATATATAAGTATAAGCACAATCAAGTGACCCCTGGGGGTGGGGCTAACTGTGACCCCAGGGACATTCGTACCAACAATCTTTGCAGGGGTCTTGCTGGTGATCAAGTATTCCAAGTTTGAATGGAATATCCTTGACACTTTTTGAGACATGGACATAAAGAAAAAGGTTAACAAAGAAATTTTAACTTGAAAAAGGGGCATAACATTGCAAAAATAAATTTGAGGGTTATCTGCCCTTGAGAAATGGTGTTGTCTTAAGTGATACAATTGTAAGCATTACAACTGGAAAGTTTGATAAAGAAACATTAAGAAATGGCATAGTTATAGCCAATGTTAAGTTTTCATGACAAAACCCAAGTACAAAAGGGGCATAACTCTGTCAATTGTGACCTTGACCTACACATTTTGGCATCATCATGACCCTGTTGTCGTAAGCAATATAGTTTGAAAGTTTGATGTTAAGAAATGGCAAAGTTATTCCCAACGTTAAGTTTTCATGACAAATTCATGTATAAAAAGGGGCATAACTCTGTCAAATGTGACCTTGACCTAGAAATTTTGGCATCAACTCGACCCTGTTGTCATAAGCAATACAATTTGAAAGTTTGATAAGATAATGTTTAGAAATGGCAAAGTTATAGCCAACGTTAAGTTTTCGTGACGGACCGACGGACCGACGGACAAAGCGATCCCTATGTATCGCCTTTTCTTCGAAAGGGCGACACAACAAACTTGGTAGAGGTTTACTAGACAATGTTTCATGCCAAATATCTAAGCTCTAGCCTTTGTGGTTTTAGAGAAGATTTTTTTAAAGTTTTTACCGTATGCATATAAGGAAAACTATGACCCCACCCCACCTGGGCAAGGCCATTTTCAACCCTTTGGCTGTAATTTGAACAATATTTGTAGGGGTCCTCTACACAATGTTTCATGTGAAATATCAAAGCTCCAGCCTTTGCAGTTTTAAAGCAGAAGATTTTTTTAAAGATTTTACTATATGTATATAAGGAAAACCCAAGCCCCCTCCCCCCCCCCCGGGGGGCGGGACCAGTTTTGATCCTAGGGCTTTAATTCGAACAATCTTTGTAGACGCCCACTAAACAATGTTTCATGTCAAATATCTAAGCTCTAGCCTTTGCAGTTTCAAAGAAGAAGATTTTTTAAAGACAATAGCAACTTTGTCTATTCAGAATAATTATAATGTAGTGATTAAAATTGTTTAATTACAAAATTACGAAAATATTGCTTTTGATAAGAAAAAACGTGTTTTTGATGATCGGCTGTTTCCGTTTCGACATCGGTAGTTTCCGCCGCAATTTTTGGCTGTGACGTAGATTTATCCCTATTGTAAGAGGCAGTAGTGCAGAATTACACTCATAACACATCCGTTTTTAAATGCAAAAATAACACTAAACCACAAGTGCAAGGAACACAATAAAGGCACACTTATAAAATAAAAATAACATGCTTGAATTGTAAATTAAAAAAATGTAATTACTTCTCGATTTTTAGAACTAAATTCAAACTTCGTGCCGGGAGAACGGGTTGTTATTTTACCTTAGCAGAGAATGTGATTAATAAATATTCCAATTTCTTCTAAGTTGTGGTTCTAAATAAAACTATTTCCTCCACGTTTTAACATTGTGTAACACTTCCTCACTTGATGATTACTCATAAACAAATTCTTTGTCATTAAAGTGTTAAAAAATTTAAGTGAATTTAGACGACCAAATGTGTTAACATTTGTTTCACTGGAATAGAAATTCACACTACAGTGTCTTTTCACGTTGGGAAAAATAAGGCATGTGCATCAAGCAGAAATTTGTGTCTGCTTATAAATTAATATCCAATGAAATGTCACAGATCCATAAATCACGCTTATACTGTGGGATTTATGCAAATTAACATACCCAAATGGGATCCTTGTATATTCTGTATAGCTGTCAAATCAAAGGAATTAACTTTTTATGGCACAATCAATAACAAAGTTGAGACAATCAGCAAAATTGTATGGCAAGTGATCTTACAAATTGATTGAATTACTTTGATCAGTCACACTTGTGAAAACATTATGTAATAGCTGCTTCCAATTAGCATGTCTCGGTGATTTTTACTTTAGTAGCTTCCATGTAGTTTCTGATGAAAATAAAAATCATACGACTTCTAAATGTGAACAAACTTTAAAAAAAATGTGTTTGTGTTATGATTTTGACATGGTTTTTAGGTGCTCTTCTTACGATATTATTTGTTCTTTGAACATTATAGTTTTGTTTTCAAAAAAAATCTAGAATGTTTGCAAAAAAAGAATTTCTATATATATTTTCACTCAAGTATCTTTTAATTCTATAACGCTAATTGAACTAGCCTCTATAAAATTTTGCTCATCGGCTTCGTAATTCCATCAAAATTTCAAATTATTTATTTAAACAATCTTCAATGTATATTCATGATGTAAGCTTATCTTGTTCATTTTTTTACTATTTTCAGTCTACCTTTTCGCTTTCCATCATAATTTTAAAGTTTTTGTTAACAGTCCAGGCAGATGTGTCAAGTGGCAAGTGATGAATGTGCGTCACTTCCGGTTTTGCGCGTGACAGGTGCGCGCGACCAATTGCGTTGAATATGGATTTTAATTTGCTACAAAAACATCTTTAAGATAAATATTTCCGGCGAAATTTTGTAAAACAGTCATAGTTAGATATATATTTTTCGCTTATATGAAAATTTCAAGGTCAAAAATTTGTGTCGCATGACGATATGTATTTAAATGGTTCCGGGGAAAGGGCCAATTTTGTCCCCAGGACTATAATTTGAACAAAATTGGTAGATGTCCACTACACAATGTTTCATGGCAAATATCTAATCTCTAGCCTTTGTAATTTCAGAGAAGAAGATTTTTTAAAGTTTTACTTTATACATATATGGAAAACTGTGACCCTCAGTGCGGGGCCTATTTTGACATTAGAGGCATAATTTGAACAACTCTGATAGAGGTCTTCATGCTAAATATCTGAGTTCTAGCCTTTGTTATTTCAGAGGAGAAGATTTTTTTAAGTTTTTACTATAAACATACAAGGAAAACCTATGACCCCCAGGTGCGGGGCCAATTTTGACACTAGGGGCATAATTTGAACAACTTAGGTAGAGGACCTATAGATGATGTCATATACTAAATATCAAAGCTCTGGGCCTTGTACTTTTTGACAAGAAGAATTTTTTTAATTTGCATTTCTGAAACTGGCATTGTGAACTACTTATGCAACAAAACGGAATCATTTGAGCAACTTTGAAAGGAGACCACCCAAGGATCATTCCTGTGAAGTTAGGTTAATGTGCAGACATATGTTTCAGAGGAGATGTCGTTTTAAGAAATTGTTGACGACGAACGACGACAGACACAGGGGATCACAAAAGCTCACAATGAACATGTTGTGCTCAGGTGAGCTAAAAATTGATAATGACTGACAGTACAGTAAAGATGTATGAATTCAAAATGTTTACGTCACTTTTCGTCGGAGTGCGTGATCACCCGCACGACCGTGCAGATGAGGGCAGTAATACATTGGGTTTGAATGGATGTGACTCGATGCTTGATAAGTGTTTGGAGTATTTAAAAAAGACCTGTGAGAATGACACTGATGTCCCACTTATGTGCATCAAAATCCCAAAGCTCAATGGTGACTGTCGACTCAGCACGGTGAAACTACAACAACTGGATGCAAGGTTATTTACACACAAAGCTGAACCATAGATTTTCTCATTCTCAAGTAATTGATTGAAAACTACTTATAAAACGACGCACAAAGTCAAAAGGATTCATCAACACATGCCTAACTATAATGCAAAGAGATCTTAAAGGTCCAGAAAGAAGCTGCTTATAGTCATTGATCGGAAACCACTTTCTTATCATGAGCCCTAATGAGCTTGCCCTTTGACAATGTACGCCTAACAAAAGCGTTCGTTCATTTACTCGTCATGCCAAACCATTCTGTAAAGTTTGAAGGTCCTGGTGCAGTTAATCTTGAGTTATTGATCGGAAACCGTTTTCAAACTACAGGCTCCTATGTGTATTACCTTTGACACTGAGGGCCAAATTACCAAACAGTTCATCTTCTTGTCAGTTCTAAACATTCCTGGATGCATTTGTTCTTGGCTTATTGAACGGAAACCGTGCGAGCCCATGGGCCTTAGAAATAGGGTTGATCAGACCAAGTTGAAAGTCCTGGATACAGATAGTCTTGATTTATTGATTGGAAACCTTTTCACAAGGCGGACCCTTGTGAGGTTGACCTTTGACTCTATGTGCTCCAAAACAACGAGCTTCGTTGACTTAACATGCCTAATTAGTCTTTACAGTTTTAAGGTACGTGTACTAGGTGCAGTTGTTGTTGAGTTATTGATCTAAAACCGTTTTCCCATTGCGGGCCTCTTTGAGCTTTACCTTTGACTCTGTGTGCCACAAAAGCAATGAGCTTCTTATGCTAAACATGCAAAATTATCCTGTAAAGTTTGAAGTTTCTGGGTGCGGTTTTTCTTTAATTTTTATTGAATATTATTTTCAAAGTGCAGAGCTGTGAGATTGACCTTTGTCACCGTGGTCCAAAAACAACAACAACAACAACAAATATAATCACCATGCCCAACCATCCTGTAATGTCTGAAGGTCCTGGGTGCAGTTGTTCTAGAGTTATTGATCGGGATCGTTTTCAAACGTGTGGGCTTCTGTGAGATTGACCTTTGAATAAAAAACTACCTAAAAAAATAAAAAAAACATTAACTCATAATGCCCAGCGGCAAACAACAGACAACACGATGATATACAACTTTATAAATCTTTAGTACTCAGAAATAAATGCTAAAAAAATCAAGATAATTAATTTAATTCATCTGCTGAGAACTAAAAATTACAAATTGACAAACAATCCCTATGAAATTTCACATAAAGCATGCTTATATTCAAGTTTAAAATTCATAGCCGCAATCTGGCCAGAAACTATCGGTTTTTAAAGAAAATTGCAACTCCATTTTCACATGTAAAAAAACTGCTCACTTTATCAAAGCTTCGCCGCTTTTTGTAACTGTTATTTTCATTGGATGATTATAAAATGAACGGACAAAAACACCGTTCCAACGGTCATGTCAATCAGGCGTGTACAACTTGTTGATCGATAATTACCCCCAGGCAAGAGATTAACAATTGGATGATAGCAATTAACTGCTTTTGATAACGGAATACACTACGGACCATAAATGCATTAAAATATACCAGCCCAGCTGGAAAACGTATGTTTGGGCCGAGATGGGGGGCTGAACCCCGTGGCTGAATCCGCGGCTAGTTCTTAGAGAGAATTGTAACTCCATTTTCACAGCTCACTTTATCAAAGCTTCGCCGCTTTCTGTAACTGTTATTTTCATTGGATGATTGTAAAATGATCGGCCAATCAAAAACACCGTTCCAACGGTCATGTCAATCAGGCGTGTACAACTTGTTGATCGATAATTACACACTCAGCCCCAGGCAAGAGATTATCAATTGGATGATAGCTATTAACTGCTTTGATAACGGAATACACTACGGACCATAAATGCATTAAAATATACCAGCTCAGCTGGAAAACGTATGTTTGGGCCGAGATGGGGGGGGGGGGGGGGGGGGGGCTGCAGCTCTGAAGCCCGTGGCTGAATCCGCGGCTGCTTTTGAAGCCCACCTGCCAAATCTCAAGTCTATATCCACATTTGTTCTGAAGTTGTTGATCGGAAACAAAGTGTTCTACCGACCGACCAATCAACTGATCGACATCTGTTAAACACAATACCACCTCTTTTTCGAAGTGGGACATAAAACCCAGGCGTAACTTGTCAATTTTGAAATCCTAGATCTAAGGAACAAAGTGGAACAGTGAAAAATAGATGATACCACTAACTTGGAAATTCAAGTACAATCAGGTAAAAACAATTTGATAGAATTTTTTTTCATAGTCGCGTTCATCCTTTAGTCGAGTATGAACTATGTTTTAGAAAAAAGGCTTTCCCTTTCCTATAATTCTCTTATTCAAATCAAAGCACTGAGAGTACTGTCAGAAGTGAAAGTTAAAATGTGAGAAGATTGTTCTTTGTTCCATGTGATAAGAATAATATCAATTTCTTCAATTACTTTTTAAATATGTTCTAGAAAAGCATAATTTCAACATAAAAAGTAATGAAGATATCCAAAAAATGAGCCAAGGTAGAGTCTTTGTTCGGACTTCCTTGTCACATAAGTGTGACAATTGTAAAAAGAAAAAAACTCAATCCCTCAAGTTTTTTCTGAGTTGTGAAGTACAGATGTGACGGGAGACACTATGGTCATTAGAGACTCTAATAAGAGCATCACATGCGGTGCCAACGCTTGTATGTTAAGAGTAACGACTGAATAAAATTAATTTCAAGAGTGTTTTGGTGCTATTCAATAATTGCTGTTATGCAGTTCACTTATGATGAATAACTTTGTGATCGTAAATGTTAAGATGTTAGTATTTATACAAAAGTTTAATTATTTTCCATGTGAAAAAGGGCATAACCCTAGAAACACTGATTACTTAGTAATGTTCCTTGTGGTACAGATGTGCATTGTCCCCAGTAGCAAGTATGCCAAGAATGAGTACAATATATTTGATTGTTTTTAAAATTTTCTATATCAATAACCAATTTCAACAAAAAATTCAAGTTTAAATGGGACAGAACTCTAAAAACAGCTTTCAGAGTAATGCCTCTTATCTGACAACTGTGCCCTGTCATAATAAGCAAATGGGCTTCACCAAAGTTTTTGCACGATAACCTAGCGATTATAATAGCTCGAGTTTTTCTTCGAAACAGATGAGCTAAGAATAGAGGAAATAACATGGTGATCTCTATTAAACTGAAATACTTGAAAATAGCTTATATTCAGGTCAAGAGAAACACAGAAATCAAATATATTTTTGTGTAAGTAAACTGTTCATAAAAAAGTAACAAAATCATCTGAGCAAGTAATTAAGTTGTGAAAACAGTAGATAAATAACCTGAAATGTATAAAAATAATACTGCAAATATATATTTCCGCCTTAAATGCAATTATACTGACAACATATAAGTTAACAGATCCTTATTTCTTGACTCCATGACTATGTTCAAAAGATTCAGTGCTGTTTTACTAGATGTAATTTGGATATCGATCTACTCAGAATTGCCCTAGACCTACATAGTGAATATTCATTTAAGGCAAAACATGGTATGGATGAAACCCCAAATGTTTTCATTGAAATGTTTTAATCCTTGCATTCTTTTTGACCAAGATATTTTGAGATCTCTGCTTATCAATAATCAACTGAAAGTGTTTCAAGAAATGCATTAAAATATATACATTACTATATACATTATATACAAGTAAAAGGTAATCACAAAGTAGGGATTGGAACGAATACTGATATCAACATTCTAATATTTGATTTGCCATATTGGAAAAGATTCGAATTTTCGATTTTCGGACGTGCCACCAGTTATCCGAATTTTGATATCCGAATGTAGATAATGTTTAAATGTTTTCGTTCAGACTAACATGTTTCGGGAAACTGCTGTGTATAATCAAGAAATGGCTTGTTCAATGGAAGCCTCAAAGACTTTTTGTGATTGGCATAAACACAATATATTCCGTTCTTTAAAACGCGAATTATTGACATAAATACGGACAGTTGATAATGTAGCAAGTCTTGTTTTTACGGTCAAGATTCGGGATAACAGGTAAATATATTGACATTGATAATTTAATCAACATGCAAACTTAAACAAAAGATGTTAGAAATATTTTAAGCACAATATTAGAGGAAAATATTTGAGTTATTCTGATTGATCTGTCAAAAAAGAAACAACAAAAAAGGTATTATCAACAGAGTCAAAAGCGTAATTGGTTGTAAGTGTACGTTTTCGTGTTTACGTTATCTCATTACATGCATTAGGAATACATCGCCGATTAGCAAACGATTGTTTCAATGCGTAGTATTTTTATGAATGATTTTTTTGCGGATGAATACTAAATAACTAACTTGTTATTTTTACAGTTTGACTTGCCAAAAAATTGAAATTATACCTCTTGTTTTCAAAATCAACAGATTTTTGTAATATCAAAGAGCTTTTATCGAAATTGCAATGAAAACTCGTACAACCTGTGGTACTATTTTTCAACGCAAATGTATGGATAAGAGGCGGTCAAGTGATTGCAACTAAAACATATGGTATCTAGCTTTAGAAACTTTAGCTTCTAAAAACAGAATTTACAATTTTTATGACGCCCATTAAATGATCATATCCGGTCAAAATGTTTTATAACGTGATTGGTATTAGAGGAGTGGTAACAACGAGTCTGTTCAAGAATTAAACCATCTAGACATATCAAAGTAATATTTCATTTGAATTTAAAGAAACATCTTACCTGAGTTTGAATGGTTCCAAGAAAAAATATCACAATTGAAAAGAAAACGATTGTTGATACAAACATTCTTACAATTTTTCTTTTCATCTTCGTCAACTCTAAAGAAAACTATTTGATATATAGTTTATTGCAGAAACAAAGCTAACTGCACGATGATGTTTCAATAGCTAGTGGGTTATTTATTATTTCCATTTGTATCAGCTAAGATACGACAGCTGCGCTATACTGTACATCAGTTGTTTCACACTCCTCATCTAGACACAACAAACTGTCAATACACGTGCTTAGTTTCAACGAAATATTCATATATTCTTAAAAATGATTTTTCTTTACACTTATAATTTATTATTTGCGAAAAAATCTTACAAGTTTAATATATTTACAATCTTATCATAAAGGTACTACCAAAAGACGTCATTTCGTAACATTTTGTGTTTCTATACTGTTAAAAATCAAAGCACTGAATGTACTGGTGGGAGTATACTTTTCATAGGAATTGTGAATTCACTTGTTCTTAGATTTAAGTACCCCGGATTTTAGCATCAAAAGTTACGTTTATTCCATCATTATGTATTAATGCAAACATCGAATGTTCTTCATATCTGCACTGTCGGCTCAGTGATCACTTATACTTTTTGTACATTTTACGATTTTGTCAATCATTATCGATTTTTTATTTAATTTTGACGGGTTTTGCATCAGATATACGCATTATACGCACGAACAAAAATCTTTTCCACATACATTTACCTGTGCATTACAATCTGATCTGTACCAGATTTGCCTAAGCTTGTTATGACACCAAGTCGACTAAAAGGTTATGCATGGATAAACGCAAACAAAGCACAGATTATAAAAGTAAATATGTGTTTTTATAAAGCACGAACAGAACTTATCAAAAGATAAATAATATAGGGAAAGCAGGTAAACGAAAACCGTTTTCTTAACCATAACCTTTTATTCTTACATAATTTTATCAATATAATCAATCAATTACCCAATTCATTTATTCGTCCATTCTTCAATCAAACAAATGGATTAGTGTCACATGCTGGCTTCCATTCTGACTAATTTACTGTATGCTTATCTAGTAAAGGATTCCTTTGGTGGATTGTGTAGAACTACATGAACTGTGCTTTATTTCCACATTTCTCTTTTGTGCCGCTTTGCTACAATACATCTTCACGCAAGAACGACAACTTTTGAAAGCAAATCTCATGTAACTTGATGATGGTTACGAGAAAATAAGTAAAGTATAAACTTACAAAAAAACCTGCATTTTAGTTTTTAGCTATTTCCATTAAAAAATGGAAAAGTTAAAGACAATGATATTTCTAAAAGATAACACATGTATTTCGGCTCAAACTTGGTGGTTACCTAAATGACAAGGGAAGTAATTCTGCCTGGGAAAAGATTCCCACTCAACGCAGTGTTTCTTCCCTTGTCGTTGTCGTATGTAATCAAAGATAAGCGCAGTAATATTGAAAGACATTCCGTGAATAGTTTGTCATTTTTCCTTAGACAAAGAAAGTTTAAATGGCCTAAACAACATTGGAAAAGGTTATGGTATAAAGATGGATCTAATGAATCTAATTTTACACTTTATTTTCGAAAAAAAAAATTCTCTGCGTAAACAGTTGAAGAATTTAAACCGAACGATGACACACTTGATCAACATTAAGGCTTCGTCGGAACGCCCGTACCTGCCCCACTCCCACACACCTACTGCGATACCCTAACATTTGCTAAAATACTGTAAAAAATACTTACAACTGTCATAATGGGTCATAAATATTGCAGTAAGCTATTGCACGGTCATAATGGGGGATATTAGTTGATTATCTACCCTGAATACTCTCTGATATTACTTTGGTCCTTCCATTTGGATTCCTCTGCTTTTATCGCTATTTTCTCTTTAAGTATGATGATAATTAAACCTAATTATTTGCAATAGTGGTAGTCAGATTACACAATAAATTTAGCAACATGTTTTGTTAACACGATTATTATGTTTCTTGATAATCCTATCTTTTTATTTGATATATAAGTGACAATTTTCACAACTAAAAGTCAAGACAATCACAGTTAAAAACAAGGGTAAAGTCAGAGGATTCCAACTGAAAGGACCAAAGTGCTATTTGGTCTACCTTTGATGTTATCCGAGTAAGGGAGATAATTTGTTTTCAGGAATGTCCCTAATTTCATGTTAAATTTGGTGGCGTCTTCTGGAACCATTCCGGTCAAAGAAATATACCTAGCGTATAGTAATTCTTTATACCGGGCACATTTTAAAATCCAGGGGTCTATTCGCAAAGACTTGGGGGGAAATCGGTACTTTCTTATCAATCTCTCCATTCGTTTGCACCTGTGAGACGGTGTTCGGAAAGAAGTCAAATTAACAGAACTTTATTCTACTGTATTGTTACCAACAACGTGAAGCGAAAACACACCTTGCTACCAGTTTAATCGATTCACATTTTGCTTAAAGCCATCTTGTTATGTCTTAAAATAATAGCAAGTTTTAACGACCTCCTGGCCTTGGACTAAATATACGTTGAATCTGCTTAAATGTTAAAAGCTGTTTGATCGTTTTAATACGATGTTTTGTTGACATTTACATCTTAATGAAGTAAAATGTACCGTAACCATGTTCTTCGGTTTAATATACAAAACATATGGTGAAGGTGAACACAACTACAGCTACAGTAGTAGTAGTCCTAGCAAAAGATAATTGAATGATAAAGTAATCTCAGATGAAAGCGTTTTAAACAGTTTTAATTAAACATCTCATTATTCTTTTTATTTCAAAGCAGTTAATTCATACCAACAGAAGAAAAAAAATAAACGGTCACTCTAGCATCTTCAGTGCCGTAGCCAGACTCCTACGCTCCCCTAGCAGCTATGAGAATACACTATGGGGGCAGATACCAGTTTCACACTGAAATTTAGTGTCTGATGACCACTCAAACTGTTTGCGCCTCACTGACAATCCCAATACAACAACCTGAAAAGAAAAGTACAGCTATTCTTATAGGACTGAAGACAATCTACAACAAAAACTCAAATTTCAGATGAAACACTTCCTTAAAAAAATCAGCTGCAAGAAAGAAACTACTCCCAAGCCCCACTTTTCGACCCCTGGCCGAGGCAAATTCTATGAAACAGACAAGTCGCCTGATATTCAAAGGCACACGGTACAGTCATAACACTACATGCTAATTGTTCGTCTGTTATGGCACACCTAAATCAGCTCTTGCTAGATACCTGTCAACGCTACACTTTTTTCGGTATCCAGCTCAGACGGCATCCTATTGAACTTCTGCAGCCGAAACAACTGACATAACCTGCTTTCATCAGTTTCGAATTTCAAGCTCCTACTTCACACTGAGTGCATTTCAATACTGTTCAATAGGGAAAAAACTAAGAGAACCTCATCCTGACCACTCTGAATACCCATATCTTCATGTATTAATTAATTTAGACTTCAGCAATACACATGTTAATGCATCATACCCTCTCATTAATAATTTATACATGGCCAGTTCGAATGTGTGGCTGAAAAACTGGTATGTGCTACCTATTGTTACTTCACACCAAGGAAGTGAACAGTAGTGAAACATTCGACCGAGGCGCGGAGAGTACCAGACTCCATTTTACACCCAGACACTTATTCTGCGGACCTCCCCCACCCCACCACATCCCTGGATTTTTTTATCCTTTCACGTCTCTGGTGCATTCTGGGGCCATTTCAGGTACTCGGACATTTGTTTTACTGGTGGAATAAACTGAATTGAAAAAAAGGCAGAAAACGACAAATTTCTCGTCTTCTTTAAAATCAAAGCTGAAGTAAAAAGTTATTTTCCAATGTTGCGTATCTTGTATAGAATTTCTTAACTGCCATTACGATGGCAACAGTTTTTAAAGACAGTTCTTTTTTATGTAAAACTGATATTACCTGAATAAAACGCAACGTTGAATGATAAAATTTATAGTTTTGTAAAAAGGTGGGGTACATTGAAAAGGCATAGAATTTTACAATAAAATAGCTAAAAATCAAATATATAAAATTATCATATCAATTCACTGCCAGCCGGAACTTAGACATAATCTGACGTTAAATTTGGCCATATGACGTTATTCTAACAAATATCAATTTTAATATCGTATATGTTCTATGCGGAAAGCTGAAATTTTCTGACAATAAGCCTGGAATATCATTCGTTTAAAATTAGTTAAAAGGTCAATTTCGTCAATTTCCAAATATTATGTCCAAGTTACCTTTTTTCTCGTGTCGTCGGTCATTTTATCGTAAGAAAAAGTCTTTGTTGTGGTGCCTTGTTAACAAAAAAAAAAAAAAAAAAAAAATGATGTTACCATGTGAACATAATCATAAAACTCTTCATTTAAATTCCAACACACGCGTTACGATTTCGTTTGAGTGTTTGTGGACACAGATGGTTTACTTATGTTTCACTGTTAAACTATAAAAAGAAGTGCAAAACATAAATTGTGCAATATGAAGAAGCAAGAGAAAACAGAACATATGATTTACTTAATGCTAAACCCAGATCTCCCGCCAGACTCTGAGACCGGGTTTGAGTCTGTTATCAAACGCTGCATCTTTTAATGGGCCTCAATAGACAATTATCATTTTAATAAAATCTAGCCTTATTTATGATATAGCTGATTTTTATAAGAATTCTTTTATTATATTCTATTTTTCCATTATTATTTTATAAGCTGCTAAAATTTACACCGAGGCGCGTGCCACAGTTTGCTTCAGTGTAGCTACGGCACTGAATTTATTCTTACACATGGGTTTCTATAAAACACAACTTTTATCCTTGTAACACTGTAAAAGTCGCCTAAAGTGTGTACTTTAATGGCTTATGTTCATAAATACTGTCTGCTATTAATCACGTTCTTACATTTACTTTCTATTACACTTGATAATTGTACATGCACATTTTAAAAGTCATTTATTCAGACTCATTTCTTTCTAATGTAGCATAAAGAAAATATCTTTGTGTCCCATTGTTAGCCTACTGACAGTCTAACATTTCTCGAGTAGCGTATAAGTAAATATCTTTGTGTCCCATTGTTAGCCTACTGACAGTTTGGCATTTCTCAAGTAGCGTATAAGTAAATATCTTTGTGTCCCATTGTTAGCCTACTGAGAGTCTGGCATTTCTCATGTATCGTAAAGTAAATATCCTTGTGTCCAATTGTTAGCCTACTGACAGTCTGGCATTTCTGAAGTAGCTTATAAGTAAATATCTTTGTGTCCCATTGTTAGCCTACTGACAGTTTGGCAATTCTCATGTAGCGTATAAGTAGTTATCCTTGTGTCACATTGTTAGCCTACTGACAGTCTGGCATTTCTCAAGTAGCGTATAAGTAAATATCTTTATGTCCCATTGTTAGCCTACTGACAGTTTGGCATTCCTGAAGTAGCGTTTAAGTAAATATCCTTTTGTCCCATTGTTAGCCTACTGACAGTTTGGCATTTCTCATGTAGCGTATAAGTAAATATCTTTGTGTCCCATTGTTAGCCTACTGACAGTCTGGCATTTCTCAAGTAGCATATAAGTAAATATCATTTTGTCCAATTGTTAGCCTACTGACAGTTTGGCATTTCTCAAGTAGCGTATAAGTAAATATCCTTGTGTCCCATTGTTAGCCTACTGACAGTTTGGCATTTCTCAGGTTGCGTATAAGTAAATATCCTTGTGTCCCATCGTTAGCCTACTGACAGTTTGGCATTTCTCAAGTAGCGTATAAGTTAATATCCTTGTGTCCCATTGTGAACCTACTGACAGTTGGACATTTCTCAAGTAGCGTATAAGTAAATATCCTTGTGTCCCTTTGTTAGGCCTACTGACAGTCTGGCATTTCTCATGTATCGTAAAGTAAATATCCTTGTGTCAAGTTGTTAGCCTACTGACAGTCTGGCATTTCTCAAGTAGCGTATAAGTAAATATCCTTGTGTCCCATTATTAGCCTACTGACAGTTTGGCATTTCTCAAGTAGCATATAAGTAAATATCTTTGTGTCCCATTGTTAGCCTACTGACAGTTTGGCATTTCTCAGATAGCAATAAGTAAATATCCTTGTGTCCCATTGTTAGCCTACTGACAGTTTGGCATTTCTCAAGTAGCGTATAAGTAGTTATCCTTGTGTCCTATTGTTAGCCTACTGACAGTCTGTCATTTTTCAAGTAGCGTATAAGTAAATATTTTTATGTCCCATTGTTAGCCTACTGACAGTTTGGCATTTCTCAAGTAGCGTTTAAGTAAATATCCTTTTGTCCCATTGTTAGCCTACTGACAGTTTGGCATTTCTCATGTAGCGTATAAGTAGTTATCCTTGTGTCCTATTGTTAGCCTACTGACAGTTTGGCATTTCTCAAGTAGCGTATAAGTAAATATCATTGTGTCCCATTGTTAGCCTATTGACAGTTGGACATTTCTCAAGTAGCGTATAAGTAAATATCCTTGTGTCCCATTGTTAGCCTACTGACAGTTTGGCATTTCTCAAGTAGCGCATAAGTAAATATCCTTGTGTCCCATTGTGAGCCTACTGACAGTCTGGCATTTCTCAAGTAGCGCATAAGTAAATATCCTTGTGTCCCATTGTTAGCCTACTGACAGTTTGGCATTTCTCAAGTAGCGCATAAGTAAATATCCTTGCGTCCCATTGTGAGCCTAATGACAGTTTGACATTTCTCAAGTAGCGCATAAGTAGTTATCCTTGTGTCCCATTGTTAGCCTACTGACAGTTTGGCATTTCTCAAGTAGCGCATAAGTAAATATCCTTGTGTCCCATTGTTAGCTTACTGACAGTTTGGCATTTCTCAAGTAGCGCATAAGTAAATATCCTTGTGTCCCATTGTTAGCCTACTGACAGTTTGGCATTTCTCAAGTAGCGTATAAGTAAATATCTTTATGTCCCATTGTTAGCCTACTGATAGTTTGGCATTTCTCAAGTAGCTTATAAGTAAATATCCTTGTGTCCCATTGTTAGCCTACTGACAGTCTGGCATTTCTCAAGTAGCGTATAAGTAAATATCCTTGTGTCCCATTGTTAGCCTACTGACAGTTTGGCATTTCTCAAGTAGCGTATAAGTAAATATCCTTGTGTCCCATTGTTAGCCTACTGACAGTTTGGCATTTCTCAAGTAGCGTATAAGTAAATATCTTTGTGTCCCATTGTTAGCCTACTGACAGTCTGGCATTTCTTAAGTAGCGTATAAGTAGTTATCCTTGTGTCACATTGTTAGCCTACTGACAGTTTGGCATTCTCAAGTAGCGTATTAGTAAATATCCTTGTGTCACATTGTTAGCCTACTCTCAGTTTGGCATTTCTCAAGTAGCGTAAAAGTAAATATCCTTGTGTCCCATTGTTAGCCTATTGACAGTCTGGCATTTCTCAAGTAGCGTATAAGTAGTTATCCTTGTGTCCCATTGTTAGCCTATTGACAGTTTGGCATTTCTTAAGTAGCGCAAAAGTATTTATCCTTGTGTCCCATTGTTGGCCTACTGACAGTTTGGCATTTCTCAAGTAGCGTATAAGTAGTTATCCTTGTGTCCCATTGTTAGCCTACTGATAGCCTGGCATTTCTCAAGTAGCGTATAAGTAGTTATCCTTGTGTCCCATTGTTATCCTACTGACAGTTTGGCATTTCTCAAGTAGCGTATAAGTAAATATCTTTATGTTCCATTGTTAGCCTACTTACAGTTTGGCATTTCTCAAGTAGCGTATAAGTTAATATCCTTGTGTCCCATTGTTAGCCTACTGACAGTCTGGCATTTCTCATGTATCGTAAAGTAAATATCCTTGTGTCACATCGTTAGACTACTGACAGTCTGGCATTTCTCAAGTAGTGTATAAGTAAATATCCTTTTGTCCCATTGTTAGCCTACTGACAGTCTGGCATTTCTCATGTATCGTAAAGTAAATATCCTTGTGTCACATTGTTAGACTACTGACAGTCTGGCATTTCTCAAGTAGCGTATAAGTAGCTATCCTTGTGTCCAATTGTTAGCCTACTGACAGTCTGGCATTTCTGATGTATCGTAAAGTAAATATCCTTGTGTCCCATTGTTAGCCTACTGACAGTCTGGCATTTCTCAAGTAGCGTATAAGTAAATATCCTTGTGTCCCATTGTTAGCCTACTGACAGTTTGGCATTTCTCAGGTAGTGTATAAGTAAATATCCTTGTGTCCCATTGTTAGCCTACTGACAGTCTGGCATTTCTCAAGTAGCGTATAAGTAAATATCCTTGTGTCCCATTGTTAGCCTACTGACAGTCTGGCATGTCTCATGTATCATAAAGTAAATATCCTTGTGTCACATCGTTAGACTACTGACAGTCTGGCATTTCTCAAGTAGCGTATAAGTAAATATCCTTGTGTCCCATTGTTAGCCTACTGACAGTTTGGCATTTCTCAGGTAGCGTATAAGTCAATATCCTTGTGTCCCATCGTTAGCCTACTTACAGTCTGGCATTTCCCAGGAAGCGTATAAGTAAATATCCTTGTGTCCCATTATTAGCCTACTGACAGTCTGGCATTTCCCAGGTAGCGTATAAGTAGTTATCCTTGTGTCCCATTGTTAGCCTACTGACAGTTTGGCATTTCCCAGGTAGCGTATAAGTAGTTATCCTTGTGTCCCATCGTTAGCCTACTGACAGTCTGGCATTTCTCAAGTAGCGTACTTGTGTCTCATTTTTAGGCTACTGACATGCGTTAGTTTTTAATTGATGGAAATCGAACAGAAATGATTTTTACGCTCAATACTAATTGATGTACTTCATGTGGGCACAAAGTTCCACAAAAAAATGTTTATTCAAAATATTTTTTAATATTACCCTGTCGCGAAAATAACCCTTCTACGGTAAAAGTTTCCTTTTAGACTTTGTACCATTCTAATTTTGAACAAAATCTTTCAGCTGTTTCAGTGGGGTTTTCTTTAACAGCTGTGAAATGCTCATTTCATAGTAGCTTGTTTTCACATACGCTTTACTTTCTTATACAAGACATAAGTTGTAATAAGGTTTGTTAAACAAGACACAAAGAATTTCAATATTTATCGAATATACATAACTTTTTGGGTGTGTTGTTGTAGAGTTCCAGAAATTGTTTTTAAAAGAAAGAGTATTTTTCATGGATATTTATTCTTTTTATAATGTTATAAAATAAGACCGTTTAATATATACATGATAATCCCACCGGTTGACCGACTAACCGTCCGTATACTATTTGTCTCTGCTATGCAAAACTGACATATTTTAAGGATCTTAAAATATTTTGCAACAAAGTTCATCAAATTGAGATAGCCGGCCTCGAAAAGGATCCAAATAACTAAAGTCAATGTCTCAAATCATTGTCCAAATTACATAAAACACTTCGAGCCTGTATGTCCGTGTTTGCCGTGTAAGCCTGTGGTTCACATGTGATTCTGGTATATCTTGGCACAAGAGTTCACTTCGAACCTGTATGTCCGTGTTAGCTGTGTAAGCCTGTGGTTCACATGTGATTCTGGTATATCTTGGCACAAGAGTTCACTTCGAGCCTGTATGTCCGTATTCGCTTGACAAGCCTGTGGTTCACGTGTGATTCTGGTATATCTTGGCACAAGAGTTCACTTCGAGCCTGTATGTCCGTGTTCGCTGTGTAAGCCTGTGGTTCACGTGTGATTCTGGTATATCTTGTCACAAGAGTTCACTTCGACCCTGTATGTCCGTGTTCGCTGTGTAAGCCTGTGGTTCACATGTGATTCTGGTATATCTTGGCACAAGAGTTCACTTCGAGCCTGTATGGTGTGTTCGCTGTGTAATCCTGTGGTTCACATGTGATTCTGGTATATCTTGGCACAAGAGTTCACTTCGAGCCTATATGTCCGTGTTCGCTGTGTAAGCCTATGGCTCACATGTGATTCTGGTATATCTTGGCACAAGAATTCACTTCGAGCCTGTATGTCTGTGTTCGCTGTGTAAGCCTGTGGTTCACATGTGATTCTGGTATATCTTGGCACAAGAGTTCACCAAATAGAGGCAACGTTTCGTAAGAATAATACTCATTAGTTTTAAGTCTGTGACTGAGAACTAATGTCAACGATATAGATATACATGCGGATGGAGTTGCTTAACTTACCACACAAAAGACATAGGAACAGTTGGTACAGATTTGTTATTTGACTGAAATAACACTGCATCAAATCTAACAGTCATTAATAACAATGTCCTTCGGGGGCAAAGAAAATAGAGTGGAGAAAATGTGAAACAAACTTTTTAAATTCCAATGCACTTTTAAGTTATGTTTTGTAACCATTAGTCTAAACATCTTATGCAAGAAAATGATTTAAGAAAATGTACTTTTAAATCAGAGAATATTATATTTAACATTTCTGAAACAAATTGTTCTTCATCGAAATTAATAGTCTTTTTAAGTAAGTATTCCAGTACTTAAAATGTACTTACAATGTAAATGTTTTATGTATGAGTACGTTAAAATGGGGGCAAATATGAAGTGTTTCAGAGGTGTATAGTATATAAAATTAAAACACAAAATGGGATAGCTCTCAAGCACAAAAGAAACTTACATTAAAATGTTAGGGGACACCATAGTGTTAGGTAACAGAATCAAATGCCATTGCTAACAACAAACAAGCAGTAACTTCGCCACATTCTAGAAATGGGGTCAATAATAAGGAACAAAGTCAGATATTACTTGAAAACAGATGAAGAAATAATATAAAACCACTGCAAACATATCATTAAGAAAACCCTGTCCTTATTAACCTGTAGATTTAAATGCTATACTTACAACCAGATTGACAATTGAGATAAATGAGAAAAGTCATGAAGTAAAAGCAATAAATAATATGAAGGTGATTCATGAAAGTTCTAGTGCATTGTAATTTTAATAATCTTCAAAGTGCATTGTTATTGTGCTAAACTTCATAGCTAGGAGAAAGACGATATCACCCAGTACATGTACCAGCTTGTGAAAACATCAATGAAATTAAGTAGGAAGAGAAATAAACATCTTACGTAAACAGTACAACTACATGTTTCAAGGCTCTATGCTCACAAATTTACTACAAAGATTGCGTTGAAATCTGTATACGTAATGTAATTTAAAGGATTTTCTACCATTTTTATCAATATACTCGTAGGTGATATTTTGCGCCATACCCTGTTTCTCTATAGGACTGGTTGGTCGGACATTTTGAAGTACAATAATGCAGTTATATTCAGGATGTATAAAAGCATAATCTACATCATCTTCTCCAAAATACTTTGGAAGTTGTTTCAGATCAAATAAGCGGTTCAAGAGATACAGTTTTCACATTATATCGGCATGACAGGTAGCCTCTGAGTATGTCCTTGACGATGACCCGAGTCGGCCAAAACCTGTGCTTTGGACATCATCTCAGTATGGTAAAATTTTCTGTCGAATAGTTGCAATTTCTTTCAAGCTGTTCAAATGATAAAGATTGGAAACAAAAGGTAAAATAGTTTCAATTTCATTGGATAAAGAGCGGGAAACATGTCATTCAAGTGTGACCTTGACCTTGAAGTGAGCCAGTCGAAACCTATGCTCTTCACATTATCTCATTATGGTTAACATTTCTACCAAATTGCCAGATAGTTTCAATTTTCTTCTTACTGTTCAAAGGACACAGAACTGACACGGTTTTGTGTCGTGTTCTTTATATCGGATTATCTCAGTATAAGAATAAAAACATGAGTTAGTATTTTAACTATCGAAGTAAAGTGATCGCCATAGAGTAATCCCCCCACGATCTAATTTAAAGTGACCATTTTGTCTTAAAAAAAAGAAAAAAGAATACTGACTCCCTCTAATATAAATAACCCCCCTTGCTTCGATTATGTCCGTAGCCGGGAACAGGTACATGTATTAGTAATAAATCGAATAATAATCGACTGTTTGGTTTACTAGTTCAGTCAGTACTGTCCGCGCCCTGTAAGCGGGAAGCCTTGTGTTCAAGTCACGGTCGAGCCATGATTTTTACATACCCGTTACATGTCTATAAAATGTTACCCTTTTCCCCAATCGATCACTTACAGTCTAGTAACTAATGCAAGTTTTACTGTTGTAAATGTTTAATCATGATATTGCTATCATTGCTGTTATTATCAGTTTTACAACTGAAAAATTTGTTTACTTGCTACATTTTAGCTCCCCTGAGCATATATTCAGGGTGAGCTTTTGTGATTTTTACCTTTAAACAATACTTCCACCTTAATTACTAGCATAAAGCTAATAAAACTTGACAGGAATGTTTCTTGAATAAAGCTCTGCCATAGTTGTTCGAAGATTTGAATTCCATCATGAACTCTGTTTGCTTTGGCAACACTTTGAAAGCTTCTTGTCTGAAACCATAAGGCCCAGAGCTAAGATATTTTGCATATGGGTTCACCTTGAGGTCCACTATTTAGATCTTTAAATTATGCTCCTGGGGTCATAAATAGCCTTGCCCCGCGTGTCAATTTATTTTGAATAGGCTCATATACGGAAAAGTTTGAAAATCTTTTATATTGCGCAATTTCTGTCACAGAAACAATAATAACGACAAGGTTCTGGATGACAAAGTCTGGCATTGCCAGACAAATATAAAGTATTATTTTTTTCCCAACAAGGTCTAAGGCTGTGATTTTGCAGGGAGCATCAGCTAGAGGTCTTCTACCAAGATTGTTCAAAATATGCCTCTGGGGTCATAAACAGCCCTGGCCCGGGGTCATTTGTTTTGGCATAGGATTATAAAGAGAAGAGTGAAAAAAAAATTGTCTGAAACTTTAGGGTCTAGAGCTTAGATATTTTGAATGTTGCGTTGTTCGTTAACTTCTACCAAGGTTGCCTAAATTGTGTCCTTAGGATCAAAACTGACCCCGCCCCGGGGATCCTATTTGTGTAAAATATTAATTCTAATCTTTGAAAATCTTCTTGTCAGAATCTGTAAGTTCTACAATTTAGATATTAAGTATGTAGCATTGTATAGTTGACCTGTACAAAACTTGTTCAAATTATTTCCCTAGGGACAAAATTGACCACACCACTGGGTCACTGGTTTTACATTTAGGTAGTATAAAACTGGTGTGTGTGGGGCGAAATCTTCGGATCCCGAAGATTTGCCTTTCCCAAAGGTGAGACCTTCCGGAATATTTTCCATGCATAAAAATGGAGATAAACGTGACAAGACGTCTGTCAGAATGGTCGGGTATGATCTTAACTCGATTGACACCGAGATTCCTGGAAGTTTGCGATAATGTAATAAACAGTCGCAGTATTAAAAATAGTCGCAGACCGGTGCAATGGACTCATAATGGTCCCTAGGAGTTAAAAATGTTGATTTTCTCGATTGGCACCAAGAGTTTTGAAAATCTGCGAGAGTATTAGAAACACTCAATACACTACAGTTAGTTCACACCTGCTTTAATAAGGGTAGATTTTGATATTGACATTTACAATGAACTTATAAACAACCAATGAAAGTGCACCAATATCCCTGCGACAAAAAAATCTTGAAACCATTTTTCATTGGTCAAAACGATCATGTGATTGCAAAAATTATAAATAGGTGTTTTCTGACAATTTTGTAAACACATTTCAACTACGCGTTTACGTTAACATTTCATACAGCAATTAAACGTCTAAAAACAACCATAACATCGTGATTTTAACCTTTTTGACATTTTTACTGATCTTTTTACGTAAACATATTACACAAGAGGACCATGATGGCCCTAGATCGCTCACCTGAATACTTTGGCTTTGGGTCTGCTATTGAGTTAACATCAAAAGCTTTTTTAAGAATCTCCCTATATAAATCTATATGAATACAAGTGACCCCCAGGGCAGGGCCAAATTTCACTCAAGGGGCATAATGTGAACAAACTTCGCAGATGACCTCTAGCTGATGCTCCATTAAAAATATCTAAGTTCTAGGCTCTGTGGTTTCAGACAAGAGGTTTTTTAAAGTTTTGCCTATATAACCCTATGTAACATCAACTGACCCCAGGGCAGGGCCAATTTTGACCCCAGTGGCATAATTTGAACAAATTTGGTAAAAGTCCACTAGACAATGCTACATACCAAATCTTAAGACTCAGGGTCTTGTGGTTTCAGACAAGAAGATTTTCAAAGTTTTCCTTATATAAGCCTATGTAAAATCAATTGACCCGCGGGACAGGGCCAAATTTGACCCCAGAGGCATAATTTGAAGAAACTGGAAGAGGTCCACTAGACAATGCTACATGCCAAATCTTAAGGCTCAGAGCATAGTGGTTTCGGACAAGAAGATTTTCAAAGTTTTCACTATATAAGCCTATGTAAAACCAATGACAATTCTTTGAACAACTTTGGTAGAGCTTCATGCAAGCAGGGCCTTAATTGAGAAGCCCTGATGCAAGGAATATCCAAGGCATGTTTTGTCAATGTTGGCTTAGCGGTTTAGGAGGAGAAGTCGTTCAAGTCAAATTGTTGACGACGCACGACGCACGCCGACGGACGCCGAACAATCAATGATCCCAAAAGCTCACCCTGAGCAGTGCTCAGGTGAGCTAAAAACACTTTGAAATGTGAACTACAAAAGTAACATGCAAACATGCATTCTTTGTTTACATTTTGGGTTGCCAAATGTATGTATGGGTGATTCGTTGTAGGCTAGTCACTGATTGGCTGAAAAGTAACTGTGGATTTCCATGTCTAAAAATAAAAATATCGTTCTGAAAATTGAATTTTAGCAGAGGTAAGAGAGTGAAACATTCGACCGATGCGCAGTAGAGTACATATACACATATGTAGCCTAAAATAAAAAAATTTGAAATGAGGCATGAGGTGTAAAAGAAGTTGGGAAAGTTTTAAACGTCACAGGGAATTGTCAAGGAACTTTGCCAGTTTTAACGTCACAGGGCATTGTCCAGAAACTTTGGAAAGTTCTAACGCCACAGCTCATTAATTGTCCAGAAACTTTGGAAAGTTTATAACCTCACAGCGCATTGTCCAGAAACTTTGGAAAGTTTATAACCTCACAGCGCATCGTCCAGAAACTTCGGAAAGTTTATTACCTCACAGGGCATTGTCCAGAAACTTTGGAAATTTTTAACGTCATAGGACATTGTTTGGCAACTTTGGAAAGTTACAACCTCACAGGGCATTGCCCAGAAATTAAGGAACGTTTTAACGTCATGCAGGGCACTGCCCAGAAATGTTTGAAAGTTTTAATGTTACAGGGCATTGTCCAGAAACTTTGGAAAGTTTTTAACGTCACAGGGCATTGTCCAGAGGCACGTTGTCCAGAAATATTTGAGACCAAGCAACCTTGTTACGAGTTTTAATCGGTATTTTTCATTTGCAGATTACTAATTCGTGGTTGACACCAGTTCAGCCAAGTAACTTTCCGTTTTGATTGTTAGAGACCGTTGATCAATCGGTAACATTTATTATACACTCATCGACTGTCCTGCTGTCTCTGTCAGTCTGTCTTAAATGGGGACTTGCAGAAAGTTTTCATCATTTATCATGTAATACCTATCAAGTGTCGTAAAGGGACCGTAGATAAGGCATTAAATGGTCGTAGAATAGGGATACTCAACAATTACTTCCCCTTGAACTCTTCAATGGCGTTATGAGCAACGGTGAACATTACCGCAAGCGACTGTGAATTTGTTTGTGACAAGAAGTGTGAAATGACTGGGAAAGGCAAAAAACAAGAGAATAATGAAGTCAACACTTGTTTGTCAGATTGGACATCAAGGGAGATGCAGCTTGTACGGCTGCATGAAGAATTGTAAGAAGCCATTTTCTGTGTTCAACCACACGTCAACAGGAATCAGAAATTTTATCAATTTCAGCCAGTAGGAATTCATCGTAAGCATACAGAAAACAACAACAACAGGAATGCAACGCCGTTTTTGGGCACCTTCCGAAAACATTGCTTTATGCATTAACTTACAAGGAAAACGAAACAGGTTGCAAGATCAATGTCCATACTGTACTTCAAAAACGGTGCTGGACGAAGCGTACCACTGCATAACTTAAGCCCACTTAAGCGTACCATTTCAGGATGAAGCGTACCATGCATAAAATACATAGTGGGTATCTGAGGTACGCAAGGTGCTAATTACACCTATAAATATGGTATTAGCGGGACTGTGAAATTAATGTCAGCTAATTATTTAATTTGAATCGTAAGCTAATTAGGGAACCTATGAAAAGCTGGTATTTACTCAATGATTGACTTGATTAATTGGTCCCGTTTATCAACTAATTTTTTTTATTTTTAAAGGTATTCATTCACATTTAAAAAAGTTAAAAGGGAAACACTATAAATTTAATCATTTACTTTAATTAAAATACCTGTCTTTCATATTTACAACTAATTAAAGTACTTTTTATATATATTGAATTAAAGTAATAATAGTGTCTTGTAGTACTGAAAAAAAAAATGTATAATTATGTATTTGCTCACTAAAATAACAGTTGATAAATTCTGATTATTTTCACTGTATATTTCATATGTGGTACACTTCGTCCTATAAAGTGGTACGCTTCGTCCCGGTACGCTTGTGCAGTGGTACACGTCGTCCTACATTCCTTCAAAAAATGCGGTCATTGCCAACAATTTAGAAATCACCTAGAAGAATACTTACACAAATGTAACAACAAGAATTGCCTTGAATTTATGCATTTATTAAGTATAGGCATTATTCTTACTACTTGGACCATTTTCATTGCAAGATAATACATCAAAATGTGTTTTCAGAAGGTGCCCGAAAAATGGCGTTGAACTCTAGTTGTTTTTTCTATATGCTTATGATTGTCGAGAAGTTCCTCCAACTGGTTGACATTATTGAAATATCTGATTCCTGTGGCTTCAACTATCCTGGAGACATGTGTTCCCAACAGTTTATCAAATGTCAGATTTTTCAATAAATTAAAAAAAAACACTCACTATTGAAGGTCCTACAAACAGTCACCTAAGACCCTACAGATCTACCATGAGATGATATAATCCTAAATTTTAACTACTCTGTATATGCTTGTCTTGATGAACATCTATCAAAATCTTACAGGATAAAGAATCAAAATAAAAAGGCTAAGACAAATTTCATTATGAAAATACAGTCCAATTTTTTTCTTGGTTTGAGGTGGTCTGTATATCATAAATGGATTGCCGTAACTATCATTTTATGCTTAAACTGCGTGTTTAGAAAGGATAAAAATAAAATAAATCTACATTCAGCATAACATGATATGCTGAAATAAAATAAAATACATCTACTTTCAGCATAACATGATATGCTGAAAAGTGTGTTTCACTGATAATTTGTTATTTCAACAAAATCTACTCATACTCCATATTTGTTACCGGCAGTTCTTAATTACAGAAGTTTATATTGGATTTAGCTCCCAGTTTCAAATGGATGTTACTTACAGCGTTAGGTATCTGTGTATATTAATAGACTAATAGACTTGCATAATTAGGATTCTCAAATTTTAAGTTTATGTAGAAATAATCTAGTGTTATAAAAGATACTTCACCCCTTGAACATGGAGGGCTTGTCTAAGGAAAATGGCAGTGGTCATCATTACTCAGGATGTTTGTCAAAAATCAATATCTGATTGGATAGTCAATAAAGATGATTGATAAAATTAATGTAAGGGTACATAGTCTGCCATATAATTTGTGTTGAAGTTGGTTTATGACGTTTTCTCTGTTGTTGATCCTTTGTGTTCTTTGTTGTATATTAGTTTTAAAAAGATAAGCCAAAAAATGTCTTTTTTATGTCCAATCACTTACTGCCAGAGATGACAAATTGTAGACTGTTTATTTCATTAGTTATTTTTCCATGAAATAGAAATGATGAGGCACATGGCAGGGAGCTTTTACATCTCCAAAGAGAGAGTGATTGTCAGGAAATAGTCAACAGTAAATAAATGTTCATCTTAAACTGCTGCATAATGTTCAGATGTTCACTACTGTTATGTACATTACCATCAGTCAGAAATACAGTACAAACACCAAAATGTCTATTACAACCCAAAACCATGACTGAAATCTTTCCCTGTAGATGAATGTGACTGGATTTGGTGCCAAGACATTGAGGTGAAATATTTCCCTGTGGATGAATGTAACCGGATTTGATGCCAAGACAATTAGGTGGAATCATTCTCTGTGGATGAATGTGACCATATTTGGTGCCAAGACAGTTAGGTGGAATCATTCTCTGTGGATGAATGTGACTGGATTTGGTGCCAAGACATTTAGGTTGAATCATTCTCTGTGGATGAATATGACCGGATTTGATGCCAAGACAATTAGGTGGAATCATTCTCTGTGGATGAATGTGACTGGATTTGGTGCCAAGACATTTAGGTGAAATATTTTCCTGTGGATGAATGTGACTGGATTTGGTGCCAAGACAATTAGGTCAGGTGGAATCATTCTCTGTGGATGAATGTGACCGGATTTGGTGTCAAGACATTTAGGTGAAATCTTTCCCTGTGGATGAATATGACCGGATTTTGGTGCCAAGACAATTAGGTGAAATCTTTCTATGTGGATGAATGTGACCAGATTTGGTGCGAAGATGATTAGGTGAAATCTTTCCCTGTGGATGAATATGACCGGATTTGGTGCCAAGACAATTAGCTGAAATCTTTCTACATGTATGTGGATGAATGTGACCAGATTTGGTGCCAGGACAATTACATGTAGATGAAATCTTTCCATGTGGATGAATGTGACTGGATTTGGTGCCAGGACAATTAGATGAAATATATTTCCCTGTGGATGAATGTGACTGGATTTGGTGCCAAGACATTTAGCTGAAATCTTTCCCTGTGGATGAATATGACCGGATTTGGTGCCAAGACAATTAGCTGAAATCTTTCCCTGTGGATGAATATGACCGGATTTGGTGCCAAGACATTTAGCTGAAATCTTTCCCTGTGGATGAATATGACCGGATTTGGGGCCAAGACATTTAGCTGAAATCTTTCTACATGTATGTGGATGAATGTGACTGGATTTCTTGCCAGGACAATTAGATGAAATCTTTCTATGTGGATGAATGTGACTGGATTTGGTGCCAGGACATTTAGCTTATCAGTGTTTTCCTTCTTTTCTCCTGACAGAAACTTGAGGTCTTTAAGTCTGTAAAACTAGAACTGAATTCATGAAAATTCCTTGATAATGATTCATCAGAGATGTTTTTGTTAATAATTAATCTTCAAACATTAACAAGCCAATACTGTTTTATTCCCATTTTTGACCATACACTTTCTGCTTTTGGTAGCCAAGTTGGTATTAGAGTTTCAGATTGTCTGTATACTTATAGTTTCTCTGCGAGTCATTATTTTACAGAAGTTGTAACATCTGCAAGTAATTGCCTTCTTTTTGAACTAATCAGCCTTTGAAGTGAAAAGTCAGTTAACAAGGATGGCCATAGCTTTGCTTGTTTTTTGTTTTTCCACAGCCATGCAATTAAATATTTTTTCATCACTTTCAGTTATGCAATAAGAGAGTAAGCATCTGTTGCTGTTTATTTTATTGATTTTTTTACCCACTGTTCACTATGTTTACATGGAGGTAGACATTGTTAACTGATATCTAATAAAACAGCTCATATTCTGCAGGCGTATAAAATTTCAGTGGTAACTGATTCATAGCTTACAAAATATATTTAAACACAGGAGAATGCTGCCTTATTTATGATGGCACCATGAAGTGGTTAAGAGACATATTGATTTTGTCCATGTCTGTCTGTCTGTCCATCTGTCTGTCCATCACAAAGTTTGTCAGAACAACTTCTCCTACACACATGATTGGACTTTCTTGACCAAATTTTGTTGTGCATATCATCACGATTTTCTGCTTGACTGAATTTTGCATTTATTGACATTTTGGTGGGAGACATTCATTTTTTCTTTTAAAAATGCATCACTCAAGCTGCATAATGTATATTTAGTGTATTAAAGTAACTATGTACATTGAATATGAAATTCTGTTTCAAACAATGATCATAATGAATATTCATTGTACCAAATTGCCACATTTAAACATGTTAGAAATGTAAATAAAAATGTCACATCTTAATTTTTACACTAAATGTTTCGAATAGATTTAAAATTGACTGTTTGATTATACTTCAATTTTATGAAGTTAATTTTCTTATTTCAAGGCTGTCGAGAAGAGAGGCACTGCTGAACTGTTCCCTAGCTTACACACACAGTCAGAACACTAGGGCACAGAATGAAGCATACACCTCAGAACAAGCTTACATTCGCAATCGTAAATTACTCCAGGTTTGTGTATTTTGTTGTATGTTGATGATGACTTACTTCATTCATCATAGTTTTCCTTTATATTGACTCATTTTCCTTGCCATCTCTATGGCTCCTTTACTTATACAATCATTCCTCTTTAAAAGTTTGTTAATATAAGCAAATTTTCAATTTCTATGCAAGAGGAGATCAAATATTCAGTTAGTTTTATATAAAAAATGTCTTGGTATTTGATAGCTGTACGTGTATCAGCTCTTGAAGGGACATGTTTATGTTTGCTTTCTTCAGGATATTAGAAGAGCAAAAGAGGATGCGTATAATGCGTTAAATGCTTCTCCATCACCTAGATTTATGACACTGCAGGTATGTGTATAATGCGTTAAATGCTTCTCCATCACCTAGATTTATGACACTGCAGGTATGTGTATAATGCGTTTAATGCTTCTCCATCACCTAGATTTATGACACTGCAGGTATGTGTATAATGCGTTAAATGCTTCTCCATCACCTAGATTTATGACACTGCAGGTATGTGTACTTTTTTCTTCTCAAATATTTGGGAAGATGTACAATTTTAAATTTTTCTGCTAGAAGCACTTATATCTCAAAACAAAGCGAATAACTGTTAACAACATCTTCTCCTAAATTACTACTAAATTAAGACATGGCAGCCATGTTCCTTACATTAAGTTCTTACAAAGATGTTCAAAGAGTTAAATGTCTTGCAGAACTCTGGTAGCTCTGGCAAGAAAAATAAAAAATTAGAAACGAATTCTTGTCTAAACCCACTAGTACCAAAGCTCTGAAATTTAGGTTTTAGCATTTTCTAGTGGACCTCTACCAAATTTGTTCATATCCCTGGTTTGATAATTGGCCTGCACAAGAGGTCACATGTTTTACAAAGCAATAGAAGGGAAAATCTTTAAAATTCTTCTTGTATGAGACTACAAGGCCCTGAGTTCTGAAATTTAGCATGAAGCATTGTCTAGTAGACTTCTACCAAAGCTGCTCAAACGTTGCCCTTGGGGGGCATTTTTAGCTCGACTTTTTTCAAAGAAAAATCAAGTTATTACTACAGTCATGGTGTCGTTGCCGTTGCTGCTGCCATTGCATTGCCATTCCCTTCCGAAAACATTGTTCTTAATTTTTATGCTTCCCGAAGGGCGAGCATATAGTTGCCGCTTTGTCCATCCGTCTGTCCCGTCCGTTGGTTGGTTCGTTTGTCCGTCATAATTTTGTCTGGAGCATAACACAATAACTATGAGAGATATCAACACCAAATTTCATAGGTAGTTAGATCTCATTAAGGAGCAGTGCAGTGCACAAGAACCATAACTTTTGCTTAATTAATTTATGAGTTATTGCCCTTGGAAATTTCTCATACTTATGTTTTGTCCGGAGCATATCTCACAAAGTATAAGAGTTATCAACTTGAAACTTTATAAGTACATAGATCTCATTGATGAGCAGTGCAGTGCACAAGAACCATAACTCTTGCTTTATTAATTTTTGAGTTATTGCCTTTTGAAATTTCTCATACTTATTTTTTGTCCGGGGCATATCTCACAAAGTATAAGAGATATTAACATGAAACTTTATTGGTAGATAGATCTCTATGAGGAGAAGTGCAGTGTGCAAGAACCGTAACTCTATTTTGCATGATTTAGAAGTTATTGCCCTTTGTTATTTTTCATACTTAAAAAAAATACATATTAAACAATAGCCCTTTTGGAATTGGCTTTTATTCGGGGAGCATCCAATGATCGGTTCTACCAATTTCTTGTGATTCTTTCAAGTATGATCTTGACCTTTAAATGACCTTGAAAGGCAATATCAAATTATTGAATTTTGCTAAAATTGGTCTGGATGAATTTGATAATTATATTTCCAAATGATGTTTCATTTGAAATCCATTCACTACAATGTGCTTCCTCTGATGTGTTTGCCTTTGGAAATAGGAAAAAGTCAAGCGTGGCCCCCGCTTGCGGTGGCTCTTGTTTGCTCTACCACAAGGCCAGATGTTTTACATTGACTTGTATAGGCAAACTCCTCAAAAAATCTTCTTGTCATAAACTGCAGTGGTGAGGCCTATTGAATTTGGTGTATAGCATGATGTAGCTGACCTTTATCAAGCTTGTTCAAATTATGTATTATTATAGGTGTTCCTATTGTCCTAGCTTCAGGGTTCACATTTTTTACATAGTAATATGGAGGAATATCTTCCAAATTCTTCTTGTATGAAACTACAAGGCTTTGCACGGGGATAAGATGTTTTACATATACCTGTATAGACTAACTCTTAAAAAAATATGTCAGAAACAATAATGCTGAGATATCTGAAATTTGGTTTGAAGCATTGTTTAGTGGCTCTAAACCAATACTGTTTGGATGAGGCCCCTTGTTTACTAGTAGTTCTTTCTTTATTACATGTTATTTGATGATAAAAACATTTCATGGCACTGTAGGACAACAGATTCTTGCATATACAGGTGAGCTGGTGACCTGGGGTAACCAAGGAGAGTCACATGAGGGTTACTTGGAAATCACATTTGTGTGACGTGATCAGGCTGCTAGCGTGTGGGCTAGTCAGTTTTGTCTAAACGTTCACATAGAGCAGACGTGACCAGGATTGCCACCCTGTCTTGTTGTGATGGAAAATAAAAAAAATATGTGGATACTGATGGATGGTGATGTCTGATAGTTTTGTGGTGTTAGTTTTGTGAACACTGATGGACAGTGAAATGTTTGTGTGCCATGCAGTATAACCAGATGGTCATCAATTTGTGTGGTCGGTCGTCATAAACTTGTTTGTTTGGTTATTCCCTTTGCGTAATTGACAAACATGGCAGAACAAATACTTTTGGAATTGTTTAGGTCTGTTGATGGACAAATGTCAAGTCTTACCACCACCACGGGTGCACAGGGTGTTGCAAAAATTGTTAATGCTTTTGATGGTAGTAATCCAAAAGAGTTTAAGGAATGGATAAAAAAGCTTTGAGAAATTTGCTACTCTGACTAGGCTTGCACAAGATAGAATCAAGTTAATTACATATCAAGCAAGTAAGTTACTTTTTGAAAAGATATATGGAACAACATGCAGATCACACTAGGGCACAAATAAAAAGGGAATTGAAATTAAGGTTTAATGAAGTAGCAGACTCACAGCATGCTTTGTTGTTGTTGAGAAAACTTAAACAGAAATCAGGGGAAACTATTCAAGTATATGCTGAGAGAATGTTAAATTTTGGGGAAGATGCATTTTGACTCAAATAATAAGCCTGGCAAACCTATCTTCTCTCTTGATACAAATTGGAAGAGCAGCTCCAAAACTAACTACTTTAATCGCCGATCCGAAACAAAACATATGGGATATAATAGGTATTTAACAAGCACAACCATTTTCGTGGATGGTAAAATAATGATCATACTGTCAATACCAATGATACGGCTAGGCAAAACATTCGAAGTTTATTGGGCCTTACCTGTGCCTATGATATTGCCGAAACCAATAAAAACATCACATTCCAATGTTAACACCGATTTAACAACTATTTATAATCTCGAGGCTGCTGGCTTCTTTATTGATAAGGCAAGGCAAACCTACATGTTGCTTGCTGATGCTGAACTTGCACGATATTCTGTTACTATGAGTACTACATGCATTATAAGTTTATTTACTTACATTAAGTCCAGTGAATTCTGTGAGGCAAGGGTATCAAAGAAAAGCTTACTATCTAATGGATGCCCACTGGGTAATTATCTCAAGGGTACCTGTAGTACAAGGTCACCATCATGATCATAGCTCATAATAGATATTTCAACTTTCAGTCATAGAGCCTTTATTCATTGACTGATATTTTAGATATCTGGTTTGTAGGCACCAAAATATCTTCAATTAGAAAAAGAAATACTGCTTCTTATGTTTGCTTAACAGCAGACCAACAGCTGAAGTACTCAGGTGAGTGATTCAGGGCCATCATGGCCCTCTTGCTCTAATCATGTCTGCATTTTAGACTTTATAATCAATAATGAAGACACTTTTAATACAAAATACTCGATTGAAAACAGAAAAAAAAATGACGTCATTATACTTAGTCATTGTCTTAATTGTGAAAGTAGTCCCTAAAAATGGTTTCGCATGTCAGTAAAGTTCAAGGGGTTTCATTAAGTTTTTGAGTTGAAGGGAATTAAGGTAAAGTAGGCGGGTGATTTGCTGCCAGCTTGTTATAGATTAAGCCTAATTTTAAGAAAAGTAGCCAGGTGAAGATCTCAAAATAGCAGGGGAAAATACCCCCCTTCCGCCTCTTAATGAAAGCCCTGGTAAACTACACTTGAAAGAATGTAACAATGATCTGGATCCAGATAACCAGATGGCAGATTTGGCTTTAGATGACATCCCTAATAAAATATAAGATCTTTGAAAATTTTAATTCAGAACCTGTATTTTGCTTCTCATGTTTGCTCAACAGCAGACCCACAGCCAAAGTACTCGGGTGAACAACCAAGGACCATAATGGCTCTCTTGTGGAAGATATGTATATGAAATTTGGATAGAATGTACATCAACTTAACTTGAGCTGGTCCTTGTTTTCCAAGCTACAGCATTGAAATCAGAACTACATGCACAATTTTGCTTCACATTCAAACTTTTCAGGGTAACAGAATTGCCATTAAATGAACATAATACTAGATATCCATGTATGCTGTACTTTAGTTGAATGTCTTTTTTTGGCCATACTGCTAATAGCAGTGGTAACCAGGTGAGCAATATAGGGTCATCATATCCCTCTTGTTTTCTTTGAAGGTTTCATAATGTCTCTCTTACATCTAGAGGAGACATGTTGTTTTTTCTCTGTATGTCTGTCCTTCTGTCTGTCTGTCACACTTTGTTTCCATTCAGTAACTTAATCACTGTTTATCCACAGTCTTCAAACTTCACAGGATTATTTTCCTCATTCAGTAGAAAAACCCTACTTGGGGTCAGTTGGTTCAAAGTCAAGACCACAGTGACCTTGAATGTTAAAACAGTTTCTGCTCAATGACTGGAGTACCATTTGAATTAGAGCTTTTAAGTTTTAACTAATCATAGGATGATTGCCCTTATTGAGTAAATGAACCGTATTGTTTTTGGGGTCAGTTAATTGAAGGTCACAGTGACCTTGAATGTGATAATGGTTTCTGCTCAGTAATATAAGTACAAACTTACAGGATGATTGCTCTGACTGAGTATAAGAATCTTATATTTTTTAAGCTCAGTTGGTCAAAAGTCACAGTGACCTTTAATATGAAGACCATTTTAACTCAGTAACTGGAGTACTATTTGACCAAAGAACCTTCAACCTTCATAGTATGATTGCCCTTATTGAGTAAACTTATCTTATGCTTTTTTTGGGCTCAGATGGTAAACGGTCAAGATCACAGTGACCTTGAATTTTAAATCACATTCTGCTCAATAACTTGTTTGCCATTTGACCCTCAGCCTATGGTAGTTGACCATATTGACATAAAGACCCTTATCGTTTTTGGGTTAATTACATGTAAGTACATCAAAGGCCAAGTTTACATTGGCATTGAATGTGAAAAGGATGTCCTCTCAATAGAACCATTTGACTCAGAGCCCTCAAACTTCATAGGATGGTTGCCATCTAGTTTTACAAAAAACATCTAGCTTGTTTTGTGTTCAAAGCATCTTACTTTACAATAACTTGGTACAGTAATCATGAAGCTGCTGTATCAAAAAATGCCAGAATAGTATTCTCACATGTTTCATACAGAATTTTTTGGCTCACTTCTCCATTTTAAGAATCACCATTCTTTAATTTGGAAAAAATACATTCTGACTTATGAACACATCATAATAACATGTCAACAGAATTCTTGCTTTTTATTGCAGAAGAACTACTGGGCCATGGTTAAGAGCCAGGTACCAATGTGGGAACAGGATATAGGAATATCGAGACCTAGCACTGCCAGGACAACACCACGTGATGCAGGAACCAGACCTAAATCATCTCAAAGTACAGCAGCAGATACAGGAATCAAAACTCCTTTAGGTGTACAACCCAAGAAAAAGATGTCAAAAAAGAGACATGATATGGGACAGAAATCTGCTAAGTCAAACAGATGAAATCTTTCAGTTTTGTAATGTGACATTATCCATAGTTAAATAGTGTAATATAACTTTATTTTTCTTCCTATATATTAACTAATCTGGGAACATCTATCTCTTGCTATTGCTGATAAATAAGTAACCATGCAGTTTTAACTCTATATCTTTACTACTCTATGAATAGTAGTTAAAAGATCTGGAAGCATTTAACATCAATTCTCTGAACATGCTCAAGAAAGGTTTTATAAGTTCATAACATTAGTTTTAGGAAATTCCGAGTAAAAGTAAAGGACTGCTTCAGGATTCATCCTTGTAAAAGATTTTTGTACATTTTTTCTACATAATGCATCATAATTTTATCATCCAGTAAGTAGCTCACCTGAGCATATGCTCAAGGTGAGCTTTTGGGATCAGCCTGTGTCCATTGTGCAGAGTGTGTCATCCATTTTTTCTGTTAAACAACATCTCCTCTGACACCACTGGGCCAAATTCAATGAAACTTAGGTTAGATGTTGCAAGTGTGAAGCTCCAAAGTTGTTCAAAGAATTGAATCCCATCAAGAGCTCTGGTTGCCTTGGCAATAGAACGGAAAAACTTAGAAAATCTTCTTGTTTGAAACTACAAAGCCAAGAGCTTCAATATTTTGCATACAGGGCAGCCAAGATGTCCTCTACCAAGATATTTCAAAGTATGCCCCTGAGATTGTATATGGCCCTGCCCTGGGGGGTAACTTGAGTTTTTCAAGTCTTATATAGGGAAAACTTCTAAAACCAAATACTGAAATTACAAGGCCTAGGGCTTAGATATTTTTCTAGAAAATCTTTATGAAGATTGTGTTCAAATTATGAATCTGGGATCATTAAGAGCACCAACCCCAAAGTTCATTTTATTTCAGATAGGCTTAATATAAATTGTAGAGTCAAATATTTTCTTGTCTGAAACTGTATGCCTTAGAGCTTAGATATCTTGTATGTTGCATTGTCTAATGGACCTCTTGCAAGTTTATTCAAATTACATTTATATCCCTGGGGTCAAAATTGGACCTGTCCAGGGGGTCCTATTTGAAAAATAGGTTTTCTCAACAGCAGACCCACAGCCAGAGTACACAGGTAGGCATTCCATGGCCATCATAACTCTCATGTTATACATTTGAGGGACAAATTTTGGAATTACACACATCATCCATCTGTTTGTTAGCAATTTCCTATTTAAACAAAACTTACAGCCCATTATATATTGCTCATCCTCTTGTCTCCTGTAATTAACTAGGCCCTCATCTTTAAATGTCAATGCCTTACCATACATCACTACATAGTTGTTTTCAAGTTCCATTGGGGCCTTTATATCTTCAGACAGTGGGGTCATGTCCTATTCCAACAGTTAAGCATAAATGTTGGTAGAAATTTGTAGAATGTCAGTCAAAAATGTAATTGTAATGTTCTTCAGATTTCATGTTCACTTCAAGGGTAAAGAAGCCATACAGAGAAACAGACTTGTAAATTTGAAAGCTTTTGTTTGCATTTTAATTTGCTTATTCAAGATGAGAAGATAATGATGTTTCTCCTGAAAGTTGTAAAAGCATAAGTTTTTCTGTAAGCTTTCAGTCGAATTTTTAGCAATGATTTGTAGTGGTGGTGAGGGAGAATATATATTTATAAAACAAACATGCATGATACTCTTTGTGATAGAGGGAAAATTAGATTACCCAGATAGGAATGCATCACATCCAGACTTGTACTATCTTTGTGCAATAACTGATATGTTCAATATAAATGAGATGATGACACTCCGACTGCAATTCTTGATCGTGATAGAAGCACTGTGAAATTCAGCAATTTTCTGAACTCATTCTTCTTACATTCAAAATAATAATAATATAGGTCATTTACCCATAGGGAGAAATTTTACAGTATGAGTGTGCTGAATTGCATAGTTGTAATTCATACAACAAGTATATGTATGCAACACTGTTGTGACATAAATATGATGGCAGCATACTTAATAGTTATAGAAGCTTATTTTGTTCTCACAGTCATATATATCTGTACAACAAACAATATTTTGCCTTAATTGTGTTCAGTTATTGTTACAGTAGTACAAATATAAATGAATGTTATTTCTCTTACTGTTCTTCATATTTTAGTAGGTATTAAAGAGCAATGCAGGTTATATGTAGTTTATGTCACGCCCACTTGTAGAAAGCTAGATATAACCGTTACATTTATCTACTCAGTTCGCTGTATGTTTGTGTGCATGTCCATCCAGATTGGCTTGTCCAGGTCATAACTTCTTCATGCTGGAACGGATTTTTACTCACCTGACCGAAGATCAGGTGTAGCTTATAGCATGCTGTTTTGTCAGTCGTCCATCTGTCTGTTCTTTGTCCACAAGTGACTTTAAACAACCTCTCCTCCTTTACCATTAGGTCAGTTGCAATTAAACTTTACAGAAATGATGCTTGTTCGATCCTCTTTCAAAGTTGAATAAAAAATTGAATTCCATGCAGAATTTGGTTGTCATGGCAATTGAAAGGAAAAAGTTAAAAATCTTCTTGTCTGAATCCACAAGGTCTAGAGCTTAGATGTTTGGTTGATAACATCATCTAGTGGACCTCTACCAAAGTTATATAAATCATGGCTCTAGGGTCAAATTTGGTCCCAACCCAGGGTTACTTGATTTTACATAGACTTTTCAACTTAGATCTTATGGAGGAGAACTGCCATACACAATAACCATTATAAAAGCTATCAACATAAAACTCATAAGCGGATAGATCTTATGAACGGGAAGTGCAGTGCAAAAGAATCATCACTCTGCTCTTCATTTTTTGGAGTTTTTGCCCGTTGTTAATTTCATACTTTAATTTTTGTCTGGAGCAGAACTCAAATATTATAAAAGATAACAACATAAAACTTCATAGGTGGAAAGATCTTATGAAAGAAAAGTGCAATGCATAAGAACAGTTCATCTCCTTTGTGTAATTTTTTAGATATTGCCTTATGTTAATAATTTTCATATCATACTTTTGTCCAGCGCATTACTCAAAGACTATAACATGAAACATGATAGGTGAATAGATCTCATTGTGGAAAAGTGCAGTGCATAGAAACCTTAACTCTCCTTTGTGTTTTTTTTTTAGTTATTGTCGTTTACTAATTTTCTTATGTTATTTTTTGTCCAGCATCAAACTCAGAGAATATAAAGAGCTTTCAACATTAAACTTCATAGTTTGAAAGACCTCATGGACTGTAAGTGCAGTGCAGAAGAACTATATCTCTCTTTTTTTTGCATAAATTTTGAGTCATGATCCTTTGCAAATTTTCCTACTGATTTTTAGTTCATCTGTTTTTGAAGAAAAAGTCTAGCTGTAATGGTCATGGGTTGTCATCATCATCGGCATTGGGATCGTGCAAAAACTTTGTGGCTGAGAATTCATAAAACATAAGACTTTGAGTTTTGATATTTGGTGTGTAACATTGTCTAGTGGACCCTTTACCATGTTGGTTCAAATCATGACCCCAGGATCAGTATTGGCCCTGTCCCGGGGCTTGTATAAAGTTATATAGGAAAAACTTTTTAAACTCCTGTGGCAACTTCTTCTCTATAACAGCATAACACAGAGCTTTGTAATTTGACATGAGGCATCCTCTGGTAGACCTCTACTAAGGTAGTTCATATATTGTCACTGGGGTGAAAATTAGCCCCACCCCAGTGCTCACTTGACTTATATTGCAAAGAAATTAAATGGGAAAGCACAAAGCCTAGAATTTAACTATTTACTTACATTGGATGGATAGGTACTCCCCCACCTGCATGAGACCTCCCCTGCACTATGCATTACCCTTGCCTCCTCCCCAGAAAACTTTTTATTTTTATTAATTTATGTATTTTTTATGTGTATGTAATTGCACCCCCACCCCCTGACCCCACTTTACCTCCCCTCCCCTAATTGATTTTATGTGAGGAACCTCCATCCCCCTTTTTTTGGATGGGTAGGTACTTGCAAGCTCATTTCTGATAAATAAATCAGACAAGCGTTGGTGCTGCTCTGTGGTACCCTGCTTAATAGCTTTTGGGCTTATTTATTAAAGTAAAGTTACTTTACAGATTGATTTGAGTAGAAAATTTTCTAACATACATTTTATACATAAAGGCAATTATTTGTGTTTAAAGCAAATGTATTTTTACAATGCAGTATGTCATTATATGAACTTATTTAAATAATGCTAATAAATTTTGCTTAAAAAGTCATGCCATCCATTTCTGTACCCATTATTAAATTCAGTTCCATTCTTTCAGCACAATAGACTACATTTTGTTGTTTTTCTTTAATAAATTTTAGTCCTGTGAATGAGAGTATTTTGGGGAACATAACCCAGTTCCACCGGTTTCTTGTTCCATGTTGTATAATTTTTTGTGGTTAAAATGTTCTTATATTTAATTTTGTGGCTGTTATTATTATCACATTATTTTTAGATGAAGATAAAGTAACAATTACAAATTTTGCTCTAAAGTTTTATTACAGCAACACTTTTTACCAATGGCAAACTTCCTTCTTTATCTAAGATTTTGTACATGTATCTAACAATTTCATTCGTTATATATATAGGTCAAAATCAATTTTAATACGGCTGGGCTGAAAAAACATTTTGAAGAATATATACATGTATAAAAGAAGATTGCATGATATGTTTAGCTTTTACAAAGTAAAATATCTTCCGGTTATCTGCTAAGTCATATAATAAAACAGCTTGTGTATTATCATATCAGAAAATATCCCACTTGATTGTCTTAGCAACGTGATATTAACCTTGGTCTTTTGACCTCAGTAAAATGTTGTTTTTTAACTGCAATATTCACCTCATTGTCATACAGTAGAATATTATAACTTAAAGCAATATATAGATAGATACATGTATATGTAATGTATAGGATTTTTTGTTTTTATATTTATTTTTTATATAAAAAAAGCCTGAAGCAGTCATTACCTACTCATACCAGGTCTATAAGTGTACTCTCTTTTGTTATATGAAAATTTGTAACAGATGCTAATTCAAAGTTTATTTTGGCAAAATTCTTCAACATTCGTGTACCTGTAGGTGGATAATTCCTTCCAAATTTTAGGCATTAGTGTTATTTAGCCGTCTTAGAAATGATTTACTACCAATAGTTCCTGTATATATGTATATGGTAGATATGTGTAGATAATGACATTCACTTTTCGTTACACTGCCATTCACTGCCTCCATTCAATGTTTTAGTTACTTTTTTTCAAAGGAAAGCTCTATCATTCATTCATTTCTTTAAATGCTGTGTTTCTAAACTGTGAAATTTGTTCATAAAATTTTCAGTTTTTATGTATGAAGAAATTTTCAGGAGTATATTTTGTGGTATTATAGTTTTCAAAAGGTATGTTTTGTTATCAACTTTGTCTGCTTTAAGTGTTTACTCTTATTGCTGTTTCAGTATATTTCTTGTTTTATATTCTGTTCTGTTCTATTCTGAATTGTCATTGTTTCCTGTGTTCTCTGTATTTAATCAGTGCACATGATGCTAATAAGGTATATACATATATTCACATACATCTGAGATGCATGGTAAATATGTGCAATAAAATATCTTAAATCATTATATTGTATGTTAATGTACACAGGCTCAGTTGAACGTATTATTGACTTCTATTTTTCCCCTGCTAAAGGCGGAGAGATATAGATTTGGTGTTGTCTGTCCAGTTGTTCATCTGATTGTCCATCACACTTTTTATTTGGAACATAACACTAAAACTATTTAAGTTATAAACCTAAAACTTCATATGTGGTTTCATCTCATTGAGTTGAAGTGCAGTGCATAGGAACTGTAACTTCACTTCATAATTTTTTAGTTATTCCACTTTACTATTTTTCCTATTAAATTTTTGTTGGACCATAACTCTAAAAGTATTTGAGGTATCACCTTTACACCTCAAAGGTCCATATAGAAGCCATTAAGGAACTGTGACTTTTCACTTGGCAACTTCTCAGTTTTTGCCCATTGTTAATTTTTATCATTTAATGAGCACAAAAACTGTACCTGGTAGTTTGTTTTTTTTAACTTACTAAATTTACATTATTCTGTGGGGGATATCACCAAAATTGCCCTTGTATTTAGTTTGTTTTAATGTTATCAAATATATGTTCAATAGTGGCACAACATAAAAGTCAGTGGTTCAGAAAGACTGACCTATGACGAAGAGAATGGTTCAAATTTGTTTCAAAGTAACTAACTTTATTTACAATTAAATTATTTTAAAAAACTAATCTTTGTTAAGGAATAAAAATCTAGAGCATCAAGTTTTACCAAGACAAAACTCTTCAATGTCCTTGACTGTTACATTGGCACTTTTTAGCCTTCTGTAGTTGATCTGGGTCAAAATATCAGTAAATTTAACCTTTCCACAGAAGAATTTATGTTTATCATAAAGGCTCTAAAATATGAGTCACCAAAACACATTGAACACTCTGTCTTTTGGATTAAGTTACATTACATAAATATTACTATGTTTAAGCATAAAAGCATGTACAACTTTATATTATGTTTAAGCATAAAAGTATGTACAACATTATATTATGTTTAAGCATAAAAGTATGTGCAACATTATACTATGTTTAAGGATAAAAGTATGTGCAACATTATACTATGTTTAAGCATAAAAGCATGTGCAACATTATACTATGTTTAAGCATAAAAGCATGTGCAACATCATACTATGTTTAAGCATAAAAGCATGTACAAAATCATATTATGTTTAAGCATAAAAGCATGTACAAAATCATATTATGTTTAAGCATACTTCTTGTAATTTACATACACCTTGTAGTTTTTATAAAATTGCACCTAGTAGAAATCTGAAGTGGTTCTTTTCAGACAAAATTTATCTTTTTTTATCAAAGGGCAATATCTCTGTTTAAAAAGTCTAATAAATAAAACACATGCAGATCAGATTATAACTAGAATGAATTTTTTTTTAAAGTAAGTGCATGTCTCCCAAAACAATGTCAGTAAACTCTGTAACTGCTGCAAAATAAAAAAACAAACTACAACAGTCAACAGAAATGCTGACAATATGCACAACTGCTCTAGGCACAGAACATTTCTGTTAGGTTTCATGAAACTTCAATCATGCATATAGGAGGAGGTGCGCTACATGTGTGTGTGTGTAGTACAGTGCGGTACAGTATGGTACAGTACAATAGGTATGGTATGTATGTATGTATGTATGTATGTAAGTCTGTTAAGCCCCATAGCTGATACAAAAAACGGTCAAGTTGAAAATCCTTAAAATATGCACAACTAGACTTGGTACTTCATATTTCTGTAAGGTCTCATTAAAATCCAATGATGAATGTAGGAGTTGCACTGACTATAGATAAAAATCAAAATCTCTAAGTCCCAGAATTCCTGCAAAAATCAGTCAAGCGGAAAATTGTGACTGTATGAACAACTATACTTGGTACTGAATATTTCTCTATGTTTCTTTAAAATCCGATGATGAATGTAGGACAAGTTGCGATGACAAAACATAAAAATCAGAATATCTAAAGTCCCATACCGCCAGCAAAAATCAGTCAAGCAGGAAATCGTGACAATATACACAACTACACCAGGTACAGAACATTTCAATAAGGTTTCATCGCAAATCCAATCATGCATGTAGGAGCTGAGCTGACAACTTTTGCAACAGACAGACAGACATAAAATTCATAAAGTCTTAAGACCACTTTGTCGTGGGAGACATAGTAATATATACCTCCTGTAAGTTTCATGGACAAAACTGTGACACATTCTTGCACAAATAATTGAACAGACGGCCAACGGAAAATCTACGTCTTTATTGAGGGATACTAAACTTACTGGACAATCCTTGTATATAACCCTGTTGATATCTAATATTTCAGCAACACCTTTTTCATTGACAATAGGCTTTTCTCAGTATAACTCTTTTTCTTGGAAAACTTTTTAAAGGTTCAATAAATCAACATTTTTCTGCTCTGTGTTTGTAATACTGTAAAGTGATGACAAAACCATATGGAAAGCTTAATATATTGAAGAAAATGCATCTGTATATAGTTGTCAGCTGGAAACATTATCTCGATTACTATGTTATTGATCAGTGTAACATGCCATTGTCATAAAATTAAATTGACAGAACTATTAAGAAGATATGTTGGTTTTTACATATAAATAACAGATTTGAGTGACACTGAAAAAAGTCTCGATTTAAGAGACAAGGGCGGCTGAATACTTTCTGAAATATCATTGTTTTTTCTGCTGAGCCAACAAAAATTACTTCAAAGTATTTATAAATTACCTTTGCTATTACTTTGGGTTTTCTGGCTTTGCCAGTTTATAAAACAAATAAAGTAATAAAATGATCAGTTAATCAATAGACAGGCAACTAATGCACAAAGAAGACTTGATCCAGTGTTGCAGAAAGATATCCTTTAACTCTTAAATTATGTGAAAACGTGTTAATTCTTATGCATGCTCTGTAACCACCACTTACTTCAACCAATGAAAATTTACTACAACTTAGTGTAAGTTGCAGACGAAAGTAACAGATAAGATCGTGCATTATCCTATTTATGAATTCTGCATTTCGCTCTTGAAATCGGTATATTTGTATTTAATAAATAAAAGTAGGTTTTATCTACTGGCAGTGGAGCTCAAAGGTATCATTTTATAGATGAAATTAGCCCTATCAGGTAGTCAAACTAAATCGCATGAAGGTTTGTTCTTTCATACTAATTAATTTTAACTATATGTATTCCCATACAAGTTACACGCACAAGATGAAACGCACCACTTGCTAGAGAAGTCAGTACACAGTAACTGTACTGGTGGTATCGATTTACATCTAGGTGGACTGGGGCACATTCTAATTTATTGTCTTTCCCCATGGACACACATCATGCTAGGCTAGGGCCAACCAAAATCAGAGCAATTAAATGTTCTTATCACTGATCTATCGAGGCTCGCACTTTTGTTTATGTCATTCTGTTAGGACTTAGTGACTTGTAGCATCTACTATCTTTTCAAGTTTAAACGTGCACTAGAAGTGCTTGCAATTTTATAACGTACTGAATGGCTTTAGTTAAGTTACAACTCTATAGAATCAAAGTAAATCTATTGATACTTAGATTTAGTTATATCTATTTCATTTATCTTATCTATTGAGTTTCCCAGACCTACGGTTACCATATCACCATCCTCTGAAAAGATAGAAAAAAGGCAAAAAAAAAAAAAGAAAGAAAACAAAAAAAAGAGTTTACGAACTGATGCTGATACGAGTACAAGAGTTACAGGATAGTGTTAGACTCACATGGAAAATGTTATAGTTTAACAGTTCACAATACACATCTAACTGGTATTATTTTAAAACTATAGAAACTCCATCAACCTGAACAAAACTACACACGTTAGCTTTATCGCTTTTTGTCTATCCGTTTGAGTTTATTTCTGGTCTGTACCAGTTTGCCATATGAATCACACCCCCTAAATGAACTTTTTTGAAGAAGCAGGAGTAATTATTGCTTTGCACTTGTCGGTCAGTCTGTCCGTCTGTCTGTAGACCAGACTTTCTCCGATCAATAGCTTCAGTACCATTTGGCTCAAAACCTTAAAACTTCATAAGACTGTTGTTCTTTTTGAGTAAAAGATCCCTATTGTTTTGGGGATTAGTAGGTGAAAGGTCAAGGTCACTGTAACAATGAATTTGAAAACCATGTCCGCACAATAACTGGAGTAGCATTAACAGCCTTAAAGCTTCAGAGTGTGGTTGCCTTTATTGAGTAGAAGATACCTACTGTATTTGGGGTCAGCAGATCAAAGGTCACTGCCACCTTAAATTTGAAAAACATGTCCGTTCACTAACTCAAGTACCATTTGGCCCACAGCCTTCAAACTTCATACGGTGGTTTCTCTTATTGAGAAAAAGACCTATATTATTTTTGGGGTCAGTTAATAAAAGGTCGTCACTGTAACCTTGAATTTGAAAACCTTGTCCGCACAATAACTTGAGTATCATTTGACTCATAGCCTTCAAACTACATAGAATGGTTGCCTTTATTTAGTAAAAGATCCCCATTGTTTTTGGGTTCAGTATGTCAAGGTCATGATCAGCTTTTATAAAAAAAACAACAACTAGAGAACGCTTTGGCCTACAGTCCTCAGGTTTGGTGGGGAGGTTGTTCATGATAGGCAGCAAAGACAAAGAATGGACAAACAGATGGACAGACAAATTATGACACATAACCTCCATCTTGTGAGCATTTGTGTTATATTAGAATCGTGTTATATACCAGTGAGTTCCAGAGTGAACACATACTTACAAGTTAGCAACATTCGATATTTTAAACGACGGACAGACAGACAGATGGACGAACAGCAATAATACATTGCCTCAACTTTGTGGACAACCACCTGAAATTTATCAATGGGCTATAGACGTGACAAATACAAACATTCTAACAGGCAGAATTTTGTTACTTCAACTGGTGCTCTAAAACAACTTTTATATGTCATTTAGTAAGCAGAAACATGTGATACCACTCGATAAAGTTGTACCTATAGCTACTAATGGTAATTGATTGAAGCTGTTATTAGCAAACGAACGAAAAAATCGTATATATGGCTGTAATCCAGTGTATAAAGAAAAGATTCAAAACTATTGTTATTTCTGACGGATAAAGTAGTCATCGTTCTGACAAGATGTCGAAACAAATTGTTAAATCATTTATGTTTTCAATCTTTTTCTTTCCTTTCGTGACATTTTATCTCGGAAGCATTACAATTCAGGTAAGAAAGAGATATCTTACAGAGATATTTTTATATATATCTTGAAATCATTTGGCTACCTTCTTTAATTGAAACATTGGAAAACTCTTTTTTTATCATTATTATGATTATTATTTTTTTTATTATGTTTCATTCATGGCAGAAAAGCTATTTTCTCATATGCCTCATACCGGATTACGTATAATTCAAGTTAATTAGTTTAGTACGACAGCGCTACAAATAGCATTTCGAATATAGGTTCCATTGTTTCTCATTCTTATAATGCTGATTGTTGTTGCAACTCTTGTGTTACAGTATTGTTCTGCAATTTTACTTTTGCTAAAAGAATCATCGGAACTCTGACTTTTGGTGAAAAATGCATTCTGACTATTGGCAGTAGGATGCTAAAATTTAAACTCTGTTTAGTTCAGATAAGTCTGGTTGCTTTTTAAGACGAAGATAAAGCATATCCGTTTCTATTTTAATGCGGTTTATAATACAACCCTTACATATTTTTATTTTATCTCCATCAAGCCGAATAGTTATAACAAGCGGAAAAACATCATAAAATATACAAAATATATATCAACCACTTAACTTACCTTTACCTAACCCCAAAGTCGTCTTAGTTACATTTTAGGATCGTTAAATATCAAACGTCCGTCTTCCGTCTTTCTGACCATCCGCAATTTGTTTGTTACTCTAGCATCTACAACCGTGCACCAGGCTGAATAAAACTTAAAAATAGCGTACTCAGCCTAAAGACCTAGGCCAGGTACGATTAAAGGCCAGATTCCACCTGTACTTTTAGAGCCATTGCACCTGATAGAGCAAAAATTGCATTATTTCACTTTTTTCAGCCCAAACGCCTCAATTCTTTTACAGTTACATCTTAATTTATATGCATAATGTGTGCTGCTGGTCTAAGTATCAGCCCATAATTTGAGCAGTGCTTTAAAGCGACTGACTCACAGAATTCAGCTGAATTTTTTTTTCTATAAAAGTTAAGACAAGTTAATATAGTATAGAAAAAAAAAACACATAATATTATGCTTCCATACACCATGAAAACTGGAAACAAGTTTTGCTTTTACCAGGATTCGAACCCATGGCCTTTCGGTCAGTAAAATGTAGAGCGACGATCTAAACCACTGAGTTACAGTTTCGAGTTTCATAAAAACTAATTATACAACTTACTACCACTTGCAAAACTAATAAGAGTTTCACGTAATTGGAACGCGGTAAAAGTGACGTAACGATGTTTATTTCAGTAGCTTAAATTGTCACTTTACTGATTATCCAATTACAGCGAGGCAGTTTTCTCAGATATACCTGTCAATAAAAGCGTCTTGCAATCTACCCGCAGCAAGAAAAATGTGCCTGGGCGGCGCTGTTATGTAATTTTCGATGCGTTGCTACCGGAAATCTTCACTCAATATTTTTTTTCCTAACGGCTGTCCCATTTCGTACACAGAATGACACTAGAATGACACTATTAACAGGTAAAAGGCGGAGTTTAAAAGAAACACATTGGGCGGCGCTTGTATTGATTTTTGACAGGACCGGCGAGTGTCGCCCTTTACCTAACAGTGTAAACTCTCATCAGTTTTGCAAGCGGTAGTATCTACCCCGTGACTAATGTGGTAAATTTTTTACCGATAAAAGTGTGTAAAACTAGTAGTTTTGATGTTTTTCTGTAACAAAAAAGAGTCAATAACTTAGTTTAGATATGTTCTTCACAATTACAGCTAGAATTTCTAGATGTATAAACATTTTCTTTTTTTTTTCATCGTCAGCCCATCTGTTAGTCACTCGCTTTAAGAATACTTGCGTGATTTTACCTTGACATGTTTACACTTAATAGGTCTCAAGTTCTGATCAATAGTCATTAAACGTCTGCATACAACGTTTTGCAACAACATTTCAGTCAATTTATAGTATAGGCTGAATCAGAACATAATTTGAGCCGTTACATAGATGCCTGATTTTACTTGGATCTCCTTTCTTGGTCATTTAAAACCAAACTTAAGCAAAATGTATATTGTTTCAACTTCTTGGTCAAGTTCCATAAATGGCTAAATGTGGACAAATTTTTAGCTGCGACATAAAACCTGCCTCCTTTTTGTTGAGTAAACAGTGTCATGATATATCTCAATTATCCATTATTAGTTGCAACCAAAGTGATACATAATGTGCATTGCTGCGTTTAATTATGTCTTGAATCAGGTCATTTTGATTTCGATCTGTAAGTCCAAAACTAATCAAACTTTTACATTATGTTCTGCTAAAATCTATAAAATCTATCTATCAGTATATTAAGTAACTATGTTTACAATCTAGCATCTTCATTTCTTCACAAGTCCGAATCAGTCTAAATGAAACTTGGCAGGGATGTTCATTGCATGAAGCTCTACCAAAATTGTTCAAAGAATTCCATTCCAAGCTTTTGCAAAAAAAGAAAGAAAATCTTCACTGGAAACAAAAAACCTAGAGCCCCATTATGTATAGCTTGTGTAATTGCCTAACAAAGAATGTTTTAATTATGACACCTCGTCTGAGGGGTAAATTGATCTTATAAAGGCTTTGTTTTAGAAAAACTTTAAAAATCTTATTCTCTGAAACCACATGACATAAAACTTGATTTTTGGCATGAAGTATTGTTGCACTTGAAGTCAATATTGACCCCATCCAGAGGGTCACTTGTTTTACATAACCGTATAAAGAAAACCCTTTAAAAGCTTAGATGTTTGATATGTAATGTTGTCTGGTGGACCTTTCCGATGTTTGTTCAAATCTTGCCCCTGTCTAATTTGCAGTTAACTAGTTAATCTGAGCACCACTGTGGTAAAAGATGGCTCTTTGGCGCCCTTCTTCCGTCGAGTATCCTCAATTTTTTCTTCAAATGACAACTCCTCTACAGCCCATTTGTTGATTTTGACACGACTTCTCGGGATTGTTCATCGGATGATTCACTTTCAAACTTGTTAAAAAAAATAGAAAATTCAGTTATATGCAGAACGCTGACTGACATGGCAACAAAAAGGGAATTTATTCTTGTCAGAAACAAGAAGCTTCTAGAGCTTTGTTATATGGTATGCTGCATAACCTAGTAGACCTCTATCAAAAGTGTTCGTTATCCAACTGGAGTCAAAACTGACTCCGCTCGAAATTCACTTCTTTAACTCATATAAGTAAAAAAAATCTTTTTTAAGGTACAGCAATATAAATTAGACCATGTTTTATACATGTGGATTTCAACTTTTTTGAAGCTACATTAACTACATTTAAAAAAACATTCATGACCATGGCTGACCTTGACCTTGACATATCGATCTAATGAAACAACGGCATCTAAGTTTGACCATATTTTCTATAGTATTCGGATGAGTGATATGGGACCATCGTGACACTCTGGTTACTATTTGTGCAAGTAAGAGAGTTGAGGATAGGCAACTCTATAGATATTTTTACACACTGATTATTGAGTCCTAAATGCAATTTAAGTAGAAAAAACAGGAAAAGTTTGTTAAATATATATGCCCCCCAAACGCCTTTTCCCTAGAGACAGCCATGAAGTTTTGATGAGCTGGGACCAAGCGTTCTACACTTATTCATCGGAAACCATTTTGCTTTTCAGGATTACTGTGACCCTTGACCTTTGACCCAATGACCTGAAAAATGACAGTTATCATTTACTGATCATGACAAACCTACATACTAAGTCTGACGAACCTGGGGCGAAGGATTCCCAATATATTCAGCAAAAACTGTCCTGCTTTTCAAGGTTACTGTGACCTTGATCTTTGACCTTATAACCGTAACGACTTTGACGGAGTTTGTTTCCATAACAGACGCTTTGTCTTGATCCTTTTCTGCTCTTGTCTCAGTCTTTCTTTCTTGGTGTTGGTTATACTTGTCTGCCGAAACATTGCCAACTTCATATTCACAGCAAAGATCGCAGTGATCTTTTTGGGGAGCGAACAATCCCAAATTTAAAGCACAAAACACCTTATTAAACATTTTCCTGCTGGCAATTTTATCTGTGCTGCACACACTTTTGTACTCTTTGTACAAAGAGCTCATTGATTTAAACACTGGCTCTAGGTTTAGCTTTGAACTAAATGCACGGAAATAGTGCGATTCCAACTTTGGGAGGGACTCCAAAAATGTTTGGATGCTTTGTCTTAATTCTTTGTGTCTTTCTAGTTGAGCTAGTGTGAGTCTATTTTCTGTTATTGTAATTCAAATTACATCCAAAATTCCAAATACATTTCATGTTTGAACAGCTTGGGATTAAACGTAAAAGAAACTGTAAGATTGCCTATTATGCCTACAGTATATTTTGTACATTTTAGCATTAACCTATTAATTGATTACGTTTTATTTAGTTACAAATTTGTTTAATTATAACAATTATTGGATATAAAAAAACATACGATACGCCTTATGTTATATGAAAAGAATTTGGACATTGTTATTATACAAACACAATAATTCTTTCAAATATGCTGTTGTTCTTTTTTTTTGGCAGTTAGTTATATATTTTTATATAAATCATTTATTCATATACATATATATTTAATATACATTATTTGAAATTTTCAATACGATTCTGAGCAAGCAAATAAACTGATTAAGTGTATGGTTACTGTACAAACATTATGAATATTATGAAGTCACTTTAAATTCTTTAAACAATCATGCGTTATTTATTTTTGCAATCTGTTATGTATTATTTTGTATAAATCATTTATTCATATACAGTTATCTATATTTTAATATAACTTATTTAAAAATGTGCAATACGATTCTGAGCAAATGAACTGATTAAGTGTAATATATTTATTTTAAACATACCTTCCTCATTTTGTTTGACAGGAATACCATGATTTGATACTTTTCATACGAGATGCGATATTTTGGTATTCAGTTCTACTCACAGTCAGAGTTACGTCTATTTATCACATAACCATATCTTGACTATTTATTGGCCTACAGCTACGATATTTTGAGACAAGGCGGGAAACAATCGATGGATCCCTGACCTGTCACATTTGCATGATTTAACAAAGAAGTACAGTTATAGTTTCACCACTGTAACAACACACTTTGGGGTCAAAGCACTAAATGGCATATCGAATGTCCAGATATGCATACCGAATGTCAAGCTCGGTATTCAGAATGTCAAGCTCTGCAAACTGAATGTGCATTCCCTCCATTCGAACAACAAACGTAGCTCTTCAGCACGTACTGGTTACCTAGTTGCAATTAATCGCTAAGTACAAGAATGGGTAAGTGCTCAAATGTCTGGCTTTAAGATCTTCTAATCCAGTATCTCATTGATAATCCGGAGGCCCTGGACTGGAACATGCTGCTGTTAAAACTTACATTCCTAAATTACTGACTCTACCCAGAGATTTCTCTCGTGTATCGATGCTGTTCCTTGACCAATCACTTGCTAGACACTTGCCGGTCTCTACTTCCAGTATAAAAGACAGTCCCCATTTCCAGTAAAAAGGACGTTCTTCACTACCAGTTTTCAGGGCAGTTTCTACAACTAGTATTAAAGGCAGTCCCCACTTCCAATATCAAATTCAGTCTCGACTACTAATATAAAAGACAGTCCCCACTACAAATAAAAAAGACAGTCTACTACCAGCTTTAAAGATATTCTCTACTAGAAGTAAAAAGGATGGTTTCCACTACCAGTGTTGAGGGCAGTATCTACTACCAGTATTAAAGGGAGTCTCTACTTTCAGTATTTAAGACAGTTCCTTCTACCAATATCAAAGACAGTCTCTACTTCCAGTAAAAAGAACGGTCTTCACTACACATTTTAAAGGCAGTCTCTACAACCAGAGTTAATGACAAGGACAATCTCAACTACCCGTATTAAGGACAGTGTCTACCACAAGTACTAAGAACAGTGTCTACTACAAGTACTAAGGTCAGTGTCTACTACCAGTATTAAGGACAGTGTCTACTACCAGTATTAAGGATAGTCTCTACTACCAGTACTAAGGACAGTGTCTACTACCAGTATTAAGGACAGTGTCGACTACAAGTACTAAGGACCGTCTCTACTACAAGAATAAAGCACAGTGTCTACTGTCAGTACTAAGGACAGTATCTCCTACAAGTACTAAGAACAGTGTCTACTACAAGTACTAAGGTCAGTGTCTACTACCAGTATTAAGGAAAGTGTCTACTACCAGTATTAAGAATAGTCTCTACTACCAGTACTAAGGACAGTGTCTACTACAAGTATTAAGGACAGTCTCTACTACAAGTACTAAGAACAGTGTCTACTACAAGTATTAAGGACAGTGTCTACTACAAGTACTAAGGGCAGTGTCTACTATCAGTACTAAGGACAGTGTCTACTACCAGTACTAAGGACAGTGTCTACTACAAGTACTAAGGACAGTCTCTACTACAAGAACTAAGGACAGTGTCTACTACAAGTATTAAGGATAGTGTCTACTACAAGTACTAAGAACAGTGTCTACTACAAGTACTAAGAACAGTGTCTACTACCAGTATTAAGGACAGTGTCTACTACCAGTACTAAGGACAGTATCTACTACAAGTACTAAGGACAGTGTCTGCTACAAATACTAAGAACAGTGTCTACTACAAGTACTAAGGACAGTCTCTACTACCAGTATTAAGGACAGTGTCTTCTACCAGTTCTAAGGACAGTCTCTACTACAAGTACTAAGAACAGTGTCTACTACCAGTATTAAGGACAGTGTCTACTACCAGTACTAAGGACAGTATCTACTACAAGTACTAAGGACAGTGTCTGCTACAAATACTAAGAACAGTGTCTACTACAAGTACTAAGGACAGTCTCTACTACCAGTATTAAGGACAGTGTCTTCTACCAGTTCTAAGGACAGTCTCTACTACAAGTACTAAGAACAGTTTCTACTACAAGTACTAAGAACAGTGTCTACCACAAGTACTAAGGACAGTGTCTACTACAAGTACTAAGAACAGTTCCTACTACAAGTACTAAGGACAATCTCTACTACCAGTATTAAGGACAGTGTCTACTTCAAGTACTAAGGACAGTGTCTACTACAAGTACTAAGGACAGTCTCTACTACAAGAACTAAGGACAGTGTCTACTACAAGTACTTAGGACAGTGTCTACTACAAGTACTAAGAACAGTGTCTACTACAAGAACTAAGGACAGTGTCTACTACAAGTACTAAGACAGTGTCTACTACAAGTACTTAGGACAGTCTCTACACCCAGTATTAAGGACAGTGTCTACTACCAGTACTAAGGACAGGGTCTACTACAAGTACTAAGGACCGTCTCTACTACAAGAACTAAGGACAGTGTCTACTACAAATACTAAGAACAGTGTCTACTACAAGTTCTAAGGACAGTGTCTACTATCAGTACTAAGGACAGTGTCTAATACAAGTACTAAGAAAAGTATCTATTACAAGTAATAAGGTCAGTGTCTACTACCAGTATTAAGGACAATGTCTACTACCAGTATTAAGGATAGTCTCTACTATCAGTACTAGGGACAGTGTCTACTACCAGTATTAAGGACAGTGTCTACTACAAGTACTAAGGACAGTCACTACTACAAGTACTAAGGACAGTCTCTACTACAAGTACTAAGGTCAGTGTCTACTACAAGTATTAAGGACAGTCTCTACTACCAGTTCTAAGGACAGTCTCTACTACAAGTACTAAGGACAGTGTCTACTACCAGTATTAAGGATAGTCTCTACTACCAGTATTAAGGACAGTGTCTACTACAAGTATTAAGGACAGTGTCTACTACCAGTATTAAGGACAGTGTCTTCTTTCAGTATTAAGGATAGGGTCTACTTCCAGTACTAAGGACAGTGTCTACTACCAGCATTAAGGACAGTGTTTACTACCAGTATTAAGGACAGTGTCTAATACCAGTATTGTAGCGCCTCGGCCGATCAATCACACTTGACTCAGATAAACTATTGGTAGCGTATTAATGTTTGGGACTTGATATTAAAGTCAGTATAGATCACTAAGAACCGGTCTATTTAAACCTCTTTAAATATTCGTAAAGTAACATGTAGACATATGTAGATAATAAAACAGTTCTCTTGATGATGATTTTACAACAAAATATTTTCTAGATCAATCACAGTTGTGTCCAGTAAATAAATCTTTTCATTTATATTGAGTCTAAGAATCCTCTAGAATCATGGATCAGATATTAACTGATTATAACTTGAAAGTTATGCATTAAGCAGTAGCCATATGTATTTACTGTAAGTTCAAAATCCTGGATGTTTTAATATTTTAAGGGATATATTTAAAAAAAAAATTTAGTAAATGATTACAAAGCTGCTTACAAAAATCTTTTAAAAGTCAGTTAAATTATTAAATTTTACCAGCAGCAAAGACTACTATAACTGTAATGTAGACCTACTTCAACTGAGTCTGAACTGACACAGTGTCTACCATGGAAAATCTGAGTGAGACTGCTCCTGCCTCAGGTCCTTTTATACTAAATTTACAGAATGCCCACAAATTTTGGTCATAGTGACCAAATATTCAAGGCAATGCCACACTCAACGCCCTTAAACTGGAAGTGCCAAGAAATTCTGGGCACTCTGCCTCAAAGTTCTGGGCAGGCCTGAAACTTGAAACTTCTAAATAATTGTGCACCCAGTTGACCTTTAAACTTAGAAAATATTTAAAACAACAATATTTAAGGATTTTGTCTTAGTAAGCATGTAAATAAATTACCATAACATTGTTTTTCAGAAAATCTTTGGAGTTCATCATTCTAGATAAAATGACCTTGACACTGTAACTATGTAAACAATACCACAGTGCATTGCTAAAATACATGTCTGTTTACTTCCTTCTGTCAAAGTTAAACTTTAAGCTAAAATAAAATGAATGAAAACATGTCATCTTATCAAATAACTGTAACTTAAACAAGAAGATAAATAGCATTTACTTCAACATGGCGTAAACAAATAAGTAACATCGATATAGTATTTCTGAACAAAATAAATGAGTCGTGAAAACTCATGACAAAGAACCTGTCAAAATTACTTAAGACTATTAGACTTGGCCTTTAAGTCTTTTAAACAGTTTAAAACTGAGTAAAGGTAGAAAATGATTTAACACTGGGAACCACCTTGTTACATTACCCCCCACTTTTGAAGGTAAAGTTCCAACTACCTTAATTCAATTATTAAGAGCAAACAATCCATAAGTATTAAATGTTCTAGTGTGACTTCAATTAACACTCAAATAAACTGGACATATTACCATTAAAAATTTAAAATTTGGTAACTTTAACAGTTGAAACAACAATGAATATATTAACTTTTTCTAATTGCATTTTAGAAAAAAAATCAAATTACAGTTAAACATTATTAATGATCTTGAAAATGCATGCAATTAATACATGTGAATAGAATTTTCTGTCAGTCATATCAAACAAATAGAGCCTACTTCTATTTCAATTTCACTAATATTTCCTGCATTGTTCATGTTGAATGTAAAGTCATAGTCATGTTACACTTGGTTCCTTTAACTTCCAGTCAGATAGTTAGTTCAATTTCAAGTGGCTTTCAGTTTATAATATTCATCCCTTTTATATAACTATAAAAGTTCACTTATTTTGTAAAATTTTAATAAGATAAACGCTAAAGGTTAGTCAAGTAGGTTCATTTTCCCAGTAATTCCAGTCAGTTTTTCTAAATTTCCTCTTAATGTTAAGTTACACAGTTTATTTGTTTTTGCATTTGTTCACAACACTTTTCAGTACTGGTTTGTTTTCCTTTTCGCTGTTCCTAATTGTCGCGGATTTGGTTTTGGCATTATTATTGTTCATATCAGTAGCTTCCTTGTCCGGGGACCATAGCTGTCTGTTACTGTCCCTCATGTGTTTAACTTGCCTGTTGAAATATTCTAGCTCGCTAACAAACTTGGCAAGGGTGGCTTCCTGGCACCTAATAGCTCTTGTATTCTCTTCGATGGCATCAGAGATAGATTTGACAGCTGTGGTTATGACATCTACCACTGGCTGGAAATTGGGCTGATGAGCCAGGGTGGGCGCAGGCTTAGGTGTTGCGTTAGGCTGCGCGTCAAAGTTTTGCAGTGCCACCTTCTTGAGCGGGGGTTCAGCTTCATCAAAGTTAGCCTTCATCCCTTCAAGCATCAGTGAATCGTTAGGGTCGATGTTGAGGAATGAATCTAGTGTTTCATCCTGTAGAGGCGTGTCATCATCATGGCGGATTTGAGGAGTAGCTAAAGGTGTTACCTTGTTTGGCTGCGACGTTGGCTTATGAAAAGCGGAAAGGGAAGATGTACAAGTGGTGGATGGTAGAGGAAATGTACCCAAAGTATTCCCAAGTGGCTTCGATATGGCCTGGTTGCAGACGAGTGGTAGATCAGTCTGGTTGATTGTGCTGAAAAGACCAGCTGTATTGGTAGCAGATGACTGGTTGACACTCCACTGTTGATTATGCTGGATCTGTATAGGAGCATAAGCTGGTGTTTCACTATGTGGATGGACAAGAGGTGTAGGCACCAAAGTTGTCGCCACATATGGAGGTACAACTGCCTGGTCTTGCATGGGGGAACACAGTAAGTGAGGCTCCTTCATATCCTCATCATCAAAAGGATCTTCTCCGAATGGGGACTCCTGGAGTGGCGCAGGATCAGACGACGCCATCATCATCATATAGTTATCATCCAAGACTATAGGGTTCTTTGATACCACCATGTATTTAAAATGGTTTGTCACATTCATTTCTTTGGCAACCCTCACATGTCTTTGGTACTTTGTAACATGATTTAACAGAGTTTGCTGTTCCATACACTTAAACATACACAGTGTACAACTGTAAGGCACTTGATCTAGTGGGATGTGATATTTCAGCATGTGATCAACCAGTCGGTACCTGCGATCCACGATCCTCAGCCCATTAGCAGCACACTTCTTGCACTGATACTTGTACCTCTTGCTGCTGTTGCTCATCTTGTAATTGTTCTACAATAGAAATCCGAGGGCTTATAAGATAATGAAGAATTTAGTGATGTATTTAAAGGATGAGCGTGTTAAAATCCTTGCAACAATTTTAAACCTTGTCCAATGTTTGTTAATTGCTCAAAGTTGTTGTTGTCTTATATCATAGTTAATGTTTCATATCAATTTATCGTTTTGCTAACTGTGATATTGTTTTTTTTTTTTACTTCTGTATGACTTTACTTTGGTGTGGACACCTCCTTAACACTGTGATAGATCTTTACATGAACATATAATAATTGATGTATTGATATACACCCTATTGTTACACAAAAGTTTAAAGTTTTTCTTTTCATTTTTTTTAAACAGTTTTTAACAGAATCACAATATTTAACAAAGTGTTTCATACTGTACTAGTATGTTTTATCAACGTTTTATAAAGCATTTAAACACAGTACACTGCTTATTGACTAAGCTTACAGTAGTTTTTAAAACACATTAACACTCATAACATTATTTGTCCTTCTTAAGTTTCTTGATGACACTAAGTGTCCACTTTGGAGGATTTTCTCCCTGATAGGGCTTAAGTTTATTGTGATGTACTAATTTTGTCTGTCCCTCTGTATTCAGCTGTAGCACGAAGTTAATTTCGGAATGCTTTTCTTTGATAACGAAAGGACCTTCAAACTTCTTCTCCAGCTTTGGACAAACCCCTACTGCACGTGCTTCATGTCTGCACCATACAAGGTCTCCAACTGTATATCTTGTGAAATATAACTTGGAATCATAAATTTCTTTGTTCCGTCTGGCCTTTCGCTCCAAGTGTTGTCTGGCTATTTCGTGCGCATTAGCCATCTCATCTCTCAACTTAATAGCATAAGATGAGTGTGTGGAGTGCTCATCCAGTTGTCTACTTTGACCGTACATTATGTCGGCTGGCATTCTTATTTCGCGGCCCAGGCAAAGAAGGTTTGGCGACAGTCGTGTATTTTCATGCGGTGTGGCTCTGTAAGCTCCTGCAAGGCATCCAAAGTACAAGTCCCAGTCATTTTGTTCGTCAGAAAGGTATGCTCTAATCATCTGCAAAACAGACCGGTTCATCCTCTCTGTCTGTCCGTTCGCGCGGGGGTTTCTTGGGCTAGTACGTGTCTTCCTTACCTGCAATAAACTACATAATTATTTAAACAACCGACTTTCAAAGGCAGAACCTTGATCACTGTGAATGGATAGTGGGGTACCCCATCTAGCGACAAACTCGTTAACAATGCGCATTGCACAGTCTTCAGCGCTTTGATTAGGGACTGCAATTATTTCAACATATTTGGTAAAATGATCTGTTAGCACAAGAATGTATCGATTACCTCTAGGTGTTACAGGAAAAGGGCCCATGTAATCAATGGCTAAAACATCCCAAGGAGCACCTGTCAATAGACTACCCATAGGAGCTCTGGGTGACTTGTTTGGAGTTTTATTGGCTGCACACACATCACAGTTTCGTATAAAGAGATTAATGTCCTCCTTCATGTTGTACCAATAAAAACCTTTAATTGTTTTCTCTTTTGTTTTTTCCGTACCTAAGTGGCCTGAAAGTATAGAATTGTGTGTTTGCTTGAGGACGCTAGTTCGTAAAGTTCTTGGTACTAAGAGCTGCTGAAAGCTGCCAGTTCCATCTGCTTTACAAAAAGACTTGTACAAGACTCCATCGGTGACTGAAAGGGAATCCCATAGGATCCAATAGTGACGTGTGTCGGCACTTTTAGTGATGAGATCTGAGCTTTGTGGTTTCTCTCCAACGATTTTGGCTGTCAACAGTAGAGAGATGTTGGGGTCCTTCTTCTGTTCTTCTTGAATTTGCTCTTGCGATAGTACAGATACCCAAGATGGAACATTTTTAGAAATCTGTTGCTTTTCCGAAGTGCTTGTTGATGGAATTTCTTGTACTGCTCCTACTCTATTTGGTTCCTCAATAACAATATGCTCTTGATTACAGGTTGTTAAATTTTCTTTCAATAGTTCTGGTTTAGACAACAACATTTGTTCAGCGCGATTTTGACACTTTCTACAGGGTCCACATTTTAGAGGTTCCAACATATCTATATCTGCACAGTGGCAATCTCTGAGCATAGGGCATCGCGATAAAGCATCACAATGGCCCTGTTTTTGACCGGGTCTGTATTCTATTTGGAAATCAAAATCAGCCAAAATTTCTAACCATCGTGCTATCTTGCCTCTGGGCTCTTTCAGGCTAAATAACCATGGTCGGATCTCACTAAGAACTTTCTGCCCAACAGGTATTGGCGATAGTACTGAACAAAATACACTACTGCGAGTAGTTCGGCCTCAGTAATACAATAGTTCTGTTCAGCCTTATTCAAACCTCTACTGGCATATGATATGACCCGTTCTCTTCCATTTTGCACTTGATGCAGTACACCACCCATACCTAGCATGGAAGAGTCTACATCTAAAATAAACATTCCCCCATCATTAAGAGGATAACCCATCACCTCAGAGCTTCCTTCAGGCTGTTAAATGCCTTCTCGCAGTCCTCACTCCATACAAAGTCTTTTCCTTTCTTTGTTAAGTCCAGTAGTGGCCTTGCTAATTTTGCAAAATTGCGTATAAACTTCCTGTAATATGCCCCTGTAGCTACAAATCGTTTGACCTCCTTCGCATTGGTTGGCACAGGCCATTGAACAATCTTTGCTATGTTACTGGGATCGGGACTTATGCCTTCCTGAGATACTACATGGCCTAAAATTACAATCTGCAGCAACTGGCATTTTTCTGGCTTGAGTTTCAGACCGGCATCCTTGATTCTCTGCAGTACTTCATCAACGCGGCTAATATGTTCATGGAAGTTTTGCCCAAACACTACAATATCGTCGATATAAATTAAGCATGTTACCCATTGTAGACCTTGCAAGGCAAGTTCCATTACTCTCTGGAAAGTGCTTGCTGAGTTATTTAGCCCAAATGGCATCCTTGTCATTTCATACTGGCCATATTTACAGGTAAATGCTGTCTTGGGTATGTCAGCTTCCTTCAAAGGTATTTGAAAATAACCACTAGTCAGGTCAAAACTGCTAAATACTTTTGCTCCAGCCACGGCATCTAGACAGTCTTGAACCCTCGGTAATGGAAATCCATCAGGTTTTACAAGGGCATTGACTTTACGATAGTCAACACAAGGTCGTATTGAACCATTCTTCTTCCTAACTAGAACAAGAGGTGAAGCCCATGGAGAAGTACTTTCCCGAATGACACCCTTTTTCATCAGGTCTTCAATTGCTGACTTTTCTCCCTCGGCATATGCCAGTGGTATCTTCCTTGGCCTCTGCTTGATGGGTGGAGCTGAACTTGTGTCTATTGCATGCTCAGCTAGAGATGTCAAACCTATATCCCATTCATGCCTAGAAAAAGTGTCCTGAAATTTAATAAGTAGTCCAGCAACTACAGCTTTCTCTTCTGGGGTTTTATCAGATGTAGCATCTTTATATAGTTTTTGCAAGTGTTCAGGTATTTCTTGGTCATCAGCTTTTGGTAAATTGCTTTGTTCATCCACATCGCTTCTGCTTTCCAACTGCACGCGTCTCACGCTGTCGAAACTTTCACTTTGGTATTCTGCATGCTTTAGCACTGATATCAACTCATCAATCTTTTCAGCTTTTCCTACTTCAGCGTTCTGCCTCAGTTTAGTTTCTGATGAAAAGAATTAAGGATCCTAACTTTGCAAGTTGGCGCTGCATTTATATCCACCAATGTAGCTGCCATCATAAGTTTATACGCTTCTCTAAATTTGGATGTTGGTTCTACAACATAACCTTTTCCTTCATCTAGATCATCTGACTCGGACCTTTCAATGAAAACATCTACTACTGCCTCGGAGTAGCCAGGTATGCTGATGTCATTTGCCACAACCACTTTTCTGGTACATCTTAAACCACCTACATGCATGCAAGGTATTTCTATTCCACCAAGAATAATCTTCTTTTGACTTAACAGTATATCAGCTGGTCCTTCAGCCCCTTTACTGAGCACTTCATAACCTAACAAAGCATCATCCTCTATTTCAGCAACAATAACTTCCCTGATGATCTTTGCCGGCCCAAGCTCAAACGCAACCTCTGCTTGACCCTTCTCTGCAATGGGTACCCCCTGCCCCTTTCAAGCATGTCGATTTGTGAAGTACCGGGCGACGACAGTCTGGTATCTTGTTAAAAACTCGTGTGGATATAATGGTCCTTGAGGCTCCAGTATCAACAGTGAAAAGAACTGGCATGTTTAGGACTGACCCTATGATATATAGTCCCTTGTCCACTTTCATGCCACCAATATCTTTTTGATTAACTTTACCACTGACCTCCACCTGATCCTCAGTACCTTGCTTGATGCCAAAAGTGTTTTGTTGTTGGCCTTCAGCATCTACTTGGACCTCCCTTTGGCCATAAGGGCTGGTCCCTTGAAGTTTAAAGCCTCTTTTTCTTTTCTGCCTTAAGCTGTATTCATTCTGAAACGATCTTGTCCTTCCTTTCTGTTATTACTATTCATGTTTTTACATTCTTTTGCATAGTGCCCAAGTTTGTGACATTTAAAACACTCTATGTGAGCTTTATTTTGAGTTTTTGACCTTGGCTTCTCGTGTGTCTTATGGTTCTGCGCCTGCTCAAGCTTCCCTAGTCGCTCAAGAACCTCTTGCATTAGGAAATGCTCAGCTGTTTGCTTGGTTTTACTTTCTGGTACCTGCTGTGTCACAGTACTTCTTACTGATTCTGGGTGACTCCAGCTGTTAATTTCTTCCACAGCTCTAGTGGCATTTCTTTTGTTCTGCCTGTAATATTCAGCTCTGCCCCTGGTTTGTACAAGGTTGACAACATGGAAAACAGCTTCATCTATATTTTCTGGTTCCTTATGATACTCTACCTCGAACCTTATATCATCATCAAGTAAACCATCAAGGAAACGCCTAACTAAATCTTCATCCCTCGCCTTGCGGTCTCTGTAACCGTGAGCTCTATCATAAAGCTTCTTCAAGTCTGCAGCAAAGTCCTCAGCTGTCTCTCCATGCCTCTGGTTACGCCGGCTGAACTTGGCTGCAAATGACCTTGGGGTTTCAATTAGCCTAAAGCGACTATTTAACTCTTGGACCACCTCGTTGTAGTTGAATAGAACATGCTGTGGGAGTTGAGCAAAGACAAACTCTGCTGCTGACCCTTCTATTCTTTGAAGGAGCTGTTTGATTTTCTCCTCTGCAGTCCAGCTATACATCAGGGCTATGGCCTCAAATCTTGACAGCCATACTGACCAATCTTCTCTCCCAGTGAAAACCGGTATTTTTACTGTATGGTCTGTCCTCAGTTGCGGAAAAGCTCTGCTGCAAAAGGGTTCCACTTCACTTGCATAATGACTGTTTGAAATTGTATGTCTGGGACTGAGGTCAGAATGGTTATCAGGCCCCCTAGGTTGGTTTGGTCTTCTTATCAAAGATTCCAGAATTATTATTCTGTAAGTTTTGATATTCATGATAGGACCTATCAGTTTCATCATTTTGTTGATAGCATTGCTGACTAAAAGGCTCAGAACTAGAACTAACAGAACTGGGATTTCTGTATTGAAAACTTGGGGAATTGGGTGGATGTGAAAATTGATCGACTCGCGTTGTTTGCCTATTTGCACTGAAATGCCTGGTGTCTGACCGGGGATTATACCTATGGCTAGAACTTCTGTTGCTAATTGTTTTGTCCCAAAAAGGCATCTGAATATCTGGTTCTGAAAACCTAACTCTGTTTTAATTTTTTACATTCTCAGTTGATATTTCTTTTTGATTTTGACCCCTGCTTTGGACACTGTCTTGAGATTCCTTGATTATTTTAAGTTCTTGCACAACATTTTTTAGAACTCCTGACATACCGCTGACCATTTGACTAAGAGCATCTAATTGACCCTGACTGTAGCTTGTCTCTTCGGGACACATATTCTGGTGCCTGCTGCTGCAAGAACTGCTACTATTATCAGCAGAACATTCATCTGTGAGATTTTCCCTAATGTTTGTTTGTCCGTCATCTGGATCTAACTGTGTATTAGTGACCCGAAAGGAAACCTCTTCGTCATTATAGGATAATTCTTCAGAATCCATTATCAGTGCCTGCTATTATTGCATCGAGTTGAAGTCGCAGGTTCGTATCTCTGGACCTGTCAGTGTAACAGATCCCACTGCTGCCACCAAAAGATGTAGCGCCTCGGCCGATCAATCACACTTGGCTCAGATAAACTATTGGTAGCGTATTAATGTTTGGGACTTGATATCAAAGTCAGTATAGATCACTAAGAACCGGTCTATTTCAACCTCTTTTAATATTCGTAAAGTAACATGTAGACATATGTATATAATAAAACAGTTCTCTTGATGATGATTTTCCAACAAAATATTTTCTAGATCAATCACAGTTGTGTCCAGTAAATAAATCTTTTCATTTATATTGAGTCTAAGAATCCTCTAGAATCATGGATCAGATATTAACTGATTACAACTTGAAAGTTATGCATTAAGCAGTAGCCATATGTATTTACTGTAAGTTCAAAATCCTGGATGTTTTAATATTTTAAGGCAAATATATATATAAAAAAATTTAGTAAATGATTACAAAGCTGCTTACAAAAATCTTTTAAAAGTCAGTTAAATTATTAAATTTTACCAGCAGTAAAGACTACTATAACTGTAATGTAGACCTACTTCAACTGAGTCTGAACTGACACAGTGTCTACCATGGAAAATCTGAGTGAGACTGCTCCTGCCTCTGGACCATCAGGCCCTTTTATACTAAATTTACAGAATGCCCACAAATTTTGGTCATAGTGACCAAATATTCAAGGCAATGCCACACTCAACGCCCTTAAACTGGAAGTGCCAAGAAATTCTGGGCACTCTGCCTCAAAGTTCTGGGCAGGCCTGAAACTTGAAACTTCTAAATAATTGTGCACCCAGTTGACCTTTAAACTTAGAAAATATTTAAAACAACAATATTTAAGGATTTTGTCTTAGTAAGCATGTAAATAAATTACCATAACATTGTTTTTCGGAAAATCTTTGGAGTTCATCATTCTAGATAAAATGACCTTGACACTGTAACTATGTAAACAATACCACAATGCATTGCTAAAATACATGTCTGTTTACTTCCTGCTGTCAAAGTTAAACTTTAAGCTAAAATAAAATGAATGAATAAAACATGTCATCTTATCAAATAACTGTAGCTTAAACAAGAAGATAAATAGCATTTACTTAAACATGCTGTAAACAAATAAGTAACATCTATATAGTATTTCTGAACAAAATAAATGAGTCGTGAAAACTCATGACAAAGAACCTGTCAAAATTACTTAAGACTATCAGACTTGGCCTTTAAGTCTTTTAAACAGTTTAAAACTGAGTAAAGGTAGAAAATGATTTAACACTGGGAACCACCTTGTTACAGTATTAAGGACAGTGTCTACTACAAGTATTAAGGACAGTGTCTACTATCAGTGCTAAGGACAGTGTCTACTACCAGTATTAAGGACAGTGTTTACTACCAGTATTAAGGACAGTGTCTACTACCAGTATTAAGGACAGTGTCTACTACCAGTATTAAGGACAGTGTTTACTACCAGTATTAAGGACAGTGTCTACTACCAGTATTAAGGACAGTGTTTGCTACCAGTATTAAGGACAGTGTCTACTACCAGTATTAAGGACAGTGTTTACTACCAGTATTAAGAACAGTGTCTACTACCAGTATTAAGGACAGTGTATACTACAAGTATTAAGGACAGTGTCTACTATCAGTGCTAAGGACAGTGTATACTACCAGTATTAAGGACAGTGTTTACTACCAGTATTAAGGACAGTGTCTACTACCAGTATTAAGGACAGTTTCTACTACAAGTATTAAGGACAGTGTTTACTACCAGTATTAAGGACAGTGTCTACTACCAGTATTAAGGACAGTGTTTACTACCAGTATTAAGGACAGTGTCTACTACCAGTATTAAGGACAGTGTTTACTACCAGTATTAAGGACAGTTTCTACTACAAGTATTAAGGACAGTGTTTACTACCAGTATTAAGGACAGTGTCTACTACTAGTATTAAGGACAGTGTTTACTACCAGTACTAAGGACAGTGGTTACTACCAGTATAGAGGACAGTGTCTACTTTCAGTATTAAGGACAGTGTATACTACCAGTACAAAGGACAGTGTCTATTACAAGTACTAAGGACTGTGTCTCGTACCAGTATTAAGGACAGCTAGTATCTACTACTAGTATTAAGGACAGTGTATACTCGCAGTATTTAGGACAGTGGTTACTACCTACCAGTATTAAGGACAGTGTCTACTACCAGTATTAAGGACAGTGTCTACTACCAGTATTGAGGACAATTTCTATTTCTGCTATATAGGACAGTCCCTACAACCAGGCTTTTAGTGGTAAAATTTGTTTTTGGTTCCAAGAGTTTTATGAAAGCTATCCAATATTACTGACTTGAAAATCTCTTTGTACTAGTAAGCTTTTTTAAATAGAAGCATAAGAGAGGTCCATTAGCCATGTTTCTTTTATGTGCTTATAGCCTAATCAAAGTACTCCGGCGGATAATGTGCGAAAACAATAGTAGCGTATTGATAAATAGTAGCAATCTATCTTGTTTCTGAAACTTTCATTTTGAATAGTTCTCCATACTTACTTAATTAATTGGTTATCTAATGCGCAATTTCACTTTCCCTGGGACGCAAGGGACGAATTCAAAATACTTTCAATGCAGATTCAAAGATACTGAAAGTGTTTTACCACACCTTGCCAAAGCCATTTCAGTTGGAAATACTTATTCGAGCATAAAATCAAATCTTGCAAGGTGTGTTCAAACGGGACAGAAAACGTGTTCACGCGCTCTGGCGGCTTGATGATGATTTTTACAGGGCAAATCAATAAAAATTTGAGCTGATCGTTTTGTTTTTCGGCCTGAAGTTTTCACCAAGTGCAACGTCACTGGTCGCGGCGAAGATGAAATTTATACTGTGAATTTGGAACACAAGCACCATGGTATGAAGGTTAAAACTCAAAACGCGTTTAGGCCCTGAAATACCTTTGCATGTGTAAAATGACGTATAGTGTGAAGAGATAAAAAATTGATGCATTTTCAGCGCTTTTCAGCTACTATTTTGTGTTTTAAGCACAAATATGAATGACGCATTGATTTCCGGGTGTTATCATCTGCTGATGCCCCGCAGGAGCGAAATTATCCCTTTGGGCATAAGTAGATGATATCATAACACACGGATATCAATGCATCACCCCTACAATAACACGAAACCACTAGGTACAAAACAAAATTCTGTATCCGAAACGCTGAGAATCACAGACTTTCAGTCCATACAGAAGATAATGAAATTCGATGAGTTATATCTTAAATAAAATCGCTAATCACCAGCAAGTTTAGCTTGAGTCCTGAAACTGAAATCTAAATAAACGATGCTATTTTATGATGAGGGAGAGGTCTTGCAGGAAATTGCAAGTAATCGCAAAATGCTTCAAAAGTTATTAAAGAATGTTGTATATATGTGTAATGAACGGTAGCACTGTCTTTAAAATCTACAATTTGCCCATCTCATGAATCAAAATAATGGCAAATACCCAATTAGTCACTTTTGGAAAGTTTTGATCCAATCGCAGCTACTTTAATATGCAGATTGCAAAGGTTAAAAAGATGAAAGGCCATCTAAACGAAAATTTGGACAACATGCTAGGTATTTTTAATTCGTATCTTAATGCTAAGCATACCCACTCAGGTGTTTGAAGACTGGTTCTAAAGATATTGACATTAAATCTTGAGCTTTAACTTCAGTGTTATACGCAAAAATGGATGCCGCCTGCATTCTCAAGACTGTGGAGGTGCCTGATGACCTCTCCATGAATCAATTTCATATCTACATCTGTTATGATAATTATCATCATTATTATTATTATCTCTAATTGTTTGTTTGTGTGTGTGTTTTTTGTGTTTTTTTGGGGGGTGGGTGGGGGTGTTTGTTTTTGTTTTGTTTTTCGATGTCCTACTTCAATAATGTTCAAATTATTTTGTTGATTTCAAAAAACATTGAAAAAGTTGTCACAACCACAGTGCACGCACAAATATTGGACAAAGAGGGATGGCAACTTACGATTAAATTATTGTTAAAAAAAGACAGGAATGCAAAAATATTTATTTAATATATGATATAACAGGAGTCCAAAACGTTTATGTCTTCGTAATATACAATAAAGACGAGAGTTCAGAGTTTATCTTAAAATTACGGACCAGTTATTTTTTAGTAATAAGTTAAAGGCAGAAAGGAATATCTCTCTTGTTCTGATGTATAGGAAATAGAAGTTACTGCTTTAGTCCAGATATGAACCATTACCTTTGACGTTTTGAAATGGCTCGTAAACACGGTCATTTCATCAAATCCAATAAATTGTTTCGAAATCCAATAATTAGTTTCAAAGTTATTATCCGGCACAAACACGCCAGAAAGAAAACTAAATGCCCTTTCCACATTCATTTTAAGAATATAATACAGCTTTCTTTCATGAACACGACTTGATGTTAGTTGCCTTGACTGACGCATACATCAATTCAGTAATACTAAAAGGAAACACAAGAAGGTAATAGAATAATGAACGCATGTTGTTTGATGACGAGTAAAATCGAAGAGAGAAGGCATCTGTATGAAATATGTTATTGCAGGTAGAACATTTTAACATCACATTTTCTATGTTTAACTAACGACTGACACTAGCTAAACACAATGACACAAAGCAAAATCCATCTTTCAGTTTCAGAAGAAGATCTTAGTCACCGGAAACAAGAAAGACTCACTTCAAAAACAAAGTCTCTTTATTTACTCTGCTGTTGCAGTTTCCCGGAATCCTAAAAACACAGTTGCAGAAGATGCAAATGTAGAGAAAGAAATTAATGCTATAGTTTTATCTGCATTCGAAATCGAATCCGATATTTTGTTGCCAGTTAAATGCTGCTTCATGCTAAAAAACGGAACGACACTTTCTTTGCTGTCATCAAATAAAAAGACATTTTCTAGGAAACAAACACGTCGAGCAGTATTGTACTTTTGTCCACTAGAACATGAACTTTCGTCTATTTCAAGGGTGACCTTAACTTTTAACAAAGAATCGTGCCCAACTAAGGAGGAGTATTACAAGAAAGTGATGCAAATAAGCAGACCTATGAAAAGAGGAAGAGACAAACTGTCTATAGCTGTATGTACAAAATTATCATATGGTGACAGAGATCCTGGGATGCTTGTAGAATGGTTTGAGACCCTGAGATTATACGGCGTTGACAAAGTCTTCATTCATTTTTATAATTTAAGTACTCGCACCAAGGAAGTGTTTCAACATTATGAAGCTATAGGCTTAGCTGATATGATGGAATTTGCTTTTCCAGAAAAAGGTTTGCTTAACACATTACAATTGATATAGATAGTTTTGTGCCAAATTTAAACTCCTCTTTTTCATAAACAAGTAAGGTAATAGCAAAAGGCATAACCCATGAAATAGTTTAGATTCGTGACTTAATGCAAAAAGAAGAATGTCGAACATCCTGTATGTAACTTTTATACTTAAATATCTACCTACTTTCTCAGAAAGAAAATTTACATAAAATTATTCGTTCAATAAACAAAGCCGATGAAATATTAGTGAAAAATGTTCAAGAACTAATGGTATAATTGTTAAAAGACTTGCTTCATCTCTTGCTTGTTTTACAAATTTGCCTGTTTTTTATCTGTAATTAGAACTAGCTACAATTTCTCCGCGTTGTTCATTCATTCATGAATTATATCTTAGACCAGTGATGTCTTTAACAATAATTTAAGTCAAGATGTCGCATTTTTTACAACATTTGTTTGTGTTGCCACCGAAATTTGCACAAAACATAGTATATATCAGTGTGGTTCAGTATTCATCGGTAGAGTAATCAACTTGCAAACTGATGAACGGGCTAGGACACAGCAAGATTATACGATTTGAAAAGTTCATGATAAAAAGTTGCAACACGCGATACGCTTACATTACAGTTTACGTAGATTCATATTTTTTTTTGAGGGGAGTGGGGGGAGGGGTGATGATATATATTTCCGAAACTTTAATTGGAATGAAGTGTTTACGGGGCATCTATTAGTTACGAAATATTTTCGATGTTTACAACAAATGCATGCTTTATATTAAAAACATCATTTCAGTGACACATTAATATTGTGTTATTTATAACAGTTATAGCAGACAGCTTTGGTACCCCACAATTCTGGTGTGACGAACAGGTAGCGTTGTACCATTGCCAAACAAGGGTTTTGTTCTATGACTTCGTGGTTTCATTAGACACGGATGAGTTTCTTGTACCAACTGGAAATGGATGGCAACATCTTTTTGTAAGTATAAGTTTATCAGCAGCTGTCAGATGACTAAAAATGATGATGTTTTTGAAAGTTTCAGACAATAGATTTACTAACTTGTTTTGCTTGTATTGCAGGCCGATGATCAAGTTTAAACATTTTATAAAATTAGTTTCAGAAGCTACATAGGAGAACAACTTCAACCCCAGCAAAGGCAAACGAATAACATATACATACCATGCAATACCAATTATATCTCTGTTCTGTTGCTATCAGCGGAAGGGTAATACTCGTGTAAGAGTTATTAATATTATTAAAGTAAAAGTGTAAAAGAACATTTCTACAATTAAGTCAAATAAAGAGAGACAATTTAAAGACCCTGAAAAAGTTATGATTTTTTGTGTGTAAATCTTTAACCATCTAACAGTATAAGACATGGCTCTTGAATACATAATAAAAGAAAAAATAAGTACTGGCGTCTCTGGAACAAAAAACACCTTTTGTAACCTTGCCCTTTGGAGCATATGCACATGAGACATCCTACAAATATTGGTCAGAACTCAATGAAAAGATAAAAAGCTATGTATAGGTGTCAAAACATAGCTAAAAGTATAGATGCTCATCACTTACAGCAGACCCTTTTATCATCTTGATAATAGACGAATACGGAAATATCAAAACCTCACGAACAGAGATTTAGAATGTGCTAAATATTCATGAATGAAATATCATCTATGAAGCTCTTGTAGGTCTATGGACACTTCAAATACAAAGTTTGCACTCCATTGCGTAAATGCGATGTATCATTCGTTGGAAGTTTTATCACTGTAGCTGTTAGAGATGTGTGCTAAACGATGTTTTGTGGCAGATTGACGGACACATACAAACTGACGGATAGATATATACATTTACCCCTCCCCTCTATGAATATGTTAAAAAGTCGTGGAGTTGAAATATTATACTGCATAATTATTATAGCCTGACTCAAATCAATGTTTGAACACTTGCTGTGACTTATGTATTGACAAAACATACCTGGCTATTGCATGTTTAACGCAATCAAAAATGGAAACAATTGTATAAAGTTGGGTAAAAATTTATGGGTGCGGAAGTTATGAGGGGAATACATACAGCATGGCTATTAAGAATACATTCCTTGTTATTGTACACAAAACACTGTTAAGAGGGACAGTTTTTTAAGAAATATGAAAATCCATTTCATGACTATGAATGTTATGGAGCGGGCACTAAATAGGGGATAGCGAGATGGACTCTGAGCAAACAGACGAGACGGTAGGCGACTATTTAGCTTCAATATTTTGAACTGCAGTGGGACTATAAGTAAGGCGTCTGGATCAGAGAGGCTGCAAGACTAAGAGATTTTTCATATAACATATCTATATACATGTATGTTCAATTTATATTTGATACATATTTTAACTACACGAAACGGATTAAAGAAAACAGACATTTTAAGGACATACAAGTAAACATAACATACACATAACATACAATGACTGTGTATCTACATCTACATGATACTGCTTAACAATCGTTAACGATTATGACTAACCGGCAGTATATTTACTTTCATGAATTTGTGAATATTTCACTCAAACAAAATGAAATTAATAATTAAAGGCAAGATAACGGTTAATCATGACAGTAACCTATTTATTTCAACTGTTCTGTGATTATAAAATATTATGCAAAGTCAGTAAACTTTTTTAGTTAGACGACTACAATCATAATTCAAAGAAACTTGTTTGTGTAAATGGACAAAATAATTCAATAATGATTCAATAATTACTTCCCACTTGAAACTAAGGTGGGATATGAAAGTTAAGAAGGCAGTCCTTTTTGCTTATCACAAAAAGTAAAAATTCATCCGGATGCTAGAGTAAAGCTATTTTATATGAAACGAAGAACTTGAATAGTCTCATCTGGAAGCGATTCCGTAATGAGGAAGTTTTGATATAAGAGATATTAAAAAGAGACACCTTTGTTTTTGGAAAAAATTACATGGCAAATATGTAATAAAAGAAATCAATAAATCCACTGCTAAGTTAAGAATGAGACCGAAGCGATAAACCTATTGAATTAATGTCCCTGTAGATGGCAAAATCACATGCTAGGAACATAGCTTCACCTGCGTGTGAATGAAAAAATCGTAACTTTTAATTAATTTTCATACCTTAGGACAGTAAGTATACAAGACGAGACAAATATTTTATTAACGTCTCACTTTCATACAATTAATAAATATAGGATACATTACATAATATAGAAATTATAAAACCACTCAGAAATTATACGAGAGACATAATAAGAGATTCATTAAATACAGTATATACATAATTACAAAGTAAAAACATGGTAAAAGTAAGTTATTAAATGCTATAATTGCACTTAGATTATCTATAAAAGCTTTCAAATATAAAACATACATTTAGCTCATTAAACCATGTTTTAAACAGTTATTATCTATACAAAGTTTTCCGTCGTAAAGTTAAAGTATCATGACAGGCTTCGGTATCTTGTTTAACAACAGATGCATTTGAAAACAAAAATATGAACTTTCTTTCATCGTCATATGTATCACAGGACTTTGAAATTCTGTCAAAAATAGTTCGATTAAAAAAAATCCTTACCTATGAAATTCTGTCAAAAATAGTCCGATTAAAAAAAATCCTTACTATAGGTAAGGATTTTTTTTAATCGGACTATTTTTGACAGAATTTTAAAGTCCTGTGTAGGTACTAAAATGCTGTTCTTCACTACTTGCTTTGTCAAGCAAAGATTTTCATATATCTTGGTACAATAAACAATTGATTAAAACATGAAATTCGTCCTCTACAGATTCAAGACAGTTAAAACATAAACGTTCTTCTACTTGTAGGCCTTGGTATCCCCGGTCTCTATTTTTAATGGAGCAGTCCCACAACGATATTTAGCAAACGCACTTCTAGCATTTCTAGTTCTACTTCCACACATGACGTAACTTTCAGTCATAAATTCATGTTTGAACTTTTTATATGTTCTTAGTTTGTTTCCATTACTTTGTCTCGTACCATTATCACGATATACAGTTTGTGTTCACACAATTTTATACTCATTGAAAATTCTTTCTTGAACATCGTAAATGATTTGTGGCTGTAAACTTTTACAATAGTTATTTTCTACAGTAAAAACATTTCAATACATGTTTACTTCAGACAAAACTTGATAGCACCAGTTTTTATATTTGAATTTATGTTTATCGGACACAACAAACATCCCATGATTAAGTCTCTGGTCGTTCATATTTTGAAGCCTGAACCAATGATTTAAGACTGCCTTCTATTGTCGTACAATAGGTGGTGTCCAACACATATCACCGTTAACTGTCGCGTTTGGAGCGTACTTCCCTACACCGAGGAAGAAACGACATGCTCTATTGTGGATGGCGTTTATCGATGAGTACTCTTTCGTTCCCCACACAACTGCTGCATAGCTATTTACTGGCCAGACCATCGTGTCGTACAACTTGGAGTAAACGTCATAAGGCATTCTGCACATCTCCTTAAATTTTGATATCAAAAGTCCCAGTGAGCGCGTTGCTGATTGCGCTACATATTTGGTCGTAATACTATATATAGTCCAATGTTTCACTAAGTACGAGTCCCAGGTAACTAACACATCCTAGAGGTAATTCACCGCATTTAAATTCGAATCTGTTCTCGGCATGCCCTGACATCTAAAGTGCATTACTTTGGTTTTGTTTGCACTGATAGTCATTTGGTTTTGCATACAACATATTGAGAATTTGTAAGAACTGCAAATCGTGTTCGTTTTCGGCAAGTAATACTAAGTCATCAGCGTAAAGTAAATGACCGATGATATCATTTCCAACTACAATCCATTTACCAGATTGTCTTTCTATTTCACTTAAAGATTAAACATTGTCGTGAATCATAGACATCCTTGGTTTAAACCAGTTGTTACATCGAACCAAGGTGTTTTTACACTATTTAACTTGACTTAACATTGTACATTTTTGAATAGAGACTTTAATGCCTTAAAGAACTTTCCATTTACAAGACATACAGTATAGTTATATGACGTTATGATTCTCATGCACACGTATATCTAAGATCCTAATTATGTTCCTGTAGCAGAATCACAAAGCATTGAATAGTTGCAATCAAAACGCTAACCAAAATGATGTCAAATTAGAAATACGGATGTGAAGCTGGGTAGTTAGCTAAGTATAGGTGAACGATCTGAAATCAACTAAGATTGCGAAACGATCACCGACAAACTACACACACACATACACACACACACACACACACACACACACACACACACACACACACACACAGAGAAAAAACACAAACTATTATAGTGAGCCATTCGAACGTTTCTGTGAAAACACATAACATGAACTTGCGGTGATCGTTGATAATCATAACCGTTTATTCCTTCATAATTCCTCTATAATTCACAACATTTCCTGACGATTAGTCATATCGACCTCACTCACTCGCAAAGCGGGGAGGGGATTATAGGAATGACCTCCGTCTGTCCGTCCGTCCGTCCGTTTGTCTGTCCGTCCGTAACACTTTCGTGTCCGCTCCATAACTTTTAAACTGCTGATTTTTTTTAAATAACTTGGCACAGGTGATCACCATTATGAGACGATGTGCAGAGCGCAATTATTTGGTTGCTACACCCAAGGTCAAGGTCACACTTAAAGGTCAAGTGTTAAAAAGTCTACTTTTCGTGTCCGCACCATTACTTTTAAACCGCTGAAACTTTTTGAAATAACTTGGCACAAGTGATCACCATTATGAGATGATGTGCAGAGCACAATAACTGAGTTGCTAACCACAAGGTCAAGGTCACAGTTAAAGGTCAAGTGTTAAAAGGCTACATTTTGTGTCCGCTCCATAACTGTTAAACCGCTGAAAAAAATTTGAAATAACTTGGCACAAGTGATCACCATTTTGAGACGATGTGCAGAGCACAATAATTGGGTTGCTAACCACAAGGTCAAGGTCACAGTTAAAAGTCAAATATCCACATTTCACGTCTGCTCTATTACTTACTAACTTGGCTTTCGAAAAGTTTTTTTAATTACTTTGCACAAATGATCACCACTATGACACGATGTGCAAAACCCAACATCCAGGTTGCTACCCCCAAGGTCAAGGTTAAATGTTCTCCAGAACTTTTTGACTTTATGGAAGATTTTAAATAACTTGGCACAAATAATTACTATCATGAGACTATGTGCTTATAATATGCATGGCACAACATCAAGGTCATGGTTGGTTAAACGTCAAGAAGTACACATTCATGTCCGCTGCGGAAGGGGATTTAGCTGTCCATCAAACTGTCTTGTTGGTTTTAAAATAGCATCAAATAGAATACTAACTCTACAGGATAATAAATATGAAATCAAATAACCATGTGACTAAAAAGGAAAGACATAACCTAGCTATAAATACATGTAATTATCTTGTTAAAAAGTAAAGACTTAAGCTAGCTATAAATACATGTTACTATGTGGTTAAAAAAGTAAAGACTTAAGCTAGCTATAAAAACATGTAACTGTGTGGTTAAAAAGAAAAGACATAAGCCAGCTGGAAATACATGTTACTATGTGGTTAAAAAGTAAAAACTTAAGCTAGCTATAAATACATGTAACTGTGTGGTTAAAAGGTAAAGACATAAGCCAGCTGGAAATACATGTAACTATGTGCTTAACTATGTGAATAAAAAGTTAAGACATAAGCTAGCTGGAAATACATGTAACTATGTGCTTAACTATGTGGATAAAAAGTAAAGACATAAGCTAGCTAGAAATACATGTAACTATGTGGCTTAAAAGTAAAGACATCAGCTAGCTGGAAATACATGTAACTATGTGGTTAAAAAAGAAAAGATCTAAGCCAGCCCGAAAAACATGTAACTATGTGGCTTAAAAGTAAAAACATAAGCTAGCTGGCAATACATGTAACTATGTGGTTAAAAAGTAAAGACATAATAAGCTAGAAATACATGTCACTATGTGGTTAAAAAGTAAAGACATAAGCTAGCTGGAAATACATGTAACTATGTGGTTAAAAAGTAAAGACATAAGCCAGCTGGAAATACATGTAACTATGTGGTTAAAAAGTAAAGACATAAGTTAGCTGGAAATACATGTAACTATGTGGCTTAAAAGTAAAGACTAGGGTTAGCTAAAAATACATGTATAAATGTGGCTAAAAAGTAAAGACATAAGACAACTGGAAATACATGTAACTATCTGTCTTAAAAGTAAAGACATAAGTTGTCTAGAAATAGATGTAACTATGTGGCTTAAAAAGAAAGACTAGGGTTAGCTAGAAATACATGATTATATGTGGCTAAAAAGTAAAGACTTATGTAAGCTGGAAATATATGTGACTATGTGGCTTAAAAGTAAAGACTAGGGTTAGCTAGAAATACATGTAACTATGTGGTTAAAAAGAAAAGACATAAGTTAGCTGGAAATACATGTAACTATGTGGCTTAAAAGTAAAGACATAAGTTAACTGGAAATACATGTAACTATGTGGCTTAAAAGTAAAGACATAAGCCAGCTGGAAATACAGGTAACTATGTGGCTTAAAAGTAAAGACATAAGCTGCTGGAAATACATGTAGCTATGTGGCTAAAAAGAAAAGACATAAGTTAGCTGGAAATACATGTAACTACGTGGCTTAAAAGTAAAGACATAAGTAAACTGGAAATACATGTAACTATGTGGCTTAAAAGTAAAGACTAGGGTTAGCTAAAAATACATGTATATATGTGGTTAAAAAGTAAAGACATAAATTAACTGGAAATACATGTAACTATTGGCTTAAAAGTAAAGACATAAGTCAGCTGGAAATACATGTAACTATGTGGCTTAAAAGTAAAGACATAAGCCAGCTGTAAATACATGTAACTATGTGGCTAAAAGAAAAGACATAAGTTAGCTGGAAATACATGTAATTATGTGGCTTAAAAGTAAAGACATAAGTAAACTGGAAATACATGTAACTATGTGCCTTAAAAGTAAAGACTAGGGTTAGCCAGAAATACATGTATATATGTGGCTAAAAAGTAAAGACATAAGTAATCTGGAGACACATGTAACTATGTGGCTTAAAAGTAAAGACATAAGCCAGCTGGAAATACATGTAACTATGTGGCTAAAAAGAAAAGACATAGGTTAGCTGGAAATACATGTAACTATGTGGCTTAAAAGTAAAGACATAAGTTAACTGGAAATACATGTAACTATGTGGCTTAAAAGTAAAGACATAAGCCAGCTGGAAATACATGTAACTATGTGGCTAAAAAGAAAAGACATAAGTTAGCTGGAAATACATGTAACTATGTGGCTTAAAAGTAAAGACATAAGTTAACTGGAAATACATGTAACTATGTGGCTTAAAAGTAAAGACATAAGTTAACTGGAAGTACGTGTAACTGGATTTTCCATTTTCTTATTTCAGAGAAATATCTTTCAAAACCGGAAGGTAGCGGCGGCACATTTTACTACAGCCATTCACATCACTACGTTAGGACCTACAGACCCCCAGCATCCTCTTTTCATCGGAAAGTACAAGAATGCTACTGTTCCAATATTTGACAGGCACAAATATGTTTATATGCCGACAAGGATTAAACTAGGATCGATTTGGACTCACTCGATGAAATCATACGACGGATATAAAAGGCTAGTAAATCTTTCAATCATTTACTAATACATCAACAACACACGTTTTCCATACTTATACTGGTGAAACGCATCACTGCTATTCTTGTAATGGGGATTAAATAAAATTACCAAAAAAGTATATAATAATGATAAATATATATAAATGTCGAAAAAGAGGAAATAACAAAATGATTCACTAACACATTTAAGAGCCTGATGCTTGCATGCACACGTACAGATACTTACATTCATTGTATATAATACATGTAATCCCGTGTCTGAAAAAAAATGATAGCACCAGAGGAATAATAAACAAGAGGGTCAAAAAATGCCCCGCATCGCTCACCTGGTAATATCTATATTAAAAGGTCAAAGGCATGGAGGGTAGTGAAATCATGTGCTAACATTACATACCATACAAGAAAAACATTACATAATGGTTAAGGTTTCGTTAAGAGTCGGGCAAATGAAACAAATGAAATTGTGACCTAGTCTTTGATTTCATCACAGGCTTTATTCAAACAAAAGTTTTAAACAAGTTTCATGAATATCGATGCAAAATTGGCCTCTGGAAATTACAAAAGGTTTTCCACTGAAGTAAAATGGTAACCTATTGTTTGGCTAAACGAGACCCAGTTTTCCACTGAACTAAAATGGTAACCTATTGTTTGGCTCAACGAAACCCAGTTTTCCACTGAACTAAAATGGTAACCTATTGTTTAGCTCAACGAAACCCAGTTTTCCACTGAACTAAAATGGTAACCTATTTTTTGGTTTCACGAGACCCAGTTTCCTACTTATGCTAGAGATTATGAAAACAAACAACTGAGTTAGTTACATGTATATGCAGATTGGGACAAAATTGTGATATCTAGACCGTTCACAAGATTTTCGACTGACCTGAACTAAAAATCTTGACCACGTATTGCCTAAGTTCAAATTTAGCCAAGAGACTAACATTCACAGAAGCTTTCATAGAGACTGATTCACATTAAGACCTCGAGTGTTCACGAGTTTTTCCACTGTTCTGAGTTTGGGACCTAGTTTTCGTTGCTATAGGAGTAAATTTTAAGCTCGGGCTAAAAAAGTTATCTAAAACAGTCTGGTCAAGCTCTATAATGGTTAAAACAAAACATTAGACCTCTAGATTTTTCAAAAGGTTTTCCACCGATCTGAACTAGTGACCGAGTTTTCATCCTTTCATGACACTATTCCAAACGTTTTGCTAGAGATTACAAAAGCAAACAATCTAAGTTTCGTGAAGATTTGCGCGAAATGAACTCCAGTGCATTCGCAATGTATTTCATTTACATAAACTAGTGAACTAGCTTTACCTCATATCATCAATGTTCTAAGTGATTCAAGATTTTCAAGATAAACAGACTCAACAATTACATGAAGACTGGCTGAAAACAGTGAACAAGGTAACAACTGATCTTAGCCGGTGAGCTAGTATTTTACCTTGCATGACCCAGTTTCACTTTCATTACGAATTGTTTAAAATGGGAACTCTAGTTTGGTGACAGACTAACCATTGACAAAATTCAGTCTCGTTATAGAGACTAGAGGAATAATATTCAGAACAAGGTTCATGAAAATTGGGACCTATAGTGTAGAGGCCTGCTACACTATGCTATATCTCAAATTTCAGAGCTCTGTGTCATGCAATTTTACACGACAATAGTTCAGAGTTTCCTTCTAGTTTTGGAAGCAATCAGAATTCTGCATGTCATGAAATTCTTTGCACTACTGTTGGAGAGCTTTACGCTATGAACATACCTGCCAAATTTAATTAACTTTCATCCAGTAGTTTAAGAAGAGATGGCATTTGAATGGCATTTACGGACTGGTGAACCTTGTGCCCATGAGAGAATATTTCACATAATCACAAGTTAATGGTTTTAAGTGTAAAGAAAAAGTACAAATAAACAGGGCAACATCTAACTTCTGCCTTCTTAATCTTCGAAATGTACACAAATTAAGGAATGCAACCATGCACAAACACGCAAACTTCTCATCAGTTTACAGATAAGAACATTAAATCTGTTGTACAAGCAATAATATCACAGCGTGATCCGCGCTGATGCACGGCTCTAAATTGTTGGCATGATTTGTACATGAAGTGCCGTTCTCAAGGCTAAACAATGATACTATCAACACAGACTACACTATAATATAGGCTGCACAACGATACTATCAACACAGACTACACTATAATAATTATAGGCTACAGAACGATACTATCAACACAGACTACACTATAATATAGGCTACACAACGATACTATCAACACAGACTACATTATAATATAGGCTACACAACGATACTATAAACACAGACTACACTATAATATATGCTACACTACAATACTATCAATACTGGGTACTTGTTACACGTTAGATAAAACGACGACCAAAGGAGAAGAAAATGTGTTTAAAATTAAGGCCTTTACTAGGTGGTAAGTCATTAGCATAATCTAGTGGACCTCTACCAAATTTATATAAATCATGGCTCTGGGGACAGAACTTGCACGAGCCCACGGGTCACTTGATTTTACATAGACTTATATAGGAATAACTTTAAAAATCTTCTTGTCAGAGACCATTAGGCCTAGGATTTAGGTATTTTGTTTGTAACATTGTCTAGTGGACCTCTACCAAGCTTATACAAGTCATGGCCCCTGGAACAAAACTGGGCCCGCCCTAGTTGCCACTTGGTTTTACATCGAATTATATAAGAAAAAGTTTTAAAGAAACTTAAAGGCCTTGAGCTTATATACATATGGTTCAGCATTGCCCAGTTAATTAGATGGGCTTTGGAAGATCTTGGCCCTCACCAGGGTATCCAGCACCCATCCACCTCACTTGGGTACCCCTCCTCCAAAACAAATCATTTGAATCAATGCGGTAGGAAGGTACTTAACCTTCATCCACTTTTGTCTTTGAGCTTCATCTTACCAACTGACCTACTTTCTTGTTTTCTTGAAGCTACATCAATCAAGTTTTAACTATTTGTATGAATTTGCAAACAGACTTCAACTTTGACCTTGGCTGACCTTGACCTACAGACCTACTTCCTTGTGTTGAAGATATGTCTTTGAAATTTTAACTATTTGTATAAGTTTGCATAAAGACTTCAAATTTGACTTTGGTTTACCTTGAACTATTGAACTTCTATCTTGGTTTCAAAATAGTTTTTATATCTAATGTGGTATTTGAACTGTCTGCCATTTGACACATCTCATAGGTGTCATTCCTCCCCACCCTACCCCACCAGTTGTTTGGTAGTTTCTTTTCAGGTGAGCGACCCAGGACAATCTGGTCGCCTTGTTTAATTTCAGTTTTGTTTTACTAAGAAAAAGTCTTTTAAGTGAAAATTTTGTTTGTAAAAATTATTTTCCATTTATCTGAAATAATTTTTCCTCAATCTTTGTCTTGATTAATTTATTTACAGAATTTCAGTTCATCCGGAGACAGCAGTGATTCATCATTTTAGATTGTGCCGAGATGAATGGATGGAATCAAAATCTATGTACAACCCTACCAATTCTAATCTTCAAAATGAGTCCTTTCCTTGGTATTTAAATATGAATGACAGTCGCGTTTTTAACCTAAAAAGACACATTATATGTCATGACTTTCGTCGGGCACCGTCAAAAGATATAGAAACACTTGCTAACGTCATTGAAGAAAATGTTTATAGGACTTTAAAAATTCTCCGTGATACAAGAGCCAACAATTAAAACTCGGGCCTTCTGTTTTGGCGATCACTGTGGCTGAACATACTCTTATACTGATAGTACATGGACTCGAACCAGAAATATTGCAGCGCAGCTTAACTATTTTAGATGATTCACTCTGATAAATTCACCTGTGTCATAAGCTTATTAGATCCAAAATAGATGTAGCATGTAAGATTTTACAGCTTAAGATCTATGGCATGGGGTTCTGATATGTAAATGGTCATGTTAAACATGTGATCATTTTTACCTGCACTGACATTAATTTACAGGAGGAAATGTTCTCATATACAGTTTATTACAAGTAACTATTACATGGTATCACGTTCACTGGTCGTGGACTTTCTAACACTGCTAGAGGTTTTTGAATTATATCGAATATGTGTTACTTTCCCGAATATCTTCATTTACACAACGTTTTAGGCAACATGTTTTTACAGTGAAGTTTGATATAATGTGGAAAGGTGTATGATATGACAAGTGATGTGATATGGAATGGTGTATGATATGACATGTGATATGATATGGAATGATGTATAACGTGATATGGAATATATGATAGGATAAATGGCATGGCATAACATAACATAAAATAATTTCTTTAAAGAGCTGCGGTATCTCTTAAACGTTTTAACCGAAACACAATGCATTATAAGAATTGATCAAATAAACTGCATCCAAAGTAAATTTAGACACAAATACAAAATATCGATATAAGATTATGAATAACGAAACAAATGCACAAGAGTTGGTTATTCTGAACACTTTGCAGAATGTATAAACAGCTGTGTCACCGATTATCGTTTTTATAAATGTGCTGAATATCTTTTTATTGTAAGAAGAAATAAATGAAAACAAGAAGAAATACCGTATTGTTTAGTCACAAAATATGATGTGGAAACTTGTAATTTGAATTATATGTTACATTATTAGTGGTGACATTTGAAGAACCGTAGTGTTTGTCATAGATATTGTTTAATGGTAAATTCCTACTGGCAAGTTAAAGAACAGAATGTTTAGTTTTGTTACTAATACATCGAGTTTTGAGTGTTGTAGGTCACATTCAAATACAAAAAAAAGATAAATAAATAAACAGAATGTTAGATCCTACAATCTGTTACAGCAAACTGGCTTTATACTAGTTAAATATTGTAATTATCCACACCGACTTGGACAGTCCAGTTTCCTACACTAGAAATATAAATTTATGGACATCACTGTGACAAAGACACTGAATCTGTAAAGTGTTTAAGTAAACTGTGTTCTTAAACAAACTGTGCGAATTCCTTTAGTGTATTAGGTAAAGCAACCTCTTCCACCTCATTTAACTGAAACTACGAATACATGCGTTTTATTCCACAAATTTTGTGCATCAATGCTTGGCTTTAACCTTGACTTCAGGTGCGTGTGATGTGCATCTATGCCAAATTATTTCAAAACCCTGTCATGTACCAATGAGTTACAACGACAATACAAAAAGACTTTACTGTAAAATATTTGGTTAGATGAATGAAGGAAATGACTGGGCAGTCATTACAAAAAGTTATTTTAAACAAGAGCACCGCGGATTGGCACCAACGCTCGTCTTCTTAATTTATTGGATACGAGCTTGCAAACACCTACCCCCTCCTCCACCCCACAAAGAGCAAAATAAGGAAATGAAAAAAGGTAATTAGGACCTATGCACGCACATAAAAATAAAAAAAAAATATTTAAAAATGAAAAAAATGGGGGGACTGGGGTAATGGTGGGAGAAGGAAGTGGAAGGGGGAGGGAGGGAAGTACCTTCCCATCGCATGTAAGTAACAAGTAAAGTTCAAGGCTTTTTGCTTTCCCATTAAAATGTTTTTGCAAAACCAAGTGTCCCTATGGGTGGGGCTAATTTTCACTATGGGGACATTATTTGAAGTTTCTTGGTAGAGGTCTACTAGATGATGCCTTACCAAATTACAAAGCTCTGTGTCAAGCGGTTAAAAGAAGATTTTCAATTTTTTTCCTATGTAACTGTTTATAAGCTCCAAGGTAGGGTCAATATTGACCCTGGGGGATCATGATTTGAAACACCATGGCAGAGGTCGACTAGATTAAATGCTACACACCAAATATCAAAACTATTAGCCTTTTGGTTTATGATAATCAACTACATTAAAGTTTTTTGCACGACAGCATCAATTCACTGACCGTAATAATTGCTTGACACTTTTTTTGAAAACAGACAAGCTAAAAATAAAATATGAGACATAACAGACTGATACATACAGGTAGGTAGTGTTGTATATTATTTGATGGATACTGATGGACACTTTGGAACATATTGCTACAATCCGGTGACAAGACGGCCATGATGACCCTTTTATCACTCACCTAAGAACAACTGCAACTACTTTCATTCAAACACCAGATATCAAAACTCCAGACCTTGTGATTTCTTACAAGAAGATTGTTTATGTTGTTACTTATGTCAGTCCATATAAAACCAAGTAACCCTTGGGGTGGAACTAGTTTTGATTTTTTTAGCCTTGGTAACCTTGACCTCAGTGACCTAAAATCCAACCAAAGGGCAGATGTCAATGATACATACATATCAAATATTTAAGATATCGGTCAATAAATGAAGACTCCGACAAGCGGTTCGTAAGATTATCAAAGTTGTGAAATCATGCAAACATGGCAAAATAAGCCAGTTCTGGCCCACATACCTCTAGAACCCATGATGAAATCAGGCTGATTAAAAAAAAGAAATACTTTCTATTGTTAATGCATGTTTTGTGAAAGTTTGGTTAATACTGAATCAATTTCAAGCATAATAACACTCTGACATAACGTATAGAAATCTTTTTTTAACCTCTGTGACCTTTACCTTGACCACAGTAACCTCAAACCCCACCCAGTGGCTGTGGTCCATGCATGATACCATATATCAAAGATATCGGTCAATAAATGAAGGCTCTAAAACAAAAAAAGTACAAAATATATTTTTACCCTTGACCACAGTAACCTCAAACCCCATCCAGTGGTTGTCGTCCATGCATGATACCCAATATCAAAGACATTGGTCTATAAATGAAGGCTAAAAAGAAAACAAACAAAAAAGTACAAAAGCATATTTTTACCCTTGGCGACCTTGACCTTGACCCCAGTGAATGGTAGAGGTTTATGGAAGGTGACTATAATCCAAATACCTAAAATATTGGTCAATTGATTAAGGCTTTATGACAGAAAGAAGAAAAATCTATCATAAGCCTTGTTGACCTTGACCCATTTACCTCAAACCCCACCAAAGGGTCAATGCAATAACCTACATACCAAATATCTAAGTAATTGGTCAATAAATGCAGGCTCAAAGAGGTAAAGCAGAAAGAACTATTTTAAGCCTCGGTGACCTTGACCCCAGTTGATGGTAGAGGTTTATGCCAGGTGTTTCTATACCAAATATGTAAAATATCAGTCATCAAATAAAGGCTTTGAGACAAGAAAAAAATCTATCTTAAGCTAAAATTACCTTGATTCAATTCACCTCAAACCCGATCTAAGGGTGGAAATCTTTGCAAAATACCTACATACCAAACTTCTAAGTAATTGGTCACTAAATGTCATGATGGTTTTATATCTCTCACCTGAGTGCCATCGTTTAAAACAGCATGTCAAATGAAGGAATCACGGTAAGTTCACCCAATTCTGAAGTTGAAGTCTACATGCAAAATTGTACATCGGGTCCAAACTTCATGGACACAGTTTCAAATACAGTAAGTAGGTCTGAAGTGCAATGTCAGTTAAGGTCAAAGATGATATCCACAAGCAAAGTTAGAAGTAAAGTTCAAAGTTTCATACTATAGCAAGTACCTTTGCATAAAAAAGATGTAAAAATTAGAGAGGGCGGGTGGGAAGACAGGTAGGTAGGGGCATGTACCTACGCATAAAAAAAGTAAAAAAAAAAAAAAAAGGAAAAAATATATTACATATTATTATGTACTACTCAACTTTTGCTAAGCACCAAATGTTTTAGTGTGAATATATTCGGCAATGATTTGATTACCGTCGTACAAATGACTTTTAATGTCAGTTTCATGTTTAATCAATTTGACTGAAAGACAAATTTAACATTTTTTTACTGATTTTGCATTAGTTATGTACCAGAGAAGAGGAAGACCCCTATATCCAAGATTTTTGGACACGCAACTTGTTTTCCAAATTTTCACACCCCCATTTATGTTTACAAGTTTAGACTCAGTAGCGTGTGTGTGACCCATTGCTAACGACAACTGCTAAGCAACGCCTTCTCATGCTGCCTATGTGGTTTCTGACAGTCCTAGCGGGGATGGCGGCCCATCTTGCACGTAGTGCTGCACCACCCGGGCCATGTGGGGACGCGCATTATCGTCCATTAAAATGAACTGATCGCCCACTGCCCCGGCATACAGCCTAACCTGGGTGTCAAACATCTCATCGATGTACAGCTGACCAGTCAATGTACCTCTGTTTAGCACAACGAGGCCAGTCCTTCCGTCCTAGCTGATGCCTCTCAAAATTATAACTGACCCACCCCCGTAGCGGTCGTGCTCAGCAGTATTTCCAGCTTGAAACCTTTCCGCAGGTCTTTTCCAGACTCAAGTCTACGCAAAACCTAAACTCATCAGTGAAGAGAATATGTCTCAAGTTTTGTCTGGTCCACCTAACATGCATCCCTGTCCATTCCAAACGAGCCTTGTGGTGACGACGAGTCAATGGAATTCTTATACAGGGTCTTCTTGATCGCAGATTACCCTCGTGCAACCTTCTACGCACCGTCTGAGTACAAACACTGAGCACAGAAGCATTAAGTAGGTCATTACGAACATGCGTCGCTGTTGCAAACCGTCCTCGCCAGGCCTGGATAATCAAAAATCGGTCTTGAGCTGCTGTCGTCACCCTTAGTCTGCCTCCGGCATGCCTCCTGATGGGTGTGCCATACTGCTGGTACCTTGCCCAGGCTCTGGTGATGATGGTGTGATGTACAACAAGCGCCACACCAACCTCACGGTATGCCCTGACCTTTGAATGACCATAAATTTGCAATGTCGGTGTATAAGGACAATAGTGTGTCTCTGCTCCAACTAAAAAAAAACGACAGAAAAACAAAAGGTGCATGCTTTCCGTGACCATGAGCCCTACCCGATAAAATAGCTTGCATTAAGGTTGGGGGCCATCTCAAAACATTGCTGAATCAAACTAAGCAAAATAAATAATTGAATACTTATTATACTTTTCATAATATAGTGAAACTTTTGGTGCTTAGCAAAAGTTGAGTAGTATATTATTACCTACGTATAAAATCAAAGCACAGAGAGTACTGTGAGAAGCGAAAGTTAAAAAAGTGTGGAGATTGTTTTTTGTCACTGCACCCATGTGATAAGACTCAATTTCTTCAATTGCTTTTTTAGATATGCTCTAGAAAAGCATAATTTCAACATAAAAGTAATGGAGATAATCCAAAAATTAGCCAAGGTAGAGTCGTTGTTCGGACTTCCTTGTCACATGTGTGAACATTGTATAAAGTATAAACTTAGTCCCTCAAGTATTTTCTGAGTTGTGACGTACAGATGTGACGGGAGACACTGTGGTCATTTGAGGCTCTAATAAGAGCATCGCATGCGGTGCCAATGCTTGTATTGTAAGAGCACCGACTTAATAAAATTAATTTCAAGAGTGTTATGGTGCTATTCAATAATTGCTGTAATGCACTTCACTTAAGATGAATAACTTTGCGATAGTAAATGTACAAGATATTAGTATTTATACAAAAGTTTAATTACTTTCCATGTGAAAAGCGGGCATAACTCTAGAAACACTGATCACTTAGTAATGTTCCTTGTGGTACAGATATGCCTTGTCCCCAGTAGCAAGTATGCCAAGAATTAGTACAATATTTTTGATAGTTTTCAAAATTTTCTATATCAATAACCAATTTCAACAAATATTTCAAGTTGAAATGGGACAAAACTCTTAAAACAGCTTTCAGAGTAATGTCCCTTGTCTTACAATTGTGCCCTGTCATAATAAGCAAATATTTCATGTTTCATATTAATACCTTTGATAGATTTGAAATCATTCCACTGTATAACGAATTTTGACAAAAATTCTAAGTTAAAAAGGGGATTAACTCCAAAAATATATTCTAAAATAGTGCCCATTGTCTGACAACTGCACCTTTCCATTATAACCAAGTATTCCAAGTTCTGTGGAGATACCTTTAAATGTTTCAGTAACGGGCTACATCAAATTGTTTGCACGACAACGAAGACGACCTAGCGATCATAATAGCTCGAGTTTTTCTTCGAAACAGATGAGCTAAAAATAGGGGAAATAGCATGGTGATCTTTATTAAACTGAAATACTTGACAATAGCTTATAACCAAGTCAAGAGAAACACAGAAATCAAATACATTTTCGTGTAAGTAAACTGTACATAGATAAGTATCAAAATAATAAAAAAGTATCAAATCATGTGAGTAAATAATTAAGATGTGAAAACAGTAGATAAATAACATGAAATGTATAAAAATAATACTGCAAATATATATATTGTCGCCTTAAATGCAATTATACTGACAACACAGAAGTTAAAAGAACCTAATTTACTGACTCCATGGCCATGTTCAAAACATTCAGTGCTGTTTTACTAGATGTAATTTGGATATCAATCTACCCAGATTTGTCCTAAACCTACATAATGACTATGTAGAATAACTTCTTGTGACAAGTTTATAATGTGACATATACATCCTACCTTACATGAAGTGAACTTGCATAAAGTGTCCTATTCTATCAGATGCTTTAAAAAAGTTTTTTAAGGTATTAATAAGTTCAGACTGGATCTTATCCTTTGTATAGGAAATGTGGCATGAAATTAATTTAAGGCAAAAAATGGTCATGATGAAACCCCAACTGTTTTCATTGAAATGTTTTAATCCTTACATTTTTTATGACCAAGATATTTGAGATCTTTACTTATCAATAATCAACTGAAAGTGTTTCAAGAAAAGCATTAAAATATATACATTATTATATAGATTATATACAAGTAAAAGGTTATCAAAAAGTAGGGATTGGAACGAATACTGAAATACATATTCTAATATTTTGTTTGCCATATTGAAAAATATTCGAAATTTCGATTTTCGGACGTTCCATCAGTTATCTGAATTTCGATGTCCGAAAATAGATACTGTTTAAATGTTTTCGTTCAGGCTAACTGCTGTGTATTATCAAGAAATGGCTTGTTTAATGGAAGCCTCAAATACTTTTTATGATTGGCATAAACACAATATATTCCGTTCTTTTAAACGCGAACTATCGCCATAAATACGGACAGTTGATAATGTAGCAAGGGTTGTTTTTTCGGTCAGGATTCGAGAACTCATACAACCTGTGGTACTATTTTTCAACGCGAATGTATGGATAAGAGGCGGTCATGTGATTGTAACTAGAAAATCTGGTGTGTGGCTTTAGAAGCTTTCGCTTCTAACAATTAAACAAATAAAAATAAAAAACAAAAATTGGTGTGGGGCTTGGATGGGGGGAAGGGACTTCCCTACGCAAAAAAAGTAAAAAAAAATTGGGGTGGGGTGGGGGAATGGTGCAGGGAAAGTTGGTGCTTTATATATATATATAAATTTGGGTGTGGCTGGGGGTGGGGAGGGACATGTACCTTCCCATCCCATGTAAGTAAATAGTTAAGTTCTAGACTTTGTGCTATCCCATTAAAAGATTTATGCTATGTAAGTCTATGCATAACCAAGTCACAGGTGACAGTATCAGTGAGCATACAACATCTAGAATTGAAAAAAAAAATTTTTTTAACTTTTTACTTATATATCTACAAGGTGTATTTCATACGGAACAACCAGGAACATCACTGAGGTGACTTTTGTTTTCAAAATGTTTGAATTTATTTTTGTTAGAAAATGGTGAGCAAGTTAAAGATCAACATCTTAACGATGTATCAACATACTGAACAATTTAATGCACTGACACAGATTGTTCTGTTAAACATATCAGAGTGTTTTCTTCCAATAACCATTGTTATGTTTTCTTGCTGCACTATCCCGAATGGTTTTTGTTATTACTGTTTTCATTAGTTAATTATCTGGAGGTGTGCACCCAATAAGCCAATGAAAAAACTAGACGCAAAACTGAATTTGCTGACGTCACTAACAGACATGGTGAAATGAAAGTAGGATTACCTGAAAAAATAAAAGATTTTAAAGCGAAGCACAAACAAACAATATAAGTAAAGGGATTTATGTGGGTAAAAATGATGATCTATTATTTTCATTAAATACTGACATAAATTACTATACAGACAGTGCTAGAAAAACCAATTTTTAGGAGATTTCAAGGAATTTTACTCAGATTCCTAGACACCTCAGTGATGTTCTCGATTAGGTATTTTACATATTACGTCATTGCTCGCAAGGTATTGGACTGGTTTTCAAAATATCGTGCAGATAATTTATTTAGAATATATATATTGCGAAAATTACAACATTTTCAATATTGTTACTGAATTAACATGGATTGTAGTACTCAGAAAAATCGATGTTATGCATGAAATATACCTTGTAGATATATTAGAAAAAAGTTTTTTTTTTTTTTTTTTTCATTTTTAGAGGTTTTATGCTCAGTGATACTGTCACCTATGAACCAAGTGTCCCCTAATTTTAACCCCAGAGACAAAGTATGAGGTCTACTAGAGGATGCCTCGCATCAAATTACAAAGCTCTGTTGCATGAGAAGAAGGTTTTCAAAGTTTTTTCTTTATAACTACATATAAGCCGCAGGGCGGGGCCAATATTGAGCTTGGGGGTATGATTTAGCAAGAAATATTACCTTCCATTCAATGCAAACCAGTATAGACATAATTAATATGTAAAGGCTAGATGAATAACACTTCTTTATTTTCTTCAAATATCCTGTTGTAAAAATCTATGAATTACTAGTATTGGATTTTCAGTTTGTATCACACATATGTATATTAAAAAATTGGTATCCGGCTGGTTCGGACCTTGGCTGATTCGGCCCCACCTTGGCTGATTCGTTTTCTTGGCTGAATATGTCTGGCAGAATAGGACCACTTTCTTGGATGATTCAGACCACTTGATTGAAGTTTAATACATATTTATTTGAACATTTTTTGGTAATTATATACCTATTTTGGATACGGATCTGGCTTCTATTTGGGTCATTATCCGGTTTAATAACGCTGATAATTTGTATTAATTATTACAGTAAGTTCATCAACGTTTTTTTTTAAGAATTGTGTGACTACATGGAAGGTATCTTCATATTTGTGATGAAATACCATTTAAAATAAATTGAATAAAAAGTCGAAGAAAATTCTGTATCTTTATTCTTTAATCGCATTACATTTATATTTTCAAATATACATTTCGTTCATAATCAGTGAATTAGTTTTATTAGAGTTAAACAGCTAAGGTCATATCCTGGCGGTCAGTCCACCTAACCAGCGTTCCTGGGTATCCAACCAGTTTACAAACTAATTTCTCCGCACGTGACTGACTACTTCCTCACTTGCTTTAAAGGTCGATAGATCAATTATCACGGAGAAATTTTGCCGGCCCTGATGGTGATTGAACCGGGATTGTCAAGATTGACGATCCGAAGCTCTACCGATTGAGCCGGCTCCTCAAAATTAGTGAAATGTTTAACAATATACTATATCACATGAAACGTGGCACTAATGCCCGCATCATGGCCAAATACAATCAAATTAAGCCAGACACGTATCAAAATTAGGAAGTCACTCACTGAAAAAATTGTTAGAAATGAGGAATAATTTTCAGTTAAGTGGTCCGAATCAGCCAGACATATTGTCCGAATCAGTTAAGAAAGTGGTCCGAATCAGCAAAGGCCGGGCCGAATCAGCCTGGGTACGAATCAGCAAAGGTCCAAATCAGCCGGTGTTGTAAAGAATTATATTAAAAATAGACGTCTCTGTGAATTTTTCTTTTGTATGTTGATTTGCATCGACCGACAGATGTTTTTTTACTTGTATAATATGAAGACGGACCTTACACAATAACATACATAGTTAAATGTTTTGAACAACGCACTACAGGCAGAAGTTCCTATGTGTGAACTAGAACCAGTTGTCAGTGGCACTTGATGCAAATTAACTTAAAAGCTTGTCAGAATAGTCTGGTGATGAACAGCCTGTTCTTATTCAATATTTTCTGTAATTATATTCAGACGCCTTTACCCTAATGTTACTGACATTTTGGACCTGTCCGCCTCAATACATGTTTCAGTTTCACCATAATTCAAACAAGAGGACCATAATGGCCCTGAATCGCTCATCTGAGTACTTTGGCTGAGGGTCTACTGTTAAGCAAACATCAGATACAACATTACATTTTCTAATTGAAGATTTTCAAAGATCTCGCATTTTATACAAATAAAACTCACGGGGCTGAGGCAAATTCGAGAAAACAGCTTGTGAGGAGATGTTATCTGAAGCAAGAAAATGATCAAATTCTATTTTGAGCTCATTTTGTTCAATGGAGCAGAACCTTTTTAGCAATTTTAATAGAGGACCATTTCTGTGAAATTTCGTGAAAAATCACATTGCCATTTAGGGGGAGATGTTGTTTGATTTTTTTTTCTATTTTTAGCTTTTGTAGCCCCAATTTGCAATGGAGTGGAACGGTTGTGCTTGACCATTGTATGAAGTTGCATTGAATTCCAACCATTAGTTTTCAAGTTGTGCTCTCGACAAGGAACAGCCAGACCGACCCCCTGACCGACCGACCAACCACAGGGTGACTCCTATATACCCCCAAAACTTCATTTCGGGGGTATAAAAAGGGCAATATAAGGAGTATTTCCGTCAAATTTGGTTTCAAAATGACCTAGTGGTTTTGGAGGAGATGTCATTTGAAGCCAAATATTTGTGAAAACCTTTTTTTAGCTCTAGCGGCCATTTTGTTCACTGGAGCTGAACCATTTTAGCAATTTTAATAGAGGGCTTTGTAAGGAACATTTCTGTGGAATTTGTTGGAAAATCACATTGCCAATTAGGAGATGTTGTTTGAATTTTTTCTATTTTAAGCTTTTGCAGCCTTTATGTACAACAGAGCAGAACAGTTTGAGCAATTTTAGAAAAGGGCAATATAAGGAACATTTCTGTAAAGTTTGGTTAAAAATAGCCTAGTGGTTTAAGAGGAGATGTCATTTAAAGTAAAATGTTGACGCCGGATGAGCATTTGCTCAAGTGAGCTAATAAAACAAAACATCAAGCAGAATGTACTTTCATTTTTTATTTGAATAGTTCTTTTGCACCATTAGCAGTTTTTACAAAAAGTAATTAAAATTTGTTTACGGCTTCATCAAAAACTGTATTCATGTAAAGAAATTGTATCTTCATATTGGTCATCCTAATTCCCTTTCAACAGATTTTGGTTACATTTCAAAAAGATCAGTTTTAGTGAGGGACCTACCAGGTCTCTGTAATTTATCACAACTTCCTATCCACTGTTGTCTAGATCTCTCACTTCCCAAATAAATTAAAAAATGATGTTTATTTGATCTTAGAATCAAACATGCAATTGTATAAGCCATCTTTAAAAACCATCTTCCATAACAACCAGTCATTATTCAAAAATGTTTTTGAATTACAAAAAACAGGGCTTAACTCCCAGTTTAAGAAACTGAAGTGTAAACCCAATGTTCATATAAGATGATGTAACAAAAGTATTATTTTCTCAGTTAAGTATATTCAATTGTTTAACAAAGCTTAATCAAACTTATTGGAACAGCCCCTTTAAAAAATGACAAAAGTTATCAAAGTGACTTCTTAAAAATAATAAGTTTTTTGTGTTTATCTTGAATATGAGGTCATCTTATAGGTCAAGGATGTCTTAGATGTCAAGGTCATGTCAGATGTCAAGGTCATCATCAGGGTCTTCCTCATCAAAATCATCTGCTTCATCTGGCTGGTAAAATATCTTCCCTTCTCCAACTGAACTGTTCAGTGTTTCTTCTTGTCTGAAAGAGAATAGATCAAAATAATTGAACTACAATCAAACAATCAGAAGATGGACATAAATTTAACCTCATTTACAAATGTCATATCTTGTTTTGTGTTCCTGTTGTAGGTAGGACAGTCAGAAAAAAATCCTACAGTTTGATGTATGAATGCTTTGTGCACATACCAAACTTAGTTAACATGTTTTCTATTTTCTTAAGTATGTGTCATTCTGACTTAAGTGATCTTACATATAACTGGAGAACAATGTACAATTAAACAGTGATAAATTTTTAACAAACCAAGATATCAAACTTCCAGAATGTTTGTTGAATAATTATATCCTTACCCTAACTGTAACATAAACAAAGACACTTTCCTTATTCATGAAAAGTTTGTGTAATGACAACTATTTATGTTGATGTTTTACTTGTACAATGTCTACTAGTAGACAGTACTTTAGCTAGCACAAATGTAAAATATCAAAGAGTTAACAACTACTCAACCATCATGTATAAGGTGTTTAATCAGACTAATAGTAGTAGAGTAGAAGAGAGTAGAAAATAAAGCTTCAAAATCAGCTTTAAGCTTATGTTTGATGGCAGTTAATATGCTGAAAGCTAGCAAAAAAATTATCAAAAAGAACTATGTGTCTTTTGTGGTTGTTATTTCATAAGAAATACTTCAGAATTCACATAACAACTAAGTTTCCTATTTTAAAAGAACTTTTTTCTTTTCACTTACATCAACAACAAATATTTTTTCATGCATTTGCAAAGAAGGCTCTTTTTATACACATACAGTCCAATCGCCCTGCTACGAATCGCAATATAACGAAATAATGGTGTACTACAAAAAAGTGATCGGTCCCTTCATTTTTTGTTCTTTATTCAATCAGGAAATAATGCAATTTATCGAAATGCGATTTAACGAAAAATCCGATTGAGTGAAAAATGTTCATGGTCCCATAATGTAATTAACAGTGAAATAAAGATGCAATGTAGCGAATTGCCGCCAGACAGGTGTTTTCACACCTCTTTCAATGATACATATTACTTGCGCAGATCGCCGTTTGTTTACTATTATTTAGCAATTATCGCCCCAAGCGATAGTGTGACGATACGCTGCAAACATCCATTCAGTTCACCAAAAACACTATCATGGAGTCTTTATCTGAGGAGTGTCGCTCTTCTTCCTAACGACTATAGACATAAAACTTTGTAAACAATGGTTCTTTACTCATTTACAATTGTGTTTAATGTGTGTTACAAAACTAATATAGACTTAAAACTGTGTAAACTTAAGACCAGCGGTTGTGTACTCATTCAATGTGTAACATTAGTGCATGCGTATCTATTCAGTGCTACCTTTCTACGACATTATGTCAATGTACATTAGTATATTGTTTTATGTATGCTTTTATGTTGTACTGAATGATAACATGGAACTATGCAATACAAATGACATAAAATGTTCCATTCTTCCTTATTAGTTAAGTTTTAATTGACTCCCACATATTACAAATACAATATATAACGACATTGATGGTTTTCGATAGTATCAACAACGGGTAAGTATAAAAATGTGATTCTATGAAAAATGCGATACTACAAAAATTCTACAGGGTCCGATGCATATTTGCAGCATTGCGAATGGACTGTATATACATATATATAGACCGTTCCATAATTGATGAATTGACCACCGCCATTATGAAGGTCACGTGACCGTCCGCCATTAAAGGACTACTAAACCTCGCTATGATGCTTAAGTTCTTCATAGCTTTGTGTAGTTTTTTAGGTTATTTCAAGGTGATAAACTACCTTATATCGTGTGAATTTTGTTGCAGAATAAGCATCAGTTTATTGATATATTATAACTATGTTGTATGTGTTATTCCTGACTTGAACATATTATTAACTTGAATCATTTAACACATGAAAGACTGTTAAAAAAAACTATGGACTGTTCAAAGTGGAAGCTTGAGTTGTGTGAACCGAATAATATGTGTACAACACAAATAATTTTGAAAGCACTGTTCTTCTTTTCGAAAGTTGAAACTATGATTTGAATTATTTGAACAACTCTGAAAGCTTACAAAATTGACAAAATGAAACATATTGCTCATCAACCGGAAGTTCACTCTATTTTAACTTAAACTTGCTTTATTCTTTGATAACAGTTTCAAAAATACTTGACAATAAATATGCATTATTTAGCATTTCTTTAATTATCAAACTGTCTTTTGTCTTTCGCGGTGTCCTGTGGTGATGGAATGTTGTTACGTAATATAGGGGTGACGTACTGTCTTTGTTGTGATAAGTCACCATTAATTGTCTTTGTTGGTCTTGCTTGATCAGTCAAATAAAACACTGTAATAATGATATTCACTCTTGAGAAAATGCCTGAAGGCTATAAAACATGGTCTTTATTTGTTCCTGATTGTTATATGAAATTTAAGAATATATATTCTTCCTTACAAGCAAGATTTTCAAGACCGTATGAAATTTAGCATCTGTTGCCGAATGGGCCTTTCTATATTTTATTTCTTGCACTTGGGAAATCTGTTTTTGCAAAGAATTGATATGTATAACATTTGATTTTGTGTATGCAGAAAGAAAATAATAGCTGCAAGCCACACGTTTATAAGATATTGATCTTACAATAATACGTTTGCTTTCCTTCTTATTTTTAACTACGATGATATTTCTTGTAATACGGAAAACAAAATTATTATGACATCTATATAACTGTACCCTTTTGGTCAGATTTTTTAAAGATAGATACATCTACTTTTTAAAAGCAGTTTTTCGTGTTTTGATAAAATAAAAAGAATTAATCTACCGGAGAATATCACAAGACCTTTATTTAACAGTTCAATAGATTCATATGTTAGCAAAAAAATCGTTTACAAATATACTTTTTTCAGTTAAAACCTTGGGTAGATCTTTGCTCATAATAAATGCTTCATGTGGTTTATATGAATCTGTTTCTCTAACAAATAACGTCACATTCACTTTGCAGCTTGAAAAATGGGACTTTTTCTAAGCTCCGGATTATAAAACTGCATCAATCTGCGCAGTCCCTTAATGGCGGACGCAAGGGAGGTGATCAGGTAGTACTAATTTCTGGAACGGTCTATATGAATAAACATATATAAAGGTATATTATAGCAATAATTAGCAATTTAGGCAGAAAAATGTTTTTAGCTATGCATAATTATTCAAGTAGTGACTTAGATATATTTTAGGGCATAACTCAATACTTTCTGCATTTTCATAAATTAGTTCACAGATTATTAGTGACAAACTGGAGAAACTGGAGCCAGGCATACAGTAAATGACTCAGTATGAAAGGCTGTATGCTAAAATACTATATCAGAGGCTCACAAGACAGACACTATAAGAGTCACATCAAGTAACAACCAACTAACTGATACATTTACACAGATTTTCTCTCTACAAGATAAGACTAGACTGATCAAGGATGTATAAAGAAAATACTTTTCAACTAAAACCTTTGTTAGTCTAGTGAAAGTCACATGCATCTGGCAGGTTTAACTATAATCTATTTATTACCTGTTAGCATCATATGTGTATGGCAGCTTCACTTTACTTCTAGCTTCTTTTTCTTTGTCAGTCAGAGAAAGATTAAAGGTCAAATTGGCTGTTGGATCGGGCTGTTATGATAAGGCAATAATAAGAATTAGACTTATTTTTCTATCAGTTAAAATGTACTGTAATGCTTGGCTTAAAACTGACATGAAGTCAGTGACTGACATGATATTCTTTGAAACTAGTGGGCCTTATAAAACATCTTTTTAAACAACATCCAGTTTTTATATTCTGTGAAACAATTCTATGGAACCAATGATCAAAAGTATCATAAAATATTCAAATCTGAAATCTTATAAGTCATCTGTTGTAAAAAAGAACATCCTAAACTAAATTCTAGAAGAATAATGATGAGATGTTTGTCAGAGATTGTACAGAGAACTAAGGGTAACCAAACATTACTGAGTGTATTCTTGATTTATGAAAACAATACTGTAAGAAGTATACATGATAAGAGCCCAAAGTGATGACTATGTAGATGCTGGGAGGTTATTCCATAAATACCCTTTTGCATTATAAATATATAGCATAACTGCTAAAAGTTTAACAACATCTCATACAATGATCTTAAACAGTCCAACAAACTTAAGGTCCTGACAAGAACTCTCTTCACCACTATTACTCAATAAACTTCAAAAGAGTCAGATGACCTTAACCTTTAGTTGCTCAGTAAACATCTATCATACTAGACAACCAAAGACAAAATTTTTGGATAGTAATGTAGCTTGATGATGGCAAATCCAATCAAAATCCCATTATGAACTATTAGTTCAGAACCAGAAAAGAACAGCTGGAGTCCACTAAACTTGATGTTATTTTAACTGTTTGACTAAATTCTTTCACATAACAAGAGTGCCGCAAGGCCGAGCAAAATACACCCGTCAATTGAGCAATTTGATTCAATAACATCTATCCACCTATGAAGTTTCAAGTCAATTGCTTTGATAATATAGGAGTATGGCCCAGACAAACATCAAGTAGGAAAATTGAACTAAGGGAATTATTCCAAATTCATGAAGTGTATAGTGACGGTTCTTGTGCACTGCACTCCGTCTCAATGAGATCTATCCACCTGTAAAGTTTTAAGTCCATAGCTTTGAAAATGTAGGAGTTACGCTCCGGAAAAGAAAATTAAACAAAGGGGCGTATCTCCAAAATCATGAAGAACAGAGTTACCGTTTTTGTGCACTGCACTTTGTCTCAATAAGACCTATCTATGTATCAAGTTTCAAGTCAATAGCTTTGATAATGTCAAAGTTATGCTCATGACAAGAAAATTAAACCAAGGGGAATAACTCCAAAATCATGAAGTGCAGAGTGATGGTTCTTGTGCACTGCACTCTGTCTGAATGAGTTCTATCCACCTATGAAGTTTCAAGGCAATAGCTTTGATAGTGTTGGATTTATGCTCATGACAAGAAAATTAAACCAAGGGGAGTAACTCCAAAATCAAAAAGTGCAGAGTGATGGTTCTTGTGCATTGCACTCCGACTAAATGAGGTCTATCCACCTATGAAGTTTCAAGTCAATAGCTTCGATAATTTTGGAGTTATGCTCTGGACAAGAAAATTAAACAAAGGGGCATATCTCCAAAATCATGAAGTGCAGAGTGATGGTTCTTCAGCAATGCACTCCGTCTAAATGAGATCTATCCACCTATGAAGTTTCAAGTCAATAGCTTTCATAGTGTAGGAGTTATGCTCCGGACAAACATCTGGACGCCGCCCGTCCGCCTGCCATGGGTGATTCCATAATACTTCCTGTCTTCGACAGGCATATAAAAAGTCATTTACTTATGATGCTTATAAATTCTATCTTTTGATTTGACACGTGTATGAACACTGACCTCAAATAAATGGACCACGTCATGAGTCTATCAACAATGTGGTCAAATTTGACATTTTCAGGTTTTCTCTCTTTCAACTGACAGACTGATCTGAAATAACTTTTGTATACTTTTAACTGCAATCTGACTACCAGAACATACACTTATAGCAGAATAAACAATGCATGTATAACATTTCAAATAACCATTCTGATGTCACACGCAATACAGTCACAAGGTTGTTGTGTGATCCATATCCATGTTTAAGTAATCATCAAAGACTTAACTCACATTTTTCAAAGACTGCACTTCATGGTCATTCAGAGAAAGTGGTAAACCTCCTGTATTTGCATAAATTGCTTTATTAATTTATAATGTCAAACTCTGAAGTCATTTCCAAGATGACTCAAATAACCAGGTTGTTGATTATCTCATGACACATTACAACTAGCAAGTATCAGGAATTTTTCACAAATCTTTTAATCCTACATTGACTAGAACAAGTGACCATTACCTGGGATGATTCCACTGCAATATTTGTTTTGTCTATCTGTTTAACCTCAGTGACATCTTGTATATTGTACTGGTCATCTAAGTTCAAATGTTCATCCTGTAATGTATCAACAACAACTACAGTCTAATACTATGCTTGGGGTAAGGCCAAGTCTGGAAAATACCTGTATGAATTTGAAAAAATAATTCAGGTCTAATCAATGAAAAAATGATAATAGTCTTAGTGATTGTCAAAATTATGCACTCATAAGAATCAGACTTAACTATAGACATTCTCTGAATATGTCATTATAACAATATGCTACTACACTGTTTATTTTTAGGGCTGTTCCAGGAAAAACGGCGTGGGGGGCCGGAGGGGGGGGGGGGGGGAGGGGGGAAAGTACATGGGATAAATAATCATCTGAGTTTGTAATAATTATGTAAAAAATATAATTGTGTTGATGGTACCCCTTTTTTTCCTGGAAAAGCCCTTAGGTTGACTTTGTACTTTCTCTCCTTTATATACTAATAAGAGTAAGACAAAAAGTTAATCATACATTAGTACTTACTATCTTTATAACTTTGCCAGAGAGTCTTTTATGTAGAGTATTACAAGCCATGTGAAACTGGCAAAGTTTTGGTGGTGTGACCTTGACAATGGTGGTTGCCAGGTGATCAAGCAAATGGAGACTATGGTTGTCATGGAGATCTTTATGTAATAAACCAACAACCTGTTCTACCTCTGCTTCTGCAAAATTAAATCTACCTTAATGCTCTGAATGAGAAAAAACTATGTTGAATATATATAAAAGTTATGTGTGCAAAACTCATATCTAGAAAATGACAGATTATGACCTCAAAGCAGGTCAGTATGAGCAAGTTTTTGATGCTAAGTTAATAATTAACTAATCAATTTACCTGGAGCTATTTTGTTTAACTAAATGACTTCAATTCTATAGAGTAATGCCATGGAAGGCAATGTCCCCAACTAGTGTGGAAGCCATCAGTAGCAGGGTAATAGAAATGTGGCAATAGTAAAGTTTTGTACATATTATATTTGGTGGAAACAATTCAATGAAAAAAATAATGAGCAAAAGAAGTACAAATAATTAAGTCGAACAAATGGACAGCAATTTCACAAATGGGGGACTGTACATGATACCCCAGGGGTGGTGCCAATAATGACATTAATTAGGGGTCAGTTTGAACAATACTGTAAGTGGTGTAGCATCTAAATTTAACTTAATTGACCAGAGGAGCATAATTCAAGCTGTCAGTGTACAATACTACTTGACAAAGCTACATGTTCAATGATAACTGGCATTTGAAAGGAGTTTTCTTTATATTTATATATAAAACATTATCCCCTTATAGATACCTTAGGGGAATAAAACCTTGATTTTCCCTTCTGCTATAAAAACAGGTGCTCTGCATTGAATAGAACTCTTTTCACAACTTAGCTGAGCATGATGCAAGCAACATATCTGCCAAGTTTCACCCTAAAAAGTGTCATGACAGAGAAACTGGCATTTCTGAAAAATTACCTACAGTACTCTAAATCTTGCCTTATTTTGTAATTAAACTATGAATAATTATTACCTTGAATTTTTGCTGACATCAACCTTGCAACTGTCTGACATGTGTACGGAGCATCTCTATGAAGCATCAAGGGACTGAGGCTGTCTATCACTATGGCAACACTGTGGTGGGCATGGAAACCCGGTTTGTTGTTTAGATATCGTATAAGATCTGTATCTACATTGAGACCATCTGGATTCTGCCATCCCAAAAGGTCAGAAAAACCATCATGAAATGTCAGCCTGCAATTAAAATATACCAAGGTTAACATATTTGTTTACAAACTGTAGATAAGCAGACACCATTTTTGTGTGAAACTGGTCAAACATAATTGTTAGAATTATTCAAGGTGTTCTGTCATGTGGACCTGGCTTGATCTGATATCAAGTAAGAGGTATGATACTTTTTAAAACTAGTTGGCCAGTGATTTATCAGGCTGTCTTCATGCTGGCTGCATAATAAAACATGATTTCTTAAAACAACTAGAGATGTGTCCATAGGACATGGATGCCCCCACATTCGGCTGCATTGTCACAAAAAAATCCTGTACAATTACAGGTGCGTGTAAAGTCTAAAAATGCTATTTTTTAGCTTTATCAGGGGTGTAACTTTGCCGATCTCCAATAAATTTGTATCAAAAATACCCAGGCGTGTAACTTCACATGCTGACAACTTTTCTTAGAAAGTTTCATTGCTCTAGCAGTTATAAGTTTGGAGTTACATGCGACACAAGTCTAAAAATGCTATTTTTTGCTTAATCATGGGGCATAACTCTGTTGATCTAACTAGAACAGTCATTGAAGATGACAAATACCCCTGCAACTGTGCACTGACTCAACAGCAGAAGCAAATCTCGAGTTACGATAGTAGGAGCTTTAATGATAACACATGTAGTTAATTAATCTGTTGAAAACTGATTGAGGAGTTTGTGCCACAAGGTATGTCAAATGTGACAAAAAAAGTCTAAGTTCAAGGGCAATTATTGTGCCTGGCTAGGTATGCATCCAAAATATGTCTTTCACTTCTTCATTGCCTTATTAATATCTCTGCCAAGTGTCATTTCCATCGGTTGAAAAAATGAAGGAGTACATGTAGTTTGTGCCGCAAGGTATATATTAGTCAAAATTGGGGCAGAGTTGAGTTCAAGGGGCAATTACTCTGCAATGCCAGCATGGATATGCATAAAATTATGTCTTGCAAATCTACATTGTCTAGTGATCATTCCCACCAAGTATCATTTCAATCAGTTGAAAACTGAAGGAGGATTTCACGACGCAAGGTAAAGATGTCAAACGTGACTGACCGACCGACCAACTGACCAACAGGGTGATTCAAGTATACCCCCCTGCAAACTTTGTAAGTTTGTTCGCTGGGGTATTAAAAAATTTGCGTCAAAATACCCAGATGCATAAGTTCATATGCTGTCAACTATTCTTAGATAGTTTCCTGGCTCTAGCAGTTATATATTTGGAGTTACAGGTGACACAAACCGGTCTACATACCGACAGCTGGATAGACAAGGTCAAATCTATATGCCCCCTCCCAAAGTTGTGGGAGAATAAAAAGCAATATTATTGCATTAAAGAAATACACATTTAAAAAAAACCAAGGATTTTTTTAATATCATACTGCATGGCTCAGCGTTAACATTAAATTCTAAAAAGAAGGCTGTTATTGAACAATTGAGTAAAAATTATGTGTAATTGCATATACGAATGTTTTATGTTGACTGATACACTACCTTAAACATTTTTTCAAGAAACTTCACTATGGCAGATGGATCACAGTAAAACTTTTCATGACAAAAATGCAACAATCATTTTACTGACTGATATATCAACCATGCATACACTGATATGTACGAGTCAGTCGACATGCATACACTGATATGTACGAGTCAGTCGCCATGCATACACTGATATGTTCTAGTCAGTCGCCATGCATACACTGATATGTACGAGTCAGTCGCCATGCATACACTGATATGTACGAGTCAGTCGCCATGCATACACTGATATGTACGAGTCAGTCGCCATGCATACACTGATATGTACGAGTCAGTCGCCATGCATACACTGATATGTACGAGTCAGTCGCCATGCATACACTGATATGTACGAGTCAGTCGCCATGCATACACTGATATGTACGAGTCAGTCGCCATGCATACACTGATATGTACGAGTAAGTCGCCATGCATACACTGATTTGTACGAGTCAGTCGCCATGCATACACTGATATGTACGAGTCAGTCGCCATGCATACACTGATTTGTACGAGTCAGTCGCCATGCATACACTGATATGTACGAGTCAGTCGACATGCATACACTGATATGTACGAGTCAGTCGCCATGCATACACTGATATGTTCTAGTCAGTCGCCATACATACACTGATATGTACGAGTCAGTCGCCATACATACACTGATATGTACGAGTCAGTCGCCATACATACACTGATATGTACGAGTCAGTCGCCATACATACACTGATATGTTCGAGTCAGTCGCCATACATACACTGATATGTACGAGTCAGTCGCCATACATACATTGATATGTACGAGTCAGTCGCCATACATACACTGATATGTACGAGTCAGTCGACATACATACACTGATATTTACGAGTCAGTCGACATACATACACTGATATGTACGAGTCAGTCGACATACATACACTGATATGTACGAGTCAGTCACCACACAAAGACTGATACGTACGAGTCAGTCACCACACAAAGACTGATACGTACGAGTCAGTCGCCATACATACACTGATACGTACGAGTCAGTCGCCATACATACACTGATACGTACGAGTCAGTCGCCATACATACACTGATACGTACGAGTCAGTCGACATACATACACTGATACGTACGAGTCAGTCGCCATACATACACTGATATGTACGAGTCAGTCGACATACATACACTGATATGTACGAGTCAGTCGACATACATACACTGATATGTACGAGTCAGTCGACATACATACACTGATATGTACGAGTCAGTTACCATACATACACTGATACGTACGAGTCAGTCGACATACACGAGTCAGTCACCATACAAAGACTGATACGTACGAGTCAGTCACCACACAAAGACTGATACATACGAGTCAGTCACCACACAAAGACTGATACGTACAAGTCAGTCACCATACATACACTGATACGTACAAGTCAGTCACCACACATACACTGATACGTACAAGTCAACCACCACACATACACTGATATGTACAAGTCAGTCACCACACATACACTGATATGTACAAGTCAGTCACCACACATACACTGATATGTACCAGTCAGTCACCATACATACACCGATATGTACAAGTCTGTCACCACACATACACTGATAAGTACGAGTCAGTCACCATCCATATACTGATATGTACAAGTCTGTCACCATCCATATACTGATATGTACAAGTCAGTCACAGGAAAATATTTTAAGGCATGTATTAAAGAGGAAGTGAAATATGAAATAACCTGCTTTTATTTTCTTCTTGTATATAATTCTGGAGGTAGTCTGGACTTCTATCACAGCAGATAATGTGAACTTTTTCCACTCTAAAATGTAAAATTATACAAATAAACAACAACTTTTTTACACATTGTTCTTGGTAGAAGCCATGAACAACTTGTACAACAAAACTGCAAATACATTCAGAGACATTTAAAAGGTTAAACCTTTCTTTATAAAATTTAAAACTTTATCAAATTGAGGAAAGAAATAGGCATACTACTGACAGATTTTAGTGTTGAAAATATTTACTCATGACCTATTATAATAATGAATTATTTAAAGCCCAATTATTTCTAAACAAGATGATCATAATGGCCCTTAATCCTAGTACAATCATGTAAAGATTAAATATATCAAAATAAAAGAAAGAACTTGAAAAAACAGTAGTATGACAGTATTTATGCTTTTGCAATTAGTTTGATGATTCCATGTTTTTGTAATTTAATGTTAAACATGTGACCCCCTGTTGGGGTAAAATGATTCAAGGGGCAAAATTCTAACATGGTAGATGTTTACTAAACAATACATATACTACATACCGAATTTCAGATATCTGGGCCTTATGGTTTCAAACTCTTTTGGTTTTTAAAGAGATTGTTGAGATAGAGCCAAAAATGATGCAGCTAACCTGTCAGAAGTCCACAGGGCAATGATCTATACAAAGGTCTTGTGTTTGATTTCTATATTTTCATATGAAACATGACCCTATTTGGGGCAGACAACGATCCAAGGGGCAGAATTTGAACAATCTTGGTAGAGCTCATCAAGATAATGCTTTTTACTAAATTTCAGAAGTCTTAGTCTTATGGTTTCTGACAAGAAGATTTAAAATCTTCATTAAATTTCATAAACACACATGCTCCCGGAAGCATTCTTGTCACGAACCAAACTTAAGATCATGGCACAGCCTGACTCCTATTGTTAACAAATGTTATAAACTAAATTCAGGATTTTGTACTGGCAATTAAATACATAAAGTGTCAGTGCTATTTGTAAACTTGCGCAAAAAGGATAACCTATTCTCTAAATTCAGAAAAGGGAGAATACTCCATAAAAGTGGATGACAGAGTATGAAACTTAACACTGTCATGACCATTTGCACTGGTCAGTAAATTCATTAACTGTCTGCTATTTGTAAAAGCTGAAAAATCTGCTAAACAAGAGGGCCATGACGGCCCTGGATCCCTCACCTGATTAATAAGCAAACATCAAAAGTAGTATTACGTTTTCTAATTGAAAATTTGTAGGTGCCTATAAACCAAATATCTAAAATATCAGTCAATAAATAAAGGCTCTATGACAGAAAGTAGAAAAATATATCACTAGTTGTGATGACCACGACCTTGACCCAGTTACCTCAAACCACACCTAAGGCTAGTGGTCCATGCAAGGAACCTACATACCAAATGTCAAAGATACTGCTCTATAAATGAAGGCTCTAGAAGCTCTATTTTTAGCTTCAGTGACCTTAACCCCAGTTTAATGTAAGTGGTTTATGCAAGGTGTCTATAAACCAAATATTTAAAATATCAAACTATAAATAAAGGATCTGTGATAAAAAGTACAAAAATCTATTTTTAGCAGAACCATTTATCACCCCAGGGGCATAATCTGAACAATCTTTGTAGAGGAGCTCTACGTGAACATGTGTGCCAAATATCAAATCCCAAAGCATAGCAGTTTAAGACAAGAAGATTTTTGAAGTTTTCCCTATATATGTCTCTACATGTGTATAAAGAAGTGACCCCTTGCCCTAGGGCAAGGTCAATTTTTACCCAAGGGACATAATTTGAACAATCTTGGTAGAGGTCCACTAGACAACACTTTGTGCAAAATTTTAGAATTTAGGGTCTTATGGTTTCAGAGAAGAAAATTCCTTAAGTTTTTCCTATACATTTCCATGTAAAATATGTGGCCAATTTTGACCCCAGGGCCATAATTTGAACAACTTTGACCTCTAGATGATTCACCACACAAAATATCTAAGCTCTAGGTCATGGGTTTCAGACAAAGAGATTTCTAAAGATTTTTCTTTTGGTTGCCATAGCAACCAGAGCTCAACATGGAACTGAATTCTTCAAACAATTTTGATAGACCATCATGCAAGGAACATCCCTGCCAAGTTTTATTAACACTGACCAGGTGGTTTCAGAAATGTCGTTTGAATCAAAATGCTGCTGCACTACCGCACTAATGCCAAAGACATGTGATCACAATAGCTCACATAAGTATATTGTGCTCAGGTGAGCTAAAAAGGTTTACTTTCTCACTAATTTCAGGAAGGGGAGATTACTGCAGAAAAAAATGGTTGACACATTTATGTTACTTGACAGTGTCATGACCTTTTGTGTAAAGTGACTAGTTGTTGCTATTTCTTGAAGATGAAACATATCCAACTTAACCATGTTAACCTTACCTACTTTCAAAGTGCATAAAGGAGAAGGAGTTTACTGGGGGAAAATGGACACCACAGTTATGTAACTTGCCAGAATCAAGGCCTCTGAATTGGTTAGTGTGTACAGTATCAAGACATTGGTACTAGTAGAACATCAGATACACCAACTTCCCAAAATAAGTTAACTGTATCTATTTTCAAAGTGCATAAAGGGAGATATCAGGGGGAAAATGGATACTGCAGACATGCAACTTGCCAGGATCATGGCCTTTTTATTGGTAAGGAAGCGTGTATCGTATGAAGCTATTGGTATAAGTAAGCCTTAAGATATATCCAACTTGCCTAAATAGGTTAACCATACAGATATATGGTTCAATTACTATATGCCGGGGGCATAAAAATCATGGATAATTCTACATACCAAATTTCAGAAGTTTCAGTCTTACTGTTTCTGATAAGAATATTTTTTAAAAAGACTTTTTATATATAAATAGAAGATGTGACGCCAATGGTGACCACAATCTAAGAGTTCTGAATGGAATGGAATTCAACTTTCGTAGACCATCATGCAAGGAACATCCCTGCCAAGGTTTATTAATTTTGACCTGGTGGTTAACGAGGATACTTGTTGAAAGTTCAAAGTTGACAATGCACTGCGAACACTGAGCCATCACAAAAGCTTACCTTGTTCAACTATATAATGCATTGACTCTGTGCCTTTGAAAACAGTTACAAGTCAAATCTATTTCCATATATTTTGTTCAGTATCTTTTTACTGAAATGATCTTAAGATAGCATATACTTGATCAAGTATCATTAATTCACCGAAGCTGGACTTAGAGTTACATGTACATGTACCTTTCACACAGACTGTTGATGACACTTAGCAAAAGTGGTCTTCCACTCTGATTCACTGTATCTGGAAAAGATTTTTTTTCTATTTATTAAATGAATTTACGATAATTTCATATGAAATTGTGAAAACATACGTTATTTTCAAATGACCTAAATAATTTTTGTTAATTGCTATTTTGGCAAAAAAAAACAATAATTGCTAGCTACATGGGCAAACAGGAATTTTCTTACCATTGGCAACTGAAGGCAAGAACTATGTAAACAAGAGATGTTTGTAAAACATATATGCCCACCTAGTGCCTTATCCCTAAAGGCAGCCATGAAATTTTGAGGAGCTGGGACTAAGCATTCTGTAGTTATTGATCAGAATCCATTTTGCTATTCAAGGACACTGTGACCTTGACCTCTGACCCAATCTGAAAAATGATAGTTGTCATCTACTGATCATGACAAACCAACATACTAAGTCTGACGAACCTGGGCCCAAGGATTCCCTAGAAATTTAGCAGAAACTGTTTTGCTTTTCAAGGTTACTGTTACCATGACCTTTGGCATTATAACCCTAAAAATGCCAGGGATCATCTGTCATTATCAACCTACCTATGAAGTTTTGAGGTGCTGGGCCTAACCATTCTATAGTAATTAATTGGAAACAATTTTGCTATACAAGGTCATTATGACCTTGACCTTTGACCTGGTGACCTGAAAAACTATAGGGGTTATCTACTGGTCATGGCTAACCTATATACCAAGTTTGAGGAACCTGGGCCCAAATGTTCTATAGTTATTAATTGGAAATCTTTTTTTTTTCAAGGTCACTGTGACCTTGGCCTTTGACCTGGTGACCTGAAAAACTATAGGGGTCATGTACTGGTGATGTCCAACATACTCACTAAGTTTGAAGAACCTGGAACCAAGGGTTATTTCATTACTTAATCAGAAACCGTTCACTCTTTAAGATCACTGTTACTTTGACCTTTGACCTGATAACCTAAACAAAAGCCACCGCAAGCGGGGGCCACGCCTGACTTTTTCCTATTTCCAAAGGCAAACACATCAGAGGAAGCAGATTGTGGTGAAGGGATTTCAAATGAAACATCATTTGGAAATATAATCATACATAACGAAGTTATGGCAATTTTAAGCAATATTCAGATATTTGACCTCAAAGGTCACGGTCAAGTTTATTTTAACCTTCTTTGGCGGTATTGTCTAAAAGGTAGTTATGTCCAAGCATGAAGACACTACATCCATTAACAACAAAGATATAGCCAAGTTAAGTAATGTCAAGGTAATGGTTGAATTGTTCAACACGTTTGTTTTATTCTCAGTGTTGTTTTGTCCTTGAATAGATCAAATCCGTCCATAAATAACAAAAGTTTGGCTATTTTAGCAAAATGCAATAATTCGAACTTGACTGTAAAGGTCATTTAAAGGTTGAGGTCATACTTGAATAATTTAACATGTAGGTTTTGTCATGAGCATTGTTTGGTCCAAGTATTAATAAAAAAGAACTAAAAATGATGTTATGGCCAATATTAGAAAAATTCAATAATTTGACCTTGAAGGTGAAGGTCATTTATGAGTCAAGGTCAAGTTGAATCAGGTTCTCTTGAAGATCTTGTCCAAAGGGTTGTTGTGCCCAACCATGAAGACAATCCACCTATTAATAATAAAGTTATGGCCAATTTTAGCAAAATTCAATATTTTGACCTTGAAGGTGAAGGTCATTTATGAGTCAAGGTCAAGTTTAGTCTGGTCTACTTGAAGGTCTTGTCCAAAGGGTTGTTGTGTCCAAGCATGAAGAGAATCCACCTACTAATAATAAAGTTATGGCCAATTTTAGCAAAATTCAATATTTCGACCTTGAATTTGAAGGTCATTTAAGAGTCAAGGTCAAGTTTAGTCTGGTCATCTTGAAGGTCTTGTCCAAAGGGTTGTTGTGTCCAAGTTTGAAGATAATCCATCAAGGAATAAAAAAATTATGATCAATGTTAAAATTTTTGGATGGGAAAGGCAGGGTTGCCAGCACTTTGGTGAAATAAAATTCCCTGACTTTTCCCTGACTTTTCACTGACCAATTCATGTTTTTCACTGACCAAAATCGTCAAATACATAAACGGCCTCCTGACCTCCCCTATAGCCGTCCAATCCTCCCATTATATTTTTTGCATGTAAACTTGTATTTATTTTCCAAAATATAAAACATTTACATCAAAGTAATGATTCAAACATTGTGTTCTACTATTCTTAACTATTTCTATTCAAACACAGTGTGACTGTTGGTCAGTGAAACATGTGAAACATATGACATGAAAATCAGAAGAATCATAATATAAGCATCTGTATTAGAAATCACATAAGTCACTCTTTCCTTCCTAGTAGTAACACATAAAACACCAAGACTATAAGAGTAATACTTGTATGACAAAACTTAAAATTCAAACATCTCTAAACTATAAGAACAATAAACATTTAACACAGTTACTTGTATAAGGCATCATGATAAACTCCACTGATTGTGAAAATAAGAACATAGGGCTCATTTTGGCATATCATGAAATAATCACTATAAAATTAAAGACTTTGAATGAGTGAAGTAAGTTAGTGTGGCTGAATGATGTTCTAAGGTAAATAATGGGTATTATAATCACTAAGTTAACATATAATGCTTCTTAATATCACAGTTTACTGTTATTTGAATTTAATGCTTAACTGTGAGAGTGTTAAAGTCAAGTATTAAATGCTTTAAGACTGCCATAGCCAAGTAAGACCTTCAATGCGTATATTTTTCGACCTTTGAAATAATTTTTCCCTGACTTTTCACTGACTTTTCAGGATTTTCATTTTTCACTGACCAAATTTCAAAATTCCCTGACAATTCCCTGACCTTGAAAAAATACCCAATTTCCCTGACTTTTCAAATCCGCTGGCAACCCTGAAAGGGAACGGCAACGACACCATGACTATGACAATAACTTGATTTTTTTTTCAAAAAAAGTCAAGCTAAAAACTACAGGGGTCATCTATTGGACATCATCAACCTACATACTAAGTTTGAAGAACCTGAGACTAAGGGTTCTAAAGTTATTGACTGGAAACCATTTTGCTATAATTCAAGGTCACTGTGACCTTGACTTTTGACCTGGTGACCTAAAAAAACTATAAGGGTCATCTACTGGTCATTACCAACCTACATACTAAGTATGAAGAATCTGCAATCAAGCTTTGTGTAGTTATTGATCCAAAACCATTCTGCTTTTCAAGCTCACTGTGACCCTGACCTTTGACTGGTGATGTGAAAAACTAAGGGTTTTAAAGTTATTGATAGGAAACTGTTCTGCTATTCAAGGTCATTGTTACCTTGACCTTTAACCTGGTGACCTGAAAAACTACAGGGGTCATCTACTGGTCATGATCAACCTACATACTAAGTTTGAAGAACCTGGGACCAAGCGTTCTATAGTTATTGATCGGAAACCGTTTTGCTATTCAAGAGCACTCTGACCTTGACCTTTGACCTGGTGACCTCTGGTGACTAGGGATCATCTACTAGTCATGACCAACCTACATACCAAGTCTGAGGAAGGGGTCCAGGGGTTGTCTAGATATTGATGGAAAGCAAAGTGTCTACCGACCGACAAACGTCAAGTGGCAAAACTATATGCCCCTTCATCTTCGATGGGGAGCTAAAAAAAATTATATATCGCATCCTTTGGTGTGAATTGGGATGATATACAATGTAGTTCAGCTCCTTAATTGTGGTCTGTTACAATACTGGAACTAAAGAAAAACCAGTTATATTTGGATCATATTATAGACCATCAAGTGCAAAGTTAGACTCATTGATTGATCCGGTCATTTTTGTCAAGTGTCAGTGAAAAAAAATAAAGAAAAACTGATGTTTCTTGCTGAAGTCTTTGGTTTAAACATTATTTATTTTTGCTCGATTGTGACGAAAGCTTGCAGCTTATTTAAATCACACTCGAGTCCACTTCCTTGAACCAACCAGTACTGGTGTCATATGAGGAAACATGGTCGTGACCCTACATTTGTAGTAGGGTTCGAACCCATGATCTCTGGGTTGAGAGGCAGACACCTTAACTACCAGGTCACCGCTCCCCTCTGCTGAAGACTTTAATCTCCTGAATATAAACTGGGAAAATAATACTTTAACAAGTGGTGACCAGAGCACTCACTGTCAGGTACTGCTTGAAATAGCCAAAGAATTTGATATGAATTACTCATCTGGGAAACAAATGCATCATAATGGGATTTATTTTAAAGTAGGGACTAAAACTTTCCAAGAGACTGTTTATGATTGCAAGACAGAGCTTTACATCTTCGCCTGAGTAAAATGGGTCACAAACTTTGTTTGTAAACACTGCCCATGTACGTGTGACTCACATACCGAGATAACAGTGATGTCGGCTATATTTGATTAAAAACTGTCAAGCATAAGTTTAAAGTATATTTCAAGTGTATTTGGATGTATTTGGGTATATTCCGTGCTTCCGCAACAGGACAGACCCAAAATTGGCAAAGCACTGACATTTAAAAAATTTCATTTCCCCCACCGGTGTAAGGAAATACCGAAATAAACTAAACAAAAATAAAAATAATCTGTTTTTATTGAACTGAAATACAGTACACTGCGACAGAAGAAGATATCGTTAGCCAATATTTCTGTCTTTGAGTCCTTGACTGAGTGATATATATACTTGCATCCTTAAGTAATTACTTCGTTATCGATTAAGAAAATTGTCCAGAATATGAAAGTGATATGAAGTTCTTAGAAAGACAAACCCTCTATAATTATAAACTTAGTTTTCTCTCTTCCTCGCACAATATCCCCAATCATTCTCGTTTATGGAGGCTGACATGTTAATGTTCCGCAGTAAAGGGATTTAAATGTTTATAAAACTCATTAGAAAGGGTTTTCAGTGGAGAAGAAGTAGATAATCTTCATCATATTTGTATGATAGCAAAGCACACCGAAAATCTAATTTTGCAAAAAGATGTTTATACACGTTTCTACTAATTATTTTTCAAATATTTATTCACTTCTTTTGTTTACAAAATGGCTGACTCTTGTCGTCCAGTCAGTCGCCATGGAAGATACAACGCCACAGGACCGTCCAGTATGCAATATACAAGCGATGTGTCGTCGTATGGAAACGTAGATTTCACGCCGTCAGAAGGTCTGTTAATTATTTTTAAATGTCGACAGATCACATGAACCTCTGCCTTTATGAAAAAATGGCATGATCTTGATCAGAATCAGAATAGAGAATGGGGGTGTAAATAGCTATAGTCGGCACCAAAGGCAGGTGGGAAAGCTCAACCAAGTAATTGACATTAACACTCTCGAAAAGGACACAATATCAGCACTTGTTATTGTGCCATGTATGTACAATAGACAGTAATTAGAAAGCATGTGGAAGATGTGAAAAGTGTACATATTATGTTGAATAAGATGTTTAAAAACATTCAGTGCATATATTGATTATAGGAGGGTGCTAAAAAGACAGCATGTTACCATGTAATTTTCCACCTAGAACCCACATCATATCTGGCCTCGACCCAGTTAATTTCATGAACTGTCTGCTATACAGCATATTAAGAGGTCTCCAATGTCTCATATCTTAAATGATTTGAAAATGATTACTATCTTTTTTCAAAGAAATAGTTTATTTTTAGAAATGTATACTGTAAATCAGCCTGAGAGACCTGAAAGGCCAAAGACAAGTCGTGGTCGTCGTCGACATGTAAATCCTCCCAGACCAGAGTCTCGACGCGGCGGACAACATCAGTACAGACCAGATCCCGATGAAGAATCAACAGGGAGACCAATATCTCGTGTGGGATTTTCACCCGATTCAGCATACAGGTTCTTTAAACATCTTTATTTGTTGATAATTATGTAGATGTATTACTGTAAAAAATTCAAGACCATTTTTTATATCTGTGTATAAACAATGTTGTCTGTGGAATCATTACCAGGAAACTGGGAAGAAAACACTGTGAACAAAGCATCTGGTTTGAAAATTGAGATAAGCATAAGGATTATATTCTCCAGCCCATGATACTCTGTTACTATCCGCAGCTGTCAATGTCACCATTCAAATACTCTTTTCAAGATATTTGATTTAAAGGTAGGACTGTGAACATGTTGAGTTTTTTTCCAAAGATTAAATGTAGGAACTTTTGAAACTGTATCTTCAATAAAATAAAGCTAAAGTTTTGTTCCCTAGGTATTCACATGATGAATTTTCAAGACAAGTGTCATCTGATAATGAAAAGCAGATCCTGAACTCCCCATGTAGTTCTCCAGAGATTTTGTACCAGGACGAGCAGTATTTTGCTAACCAAAAAGCTTTAAGTCAGCAAAGTCCACAAACTCCACCATACATGGAGAAGTATAGCCCTCAGCCATCAGCTCATTCTAATAGATTAATAGTGAGCCCAAGTTCTCCTCAGAACATTGTTGGAAAAGGTTCAAAGAAGCGTAGAAGTCCACAGATGTTTGGTCAGAGCCCTAAAGGATACCAGCAAAGTCCACAAGGTCATAGACCAAGCCCCCAGCATGGATCACATCAAACAAGACCTTCTTCAAGGGAGTATGTTAATGTGAGCCCTTTACAAAGGGATGAAGAGCAAATCCATGAGCAGGATTTACACCACAGTCGAGGGCATATGATGACTGAAGACCCATATGCTCATGAAGGGGATATGTATCAACATAGGATCTCTGAGAGCTCTCATTACAGAAACAGTCCCTATCGGGAAAACCCTCAAGTGGCTTCACACAGAGAAAGTCCCTATTACAGAGACAGTCCACAATACAGAGAAAGTCCACAATATAGGGAGAGTCCTGCATATTCTAGAGACAGTCCTTACTACAATTCTAGTCCAACTCATGGAAACTATGGTGGTTATTCAGGGTCACCAGACTCAAGGCCGCCACCAGCACCAAGACCGAAATCCTCACGACCAAAGACAGGGAGAAAGAAGAGTGCGAGAGTGAGGCAACAACACAGACATCAAGAACAAGAAACCTCACCACCCCAGCAGTGTGACACCACCTCAATATTGAATTCTGGTAGGAAGTTTTGAGTGCTTTATATATATTTATAATTCATGGACTTTAGTTTATAATAGGAAACAACTGATAGTTTTACCTTAACTCTCTCCTTGAAAAGTGAAGACATAATAGCTTTTCAAATGTACCCCTTTTTAAGTCATATAGGACATACCTGATTCAGCTGTTCAGTGAAATACATGTACTAGCTTTAAAGTATATTTACAAGAAATAATTGAACTGTTAACTTTTCATTGTAGGTGATCCTTATGGTCGACCATCTTCATCCCTGTCCCCTTACAAGCCCCTACCAGCAATAGGGGCCTCCACACCAAGGTCACCAGAGAAACCAGAGAAAGAACACAAGTTTCAAAGTTCACCAAGGGAAACTGCTTCAATGAAGGTAGATAATGTAACTGTGGAGACAAAAAGATTAATGTTGGAAGAATCGGCTCGGTATCATCCAGCTGATGATGATACAGATATTTTTATGGTTGAAGATATTCAGGGTGCTAGTGGGGAAAACATTGGACAGTATACGGGTCAGGGTATACCAAGTGTCGAGACACTCACAAATCTACCCCAGCATTTATCAGAAGAGATTTTACAGTCAACAATTTCAAATTATGGAAAGCATGTTGATGTTGCAGAAGACACTAATGATTTAAAAGAAAGTGATAAAAACTTACATGCAGAAAATACTAATGAGAACAATATAGACAGCCAGTCAACCTCTGTTAAACCATTAGACTTTTTGCATGCTATTCCCGCTGAGCCACAGGAAGGAGAAGAAAGTCTACTTCTGGCTATAAAACTACCAGATGGTAAAAGAATACAAAGGCACTTCAGCCCTCACGATAAACTAGAGGCTGTAATGCATTTTGCAGAAAACACAAACCTTGTAAAGTATGAAGACTACCAGATAGTGTGTACGGCACCTCGTATAAGATTTGTGGACCTCAGTGTTATGATTGGAGAAACACAGCTCAAAGACAGAACAGTTCTGTATCTAGAAGAGAAAGATTGAGATTTTTAATAATTTACACTGTAGGTTTGAGCTTTTCAGTTTTTATCTGTGTGAAGTTAGAACAATAGATGCAGAATTCAGTTTAAAAAATGATGATATCTGCTTGCATGGATAACTCTTTTCTTGTTTATCTTATGGCTGGCATGGAATATGGTATTAATTACTCAACATTTGTTATGTGTTAAGGTTGCCTGTTGAGATTGAAGTAGATATTTGTTCAATAGTAACAGTCAAGACTTAGTGTTTGCCCCAACTGATATGGGAGTAAGGTTGTCAGTAGTTAAAAAATCATCAGAATTTCACCTGCCTTTTATCTGTAAGCTAAATAGTACTTAAACTATTCTTAATTATACTTCTTTAGCTATATCATTTGAATGCATCAACAGTCAAAACAATTTTTCACAGAAAGATTGTTCTGCTTATTGCAAACAGAAAGATAGTTCTGTTTATTGCTAACAGAAAGATAGTTCTGTTTATTGCTAACAGAAAGATAGTTCTGTTTATTGCTAACAGAAAGATAGTTCTGTTTATTGCTAACAGAAAGATTGTTCTGCTTATTGCAAACAGAAAGATAGTTCTGTTTATTGCTAACAGAAAGATAGTTCTGTTTATTGCTAACAGAAAGATTGTTCTGCTTATTGCAAACAGAAAGATAGTTCTGCTTATTGCAAACAGAAAGATAGTTCTGTTTATTGCTAACAGAAAGATAGTTCTGTTTATTGCAAACAGAAAGATAGTTCTGCTTATTGCTAACAGAAAGATAGTTCTGCTTATTGCAAACAGAAAGATTGTTCTGCTTATTGCAAACAGAAAGATAGTTCTGCTTATTGCAAACAGAAAGATAGTTCTGTTTATTGCTAACAGAAAGATAGTTCTGTTTATTGCAAACAGAAAGATAGTTCTGTTTATTGCTAACAGAAAGATTGTTCTGCTTATTGCAAACAGAAAGATAGTTCTGCTTATTGCAAACAGAAAGATAGTTCTGTTTATTGCTAACAGAAAGATTGTTCTGCTTATTGCTAACAGAAAGATAGTTCTGTTTATTGCTAACAGAAAGATTGTTCTGCTTATTGCTAACAGAAAGATAGTTCTGTTTATTGCTAACAGAAAGATTGTTCTGCTTATTGCAAACAGAAAGATAGTTCTGCTTATTGCAAACAGAAAGATAGTTCTGTTTATTGCTAACAGAAAGATAGTTCTGTTTATTGCAAACAGAAAGATAGTTCTGCTTATTGCTAACAGAAAGATAGTTCTGCTTATTGCAAACAGAAAGATTGTTCTGCTTATTGCTAACAGAAAGATAGTTCTGTTTATTGCAAACAGAAAGATAGTTCTGCTTATTGCTAACAGAAAGATAGTTCTGCTTATTGCAAACAGAAAGATTGTTCTGCTTATTGCAAACAGAAAGATAGTTCTGTTTATTGCTAACAGAAAGATAGTTCTGTTTATTGCTAACAGAAAGATTGTTCTGCTTATTGCAAACAGAAAGATAGTTCTGTTTATTGCTAAGAGAAAGATAGTTCTGTTTATTGCTAACAGAAAGATAGTTCTGTTTATTGCTAACAGAAAGATTGTTCTGCTTATTGCAAACAGAAAGATAGTTCTGTTTATTGCTAACAGAAAGATTGTTCTGCTTATTGCAAACAGAAAGATAGTTCTGTTTATTGCTAACAGAAAGATAGTTCTGTTTATTGCTAACAGAAAGATAGTTCTGTTTATTGCTAACAGAAAGATTGTTCTGCTTATTGCAAACAGAAAGATAGTTCTGTTTATTGCTAACAGAAAGATAGTTCTGTTTATTGCTAACAGAAAGATTGTTCTGCTTATTGCAAACAGAAAGATAGTTCTGTTTATTGCTAAGAGAAAGATAGTTCTGTTTATTGCTAACAGAAAGAAAGTTCTGTTTATTGCTAAGAGAAAGATAGTTCTGTTTATTGCTTACTTAACATGTAAAGGTAAATAGTGAAAGCAGAATATACTGTAAGGCAAGCTTTTAGTATTCACAGGAAACACAAAGTATAACTAAAATGTCTAGGGTAAACTATTATTATTTTGGCCAGTGTATATCAGTATAGAAGAATATGTTATTTATTTTCCTGCTTGTCACAATACACGCATTCTGACACAGGTGGTATAGAGCAACTTTATGAGAGCATACATTGTAGTATAGGTGTATTTTTGTATGCTTTCTGAGAAGCAGTTGTAATTTTGCTGAAGTAGAAAAAAACCTGTGTTTTAGTGATATTGTGTTAGAAATGTAATTCACAATGTTCAGTTATTTAATTCAAATAATTGTTGTTCTTAGCCATATGAATATACTGAAAATTGCAGGATTATAGTAACTTACGTAAAATTACAGGAATTTCTAACCAGTATATAATTAAAGTCTATTCAATACTTAGTAACAGTTCAACAATTAATGGTTCGTAGTTACAGTTTAACAATTAACAGTTCATACAATCACTGCATGTTGAGATTGTATGATTTGTTGAAAGTACATTGCTTAAATGTTTTCATGTAAAGTACGTAAATTGAATGAGAAATGTAATGTTAGACAAAAATGAGAGATATAAATATTTCTTTTTAAAGTGTATGATTAATTAGAAGCTTGAATTAGACATTGAGTGATTACATGTGATTGTGATAGAAATACGTGACTAAGATGCAAGTACGTGACTTAGGCATCTTTTTTAATGTGCTGCTTGTAGTATGCATTGTGGGCAGTATCGCTGACCTGAACCTCCTGACTTGTCAGAACTCCTCGAATATCATATGTAGATGTCATTATTTGCTTTATTTCCTATGGTTTCATTAAATTAAAGATACTGGTTCTGGAGATAATCTATAGATCACTTTATATTTTGAATGATCCATGCGCATAATATCATTTGACTGTGCTGTAGCAAATTTCAGCTTGTATAACTTTAGAAGTAAAAAGTATCCATATCTGAAATTTTGTTTTGTACCTTCTGTCATTACGAGGGCATGGAAGTAAAACCTGTTTTTATTATTATTAACATGATTAATAGTGAATATAAATCGGGAAATCCCTTAGATACTAAAACTGTTTGGGATACTGGTATATATTGTAGATGAAATGATTTGTAAAGTTTAAGTGGAAGGTGTGGGCTGTTGACATCATTCATGTTAATGTGCTTAAATTTTGCAGAAAAATAGGAATTGATGAAAATCAAGTTCCGTTAAATTATGGTTACTGATTTTAGAGAGAATTGGTAGTTCGCATTATATGTTACATGATCCTTTTACATCATATCACCTGACTGTGCCATAAAACAGGTAAATTTCCTGATGTAGAATTTTAAGACTAGGAAACTGTATATTCAAGAATTAAAAATATTAACATATCCTTTGTTAAAATAGTCAATTTAAATACAGGTTATATGAATATAACATTCATTTATTTTGTTTCTGTAAATCGAAATTGTGCCAAATGTATTACCATTTAGAGGGTATATGTAGTTTAGTGTAGGTTTGTGTATGCCTTGAATAGCATCTTGCAATCTATATTATTGAATGTTTTGAAACTGAAATAACCTAAAAGATAGCTTGTGAGTATATAAGTTAGTTCTGTCATTAGAAGAATTTAATACTTTTATGATGTTTAGTTTTAGATATTTTTAAGTATACCTGCTTCAGTTTTTCTGGTTTAGGTAACACAGATGTTGTGTGTGTTTATATAAGTTGGCAATTCTGTTTTAATTTTTCCCACTGAGCAAGATTTTGGAGAAGGGCAAAGAAAACCTGATAATAAACTAAAACACTTACTGTTGGTTCAATCAAAGATTAATATTTATAGACTCAACCCACTGAGAAGTACTACATCTTGATGAAAATTTGTGTATCCATGCTTTTTAGTATTTTTTAAGTTTTAAAACAAAGGCTAAACATACATGTTATTTGATTTTATTATTTTGAATAGATGATAAACTGGAAATTTTGTTTTTGAATCCACATTTTGTGAAGAAAATGACCATCTGTGATGAAAAAAGTGATATTAATGTTAAATGTATTGTACAGAGGAAATATTTTGTTACATGTGATATTATTTATTGATAGTTTTTTTTTTTAATTGTGTTGTTTATATTCATGATGATGTTAAGTTGTAATTGTTATGACTAGATATGCTATTTTTATACAATCATGCCAAATTATTTTGTGTATTAGTTGTTAAGTGTATTCATTGATATCACAATACATTCCAGCAATATTAAATCAAACAAATAAATAAAATTGTTTTAGGTATCCATATTTTGCTAATTCAGTATACAATTCTATTTTGAGACTAGAGAGAATTGTTTCTGTTTGTGAATCAGTAACTCACTAAATCCTTTATTTCCACTCTTCAGTATTGTATGTAAGAAAAAATCTTTTTCTAAAATCCTTTTTGTTTAATATTACTCACAGTTATTCTATTGATGTATGCTATTTCTATAAAGACATTAAGGAAGAATTAGATCTGTGTGTTAATAAACATTAATACATGGATGATGTTGACATCACTAAGCATGTAATAAGTAACAGTAAACAGGCATTATAATGTGAAATGACACAATATGGTTGATGGCTATGTAACAAAATTGAAATAATTACCCAAGTGCTATTATTTAATGTGTATGTATACACCATTAGTCATGCAATTTACTTGTTCCTCAAAAATTGTCATTGTTGCTTGTCATGTTTTCATACCTTGTTGCTGGCACATGTTCTTTGACCAGAGCTGACCTTGCCATCTTTTCATACCTTGTTGCTGGCACATGTTCTTTGACCAGAGCTGACCTTGTCATCTTTTCAAACCATGTTGCTGGCACATGTTATTTGACCAGAGCTGACCATGTCATGTTTTCATACCTTGTTGCTGGCACATGTTCTTTGACCAGAGCTGACCTTGTCATCTTTTCATACCTTGTTGCTGGCACATGTTCTTTGACCAGAGCTGACCATGTCATCTTTTCAAACCTTGTTGCTGGCACATGTTTTTTGACCAGAGCTGACCATGTCATCTTTTCAAACCATGTTGCTGGCACATGTTATTTGACCAGAGCTGACCTTTTCATCTTTTCAAACGTTGTTGTTGGCACATGTTTTTTGTGACTAGAGCAGACCATTATTTGCCTGCACATCTTTCAGATTGCCCATACTGTTCAGTGAGGAATACTTGGTTATTTCAGATTGCCCATACTGTTCAGTGAGGAATACTTGGTTATTTCAGGTTGCCCACACTGTTCAGTGAGGAATACTTGGTTATTTCAGATTGCCCAAACTGTTCAGTGAGGAATACTTGGTTATTTCAGATTGCCCACACTGAGGAATACTTTGTTTATTTCAGATTGCCAACACTGTTCAGTGAGGAATACTTGGTTTATTTAAGATTGCCCACACTGAGGAATACTTGGTTTATTTCAGATTGCCCACAATGAGGAATACTTTGTTTATTTCAGATTGCCCACACTGTTCAGTGAGGAATACTTGGTTTATTTCAGATTGCCCACACTGTTCAGTGAGGAATACTTGGTTTATTTCAGATTGCCCACATGTTCAGTGAGGAATACTTGGTTATTTCAGATTGCCCCACACTGTTCAGTGAGGAATACTTGGTTTATTTTAGATTGCCCACACTGTTCAGTGAGGAGTATTGGTTATTTCAGATTGCCCACACTGTTCAGTGAGGAATACTTGGTTTATTTCAGATTGCCCACACTGTTCAGTGAGGAATACTTCGTTATTTCAGATTGCCCACACTGTTCAGTGAGGAATACTTGGTTTATTTCAGATTGCCCACGCTGTTCAGTGAGGAATACTTGGTTTATTTCAGATTGCCCACACTGTTCAGTGAGGAATACTTGGTTTATTTCAGATTGCCCACACTGTTCAGTGCGGAATATTTGGTTTATTTCAGATTGCCCACACTGTTCAGTGAGGAATACTTGGTTATTTCAGATTGCCCCACACTGTTCAGTGAGGAGTATTGGTTATTTCAGATTGCCCACACTGTTCAGTGAGGAATACTTGGTTATTTCAGATTGCCCAAACTGTTCAGTGAGGAATACTTGGTTATTTCAGATTGCCCACACTGTTCAGTGAGGAATACTTGGTTTATTTCAGATTGCCCACACTGTTCAGTGAGGAATACTTGGTTATTTCAGATTGCCCACACTGTTCAGTGAGGAATACTTGGTTTATTTCGGATTGCCCACACTGTTCAGTGAGGAATACTTGGTTTATTTCAGATTGCCCACACTGTTCAGTGAGGAATACTTGGTTATTTCAGATTGCCCACACTGTTCAGTGAGGAATACTTGGTTATTTCAGATTGCCCCACACTGTTTGCCCACACTGTTCAGTGAGGAATATTGGTTATTTCAGATTGCCCACACTGTTTGCCCACACTATTCAGTGAGGAATACTTGGTTTATTTCAGATTGCCCACACTGTTCAGTGAGGAAAACTTGGTTATTTCAGATTGCCTCACACTGTTCAGTGAGGAATACTTGGTTATTTCAGATTGCCTACACTGTTCAGTGAGGAATACTTGGTTTTTTCAGATTGCCCACACTGTTCAGTGGGGAATACTTGGTTATTTCAGATTGCCCACACTTTTCAGTTAGGAATACTTGGTTATTTCAGATTGCCCCACACTGTTCAGTGAGGAATACTTGGTTATTTCAGATTGCCCCACATTGTTCAGTGAGGAAAACTTGGTTTGTTTCAGATTGCCCACGCTGTTCAGTGAGGAATACTTGGTTTATTTCAGATTGCCCACACTGTTCAGTGAGGAATACTTGGTTTATTCAGATTGCCCACACTGTTCAGTGAGGAATACTTGGTTTATTTCAGATTGCCCACACTGTTCAGTGCGGAATATTTGGTTTATTTCAGATTGCCCACACTGTTCAGTGAGGAATACTTGGTTATTTCAGATTGCCCACACTGTTCAGTGAGGAATACTTGGTTATTTCAGATTGCCCACACTGTTCAGTGAGGAATACTTGGTTATTTCAGATTGCCCACACTGTTCAGTGAGGAGTTAAGTCAGATCTCATCATCTGCCTTTGAAATAAATTGATAATAAGAAAATGCACTCACTTTATAACTTTTTGAACTCTTTAAATTTAATAATTCTACTTGGATATAGAAATAAATTATAAATTATAAACATTAATATGTGCATAAATACTTATATAGAAAACAATCAATATATATTATATTAAACCCAGTAAAATAGTTACTAACAAGTTTTGTGCCATAATTCTACAAAGTAATAATGATGCTACAATTATATAAAATGGGGTTACCCAAAATTGGAAGTGTGTCATGGTATATTTTCTCAGGAACATCATTTTGTTAAAAATAATCCTGGAAAGTTCATCCTTTGAAAATTTGTTAAGGTTTAAAAGATGATAATATTTTGTAGTACAATGTGTTTGAAATAAATGTTTGAAAGCATGTCAGATTCCTGATGTGTAAATTTATCTTCAAAGATACACTGCATCAGGCCATCCAGTTGAAATTTTAACTTGGATATTATTCAGCCAACAGTTAGGTACCATATTAGTGTGAGATGGAAGGACAGATCATACTTCTTCATTTTCTGAAGAATTATTAGGCCTTGTATTTGTGGAACTTTCCTAAATGGAAATTTCTTCTCTTGCTGATATTCATTGTTCATATGTAATTTATAGTTAAAGTCTCTGAACTGAAAAATAAGTTAATGGGGAAAAATGAAATGCACCAAAGTAGGCTGGCAGTTTTGATTTTGTTCATTACATTGTTTTAAGAAAAGTGCTGTTTCAATTTTATGTTGTTGACCTGTTGTATTAGAATGAGATTCAGAGGTTGATCAGTTCAATAGGACTTTGAGTATATTAAAGGAAGGTTAGTTAAGTTACAAGTATGTTGGATCAGTGTTTGCCATTTTAGTGCTATGATTGGTATATTGCCAGTATGTAAAATGTATTGACCAAAGTAGATTATTTATTTATTACTGGTACATGTTATCTTAGTATAATGAAGAGTTCCTAATAAAATGCTTGATGTAGATTGAAAATATGTTGTGTTCTTTTAAAGACACCACAGCTTCAAAGCCAGATAAAGCTAATTAGGCCTTTTTTGTTCAATATTCTAAGTACAGAATGACAGAGCTAAACAGCTGTGAAATTTGAACTACTTGTTGAAACACATGTCTGTATTGTTCACACATTCAGTGTGTGATAGTAATATGACTGCTCCAAATCTGATGCTTTTTATACCACACGAAGGAGGGCATTTGCTTTTTGAATTGTCCATCTGTCAGTCATTCTGTCATCGCCTCAGAAAACTTTATCTTTGCCCATAACTTCCTTATCATTAAATGGATTTACTTCATACTTTTACAAAACATGCCTTTGGACAAGACCCTCCCACTGACTTATATTTATTTGACTGTGACCCCTGAATGACCTTGAACTCAAAGGTCCAGTATTAAAAAATACTTAATAATGGCCACAACTTCTTAAATACAGGCAGATATAGTTCATGTTTGCACACAACAATTTTTTGGGAGAGATCTTCCTAATGATTTATATATTTTTTACCTTGACCCGTTTATTCCCTAAATGACCTTGACCTTGAGGTAACACTTTAAAAAAAAAAACTACACCTACTTCTTTTGAAGGATCAATTTATTTTCTGGTCATCAACTGAAAGGTCAAAACAACACTTTGGGGACATTGTCATCTTTCAGTGACAGTTCTTGTTACATACAATACTTATATGGAATGCCAAATCTATATAAACACAATTGTTTACACTTCTGTTCAATTAATTTAACCTCTCTTTAATTCAGTTAATGCTAGCTCAAAATAATCTGATGCTCTAATTAAAAGAATTACTGCATTCTTTAATCTCTTAAAACAATAATGGGTGCAACAATTCGTATTTATTTTACGAAGCAGTAAATAAAGTGGAGCATGGTTCAAATAATTTAAAACATGCAATTATTCTTTCAGAAAGCGCATAAAAGCTTTTGAAGGTAGGTTAATTATAATTACCGGGAATGTGAGCAATTATCAATTTCATTTTAAAGACTGGCATGATAAAACTGAATTGTACTGAGCATTAATTCAATTACAGAGATCTATTTAGAGCATTAATTCAATTACAGATATCTATTTAGAGCATTACTTCAATTACAGGGATCTATGTAGAGCAATAATTCAATTACAGAGAGCTTTAATAAAATTAGACTTCGGTCAAAACATTTTGAGGATCAGTTACTACTTACCACTATTCAATGTGCACATTTTCTATTTTTCTCTGCACATAAATCAATTTACAGCACACTCTAAATCTTTTTTTGCTAACAGCTGATTTTTTGCAAATAAAAACCTCAGCATTTGGAAAAGTGTTACTTACATATAAGTAACAGTAATTCAATATTGCTTTTGTTTTTTCTAAGTTATGACTAATGTTTACATGTCAGATTTCATGCTAACACAACCAAATTTGAGAAATTTATATATTTAAGCATAGTTACTGGGAAAATTTCAGGAATTTTGAGAATAATACACAAAGCAAGAGAACAAATGATTGGTTATATATATATATATATCATGACTTCAATACTGAATGTTAATTAAGAAACATGCTAAAAAGCAGTAAATTTTCAGAAAAAGGACAAAGACACTGTTGCTAAAAAGCTGCTGATTCGTACTTGTAACAAAAGGTAACATACAATTCAAGTTATGTCTGCACTTTGGTGTGATATTGTTGCCAAAGCATTTCAAAATTTTAAAGTTTAGTAACACTGGTGGATTGATGTTCTCTGAATAGGCATTTATGTGTCTGGCCAAACGCTACTTACCCAATTATAAAACTTTTATAACACTTACATTGCAAAAGACCTGTATTTTAATAAACAATCAAACCACAACAGTCACTTGAGTTTTAACAGCTTGTTCATCAACAAGGGGTGGGGGGGGATCATATCTTTTGGTATGATTTGCCCTTTGGGTTACTGTGCATGCATGAATGGGGAGATAAGCATGGTAAGAAGTCTATTATGAAGGCGGTAAGTGATCTGAACTTTGTTAGCACCAGCATTCCTGAAAGTCTGCTTAATTTTGAATCCAATACATGTACAATAATACCCTAGTGAACATTATTCCATTTACTTAAACTCACCTGAGCTCAAAATCTATACCAAGATTGTTTAAATTATACCCCTGGGGTTAAAACTGACTCTGCCTGGGGGTCCTATTTGTGTAAAATATCCTCAACAACTGCTTCAAAGGACATCTCTGAAACCACTGGGCCAAATTCTTCGGAAAATCTTTCTGCGTGGAACTGTATACCCCAGAGCTTAGATATTTTGTCTGTAGTATTTTTTGGTAGACCCCCACCAGGTTTGTTAAAAATATATTCCCAGGGATGCTATTTTTTAAAATACAAAATCTTTGAAAATCTTATTGTCAGAAAATGTAGACCATAGAACTTAGATATTTGGTATGTAGCATTGTGTAGTTGACCTTTATAAAAATTGTTCAAATTATCTCCCTAGAGTTAAAATTTACCCCACATGGAGGCGGGGGTGACTTGATTTACAAAGACTTTTACAGAAAAACAAATTATTCCTTTTATATTTTAAGGAATCTTCATGTACACACATTTAAGTTAGTCCTGTATGTGACCTCAACTTTTGCCATGACCTACTTTCTTCGTGTTGCAGCTACAGTATGGAAATTTGAACTATACTTATAACTTTTGCATGCAGATTTCACCTTTGACCTTAAGCTGACATTGTCCTTGACCTGCTTTCTTGTTTCTGCAGCTTCAGTATTGAAATTTGAACTATACTTATAATTTGCATGTAGATTTCACCTTTGACCTTAAGCTGACATTGTCCTTGACCTGCTTTCTTGTTTCTGCAGCTTCAGTATTGAAATTTGAACTATACATATAATTTGCATGTAGATTTCAACTGTGACTTTAACTGATACTGACCTTGTACTCCTGATATAATGTGCTTTTGAAGCAGTGTCTATGAAATTTAGACCAGATATCCTTTCAACAACCGACCCCATTTTTATTAACGTGTTTAAATGTTAGATTTTTTTTCTGTTTCCCAAACCGACTATTTTTTACTGATGAACGCCCAGATCGCTTGAAAACGTACAAGATTTTATCAATTTTCAAACCCATAATGGAAATGCATATAATAAATATAGAGATACCGTAGCATACCGTAATATATGATTTAATGCACTCATCAAAACGTTCTACACTGCGGATGATCACGTGATCAAAATCGTACACTGGCTCATATAATGGCGGCCGGATCGCTCGGTAGAAGCACCAAAATCGAGGTAAGCATACAGTTAACGGTAGATTTATTTCTAAAACGTGGCCGCACGGAACCCCTGTATAAGAAACATGTACTGGCATATTATTGTTTACTTTGTAGCTCACCCTGTTTAGGCCTGAAAGTCGAAAAAGTTGTTTTGGATATGGAGTACAATGGGCGAACCGGTCCTTCTTCTCGTTGTTTTCAGCAAAAGAAACGCATGTATTTCAATATTTGCATCGACGTCTTGTGTACAATTCTAATTTTGCCTTTCATGAAAAGTTTCCATTGTTTGTGAAGTTGCATTACGAAGTTACACATCTATTTACGACGCAAGTACAATGGTCGAACCAGATTAAATGAGTACAATGGTCGAACGATTCTATTGCCTACCACTACTCATCAAGTTTTACATTGAATTATTCTTGCTTTTCATACCCTGTCATTCAAACAAATACAATACTGAAGACAGAAGGGTACTACTACTACTATTTATTATTTAACCATAACCACTTGTATGAAAAGCAAGAATAATTCAATGTAAAACTGTATACTCTACAACGAGTTAAACGTCTTTTGAGAGTCCATGTCCCATTAAGATTTAATTGTACTTTTACGCAAAAAGGCGTTATGGGTGTTGTGCGGCGAAGAAGCATGTTCGAATACAGGATTGTACGAATATTATGTTCTGGGTGTTTTTGTTCTTCAGTAAAAAATAAAAAGTGCTTTGACGCCCCTAGCTTTTTCAGTTGTTCAGTAAAAGCTCATAAAGCAAACAAGAGGGCCATGATGGCCCTATATCGCTCACCTAAGTATTTTGGCTGTAGGTTTGCAGTTAAGCAGTATTTCATGTTTTAATTGAAAATATGTAAGTACTGTAAATATAAATATGTAAATATGTAAAATATCAGTCAATAAATAAAGGCTCTATGACAGAAAGTAGAAATATCTATCATAAGCTGTGGTGACCTTGACCTTGACGAAGTGACCTAAAACCCTACCCATGGGTAGAGGTCCATGCAAGGATCCTATATGCCGAATATCAAAGATATTGGTCTTTAAATGAAGGCTCTATGAGGTACAGTATATAAACCTATTTTAAGCCTTGGTGGCCTTTAACCTAATCTAATAATTCGAAAAAGCTTGATAAAGCTTGTTTAATACCCAATCTTAGATCTCAGGGCCTTGTGGTCTCAGACAAGAAGATTTTTAAAGTTTCACTATATAAGCCTATGTAAAATCCATTGACCCCCGGGCCAGGGCCAAATTTGACCCCAGGTGTATAATTTGAACAAACTTGGTAGAGGTCCACAAGACAATGCTACATACCAAATCTTAAGGCTCAGGTCCTTGTGGTTTCAGACAAGAAGATTTTCAAAGTTTTCCCTATGTAAAATAAGTTGACCCCCGGGGCGGGGCCAAATTTGACCCCAGGGGCATAATTTGAACAAACTTGGTAGAGGTCCACAAGACAATGCTACATACCAAATCTTAGATCTCGGGGCCTTGTGGTTTCAGACAAGAAGATTTTTAAAGTTTTACTATGTAAGCCTATGTAAAATCCATTGACCCCCGCGTAGGGGCCAGCTTTGACCTCAGGGGCATAATTTGAACAAACTTGTTAGAGGTCCACAAGACAGTGCTACATACCATATCTTAAGGCTCAGGGCCTTGTGGTTTCAGACAAGAAGATTTTTAAAGTTTCACTATGTTAAATAAGTTGACCCCTGGGACGGGGCCAAATTTGATCTCAGGGGCATAATTAGAACAAACTTATTAGAGGTTCACAGACATTGCTACATACCAAATCATAAGGCTCAGGGTCTTGTGGTTCCAGACAAGAAGATTTTTAAAGTTTCACTATATAAGCCTATGACCATTGACCCCTGGGTTGGGGGCCAAATTTGACTCCAGGGGCATAATTTGAACAACTTGATAGAGGTCCACAAGACAATGCTACATACCAAATCTTAAGGCTCAGGGCCTTGTGGTTTCAGACAAGATGATTTTCAAAGTTTTCCTTTAAGTTGCCATAGCAACCAGAGTTCTTGATGGAATTGAATTCTTTGAACAACTTTGGTAGAGCTTCACGCAAGAAACATCCCAGGCAAGTTTCATCAAATTTGGCCCAGAGGTTTCAGAGGAGATGTCGTTTGAATGAAATTGTTGGCGGACGACTGACAAAGACCGTTCACAATAGTCCACCTGAGCCAAAGGCTCAGGTGTGCTAAAAAGCGTAATTCAATTAAATTGATTCGATTTCAATAACTTATTGATCTTCATCTTGTTTTTAGCTCACCTGAGCAAAGTGCTCAGGGTGAGCATTTCTGATCGGTCTTTGTCCGTCGTCCGTCCGTCGTCAACTTTTCATTCAAAAGACATCTCCTCTGAAACCAATGGGGCAAATTTAATGAAACTTGCCTGGGATGTTCCTTGCATGAAGCTTTACCAAGATTGTTCAAATGGTTCTGGTCCATTGCATTTCTGGTTCACTGTAGCTAAAAATAGATTTTATAAGTTGGATCTTTAAAAATCCTCTTCTCCGAAACCACAAAGCCTGGAGCTTTGATATTTGGTATGAAGCATCATCTAGTGGACGTCTACCAAGTTTGTTCAAATTATGTCCCTGGGGTCAAAACTAACCCCACCCCAGGGGTCAGTTGATTTTACATAGAGTTATATAGGGAAAACTTGAAAATCTTGTCAGTAACAAGAAGGCATAGAGTTAAGATATTTGGTATGTAGCATTGTCTAGTGGACATCTACCAAGTTTGTTCAAATCATTGGCCTCTGGGTCAAAAAAGGTTCCGCCCCGGGGGTCACTTGTATTACATAGAGTTATATAGGAAGAATTTTAAAAATCTTCTTGTCAGAAACCGTAAGTTATAGAGCTTAGATATTTGGTGTGTAGCATTGTCTAGTGGAATTCTACCAAGTTTGTTCAAATCATGGCCTCTGGGTCAAAAATGGCCCCGCCCCAGGGGTCACTTGTTTTACATAGAGTTATATAGGAAAATCTTAAAAAATCTTCTTGTCAGAAACCGTAAGTTATAGAGGTTAGATATTTGGTGTGTAGCATTGTCCAGTGGACCTCTACCAAGTTTGTTCAAATCATGGCCTCTGGGTCAAAAATGGCCCCGCCCCAGGGGTCACTTGTTTTACATAGAGTTATATAGGAAAATCTTAAAAAATCTTCTTGTCAGAAACCGTAAGTTATAGAGCTTAGATATTTGGTGTGTAGCATTGTCCAGTGGACCTCTACCAAGTTTGTTCAAATCATGGCCTCTGGGTCAAAAATGGCCCCGCCCCAGGGGTCACTTGTTTTACATAGAGTTATATAGGAAAATCTTAAAAAATCTTCTTGTCAGAAACCGTAAGTTATAGAGCTTAGATATTTGGTGTGTAGCATTGTCCAGTGGACCTCTACCAAGTTTGTTCAAATCATGGCCTCTGGGTCAAAAATGGCCCCGCCCCAGGGGTCACTTGTTTTACATAGAGTTATATAGGAAAATCTACAAAAATCTTCTTGTCAAAAACCGTAAGTTATAGAGTTTAGATATTTGGTGTGTAGCATTGTCTAGTGGACCTCTACCAAGTTTGTTCAAATCATGGCCTCTGGGTCAAAAATGGCCCCGCCCTAGGGGTCACATGTTTTACATAGAGTTATATAGGAAAAACTTTAAAAATCTTCTTGTCAGAAACTGTAAGGCATAGAGCTTAGATATTCAGTGTGTCGCATTGTCTAGTGGACCTCTACCAAGTTTGTACAAATCATAGCCACTGGGTCAAAATAGGCCCAGCCCTGGGGGTCACTTGTATACATAGAGTTATATAGGAAAAGGTTTTAAAAACCTTCACAGAAGAAACCATAAGGCTTAGAGTTAAGATATTTTGTATGAAGCATTGTCTAGAGGACCTCTACCAAGTTTGTTCAAGTCATGGACCCTAGGTTAAAAATGGCCCCAGCCCAGGTGTCACATGTTTTACAGAGAGTTATATAGCAAAAACTTTAAAAATCTTCTTGTCATAAACAACAAGGCCTAGAGTTAAGATATTTGGTGTGCAGCATTATCTAATGGACCTCTATCAAGTTTGTTCAAATCATGGCCCCTTGATGTTTTACATAGAATTATATAGGAAAAACTTGAAAAATCTTTTTGTCTGAAACCACAAGGCCTAAAAACTTTAAAATTTTGCACGAAGCAAGCTTTATCAAGCTTTTTCAAATTATTAGATTAGGTTAAAGGTCACGGGGGCTAAAAGTAGATTTATCTACTGCAACTCATAGAGCCTTCATTTATAGACCAATATCTTTGACATTATAGAGGTTCCTTGCATGGACCTCTACGCATTGGTAGGGTTTGAGGTCACTAGGTCAAGGTCAAGATATTTCTACTTTCTGTCATAGAGCCTTTATTTATTGACTGATATTTTACATATCTGGTTTGTAGGCACTTACATATTTTCAATGAAAAAATGAAATACTGCTTAACAGCAAACCTACAGCCAAAGTACTCAGGTGAGCGATCCAGGGCCATCATGGCCCTCTTGTTTCATTTTGCAATTGCACTTAAAAGCATAATTTATGTTTAATAGAATTTAAAAAAGAAAGATATTCAGACTGTATAGAAAACAAAATAAATGAGTGTCAACTCCAGTAACTAAAGGTTTTTGCAAATACTTAACACTTCAACATGCCTTTGCATGAATGATTATTTGATTATTATCGATAAAATAACCAATTTTAAATTAAGCTCTGCATGTATATTTTAAAATAAATACCCAGACAATAAATTTCAAATAAAAATTTAAGTAATTTTCTTTTGTTTTGAAAAAAATCCTTGCAAGTTAGGCCGTCAATTTTTCAAAAAATATTGTTGTGTTTCCTACAATGAGATGATACCAGTTTTGGTGAAGATAAAATTTCGTCACGTTTTACTATGTTCTGGTTGCTTTACGAAAATATATTTGAAGCAAAAAACAAGAACTGTCACTGTAAGATGACAATGCCCCCGAAGTGGTGCTTTGACTTTGGGCTGAGGACCAGTCATTCAGGGGTCAAGGTCAAATAAATATAGGTCAGTGGGAAGGTCTTGTCCACAGGGGTGTTGTGTCCAAGTATGAAATCAATCAAGTTTCTAATAAGGAGGTTATGGCTAATGTTAAATTTTTTAGGACAATTGGATCTTCAAGGTAAAGGTCATTCAGGGGTCAAGGTCAAAAAAATATTCAGTGGGAAAGTCTTGTCCAAAAGGGTGTTTTGTCCACGTATGAAGTAAATCCACTTACTAATACAAAAGTTTTTGTCAATGTTAAAGTTTTTGGACAATTGAACCTTCAAGGTGAAGGTCATTCAGGGGTCAAGGACAAATAAATAAAAGTCAGTGGGAAGGTCTTGTTATATGGGATGTTGTGTCCAAGTATGAAGTAAATCAACTTACTAATACGGAAGTTATGGTCAATGTTAAAGTTTTTGGACAATTGGATCTTCAAGGTGAAGGTCATTCAGGGGTCTAGGTCAAATAAATATAGGTCAGTGGGAGGGTCTTGTCCAAAGGGATGTTGTGTCCCAGTATGAAGTAAATCCACTTACTAATAAGGAAATTATGGCCAATGTTAAAGTTTTTGGACAGATGGACAGTTCAAAAACTAAATGCCTCCTTTCGGGGGCATAAAAATAATAATACAGTCAAACCTGTGTTAGCGGCCACCTCTGAATAAAGGCCAGTTTGTGAAACCGGTATTGATTTATTAGTGCAAATGTACCTCTGAACAAAGGTAACTGTGGACAAAGGCCAGTTTTTGTCTCTCCCTTGGATGGCCTTTGTTCACAGGTTTCGGTATGTTACGGTCGTGGAAAGGAGGCATGTAGATTTCAACTTAAACATTGGGTGAATGTACCCTGAATCCTTCATTGGACTTGCTGTTTTAACTGTTTGTACAAAGGTGAGTGATATAGGCCATCATGGCCCTCTTGTTTACTTTAATGAAGAATTGAAGGACATGACTTCAGTACACTACCTCTTACACTAATAATCCAAGGGAAATGACTCCATTTAACTGAATACTGTAATAAATAAACTATATTTCTTCAAGCAAGAGAAAACATGATCAAGAACGTGGAGCACAGGATTTTATTCTCAGTACATCATAGAAAGAAAGAATAAAAAGAAAAGGACGCCCTTATTGCAATACCTCAACAACAACACTGCAGATCAACCACAAAATGTAAGAATAATAAATCTGATCTATAAAGAACTTATAAAAACAAATATATAGCACAAGGATTTTGTTCTGTTACATCACAATTTAATATTCCTATTGCAGCACCTGATCTTGTATCTCAGTTTCTCTTCAACAAAAACTTTAACAAAAGAACAAAATGTCATTAAAAAATCTGAAGAATATTTGCAGTTTTATGTTTCAGTACAACAACAAAAAATGAAAGCATTGAACATTTCTGCAGTGAGTTTTTGTAAAATCATATTGGATGATCACTGAACTAATTTCATTCTATTATTGCATAAAATGGGAAAATAAAAACGGACACATAACTGTATGAAAACAGATGTTAGAACTGTCTAAAATTAATCATAAACCATGTTGTTCTTCAAAATAGAATATTCATGGTCTTAATTAAATAAGCAAATGTATATATGCTAACTCACAATAATGAAAATTGCATTTTTTAAAGTTAAAATTTACTATAAATTGATCACATGTTTTATTATGAGAAAATGTATTTCAAATCTAAATGGAAAAAGAATTTTAGAATATCTACATGGAATTTCAATATGTACAAAATACTTACTGCTTGCCAAAATCACAGATCAGTTACTATTATACAATCATTCTGACCATACATGTACTTTGCATATTTTCTGAACTTATTTCTGTCTGTTCAGCAACTGTTAGCATTGGTAATGATAGAACATGAATTCTGCATTAAAGATTTCAAGAAAACAGTACATTATTCTGTGTTTCTATTTCTTGTCTTTTCAGTCACCAGGAAATGATTTTCATCATAGGGTACAATCAACAAAATGACTGTGTCTGGGAAAAATAAAATGACTGTGTCTGGGAAAAATTAAGTGACTGTGTCTGGGAAAAACCATACATTTTTTTACAAGATCTTAATCATCCTAAATCTCTAAATGGCAGTTTTTTCTATCAGAACTTTAAGACTTACTATACAGAAGAAAAAACAAAACAAAACAAAAAACCATCTTATTCAGTACTTGCATATTTGATCATTTCTACAGTTGAGTATATTACAACCATGTTCAAGCATGTTCAGCAGTACATTTATGAGGCATATATATTATCTAATGCTAACAGATGTTACCTAGAATTGATTTGTGAACAAGATGCAAACTACAACTTACTATGCAGAATATGTGGAAAAAGTCAAATATATCAACTACTTTAAAGATCTTATTTCATGTACAAAGATAAAATCAACTCAAAATAACAGTATTGACAAATGTGTTACAGCTACACTTCTAGGGAACATTCCCTTAATTCAAACAGCAAAACACAACATATCTACTTATCTTCAGGAAACACCAACAGTGTCACTAACTGGGTGATATACTGTCAATTAGCTACAGTCACTTTGGTAGTTACAGAACCAAAGGTTAAAAAGGTAAAAAAAAAATTATTCATATAATTAATATAAATTGATGGTATCCACGATGAACATCTAGCTAGTCACTTTAGTAGTCACAGAACCGAACGTTAAAAAGGTAAAAAAAAATTATTCATATAATTAATATAAATTGATGGTATCCACGATGAACATCTAATGACTGTTATAAATTCAAATACTTTTTAGAAGAACAAATGTAACACATATATATATGAATCCTGCTATTTTAGCATATTTTATCATTTCCAGCGAAACTGGATCTTTATGCTTTGAAAATAAAACAAAATAATTAAAATACTGACTTCATCTCAAACAAGTAAACATGCATACCTAATATTTTCATACCAAAATGTGAAAATTAAAAAAAATCATCTAATCAATTCTATGATGTTAAGCACTCATTTATAGACTAATATAAACAAATAATTTCATTTTGATGCCAAAAATGACAAATGTGCATAGAGTGATTTGGTGCTAATTTATACTGAGATTATTTTTTTCACTTCTCAGTGTTCATAATTATCATGTATTATCATTATAATAGATAATAAAAAAATATATGTAAAGTAAAACAATCTGCTACAAAAACATAACACAGTTACCAGTAAATAACTCTGACAGTTTTCCAGTGGCTACAATACGTAAATTTAATTATGACATGAATGAGTGGTGACATATTGAACAGCATGTAGTAATGTCAGTCTTATACATGTACATATATTAAACATACTTTGAAATACTTCACTCTTAAACAAAATCAGTAGCCAGTAACTTATCTACCAGAGCTAACCAAACAGAAAGAACAAGAGAAATAAAAAAACTACAACAAATGATCTACACTTTCAAAATACAAAAATATTACAATGAAACAAATTATGGTTTTTGAGAAATATGATAAAAAGTCCTCTAAGAAACATTCATTTTGAAATCAGGCATGTTGGTTCTGAAGAAATTTTCAGTCTTCCATCTTCCACCAGTAAAAACTTAACCCACCCCTTCAACCAAATTTTTGTCATCTGATTGAATTTGATAAAAAAAGGAAACTTGCTGTGAAAATATTCTGAAATCAGGAAAGCAGTTTCTGTGGAAAAGATTTTAAAAGTTTTTCTTTTCAGTTGCCATGTCAACAGAAGTTCTATAAGGAATCAGTTTATTTTTAGGAATTTGAAAGAAGAGCAATTAATAAATATTCCTGTGAAGTTTGGTTGAAATTGGCCCATTGGTTTAGGATATGATTTCATTTGAAGGAAAATGTTGACAGCTTATGATGAATGGATGACAGTCACTCATCACAACAGCTCACTTGTGAGCACTTGTGGTCAGGTGAGATAAAAATACAAAAAAAAGTTTCTGTAATTTTAACAGGATAAATAGACAATTACCATACCGTAGACCACACAGCAGACCATTTTCAAGTGATGTATATATATCATTAAAAATTTGACAAAATAAGTCTGAACAGTCTAATAAAATCAGAAAGAAGTAGTTACAGATTTTTTACAACCTGAAAAAGTGTTATGTTGAAAAGTTATATTTTAGTGAACTAATCTAAGCAAACTTTGGGAAAGCCTTTTTGTGTAGTAAGTATAAAGCAACTCCAGCCAAATCACCATCTGAAACATTGTCTGAAGTTCCAAACTAACCACTCAAATGTAGAGACTGATATCATTCTATAAATCACTAAAGTCAGAATAGACACGAACAAACTGGTAGGCATTATTCTACACCAGCTGGTGATTCACATGAATAGACACTAACAAACTGGTAGGCATTATTCTACACCAGCTGGTGATTCACATGCATAGACACTAACAAACTGGTAGGCATTATTCTACACCAGCTGGTGATTCACATGAATAGACACTAACAAACTGGTAGGCATTATTCTACACCAGCTGGTGACTCACATGAACAGACACTAACAAACTGGTAGGCATTATTCTACACCAGCTGGTGATTTACATGAATAGACACTAACAAACTGGTAGGCATTATTCTACACCAGCTGGTGATTCTCATGAATAGACAGACTACAGACAGACAGTTTGTGACACATTGCTTCAATACTTGCATCATTTGTATCAAGTTATAATAAAGTCATGTAGCAATGAGATCTATAGCAGACACTAACATACAAGTTGGCAGTACAGTAAAATCCCGCTAATAAAACCAGTCAAATAGTGGTCTTCTAATAAATCAGTGTTAATAACGGATCTCATTTTAAAAAAATTTCAGACATTGGTTAACTAAACTTGTTAATTTTTACAGTGGTCTAATTAGAGTCTTTATGTATTCTATATTATATGACACTACAGATAAATGGACAGCAGGACAGATTTGTGCCAAGTTATTCAAAATCCTTTGATTAACTGGATGGATGGACAAACAGGCGATGAATGGAAAATGCAAATATTTCATGCCCTCCTGATTGAACAACAGTAAAATCTAGTTTGCCTCTAGGCCAATTTTACACAATTTGTATAAAAATATATAACATCAGGTCAAGACTTATTTCTTAATCTCATCAAGACACAAAGTGATGACACTCAAAACAAGAAAACCAAGTTTGAAAACTAAAAAAAAAAAATGTTTATGAAAACACACAGCATTTTTCCATATCAAATAGAAAAGATATATCATTATATATATTCAGAAACTAAAGATTATCTTTAATGCAACAACATACTTTTATTTTTATACTATTCATAGCTAAGTAACAATATACATTTGTGTATAATCTGAGCTTATATTCAAATTATACATAAACACAAATCGGCAGACACAATTATATTGTCAAGAACAAAATACCCTGTCAGTCTAATACTTGTTACAGAGACCTGTAGGAACAGTTTCAAATCCAAGCAATTCATTCAAGAATGGTCACAACTGCTTCCAAGGTGTCTAACATCAAATGATGAACATTGCAACTGAAGACTGCTCCAAAAATAAATGTCTATAATTACTAAAACAGAATAATAGAGTGTAACACACTCTAACAGTCAAACTCCTAATGGGTGGGTAGTTTACCTTACCATTGTTCCTGGGAAGGACCAGCACTAGAAAAAATTCTTAACAAGGAATTGTCAACTTTCTCACATAAAATGATAATGGCTGTAAGTGGAGGCTTAAATCCATCACCATCAGTCAGTGAGACATTAAGTGGTTTGATGTCAGCAAGTTAAAGGACCTGACTACAGAAGTGTCACAAGAGCTCTGAAGGCTGACCTTTACAGTAGGATGGACTCTTTACTAAGAATACAAATTTACTACAATGCACAAAAACTTGAATCTTTCTATTTCATCTAATGGTGTCTTTGGGCAAGAGCATTATCTTGCTATTTTCATACAGTTTCTAGATTTCTGAACTTAATTCATTCAAGGATTTTTATTGTCCCAATGATAAAAAAACATGTAACACACAAACACTTTAATCTATCATCAAGTTGATAAAAATATATCTTTGCAATAAAAGGATATAAGTAAACATAATGTGAAAATTTGCTCATTATTTTGTATAAACCACATGTAGAAACACAAGCACTATGTTATAAGCTGTGTTCACAGGCACCTTACAACCAATATATTTACAACATTTAAATAATGAAAAGTAAAATATAAAAATTATGGAGTGTTTCAAGCTAGGAATGAAGCATAGCACTATGAAGTGGAATGATTATGTTATACTTTGTTTAAATTACACAGTTTACCCTTCTATTAAGGTTAACAACCACTGAAAGTGTGAACAAACATGCAGTTCTATGTTCCCTTCTTTCTATCCTGACAATACACGACCAAAGTTCAGTGTAGAAGCCTTGCAAATATGCTTTCTAACAATGTTCAACATCAAGCAAGTTCACAAATTGTATGAATATGTTCAATCTATGCCTTTTAATGTTTATGAGGACTGCAAACTGCCAACAGTCATAAATGTAGGTTTTGCGTAACAGTAATATGCTTTTTAGTTAAGTTACATATTTTTGTAAGCAGCATGTGTCACTAAAAACAAAAACAAACCTAAAATCATTCAAGCACCAAGCTGCTTCATTCACACTTCTACATTTCATAAGTTCTCATCACATCACTGCATCATGAGATCTGGCTGTGCAAGATGTTTTAAAAATATTTTGTCATAAAGGCAGATTTACAAATGCTATCTTGCTGCAGACTTCTTGCAATGTCTTAAGCTTTGCATTGTAAGATTTACAAATTGAGCAAGTACTTAGAAAAAGCCTGAAGAGATACTGGCAAACTTTCTCAACTCATTTAACAATGTATCAGTTAATTATTGTATGGATATGAATGTAAAGTAGGAATGTCAACGGTTAACTGGTTAATCGATTAAGTGTTCGAAAGTCCGTTTATCAGTTACCAATTTCACTAACCGGTAATTCCAAAATAAATAAATAAAAAAAACCATAATAATAAACCTCTGTTTTTGACGTAAATCCTTCATGAACTGGTGTTGCAAGCAAGAGTCAGTGTATTTGTTAATTGTATAAACAATGCAGGTGTGACAAATCGCTTAAAATACTTCTATTGAAACAGTTCTATCGACACTTCCAACTATGAGTTAACTGCCTGTGACAGTAACTTCGACTGCAGCGATAAAACTTTCTGAAGTTCTAACAGACACTGTTGTCTTTTAAAATCACAGAATCCACCGATTGTTTTATGCATTTATCCTGTCAATTATTTCATATCCGACCCGATAAAGGGGGGTCGTATAAATTTTGCTTTATACGGCACATGCTACGTCATCACTGATGACGTCATGGACTAGTTTTGTGTTTATAAACAATATTATAAATAATCAGAAGGAAGTGATTGAATGGTTGTTATTACAAACAGAGACTACTTGAATAAAAATCAAATATTTCAATATCTAGATCTTATAGTATAGCATGATCATTTAAGGAAAAAATATATCGAAATTTTGGAACTATTTTTTGTGTATATGTTCACCTGACGGATAACCTTGACATTTGAAACACTTTAAAGATAGGTTTTCAATATCCTAGTAATTTATTGACAAATGCCAGATGTGACAGGATAAATAGAATAATAGGTTAGTGTCTTAAATGAGAAAGTTTATCCGGCTCGGCTGCGGTATTTATCGGGTTCGCCTTCGGCTCACCCGATAAATTCCTACGCCTTGCCAGATAAACTTTCTCATATTAAGACACTTACCTATTATTCTCTATTTAATACACCAACAGTTCAAATGGTATTTTTTCAGTGCAAACCACCTCACGATATTATTTGTAAACTGAATAGCCATTTAAACAATTTATTATTTTTTTCAACATCAGCAGATGGCTATGAAAACAATTCTTTGAATATGACAAATCTGAGAATATGTATTTAAATAATTAATTTAATGCACTGGCTTTCCATGAAATTAAGTAGCAAAGAATGTTTCGATGTTGTTCATTTGGAATGGTCCATTAACAGAAGTCAACGAGGTGAAGTGCTGAAAATTAAAAAAATTGGCCCATAACTGACCATGGTTTCCATGATAATAGTCAGAGGCACGCATCATCTGCTAGTTGCTTTTTCTAATGGTTAACCAGTTAACCGTTCGCAAGAATAAATGGTTAAATGGTTCGCAAAATCAGTAACCGCTGCCATCCCTAATTAAGACATCACAAAAGATTTTAGCACCCTGGAAAGAGAATGGCAGCTTTAAATGAAATTTACATGGTATTTATTTACTTTTTCCATTCAGTTAATAGGAACTTTACACACTCTTGACCAAACAGACTTAGGTATGTAGAGATTTTTTAATGTATCTTTTTTTCTATGTGAAATCTGAATTTTATTCTTGATAATGCAACATTATGCAACTGTTGCACTGAAAACTGAGTGATATTTTCAATGTCAACAGATAAGATGCCACTAAGACTTGGTAGAAGTTCATTTCACCCAAAATAAGTCGTTTTAAAATAATTTTCCTAAAAATTGTGAAAAAGTAGTCATTTTCAATTAATGTGTCAGCAGTTTAAGGTGCCAGTGGCTAATCTGGCAACTAGAAATATCAACTTACTGTCTAAAATACTAGACAGATTTTAGATATAACCTCCAAATTCAAACTCAATCTGACTGTATGAATATTATTAGAACTTGTACATCCAGAAGATAAGGCATGGCTCCTCAGGTCTATAGTTTGGCAGGCTCTGTCTTTTCTTCCAGTCTTTATAACCATCCCCTGCACTAATAACCATAATGGTATTGGTGTCCTGTTTACGTAAAGTGTCAACAGAAGATCCTTGTGAGAAACTTGAACCAATGGCAGACTTACGCTTCTTCTCCATGGTGTCGTCTTTGTGAAATGACACAGATCGCCGCTTCTCTTTTGCAGGAGAATCACTCTTTGGTGAGGGAGTTTCTTTTTTATCCTTTTTTGAATCTTTATTTGGAGTGCTGGCTGAGAAGCTAGGTCTCTTAGCCTCAATAGATGTACTCATGCGAGGTCTCCTATACAGTGACTCTTTCTCTGTTTTGGTGTCCGATACATCAGGTAAACTTGATGACAAAAAACTGTCTCGTAAAGATTTGTTATCAAAAGCTAATGTTTTAGGTCTCAGTAATGTTGGATACAGATTTCTCACTTCATGCTGGGTGGATGCAGCACAGTCAGTTAGATTTTCCAGAGACTGTCTGTGTTTTAATTTCTTTTTTAACTCTATTTGGAATGCTGATGACTTTCTATCATATCTCTCATCAAAGGACATGGTTATTGACCTTCTGTCTACATCCAAGTTTTGTGGAAAAGAAATCTCTCTTCTTGCAGCATCTGTATTTTTCTTTTGTCTCAATACAACACCTTCAGAATGAACAGGTTTGATTTCTGCTGTCTTATTTAATTCAGCAGTAACTTCCTCTACTTCCTCTGCTTTACTAACAGCTTGCACAGTTTTACTTGCATCATTTGTCTGTGGCTCAAGAATAAAGTATTTATGTTCATCAGACTTATACAGTTCAGATTCGTTCTCATCATTTCTGACAGACTGGTTTTGTGTTTGAAGATCTTCTGTAGTATATTGTTTGTCACTATAGTTCTGGATTGGGATTTCAGAATAAATTGTACTTTCTCTGTTGTAACCTTTAAATTCGACATCTTCGTAAAAATTTTCAGCTGTCATGGCAACTGCATCCAAACTTAAATATTTCGGACTGGTTTCAGACTCTTTTTCTTCATTTATAGTCAATTTACTTAAAACAGAATCATCTACTTGATATTTCTTCAATACAGACTCCATCCTTCTTTTAACTGGTGTACCACTGACTGACCCATAATGCACTGGTAAAATGAACTTTACTGGTCCACTATGACTGTGCAGTGCCACCTGGGGTCGCTCATTAATTCTTGGAACTCCATCTCGAAGTCTTGGTAATGGATATACCAGGATTATTCCTACATTAGTGCCTACCCAAAGCAAGCCAAGACTAGCCAGCAAACATGTCACTTGGAAAGTTTTTCTTTCTTCAACACCCGAGTAAACTGAAACATATACACAATTACACAGACATGAAAATTTTAACAAGATACAATAACTTTTTTTACAAACACTTACCAAAGGATTAAATTGTTTGCGTACTCAGTTCTAATTCAGGGACATTTGATTTCTTAAAGAATGAGAGCAAAATGCTGAACTGTGTTTTATTCAGCAGAAGAATGCAAAGCATTATAATAATTGCAGAAAGCTAAGCCTCAAGGTTCCCAATTTACTGGGAAGTGTCTACTACAAGTCAGATACCACAGATCTGATTCTTTTCTGGCCTGAAAAACAAGAAGATATTTTAATAAGTTTGCATGGGTGGCAAAAGTTTGGTTCTCTTTGAAAGTATTTTAAACTACTTGAAGAATAAAGGACAAAACTACTGCTGTAAAATTTTACCTTTAATAAACTCATGGACGGCTGTATTGATATTGAAATCCTGCAAGAGACGACGACTCTCACTGTGGTACAAGCAAATATTTGGTTGATCAATGAATGAAGCCCACACACCTACACCTGTCTTCACCAAATACTCAAAACGTACAAAACTCTCATCAGTTTTAGCCAGCTGATGATCAACTGTTCCCTGGAATTTTATGACACTAAGTATTTTTTTTTATTCTTAATTTGTTTATAAAACTCTATCACGTTTTGAAAACTATTCTAATCTCTACAATTAATGTACATTTTCTGAACAGAAATACCATGAAGGTTACAACAAGTTTTGTAAGCACTGTTAAACATTATTAAACAAATACTGCTGTACATCTACTCTTAAGCTAGCTTGTCTATACAAACAGTACTTCAAACAATTGCAAAGCTGTTCATAGTCATACTGTACCAGTGCCATAAAATACAATCCTAATGCAATTCTTCTATTAGTGATTGACCATTAAATTTTTCATAATTTGTAAAGGATGTAGAGAAGACCTCCATGTTCAGATTTTAAATTTATCCTTCAACGTCCAACACAAAGTAATATAAATAGGTCAAACAAGACAAGTCTTACCAGCTACTGAAGTTAATACATTACAATAATCTTCAATTATAATGACTTTGAATTGGGAATACAATCTATGCTTTAAAGCATGTTAAACAGATTATATCCAACAGCTACATACTGTCAGCCAAAAATATCACCTCCACTGATTAACACATGTATACCTGAATCATATGGTCGTCTATATCAATAATGAAAATACTGCCTCCACAAGCTGCCCACATATTGTCTCCTACACAGATAAGGGAGGTAACTGGGTTTTTATCAAGAGTTACCCTACCTAATTCACTCCATACACCATCTGAAAGTAACATAGTGATTTCAATGACACAAAACATTATTTCTTAATCATATGAAAATTTCAAAAGCATAAAAATGACTCAAAGGCTTGATCAATGTTAAGATTTCCTGTGACTATAAGTCTATTAGCGTTTAAGTTACATGCGATTACGTTAGCTGCTAAAATTAGGCAAAAGGATTATTTCTAGTCTTGAGAGAGCAACTGTTCTCATACACTGATTGTGTAACAGAACTCATGCAATTTTTACATACTTTTAGCATTTTATTTAAAAAATCACTGGTCTCAGAGTACTGATACATGACAAAATGCACAACACTCTGTCATATAAAAGATTAATAATTATAGAAATTGCATTTCTTTGTGGAAAAGATACTTTATGGTCTTAGACTTCATAGAAATGCTCTTGTTTAAAACATACATGAATCCACAGTCCTCAAAGAAAACACTAAACACTGACTATTAATAACTACTGGAAAGTTCTGAAAAAAAATCTCTTAATGTTGATTTGCACTAGCTCTAAACAAAGAACATAAAAAAGACAAAATAAGTACCATCATTTCTGGAGAATATTATCACAGATCCATTTCTGTCACCACAGAAGACCATATCATCAACATATTTCATACAGATCACTAAACAATCCACTTTAAATATGTGAAAACAATGTCTGTGTAAGTCTGTCTGTTTCTCACTCAACATAAACACTTGAATGCTGTAACAAAAATATTTTTTTATATCTAATGTTAAATCTTTTTACTGAAATTCAGTGAGGACAGGTATCTTTACAGAGCCTATGTGGATAGTTTCAGTGCGTTTGCCTTTGACAGGTGCTGTGTTTGAATGCCCAACTGGGTCTGACTTGATCTAAAAAACAGAGACCTACATTACTAAGGTGACTCAGTGGCCGAGTAGTTTGTGCATTGGGCTACGAAGCTAGCAACCCGGGTTCGATTCCGGGTTCGACTGAGTTATCGACTGATTACCCACAACTGGGTAGTAACCTAACTGGATACTGTTTCCAGCAGTATCGACCTAGACTGGGGATCGGGGAGGTAAAATACAGTTGTTCCATCCACACCAGGTGGGGACTTTCCTTGACTACCCACGTTAAATGAGAAACCTTTATCTTTTACCTTTACATTTAACACCATGCATGTCTCAATCAATCCAACTTTGCATGGTACCAGTTTAAACAAATATCAGAAGTATAGAACTGTCTTACAGTACTGGTTGACAATAGTTATACCAGGATCAATAAATTCTCATTCCTTGGAGCCAATGTAAAATTTAGCCAGATGAAAATACATAATTACCGTACATACAAGTCCCTGGTACATACATAGTCTCCATCTTGCTATAATTATTACTTTCAAAGTCAACCTCTAAACTTAAGCTTGGACAAAGAGACAGATTCATATTTTACTTACAGTCATATACAGTGATAACAATACTAGGACATACTGATGCTTCTTTCAAGTACTTGGTGCACCATCATACCTGATCACTCAGGAGCTATATATCTAAGCAGGGAAAGCTAACAATGTCTGTTCACTTACTCCGAGTCTGCAGTGCTCATCCAAACAGTGTCTTCTTCAAATGCAGCTTTCTGTTTCACCCTGGCAAAGCCTGGTACACATTCTGCACTGATCACCATACACTTTGTTGCCTGGAATGACTCTATGAGAGATGGTTTGTCTGTGTGCAGTGACACCACAGAAACCTGGCCATGACCTTCAGTAGAGGAGCACACCCACAGATGTTCCATAGAATCTTCATTCTTCCTTGGGAAGTAGATCTTCACTCCACATGACACCTACAGTTGCAGTATTTATAAAGTTTTTTTCACTAAACAACACATAAATGTTTTAGCTTCACTTTCTGTAATCCTATTAACAGAATACCTTTAAATCTTGTAGTTGGATTAAAGTTTTATAAAGTGTTGTAAGTTGTAAATTTTACATAAATGTATATTATCAGTTGCTGGTGTTTGGAATAAATGAATCTAATGTTATTGCAGACATGCAGAGGTTATATGCCTCCTCTGCCACTCAATAACTCACCCAGTGTACTGACAGCTGGACATTTCCTCCAGCTCTACCAACTAACAGAAGAGGCCTTTTCTTAACCCATACTGAATAGACATGTATATTCACTGCGAATCTTTAACATAGAAACACAATAACTTGGTTTGTTTCTTTTAAAATTAGTTCCCTTTTCATTGTTGCCTTACATAAAGCTTCCCACAATTTTTTCAAGTCTTATACAGTTGTGATAGAACACATAAATTACCTTAGTAAATGTTCTCTGCATGTCTACTGACATATGTTTCATAAGTAGAGCAGGTTGTTCTGTCTCCTTACTATCCTGTTTATGCCAACTGGGAATATTTACTATATCTGTAAAGTGAAATACAATTATTATGTTAGGACTTCATTTTTTTAATTTAAGAATCAAAATTTCTTTTTAATTTTGTAGAATCATCTTCTACATAGTTATGCTTTCTGCATATTCTGAACAGTATTTATATAGTAGCTGCAATTGCAGAGGCCATAGAACTTTAATAGAAACCTAAGAGCTCTATAGTGCCTAAATTTTATACTTAAGTAAAAGTCCTCGCAATGAAAACTTTTAACCTTAAAAAACCACTGAACACCAAATGGAGGAAATTTGTTTTATAACTTAGGAAATAAAAACTGCATTTTTTATTCAGAACAGTTTAATCAACACATGTATAATTATGATGAACACTGTTTAAAGCACAAGACAGAAGAATGAATCACAATTATTGTAACTCCAACATTATCCAGTAAATTTTCACCAGTTATATATTGAAAACGAGCACCGCTGGGCGGAGCACTATATGCCCGAAGGGTGTTTTTTCCAAGTATGACGCATTTGTGATGTAAGGGAGGAAACCTTAGGCTTTAGAATTAAATGATTTGCCTAAAATTTTGAATTTTCTGACCTTTGACTTACTGACCCCAAAATCAATAGGGGTCATTCAATCAATGTGTGCATCCATTATATAAATTCTGAAGTCTATATGAAAAATGGTTGTCGAGTTACAGAGTGTGAATGATTCTAAACATTTAGGTCATTGTGACCCTGACCTTTGACATACTGATCCCAAAATGTAAAGGTATCATCCACTCAATGTGTGCAATCATGATACAGAGTTTGAAGTCTCTATAACAAATTATTGTCAAAATACATGGTGGAAATGCTTTTCAATGTTAAGGTCACTGTGACCTTGACCTTTGACCTTCTGACCCCAAATTGAATAAAGGTCATTCACTCAATGTGTGTAAACACTACATGAATTTTTAAATCTATATGACGAATGGTTGTCGAGTTACAGAGTGTAAATGATTCTAAACATTTAGGTCTCTGTGACCTTGACCTTGACATACTGACCCCAAATGTATAGGGGTCATCCAGTCAACGTGTGCAATCATGATATAGAGTTTGAAGTCTCTATAACAAATGATTGTCAAGTTACATGGTGGAAATGGTTTTCAATGTTAAAGTCTATATGACCTTGACCTTTGAGCTACTGACTCAACCATTCAATGTGGGTAATAATCACTTGAATGTAGAAGACTTTAGGCCAAAGAGTACTCAAGTTATCCTCCAGAAACCAAATTGCTAATGGATGGACAGATGGATGGACGGACGGACAAACGCCCTGAAGCATTACATAATATGCCCCCCTTTTGGCATATAAAAATGATCTACAAATATTGTACTGCAGGTCTTATTACTGTATATATCTAAAAGTTTGTAAATGAAATTCAATAAAAAAAAATATTATACTTACCAAGAGCATACTTGGCCAGAAGGAAGTCAATACACCATTCCTGTTTCACACTGGCATTTGAAGCACTGAATACATATTTCCTTTTCCTAAAAACACTAACATTGTGAATTAAATAAGAAGGCAAATGAGGCAATAAAACAAAACGTTTATCCAATTTTTGCAAAAATATCTTTATAAAAGTAGTTCACTCTTACTTTTTAATGCAGAGAAACTAGATAACCCAATGCTCCGAAATGATCTGCATAGAATCTATGCATATACAAAAAGAATTTGAGCAGTTTTAAATTGAAAATCAAATGGTTTCACCTTATTTTATCTTGCAGTATAATGGTGCTAGAGTTCAGCATCTGGAGTTGAAAGTCTTTACTTTGTATATCCTTCTGCAGCTTTGTGATTATAGTGTGTAAATTGTCCTCTGTCAGACCCTATATTATATTCCAAACAAAAATATTATCAGAACCTTGTAAATTGTCCTCTGTCAGACCCTATATTATATTCCAAACATAAATATTGTCAGAACATTGTAAATTGTCCTCTGTCAGACCCTATATTATATTTCAAATATAAATATTGTCAGAACCTTGTAAATTGTCCTCTGTCAGACCCTATATTATATTCCAAACATAAATCTTGTCAGAACCTTGTAAATTGTCCTCTGTCAGACCCTATATTATCTTCCAAACATAAATCTTGTCAGAACCTTGTAAATTGTCCTCTGTCAGACCCTATATCATATTCCAAAAATAAATATTGTAAGAACCTTGTAAATCAAAAATAAGAATGTCATATATGGATAAAAAAATTGAACTACTGATTTTCTTGACCAAAATTAATAATTCCAAATCTGAATAATAAATTGTCACAAATTTTCTTGAATAACAATCAAAAGGCCATGATCATTACAAGGAACAAAGCCAATGAAGGCAATAAATAACTTGCAATTTGTTAAAACAAACTTGTGAAATCATTTAGAAGAGCTAGATAATCATGTGATGATATGATGGCAACAGTTATACAAGCAGAAGTGTATTCAATGTCCCAGTACAATGTATAACTGCATGCCAAAGACCAAGTCTTTTATTTTTTACAAAGATTACTTAAAACAATATGAACACAGCCCCTTACAACTTTACAGAAGTTTATAATTGAAAAAAGACCTGTACTTACAAGGTAATTACAATTTTCAAGACATATTCACTAAGATGATATAAGTTACTGTTTTACAGTAAGAAATTCAGGAAAAATAATTTACACTAACTGAACATGACCAAGACACTTAAATAAGTGGCAAAATTATGAACAGCTACAGGATATCCTAAAAATGTTTATATCTACAGAATATAACAACAGGTTTATATCTACAGAATATAACAACAGGTTTATATCTACAGAATATAACAAAAGGTTTATATCTACAGAATATAACAACAGGTTTATATCTACGGAATATAACAACAGGTTTATATCTACGGAATATAACAAAAGGTTTATATCTACAGAATATAACAAAATGTTTATATCTACAGAATATAACAACAGGTTTATATCTACAGAATATAACAACAGGTTTATATCTACAGAATATAACAACAGGTTTATATCTACAGAATATAACAAAATGTTTATATCTACAGAATATAACAACAGGTTTATATCTACAGAATATAACAACAGGTTTATATCTACAGAATATAACAACAGGTTTATATCTACAGAATATAACAAAAGGTTTATATCTACAGAATATAACAACAGGTTTATATCTACAGAATATAACAACAGGTTTATATCTACAGAATATAACAACATGACTAACACTAACAAAATGGCATCATAGGAACTGTCAATCTTGGTTCTGTCAGACTACATTGCATGTAGTGTAGTAGTACCTCACCATAGGTTTAAACGATGACACAATCACATTCACTGGATAAATTGGCTAACTCTAACAAAATGGCTAAAACTGTGAAAACTGGGAAATTGATAACACTGAGAAAATTGCTAAAACAAACAAAATGACTACACTGACAAAAAAGGATAATACTGGGAAAATGGCTAACTACACTGGAAAAATGGGTTACACTTACAAAAATTGGTTACACTTAAAAAATGGTTAACAATGGCCAACACTAAAAAAAAGCTAACAGTGGAAAAAACGGCTTACACTAACAAAATGGGTAATTCTTCTGAAGAAAAGATTTTGTTGTTGACTTACACTGAAAAATTGACTAACTTTTATAATATGGCTAACACTAACATAACAAATAACACTGACAAAATGGCTTACACTAACAAAATGGTTTATACTGAAAAAAGGATTAGGACTGACAAAGTGGCTAGCTCATAGAGACAATAGTAAAATGGCTTGCACTTACAGGATAGGAGAGTTTGAGAGTTGAGACCATCTGGTTGATTTTAGCAAGAATGCTGATATCATGCATCATATCTGTAAGCTCAGAAGCTACATCATATGGATCTTCATCACTGCGGTCTGTAATCAGAATTATTGAGTTAAGCAGAACTATTAACCATTTAAAGACAAAATTTACCCATAGCTGTAACATAATTGTTTGAATCAGTGAGGGACCTTACCTGTTTTTGCATAAATCTCATCTGGCTTAGTATCAGATCTTATGTTCCTTTAGTAAAGTATACAAAAGTGTCAAAGGAATGTTTATGAAGAACACTGCTATTCTGCTTCATTGCAATGCACTTAATCACCTTTCTACTGTCATTTTCTGTCTTTTAAATTGGTATAAGTTCTTGTCAGTATTTAGTTTGTACTAAGCACAAACTTGCATGATAAAAATGTAATTTTCTTCAAATTTCAGACAGCTTCGTTAATCCTTTTAACGTATTTTGCAGTTTTCTTGTCAACTGTTTATTTCAAAGCAGTACCGTATATAAACTAGAACTAACGCTGAATTCTTTCATACCCCCACTGACATGCTAAGAGTGAAATAGGTTTGGAAGGGTGAGGAAGGTATCTGGTACTATTTGTACATGCAAATATTACAAGTATGTTATAAACACTATATTCTAACACTAGTATCATCAATTTACTGACAATAAACATAGAAGAAATTAGCCGTGATATATTCTATATGTTTTATCATGATGAATACAAGCATGACTGTGCCCTCTGATATCATTGTGAACTTCTTTTAGCTGTTCTTATTTGCTCCCATCTGTTAGTCATTGTAAACCTATTATCTTTTTTGATACTGTTACGGACTATAGTCATTATATTATCTTCTTTGATGTTCATCTAAGATAAAATAATAGATATTTGCTTAAACATAAATAATTAACTATAAAAATAATCTTGTTATTTTCATTTTTTACATAGGAAATGAATAGTGGGGGTAAACGGAATAGCCAGACAATCGCAACAACTGTTAATCAAGGTGTTTTCAAGTGCTGGAAGACTGTCAGCTGGATAGGAGGTGAAGGTTCATGCCGAGGTGCACATTTTGCTTTGGAATCATCCCTATATATTAAATCAAGAGAGTCTTCTTATGTTAATTTTTGATGTGTTAGCATTAATATTGAAATGACCATGGTATATAACTAATTCAGCTATTCATTTCTTTGTCTTTTTGGTTGCTCACTGATACATGTTAAAATGATTTATCATCATCACCATTATCATCAACATCACCATAAGGATAAAATATTAACACTTTAAGAGAGAAAACCAGTATGATCAGGGCTCTTGCTAGGGTCAAAATTTTGGGAGAAGTGACTTCTCCCTAAGGCAAGATTTGGGAGAAGTCAGAACGCTCTTGGGAGAAGTTTGTACTGGCAATGCCAGGTCCATTTCTGAATGACAATGACAGAGAGCAAATATGTGGAGTGATTTTTATTCAACTTACTGTTAAAAACTAATGTATCTGTGGCATTAAGTAACTTTTTTTGTGGAAAGGCTGGGATGTGTTTCCAGTCTCACCAGAATTCTTTTTGAACAAAATTATAAACAATTTTAAGATGTAAATTATGTTGATTCATTAAAACTGTTGCTTTCAAAAGTAACTATAACAGAAATATTCAAGTCTTAGAGAAAAGGAAACTTTTTCAATGCAAAACAGGTACTTATAATTAAATCATAACCACTTATCTTAATCGATCAATTGAATGTTGTATGATTGCCATATAAAGAGTCTCCAAGACTCGTTTTTCTATTAATATAAAAATACGACGGGGTCACGGAAATATATGACAAACGGAATTTATCCGACATTTTCACTCGCTGATTCATGTTTAATGAACTAAATATTTGCTGGAATTGGTTTCCTTCAATTTGTTAAGCTTGTCTTAAATCTACTTGACTTTTTCTTATAAAAAAGTCCGAGAATTAAAACAAAAATACAAAAGTATTTTTGCCCGTTTCATGCACTGTTTAAAAGGTTAGAATAACATTGGTAAAGCATTGATGTTTAACCATTTGGCTGTAAAATTAAGCATTCAATTAATTTGTTAAGACATAATCTGGTTGACTTTAAGTATTTGTAGTTCCCTGTTGTGCACAACAGTTTTCTGCTCGGTGTACATCCCAAGTCGAATTACTGACCCAATTCAACACCTGTTGATGGCTAAATGTGTTAATTGTGTATCCAGTGTCAACACACAGGATTAAATCAATGGAAGTACAAAAATGCGCTCTGATTGGTCAATGCTTTGAAGGTAGTATGAATTGATCGCCGTTTCCGAGTATAAGCTCCGCCCATAACCGGAGCTGAGCAAGTTATAGACGTCGGCAGATGAAACATTTTCGGCGAAGTTGATATCGCTTTGATGTTTCATAAAGGCGAAGTCAGGGAGTTTTGGGCGACGATTTCGCCCCCTCGTGAGAGCCCTGATGATAGAAACCAGCATGAAAGAAAAAAGTAACAAACAAACAAGTTAAACCTCTGTTCATTGCTTTCTGTCATTTACATACTGGCCACTACAGAGAGCTTAAGACTGCAATGACCTTTCTTAACCATTGCATTACATCACAGTGTTTCTTAATAATACACATCAGGAAAACCCATCACCCCCAGGATAGGGTCAATTCTGACCTGAGGACCATGATTTGATAAAGCTTGGTAGAACTCCACTAGATGATGTTTCACTCCAAATATCTAAGCTCTTACCCTTGGAGTTTCAGGGAAGAAGATTTTTTTGTTTTTACTATAAAACTATTAGGAAAAGCCATGACCTCCAGGGTGGGGCCAATTTTCACCCAAGAGGCATAATTTGAACAACTTTGTTAGAGGACATCTAGATGTTGTTACATACCACATATAGAAGCCTTAGCCCTGTAGTTTCAGACAACAAGATTTTTGACATTTGCATTTTTGAAACCCCTTTTTTAGCCCTGTGACCTACTTATACAACTGACCGGAACAATTTGAAATTTAAACAACTTTGATAGGGGACCAACAAAGGATCATTCCTGTGAAGTTTGGTCAAAATCCAGTAATCAGCTTCAGAAGAGACTTTGTTTAAAGAAATTACTGATGACAAAGGACAGAGGGTGATCACAAAAGCTCACAATGAGCATGTTGTGCTCAGGTGAGCTGAAAATTAGAACAAGAGGGCCATGATGGCCCTGTATTGCTCACCTGAGTATGACTGCTTTTAACAAAGTTGCTATGGACCTGGTAAATTGACCCCAGATGACCCATATTCGAACTTGACCTAGAAATTATTGAAACAATCTCTTTGACAAATTTCAAGGTTATTTGTACTGAAAATGTTACCTCTAGAGTGTTAACAAGGTTTTTCCATATTTGGGCTCTATGACCTAGTTTTTTAACCTAGATGTCCCATATTCGAACTTGAGCTAGAAATTATCAAAACAATCTCTCTGACAAATTTCCAGGATATTTAGACTGAAAAAGAAGCCTCTACAGTGTTAACAAGGTTTTTCGATATTTAGGCTCTGTGACCTAGTTTTTGATCCCAGATAACCCATATCAAAACTTGAGCTACAAATCATCAAAACAACCTTTCTGACCAAGTTTCACGACAATTGAGGCAAAAATGTGACCACTAGAGTGTTTACAAAGTTTTTTGATATTTGGGCTCTGTGACCTAGATGTTTCGACTCCAGATGACCCATATCCAAACTTGACCTAAAAACCATAGAATTAAGCTTTCTGACAAATTTCCAGGTTATTTGGACTGAAAAAGCTATCTTTAGGATGTTAACAAGGTTTTTCCGTATTTGGACTGTGACCTAGTTTGTGACCCCAGATGACCCATATTCAAACTTTATCTACAAATCTTCAAGGCAACCTTTCTGACAAATTTCCAGATTATTTGGGCTGAAAATGTAACCTCTAGAGTGTTAACAAGATGTTTCTATTTTTGGGCTCTGTGACCTAGTTTTTGAACCCAAATGACCCATATTCAAACTTGAGCTAGAAATCACAGAAGCAACCTTCCTGACAAATTTCCAGATTATTTGGTCTAAAAATGTTACCTCTTGAGTGTTAACAAGGTTTTTCAATATTTGGGCTCTGTGACCTAGTTTTTGAACCCAGACGACCGATATTTGAACTTGATCTAGAAATTGTCAAAGCAACCTTTCTGACAAATTTCCAGATTATTTGGGCTGAAAATGTAGTCTCTAGAGTGTTAACAAGATGTTTCTATTTTTGGGCTCTGTGACCTAGTTTTTGAACCCAGATGACCCATATTCAAACCTGAGCTAGAAATCATAGAAGAAACCTTCCTAACAAATTTCCAGATTATTTGGTCTAAAAATGTTACCTCTAGAGTGTTAACAAAGTTTTTCAATATTTGGGCTCTGTGACCTAGTTTTTGAACCCAGATGACCGATATTTGAACTTGATCTAGAAATTGTCAAAGCAACCTTTCTGACAAATTTCCAGATGATTTGGGCTGTAAATGTAACCTCTAGAGTGTTAACAAGATTTTTCTATTTTTGGGCTCCGTGACCTAGTTTTTGAACCCAGATGACCCATATTTGAACTTGAGCTAGAAATGATCGATAGAACCTTTCTGACAAATTTCCAGGATATCTGGACTGAAAAAGTAGCCTCTAGAGTGTTAACAACGTTTTTCTATATTTGGGCTCTGTGACCTAGTTTTCCAAACCTGATAACCCATGTTCGAACTCGTCCGAGATATTAATGAGACAAACATCCTGACCAAGTTTCACGACAAATGAGGCAAAAATGTGACCACTAGAGTGTTAACAAATCAATTGTTAACGGACGGACGGACGACGGACAAAACGTGATCAGAAAAGCTCACTCTGTCACTACATGACAGGTGAGCTAAAAAATATAAATTTGGGGAATTTTCTACGTGAAAAAGGGACATTATTACATCAAAATACAACTCAAGTTATCCAACTTTGCACATGGAGTTTACTGGGATCTTTCAGATATATTTCAAGTTTCAATTTAATATCTATACTTGATTCAAATGTATTCAAGAAAATCAATCAGAATGGGACCAAGTTATTCTTATATAGCCTCCCTTCCTCCCCACCCAAACTATGTTTGGTGGGGGTATAAATTTTCTACTGATGATTCCATAAAATTAACCATTTGTCTGTCTCTCTTTATATATTTACCTGTTTTTGGTGACAGAATGGTAGAGCTTGTATTTCCTAAGTTAACGGTGGTCTGCATGCTGGGTGTAATTGCAGACGTTGTCAGCTCCAGCTCTCGTAAACTCTGGTGCCATTTATATGTGTACCTCTCTGAGCTCACAGCATCTTGTTCCCTGTACACAACAGACATAGAAATATTAAACAGACATTTAACACACTTCAGATTATACTTATCAGACTTCAAAAGTACCAAGTCCTTCAACTTAACAGTATCAGTGTTCTAAAACCATTATTCTCTTTAATAAAGTGTTGATATCTACCTATAGATGAAACTTTTTGTCTTCACTAATAATAATTACTTAAGACTGATAATGCTAGCAAGAGATAAGAGTAATTTAATTTACTTAACTTCAATTATGAGTTTATTATCTTTCATTCAAAGAATAAAGCAGTAAAAGAGAAGAACTCTGATATGATAAAGTATGAGAAAAGAGTCACACAGTTACATACATAACTCCAGACTTTATCTCTAACATACATACTTCCTTAATACACATGTACATCCACTGTCACCAAAGTACACAAGAATTTATTAGTATAACAATGTGTTTACCAATTGACTAGAATTAAGGATACCATTTATTGTACCATACATAGTATGTGTCATATAATAGCTAAAATAAATATTAATTAGTGAAGACATTGAGAGCAGAAAATAGAAAGTAAAATGTTTACTGATGTAAGGGTGAAAACACTATGCAGTGATAAAAACATTTAGTGATTAAAAAAAATTTCATTAAGTTTGTACCTGACAATTGCCAGTACTTTTCCCTTTGATCCCTACAAAGAGCTTGATTTTTCCTGAACAAATCTACCTCAATGTCTACTCTCTATCTTGTATTACTTTTTTTCAGAAAACTGTAAGTATTTTATTCCAGTTATACATACATGCTTAAGTCTATACAGTGGATACACAGACACTGAAAAAGTACAATATATACAGAAATATTTAAGATTACATGAGCAGTTCGCATACAAAGGGCATATATTCAAGACATGTAACTCACCAAAACAGAAACAGACATTCAGTAGATTTGTCAATGCAAGAGATCAGTTCTCATTAAAAAAAAATAGAATAAAAAACTTCATAATTTCAGACAAGCTTCAAAATTTGTGTTGCATTGTGTAGCAATAAAAAGGAATAACAGATTAATGACAGAGATTATTTTTTACACATCTTGTCTTCACCTAAGGAGGAATAAAGGGAGATAATAGCAATGAATACTGTAATCCTGCTATGTTTTACCTGTATCATTATAGACTGGTAAGTTTAATTTAACCCTTCATTCAGTCTTGTAAGAAACAAGCTCTTGCAACATATTTTAATGACTGGTTCTAGAATTCAAGCCAGTACTTGTGTGTAAGTGTCTAATGTGTAAAGTAACTGCGGACTCTCATCCCTGGTGAGAATTAAAGCAGACAACTTTAAATTAAGGTGCTCTACCTCTTTGACTTGATTATCCTTCGTACTAGCCTTAGCCGTATGACCAAGCACAACTTATGATAATTAGTATGACTTAAATATTTATAGTTACACGTAAGGGTGTTATATATTTTTATTTAAGACTGTATACCTTCTATAACAGAATGATATTGGTATATACTCTCAAACAGACCTTAAAGTGAATATTTCGAAAGTTTGCCATTTCATATATCTTAAGTAATATAAATCTTAAATTGTCTAAGTTACAATGAATTCATTGTATTAATTTACTTATTTCTATTTTAAAGGACATAGCTCTACATCTCAACCAAGGCACTTCCATAAATACATATCTAAATAGTTTTAATGAAGCTTTCCAATTTAAAACACTTAAACCTGGAGAGCAGACAAGACTCTATTCACCTTTTTAATTCACTGGATATGATTCAAGAATGCCTTGCAGGATTTTACTGATTATTGAACTGCGAGAGGATTTTTTGCATGCGAACATTCAAAGCAAGTCTTGTGAAGGTCAGGTCAAAACTTCTGAACCCAGAGAGCAGAAAAAGTCTTGTGAAGGTCAGGTCAAAACTTTTGAACTCAGAGAGCAGAAAAAGTCTTGTGAAGGTCAGGTCCAAAACTTTTGAACTCAGAGAGCAGAAAAAGTCTTGTGAAGGTCAGGTCAAAGCTTTTAAACTCAGAGAGCAGAAAAAGTCTTGTGAAGGTCAGGTCAAAACTTTTGAACTCAGAGAGCAGAAAAAGTCTTGTAAAGATCAGGTCAAAACTTTTGAACTCAGAGAGCAGAAAAAGTCTTGTGAAGGTCAGGTCAAAACTTTTAAACTCAGAGAGCAGAAAAAGCTTATTCTGCATAATTTTGGGATCATTCAAGGACCATAACCTTAGAATATCTATAGGGATTCAGCTGGATACTGAACTTGGTCAAGATTATTTTGTTACATTTTCAGCAAGTTTGGTGAAGGTCCGATGAAAGGTCTTTGACTTAGCGATCAGACAAGGCTAATTCTGGATAATTCAAGAGTCAAAACTCTGAACTGCATAGAGGGATTGAGATGGTTATCAAACTTGGTCAAGATACTATGCAAGTAAATATTATTACCAAGTTTGATAAACACTGGATGAAAACTTTTTAACTTTTAGAAAATTGACAACTTGTGGACTCTGCCTCTCTCTTGACCACCCGCACACAATGGCATATAAGAAGTAGTGAAATGAATTCATTCAGAAGACTGAGCAGGTTTTTTTATTTCAGAAAACAATAGAAAAAGTATAAGTTTAAAGACAGAAATCTTGTACATATATCAGCATGCAAATTAACCCTCTGTTTAGAAATAATTGAAATATGTATGACACCATGTTTAAACACAAACTTGAATTAAGGAATAAACATAAAAGCATAAAAGCCAATCCCACAGCTACATGCTCTCTTACTTCAGATTTAAAATAGACCTTCTTCGTTGCCCCCTTCCAATAACAACCAAAGTTTTGTTCAACAGTGTTATTCGTACCTTTCTCCTAAACCCCTACAATCGAAGTATAATAAAATACACACCATAACAGTTTGTATGTAAAGGTTCTGTATGTATGCAAATAACCTATCAGAGCACAGCTAAGTACAGAAAAGCAATGTTACATCACAAACATTTGAACAAAATAACACTTTTATCCAGAGTTCTGATAAAAAAAAAACTGCTAGCTAAAGCTATAATACAACACAGTATTATAACAGAATCAGTATCTTCCTTTAATCCTTATTGTGCAGTCTGATTTACAAGGCACACTTTGCACTATTCAGCCAGTAGGTTTTCAACTCAAAACCTTATATCAATACTTTCAATGATAACTGAATGATAGACAAGAACATTTCAAAACTTCAATGGTTAAAGACAAAAAGGCAAACCTAAAGAGTATTCTCACACCACATACAAATGATAGGAATGTTTTAAGGTAATAACAGAATTAAGTTTGGTCATTTCTAATAAGCATCAATGAAAATGAGAAAAAGACAAATAAATAATTGACATTGTTCTTATTGTGTATAATATGCATTTACAACAATGACCCAAAAACCTTTAGGTTTTCTTGTGTAATTATTCATCCGTTAGAAATCCGAATAAAAACATGCCATGCCAAAAGTCTCCATGTTTTTCTGTACCTGTTTGTTTTATAATGCCCTATTGTCAAAAAAGGGTAGAACCCCCTGTCGACCAAATCTTCAACAGATAATTGTATAAATATTGTTTTATTTTACTGTTTTATTCATACATTATAATTATTCATGCTCAGGAGTATTCATACACAGTCCTGTTATTGTTCATAGTTACTAAAAATTCTTTGACCTTAATTATACTGAAAACATGTTTTGGTGTTTTAAACAAGACAGGAAATTCTTTTCAAAGTTTAGAAACATTTTGATAAACAAAAAAAAACCCCTAACAAATGATAAATGTAAAATGTAAAACTAAACCTTCCATTAGATGTTAAATGTACCACTATTATGCATTTCTGTAGATAGCTGTGCTTTAATCAAGATTATTCTACAAAAGTTTGTTTCTGGCTCAACAATGTACTCAAAATCCAACAACTTTCTCTGACATAAAATTTCAAAATTAAAGTTTTGACATAAATTAAGTTTTAAAAGTTTACCTTGTGTTGACCAAAAAAAAAAATTTTGACATAAATTACCGGTAAGTTTTAAAAGTTTACCTTGTGTTGACCAAAAACAAACATGTTCATGCACACATTCTAAACTACACTGGGCATTCAGGGGAGAAAAAAACTGTAAACCAGACAGACCTGTGTGTAACATGAACAGAAACCAGTCTGTCATTCATCAGAAAAATCCTTCTCTGCTTTACAAAGTGAGAACCTGTCACATCCTGTAGAAAATTTTACAGTTCAAAATACTGCCATGATAATTTTATTTCATATAAAATTAATCAAGTCAAAATCTATGGAAAACATTGGTTCATAGCATCTGTAAAGACTTCCTAACATAAACAGATCATGATAACGAAAGCCCTAGTATGTCAAAAATACCAGTAAACATCTCTGCAAGATCAAGAATTGTAATGTGTATTTCCTAGTGTAAAAACCTATTTTCCCCAATCATGACTGAGTTCATCACAACCTTACAAGGTTGGTGAAGAGAAAGCAAAACAAAAACTTCTCTTATGAGTGATTACAAAATAAATATTGGACTGAGTCATCATGAATGATGAGTCTTAATTGGAAGAATATCATCTGCCTTAGAGTGGAACAAAACAATATGAATAAATGAACAAAATACTTGGGATAATTGTTCCATATCATCTTGGCGGATGAGGAAGACATTTTTCTCTGGATGCATACGTGGAGTGAGTTTGTTCATTATTTGTTGGCCATGGAAGAGCTGTTCACTTTGACGTTTCCGTTCATTCAACTGGTGGGCAACATTCTCTATCCATGTCACAGCTTCTTGTAATGGTTCTCTGTCATGGTGATCTCTTGGTGTGTATTTGAGCAAATCCTAAAAATGTTCACTCCCAACATGAATAAATTTTCATACTACCTCAAACATTTGATCACCTGGTTAACAACAACTGTTACAATGGATACAAGCTTTCCACACAGCAACGGACTCAATTTTCTCTTAACATGTACATGTAAGTGAAGTTACATTTTATCAAACAGAAGTGAAAACACATGACACTGCTGAAAATTAAGAACATTAAAACTTTGTCTTTGACTACAGCTAAAACTCTGGAATTCTTTTAGTAAAAGCAAACAGTTTGTTAGTTTATTAAACCAAATACTAGTATAATTCTGGCCACAGTTTTTTTGTCTCATATGACATCTATTCTATATAAATGTACATCTCTTTACAGCAAAGTTTCTGTACTCTTTACCTGTTACCAAACAGGCATGTGTAATAGGGAAAATTTAGGGTCGAATTCTTTAAACTGATTTTTTTTTTAAATTCAATTACATACATGTATATTTGCTTGAATTTTGATTTTAGCATTTAGCAGTATAAATGAATTAAAACTTATAATATTACAATGATTATAATTGTAAAAGCTTTATGTGATTTCAGTGTTTTCATAGTTTGTGATTCTTAGTCTGCTTAAAGTTAAAACTTCCTTTACTTAAGGAATATAGAAAAGACTTATGCAGATAAGGTGATGATTAGGTCTTTATCATGTAATATTGTTGTGAAAATGTCACCTTGTGCTATTCTAGAAATTTCATAATCCTGAAGCCATTAATATCTCATTTATCTCAATACTTTGGCATGTTTATTGTATAGGCAATTAAACCATTCTCTACATTGGAATTAAGACATTTTTGAGATTTTACTTAATTTTGAATTGTGTGTCAAAATGATATTTTATGTCTTAAGGTTTTTAATTGGTTGTATAGGGATTAAGGGGGCAGTCCCTCCATTTCTTATAATTTGAATTTAATGTAAGATTTGGACATAGACAGACAGAGAGGGGTATTCAGTAGAAGAGGAAGGAGGTTGGACTCCAAGGACTAAACAACTAAAATATATTCTGAGGGCATAGTTAATGACTTATTTAAGTCAGCCACATATTAAGAGTATTAATTTAGTGTTCTTGTTGTCATTCAGCAAACTATTTAACATCTGTGGACTTACTAAAGTAAACTGTTACAAATGGAACTCTTGAACTGTTAAATGTTAATATCTTTTTAAATTTGTTATTTACAATCAGAAGAAGTAAAAGTAAAGATAGAAAACCAGACCACTGTGTTTGGATTTTGATTTGGGGACTTAGCCTTGTGCCGTCAAAGGGCTAAATGTAATAAACTGTCACAGACTGGGTCTTAAGAAACTACAACGAAGGGGAGCTGCTGCAACGCTCACAGGGCTCTATTCAGAGCTAATGTTCATTCCCCACTACAAAACCCGGTGTCCCCTGTGAGGAAGGTGGTCTTCGTTAACTACTGGCCCCGCTCTCCCCTTGACGTTGGCCTGGTGCTGAGTAAACGGAGAGAGGCCCCGTGTGACACATGCTTTTACAAACTACAGACAAAATGTGGTTAAAAGAATAACAAAACAGAAAAAAAAGCTATCACTAAGTAATGAATATCACTAGATACTGGCTTGACACAGCAGTTTATATTAATAGTTTGTTTGCCATTATATAAACAAAATTTGGCAGAAAAAATCAAAAGTCAAAGTTCTGTGGAAAGTTAACTCAGCAGTATAAGTTAACCATATGGATAAACACACAAAACTTAACCATCCTGCAAAAAAAAAATCAGCAGAGAGAGATCAATACAAACAGTACATGATGAGGACATGTAAGCCTTGGCTAATTACTAAAGAAGTTTGATTATACTCTAATTAATAATTGCTGAAAAAAGCACAGACAAACTTACACAGGACAAACTTGTAATCTTTTATATGTAAACAAGAACTGTCACTGTAAGATGACAATGCCCCCGAACGTGATGCTTTGACCTTTGAACTGAGAACCAGTCATTCAGTGGTCAAGGTCAAATAAATATAGCTCAGTGGGAAGGTCTTATCCAAAGGGGGTTGTGTCTAAGTATGAAGTAATTCCATTTACTTATAAGGAAGTACAGTACGCGCCAGGAGGAACTCACATTTTCCACTTTATTTCGCGGCCGCGGAAAAAAAATATCTGCCGCGACATCGAGGAAAAAAACGGATTTCCTCGATGTCTCGACATCGCGAAATATCTCGGCGATATTTGATGACCAGCGCGAAAATAATTAGGATAAGCTGAACATTTAATCAAATGACCGTAATAAAACTGTGCATTTTACGTCTGCCAATTATGAAAATTAAAACCAAATTTCTAATACATTTGTTGCGTATTCCGTCGTTGAAAACGCTCGTTATTGTACAGCAAAATTGATCAATAATTTTGTCTAGCGCATAGACGATACAGATGTCGCAGTAGGGTTTACATGTTCTATGTTTTCTTTAAATATAGGAAAGCAGTTTTAACACATGTAAATCGAAAACCAGTCAATTTATTTTCTGAAAATAAGGTCAGCTGTTCTGAGAAGCAATTATTTTCGGTTTTGAATTGTCATTCCTTCCGTTAACAAAAACGAGCATTCGTAAACAAATGCATCAGAATGAGAGTATTATACATTTAAATGATATTTTAAAGCGTAAAATTCGCCGAAATGCGTGTAATCAGGAACTTTGTGACCTTCGATACGTCAATTCTTACCTGTGAAAAAGTTCGCGAAACCATTAAGCGGACGTCCGCCGCGATATTTGGTGACCATGTCCGCGGCGGTGATCCTCGAAATGCGGTGGATTTGTTCGCGTTTTAAGGAATGGGTAGTCCGCGACGACCTCGAGGAAAATGAGAGTTCCTCCTGGTGCGTACTGTAATGGGCAATGTTAAAGTTTTTGGACAATTGGATATTCAAGGTGAAGGTCATTCAGCAGTCAAGGTCAAACAAATATAGGTCAGTGGGAAGGCCTTGTCCAAAGGGGTGTTGTGTTTAAGTATGAAGTGTATCCACTTACCAATTTGGAAGTTATGGCCAAATATTAGTTTTTGGACAATTGGATATTCAGGGGTCAAGGTCAAATAATTAAAGGTCAGTGGGAAGGTCTTGTCCAAAGGGGTGTTGTGTCCAAGTATGAAGTAAATCCACTTACTTATAAGGAAGTTATGGGCAATGTTGAAGTTTTTGGACAATTGGATATTCAAGGTAAAGGTCATTCAAGTGTCAAGGTCAAACAAATATAGGTCAGTGGGAAGGTCTTGTTCAAAGGGGTGCTGTGTCCAAGTATGAAGTAAATCCACTTACTAATAAAGAAGCTATTGCCAATGTTAAAGTTTTTGGACAATTGGATCTTCAAAGTAAAGGTCATTCAGGGGTCAAGATCAAATAAATATAGGTCAGTGGAAAGGTCTTGTCCAAAGGGGTGTTGTGTATGAAGTAAATCCTTTTACTAATAAGAAAGTTATTGCCAATGTTAAAGTTTTCGGACGGACTGACGGAAGGACGGAACTGACTGACGGACGGACGGACAGTTCAAAAACTATATGCCTCCCTTCGGGAGCATAAAAATATCAAAGGGCAATAACTAAGTGAAAATTCATTGGACTGGAACACAACAATGACATGCAGAAGTAGGCTTGGTACTTAAAATTCTTGCAAAGTATTATTAAAATCTGACAAATATTTGCTGAGAAATAACATGGACAAATTTATCAAAGGCCCATAACTCAGTGAAAAATCATGGCAGTGGAATGCAGCAATAACATGCACAACTCCCCTTGGTGTTTATGATTCTTGCAAAGTATCTTTAAAATCTGATTAACAGTTGATGAGAAACGGTCCAAACAAAGAGTGGAACGTGACAACAATATGCACAACTAGGCTTTGTACTTACGATTCTTGCAAAGTATTATTAAAATCTGAGAAATAGTTGCTGAGAAACAGTCCCGACAAATTCTGTCTATGGACAGTTGGACCAACCAATGCACGTGAATCTAAAATAGCCCACAGATAGAATATCTGGGGGAAAAATCATGGTGTTCTACTAAAACATTCTTCCGTCTTTTCTTGATTTTTTTCTATGAGAAAAAAAGTTGGATGCATGAAAAATGCAATTATACAAAATATTGCAACCATAAGTGAAGTATAGTGGACACTGTACCTTTATAATCATGATAAACTGTGGAAATCTCTGTACAGGTTTCAGCATCAATCCTGACAGGGATAACCTATCAACACTCTCCATTTGCTTTTTCTGGAAATACCAAAACATATCAAGGATTCCATCTTCTACCATTCTGATATATATAATTATGTACACTATCAGTTAAGAATGTCTAACAAAGCAACTGATATTAATTACTTATCAGCCCCATACAACACTTCTGCATACGTTGTACATCTTTACATTATAGAATTGTTCTTAAATACTAAAATCATCACCTCTTCTTTGTTTTAAACAAGAGGGCCATGATGGCCCTGGATCGCTCACCTGAGTACTTTGGCTGTAGGTTTGCTGTTAAGCAGAATTTCATTTTTTAATTGAAAATATGTAAGTGCCTACAAACCAAATATGTAAAATATCAGTCAATAAATAAAGGCTCTATGACAGAAAGTAGAAATATCTATTATAAGCTATGGTGACCTTGACCTTGACCCAGTGACCTCAAACCCTACCCATGGGTAGAGGTCCATGCAAGGAACCTATATCTGAATATCAAAGATATTGGTCTATAAATGAAGGCTCTATGAGGTACAGTAGATAAATCTATTTTTAGCCTCCATGACCTTAAATGTAATCTAATAATTTCAAAAAGCTTAATAAAGCTTGCTTCATGCCAAATTTTAAAATTCTAGGCATTGTGGTTTTAGACAAGAAGATTTTTAAAGATTTTCTTCTATACTGCTATTTAAAACTTATGACCCCTCGGGCGGGGCCAATAGTGATCCCAGTGACATTTTTCAAACAAACTAGGTAGAGGTCCACTAGACAATACTGCATACCAAATATCTAAGCTGTAGGCATTGAGGTTTCCAGTAAGAAGATTTTTAAAGATTGCCTTTTTTACATATTAAGGGCCCCCAGGGCGGGGCCAATTTTGACCCCGGGGCCAACATATAAACAATACTGGTAAAGGTTCTCAACACAATACTCCACACCAAATATCTAAGGTCTAGTCCAATTAGTTTCGGAGAAAAATGATTTTTCATGTTTTTCCTATATATGTAAACCAACAGAACCCTTGGGTGTGGCCCATTTTGACCCAGGGGACATTATTTGAACGAACTTGGTAGACATCCACTAGACAATGCTGCATACCAAATATCTAAGCTGTAGGCATTGAGGTTTCCAGTAAGAAGATCTTTAAAGATTGCCTTTTTTACATATCAAGGGCCCCTGGGGCGGGGCCAATTTTGACTTCGGGGCCAACATATAAACAATACTGGTAAAGGTTCTCAACACAATACTCCATACCAAATATCTAAGGTCTAGTCCTATAAGTTTCGGAGAAAAATGATTTTTCATGTTTTTCCTATATAACTATATGTAAATCAATAGAACCCTGGGGCGTGGCCAATTTTGACCCAGGGGACATAATTTGAACAAACTTGATAGAGGTCCACTAGACAATGCTGCACACCAAATATCTAAACTCTACGCCTTGCGGTTTCTGACAATAAGATTTTTTAAAGTTTTTCCTATATAACTCTATATAAAATATTTGATTTTTAACCCAGGAGCCATGATTTGAACAAACTTGGTAGAGGTCCACTGGACAATGCTGCACACCAAATATCTAAACTCTAGGCCTTGCAGTTTCTGACAAGAAGATTTTTTAAAGTTTTTCCTATATAAATCTATGTAAAACATGTGACCCCCGGGGCTGGGCCATTTTTGACCCAGGAGCCATGACTTGAACAAACTTGGTAGAGGTCCACTGGACAATGCTGCACATCAAATATCTAAACTCTAGGCCTTGTGGTTTCAAACAAGAAGATTTTTAAAGTTTTTCCTATATAATTCTATGTAAAACTAGTGACCCCTGGGGCAGGGCCATTTTTGACCAAGGGGTCATGATTTGAACAAACTTGGTAAAGGTCCACCTGATGATGCTTCATACCAAATATCTAAGCTCCAGGCCTTGTAGTTCTGGAGAAGAAGATTTTTAAAGTTCCAACTTTGAAAATCTATTTTTAGCTCCTGTGGCCTAGAAATGCAATGGACCTGAACTATTTGAACTAGACAATGTATCATGCAAAATATCTTAGCCCTAACTTTTGCGGTTTCAGACAAGAAGATTTTTGAAGTTTTTGCTATGTACATATAAGGAAAACCCCTGACCTCTGGGGTGGGGCCAATTTTGACCCCAGGGCCATAATTTGACCAACTTTGGTTGAAGTCCACAAAGTAATGTTACATGCAAAAAATCTAAGGTCTATGCCTTATGGTTCTAGAGAAGAAGATTTTTGAAGATTCTACTATATATTTCTGTGTAAAACTGATAAGCCCCGGGGTGAGACCAATTTGACCCCAGGGGTCATGATTTGAACAACCTTGGTAAAGGTCCACAAGGTAATGCTACATGCCAAAACGTTAAGCTCTAAGCCTTATTTTTCTAGAGAAAAAGATTTTTTAAGATTTTACTATAAACATATAGACAAAACAACAAACCCCTGGGGCGGGGCGAATTTTGAACCCAGGAGCATAATTTAAACAATCTTTGTAGACCTCTACCCAATGATACATGCAAAATATCAAATCTCTAGGCCTGACAGATTCTGACAAGAAGATTTTTTAAGATTTTCGCTATATAACTCTATGTAAAATGGGCAACCCCTGGCGTGGGGCTGTTTTTGACCCAAGGGCCATAATTTGAACAATCTTGGTAGAGGACCACTAGGTGATGCTACATACCAAATATCAAAGCTCTAGGCCTTATGGTTTTAGACAAGAAGATTTTAAAAGATTTTCCTTTTGGTTGCCATGGCAACCAGAGTTCTGCATGGAATCAAATTCTTTGAACAATTTTGGTAGAGCTTCATGCAAGGAACAGTTCTGTGAAGTTTTGTTGAAATTGGCCCAGTGGTTTAGGAGGAGATGTTCTTTAAAACAAAAGTTTACGCACGCACGCACTGACGACGGACGACAGACATTGACTGATCACAATACCTCACCTTGTGCACTATGTGCACAGGTGAGCTAAAAATCACATGGTCATAAGAAATTACTACTGAGCTTGTGTAAAGCTACTTCTTGTTCAAGTTAAAGTTTTTACCTTAAGAAACTCTTTAAAATTTTGTTTGGAGTTTTCAACTTCTCGTATAGTTTCACTAGCTGCTTCATAGTTGTTCACATAGTCACTGTATATATCTACAACCATTTTCTGGGAGAACTGTAAAAGCACACAAACAAACAACTATAACTTCCTATAATATCAAGCCTACACAAAAACAGGTATCATACACCAGTCCTGAGAGTGTAACAAAAGCTTTCATCTCATATGATCATTTACAAACTTTCTTCAATGTCAATAGTCTATTCAAATAGATATCATAGAAAAATAATTCAAATCAAGAGAAGCAAAACTTATTTCAACCCTATTTATGTAAGATTTATCACTGATTTTTTAGTCCAGCTAAATGTTAAAACTGAGTGACTGTTTCCTTAGTTCAGAGTTTTACAATATCAGCAGGACAGTACAAAAGTGACCTCCAAAAGCATTGCCGAATAAGAACCAGGCTGACATACAAAATGACAAACAGAAATAACTTTACAAAATGTCCAAATCAAGGAAACATGCAGCATAACTTTATTTCAAATTAAGATATGAGAGAGTTGGATATTACTGCAGACCAAAGCTTTGTGGTAAGATGAAGCAACTCACCAAATGACATCATTATACTGCCTATCATAGTAAGATGGAGTAACTAACCACATGAAATATAATGCCTATCATGGCAAGATGGAGTACCTAACCAAATGAAATATAATGCCTATCATGGTAAGATGGAGTAACAACCACATGAAATATACTGCCAATCACTGTAAGATGGAGGGACTCACCACATGAAATGTACTGCCTATCACGGTAAGATGGAGAGACTCACCACATGAAACATACTGCCTATCACTGTAAGATGGAGAGACTCACCACATGAAACATACTGCCTATCAAGGTAAGATAGAGGGACTCACCACATGAAACATACTGCCTATCACTGTAAGATGGAGGGACTAACCACATGAAATATAATGCCTATCAGAGTAAGATGGAGGGACTCACCACATGAAATATACTGCCAATCACTGTAAGATGGAGGGACTCTACACATGAAATGTACTGCCTATCACGGTAAGATGGAGAGACTCACCACATGAAATAAACTGCCTATCACTGTAAGATGGAGGGACTCACCACATGAAACATACTGCCTATCACTGTAAGATGGAGGGACTCACCACATGAAACATACTGCCTATCAAGGTAAGATAGAGAGACTCACCACATGAAACATACTGCCTATCACTGTAAGATGGAGGGACTCACCACATGAAATATAATGCCTATCACAGTAAGATGGAGGGACTCACCACATGAAACATACTGCCTATCACGGTAAGATGGAGGGACTCACCACATGAAATATAATGCCTATCAGAGTAAGATGGAGGGACTCACCACATGAAACATACTGCCTATCACTGTAAGATGGAGGGACTAACCACATGAAATATAATGCCTATCACAGTAAGATGGAGGGACTCACCACATGAAATATACTGCCAATCACTGTAAGATGGAGGGACTCTAAAAATGAAATGTACTGCCTATCACAGTAAGATGGAGAGACTCACCACATGAAATAAACTGCCTATCACTGTAAGATGGAGGGACTCACCACATGAAACATACTGCCTATCACTGTAAGATGAAGGGACTCACCACATGAAATATACTGCCTATCACTGTAAGATGGAGAGACTCACCACATGAAATAAACTGCCTATCACTGTAAGATGGAGGGACTCACCACATGAAATGTACTGCCTATCACGGTAAGATGGAGAGACTCACCACATGAAATAAACTGCCTATCACTGTAAGATGGAGGGACTCACCACATGAAACATACTGCCTATCACTGTAAGATGGAGGGACTCACCACATGAAACATACTGCCTATCAAGGTAAGATAGAGAGACTCACCACATGAAACATACTGCCTATCACTGTAAGATGGAGGGACTCACCACATGAGACATACTGCCTATCACGGTAAGATGGAGGGACTCACCACATGAAATATAATGCCTATCACAGTAAGATGGAGGGACTCACCACATGAAACATACTGCCTATCACAGTAAGATGGAGGGACTCACCACATGAAATATAATGCCTATCAGAGTAAGATGGAGGGACTCACCACATGAAACATACTGCCTATCACTGTAAGATGGAGGGACTAACCACATGAAATATAATGCCTATCAGAGTAAGATGGAGGGACTCACCACATGAAATATACTGCCAATCACTGTAAGATGGAGGGACTCTACACATGAAATAAACTGCCTATCACTGTAAGATGGAGGGACTAACCACATGAAATATAATGCCTATCAGAGTAAGATGGAGGGACTCACCACATGAAATATACTGCCTATCACTGTAAGATGGAGAGACTCACCACATGAAATAAACTGCCTATCACTGTAAGATGGAGGGACTCACCACATGAAATGTACTGCCTATCACGGTAAGATGGAGAGACTCACCACATGAAATAAACTGCCTATCACTGTAAGATGAAGGGACTCACCACATGAAACATACTGCCTATCACTGTAAGATGGAGGGACTCACCACATGAAACATACTGCCTATCACTGTAAGATGGAGGGACTAACCACATGAAATATAATGCCTATCAGAGTAAGATGGAGGGACTCACCACATGAAATATACTGCCAATCACTGTAAGATGGAGGGACTCTACACATGAAATGTACTGCCTATCACGGTAAGATGGAGAGACTCACCACATGAAATAAACTGCCTATCACTGTAAGATGGAGGGACTCACCACATGAAACATACTGCCTATCACTGTAAGATGAAGGGACTCACCACATGAAATATACTGCCTATCACTGTAAGATGGAGAGACTCACCACATGAAATAAACTGCCTATCACTGTAAGATGGAGGGACTCACCACATGAAATGTACTGCCTATCATGGTAAGATGGAGAGACTCACCACATGAAATAAACTGCCTATCACTGTAAGATGAAGGGACTCACCACATGAAACATACTGCCTATCACTGTAAGATGGAGGGACTCACCACATGAAATATACTGCCTATCTGCTCATCTGTGTTCCATTTGTCCAGTTTCTCTTTAAATTCTATCTGGAACATTTTGTGTATTGCCATGATCTCCTCTACCTTCTGAAAGGTGACCTTGACCTCTGGCTTCTTGATATGACTTAGAATTTTTTCTTTATAGTCCTTTTGATGACAAAAATAAGTGTTTCATTAGAACAGTCAGAAGAATCACCCCAAAGCATAACAACTGCTTGATCTGTAAAGTTCTCCTAAGCTTTGTAATGAGTGCTCAGAGTGCTACTCTTGCATTGAAAGGAGCACTTTCAGTTTATAAACTTTGTACAATATACAATATGTGCCATTTAACTCCTTGGAAACACTGTATATTAAACTAACTGAACAGTGGAAAATACACAAGATACTGTACTGACACTACATATAATCTTTTAGTGAATAAACCATCCTAAAATTATCTTACAGGATTCTTTTAAAATTTATGCTGCACAAAATTCATGCTAAGAAGTATCTCCTTTACAACTTGGTCTAGGCAATTTTCACAGGAACTTCTGTAAAGTTTTTCAAATATGGAATTAACAATATGGAGAGCTATATCTAAAGGCTGATAGTCCTTTATTTTTTAAAAGTATTTAATAGATACTTAGTTAAATTAATAACAGGTTTTACAGAACTAAAATATAACAGAAATATAAATACTTTAAATATGAACCCCCCCCCCCTCCCTCCCCCAGTAATAAAAAAGTACTCACATTGGTTAATCTTTCTAAAGATCCTATGTAATTTCTTTCACTGTCAATCAAACTTTGCAGAACTCCTCTCAACTTTATCTGAAATGTTTCTCTACTTTGACAAAGGGTATTAAGAGTACATTTATCAATTGTTAAAGAGGTACATCCTAAAATTTAGATCATTCCATTCCTGGTTAACCTCAACATTATTCCATTTCTGGTTCAACTCAACATTATTCCATTTCTGGTTCACCTCAACATTATTCCATTTCTGGTTCACCTCAACATTATTCCATTAAGTTTAATTGGTAGAATTTTATGTCCATTATATCAATTATGCAAACAGTCAACTATCTGGATACTAAAAGTACTTATCAATATAGCACTTTCTTTTATTCCAGTTTTGCAAATGTTTTATCTTAATCAGGGTGATGCTCTTTGTTGCTTTGACACTGTAAAGAACATCTGATTTAAGTTAACAAGTCTTTAAAGAATGGTTCCAACAGTTTACCATTTAATGCATGTATTAATGTGACCAGTCACTGTAATGTTGGGGTGTGAACTTGAAAATTTACATCTGTTTTACATATGCCTTTCTTGAGAATAAACTAAAGAAAAAAATGAAAACTTTTAAGAAGAAAGTCTTTTTTCCAGCTGGTATTTTTTATGAGTAACTGCTTACTTTCTTACATATATATGATGATTTAGGTCACATGTGTCAAAACTCTACAAATTTTAATCAGTCAGGCACAAACACGAGTCAGACTTCTAAACATGCTATATACAGTCATAGATAAACCCATAAAAATGTGACACAGTGTCTTGTAGTACTTAAAGAAAATTATTTTAAACCAAACTAGCACAGACTGACACAATCATACAACAAATAAAGAAACAAACATAATCCTATCTTTACAACAAAAGTACCATGGTGACCTTCCTTATATCCCAACACTGCTTTTAACAGCACTTCAAAATATGCAGCAAAATTATGCAAGTAGTTCACATTTCAGTTCTGAAGCTTAGAAAACAAGGCAGAAGACCCAAAACATAAAGCTGAAGTTGAAATCTGCATGAAAAACTGTACATACAATCCAAATTTCATACACATATCTTCAAAAACAGTCAGTAGATCAAGGTCAGCAAAGGTCAAAGTTGAAATCTACATGAAAAATTATACACTTAGTTTAAATTTCAATGCTCAAGCTACAAAAACAAAGAAGTAGGTCAAAGAATCATTAAGGTCAAGAGCAAAGTAACGTATGTGAACATGAACATTCATCCCAAATTATATAGCATATTCATTATGTAACTTTGGTACAGAACCAGCAGACAATGCTGTATATCATATATCTAAGCTCTGAGCTTTACTGATTGATAAGATAGACTTCTGATCCCCAGTGCAAGACACTTCAGAACCATACATGCCAATCCCCAAATATCTAAGCTCTCGGCCTAATGTTTTGACAGAAGCTATGAAAGAAACAAAAACTGTCACTGTTAGATGACAGTGCCCCCGAAAGTGGTTCTTTGACCTTTGATCTGAGAACCAGTCATTCAGGGGTCAAGGTCAAATAAATATAGGTCAGTGGGAAGGTCTTATCCAATGGGGGTTGTGTCCAAGTATGAAGTAAATCAAATAACTAATAAGGAAGTTATGGGCAATGTGAAAATTTCTAGACAACTGGATCTTCAAGGTGAAGGTCATTCTGGGGTCAAGGTGAAATAAATACAAGACAGTGAGATGGTCTTGTCCAAAGTGGTGTTGTGATTAAGTATGAAGTATATTCACTTACTAATTTGGAAATTATGTCCAAATAATAGTTTCTAGACAATTGGATATTCAGAGGTCAAGGTCAAATAATTACAGGTCAGCGGGAAGGTCTTGTCCAAATGGGTGTTGAGTCCAAGTATGAAGCAAATCCACGTACTAATAAGGAAGTTATGGCCAATGTTAAAGTTTTTGGACAATTGGATCTTCAAGATGAAGGTCATTCAGGGGTCAATGTCAAACAAATATAGGTCAGGGAAAAGGCCTTGTCCAAAGGGTTGTTGTGTACAAGTATGAAGTAAATCCACTAACTAATAAAGAAGTTATTGCCAAATTTAAAGTTTTTGAACAATTGGATCTTCAAGGTGAAGGTCAATCAGGGGTCAAGGTCAAATAACTATAGGTCAGTGTAAAGGTCTTGTCCAAAGGGGTATTGTGTCCAAGTATGAAGTAAATCCACTTACTAATAAGAAAGTTATTGCCAATGTTAAAGTTTTCGGACAGACTGACGGAAACTGATGTCCAGCCGAAACTGGATAGGGGGCATTTTCTTTTGTTATTTTCTTTTGTTTAATAGAGGGCCATTGGCTCCTTATTCTATTGTTACGGAATGAACTCTATTATTCTCTTTTGTTATGTTTACACTACAGTAAGATGGCCCCCTATTTACTTTCAGTAGTGCGGAGTGACGGATGGACAGTTCAAAAACAATATGCCTCCCTTCGGATGCATAAAAAAAGTATGACCCCTGTGTGGGGCCTATAGTAGTGATCACAGAGACATATTTTGAACAAAATTCATGGAGGTCTACTAGACAATGCTACACACTAAATATCTAGACTCCAGATGCCCTGTTGTTTCAGAAAAGTTTTTTGAAGTTTTTCACTAAACCAATGACCTCTGAGACAGGGGCCAATAGTGGCATCAGGGACATAATCAGGTCTACTAGACAAAGCTACACACCAAATTTCAGAACTCTGGGACATGCCATTTTACTTGCCATAGCAACCAGAGTTCTGCATGGAATGGAAGTCTTTGAACAACTCTGTGAAAAATAAAGCAAGGAACATCCTTTTCATAAACTCTGGCCAAGCAGTTTCAGAAGCGATGTTGTTGAAAGCAAGTGATGGACAACAGACAGATGATGGACAGAATGGTATCACAAAAGTGTCCTTTAGCATCTGGTCAGGTCAGCTAAATATGAAACAACTCCTTACTGGCTCTTTGTCTAAAGATTTTATACCTGATTTTGGGTTACAATCCCTGTACTGTCTGGTAAAGTTGGTGGGGATCGGTGTCGTTTATAGACAACCTTTTCTAGGATTGGGGTTCCATCGTCATTCTCTTTCCTCTGGTGACCTGGCAATACCTTGTGTGCCAGACCCTTTATCTGAAAAACATTAAAATTTATAAACTACATGTTAAGAACACTGAACTGTACCACACTTTAACTTTGTTCATGTTTCTAGTTTATATCAATGATAATCCATAGGAAACAACATGTATGTGAAATACCACACAAAGGGCAAAACAATGTAGAATATCTTGTTTGGATGAGTTACTAGTAATATTCTATTCAGGAGTGGATGACTTATTTGTCTGTAATTTCATATAATTATAGTATAAATTTTAGAAGTGTATGAGTCCCTAAGAAATTTGCCTGAAATTGACACCTGAGAAAAAACTTCAACATCAATACTACCTGATGGTCTTTTTTAGGTTTCGGGGGCAAAGGTTTATCTGGGAAGAAGTCATCATCGTCATCATTGTCAGACTCCGATGGTGTAGAGTCAAATGTTGAGTCTGTAAAACAGCTACTGTCAGAGTCTGACTTCTCATGACCTTCTAGGGAGAAAGGGTTTATATGTCCCTCAAGTTCATTCTCAGCTTCTGGTACAGCTGTACAATACAAATCAAACATCTAATTAACAGAAAACAGTTTTACATGCACACAGATACAGAAGATTTTCGGAAACTTATGTAAACTTTTCATTAAATACTTTAAATCTCCAGTTCATTAGAATAAATGACACAAACTGATCACAGGCATACAATGTATCTTTATGATTCAGAGCTGCAAAACCAAGGGTAAAGTTACTTAAACAAATATCTCATTAACTGTATTACATTTGTAATCTTCTGACTAAGGTTTTTTTTTGTAAGTAAGACCTGCCTTCCTAAAACCATCAAACCTTATATTAATATAATCTTTTCTCTCCTACCTAATTCAAACTCAATTCTCAAGTATCGGTATTTGTTTGAAATGTACCAGGTATGTTTTATCACCTAAGTACCAAAACATGATCGATGCTATTATAACCTGCTTTGTCAATAATCTAACGGATCTCTTTTCAACCTTCTATGTCATTGAACAGCCAAATTCTAAACCTTTAATTTATATATATTTGTAATCGAAGTGACCCTGAAAACTTCAAAAATTCAATTTGCACTGATCTGTATTCTAAGAAAAACACACATAACCAATCATTTTAAATACATATTATACTATAATATTCAGTGAGAAAAAAGTTTGACATTGCATAAAGATGATTACATTGTGAAAATATTATAATTTTTATTATTATTATTACTTTTATTCTAATGAACATAAACCTTTTTATGAAATCAACCCCTTCTACTATCTATAACTACAAGGCATCCCAGACAGATTTATACCTCCTTCATGAGGGTCTTCAAACTTGTGATGCTGAGTGAAAGGGTTACCTTCTTTATCTGAAATAAAAAAAATCTTAAGTTTCTAATACAAACATCCAAAATTCAACTTCATTAGCACAAACTTGAAGGTGGTGCAGAATTTTGATTAAAAGAGTAGTATAAAGCATCAGGATCATCTGATCAAGGGAGATAATAGACATAGACTACGATATAGCAGGTTATTTTCATGGCAGTTTTGTTTCAAGCCAATAAACATTCATGCTACTGACGTGATAAATTATTCTAAAAATTATTTAAACAAGCCCCACTTTGGTTGCAGTAACACACAGTTTGCATGTGAATGAAATAAAGATTGCTTCTTTTTTTTTTTGAGTTTATTTCTAGTTGGTACGAGTAACTCAACTGCCAGTTGAACCCTGCAGATTTTAATCATTTTAGATTGTTAAGGATAGTGCAAGATAGAGCAAGCATACCATTCCAGAGACACCCAAGGATCTTTTCCATGCTCAATGTACAGCACTAATACAATGGACCTTGGTTTAATATCTCATTGGAAAGAGTGTAATGTCAGAGGAGAAACAAGATCTAACTCAAAGCCCTTGATTACAAGGCCAAAATAATAATTTCTCAACTCACTATGTGTAAAAAACATGCATTGCATGACAAGCAACAGGTGTGTCTTAATTTTGTCTTTTATTGTTCAAGCCAAACAGTGTAATTTGCACATAACAGATATTTTGGGACAGTCTAGGGTTCCAAAGATGAGAGAACTGGGTTAAAGGTTTCAGAAGTAGCAAGATATGTATTACATACTAGAGATTATGCTGAGTACCTAGGATTGTATTCAAGGGAACAGTTGTAACAGAGGCGCTGACATTTAGGCTAACAAAGATTAAACAAGTCACTGGTGTTGCTTGTTGTCCCCTTCTGGTTCCGCCTTAAAAATGAACCAGAGCTATACTGATTATTTAATATTTGGCAGGGGTATACAATCATGACTTTAGTATCATATACTTCTTGAATTATTATAGGTTATCCATCTATTAAAGCCATATTCTGACTATTTCTGTATCATAGCAACCAGAATTTTGATCTGAACAAAAACAAAATGACGTGCATACTGGTGTGTTCTCACAGCTGATCAGATTAACTCAATCAAGCACGATCAAGCTATCGGGTACTGGTCTAGCTTTGTATGCATGTGTGATTGGGGGTGGTTGGAGCGGTCTACCTTGATTGGCATGGCTGGATCTTCCTACACGATTTTTTTTGTCATGTCAAAAAAAAATTCGAGTAGCGATCGAGTAGCTATGCGGTCAAGAAGCGATCGTATAGTGATCGAGAAAAAGATCTAGTTGATCGAGAATCAATCGTGTAACGATCTAGTTTGGTCGAGTATACATCTTTTACCCGATCTCTACACGATCGTCTCGACTTCCACTCGAGTATTATCCCATCTCAACCCGATCAACTCAACCTCTGTTTGATCTATTGTCAAGAATAACCAGACTACTACCCGACTGCTACACGACCGCTTCCCGATAGTAATTAGACCATACATGAGTTCATGTGACCAAAACAATATGAACTGATTTGAACCAGGAATCTTTGAAGATTTTATTCCAAACAATTCGTTACACGACCATTCACGACTCGATTACGATCATTACAATCTGGTCAAGTGGAAATCTGGCAACGATTGAGCAGAGGTCCAGTAAATCTAGTTGAGATCGTCTATGACTCGCATATACATGTAGGTCTTGGTGATCGAGGAGAAGTTCGGATGTTGGTCGGGTTGTCGTTGTGAAGAAGTCATAAAAAATCGTGTAGGGTCGACTTAAGGTCGTGTAGGAGTCATGAATGAGCATTTAATCGAGCTTGGTTAGGCTTCATCGCGGAATTTATGTGATTGGGACAATCAAGTTGATCTGATCAGCGTTAAGAACACAACTTAATCTCCATATTGCCATCTATTCACATACCAAGTTTCATTCACTGAACTTACATGTAATATATGGTTTTCATGTTATCCCGGGATCCAGATTTCTGGACAGACAGCCAGATAGACAGACTGCCAGAGGACAAACCTATTGTCACCTCAAGTCTAAACACTGGTAGGGGACTAATTACTGTATCTTGTATAATTCAGAGAGGCAAGAGTGTGAAATTTTTTATCAGTGAGTTAAGAAAATAATAAAATAATGCAGTGTGAAATTATTATTGTAAATCATGATACTTTCAGCAATCTAATCTAGGGTCTTCTGATTAGTTTTTAAAGATTTTGGCCACTATTTTCAAAGACTGACAAGACACACAGACTGATTGGTAGAGGCCTAAGAAATATAATATTCCTCCAGGAACTGTGCCCACAGCATTCTTTATCCTTCTGTTATAGGAGACTTGGTATCATTCTATTTGAACAGACTTATTCATCAGTGACCTTTATTTCTATTTTCATGATCAGACTGCATGATACCATTCTACTATTGTATACCTTTTTTCATTATCTTCACCAGAACACTGAAAACAAATTACCAATTATTTCATAAGGGGGAAATGTAAAGGTATAAAAACTAAAATGAAATGTTTTGTTGATTTGTCAAGGTCTACAATTAGTTTAAAAAAACAACAACAGATACCTTTTTCTAAAGAATTCTTTTTGTAAATCTTCATGTTCTGTTTACTGTATAATACATAATCTCTTCAAACAATGGCAATTTACGCTTAACATTCACATCATAAATCCATGTCATGAACAGTCTCACAGTATCTATGTTAAATATACCATTGTTCATTAACTTCCCTAAAAACAGAAGTGAAATATATTAAACACATTTCAGAACTTTATACAATGCATGGTTAAGAATAAATTATATCTAGTATGCCTAAACCTAGACTGGCTTTCACTCACACGACACTGTTACTGTTAGGTAAATTCATATTGTACTTTTTACTACTGTACACTAATCTGGCACTTCTTGATAAAACTTTGTACAAGACAAATTTTTAGTTTAGCCCAAGTACATATCATTTCAAAACAATGTTTCCAGAAATTATAAAAGAAGGTGTTATTTTGAAATCATATAATTTGGCTACTGCATGTTAATGCTATCAGAGGTACAGATAGGATTGGTAACTTAGAATCTAGAAATCTTATCTAGGAAACAGATTTTTGCAAGAAGAAAGAGTATCTTATTTTCATTTTTTAAGCAGAAATTAATGGGACTTAAACTGGTGAGAAAAAGAAATCTAGTGACTAAATGTCCAGTCTAAAAATAAGATTCAAAATTTGCTTAATGCATATTAGCCTGACACTGTACAATTTGTTTGTGGATAAAGTATGAGAATCCAGGCTTGCATTACTGAAAGTTAAATCTCTAGATGCTGAAACTTGAGTAAAAATGAAGACGAAAAACTTATCTCATAATGCACCATCAGTTCAAACAATAATTTTTATTACCTTAAGTCCAATAACTAATTATGTCAGAAAGAAATTTGTAAGAAACATTTTTTTTTGGAAAACCAAAATTTAATATTCTGAAACCTTAATAATGTATCTGTTCTGTATATTTAAATACCTTAATTATCTTAAAAAAAGGCTGTACTGTAAGAAATTCAATGGGTATAATTTTCATAAACTAGCATGCCTGTAGAAAATGACCTTGAATTTGCCCCATACCTACTCAATTGAAAATTATTTCACTATAAATGGGTTTATATTGTATTGATCTTCCCTGCACATTTCATAACTTGATATCTATGCAGTTTTTGAGAACTGGATATGTAAGCTTTTCATTATAATAAAATGAATAATATGAATATTTCACACTTAAATGCCGACCCTGTAAACTTGCATACAAGTGCTTCTGGGCAAAAACTAACATTAACTCTCATGAAAAGGGTTCAACGCAAGAAATAACATATTATGTTCATACCTAGTGATGATAAACTGATACAAATGACATGGAAAGACACAACAAACTCTCATACAGGCTGTTCAGGACAAGAAATAGATCTCTCATACAGGTTGTTCAAGGCAAGAAATAAATCTCTCAAACTGGCTGTTTAAGGCAAGAAATAAATCTCCCATACAGGATGTTCAAGGCAAGAAATAGATCTCTCATACAGGTTGTTCAAGGCAAGAAATAAACAAGAAATAGATCTCTCATACAGGCTGTTCAGGGCAATAAATAGATCACTGATACAGGCTGTTCAGGGCAAGAAATAAATCTCTCATACAGGCTGTTAATTCAGGACAAAAAATAGATCTCTCAAACAGGCTGTTCTGGGCAAGAAATAGATCTCTCATACAGGCAATTCAGGGAAAGAAATAGAAATAGATCTCTTATACTATTCAAGGCAAGAAATAGGGGCTGTTCATGGCAAGAAATAGATCCCTCATACAGGATGTTCAGGGCAAGAAATAAATCTCTCGTACAAGTTGTTCAGGGCATGAAATAACAAGTCTTCATACAAGCTTTTCATGGCCAGAAATAACAGTCCTTTTGTAGATAAAAAAACATGTATTTATCAATTAACATTGTGATTTTCCACAACTGAAATTATTGCATGACCCTTTAAGTATTTCCATCTTAAGATTAGTGTCCCACAGGAAGTTGTCCTTTAAGGACTCCTTATGGCCAAATTAAAGTACAAATCAAGCATTTTAGTGGGAAACACTCCTAAAAAACAACATATCAGCCTCCTTTAAACCTAACAATAAACATCTATCTAATATCAGTGGACATTCAAACATCCTGATAAGTATATAGATTTAAATATGTTCAGAAGGAAATTTATGCCTAAAGGAGGCTAGCAGAGTTTATGAAACCACTTTCATTTTCAGATTACTTTTTTAAGGTGTATAATATTCATCTTTTTGTTTTGTTATGAAAGTATATACTGTAGTACAAACTTTGCAAGTATCTACCATAGTAAAAACTTTGCAGGTATCTACCGTAGTACAAACTTTGCAAGTATATACTGTAGTACAAACTTTGCAAATATCTACCGTAGTACAAACTTTGCAAGTATATACCATAGTACAAACTTTGCAATTATATACTGTAGTACAAACTTTGGAAGTACATGTATATACTGTAGTACAAACTTTGCAAGTATCTACCGTAGTACAAACTTTGCAAGTATCTACCGTAGTACAGACATTGCAGGTATATACTGTAGTACAAACTTTGCAAGTATATACCGTAGTACAAACTTTGCAAGTATATACCATAGTACAAACTTTGCAAGTATATACCATAGTACAAACTTTGCAGGTATCTACCGTAGTACAAACTTTGCAAGTATATACCGTAGTACAAACTTTGCAGGTATCTAATGTAGTACAAACTTTGCAAGTATATACCGTAGTACAAACTTTGCAAGTATATACCGTAGTACAAACTTTGCAGGTATCTAATGTAGTACAAACTTTGCAAGTATATACCGTAGTACAAACTTTGCAGGTATCTAATGTAGTACAAACTTTGCAAGTATATACCATAGTACAAACTTTGCAGGTATCTAATGTAGTACAAACTTTGCAAGTATATACCGTAGTACAGACTTTGCAGGTATATACTATAGTACAAACTTTGCAAGTATATACCGTAGTACAAACTTTGCAGGTATCTAATGTAGTACAAACTTTGCAAGTATCTACCGTAGTACAAACTTTCCAAGTATCTACCGTAGTACAAACTTTCCAAGTATGTAACATGTTACATAGTACAAACTTTGCAAATTTGTACAACTTTTGCAAGTATCTACCGTAGTACAAGTAGAACTGAACAAACTTTGCAAGTATCTACCATAGTACAAGTAGAACTGAACAAACTTTGCAAGTATCTACCATAGTACAAACTTTGCAAGTATGTACCATAGTACAAGTAGAACTGAACAAACTTTGCAAGTATCTACCATAGTACAAACTTTGCAAGTACCGTAAAAATTCTATTAATCGCCCATGCTCTAATAAAAGCCCACCCTCCACTTTTGGGCCGAAAAATGGCCATTTTTTCACCAAAAATAGAAAAAACAACAGCCTCTTTTAAACGCACCCCCCCCCCCCCCATTTTGACAAAATTGAACTTACCGTTAAACCGAAAGCTTCATAATTTCCGTTTTAATGCACGCCCGAACTTCTTTTTTCCTATCTTTATTTCCGAAAAGTTTGTAGCTACACGAAATTTCAATTCCACCGCCTTTCACAAAAGTGCCTTTTGATGATGGTCGCGGTTCCCCAACTGTTTCAGCCGTTATTTCAACGACACTACCATTGTCAAACAACTTGGTTAGAGGCTGACATAATCCCCCGGGTACATGTCCAACAATAGAATTATTGTCACACCTTTTTACAATAATCGCGCTGTCACTGTATTCATTTTCCGGTTCCAAAGTACACTGCAATTAAGTTCCAACTTCACATGTATTTTTATAAACGTGATGTCCCTAAATAACCGATTTTATTGATACCAGCATACATGTTGCCATTATTAGAGCTGTAGTTAATCTGAAGTATAAATGTCGGTGTAGAAATGAGATTTATGCACCAATATTACGTCATTAAGGTCAGCGTGCGTGTTTAATATTTATTGATCGGGGCGCAACACGGGTATTATTCTGTGTGTATACATTGGTACATAATTATCTGGTAGATCTATTTATGTCATAAACAGGTAATCGCATAGTAAAATATGTGGAATATGAAAAAATGATGGTCTCATTTTGCATGTGTCTCTAATAAACGCCCACCCCCAACTTTGAGATCAACCATGATTCTAATAAACGCCCGGGCTATAAATAGAATTTTTATGGTACCATAGTACAAGAAGTACAAACTTTGAAAGTATAATATACAGCAGTACAACCTCAATTAATTTTGCTGGTATATCTTTAGCAATTCTTTTATATCTGGAGTACAGGAAACAGGAGTGTAGTAGAAACAAAGTTAGTTAGAAAGCTGACAGGAAAAAAACTCAGACTACAGAATACACATATTGAAAAATATTGCTACTTCCATTACAATTCACCACTTACAATGTATAAAGTAAAAAGAGTGAAAATACCATATTTAGAGCATTTACTTCAGACCAGTGTTGTCACATAGCAAAACTACTCAGAAAAAGGTTTTATGAGAACTACATCTACAAAGTAATGATGGAAGGAATTTTCCAAAGGAAGGAATTTTCCAAAGGAAGGAATTTTCATTAATTCAAACAATGCAGGAATTTTCAAAATCACTGAAAAGGAATTTCTGATAGTGTTTATTGAACATAGAATGAATGGTGTCATTAATTTTTTGTCTGAAATGATATCTCTTTTGCACTTGCACTGTCTTAATAGAAGCTTTTTCTTTCAGAACACAAAATCGATTCAATGTGATTTGCTTTGTCTTCTGAGTAAATCAAACTGAAAATTAAAGTGCTTAAGCACCAACCATGGCATGATGCAGATAAATGTTATGATGTCTATTCTAAAAGGGTCATTTACTTTATTAAACCTTGATACTTTATGTAACCATTTTGTAATGTATTTTCATTCACTGATCACTGGTCATACTAAAGGTATTCAAGTAAAATGCAAAAGCTTCATTGTTATAAATCTAGTAATTTCTTAATACTTCAACATATTCATTCATTTAGCCATTACTTAGAATGTTAGGACTTTTAGCCCTTTGATTTTTTACAAAAAGTATATGGGACTTCAAAATTACAGATTACAAAGTCCATAGTCAAAGGAGAACTAGTACCTGAAAAAAAAAGTGTATTTCTGTCTCTGATTTTTGTTACAATTAAAAGAAATTACAAAATGGCTTCTTTTTTTTTTTGTTATGTGACACTAAAGTAAAACTCAAGTGCATAGAGCATATATGCCATAATGTCCTGGACATCCCGGAAATCGGTTGTCTCTCCCAGAGCAGTCCGGAAAAGACTGTGTCACGAAAAAAAAAAAAAATTCTGTTAATATCAACTATTCAAGGACGCTGGTACTGGGACACTTACTGTGACTTGGTATTGGTACACAGCCCTTCCAGTCATTGATTTTCCCTGACAGTCATTACTGCATGCATCACTTATTAACCATTGACCTTAAAATATGTTAAATTCAGTAGTAGTCACAAGACAAACCGACCATACTATAGTCTTGGTGACGTCATACCAGCTGTATGAAGTCATATTGTTCTCATCTTGTACACTCTCGGGACAGGACATATTTTTGTAATGGAAGAGGAGTTTAGAAATTTTGTTGCTGAAGTACGCGAAAAACTTGCTACTTTTGACAGAAAATTAGAACAAGGACTTAAGGCACCTAGTCCCGTTCTTCAGCCTCAGACTGCCGCCAGGAAGTGGACTGACACCCAAGGAGATTAAAATGTGTTAAAGGACTCTTTAGCCAGAATCAAGCTACCTACTGAGCTTAAACTGAACGAATCTCGTCAGGGGATCAAGCGATCTGACCAGCCTATATTGAAAATATTGACAAAGTGTAGCAGGTACAGTGAGACAACTGCTAAATTGTTGACAACTATTGAACCTGGTCAGGAGATTACTCAAGAGACAATTTGAAACAGTTGTTTCTTGTCTGTCATGCACAGACCAAGTATTTGCAGGACGAATTTGCTGCTACATTGTATATTAGTGAATAGTCAGTTCAACACATCAACATCCCGTATATTTTGGGCGTTACAGAAAAACACATCGGGACTTAACCCAGAGTTGTTTGAAACGTTTCATTCAGTGGCTACCCTTGCAGCTTCAAGCCGCCCAGCTCAAAAGGGAAATCAACAGTCCTACAGAGGTCAAGGACGTGGCGGTTACTATTGAGGTTCAGATGTTTTTAGTTGTTTTTCTCAGCGGGGATTTCCTAACAGACGTTTTGGTAACAAGGGAGATAACTCAAGTACTACGCCGCAGACGGATGAATAATAAGTGCTCTCTCTTTACATAAAGTTGCGTTTTTGTTACATTTGTTTATAATTGTGTGCATTAATGAACTAAACAGGAATTTATGAATGGTAAGTGTTTTATGCTTTTATGAATTCCTCTATGTCCATGGAAAGACATAATTTGTGTTAAGCAATGTTATATGATCTCATTTAAGAGCTTAATATGTTCATCCCAAACTTGAGTGACAACCTTGATTCATGGCAAAGGATAGGGGTGCCAGAGTATGTCATTGACTTAATTACTAATGGAGTTCCTATACCATTTAATTCAGCTATTCAATCTTTTGAACAACCAAACAGGAGTTTTTCAGGAAAGCAAGCTAATTTTATAGATTCTGAAATGGACAGTTTGTTAATGAACGGTTTTATTGAAAAATGCTATTGTAAGCCTACTTGTGTCAGTCCATTATCTGTGGTACCGAAGAAAAACAATAAACTCAGATTAGTAACTGATTTAAGACATCTTAATTCATTTTGTACTACACGAAAATACAGGAACGAAGACATTCGTGATTGTGTTAGGCTCATTGAGCCCAGTGACAGATTTGTGACTATGGATATTAAGGACGGGTTTTTTCACATACCAGTTCATAAAAATTATAGACAATACTTAGGTTTTAAATGGAGAGGTCAATATTATAAGATGTGTGTATTAGTTTTCTGATTGTGTTGTTCCCCATATTACTTTAACAAGGTTTTAAGGCCAGTCATAAAATATTATAGGAGTATTGGTTTACGTGTAAGTGTTTTTGTTGATGATTCTTTGTTAGCTGCCAGTGGCGAGTGCTTTACAGATTACTCATTTTACTGACCAGTTGTTGCACACTTTGCAAGATTTAGGTTTTATTATCAATTGTGAGAAATCATGTCTTGTTCCGACATCTTCAGTTAGATATATTGGATATACAATTAGTAGTAGCAATGACAAGGTTTATGTTAAAGCTCAAGCTAAAAGAATCATTAAACTCAAATGCAGTATAAAACGAGTACTGTCACATGATATTGTGCCTGCACGTGAATTGGCTCGAGTTTTAGGACAGTGTATATCAGTGGCCTGGGCGGTTACACCAGGGAAGTTGTTTTTGCGTAAATCTTACAGGTTGCTTGCATCTAAACAATCTTGGTCAGACATTTCATTATTGAATTGTGACATTGTGCAGGAATTACAGTGGTGGTTTGATTCAGTTGATTACTGGAATTTTCGCGAAATATGTTCAGATGCTATTCAAGTTCAGGTGATAACCGATGCGTCCCATCAGGGCTATGGAGCGGTTTACCGGAAGTTGTAATATCAAAATTACAAATAAAATGGATTGTTTGTCTTTGTGACTTATATTTACCAAAACATCATTTAATGGTCGGTGTAATTAATGGTAAACACCCTTTTCCAGTTATCGCTAATCCCCAACAATCATTAATTGATAGATCAATCACTTATTTACCAAATAGATGGACATTACATACATTCTGACTGTATGCATCAGCAATGAATAATTAACCCATTTAAAGGTGTCAAAGATAGCATCGTTTGTTTAATGGCTTGCAAAACTGTGATAAGTGACCTGTTAGCAATTTTCAAGACAAAAAGATATTATAGGTAAACAAAAATGGCTGCACCCATGCACTTTATTTTTAAATTTTAATTCACTTTGAAGCAATACTTTCAGACTAGTATCAGTAAAATAATGTCAGCAAAAATGGCAGTGCTTGAATTTAGAGATACATTGCATGTGATATGACATCAGGAGTCAGTTTAATATATAAAAACTGACATCCAAGAAAAATAAATACAAATGTAACACTGTTAGGAAGGAAACTGTCTGTTCACAAGTAATCAGGTCACTGATGCTCAGGTCATCATACTGCATTGTTAAACAGGGCATTTTGCCAGGACTAGAGTGCAACTTCAAGTTACCCTGTGTAATGAGTTATTGATGCTCAAGTTAATGAAGCTATTTACTTATTTATAAATATTGTCTTCTCAAAGAGGGACCCAAAGACTCAGGTTTTAATGCCTCAGTTTCGACTTATATATAATTAAATCAATACCACTGTTGCACATGTCTAAAGTCCTGTTTTAAGTACTGAGAGACAATCAAATTACCTGATTTTGTTGGTCTTTTTAAGGCTTTAGATTTCCTCTTGGCCTGCTTTCGTTTCCAATCATAGGACTGCATCTCATCTGCCAACTTTCTCATCTGCCTTCTGTCTGCTGTTTTACCATGGGAATGTGTTTTACCTGGACTGGCTCCAGGAACAGGTCCTGATACGGCAACATGCTCATGATGTACAACTTCAAAGTCACCACACACCTTGTCTAGTGAGATATGAATAGAATCATATATGTTTTCTTCCTCTAAATGTTCAAAGTTATTTTCAAACACTGTTTCACTAAGATCTTCTCTGTCTGTGATTTTATGCCCAATATGCAGATCAACAGATGACCCACTGAGTCCGGTACAATGTTTCTCGGTCACATTTAATGCATCTGATGTAATGGGGGTTTCAATTTTTTCAATGGTTTTATTTGGATGACTGTATCCTATGCTGTCAACAAAGTTTACAGAGGATCCCTGACCTTCATTTTTTGTAATCTGACCTTGATCTTCATTCACAAACTGTCCAGAACTTCCAGCAGCACCAAGATCCTCAGGAAAGGGTCTAGCAAAAGAATACACTGAATGAGCAGTGTCTCCAGATTGTTCTGCCACATTAAATGTCCTTGTCTCTTTGTCTGTTGCTTGTGTATTTACGGAAGCTTTAGGAAGCTGTAACTCATGGATCTTATGAAGAAATGCATTAGCATCAGATGCTTTTTTATCACATTTTGTATTTTTCTGCTGACTGGAAGCTTGTCCCATAAATTGGCTAGCCAGTTGGGATACACGACCTTGACCTTTGGTTTCATTTTTACTTTGTTCAATCTTGTTCTTTGCAGTCTGACAACTGCTAGAGTGACCTGCTGGAGATGAATTTGTATCTAAGAGCCCAATAGTTTTATCAGGAACAGGGCCTCCAGTTGAAATGGCATCATAGTAAAGATCTTCCTCCTCTACATCTGACATTATGAGTCTTCTTGCACCAAGACTAAACCTGAATTAAAAAGAAGAATTTTAGTTCTTACACTTAAAGATATTCTATCCGCTGAAGAAAGAGCTCAAGTAAAAACTGCAAGATACGGTGAAGACAGTTAATCAACTCAAGGTAATGCAAAGTTTCACATATGCCATAAGTAATAACATGTTCTGATCATCTGGGTACCAGAATGTAGTGTTTGCAGGCAGCGTGTTTAGTATATTCATAAACCTCATATCAGCCCTAGATTCATTTGGCAGATTTTCTTTTCAAACAATATTAATTATAATAATATGTTTAATGGGGAAGCACAGTTAGGACTGGCCCAGTCTTCACAACAACGATATACTTCCACACTGAAACTAACACTGTGATTTATCATGATCATACTGTACATGTAGAGGTATTATACAACACTTTTAATCCCTTTGACTATTAGTTAGCTTCTATGGTAAAGTGATCGAGTCAGTACAAAAGTTCAGGCAATATGATTTTTCTGAATTACAATTCTACAGAGCTTGTAAAGGAGTTTGGATTCTTCAAATTGTTATATGTACAGACTTTACTGGATAAATCTTACAAAACTTACATGGGAACTTTCATTCATACTTTAGTCATTTTAACATTAAAATCATTTAAAGAACAAAAGCTTTGCATAATTTTGATACTGGCAAAATCTATCATTGTTTGGTACTGTAAGGACTAAATATATATATATATATATATATATATGTATAAATATATATATAGGAAGGAGGTATGAGCTAAGCCTACACTTGAAGAGAAAACGAGCTGATTTAAAACCATGGTAAGTCTTGGGAATACTCATGTACTCGAGTCAAATAAGAAAAGCAGTTTTATTTCCCGTAAAGTACACACGGGTACAATATATGTCGGGTAGTGCTCTACATTCCAGACTTGAATTTGACTGTCATGGGAATGTTTTTAATCACATTTCATGAGCATTGCTGCTTCATACGGGATTATAAACGTATAACTGACATACAACTTTGTTAGGTAAACAAGCTCTGGACATGTCAAATTCCGGCTAAGTCAAAGCAATTTACTCGGTCCGTCCGAATTTGAGAAATCGAGAGAGGACTGTATATATATAAACAACATAAATTTAGCAACTGTAGCCAGACTTAAAAATACTGTATGGGTAAAACAAGCATATAAATTCTGGAGATTTTGCTGAGAAACTATAAACAAGAGGGCCATGATGGCCCTATATCGCTCACCTGAATATGACTGCTTTTAACAAAGTTGCTATGGACCTGGTTAATTGACCCCAGATGACCCATATTCAAACTTGACCTAGAAAATATTGAAACAATCTTTCTGACAAATTTCAAGGTTATTTGGACTGAAAGTGTAGCCTTTAGAGTGTTAACAAGGTTTTTCCATATTTGGGCTCTGTGACCTAGTTTTTAACCCCAGATGATCCATATCCAAACCTCAGCTTGAAATCATCAAAACAACCTTTCTGACAAATTTCAAAGACATTTGGACTGAAAATGTAGCCTCTGAGTGTTTACAAAGTTTTTCGATATTTAGGCTCTGTGACCTAGTTTTTTAATCCAGATGACCCATATTCAAAGTTGAGCTGGAAATCATAGAAACAACCTTTCTGACAAATTTTCAGGTTATTTGGAATTAAAATCTTAACTCTTGAGTGTTAACAAGGTTTTTCCATATTTGGGCTCTGTGACCTAGTTTTTGACCAAAGATGATCCATATTAGTACTTGAGCTAGAAATCATCAAAACAACCTGTCTGACAAATTTCCAGGATATTTGGACTGAAAATGACTAACCTCTGGATAGTTTAAATGGTTTTAACATTTTAGGGCTCTGTGTCCCTGTTTTTGATCCCAGATGACCCATATCCTAATCTGGGCTAGAAATCATTGAAACAACCTTTCTGACAAATTTCAAGGACATTTGGACTGAAAATGTAACCTCTTGAACATTAACAAGGATTTTCTTCTTTTTGGCCCTGTGTCCTAGTTTTTGACCCCAGATAACCCATATTCAAAACTGAGCTAGAAATCATTAAAACAACCTTTCTGACAAATTTCATGGTTACTTGAACTGAAAATGTTACCTCAATGCGTGTTAACAAGGTTTTTCCATATTTGGGGTCTGTGACCTAGTTTTTGACCCCAGATGACCTTTATTCGAATCTGAGCTAGAAATCATTAAAACTTTTTTTCTGACAAATTTGGAGAATATTTGGACTGAAAAGTAGCTTATAGAATGTTAACAAGTTTTTTTCTATTTTTGGGCTCTGTGACCTAGTTTTTTAATCCAGATGACCCATATTCAAATTTAATCTAGAAATCATTGAAACAACCTTTTTGACAGATTCCTGGTTATTTGGACTGAAAATATTACCTCTAGAGTGTTTACAAGGTTTTTCCATATTTGGGCTCTGTGACCTAGTTTTTGACCCCAGATGACCCAATTTTGAACTTGAGCTAAAAATCATCAAAACAACCTTTTTGACAAATTTCTGGGATATTTTGACTGAAAATGTAACCTCTAGAGTGTTAACGAGATTTTTCTATTTTTGGGCTCTGTGACCTAGTTTTTAAACCAAGATGACCCGTATTCGAACTTGAGCTTGAAATCATAGAAACAACCTGTCTGACAAATTTCCAGATTATTTGGACTGAAAATGTTACTTCTCCTTCTACAAGAAGATTTTCAAAGTTATCACTATATAAGCCTATGTAAAACAATGACCCTGGGTTGGGGCCAAATTTGACCCCAGAGGTATAATTTGAACAAACTTGGTAGAAGTCCACTAGACAATGCTACATACCAAATCTTAAGGCTCAGGGCCTTGTGGTTTCAGACAAGAAGATTTTCGAAGTTTTTCCTATATAAGCCTATGTAAAACCAATGACCCCAGGGTGGGGCCAAATTTGACCCCAGAGGTATAATTTGAACAAACTTGGTAGAGGTCCACTAGACAATGCTACATACCAAATACCTAAGCCTTATGCCTTACGGTTTCTGACAAGAAGAGTTTCGAAGTTTTTCCTATATAACTCTATGTAAAACTAGTTACCCCTGGGGCGATGCCATTTTGATCCAGAGGCCATGATTTGAACAAACTTGGTGAAGGTCCACTAGACAATGCTACACACCAAATATCTAAGCTCTATGCCTTACGGTTTCTGACAAGAAGATTTTGAAAGTTTTTCCTATATAACTCTATGTAAAACAAGTTACCCCTGGGGCGGGGCCATTTTTGACCCAGAGGCCATGATTTGAACAAACTTGGTAGAGGTCCACTAGACAATGCTACACACCAAATATCTTAGCTCTATGCCTTACGGTTTCTGACAAGAAGATTTTTAAAGTTTTTCCTATATAACTCTATGTAAAACAAGTTACCCCTGGGGCGGGGCCATTTTTGACCCAGAGGCCATGATTTGAACAAACTTAGTAGAGGTCCACTAGACAATGCTGCACACCAAATATCTAAGCTCTATGCCTTACGGTTTCTGACAAGAAGATTTTTAAAGTTTTTCCTATATAACTCTATGTAAAACAAATTACCCCTGGGGCCGGGCCATTTTTGACCCAGAGGCCATGATTTGAACAAACTTGGTAGAGGTCCACTAGACAATGCTACACACCAAATATCTTAGCTCTATGCCTTACGGTTTCTGACAAGAAGATTTTTAAAGTTTTTCCTATATAACTCTATGTAAAACAAGTTACCCCTGGGGCGGGGCCATTTTTGACCCAGAGGCCATGATTTGAACAAACTTAGTAGAGGTCCACTAGACAATGCTGCACACCAAATATCTAAGCTCTATGCCTTACGGTTTCTGACAAGAAGATTTTTAAAGTTTTTCCTATATAACTCTATGTAAAACAAGTTACCCCTGGGACGGGGCCATTTTTGACCCCAGGATCATAATTTGAACAAACTTGGTAGAGGTCCACTAGATGATGCTTTATACCAAATATCAAAGTTCCAGGCCTTGTGGTTTCTGACAAGAAGATTTTTAAAGATCCAAGTTTCAAAATCTGTTTTTAGCTCCTGTGACCCAGAAATGCAATGGACCGGAACCATTTGAACAAACTTGGTAGAGCTTCATGCAAGGAACATTCTAGGCAAGTTTCATTAAATTTTGCCCAGTGGTTTCAGAGGAGATGTCGTTTGAATGAATTGTGGACGACGGACGGACGGACGGACGCCGGACAATTAAGGATCCTAAAAGCTCACATGAGCATGCTCAGGTGAGCTAAAAAAAAACCACTGAATTAAGAAAAATGCTTCCAAGATTGTGAAATACCTCTGAGAAGTTTAAGCTTATAAATCATAAAAATCATCATAAAAATTCTCAAACTTCTGATATATCTACAACTGGCCTCTTCATCTTTCAACAGCTAGGACTGAAACTTGGGTAAGATATTTCAATCAGTGTTTTCTTTCACTATTTTGGGAAACTTTCTGATTGGGAAAGAAAAACAATTTAATATTTCCTTTAAAATTAAGGTGACAAAGGTAAGAAATAATCAATAGTTAGTTTAATTTCCAGTAAATCAATTGATAGTGTTAGTAAACTGTCTTTCATTTTTTATGTTCCTTGTCACTTCCAGCATTCTCAGTATAATTATGATCATGAGAAATGTGTTTCCTCTTATGGTCATTCCCTATCCGTCTGGAAATACGACCTTTTTTGTCGCGATTCATTTTCCTGTTTACTCGCGAAAACCGGTAAGTCGTGCCTACTTTCGATTTTGAAGGCAAGAAACCTTTACATCCGGTTGCATTTATTTTCATATTTTATCGATATTTTATGATAAAACTAAGAATTTACCGTGGAAATGTTATGTTATGAAGGAATTTGGTAAAATATATAAAAAATATTTTCAGAGTTAAAAACTGAAATTATCTAAAACATTCTTCCGAACACAGCCGATATTTATCGATCTTTGCCGAACTTCGAAGAAATGGCGGGAGTTTTTTACAGTCGCTCTACCTTAATTACAGAAACTGCACAAAAATGATATTTTTTCACTTAGTGAATGAAAAATGAGGAACAGGTTTTCCCTCTTTCTCTATCTATTTGAGCTTATTTATTGTCGGTACCAGTTGCCCACATGACTGACGCCCCCTGCAAAGATGAGTTATTTTATGTTCTGAGGGGTAGTGCAAGATACAGGTTGCATACTCTGGCGAGTATGATACTCTGGTTCTTTTGCGTACTGTAAACCAAGAAATGTTTTTGCAGTTTAACGTCGCATCCAAAAACAATTAGTTTTGTTAGTGGAGGAGTGGTGGATCGATCTCTGTTGACCCCTGGATTACCAGTCTAGCGTGTTAACACTGGACCACTGATCTGCTCTGATCACCCTCTTTGCCACTGTTTAGTTTATACAAAATTTATTTTAGTTCGATTGTGTAGAAAGCTTATATATACACTCTCAAATTCGTTCCTGGAACTAACCAGTACTAAGCAATGAATGTAAAGTTTCTTGCTCAAGGAAACAACGGCTTGCCCCTGACTGGGTTTGAACCCGTGCGGCTAGCAATCCTTTGACTACTAGTCCGACGCGTTCACCACTCGGCCACACCGCCACACTTTTGCCACTGTTTTCCAAACCTATCAATTCTCCAATCTCCTAAGATATTCATAACAGCTTCAATAATCATTACTTTATACAGGTAATCATCATTGTTCTCATTCAATTATAGATTTAAATTTATCTGACACAATTGTAAGGATTATAACACATTTTTGATGAACTGGTAACACACATTTATCATCATGTTTACTGAGAGGCAGCCGCCAAGGCAGTTTTCTTTGATCATGGCTTGGATATTACATTTCCCATTAAAAGTCATGTCTAAATCACTCTGATTAACAAAACATATCTGAATTTATCAGAAACATGGGAAAAAATGTGGGACGTGGAATTTAACCCCAGCAAGGGCCAGGTCCTCTACATCACACCAAATATTAGAAAGACCTCGATTACACGTAGCAGAAAGCCCATCCAGTTCCCCTATAAACTTCATGGTCAAACATTGTCACCAGTTAAGGATGCGAAATACCATGGTGTCAGTCACAATCTCAACTGGAATACACATATCAATAGGATATCAACAAACACCAACAGAACACTAGGTTTCCTTAAGCGCAACATAAAAACAAAACATGAAAATGTTAAATCACTATCATATAAAACACTGGTTAGACCACAGTTAGAATATACATCATCTGTATGGTCCCCCCACACTCAGGTTAACATACACAAGCTGGAAATGGTCCAGAGGTGCACTCAGAAGGGTTAAAAATGATTACTCACGATATACTAACTAGTGTAACAGACCTACAGACAGCTTAGGTTGGACCACACTTAAGAAGAGGCGACTAGACTCCAAACTGGTCATGTTCTACAAGATATATCACCAGCTTGTAGCCATCCTGCTCCCACCATATCTGGCAGTTCCAAAGAGGTTAACTAGATACATGCACCCTCTCAGTCTCTGTCAAACTCATGTCAACTCCGACTTCTTTAAATCCTTTTTCTTCCCCTATATCACAGTCCTCTGAAATAGGTTACCCTCACATATTGCAACCCTGACTGATCTTGAATCATTTAAGCAGGCTGTGGCCTTTTTCCAGTATTAAAGATATCAGTTGTTTTTAACCTTCTTTAATAATATATTTCTGTTTTTAACATTTTAACAAATTCTGCTATGCTCTATAGCCTTACTTCACCTGGACTACTTATTCCAGTTTTACTTTTATCTTACTAACACCTGGCATGCACCCTGCCCTTAATACTCATGAGAGGTGTGAGGCATCATTGGTAGATAGTCAAAATAATTCAAATTTCGTCTTGAGCAAATTCTGAGATATTTTTGTTATGGGTCAGAATCTCACGTAGGCAATATATTGACCCATACAAAAAAATACACAATATCTCTACTTGCGTACAGTTAGCTGGACTATTGACATTGCTACAGTACTTTCGAGTCTAGTAATTTTAGTTCCAAACTACCACATGATAAAGTAGCAACATTCAGATTACTTAACACTTTTATTATGTAAAAATGTACGTGTGAATTGTAGTAAGTGACATAATCAGTAGTTATTGTAACATGTGTCAAACGTACGTCTTTAGAAATTTACGAAGTGTCGTTTCCTACACAATCCGCCATTTTAAGTATCACGTGACATTGAAGTTGCTTGAGTAAAACCTACCGAAAACGTGTCGTAATGACATCAGGCAGTCTAGTAGTTACGCGAAGGACTTGTTAGTTTAGACTCATTTATTTTACATCGATTGCGATACAAGTTCTTGCAACTTATAATCATCACGCTGGATGACTGCTTCCTGGGTTGCATACCAGTAATCGCGCAGTATATGGAGGAATGTGAAGATCGTGAGAGAATCTCGCTTCTGACGGGATTCGAACCCGAGACCTCCGGATCAGGAGCCCTGAACCACGGTGCCTCATCAAAGGACTTGTTCAACTTCAACTTCAACTTATTACTGCCAAAAGTCAATACTGACTATACTAGGCAGGCCCGTGTAAGGAACATTAAAATTATAAAAGATATTTAACAAAGAAAAGAAGATTTAACTGATGATCTTACTTAAACATTTATTTTAAATACTTAAAATCTATTAAACTTGTATAGTTCACTGATAAAAGCTGGCACAGTTGGGGTAGCCTTAATCTCGGTCGGTAATTGGTTCCAGAGTCGTATATAGTCCTTAGGAAGAATGAGTTCATGTGATGTTGTGATTTTGATTGTGGGATGAGAAATTTGCTGTTTCTTGTGTTTGTAGGGTGATCGTGATCGACATTGACCTGTTTGTTTTTTATTTTGTGTAGCATGACCAGGCTGGCATGGTTTCGCCTTTGTTCTAAAGTTGTTCATTTTAGTTAATTTTGTTAATGAAAGAAATATAAATTATTATGGAATTCAGATCAAAGCAAAATGAAGGTGGAAACAAAATCTATATTGAAAATCCTATCTTGATCTTGATAGACAACTCTCGTGCCAAAAACATCAGTCGTCCACTTTCAGAGATAAACAACTCTCGTGCACGTGCCAAAAACATCAGTCGTCAACTTCCAGAGATAAACAGGTCTCGTGCCAAAACTATCAGTCGTCCACTTCCCGAGATAAACAAGTCTCGTGCCAAAAACATCAGTCGTCCACTTCCAGAGATAAACAAGTCTCGTGCCAAAAACATCAGTCGTCCACTTCCAGAGATAAACAAGTCTCGTGCCAAAAACATCAGTCGTCCACTTCCAGAGATAAACAACTCTCGTGCCAAAAACATCAGTCGTCCACTTCCAGAGATAAACAAGTCTCGTGCCAAAAACATCAGTCGTCCACTTCCAGAGATAAACAAGTCTCGATCCAAAAACATCAGTCGTCCACTTCCAGAGATAAACAAGTCTCGTGCCAAAAACATCAGTCGTCCACTTCCAGAGATAAACAAGTCTCGATCCAAAAACATCAGTCGTCCACTTCCAGAGATAAACAAGTCTCGTGCCAAAAACATCAGTCGTCCACTTCCAGAGATAAACAAGTCTCGTGCCAAAAACATCAGTCGTCCACTTCCAGAGATAAACAAGTCTCGTGCCAAAAACATCAGTCGTCCACTTCCAGAGATAAACAAGTCTCGTGCCAAAAACATCAGTCGTCCACTTCCAGAGATAAACAAGTCTCGTGCCAAAAACATCAGTCGTCCACTTCCAGAGATAAACAAATGATCATTGTTGTTTCAGAAAAGTATTAAGAACAATATTATCAACATCAAATTTACAGACAACAAGTGAAAATTATTAAATTTATGTCTTGGTATGTTTAATTTTTAGAGAAATATTTCAAGCCGTAAGATATCATACTGATCTTTATTGTCTCATATTAATGATTTTTGAAAAAAAAAAATGACTGGGTCAGCTGTCTCTGTTCGGTAACTCCAACACAAAAATCAATTCATCCTGAATATGCATTTTTTCTTTTCACATAATTGTTAGTTTAATTGTCATACAGTTTGTTCTTTTGACAATAAAATCTTTGATTTTTTAATTCATCACTCTTTTCGTGAAAGGGTACGGTAATGTACGAACTTTATCCTGTCTGAAAAAATATAGGGCATCAGAACCTTGATTTCAGCTGCAACTAAAGGAGTGGACATTGACATAAAATCGTTCTTCTGAGAGTTTCAGCTCGGCTGTTAAATCAAGTGCCAGGCGTGATTTTATCTAGTGTTTTCAATTTCATTTTTAGAAGGTAAGGTGACCTATTTTATTACGATAAGGTTGTAATACACTAATTATTACTTCACAACATTATTTTTTTCATTTCATCAGGGTCTTTCGACCCTGATTTCATCCATCATTTGCTACATATACACCGTACCTAGCCTGACCTGAAATGTATTTTGATAAATGAGTATTCTTTTATTTATGAATCTCTCTAGGTTTGAAATAATATAAGAGACGGAAATTGAGAGATTGCATATAGGTACACGTACATAATTATATTAATCAAAGAATTATTCAACAGCACATGCATGTGCTAAAACCATCAGTTGTCCACTTCCAGAGGTAACAAATGATCATTGTTGTTTGAGAAAGGTATAAATGTCAACGTAAATTTATATCTTGGTATGTTTATTTTTTAGAGAATTATTTCAAGTCATAAAATACCATATTCATTTGTCACATATTCACAGGAACTTGGCACAAACTTTTCTATAAGTCCAAAACACCTCTACTTTATATAATACTAGAGGTGTTTCGGACATATACATTTCCCCGTTTAGGTCCCCGTTGCCCAAAGCAATATCTTTTAAATCGTTTACAACTAACAGTAAAAACAAAATAGACAGCATCCACTATAAAGCAAATACCTTACGGCACCCCCCCCCCCCCCCAAAAAAAAAAAAAAAAAAAAAAAAAAAAATCAGCACAATAAGTAGCATCACGCATGCAGCGTCTATTTTGGAAACTGACAGCTAGGTTATTTTTTTATTCAGTTGTTAAGTTTTAAAACCTACTAAAGCCTATAACGCTACATGGACGTTTATCATTATGTTGACGTAGGTTTTATAGCTTTTTTTAAACCGTGTTTGACAAAGCTGTGTTGGATATGAAAACACGATTGCTGTGTCATCGAAATTTGATAATTAGATTAAACATGAATATCTCAGACATTATAAGACCGTTATCAGCAATGGAAATGTGCAACTTTCCGAGGGAGTTTTTTTTTTTCAGAAAAAGATGTTTCATAAGGTAAATTTTCTTTCGGATAAGTTGTACAGCAATCCATGATAAGAGGAAACGTTATCTAAAAGTCATAACAATGATTTCATTCAATTTCTTACACAAATATTGCTAATAGGATTAAAGATAATTTCTTTTTAAAAAATCACTGAGCCCTACTTTCGTCATATTTTGCGCCACACCACACTGAAAGTAGGGGAGATTACTGCGCACGGCAAGGTCGAATGTTTAGAAAATGTTGATCATTACAATACATTATAGAACTTATATAACTTTTGACGGCTTATGGTTATTATCGTATGGTTACGGTAAATCACCAATTTGCTATATTTTCATTTTCATACCGATAAAATATTTCTTCATTGTTTCCGATTAATACCTCTGTTAAATTTCAACAATTTTTACAGTTTGCACTAGTTTCTTATCCAATCAGAGAGGCCATATTCAGTTCAAATTTGAAAAAAATATATCCCATAAAATAATCTGTATGAAAAAACAAGAGGACCATGATGGCCCTGGATCGCTCACCTGAGTTCTTTGGCTGTAGGTTTGCTGCTAAGCAGTATTTCATTTTTTAATTGAAAATATGTAAGTGCCTACAAACCAAATATGTAAAATATCAGTCAATAAATAAAGGCTCTATGACAGAAAGTAGAAATATCTATTATAAGCTATGGTGACCTTGACCTTGACCCAGTGACCTCAAACCCTACCCATGGGTAGACGTCCATGCAAGGAACCTATATACTGAATATCAAAGATACTGGTCTATAAATGACGGCTCTATGAGGTACAGTAGATAAATCTATTTTTAGCCTCCATGACATTTAACCTAATCTAATAATTTCAAAAAGCTTGATAAAGCTTGCTTCATGCCAAATTTTAAAATTCTAGGCCTTGTGGTTTCAGACAAGAAGATTTTTAAAGATTTTCTTCTATGCTGCTATTTTAAACTTATGACTCCTCGGGCGGGGCCAATAGTGACCCCAGTGACATTTTTCATTCAAGCTAGGTTGAGGTCCACTAGACAATGCTGCATACCAGTCCTATTAGTTTCGGAGAAAAATGATTTTTCGTGTTTTTCCTATATAACTATATGTAAACCAAGAGAACCCTGGGGCGTGGCCAGTTTTGACCCAGGGGACATAATTTGAACAAACTTGATTGACATCCACTAGACAATGCTGCATACCAAATATCTAAGCTATAGGCATTGAGGTTTCCAGTAAGAAGATTTTTAAAGATTGCCTTTTTTACATATTAAGGGCCCCCGGGGCGGGACCAATTTTGACCCCGGGGTCAACCGTTATAAACAATACTGGTAAAGGTTCTCAACACAATACTCCACACCAAATATCTTAGGTCTAGTCCTATTAGTTTCGGAGAAAAATGATTTTTCATGTTTTTCCTATATAACTGTAAATCATTAGAACCCTGGGGCGTGGCCAATTTTGACCCAGGGGACATAATTTGAACAAACTTGATAGAGGTCCACTAGACAATGCTGCACACCAAATATGTAAACTCTACGCCTTGCGGTTTCTGACAAGAAGATTTTTAAAAGTTTTTCCTATATAACTCTATGTAAAACATGTGACCCCGGGGCTGGGCCATTTTTGACCCAGCTAGGAGCCATGATTTGAACAAACTTGGTAGAGGTCCACTAGACAATGCTGCACACCAAATATCTAAACTCTAGGCCTTGTGGTTTCAGACAAGAAGATTTTAAAAGTTTTTCCTATATAATTCTATGTAAAACTAGTGACCCCTGGGGCAGGGCCATTTTTGACCCAGGGCTCATGATTTGAATAAACTTGGTAAAGGTCCACCTGATGATGCTTCATTCCAAATATCTAAGCTCCAGGCCTTGTAGTTCTGGAGAAGAAGATTTTTAAAGTTCCAACTTTGAAAATCTATTTTTAGTTCCTGTGGCCTAGAAATGCAATGGACCTGAACCATTTGAACAATTTAGGTAAAGCTTCGTGCAAGTAACATTCTTGCCAAGTTTCAGCAAGATTGGCCCAGCAGTTCAGGAGAAGAAGTTGTTTGAAGAAAAAGTTGACGACGCATGGATGGACGACGGACATCCACAAAAGGTCACCTTAAGCACTGTGCTCAGGTGAGCTAATAAGTGACTTATTTTCTTTGATATGAACAGCGCGAGACATATGGTATGTGGGCGGAGTTATGCAAAATAGCTAGAATAACATACAGGTATTATAAACTGAACTGTACATGTAGAAAAAAGCCTCGTGACAACTTGAATGACAGGCAATCGACATTTTTTTGGGCGCTAGAGGTGTAAATCAAAATGAAAGGGCGGTCTTAACAAGACTTCAGAGGATGTTGCCGACGTGCGTACGTGACAAACTGTGAGCAAGTTATTGGTCTATATCAAATTTTATAAAACTTATTGCTTCGCTACGCCTTCGGCTTCGCTCGCAATAAATTCCATAAAATTTGATATATGACCAATAACTTTAAATTATACTTATTCAGGGAAACTACATAATACTGCTACTACTACTAATATTAATACTAATAATAATCGTCAATAACTTCTGCTGTAATTGTGATAATATCAAATATAGACGGGGCTGTCGTGAGCGCCGACTTATCACCCTTAACACACGGCTTGGTTGATATAAAATCTGGACCGATATATTCAGTACCAAGTGACATATTATATGAATATGTAAAATCATTACTTAAAGATGGTAACCAATATCCACTGAATATAGAGAAATACGGACGGTCCAAGTGATCCTCCTCATCCAAATTACTTGATTTTCGTATTTTGAAAGGAACATGTAAATATATATACCAACGTTTAATAGTGAAAATAATATATGTGAATCATCGTTTGGTAGTGATAGTACTTAGCTGTTTGATTATGGACTTAAATTATTCGTAGGGTATGCGAGAATGTTAACAATACACTAAGATTGCACAATCGATATCTTCCATTTAGCTCATTTTCTGTTTGAAATAAAAAGGGATTGTTTTGTGGTTTTAGGATGTCTGATAAAATGAAGAAACTGAGTATAGCCGATGTGAATGTGTTGCCATACGAAGACTTTATAGCGAAATTTGGTAATGTGATAGAGCACTGTGCACTATCTTCAGCCTCTGTGTGGGCATACAGGCCATTTAAGAACCTCGAAGAAATGCAGGCAAGATTTGAAGAGTTCATTGATCAGTTGCCCTTAACAGGTAAATGTTATTTCAAAAAATGGTAAAGTAATATGAACTGTGTGTTGGTTTGAAATATTTGGAGAGGCAACAGTCACTGAGCTGATATGGCGCCAGCTAGTGTTCGCAAAAACTGAGCTGATAATGTGTAGTTAGCTGTCATTGCACCGTTTTCTTGTGTTTCTAATTGACCATTATTTTGCATGAGCTCACTTTATGTCCCAGCCAATCGAAGAATTAAAAGGAAACTCCTGCACATATTTCATTCATATTGTGCATGTATATGTGTCTTAAAAACTACAGGTTCCTTTCGAAATTCGGCGTAACACGTCTAGTTTTGTGAGAGTTACAGTCCTTTTTTGACTCCACATTTCGTTTAAGGGCATTTACAGGAAAAACGTTTTTATAGATTTCTTTTATATTTTGCATGTGTAATACTGTTTTATGAAACTTCATGTTCCTTTTGAAACTGGGCATGATACATCCATTTTTATCATTCAGTGGCATTTTTCCGACTCTACATTTCGATTCCATGCTTTTAAAGGAAAACGCTTGCACATATTTTATTCATATTTTGCGTGCTGATTTGGTTCATGGAACGTCAGCTTTCTTCCGATACTGGGCATGGTACCTTCAATTTTATCAGAATTATGGCTCTTTTTCGACGCAATTTCTCTTAAATTGAACTGCCATTTTAAGGAAATTGCTTGTACATATTTCATTCATATTTTGCTTGCATATGTTTTTGGCGTGACACCTCCAATTTTATCAGAATAATTGCTTCGAGATATATTTCTGCACATTTGAAGGACAAACACTTGAAGGGATTTCATTACTCTTTAGTATGCGTATGTATCTTACTAACACACGGTGTCTTTTCGGAATGCGGCATGGCACCTACAGTTTTGTGAGAATTGTGACCCTTTTTCCAATTTAATATCTGACGAAAACAAAATTTCTTTACATTCAAAGGAATATGTTTTGCAATGTGTTTTAATTGCATATCCACAACAGTTATAGGCCTAGTGCTTTCGCCATTTCACCTGCCTTTTCTTGCATTTTAACCATTTGCTTTATGATCGTCAATATTTGAGCATGGTGGGGGGCATCTATGTCCCATGAACACATTTATAGTTTCGTTCTTCATCTGTAAACAGGTCATAATAACAGGTAAGAACACTTCTCGCACTACCCACTAGAGTACAGCTCATGTACACGCTTTATATGTGACTGTGTCTGTATGTGTTATTCTGTCCTGCTTTACATTACACTTATATTGTTACGAACTCCTTATTTTCCGAATGTAAAGAAAAACTGTACAAGGACCATTTTTTAGTTCTTTGTGTTAAATAAATTCTTATGGTGAAATCTGTATCGGAGTATACATGGTAAACAAACTCTGATTATTGGACTGATCTCGCGTGCATGTACTTTGTTTTTTAAATGGCACGATTATGAAACTGACTGATTCTGCAAGAAACAGTACGGTTTGTAGAAAAAAGATGTTTTAATTCACGTGTTTACGGGAAATTGAGTGGTTGTGATTGAAATGTTATGCTACCTTTAAGTAACTGTAACTTAATTTTGAATTGCAGACGAGGAGACTTCCAAACTTTATATTGAAAAAAAAATTGTCAACGTTGTTTTTGTCGTTGTAAGTTTGACTCCAGATGTTTAACATTTGGAACTGTCTGAAACTAACAACATGTCTTCAGTATATACTGAAACATTGCTGTTACAATCGGAGATGCATGTTTAACATTAGACGTAGGGATAGTATTTGTAAGTCGGGTAGTAATCTCACTATTTCGCCTCTTAAGGTGAACCGAAATTATAAGCTGACATTTTATAGTTGTTCACCTACGTCTCACACTTTGATCTGCGTCTGCTTACGCGAATTCGCCCAATCGTATGCGGTTTGGCAGATATTTTCGCTCGTTTATTCTTATTTTGAGGAGTTTACAACAAAAATGATGACGTTAAGATAAAATATGATAACTTTAACCTAGAAAAACACACAGATCATATAAACTGAAACACTTGTTTGTATCTGTTTATCCGCCATTTTATTTAAATTTTGGCAGTTGGAATTCCCCGGTGATGGAGGCAATGGCGTGATTGTTACAGATGAAATTACCCGAGGCGTTCCTTCCGCTCGGTTATATGCAGTTTAAAATTAGGCTTTAAGGTTGAACAACTAAAAAATATCAGATCTATAAAAGCGGTTCAACACTTAGCATGATAATTAGACTAATCAGGTAGTATCTAAAGACAGTATCATTGTATACTCGGCAAATGTATGTAGTTCTTGTAGTACAAAATGATGTGAAGAAAGTGGAAACATTTATTGAATACGGATTAATAACACAGTTTGCAATGGGACGTCACTGGTCTGTACCATATCGTGGTTCTTTGAAATATTTTGTGATTGTCGAACCTTTGATACGTATTTGGTGTTATTTATCATAAGTGTCTCTTGGTTTGTGGGAGGGATTCACTATCATCTTGTTGCCACTTTCGATGAATCTGAAAAGTTCTTAGTTACTTATATGTGTAAAATTCGAAAGTTCAGTACAAAACGTTTTTGTTTTTGTTTTGTCTTTCGTTCCTTTTTTCTTTGTTATTTTAACTAATAAAAGTACGCTCTTTTGTATTGCAGTTTAATATTTTCTATTGTGCCATTTATACAAGTTACATACTATAATACTGTGTATTTTTTATCTTTGTTGTTTGCAGGTAAAGCAGGAATTCTACGTCTCTATCCTGACCTTGCCGGTAAACTGGCACAGTCAGGTCGGCTTACATCAGAGTCCGTGGCAGAACATGCCAGCGCGGGACTGAACAACATGTCTGACACGGAACGAGCTGAAATTTCCGAACTAAATGAAAAGTACAAGAACATATTTGGATTTCCTTTTGTAATCTGTGCTAGGCAGAATAAGAAAGAAGCAATTCTTCTTGGCTTAGAAAATAGGTTGAAAAATAGTTCAGAGACTGAAGTAATAACTGGTGTGAATGAAGTAAAGAAAATATGCAGTCTGAGATTATCAGATTTAGTGGATGACGTCTCTCCTGCAAATTTTTGATGCCTGAAAACCACTATATTATAAAGTTTTACTTAGATGTATTTTCTTTAAATCGACTTTAATAGACTCCAGATGATTCTGTTTAAAGATATCTTTTGTAAGATATGAACAAGGTAAAGAGTAAGATCCAACAGCATTATATTCTAGCTGTCAGTAGGATGATTGAAAGGAACGAATGTATCTATATGTTTCTTTTACCTATACAATACAATCTTTTGACGAGCATGTGACAGAAATGATAATTCTACCAATTATCTCTGCTCTTAGTGATTAGCACTGGCTAGATTTTGTCTTAGTGCATTTTGAAATAATGTCGTTCCTCGGTGACTTAGTTTTGTGGAGACTGTTAGCTCATATATTGGAACTATTTTGTTCTTTGTTTTATTAGTATTTAAAACTTAATTCAGTCATTTGAATATTGGTGGACCTATTTTTACTTTACAAAAGATATTTTCATGCCTTTTGTATATATATAAATATATATATCGCAGAACAGAACATACGCAACCTCACTGATGGCACTTATGAAGAAATATCGCTGTAATGAAATAAATACAAAAAATACAAAACCGATTATCATCATGTCTATAAATTTAACTTTTTGAACATTTATTCCTAGAAAATATTTTGTTTATTGCCTTCTGCCACCAGGGCCTTAATTGAGGCCCTGCTGCCAAACGTTGGCTAACCTCTAGTGCATAACGATACACTTCAGTGTTGGGAACTGATTTTGTTTAAAATATCAACAGATGATAATCGCTCTTCATTTCAGTCAAGTAAAACTGTCTAAACTGTAAGAAAACATGTTTTTTTAAGCATTTTATAATTTTTAATGGTATACAGGTGTATTTATAGACATAATCAGTTATAACATTGGTCGGGGTATATACGAATCACAGATCTCATGAAATAAATTACATGTACACAAGAAAAAAACAAACTTGTTATTGTTTTAGTAAACATATTTGAATATATAATGTTAGGAATGTCTGTCTTCCCATCGATGTAAACTAAACAAGTTAAAACTAAACCTTAAGCATTCATCACTGTACAGAGAACAAGCAATGTTGCTGAGAATCAGATGAATACAGCTGAATTTTGAATTTCCATTTGTCTAGATGCCTTTTTATGTTAAGAGTGATTGTACATGGTGACCACTTGAAGCACCAATAGGGACCATTCAAATCAAAGTTGGATAGTCATAATAAAATATTCTGCAGTTTTGATTTCCTTTTTATTGTCCAGCCTGCTTGCGGTGAGCACAACATAGCTGACACAATAGCAATCTGTTGTATGTCCCCTTGATGAGACAGCGTTTTGCATGCAATACCCAGTTTCTTAGCTCAAAGGTCAAGCTAAAAGGTTAAAAATATGCACATATTTGCTTGTCCGGGCCATAACTTCTCCATGCATAGAAGATTTTTTAAGTACCTTTGCACTTCTGTTCACCATGGTCAGACGGTGTGTCGGGTGCAAGACCCAGGTTCTTGGTTCAAAGGTCAAGGTCAGTGGACTGATTTGCTTGTTTGGTCCACCATATATGGAAGAATTTTTAAATACCTTGGCCCTTTTTTCACCTGGATGAGATGGCATCTCGCGTGCAAGACCCAGGTTCTTAAATTAGCTCTGTCAAGACCACAGTGACAGTTTAAAGGTAAACAAGAAATGTTTGTAAAACATATATCCCCCAACCAGTGCCTTATCCCTATAGAGGCAGCCATAAAAGTATAGTAAGGTAGAAGGACAGGGACTTGTGTCAGTACATTAATGGGAGGATGACAGGGGCTTCTGATATCAAAAGCTCTTGGCTATGGCAAGTAGATGAATGAGAGGAACTGCAGATTATGTCAGTGACACTTTGGCTATAAAATGTGTAAAGTTAAATTACTGGAGAACACGAAAGAGTATAGGAACTGCATGGGTAAGTAGGTAGGTAGTAATGAGGGAGGGTGGGTAGGTAGGCAGTGTTGAGGCAGCAAGGCCAAAGGGTTCTCCTGTTATCAATCAGAATCTGTTTTCCTCTTTATGGTGTATGGCCACTGTGACCTTGGCCTTTAACCTAGTGACCTGAAAAACAATAGGGGCCATCTACTGAACAGACCAACCTGCATAGCATTCATCAGAAACCATTTTGTTTTCAAGGTCACTGTGACCTTGGTCTTTGACCTGGTGACCTGAAAAACGATAGGGTTCATCTACTGGTCATGACTAACCTACACACTAAGTTTGAGGAACCTGGGGCCAAGCATTCTATAGTTATTGATCAGAAACTATTTTGCACTTTACCTAGCTAAACTTAACACCAATCTCTTGAACAAATAGATAACACTACATCTTACAGCCACTACAGCTTTTAGCAGCTTACAAGTTTTTCTAATCAACTGCGCAACTATTGAAATGCTTATGAAGCTTTAGAACTGACTGAAGCTTTAGAACTGACTGATAAAGTTTCATAACCAACTAAACAGTTCTAAACTGATTACTGAGATTTTAAACCATCTAGTGGAGAATCTGCAACATGAAGTATCACTACAAATATAGTTTAGAACAATCCAGGTCAATAATCCTCTAAAGCTCATTCAACATCAGGTTAACTGAAAATATATACCACCAATATTTTTTAATTATTTTATTTTGTCAACCTGTGCATATAGTATAAATATAAATTGTAAAAACAAAAAATCAAAACGTTTATTAAAGAAAGACAGTCATTAAGCTTCCATTAACATTAATACTATAAAAGTTTCAACAACCATACATGAAAAGATTAAAGAAAAATATGTGAGACAACTGGTAAACAAAAAGCTCTCTTAATGACTGAAACATTATACATTAACATTGTACTTTATACATGCACAACTGCTGATAAATCTAAAACTACATGCACACATTAGCTTCTCTTATACTTATTGGTCCTTTTCTACAGGTAAAAGAAGAAAGATTGGCAGAAAATAATGGTGTGTTTGATATAACACGAAAACCAATGGTGAAAAGCAAGTGAACCATGAGTCAACATTTAGCAACTAAACATTCAGATGAGTGAAAACAGTGAAAGATAAGATTGCATATTTATTTTTGATATCATATCCTTTTTTTTCTCAAAACAGTGTCTTTCAAATATACTATGTACTATCTGAAAGACTCTGCTCAAAATGACAAAATCAATACAGACTGCCTGAACAAATTGTGTGAAGCTGACCTGAAAACATTTTATTCTGCATTGCCATACATAATGTACGTAAAAATACACACTGACATTTAACTGTGTGCTCACTGCCCAGGTTTCTTTCAACACACACTTTTTGAATTTCATCAATGTCAAATTTACAAAAAAAATAAAAGGCACAGTATGATAGGTAGACATTATACAGACAAGATTTAGACTAAATATTTAGTTATTATCAGTGAAATTTTGACAGCCAGGAAAGACTTAGTAGCTTCCAGTGGCGAGGATTTTAATTGTAAGTATTGTTGAATATATTATACATTGTAGCTAGTTTGTCAGAACAGATTTGTCTGCAGCATTATTCGGATAAATTCAGATTGGTCTACATGTCCATCTCCATTTATATCAGCTTCCTCCATCATTTCTTCCAACTCCCGTTCAGTGAAACGTATTCCCGCCTCCTCACATGATTTTTGTAAGTCATCATAAGTTATAGATCCTTTTTTCACTGAAATATTGTACAAGAATTCAGTTAGATAAACAAGGTTCTAGGAGCCAAAAAAATTAAATACTAAAATTCAGCAATTAAAAGTACAAGTAAATAAATGCATCTGTAAAGTAATAAATTCAGATACTGTGTTCAAAAAAATATTCAAAATTATTTTTCATTTGAAAATATTTAAAGAAAAACTGTAAAGAAAATACAGTATTGTATAGCTGACACATTTTTTTTCTTGCCTTTCAATTTATATTACAAAATATGGATTAAAAACTGTAGAAGAAGAACAGTAAAAGGTTCCATGTATCAATTTATAAACAAGAGGGCCATGATGGCCCTAGATCGCTCACCTGAATACTCTGCCTTTGGGTCTGTTACTGAGCTAACATCAAAAGCTTTTTTAAGAATCTCCCTATATAAATCTAAATGAATACAAGTGACCCCCAGGGCAGGGCCAAATATCACTCAAGGGGCATAATTTGAACAAACTTGGTAGATGACCTCTAACTGATGCTCCATTAAAAATCTAAGTTCTAGGCTCTTTGGTTACAGACAAGAGGTTTTAGCCTATATAAGCCTAGGTAACATCAATTGACCCTCGGGGCAGGGCCAAATTTGACCCAAGGGGCATAATTTGAACAAACTTGGTAGAGGTCCACCAGACAATGCTACACACCAAATCTTAAGGTTCAGGGCCTTGTGGTTTCAGACAAGAAGATTTTCAAAGTTTTTCCTTTCAGTTGCCATAGCAACAAGAGTTCTTGATGTAATTGAATTCTTTGAACAACTTTGGTAGAGCTTCATGCAAGGAATATCCCAGGCATGTTACGTCAATGTTGGCTTAGCGGTTTAGGAGGAGATGTCGTTCAAGTCAATATGTTGACAATGCACGACGCACACCAATGCATGCCTGACAATCAACGATCCCTAAAGCTCACCCTGAGCAGTGCTCAGGTGAGCTAATAATTCATATCCAAAATCACATAACTGCAAGAAGCTCCAGGGCAGCCTTCCCTTAACATATATTGATAATGTGTACACAAAAATCCATTTCAGTTGTATACAGAAGAAGCACTGAACAAAGTTGACCTTTTAGTATAAGATAAATATCTAAGACTGAATGGCGTATAACTCTGGAATGCAAAAGTTAACCCTTCCAAAAAAATGGGGGACATTAGTGGATTATCTACCCTGAATACTCTCTGATATTACATTGGTCTATGGCTATTTTCTCTTTTGGTATGGTGATAATTAAGCCTAATTATTCGCAACAATGGTAGTCAGAGTTTACCAACATGTTTTGTTAAAACCATTATCTTTGTTTTTTGATAATCATAACTTTTTATTTAAAACTAGTATATAATTAAGTGACAATTTTCTCTACTAAAAGTCAAGACCATCGCAATTAGAAACAAGGATAAAGTCAGAGGATTCCAACTAAAAAGACCAATGTGCTATTTGGTCTACCTTTGATGTTATCTCAGTAAGGGAGATAATTTGTTATCAGGAATGTCCCTCATTTCATGCCAATAAATTAACACCTTTTTCAGATGCTGGATTGATTCGGGAATATTTTTATTTCATATTTTTAGAAAACAATTTTTCCCCTGAGATTTTGTTGAAATCAGCTATCTTGTCAATTACCATCATATTCCTGCTGCTACAACTGATCTTTCCTCGGTACCAACGTATTAGTAACCATTTATAATTACCTAACATAACCTGAGTTAACATCAAGTAAAATCTCACAATAATACTTGCCAATAGGCGAAAGGCTAATTACAGCATTTAATGAAGCTGAGGACTAAATTTGTGAGCAGCCTCATTGAAGAAAAGCTGGGGTGTTAAACAAGATGAAAGAAAAAAAATTTGGGTGGTGGTGGTGGGTAACTGTAAGGAGTTGGGGGAGGGGAGTCCCATACATGGTGGGGAGTGAGGGAAGTACCTGCCCATCCAATGTAAGTATATTGTTTAGTTCTAGGCTTTGTGCTTTGCCTATATAAGTCCAAGCAAAACAAGTGACCCCTGGGTTGGGGGCTTATTTTGACCCAAGAGACATGGGTATAGCAACAATCTTGGTAGGCCTGTCTTGATGGTGATCAAGTATTCCAAGTTTGAAGGGAATATCTTTGACACTTTTTGAGAAATGGACCTTAACAAAAGGGTTAACCAAGAAATTCAAAGTCTGAAAAAGGGGCATAACTTTGCAAAAATAAATTCGAGGGTTATCTGCCCTTTAGAAATGTTGTCTCATTTTGATAGAGAACAAGTATTCCAAATTTGAAGTTAATACATTGTAGCTTTCATAGTTTCTCAAAACAGACATTAACAAAAAGGTTCTTGAAAAAGTTCAGCTAAAGATGATAATGTGTAGTATTTAAAGTGCTAAGTTTATTTACAGGTACTGAAAGACCACAATTGATAGGCCATAATAATTTAGTGGTGTTACACTTTTACCCTACTAACTCAATACATGGCGATACAGAGTTTTTAGATGTAGACCACTAAATTCCAAGCAGTTGTTGATCAAGTACTAGTGTGAATGACTGATCTGATAAATCAATCGATGACATACTCGGGTATAAAACAAAATACTTACTGTGATCAAACATTGAAAATCCTTTTAGAATCTCGTCATACATATCTCTGGAGTCACCCTGTCTGTCTATCACTGTCTCTAGAAACTCATTAAAGTCCAACATCCTGGTATACAAACAGTAATCAAGGTTTCATTATAAAAACAATCACTGATAATAATATGATCAATCTTTAATTAAAATGTTTATTATAAAACTCTTTAACAACTGAAACAAGAGCCGGTCGAACCGGGTGATGCTCCCCAAACAGGTCTTTGCCAAATTCAGCATAAAGATATTATGTTATTGGTAGTTGCTGAAAAAGGTTAAAACTGTTTAAATATGCAATGAAGAATGTAAGACAGTAACCATCTTATTCTTTATTTTTCTATCATCTCAGACAGTGGCAGTCCTATCCAGGCAGTGTCGTGGTTACTGAAATAGGCTGGTGACAGGTAAACCAGAGGTTTTTGATACCTCTTGTAGTTTCAGAGTTATGTCCCGGACAAAGTTCAAAGTGTAAAAATGAACGAAGGGCAATAACTAAAAAATTAGGCAATGCAGAGTTATGGTTCTTATGCACTGCACTTCTACTCAATAAGATATATCTTCCTACAAAGTTTCTTGTTGATACTTCTTGTAGTTTCAGAGTTATGTCCCAGACAAGAAAATGCGGACGGACGTACAGACATACGGACGGACAAAGCGGTGACTATATGCTCTCCCTTTGGGGAGCATAATAAATTGTCATTATAGAAGCTTTTAATAATAATTGTTGTCAGTCATGTAAAAAGTCCACTACAGACAGTTATAGCTGATTTTAAAAGAGCAACCTTTATGATGTACATTGTATAAGGCTTTACTAAATATGTTTTGTTATATGATTATGTATACCCCTATTATCACCTTATTATTATTCTGTTGCTTATATAGCATGTATTAGCAGAGTATGATTAGGCAACAATAAAGATATACTCTCATTTACTATGTTAATTCCTTTTAGTGGAATAACTATAAACCCCCAAAATACCAACACCAACTGGATAATATTTTGCTACTGACTTAAATCAACTGATTAACAGAGCCAGTGTTGTATCGCTGACCAACCCCTAAAAGTGTTAACAAATTTGAAATATACTGCAATGTGAGCGGACAAAAAATTCAACTTAACTTACTAGGAACAAGATCAGTAAGACTGACACTGATGCCTCCCTTATGTGTATCAGAAATCCCTAATTTCAATCAGAAATGTTGACTCAGCCTGGTGAGCCTAATAGTAAAATACTCCTGAACTATGTTTAAAATTCCTGGATTTTCATTCTTCACTGATTTATTGAAAACCACTGAAAGAGTACAGGCCCCTGTGAACTTGGCATCTGATATAGTGAGCACAAAATCAATAGGATTTATCTACACATGCCCAATAATCCTTTAAAGGGGCTGTGCTCCAGATGACACAAAAAAGACAGTTTTCTTGTATTATAAATTTCTTGTGATATTTATGATTAATGCTTAAAAATTGACTAACTGACAAAAAATAAGTCAGGTAATCACATTATAAATTAATTTTTTTCCTTTCAAAATGCTATACCGTAACGCAACGGTATAGCTATATTGTATAAGATTTAAAGTAAACAATAGTTATTTCAGATGCGGCGATAGTGGTGACAGTTAAAGCGTTGTTAATATTTTGTTAACATGAGGATCCAGAGTTCAAATCCGACTGAAGCGAATATATTTTTTTTGTTCTATTTTGACTTTTATAATCAGTTTTGAAGTAAAATATCATGTTGTTATAATCTCACGGCATCTAGATATTTAATTTAAGTAAAAAAAATGTTTATATAAAATCTGGAGTTCAGCCTCTTTAAAGGATCTTGAAGGTCAGGAAGCAATTATTTTAGAGTTATTAATCAGAAACCACTTTCTGGGCCCCTTGTAAGCATCCTGTAAATATTGAAGGTTCTTGGAGCAACTTGAGTTACTGGTCAAAAACCATTTCCAAAGAGGTGGCTCAAGTGAGCTACAATGTAGACCCTTGACAATGTGGGCCAAGAAACAACAGGGTTCATTTGCACATCAACTGTCCAGCTATCCTGTTAAGGTCCTGGGTGCATTTGTTCAACTTTTCATCATGGCTACTTGTGACCTTCCAAATCTCAAGTGTCTGTGCCTATCTGTTCTTAAGTTATAGATCGAACACAAAGTGGTCTTCAGACCGCCAATATCTTCAAAACTATTTATCCCCTTTTGTTTGAAATGCCATCACTATTATAGTTTCTTGTCTTTCAAGAACAGCAGGTTATTTCTGGTCACTTTATTACATACTCAACTGGTCAGTGCTTGGGTTTAAATTAAACTAATTACTGTAACTGCCATCTGGCAAAGAATAAAATGACCTCCTGTAGTCAATTTAAAGGAAAATAATTGTTTCTAAATCTAGCAATCAGACTTACCCTAAACCTTTCAAGCTTCCATCATTTGCTAGCTGTTTAGCTTCTTCCTTGGAAACCTTGAATCCCAGTGATTTCATTGCACGTCTTAGTTCTGGTGGACTTAAATATCTGAAAAAAATTATAACATATTGCTGAGAAAAGACAGCTATTATTTACAAATATTTTCAGTGTTTGAAATCACCCACTGTAATTCACAAAATGCACAAAATGTTCACATGTATACGTATACTGCAAGGCAGCTTGTGCATCATCGTTGGAAACCCACGTTCGATCCATTCCGTTTCACTCTATTTACATAATGTAGTTGTGCGGAATATGTACCGGGGGTCACCGACGATGCCTGTGCATTTACAAATTTCAAGCATGAGGCTTGCTGGTCAGGCAAAAAGAGGCAGAAAACGCCATATTCTTGATTTCTTCTTCAGATTTTGACCAACTGTGCAACAATTTATGGTTTAATTTGTCAACTGTAATGTTATCTCCAAATTCAAACCAAGAAAACTAAACACAGATCACTTAACATTGTAATACATGTATCAATATAAACTAACTGAAGTAAAAACTGCAGGTCTCTCTATAATTTATATGATTATGAAAATAGCATTACCTTTGAATTCAATATCAACTCCTTGATAGCAATAGTATTTTGAGAATATTATATTGCATGTTGTTTACTTATTAAACATTATTCATTATCAGTGTGTGTTTTAACCTAGGCTAGTTATCCACTATATCTGTATATACAGAATTTTGTATAATACGTACTGTACTTTTAATAATATTGTTCTGTTTTATGTATACCCCTATTACCACCACATGATTTTTCTGTTGCTTATTATTAAAAGTGAAGACAAGTCCTTGATTATTACAGTGTCACCCCTCCTGAAAGGGCCAGCCTCCTAGGCATATGAGACACCTCTATTAATTAGTCTACACATTTACTCCCCAATTTCTTATCCTATATGCCAGGTGCCAGGCAATCAGTAACCATTCTTTAACTAGCTGGCGGCTCACCAACCAGCCACATCAGAGCAAGCCCCTGACAGTACTCGAACCTTCGACCTCCCATTCTGTAAGCAGATGCCGTAACCACTAGGCCATGGAGACAGTTTATTTTCATTATGTTTTGATCAGCAGAGTAGCACTGAGCAGCAATAAATGTATGCTTTAGTGGAATAACTATAACCTCCAAATATCACATATGGCATCAGATTGAAAAGAAAAATTTTTATAGTTGTCTAATTATTTGTGAATCTTATTCTGTTAAAGTACAATCCTGTGACTAATTAGATGGAATTAATGTATATTAAATTCGTAACAATGGATTATTTTTTAAATAACAATAAAAGATATATACTCTCAACTGTGTTCTTTCCTTTAGCATTTTTACTGTAACCCCAAAATGTATGACAGATATCTCATAAAATGGTATGTTTGGTCTTGGAACATTTGTTCAGTGGTACATTTTGTTAGACATTCATTATTACTTACCCATCATTATTTGTATCAAAGAGTTCAAAGACAACTCTAAGATCTCTGATCTCCTGTGGGGTAAGACTGTCAAGTATTCTGGTTGAAACCCTCACACCATGTATCTCTTTCTCATCAACTGGATGTGATGTTAACAGTTTTACCAACTAAAAACAGTAAGTAATTGCTGTTAATTAATAAAGTAACTTGGTTTTTACACAATGATTCAATAATTAGTGTCACACGTAACAATTTATTCAAGTTACTGTCTTTTGAAAAATTCTATTAATTTTCTATTTTGTTATGGCAAAATGTGGAACACATGAAGTAATAATACAATCATTTTTCATTAACACTGATTAAACTTCATCAATTATTTCTGCATCAAAAAGAAATCATTTATCCATCCAAAATATTAAAATCTTGCCAATATAATTATTTAAAATTAAGTAGTCAAAGTTTACATGATTGCTGTTGTAGTCTCATGATTTACAAGATGAACCAAGCGCTCATTTTCAAACATGTGCCCTTAAAAGTTATCTTAGATCTTTCTGAATAATGATAACAATACCTGGACAAATACTTGTGTATTAAACAGAATAAATTTCATATAAGATTTTCTTCAACTGCACTATAACTTACAAGGATCATAGATTTTGTCAGAACAAAATGCGGGCCTTAACCAAAAGGAAAAGACACTTGCAAATTCCTAAATATATTCATACACAGAAAGAACTTTATAAAAACTGTGTTTTTAAAATGGTGGGATATGTACCAACTTTCTGACCATCTTTCATGGTTCAGACTAAAAAGGAGTGACAAAATTAGTTGACATGTCAGGCAGTTGCTAAGTGGACACAGCTAGAACTCAGACCTACAATATTTGATTTTAAATTTATTTATTTTACATTGATGGGGAAGTAAGTTTTCCATTTTATATTAATCCCTCTCAATGACTGCTTCCTGGGTTCAAACCAGTATACTAGTGCCCAAAGTGTGGTATGTGGAATATCTTAGGGGAAGCTCACCCCAGGTGGGATTCGTACCAGAACTTCCAGATGGGTAGACCGGCACTCTAACCTGTTGACCGCTGCTCCTCCAAAATGTATTTTGTTGCTATATCTAAGTTTGTTTATTACATGTAAATAGAGTACCATAAACATAGCAGTTTTGTCAAAAAACAGCTGCATTAAACAACTGTCATTAATGATGCTGGAGTAATTAGGTGTGAATGAAGTACTTCACACTTTTTGCCTATTGAAATTCCAGGGTGACAAAACAACTTTTCATTTACTATACATAATCAGTTCCACGAAACGGTTGGTCGCCGAACGACCATCACCCAACCTGGCCAAATGCTATTTGAAAGAACCTACCCTGGCCAATGAGCTCAATTTTGGACACCCTTTCTATCTATCCATACTGCATCGCCCTCTCTCGAGTATTACATGCAGGTGCACGTTTGCGCGAGAAAATCAAAAGAAGAAATGTACAGGAGAATAATAAAGTAATACATATGATTTGCAAGGTGTGAAAACAAAGCTGAAAGTGTTCATTAAAAAGAAGAATGTACAGTTTAAAAGATGTTAAAACATTATTCTTCACACTAGTAACTGTTAGTCTGATCACACCCTGTCTAAATTGTTCCAGGGTAGGGACCTGTACAGTATTTGATGGTAAGGCATTCCAAAGAACTATTGTTGCTGGAAAAAAGAATATTTATGGTAATTGCATGGAGTTTGGATCTGCCTATAAGAAAGGGGGTGCATTTGCCTGGTGAAACAAGAGTGTGGAGTAATATAAGAGGGCAATGGCACTGTAACCAGTCCATGGACTATCTTATAGAACATAAGAAAACAGGCGTCATATCTCCTGTCCTGAAGCGAACGCCACCCCAGACTATCATTTGTGAGACAATGCTGTATGAAGAGTAGTCATTTGTGACCCATCTTGCGACACTACACAACCATTTCAATTTTATGAATATTGTGTTGTGTATATGGACTCCAGACAGAACTAGAGTAGTCTAGTTGAGGTCTAACTAGGGTTTTGTAAGCAAATTCTCTAACTTCTGAACTTTTGGACATCCAAGTACTAACCATTTAATGCATACACTTTGCAAGTTAACATAATTTCAAGTCAGACTTTATGTAACAACAACCCTTCCATTTTGGTAAACTTAACAACTGAAAGTGAAAGCAAACAGGTTAACAATTAACCACGCACTTGTTCTCCCGGTTTAGGTGGCGGTGGAACATATGAAGGAGCCATGGGATCCACAGGACCTGGTGATGAATTTGCTGACTTCTTCCCTGATTTCTTTTTCCCTTTCTTGCCTTTCTTTCCTTTAGAACCTTTCTTTTTCGGCATTTTGTTATCGTTTTGGAACAACTTGTCAGTTAAAAACAATTAGCCGCCATTTTGACGCTTTTTTGTTGTTAGATGACGTCATACAAAATTCCATATTTTAATTGGTTTAGATACATTATTTTAACACAACGTGAAATTTTTAAACAGTGAAAATCATAGCATGTGATTCTTACACATGCTGTGCACGCTGAAGCAGAGTAAAGAATTACAGTAACAGCTACTGTAGAGGGTTTGTATAAAATAAAAGTAAAGTAACGCAAATTAGAAAATGGGAAAGTCCATGCCCAAATGCATTAAAAAAAGACATGTCATTTCTGTGAAAAGTACCAAGAACCCGAGTCGTGAGTAGTGCAAGTTGCACGTGCACAACCTGAAATGGCTGGATATGTTACTGCGCATAGAGAAAGTATTACCAAAGTTCAGCATGCCTTTTGCAAAAAGCTTTTATGAGATTTGGTAAAGGTGAAATTATTAAATTCCAGTATCAGACCTGGGTTCTTAGATAAACGTTTTGTCTTCTTTGGAGGAACAGTGACTGAGGGGTGAAATTCCAGGCTCCCAGTCCTGGTGCTGGTTCAGACTATATAAGGGGTGTGAGTATCTAAGACATTCTGAATTTTTATCTAAAGTGTCTTATTGAAAAAAAAGGTAGTCGTCAAGTGGGATTGATACAAGTTGCAAGAACTTGTTCCCAAACATTTTAAAATATATTGGTTTAAAACACAGACTTTCTCAGATTAAAACTTTTCTGTTTGAAAGACCCTGTTTAAACTAACTTATAGTATGAGTTTGATTTTTTTACTTTAGAAGGCCACCAGTCAATTTTTTAATATTTTTCAGATGTCTCAAAAAGTCCTTGTTATTGGAGGTGGTGGAAGAGAACATGCATTGTCATGGAAATTAGCTCAGTCACCAGAGGTCAAAGCTGTTTATGTTACGCCAGGAAATGCTGGAACAACAAAGTGTGGAAAGATTGATAATGTTGGTGAGAACATAATACACTTATAAGTAAAACTTATGTCATTGTGTAATTGTTACTGCAGAGAATGCTATTATTTTTAAAAAAAAAAAGCAAAGACATAATGATGTTGTGCTGAAAACACTGCAATTTTCTAATGTTTATGGTAACAAGGCTTCTCAAAGATAAGACAAAAAGGAATCACTAATGGTGTTTTCCTTAAAATCTGAAAACTGCATTAACTTTATATTCATGACACCTACATTTCAGAAGGCAGATATTATACCCCCACACACAAAGAGTGTGGGGGCTATATTGGATTCATCTTGATGTCTGTCCATCTATCACTTTTCTTGTCTAGACCATAACATCTCTATACATGAAAGGGTAATAAAATATCTTTGCATATTGTTTCACCTTGGTAAGACGCTGTGTCACGTGAAAGACTCAGGTCAATATCTCTAAGGTCAAGGTCACAGTCCATGGTTAAAGGTAAACAAAATGTTTATTGTAGACCTTGTCAGGGCAGTAATTTCTGCATGCATGGAAGGATTATAAAATACCTAAGTATGTTTGTTCAGTTTGATAAGATGATGTGTTGCATGTAAGGACCCAGGTCCATAGCTCAAAGGTCAAGGTCACAGTCACTGGTCAAAGGTAAAAAAAACTTATTATAGACCTTGTCCAGGCAATAAATTCTCCATGGATGGAAGAATTTTGAAATACCCTGGCATTTTGTTTCACCTTGATGAGACGGTGTGTTGAGTGTAAGATCCAGATCAGTAGGTCAAGGTCACAGTCACTGGTTAAGGGTAATAAATGCTGATTATAGAACTTGTCTGGGCCATAACTTCTCCATGCACGGAAGGATTTTAAAATACCATGGTGTATTTGTTCACCTTCATGAGATGTTGTGGACCCAGGTCCCTAGCACATAGGACAAGGTCACAGTCACTGGACAAAGGTAAAAAATGCTGATTTTAGACCTTGTCTGGGCAGTAACTTCTCCATGCATGGAAGGATTTTGAAATATCTTTGCTATTTGTTCATCTAGATTGTATGGTGTGTGGCATGTAATACCCAGATCCCAGTTCAAAGGTCAAGGTCACAGTCACTGGTTTAATTTAAAAAAAAGTTGGCGATAGACAACATCTCGGCCATAACTTCTCCAAAAGATTTTTAAATAACTTACTACATAAGCATTATTAAGTAACATATTTGTTCATCTTGATGAGACAGTATATTGTGTTTAAGACCCAGGTTCAAAGGTCAAGGTCACAGTGGCTTGTCAAATGTAAAAAATGTGACAATAGACCATATCTGGGCCATAACTTCTCCATGCATGAATGGATTTTGAAACAATTTATTACATATTTGTTCATCTAGATAAGGTAGTTTGTTGCATGCAAGACACAAGTTCATAGCTCAAAGTTCAAGGTCACAGTGACATGTCAAATGTTAAAAATGTTGATACTATGTCCGGGCCATTACTTCTCCATGCATGAAAGGATTTTGAAATACCTTGGCATATTTGTTCATCCAGATGAGACAGTGTGTTGGGTTCAAGACCCAGGTCCCTTGCTCAAAGGTCAAGGTCGCAGTGACTTGTCAGAGGTCAAAAATGTTAATGATAGACCTTATCCGGGCCATAATTCTCCGTGTATGGAAGAATTTTAATATATGTCACCTTTCAGGCTATTTGCCTTTTTGGTATTTTATGACTTCCTTATTTATAACATTATACCATCAAATAGAATAGCATCATAAGGCCAGTTTGTTCACTTCACTGCCATGCAAGAATTTTACTACAAGGCCTTCAGTCATGCGACCAAGCAGAGTATGGTGGTATTCGTCACTTCTGTGACAAGCTCCAAATTTACCTGAGGGAAAAGTTGCAGTAAAGGTCAGAGTGATCACAGTTATTAAAAAAAATATTATTTCTTATTCAAAACACATTTTAAAACTTGGTTTGCATGATCACCATTAATTGTTTATTTGCTTGACCTGTTTTTCATGCATGCCAGTGCCAGCTCTGTGGTTTTAAGGCAGGTCATAGCAATATATTGTGATGCAAACTACATCCACATTTCTAGGAATGTCTGTTTGAAACATGGTGTGCATGATCACCTGTAAATGTAGATGTGCTTGACACATTTTTCATGCATGCCAATGCTTACTGTGTGGTTTTACAGTACATATGTTATGCTCCCTGAAAGAGACATCATATTGGCCTGCCTTGTCCTTCCATCATCATCTTCCCACAGTTTCCATTTCACTGTCCCATCCCCATAGACGGCTTTCCATTGTTGGGCTCGACATGCTGCCCATGGGCATTCTAGTGAGTTTTAAGTGTTGCAATTGAGCTTTCAGTACAAGAGCTCCTCCCGATAAAGATACTCTTAACTATTAAAATCATCTGCGATGGCATTCCATCTGACATTGGTGTAATGAATTTAATAGGTCAAAAACTGGTACTCCATATAAATTGATAAATTATGTGAAAAAAAATGAATCAGAAAAAATATACTGATCAAGATATATATACAGTATTTGAAAAAATGTATGTGTATGTTTTACATATTGAAATAAAACATTAACATTCAAAGGACCTATTTTCACTAACTTGAAATTTTAGTGCATTATAACTATCCTGAAGGTTTAAAGTCAATACATATAAAGTATGTTACAGAGTTATGCACTGGACAAAAGTTTGGGTTTACTGAATGGATGATCAATAGTGACATTAGCTGGCATGTATTTTTATTAACTGAATGAAAACTTTACAAGATTGAAAAAAATAACCATGTTAAACTTAGTAATTGGGAAAAGATTTGTCAAACAAAATGGTGAATATTTGAAATAGCTTTCCTGCACAGATAGTAACAAGTTAGTTTGTTTAAGATCCAAATGTACAAACTCAGGATTATAAATGAATTATGAATCTACAGGGTATAAGAGGGCATTAGAAAAGATGAGGAGTGTGAGACTCACAAGAACATGTTTGAATACAAATTTATACATGGGTTAAAAATTAAGTTAGGCCACTTTTAAGCAGAGAACGGTAGGATAGCACATGTTTTAACAGTATACAACATGTACAAAGCTGTAAACTTTGAATTGATTGTGATGAAACAGTCAATCTGAAGTTCACGATCTCCCTATGGTTAGATTTGAACATGACGCATTAATTTCTATCTTCTCGCTAACCTGGAATTTCCACTATTGTTATTTATATCCCAGCCAATGACAACATGGCTTATGACGCACATCAATAGCTTATCTGTGCACATGGCATGTTCAAACAGTGTGTAAACTTCTCTAGCATAACAATATTTATTATCGGAGATGGAAAATGCTTAGATATTTTGAAAAAAATAATATTCTGCACAATCATTAATCTCATTATTTTGGATGATTTTGACAAATAAATTTAATTTTGAGTTCATTGACAGTTTATATATGGCAGATGATTGTTTGGGATCCCAGCTATATAAATGAATTTTCACAAGTTGAACATATGCTACCTTGATTTCCATGAGCGTTGAAGAGTTGCTCAGATTGGCTGAGGGATAGGTCACGAGAAGGTGACCTTCTATTGGTCTTCCACAGATCCTAATAGCGTAGCGATTTTTACAAGATGATTTTATTCAGATTGATCAAACAGTTTACATAGAAATCTTTGCTGACAACTTAATTTTTGAACATCAGCCAACTTCAAAGTGACAGAAACAAAGTCTGATGCTTCCATAAATTATGTCATAAGACCATGTGATTAACTTCAAATGATTAACCAATATGATCCAATTCAAACAACATTGATAATTATTGATACATTGTCATAACTTAAACACAGGTAATGAGACTATAGTTAACTGGCACACACCAGGTATCAGACTTGTAGATTTTATCAGTAATTGATCTTGGATGGACAGGTTTATTTCATGTATTTTATGATAGTTGACATCTTGTATAAACTTCAATGAGGGACATTCCTGATAACAAATTATCTCCCTTATTCAGATAACATCAAAGGTAGACCAAATTGCACTTTGGTCATTTCAGTTGGAATCCTTCAACTTTATTATTGTTTCTCATTGTTTCTCTTTCACTTACAGATTAAATAAAAGTTAGGATTTTCAAAATCAGACATAATGGTGTTAACAAAACATGTTGCTAAAGTAAATGTGTAATCTGACTACCATTGTTGCAAATAATTAGGCTTAATTATCACCATACCAAAATAGAAAATAGCGATGAAAGCAGAGGAATCCAAGTGAATGGACCAATGTAATATCAGAGATTATTCAGGGTAGATAATCTATTAATGTCACCTATTCCCAGTCAAACAGCCTAATAGAGAAATACCTCAATTATCCTGTAAAGTTTGTGTTTTTGCATTTCAGCATTGAATTTGAAGGATTTTCATGAAGTGTCACAGTGGTGTAAGGAGAGTGAGATAAGTCTTGTAGTAGTGGGGCCAGAAGATCCCCTGGCTGCTGGCATCTCTGATCATCTAGGTTCACAAGGTAATCACTCAAAGTGATCTTTAAATGTGTCAAAACACATAATTTAAACTTGATTTTTTATTTAAAAATGTATTATTTATTATGAGTTGATTATACGTAGAGTGTAAGCAGCAAATTTCTTGTGCCATTGTGACCTATCCATGAATTTATTACATGCCAAAGTTATATGTAAATTTTTTCAGGTATTTTGTGTTTTGGACCAAGTAAAGAAGCTTCTCAGATAGAGTCGAGTAAGGAGTTTTCAAAGAATTTCATGACCAGACATGACATACCCACTGCAAGGTTTGCCAGCTTTACTAATGCAGATGAGGCCATCGCTTACATACAGAGGTGTGTACTGTTTACAAACTGCAGAAATGGACCTGTACATATTTTTGTAGAATTGTATTTTTTATGTTGAGAATATTTGCACCACAACTCCAGATATATATTATACATGTAACTAAAGTGGTAAGCACTTACATCATGAAGACCTTATTTTTCACCCCCGATTTTAAACACCAGTTGAAATTCTGTCAAGCTGATACTGACAAGGAAAAGGGGAATGGATTAATGTGTTTATATGGATAGAACCCAAAAACATTGAATACAAGCTTTGAAACTACCATAAGTAACAGTAATCTTTGTTAGAGTCAGCTTTACCCTTACTTTCAATATTCAGTAACAACTCAGAAAATTTATTGGGATATTTCTCACAGTGCAGATTTCCCAGCACTTGTTGTCAAGGCATCTGGTTTGGCTGCTGGGAAAGGTGTTGTCATAGCAACCAATAAAGAGGTAGCTTGTCAAGCAGTCAAGGAATGTTTACAGGTGATTTGAATTTAAGCATGTTTTATCTGTGTTGATAATGAGTAATGGACTTCACAGATAATCAGCAAAATTATTTTTAATCTGCTTTTTTGCAATATCAGAGATTACTAAAATTCTCTTTTCCCTCCCCATTTCTCACAAAATACTTTTTTCATTCATCAGTCATAACTTAAACACAGGATCATAGCCAACAAAGCTGCTTGAATGCAGATTCTCAGTAGACTAAATGGTTCTAACAAAGTGAGGAGTTTCTATCATGTGTGCAGAATTTTAAATAAAAAAGTTTATTTGTTTTAGTAGATGAATTGATTTTACATATAAATGATTTTACAGTTATGGTTTAGTTTAATACTGTTATAGATAATATTGTCAGTGATCTCTTATTTTCAAAACATTTTTAGGAGAAGAAATTTGGTACAGCTGGAGAGACTGTGATTGTGGAGGAACTATTACAGGGGGAAGAAGTCTCGGTAGGTTGCTACACACACACTATGACTTGTATAAGATATTTACAGAATTGTTTCACTTGTATTGGATTATACTTAGTGTTGTATCTAGCACGGAATAGCGAGGCGGGCTGCCCCGCCCTTTTTATTCTTTCCCACGCTGCCCCAATCAGCGCCACGCTGCCCTAATATCAAAGTAATAACTCCTCCTACCGTACTTTCGTTTATCCGATAATCCAGTTTCAAACTATTGTTCAATAAATTATTGTATTGACTGCATGTGTATTATACACTGCCGTAGGCGATTATTTGCTGAGACTATATGACGTCACGCCACGTGCTTACAAGACCGATCTATAACTAAATAGAGTTTAATTTTGTTAATTACACCACCCTTTTCTAGTAACATGTAAATAATTTATGATATGTTTTATAACAAGATCATAAGTACCATTTATATAAATACAGTCTTTTTAAATGTAAATATTTGTTGTTTAGTTTGCATAAAGTTTTTTGTTGTTTTTTTTGTCTGAATATTCAAAAGCATGTACATTTTTGATGTTTTCTTTAATAACATGTTTAGATTAATGAAACTAATACTGTTTTACACTGAGTTCCTTTTCATTTGCTTAATTTACACGGTGCATATCCTGTGACATAAAATATCAACAGCAAAGAGGTAACCCGTGTCGCTGCAAAACCGAAAGTAGGGCGTTTTTATGAATTTTACGTATATTTCAGACTATTTATTGCCATTTGTTTGAAAATAATATGTAAATGAATACATGTAATATGTATGGTGGGTACATAATCAAACCACTGGTTCATATAAGCCAAGAGAACATGTCGAGGCGCGCGCCAAGACAAGACATCTCGATTTGTGTCGCTTATTTTGGAGTTGCAGTAATTGAAAACAAGACACACCACAAACAGAGACACAGCTAAAACATTCTAGTGTTCCATGGTAAACTTCGTTTGCAGATGACATACCTTCTTTCGTCAGTAGAGTGTATATTTTCCTGACTCTGGTCCATCGCCGCTATATTTTCAGCAAAGAATGACCCGTGCATGAGCGAAGAGGGTACCGTTTTAGTAAATTTCGCAAAGAGGGTACCGATATGGATATGCACCGTGATTTATAAGAAAAAATGTAAAAATTCATAGATTTTATCAAAGCGCACCCGCCCCATAGGCCTCTAGCACCCTGCCCAATATCCTGTGTGCCCAGCCCCTTTTTCAGCCTAGATACAACACTAATAATACACACTCACAGGATATACTTCGAGAAATCATGTTTTAAATTTAACTACTATGTTACTGTAAATTGTTAAGTTGTTTTGTTAATGCACTTGCCACTTTTTAGACTGAAGACTGAATAAGGACATTAATATCCCACAGGTTCTAGCCTTTACTGATGGCACTACAGTTTCTCTAATGCCAGCAGCCCAGGACCACAAACGTCTTCTAGACAGAGATGAAGGACCTAACACTGGAGGCATGGGTGCTGTCTGCCCATATCCAAAGGTTGGACATATTTTTGTTAGAGCTGTCATCGATAGAAACGATATTGATGTATCATTGATATTTTTCTGTCGATCAATTATCGATACGGATTTATAAAATCAATAATTTTGGCTGATAATTTAATCCCTAGAAATGACGAAAATTTAGTCTGTGCCTGTATCTAAGGAAGACACATGAAAATGGCCGCAAGCACTAAAATTGTTGACAAAAAATGGGAAGAAGTGCTAAACAAAGTCCCGTGTAGGAACATTTTGGTTTTGTTGAGGAAAAGGATGTCGTCAACACAAAATGTGTTGGGTGTAAGATTTGCCACATGACCATGCCGTTTAGCAGCAATACAACACACTTTAGATCACATCTTGATTGTAAACCACAGTTTATCCACAGTTCTGTATTTATTTTTGTAATTGACATACTTCATACCGATGATGACAAATATGATCAAAAAGCATGCAAATAAAAAAACATCATAATATTATGTACAGAAGGTGTATTTCACTGAAATCGTATATACATGTATGAAAGTGAAATATAGATTATGAATAATATATCGATATATCAGTGTATCGTCGATATTTGTCATCTGATATCGATATATCGACGATATGTGTTTGACTGAATCAGTGACAGCTCTAATTCTTGGTAGATTTGTTGCAAGTTGTTGTGTGCAAATTTGTGCAGTAATTATGTCTCCCCCATATCTGTGGGAGACAAACGTGTTGTTTTTGCTGTCCGTTTGTCACACATCATTTTGGTTCAGTTACTGGAGTACCTTTGACCCACAACCTTCAAACTTCATAGAAGGATTGCCCTTTTTGTGTAGAAAAACCTTTTTGTTTTTGGGGTCAGTTGGTCCAAGGTCCAGGTAAGAGTGGCCTTGAATATGAAAACGGTTTTAGTTCAATAACTGGAGTACTTTTGACCGAGAGTCTTCAAATTTAATAGGATGGTTGCCCCTATTGAGTAGAAGAACTCCAATGTTTTATGGGTAAGTTGGTCAAAGGTCAAAATGACGGTTACCTTGAAAGTGAAAAGGGTTTCCGCTTTATAACTGGAGTACCATTTGACCCAGAGCCTTCAGACTTAATTAGTCGATTGCCCAGAGTAGAAGACCCCTATTGTTTTTTGGGTCAGCCTGTCAAAGGTCAAAGTTAAAGTCACCTGGAGTATGAAAATGGTTTTCTCTCAATAACTGGAGTACCATTTGACCCAGAGCCTTCCAACTTTGTCAAAATCGGCCCTGCCCCGAGGGTCTTTTTTGTATGAAATATAAGATCTTTTGAAGTCTTCAATTCAGAAACTGTATTTTTGCTTCTGGTGTTTGCTCAGCAGCAGACGTATAGCCAAAGTATTTAGATGAGCGATCCAGGGCCATCATTGCCCACTTGCTCTACTTAACCTCATAGAGCCTTCATTTATTGACACATATTTTAGATATTTGGTGTGTAGGTTCCTTACATTGTCCTCTACCACTGGGTGGGGTTTGAGGTCATAGGAGTCAAGGTCACTGAGGTTAAAAATACATTTTTTCTACCCTATGTCATATCGTTACACCCCAGTTACATTCAGTTTCAACAAAACTTTATGAAAACAAAACATTAATGAACAGTAAAAGTACTATCTTTTCCTGAATTAACTTGATCCCACCATTGGTTCAAGAGGTATAGGGGCCAGATGAGGCATATTTTGTTTTGTCTGCTGCATGAGAGTGATTTCACAGCTTTGATGATCTTACAAACCACTGGCCTGATTTCAGAATAATTTAGCACAACTATGATTATGAAACTTTAGCAGTGGGACTCAGGTGAGTGATTTAGGGCCATCTTTGCCCCTTTGTTTGTATTTGGGGTCAATTGTTCAAAGGTCAAGGTCACAGTGACTTTGTATGTGAAAACAGTTTCAGTTTCAATAACTTGAGTACCAAATGACCAAAAGCCTTCATATTTTATTATTTTATAGGATGGTTGCCTTTATTAAGTAGATGATCTGTAGTGTTTTGGAGGTCAGTAGGACAAACATCAAGGCAACAATGACCTTTAATGTTGTGTGGGGGAGACAGACATTTTTTTTTTCAAAAAAACATTTAGTGTTATTTTGTTCCTTTGAAATAAGGAAATAATACTGTTTAGAAATGACCATATGAAGATAATTTGCAGTAAATGATTTTGTTGCAGGTTGGATATTCACATTTAAAAAAGATAAAAGAAAATATAATGCAGAAAACAGTTGATGGCTTGAAAGAAGAAGGAATACCCTATATTGGTAAACTAACAATTTCTAAACTGCATTAATAGTAACTTGTTAATTACACCCCACTTCTTATTGGTAGTAGGGTGGGGATGTACTTGAATCCCCTTGTTCATCAGTCTGTTGGTTGGGGAGTTTGTTGGTATGTCTGTCTCAAAACTTGTCCAGGATCTCATTTCATTATTGATCGCAAGATTTTCAAATAATTTGGCACAAGTATTTGCCTTGATGAGGCAGTATGTCGCACACAAGAATTATACTTCTGTTTTAAAGGTCAAGGTCATACTTAGACGTCAAAGGTCTGCCTTTGAGTCCTGCCTCAAACTTCTCCATGGATCGAGGAATACTAAGAAAACTTAGCACAAATATTTGCTTTGATGAGTTGCAAGCAAAAACCAGATTGTTACCAGAAAGGTCAAGGTCATACTTACATGTCAAAGGTAAAAACAGAGTTCTGATTTGTTTATCCTGGCTCAGACTTCCCCATGGAATGTAGGATGTGCAAATGTTAACCAGATAAAGACGATATGCTGAGTTCAACTACAAGGCACCTTTTCAGAGGTCAATGTCACACTCAGGGGTTGTCTATATTCTTGTGCCTTGGCTGGAAGTTTGTCATACATGAAGGAATTTAGAAATAAACTGGTACAAAATTAATGTCAACCTCATCACAGCCAATAAGTCTTAAGATGTCTTACCTGTTTTTACAATTTGGTCTTTTATTTCCTAACTCCCAACAAACAACAAATTAATGCAGATATACAGTAACAACAACATTGATATTTCGCAACAGCAAAAGGAGATTTCACTGGGGTGAAAATCTTCAGAGTACAGTAAATATGTGATGACTCGAAATCATATGGGAGGTCGCCTTTTCGTCGAGTTATCGCACCTGTTGAGTCATCGCATGTCATGCCCAGTTTGTACTTCCGTTTTCAATAAGACATGGTGATTATAGCATGTCGTAAAATTTGCTGGATAACCAGAATGAAATTGGTATTTGTTTGTTTTTACTTTTATTTCACATAAATGTTAATACAGATATTTACAAACTAACAACAAGAATACGCATACAGCAAGGAACAATATATATAGCTTTTATACACAGTAATTATACACTCAAACTGTCTGAAAAAACATCCAAACCAAACAAGGAATAATTACATTGTGATTTCTTGCCGTGTTTGTCACTGGTCAATACTGATAACAGTTAAAGTGTGAATGTTGAGTGGCGAAGCTAATCAAAGGTTTGAAAATTATTGATCACTTAGGTAATTATGTCGAGGCATTGCAACATAATTTGTAATGATTTTGATTGGTGGGGAATAACGCAAGTGTTGAGTCAACGAATATTTAGAGTCAGCGAATTTCAACTCATTGCATTCAGTTTATATGAAAAAAAAATATGGGGAAATATAACGGGACCGAGTGACAGCTTCGAGTCAAACCAAACTGTTGAGTCATTGTTGATTCATCGCAAAACCACTGTTCAATCTGTTTACTGACAATTTTGTGATCTATCATTTAGTTTTTACTTGATATTTTCCTTTTTTGCCTCTGACAAAGCAATGTTATGGGGATATTAATCACATTCAGTGATAGCTCAATTTTAACATAATTTTAGGAGCTCCACCAGTTGTGTTTCCTTTGTTGATCTTAGATTTCTGTAATTCCATCTGTCCATCTTTCTGGTTCGCAACTAGTGAGCTTCTTTAAATTCCACCTGATATATACTTTCTATCTTCAAGGGATTTTTCTATTATTCTAGTAAGATAGCACCCTAATGTCTATAATCTAAAGTGACCACTTGACTCTTGATCACATGTAAAACTGAATTATTTATTGGAAACTTGTGCTGTTTTTACTATGCAGTGTAAAAAAAAATCCTTTAAATAACCTCTCTAGCTGTCTCTTAAATACTGGAAAAAATTCTCACAGGTGTACTGTATGCTGGGTTAATGATAACAGATGATGGACCGAAAGTTCTCGAGTTTAACTGCAGATTTGGAGATCCTGAAACCCAGGTGAGGACCTACAATTGTTTAAGAAAAGTTTTATTTGGATGATAGATGTAACTACTGGTGAGTGAATGGAATGAAGTATTACTTGAATCTGAGACAGTGTTCTGCCAAAAGAAACGCAATGTACTAAGCTTGTGTTTTGGAAATATACAAGACAGAGGATGGAGGAGTAAAAATTGTTTCACTATCTATTGCCTCTGTCAGTGTTGGACTTTGTTGCTTTGACAGATGTGCAAATGCAGATAGAACAGTTTTTCAAATTAACACATTTTTAAAAATCCACAAAAATGAAAAATGCATAGACATAAAAATAATGGTGTTTTTAAAAGACTAAAAGTCTGAAGAGATTTATTGTATTGTATTGACAGTCTATACTGCCTTTGATGAAGACGGACCTTTATACCACATGTATGGCATGTGTGAAAGGAACACTGAAGGATAACTTACCTGATTTTGATCTCACCAAGAAAGTACTGGGTGTGGTTCTGGTCAGTGGGGGGTACCCAGGCTCGTACAAGAAGGGCTGTTCCATCACAGGTAACTGATGTTTATATAAGAGAGAGCAGACTTTCTAGCAAAAAGTTTCAAGGATGAGTTGATGTGATGGGTGACTGACTTTGTCTTGTTGTATATCTGTCCATCAGCCCCTGATGGGTGACTGACTGTATCTCATTGTCCATCTGTCCTTTGATGGGTGACAGGAAACAGCACAATTGAAGTTAGCTTGTACATATCTGGACACCTTAATTAGATATTTCATTGACTTAAAATGAACAGAGAATAAATCTCAAAGACACTTTTCTGTTTATGTATTTGTCAAGGTCTAGAAGAAGCAGAAAATCTTGGCCTGACAATATTCCATGCTGGCACTGTCTTGAATGATGACATGCTGGTAACAAGTGGTGGGCGTGTTCTCGCTGTCATGGCAATGGAGACAACTTTTGAGACTGCCGCTTCAGTTGCACAGAGAGGAGCTGAGATGATCAAGTTTGAGGGAGCATTTCATAGGAAAGACATTGGATTCAGGGTTGTTAGTAGGTATGTTGGTGGACCTCTTCCTGAAGAAATTAAAAAATTCCATACTAAGGCATAGAGTTAACTCCAGCCCTAGCTGAAGTGTTGTGGTGCTAAAAAGTAGAAGTACATTATGAAGATTTCCTATTAAAGAAGATAAAATGGGTAAATCTTTGTTACTGCATTGCAGGTCAGGTAATGTTACAGTACAGCTCCCGCGATATGTACACATTTTGTGCTTCCTCCGCGATCGGGTCAGCGCAAATTCTGAAAATTGCTGAGTTTCTACTTGAAAAAACGCTCAGAATCTCCGCGATTAAAGTTCACGCACAATCTCCACGATTCTCCGAGTGTTAGAGCATTCCGCGGAGATTCTTCGTGAATATTCTTGTGTTTCATCACCAGAGTTTTAACAAACTGTTTCCCATTTAAAGGTGAAAATAAATAATTATAAAATTTATACACTTGAAATCCTTTCATCAAAAACAGTCAGCAATGTGTGATGAAATAACCATAATGTAACTGTACATTTTACACCTGTCAATTATGTGACTACGGTATAATTCAGTCATATACATTAATTTATGTGATTTTTTAAATGCTTGTTATTATTTAGTAAATCGATTAATACTTTTTTTGCTAAGCGTCGAGACGATACAGATGCAGTTTAACATGTGATGTTCGGAAATCGGTCAACTCATTTTCTGAAAATAAGATCAGCTGTTTCTGACGCAACTGCTTTGAATTGTCATTCTTTTCGTAAACAAATCGGAACGTTCGTACACAAATGCATCAGAATAAGAGCGCATTTGTTTGTATTTTCACTTTTTAAATTAGATATATTTATTTTTGCAGTTTGCTTATCATTAGTAATTTATTTGCGCAGCACCGATTAAAGATTTAAAAATAAATAAATTGCAGCAATTAAAGTTGACATGATGTCAGGTAGGTGTGAAAATCTATTCATTATCGGCTGTTTTTCTTTTCTACTCTCGTTTCACGCATTCGGTATTAATGTTCGATTCTAACGAAACTAAACTTTCTGTTCAGTCAACAAAGCCATCATTGCCTAAATTTAAAAATATCCACATATCTGTTTAAGATATTAATTATCTTAATAAGAAAATGTAATCACGGGAAAAGCATGCTACATGACTGTAATTCCCGCTTTAAAGAGCACGTGGTGTCTGAAGCTTTTAAAGTGAGGTGAATATCATTTTTGGAAAATAACTGTCGCTCAATGTTAAAGGTCAAAAGTTATATTTAGGAACCAATTAGCGGTTGAGACGCAATGTATCATGTGTGTACAGATCATAGGCCATTAGACCAACACATGGTCTTGTGTCTGTCAATAAATTAATGTGTCAAAACGTGACGAAACGAAATATATCTATTAGGCATCCTAAAACATGAAGATAAAAAGAGTAAGTAAATATAAAATTTCACTTGTCATATATACACTTCAGTCAACTGAATGCATAAAGAAATCAAGGATCTCCGCGGAGGATTGATAATCTGCAATTTCACAGCAAATACCGTCACTAACCAGACAAATTTCGTCTCCGCGATTTAGGGCGTTTCTCAGAGATTCTCCGCGATTTTCCTCCCAAGGTCCGCGGAGTTTAATAGAAAAATGTACATATCGCGGGAGCTGTACTGTAGAACTACATGGTTTTCGTTGTTTAACAAAAAATGTTACAATGTAGTGACATAATAATCTGTCTAATCTTTTTTGTAAGTTTATAATTTGAAGTTTAGTTTAATAATCACTTAAAAATTTCTGACAATAAATGCATGTTGAAAAGTTTATTCAGTGTTTTTGGTATTTTATATACTACAGATCCCTGCATACCCCACCACTGAGTTACAAGGATGCTGGTGTGGATGTAACTGCTGGAAACAACTTTGTACAAGCCATAAAACCATTAGCTAGTTCATCTACCAGGTTAGTCTCTAAATCAAACAATGTCACATGCTGATATCTGGCAAGAAAATGATAAGATGGCAGGAGAATGATAAGAACTAGATACAAATTAACATGATTATGCACTAGATATAAACTTGTAATCTTACATCTTGAAGGTAGTGTTTTAATTGTTACAAAAGTTCATGATGTGTAAATTAGAAATTTGAAAAAAAGGTACTTAGAATACTCTACAATCTTATATTTCTGTAGAGTATTCACAAGCAGTTATAGTTTGTATCCAGAATTAAGAGACTACCAACTGAAATGGGAGTGATAACTTGTTTTCAGGTCAGGGTGCATGGCTGCTCTTGGCTCATTTGGGGCCCTGTTTGACCTCAAGGCTGCAGGTTTTCAGGATCCTGTACTGGTTTCTGGCACAGATGGTGTGGGAACCAAGTTAAAGGTTAGTTCAAATTGTTAGTTATTTGAGAAAAATCGCTGCTTTGTTTTTCTGTCATTTTGACCTTCCATCACACTTTAGCTTCTTCGGGCTGCCTTGATTACTTCACACAAACGTTTGCCTCAGTGAAATGGTGTGTTGCATGCATGAAACAGATCATTATCTGAAATTTCAAGGTCACTGTTTTGCTACAGTTCTACTTGTCTAGGCTGTAACTTGGGCTTGGTTGGAGGGATTTCAAAATTACCTGGCACAAATGACTGCCTCAGTGAGACAGTGTGTCTTGTGTATGAACCATATTGATAGTTCAAAGGTCAAGGTCATAATTAGAGATCAAAGTTCATGATGTTTGTCCTTTTCAAAGAAAAAAGGGCGATATAGAAATAGGCTCTGTCTGTCTGTCTACCGAAAAATAATTAGGGGGCCATCTAACTGTAAATTTATCAAAAGAGAACAATAGTGTTCATTTCATAACAATAGAATAAGGAACCAATGGCCCTCTCTTAAACAAAAGAAAATAACGAAAGAAAAGGCCCCCTATCTAGTTTCAGCCGTCCATCCGTCGGTCTGTCACACTTCGTGTCCAGTCCATAACTAAGCCACTCATCAAGGGATTTTGAAATGAGTTGGCACGAATGTTCACCATAATAAGACGATGTGTCGTGTGCAAAACCCAGATCCCTTCCTCCTAGGTCAAGGTCACAAGTGGAGATCAAAGATCAACATTGTCTGTTGGAGAGTATATTTCATGCCCGGTCCATAACTTTTTCATCCATCAAGGGATTTTGAAATGACTTGGCACAAATGTTCACCATTATAAGGCGATGTGTCATGCGCAAAACTCAGACCCCTACCTCCAAGGTCAAGGTCACACTTTGAGGTCAAAGCTTAACATGGTTTGTTATAGGGTCTGTTTTGTGTCCGGTCGACAACTTTTCCATTCATCAAAGGATTTTAAAATAATTTTGCACAAATGTTCACCATAATAAGATGACGTGTCACGCACACCACCCATGTTTATTGCATGTGCAGATCTAGCATTTATCAAGATTTTGCACTGAAGGTCCAGATCCATACGTCAAACTTTTGAAATAGTATAATTGTGTGCTTCATGTATAACTTCCCTTAAGCAGGGACGTTGGTAACTCTGTTACAAATTCTTGTTTTCAATATGTTTAGCTTGCATGAATATCCTTTAGCTATGTAAACATAATCATATTCTTCTAATTACCCCAGTATATTTCCATTCCCTTTTACTTGGCAGTGATTCCTAGCCATGTCACTGTGGAATCTGGGACCAATATTCTTGTTGGTTTCTTAGAGGTATTGCAGAAATTGGACAAGTTGGACTTTGCTTCAAATGTAGATGAACATTCAAGGTTTAATTAAAGATGAATGCTTTCAGGTGTCTTCAGTCAAAGCTGTAGACAATGCAGTGTTTGGATAAATGTTACTTGAACATTGCAGGTAGCTCAAGCAATTGGACAGCACACTACCATTGGTATAGACTTGGTTGCTATGTGTGTTAATGATATTCTTGCCCATGGGGCTGAGCCGCTTTATTTCCTTGACTATTATGCAACAGCAAAGTTGAAAGTCAGTGTGGCTAGGGATGTTATAGAAGGAATCACTGAAGGTTGTCTACAGGCAGGATGTGCTCTTGTTGGTATGAACGTTTTTACATGATATACTTTTCACACTTAAAATGAAGCTTGTAATTAGAATTACAGTATGTGTCCATGTAGTTCATAAATTCCTTCTGCATTGTAAATTACACAACACTTCTGTAAAAATCATAAAAATTCAGTGAATGTGTTGAATTTTTTTTTATCTTTCATGACCTTATCATGTTTGATAACATGTGAAACCTTACTGTCTGAGCTCAAAAAGTTTTGTTGAAATGTACTTTCTATTTCCTGAGAACAAAGAACAAAATGTTGAGCTGTTGTGATGGGTGACTGTCTGTTGTCCATTATTTATAACATTTTCCTGCTAAAGACATCTCGTAGACCATAAGGCCAAATTAAACCAAACTTTAAAAATATGTGAATAAATTGGACCTCTTTTAAATTCCTTAAAATTATACAGTTCCATTCAAACCTCTTGAAGTCATGACAACTGAAAGTAAACACCTAGAAAGTATTCTCCTCAAGCCACCAGATAGATATCAAAATAATGATACTTTTGACTGGAAGTACATGTATAAGCTTGATTTCCTTGTAAATAAGGGTTCATGGTTTCAATTTAAGATCAATCATAGGATTCTTGCAACAAATAGAATGAACTGAAATGAAAATAAAACATCATGACCCTTGCTCTTTCTGTAGGAATGAAGCTAAAACATTAAAACAGCTAACTTATGTTTTTTTTGGGAGGAAGTTGAAAGATGGATAAATCTGAAATGTCCTACACATTGGTCCATGACAGATATTTTTTGGTAATAAAATCTACAAACAGGGCACAATAGACCTTATTCTTTTAGGTAAATATGTTAGTTACCGCTGTAAATTACAAAACTCAGTTCCAAGTATCCAGTTGTTCAAAAAAACAAGTGATAGTGCTTTTGAAGACAGAGTTGTATAATGCAATTAAGAAAAGTAACCTTTCCAAGTTTGGCACAAAGTGGGGTGTATATATATATCACTGCTGCCAACTTATGAATAAGGTTTTCATATTTTTTATGCTCCCCGAAGGTGGAGAGCATATACTCACCACCTTGTCCATCTGTCGGTCCGTTGTGCTTGTCCGGAGCATAACTTGAAAACCCTTGGACATAATTTGTTTTAACTGCACACAGTGGTAGAGGGCATTAAGGCGGAGTGCAGTGCCAAAGAACGATAACTCTATTTTGCCCCTTTTTAGCTCATCTGAGCACTTTGTGCTCAGGGTGAGCTTTTCTGATCATTCTTTGTCCGTCTGTCCGTCAGTCCGTCCATCCGTCATCAACTTTTCATTCAAATGACATCTCCTCTGAAACCAAAAGGCCAAATTAAATGAAACTTGCCATGGATATTCCTTGCATGAAGCTCTACCAAGATTGTTCAAATGGTTCTGGTCCATTGCATTTCTGGTTCACTGGAGCTAAAATTAGATTTTAAAAGTTGGATCTTTAAAAATCTTCTCCGAAACCCCAAGACCTGGAGCTTAGATATTTGGTATGAAGCATCATCTATTGGACCTCTACCAAGTTTGTTCAAATTATGACCCTGGGGTCAAAACTGACCCCACCGACAGCGGGTATTAGTAAAGGCCAGTCCAATCCTACCCTTTATAACCGTAGCATTAAAGATAAGCTAGTTGGACCTTCTAACACGTCTCAAATTATCTTTCATACTCAGGTCACAAATGCCCTGATTGACACTGGAAGTATGGTTACTGTGTGTTCTGAAGAATTTTACAAAAATCTTCCTGATAAACCGCCTCTCTTCAGTATTGAGAATCTTAATCTCAATGTAAATAAAGCAGATGGTTCTGCACTACAGGTCTTAGGGTACATTGAAACTTGTATTATAGTCCAATTTTTATCTGATTTTAGTATCGATGTACCGGTGTTAGTAGTTCCCAATAGTTCTTCAAGTCCTGTAGTTGTAGAAACTAATGTCATTCGTCGCTGTAAGACAGTTGCCCAGGAAGATTCCAAATTTGTCCTGGTCGAGCCACAATTTGGCCACCTGTTACGTTTTATAATTATCTCCCCTTTTAGAAAAATTTTGTCTGGAGCATAACCTGAAAACCCTTGGATATAAATTGTTTAAACTGCACACAGTGGTAGAGGGCATTGAGGCGGAGTGCAGTGCCAAAGAACCATAACTCTTTTTTGCCCCGTTTTTGAATTATCTTCCCATTTAGAAAAATCTTGTCCGGAGCATAACCTGAAAACCCTTGAACATAATTTGTTTAAACTGCACACGGTAGAGAGCATTGAGGCGGAGTGCAGTGCCGAAGAACCATAACTCTATTTTGCCCCGTTTTTGAATTATTTCCCCTTTTAGAAAAATCTTGTCTGGAGCTTAACCTGAAAACAATTGGACAATAGTCACCAACTTGTCCGTCTGTCCATCCATTGTGCTTGTCCGGAGCATAACTTGAAAACCCTTTGACATAATTTGTTTAAACTACACACAGTGGTACAGGGCATTGAGGCGGAGTGCAGTGCCAAAGAACCATAACTCTATTTTGCCCCGTTGTTGATTTATCTCCCCCTTTAGAAAAATCTTGTCCGGAGCATAATCTGAAAACCCTTGGACATAATTTGTTTAAACTGCATGCAGTGGTAGAGGGGATTGCGGCGGAGTGCAGTGCCAAAAATGTGCCCACTTTATGACTTTGCCTGTATGTTCTTGCCTTGCACATGTCCCTTTGGCTCCTGCTTCGGGGAGCATGTCGGTTTTACTGATCGCCTTGTTCTTTTTGATGCCTTGGTATACCCAGTACTACTCCTAATTCTCTAGGTTCTTTAAATGTCTTTATTATTATTATTATTTATATTCAAATTCAGAATTTATAAATTGGTATCTCCTGAACTGTTTAGAATATATAATATAATGATATACCTTTGAAGCCCTTTAGATATCCATTTTAAACTTGTTACATGTTTTGATACTCAAAAGACCAGTTCACATACATCTGACTGTTGATTTCGCAAAATCATTTTCATATTTTCTGCAACGTTTTTTTCTCCTTTAGATGGGTCCAGTAATCGGACCCATTCCCAGTCAACACCGGACCCATCCCAGTTCTAAAACAGACCTGTACCAATTTGATCAGAATTGTCTTTTTTCCAATTTACTTTTAAAATATAAAGCACTTTAGTCAAAAACATTGAAATACAGAGCACTTTAGTCCGAAACATTAAAATACAGAGCACTTTAGTCTGAAAAATTAAAATACAGAGCACTTTAGTCCGAAACATTAAAATACAGAGCACTTTAGTCCGAAACATTAAAATACAGAGCACTTTAGTCAAAAACATTGAAATACAGAGCACTTTAGTCAAAAACATTAAAATACAGAGCACTTTAGTCAAAAACATTAAAATACAGAACACTTTGGTCCGAAACGTTAAAATACAGAGCACTTTAGTCCGAAACAGCCTAACAGTCACAATCTGTAACACAAATTTTACTCCAGATAACAGCATTCTTCACATGCGATGTAATCAAATAATTCTGAGTACAAATAAGTTGACTTGTTTGCCTAATAAATACTATCAACACGTGGCTTTGGAACAGAAAATGAAACCGTTCAATTAACCCGAAATCAGTCAAACTGAACTTTTGAGCCATAACAGCAAATAATATAAAAAAAAACCACCAAAAAACAACAAAAAGTGGCTTTTCCACTTCAAGATGTCTTACCGATTTCAGCTCGCCAATATCGAACCATGATCCTAATAAAGTAGATAAAGTCATCCGATTTTCGGTTGGTAAGTTAATGAGCAGTTAACTGCCGAACAGGTAATTTTTGAGCCAGAAAACACAAAGTCTACATGTATAACATCACTCCTATTTTCACTTTGTGGTAATAATCATTTTAGCTTGAAAAAGTGACAATACTAACAAGTACTGTAATTTCATGTGAACATGCTGAATAGAAACAACATGATTCCTGTTATAATATTGATCCCTTATTATACCCCCGCTTCGAAGAAGTGGGGGGTATACTGTTTTACCCTTGTCCGTCCGTCCGTCCGTCCGTCCGTAACAAATTTCCGTTGCAGTTTTCTCAGCAACTATAATATGCAGAAGCCTGATATTTCACATATTGCTTTATCCTATAGTCCCATATGGTGTAAAGCGATTTTATGCTCCTTGCTCATCTACTTCCTGTTTACCGAATACTTAGATTTTTACACATAGTTGACATACATTCACAATTTCCGTCACAGTTTTCTCAGCAACTATAAGATGCAGCAGCCTGATATTTTGCATATTGCTTTATCCTATATTCTCATATGGTATAAAGCGATTATATGATCCTTGCTCATCTACTTCCTGTTTACCGAATACTTAGAAGTTACCAACACACAGGAAAGGAGGTTCACTTGATCGTGTTTTTGTGAACAAAGACTTCGATGAATCAGAAATCACAGATGTAATTAATACCTGTTCATTATTCTGACCATTTTCATATCCATCTAGCTGTGCCTTAAATGAAGTTGTATTAAGTTCAGGTAAATACTCGGAAAAATTTGACACTCTTTATACATATGACAAATGCAAATTACATTATGAAAGTCAAATTTCTGATAGCGGGGGTATCACTAGTGAGCATTAGCTCACAAATATTTTTGTTGTATCAAATGTGATTTAAGTTTATTTTCACATTCTTATGTGCATAAACTTATGTAACAAAATTACAAAGTTAACCTAGGTTTTAAAAGAAAGCAGAATGATTAACAAGATTAGGAAATAATGTTATTTTTCACCTTATATATAACTCCCAATTTCCCTTCTTTCGCGACAAGAAAATTCTCAATTTGGCACTTTTCATGACTCAAAAATTCCCAATATGACTGGTACAGGACCCTTTCCCGATAAGGTGAAAAAAATAGCTGTTTCTTGAATATTTCTAGAACCTTTTGATGCAGTTGATTGAGACTTTATACAAACTTTATTGGTGTTATCATTAGTTTACACAATATGTTTCATAACTCTTTCTGTTATATTGACAAAGTTATGCCACTTTTTACTTAGAAAATATACTAAATTGTTTATTCTCTTGAATGTTTTTCTTCCGATTACTTTTGAACTTGCATAGATCCTATACAAATTTAGTGAAGTCTTTCAGATCACACAGCAAGGTGCATTTATATGTCTGTTCTTTGTATTGCAAAATTGAGATATTTATTTGTATTACATGTGAATATTTTATTTATAACATTACACCCACTTAATAGGCATGTGATCTTTTTTATTATCTGTTGTATAAAACATACCTTCATCTACTGATGAACTATTGATTTCAGCTAACTTATTGTCAATATTTGAATTTTGGTTCTGTTTAGTGTGACAGTGCCCTTTCTGGTAGGGGACTTTTATTGCTTTGCAGTAGTCCTACTACAAGTACAGGAATAACCAAATTACATTCAGTGTTAATTCCCTTTACATAGTGATAATTTAAAACAACAATACACATCTGATTCCCTTGAAACTGTTTAACTTCTGTGATTTTTTTTTTCCATTTGAAATGTTTATCTCAGTAACATTATTGGATGAATATAATATGCTGAAATAGTGAAATAAATGGTGTAACCCTTGGGGGCTTCAACAAAAAAAAATAAAAATAATTTCATACTTATATTGTAGTGGCCATTTATCAAATTCATTCAAGCTATTTTTTGTTCCCTATGTTCTCAGATGAGCAATGTAGGGCCATCATGGCCCTCTTGTTTTACATTCATTATAGTTAAATGTTAGAAACATGATACTTTGAAATGAATTTCATATTGAAACATACATTTACTGGTAACCAAAATCAAGCTTGTTCTGTTTAGTAATTTTGTTTCAGACATGATCAAACATGATTATTTAAGCCATAGCAATGTCTGTTTTCTTTTTGCGAATGTTACCTCTTTCATTGAGCAATAGTGCCATGAAATTAAAATCAATCTTTGATTTCTTGTTTATCGTGATGCTTTTACACTTTGTCATATTTTTTAAAGTTACTTACAGTTCTGTAATTTTATTTCACGTTATATAACAGCCCATATATGCTACTGCAGAGGTTGGGGTAAATTGCAGTCACTTATAATGTCTTAAAAAGTTAGGCTCAACTTCTTTTGATTTTCCTGTTAACATTCTAGAGACCTTATAAAAAAATGTTCTGTAACATGTTTTTCACAGAACTGTTGAGTCTTATTGTTAATTTTGTTATATCTGGATAAATCTTTCAAAATTGATAATGGTCCCCATTTAATACATGCTAAGTCAATTTTGACAAGAATTTTTTAGTTATGCACTTAATCACTTTACACGTCAATTGTCCAACCTCCTCTGCTTGTACAACTTTAATTATACCCCCGCTTCGAAGAAGTGGGGGGTATACTGTTTTACCCTTGTCCATGTGTCCGTCCGTCCGTCCGTCCGTCCGTAACAAATTTCCGTTGCAGTTTTCTCAGCAACTATAATATGCAGAAGCCTGATATTTCACATATTGCTTTATCCTATGGTCCCATATGGTGTAAAGTGATTTTATGCTCCTTGCTCATCTACTTCCTGTTTACTGAATACTTAGATTTTTACACTATATAGGTGCATTACATCAACCAAACGACATCTTTATTTTCCGTCACAGTTTTCTAAGCAACTAGAGCATGCAGCCGCCTGATATTTTGCATATTGCTTTATCCTATAGTCCCATATGGTGTAAAGCGATTTTATGCTCCTTGCTCATCTACTTCCTGTTAACCGAATACTTAGATTTTTACACATAGTTGACATACATTCACAATTTCCGTCACAGTTTTCTCAGCAACTATAAGATGCAGCAGCCTGATATTTTGCGTATTGCTTTATCCTATAGTCCCATATGGTGTAAAGCGATTTTATGCTCCTTGCTCATCTACTTCCTGTTTACCGAATACTTAGAAGTTACCAACACACAGGAAAGGAGGTTCACTTGGTCGTGTTTTTGTGAATAAAGACTTCGATGAATCAGAAATCACAGATGTAATACCTGTTCATTATTCTGACCATTTTCATATCCATCTAGCTGTGCCTTGGATGAAGTTGTATTAAATTCAGGTAAATACTCAGAAAAATTTGACACTCTTTATACATATGACAAATGCAAATTACATTATGAAAGTCAAATTTCTGATAGCGGGGGTATCACTAGTGAGCATTAGCTCACAAATTTACTTGTTGTATACAGTTTCCTGTACTTATATCCTGTACTTATATTGCTGGATATTCAGACTGACACTGATCCAAGAAGCATTGGATTGTTTGTAAATGTTTCTGTTTGTCCATTGCTCGGACAATTTTCAGGAAGTCTGTTAAATGATATTTAGGTCTTCACTTTAGCATATATTTGTAGAAAATGAATAATTAAAAAAATTTCAATGTTCGTTCTAATGACACCAAATGTCAGATTTAAAGTGAAGGTCTGTTAGGTTATGTTTAGTAATTTTTGACCATATTCGTCTTATTTTTCTTTCACTCAGGAGGGGAGACAGCTGAAATGCCGGGGATGTATCAACAAGGAGATTATGATATCTCTGGCTTTGCTGTTGGAGCTGTAGAGCGCAGCAAGATTCTTCCACGGGTACATAACATCAAGGTAGGAGATGCCGTGATTGGCCTTGGCTCCAGTGGTCTGCACAGTAATGGGTTTAGCCTTGTGAGGAAACTTGTGGAAAAACTGGAGCTCAGATATGATAAGCCATCACCATTTAAGTCGGGCAAAAGTTTAGGTAAGGTCATGTCAAGAAAAATTCTTGAAACTCTTGAAATCTTGATGTAATTACTTGTTGCCTTTAACTATGATTTGGCGGTTTGTGGTATTTTTATTATTTCTTGGAGGCAGAGAGGATAATATTAAAGCTTGGTACCTTTCAAATATTTTCTTCTTTCTTAGCAAGATATGCAGCACCATACCAGTGGATTCATGAAAATCAGTAAGAGGATTATCCAATTTGTAATGCAAACTATCAGTTATCTCTAAAACCAGTTTCCATAATTTAAGGAATCTTGGACTAATAATAATTTACATAGGTTCCAATTTTCCACAAAATTTAAGCACATGAATGAGGTCGTCAGTGCACCCCTTACATTGATGTCTCTCAAAGCAACATGGATGCAGAAATATCACAAGAACAGTGTATTTAAAGAAAACTTGAATGTTGCCAAAACAAGAGTGCCTAAATTTTCATAGCTTACAAAAAGCTTGTTGTGATTGCTTAAGTAGCAAGACAGGTAAATGAATTTAACTATAGCAGAAGCTAAGGACAGCGTGCTTGACAGAATATCAGTGCAATGGACACATGTAAAATTAAAAAGTGAGAGAACTATTGAAATCAGACAGAAAACTGACATGTTAAGAGACAGCTCATAAAGTGGACATCAATGTTGGATCTGTTCATTATGCCCCCCTTCAAAGAAGGTCACTCTGACCTTGACCAAGGAAAGCTCATCTGAACAATAACTAGAGAACACTTTGGTTTACAGTCATTAGATTTGGTGATGACCCCTATTGATTCTGGTGTCAGTAGTTCAAGGTCACAGTGACCTTCACCACAAAAGCTGGTGTAGTCTGGTAATGTAGTTGGTCATGACCTGTAGATGACCCATATTGATTTTGAAATCAGTAGGTCAAAGGTCAAGGTCACATTTAGAAGTCCATGTAACATGACTAATTGGTTGCCATTAGGGGAGCATGCATGTTTCATGAACATCTGTAGTTCATTTTGATGGAAAAATTTAAAAATGTACAAAGGTTTCGCAAGGTTGTTACCCTATGGTCTGATGTCAGGACAGGACGAATCTAGATAAACAAATTGCCACCAACTTGTCTTCACTCTTCAGTGCAGGTTGGACCTTTGTTGCAGTAGATCAGACGTGGATAAGATCCAATGAGCCAGAAATAAGGTGACGATTTAAACTCAACCAGGCCAGCAAAGTTCATTGGGTACAAGAGAAATTATTGCGAATGATGTTATTTGAAGAGCTCTGACAAGTCACCAGGTTCCAGTCAGTCAATAGTTCATACTATAAGATATATATGAAAAAAATGCTTGAGACCAGCAATGTGTAAAAAGTGCCAAGAACTGTTCTGAACCAGAACAGTCACACCTCAGACAGCATGACATTACTGATTGCAGATTATGAATGGGAAAGTCTTAATCAGCTACCATACTCTCTTGACATTAGTCCCTGTGACATATTCCAAAGAACAAGAGAATATGAGAGACTTAGATGACTTTAAATGCTGTGGTCAAGCAGGTGAGAGTGTATGAGAGCAGTTGCCTAGCAAGGGGAATAGAAGATCTGCTAAAACGATGGAAGTTTATCATTGACCACTAGGAATATTATTTTGAAGGATTATGATAAGATATTAACAATTAATACTGTAGTTTACAATATATGTGGTAGTTTGCACTATGTATAGAATGATCCTTTTACTTCCACTTTAACAATATATGTGGTAGTTTGCACTATGTATAGAATGATCCTTTTACTTCCTCTTTAACAATATATGTGGTAGTTTGCACTATATATTTTAGAATGATCCTTTTACTTCCTCTTTAACAATATATGTGGTAGTTTGCACTATATATTTTAGAATGATCCTTTTACTTCCTCTTTAACAATATAATTTATGTGGTAGTTTGCACTATGTATAGAATGATCCTTTTACTTCCACTTTAACAATATATGTGGTAGTTTGCACTATGTATAGAATGATCCTTTTACTTCCACTTTAACAATATATGTGGTAGTTTGCACTATGTATAGAATGATCCTTTTACTTCCACTTTAACAATATATGTGGTAGTTTGCACTATATATTTTAGAATGATCCTTTTACTTCCACTTTAACAATATATGTGGTAGTTTGCACTATCTATAGAATGATCCTTTTACTTCCACTTTAACAATATATGTGGTAGTTTGCACTATATATAGAATGATCCTTTTACTTCCTCTTTAACAATATATGTGGTAGTTTGCACTATATATTTTAGAATGATCCTTTTACTTCCACTTTAACAATATATGTGGTAGTTTGCACTATGTATAGAATGATCCTTTTACTTCCTCTTTAACAATATATGTGGTAGTTTGCACTATATATTTTAGAATGATCCTTTTACTTCCTCTTTAACAATATATGTGGTAGTTTGCACTATATATTTTAGAATGATCCTTTTACTTCCTCTTTAACAATATAATTTATGTGGTAGTTTGCACTATGTATAGAATGATCCTTTTACTTCCACTTTAACAATATATGTGGTAGTTTGCACTATGTATAGAATGATCCTTTTACTTCCACTTTAACAATATATGTGGTAGTTTGCACTATGTATAGAATGATCCTTTTACTTCCACTTTAACAATATATGTGGTAGTTTGCACTATATATTTTAGAATGATCCTTTTACTTCCACTTTAACAATATATGTGGTAGTTTGCACTATCTATAGAATGATCCTTTTACTTCCACTTTAACAATATATGTGGTAGTTTGCACTATATATAGAATGATCCTTTTACTTCCTCTTTAACAATATATGTGGTAGTTTGCACTATATATTTTAGAATGATCCTTTTACTTCCACTTTAACAATATATGTGGTAGTTTGCACTATATATAGAATGATCCTTTTACTTCCACTTTAACAATATATGTGGTAGTTTGCACTATATATTTTAGAATGATCCTTTTTCTTCCAATTTAACAATATATGTGGTAGTTTGCACTATGTATAGAATGATCCTTTTACTTCCACTTTAACAATATAATTATGTGGTAGTTTGCACTATGTATAGAATGATCCTTTTACTTCCACTTTAACAATATATGTGGTAGTTTGCGCTATATGTAGAATGATCCTTTTACTTCCACTTTAACAATATATGTGGTAGTTTGCACTATATATAGAATGATCCTTTTACTTCCACTTTAACAATATATGTGGTAGTTTGCACTATATATAGAATGATCCTTTTACTTTCACTTTAACAATATAATTATGTGGTAGTTTGCACTATGTATAGAATGATCCTTTTACTTCCACTTGAACAATATAATTATGTGGTAGTTTGCACTATATATAGAATGATCCTTTTACTTCCACTTTAACAATATATGTGGTAGTTTGCACTATGTATAGAATGATCCTTTTACTTCCACTTGAACAATATAATTATGTGGTAGTTTGCACTATGTATAGAATGATCCTTTTACTTCCACTTTAACAATATATGTGGTAGTTTGCACTATATATAGAATGATCCTTTTACTTCCACTTTAACAATATATGTGGTAGTTTGCACTATATATAGAATGATCCTTTTACTTCCACTTTAACAATATATGTGGTAGTTTGCACTATGTATAGAATGATCCTTTTACTTCCACTTTAACAATATATGTGGTAGTTTGCACTATGTATAGAATGATCCTTTTACTTCCACTTTAACAATATATGTGGTAGTTTGCACTATGTATAGAATGATCCTTTTACTTCCACTTTAACAATATATGTGGTAGTTTGCACTATGTATAGAATGATCCTTTTACTTCCACTTTAACAATATATGTGGTAGTTTGCACTATATATAGAATGATCCTTTTACTTCCACTTTAACAATATATGTGGTAGTTTGCACTATGTATAGAATGATCCTTTTACTTCCACTTTAACAATATATGTGGTAGTTTGCACTATGTATAGAATGATCCTTTTACTTCCACTTTAACAATATATGTGGTAGTTTGCACTATATATAGAATGATCCTTTTACTTCCACTTGAACAATATATGTGGTAGTTTGCACTATATATAGAATGATCCTTTTACTTCCACTTGAACAATATATGTGGTAGTTTGCACTATGTATAGAATGATCCTTTTACTTCCACTTTAACAATATAATTATGTGGTAGTTTGCACTATATATAGAATGATCCTTTTACTTCCACTTGAACAATATAATTATGTGGTAGTTTGCACTATATATAGAATGATCCTTTTACTTCCACTTGAACAATATAATTATGTGGTAGTTTGCACTATGTATAGAATGATCCTTTTACTTCCACTTGAACAATATAATTATGTGGTAGTTTGCACTATGTATAGAATGATCCTTTTACTTCCACTTGAACAATATAATTATGTGGTAGTTTGCACTATGTATAGAATGATCCTTTTACTTCCACTTTAACAATATATGTGGTAGTTTGCACTATGTATAGAATGATCCTTTTACTTCCACTTTAACAATATAATTATGTGGTAGTTTGCACTATATATAGAATGATCCTTTTACTTCCTCTTTAACAATATAATTATGTGGTAGTTTGCACTATGTATAGAATGATCCTTTTACTTCCACTTTAACAATATAATTATGTGGTAGTTTGCACTATGTATAGAATGATCCTTTTACTTCCACTTTAACAATATATGTGGTAGTTTGCACTATGTATAGAATGATCCTTTTACTTCCACTTTAACAATATAATTATGTGGTAGTTTGCACTATGTATAGAATGATCCTTTTACTTCCTCTACCACTTCTTTACAATAAACCAAACTTTGTTTTACCAGCTAAACTTATATTAGAAAGGTTTGCCTGAGCTCTCTTTGATGATGTTGTTTGTGAAAAAGATGACTGATCAAGTTTTATGGTTACAGGGCAGGACTTGCTGACTCCAACCAAGATTTATGTAAGCTCTGTGTTACCTCTGATGCAGACGGGGGATGTGAAGGCCTTTGCTCACATCACAGGTGGAGGGTTGATAGAGAATATACCCAGAATTCTGCCTGATGGACTGAGTGTGCAGCTAGATGCTAGTCAGTGGAATATGCCAGCTGTGTTTGGTTGGCTTTCAGAAAAGGTGTGTGTAAAAATGTCAGAAAGTAACCCTGTTCAAACAGTGGTAATTTTGACAAGTATATACATGTACTTAAATTTATGACCTGTATTTTATTGGACAAAATGTTAAAGGTAATTTCAAAGCATTGTCTGGTGCTGAGATCAACTGCTCTTGATTTTCCTTATTGATACTTCCGTTGTAAATTCAGAAACAAAAGTGCATTCAGGTCTATCTAATATGGTAAAAGACAATGGGTGTCAGAGACTTAATACAGCAGGTAGTAAGTATACAAAGATACTCTAATGTACATTTTATGTAATGTACAGGCATTCCTAGATGGCTGGAACTCACTATGCTAGATTTCCTCAATGGCTTAAAGTTTCAAGGCTTGAATTATTTTGGGACTCAGCATGTTTTTATGGTTTCATCGTGTTAATTTACACCTTTCAATGCACTAATATCAAATAAATGTATGTCTCTAGTGATTCTTTGAAATCCCAAGCTACTAAATATAGCAATTCTTTATAGTTGGTTGACATCAGTGTAGTATAGCACCACATAAAAGAAATTCACTGAAGCAACACAAAGATACATTTTGCCATAATGATAACCTCTACTTTTTATGCCCCCTCTTCAAAGAAGTGGGGGTATATTGCTTTGCATTTGTCTGTCTGTCGGTCGGTCCGTAGACCAAATGGTTTCCGACCAATAACTAAAGAATGCTTAGACCTAGGAACTTCAAACTTGGTAGGATGATTGTCCATCACCAGTAGATGACCCCTATTGATTTTGGGGTCAAGGGGTCAAAGGTCAAGGTCACATTGACCTTGTGGGTAGAAACGGTTTCCGACCAATAACTAAAGAACGCTTAGGCCTAGGAACTTCAAACTTGGTAGGATGATTGTCCATCACCAGTAGATGACCCCTATTGATTTTGGGGTCAAGGGGTCAAAGGTCAAGGTCACATTGACCTTGTAGGTAGAAACGGTTTCCGATCAATAACTAGAGAACGCTTTGACCTAGGTTCACCAGACTTGGTATGCTGGTTGGTCATCACCAGTAGATGACCCCTATTGATTTTGAGGTCATTAGGTCAAAGGTCAAGATCACAGGGACCTTCATCCTAGAAACGGTTTCCGATTAATAACTAGAGAACGCTTTGACCAAGGTTCACTAAACTTGGTATGCTGGTTGGTCATCACCAGTAGATGACCCCTATTGATTTTGAGTTCATTAGGTCAAAGGTCAAGCTCACAGGGACCTTCATCCTAAAAATGGTTTCCGATCAATAACTAGAGAACGCTTTGACCTAGGTTCACCAAACTTGGTATGCTGGTTGGTCATCACCAGTAGATGACCCCTATAGACTTTGAGGTCATTAGGTCAAAGGTCAAGATCACTGAGACTTTCATCTTAAAAACGGTTTCCGATCAATAACTAGAGAACGCTTTGACCTAGGTTCACCAAACTTGGTGTGCTGGTTGGCCATCACCAGTAGATGACCCCCTATTGATTTTGAGGTTATTAGGTCAAAGGTCAAGCTCACAGAGACTTTGACTATTAAAACGGTTTCTGATCAGTAACTAGAGAATGCTTTGACCTAGGTTCACCAAACTTGGTATGCTGGTTGGTCATGACCAGTAAATGACCCCTATTGATTTTGAGGTCATTAGGTCAAAGTCAAGGCCACAGGGACCTTGATCCTAAAAACGGTTTCCGATCAATAACTAGAGAACGCTGTGACCTAGGTTCACCAAACTTGGTATGCTGGTTGGTCATCACCAGTAGATGACCCCTATTGACTTTGAGTTCATAAGGTCAAAGGTCAAGATCACAGAGACTTTCATCCTTAAAACGGTTTCTGATCAATAACTAGAGAACGCTTTGACCTAGGTTCACCAAACTTGGTATGCTGGTTGGTCATGACCAGTAAATGACCCCTATTGATTTTGAGGTCATTAGGTCAAAGGTCAAGGCCACAGGGACCTTGATCCTAAAAACGGTTTCTGATCAATAACTAGAGAACGCTTTGGCCCAACCACAAGCAATTAGGTGCTGCCGGGGGCATTTATGTTTTACAAACATTTCTTGTTAGGATAATTATGAAACACCGATCAGATATTTATCTCCTTGAGGTGACCTGTAGAACTAATATTTGTAGTACTCTAAACTTGCTAGATGTTGGATACATGTTTCAGACAAAGGCCATTTAGTCCTCTATGGCGCATATTGCCCCATCTTTCAGCAGAGCTCTTGTTTCAAATATGTTAATACATAATTCTTAGTCTGCATCTGTTTTGAATGTTGTAGGGGAACATAACTGAGAGTGAGATGGCTAGAACCTTTAACTGTGGTGTTGGAGCAGTTCTTGTAGTAGACAAGTCATTGGCCAATCAGATTGTAGAACAGCTCTGTGATAATGGTGAAACAGCAGCTGTGATTGGCTGTGTTGAGAAACAAACAGGTTTGTTCATGTGTCTTCTGTGATTCTACAATAATTATAATTGTGGATAAAGAAGTCTTTTTGCAAATAACTTACCTACAAAAGCAAAATACAGAATGATGCAGGTTACCATAATGAAATGAACCAAACCAAATGAAAACTTTTTGCTGAAGTAATTAAAAATTTCCTAATGTAATTTATAAGCCAACATATAAAATATTTCGGATACACTGAAATAATCATCACATACTAACATACAGGAGAAGGCAGAGTGAGGATTGAGAAGCTACAGTCAGCATTGATACAGTGTTGGAGACATGTTCCAGGTGTGAGCAGAAAGAAGAGAGTGGGGGTACTCATCTCTGGCTCAGGTAGGTGCTAATATATGTGATATCACTAAAAGTCAATATAGAGGTTATAAAGTGTTCATCAATTTATATGATTAACTTCAAGCAGAATTTTACATGTTCAGATTTGCTAAACCAAAGAAAAAAAAACAGAGGGATTTGGAAAGATTCTAATTTACTGTCTCTGGTGTGTATATTACACACCTCTGGTGTGTATATTACACACCATTATGATTTTTAGCTCACCTGAGCAAATGCTCAGGGTGAGCTATTGTACTCACCCTGTGTCCATCATCCATCGTCAACATTTACTTTAAATTACATCTCCTCCTAAACCACAAAGCTATTTTTAACCAAACTTTACAGAAATGTTCCTTATATTGCCCTTTTCTAAAATTGCTCAAACCGTTCCACTCCATTAAACATAAGGGCTGCAAAAGCTAAAAAATAGAAAAAAATTAAAACAACATCTCCTCCTGAACAGCTGGGTGATTTTCTACCAAATTTCACAGAAATGTGCCTTACAAAATGGTTCTGCTCCATTGAACAAAATGGCCACCAGAGCTGAAAATAGATTTTCGTCAATATTTGGCTTCAAATGACATCTCCTCCAAAACTACTTGGCCATTTTAAATCAAATTTGACCGAAATGTTCCCTATAATGCCCTTTTCTAAAATTTCTCAAACCGTTCCCCTACATTGCACATGAGGGCTGCAAAAGCTAAAAATAGAGAGAAAAAAACCCAACATCTCCTCCTGAACAACTGGGTGATGACAAATGACATCTCCTCCAAAACCACCTAGCCATTTAAAACCAAATGTGACAGAAATGTTCCTTATATAGCCCTTTTCTAAAATTGCTCAAACCTTTCCGCTGCATTGCACATAAGCACTGCAAAAGCTAAAAATAGAAAAAAATTCAAACAACATCTCCTCTTAAATAGCTAGGTGAATTTTCACCAAATTTCACAGAAATGTTCCATACATAGTTCACTCTATTAAAATTGCTAAAACGTTTCCACTGCATTGAACAAAATCGCCACCAGAGCTAAAAATAGATTTTCGTCAGTATTTGGCTTCAAATGACATCTCCTCCAAAACCATTTGGCCATTTTAAACCAAATTTGACAGAAATGTTCCTTATGTTGCCCTTTTCTAAAATTGCTGAAACCATTCCGCTCCATTGCACATAAGGGCTGCAAAAGCTAAAAATAGAAAAGAAATCAAACAGCATCTCCTCCTCAATGGCAAGGTAATTTTCCATCAAATTTCACATAAATGTTCCTTACATATCCCTGCATTAAAATTGCTTAAACAGTTCTGGTCCAATGAACAAAATGGCCACTAGAGCTAAAAATAGGTTTTCTTCAATTTATGGTTTCAAATTACATCTCCTCACTAGTTGTTATCACCAAATTGCTCTGCCGTATGGATTTTTTATGCTCCCAAAGGGAGGCATATAGTTTTTGAACTGTCCGTTCGTCAGTCCGTCCAAAAACTTTAACATTGGCCATAGCTTCCTTATTAGTAAGTGGATTTCCTGCATACTTTGACACAACACCCCTTTGGACAAGACCTTCCCACTGACCTATATTTTTTTGACCTTGACCCCTGAATGACCTTTGCCTTGAAGATCCAATTGTCCAAAAACTTTAACATTGGTCATAACCTCCAAATTAGTGAGTGGATATACTTCTTACTTGGACACAACACCCCTTTGGACAAGACTTTCCCACTGACCTATATTTGTTTGACCTTGACCCCCGAATTCACCTCGGACATCAAGTTGTCCGAAAACATTAACATTGGCTATAACTTCCACATTAATAAGTGGATATACTTCATACTTTGACACAACACCCCTTTGGACAAGACCTTCCCACTGACCGATATTTGTTTGACCTTGACTCCTGATGACCTGCACCTTCCAATTGTCCAAAAACTTTAACATTTGGCCTTAACTTCCACATTATTAAGTGGATATACTTCATACTTGGACACAACACCCCTGTGGACAAGACCTTCCCACTGACCTATATTTATTTGACCTTGACCCCTTAATGACATTTACCTTGAAGATCCCATTGTCCAAAAACTTTAACATTAGCCATAACCTTTTTATTAGAAAGTCAATTAACTTCATACTTGGACACAACACCCCTGTGGACAAGACCTTCCCACTAACCTAACCTTGACCCTTGAATGACTGGTCCTCAGTCCAAAGTCAGAGCACTCCTTCGGGGGCATTGTCATCTTACAGTGACAGTTCTTGTTTGTATAAAATATGAGGTCTTTGAATATCTTCAGTTAGAAAATGTAATGTTGCATCTGATGTTTGCTTAACAGTAGACCCTCAAGCAAAGTACTCAGGTGAGTGATCCAGGGCCATCATGGCCCTCTTGTTTAAATTTTCAAGTCCTGTGCGACCTGTACACAGTATAACAAATTTGAGTAATTTTTCTCCCTGATCAGATCTGGCTAAATTGTTCAAAAATGCAAGTGAGTGCATCAGAGCCATCACAGTCCATGTTTAAACCTGTTAAGGGCATAAAGTTGTTTATGCTTTTATTATGTTTTCTTTCACAAAATTTGTGATATCGAAAAAGAAAAAAAATTATGTTGTGTATTGATTTCCAAATTAGGTGGTATGACAGTAAAGGGAGAAAATTTTGTTAATATACTGATTGCAGTAACTGGAGTCTTTAAACAAACCAAATTTTAGCAAATGAATCTTGTGAACATTGTTTAAAAAAATGAATAAACTTTAATACATGTCTTATTCACTCTAGCAAGCTGTGTACACACAATGACAGTATTGCTTTTGTTGGCTTTTGCTTGATCATTTTTTATGCCCCCGCCCCCCCCCCCACCTTTGAAAAAGGGAGGGCCTATTGCTTTGCTGCTGTCTGTCGGTCGGAAGGTCGGTCGGTCTGTATGTCCACCAAGTTTCCGTTCATTTTCTTCGCAGAGGTTGCACATACTGAAATAAAATTTGGTATACAGATTTATCATAAGAATATCTAGGTCAAGTTCTGTTTTTGGTTTAAGTTCTGTTTTTGGTTTGATTGAGCAATTCTTGACAGAGTAATGCCCCTTGGACTTAGAAAAATTCCAATTATTTGCAGTTTCCATTCATTTCCTTCGCAGAGATTGCACATACGGAAATGAAATTAAGTATACAGATTTATCATAAGAAAGTTGCAGTTTCCGTTCATTTTCTTTGCAGAGGTTGCAGATACTGAAATAAAATTTGGTATACAGATTTTTTATGTTTCCCCCCCTCTGACGGAGACATTTTGTTTTTGCCCTGAACTTCTGTCCTTCTGTCCGTCTGTCACACTTCGTTTCCGCTCAATAACTGGACTACCGTTTGACCCAGAGCCTTCAAACTTCATAGGGTGATTGCCCTTATTGAGTAGAAGAACCCTTTTGATTCTGGGGTGAGTAGGTCAAAGGTCTAGGTCACAGGGACCCGAAGAGTGAAAACTGTTTCCGCACAATAACTCGAGATCTATTCCACCTAGTGTCTTCAAACTTCATAGGATGGTTGCCCTTATTGAGTAGAAGAACCCTTTTGATTTTGGGGTCAGTAGGTCAAGGTCACAGGGGCCCGATGAGTGAAAACCGTTTCCACTCAATTACTGGAGTTCTATTTCACCCAGAGCCTTCAAATTTCATAGGATGGTTGCCCTTATTGAGTGGAGGAACCCTATTAATTTTGGGGTCAGTACATCAAAGGTAAGGTCACTGGTGCATGATGAGTGAAAACCGTTTCCGCTCAATAACTTGAGTTCTATTGCACCCAGAGCCTTTAAACTTCATAGGATGATTGCTCTTGCTTAGTACAAGAACCCTATTGATTTTGGGGTCAGTAAGTCAAAGGTCAAGGTCACAGGGGACCTTGATGAACGAAAACTGTTTCCGCTCAATTACTGGAGTTCTATTTCACCCAGAGCCTTCAAACTTCATAGTATATATATAATGATATAATGATATGTATATATATATAATGTTCTTACTTATACCATAATAAATGACAGAGGCATCTGTTTCAAAAAGGTGATATCTTTTCCTTGGCCTTCCTTCCAGCAGGGGGGAGACATGCGTTTTTCACAAAAAAACATCTATTCATAAGAATATCTAGGTCAAGTTCTGTTTTTGGTTTGATTGAGCAATTCTTGACAGAGTTATGCCCCTTGGACTTAGAAAAATTCCAATTATTTGCAGTTTCCATTCATTTTTTTTTTTTCGCAGAGATTGCACATAGCAAAATGAAATTTAGTATATAGATTTATCATAAGAGTATCTAGTTCAAGCTTTGTTTTGGGTATGATAGAGCAATTTTTATGCCCCCAATCAAAGATAAGGGGGTATATAGTTTTGCAAATGTTGGTTGGTCAGTCGGTGGACACTTTGGTTTCTGATCAATATCTAGAGAACCCTTGGACCCACCTTCCTCAGACTAGGTTTGTAGGTTGTTCATGACCAGTAAATAACCCCCATGGTTTTTCAGATCACCAGGTCAAAAGACAAGGTCACAGTGATTTTATATAGCAAAATGGTTTCCGATCAATAACTATAGAATGCTTGGTCCCTGGTTGTTCAATCTTAGTTTATAGGTTGGTCATGACCAGTAGATAACCATCATAGTTTTTCAGGTCAAGGTCACAGTAACCTTGAAGAGCAAAACAGTTTCCGATCAATAATTATAGAACCCTTGGTTTCAGGTTGTTCAAACACAGTTTTTAGGTTGGCCATGACTAGTAGATGACTCAAATATTTTTTTACGTCATCAGGTCAAAGGTCAAGGTCAGAGTGACCTTGAAGGGCAAAACAGTTTCCGATCAATAACTATAGAACCCTTCATCTCAGGTTGTTTAAACTTAGTATGTAAGTTGGTCATGACTAGTAGATGACCCCAGTGGTTTTTTACATCATCAGGTCAAAGGTCAAGGTCACTGTGACCTTGAATGGCAAAACGGTATTGTATCAATCGTATCAATAATTAAAGAAACTTTGGTCCCAGGTTGTATAAACTTAGTATGTAGGTTTGTCATGACAAGTAGGTGACCCCTATAGTTTTTCAGATCACCACGTCAAAGGTCAAAGTCACAGTGATCTTGAAGAGGAAAACAGTTTTTGATCAATAACATTAGAACCCTTGGTTTCAGGTTGTTCAAACTTAGTTTATTGGTTGATCATGACTAGTAGATGACACCTCTAGTTTTTCAGGTCAACAGATCAAAGGTCAAGGTCACAGTGAGCTTGAAAAGCAAAACAGTTTCTGATCAAGAACTATAGAAGGCTTGGTCCCAGGTTCTTCATAATTAGTGTGTAGATTGACCATGACCATTAGATGACTCCTGTAGTTTTTCACGTCACCAGGTCAAAATCAAGATCAGAGTGTCCTTGAAAAGCAAAACAGTTTCCAAATAATAACTATAGAACCCTTGGTCCAAGGTTGTTCAAACTTAGTATGTAGGTTGTTAAAGACTAGAAAATGACCCCAATAGTTTTTTTCATCACCAGTTCTAAGGTCAAGGTCAGAGTGACCTTCAACAGCAAAACGGTTTCCAATCTATAACTGTGGAACTCTTGGTACCAGGTTCTTCAAACTTAGTGTGTTGGTTGGTCATAACTCGTAGATGACCCTTTTAGTTTTTCAGGTTACCAGGTCAAAGGCCAAGGTCACAGTGACCTTGAAAAGCAAAATGATTTCCAACTAATAACAATAGAATGCTTTGACCCAGATTCCCTAATTTTGGTACATAGGTTAGCCATGACCATTAGATGAGCCCTATAGCTTTTCAGAACAAAAGTCAATGTCACACTGACCTTGTGTTGCAAAATAGTGTCTGACCAATTACTATAGAACGCTTGGGTTAAGCTCCTCAAAACTTCATAGGTAAGTTGGTCATGACAATTAGATGACCCCTGTAGTTTTTAGTGTTATTAGGTCAAAGGTCAAGGTCACAGTAATCTTGAAAAGCAAAACAGTTGCTGCTGAATATATAGGGAATCCTTTGGCTCAGGTTTGTCAGACTTAGTATGTAGATTTGTCATGATCAGTAGAGATAACAACTATCGTTTTTCTGGTCATTGGGTCAAAGGTCACTGTGACCTTGAAAAGCAAAATGGTTTGCTATGAATAAGTTTAGAATGCTTGGGCCTGTGATCCTCAAACTTTGTATATAAGTTGTTCATGACTTGTAGGTGACTTGTAGTTTTTCAGGTCACCATGTGAAAGGCCATGGTCACAGTGTCCTTGAATAGCAAAATGGTTTCCAATCAATAACTATAGAACGCTTGGTCCCAGCTTTGCAAAACTTCATTGCTGCCTCTAGGGATAAGGCGCTTTGGGGGGCATAAATGTTTTACAAACATCTCTTGTTTATGTATATTTTTGAAATATTTAGCCTTACTTACAATGGATGATAGTTGTATTTATGCTTTACAGAGTTCCATACAAAATTGTACAGTGGTAATTTCACTTCCATATATTGGTTGCATTGTAATCAGTCATTATCTCTTTATGTTCTTATATGCTGTTTATTAATTGTACTATTAATTTCTTTTTTTTTTCTTTTTTTCATGTTTGTCAAAGTACAAAAAGTGTAAGTAGTGTAGCATTAACAACCATAATGCACAGGCATAGTATGTCTGTAGGCAGGGTGATCATTTGCTTTTTTTATCCCCCCGCCAAAGGCGAAGGGGATATTAGAAATGCCCTTCGTCCGTCCGTGCATCCATGCGTCTGTGCATCCGTCCAAAACAATTTTGTCCGGAGCATAACTCCAAAACCACTTGAGGTTTTTTTTTCAAACATCATACACTGACAGAGCACATTGGTAGGAAGTGCAGTGTGCAAGTGCAATAACTCTACCTTGCCTTTTTTTAAAGTTATTCCGCTTTATCAAATTTACTTGATTAATTTTGTCCGGAGCATAACTCCAAAACTGCTAGAGGGATTTTATTCAAACTTCATACACTGACAGAGCACATTGGTAGGTAGTGCAGCGTGCAAGTCCAATAACTCTACCTTGCCTATTTTTAGAGTTTTTCTCCTTTATCAGAATTACCTGATAAACTTTGTCTGGAGCATAACTCCAAAACTACTTGAGGGATTTTATTCAAACTTCATACACTGACAGAGCACATTGGTAGGTAGTGCAGTGTGCAAGTCCAATAACTCTACCTTGCCTATTTTTAGAGTTATTCCCCTTTATCAGAATTACTTGATAAATTTTGTCCGGAGCATAACTCTAAAACTACTAGAGGGATTTTATTCAAACTTCATACACTGACAGAGCACATTGGTAGGTAGTGCATTGTGCAAGAACAATAACTCTACCTTGCCTATTTTTAGAGTTATTCCCCTTTATCAGAATTACTTGATAAATTTTGTCTGGAGCATAATTCCAAAACTATTTCAGGGATTTTATTCAAATTTCATATACTGACAGCACATTGGTAAGTAGTGCAGTGTGCAAGTCCAATAACTCTACCTTGCCTATTTTTTAGAGTTATTCCCCTTTATCAGATTAACTTGTTTACATTTTAAAAATCCCAGCATATACATGTAATCTAATTCTTGAATTCTTGAACTTATTATCCCCCCCGCCAAAGGCGGAGGGGATATTAGAAATGGTCTCTGTCCGTCTGTGCGTGCGTCCGTTCCAGTTTTGTCCGGAGCATAACTCCAAAAGTACTTGAGTGATTTTCTTCAAACTTCATATACTGAAAGAGCACATTTGGAGGAGGTGCAGTGTGTAAGAATAATAACTACCTTGCCTACTTTTAGAATTATTCCCCTTTATCAGATTTAATTGAAAAACTTTGTCCGAAGCATAACTCCAAAAGTGCTTGAGCGATTTTCTTGAAACTTAATACACTGACATAGCACATTGGTAGGAAGTGCAGTTTGCAAGAACAATAACTCTACCCTGCCTATTTTTTGTGGGATTTTCTTCAAACATTATTACATTGAGTGTTTGAAAGTACAACCTTCAGGTAGCTTCTTCCCGGCGGGGGGATTAACCATGTGTAAAATGGCTCTTGTTGTTTCAGGTACAAATTTGCAAGCACTTATAGATTTCACACGTGATCCCTCAAACTTCAGTGCTGCAGAAATAGTTCTTGTTATATCAAACAAACCAGAAGTGCAGGGATTACAGAAAGCTGAAAAGGCAGGAATTGCAACAAAGGTAAGACTGCTGCTGTTCTGGCCAGTTCTTAAGGCAGGAATTGCAACAAAGGTAAGACTGCTGCTGTTCTGGCCAGTTCTTAAGGCAGGAATTGCAACAAAGGTAGGACTGCTGCTGTTCTGGCCAGTTCTTAAGGCAGGAATTGCAACAAAGGTAGGACTGCTGCTGTTCTGGCCAGTTCTTAAGGCAGGAATTGCAACAAAGGTAGGACTGCTGCTGTTCTGGCCAGTTCTTAAGGCAGGAATTGCAACAAAGGTAGGACTGCTGCTGTTCTGGCCAGTTCTTAAGGCAGGAATTGCAACTAAAGTAGGACAGCTGCTGTTCTAGGCAGTGGTTCATAGGGCAGGAATTGCAACAAAGGTAGGACTCCTGCTGTTCTGGCCAGTTCTTAAGGCAGGAATTGCAACAAAGGTAGGACTGCTGCTGTTCTGGCCAAATCTTAAGGCAGGAATTGCAACAAAGGTAGGACTCCTGCTGTTCTGGCCAGTTCTTAAGGCAGGAATTGCAACAAAAAGAAGACAGCTGCTGTTCTAGGCAGTGGTTCATAAGGCAGGAATTGCAACAAAGCTAGGACAGCTGCTGTTCTGGCCAGTTCTTAAGGCAGGAATTGGAACAAAGGTAGGACTGCTGCTGTTCTGGCCAGTTCTTAAGGCAGGAATTGCAACAAAGGTAGGACTGCTGCTGTTCTGGCCAGTTCTTAAGGCAGGAATTGCAACTAAAGTAGGACAGCTGCTGTTCTAGGCAGTGGTTCATAGGGCAGGAATTGCAACAAAGGTAGGACTGCTGCTGTTCTGGCCAGTTCTTAAGGCAGGAATTGCAACAAAGATAGGACTGCTGCTGTTCTGGCCAGTTCTTAAGGCAGGAATTGCAACAAAGGTAGGACTGCTGCTGTTCTGGCCAATTCATAAGGCAGACATTGGAACAAAAGTAGGACATCTGCTGTTCTAGGCAGTTCATAAGGTACGGTATTGATGAAGTTTGAACATTTCATTTAAGCTCCTGAAAAATAGACAATACCAAAGTAGTTTTGATACCTTTCAGCATATAAATTGTTAGGCTACTCCAGCTATATCAAAAGATTTTATTGTTTTCTGTCTCTAAATCAACATGTTCAGATTGTTTTAGAATGGAGGTAAACTGGACATGACATTTGATATTTTTGTAGTGAAATTGCCTTAAATATACTTAATTAATCCTAATTTTATAGACATAAACTGTATTTTTGTTTAGGTTATCTGTCATAAAAGCTTTGCTAGCAGAGAGGAGTTTGATGATGCACTACATCACAGTCTTGTTGCTGCCGGTGTTGAGATTGTGTGTCTGGCTGGCTTCATGAGAATCCTGACTGGTACATCCTACATTTTTCTACATTGTCCAAATTATAAGGAGTTTGTGCTCAACCCAGGGTTAAACCCATTGTTCAAAGAGGAAAAAAGTGCAACATTAAATTTTGTAATTTTTTAAATGAATTATCTTCCTATGTAATTGTTTTTAGCCATAAGTTACTTAGGTTTTTCTCTGTGTTTGCTACATTCCAGGCAGTTTTGTGAAGAAATGGGCAGGTAGAATGTTGAATGTTCATCCATCACTGCTGCCATCTTTCAAAGGGCATGATGCACATTGGCAAGTGTTGAAGTCTGGAGTCCGTATATCAGGCTGTACTGTACACTTTGTGGCTGTATGTTTATTGTTTATATTGAATATGACCTTATTAGCTCAAATGTTAGTGCATCTATCTCTTGTTTGTAGGGTCTCTTGTTCCAGTTCTGTGTCTTGCAAAAGTGACTGGAGAATGATTTGTTATCCTTGGAAAGCTTTCTTTGCAGTTAAGCTAAATTGAATTAGTGGAGGAAAAATTTCTAGTCCACTCCATAACCTTCAAACTATAAGGAAGATTTTGATATAACTTGGCACAATTGTTTACAATCATGAGACAATTTGCAGAGCGCAAAAGTTAAAAGAATGGATACTCAGTTTAGCAGTTTAAGGCCATCATTGCCCTGTTGTCATTTTTAACCAGGTTTTCAATTTTGAAAATCCTGGTTATTAGATTGGGGTATGGCGGGCGGATGGGCGGGCGTCAAACGAAATTGTGTCCGCTCTGTAACTCTTCAACCCTTTGAAGAATTTTGATGAAACTTCAGACAAATGTTTACCACATCAAGATGACGTGCAGAACGCATGTTCCGCATGGCTGGCTCCAAGGTCAAGGTCACAGTGACATTAACATTGAAAATCCTGTCCGCTCTGTAACTCTTCAACCCTTTGAAGAATTTTGATGAAACTTCAGACAAATGTTTACCACATCAAGATGACGTGCAGAACGCATGTTCCGCATGGCTGGCTCCAAGGTCAAGGTCACAGTGACATTAACATTGAAAATCCTGTCCGCTCTGTAACTCTTCAACCCTTTGAAGAATTTTGATGGCTCCAAGGTCAAGGTCACAGTGACATTAACATTGAAAATCCTGTCCGCTCTGTAACTCTTCAACCCTTTGAAGAATTTTGATGAAACTTCAGACAAATGTTTACCACATCAAGATGACGTGCAGAAATTGTTGTCTCATTATTAAGTATACTCCTTGCAGACAGTATTGTTAGCCGAAATTTACATCCTACTCATTATCATGTATTCTCATGAATATTATCTTTTCCTTCATGTCATGTTATAATCTTTTGAATATTCATAGCAATCTTCATTCCAAAATTCATACTATAGTATAGAATCAGAACAACATTTTTGAAAACCTGGTTTCGTGGCATTGCCATGTTTCTTGTCTAGACATAACTTGCATAAATATTGACCTTTTCCTAGGCAGTAAGAACATACATGTGAACTTTTCCCGGTGCCAAGTAGGGAGATCTGGCTCAGAAAGTAGGGAGATTGGGTCTGTCAAGTGGGAGATTTACCGACACAACATTATTTCAGGCATGGTCCAAGTACAGATGCTAAAAAATGTATTGATAACGGAAAAAGAACTGTTATTGGTTTAATATGTATTGAAAATAAACCGTAAACGTTCATTATTTACACTGAATAGTCACTCTACCTTTATCAGTTAACAGTCAAATTTGTCTTATTTACACTCAAGTTGAACATTAGTACCTTTTCTCTTTACTCTTCACACTCTCCCTTTTGACACATGCCTTTTCCCTTACACCACACAGTTCCTTGGTCACATGGTAGTCATAACAGTTGGCAACAGAATTTCATGCACAACAATACATTCAGAGTCCTAATCGACAGGCTATGGTTCGTTTGACTTTTGACAGTTTTGATATTATTTTTAAACAGTACAGTACAATCTTTCGAGGTCTGTATTGCTTTGTGGCAGTGGAAGTACCAGTTTCTAGTCTCACTTGTGTCGTTAATGTGTGCCTTATCTGCCTGACAATTAAGAACTTCATAACTGCAAGCGCTTAAAGTGTCAAACTGACAACAATAAACTTTCCAATACTAAGGTCAAGGTGTAATTAGACTGGGTCTCATTTTTCAATACAGCAGCGTGGTACACGTAGCGTTATCGGTAAACCAGTCAAAATATTGTTTACATTCATCAACATCACTCAGGTGTTTGTAATTTAATTATTTTTTTTGGATGTTATGAAAAAAGTTGGTAGAATGTAAGCCCCGAGTGGGAGGGGGATTTTTATTGCCCAAAATTGGTAGTCTACCGCCAGAATCGAAGAGTTCACATGTATGAGTAAGAACCTGACAGGAATAGATTGCTCCATTCAGTAGTACTTGTTGGGAACCTTTTAATATATCACATCATTTGTTTCTACCAAAAAAGTACCAAAATTATTGAGGAATGTAAATATAGTACACTGTTAATTGGTTCTATGGAAATCTGCTTGATGACAATCTGACAGTACATATTTGTCTGGTTTGTATGAACAGTGGCAGTCCTAAATCATGTCAAGTTTCCTCTTGTAGGAAGAGGTGGATGGTGGAGCAATTCTAGTACAAGAATCAGTGCCAGTCTACCATGACGACACAGAAGACAGCCTCAGTGAGAGAATTAAACAAAGGGAGCACAAAGCTTTCCCTAAAGCTCTAGAGCTTGTAGCCAGTGAACAGGTCAAGCTCAGACCAGATGGCAAAGTGGAATGGTGTTTCTAATACCACTGCATATCTTACACTGTTTTACTGATTTGTTTGGGTTGTATTTCTTCATCTTTAAGGCCCAGTCTTATGCACAAAGATAAAATACACTAAAATTACAGGATTTACTGATTTGTTAGAACTATGTATCTGAAAAAAGGCACTTCTCTCTGAAGTGACCAACATCAAGAAATGATTTCAATTAAAACTATACCTGGTTGTTTTTTTAGCTAACCTGAGCACGCAGTGCTCATGTGAGCTTTTAGGATAAGTGATTGTCCGTCGGCATCTGTAGTCCACAATAACCTCAAAGGACATCTCCCAAATCAGGCCAAATTTGATAAAACTTCATGTTCCTTGCATGAAGCTCTATAAAAGTTGTTCAAATGGTTCTGGTCCATTGCAGATCTAGGCCACAGGAGCTAAAATAGATTTAAAAATGAAAATTTTATAAATCTTCTTCTCTGAAACTGCAAGGCCTCTAGCTGAGATATTTGGTATGTAGCATTGTCTAGTTGTCCTCTACCAAGTTTGTTCAGATCATGCCCCCAGGGTCAAAATTGACCCCAGCCCCTGTGATTTTACATAGGCTCTTAGAGGGAAAACTTCTAAAATCTTCTCTTTTAAAACCATAAGGCCTAGAGCTAAGATATTTGGTTTATAATATTGTCTGGTGGAAATCTACCAAGTTTGTTCAAATCATGGCCCTAAGGTTACAATTAACCAAGCCCCAGGGGCCACATTATTTTACATAGGCTGATATTTCTACTTTTTGTTATGGAGCCTTCATTTATTGACTGATATCTTTGATATCATACCATGCATGGACTGCAACCACAGGGTGGAGTTTGAGGTTTCTGGGGTCAAGGTGAAGGTCACAGGTTTAAAAAAGACATTTCTGTACCTACACCATCGTGTTACGCTTTTCTGTACATTACGTCATAGTGTTATGATTCAATTCAAACCAAACTTTCACAAAACATTTATAAACAATAGATCTTTTTTCTTTTTCTGAATCAACCTGATCCCATTGTGTGTTTCAGAAGTAGGGGGTTTATAATAGGCTTATTTTGCCATGTCTGCATGGTTTCACAGCTTTGATAATCTTACAAACCACTTGCTTAAATCTTCATTTATTGACATATATATCTTAGATATTTGGTATGTATGTATCATAAGCATCTGCCCTTAGGTTGGATTGTAGGTCACTAGGTTCAAGGTCACCAAGGCTAAAAAAATCAAAATTGGCCCCAGCCCAGGGGTCACTTGGTTTTATATGGACAGACATAGGTAAAACTTTTAAAAAATCTTATTATCAGAAACCACAAGGCATGGATTTTAGATATTTGGTATGTGAAGAAAGTAGTTGCAGTTGTTTTCAGGTGAGCGATAAAAGGACCATCGTGGCTCTCTTGTTTAGGTTTAGTTTTAAGGTCTCGGCCAGTAAAAATGTTTCTGGTAGCACATGTCTTATGTCAAGAAGCAACAAGCGGAAGAAATTGTTCTTGTTTTTTTTAGAGAATTTCTCAAAAATCTTTTTGTACAATGTTAATTATCAATGATTTTGTTTTTTTGGTTGTTTTTCTAACATTTTTTTGTTGTTGAACTATTCAGAATAGTTGTGTTCATTGCAAAATTGTGTTCATTTCTACAGTACTCAGATCTCACATTTTATCCTTACAGTAATGTTGTTTTTTTTACAAATATGAATCTCCAAATTTACACCATTTCCAATTATAAATACTCATTCCTCTGTATTTTTATGTATTTGTTGCAGTAATTTCAAAGCATTTATTACCTGTGTATTGTTTATTATCAGTATATTATTTTTTTTGTCTTGTATACATTCGTTTTTGCTGAATGCCAAACATTTCCACCACAGGCTGTATTCATTTCACATGAACATTTGTATTCTCAGTTGGTGCTTTGTATGTACAGTTTGCATTTTATAATCTGATCTGTATTGTACCTGTATTGCTCAAAGATATCATTATTCTTTACTTAAGAAGCTATAAGCTGGTGCTAATACAAGTTGTAACAAGTTCAACTGCATTGCTTGTCTTTCTTTTGAAGATTTTTTTTCCATTTGTTGTGGTGAATACATCCTATCACAGTGCCACAAAGTTGGTGTTAAAATGAATAGAGAGTATGCCAAACACAAAAAGAAAGCTGCCCTTGTTAATATATGTTTCTGTTAGTCGGCCATACTTAAATTACATATATTGTGCAATTTTTCCTGACAAGTCATTGACCTTTGACATGTTGCAAGAATGTTTGAAATTGTTCATCAAAACAAATGTCTTGGGTCATGGACATGAACAGATAATCTGTCTTTTGTCAGAACAGTTTGTGGGATTAATTATTGTGGTAGTATTGATATATTTTTTCCATAGAACCACAAAATCCATTTCAACAAGCAGTAAAAGCAGTCAAAATTCTGTTTTAAAACAAAAGTCAATGCTTATATGCAGTTAGTAAAAACCAGAATATTGTCATTGAAGCTTGCATATATGCAGTTGCTACTTGTAGGTAAGAATCAGAATATTGTCATTGAAGCTTGCATATATGCAGTTGCTACTTGTAGGTAAGAATCAGAATATTGTCATTGAAGCTTGCATATATGAAGTTGCTACTTGTAAGTAGGAACCAGAATTTTGTCATTGAAGCTTGCATATATTTGAATATGCAGTTGCTTCTTGTAAGTATGAACTAGAATATTGTCATTGAAGATTGCATATATTTGAATATGCAGTTGCTTCTTGTAAGTATGAACTAGAATATTGTCATTGAAGATTGCATATATGCAGTTGCTACTTGTAGGTAATAACCAGATATTGTCATTGAAGCTTGCATAAATGCAGTTGCTACTTTTAGGTGAGAACCAGAATATTGTCATTGAAGCTTGCATATATGCAGTTGCTACTTGTTGGTAAGAACCAGAATATTGTCATTGAAGCTTGCATATATGCAGTTGCTACTTGTTGGTAAGAACCAGAATATTGTCATTGAAGCTTGCATATATGCAGTTGCTACTTGTAAGTAGGAACCAGAATTTTGTTTTTGAAGCTTTCATATATGCAGTTGCTACTTGTAGGTAGGAACCAGAATATTGTCATTGAAGCTTGCATATATGCAGTTGCTACTTGAAGGTAAGAACCAGAATATTGTCATTGAAGCTTGCATATATGCAGTTGCTACTTGTAAGAACCAGAATATTGTCATTGAAGCTTGCATATATGCAGTTGCTACTTGTAGGTAAGAACCAGAATATTGTCATTGAAGATTGCATATATGCAGTTGCTACTTGTAGGTAATAACCAGAATATTGTCATTGATGCTTGCATATATGCAGTTGCTACTTGTAGGTAAGAACCAGAATATTGTCATTGAAGCTTGCATATATGCAGTTGCTATTTGTAAGTAAGAACCAGAATATTGTCATTAAAGCTTGCATATATGCAGTTGCTACTTGTAAGTAGGAACCAGAATTTTGTCATTGAAGCTTGCATATATATCAATATGCAGTTGCTTCTTGTAAGTATGAACTAGAATATTGTCATTGAAGATTGCATATATGCAGTTGCTACTTGTAGGTAAGAACCAGAATATTGTTATTGAAGCTTGCATATATGCAGTTGCTACTTGTAGGTAAAAACCAGAATATTGTCATTGAAGCTTGCATATATACAGTTGCTACTTGTAGGTAAGAACCAGAATATTGTCATTGAAGCTTGCATATATGCAGTTGCTACTTGTAGGTAATAACCAGAATTTTGTCATTGAAGCTTGCATATATGCAGTTGCTACTTGTAGGTAAGAACCAGAATATTGTCATCGAAGCTTGCATATATGCAGTTGCTACTTGTAGGTAAGAACCAGAATATTGTCATCGAAGCTTGCATATATGCAGTTGCAACTTGTAGGTAAGAACCAGAATATTGTCATCGAAGCTTGTATATATGCCTTTGCTACTTGTAGGTAAGAACCAGAATATTGTCATTGAAGCTTGCATATATGCAGTTGCTACTTGAAGGTAATAACCAGAATATTGTCATTGAAGCTTGCATATATGCAGTTGCTACTTGTAGGTAAGAACCAGAATATTGTCATCGAAGCTTGCATATATGCAGTTGCAACTTGTAGGTAAGAACCAGAATATTGTCATCGAAGCTTGTATATATGCCTTTGCTACTTGTAGGTAAGAACCAGAATATTGTCATTGAAGCTTGCATATATGCAGTTGCTACTTGTAGGTAATATCCAGAATATTGTCATTAAAGCTTGCATATATGCAGTTGCTACTTGTAAGTAAGAACCAGAATATTGTCATTGAAGCTTACATATATGCAGTTGCTACTTGTAGGTAAGAACCAGAATATTGTCATTGAAGCTTGCATATATGCAGTTGCTACTTGTTGGTCAGTGTTGTTATTGAAGCTTGCAAATATGTTCAGACTGCTCTCTATGAGCAGCATTTTATTTTCAAGCTCACCTGAACACAGTTCTCATATTAACTGCTCCCTTGATCTCACTAGTTTTTTAATTCACTGGGTATTTTCTCTCTTAAGATTACATTCATATTTTTGCCTTTATTATGTGATTTCCAAAACTTCAGTTTTAAAAGGATACATTGATGTCTACACTTGATGCTATAATGTTTAGTGACAGTTGGCTGTCTAGCTGTTGTTTTTGCTTTGGCTGGTTTGCTTTGTTGTTGTGTTATATTTAGTTATGCAATGTTCTGTAGCACAATGTTAATGATTGAAGATGAATTGATTGACTAATGTTTATGGAAATAAAATATTTTGTCTTACCTTTTGTTCTTTCGAGCTCACCTATTCAGAAGTCACTTGTGTTGAGCTTTTCTGGTCTGTCATTTGTCACGACAATTTGCTGTATTCTGCATCTCAAGTACCATTGAATGGAAGACAGCAGGGGTTTTCCTTGCATGAAGTTCTACCAAAGTTCTTGAAAACTGCTGTTCTATTCAGGTTGTTACCGTAACTAGAAAGAAGCACAACATTTTTTACTTAATCCACTTGTCTGAGAGCTATGAAATACTGTGCAGAATTACTTCTACCTCAAACAACAATGTTCAGATATATTCCCTCTGGTCATTTAATGGCTTTGCTTGAAGGGCCACATGCTTTATTATACCCTCTAAACTAAGTTTTGGGTGTGTATATAGGCATCACCCGGTGGTTGGTCGGTCGGGCGGTCTGTTGCAATTTCCCTGTCCGGAGTATAACTTGAAAACTAATGGTTTGAATTCAATGCAACTTTATACAATGGTCAAGCAAAATGAGAGGAAGTGCAGAGTTCAAGAATCATAACTCCATCTTCACTATTTGCAGAGTTACTGCCCTTTGTTGGTTTTCCTTGTCAAAAGCGTTACTTGAAAACTACTGGTTAGAATTCACTGCAACTTAATACAATGGTCAACCACAGTGAAAGGAAATGCAGTGTACAAGAACCACAACCATCTTTAATTGCCCACAACCATAACACTATTTCAATTTTTATGCCCCCACAAAGTGGGGAGCATATAGCGTTGCACTTGTCCGTACGTCCCGAAATCTTGTGAACGCAACTCCTCTTAAACCGGATGGCAGCTTTTTCTTAAACTTCCAGGGATGAACAACCTTAATGTGTAGATGGTAGTAAAGGAAGGAATTTTCGCTGCGACCAAATTTAACAGAATTATGGCCCTTTGTTGATTTTTTCACTATATACCATATAGAAATTTTGTGAATGCAACTCCTCTTAAACCGGATGGCAGATTTTGCTTAAACTTCCAGGGATGAACAGCTTTAATGTGTAGATGGCAGTAAAGGAAGGAATTTTTGCTGTGACCATATTTAACAGAATTATGGCCCTTTGTTGATTTTTTCACTATATACCATATAAATAATTGAACATATAAATTTTACATTTGTAATTTAATTTAACATGTACATAAGGTTACCTGTAGATCATTTTAGGTATATGTACAGAAAAAATCTTACATACAGGATATACATGCTCTTGTTTATGAGCACTTATGCATAGTGGGGGCATCCGTGTCCTATGGACACAGTTCTAGTTTACATAGTATTCTGTTACTAATAACTTCATCAGTTCCAAAGCAGTCCTGCGGGGGTATTAATCACATTTAGTGATAGCTCTAGTTTAGATTTATAAAGAGTAAATCTTTGAAAAAAGAACTTTTATGAAAGCATTAGGCTATTCTTAAAATTGTTAGGTAGCATTATCTAGTGGACGTGTCTTGCCAGTAACCTTACGTTCCTGAGCTCTTACGATTGGCTTAAAGCACAGGATTGGTGCTGGTAATATCGAGTCCTTCGCTATGCACGTGAAAGAAACAATTTAACTTTTAACTCGAATATTATCAAATGTGTAACCCATGGAAACAAATTTCACTCGCCATGTACTTTCCTGTCTATCTTTTATCACACACTCGCTCATCCTTACGGCTATGTTTAAGATGGTATAAGCTTTTAGAGTCCATGCCTAACGATTAGATATGGGAAAACAAAATGTGACGCCATGGCTCGGTGCAATTATACATGGACTGTTGATTAAAACGACCAGTAAATATCGGGTCCATCACGTAAGGCTTGACAATGACATAATGTCTTTTTTATTTATCGTCGGTACCGCCGTACCCGGTTGCCCATATGGCCGACACCCCATGCAGAGATTAGTTATTCTACATTGTGGGGAACAGTGCAAGATACAGAAAGCATCCCATTCCAGATACATAGCACTGATACACGGGACATCGGTTTAATGTCTCATCAGACAATTAGTGGAGGAGCGTGAGTTCGAACTGGCGATCTCTGGATTACCAATCTAGACAACTGATCCGCTCCTGACATAATGTTTTCTAAACGGGCCCTGTTGTTTAGACGACGAACATCAAATTGGCAATTCGGGGATGTTGTGAGAGTGTCATATTACGACTGACCAAGGTCACACAAACGGCCAATATGAAAATACTAGATTAAAAACAATTATATTAGCGTAATTAACATCACTTCGTAAATGAACAGTATATCCAAAGACCGTGCCACTTTATGAAACAATCAAAATTTCAAGACAGAAACAACTTTCTGGTTTATGAAGACGACATATTTTTAGTGGTTTAAATGCAATGTCGATTTTTTTCGGTATGGCGAACATCTTGTATTGGCCGTTTCCGTCCTTACACAGATTTTTCAGTATTGGCTCTGTTCTTTTCGTGCGTGCTGACTCGTTATTGTCAGTTATTGTTCAGGTACAAGTTCGCCTAATTTTTAGGAAAGGAACTTCATTCATTTATTCATTTATTTATTCATCCATTCATACTTTCGTTCGTTCCTTACTTCGTTTTATATGTTAGTTGGTTTCTTCCTTAAGTCATTTTTCTTTTTCTTTTTTCTAAGTATTTTGTTCATTCAGGAATTATCCAGAAACAATATTGATACTATATATGTACAAACATCTTCGTTTCGAAACTGATGGTTGACAACTATTTTCATAATTTAAAAGATGTTTTTAGTTTATTTACGTTATTTGGAGTTCTGCCAAGACGGACAGCTAAACGCTCACGTGAAAAATCAAAACGCCCTTAGTTCTGAAAGAACAGGGTTTTGTGAGGCGACCAAAAGTGCGACTCAGTGATGTCATTTTTGTTTATAGAAATATTCACCATTCTGACTTTAGGAAGGAATAATTGAAATAAACATAACCTCAGTGTCTGTGTCTGTAAGCCAGTTACACCGACACTACATTTTGACTAAAGCAAAGAAGTCTTTAAAATTGAGGTCAATCGCATGAGTTTTTAACATAAGGACATAGACGACACTGTGAAAACAAACTGAAAATATATATAAAAAAAGTCTTTAAAACTATACTTTATGAAAAGAAAAGCACCAAACATCCCTTGACAGCAGTCATCTACGAAAGAAACGTCTCAATGTACGTAAAAATTTCTATCTGTTTAAAATTGTTCTTGTAGCCTATTTAAAGTATCGGTATTGTTTTCATTGAAATGCACCAAAAACTTTATTTTTGTGTTTCCCCGAGTGATCATGGATAAAATTAGATGTCTGTATCTGTAAAAAGGTACATTGTATTTGCAGTATGTGATTAAGACTTCTAGTGCTGCTCTTGCTAATATTACAGTGTAAATTCCGTATCCTGTCCCTACAACAACTTTGTACTAATTTTATAACTCCTGGAAATCCCAGCAAATATATAAAAAGAGCTGGTTATACGTAGGCTACTTTTCGCAAAAGTATTTAGAAAAAACTTGATTTTGTACGGGTACTACTCCGATGCCAGTACCAAGTAAAATGAAAATGTTTGTTTCGTTTTGTGTTTAGGAAAATATCTAAATACAGTTTCTTTTGCAAACATGTTAGGGTCATTATGCCTGTCCCATGTCGTTTCTCTCGCTTCAAACCAACATTTTATTGTCATTTCATAGCTACTTTCATGGCCACTACACTTATAAACACCATTTTTGACAAATACTAGACTGTGGACGTTGTAAATGATACCCTAGAGAATTACCAAGATGGAAATATAACATAAACAAGATGGCTATGATGGCCATGAATCGCTCACCTGATTACTCTGACTGTGAGTCTGCTGTAAAGCAAACGTAAAGCAAGCTATGTAACACTTTCTATTTGAAGATTTTTTTCAAATATTTCATATTTCATACAAATAAAACTCATGGCACAGAGACAATTTTGGACTAGCCGCTTGTGAGATGTCATTCGAAACAAAATGTTGACAAAAATCTATTTTTAGCCATGGCTGTCATTTTGTGCAATGGAGAGGAACTATTTATGCAATTTTCATAGGTGGATATATAACAAACATTCCTGTATGGAGTATAATTGTTTGAGCAATTTTAGGAAAAAAGCAATATAAGAAACATTCCTATAATGTTTGATGAAAAATGGCATGGAAGTGTGTCATTTCAAGCCAAATATTGACGAAAATCTATCTTTAACACCAGTGGTCATTTTGTGCAACAAAGTGCAACCATCTGAACAGTTTTAATTGGGGCTATATAAGAAAAACTTCTGTGAAATTTTGTGGAAAATGACCTTGCAGTTTAAAAGAAGATGTTTAATTTTTTTCTATTGTTAGCTTTTTCAGCCGTTGTGTGCAGTGGAGTGGAACTGTTTGAGCAATTTCAAAAAAAGGCAATATAAGATACATTTCTGTCAAGCTGGGTTTAAAATGGTCTATTGGTTTGTGTGGTGATGTCATATTGATGAAAATCGACTTTTAGCTCTAGTGGCCATTTTGTGCAATGGAGCAGAACCATTTGAGCAATTTTAATAGAAGTTACTCACTAAGTCGTGAGTAAATTAATTATTTTCTATTCTCAAATACATGTAATCAACAACAAAGGCGATTTAGGAATAGGTCGTTGTATTTGACAGAATTATTACAAATCAAAAGCAAGCAACAGATTGTAGTGTTTTAGACTTCCAAAGCTTGAAACAAAGACCTGTCTGGAACGAGGGTTCCTCACGAACTGCAGAAGCTTGGAAGAAGACGACCAGAAATACAATCTGAAATGAAACTACAGAAAGTACAAAACGTATAAATAACAAACAAGGGTGGGTGGCCGGGTAAGACAAACACTGTTTTCTTCCGTCATACCTGTGTTCTCTGTCAAATACAGACCTCGAGTGACACATTCAAACACAAATCACCCTTTTATACTCTATTCGCACGAGAAAAACGACCAAAACTATATATGAACGTGTAGAAATAAATAACATTACCGTACACTCATAAATATTTGCAATATGAAAAATAACATACTGTAAACTATGTATTGTTCGAAACGAAAATAATTCCATGCAATGTGAGGAACATTTTTGTGAAATTTGGTGGGAAATGACCTTGCAGTTGTTTGATTTGTTTTTTATTTTTAGCTTTTGCAGCCTTTATGTGCAATGTAGCAAAACGGTTTGAGCAATTTTAGGAAAGGGCAATAAAATCTATTTTTAGCTCTGGCGGCGTTTTTGTGCAGTGCAGCGGAACCAATTGAGGGCTATATAAGAAGTATTTCTGTTAAAAGTGGTTGATAGCTCGCCCGCTTAGCTCAATAGGTAGAGCACCGGATTAGTCTTCCATCGGTCGTTGGTTCGACCCCTGGGCAGGGCAAAATTTCTCCGTGACAATTGTTCTCAGCCATTGTGTCTTATGTTCATTTGTCTCTCACCGCTGATTCAGAGTAGATTAAGGGGGAACAGTAGTCAGTCACGTGCGGAGAAATTGGTAATTACTGGTTAGTTATCCAGGAAAACCGGTTAGGTGGACTGACCGCCGAGATATAACATATGTTGAAATCGGCGTTAAACCCCAAAACAAACAAGAGTGGTTGAAATTAGTTATTTTATGTTGTGGGAGATGTGCAAGATACAGAATGCATCCCATTCCAGAGAGACCCCTGGCTTTTTTCCATGCTCAATGTACAGCACTGATACATGGGGCCTCGGTTAAACGTCTCATCCGAAAAGAATAAGTACTGGGTTACCAGTCCAGCGCGTTACCACTGGACCACTGATTCGCTCCTAGAGAATATTCTTTGTTGTTTTGATATTTCAAAGAAATGTTTTCTTTGCTTGAGTGAACACGTCATTCCTGGCCTTTAGAATACGAACTTGCAACGTGACCAGTGAAAATAATGTCTGCAGTAACCAAACTTTGTTATGATAGTATGTATTTTTACTAGATGTGTTTAAATGTGTTTAAGTAAGTACTTAAAACAGCATTTCAAAGGCAGTGAAAGATTCGTACATTTATGACCACTGACAAATTCCACTTTTCACGTGACATTCCATTGATAATGTTCACCTTATCATCTATTAAGTTTAAGAAGATCGACAATTCTTGATAAAGTATTCTAAGATTTCGAAGGAGGAGATACTATCTTTCTACCAATATCACGGAAGATTCATTGAGTGAACACGTCGTTCCTGGCCTGAATTTATTATAAATAAATGTTTATGCATGCATTTACAATGTATGTATATTGTCAGCGTTTTACAAACTACGTTTTTTCAGCGTCACCTGCTTTTTCTCCTGTATCTTAATACTCCCAGTGTCACCCGTCCGTGTTTAAACTCTCCCAGATTAAAACCCAGCGTTTGGTACACTCCCACATGGAAGAGAGTAATCGCCATATGTTAAACAGCGTCATGTGTACTTTTAAGAAGGAAATTGTCATAGAAAAAGTCGAAATTTTGAACACTTTTAGAGCGATTTTACACTTGATGAAGCACTGTTTAAACTAGGATCCCTTTGAAATAGGAAAACACATAAAACCACTGATCATACCAAGATCTTGCAGCCCGCTGTCGTTCGCGGATCAACGGCCTTTCGCAAACCCGGTTGAACGGTGTGATTATCTACAGTTATAATCCACTAAAAGTCTGAAAAGCGTTATCAAAGAACGAAGAACTGAAACTGCTGAATGCAGCAGGCATTGCTAGAGAGAACATGACATATCTAACTCAATGGATTTTGAACTGACAATACAGATATATGAAGACTTCTGTTAAATTTTTGCTCTTGGATCAATATATCAAAGCTGTCAGTCGCAGATGATAAACCAGATATAACTTGTATATATTTAACAAAAAAGTTGTAATTCTGTTATGCGGAAATGAATAAGAAAAACTATAAATTACGGTTTTGACAAATTTAGTTTCCGGTCACGTGATTTTAAGCAGTCCTGTAATATTCTACTCTGCTGTTGCTAAGCACCAAATGTTTTCGTGTGAATATTTTCGGCACTGGTTTGATTATAGTCGTACAAATGTTTTTTTTAATGTCAAATTCATGCTTAATCAATTTGACTGAAGGACAAATTTAACATTTGTTTTTACTGATTTTGCATTAGTTATGTGCCATAGAAGAGGAAGACCCCCTATAGCCAAGAGATTTGGACGTGCACTTGTTTTCCAAATTTTCACAACCCCATTTAAGTTTAGACTCAGAAGCGTGTGTGTGTGACCCATTGCTAATGACAACTGCTTGGCAACGCATTCGCATGCTCCCTATGAGGTTTCTGACAGTCCAAGCGGGGATGGTGGCCACTTCATGCACCAAAATGGCCTCAAGCTCCTGGAATGCTTCTAGATTGCACCTGGCGAGCTGATATCCGTACCTGCAGCTCATTCCAATTGGATTTAGGTCGGGTGATCGAGCTGGCCAGTCAAGGCACTCAATACCCTCACTCTGCAGGTAGTGCTGGACCACTCGGGCCCTGTGGGGACGCGCATTATCGTCTATTAAAATGAACTGATCGCCAACTGCCCCGGCATACAGCCTAACATGGATGTCTAACATCTCATCGATGTACCGCTTACCAGTCAATGTACCTATATTTAGCACTACGAGGTCAGTCCGTCTGTCCCAGCTGATGCCTCCCCACACCATAACTGACCCACCCCCGTAGCGATCGTGCTTAGCAATATTTCCGACTTGATACCTTTCCCCAGGTCTTCTCCAGACTCTCACACGTCTGTAAGTAAAGTCTAGGCAAAACCTAGACTGATCAGTGAAGAGAACATGTCTCCAGTTTTGTCTGGTACACCTAACATGCTCCCTCACCCATTCCAAACGGGCCTGGTGGTGACGACGAGTCAATGGAATTCTTATACAGGGTCTTCTTGATCGCAGATTACCCTCGTGCAACCTTCTACGCACCATCTGAGAACAATCATTGACCCCAGAAGCATTAAGAAGGTCATTACGAAGATGCGTTGCTGTTGCAAACCGTCCTCGACGGGCCTGGATAATCAGAAATCGGTCTTGAGCTGCTGTCGTCACCCTTTGTCTGCCTCCGTCATGCATCCTGACGGGTGTGCTATACTGCTGGTAGCTTGCTCAGGCTCTGGTGATGATGGTGTGGTGTACACCAAGCGTCACACCAACCTCACGGTGTGTGCCCCCCTGTTCCACCATCCCTACAGCTCTCCACATCTCTGCTTCACTCAAATGCCGTCTTATCATAGCGTTTGCAATGTCAAAGTCACCAACGTAAAAGTCTGACCTTTGAATGGCCATCAATTTGAAATGTCGGTGCATAAGGACGATAATGTGTCTCTGCTACCATGAAAAAACAACAAAAAACAAAACAAAAAAATACGAGAGGTGCATGCTTTCCGTGTCCACGTGGGGATAAACAGCTTGCATTTAGGTTGGGGGCTATCTCAAAGTAGTCTTGAATCAAACTATGCAAAATAAATAACTGAATCCTTTTAATACTTTTCATAATATAGTGAGAAACTGGTGCTTAGCAAAAGTTGAGTAGTATATTTCGAATGATGCACTTAAGTAGTTTAAAGGACTAAGTGCACAGGACAGAGAAAAAAACGAGTTATCTTTTTCTTGCACGTGCTACGATAACTAGTTCTTTTCCCACTGGGAAAGTTTGCGGGCACTTAAGTGAAAAAGAACTGTTTTTCCCATACAGGAAACAAATAATCCATAAAACAACGGTAGTGAAGAAAAAGAAGACAAAACATCTTTTTGGCGCGCCGTCTGTTAGTAAAAGATGATGTATGTATTCAATTTTATAAGGAAAATTAATGAACATTAATGCGAATGAAGCTGTTGCACAAAGCACCGTAGACTTTATGAAAGTATAACAAATTTGTTACAAGCATAGTCTAAGCTAGTTTAGAGATAATGTCTGCAATCTAGATTCCGATATATAAATACATGTATACATAGTACAGGTGTATACAAATTTGTCACAGCCGACGTCCTGCATTCTCCGACATTTCTTTCTAGCACCATTGAGTATTGTAGTTTATTAATAGAAAATAGCAAACCATGTTATCATATAACATACATTAGTTGTGTGAAGGCGCCAGGCAGTTGATGCTAGCCGCTCGTAGAGTTGAGTTGCAACAAATATTGTAGTTAAACTTTATTGTGTGCAGTCATTTGTCCCCAGACCCCACAAGTATTGTTTCGGGTAATTTATAACCAGATTGAACCAAATAAATAATTATTATACACGAAAGGCAACTTTTTTTTCCTGAGACGGATGAGAATATGAGTTTTACAAGTTAAGGCAACCACGAACCTTTTAGTTTGGCTTATGTTATAAAATGCATTTTTTTTGCGTGATTATAGAAGTGTGTAGACGTTTCGTCATGTGCAACGCTGTTAACAAGCTACTCTTGAACACAGATTTTTCGACGTGCATCTTTTTACATATACATACATGTATATACATCACGAAACATCCCTAAGAGATATTCGCTGAAAGCTTCGCCCACTTCTGCCGGAATGAAGGTCAAACGTGATAACGGTAATGCCCTATTTTACATTTCCTTGTTTTATAAAACATTAGAAGATCGGAAAGATCGGATCTCGGACAAGATGACTCTTTTCAAAGCCTTATTTTTTGCTTTAATCATTTATCATGGTAAACTTACTGACTTATATTAATCACTTATACTGAAATTGTCTTTATTTTCTTACTTGTCTTTCTATCATAACTAATAATTTTTATGCAATATATATTTTGTAAATGTTTGTGGAATATGTTTCCTTTATTTCTTAAACTGTAATTTATTTGTCAATCTATTGGCAAAGATTACTGCATTTGATGACAGCTATCACATTTGCAGAAAACCGAAGTAAGACTTCAGGGTGTTCCTTATCGGGTTAATTTTGCTTCGTTCAATAGTAATAACCAGAGGGTAAACTTTCTACAATGTATGTGTTTTAGTTAAAATGCTGTGATAGGTAAAACATTATTTCAGAAGTGTACGCCTCTGATGAAGATGGCACGATAGGGAAGCGAGCAGAAACCCCGTTAGAAATTGAGACTGTTGTTGTTGCTGACTACAGCGCATTCGATAAGTATTACAACTCTTATATCTATAGTAAAGGCTCTTGATAGCATGTGAATTGACAAATATACAATAGAACTGATTTTCAAAGTACAGGTGGACACATAGAAAATACAGTATCAAGCAATAGCTTCAAATTTGAAAAAAGAAAACAAATCTTGCAGACCTTTACACAAAAAATCTTACGACTATTGTTTTTCGTAAGAGAAATCGTACGATATATATTATTTTCACAAAAAAATCGCCAGAAAATCTTAAGTGTAAAATCTGTCTTAACCTAACAATTGATGTTATCCGTTCGTAATTGTAAAATGTTACATTTACAAGTAAAATGTATCATAAGCTTTTATCTTGAATAAGGATAAAAAAAAACTTAACTTACGATTGGTTTTGTAAAAAAATCACTTAAGATTTCACTTACGATTATCGAAAGTCAAAATCTGAAGCTAAATCCTAAGATTTTTTGTGAAAAGGTCTGCTGGTCTATATTCAAGTAGATTTTGATTTGCTTACAAACATATTTGTAATTTATATGTATTACAAAAAAGATTCTTATAACTCGTGATTACAGTGTTGTAGCACTTAATTAAACTTCATTGTTTTGCTGTATAGTTTTTATGTAATAAAATCAATGAATAAAAGTCAATCATGTGATACCAGCATATGTCTTTCGCAGTGATGTCTTTCGCACTCCTTTCGACTTGTTTTTCGAATAAACAAAAAATATCTTAATGAAAGTTTAAACTTGAAGTGATTTATTTAATGACTGATTAATGAAATCTCCTCGTAAAATAAATAAAGATATACTTTCAATTTCTTTCTTTTTTCTTTCTTTTTTCTTTCTTTCTTTCTTTCTGTCTTTCAAACAATGATGAAGGTAGAAAGCATTTTATCATAACAACAATAAATATTATGGCATAAATGAACATCAATATGTGTTTGAACTACACGTTTTTATGCCCCACCACTTTGAGGGAATATAGATTTGCCCTTGTCCGTCTGTCCCGCTAAACTAAGGCAGGCGTGGCGGCGTGGGCGAGTGGTTAACGCGTCGGACTAGTAGTCAAAGGATTGCTAGCCGCATGGGTTCAAACCCAGTCAGGGGCATGCCGTTGTTTCCTTGAGCAAGAAACTTTGCACTCATTGCTTAGTACTGGTTGGTTCCAGGAACGGATTCGAGAGTGTATCTATAACCTAAAAAGCTTCCTACACAATCAAACTAAAATAAATTTGGTGTAAACTAAACTTAGGCACCTGGATATTTTGAGGCAAATTTATTGGAGATCGACAGAGTTATTCCCCTGATGAAGCAAAAAAATAAAAGCATTTTTAAAACAGCAACTATATTGACCCTCAAATGTGGAGAAATCGTACAGACTGAAAGAAAACGATATTTTTTGTACTGAATATAGACTTAATGATGTTATGAATATATTTCAGATGGTATCAACTTTTAGATACGTCCATTCCCCATTCTAAGAGAGTAGATATAGCGAAGCAAAATCTGACGGCATGGCTGGGCACAATGGTTAACTCCGTGAGTATTTTATCTATCTATCTATTTGAGTTTATTTATCGTCGGTAATTGTGAGTATTCTAATAAACATACAGCCTTTTCACAGCACCGGTTGCCCATATGACCAACACCCCCTGAAGAGATTAGTTATTTTATGTTGTGGGGGTAGTGCTAGATACGAAAAGCATCCCATTCCAGAGACACCTCTGGTTATTTTGCATGCTCAGTGTATAGCACTTATACAAAGGACCTCGGTTTAACGTCTCATCCGAAAGATTATTAGTAATGTTAGTGGAGGAGCGCGGGATCGAACTCGCGTTACCACTGGACCATAAAATTTATTTATGTCAGATATACCTTTGAAGAACAATGTTTTCTTTATGGTTTATTTCCATCTTGGTAATTCTCTAGGCTATCATTTACAACGTCAACAATCTAGTATTTGTCAAAGACGGTGCTTGTAAGTGTAGTGGCCATGAAAGTAGCTATGAAATGACAATGAAAGTTTGGCTTTAAGCGAGAGAAACGATATGGAATAGGCTTAATGAATCTAATATGTTTGCTAAAGAAATCGTATTTAGAGTTAAAAAAAGATATTCACCATTAATGAAATCAGGTCAGTAGCAAGTGTTGAGCTGACAACGCTCAGTGATAATTATGATGACGATGATGGTACTGTCTTTTATGAAGGCGATTTAAACTCTTAATAACTCTTTTGTCTTTAAACTATGTTATTCACGGTAATCAAGATCATGTGGAAGTGGAAACTTCAATGTCCTACATTTATTTTTATCAGTAATGTGCTATCATTCTTTCATCAAAATCCAGACGTGCAGTTTGATAACCTTTCCATTCATTTTGTAAGCTTCCATGACCGTCGTCTTTTATCAAGACCACACGTGTCGTACACAACAGGTGCCATTTTTCATTCACCATACAGTGCAGAGAGATCAGGAAGAAAGAAAAGATTCACTTAAAGATCAAATACTTATAGCATCTCAATATGTTTTAATTTCATTTTATCTATTTTCGAGGTACATAGTTTCAAACTGAAGGACATATAGGCCTATTTGGCTTAATTTCCGCCACCTATTATCCACCCATTTGTTTAGATCGATGTAATTGACCTATGTCTTTTATTAATGTTCATTAAAGGGAATCTGATAATGACATCTTCATATATGGACTTTTTTTTACTATACGTGTTGGCTAAGTTAGACTTCTGCACAATTTTGTCCGCGGGCAGCTTTTGACCTGTATGATCTTTTATACAGTCATACCCATATCCGCTTAGCATTTATATATGTGCTACAGATCATGTCATTTGAATACCTTTATGTTTTAGGCAAACATCGTGTACAAAAGGTTAGAAAACGACGGTATTTTCATTTCTATAAAACTGGTAGATCTACAAATCATGACGGTAAGAAATTCAGTATTTTACCCTGGGACAAAGTCATCCAGATATGCTATAAGCGTGTACAGTCTAGAGACCTCATCCCCACTAAACCGAAAGAATACGTGTCACATAGCAATATGGACATGCGGACAAATCTGATCTTTGTGCTATATTTTATACTGATTGACACCATTTAACATTTTATATTTTCTATCCAGAGGCTCGCTTGAATAACATTATTTTCTGAACTCGTTAAATAAAATTTTATATAAAATGAATACTCATGATCCTAAATATATGTATGAAATTCAAAACAGACTGAGAAAGATTCACCGTGGACAGAGACAACCAAGTTCAAGGTCAATGATACATACATGATCGATCCGGATGTTGTACATCCGCTATTTCAAGTGAAGTCTGAAGAATTACAGAAAACAATTCCACATGACCACGCCATGCTGTTTACAAGGTAGGTGTATTTCTGTTACAGCAGTTTAAGAAATTTGATGACAGTTAAAACCCATATTAGATGCTACAGAAACATTTGAGCTTACAAGATACTGAGTTGTCTATTTGAAATTTCAACCCTTTTGTGAATTCAACTTCAGTTCTACTTAACAGTCTATCTATATTGTAAAGCATTAGTGTGAATACTTTCATTGTCTTACAGATACACTATGATTCACGGTTCCAATGGAACGAAAACATTGGCTGGTATGTACAAAACCTTGGTCATAAATTACCACGCTAAACAATCCTGCCATTATAGAAATACAGTGGCTTATGCTAAAAAAACAAATAAAACTGTAATATTTTCATCTTCGTTAATAGTGTGCAAGACAATGTATCACTTGAGTCTCGATTTCGGAGAAGGCAACTGTGATTAGGGGTATCTCAAATGTACGAAATATATTAACAGTGAACAGTCGTCCATGATGTGACGTGAAACAATTATATTCTACGACATTGGTTATATAGAGGCTTGCTACTGTAACAGCACAGAAAAGTTTTCGTCGCACAGAGCTCACCCATAGGTAGTAAGCAAAACACGTTTCTACGTACATTGACCGATTAGCTGTACACGGATCACGTGAACACATGAAGTTAAAACTTCATAAAATCATGCTCCCTGGTTCTGCGCATATCTAACTCTCACAGTTTGTTGTAATTGTTCCGATGTTTTGTGGTTTCAATCATTATGATCAATGAAACAAATTCGAAAACATGGTATTGAATCATCGTTTCAAAAGAAATGCTTGAATATAGAAACACATAGAATACAAAAGCACATAGAATACAGAGACACATAGAACAAAGAAGCACAGAGAATACAGAAGTACATATAATACAGGAACACATAGAACACAGAAACACCTAGAACAAAGAAGCACAGAAATACAGAAGTACAAAGAATACAGGAACACATAGAAAAAAGAAGCACAATGAATACAGAAGCACATAGAATACAGAAGCACAGAGAATAAAAAACACATGGAAACCAGAAACACATAGAATACAGAGGCACAAAAAACACATAAACACATAGAATACAGAAGCACATAGAATACAGAAACACATAAAATACAGAAACACATAGATTACAGAAGCACAGAGAATACAGAAGCACATAGAATACAGAAACACATAGAAAAAAGAAACACATAGAAAAAAGAAGCACAGAGAATACAGAAGCACATAGAATACAGAAACACATAGAAAAAAGAAGAACATATAATACAGAAACACATAGAATACAGAAGCAGAGATAATACAAAAACACATGGAATACAGAATTACATAGAATACAGAAGCACAAAGAATACAGAAATACATACAATGCAGAAACATATAAAAAGAAGTACATAGAATGCAGAAACACATAGAATACAAAAACACATAGAAAACAGAAGCACAGAGAATACAGAAACACATAGAATACAGAACCACAGAAAATACAGAAATACATATATTACAGAAGCACATAAAATACAGAAACACAGAGAATACAGAAACACATAGAATACAGAAGCACAGATAATACAGAAACACATAGAATATAAAAGCAAATTAATTTTAAAAACACATAGAATACAGATGCACATAGAATACAGAAGCACAGAGAACACAGAAGCACAGAGAATACAGAAGCACAGAGCATACAGAACCACATAGAATATTGAAACACAGAAAATACAGAAACACAGAGAATTTACTCTTGTACATGATTTCGATAACTAATCTTTATCACAGATTGCATTGTATTCTGTTTTATGTAGAAAATAAAGGACTTAAAATTGTCAAATAAGCAATGAATCATTGCGTTGTACATACTGACGAACATGGACAGGCACATGACACAATATAGCTGTACAACACAACCTTGTAATCTTTTCTTAATATGATCACCATTTCACTAGTTTTAAACGGACAGACAGACAGACGATCCGACACATTTAGAATATTTTACTAGAAAAATCTTTGGAAAAGTAAGCATATGTGTGAACGCATTATGTCTTCACTTGTACGTATACAGAAGAATTTCTGAAGCCGATGTTAAAGCACACATAGTGAGACCCAGACATAGGCCTAGTGCATGAAGCAATATTGAGAGTCACCTTAGCAACACTTAAATACAGAATTATTGCATTATATAGTCAATAGTCAAGAACTTGTGAACATTTCTAAAACCTGTCTTAAAGAAGTTTTTTTTTTCGAGCAATTCCTTCTATCTTATTGTTGATTTTATCCTCATTTATTAAATTCTAGTATTTTTTCTTTCTGCCTTTTGGTTTCTTTCTTTCCTCCTGCTTTTTGTTCCTTCTTCTCTATTGACTAAAACATATTTTCTCAATTTCGATTGTATAATTACTAAATCGGTTATATAGACTATAAAACAGACACTTAGGAAAGGGCTGTCCCTAATGTTGTTAAAACTTGTAGCCCAATCCATTTGCACTTTTCTTCGATTTATGTTTACTCTGTTTATACAAATGTCGAAAATGCAATAAAATATTATAAAGTTAAGTTGAGTTATAGAAGTAAAAATAATCCGACAATCATTTCTGGTACAAACAGTCAAGATACACTGGTACCAACTTCCTCAGATCTTGAAAGGAGGCTTACTGTGCACAGAGTTACAAGAAACTTGCTGCGAGTATGTGTAGTCATCAGAAATATCTTTTTGTTGAAACATCTTTTGTATACACTTCTTTTCTTTATGTTAAAACTTAATATAGGACAGATAGAAGTTGTATTCGGAATTTTCATGCCATTTCGCCGCATACAGCTATCATTTTATGTTAGATACACGTAAACACATACCACTCAGTGGTGAACCGTATGCGAAAAAATGCAGCATTACCGCATACAGAACAGTCTCCACATATAAATTTACATTTTAATACGATAACATGTTACTATGCTGTTTGATATTGTAGGCAACGCATATCTCGGAGCAGAGTGCAAACCACGGAGTCAGTCTCTGGTAAAAGACAGTGAAGATATGTACACCAGTCAAACTATTGCTCACGAGTTAGGACATAGGTAGTCTATTTTACATAGAATTACCGAATAAACTGGCTCTTTACAAATTAAATTACAGGCCTTTGTTAAAACAGATACACTACAGTCATTCCGGAGCTTCATCAGCCGTTTTTCGAAGTATGTCTAGTATATTTCAGGTGTAGGGAAAAAACCTAAGAGAAAGGTATCTAAATTGTTAGATTATGAATAAAGGTCGCAATAACACTATTAATTATTGATTTAGGTAAAAGGTCAAGAAACCCCATCAACTTACAGGTTTATTTTAAAACAGCCTAGGTTGTGAGCATGATGGTGATGGAAACTCTTGTCCGACAGGAGAAGGTTACTGTATGGAGGCATCATACGTCATGAACAACAAAAACAAATGGATCTTTTCACAATGTTCAGTGGATTACATCAAAAACTTTACAAACAAAATTAACAGGTACAGATTTTTTTGAAAATGCATTTCTTCTTTAAGGGTTGAAAAAGCTGATTTTGAAAATATCTCGCTCTCGAATCTTTATTGACTTCCTATAGGGGTAATAATTCGTTCATCCTATGAGATTCACAGCACACACTAGTTAGTTCTCATATTATGACAAATATACTCCTCAAAAAAAAAAAAAATAAACGCATAGTGAAATTTAAGTGAAATATAAAATCAACCAAATTTCAACGATAACAATGGTTAGTAAATAGAAGTATGGTGGATGATTTACGCCATGTAGTATTTTCGCTTTTTCGCCACGAAAATGCGAAAACACAAAGATACGACAAAGTCAAACGCAAAAAAGGACGACAAAAGAAGGACAACAATACGACGCATAAATGCGTCGTGTTTTCGCAGTTTACCTGTCGTGTCTTTGCTTATTCGAGAAAGAATGACCAGTCCTTATTAGTTACCCCACATTTAAAACCCGCGATTAATTTCTTTTGTTCTTACATAATGACATTAAAAACATGTAAGATTCATAGAAACAACGGTCTCGTTTTAAAAAAAGTGATGAAAAAAGGGCTATGACTTTCTTTTTTTGAAGAGTATATTTAAAGGAGGTACATATATGACGTAGGTACATGTATTGAGAAGGTACACGTATGGAGTAGGTACATGTGCGAAGTAGGTACACGTATGAAGTAGGTACTTGCATGATGTAGGTACACGTATGGAGAAAGTACATGTGTAAAGTAAGTACACGTATGAAGTAGTTACACGTATGGAGTAAGTAAACGTATAGAGTAGGCACACGTATGTAGATGGTACAACTATGACGTAGGTGCACAAATGAAGTAGATACATGTGTGAAGTAGGTGCACATATGAAGTAGGTACACGTATGGAGAAGGTACATCTATGACGTAGATACACGTATGAAGTTGGTACACTTTAAAAGTAGGTACACATGTAATATGTAAACGTTTGATGAAGGTAGTAGTAGGTACACGTATGTAGTAGGTACACGTATGAAGTTGGTACACGTATGAAGTAGATACAAGTATGTAGTAGGTACACAGATAAAGTAGGTACACGTATGTAGTAGGTACACATATGAAGTAGGTACACGGATAAAGTAGGTACAAGTAAGTAGTAGATACACGTATGAAATTGGTACAGAAGTATGAATTAGGTACACGTATGAAGTAGGTACACGTATGAAGTAGGTACACGAATGTAGTAGGTACGCATATGAAGTAGGTACACATAAGAAGGAAGTACACCTATGAAGAAAGTACACGTATGAACAAGCTGAATGCGTGAAAAAAGTACAAGTTTGACAAGCTGCATGCGTGAAGAAAGTACAAGTATGAACAAGTTGCATGCGTGAAGAATGTACAAGAATGAACAAGTTGCATGCGTGAAAAAAGTTCAAGTATGAAAAAGCTGCATGCGTGAAGAATGTACAAGTATTAACAAGCTGCATGCGTGAAGAAAGTACAAGTATGAACAAGATGCATGCGTGAAAAAAGTTCAAGTATGAACAAGCTGCATGCGTGAAGAATGTACAAGTATGAACAAGCTGCATGCGTGAAGAAAGTACAAGTATGAACACGTTGCATGCGTGAAGGAAGTACAAGTATGAACATGCTGCATGCGTGAAGAAAGTCAAGTATGAACAAGCTGCATGCGTGAAGAAAGTACAAGTATGAACAAGTTGCATGCGTGAAGAAAGGACAAGTATGACAAGCTGCATGCGTGAAGGAAGTACAAGTATGAACAAGATGCATGCGTGAAAAAAGTTCAAGTATGAACAAGCTGCATACGTGAAGAAAGTACAAGTATGAACAAGCTGCATGCATAGAGAATGTGCGGGTATGAACAAGCTGCATGCATGAAAAATGTACAAGTATGAACAAACTGCATATGTGAAGAAAGTACAAGTATGAAAAGCTGCATGCGTGAAGAAAGTAAAAGTATGAACATGCTGCATGTGTAGAGAATATACAATTATGAACAACCTGAATGCGTGAAAAAAGTACAAGTTTGACAAGCTGCATGCTTGAAGAAAGTACAAGTATGAACAAGCTGCATGCAAAGAGAATGTACAAGTATGAACAAGCTGCATGCGTAGAGAATATACAAGTAAAAACAAGCTGCTTGCGTAGAGAATGTACAAGTATGAACAAGCTGCATGCGTGAAGGAAGTACAAGTATGAACAAGCTGCATGCAAAGAGAATGTACAAGTATGAACAAGCTGCATGCGTAGAGAATATACAAGTAAAAACAAGCTGCATGCGTAGAGAATGTACAAGTATGAACAAGTTGCATGTGTAAAGAATGTACAAGTATGAACAAACTGCATGCATGAAGGAAGTACAAGTATGAACAAGCTGCTTGCGTAGAGAATGTACAAATATGAACAAGTTTCATGCGTGAAGAATGTACAAGTATGAACAAGCTGCCTGCGTAGGGAATGTACAAGTATGAACAAGCTGCCTGCGTAGGGAATGTACAAGTATGAACAAGCTGCATGCGTAAAGGAAGTAAATGTATGAACAAGCTGCATGCATAGAGAACGTACAAATATGAACAAGTTGCATGCGTAGAGAATGTACAAGTATGAACAAGCTGCATGCGTGAAGGAAGTAAATATATGAACAAGCTGCATGCATAGAGAATGTACAAATATGAACAATTTGCATGCGTAGAGAATGTACAAGTATGAACAAGCTGCATACATAGAGAATATACAAGTATGAACAAGCTGCATGCGTAGAGAATGTTCAAGTATGAACAAGTTGCATGCGTGAAGAATGTACAAGTATGAACAAGCTGCATGCGTAGAGAATGTACAAGTATGAACAAGCTGCATCCGTAGAGAATGTACAAGTATGAACAAGTTGCATGTGTGAAGAATGTACAAGTATGAACAAACTGCATGCATGAAGGAAGTACAAGTATGAACAAGCTGCATGCGTAGAGAATGTACAAGTATGAACAAACTGCATCCTTAAAGGAAGTACAAGAATGAACAATCTGCATGCGTAGAGAATGTACAAGTATGAACAAGCTGCATGCGTAGAGAATGTACAAGTATGAACAAGTTGCATGGTTGAAGAAAGTACAAGTATGAACAAGCTGCATGCGTTAAGAAGGATAATATTACTAGTGGTGAATTGTCATACACTTCATTTTATTTTTGTACTCCCCGAAGGAAAAGCATATAAGCAGCGCCTTGTCCTTCTGTCCGTTCGTCACACTCTTGTCCGGAGAATAACTTGAAAAGTATTGAAGGAACTTGATTGAAGATTAACACATTGATAGAGACCAGTGAGAGAAAGTGCAGTTTCTAAGAATCATAATTCTACGTCGTATTATTTTTAATTATCTCCTTTAAGTTAAGAATGCTTGTCCGGAACATAAGTCCTAAAATGTCCATGATATCTCATTGAAACTTCACACAGTTATAGAGGCTAGTCAGGGTAAGTGAAATGTCAAAAACCAAAACTCTTATTAACCTAGATTTTGAATAATCTCCCTATATAATACTTAATAATGCTTGTCCGGATATTAATTTGAAAAGTATTAAAGGAATTTAATTAAAACTTCAATAACCTTATGTCTATCTTGCTTATTTTTTCTCCGATAATGATACTTAAAATGTTTGATAATGCTTGTCCGGAGTACAACATCTGAACTATCAACGAAATCTCATTGAAACTTCACTGTTATAGAGACTAGTGAGAGGAAGCGTTGTGTCAAAGAACCATAACCCTAATTACTTAGTTTATTAATTATCTCCCTTTATGGTACTTAATTATGCTTGTTCGGAGAATAACTACAAAACTATTTAAGGAATTTTATCAAAACTTCACACAGTGATAGAGAACAGTGAGAGGAAATGCAGTGTTTACGAACCTTAATTATACCTTGCTTCATTTAATTATCTTCCTTAATGATAATTACAATAGTTAAATAATTCTTGTCTGGAGTACAACTTCTAAAGTATCAGTGATATCTCATTTTATTTTATGCCTACCAATGAAATATAGGGAAATATCAGTGAGATAAAAGTGATAATCCACTGTTTTGAATCAGTGAAATTACCATTTTGATAATACACTGTTTGTGCTGGAACTACTGCTTGATGAAACTTCAGGAATTTCCCCACCACGTAAATACAAGAGAATCCGCTGTATTTCAGACTGTGACAGCGAGTGAAATTTATTTACCTTGTTAAATCCAATTATAATATTGAATTCCTGATCCTAACTAGTTGTGAACAATGATGAAATTCGCCATAAATTATTTAAAATGTCTGATTTGTTTACATAACTCACATGGACAATATCCAATATGGCCGACTTTCAATTCATTTGATTGAATATTACTCGGTATTAATCCGCTTTTATAATTAAAGTATGTATGGCTAAAATTCAATAAATATTGATAAACTGTGTAGAGAAAAATAAATGTTATTTGATGAAAGTGTATTCAGTTTCTTTCAGCAGAAGAAAAGTTATCATATGTATTGGAGATTGTCAGCACTTTTTTGTGCGGAGTAACCAAAGTACGCATTAACTGATTTGGGGCTCACCATGGGGAATTTATTGAAGGCCCTGATTAAAAATGTCATAAAATACCCATTTTTGACGTGTTGGCATAAAATAAAAAGAAAATTTGTTTGTTTTTTTAGTGGAAGATGGGAATTTATTTCATCTCGTGAACACTACTGTGCTGCGCCACTCGTGAAAATATCACATATGGTGTTCACTCGATGAAATAAATTCTCATCTTCTACAAAAACAAACAAATATCCTCTATGTATCTTCACATAGTTATAGAGACAAGTGAAAGGAAGTGCAATATTAAAAAACATCACTCTACATTACTAAGTTTTTTTAATTATCTCCCTTTATAAAACCTTATAATTCTTGTTAGGTAAATAACTTGAAAAGTATAGAAGGAAATTGAGTTTAACTTCACATAGTTATAAAGACCAATGAGGGGAAGTGCAGTGTTAAAGAGCCATCACATAATATCAGTTAGTTTATTTTAATTATCCCCCTTTATAAAACTTAATATAGCAACCCTGATCGATAGATAAATCAATGGCTTGTCCACTTGAATTTTGGAGAACAACACTGATTATATGAAGTACAAGTCTACTTTTTACATCTGCCAGCCAATTACTTGACACCTCTTGTTGTGATTATAAAAATTCTGCCAAAAATTCACAGATCAAACAAGTAGCAGGTAAATTTTGCAATAAATCAACTGTCCTTTCAAATATGTTTTTTATACTATAAATCCTCAAATATGTTTCATCATGATTATCCTTACTACAACTTAAAAAGTATTAAATTTCACATGTCATTGAAATGCCATTGATAAGACATTTCTTACTTTACTGCCATTCTGAAAAATATACTTTCGATGGTGGGGGTGGGTGGGGGTTATTTGGTTTTACCAATTTCTTGTTATCATTAAGTAATAGTTATTCATTAACATTCAAATTAGAATAACTCAAACACATGTATACATCATTTAGGCTTTTTATGAATCCAAGACACAAATATGCTTAAAAGATATTTGTCAAACTTAACCAGGTGCAGTGAAATTCTCTACACTAAGCTCACATGGGTGCTTTTGTAGGAGGAAATTTTTGCGGCGTTACACAATTGTAAACTGAATAACCCCTCTCATAATAGTACCTTCTATTATATCCTTAGACAGCATAAGAACTGCCTAGCAAAGGAAAACGACCATCATCCAAAGCCAGAATTGGGCGTGGCATCAAAACAGTTTGTAGGAAAACTTTATACAGTCGACGAACAGTGTGTTATCTCCGAAGGACCTGGGTCTTACTTCTGCAGGGTAACGGTTTATGGTTTATTTAGAGAAAAATGTTTTTTATTTCATGAACACAACTTAATCCCTATAAATGCAAAGTTTAATAAACTGGAACAAAAAGCTTGTACAAAGTATGAACTTAATGATTTCATATGGTCTGTTGATACTTCAGAACAGTTAGTTATGTGATATGGTATGTTATTTAAAGAGAAGTGATTTCAAACATTGAAACTGTAATTGCTAAATCAAGTTGGTATATAAAACCCTATTCTGATTAGATGCAAATTAAACAGATTTGTTTATTCTTTTTACTGCTCAATAAAACATTGTAGGATAAATATAAAGGAAACTTGACTGAATTCTGTCTGATAATGTACTGCTATAGTCCGAAAAAAGGTTGGTGTCCCTACATTGACGGCGGAGATGGTACACCCTGTGGTCCAGGTTCGGTAAGACACCCTTTGCATCTTTGACAAGTACCTGTAAAATTATAAATTATTTCACATATTTGGTGTACCATGCTGACATTAATATTCTTAATTTATTACTTAGTGATATGTTTTATAGGTCATTAGATTCTGCTTCTTTTACTTTCTTCTTGCATTTTATATGTTGTTTGTTATACAAGATTTGAAAAAATTGTACACTCAATATTGCCGTGTAAGTGTTAAGTAAAAGTTCTTTTTATAAACAAGATCCTGGTATAATAGTTTTGATTTTTTACCTATAAACATATTATGCTACTAACAGACATTTAAATTCTTTACAAATATACCTGACGCATTTATTCCAGTGGTGTATGTCAAACAGATGCGTGAAAGATAGCAGAGCACCTTCGCATTTTGGTAAGTGGCCATTGTCATAAACTTAGTTCGGTTAAAATGATAATCTTTATTATAATGAAAAAAGCGTGTCATGGGGGTGGAGGGGGGGGGGGGGCAGATATCAGTTTCACACTGAAATTTAGTGTCTGATGACCACTCAAACTGTTTGCGCCTCACTGACAATCCAAATACAACAACCTGAAAAGAAAAGTACAGCTATTCTTATAGGACTGAAGACAATCTACAACAAAAACTCAAATTTCAGATGAAACACTTCTCTTAAAAAATCAGCTACAAGAAAGAAACTACTCCCAAGCCCCACTTTTCGACCCCTGGCCGAGGCAAATTCTATGAAACAGACAAGTCGCCTGATATTCAAAGGCACATGGTACAGTCATAACATTACATGCTAATTGTTCGTCTGTTATGGCACACCTAAATCAGCTAGAGCTAGATACCTGTCAACGCTACACTTTTTTCGGTATCGAGCTCAGACGGCATCCTATTGAACTTCTGCAGCCGAAACCACTGACATAACCTGCTTAATTTCATCAGTTTCGAATTTCAAGCTCCTACTTCACACTGAGTGCATTTCAATACTGTTCAATAGGGAAAAAAACTAAGAGAACCTCATCCTGACCACTCTGAATACCCATATCTTCATGTATTAATTAATTTAGACTTCAGCAATACACATGTTAATGCATCATACCCTCTCATTAATAATTTCTACATGGCCAGTTCGAATGTGTGGCTGAAAAACTGGTATGTGCTACCTTAATAACAAAGGCAATTTCATTTTAAAAGAAAAATCTTGTCTCTTGCACAAGAACACAGTGTTTTGAGAAAAAATCAGCTTCAATGTGTCTCTTTGCATTGCCTGTTAATCCCTGAAGTCAGTTCTAAAACTGCATTCAATAGGAACATTTTTGCTGAAAACTCTATCCTCATTCATTTCAATATGCCTTACAAATATGCTTCTGCTCCCATAATCTAGACACTTAGATAAGATATACTGGTTTCACAACTCTACATGTCCTGTGAAAAACATCAGAAAATTGAGAAATCTTTAAAGGAAGTCTTCAAAACTAAAAGAAGAACAACTGAATGATGAGACGCTAACATAGTTTCAGAAATGCACTGCTATATACCGAAAACCTATGTTAAGAACTGAAACAGTTGTACACAGCACATTTCACACTGACAATTGAGGTTTCGATTACATTTCCCAGCCTTACTGCAAGTTACAGACTAAATAATGCCCCCCAAAAGTAAGAAAAATGACAGGAATTGATGTTTTAACATACCTGCAACAATATCAAAGGAAGGTAACTCTTGCCAGAACACTAAACAAACACTGGGGAAAATGATAAAAAATAGTCCTTACAATTGTAAATGAAAGGCGAAATCTTCTCTAATTAAAAGCGCAGTGCCTCGGAAGACCAAAATCATGCATATTTGTTTTGTTTTGTTGTTTCCTTGCTATTGTTGTAAACAGAAATGTTTCTCTGACAGGCCTGTTACATCTCTTTCTTCTTCAGAACATATCTATCACTAATCTATCTTCACAAAGTGATTAAAACTGATGGAAAACAAGACAGATTAGAAAGATTCTCAGATTTAAAATTTCAGCTGATTCATGATACAGACAGCTATGAAAAAGGAAACTTCAACTTACCTATGAAGAAACTGAATTTCAGGCTACAGAACCAATATACTGCTGAGTCCTACTGTCTCACACACTCCCTTGCTGAAGAATTCTAGCAATGACTTGGTCTTGACACCACACTAAGCACACTTTCACACAAAATAATCTCAAAACCTGAAAAAAATGCAGATACAAACTGTCTAATACTTTTTTTCCACCATCACAACTTACCGGCATGTCGAAGACTATTTAAACTGACATATCTTGCACGGAACTTGTAAAATTTCAAGTTTTCATGAAAATCAAGGCTTTAAATGGATCTAGAAGTATCATTCTGTATCAAAAACATTACAAGGAGCACTATTCTGTTCAAGTTTAACTATACAGTAAACAACTATAACAATAAAATTACAGAGACTACAAGGAACTAAATTTTGTTACTTTTCACAATTCAGATTACCTCCCCTATACTTTTTAGTTCATTCTGACAATAATATGACCTTAAAACAAGTTTCTGCAGCTTTTTTGCCATCACATAGACAAGTCTTTTCTGAAAATCACATAAAATGCTAATTTAAAGCACATCTGAAAAATTTCAGTTTTACCTTAAGGGGGCAGATACCAGTTTCACACTGAAATTTAGTGTATGATGACCACTCAAACTGTTTGCGCCTCACTGACAATCCCAATACAAAAACCTGAAAAGAAAAGTACAGCTATTCTTATAGGACTGAAGACAATCTACAACAAAAACTCAAATTTCAGATGAAACACTTCTCTTAAAAAATCAGCTACAAGAAAGAAACTACTCCCAAGCCCCACTTTTCGACCCCTGGCCGAGGCAAATTCTATGAAACAGACAAGTCGCCTGATATTCAAAGGCACATGGTACAGTCATAACATTACATGCTAATTGTTCGTCTGTTATGGCACACCTAAATCAGCTAGTGCTAGATACCTGTCAACGCTACACTTTTTTCGGTATCGAGCTCAGACGGCATCCTTTTGAACTTCTGCAGCCGAAACCACTGACATAACCTGCTTTCATCAGTTTCGAATTTCAAGCTCCTACTTCACACTGAGTGCATTTCAATACTATTCAATAGGGAAAAAAACTAAGAGAACCTCATCCTGACCACACTGAATATCCATATCTTCATGTATTAATTAATTTAGACTTCAGCAATACACATGTTAATGCATCATACCCTCTCATTAATAATTTCTACATGGCCAGTTCGAATGTGTGGCTGAAAAACTGGTATGTGCTACCTTAATAACAAAGGCAATTTCATTTTAAAAGAAAAATCTTGTCTCTTGCACAAGAACACAGTGTTTTGAGAAAAAATCAGCTTCAATGTGTCTTCTTGCATTGCCTGTTAATCCCTGAAGTCAGTTCTAAAACTGCATTCAATAGGAACATTTTTGCTGAAAACTCTATCCTCATTCATTTCAATATGCCTTACAAATATGCTTCTGCTCCCATAATCTAGACACTTAGATAAGATATACTGGTTTCACAACTCTACATGTCCTGTGAAAAACATGGCCAGTTCGAATGTGTGGCTGAAAAACTGGTATGTGCTACCAAGCAGTGTAATAGATAGAGGATATTTGTTTTTTTTTGTGGAAGATGAGAATTTATTTCATCGAGTGAACACCATATGTGATATTATCACGAGTGGCGCAGCCACGAGATGAAATAAATTCCCATCTTTCACTAAAAAACAAACAAATTTTCTTTTTATTTTATGCCAACACGTCAAAAATGGGTATTTTATGACATTTTTACTCAGGGCCTTCAATAAATTCCCCATGGTGAGCCCCAAATCAGTTAATGCGTACTTTGGTCAAACCGTTACTCCGCACAAAAAAAAATTGCAGACTTTGGTCAAACCGTTACTCCGCACAAAAAAAAATTGCAGACAATCTCCAATACATATGATAAATTTACTTCTGCTGAAATAAACTGAATACACTTTCATCAAATAACATTTATTTTTCTCTACACAGTTTATCAATATTTATTGAATTTTAGCCATACATACTTTAATTATAAAAGCGGATTAATACCGAGTAATATTCAATCAATTGAATTGAAAGTCGGCCATATTGGACATTGTCCATGTGAGTTATGTAAACAAATCAGACATTTTAAATAATTTATGGCGAATTTCATCATTGTTCACAACTAGTTAGGCTCAGGAATTCAATATTATAACTGGATTTAACAAGGTAAATAAATTTCACTCGCCGTCACTGTCTGAAATACAGCGGATTCTCTTGTATTTACGTGGTGGTGAAATGTAGTTCCAGCACAAACAGTGGATTATCAAAATGGTAATTTCACTGATTCAAAACAGTGGATTATCACTTTTATCTCACTGATATTTCCCTATATTTCATTGGTAGGCATAAAATAAATCTGATTAATGCTTGTGATAATGTCACAGTGTTATGTTTGTAATAAAAAGCTACAAAGGTTCTATATGAACAGGTTATTTGCTTTGTATTGAGATTATACATGAGTTTTCTTGCGGACTGATATAATTTTGGGCAAATTCAGGAATAACGAGCGTACATTCCTCAATGCAAAACAAATAAACATTTTATCGCAGACACACCGGGAACCAAAATTGTTACACATCCAGTATCTCGAAAAATATCGACTCTTCGATAAAAGGGAACTTTATTTTGCATATGCAGTAAAGCTAATTTACAGATATATTAAGATGTGCACATTAAATCATTGCCATTGGAACATTAAATATTTGTCATTGGTACAATGGTCTACAACAGTGAACACTGTGAAACGGTAAGGTCTAAGTTATGAAAAACATTTCAGAATAAAATTATTTTTACGCTAACGTTTTGTCCGTACTGGAAAGAAAATTATTGTCTGCGGTTACTATTGAATTAATGTCTGCGGTTACTATTGAATTATTGTCTGCGGTTACTATTGTTAAATAGTACCGTTCATTTCTCACGAAATGAAGGGACTCTGAGAGATAGAGAAAAGCATAACCTCTGTCTGAAACAATATGCACATCAGTAGCAGAAATTTACTTCATTCCCAAAAATAACATCCAGGCGTAAATTTCAGATGTTGTCAATCTTGACGATCCCGGTTCAATACCCATCACGGCCGGCAAAATTTCTCCGTGATAATTTATCTCAGACAATGCGTCTATAGGTCATTTGTCCCTCACCTCTGAAGCAAGTGAGGAAGTAGTCAGTCATTTGCGGAGAAATTTGTTAGTAAACTGGTTGGATACCCAGGAACATAGGTTAGGTGGACTGACCGCCCGGCTATGATCTTAACTGTTACAACTGGCGTAAAACCCCAATAAAACCAATAAATTTCAGATGTCAGTTGTCCGTATGGTGATCAACCCGGTGTAGTTTACAAACAGCTGACATGCAAAGAGCTAGCTGCCCAGCGACCTAATGACTGCCTCAGGCAAGACGTTAAGCAGAAATGTTGCCAGTCGTGTAAACACGCAAACACAACTTCTGTGCCTGCAGATGACCAGTGTAGAGAAAAGTTTGGAACAGGCTCATACATGTGCAGAGTAAGGCAGTTCTTACCTCGATGTTAAAACTACATCTTTTATTATAGCACTTATGTTATGTCTAGCAACAGTCAACCGAATTTTCATTTTTGCTCTTCATATATCAGTTGGATCTAAGGTGAGCGATTAAGAAAAATATTTGCACTTTTGTTTATAACACTTTGACATATGAAATACTTTTAATACAATACAAACCGGATAAGTGGCAGATCAGTAGTCAAGTGTAATGCGCTGGACTGGTAATCTAGGGGTTGCTAGTGCGATCCACCGCTCCTCCACTAACACATAGGTGAGATATTAAACCGAGGTCTATGTATAGGCGCTATACTTTAGCACTATAAAGAAGGAGGAGCCTCTATAGAATGGGATGTTTTCTATATCTCGAACTATCCCAAACAACATAAAATAACAAAACTGTTCACGGGGGCGTTCGTCAGCCGGTATCGAAAAAAATAAACTCAAATAAATAGATAGACAAATTGGGTATACGAGACACGTATTATGAAAATAGTAAAACCAATAGTGAAGAGGTTATAAGATGGATTATATCTTTATTGACACGTACATTGTTAGCATTGGCTCGTAGCGACTACACTGTAGTTGAATTTTCATGGTCAGGTTAGAAGATATGCTTTCATTAGTAATGCTGAGTATTTTGCCTTTTTTCCCAGTACAGAATATGATCAGATATCTCATCCGTCATGCTACACTTGATCTTTACAGTTCTCTGTCAATACTTTCAAAGACAGTCCCCTTTGAAATTAAATGTTGTCGTACAAATTAGAGATATCTGAAATAAGTCTAGAAATTTAGCTAGTTTAAAGTTAATGCTTCATTCATTATGTTTTCGTTGTGTTTCTAGAGTGTAAAGTCTTATGATGTGAGCACATTCTCTCTGATGTGTTCCGAACTTTATTGTCTAAATACCACGTCCGCAGATGATACTTGTTCAGCCTTAGTTGCTTACGACAAAACACCATGTGGATACAGAAAGGTATTGATTTGTTTGATTAATTTATTGATTGACTGATTGATTGCTTGATTAGTTGATTGATTGATTAGTGCAAATGTCAGAATTGTTCCTTTTAGATGCATTAAATTATATGTAATATTTTAACTTTCAGGAAAATTCCTTCTAGAAAATTGCCATTTTTTATTATTCAACGGTCCGTAACAAAAATTGATATTATATTAGCTTGGCTGACAGTTTACAACTCAACTATATGATATGTAATATGCATGTAAGAGGCGTATGCGGTTCGACGATACACTATTATAAAAGTTATCTCAGCTTTTGGACCAAGTTTTGATCCATTAAATTGCTTACAATTAACAACAAATATACAAAAATCCCGTTATGACAAACGTGACCCGAATCATTACGAAATCAACATGAAATGTGAATTGGTAATGTAGCATCGTTCAACGTTTTTCTTTTATCATGTAAAATCCACAAAGGTTAACTTCATTTGACGTCTTTTATTAAGTAATCAAGATAATCCTAACGGTATTAGGCTAGTAATATATTAGTAAGGATATGTTTCTTTCCCGCACAGACACAAGACTAATCCTCTGACAGTATCCGTTCGACTATGTCAGCCCTCCCGAAGTCATACTGTCCCTCTTTATTAGCCCTCAGGAAGTCATACTGTCCGTCATTATCAGCCTTAAGGAAGTCATATTGTCCCTCAATATCAGCCCTTTTGAAGTCATAGTGTTTCTCTGTATCAGCCCTTCAGAATACATATTGTTCCTCAATATCAGCCTTCAGAAGTCATATTGTTCCTCTATATCAGAACTTCAGAAGTTATATTGTTCCTCTATATCAGCACTTCAGAAGTCGTATTGTTCCTCTATATAAACTCTTCTGAAGTCGTATAGTTCCTCAATATGAGCCCTTCAGAAGTCATATTGTTCCTTTATATCAGCCCGTCGTAGGCATATTGTTCTTCTATATCATTCCGTCAGAAGGCATATTGTTCCTCTTTATCAGCCCGTCAGAAGGCATATAATTCCTCTATACCAGCCATCTAAAAATCTTATTGTTCCTCTATATCAGCCCTCCAGAAGTTATTTTGTTCCCTCTATATCAGTCCTCCAGAAGTGATATTGTTCCTCTATATCAGCCATCTAGAAATTCTATTGTTCCTCTATATCAGCCCTTCAGAAGTCGTATAGTTCCTCAATAAGAGCGTTTCAGAAGTTATATTGTTCCTCTAAATCAACCCTTCAGAAGTCATATTGTTCGTCTTTATCAGTCCGTCAGAAGTCATATTTTTCCTCTATATAAACCCGTCAGAAGTCATATTGTTCCTCTATATCAGCCTTGCAGAAGTCATATTGTCCTTCTATATCAGCTCGTCAGAAGAAAGTTTGTTCTTTCTATATCAGGCCTCCAGAAGTTATATTGTTCCTGTATATCAGTTATCTAGAAATCCTATTGTCCCTCTTTATCAGCCCTCAAGCAGTCATATTGTCCCTATATATCAGCCTTCCGGAGGTCATATTGCCCCTCTGTATAAGCCTTCCGGAATTGATATTGTCCCTTTATATTTGCCTTCCGGAAGTCATATTCTCCCTATTTATCTGACTTCAGGAAGTCATATTGTCCCACTATATCAACTATCCGGAGGTCATATTGTCCCTCTATATCAGCCTTCCAAAGTTCATATTGTCCCAACATATCAGCCTTCCGGAGGTCATATTGTTCCTCTATAACAGCCTTCCGGAATACATATTGTCCCCATATATTAGCCTTCCAGAGGTCATATTGTCCCACTATATCAGCCTTCCGGAAGTCATTTTGTCCCACTATATCAGTCTTCCGGAGGTCATATTGTTCCTCTATATCAGCTTCCCGAAGGTCAAATTGTCCCTTTATATATCAGGCTTCCGGATATCATATTGTCCCACTATATTAGCCTTCCGGAGGTCATATTTTTCCTCTATATCAGCCTTCCGGAATACATATTGTCCCACTATATAATTTTTTCCGTAGGTCATATTGTCCCACTGTATCAGCCTTCCGGAAGTAATATTGTCCCTCTGTAACAGCCTTCCGGAGGTCACATTGTCCCTCTGTATCAACCTTCAGGAGGTCATATTGTCCCTCTGTATCAGCCTTCCGGAGGTCATATTGTCCCTCTATATCAGCCTTCCGGAGGTCATATTGTCCCTCTGTATCAGCCTTCCGGAGGTCATATTATCCCTCTGTATCAGCCTTCCGGAGGTCATATTGTCCCGCTGTATCAGCCTTCTGGAGGTCATATTGTCCCTCTGTATCAACCTTTCGGAGGTTAAATTGTCCCTCTGTATCAGCCTCCCGGAGGTCATATTATCCCTCTGTATCAGCCTTCCGGAGGTCATATTGTCCCTCTGTATCAGCCTTCTGGAGGTCATATTGTCCCTCTGTATCAACCTTTCGGAGGTCAAATTGTCCCTCTGTATCAGCCTTTTGGAGGTCATATTGTTCCTCTGTATCAGCCTTCAGGAGGTCATATTGTCCCTCTGTATCAGCCTTCTGGAGGTCATATTTTCCCTATTTATCTGCCTTCTGGAGGTCATATTGTCCCTCTTTATCAGTCTGCCGGAGGTCATATTGTCCCTGTTTATCTGCGTTCTGGAAGTCATATGGTCCCACTATATCAACTTTCCGGAGGTCATATTGTCCCTCTGTATCAGCCTTCCGGAGGTCATATTGTCCCTCTATATCAGCCTTCTGGAGGTCATATTGTCCCTATTTATCTGCCTTCTGGAGGTCATATTGTCCCTCTGTATCAGCCCCACTGAGGTCATATTGTCCCTCTGTATCAGCCTTCCGGAGGTCATATTGTCCCTCTTTATCAGCCTTCTGGAGGTCATATTGTCCCTCTGTATCAGCCTTCTGGAGGTCATATTGTCCCTGTTTATCTGCGTTCTGGAAGTCATATTGTCCCACTATATATACTTTCCGGAGGTCATATTGTCCCTCTGTATAGCCTTCAGGAGGTCATATTGTCCCTCTGTATCAGCCTTCTGGAGGTCATATTGTCCCTATTTATCTGCCTTCTGGAGGTCATAGTGTCCCTCTGTATCAGCCTTCCTGAGGTCATATTGTCCCTCTGTATCAGCCTTCCGGAGGTCATATTGTCCCTCTGTATCAGCCTTCAGGAGGTCATATTGTCCCTCTGTATCAGCCTTCTGGAGATCATATTGTCCCTATTAATCTGCCTTCTGGAGGTCATATTGTCCCATTATATCAACTTTCCGGAGGTCATATTGTCCCTCTGTATCAGCCTTCAGGAGGTCATATTGTCCCTCTTTATCAGCCTTCTGGAGGTCATATTGTCCCTCTTTATCAGCCTTCTGGAGGTCATATTGTCCCTCTTTATCAGTCTGCCTGAGGTCATATTGTCCCTATTTATCTGCGTTCTGGAAGTCATATTGTCCCACTATATCAACTTTCCGGAGGTCATATTGTCCCTCTGTATCAGCCTTCAGGAGGTCATATTGTCCCTCTTTATCAGCCTTCTGGAGGTCATATTGTCTCTATTTATCTGCGTTCTGGAGGTCATATTGTCCCTCTTTATCAGTCTGCCGGAGGTCATACTGTCCCTATTTATCTGCGTTCTGGAAGTCATATTGTCCCACTATATCAACTTTCCTGAGGTCATATTGTCCCTATTTATCAGCCTTCTGGAGATCATATTGTCCCTATTTATCTGCGTTCTGGAGGTCATATTGTCCCTGTTTATCTGCGTTCTTGAAGTCATATTGTCCCATTATATCAACTTTCCGGAGGTCATATTGTCCCTCTTTATCAGCCTTCTGGAGGTCATATTGTCCCTATTTATCTGCGTTCTGGAGGTCATATTGTCCCTCTTTATCAGTCTGCCGGAGGTCATATTGTCCCTGTTTATCTGTCTGCCGGAGGTCATATTGTCCCTGTTTATCTGCGTTCTGGAAGTCATATTGTCCCTCTTTATCAATTTTCCGGAGGTCATATTGTCCCTCTTTATCAGTCTGCCGGAGGTCATATTGTCCCTGTTTATCTGCGTTCTGGAAGTCATATTGTCCCTCTTTATCAATTTTCCGGAGGTCATATTGTCCCTGTTTATCTGTCTGCCGGAGGTCATATTGTCCCCGTTTGTCTGCGTTCTGGAAGTCATATTGTCCCTCTTTATCAACTTTCCGGAGGTCATATTGTCCCTCTTTATCAGTCTGCCGGAGGTCATATTGTCCCCGTTTGTCTGCGTTCTGGAAGTCATTTTGTCCCTCTATATCAACTTTCCGGAGGTCATATTGTCCCTCGTTTTAAGCTTTCCGGAGGTCATATCAACCCTCTGTATCAGCTCTCCAAAAGTCATATTGTTTCTCTTTATCAGCCTTCAGGAAGTCGACCTCACCTCTCGGGCTGATACGTGATCTCGTGGATGATACGGGAGCTAATATGAAAATTCTCATACAACAATACAACGTCAAAAAATAAATAACACATTTAATATGGACGCTTTCCTTTCAGTCATTATCTTTATTGATTCGGGCTTTTAACTGATTAAATTATATACATCGTAGTGGTGCCAAGATGGACAATGCGTGTCGGACACAAATGCACCAGAAGTACCGGGTACGTAAATGACTTTTCTTGCTTTTGGTAACTCTTAACACGCCTCTATAAATATTCTGTAAAGTAATGGAACATTTAATTTCACATTTGCTTTCTGATAACTACCGTGACAGTTTACCAGAACATTTATTTACATGTTCTTCTCTATACAAATTCTATATTATTATATATCTAATAAATGTAACCAATCGACAATCTGCATTTGTACCACGTGACCGTCCAATATATTCCCGTATTGGATCCAAAAAATATATATTAATTTCATATTGGACGGTTGGGTACATGTGCACTAAACGATGCTAGTCTGGTTTCCGATTTCAATCTCTAACGAATTAAAGACCGGGAACCATGCGTGTATAAAGACGCTTGTTAGTATATGTTTAAAACTGCTTGTAAAGCGTCTAGCTGACCAGGAAGCGTTGTTTTGTTTTGACAGAAGTCAAAATGTTGACAGATAAAGAAATTTCTGATTTTATCGACGGACAAAAGGTGAAAAACACTGTAAACAAAACGAAATCAGATGTTGGAATATTTATTCGATGGTTGGCTGCTACACTGCCATCTGAATCGCGCAACTTAGAAGAAATTCCCCCTGCACAACTGAACTCTTTCTTGAAAAGTTTTTATGATGATGTATATTTCAAATTAAACGAAAGATATATAATAAAAAGGTTATTATACATTTAACTGTACAATACGGAATATATTTGGACTCGTACACAGCTTGAAAAGTCATATTGGACTCGCCTATCGGCTCGTGCAATATGACTTTTCAAGCTGTGTACTCGTCCAAATATATTCCCGTATTGTACAGTTAAATGTATAATAACCTATTAATATAATGAAATATGTAATTCGATTAAGATATGGTATGATTTTTATACATTTGTATGATCAAACCAATGCTCCCATTTTGAGGCTGACTGAACTGAAATAATATATTATATCTGTCCAGACAAAGTATGTGTACTGCAAGTATTATTTAAAAACGTTAAAATAACAGCAAGTCAGATAACATCGATCCGTATGTTAAGTAGATATAAACAATATATTTATGTATATAGATGATTGTCCAATGGGTGACCTTGAAAATGAAAAATTTGTTTCTTATGACAATTATACCTGTGCGGAAATTCGTCAACACAACAACAACTTAGAATGCTACAGCAAATATACACGAAAGGTCTGCTGTAAAACGTGTGCCGAAATACGTCGCAATGTGACAGGTAATTAAAAGATTATTTTTTTTAAAAGTTGGTATAATAGGTTCTTTTTGTAAATATATTGTTAACAGTATACAGTTATTTCATGTGTGTTTGGGGAACAGTCAAAACTATTGTCCCGAGTTCGAAATGTCTTACCTGACACCGAGGGACAATGGTTTTGACTGTTCCCCAATAAATAATAAGACAATAAAAAATACGAAATGGAACTAAATGAACGTAAAGCGCCGTCAGGGTCCTTGAAAAACGTACATGCATTCAATTTTAGTAACTTTCACTTGTGCATCCTATTGCGCACAATGAAAGCATATGATTGATTCAAAAGTCAACTATGAAACAGTTCAAACTATTGTCCGGTCAGCAGTTTGAACTGTTGCCCGGACCTGAATAAATTGTTGCTGGCGTACTTGAAAGATGGAAAAATGCCAGGAAACAGGCAAAAATAAATGAATTACAAGTTATATAGAGCGTTAGGTAATGATAACCTCTGTGTTCTTTACATTGAGAAGGAAAATTTGAAAGGAATGGTGAAATTATAGATATTTCAGTTAACTAAGGAACATTTATTTATTTAAATGTCTAGTATAGTTAAAGAACTAAATTTTCAGTGAGACAATATTGCCTTTCGCGTAAAAAATATTATTTATATAAAAATCTTGAAATACTGTTGTCTATTTTTTACGTTCGTTTAAAAAAACAGTTTAAAAAGTTCCTGGTTAGTAAAAAACACAATGATGGTTATTTCATTTTTTTCAAATTTTCCTGTTTGCTTTGATTTAAGTATTTGTATAAAATAAAGTCATACTAGGCTACAAGATATTTAGAGTCAACGAAAATGAAAAAGATTGACAGTAAATCGTCATGTGATGTATAAAAACATATTAAACAAATTGATTTACTAAGGTAACCTTGTGAAACACTTTAGGATGTGAATATGGAGATACGCACGAGAGTTGCTTTTCTCTAATTGCCTCCAGAAGTCAGAGCTACAACTGCTATACAGAAGACAATGCCAAGATATGTTGTGAAACATGCAGTAAATACAGAAACGATGCAAATGTTGGTAAGACTATCATTTTATCATTTTTATTGTTGCTGTAGATGTGTTTTGAAAGTCCTTGTGATTCAAGAAGATAGTCTTAGTATATCTTACTATCGACTAGTATCTCCGCCTATTACTTTAGTAATTTCAAATAGTAGACATGAACAATCACTCTTCATCTGTTCTGAATTTTCACTTTCAAATTGAAAATTATGTTAAACATTATATGGCAACACAGTGAGCTTGAGAAAAGATTACAAAAACATTAGCTCAGCTTTGCCCTTTTTATTAAATTAGTTCATCTCTGTTCATTTATTCATTCACTTTACTTTAGATACTGTCTAGTTGTTGCACGTTTACAAAATCACGTTTGAGAAACTGCAAAGTTCAAGAAACACCCTTCCCCTATTTCAAATAACTTGTACGGAGTAACGGTCAAAAAGTGTTACACGTTTTTTGTAGAAGTCTTACGCAGTCAGAGTCCGTTAACTGGGCTTGTTTAATCTTTTGTAGTTTTTTTCCATATCTGAAGTGAAAATTGTCTGAAGCATTTAACGCAAACTCTGTGATAGAATAATTTACAAATAGCGGTAAGCTAACACCAGCACCTTTTAAATGTCGCATCTTGCGACGTATTCAAGCTAGATAATAAATTTTCAAAATTATTTACTTATTGTTTTTATTATTATTAAGGATGTGAGTATGGTGACAAGCACCATAGTTGCGCCAGCCTGATCAGCTCAGCAGCTGATAGTCACAATTGTTACGGAAAGAATGCTGGTACTTGCTGTGAGTCCTGCAAGAAATATTACAATGCGACTAATGTTGGTAAGTACATGTTCTTACTCAGCAGTTGTTCATATCTCATTTTGTAATATTTTTCCTTTCTTTAAACTAGTTTGAACATGTCATCTGTTTTTCTAATTTTCTTTTTCAAGCTAAAAATGTGACATCATGTTACATGATTTGGATATTTACATGATTTGGATATGTCGATGTAGGTTTTTCCCGGATTATCATCATCATGTTACATGATTTGGATATGTCGAATTAAGTTTATCCTGGATTATCAACATCATGTAACATGATTTTGATATGTTGAAGTAGGTTGGTCTCGGATTGACATCATCATGTTACATGATTTGGATATGTTCAAGTAGGTTGATCCCAAATTATCAACATCATGTTGCATGATTTGGATATGTTGAAGTGGGTTGGTCCCGGATTATCAACATCATGTTACATGATTTGGATATGTTGAAGGAGGTTGGTCCCGAATTATCAACATCATATTTCATTATTTGGATATGTTGAAGTAGGTTGGTCCCGAATTATCAACATCATGTTTCATTATTTGGATATGTTGAAGTAGGTTGGTCCCGGATTATCATCATCATGTTACATGATTTGGATATGTTGAAGTAGGTTGGTCCCGGATTATCATCATCATGTTACATGATTTAGATATGTTGAAGTAGGTTGGTCCCGGATTATCATCATCATGTTACATGATTTGAATATGTTGAAGTAGGTTGGTCCAGGATTATCATCATCATGTTACATGATTTGGATATGTTGAAGTAGGTTGATCCCGGATTATCATCATCATGTTACATGATTTGGATATGTTGAAGTAGGTTGATCCCGGATTATCATCATAAATATAACATGCTGTTTATAATTATTCATCGTAATTTTGGCTTTTTAGTAGTTACAAATACATTTGTATTTGTTGTTCAAAGATATTAACTAGCGTTTGCACTGTAAATTCTGTTAAAATATCGACGTAAAAATTGGAAGTATTATATACTTTATTATGTAATATTATGCATAAGTTCTAACATCTTGAAGTAGTTAGGTTTTTTCGGTCAGTCTGATATTTTGTTAACAGTGTAAATCGTTTATGGAAATTATGTATTTACTTTAGATTTGGGCACGGCTGGAAAATTTAGATAATCTATTTTTAGGCTGTGAGTACGGAGACAAGAGCTCTGATTGTGCTAGCCTTATAACTTCTCGGGTAGATACGCCGTATTGTTACGCTGGGAATAATGCAGACCTGTGCTGTGGGGCTTGTGCAAAGTTTTACGATCCTGCACACAAAGGTAAACTCGACATCACCTCAATATTGCCTGCAGTAATGCTTCACAGATCTTCAGAAGGGTTTACTTATTTTATCTATCATAATCCAGTCGAATATGAAACTCTTCCAGCATACGTCTTATGTATTGAAGACATTTGCCAACTAAACTTGGTATCGTCTAGAAACGTTTATACGACATCCTGCCTCACTCAATCATGCTTTATATTTCATGTCTACAACAAGACACTAAAAGTGTTCACGGCGTCAAGTTGTTATTTCATAGAACAGTGGATGTCACTGATTAGAAATGGATTCTGTACAAACCGTAACTCCTTCTTTCTCTTTAAAAAAAATCATCCTGCCTGAATTTCCTGTCTGGGGTATACATTGAATGGAATTCCTTGGCCTTTTTACAAAAATAAATAAATTCTTGTCCAGAAAGTAACAAAAAAATTATTAATGCAATTTAGATTATTGTTCACACACTGCTAGAAAAAAATGAATAGGAAGTGTAGTATGCAAGAACCACAACTCTGTCTTAACCTATATTAAAATTATAATCCCTTTATTATCATATTTTAATTCACATCTTTGAAACATGACACCGTATATCCCTGTCATTGGTAGGGGATATGGTTAAGGTTTCCATTCGTCCTGTTGTCCAGCCAAGCTAACACTTTTGTCGGTATCATAACACCACAACTGTTTCATTGAAAAGCCATAGCATAAGTGAACAAGTCACCCAGGGATTTACTTGAAATTTTACACTAACGTGCATAACATTCAGTGGAGGTGCACTATCCAAGACCAATGACTGTATTTTCCATTTCTTTATGCAGTATTTCCATTGGCAACATAGCTTCGGCGAGAGGATGGCCTTCCAGCATGGTTTTCGATTTATTTGTTTTATTATTATTATTCAGACTTTTGAGATACGGCCTTTCGGGCATTTTCAGAGAGATCCTCAACAGTCGTAATGATCGTTAAATTATTTCTTAAGTGTTCAAAAACAATACATATATTATATTTTCTTCAGGCTGTGAATATGGTGATAAATTAAATGGCTGTAAGTCTACCAAGTGCTCAGTATACAATGATGAGTCCAGACGTGGCTGTTGTTACAGCTGCAGGTCAACCGTTGTCGTTGGATAAGTTCGGTTTCTGTCAGTTATATGAATTAAACAGCATTAAATGATAACAGGGTGTTTCTGCATTTTAAATCCTTTAACTTATAAACTTTGAAGTATTGTTGCAAAAAGGTATGGTTAACTTCAATTGAGACACATTGTTTAATTGTTACGATCTCTGAACAAACTTTAGAGCCAGTATCTCTGTTTGTACAATAAGTGACGACACCATAATCATAATGCGTTTGTATAAGACAATATATAACACATTAAAAATAGTACATGGCCTTTCTATGACGAAAAAATATGTGACATATCCATTATTAAAAACCAACCAACTAACATTGTATTAGACCTCGAACAAAGTACAGTCCAATCGCGTTGCTACGAATCGCAGTACAACGAAATAACGGTGTACTACGAAAAAAGTCATCGGTCCCTTCATTTTTTCTTCTTTATTCAATTAAGATAAGATGCGATTTAACGAAATGCGATTTAACGAAAAACTGAGCGAATAATTATACGGTCCAATCATGTCAATAACAGTGAAATAAAGATGCAATATAGCGAATCGCTGTCAGACAAGTGTTTTCACACCTCCTTGAGTGATACCTGTTGCTCGCGCAGGCCGCCTTGTGTTTGCCGTTATTAAGCAGTTATCGCCCCAAGCAATAGTGGCACGATATGCTGCAAACAACAAGTGGGTTTGTTTGATTGTTACATAAAACTTTTTGAGTGATAACATGTCAACAGTTTCAAACGGTATAAAATCTGGATAAGCTTTGCTGCTGAATTTATAAATGTGACACCATTTTGAAAATAAAAAAATACATATTTTGGCTTCATTGTATACAGATTTAGGAACGAGAAAACGTATTTTCACATCACCTCAAAAAAAGAGCTTCAAAAGCACTTTTCGACGTTTTTCTAATGTTTAAACATTTTTTCTCACGCGAGAGAAATGTGACGCGAGAAATTTAAGTCCTGCACGGTACGTAGTAAAGAAACAAGCGAACGGTCACGTTCTAAATGTCTGTATTTGCTGTATTTGTGTTTGTTTTTTTTAATTTTAGTCTTATGAGATGATCAGTGATCTAGTTGTAACGCGTTTGACTTCTAACTCGATCGCGAATTCGATTCCACGCCCCCCACTCCCACTCCTCCACCAACATTACTGATTATCTTTCGGATGAGACGTTACACCGAGGTCCCATGTATCAGTGCTCTGCATGGAAAACAGCCACAGGTGTCTCTGGAATGGGATCCCTTCTATATCCCCCAGGTTTGGCTGAAAAGATTATTAAAAAATGAAAAAAATCTGGTCAGTATATCCTCGAAATGGCTGAAAGATACCATTCAAGATCCTTACGGTAAATATTTTATAAAAATATCAGTGGATTCATCAGAGATAACATAGATTTTATGTTTAAAAATCAAATTTACTACAAAAATATAAGTAAAAAAATTCAATGGGCGATCAATCATTTGACTGTCGTTTACTGTAAAACAGGTCAACCTAGACTTGACTTAGACTGAAGGTGTATCTATCCTTGTTTTTCCCCCTAAAGTTTAATGATTTAAACATATAATTATTGCTGAAGAGCTGTTTGAATAATCCAGTTACTTATACACTCGTGTTAGTGTCGCAAAAACAGGGCACAAGTTTGAATAAGCCCCCATAGGCTCTCCGCATTAGAAGCATTGTATAGGTTTTTTTTAAGTAAATTTAAAACTTTAAGTTAGAAGAAAATTAAATTCTGTTCCAATGATAAAAGTATTAGTCATATTTTAAACACAGTAACTAAACAAATTGCAAGACATATGTATGGTATTTCACGAAATCTGCGAATTTAACCAATTTCATTTGTAGTAGAATTGATTTTAAGTTAAAAATATGCTATTTTTGATCATTTTTTATTAACAGAACTTTCCATTTATTTATTAAATTATTTAGAAAAGTTACAAGGTCGTTTTTACAATACAATACAACTTAGAAAAAATAATTCTAATTGTTGGATGCAAGGCGCAGAAAATATAAACTGTTTCTATCAAGTATGGACACAAAACTGTAACTGGTTGATACCCCCTCGTAATGCTAACAGTTAACATAATGTTAACCATTGTCACAAAATACACCCGTCACAAAAAGCTTTTGATGAAGATGTGGGCATAATTGATAAAAAGCATTGTTAGTTTGACTATTCCTAGTGCTGGATAGTGAAACAATGAACCTGGAGATAAATTAGTACATATTAGAGTCCAAGAAAGGCAACAATTGCAATGAAAATTGCTATTGGGACAAAATTGTAAGCATGAAGTTATACCAGGTCTGAAGTACATGAAATCACACAGGAGCTTGATATTTGCACATGACACTCTGTCTGATAATTTTGAATATTTGTGCAAATCTAAATTACAATTCCTCAAATTCACGTGGACATTCATTCTTGTTTCAGACGGGCGTATATTAAGCAGCTTAGCTTCAAGACTGAGATGTTACAAGCATAAGTGAAACTCTGCAACCAAAGAAAGTAACGCTTTATTTAAAACCATACAATTTACAAATATTTGCTGAAGTAATTATTTCATGCACTTTTGATAAATGTGTGAAATATTTGATAACACGAATATATGTACACCAACAGTATAATGACATTTTAGTAAATTTGTGTCATCTGGACAATGGATTATGCAAGTAACACTCAGTCTCATTTTGGTGAACAGTTGTGATAGAATCCATTAATTCATGATGACTGAATGGTCCATACACACATTTCATACTTTTATCTGACTTTTGACCTCTATGTACGCCCTTGACCTTTACCTCAGGGACCTGAATTTTGCGTGCGAGACTCTGCCTCACAATCTTATACAATTGTGCCAAGTTATATTTAAATACCTCAATGCATATGGAAGTTTTGCTCCAGACATGCGTTTTCATCTGACCTCTAAGTGTGACCTTGTTCTTTGACCTAGAGACTTTGTTTGTGCGCGCGACACCGTCTCATGATGGTAAACTTTTGTTTCAAGTAATACTAAAATCCCACCATGCATGAAGAAGATATGCTCCGGAAAAATCTGGACACCGCCCGCCAGCCAGCCAGCCCACCTGCCATGGTAGCTCCCATAATACGACCCGTTGTTTTGAAACAGACGTATAAAAAGAGAGTGTAACTGGCTGGTACCCCCGCATAGTGCTAAAACAAGAGTGTTACTGGCTGGTACCCCGTCATTGTGTAAAAACACGAGTGTAACTCGCTGATACCCCCGCATAGTGCTAAAACAAGAGTGTACATCCTCCTAGTGCTGTTGCCATGATGGATACATCATGATGGATGTGTGTGTTGCTACAATGGTATCTGCACCATTTTAGCCGTTATGGACAAGGGAATGTTAACAGGTTGTTTGTATAGAGAAAAGGAAGTCAAAGAAGACATGGTGTTTTCAGTAAAGAACTGTTTTTTTTTCAGAGACTTTAGAAGTTTAGTAGTTCATACATCGTGTATAATGAAATTATAATTTTTACTTGAAAGCATTCAAAAGGTTTTTTGTTCCAATCAAGGATTTAGTTCAAGCCCAATTTTTAGCTCACCAAAGCACTTTGTGCTCAAGGGTGAGATGTTAGGATATATGATTGCCCGTTGTCCATCGTTTGTCGTTAACATTTTCCTTCCAGCGACATCTCCTCCCAAACAACTGGGCTTACTTTAATAATTAAACTTCACAAGAATCATTTTTCACATTTCTTAAAATAAAACGGTTCCATTCAGAACTCTGGTTACAATGGCAACCATAAGGACAAACTTTGAAAATCTTCTCTTCGGAAACAATCAGCCCAGTAGCTCATATTCCATTCCTTCAAGCCAATTTGGGTCCCTTAAAAACATGACTTACAGAGAGCAGGGCCTGTTTTCACTTAATGACTATATGGAAAACTTACAAAAAATCTTCTCAGAAACCACTAGCTCGATTACAAAATAATTTTACAAAAATTTACCCTAGGTGGCTCTCTATCAGGTTTCTTCAAGCTATTTTGATCCATTAAAAACCTGGCATACAGAGGGTGGACCTGTTTTCGCTATATGACTATATTGTAAACTTTGAAAATCTTTTTCACAGAAACCACTGGCACAATTTTCAAAACATTTTTACAGAATTTACAACACTTTTATGTTGCTTTTAATCAAATTCCTTCAAGTCTTGTTAGTTTGAAGAAAAACTTGGTTAACAGGCGGCGCGGCAGCTTTTCATTATTTTGACTATATAGAAAACTTTAAAAATATTCTTCTGAGAAATCGCATGTACAATTTCAAAATAATTTCCCACAAATGCTTGCTCTTTTGTTGTTGTTTTTTTCAATTTTCTTGAGTTATGTTGGTTTATAAAATAATTTGGCTGATAGGGGGCAGGGCAGCAAATATATAGAAAAACTGAAAAATCTTTTCCTCAGAAATCCTTCATTTTGGCTTTTATGAAATTCCTTGAAGCCATGTTGGTTTGTCATCTTACGGTCGGTCGGTTTGTCGGTCTGTTGAAGAAATCTTTTGACGAGAACTACAACGAAAAGTCGCTGATTGAAGTATTTTTTGTCTCGTTGTCTTTTCGCTATCGCCGAAGCGACAACGCGAAATATGGAAAAAACGCCGACGCGAAAAGACGAGGTTAGGAGAGGCACCGGAATGGCGCGGTAAATACGTCGTGTCTTCGTCTCGTTCTTCGGCGCTAGCGCAAAAATGAAACAACATGCGACAACGCGCATATCGGCGACTTCGGCGCAAACAAAAAAACGAAATAACGCCGAAACGACAATGCGCTGCACGGCGACTTTTTGCTTCTGTGCTAGCGAAAATTTGTAATATCGCCGAGGCGACAACTTGCTGAACGGTGACATTTCGATTCGCCCTTAGCGAAAGGACGTCCCGGCGTCTGTAACTGTGGCGCATGCGTACAGCACAGAATCGCAGTTAATGTCTAGGAGAGGTAATGAACACGTTTGAGATAATTCTTTGTATTTTCTCTGCATTATTTCGTCCATTTTTTTTTCAATGATCTACGCATGCGTAAGCTAGGTAACGAATTATAATAGATACGAGATCCTTCCTGAATGGGTACCAGGTCGAAGTGAATTATGGGAGACACTTTACAGCTATGAATATAGGTAAATAACCTGGCGCAAAGTATTATTCACGTATTCATTGTTTTAGTCTTTTTCATACTTTTCTGAATACTTTTAGAGGTTTGTTGTATGCGACATGCCGATAAAGGGCAATAGGACACTTATGTCTTAACGTAGGTAATGACAAAAAACACAACACCATTTTGCAACAGGGAAGACTTCTAATTTTTGGAACAGTTACATTTATGCGCAGATCACTCCATTTCGTCACAAGTGGGCCACCTTTAATATTTCTCTGTTTTGATAGTCTTTGCCATATTTTATTCGTTATTGTAACTGGTCGAAGGATTTGACAATAAATTTGAAACTTTAAAGTCAAACCAAAATAAATTGAATTTATTATCGACTCATAGCAATGTATTTACTGAAAAAAAGCAAAATGCATTCAGTGTAAAGTAAACTTTACAACATTACATACATGCAGGTATTGAGGGATATTTGTACATTATCAAACAAAAATAAAAGAAAAACAGCTGGTGATTTGCGGTATTACGAGTCTCGTACGTACTACGTTTAAAAAATCTCTAATTAACGATAAGTAATTTATCATACAATAAATTATGTTGACATTTATAGAAACCAGTATTAAATTTTGTCGAATTTAATGTTTTAAAACAGTTTTTACTGTTTTGGACATTGCTGGAGAGATGTCATTATGAAGTTGCGAATATTAGCATTAGAAACATCACAATTGCCACTGAAGGAGGTAATAGAATGTATATCCCAATATCTGAGGTAAGACATTTCACAGTCGCATGATATATGTGTCCCACTAATGTCAAAGACAGTTAGATACACTAACGTTGTAACTGCTATAGGTATCTTCTTAATTTGTGTTCGTCCTAAGTCCAGAGTGGCAAGAATCTTATTATTATCGAAGGCATGATTTGAAATGTATCGCAGTGGATTGTCAGTCAATCGAAGGGTCTTCAGCTGTAATAGGCCTGCAAGATCCATGTCTTCTACTGAGACTATGGCATTGTTCGTTAAATCAATATCTGTAAGGTTCTTCATCTTATTCAGAGCAGATGGAATCCGAAAGAACTTGTTTGAATCCAGGTCGATTTTAGCTACAGCTGTACGTTCTGGAATAACTTCAGCTTTGATAATGTTGAGAGAGTTACCAACCAGATTCAATGTTGATACAGCTGGAAATATATTAAGCACATCGGGGAAGGAAGTAAGGTTACTGAAGTCTATTGTAAATGTGTTTAAAGTTTGGAGCGTTTGCGTACAGTTTTCAAATATTAAGCCGTCTTCACTTACAAGACCTTCAAAGTGGTCTAGGGATAGTAAAGTTAGTTTTGATAGTTGGCATATGGCGGAGGGCACCTTTCTTAGCATCGGTGCTTTCTTTATAGTCAGAGTTTTTAATGTTTTCTCAAGTCCTTGGAAAGCAGTTGAGTTGATATGTTGATACGGTATATCATATAGAGTAAGATGTTCCAGTCTGTTCAGATACGCAAGCTCTGTAGGCCATACCGAAAACGTGTGTAGACTAACGTATAAAGTTTGTAAAGACTGTCCAACAGCTGACATGTCTGAACTACCAAATCTCAAAAGAGGATTGTTTGATATGTCCAGGTACTCTAGATGACGGAGGTGCCCGACGGCTGACGGCACCGACCTCAACTTGTTATTCTGTAGCTGGAGTATTGTTACGGTGTTTTCTATTCCGTTAAACGCATATACGTCGATAGTTGTGATCATATTTGAATCAAGTTGAAGGTGCATAGTTGTAGCATGTATACTTCCCAAGTTTTTAAACGCGTAGTTTGGAATGGTCGTTAATTTGTTATCATTAAGAAAGATAATTACATCTTTAGAATTGAGTTGGGTTGTGCGGAATTGAGGCATGGAAGTTAGCTGATGGCCGTTGCAGGTGACGAAGGCATGGTCTGCATTACCAGAACACGTGCAAGGTGTAGAAGCCGGACAGTCGTTATCAAACAGAAATGTCTCACACCTCTGACAGGCCAGAACTATGGTCAACAGAACCTTACAGAAAAAGAAGAAAAGTACAGTTTATACTCTTTAATTCCGATCACTGATGCAAATAATCTTCATTTAGAGTTTTTCATACACAAAAAATCTATTGGGTTTCCATAACAGCTTTTTACGGTATTCTTCATTTTCTTTTTTTCAATATTTATAAATAATTCTAGACATTAAAACAATAAAAATACAAACACTGTTGTGTTATTTTTATCAGTTTTATCAAGACATATTTATCATGTAACTTATTAACTGTTACTTAAGAAAATATGTTTCCAGAAGTCAGAGCTACAACTGCTATACAGAAGACAATGCCAAGATATGTTGTGAAACATGCAATAAATACAGAAACGATGCAAATGTTGGTAAGACTATCATTTTATCATTTTTATTGTTGTAGATGTGTTTTGAAAGTCCTTGTGATTCAAGAAGATAGTCTTAGTATATCTTACTATCGACTAGTATCTCCGCCTATTACTTTAGTAATTTCAAATAGTAGACATGAACAATCACTCTTCATCTGTTCTGAATTTCCACTTTCAAATTGAAAATTATGTTAAACATTATATGGCAACACAGTGAGCTTGAGAAAAGATTACAAAAACATTAGCTCAGCTTTGCCCTTTTTATTAAATTAGTTCATCTCTGTTCATTTATTCATTCACTTTACTTTAGATACTGTCTAGTTGTTGCACGTTTACAAAATCACGTTTGAGAAACTGCAAAGTTCAAGAAACACCCTTCCCCTATTTCAAATAACTTGTACGGAGTAACGGTCAAAAAGTGTTACACGTTTTTTGTAGAAGTCTTACGCAGTCAGAGTCCGTTAACTGGGCTTGTTTAATCTTTTGTAGTTTTTTTCCATATCTGAAGTGAAAATTGTCTGAAGCATTTAACGCAAACTCTGTGATAGAATAATTTACAAATAGCGGTAAGCTAACACCAGCACCTTTTAAATGTCGCATCTTGCGACGTATTCAAGCTAGATAATAAATTTTCAAAATTATTTACTTATTGTTTTTATTATTATTAAGGATGTGAGTATGGTGACAAGCACCATAGTTGCGCCAGCCTGATCAGCTCAGCAGCTGATAGTCACAATTGTTACGGAAAGAATGCTGGTACTTGCTGTGAGTCCTGCAAGAAATATTACAATGCGACTAATGTTGGTAAGTACATGTTCTTACTCAGCAGTTGTTCATATCTCATTTTGTAATATTTTTCCTTTCTTTAAACTAGTTTGAACATGTCATCTGTTTTTCTAATTTTCTTTTTCAAGCTAAAAATGTGACATCATGTTACATGATTTGGATATTTACATGATTTGGATATGTCGATGTAGGTTTTTCCCGGATTATCATCATCATGTTACATGATTTGGATATGTCGAATTAAGTTTATCCTGGATTATCAACATCATGTAACATGATTTTGATATGTTGAAGTAGGTTGGTCTCGGATTGACATCATCATGTTACATGATTTGGATATGTTCAAGTAGGTTGATCCCAAATTATCAACATCATGTTGCATGATTTGGATATGTTGAAGTGGGTTGGTCCCGGATTATCAACATCATGTTACATGATTTGGATATGTTGAAGGAGGTTGGTCCCGAATTATCAACATCATATTTCATTATTTGGATATGTTGAAGTAGGTTGGTCCCGAATTATCAACATCATGTTTCATTATTTGGATATGTTGAAGTAGGTTGGTCCCGGATTATCATCATCATGTTACATGATTTGGATATGTTGAAGTAGGTTGGTCCCGGATTATCATCATCATGTTACATGATTTAGATATGTTGAAGTAGGTTGGTCCCGGATTATCATCATCATGTTACATGATTTGAATATGTTGAAGTAGGTTGGTCCAGGATTATCATCATCATGTTACATGATTTGGATATGTTGAAGTAGGTTGATCCCGGATTATCATCATCATGTTACATGATTTGGATATGTTGAAGTAGGTTGATCCCGGATTATCATCATAAATATAACATGCTGTTTATAATTATTCATCGTAATTTTGGCTTTTTAGTAGTTACAAATACATTTGTATTTGTTGTTCAAAGATATTAACTAGCGTTTGCACTGTAAATTCTGTTAAAATATCGACGTAAAAATTGGAAGTATTATATACTTTATTATGTAATATTATGCATAAGTTCTAACATCTTGAAGTAGTTAGGTTTTTTCGGTCAGTCTGATATTTTGTTAACAGTGTAAATCGTTTATGGAAATTATGTATTTACTTTAGATTTGGGCACGGCTGGAAAATTTAGATAATCTATTTTTAGGCTGTGAGTACGGAGACAAGAGCTCTGATTGTGCTAGCCTTATAACTTCTCGGGTAGATACGCCGTATTGTTACGCTGGGAATAATGCAGACCTGTGCTGTGGGGCTTGTGCAAAGTTTTACGATCCTGCACACAAAGGTAAACTCGACATCACCTCATAAATACTACCTATGAAAAATCGTACCGATACTCAATATTGCCTGCAGTAATGCTTCACAGATCTTCAGAAGGGTTTACTTATTTTATCTATCATAATCCAGTCGAATATGAAACTCTTCCAGCATACGTCTTATGTATTGAAGACATTTGCCAACTAAACTTGGTATCGTCTAGAAACGTTTATACGACATCCTGCCTCACTCAATCATGCTTTATATTTCATGTCTACAACAAGACCCTAAAAGTGTTCACGGCGTCAAGTTGTTATTTCATAGAACAGTGGATGTCACTGATTAGAAATGGATTCTGTACAAACCGTAACTCCTTCTTTCTCTTTAAAAAAAATCATCCTGCCTGAATTTCCTGTCTGGGGTATACATTGAATGGAATTCCTTGGCCTTTTTACAAAAATAAATAAATTCTTGTCCAGAAAGTAACAAAAAAATTATTAATGCAATTTAGATTATTGTTCACACACTGCTAGAAAAAAATGAATAGGAAGTGTAGTATGCAAGAACCACAACTCTGTCTTAACCTATATTAAAATTATAATCCCTTTATTATCATATTTTAATTCACATCTTTGAAACATGACACCGTATCTCCCTGTCATTGGTAGGGGATATGGTTAAGGTTTCCATTCGTCCTGTTGTCCAGCCAAGCGTAACACTTTTGTCGGTATCATAACACCACAACTGTTTCATTGAAAAGCCATAGCATAAGTGAACAAGTCACCCAGGGATTTACTTGAAATTTTACACTAACGTGCATAACATTCAGCGGAGGTGCACTATCCAAGACCAATGACTGTATTTTCCATTTCTTTATGCAGTATTTCCATTGGCAACATAGCTTCGGCGAGAGGATGGCCTTCCAGCATGGTTTTCGATTTATTTGTTTTATTATTATTATTCAGACTTTTGAGATACGGCCTTTCGGGTATTTTCAGAGAGATCCTCAACAGTCGTAATGATCGTTAAATTATTTCTTAAGTGTTCAAAAACAATACATATATTATATTTTCTTCAGGCTGTGAATATGGTGATAAATTAAATGGCTGTAAGTCTACCAAGTGCTCAGTATACAATGATGAGTCCAGACGTGGCTGTTGTTACAGCTGCAGGTCAACCGTTGTCGTTGGATAAGTTCGGTTTCTGTCAGTTATATGAATTAAACAGCATTAAATGATAACAGGGTGTTTCTGCATTTTAAATCCTTTAACTTATAAACTTTGAAGTATTGTTGCAAAAAGGTATGGTTAACTTCAATTGAGACACATTGTTTAATTGTTACGATCTCTGAACAAACTTTAGAGCCAGTATCTCTGTTTGTACAATAGGTGACGACACCATAATCATAATGCGTTTGTATAAGACAATATATAACACATTAAAAATAGTACATGGCCTTTCTATGACGAAAAAATATGTGACATATCCATTATTAAAAACCAACCAACTAACATTGTATTAGACCTCGAACAAAGTACAGTCCAATCGCGTTGCTACGAATCGCAGTACAACGAAATAACGGTGTACTACGAAAAAAGTCATCGGTCCCTTCATTTTTTCTTCTTTATTCAATTAAGATAAGATGCGATTTAACGAAATGCGATTTAACGAAAAACTGAGCGAATAATTATACGGTCCAATCATGTCAATAACAGTGAAATAAAGATGCAATATAGCGAATCGCTGTCAGACAAGTGTTTTCACACCTCCTTGAGTGATACCTGTTGCTCGCGCAGGCCGCCTTGTGTTTGCCGTTATTAAGCAGTTATCGCCCCAAGCAATAGTGGCACGATATGCTGCAAACAACAAGCGGGTTTGTTTGATTGTTACATAAAACTTTTTGAGTGATAACATGTCAACAGTTTCAAACGGTATAAAATCTGGATAAGCTTTGCTGCTGAATTTATAAATGTGACACCATTTTGAAAATAAAAAAATACATATTTTGGCTTCATTGTATACAGATTTAGGAACGAGAAAACGTATTTTCACATCACCTCAAAAAAAGAGCTTCAAAAGCACTTTTCGACGTTTTTCTAATGTTTAAACATTTTTTCTCACGCGAGAGAAATGTGACGCGAGAAATTTAAGTCCTGCACGGTACGTAGTAAAGAAACAAGCGAACGGTCACGTTCTAAATGTCTGTATTTGCTGTATTTGTGTTTGTTTTTTTTAATTTTAGTCTTATGAGATGATCAGTGATCTAGTTGTAACGCGTTTGACTTCTAACTCGATCGCGAATTCGATTCCACGCCCCCCACTCCCACTCCTCCACCAACATTACTGATTATCTTTCGGATGAGACGTTACACCGAGGTCCCATGTATCAGTGCTCTGCATGGAAAACAGCCACAGGTGTCTCTGGAATGGGATCCCTTCTATATCCCCCAGGTTTGGCTGAAAAGATTATTAAAAAATGAAAAACATCTGGTCAGTATATCCTCGAAATGGCTGCAAGATACCATTCAAGATCCTTACGGTAAATATTTTATAAAAATATCAGTGGATTCATCAGAGATAACATAGATTTTATGTTTAAAAATCAAATTTACTACAAAAATATAAGTAAAAAAAATTCAATGGGCGATCAATCATTTGACTGTCGTTTACTGTAAAACAGGTCAACCTAGACTTGACTTAGACTGAAGGTGTATCTATCCTTGTTTTTCCCCCTAAAGTTTAATGATTTAAACATATAATTATTGCTGAAGAGCTGTTTGAATAATCCAGTTACTTATACACTCGTGTTAGTGTCGCAAAAACAGGGCACAAGTTTTAATAAGCCCCCATAGGCTCTCCGCATTAGAAGCATTGTATAGGTTTTTTTTAAGTAAATTTAAAACTTTAAGTTAGAAGAAAATTAAATTCTGTTCCAATGATAAAAGTATTAGTCATATTTTAAACACAGTAACTAAACAAATTGCAAGACATATGTATGGTATTTCACGAAATCTGCGAATTTAACCAATTTCATTTGTAGTAGAATTGATTTTAAGTTAAAAATATGCTATTTTTGATCATTTTTTATTAACAGAACTTTCCATTTATTTATTAAATTATTTAGAAAAGTTACAAGGTCGTTTTTACAATACAATACAACTTAGAAAAAATAATTCTAATTGTTGGATGCAAGGCGCAGAAAATATAAACTGTTTCTATCAAGTATGGACACAAAACTGTAACTGGTTGATACCCCCTCGTAATGCTAACAGTTAACATAATGTTAACCATTGTCACAAAATACACCCGTCACAAAAAGCTTTTGATGAAGATGTGGGCATAATTGATAAAAAGCATTGTTAGTTTGACTATTCCTAGTGCTGGATAGTGAAACAATGAACCTGGAGATAAATTAGTACATATTAGAGTCCAAGAAAGGCAACAATTGCAATGAAAATTGCTATTGGGACAAAATTGTAAGCATGAAGTTATACCAGGTCTGAAGTACATGAAATCACACAGGAGCTTGATATTTGCACATGACACTCTGTCTGATAATTTTGAATATTTGTGCAAATCTAAATTACAATTCCTCAAATTCACGTGGACATTCATTCTTGTTTCAGACGGGCGTATATTAAGCAGCTTAGCTTCAAGACTGAGATGTTACAAGCATAAGTGAAACTCTGCAACCAAAGAAAGTAACGCTTTATTTAAAACCATACAATTTACAAATATTTGCTGAAGTAATTATTTCATGCACTTTTGATAAATGTGTGAAATATTTGATAACACGAATATATGTACACCAACAGTATAATGACATTTTAGTAAATTTGTGTCATCTGGACGATGGATTATGCAAGTAACACTCAGTCTCATTTTGGTGAACAGTTGTGATAGAATCCATTAATTCATGATGACTGAATGGTCCATACACACATTTCATACTTTTATCTGACTTTTGACCTCTATGTACGCCCTTGACCTTTACCTCAGGGACCTGAATTTTGCGTGCGAGACTCTGCCTCACAATCTTATACAATTGTGCCAAGTTATATTTAAATACCTCAATGCATATGGAAGTTTTGCTCCAGACATGCGTTTTCATCTGACCTCTAAGTGTGACCTTGTTCTTTGACCTAGAGACTTTGTTTGTGCGCGCGACACCGTCTCATGATGGTAAACTTTTGTTTCAAGTAATACTAAAATCCCACCATGCATGAAGAAGATATGCTCCGGAAAAATCTGGACACCGCCCGCCAGCCAGCCAGCCCACCTGCCATGGTAGCTCCCATAATACGACCCGTTGTTTTGAAACAGACGTATAAAAAGAGAGTGTAACTGGCTGGTACCCCCGCATAGTGCTAAAACAAGAGTGTTACTGGCTGGTACCCCGTCATTGTGTAAAAACACGAGTGTAACTCGCTGGTACCCCCGCATAGTGCTAAAACAAGAGTGTACATCCTCCTAGTGCTGTTGCCATGATGGATACATCATGATGGATGTGTGTGTTGCTACAATGGTATCTGCACCATTTTAGCCGTTATGGACAAGGGAATGTTAACAGGTTGTTTGTATAGAGAAAAGGAAGTCAAAGAAGACATGGTGTTTTCAGTAAAGAACTGTTTTTTTTTTCAGAGACTTTAGAAGTTTAGTAGTTCATACATCGTGTATAATGAAATTATAATTTTTACTTGAAAGCATTCAAAAGGTTTTTTGTTCCAATCAAGGATTTAGTTCAAGCCCAATTTTTAGCTCACCAAAGCACTTTGTGCTCAAGGGTGAGATGTTAGGATATATGATTGCCCGTTGTCCATCGTTTGTCGTTAACATTTTCCTTCCAGCGACATCTCCTCCCAAACAACTGGGCTTACTTTAATAATTAAACTTCACAAGAATCATTTTTCACATTTCTTAAAATAAAACGGTTCCATTCAGAACTCTGGTTACAATGGCAACCATAAGGACAAACTTTGAAAATCTTCTCTTCGGAAACAATCAGCCCAGTAGCTCATATTCCATTCCTTCAAGCCAATTTGGGTCCCTTAAAAACATGACTTACAGAGAGCAGGGCCTGTTTTCACTTAATGACTATATGGAAAACTTACAAAAAATCTTCTCAGAAACCACTAGCTCGATTACAAAATAATTTTACAAAAATTTACCCTAGGTGGCTCTCTATCAGGTTTCTATAAGCTATTTTGATCCATTAAAAACCTGGCATACAGAGGGTGGACCTGTTTTCGCTATATGACTATATTGTAAACTTTGAAAATCTTTTTCACAGAAACCACTGGCACAATTTTCAAAACATTTTTACAGAATTTACAACACTTTTATGTTGCTTTTAATCAAATTCCTTCAAGTCTTGTTAGTTTGAAGAAAAACTTGGTTAACAGGCGGCGCGGCAGCTTTTCATTATTTTGACTATATAGAAAACTTTAAAAATATTCTTCTGAGAAATCGCATGTACAATTTCAAAATAATTTCCCACAAATGCTTGCTCTTTTGTTGTTGTTTTTTTCAATTTTCTTGAGTTATGTTGGTTTATAAAATAATTTGGCTGATAGGGGGCAGGGCAGCAAATATATAGAAAAACTGAAAAATCTTTTCCTCAGAAATCCTTCATTTTGGCTTTTATGAAATTCCTTGAAGCCATGTTGGTTTGTCATCTTACGGTCGGTCGGTTTGTCGGTCTGTTGAAGAAATCCTTTGACGAGAACTACAACGAAAAGTCGCTGATTGAAGTATTTTTTGTCTCGTTGTCTTTTCGCTATCGCCGAAGCGACAAGGCGAAATATGGAAAAAACGCCGACGCGAAAAGACGAGGTTAGGAGAGGCACCGGAATGGCGCGGTAAATACGTCGTGTCTTCGTCTCGTTCTTCGGCGCTAGCGCAAAAATGAAACAACATGCGACAACGCGCATATCGGCGACTTCGGCGCAAACAAAAAAACGAAATAACGCCGAAACGACAATGCGCTGCACGGCGACTTTTTGCTTCTGTGCTAGCGAAAATTTGTAATATCGCCGAGGCGACAACTTGCTGAACGGTGACATTTCGATTCGCCCTTAGCGAAAGGACGTCCCGGCGTCTGTAACTGTGGCGCATGCGTACAGCACAGAATCGCAGTTAATGTCTAGGAGAGGTAATGAACACGTTTGAGATAATTCTTTGTATTTTCTCTGCATTATTTCGTCCATTTTTTTTTTCAATGATCTACGCATGCGTAAGCTAGGTAACGAATTATAATAGATACGAGATCCTTCCTGAATGGGTACCAGGTCGAAGTGAATTATGGGAGACACTTTACAGCTATGAATATAGGTAAATAACCTGGCGCAAAGTATTATTCACGTATTCATTGTTTTAGTCTTTTTCATACTTTTCTGAATACTTTTAGAGGTTTGTTGTATGCGACATGCCGATAAAGGGCAATAGGACACTTATGTCTTAACGTAGGTAATGACAAAAAACACAACACCATTTTGCAACAGGGAAGACTTCTAATTTTTGGAACAGTTACATTTATGCGCAGATCACTCCATTTCGTCACAAGTGGGCCACCTTTAATATTTCTCTGTTTTGATAGTCTTTGCCATATTTTATTCGTTATTGTAACTGGTCGAAGGATTTGACAATAAATTTGAAACTGTTGAAATACATGTTTAAAGTCAAACCAAAATAAATTGAATCTATTATCGACTCATAGCAATGTATTTACTGAAAAAAAGCAAAATGCATTCAGTGTAAAGTAAACTTTACAACATTACATACATGCAGGTATTGAGGGATATTTGTACATTATCAAACAAAAATAAAAGAAAAACAGCTGGTGATTTGCGGTATTACGAGTCTCGTACGTACTACGTTTAAAAAATCTCTAATTAACGATAAGTAATTTATCATACAATAAATTATGTTGACATTTATAGAAACCAGTATTAAATTTTGTCGAATTTAATGTTTTAAAACAGTTTTTACTGTTTTGGACATTGCTGGAGAGATGTCATTATGAAGTTGCGAATATTAGCATTAGAAACATCACAATTGCCACTGAAGGAGGTAATAGAATGTATATCCCAATATCTGAGGTAAGACATTTCACAGTCGCATGATATATGTGTCCCACTAATGTCAAAGACAGTTAGATACACTAACGTTGTAACTGCTATAGGTATCTTCTTAATTTGTGTTCGTCCTAAGTCCAGAGTGGCAAGAATCTTATTATTATCGAAGGCATGATTTGAAATGTATCGCAGTGGATTGTCAGTCAATCGAAGGGTCTTCAGCTGTAATAGGCCTGCAAGATCCATGTCTTCTACTGAGACTATGGCATTGTTCGTTAAATCAATATCTGTAAGGTTCTTCATCTTATTCAGAGCAGATGGAATCCGAAAGAACTTGTTTGAATCCAGGTCGATTTTAGCTACAGCTGTACGTTCTGGAATAACTTCAGCTTTGATAATGTTGAGAGAGTTACCAACCAGATTCAATGTTGATACAGCTGGAAATATATTAAGCACATCGGGGAAGGAAGTAAGGTTACTGAAGTCTATTGTAAATGTGTTTAAAGTTTGGAGCGTTTGCGTACAGTTTTCAAATATTAAGCCGTCTTCACTTACAAGACCTTCAAAGTGGTCTAGGGATAGTAAAGTTAGTTTTGATAGTTGGCATATGGCGGAGGGCACCTTTCTTAGCATCGGTGCTTTCTTTATAGTCAGAGTTTTTAATGTTTTCTCAAGTCCTTGGAAAGCAGTTGAGTTGATATGTTGATACGGTATATCATATAGAGTAAGATGTTCCAGTCTGTTCAGATACGCAAGCTCTGTAGGCCATACCGAAAACGTGTGTAGACTAACGTATAAAGTTTGTAAAGACTGTCCAACAGCTGACATGTCTGAACTACCAAATCTCAAAAGAGGATTGTTTGATATGTCCAGGTACTCTAGATGACGGAGGTGCCCGACGGCTGACGGCACCGACCTCAACTTGTTATTCTGTAGCTGGAGTATTGTTACGGTGTTTTCTATTCCGTTAAACGCATATACGTCGATAGTTGTGATCATATTTGAATCAAGTTGAAGGTGCATAGTTGTAGCATGTATACTTCCCAAGTTTTTAAACGCGTAGTTTGGAATGGTCGTTAATTTGTTATCATTAAGAAAGATAATTACATCTTTAGAATTGAGTTGGGTTGTGCGGAATTGAGGCATGGAAGTTAGCTGATGGCCATTGCAGGTGACGAAGGCATGGTCTGCATTACCAGAACACGTGCAAGGTGTAGAAGCCGGACAGTCGTTATCAAACAGAAATGTCTCACACCTCTGACAGGCCAGAACTATGGTCAACAGAACCTTACAGAAAAAGAAGAAAAGTACAGTTTATACTCTTTAATTCCGATCACTGATGCAAATAATCTTCATTTAGAGTTTTTCATACACAAAAAATCTATTGGGTTTCCATAACAGCTTTTTACGGTATTCTTCATTTTCTTTTTTTCAATATTTATAAATAATTCTAGACATTAAAACAATAAAAATACAAACACTGTTGTGTTATTTTTATCAGTTTTATCAAGACATATTTATCATGTAACTTATTAACTGTTACTTAAGAAAATATGTTTTTAGGATTTTTTAACTGAAGTAAACATATAACTGTTAAATAACTTACAGTCAGTATTGAGGTTGTTGAGATGCTCGCCATATTTATCGAGGTTTTGTCTGAAAAAAAATGCAATGAGTCACATGCATTTGTAATTCTAGAATGAGAACATAATTATCTTTACTTTCGTTCACATGATGATCCACAATAAAATGGTAGTAGATACTATAAAAACAACCTGTAAAACATCGAGCATTTATCCATAACAAACATTAAGATTCTTTTTTGTCGACATTGAAGCAGTGGCAATAAATTCATAGCTTTCGCTTTAAAAGTTAAGTGAAATCACTTGAAATTGCATACCCAACAAGCACTTTTACATTTACTTCCTCAAATAAATAATGGAATATCAAGTAATTAAATATGATGTTTCTGAAGAGTTCGACAATAAGTAAGCGTATGCGGTATATAGTTAACACAATGTGATGAGAACATTGACAACTGCTTATCGTTCCACAACAGACCTACGTTAGTACATTTGATATCATTGTGAACTCTGCAAAATCAACTTATAATCTATATATGTCGTAAAATTATTTTGAAATACGTGTTTTGTTCATTTTGAAATACAAATTCTGAAATACTTAGGCTTTTTGACAGGAATTTATGCATTTAATGACTAAAAATAACATAAGCTTGTACATTCCATTGCGTCGCAAGAATGTCGGACGTTTTGTCTAAACCTGAACTTCAACTGTACATTAGTCTGGACATTTCTGAACACATTCAAAGGCGGCATGTACATTCAAGTTACTATGGCTAATAGAAAATGTTTCATAATTTATAACATTTTCTACAATAACAAGAAGTACTTAGATGCACAACATCAAGGCGGCGCAGAAGATTCTGAAGACTTGGGCGTGTCAGTTACACATACAGTTTTAACACATACAGACTGTTATTATAACTGTAGAACTATTAGTGCATTTAAATTGACCATTTGTGAATACAGTCGTTACTCATTCTACCCTCTTTAGATGAATGATACTTTGATAATATAGCTACACCTTATGTTATTTAATAAAAAATCATATATTTATTTATTTATTTAGATATATTATTTTCATTTAGTTTTTGTTTTATTTTGATTTGTTGGAGATAATAGAGTACCATCTGTCGGATGTCTAACGGACTGCCCGCCGAGCCATTTTTAGAGAGACAGAAAGGAGTGAGCTTAAACAATAGAATGAATGAGGGGAAGAGGGCAATGTTGAACTCGCTTATAAACTACTAAAGGGACCGAATGTTAAGAAAATGTTGGTCATTATCAAACATGATATTTTCATGCCGATGAAATATTTCATAATTGTTTCACGTTAATACATTGGTTAAATTTAAGTAAACGACATACTACTACTACTAATTATAATAATACTTCAAATAATAATAATTCGTCAATAACAACTAGTCCACAACTTTTGCGAAAACGTTGACAATAGCGCCAACTAATAACTTTATTATACCTAGTTTACACGTTATCGTTGAGTAGATTATTTCACTTAGATAAGTGTGTTATAGCAATGATTCAGACAATAGTGAGCTAGCCCTGGGCAGTGTATCGTTATAAAGAACGATTCTGCCAAATTTTTAAAGACTTTTATAGTTTTTTCCGATTTTTTCCCGACATTTTTATGAATAAATATTCCACAATAAAGAACAAGAAATATTAATCCACCATGCAATTACTAATGTGAAACATAAAATTAAGAGAGAGAAAAATGAATTGTACATATTTATACTCAAACATAATTATACTTGCAGGAGTCATTGCTATTTGCAGCGAGCAGTTTTACAGAAGAAATAAGATCGCTCAAGTAACAATGTTTTTTTTTGCCTTGGTCTATACTCACAAACACGTACTTACTCTTATGGTTATTTGATTATTGTTGTTGTAATGGGTTTATTGACCGGTCATAATCTAATTGTCTCTGCTTCATGATCAATCATAAATCTGACATGGAAATAAATTGAAGCCGACAATGTATTACCAATGGTCCTAGCAATTTCAATATTTGTACGATTTATCCAACACAGTTCAATACTAACAGAATCACCATACTCGGTGTTTAAACTTGCCCCTGTTTTGATGTTCCACCCTGTGTTTTACTTACTTATGCATAGTGCGTTTTATCGGAACATCACAAGATGGCCATGTATAAAAACATTCATGCTAACACTAACGGCAACCACCCAAGCCTTCGCGAAACAACTCTGTATTTTTGCTTACTCATAAATGAAAGAAGGATCCCGTATTAAGATATTAGGTCCAAAATACCTCACCCCCAACTTGAAGAGTACTCAATTCCATTGACGTGTGTAGGTTTTAAACATTTTCTCTGAAGTACAAGGGTTCAAACTCCATCCCAGCCAACTTTGTTTATTTAGTTTTTGTCTTTTTTTAATAAATACTATATTTGAAGCCTCTAAGACATAATTTGAAGTTTACTTCGTTATCAGTCCCTCATGTTGATGTTAATAAGTACCATGTTTGTAATTACATTTCGTTACATCTCACTTTTTGCTGTTTTTGGTCTTCATACTGTGAATGACTACATACTTGAATGCTATTATGTTTTTTGTATTGTCTTTATTTTATAGACCCATTTAGTCTTGTGAGATTTAAAGTTAACACTCATCTTTATTTAATTCATCTCATCTTTTTCGTGGTAAAAGTGTCTTAAACTGTCTATATTTTGTCGTAAGATAGTATATTTCTGTTTTAAAAAAAGCTCAATTTACTTGGGGTGGGGGAGGGGTGAAATAGTTCTATATCGGTTTAATACTTCAAACCATAGTGATAAGAACTTTGAATATTAGACAGGTAGGTGGCCCTATTCTTTTATTGTTCTTTGAACTTTGACGTTGATAGTGAAGTAAAATACTTTTTTAGTGGCATGCTCTAACTGTGCATTTGAAGTTAAAACGGTAGGATTTAAAAGAAATGAAATTTAAAGTCATTTAGTTGAAATGTTTAAACAATTCAGCAAATGCAGCAAGCAATATAAAATATTGAACATTATAAATTATTTTATGTTCGCTTGATTCATTGTAAAGTTGAAGTATTATGTGGAACACAAGTCGTTTTTGTGTATAATATTATATATCTTTCGTTTAATTTGAAATATACATCATCATCATCCCCAACAAAGCCACCACCACCATCAACATCACCACCAAAACCACTACCACCATTATCAATAACAGCTCTGTCATTTTTTTAGAAGAAAAGGAATAATTCATGAATGGTTTTGGTGTATACATACATTAGTTGTTTTTGTATTAGACTGATACAACGAATATTTTTTGACATTATTTATTTATTTATTTTCTGAAAGTGCAAGAAAATAACAGTTGACATTGTCTTAACAAATTATACATTGTAACAACTTAGACTTATCATTAATATCTGTTGAATAAACATCATAAAAATGTAACAGTAAATCCAAAATATATCACATTGACACCTCTATCTCAATTATCACATCGACAATACTACATGTATCACAAAAACATAATTATTAAACTGTAAAACAGAAACATATCACATTTACACCCGTATCTCTATTACAAGTATCACATTTAAAATAATTTTTGTTTATAACAGTAAATCAGAAAAAGGTCACATAGACAATCTCAATAATCACAACACTATAAAAAACATTTTCAAATGCATGTAACTCTAAACCTGGAAAAAAATCACATCAAGACCCTATTTCAATTATCACATTGACAATACTATCACAAAAACACAACCCAATACTGCCAATAGTCATTTAAATACATGAACTTCAAGAACATGTACATGTCAATATGTAAACTAGCTTACTGAGAATTAATGTTAATGTTAAACACAAAACTGCCCCCACTGATCTGGGCCCCAGACAGCATTGCAGTGCCAAGACCAAATGCTTTATGACTCAGACTATTGCTTGAGGACAGTTGAATTTGTTGCGAACTCTCAATTTCTTCTTGTTGCGGCAGCTTATGCGGCTGCTCGATTACTTCAATGGACTTGAGTATTTCTTCCATTTCATGGCTTGGAATCTCGGGAAATTCCACATTTTCCTTGTTATCAGAGGCCTCCCCATCGCATGCTATCAGAGTTTCTGACATTTTTTCATTGTTTTATTTGGCACACAACAGTAAGAGTTCAAACTTTGCACATTTTTGTGCCCTGTGATTTGAAATTATGTCTGTATTTTCAAAATTGGCTTCTTTCAGTCTTTTGACAGTTGTCTTTCGTCCAGAATGATTGGTCTTTCTGCCAGGTAAATTGGCCTGGCGAGCCATGTCTTTCATTATATTCCCCAGGCTGTGCTCGCCTAAAGGCTGGCATTTGAACCAGGTCTGTAACGGCTGGTCACCCTTGTTCCAGGACTGGTGAACTTGGAGGTAAAAGGGCGCGTCTGGGTGACACATGGCAACTGGCCGCCTGAAAAGGACAGGATGAACTGCTTATATGATTTTAATTGCTTTTATCTTTAGTGCCTTTTTATGATTTTTTAGAATGAATAAATCAAAATACAGTGTATGTTCACTTTTCTTTTATAAGTGTAATTTGTTTAAATATATTTATGCAGCAATGATTTCACAAAATCCTCCCAATGTATACAAGATGCACATTTTTAAAAGCAATGTAATTTTGTTTAATATAAAATAGCAATACTTATCAAATTTGATATCATTATTACAAATGATACTGTTGGATTAAATCTTTAAGAAATTTGAAATACTACAACTTTTTTTGCCATGGATATGTTCATGTAAAATACTTATCATGATGTGATCTTGAAATAAAAACTGATTTATGTAATAACTTATTTGCTAACTAAATATTATTAACACATACCTGTGCGTATACTCCAACAACAGATTTACAGGACATGTTTCAGGCTTGTCTTTTGTTTCATAAAGACGTGGATTGATGGTTCTCATGTCTGATGGGTTTTTCCGGGTTTTCGTATCTCGTTCTTCAAACATCATATACCTGTAAAGCATAAAATGCATTCATTTATAAATTGTGTGACTTTTTTAGAAATAACAGACATCATAAGTAAACAAACACATTTTAAATGGTACCTACAATATTTACTCAAGTTATTTTATCAAAATTTTACCTTGAGTTAAACTTAATTTCAATTTATAAGCAACAAAGATGGTTAAGCATGTAGTCAATTTAAAGAAAAAAAATAAATCTATTAAGACAGCTTGTCTTTTGCTATTAGTATTTTTATTACTTAAAAAAATATATATATAATAAAGTCCAAAACAACAAAAGCTATAATTAGACTTTAAAGTTATCAATTAAATACCTTGTTCCATCAACTTCTTTTCGAATGGTAATGTCCCCCCACCGAAGTTTCCTGTGCTCATCTCTCCCCCGAAATCCGAAGAAGTTATTTCTCCACCACACGGCTCTCGTCAATGCATATGGCTCATGCGTTCCCATGATTCCAAGGTCCCACAATTTCTGTGAACAAAGAGTCAGCATCACTGTTTGTATTTAAAATTAAAAAAAATAATAATGGTAAAGTAGAAAAGAGTGTCAAATATCTTGTTTCGGCTCAAGTTTACACTGATTTATTACTTATATTAGATAATGTACCGACCTTTGATAGTTTAACGTTCACTTAAGAAGTTTAGTCATTCAGTTTAAACAATTGTTAATATGGTAAGCCAAATTTAAAGCATTACAAAATTGAAAAAAAGAAAACTTGTTAATCTCGATCAATTACAACTTATTAAAGCCTCCCACTTTTCATCCGCCAAAAAACAGAATATAAAAATGAATAGATATTACTTTGGTAGCTAAAATAGTTTGATATCACATAACTGGTCAAATTTGTGAACATTCATTATACCTTTTCTTCCTCGGCTGTCACCTCTTCCGCTCTATTAGGCTTCCTTCCCTGTCCATCCTTTTTCAGTTGTTTGCTCTTGGCACTTAGCACCTCTCGACTGGATTTAAACTCATCCCCCCGGCACACACTATATCCATATGATTTTTCACATAAATTTCTGTCAATGCTGTTCTTAATAGAAATTAAAGTTTCTGGTTCGTATTCGTCCCCGTTTCTCTTCCTCACTCTCAAATAAAAACTTTTCAAGGAAGAGTTCAGTTGTGCAGGGGGAATTTTTTCTAACTTGCGCGATTCAAATGGCGGTGTAGCAGCCAACCATCGAATAAATATTCCAACATCTGATTTCGTTTTGTTTACAGTGTTTTTCGCCTTTTGTCCGTCGATAAAATCAGAAATTTCTTCATCTGTCAACATTTTGACTTCTGTCAAAACAAAACAACGCTTCCTGGTCAGCTAGACGCTTTACAAGCAGTTTTAAACATATACTAACAAGCGTCTTTATACACGCTTGGTTCCCGGTCCCGGAGATTGAAATCGGAAACCAGACTAGCATCGTTTAGTGCACATGTACCCAACCGTCCAATATGAAATTAATATATATTTTTTGGATCCAATACGGGAATATATTGGACGGTCACGTGGTACAAATGCAGATTGTCGATTGGTTACATTTATTAGATATATAATAATATGAAAATATTTGCAGTTTCATTAAGAGCTCAATGAAAATAAATATAAAATATCTTCACATCTTATATTAATATTTAAGAAATATATATAATTTTTATATCAAATGTCTTCTTTTTTTAAGAGAGAGAGGGGGGGGGGGGGGAATTTCAGACAGAACTACAAACCTTTTTTTCGGGAAAATGGAGAACAAAATGTTTCTGCCACCTCTTGCATGTTCATTAAAGGAATGAAGACATTAATACCCTCATGTAACCATGTCATAATCAGCCAAAACTTTCTGTCAGTCCTGTACGACTCGGCCCTGCCAAAGCATCTTACTAAAACGTCAGTGTCTTTCTTAAATTGCAATTTTTATTTAAGTGAAATGAACAATAAACAAGAAAGAATCTAAACATTTCTTTTGCTTCATATTCTTGACAGTTAGTGAATATCGCTTGAAAATTCCGAACTAATTTGCAAAATTTAACTTAAATCAGACTTAAGAAAAACTTATGATGCTCTAGGAATATGGCATCAGATGCAAATTAATGTACCTGCTTGCTAGTCATTACCAGAGTTATATACTAGGTTATTACAAAAACTAGACCGACACTACCTTCCTATCAATTAGCACGTTAAACGTTCTAACAGTTCTTCACATAATAGAATCAAGGATTATTTTCTTGGAATTTTCATTTGTTCGCTTTCTCGTTATTGATGGTTAAATTTATGTTTTAATTTTTACCTGAATATTTTGCCAGCTGCCAGATATCATTCTAAATAAAACTTTATATTTGGTTGTAAATTTCATGTACCAAAAGTCTAAATCGCTGTTTATTATTGCATGCATAAAAAAGCAAGTAAACTTCTAAATCAGAACCAAATGTAATAGTTTTTTGTGTTGAATAGGGCTATTAAAATACAACTGCAAACAGAATCATATTCATAGGAATTTTAAACAATTCTAAATTTCTCTCTATTTTAGGTAATGTATTGCTTTAAACCCCTACATCAACCACTTTGAGTACATGATATGGGCTGTCAGGTTGTGTCAGATAAATCCTTAGCTCTAAAAATTGATCAAATTTCAAACCTTAATTAATATTTGTTGTTCACTTCAGAGGTATAAGATTGTAACGAGTAAGAAAGTGTGGTGACACTATTAGATGGCCCATTACACACTCAAGTTGTCTTTTGTCGTTTTGAATTTTTTAGTTTATTGACGTCATTCGCGAAGATTAACGGACCGTCGTCGGAAGCGCCCGCCGATTAAAATTGTAACAAATTTAGTATTTTCACATTTTTCAAAAATACCAAAGCTGATTTATGTCGTATTTTTAAGCAACAATAAAGTAAATGGGGGAGTACATTAAAGGCATTTGATTTTTATTTCTTTTCTTCTAAATTCTCGCAAAAACTGGGAGAGCTGTTTTGAATTTGAGAATATTACCATTTTTCTTAAAGAAACCGTTTTTATAAGTGACGTACGTAAGCGATCTTAACAAGTAGTTGAAATCTGTGACTGCTAGTATATGTTACTATCATTTTTTTAAATTATTAAACTAAAACTTTATTGTTTAAGTGAACGCCATGTTAACAAAACTTTAAACCAATATGCTTCTTGATTGCCAAAACGACTGACCCTTCCTTTTTTTGGTCAATTTTGTAAAAGCAATGCATCTGTCTGCAGAGACCCGCCTGAACAATAAATAGTGTCTCTTTGAAGTCGGAGGACTTTCGACAATAGTAAAGAACAAATGCAGATATAACTAAAAAATGACGGAGATGCATTTTATGTAGATAATAATTAATTGACATTTGAAGATGAAACGACGCAATTCTGTTTGATACACAGTTAAGGACATTCCCAGTCTGTAGTAAAAGGTCTTGCCCTTGAAAAATACTTTGTGATGGCTTCTGTACTTGTAAACTGGAAAAAAGCAGTAATAGAGATAACGATCACACACGTATCTTCTACAGCAAAACACAAACTTTCAATAGCGATGTTCTCAACCTTGTGATCACTGCTTTAAATTATATGTCAACATGTCAAGATAAATTCTAGGTTTAAATGAATTCTGAATCGCACAAATCATTTAAGGTTCGAATATATTTGAATTGAAAGAACATTCATATTTTCTTTAGTCAGAAGACACCATTGTAACGTTTGAAATTAATTACATCATGATAATGGAAAGCTTGCGTTGAGCAGAATATATGAGACAACATATAATCTGATTTGTAGATAACACGGATATGTCACGCATTAAAGCAATCTCGGTTTTATAAACAGTTTACTATAGCAATAGTCGATACTTAGAACAGACAAAATAAACCTCTTGTATGTATTCCTAAAACGTTTGAACGTTAACGAACGGTATACCAAGCTTGACTTCAGCTCAACATTCGTATTTCATAGTTTTAAAACTATTACCATCAGGATACCTTGATGTTAGCATTTAGATCAACTTCTTTGTTTTCCTTTGCCGCTTCAAACCATTCAAGAAGCCAATATATCAACGACACCTTCATTCCTATTATAGCAATTTCTTTTCTCAATTTTGGCACACAGTTTAAGGTAACAGTTTGTTCTAATTTTAACGTTTCAAAGTCCGTTTTGTTGTGCAGGCACCAGAAGAAAGTAAAAAAGAAATCTTTCTTTTGGCTTCATAAAATCGGCCTAGAGAACCTTGCAATTTGGGCCAGATTCGACTGTTTGGCAAATAGATTTTGATGTATGACTTAGATTTGTTGAATATACGAATAAGTTCCTATCTTAAATTTAAGTCATGGACAGAAGTATTTTTTGTCGATATTTTTATAGTCTAAGCACCGAAATGTAAGATGACAGCAACATGTGTAAGCTGCTTATTAGCTTGTAAAACACTTTTTAAAACATAGTCTGAAAATAGCCATGTGTAAGAAAACTTCGTAACATATTCAGTTACTACACCCGAAGTATGTCTTTTTCTGATGGCTTCCGAATTTTTAAAATAGACTTTAAAAAACGACCTTGATTTGGGGATGGTGATGGATTACTGTTTAAACAATTTGATTTTATGTTTCGAGGAAATCTCTCCTGCACCGGTGGTTACTTATGGATTGCTTGGACATATTTTACAAACAGCAGTAGTAAGTAAGGTGGCTTTAACCGATACTTAATTATTCCAAGACTTTACTACAAATCCCTTGGTACTAATGCCGAAGTAGTTTCAAGATGAATACTAACAGTTGCTCTATACATAAGGGAATACAGAAGCAATTGCTTTTATTTGAACGCTTCCTCATGAAAACGGTTTTAAGCCATTGTTTTGCTCTTTGATTGAAATGTTGCCAGCAACAATTAACTCCTTAAAGTACAGTTTTATTTCTAAATAATAAAGTTTGAACGCCATTCTCTCGAAGGAAAACTACATTTGAAGCCTAGCAATCTTATTAAAATCATATCCTAATTTGTCCTCCTCTACTAGGCCATCTGCAATCATTTAGTAAAGTATGAGCGAATATACTGAATCTGATTTTAATGAGATTTGAAGCCTAGTACATGAAACATAAACGGTAAACAATATGTTTAAAATATTTTGCATACATGCATTGGAAGAATGAAATCCTAGTGTAAAACATTGCTGAAAATTTCATCAGTGATCGCTAAATCTGTTGTTGAAATTACGGTTTGCTTTTCTGTCTGTATTGTTTAATATTGCCTGGAATTATCTGTTTTCTCAAATTCTTCATTTTACTACAGTTATACGCTAAAGGCTGGCTTACTTTACAAAGAAAATGAATTGAAAATTCACTTCATCTGACATAAATAAATCAGACAACGTAACTTTAACAACACTTGTGTGCTGTTGCCTCAATTTTCTAAAGAGAGCATAGATTTCACACGACCAAAAGTGTGCATTTTTCATAGATCTAGTTCTACATGATTTTTCATTGAAACTGACTGGCATGTCTGACGTTAAAAAGACTGTTTAAATGCGAACATTTTAGATGCCGTATACTTATTTTCTTTGATGTTTGCATGTTAGAGCTACAATGATTTAGAGACCATTTAGAAACATACATATGTTGTGATATTATGAGACACAGTGTTTTCAATTGTTAAATATGCAATATCTTACGGTGCAAATAATATGGATGGATTTAATAACTGAAGTATGACTTCATATAGCAACTGGCAAGTAGCAGCTGATAAACTAGCTAGTGGCAAATAGCAACCGGCAAGTAGCAACTGGCAACTAGTAATTAGCAACTAGCAGATGGCAAATAGCAGTTGGCAACTAGCAACTAGCATGTGGCAAATGGCAACTAGCAGATGGCAAATAGCAACTGGCAAGTAGCAACTGGCAACTAGCAAGTAGCAATTAGCAAGTAGCAGATGGCAAATAGCAGTTGGCAAGTTGCAACTAGCATGTGGCAAATGGCAACTAGCAGATGGCAAATAACAAGTGGCAAATAGCAACTGGCAAGAAGCAACTGGCAACTAGCAAGAAGCAACTAGCAACTGGCAAATGGCAAGTAGCAAGTGGCATGTCCAAAACCCACATTCCATATTAAGACATCCTTTATACTTAATTAATTTAATTCGGATTTATCTCAAGTCGCTTAATGTTTAAGAACTGCTATTTCTTGGTAATTAAGTTTTTTATTAGTTCTAAATTTTCATAGAATGATGATTTCAGAAAAATGCCTGGAGCAGTCTTTACGCTCAAATATTCAGGTTTTGATGTGATGCTGCTGATATTATATAATGATTTTAAATCATTTAAATCTCATTATATTCATTATCATTTAATTAGTAACACATTTTTAATGAATACGTAACCCACTTCTTTCACTTAAGTTGGAAAAGAAAGATCTTTGAAAATGCACAATTGAACGGGAGATTTTGCTATAGTTCCTGTTTACAACATTCACGAGTTTTGATTGAGCATAATGCAGGATCATTAAATAGAAAGCCCCTGCCAGAGTATGGCCTGTTCCCTATTCTTGTTTAAGTCGACATGACTTGGTTGTTGTACTAGGTAATACTATATAGTATTCGTTCCGGGACTGAATACATTCATATCCTAACAGCAGTATTAAAGAATATGGCACTGTGAATTATCTGTGTTAACACTTAAAGATTCTTGGAAATATATAAAAGTGAATGGACATTTCGTGTATATTTTCGATTGTATTGAATGTTAGACCTTATATTTAGGAACCATTAGTTAGACCTTATGTTTAGGAAGATCAGTATATTTTGATGTCAGTCTTGTGAAATAATCAGACCAAGTAGAACAAGAATAATACATTATACTTAAACTATTGGTCGGGATAGTTTTGTTTCATGATAAGTATACTAAGTATACAATTATATGCATCAGTTTAGAGTAGAATATTTATCGAAGAATAATCATAAAGAACCTTAGTGAACCTCACTTCCTGTTTATCTACTTTAATCATCCGCATGGTCACTGTTTAATGACATCTCTTCTTAGAATCAGTAACATGATTTAACATCTGACTGATCTTGTACCCACGTGATACACGGGATCTCGATTTTTAATTAGTTCCTAGATATAACGTCTGATCTTGTTTTGTATTTACTGTGTTAACTGTATTCCGAAGCCTTTGCTAGCATGAGCTGAATACTACTTTGCTTGGCTGATACATTACAGTCGAAAGCTATTATGTTATCTCTTATTGGATGATTATTGTTCGATAAATATTCTACTCTAAACTGATACATGTAATTGTACTTACACCTTAGTATACTTATCATGAAACAAAACTATTACGACCAATAGTTTAAGTATAATTTATTGTTCTTGTTCTACTTGATCTGATTATTTCACAAGACTGATATCAAAATATACTGATCTTCCTGTATATACTGATCTTCCTGTATATACTGTCCTGTATATACTGATTTTCCTGTATATACTGATCTTCCTGTATATACTGTCCTGTATATACTGATCTTCCTGTATATACTGTCCTGTATATACTGATCTTCCTGTATATACTGTCCTGTATATACTGATCTTCCTGTATATACTGATCTTCCTGTGTATACTGTCCTGTATATACTGATCTTCCTGTATAAACTGATCTTCCTGTATATACTGTCCTGTATATACTGATCTTCCTGTATATACTGATCTTCCTGTATATACTATCCTGTATATACTGATCTTCCTGTATAAACTGATCTTCCTGTATCTTCCTGTATATACTGATCTTCCTGTATATACTGATCTTCCTGTATCTTCCTGTATATACTGATCTTCCTGTATCTTCCTGTATATACTGATCTTCCTGTATATACTGATCTTCCTGTATCTTCCTGTATATACTGATATTCCTGTATCTTCCTGTATATACTGATCTTCCTGTACATACTGATATTCCTGTATCTTCCTGTATATACTGATCTTCCTGTAATACTGATCTTCCTGTGTATACTGTCCTGTATATACTGATCTTCCTGTATGTACTGATCTTCCTGTATATACTGATCTTCCTGTATGTACTGATCTTCCTGTATATACTGATCTTCCTGTATATACTGATCTTCCTGTATGTACTGATCTTCCTGTATATACTGATCTTCCTGTATATACTGATCTTCCTGTATATACTGATCTTCCTGTATGTACTGATCTTCCTCTATATACTGATCTTCCTGTATATACTGATCTTCCTCTATATACTGATCTTCCTGTATGTACTGATCTTCCTGTATATACTGATCTTCCTGTATGTACTGATCTTCCTGTATATACTGATCTTCCTGTATATACTGATCTTCCTGTATATACTGATCTAAAAACTGATCCTTGAAGCTTCACAATCATCTTGATATTCTATTTTGGTATGATTATTTTCCGGCGCTGAATAAAGTTCTTGGGAAGTTAATCTAGTTTCTGATTACAATCTTTCAAAGAAAATTGATATTTATGAATTTAAGGTAATAGGATTCAATTACTTTACGCAGAAATAAATTAATCCCATAAGATTGCTCTGAACTTTTAAACAAAACATTTAAAATTGAATCCAAGCCATTATACAGTTTTCTGTTCAGATAAATGTATTCGAACTAGCAATGTGAATAAAGTATATATAAAAGCAATAACAAATAATAAATATTCCACAGAAACTAGAGAGCTGGAAATGAGCAGTTTTATAGAAAATATCTGTTACAGAGAACCCGAAAAATGATGAAATTTTTTTCTTCTCTGAAGACATTAATATATATCAGAACATACCTGTTAAAACTATCAGCAATATTTTTTTCATTAATTTTCATATGTGTACCCTTATACGGGGGTGGGGGGAGGGGGTGCGGGAAGGCGTGAGGGAGCAAAAAATGGGAACTGAGCGTCAGGGATATATGTGTTTGTTTAGAAGCCGTTTTCCTAAATTGTTTTAAATATCTAAGAATGACTATTTTATTTCATGTTGGTTAACTTTGCTTTTGCTAAGTGCTATTTAATATTCAATATTTTTCCTAACTTTTAGAAAATAGTAAAATATTTAAATGTAGGAATAACGATACTTTGCCTTGAACAATCTGTTTAGTGGTTTAATAAGCAGTTAACATTTTCTGTTTTACTATTCGCGGAGGTCATGTACTCGCTATTTTTCTGGAAGTAGAGAGAGAGAGGGGGGGGGGGGGGAGAGGGAGAGAGAGATAGTACCTTATACAAAATACTTTCCAGTGGAACCGCTGTGATACTGGTCGAATGTTGTTTGTAATTAGTACTTGACTCTTGAAACAAACATCATTTACGATTACCCAGAATACACAAGAGGTCAGAAAGATGTAGGTAAAAGTCAGAATCTGATGTCGAATGACGGTCGTAAAAATAAATTGATTTTAAAAAGATTTAGATGTCAAAACCGATTTGACCGATTCCTGGCTAAAATAATCTTTTAGCATCCATTTTGACCAAAATACAACTAGTATTAAACCATTTTCTTACCAAAATATAACCATTTTTCAGACAAAAAAAATCTTACCATTATTCAGACATATCTGACTAAAGGCTAACCATTTTTAGACGAGTTTCATAACACAATGTGACTGGTTCTCAACCAAGTTGTAAGCAATTTCTCACCAAAATCCAACAATGTTCTAGTTGAATCGTAACCATGATTCAATCTTTATTTGGCTTAAACAGTTTAAACTTTTTCAGAAGCCTGAATATTTCCAAACCTCATTTGGTATAAGACAGAGAAAAGAGAAGAACCAAGTAGATGTGTACAAAAATGTATTTTAGGTAGATAATGTAAAACAACAAAACCGTTAACAATATACATCAATGCATCAATCCAAGTGCTTTCCAAATTCAGTTTTAGAAGTTTTCTGTGTTGGTCCTACGCCTGTATATACTGCCTAACTGTTGCCTAACTATTGTAAATAAAGATTACTCATTAATAAGCTGATGTTTTACCAATATCACTCAGTTGACATATAAATGAATCGTTATTGCATTCATTGAAAATCTTATCATTATAAATATATGTTAGGGTCTTGCTTGATACATGTACAAATATTTATATCTGGATATAAAATCAAAACTTAGATAAGATCACGATTTCGAAGTAGAGTTCAAGGCAATTTCAAATGAATAGTTTTGTGAGCTATTGCATCATGCATATTTTAAACTGCCAAAATCCCTGTTCAGTTATGAGAAGGACGCATCACACAGTCCTTTATGCTTATGTTCCATATGTAAGTCGCTCATGGCACATACAATTAAATGATAAAAATCATTTACAGTTTAGTGAGACATGACATTATAATTTACAGTTTGTGGTATCTCGAAAGATTATCAGTCTAACCTGTCTCTGTCAGTGAAGAAAAAAATCAGTCCAATATTTAATTTGCTGTTCATACAACAAAAAAAAATAATTATTCAGAATTATCTTTTTTTCAACTTCAACCTATTACTGCCAAAGTCAATACTGACTACACTAGGCAGGCGTGAGTCAGGACTATTAAAATTATAAAAGATAATAACAAAGAAAACAAGATTTAACTGAAGATCTTACTTAAACATTTATTTTGAATACTTAAAATCTATAAAACTTGTTTAGTCCACTGATAAAAGCTGGCACAGTTGGGGTAGCCTTAATCTCGGTCGGTAATTCGTTCCAGAGTCCTTGGGAAGAATGAGTTCATGTGATGTTGTGTTTTTGATTGTGGGATGAGGAATTTGCTGTTTCTTGTGTTTGTAACGTAATTGTGATCGACATTGACCTGTTTGTTTTTTATTTTGTGTAGCATGACCAGGCTGGCATGGTTTCGCCTTTGTTCTAAAGTTGACCATTTTAGTTCCTTGATCGTGTTTGTTACACTGCTTGCATAGTGGAAAATCATTATGAATGTACCTTGCAGCTGACCTCTGGACAATTTCTATTCTGTGAGTGAGATATTTTTGCCATGGATGCCATATGGTTAGGCAGTATTCAACTTGTGGTCTTACATATGTTTTGTATGCTGCTTCTTTGAGTTGTTTGTTTTGTGTTTTGACGTTTCGTCTGATGAATCTTAAGCTGTTTTTTTTGCTTTGTTTGTGATATTGTTTATATGGGATGACCAGTTTAGGTTACTACTTATAGTAACTCCTAAGTATTTTGCATTTTCTGTGGTTTTCAGTAAAGTGTTATGTAGGGTGTTGGGGAAGATGACCGGTTTCTTTTTCCTGTGTATTCTGAGTACTTTACATTGGTCAGGGTTGAATTCTATTGACCATTCTTTGTCCCATATTTCAAGGTTGTGCAAATCATTTTGTAAGGTTTGTGCAGCTGCTTGTGAGTTAGTTGTTAAATAAACTATGGTGTCGTCGACAAATAGACGCACCCGGCTCCTGACACTTCCTGGTAGGTCATTGATTTTCTTCTACAAGTTCCTCTGCCATTTCCTACTTTCCTGTCCGAGACATACGTAAGGCACTGGATAATATTTCTGCCCACTTCTTTTTCCTTTAAGTATTTCCTGGTGCCTTTATCACACTAGCTGAAATACAAATACATTTAGCAAATGGCGCAAATAGCAACTTTGATTGCACATATTTTGTATGCGCGACTGGAAGCTGACGTCAGATGAACGTCGGAAGACAATGTCTGCTTGAGGTCATGAACAGACATTAGAGAGACGTCGGACTTTTGGTGGCCGAAGTCACGTCGGGAATCCAACGTCAAACCGACGTCTTTTTGACGTCATGTGCCTGCTGAGTAGGGTATTGCAGCAAAACTGTTCGTGATGACTGAAGTTCTGAATAAGATTACTTATTGTAGTGTTTTAAGGTTAATACTTAATATGAAATAAATAACTAAATCTTACACTGAACTGTTCCTATGATTCAGTCAGCTGTGCATAAAAATGTTTTTCCTGCAAAACAAAAATGTCATTTATATATTTAAAGCTGAGAAACGTGTTAACATCTAGTTGGGGAAAAATCTAATTTAGTGTCTGTAAAATGTCGACATGAATTTTTCATTACATTTGTAATCCTGTTTTCTTAAACAAGAGCTGTCAGAATGAAACTACATCAGAAATCCCAAAGATCAAAAAGGAATGTCTACTTATACAGTTAAAGCTCTCTTTGAAGTTGAACATTCAGTACTTCTAGATTTATTGACTGGAAACCACTTAAATAGAACAAGTCACTGTGATCTTGACAACAAAATCATGAACAGGTCATATATTCATCCAGCAGAGTTTCCGGGTCTTGTTATAGATGATTTTGGGTAATTGATGAAAAACATTTGAAAGTGAAGGCCACTACCTGAACCTTGACAAATTAAATATAAGCACACAATCAGTAAGATTTATCAACACATGCCCAACTATCCTTTCAAGTTTCAAGGATCTAGGTAGAGTTGTTCTTTAGTTTCTAATAAAAAACTACTTCCTGTGAATTTGACCTTTGGCACAATATATTCAGAAACGTACCATGTACAACAGTACTGTAAGGTCTTAAGGCCTAGGTTTCAGTTGTTTTACGTTATGAAAATAACACTGTGAAGGTAGAGATTACGAGTTACGTTGTTCTTGACTTTTTTTTTTACTTAAAAGGACCAGCTATGCTATTTTGGATGAGCATTGGTCGAGGGGAAGAACGCCGGAATCCCGATCCGGGGGCCACTGGTTTGAATCCAACCAATGAAAGATATCCTACTGACTTTCTACATTTCAAAACTCTACATTTAGTCCAAAAATCAAACAAGAAAGGACTGGCAACATAAGGCGCTAGTAGATCTCAATGACAGTTACCAGATATGGAAGGAATGCATGAAGTCATGAAAAAGTTACGTTAAACAATGACATTTGCTGAGAAAAAAAGCACACATTAAAAGTGAATGTAACTTGTCTATAAACCGATGTTAAGGACAATAAATAGTATGTGTGGATATCGAAAAAATCCATAAAAAATAAAAAAGTATTGTCGAAAATTTGATAAGTGCTTCTCTTTAATCAGGTCACCTTGAAGGTCAAGGTCACTGCAAACAAGTCTATTGTTGTACACTGAAAGCCTGCGACACTGGTCATCAAATGACTTTGATGAAAAGAACTTACTACAACACGCATTGTGTACGCTTCATTAAATACTCACCATTTTCAGCTGATTTTTTTTGTTGATACTTGATAAAAATTGAATCTATAAAAAATGTGCTTCCAGTAACTTCTGGAAATTCAAGCTTCCTGATACCGAGATGAATATTTGCTAACACCACACCTGTTAATGTGATACGCAGTAGTATTGTCGTATAATGCCTCATATACGACATTTCATCATTTCGGCGAATTTCTCTCCGTGTTACACAAGACATCCAGTAAAATAAAATATTAGAACACTTTCTTCCAATCGGCAAGACTGTTGCATAAATTTTCCATGTAGCTAAAATACCTAAGTTGAATATAAAGCAATCTGATTGGCAAATTTAGTCAAGCGACATAGGTCATGATAGGTCATAAAAAACGAGCTTAATACGGCTGCGCCGAAAAAAAAAAGTATTTGGGTTACATTTAGTTACAAGTTTTGCTTTTATTTTCAAAACTGGGCATTTGTTACCGGTGTAACTATTGTAACTAGTAGGTAAATTAGACAAAACAAAAACTTAACAACAACAACAACACACTCTCACACACTTTTTTTTTCTCTCAAAATAAAAAGTGTAATTAATTGTTTCTATTATAACAAACAGCTATTTTATTTTCAAAACTGGGCACTTGTAACCAGTGTTACCTTTGTAACCACGTAACCGGCGTATACAAACTGAAAAAAAAAATACTTTTATTAAATTCTAGAAACAACGTGTAACTGATCGTGACATTTGTAACTTCGTTACATCATAGTCAGGGAATAATCTGGGCAAATAATTTATAATTGATCAAAGACAATGATGATGGTTATTCTTATTCCAGTTCATTTCACAGAACACCTTTCTTATCTTATAATATGATTTGATGGAACTTCTGTCAGTTTTATACTCAAAAAGTAGCCTACTAAATATATAGCTGCATCCTTAAGGGCAATAATTCGGATCGTACAAACTAATTCAAATGCAAATAACGTGGGGAGCATTGTGCAAAATACCTCATATAGCGATATATAATGAAAAAAATGAGTGCAACATGGCAATATGTTTAAGCATACCTCCTGTAAGTTACATATCTCCTTTAGTTTCATAAAACTACACACAGTAGTTAAAAAGAAATGGTTACTCACCGACTAATTGAGCATTTTTTATCAATCAAAGGACAATAACCCTGTTAATAGAATCTAACAAAGATACCAATGTGAAACAATGATCCATTAAGCTGTCAAGTCTGACATGTAATAATTGATTAAGGACTTCTACGAAGATTGCCAAAATTATATTTCTGCTATCATCATTTGCCACGTCCCTAGTGTCTTCTGTTCTACGTAGCGATATATATAGAACAATACTACAACAAATTCTCTTGTCTGAAACAAAAAGGCCTGAGGTTTGCACGTATGATTTAAAAATGCTGTTATATGTGTTTCGCTGTGGTCGTTATCAGCCTTGCTCGGTGGTCAGTTGTTTTATTACCTTCTTATTCTTTCTAAGACTTCAACATCAAAAATGACTGATATAACTTCAGAATGGTTACCTAAAGCATAAAGGCATAAATAGAAAATCCAGTTAAAGCAGTTTAACATGTCACATTCAGTATCGTTATGTATCGTTAATCACTGATGACGTGTTTTGTGAGTATTTTCCAATTTATTTTGAGAGATTCCCAATTATCATGATGCTGACTTAAATTGCTACTCGGATGTAATACCGTATAATGGGTTTTTTTTCGCGAGATGAATATTTTCGCTATTTTCGCGACCGTCGTGAATTCGCTAAAAAGTAAACGCCAAAACATCCCAACTTTATTTTCGCGAAGTGTACTTTCCGCCATATTGTTAGACTGTACGGTACGCTTGATTAAAACTGCCGTGACAAGTTCTTTATGTTCCGGGTTAATCGAGTGTATCGCATATTGCACAAATTTAGATAAGTACCGCTACAATTAACGATTCATGTTCTGTTGAATAAATCTGAGCCTTCGTTTTGTAGTTGTTTATGTTCAGCCAATAAAATTGTGAGTAAAATTAAGTCCTTTGTTCGTAGTTGTTTCTTTTCCTACATGTACACTGTGACATCAAAACAGTTGCACTGTTAAATGCACAGCTTTCACACTATAGAAAACAATTTGATTACTCTGACCATTCTCAGTTGTCTCCCTTCTCATGCGATGTCCATTTGTAAACACACTGATGTAAAGAAAAACATCGTCGAAATCTAGCGGTTATTATTCAGTCAAGATTTCAGGAAATGTAGCAGAGCTTAAGCAAATTGCCCAATATGTATGCACTGCAACCAGTAAAAACGCGAAAATTAAATTCTGCGGGCACAAATTCGCTAAAATTACAATTGCGAAAATTTAAATTATGGCAAAATCGTGAAAATATTTGGTCGTGAAAAAAACCATAATACGGTATTTGTATGAAACATTTATAATCATGAATAGTTTTCGCGATATTGTTATAGACAGACCGGAACAGTACACGGACACTTTTTGGGGAGGCTTTGCCTCCCCAATGCTATAACAGTTCCACAATCCTTACTGCGGCGGTTATCCGACCAAACATAGTACCGTGATTTCCTATACATATACATCGCTAACAATCGGGTTCCACAAGTTAAAATTTGCACTGATTAAAAAATGTCATATTAACTATTTGAAAATGTTAAAATATCTTATCAAATGCGCTTTGATTTAACATTAATCATATTTTTTCAAATCAATACGCACTCTTACTGCCGCGGTAAATTGGTCATAAAAAGTTCTCCGACCGAATATAGTACCTTGATTCTCTAAACAAATACATCATTTAAATCGTTTGCTTTCGCAAGTTAAAATTTGTAACTAGATATAATTGTCATATTTGTTATATAAGAAGGTAATAATCAACTGATGAATGAGCTTTGATTTAATTTCAATCATTTTTCTCAAATCGCTACGCACTAACGCTGTCGCGGTAAATTGGTCATATATAGTTCTTAGGTATTAAGCCCAAGTTTATACTGCAGAGAAAATAAATAAAAACAAAAATGGTATGTTGATCATTAAATATTGTTTTTGTTTAATGGTTAATTGTTGCCGTTACGTTTTTTATCAAAATAATATCAAAATAACTACGCACTGATCCAGACTACTTTCGGATGATTTCTCAAACGCCATTTTGATTTGCAGCATCAACCAGAGCGGAACGACCTTTAAGATGTAAGTACATTTTGTTAATTGTAGTCTTTAACGTAACTGCATAGTGCAATTATATGCTTTAACGATTTATAAGTTCTACATGCCTGATTGATTGTGTTGTAACTGCAGAAAATGTTAGGTAAACAGTCAAATAATTCCACGTTCTTCTCATGTTGTGTAGATCTTTGGCCAAAGTTATGTCGTCGAACCGTAGTGCGGTTCTAGCTACAGCTCGTAATAACGGGACGTTGCTTGCAAGACCAGCTGATGTATTACTGTTGTACTGTTATGTTTGCGTTATTGGTTTTTTTTTGTACTAAAGTCTGAAAGCATGTGTAAACCACAAGCAGTTAGAAAATAATATCGGGTGTCGCCAGTGTCGCCATTTTGTAAACAGTGAAAGTAGGTCAGCATAGTGTTCGATTTCAGACAGTTTTAATCTACGGTAATTGAACAGCATCGTGAAGCCTGTTGTCAAAATAAATTTGGGAAGTTGATAAACTTCTAGCAGTTTGCTTGCTTTTAGATACCAAGTGTTAGGCTTGATTTAAGGTCAAATTTGATTTTCAAGTCTTCAGTCTGTGAAATGAGGAGTGAATTATTTTTCCAATACACCTTTGACAATCTTCTTGGAAAAGTTACTTGTCTTAAACAGAAGTACTTGTACTGGGCAACCCGACAAGTGCTAATTTAGCAGACTGCAATTTGTTGCATTTTTTGTATCTTAATTCCTTTCATTTCATGTTCTACAAATTTATGGGAATGATATAAGATTTCTATGTTTAACTGTCTGTACGGGATTGTCATTAAGGGGCGGCTGTAAGCAATAACTGTCTCAAAAGCATTTTGGGCCACTTAAAAAACACTTTGTTTTAAAACTTGAAATGACCTCCTCCAATTCAAAATGGACCTTTTCAGAAATAACATTGACAACCCTGTTGTTCAGAATACCATTTTCTATTTACAATATTATTTGAAGTCTAAATTCAGGTTTTCAAGTACTAGCAGTGTTCTTTAATCAGGGGAAAGAATTTCATAAACACACAAATTGTTAATTTCATTCTGAAGGAGCGCAGCACAGTGCAATTTAAATTTTTATGGTTATCAATAAATACATGACATAATATTCAGTTTTGATCAAAGTCATTAAAGGAATAAAGTAAGAAATTAAATTTTAGCTGTGCGATTATTTGGTTTACTGAATAATTAGCTGGAAGCAATTATTTATTGCATAAATGCTATGTAAAAAGACGATCTGAATCTGCTTGATCTGGAAAACTGACCTGCCTGTAGCATTTCATTCTTAATATTGTACTGCTTTATTCAGTTAATGGATGAAAGGTTCTAAGATATTTCCTTTGTCATTGTGTTTTGGTAAAAATTCATATTTCAAGTACTTGGAGTCAAAATACTTTAAAGTTACTATATAACTGCTTGGAGTTCAGATACAACCTGGAGTTCACATAAGTACTTGGAGCTCAGTTTACTTGGAGTTCATTGCATAGCATACAAACATTCATAGCTTAAGAACTTGGAGCTCAGTTTACTTGGAGTTCATTGCATAGCATACAAACATTCATAACTTAAGAACTTGGAGCTCAGTTTACTTGGAGTTCATTGCATAGCGTACAAACATTCATAGCTTAAGAACTTGGAGCTCAGTTTACTTGGAGTTCATAACATTGCATAGCATACAAACATTCATAGCTTAAGAACTTGGAGCTCAGTTTACTTGGAGTTCATTGCATAGCGTACAAACATTCATAGCTTAAGAACTTGGAGCTCAGTTTACTTGGAGTTCATTGCATAGCGTACAAACATTCATAGCTTAAGAACTTGGAGCTCAGTTTACTTGGAGTTTATTGCATGGCATACAATTATTCATAGCTTAAGAACTTGGAGCTCAATTTACTTGGAGTTCATTGCATAGCGTACAAACATTCATAGTTTAAAGACTTGGAGCTCAGTTTACTTGGAGATCATAACATTGCATAGCATACAAACATTCATAGCTTAAGAACTTGGAGCTCAGTTTACTTGGAGTTCATTGCATAGCATACAAACATTCATAGCTTAAGAACTTGGAGCTCAGTTTACTTGGAGTTCATTGCATAGCGTACAAACATTCATAGTTTAAAGACTTGGAGCTCAGTTTACTTGGAGTTCATAACATTGCATAGCATACAAACATTCATAGCTGAAGAACTTGGAGTTCAAAATACTACTTGGAGTTCTACATTAAGTATTAATAATGCTTGGAGTTCACATTAGTATTGGAATTCAATATACTCCATATAGTTTATTTTATAGAATAAGCTTGGAGTTCAAATATTATACTTCATGGAGTGGAATGGTTAATTTGAGACCTTCATAAGCAGGGCATTCAATATATTCATGGTGGATGAACTTTAAATGAAATTATTGACAGCAAAAATACACTTGGAGAATTACTAGTTGCTAGATACATCTTTCTTGCATGAGGATCCATTTAGCATAAGACTTTCTGATTATGTGACACTTGCACTTGGATTGAAGTAAATTCTGTGTGTTAGTTTTGAAAGTTTTACTGTCTATGGTAATCAAGACCAGCACAGAAATATGATAAAAATTTCCAGTTTTAAGCCAATGGATATGGGTCATGTTCCCAAAGCAGTGAAAAAAATCCCTGTTTTGTAATTTGTTTTAGATTGAGTGTTCTTTATTCAAAATGTATGAATCTAGTTCAAGTGGGGTTTCTTGCAAAGAATTTTCGCTTCTTTGTTCAGCTGGCTGTCATCAGGCTTCTGAAAACATGCCGATGGAGGCTAGAGGAAAGCAGTGTGTGACAACTTGCTTAATGTTTTTGATTGAAGTCAATTATGTTAAAGCATGTTCCTTGATTCAAGCAGAGGATTTGAAAGATGTTTTGTTTGCAGGTAGCCACCTTTATTGTGCAACTTGCAAAATAATAGGCACTTCAGGATTGTTAGATCCTACAGTTATACCTAGACGCATTGCTTACAAAGGTCATACTGTGTACTTTACTCATAAAGGAATAAAGAGCGGACTAATAGATAGCACTCTTCCAAAACATAGTGATGAAATTTTTTCAGATCTTGAGAATGCAATTGTCGAGGCTTGTAGATTAGTTAAAAATCTTGTTATTATCTTCAACGGGGTCTCTTTGGGTATTCATATACATATGTCCAAGTTTTATGTATTTGACAGTCACTCTCGTAATGAAGAAGGGATGAGTTGTGGGGATGGTAGTTGTGTTCTTGGAGTTTTTGACAACCTTTCAGACATTTGCTGCTTCCTGCGCAGATTGTCTGCATCTGTACAAGCTAACAGTTGTGGTGTTCAGTTTGATTTACACTTGCTTACATTTAAGAAAAAATATGAGGCAACACCCTTTTGTATTAAAATTCTTGGGAATAGACAAGGGTTTGAAATACAAGAATTAAAGAAACGCCCAAAACGAAGAAATGATATTAACAGTCAAACACTGCAAGACAAAAGGCAAAAAATTGCTAGATCTACAAATTTTTCACTTCTTTGTTCAGCTGGCTGTCATCAGGCTTCTGAGAACATGCCGATGGAGGCTAGAGGAAAGCAGTGTGTGACAACTTGCTTAATGTTTTTGATTGAAGTCAATTATGTTAAAGCATGTTCCTTGATTCAAGCAGAGGATTTGAAAGATGTTTTGTTTGCTGGTAGCCACCTTTATTGTGCAACTTGCAAAATAATAGGCACTTCAGGATTGTTAGATCCTACAGTTATACCTAGACGCATTGCTTACAAAGGTCATACTGTGTACTTTACTCATAAAGGAATAAAGAGCGGACTAATAGATAGCACTCTTCCAAAACATAGTGATGAAATTTTTTCAGATCTAGAGAATGCAATTGTCGAGGCTTGTAGATTAGTTAAAAGTCTTGTTATTATCTTCAACGGGGTCTCTTTGGGTATTCATATACATATGTCCAAGTTTTATGTATTTGACAGTCACTCTCGTAATGAAGAAGGGATGAGTTGTGGGGATGGTAGTTGTGTTCTTGGAGTTTTTGACAACCTTTCAGACATTTGCTGCTTCCTGCGCAGATTGTCTGCATCTGTACAAGCTAACAGTTGTGGTGTTCAGTTTGATTTACACTTGCTTACATTTAAGAAAAAATATGAGGCAACACCCTTTTGTATTAAAATTCTTGAGAATAGAAGAGGGTTTGAAATACAAGAAATACACAGAAGAAAAGGAAATTTTGCTAGTTTAATGACTGGGAAGTCTTTCAGATATGCTATAGATGATCGACACGTACATGATAGCCAGGATTCAGAACAAGAGACACATATTTTTCAGGACAGCGAGCTTATATCATTATTTGATAAACTTGTTTCATCTGGTCCTAATTATGTTTGTACATGCTGTACACAAACATACTTTGCACATTTCATGAAAAATGTTGATAGGGTTTGCCAATCTAAAAGGGAGCTTATAGAGAAGTATTGTACACATTACAGAAGTGTTGAAGACATAGAATGGATTTGTCAAACCTGTTGGGATGCTGCACGCACAGGCAAAACCCCAAAATTTTGGATTCATAATGGTTTGAAATTTCCAGTTCGCCCAAATGAATTAAATCTTTCAAATCTTGAAGAAAGACTTGTTGCTCCAAGAATACCTTTCATGCAATTAAGAGAAATGCCAAGAGGGGGCCAGGTCAGCATGAAAGGAAATATAGTTAATGTGCCCGCAGATGTCAGTGGTACTATAAAGTCATTACCTAGAATGATTGATGAGAACGAGACTATAATGCTGAAATTGAAGAGAAAGCTGTCATACAAACATCATGTCACTTTTGAAAATATTAGGCCAAACAAAGTGTTTCAAGCAGCAAAATGGCTAGTTAGGAATAGTTTACTTTTCAGAAATGAGGGTATAGTTGTTAATGACACTTGGATGCAGCAGCAACAAGATATAACAAATTATACAGAAGAATCTACACAACAGAATGATGAAAGTGAATATCAGTCAAGCGGTGATTGGACTGAAGATGACAGTTTTTGTACTAGACCAACTGGCAACTTAGATACATTTTTGCAGTCAGTCGACTTTCGTGAATTTAACCAAGTGTTGTCGGTTGCACCAGGTGAGAAAAGCAGCCCAATTGGCATTTTTCAAGATTTCCATGCAGAGATTTTCTCCTTTCCAACAATCTTTTGTGGCCAGCCCCGAAAAGAAAATCATGATAGGCATGTACCATTGCATTATAGTGACATATGCAAATGGGAACTTAGAAATGTTGATAGGCGTGTTGCTCTTTGTGTACCAAATATATTTTTCAAACTTAAGAGACTTCAGATCAAACAAATTAAGGACAAGGTTTCCCTTGCAATAAGGAAGTGCAAAACAAGGAATCAGGCCTATACTGCTGGTGAGCTCTTGACACCTGGGTTTGTTGATAAACTGACATTGCAAGATGATGGCTACCGAGTGCTTCGAACACTACGGGGGTCTCCTCCATACTGGGAAGCTGCCAAGCGTGATGTTTTTGCCATGATAAGGCAATTGGGCATTCCAACATGGTTCTGTTCTTTTTCTGCAGCAGAAACTAAATGGGTTCCATTGTTGAAATCTCTTTCAAATCTTGTACAGGGCAGTGACTTGTCCTTGGATGAAATTGATGATCTTTCATGGCAACATAAATGCAAATTGATTAAGTCTGATCCTGTCACATGTGCTAGATATTTTCACAACAGAGTGCAAACTTTCATAAAACATGTTCTAAAACATTCATCCCATCCCATTGGAGAAGTGCTTGATTACTTCTATCATGTAGAATTTCAGCAACGTGGCTCACCTCACATACATATGGTTATTTGGATAAAAGGAGCACCTGTTTACGAAATGTCCTCTTATTCCGAGGTTTGTGCTTTTGTAAGCAAATATGTCAGTTGCATTGATGACAAAACAATCCCAACATTGATAAATTATCAAACTCACCGTCATGCTCGAACTTGTAGAAAACAAGGAAAGGCAATTTGTCGTTTTAATTTCCCAATTCCACCAATGCCCGAGACATTAGTATTACAGCCAATTACTGATGCTGAGCATATGTCTGTTCACAAAGAAAATTATGAAAAGGTGATTTCATGGCTGAATAAACATCACGCAGATGAGACTGACATTGTTTTTGATCATTTCCTATCAAACCTTGGAATTAATTATGAAACATACCTCCTTGCTGTTCGATCTATGTTGACTAGACCAAAGATATTCTTGAAACGTTCTGTTCGTGAAACTCGCATCAATAATTACAATCCAATCCTGTTGAAATGTTGGAAAGCAAATATGGACTTGCAATACATATTAGACCCATACTCCTGTGTTTCCTACATAGTTTCATATATTTCTAAAGGGCAGCGAGGTCTTTCAAATCTTCTCCAAGCTGCTTGTGCTGATGCCTGTGAAGTTGATAGTGATGTAAGGCAAAGAGTGAGAAGGATTGGAAATCAGTTTTTGTCAAGTGTGGAAATAGGGGCACAGGAAGCTGCTTTTTTGGTGTTACAAATGCCCCTTAGGAAATGCACAAGAAACATAGTCTATGTAGATACAAACAGAGAAGAGAAAAGGACATCTCTTATCAAGCCATTTTCTGAACTAAAAGATCTTCCAAGAAACTCAAAAAACATTGAAATGGATAATACTTTAAAGAGGTACAAAAGAAGACCAAGAAGTCTTGAATTTCTCTGTTACGCAGATTTCGCATCTTGGTATGATTTGTGTAGAAAACAAACACAAGATTCTCATACAGATCATTTTAATGAAGAAGAATTGCCTGAATCTGAATACATTCTTGACAGAGACGATAATGTTGAAGACATTGATGAAGAAAGTCAGGGGAATATAGTAGAATTTGCATGTGGTACAAAAATAAAGAAACGGCTGAAGCAAAAAGTGATTTATAGTCATATTACTCCAATTAATAGTGATCCCCATGAGCATTTCCGTGAAAAAATAATGCTATACACTCACTGGCGTGATGAAAATGTTGATCTTCTTGGAGACTCCATGTCTTTTGAGGAGAGCTTCGTTGCTAAGGCAAATGAAATAAATGCAAACAAACAGAAATATGAAAAAATAGATGAAAGCTTAACTGAAAACATTCTGAATGAGATTGATCCTGATATTTTGAGTTCAGTCATTAACCCTGAAGGTAATCACCAAGATTTGATAGATGCTGAGGAAGGCACATCTTTGTCAGCAGAACATGGTTGTTTTGACCCAGGCTCTGAAATTGGTGTTTCTGAAGATTATGATCTGGGTGAAGATTTAGGGGTAAGCAGGAGACGTGTAGCTTGTGAAGATTTGCCATTGAGGGAATTGGATACTGAACAGTATTTAGAAAGTGTAAGACTTCTAAATGTGGAACAAAAGAAGTTCTTTTATTGTATTCTACATAGAATAAAGACAGTGACATCATCACCATTTTATACATTTCTGTCTGGTGGAGCTGGTTGTGGAAAATCTGTGCTTATCAGGGCAATTAATCAGGCTCTCGTTAAATATTTCAGTCATCAACGTGGTGAAGATCCATCAAGTTTGAAATTACTGCTGTGTGCTCCAACTGGAAAGGCTGCTCATAACATAGGTGGCTGCACTATACATTCTGCCTTTTGTATTCCAGCAAGTCAAGGTTTTCAATTTAAGCCACTTGATATGCAACAGCTTAATACAATGCGAGCTCGTTACAATGACTTAAAAGTGGTTATAATTGATGAAATATCAATGGTTGGCAGAGGCATGTTGAATTTCATAAATTTGAGACTACAAGAAATCAAAGGATGTCCTCGGCCATTTGGAGATGTCAGTGTTCTTGCTGTTGGTGATTTGTATCAGCTGAAGCCAGTACTTGATTCATGGGTTTTTTCTCAAGTGTATAAAAGACCAGATATTCAATGCATTGGTACAAATTTGTGGGTTGACTTGTTTGATTTCTTTGAATTGACAGAAATCATGAGGCAAAAAGATGATCTTGCATTTGCTCAGCTGTTAAATAGGGTGCGAGAAGGAAAACAAACTAGTGAAGATTTAGATACATTAAACAGTAGAAAATTAGAGGGCACTGGTAGTGATGATGTTAAACATTTGCCTCATTTGTTTTGCACAAAAGCTGATGTTTTTACTCACAATATGGATATTCTATCCGTTATTCCAGCAACTGAGAAGATTGATATAGAAGCAGTTGATGCGGTATCTGGAAATGTTAGTAAGTGTTTAGTTGAAGCCATTTTGTCACGATTGCCTCTTGATCCTAGCAAAACTATGAGTTTACAAAAAACCCTTACTCTTGGCATTGGTCTCCCAGTAGAGCTATGCTTAAATGTAGATACAGATGATGGCTTAACAAATGGTGCTTCATGTATTGTCAAGAAATTTGACTTCAGAGTGGAAAATTCATCTAGATGTAGTATAGTTTGGGTGGAATTTGATAGTGCATGTATAGGGCGAAAATGGAGATTGAAGTATAAGCATTTGTACAACAATACAATCCCTCCTTCCTGGACCCCAATTCTTGAAACTTGCAGAAAGTTTACTTATCAGTATCACAAACCATATTTGATTATACGCCGCCAGTTCCCCTTGTATTTATCTTCAGGGAAAACAATTCATAAAGCACAGGGGTCAACAATTCAGGCCGCTGTTTTGCATTTTGGAAGGAGAAAAATTGACCACATACATTATGTTGGTCTCAGTCGAGTAACAAGCTTATCAGGTATCAATATTATGGAACTTAACTCTAACAAAATTAGTGTTTCTCCTGATGTTGAAGCTGAAATGGAGAGACTTAGAACTACTCGGAAAGTCACAGATCTTATGCCGGATTTTTCTGATTATGATACCTCTGTGGTCAAAATGATTTTCCAAAATTGTCGCTCACTTAGGAAACATATTTTTGACATAAAAAAAGAGCATTTTTTGTTACAAGCAGATGTGATAGGATTTGCTGAAACAAGGGTATCTGGTCCACTGTCTGTTATTTGTGATATTGAAAATTTCCAAGTTTTTTCTTCAACTTCGGATGAGTGCTCACATGGTTTCATTTGTTTTACTCAGTCAGGAATAGAATGTGCTCTTATCAGTTTAGGAGAACATATAGTTGGGTTTGTTTACTGCCCTTCAAGGTCATCCACTATATCCAACTTCACTTCATTTCTGTCTTCACTTTTCCCTGTTATTCTTAGAGAATTCGGCATTTCTGACATTTCCACAAACCTAACTCTCTTAGGCGATTTCAATTATGACTACACAGTTGACAATTCTTTAGCAGAGCTTTTACATGAAAAACTTGGTTCATTGCAACTCATACACACTATGACCACAGATTATGGCAGCTGTCTAGATCATATATATAGTAATCTGCCAATGAACAGTTTGAGAGATTACGGTACTCTGGAGTCTTATTATTCTGACCATAAACCAATTTACCTTGTTTACCAGGAAAAATATTGAAGAGTGTGAGGGTACTTCTGCTTTACAAATTTTGTTATTTCTAAACAAGGTCTGTAACCTTTTGCATGTTAGATAACTTAAAGTCTGTATTTGCTTGCCCTTCACTGTTTGCATTTTCCTACGAAATTTACAAGTACAACTTGAAATTGAAACATCGAATGGTCCATCTGAACTGATCACTTGAGGAAGCCAGGGCTTTCTTACCAAAATTGTGAAGGGTCCTGAGCCTTTTTCTTTTATGAAAAACAGCACAGTATTTCAGTTAATTGTGAAAAATGTATTAAGATACAAGAATGCTTTATCTGTACCAGAAGCCTTGAAAGTGCACATTTGATTGTATCATTTGAAAAATTTATTTAGCTTTTACTACTTTACTATGTATTTTAATTTTAATAACCAAAAAATGTTCAATTTGAAATAAAATTTTAAATTTGGTTCTTTCTGAAATGAAGTCATTGATTTTATTGGCAAAATTAAACACAAAATTTACATGTCCTGCCAAGACTTCCTTCAATATCAAATTATGAAAACTTCAGGGGATATGTCAGTCCGGGGATGAAACTCAATTAGTTGCTTTACACATTTTTATTTTGATGAACTGTTTGCTAGATACAGAATAAAACACAATATTTGTTTTTACTTTTCTTTTAATTTCACTTCTTGAAAAATTGAACACAGTATCCTTGTTAAACATGTTTACAAATTTTGGCCTTACTGTTCTTGTTCATAGCTCCAATTTATTTCACAGTATTATTTAATACAACTTTGCATTAAGGATGGGAACAAATACTGTATATTGTATTTGAATATTTTTATAGTGTATTCGAATATATGTGAACATTTAAATTAAATATGTAAAAATTTACTTTCAGTCTTAAGACAGTCTTTCTTCAAACAGTTTTACTGTTGGAAAACTATTTTTAGTTTTCCAACTATTTATCATTAAAAATTCGGAAAATACTCAATGTTATTCATATATTTCAGTGTTTAAAAATGACTATTTCAAAATTTTGCTGAATTTTTTTTTCTTTAAAATTTAAGAGAATTTAATATACTATGGAAAAAACATAATATTATGTTTCTATACACAATGAAAACTGAAAAAAAGTTTTGACTTAACCAGGATTTGAACCCACAACCTTTCGGTCATTAAAATACAGAGTGATGACTTAGACCACAGAGTCATGGTGTCAAGCTGATATATTGTGTCAAAATTAATGTAATTACTAAAGTATCTACTCCGTGACTAATGGGGTAAACTTTTTACTGATAAAAAGGTGTAAAACTTTATATTTTGATGTTTTTCTGTTACAAATACTAAGTCAGTAACTAAGTTTAAATATGTCCTTCACAATTACAGCAAAAATTCAAGATGTATAAACATTTCCTTTTTATCATCCTCTGTGAGTCAGTTGCTTTAAGGATTAAAAAATTGTCTTTGTAAGTGAAAAGATATAAAGGTCTTTCAACTTTTTTTGATACAAGCACAGGAAAATTATAATGCAGATGATACAGTTGATGAAAGCATTTAAGTACATTTTTAGTGTAAGACTGCTAGAAATGACTCCAGGTTTGAAACAACCTGGCAGTTTTTGATTCTCAATTTGTAAGTATGACATCTGTTTCAAAACAATGAGTAGGGCTGTTAAAAATTCCATAATCTATTTGATATTCATGTTTATTTGTCATTTGAAATTGAAATTTGTATTCACATATCCGAGATGAATTTGAATATTCGTTCCCATCCTTACTTCATATTGTTCTATTAAATTGATGCAGATAAGCTATAGAGTGACTGCTTCTTTATAATTGTTTTTCATTGAGTTATAACATTGAAATGTTATTTCTTTTTTTTACAGATGGCTACTATAACTTCAATTACAGAAAAAGGAAGTGGTCCATATGGACAGCCACTAAGAGTGAAGATTTTAGCCAGAGGGGATGTTGTTAATTACAAAGGCGCAGATGGAAGTGATAGGCAGTCACTGACTGTTGCCGTCTGTGACGGGTCATCTGCATGCAGAGTTGTATGTTATGACCCAACTAAGTTTGCTAAGATGAAAGTTGACAATACCATTGTTTTGCGGGAGGTTATAGTAAAGAAAGATGAAACTCCTGCTTACCTTGTGGCCACTAGAGCCACTAAGGTCTTCATGGCTGGAGGTGTGGAAGTAAATGATGACCACCGACAGCAATGCAAACTCTTAATTAACCCACCTCCAGCACCCACAGTCTCCTTGGCCAGTGCTTTGAGTTCACCCGTGAAACAGAGAAACAGCATACAGGGAAGAATCATCCAGGTAAACACTACATAGTATCATTATCAAATGATGTTTTGCAAATTGTCATTTTCTTAACTTCTCTTTAAGCGAATATTTTAGAGTGTTTGCTCTGAATATCAGTTAAAAAGCAATGACAAAAAAGTGAGTATTTCAGTTAATCCTTTCAAAGAAAAGCAACTGAAACTTCAAAACTTTGTTTATAGTCTTGACTTAAAAGTTAATAATACAACAATTTTTTTAGTTAGACTGCTTCTATGTTGTTGTTTTTTCATTAAGCAAACAGGGAAATCATGCTTTAAATGCCAGGAACACCCCTCTTGTCAGAATATGAAGAAATTTCTTACTTTCGACTGCCAGTTTTCCTGGTATTTAAAACAGATGATAAAAGTTTTGTTTTAACTTTTTTTATTAGCTCACCTTAGCACGCCCAAGGGGTTACTTGATTTTTCTTCTCTTTAACCAGAAGGCCTAGACTTAAGATATCTGGTGTGTAGTAATGTGTAGATGACCTTCACCAAGATTGTTCAAATATTTGCCCTGGCGTCAAAATTGGGCCCGCCCTAGGGGTCCTATATGTGTAAAATATGAAATCTTTGAAAATCTTCTTGTTTGAACTTTCAATGTCTAGAGCTTATATATTTGGTTTGTAGTATTGTCTTATGGATGTCTACCAAGTTTGTTCAAATTATGTCCCCAGGGTCAAAAATGGCCACGCCCCATAGTTCACTTGATTTAAAAAGGTACTTAAACCTATCACCAAACTCCAAAACCACACTTTTTAAAACTAACAGCCTAATGACTAGATGTACATGATGAATACCACAACATGTCAGCTACACATTGTCTACTGCTTAACTCAGGTGAGTGATTTAGGGCCATGATAGCCTTCTTGTTGAAATATGTACCCTGTTTTGTACCCAGTTTAAATGGCAAGTCTTTTCAAAACATGATGGGGTACTGATAAAGAATTTTGGGATAAAATAACCCAAAATAAGGGTTTTTGGAATCACTTGCTACATCCCAACTCACTATTTATCTGTGGCAAATAAATCTTTTTTATTTCAGGAGGATCAAGTCAGAATGGTAAAGGTTAGAGGCAGTGATGTCCCGATTAAAACCATTATGGTTGAAGATGCCTCTGGAAAAGCTAAAGTAACACTTTGGCGTGAGGCTAGTGAGGCAAATATACATGCTGGGGACTTCATAAAAATCAGCGATGTGACAGTTAACTTTTACAAGAATGACGCTTCCCTTTCCACAACAGGAAAGAGCATTGTTGAGGTATGAAATTAAACAGACATAAAAGTAGACAGTTGTCATTAAGAGGCTGCTTGATGTCAACAAAACTGTCTCAAGTGCATTTTTGGTTGCCTCAAAACTAACATAACATTCTTTTTATACACCCGTTTGAAAAACGGGACATGTTATTGGAATGCCCCTGGCGAGCGGCATCCAATTTTGTCCAGAGCTTATCTCCTACTTGCATGAAGGAATTCTTAATATTTCTTTATAGAATTGTTCTCTGCTGTGAGATTTACTGTCCTGCGCTTGAACCAGGTTTCTAGGTCAAAGGTTAAGGTCACACTTAAATCTCTTTGAAAAATACTTGTCCAGAGCAAAACTTCTACATGCATTGATGAATTTTAATATAACTTGGCAAAAATTTTCATCATTGTGCAGCTGAGTGTCACACACACAATTCAGGTCCCTGCAACCAAGGTCAAGGTCACAAATAAAATTTCAGATAAAAATACAACAGTTTGTATAGGGACCGTTTAGTCATCATAATGTCTTACCCCAAAAATGGGGGAGACATATTGTTTTTCCCCCGGTTGTCTGTCCGTACGTCTGTCTGTCCGTCACAATATCGTGTATGCTCTGTATCTTCCAAAGCCCTTGAAGGATTTTTATGAAACTTGGGTCAGATGTTGACCTCATCAAGGCGATGTGCAGAACCCACTCTGTGGGTGAGGTGTCTCAAGGTCAAGGTCACACTTGGAGGTTAAATGTCAAATTTCAACATAGTAGGAGTAGTTCCAACATACTACAGCTATCATGATGTAACTTTTCTCTTATCAATGGAAATAGATTAAACTTGAGTGCTTGAAGAAAACACCTTGTAACTGGCTTCATGTTTTTTGACCATATCTATGTAACAGCACTGCCATCGACATGATTCCAACATGCTACAGGTACTAGACTGAATGAATACAACCATTTTGTACAAACAAGGTTTCTGCTCAATCCTTTCTTGACAGAGTATGAGTTTCTTGTTCATCATGTACATTTGACAAAAATATCCCCCTTATTTTACAATCGTCTGACTCAATACTGCCTGCAGCAACTGGCTGGGGGGAGACATATGTTTTTGTTCAATCAAAAACTCATTTCTAGTTATTTAGGGATTGTAATACAAATTTTGCCAGATATCACTTCTTATCCAATATGCCCACATCTCCACCTAAAGCTTTTGTGACTGGCGTATATTGTGACAATGTCACCCTTGTTTATATATGTGATAAAAACATAGATGACCACCTTAAATTGGAATTTCTTGGGGAAATTTTTTCAGGGTTTGCACAGATTTAATGACAACTCTGTGTAGTTCTAGATATGACCTACTACCATTGTCCTTTTATTCCTTTGCTAAATAATGATTTGTTATTTTAGTCAATTTAGTTTAGCAACATTTTTTTCCACACAGGAAAGGTTAATCATATAGAATTATTCAGTCTTTGGTTATCATAAAACATCAGTAATTTTTTGTTAAGTATAGTACAAGTATTCATATATTTTGCTAAAAATTTAATGATACCCTTCATGTAATTACTCATCATTTACATATTTCAGACAACTGAAGCACCAGTGATAGTGGAGGCACCCATGTCTGTGGTAGCTGTCGGAGTAGATGATGGGCAGGCAGAGCTCCTCCTCAGTGACGATACAGAGGTCACTGTACCTGCCGAAATGTTGGCACTCTTAATGAATGACGGACGGTCTGTAGAAGAATTGACGGCAGATGGCCCTGTAAATCTTGCCATCACAAGGAGGGGCAGTGATGTAATTTCTGTTGACCTTGTATGATATGCATCAAAAATACATATTTATATGGGACTTTAAAAGATTCAAAGTGAAAATGATGCATTTTCATGCTTTGTTTTGTTTACAGCTAGAATAATAAGTCTGCATTTTTCATGTTTTGATAAAGGTTTATCTAGCCGAAAAGTTAATGAAAGGGTATTTTAGAACTGTGTGTTTAATAGTGGACCCCTACTTGGTAATTAATCTGTGATATTCCTTGATTTTGTTCAGAAAGATTGTTATTTGAATCCAGTGGATATCTTTACTAAAAGTCACCTATCTGACAGGCTTACCAGCATCTAAAAAACTTAACTACCTGATTATTAGAGCTAAAACGCTTAGGTCCTTGATCTGTGACAAATTTATCCTCTATTTGACTCATTTAGAAATCCACCAGATGGCACTTTGTTTTAAGTGCCCTTTTATATGCCTTCTTTTACCTATGCATGTTTGTAAATAGTTATTTTTACCTTTGTTCATGTAGCAACATCTTCCTGTTAAACTTATGTTCTTGTAAATATTACCTTTAAATACTTCTATGTTCTACATAACAGGCTATGCAATTGTATCTGTGCCAATAGTTAGAAAGGGGGCATTAATTTCATTCATTATGGTTTCATTCAAAATACTCAGTTCCCTTTCACTCATGGTCTCAATCATGCATAAAACTGTCATACATTGATATTTGTTAATTTTTTAAACAGTGCTGCTCAGTTTAATGTGGTCTGTAAAAATGATATGTTTGTTAAATGTTGCCGGACTACCTCCAGAGGTCTTTGTTTTAATTTTTATTCTTTATTATTGTTGTGATATGTATTTATTATAAGATCTCAAGCCAAATCAAAAATTGATCTTTCAAAATCATGCTTCTATTTTACAGATAGATAGATAGATAGATAGATAATTGAGTGTGTTTATTTATTCATGTAATGATGTTTTCTGAAAGAGCTGTGCAATTGTTTTCAGTGATAGTTCTGCTTCACAGACGGTGATTATTAGTACTGCACTCAAAGTCATAGCTTAAAAGCTATAACAGATACATTCTAATCAGATTCATTTTTAGACAAAGGCACTTATTAATCTGTGCATTTAACAATGACAAATTTATCCTCTTTTTGCAAAAAAAAATAGTGGAAAAATTCTCAATTTTAGGCCTGATGTCGCAAAAATTCCCAATTCCATGGGTATGGGTCATGCTCCCAATGCAGTGAAAAAAATGTCTGATTAAAATATAAATAACTTATTTAGAACTCCATCATACTGTCCTTTGTTTTAAGTGTGCCCTTTTAGTTAATGCCTTTTTAGCTCACCTGAGCAAGTAGTAGATATTTGGTATGCAGCATTGTATAGTGGACCTACCAAGTTTGCCAGGGGTCACAAGTTTTAAAAAACAGTATAGAAGAAAATCACCACAAGGTCTAGAATTTTAAAATTTGGCATGAAGCAAGCTTTGTCAAACTTTTTCAAATAGTTAAAATAGGTTAAAGTTCTCCGAGGTTAAAAATAGATTTATCTACTGTATGTCATAGAGCCTTCATTTATAGACAAATATCTTTGATATTCAGTATATAGGTTCCTTGCATGGACCTCTACCCATTGGCAGGGTTTGAGGTTACTGGGTCAAGGTCAAGGTCACCATAGCTTATAATAGATTTTTCTACTTTCTGTCATAGAGCTTTTATTTATTGACTGATATTTTACATGTTTGGTTTGTAGGCACTTACATATTTTCAGTTAAAACATGAAATACTGCTTAACAGAAAACCTACAGCCAAAGTACTCGGGTGAGCAATCCAGGGCCATCATGACCCTCTTGTTAACTTACGTACATGCAAAAAGTTGTTCATTTTTCTTCATGTAACAACATTTGCGTGTTATACCTTTGTACTTGTAAATACATACTGTACCTTTAATATGTTCTTGTAAAGACTTGCTATATTTTACATACTGCTTATTCAATGATACCCATGCTTTTTTGTTGTAAAGATACATTTGTAACAGTATGATACTTTTTCAGCAAGTTTTCAATACTTTGCCTTTATACCGTGTTCAGAAAACTATTCTGATACTTGGCTCCAAAAGAATGTGTTTAACTAACCTAATTGGGATGAACTCATTTGCCATTGTTGGTTTTGAAATTATTGATAATAAGTGCCAAAACATTGATATTTCAGTTTTTCTGATATTTTAGCCATTATGAATTAATTGTCCATTTCAAGGCAGTCATGCACAGTTCATAGTCATGTACACATTCCATTTTATTTTGTTTTTCTCAAAGAAAAACTCAAGCTATTTTGATCACTTAAGTGACATTGTCTTCATCTTGCAGTAACTTTAACTTAGCAAATCAGTCAGACAAGTTTTGAACCTGTTGATACCTCCCTTGGGAAACTCTTTGAATTGTCGAAGCACATTTGTAAGAGAAGAGACATTATTGATTCACTAAGATTTCAAAAGAAATACATATTCTTTTTTGTTCATTGTTCCATTTAAGCATAGAAATGTCAAAAATTCAAGCATTTCTTAGAGCTGCTCAGTATAATGTGCTTTTCATATAGAAAACATTTATTTATTTATTAAGATGTTTTGAAAAACTGCCACATATCCTCCAGATCTCCATTTTTTTATTGTTATATTTAGTTATGATATGCCTATAGTCTTTGAAAGCATATTTGTATTACTTGCATGGCAATGACAACATGTGATTATTTGAAGTTACTGTGAATATGTGTTTAGGACAATGGGCATTATTCCTTCATTAAGATATCATGAAAAATACATATACACTTTCATAGTTCCATTAATGCAAAAAACTGTCATACATTTAAGCATCCTATAGTGCTGCTCAATTCAATGTGCTTATCATATATAACAAATCTTTTTTTCCTATAAAAATATGTTCTGAAATACTGCCACACATCCTCCAGATTTCCATTTGTTTTTAATGTTATATTTTTGTTATGATATGCCTATAATCTTTAAAGTCATATTCGTCTTACATTCATTGCAATATCAACACATGATCTCTTACTGGAAGTTTCTGTGGATATATGTGTATTACACTTTTTCGTAGTTGTAAAAATTTTTGGATATTCTACAATCATGACTAAGTGCAGTAGGACATACGTGGCATTATTCCTTCATTAAGATTTCATAAAAAAATATATACTCTTTCATTTGTAGTTTCATTCATGTATGGAACAGTCATAAATTTAAGCATTTCATAGTGCTGCTCAATTTCATGTGCTTTTCATATAAAGAAAATATTTTTTTCATATAAAAATATATTTTGAAATACTGCCACACATTCTCCAGATCTCCTTTTGCTTTTAATGTTGTATTTTATGTTATGATATGCCTATAGTCTTTCAAAGCATATTCATCTTACTTGCATTGCAATATCAACAAATGATCTCTTTTTTGAAGTCACTATTAAATGTATATAAATATAATATACCTTTATAATACATGCATCTGTGTTTATGAAATGGTGTTAGTAGAAGAAACTCTGCAGTTGTTGTAAAAATAACTTTTTGTTCCCTATAAGACAAATATTGATACTTTTCATAAGGCAGTAGGCAGACATGGGGTAATTGAAATTTGTAATTGAGTGTGATTAATTACAAAATATGACATAATGGAATGTAATTTGTAATTGAAGAACTTTTCAATTACAAGTAATGGTAATGTAATTAATTTCATTGTTAAAATTTCAATCACTTCATAATTACATTAACCATATTCTGAACATTATAGGAGTATACAATACAACTGACCCCATGTCTGGCAGTAAGTGTACAAAATCAGTTTTTTCCCGATGATAACGGCCATTTTAAAGGCTTAAATCACCAAGGCATTGTGATGTAAACTCAACATATAAAGAGAAAGTCTTTTTATGCTACAATTCAGCTAGTTCGATGTATTGCAATACTTTATAAAAATGAACCACTGAGTAGATTTTTACTCTCTGTTTAGACAATTTCAAAATGATTATTTGACATTGCTTCTGATATCTTTGTTTTAAGTTGTGTTTGATGGTATATGTAAATAAATTTATTAAAAAATTTTTATTAGTAGCAAGTGTTCTTATCATTCAATCATAAATGACATAAGCCATTCCATCAGGTTGCCATTATAATTCTTGAATGATAATAGACCTAGAATAGTTTGTCTTTGAAAATGCCATTTTGACAAGGCCTCAAATAAAAACATTACATACAATCTGTAATATTCACTGGTAATATGCTCAGTACCATATTGTACTCATTAATTAACAAGTAAGGAAACTAATTCTACCGAGAAACTCTTGTCAAGATTTGTGTACAAAGCCTCCCCATCAGTACCTTCAGTGCTTTGATTCTTATATGTAACTTATCCGTGTAAATCAAGTTGTGTTTCAAATCATCCAGACTTTGCAGTTTTAAAGATGAATCCTTGCCTTCAAATTTACAGGAACTCGCGATTGTAAACAAATCACTACACATGCGCAGTGAGGCATCGCGGCAGGTACATTTACGACTCAAAATTATAGTTATTTTTAACCAGTACGCGGACACCTGTTTATATCGATGGAAAGAGGTCAATTAAGGCGAACTCACCTGAACATGTTTTTAAATATGTATTTATTTTATTTTCATATGATACGAAAAAAAAAAACTTTATTTTTGTTTAAAAATAACAAGTTTGAAACAGTCAGTGAAACGGCAAATATTGATTTGTTTACGATCTTATTTGGAGTTCGTCTGCTTATAAGTCAATAAACAGGAAGTGTAAACATACATGTATAATACCGGTAAAAGGATAAGTTAGTTACGAATATAGTTATGCAACATCAATACCGTATGTGATGTTTTACACGTTTTTAAACGCGCCGAATACCCGGGTGTCCGCGTACTGGTAGCGTCCGTGTACTATTCCGGTCTGTCTATAGTTTTGTGATATGGGCGCGATTTCTGTGAGGTCTTGCAAAAAATTGGTTACAGTGTCGCGTACAACACTTAAATAACTGGGAAAAAACATTGTTCCGCCTTCGCTGGTTTTGAAAAATATTTCTGCTCGGTTTTGAAAAATATTTCATTTCTAATCACCTCAACTCGAGTAAAGGTAAAGGTTTCATATTTTACGTGGGTAATACCGAAAGTCCCCACCTGGTGTGGATGGAACAACTTATTTCTGGAAGAGCCCACGGTACGTGTATTTTACCTCCCTGGCCCAGGCCGATACTGCTGGAAACAGTACCAGGCTAGGTTACAACCCAGTCCTGGGAAATCCGTCGGTAACTCAGTCACTACCCGGAATCGAACCCCGGTCGCTAGCTTCGTAGCCCAACGCACAAACCACTCGGCCACCGAATCGCCTTAATTTAATATTGTCAATTTAATAGTGTGTGTGAAGTTAGCAGAGTAGAAGAACAGCAGAATAGCAGAACAACTTCAGCTGAATAGCAGAACAACTTTCAAAAAGACAGAGTCTAATTGATATTTATAGTTTTTTTCCATCCGTGTGTCTGTTCGCCTTTCCGTCTGTCCGTCCGACTTTCCGGACTGTAAATAAGAATATTAATAGATGACAATATTAAGATAATGCATTTAACTTTTTATTCTCTTTGGTCAAAATTTTGGTTCGTGAAATGAGTCTATTTGCAACACAGGAACTTAGAACAAAATCAAATTTAAAAGACAAAAAAATCTAGAAGAAAAACTTCAGTAGAACGGCAGATTAGTAGAACAACTCCAGCACAATAGCAGAATCATTTTTATCTGTTGAAAGAAAAACCAGCAGAACAGCAGAACACCGAAGTTTGCCATCCGTCTGTCTGTCTGTTTGTCCCTCTGTCCGTCCGACTGTCCGCAAATCTGGATCCAGAGATAACATAAAAAGTGTGTAAGTTAAGTTGATGAAACTTGATATGTGAATACATGACATAAAGGAGATTATACAAGACACTTTGTTTTTATCCTCAGATCAAAATTATGGTTACCATGGTAACAGAAATAGTAAAACTATGCCTAAACAGATGGATCTTTTTATCACTAAAAAGTATACAATGTAGGTTAATGAAAATTAGTATGTAAAGGGGAAAAACAAAGTAAAATATATTATCTCCATAGTGTCATCCATCGATCTGCCATCTGCTAACTTATTACAATGCAATGACGGCAGCCTATAAACTATATGTGTGCCATACAGGAACTTCTTAATTAACCTAGACATAACCAGTTTGGAAATCTTGCTATCTACAACGTTTGCGTTCCATTTTTTGAAGGAACACAAATCCACCCGAAACATGGGATATGGTCATAGTCTTGGTAGCTTATATGATGCTAACTTGATCATTTATGCCAACATTTTTTCGCAGTCCGTGAACTGAACAAAGTACCCATACGCCTAGGGATAAGATTATCATATGTCCTGAACCTATTTGTATGGCTGGTAAAATTAATAAATTTTCAAAACTGATGTTTCATAAGGTATTGATCTACATGTAATAAAAATAGCAGGGTTGCTCACAGAAGCGATTTTAAGTAAAAATTGAACAAAAGGCGATATCTTTGCCAAAAAAGGTTGAATCGCAAAAGCCTGAGTGCGTTACGGCACTAAATAATGATCATTTTATGTAATGTTGTCGAAATTCGCATGAGGAATGTAGGAGGAGCTTTGCACAGAAGCATTGTAAGTAAAATTTAACAAATAGCAATAAATATGCCAAAATAGTCGAATGGCAAAAGCCTGATAACATGCACTGTAGCACTTGATAATGATCATTCCATGAAAGTTTGGTGAACATCATAATTTATTTAGAAAATTGTAGGAGGAGTTGTACACAGAAGCAATATTAAGTCAACTTTAACAATAGGCAATAACTTTGCCAAAAATAATCGAATGACAAAAGCCTGATAATATACACTGATAATGATCATGGTATGACAAGTTGGTGAGAATTGTACGAGGAGTTATGCACAAAAGCAAAATTAAGAAAATTTAACAAAGGACAATAACTATGCGATAAATAATCGAATAGCAAAAGCCGGAGTATATGTGCTGCGACACTTGTTAATGATCATTCTCTAAAAGTTTGATGAAAATCGCTTTGGAAATGTAGGAGAAGTTTGCAAACAATAACTATTAAGTAAAATGAAAAGGATGACAATAACTCTAGCAAAGATACTCGAATCGCAAAAGCGGAGTATATGCACTGCGACACTTGTTAATGATCATTGTGTGAAAGTTTAGTCAAAATCAAATTAGAACTGTAAAAGTTGCGCAAAGAAGATGGTACGGAGCGACGGACGGACGGACAGACAGACAGACAGACAGACGGACGGACGGAATTATGTGACTTCTATATGCCACCCTTTGGAGGCATAAAATATTTTTTTTTCAAATCATGACAATCATAGTCTTGAAAAGTTCACAATGTATGGAAGACTGCGATTTACTTCAAAGAGGTAAAGCACTGAATTGAGCAGGTTTAATTGTATTTATATGGTTTTTTATCAGGAACCTCTGTGTTTAGACTTAATGCTTCATGTAACCATTTTGTATCGTATTTTATAGATCTTGGGACAAAGGAATGTTCATTCAAACCACTTACTCTTTTACTACTCTTTTTCATTTCCAGTGATTTCCTGTCAACCACTTTTTAAATATCTTGTCATATTCATTCGTTCAGGGACAGCTTGGCGTAAATTTAAGTTTTTTTTGTCATTATTGACTTTAAACTTCTGAAGAAGTGCCTTGAATAGAGAAAACGAATCAATTGTAAATTTATAGTTTATTGTAAATCACCAAATTTTTGACATTGTATTTAAAAATAATGAGTACTTTTAAAAGAAATACATTGACCTATAGTAAACATAATTATAATGTACGTGAAAATATATGATAAATTAAGCCGTTTTCTTATTAAAAAGTAAATTGATTTTCACATACAATACAACAATATAATTGAATAGCATGTAATTCAAAGGACATGACTAAACATATTATGGTGACAATATTTAATACATAATTCCCGCAATTATGCTACTCATGTTATTAAAAAATTTTGAAATGTAAATATTGCCATTAAATCGGATTTTATTTTTTGTGACTATGCATCTGAAACTGGATGCATCATTATTCAATTTGAATAATCGGGCTCCAAACATCTACAATATGTCTGAAATGGCTGACCTTTGATATTAATACATCTCAATGATCTCTTATTCTTAGGAATAATATTGATATTGATTCAAGATTACAGCATATTGCGACTTTTTTATCCTCAATTACTCTCTTATTTCTGTTTTCTCATATAGCATGTATGAAATTTAAAGTAGTTCATTTATTTAAAAATCAGTTATTTTTCATGTCCAGGTCTTAGAAAAGAATAGAAAATAATAAAACAAGTGCCCATTGTGCAAGGCTGATAACGACTACAGGGAAATATATATAGCTCATGATAGAACTTCTTAACAAACAACTACATGCCTTAGATTATTATTATTTGACCTGTCCGCCAGTCTGTCCGTCCGTCCGTCCGTTATTCCGTCATAAAACTTTAACATTGCACATAACTTCCTTATTAGTAAATGGATTTACTTCATTCTTGAGCACAACCACAACCACAACTACTGAAATATTTATATGACCTTGATCCCTGAATGACCTTGTCAAAAAAAAACCAACTCAGTTGGCCATAACTCCCTTATTAATCAACAGATTTAGTTCATGTTTACAAAGAACAACACTTTGGGATTTCCAATTTATCTTCTCTGGTCCTCAGCTTAAAGCTCAAAGGTCAAAACACCATTTGGGGGCATTGTCATCTTTTAGAGACAGTTCTTGTTCATTTTAGTTGCCATATCAAGAACGTAAGCACGCCGAATATCACCAACTACTATCTTGGATTAATGGAGGACATGATATTTTAAACTAAACAGTACCGGTACAGTACGCATGGCGACCCATCTCATAATCTCTAGCATATTGTAGCTAAAATGTAGTCTAAGTTTTTGGGAATTGCACAAATTAACCAGATTTCAGTCTTAATCTGTAATTCCTAGTCTGTTGGCGTAGATTTGTTAAATAAGTCGTACACTGTAATCTTTACGTCTGCAAGCGTAGATTTGTTAGGCAAGTTGTAAACTGTAATTCTTGTGTCTGTGCTCGTACATTTGTTAGACAAGTCGTACATTTTAATTCTTACGTATGCGCACGTAGATTTGTTAGAGAAGTCGTAACTTAATACTTACGTATTGTGCGTACATTTGTTAGACAAGTCGTACACTTTAGTTCTTTCGTATGCTCATGTACATTTGTTAGACAAGTCGTTCATTTGAATTCTTACGTATTGCGCGAACATTTGTTAGACAAGTCGTTCATTTGAATTCTTACGTATTGCGCGTACATTTGTTAGACAAGTCGTACACTTTAATTCTTACGTATTGCGCGTAGATTTGTTAGATAAGTCGTTCACTTAAATTCTTACATATGCGCGCGTAGATTTGTTAGATAAGTCGTTCACTTTAATTCTTGCTTCTGTGCGCGTACATTTGTTAGACAAGTCGTACACTGTAATTCTTATGTCTGCGCGCGTAGATTTTTAGATAAGTCGTATACTGTAATTCTTACGTATGCGCGCGTAGATTTGTTAGACAAGTCGTTCACAATAATTCTTACGTCTGCGCGCATAGATTTGTTAGACAAATCGTACACTGTAAATCTCACGTATGTGCGCGTAGATTTTTTAGATTTGTCTTACAGTGTAATTTTTACATCTGCTTACGAAGATTTATAAAATATGTCTTACACTGTAATTCTTTCGTCTGTTTACGTGGATTTGTTAGATAAATCCACTGTAATTCTCACGTCTGTTTACGTAGAAAATTCCTATCGTTTGTGAATGCAATTCATTAAGAAAGATTTTTATTAACGACATTTACACTAGGATTTAACCATTTTCGTTTAAATGCGTTATAGACAGGCAGATGGATATGGTAGAAAAAAGAAGGAAGGACTAGTAAAATATACATGTACATGTATTTAACTGCACTTGTGAAAAGAATTTACAGAAATCAGCATTAGTCGGGTTTACAAAAAGGAATTTTAGAGTTACTGTAAATACGTCCATCGTCTCTTAAGGTTTACAAGATTGAGAAGATTACGTTTTATTGTGGTAATAAATATGTTATAATGTCATAAACTGAAGACCAGCACAAGCTTCATCAATTCTTCTCACAAGCTCACTCCGTCGTAAATGATTATTATACGCCATCACCAGTTTGTACAAATCGTCGATATAAATTGAAAAACAATATCATTGATGGTGATATAGCACTTACTTTGTTCTCTCTTTAAAATAAACGTATTTGAAGTGCTACATTTGTGAAACATGCTCACACTACTGAACCAAAACGGTTGAAACTGCGTTGTGTGCACTTTACATGTGAAGCTGTCAGATATAGACATTACAAGGTAAACAAGTTGTATATGTGGCAGGAGTGAACGTACAACAGGTATTTCATGATGAACAAAGGAATGAGCAGAGTATGCTGGTAACAAAACATCTGTCATTATCATAGTGCTTGTACGAGAATAATCTGTCCCTTTGACAAGTGTATGATGTTATCGTTCCTGTTGATTCAGATGTAGAACGTATTGTTACAAAATTATCTGATTAAAGATAATAACAAAGATGATTCGTTCTGTACATGTAACTTTAATATATTAAAGGCTAGCCTTACCTTGACTCTTAACAGCAAAACCAATCTGGAAAGAACGGGTATTCATATTAAGCTTTCTTTTCGATGTATAAGTAATTTTTTTTTGTATTTTACAGCGTCAAGATGAATTAAAAATCAGCATCGTGGACTTCATTCTGGATGATGTAACGGTTTTGCAAACAACAGGAATCCAAGACCCGATATCGAAGTATTTAATCTGTACTGACATTTGGTCTGGTATGAGGCAAACTTTTATGATGGGTATGAATATTTTATCACTAACTGATACTAATGTCTATGCTCCACATGACCTCTCTTCATCATAAATTGCAATTACACATAACATACATATATAACAAACGGTATAATCAAGAACTTTCTCAGATACCGCTCAGACATGTGTCACTTTTTTAGCCGTGTTGTATTACTATAACTTATTTCCTTATAAACCAACGCAAAAGATTTATTGCATTGGCAAACGTTGTTGTTTGTTGGATTGTAAATCAGGACAATTTGTTGTCTTTGGTTACGGACGTAATATCATTCATTTTTGGTACGTTTGGGATCATCGATTAAACAGTGGCAAACAGTTCTGTGTTGGTAAATTAGAGGCAAAACGACTTATCCTGTGTAGTATTAACACAGAATGTGTAAGGATTAAATATTCATCTAAAAAATAGGTCGTATGACAAAACGAAGTAATTATTAAAACAGAAAAAGACAAGCAAACACAAAATCACTTAAACGGTGTATACATTTTCATTATTTTACCCCAAAACGTTATTATTGGTTGTACTGGGGTGATCGGCAAGTTCGTAGACTTTCTTTATTCCTTCCTATGAAACTTTAAATAAACGTTGATTAACCTTTTCTCACAAGCGTGCATTTGCAAAACATATGAATTTTATATTATTCGCTGAACAATCAGTGCCCATAGCAACGCGCATCGGCAACATGGAGCACGTCAAAATTTAGGCGGTTTTCTACATTTTTTAATTGATTAGCATCTTGTTTGAAAGCATTTACTTTAGCGTATAACTCTGTAAAAAAAGTCTGCAGCCCTACGTCGTTTGTCGGTGTTTCCGTTTGAATATTATAAGCATGTTTCATAGCGTTGTCACTAACCAAAATTTCAAAATCATGACGTCAACGGGCGACGTCGAGTTAAGGGCAGCCATTAAATTTTGCGTGGGATTAGACAATACACCAAGTGAAACGTAAAAGTTGCTACTGAGTTCAAGTACTACCCTGAAATGCAGTAGGGCGCTTGTCTTTAAGTGGCACCGACGGTTTCGTGAAGGAAGATGCTCTATAGAAGACGATCAGCGATGTGTTGCCCGTCTAAGATGAAATGTACGATTTCAGAAAAAGTAAAATATATGGTGAACAGTGACAGGCGACATACCTTTTTAGAAGTTTAGCTTGTGAACTGGATGTTTTCTTCAGTACATGACATTTTGAAAAAAAGAGTTAGGAATGTCTAAAGAATGCGCGCTCTGGGTGCCGAGACTCCTGAAAGATCATGAGCGCGAAACCAGGTCTCGCTGATCGAACGAGTTTGTCCGCCGGTACAAGCGTGAAGGCGAAGAATTCCTTGACAGAATAGTAACGACCGACGAGACGTGGTTATGGCACTTCAACCCGGAGACGAAAGTATAGTCCTGTGTATGGAAAATCCCTTGGACCCTTCCCCCAATAGAAAGCAAGAGTACAGAAGAGTGATGGGAAATACATGTTTTTATTTTTCATGGATAGGAAGGGCATGATCCTACAGCATCAGGTTCCCGATGGCCAGAGAGTGACCGCTAGATATTATTCGAAGGTAGGCAGGTTAACACTGTTTAAACATTATTTAACTATCACTAACGTGTTTAATCTATAAAAGTTAATTATTAACAAAATTATTTAAATGGTGAAAATACACTGCTTTGGTGTTAATATCACGATCTAACAGGGGTAAGTTTCACTTACTGTTTTCACTTCAGGTTCTTAATGCAGGCATTGAAGAAAAAAACGCTCCAACCTCGACCCGATCGCATAATATTTCACCAAGATAACGCTCCAGAACACAGGGCTGACTCAACCGTCCTTGAAATCAGTTTACTTGGTTTTGAAATTCTCCAGCATCCACCCTACAGTCCAGATCTAGCCCTATTGGACTTTAAAGTTTTCCCAGAGATCAAAGCAGTTCTACGAGGTTTGCGGTTTTAGAACGCCAACGAGCTTCGTATGTATATGCAAACTGTTGTTTCGTCATACGACAATGACTGGTTCAGTGATGCCTACACTTAATGGTTACAGAGATATAGAAAATGCATTCAGATCCACGGTGATTACGTTGGAAAAGTGTAAATGAATATCTGACGTTATCATGACGTCATTTGTTTTACGCTGGCATGCTCCGGGTTCACCTGTGTTTTTGTTATTAGATGATTTGTTATTGTTAAATGTATTACATAATATTTTTTAAAACACCATGTGCAAAACAGAAAATCCTTCATTTTAAATGATATCCATGTATATAGGGATTCTTTGTTATTAAAAGCGTCAAGTCTACGAACTTCCCGATCACCCCTCGTAGTTATGTTTTGTCCAATCGCACTGCAGTATATTTCTAATTTAATGACACTTTTTTTACAGTTTTATCAATCGATTTAGCCAGTAAACAAAATATAATTTCAACCAATAAGCCGTGTCAGATATATTTGATTCTAGTACGTACTGATAAAGTAAGTAACCTGTACTTAATGATTAGTAACAAATGAAATACGCATATAACAGTGTACTTCAGAAGAGGTAGATAAAACACTTTCTCTAATCTAACCGTTATAATTTCAGCTCTAACCAGTTACAATTAAGTGTAATAATTGTGGCTCCCGATCTGTTTATAGTTGTTTGACATTGTCTGACCTTTTAACAGTCTGTTTATATCTCTGTCTGACATTGTCTGACTAACATTTACTTTTATTAATGAAGATCATCTAGTTTGCAGCCTTTGTCTATCTGTAGATTTTGTTAGCGGTTTTGAACCTTACTGAAGAAATAAAGTAAATACGACGCTTTTTATTCTGTTAAAAAATAATAAAAAAAGTTTTGAAACTTAGAATTAACTTCGAAAACTATAATTTGATTGCGTCTAAGATGAAAAAAACCCAACAACTAAGATTTATTTATAAAATCCTTCTCTCAACTTAAAATGTCTTTGCTCATGCGGTTTTTAGCTCGACTATACGAAGTACAGGAAAATTCCTCTATTAAGACCACCATTAGGTATAAAGGGAAGTGGTCTTAATTGTGAGTTGGTCTTAATACTGAGATAAGTCCTCGGCAATATATTTGTTTTACATATGCAAGTTCATAAAGGGAAAATAGAACATTATTTAGACAGAACAAAACACATTATCAATCAAAATGATGTTATTTTATTCAGTAAATAAACATTTAATAATGAATAAACATTTCAGTGATTTCATTTTCGTTTCTCCATGCCGAGAATTTTGTGTGACACAATTAAAATTTAACAGCAAATATTCTGAGTTTTGCAGTTAGAATGAATTTTAAAATAAGATGTTACGTTTTCTAAAAGAATTAGCCCTTATTACATTAACACAATTATTTTAGTCAACCAGCTAAACACGTTTTTTCTCAATCAACATAGGTAAGCATCGATCTAAAATTGTATTTTGCTTTGAACCCCTGGAAACTTCTTAAACCCCCGAGGATACAGTTCCCTTTCCAATTATTTACTCGCGTCGCAATCAAGTTGTAATTGAATCAATTTTAAATAACACTTATATCATCCTTTTAAATCCTTACTTTCAGTAATCACGTGAAGACTTTCTTTTGTTTACACATGCAGCTGTCGTAAAGCAGTGTCGTAATCATGGCTGTGTATTCGACTGATGACATGCCCGGAGGGCACTAGTTTTGAGTGGTCGCAATCGAGGCATTACAATAAACTGGAAATATACAATATGATCCAGACAAGGTGGTCGTATTACCGGATTAGCGGCGTGGTCTTAATTCTGATTAATATTTGTAATAGGACAAGAATAAAACTGTTTGGTTCTTTACAAAAGTGCCCGTAATAGCGGCGTGGTCTTAATTTCGGCGTGGTCGTAAAGTGGTAATCTACTGTATATAGAATTCTACTCACGCTGGCGTCGGCATCGGCGTCCGCGTCTCCAATTCTGGTTAAAGTTTTTCTGTAGTAAAATATTTTTACTATAAGTTCTTTATTTACCTCAAACTTCAAATATATGTTTCTTATCATCACCCACTTCATATGTGTAAGGTTCATAACTAAAGCACCCATGTTTCAAGAATTATCTGCCCTTTAAACTTAGAATTTTCCTTAAAAATTATAATATTTTACTCTAACTTCTTTATTTCTTCAGGGATTTACTTCAAACCTCAAATATATGTTCTCTAACATCACCCACATGATTTGCGGTAAGGTTCATTACTACAGCATCCATATCTGCCATTTAAACTTAGATTTTTTCTTAAAAATTGTAATAACTTCTTGATTTCTTGAGGGATTCTTGGATTTTTTATATTTTGTGTGTAGCACTGTCTAGTGAACCTCTACCATGGTGGTTCAAATCATGACCGAGGGTCAATATTGGCTTCTCTAGTAGACGTCTACCAAGATTGTTCATATTATGTCCCTGGTAAACTCACCCAAGGGGCACAGACTTATATAGCAAAAAACTTTTAGTAGGAAGGCACAAGGAACTTAAGTATTTACTTACATGGGATGGGAAGGTACTTCCCTCCCCACCCTGCATGGGACACCCCGACGCCACCATACCTCCCCTCCCCGCAAAAAAAAATCTTTTTCATTTTCATTTTTGTAATTTCTTTTTTTAATGCAAAGGTACCAACACTCCACCAGACCCACCCAGCCACCACCGTCTTCCCCCAGCTACCCATATGCCCCTCCCCCCACTTCCACCCCTAACCAAGTCCACCAGTTTGTTATGCATAGCCCCCTTTCCCCCCCCCCCCCCCCCCCCACACACACACACACCTCCAGCTCCATCAGATCCCTCCCCCTCAACAATACAGAAAAATAATCTTTTTTTTTTTGGTTCTTTTTACGCATTTATACTTGCTCTTATTTCTTTCCTACCCTTGCTGCTCCCTCCACCTCCCACCCCCACTTCCCGATAACCCACCCCAACCCCGATACCCCAATTGCAAATTCTTTTCATTTCTTTATTTTGCTCTTTTTTTTGGATGGGTAGGTACTTGCAAGTTGTTTCTGATAAATAAAACAAACGAGCCTTGGTGCCAGTCCGCGGCGCTCTTGTTTAATAGTTATCCCTTTCTTTACTATCCAGTAATTAAACAGTCGTGCTAGTTGTCTCCACAGACAACTCTTGTTTTTATACAAAATATCATACAACAGAAGACAACAACTGAAATATATCAAATATAAAAGCAGTGCATTCAGTACCTGTAATAGAGTGGTGAAATCTATGGGGAAAATAAAGTGGCGAGAAAGAAAAACTATTTCGGAATGGTGTCCTTTTACACGAAACTGACAGTGAAATAATCCAAGCAAACTACATTAAACTTTTGAAATCGATTAAAATATGCTAGCTGAAACTATATCAATTCTTTTAAGAGTAAAATCCAATAATGTTGGGTATTTGAGTTTGTGAAATAGTAGCCAGTTGTTTTATAAATCTTTCTACTGAAAAATACCAACTTTGTCAACAGTTTTTTTACATCTTTGGCTTTGTATGCAGTCTTAAATTTTCTAACAGCCTACGTATATTTATACTTCTTGTTATTGCCAGTATATACTTAACCTACTGCTTATCATTTGGTCTCGCCTTTAAAGGTTAAAATTCCGAGAGTAGTCGAGAGAGCCGATCATCTGATATTTCTTCTCATTACTTATTCATAAAGAACAAAATTGATGCTGGTTTTAGATTGCAGCATTTTATAATTAGGAATAAGCTGCAAGCGATTCTAATGAATAACTGAACTGTTACAACTATAAGACTAATTTGGCTGGCTTCATACAGAGCAGTGATACATTCTATAATCCAAAAAAGCAAACGAACGCTTTACCATGTCCAATTATAACCATCGACAATCAGATATTGCTTAGACAATACATGTACTACTATGTGGACATTAAGGAAATGTTTGCAAATGGTAATAAGTTTTCACCTTAACACTAGACCCTTGTCTTTGCTTAAAGGTCAGACTAAATATTTATAACTTTTATTTCTATAAATACCTCACTGCAATCATAATGTCTATCACAGGAGATTTTATAGCATCTCTCACGGACGAATCTGTGCTTGACAACATCCTGCAAAAGGTCATTTTTCCTCTGCTTTCAGAGATTTTAATCAAATATATTTTCAACAAATGTAAAATAAACTTATTTTTGTTTTATAATGCAATAGCTAGTTTAATGTTATAACGCTATTTATCAACAGCTTGTGGTGTCCTTGGCACCGGTTCAAATAAAGTCTTCGATATTTCATTGTGAAAGCAATTATTTGATCCGTATTGTAATGCCTAAGGCATTCTACGGATTGATATACTAGTTCTAGTTACAGTTAGTCAACAATTCTTCCAAGACATGTAATGAGGGACATTCTTGATAACAAATTATCTCCCTTACTCAGATAACATCAATTAAGGTAGACCAAACAGCACATTGGTCCTTTCAGTTGGAATCCTCTAGTTGTGAAAGTTGTCACTTATATATTAAATAAAAAGTTAGGATTATCAAAAAAACAAAGATAATGGTGTAAACAAAACATGTTGCTAAACTTAATGTGTAATCTGACTACCATTGTTGCAAATAATTAGGCTTAATTATCACCATATCAAAAGAGAAAATAGCGATAAAAACAGAGGAATCCAAATGGAAGGACCAATGTAATATCAGAGAGTATTTATGGTAGATAATCCACTAATGCCAGTCTGTTTTGTAGTGCTTTCAGATCATAGATGTCCTATCCAGAAGTTGTGTTTATCCGGATACTATCATTACTACTGTCATTTTTTGTTTTTGTCTTTTTTGTGTGTGCTAGAATGCCGTATGTATATCCATATACTTTAATCTTGAATGATCTAAATATCCATATACTTTAATCCTGAATGATCTATATATCTATATAATTTAATCCTGAATGATTTATATATCCATATACTTTAATCCTGATTGATCTATATATCCATATAGGAACATTGACTGATGACATCACAAGCACCTGTTACCAAAATATAGCTGAACTACTGGTTGGCAAAAGGAACCAATATTTATATACATTTGATAGCAGCAGAATTTTTAATTTTAGATAACTTTTTTCTTTGTCAGCCGAATTTTAAGATTCTTATATCATTTGAAAGCGCTTTAAATTCATATTTTGAAAATATAAGCAGATTTTGAATTTTTGCTTTTAAAGAAAAAAACTAAACTAATTTATACCTGTCATTTCAGCATTTTTCTAGCAGCTCAGATTCACCATTTAAAAACAAAAAAGTAAACAGTTTTGACAATTATTTTTTCAATATTTAAAATATGAGTTTACAGACCTTTTAAATGATATAAAATTTTGAATTATTTGATGAAAAATGACTTTGTAACTGTAATTACAAAATTACTATGTTTTGCATTTTTATCAACCGCCATATTTTTGCCAACCTTCAAAAAGTTACCTGTATCTCTTATCAGTTATTTGTTACTATTAATAGATTTCAAAACAATAACATTCAACGTTCCTATACTTTATTCTTGAATGCTGTATATATCTATATACTTTAATCCTTAATGATTTATATATCCAGAGGAATTATATACAGAATTTCTATTATTTACTAAAAAAATGACGACTGAGACGTTTTACTTTCACTTTCCTGTTGTAGAACGGTCGCCAAATTTTGTGCACTGTGTGGCAGTTGCTATCCGACCAGCATCCTAGCATAGTTTTACTTTAAAGATTGTTACCGTGTTTGAAATATTTCAAAATATGATTTATGCTTGTAATCCAAGGAAACGGTCATACGAGTTGCATATTCTTACGAAATTTAAAGTTCGTAACAGAAAAATTAACTCTGATCTCTCCGCACCGGAGATCAACGCTCTAACCAATGAGCCAAAGAATTGATTTCCTGTCGCAGTTTATAAAATTATTAGGCCGGTGTGCACTCAACTATAACACATCCACTCTTTAGAAAGTCATCATTTATGATGACTGATGGTGTGGTCTTTTTTATATCAGAAATCTTATCTTTAGATACTTTTTATTTATTATTATTTCTTAGTCCAGGACGGTTATCCCGGACGAGCCCGCATCTTAGGAACACAAAAAGCCGATGCATTTTAGAAAATGACCACCCATGGCGGGATTCGAACTCGGTCTTCTCGCATCGAAGATCAACGCTTTAACCACAGAGCCGAAGAATCGACTCCCTGAGGTTGTATTTATACAATTATAGGCTAGTATGCATTGAACCATAACATATTTTGTATTTGTAATATTTTAAAGCTTACTTTAATTCAGAAATCTAATGAAAATGATAGTTTTAATGTAAGGACCTGCTTGTACAGAAATGTTTGTACACTGCACCGTGTGCTCTGTTCGTTGTGCAAATGCAACAATGCGCCCTTGGAGGAGTGAATTTTACCCTGAGCGGCTGCATTTCACAATCTGCGCTAGTCTTTTGTTATGAGTACCCGAAACAAGTGCGCTCGGGGACTCCAACGCAAAATTTCCAATGTTCAACTTCACGCAACTACAATGTATGTCTGGAAAGAAATTTATTTCGTACGGGTTCTCATCAAACTTGATGCATCATTTTCATGTGTTTAAACCCCATTTTTATTTTGTTTTATAAGGTCTTAGCATGGCTTATATTTAACAGTAAAATACAATAAATATCATCGTCATTTTCTATATTTTTAAGCCATTTACATTTATCATCGTCATCTTATTTAAAAGGCAGAAGGTTCATAAATAAATTGTAAAGTAGTATGAAGGGCGCCATTTGATTCACTGTTTATGTTTCCAGAACATACATAAAGTAAATATTTTACAAAATTTTCAGCTGTATAAAATTCCAATTCATAACTTATTTAAAGAATCAAAATTTATTACAAAACAAGCTTAGACAGCAAAAAAAGTTCCAAGTGAATTTAAGTGAATAATATTAATGGTAATCTTAATCTCACAATTTCATGAGTTTTTGTCGTTGAGAGTTACGATTTTAAATGTGTTAAATTAAAGCTTTTTTTACAAATCTAATGTAATTACAACACGCCATTTCTAGGTGAAATGGCTACCACACTGTATAAACATGTAGGTCGTCGGAAGCTTACTTCATTTTATAAGACTTTTACGTAGACTTTGATAAACAAAAGTCTGAGGAAAATTTTGTTTGCATCTCAATTTAATTGTAGTTTTTGTACGAGTATTGCGTACTTAAACGTTTGAAAATATTGTCATACAGATCTGTAATATGTCACTGTGAGGTACCCTTGTTTTTCTTTCATCAGTAGCTATTCCCCTCTTAGAAAATTAAAATCGTCTTTGTAGCGTTACACTTTGCGAAATATAGATACTCTAAAACAAATTAAAATGACTGAATTCTTTAACGTGCACTTTACTTGCGAAGGTGTCAGATAGAGACATAATACTGAAAAACCAATTTCTATATAAGGGAGGATTGATAGAAAAAAAAAGACATTCAGTCATGAATAAAGAAATAACTTAGATACTGTCATGTTGATAGTACCTGGTCGTGAACAATGCATTTTTTGACATATTGTAACGTCATGTACGTCGCTTTCTTAAGAAAAGTAACAAAGCTGATACTTTTTTACTTACCAGTATACTGTAAACTTTAATCGTAATCTTGATCCCGAACTGTAAATCATTCTGAACAGGAAATTTTGGGTGAAGTTTTACCCTATGTTTATATTTTCTTATTTTTAAACCCTTTGCACAATCGTATCTGCGTCAAAATAATCCGACATTAATTGAAAGTAATCTACCTTTAGAAAGCAATTTCATTGAATTCATTCTAATTGAAATATTAGTAGCAAACAACCGGAATCCAAAACCATATATCTATTTGAATATTTTATGAGTACCACTTATTGGTTTGGAAGAACCGAACTTTAACGTGTATATATATTTTATGACTGAGTGATACTTTACAGTAATAACTAATGCCTATGCTCCTCATGATTTCTTTTTATCGTTAATTACCATTCAAGACTCATGCGTATAACAAATGGATTAATCCAGAAACTTCTACGAGACTAATAATAAACATGAAAGACCAGATAAATGTCTGCGGTGGTTGACAAAGAAAACATTTGCTGTCAGCAAGGTCAAAGTTAAACTTCTCGCCAATGGAAGATACTCGTCGACAACATAAATCATTTTTATATAATTATTTCTGATATTTTTCCTCGCAGATAGCTAAATCCTTGAAGGAAGAGCTATACCGAAATTAAAAATATCAAAGCTGTTTTTTTATGAGTAACTGTCAATATGATTTAAAATTGATAACTGAATGATTTTATTCTCAGATCAAAGTTGTTAAAATTATTGACTGGGATTCAGTGAGCACAAAAACAAGTTGATGACAAAGATTTAGGTGACTTTTTAAACACGACCCACTATTAGGTCCTTCGTTTGTTGTAATAAAGATTATTTTGGAAATTCGTTCAGAACAGTAAGTGTTTGATTTATTTTCATCGTTCAAAAGTTGGAATATGAAAAATCAGATATGAACATGGAATTAGGATTGTAATGAATTTTATACCACTATTTTGTGTTCGAGTGTAACTTGTTCAAGAAATTAAACTTTTTAACCTAGGACAAGAACATGTGAAAGAGCATCTGACATGATTTCCTTTTTGAGGCGTGTGTGCCCCGCTGCAGTGTCAGCACTTGGCAAAATATCAATGCTGTAGTTTTCATCTACTCGAATTACTCAAACTTCACCAAATGTTGCAAAGAAATAAGAAAGGAACAATTATGTTAATCATATATGATGACTATTGGTTGGCATTTACCTAGAAAAGATAAGCTAGGTAGTATATTGCCGTTCAGAATCGTCCCAGTTAAACAATACACGCCCGGAGTAGCAAGACGAATTAACTAAGTTAACAGAGGAATGAACCAATTTTTTACGAGATCCTGAACCCCGCCGCTTCAGTATGTGACTCCTTTGATTAGTGAATTTCTCTAGAAAGAATGTGCGTAAGATAGACAGCTGAAAGTGTCGTATAAAGTAAGAGCTTGCGCAATCAATGCCTTTAAGACACAACAATTTCTACACTTTTACAAGGTTAACATGAATTTCCAGTTGCTTTTGATCTTAGAAATTGATTTTGTACAATTGGTCAACTTAAAAGCTCTAATTAGTCTTGTTTTGGCAATAGATATATGCATTTGGCAGCTGAGTATAATAAACTGTATGCTGGTATCTGTCCTAGCTAAGGTGAAGAACATACTAGGTATCATAAAATATCACTTTAATTTTTGTTTATGTGAATGTGTATATCGCCTTGCTTGCCTTCAGATTCAAAAAAGATATCCTCCTATCTGTTAATACAACAATGAAGAAAGATAGTTAGAAAAATTGTCAAAAGCTCGGATGCATTTTTTTTATTACACCATCCGAAATAATTTAGACTGCAATATAATGTATCATCTTCATATGAGAAATAAAAACCAGTGTACTATTGGAGATACTGGAATAATGTTAATGTCGTCTGTAGCTGAACAAGCTATTTTGAGTCAAATATTTGCTAGTTTTATTTCATGTGTATCTAAACAAACTCAGATATGATCAATATTGTTAAAGTTGATCTCTTTCTATTATTTATAAAGAAGAAATATAGCATGATCGACCATGCTTTTAATCAGAAAATAAATCCATCCTACTTTATCACATATATAAGCAATTGTATCTGGTAAAGGAAATTACCAAGACATGCCCGGATCATAAGAATCGAGGTCACCCCAATCCAGGCCGCAGCACAACTACCTCAATACACAAAGTTTACAAGGTCAAGGTAACAAGTTAAATATTTGTTTGTGATCCATTTATTATAGGTTATAAATTTGCTGTATAGGCCCATAACTTTAAGTATGAACTGTGCCTAATTGACTGGATAGTTGTCGGTCAGTCCAACCGTCTGTGTAACCATCCGTCTGCCTGTTACAAAGTTTTATCGTCTCAGAAAGCAAAGAATGTACACAATAAACTTCATAAGAATATTAAACATCATCTTTTTCATCTAATACTTTCCGTGTCTGCCTGCCACAAATATTTCATTACCCGTTTCATTTAAAGAATAAGAGCTACCTAGACGAAATATCATATGAATGTTCAGTACTAACTTATGAATACATTTGTCTGTTAAATGTCAAGAATCAAATAGGATTTGCTTTCATGCATATTTATACTTATAATTTACCTCACAATAACTTCGGATTTTACTCTACTTATTTAAATATTTTTATACAGTTTTATCATATATCATAATGTCAAGTGCATATAGTCCCAAGGTCAAGGTAAAGTTTTACCAGAAATCCTAACTAATTTTGTCCTTTATGTGCGTCCTTTTTGTAAAGTATTTCCTTTCAACCTTTTCTTTTCTGTTGATTATTGCCACCAAATATGAAGAATATAATGGATTTACTTACATAATATACGCTGTTATTGATAACTTTGTATTGCATGGTAATGCTACATTTTATGGTTCCAATCACCTCTTCCCAAAATCTTCATTTTTCGTGACAGTATATCATAAGACACTTCTTACTGGTATTAAGATATAGTTTGTTTCCTATTTCCGAGCCAAACGATTATGCATATTACTTTCTTTCTGATTTAAGCATTCTTATACTAATAAAGAAAAGATAACGGACGTCTTAGTACAGATGTAATAAAGAATATATCGTTACAAGAATACCCAGAGAAAATGAAATGAGCAGAACGTGAAGACATTATTTAAACGATCTCAGAGTTAGAAAGTGGTTCAAAATTTAACATATTGACATTTGTCACTGCATTCATAAACCACGCATATATCAAGAGTGCTAATAATGCTCGAAATCTGCTATAATATTGATTTCATTCAGGCTGAAATATCAGTTGGAGCCAGCCGAAAGACAATATATAAATATCGAAATATATAAATTTGACTATCAAATAAATGGCATTTATTTCGATTTGCAGCGATTTGTACTTCCGGCAATAAATATTTCTTTAACTGACGGCATTTTACACAAAAACAACTGATATTACATTAAATGTATCTTTTAAACTCCACCGCAGACAATATCAACTTCAAACATTTTTATTGCATTAAAACATAACATGTTTTATCGGAAATACAAGTACAAATTGCAAAATAGAGGCATGCATTTTACAGAAGAACATATAAAATATAAATTGTGAATGTTTGTTTTGTTTGTCATGTAAAGTTATATTTCTTAAGAAATTTTGATTTCAATTCAGAATATTTGGAACAAAAAATGAATACATTAACAAGTTTGTACTAACAGTTTCTTTATCTAAGAGTTTTCTACATAACGATATACTGTAAATTCTATCAATCTTTTTTTCCAATCTGAAATCGCAACATAGACTTAATTGTTAGAAGAGTTTTTGAAATGAGTACATGAAGTACAAAAATACAATAAATCGTTGATTTGTGTTGTTGAAAACCATATTTATTGTATCTATCACACCAAAAGTCGATCAACTTAAATGTTTGAATAAATTTTTGACAAAATCTTATTTCAAGTTATTCGTCGAATTTGTTTTGCTTCGTGGGTTTCTCTTTTGAACATCGGTATGATAATACCCTCGCCAATAACATTCTGCTTCGTGGGTCTCTCCTTTAAACATCGGTATGATAATACCTTCGCCACTAACATTCTGCTTCGTGGGTTTCTCTTTTGAACATCGGTATAATAATACCCTCGCCACTAACATTCTGCTTCGTGGGTTTCTCCTTTAAACATCGGTATGATAATACCTTCGCCACTAACATTCTGCTTCGTGGGTTTCTCCTTTAAACATCGGTATGATAATACCCTCGCCACTAACATTCTGCTTCGTGGGTTTCTCCTTTAAACATCGGTATGATAATACCCTCACCACTTACATTCTAACATTCTGCTTCGTGGGTTTCTCCTTTAAACATCGGTATGATAATACCCTCACCACTTACATTCTGCTTCGCGGGTTTCTCCTTTAAACATCGGTATAATAATACCCTCGCCACTAACATTCTGCTTCGTGGGTTTCTCCTTTAAACATCGGTATGATAATACCCTCACCACTTACATTCTAACATTCTGCTTCGTGGGTTTCTCCTTTAAACATCGGTATAATAATACCCTCGCCACTAACATTCTGCTTCGTGGGTTTCTCCTTTAAACATCGGTATAATAATACCCTCGCCACTAACATTCTGCTTCGTGGGTTTCTCCTTTAAACATCGGTATGATAATACCCTCACCACTTACATTCTAACATTCTGCTTCGTGGGTTTCTCCTTTAAACATCGGTATGATAATACCCTCACCACTTACATTCTGCTTCGCGGGTTTCTCCTTTAAACATCGATATAATAATACCCTCGCCACTAACATTCTGCTTCGTGGATTTTTCCTTTAAACATTGGTATGATGATACCCTCACCACTTACATTCTAACTTTCTGCTTCGTGGGTTTCTCCTTTAAACATCGGTATGATAATATCTTCGCCACTAACATTCTGCTTCGTGGGTTTCTCCTTTAAACATCGGTATGATAATATCCTCGCCACTAACATTCTGCTTCGTTGGTTTCTCCTTTAAACATCGGTATGATAATACCCTCGCCACTAACATTCTGCTTCGTTGGTTTCTCCTTTAAACATCGGTATAATAATACCCTCGCCACTAACATTCTGCTTCGTTGGTTTCTCCTTTAAACATCGGTATGATAATACCCTCGCCACTAACATTCTAACATTCTGCTTCGTGGGTTTCTCCTTTAAACATCGGTATGATAATACCCTCGCCACTTACATTCTAACATTCTGCTTCGTGGGTTTCTCCTTTAAACATCGGTATGATAATACCCTCGCCACTTACATTCTAACATTCTGCTTCGTTGGTTTCTCCTTTAAACATCGGTATGATAATACCCTCGCCACTAACATTCTAACATTCTGCTTCGTGGGTTTCTCCTTTAAACATCGGTATGATAATGCCCTCGCCACTTACATTCTAACATTCTGCTTCGTGGGTTTCTCCTTTAAACATCGGTATGATAATGCCCTCGCCACTTACATTCTAACATTCTGCTTCGTGGGTTTCTCCTTTAAACATCGGTATGATAATACCCTCGCCACTTACATTCTGCTTCGCGGGTTTCTCCTTTAAACATCGGTATGATAATATCCTCGCCACTAACATTCTGCTTCGTGGATTTTTCCTTTAAACATTGGTATGATGATACCCTCACCACTTACATTCTAACATTCTGCTTCGCGGGTTTCTCCTTTAAACATCGGTATGATAATTACCTCGGCACTAACATTCTGCTTCGTGGGTTTCTCCTTTAAAAACATCGGTATGATAATACCCTCACCACTTACATTCTGCTTCGTGGGTTTCTCCTTTAAACATTGGTATGATAATACCCTCACCACTTACATTCTAACATTCTGCTTCGCGGGTTTCTCCTTTAAACATCGGTATGATAATATCTTCGCCACTAACATTCTGCTTCGTTGGTTTCTCCTTTAAACATCGGTATGATAATACCCTCGCCACTAACATTCTGCTTCGTGGGTTTCTCCTTTAAACATCGGTATGATAATACCCTCGCCACTAACATTCTGCTTCGCGGGTTTCTCCTTTAAACATCGGTATGATAATACCCTCGCCACTTACATTCTGCTTCGTGGGTTTCTCCTTTAAACATCGGTATGATAATACCCTCGCCACTAACATTCTGCTTCGCGGGTTTCTCCTTTAAACATTGGTATGATAATACCCTCGCCACTAACATTCTGCTTCGCGGGTTTCTCCTTTAAACATCGGTATGATAATACCCTCACCACTTACATTCTGCTTCGTGGGTTTCTCCTTTAAACATCGGTATGATAATACCCTCGCCACTTACATTCTGCTTCGTGGGTTTCTCCGTTAAACATCGGTATGATAATACCCTCGCCATTAACATTCTGCTTCGCGGGTTTCTCCTTTAAACATTGGTATGATAATACCCTTGCCACTAACATTCTGCTTCGCGGGTTTCTCCTTTAAACATCGGTATGATAATACCCTCGCCACTAACATTCTGCTTCGTGGGTTTCTCCTTTAAAAACATCGGTATGATAATACCCTCGCCACTAACATTCTCCTTCGCGGGTTTCTCCTTTAAACATCGGTATAATAATACCCTCGCCACTAACATTCTGCTTCGTGGATTTTTCCTTTAAACATTGGTATGATGATACCCTCACCACTTACATTCTAACATTCTGCTTCGCGGGTTTCTCCTTTAAACATCGGTATGATAATTACCTCGGCACTAACATTCTGCTTCGTGGGTTTCTCCTTTAAAAACATCGGTATGATAATACCCTCACCACTTACATTCTGCTTCGTGGGTTTCTCCTTTAAACATTGGTATGATAATACCCTCACCACTTACATTCTAACATTCTGCTTCGCGGGTTTCTCCTTTAAACATCGGTATGATAATATCTTTGCCACTAACATTCTGCTTCGTTGGTTTCTCCTTTAAACATCGGTATGATAATACCCTCGCCACTAACATTCTGCTTCGCGGGTTTCTCCTTTAAACATCGGTATGATAATACCCTCGCCACTAACATTCTGCTTCGTGGGTTTCTCCTTTAAACATCGGTTTGATAATACCCTCGCCACTAACATTCTGCTTCGCGGGTTTCTCCTTTAAACATCGGTATGATAATACCCTCGCCACTAACATTCTGCTTCGTGGGTTTCTCCTTTAAACATCGGTATGATAATACCCTCGCCACTAACATTCTGCTTCGTGGGTTTCTCCTTTAAACATCGGTATGATGATACCCTCGCCACTTACATTCTGCTTCGTGGGTTTCTCCTTTAAACATCGGTATGATAATACCCTCGCCACTAACATTCTGCTTCGCGGGTTTCTCCTTTAAACATCGGTATGATAATACCCTCACCACTAACATTCTAACATTCTGCTTCGTGGGTTTCTGCTTTAAACATCGGTATGATAATACCCTCACCACTAACATTCTAACATTCTGCTTCGTGGGTTTCTCCTTTAAACATCGGTATGATAATACCCTCGCCACTAACATTCTGCTTCGTGGGTTTCTCCTTTAAACATCGGTATGATAATACCCTCGCCACTAACATTCTGCTTCGCGGGTTTCTCCTTTAAACATCGATATGATAATACCCTCGCCACTAACATTCTGCTTCGTGGGTTTCTCCTTTAAACATCGGTATGATAATACCCTCGCCACTAACATTCTGCTTTGTGGGTTTCTCCTTTAAACATCGGTATGATAATACCCTCGCCACTAACATTCTGCTTCGTGGGTTTCTCCTTTAAACATCGGTATGATAATACCCTCGCCACTTACATTCTAACATTCTGCTTCGTGGGTTTCTCCTTTAAACATCGGTATGATAATACCCTCGCCACTTACATTCTGCTTCGTGGGTTTCTCCTTTAAACATCGGTATGATAATACCCTCGCCACTTACATTCTAACATTCTGCTTCGTGGGTTTCTCCTTTAAACATCGGTATGATAATACCCTCGCCACTAACATTCTGCTTCGTGGGTTTCTCCTTTAAACATCGGTATGATAATACCCTCGCCACTTACATTCTGCTTCGTGGGTTTCTCCTTTAAACATCGATATGATAATACCCTCGCCACTTACATTCTAACATTCTGCTTCGTGGGTTTCTCCTTTAAACATCGGTATGATAATACCCTCGCCACTAACATTCTGCTTCGTGGGTTTCTCCTTTAAACATCGGTATGATAATACCCTCGCCACTAACATTCTGCTTCGTGGGTTTCTCCTTTAAACATCGGTATGATAATACCCTCGCCACTAACATTCTGCTTCGTGGGTTTCTCCTTTAAACATCGGTATGATAATATCTTCGCCACTAACATTCTGCTTCGTGGGTTTCTCCTTTAAACATTGGTATGATAATACCCTCGCCACTTACATTCTAACATTCTGCTTCGTGGGTTTCTCCTTTAAACATCGGTATGATAATATCTTCGCCACTAACATTCTAACATTCTGCTTCGTGGGTTTCTCCTTTAAACATCGGTATGATAATACCCTCGCCACTTACATTCTAACATTCTGCTTCGTGGGTTTCTCCTTTAAACATTGGTATGATAATACCCTCGCCACTTACATTCTAACATTCTGCTTCGTGGGTTTCTCCTTTAAACATCGGTATGATAATACCCTCGCCACTTACATTCTAACATTCTGCTTCGTGGGTTTCTCCTTTAAACATCGGTATGATAATACCCTTGCCACTAACATTCTGCTTCGCGGGTTTCTCCTTTAAACATCGGTATAATAATACCCTCGCCACTAACATTCTGCTTCGTGGGTTTCTCTTTTAAACATCGGTATGATAATACCCTCGCCACTAACATTCTGCTTCGTGGGTTTCTCCTTTAAACATCGGTATGATAATACCCTCGCCACTAACATTCTGCTTCGTGGGTTTCTCCTTTAAACATCGGTATGATAATATCTTCGCCACTAACATTCTAACATTCTGCTTCGTGGGTTTCTCCTTTAAACATTGGTATGATGATACCCTCTCCACTTACATTCTAACATTCTGCTTCGTGGGTTTCTCCTTTAAACATCGGTATGATAATACCCTCGCCACTAACATTCTGCTTCGTTGGTTTCTCCTTTAAACATCGGTATGATAATACCCTCGCCACTAACATTCTGCTTCGTGGGTTTCTCCTTTAAACATCGGTATGATGATACCCTCGCCACTTACATTCTGCTTCGTGGGTTTCTCCTTTAAACATCGGTTTGATAATACCCTCGCCACTAACATTCTGCTTCGCGGGTTTCTCCTTTAAACATCGGTATGATAATACCCTCACCACTAACATTCTAACATTCTGCTTCGTGGGTTTCTCCTTTAAACATCGGTTTGATAATACCCTCGCCACTAACATTCTGCTTCGCGGGTTTCTCCTTTAAACATCGGTTTGATAATACCCTCGCCACTTACATTCTGCTTCGTGGGTTTCTCCTTTAAACATCGGTTTGATAATACCCTCGCCACTAACATTCTGCTTCGTGGGTTTCTCCTTTAAACATCGGTATGATAATACCCTCGCCACTAACATTCTGCTTCGTGGGTTTCTCCTTTAAACATTGGTATGATGATACCCTCGCCACTAACATTCTGCTTCGTGGGTTTCTCCTTTAAACATCGGTATGATAATACCCTCGCCACTTACATTCTGCTTCGTGGGTTTCTCCTTTAAACATCGGTATGATAATATCCTCGCCACTTACATTCTGCTTCGTTGGTTTCTCCTTTAAACATCGGTATGATAATACCCTCGCCACTAACATTCTGCTTCGCGGGTTTCTCCTTTAAACATCGGTATGATAATACCCTCACCACTTACATTCTGCTTCGTGGGTTTCTCCTTTAAACATCGATATGATAATACCCTCGCCACTAACATTCTGCTTCGTGGGTTTCTCCTTTAAACATCGGTATAATAATACCCTCACCACTAACATTCTAACATTCTGCTTCGTGGGTTTCTCCTTTAAACATCGGTTTGATAATACCCTCGCCACTAACATTCTGCTTCGCGGGTTTCTCCTTTAAACATCGGTTTGATAATACCCTCGCCACTAACATTCTGCTTCGTGGGTTTCTCCTTTAAACATCGGTATGATAATACCCTCGCCACTAACATTCTGCTTCGTGGGTTTCTCCTTTAAACATCGGTTTGATAATACCCTCACCACTTACATTCTGCTTCGCGGGTTTCTCCTTTAAACATCGGTATGATAATACCCTCGCCACTAACATTCTGCTTCGCGGGTTTCTCCTTTAAACATCGGTATGATAATATCTTCGCCACTAACATTCTGCTTCGTGGGTTTCTCCTTTAAACATCGGTATGGTAATACCCTCGCCACTAACATTCTGCTTCGCGGGTTTCTCCTTTAAACATCGGTATGATAATACCCTCGCCACTAACATTCTGCTTCGTGGGTTTCTCCTTTGAACATCGGTATGATAATACCCTCGCCACTAACATTCTGGGAATAACCCCTTGTGAAATATTTTAGTGTTAAAAGCTAACGATATGCTGAAATAATAACGGGTAGTATGTGAAACACGCCTTAATCTTACGTGATCAAGCTATTAAATCTTGCAATCATTTGTCGTTCGTTTTCAATAAAGTCTAGTATAAAACTAAACTTTGATACCCTTGTGGCATATCCCCTTCTTTACGGATACTAACGGGATATTTCCAATTTGGTTTCTTTTTTTCTGCCGGGGGGGGGGGGCAAAACTTACTTAGTCTAGAAATATTTCATTTCATATTATTAATTATCACTTAGTAGGTTGGGCTACAGTGATTAAATGAATAAGAATGTAAAATGTTACCTATTGTTTATTACGATTGCGTAATCAATGTTCAAAGTTGTTAAATGATATTTTAAGCCACCAGTCAAAGACGCAAAGCTATATCAAGTAAAAACAAGCGCTGTCACTGGAAATTGACATATGCCCTCGAAATGTAGCTTTGAAGTGAAAGTAGTGTAAATATATAATTGAATGTGAATAATTGAATGGAAAAGAGATCAGACCAAAAATAGAGCATGAACTGAAGGTAAATGGTTAAGTAATGTTTTTTCTGCTTCAGATTCTTATATGAAGGTTGAAGACATAATTATTCAATGAAATAGAAAGCTGTGAGTTTGGCCTTGAATACAAACCCCTAATGATGTTTTATATAAAATAAAACCCCCATGCGATTTTGGAGAGAGTTTTGTAGCTTGGACAAGATTTTAATATAGAAGTTAGAGTAAAAAATGACTAAGGGCCCATAACACTGCAAAATTATCCGAGCAGAAACTCCTGACAATATGCACAGCTAGGTTTGGTGACAAACATTCCTGTGTAGTTTCAATGAAATCCTCCGGTGGTTTTGGAGATGAAGCGTAGACAAGATTTTAATATAAAAGTTAGAGTAAAAAAATGACTAAGTGCCCATAACTCTGCCAAAAATAATCCGAGCAGAAACTCCTGGTAACAAACACTCCTGTTAAGTTTCAATGAAATCCTCCAAGCGGTGTTGGAGATGAAGCGAGAACAAGATTTTACCGGACAGACGGACGGACGAACAGACCGTGCGATTACTATATGCCTCCCTTCGGTGGCATAACAATAATAATGAAATAATTTAAACTCTTTAATCGGCAAACTACCATAATCTAATAATTTTGTTTTTAATATTTACAACCGTAGTCCAGAATCTATCAATACATGTACTGAAAAATTTACTTCTGTTACACGTGATGTCGACGACCCGCCCGTTGTTTTGAAACCTGTCAGCTATTTGAAAAGTTCCCAATTCTGTAAAAAAAGGTCGTCTGCAAAGACGCAGACTGGTTTGACAAAGACTGTTGAAAGTAAACGGGAATGAGAGAATTTAATAGATTTAAGTACGCCGAAAATAGGTTAAATATGCGTAATAAAATGTCGTCTTAATAAGTCTTTGATAAGAAGCTTGCTTTTGAGTACAAAAAGTGTCGTGAAATTGTTAATTACATAATCATAAGCCAACAGACTTCTGGAAAATGTTTTCATAAAACAAAACAAACTCATGGTAAGTTAAATGATTTGCAAGTCTTTCAAAACTTTTTTTCAAATTTGCAAAATGAGCTTATTACTGATAACGACCTAGAAGCTAGTAACTTTCGCAATGCAAATGATTTTAACGTTTTGAAAAAGGCATTTGAAAGTGTCAATTATTGTAATTTATGGCATAAACTGTTTTAAATTAGACATTGTTATGTTATTTATGGTAACTCGCCCTTTGATCTTCAAACTGGACTCGACGTTTTGAAATTTAACTGTGATCGTTGGAGTTTACAAGTCAACACTGAAACAAAAACAAAAGTTATGATTTTCCAAAACAGGGGTAGCATTCGTTCCAATGAAGTATGGCATTTTGAAAACAGTATTCTTGATGTTGTAGACAATTTTAATTACCTAAGTACAGTATTTAATTATTGTCGGTTTTTTAATGCAGATGAAGAAGATATAGTTGGTAAAGATCTTAGAGGTTTTAAACGTTAAGTAAGTAATTTAAGTAAATATGATATCAAACCGTCTGTACAACTTTAGTTATTTGACTCTTTTGACGTTACCCGTGTTATGTAATACATTACCAAAGAATGAATTAATATTTTGAAGCAAACTCCTGAACAGTGATAGTGTTATCGTTAAACATTGATGTTCTGATTTGTTAAATACTCGTTCACGTAAGGGTAATCGGTTGTCAAATGTTAAAACACTAATTGATAACTTTGGACAATGAACCGAATATCGTTGATCTAAAAAAAGTCTTAATATATTTAAAGGAAGAGTAATTGATGTATTTAAACAAAAATGTTATGCAGGTTTATCACTACAAAATGCTTTATTGTTATATCGGAGTTTTAAAAACTCAGATGAATCAAGCTTAGAATTCCTTTATACACCTTTCGTCACACCAGTTACGTATGAACTCCGGCTTGAAACGTTTCCGCAGGTCTTCTCCAGACTCTCGCACGTCCGTTAGTTAAGTCTAGGCAAAACCTAGACTGATCCGTGAAGAGAACAGGTCTCCAGTTATGTCTGGTCCACTTAACATGCTCCCTCGCCCATTCCAAACGGGGCTGGCGGATTGATCGCAGATTACCCTCGTGCAGCCTTCTACGCACCGTTTGAGTACAAAACATTGGCCCCAGAAGCACTAAGAAGGTCATTACAAAGATTCGTTGCTGTTGCAAACCGGGCTAAAGGCATTGTTTAAATGCCAATTTACTTATAAACTGAAATTAAATAAACTGACTTAAAGAAAACGCGCTCAGGTTAATAATTAAGGCATTAAAATTTGTAAGTATAAAATATGCTATTTGTCGAAAAGATAAAAATGTACAGTAACAAACATATCCATTGGCTGTCAGTATAAATGATCAGTTAACCTTGCTGTTTACACATACAGCGATTTTATTTTCATATCGCATTATTGTTAATTTCTTTGGCATTGTTTATTTCGCGTAAAATGTCTATGGAATTTCAGTCACAGGCAAATATGTCTTGTGTAGCCCAAAATAGAAAGTAGCAAACGTTGTCATTTCTGAAAAGTAAATAGGAATAACACATTCTATGAAATGACAAAATGCCAGTTCCCCACGCGTGACTTTAATGATAACGTAAAAATACTATTTAAATAAAGATATTATTTGACTGCTATTTAATTCTTAATCCGAGTAAAACAATTTAACCCAAAGGAGGCTGTGTTCAACTTGTTATGAATCTGGTGTTGCTAATTTTGTAATAAAATGTATTCTTTTAGCTAATATGGAATGACGGGGCGTTCGGCCCTGCTCTTTTTTACAGTGTCCCTTTACCATTTCCAGTGGTATATTTTGTCAGAGTCCCGCCAATCTATCCACCCTTTGCTCATCTAAAACAATCATTTTGGCCAAAGTCAAAGATAATAGGTACTGACCATATGTTAAACCCACTGCTAATTTCTGTACCCCTAGGCGTGCTAAGTTCATGACCAATGCCTCTCAATTAATCTGCACTTTTGAGTAACACTCTCCATAAGAGCTCCAACACTCTCCATAAATCTCTGACATTCCTTGAATTTTCAACACTCCATTTCTCCGTTATCATGAAGGGCGAACTTGATGTTGTGAATGTAGCCGTTGTCCAGTTGAGAATGTGTTTCGCTTAAGCCAAACTGAGCCAGTGTTAAATGTTTATGCTAGTTTGTTTGTGTCGGATTAAGTTTTGATGCCGTTCCGTGTTTTAAAATCTAAAACAAATAACAAAAAAGTCCCAAAAGGTATACTGTAGAAATGGAAAAATGTTATCACTTTAGGACTAGATATCAGCGTTCTTCAATAGATCCTTAAACTAATGTTAATAACAGCTCAATCCAAATGAAAATAATATTTCATGATTAAGATCAGACATAATGCTTTTAAGATGCTATGTAATATAAGGTGAGGTCAAGATTGACGACGTTTTCACAATATTCTGAAGCAATCTAATCAGCGTGCGCTACAAATTGCAGACAGAAATGGAATTGCAAAAGGTTTTTATAGGTTTTTATAATACTCAAATTTCTTTCTCTAAATTTTGTGAACGCTTGCACGAGGATTATGAAAACTACAACTGTGCCACAATGCATAATTTTAAGGTTAAATTAAGTGAATTCGAAAACAGTTTCGAGGCCAATGAAGATGATAAGTCTAAATGAAACAGACATGACAAGTGATTGTTTAATGGTCAAACGAACACACATAATAGAAATCCATATTTAAAAAAAGAATTGATATCATTTCAGCTAAAACGACTAGTCATTATAAATACAATTCAAGTTAAAAAAAGATATATCTTCAAAAACGATGATCGGTGTAGATACTGTACAAAATTAATGTCCTTCCTGTAAGTATCTAGTTTTCGGACATTTGCAAATACTCATTGTAATTCCATGACAGTTTAGGCTTTAAACAAAAAATGGTGAGTTTAGTGCTCAAAGTGTCAATTTTCAATGAAATAAATAAAATATTTAGTCATATTTACTATATATTTATTCCATGTTGTATAATTTTTCACGGTTAGAACGTTTTGATATTTAATTTACGCCTGTGTTAATGATATTATTATTGCAATATTTTCAGCAATTACACTAACAATAACGAATTCTGCCCTAACAGCAACACTTTTAACCAATGGCTAACTTCCTTTTTCATCTGAAGATTTTGTATCTAGCAAAAAGTTTCTCCGTTAAAATGAATAAAGATATTAGCTGAAATCACTTTTACCATGATTAAACATATGTAATACCAATCAGTAAATGAAAAAGATGGAAAAAGAAAGAAAAACAGAGAGATAGTCACTATGAACGGAGTCGACTTCAACGGTAAGGTCGACATATATTATGGATCGTTACATGTGACTGATATTGGAGCGAAACCTTATAAAAACGGATCTTCAGAATGTAGTCTTCAGTTGATAACAAATAGCAACGAACAAGTACAGTTTTATTACATGTTATTGATTTTTTTCAGGATTCTATATCGAAAATGCCTTTATCTGTAAGAAAATTTAACACAAAAGGTCAATAAGTCAGCGAATTAGCCCTTACGCTGTAAGATATCTAAATTGGATTGTCAATCATAGACCAAGAAAATTTGTACAATCATAAAAGCTCAAAAGCAAACATTTTATACATGTGCAGACTGAATAGATGCTGGGTCTGATTATGGTTTGCAGTGGTCAGAAAACACTTGTTCCTAGCAACCTCAGAGTTAGCCCATGAACTTTTTTCTTCTTTTTTTGACTGCAAAAATCTACTTCAAATACCTCTTCGATTTCTTTTCTTATACATAATCAAAAGTTTATTGCTAAACAGGTTTCCTTTATTTGTTATATCTAAATTTACCACAAATTAACTCCTCTTTAGGCAATAAGATTGATGTACTCTCAACCATACACGTATATGATTTGGTTATTCTGTTACAGAACTAATGTGAAATTAATACACATTTACATTCCTTGCATGCTACAGAAACTTTATTGTAAAAGAAGATAAACTGTATATGCTGGACATGACTTGATTTGACTTGACATTATCCTGGTCGCTATGTATAAGTTTAAAAGAAATCAACCAGTCACCAACTTACGTGTACATCATAGCTATTGTTTTTACAAGTAAGTGCTATTCACAATGTTTGCTTTTCTTCACAAAGTTTAATGTATTTTAAAAGAATTGCCAAAGCCAAATAGTTGTAATTATTGACTGGACTTTAATAAAAAATCTTCAGAACACAAAAAGAAATCTATTCTTAGAGATTTTAAGGTACATTTTGAAAGGCATTGCCTAAGATTTATTTCGTTTGCTGTAATAACGATGTAACATTTTTTATTATTCGTTCAAAGCAGCAAGTAAACTATTTGATTTATTTTAAAATGAAAACAATTTGAATATCAGTTGGAGGATGATAAAAACATTTTCATATTTTGCGTTCGAGTATAATTTGTTCAGGCAAACAATTGTTCGTTAAATGTATGAATAAAACTGTAAAAGAATATATTACTGATTTACCTTTGCCATGATTTTCTTTTTTATTCCTTTTCACAGCGAATACTTATAGTCACTGTGAAAGTTAGCATAAAACAGACAGTTGTATTGTAATAAAAAGTTAGAGTTCTTGCAACCCTTGTCTAATTTATCACACAAAAAGTACCATAAGCAACAGCCCAAATTATTAACTTTCTATTACATTCGATTTTTATCTCAGACTACTATAATGCTTTTTTTCTTATTTTAGTTCTTATGCTGATCGGCCGATTTGTCGGTATTCCTACTTATTACTTATTCATGAAACTTAAGAGCAAATGTGATGCCAGTTTCAGATAGCGGTGACGGTATAGACATACGAATGTAATGCAAGCGAGTCTCACGAGTAATTATACTAATTTCAGAGCATACAGAACTTTTAACATATATAAAAAAAATATTGACTAAACAGAACGTTTTAACTCTCAAATAATAATTTATTTCTTTAGCGAAATTTAGAAATCATTTGCCAATAAAGATAAGTTTTCCCTATGAAATTAAGAACTGTCTTACCGCCAAAATCATGCTAAACATTGACATGTTTCCTATAAATAAGTATCACCAATAATATGTCACTACCAATTTTTTCCAATGTCTTTTTTAGAATGCATTTAATTTTGATATTACATAAGTTATTTGTTATATCATTAAGATGGATGTCTGTTTAACAGCAGCATTTTGACAAAAGTACATGACATTCACAGAAGAAATTATTTCAAGCTATTTCAAAAAAAGTATTACTAAAGACTTTTTAAATAATCACATTATTCACAGCAATTTCTAACACATGTAGGGAAAACATGCACATGTTTCATATCTTTGTGATGAATCTGAGACAGAGTAGTCAGCTGTTATAAAGAAAACAACAACTAATTGAAATGAAATGAATTGATTCGAACAGGATCAGAAAGAATGAAGCAACAATTTGATACGGCGTGATGTGGTGAGACCTGTCAACATTTCGAAAATTATACAGCTGTTTACACATGGTTTATCCCCATTCTTTTGTCAGACATATATGTTTGAACGTTGCTGCTTGTAAACCTATCAGCACAACTTTGTACCGGCTTTAATTAAAGTCAATGCTGGATTTTAGGGAACCACAATGAATAGTGACCAGTGCTAGGAGAGTGATGCTCTTTCTTGGCACATTCCGCTCAGCTGAAAGTCAAGTTTTATACACAACTTACACAGTTTTTTTTCCGGGTTTCCTCTTCAAAACACTATGTATATATAAACAAAATAAAATATGAAAAGGGTGCTATTGAATTTTTGTTTTATTTTAAAAAAGAACTTAACATGAAAAGAAAATATTGCCCAGTGTCTAACTAGATCTAGACATAGCGCTCATTGAGTGTTTATGGAGTCAAGGGACATTTGAAATTATATATACAAGTATAGGAAGAGGCTATGAAATGAAATCTTCAGCTTTAAGAAACCAAAGGGAGGGAGCGTAACGACCGTCCGATGTTTCTTAATGCTAAAGATTTCACCTCAAAGCCTTTGTCTGACTTAGTCTTTGTCCGTCCCATTTTGATCTTTCACTTTGTTTCCTTGGCTTTGTTATTTAGAACAAACCTATCTGTAAGCAAACCATTCCCACTTGTGCTCAGACAACGTCTTTTGGCAGGTAGAAAATAGAACAGCGCCTGTCATGAATAAGTGGAGAAATCGCAATTTTTCACTGATAAATCTATAAGAAACTAAAACATCCTTCCTTTCTGATTGGCTAGAGAAGTAGGACAAACACTGATCTAGTTAAGTTTCCCTTGTACAAACTTTTAAACAATACAGTATGCAAGACTTGTTTTGAATTTTAATACAGCATTATCTAAAGGTATATGATCCATTATGCCTTACCTCCATTGACTCTATTTATTTGTGTAGGTTTGAGAACTTTTCTCGAAAGGCTCAGGTTCAAATTCTACTCAAGCTCAACAGTTTTCTTTTGTTTAAGGCTTTTTGTATTGTACTGGTTTAAAAACATTAACTTTTATAGAATAACACTGAATTTCTTTCGTTTTTAAATATTTTAATTGTGATAAAATCTTTAAAGTGTGAATAAAACGCTATGTTATTTCACTTATTTATTTTTCGAAAACTAAATGGTAACCCTCTGATTGTTCAATTGTTTTTTTTTTTTGTTAAATTAAATCTAGTATTGTGATGTTAAATATAGAAATGTGATATTACAGTTTACTTTGATATCATTTTTTCACCATGAAGTGGGTGGGGTAAATTAGTACCATTTATGTAATAATATTCCGTTAGAACTTTGTCACTAGCAGTGTTGTTGTTTTTCTGCCAGTAGTTATTAGATTTTATACAATGAATGATTACATACGAAATATTTTTTATTTCAATTGTCTAGCTAAGAAAAAACTGTGTTTCTTTTAACTTTATATACCCAGATCGTGAGATCTGAGGTTAATATCTGCCATACTTTAAAGGTTTATGGTTAATATGTCTAATATTATCTTTATAACGTCATAAGCTACTATGTTTCTGAAAATGTTCAATTCACTGACATTTGAAATTCAGTTTATTTAAGATCGAATACATTAAATCAAGTACAACAATCAGAGAGCTCCAAAGTTATTCAATCATTTCTTTTATCATGTCATGTTCGTAGCAATGAGAAAACTACAGTTATACAACAACTCGTGAAGACCAAAAAACAGATATTTTCACGAGTGGCGTATAAAACTGATATTTCACGGAAACAAACAAATTTTCTTTTTATTTCATGTTTTCTTGACAAACTCAAATTTAGAATTTCTTTTTCCCTCTGGAGGGCCCCAAATAACAGCTAGCCGCTTTATTTCCAATCTTTATTGATACAGCAATAGAAAATAGTTCTGACATTTATTTCAGATACAAGTATCTCAAACATCCTATCTATCTATATCATCTAAAGAAACTAAAAAAAAAAAACATTATTTACCTTTATTTAAATGTACGCAATTGTAAAATGAAAATTCAAAAAATTACAAAAAAGTAGGGGAAAAAATCAAATGTAGTTCGGAAAAAAACAGTGAAAATAAAAATGGTATTCCGCAGTTTTAAAACAGTGGATTATCAGTTTTATTTCACTGAGAAAACTCTATAATTCACAGGAAAACATAAAATAAAAAGGTATGTTTTCTTTTAAGAATTTATTGTAAAAGTCTGATTTCTTGTGCAATGTTTTATTGAAGTGTTTGTAATATTTGAACAAACATTTGAACCAAATAGATTTTATATTTAATGAAATAAGAGAGCTTATTAAATGTGTTTAGAAAATCTGTAACTTCCGGTGCTTTCAAAACTTCACTGTTTATTCTCATTGCCAAAAATGTACCGAAAGTAAGTCCTACTTTTTGGGTAGAATGCACGAGAAAGCAATTATTGATACTGAAACAGGTGGAGTATTTCAATTCAGAATATCTGAAGCAAGTGGTAAAGAACATGTTTCTCATCAAATGTTACGTCTTCGAAAAATATTTGAATACATGGAAGTGTCACAGATGATTTGTTTGAAAATGTTTATGTTTATAAAAACAGAAATCGAGTTAATTTATATTTATTTTTACAAAAGCATATCATTAAAAATCAACGAGAAAGGAAATGATGCAACAAAATATATATATAAAAAAACTTAACACCCTCGTCGTTAACAACTGAAGAACTTTCATGACAATATATACTGTAAACGTTTATGTTTTATAAGCGGTCAAATGCACTAAAATGTTAGACAATCGATATATCATTAACATTTATTCTAACACCTTGCTGCGAATGATCTTGTTGTGACTACTGTAAGTTTGACAAAGCATATAGTCTTACTAAAAGAGCAAGTTATAATCCTGAATTTAAAGAAGTAAAAATAACACTTTCATACGTTTAACATCAAGGGGTCACTTCATTTAATGCTAATATTTTATTTCGAAGAAGCAGTTCAAATTCATACATGCGAATATACTTACTTTGCGGTATTTACTTAATTTCTCTAACTATAATTAGGTATCATTGCATTCAATAGAACATCCTGGTTTTGACATTAATTTTTCCCGTTCAGCTAACTCCCGCCATCGCATTACACAAACATTTTCGTTATCAGAATTGCTAACGACATCATCATAATTGTATCTTTTTTTGTTGTTGTTTCTTACTCTCCACAGTCTACGCTTCCATTGTGTGTATCCGATAAGTCCCATAAATGCATAATAGCCTAATGTAATGATCATAATCACAACACTATCCCTTCGAATATAATCTATAGTATTTATCTTAACACATTTTGAATGTACTATACTGCTTTCGTTACTTTCTCCATACACTTCCGTCATGTATACACACACTGTGTACATCGTTCCTGCTTCTAAATTCTCGTACGTATACTCTCTGACGTCATGTTCGAGCGGATGTGACGTAAACCGCCCACCCTTCGGAAAATATTCTACAACTGAATCTTTTATAAATCCTGTCATATTATAACTCTTCTCCAAAGCCCATCTTACTGATATCGAATGTGTCGAACTATTAAGCCAAAAGATTTGCAGCTTGTTCACTGGAAGTTCAAATCCATTATCCTCATCAATCGGCTTCAATTTGACTTCATTATCTTGATCGATAGCACCATTACTATGTGATTTAATTCTATATGGAGGATTGAATGGTTCCTCTGCTCTGATAGTTTCTAGCAATGAGCAAATTGTCAAAATCAGCAGCAGTATTGTATAAATAGTTGACGTCATACTAAACACTAGCGGTAACATCATGGTACGATCTGCAATAGATAGACGTCTTAAATTAAAGTCATTACATCTATTCCAGATCAGTAAAAAGAGGAACAAATTAATGATAATCCAATGTTATTTACACAATTTATAGATTTCAAAAATGGCATGTAAGTGTAAAAAAAAACAATAAAAATAAAAAATAATAATAATAAATATAGAATAATAGGTTAGTGTCTTAATATGAGAAAGTTTATCTGGCAAAACCGAAGGCGAACCCGATAAATTCCACAGCCGAGCCAGACAAACTTTCTCAGTTAAGACACTAACCTATCATTCTATTTATCCTGTCACATCTAAGCATTTAGAAATAATTTAATAAAAATATTGAAAATCTATCTTTACAGTGTTTCAAATTTAGGCAAATGTCGTTCTATCCGCCAGGGGTACATATACAAAAAAATAGTTCCGAAGTTTCAATAATTTTATTTCCTTAAATGGTCACTATACTGTAAGATCTACATATTGAAATATTTATTTTTATTCAAGTAGTCTCTGTTTGAAACAACAGTAATTTAATCACTTCCTTATGGTTATAAACACAATTTATCCGACAAGCTTTTGTGTTAACATTATACATGTACGATCAGTATTGTTTTCGACAATTGGCTGTATTTCAAAATAACTTAATGTAGCCAGAAAAACAAACAGCTAAAAAATCAATTCTCTTTTAATTTCAAAAATGTTTACACCTTTTGATTGAGAAAAAATATGCGATGAGCGGATAGCGTACCGCCGAATTTGGTGTTTCATTGAAAAAGTAGCACATCACGTCAAAGCAAAATTTATACGGCACCCTTTTTCGAGTCGGATATGAAATATTTGACAGGATAAAAAATAATAATTATAATAACAAACCATGGTTGTTTGAATAAAAAAATAATACTGTTCATGTCTTGAGTCATTTTAAACGGATCTTTTATTTAAGAATCCTGAGATCCAGTTACTAAAATTTTGGTTATCTGTGGATACATCTTCTAGACACAATAATGAAACGACATTACTTAATACATACAGAAGTCTCAGTAAAAAAGTGCACTAGCCAAATATTTTTCAATGTTGCTTTGTTTGTTTTCAATGTTTAGACTTGGAACGTTAACAAAATTGAGGTAAAACATTTTGAGTGATATAGCCTATAAGAGGATTTATCATGTCATTACAACGATTTCCGTTGATAAACTGCATATCAGATAAATTTGGCTTTATCAGTCACCGCATCAATACACATTCTGACCTTGGCGGAACAACATTCATTTGTTTATTTTGTGATTTTTTACATCTTGTTCTTTTATGTCACATATATATGTTTAGTGAGCAGAATTCTAGTGAATAAAAGCACATTATCTTACTGAGTTGATTATTAAAATCATTTTACACGCAAGACTTTAGCTAAAAGGATCGACTTTTAATTGCTTGCATCGTTAAATTCAAGATGGCGAATAGTGAAACCAAACATCCAAGAAATACGAAATAAAATTATAAGAACGGATTATTTATACCTTCTATTAGTTTGAAAATACTCAACCGATAAATTTTGAATCGAAGTTTTTTTTTTAAATATTAAGGTCTCTTTTACTTTTGACTAAAGACATTTGGAACTATTTCTTATCGATTTGACCCTTGGCTGTAAATACAAATATTATTGCGCGTGGCATGAACTCGAAAGGCTCTGGAAAGGTTTTTTGCTTTATTTAAAATTAAAAAAAGAAACGCAAATAAAAAATGAAAACATGATAAATAGAATACCAAGCAAGTGTCTGATATTATAAAATTTATCAGGCTCGGCACGAAAAAAATGAAGAGCTCGGCAGAGCCTCGCCTACATTTTTTCTAAGCCTTGCCTGATAAATTTTATAATATCAGACACTAGCATGGTATTCTCTATATATATTAAGATTTTTCAGTGGAATTGTTTCTAAGTCGTCTATGTACGTCTTAGCACACAAAATAACTAAAGTTAGTTTTAAAAGTCAAAAGTTTGTATGTTTCATTTCGTTCCAAACGATTTCCGTTAGATTTTTTAACACATAAGTACGTACTGTAGGTGTGTTGGTTTTATTTCTCTGGTTTTACGTCTTGATACTATGGATCCAGAGAGTTTAATGTATCAATAAATCAAGTTCAGCATTTTCTTCTAAGAACTTCTGAGCAGCATATCTGAAAGTAATAATATCACATGTATAACCACGTTATTTAAGTCTTTAAAACGCACATGACCTTGTATGGTTAACAATAATTGAACGAACATATTACTGCCACAGAAGTTTAAGACGACAAAATAAGAATGAATAAAGACAATATATGTAAATCAAAATGGTAAATGAAGATGGTCTCTAATTATAAATACATAGGACTTGATATGGTTTCCTCATGTTCTGATTTCTTGGCTGTTCTCTTCAGAGCTAACTTATAGTCAGATATAACAAGAAAAAGAGCATCGCACAACAGATGCATTATACGCCCGTCAGCCGAAGCTGCAAATTGATGATGTGAGACATTTCACACGGCACTGCACAAATATTTTGAAATCATCAAATTCAGCAAGAATATTTTTTTCAACGACACTAAAAGACTCTAATCAATATACAATAAAATTTCTATATACCAAAAATGTTTTAAGAGGGGAATTAGAAATGAGACTTGACAGAGATATATTTCTGACGCATTGCTCTTCTACTTCTTACCACACATCTTTATTTTAAGTTTCAAGTTAATCCCTTTCATAATGATCAAGTTATGATTCAGACAAAAATTCATTATAGAATAAAGAAAAGAGGAAATAACTAAAAATAGGAAAATGTAGAGTTATGCTTCTTGAGCAGTGCACATCTCCTATTTTCATAGTTTTAAAATTATGCTCTGGACAAAAAAAACAACAAACAAAACAAAAAAAGACAATAAGCACGGAGATAAATGTGACCAGGTAGAGTTACAGTTCTTGAGCACTACACTTCTACTTCTGACAATCTATCTTTATCTTAAGTTTAAACAATCCCTTTCAAAGTGTTCACGTTATGCTCCGGTTAAAAAACTGATTCTAGAAATTAAAGAAGGGGAGATTACTCAAAAACTGAATAAGGTAGAGCTATGCCTTAAAAATCAGAAAGTGAGAAAGCACTGCACTTCTCCTTGTCACCAGCTATCTATATTTTAAATTTCACATCAATTCACTTCATAGTTTTAAATTTATGCGCAGCACATGAAATTTTCAAGAGGAAAGATAATTCAAAAATAAGACAGGAAGATTATAGTTCTTGAGCACTGCACTTTATCTTCTTACCATTTATCTTCACCTTAAGTTTCAAGAGAATTCTTTTAACAATGTGCAAGTTATGCTTCGAACAAAAACTCATTATAGAAATTAAAGAACGGAAGTTTACTAAAACATTGGATAAGGTAGAGCTATGCTTCTTTGGGCACTGCACTTCTTCTTGTCGCCAGCTATCAATATTTTAAATTTCACATCACTTTACTTCGTAGTTTTAAATTTTCAAGAGAGGAAATAATTACAAAAATTGGGACCAGGTAGAGTTATGATTCTTGTGCACTGCACTTTTACTCATCGCAAGAAAGCTACACAGCAACTTTGAAATCAGTCAGTCATTTAGTAACAGAGCTATGGTCCGGAAAAATGTCCGAGGTCTGAAAAGATATATTAGAATTGAATAAAAAATTTTGATAAGTCTGAATTAAAATTATGTAAAATTAGTACAAACAAGACCTTCAATTTTATCGTTGCTAGTGGGTATTACTTCTGGCGTCAATATTCCCTCTTTATTATAAGACACACGTGTTAAATTCAATATTCAATTTCATCCTAACTTTCCAGCAAACTTTTGAGGGAGAATTATTTTTGTTGGTGCCTGACATAGTTGATGTTTTGATATTTCCATTCATTACTCATTTATAGAAACACAACTGCTTGTAGATCTAAAGAGGATAAAGAGAAAGTATTGATAGCGACTCTTTTGTATGAAACCTCTAAATGTCAGGCTTATATGTGTTCGGCTGTGCTGAACTGTGTTAAAACTAGAACAAGTGAAAACTTTTTTTATGTTTTAGAATCATTCGGCGATATGTGGTAGGAACAACATGAGTGATGAAAAGAAAACTTGAAATAAGATAATAAAAATGGTTTAATGTCCGATGTCAGAGTTACAATCTAGGGTAAGTCGTTCTGTCGCTCAGAGGACAGATATTTCTGAATCCATAAACGCAGACGAATATTTTCCGCGTATTACAATGTGCGTACGTGCGTTTTTAAAAATAAACTGTAAACTCGAAATAACACCTGTCAATGTGAAAAGAGAAAATACAATTAACAAAACACAGTATATAACACCCGGTCAAGCAAATGAAGATAATAAAAGAGTATCTTACTCTGCGTCGTCTAAACAAAATTAATTAAACACGGTATTAACCTCCGTGTCATGTAAAAAAAAATATAGTAAAAAACACAGCTACTACCTCTGTGTCTAGTAAATAGAAATTATCAAGAACGGTATCTGCCTCCGTGTCTAGTAAAAAAATTAATATAACACAGCTACTACCTCTGTGTCTAGTAAATAAAATTAATCAAGAACGGTATCTGCCTCCGTGTCTAGTAAAAAATTAATAAAACACAGCTACTACCTCTGTGTCTAGTAAATAGAATTAACCAAGAACGGTATCTGCCTCCGTGTCTATCAAAAAAAATTATATAACACTGCTACTTCCTCTGTGTCTAGTAAACAAAATTAATCAAGAACGGTACCTGCCTCTGTGTCTAGTAAACAAAATAAATCCAACACAGCTACTACCTCTGTGTCTAGTAAATACAATTAATCAAGAACGGTATCTGTCTCCGTGTCTTAGTAAACGAAATTTATCAGACACGGATTCCGCCTCCGTGTGTAGTAAACAAAATTAATAAAATACGGTATCTGCCTCCGTGTTTAGTTAACAAAGTAAATCAAACACGGTATCCACCTCCGTGTCTAGTGAACAAAATTAATCAAACACGGTGTACGCCTCCGTGTTTAGTAAAATAAATTAATCAGACACGGTATTCGCCTCCGTATGTTGTAAACAAAATTAATCAAATACTAGTACAGTATCTGCCTCCGTGTCTAGTAAACAAAATTTATCAGACACGTTTTCTTCCTCCCTGTCTAGTAAACAAAATTAATCAAATACGGTATCTGCCTTTGTGTCTAGTTAACGAAGTCAATCAAACACGGTATCCGCCTCCGTGTCTAGTAAACAAAATTAATCAAACACGGTATCCGCCTCCGTGTTTAGTGAACAAAATTAATCAGACGGTATCATCTTCCGTGTCTAGTAAATGAGATATATAAAACACAGCATCTATCTCTTTGTCTAAGATAAATAGATATATTATACAACAGTTATTAAACTTCGCATGAACCACTGAATAACAAAATGCACGAACTTTCAAAAAATACCACGTAAGTTTCACAGTCTTCAGTTCTTTGGTGAGAAATCACATCATTTCATTACATTAAACTGAAAATCGCAGTAAAATTCTTAGATAAACAATATAAAGCCTAAAAATATCATTCTAAAACGCAATATTGGTCGACACAAATATATTGATAATTTTCAACATGAACACATTTTTAATCTTATTCTAGTACATTTAATCATTATGTGTAATTAGGGTATACGATGGGACTAAACTATTCAATAAATGTAAGGACATTTGATGAACAAGAACATTTAGCATTTGGAATCATTATCAGTTCTGACATGTAGAAACATGAAACGATACGGTTAATGTGTGCACATCCAGACAGCACATCGCAGTGCATGTCGAAACTCTAACATAGATAACACCTAGTTTGATCATTTTTGTGTTATTCTGAGACTATACGTATAATGTACATACTTAGAAAGATTTGTCTGTTGAACTTACATTAATGCTAGCCACTTTATTGATCTAAAAATATCAGAATGGCAAATATTGACAAACAATATCGTTTGCAGATTGAAAAGTTAGTCTATATCATAATATTTGTTGTCGAAAGTTTTTATATATTGTTAGCATTCAATACATACCTTGACGATTGTTGTAAAATATTATTTATTTTGCACAGTGTAAACTTAGTGTAAACTTATTTATTTCACATCAATTGGGAAACAAGTTCTTGCAAATTATATGACTGCTTCCTCGGTTCAAACCAGTGCTCACGCCAAAAGTGATGAATGCGGAAAGTCACTGTAGAAAAACAAATTAAAATCAATTACCACTTTCTGGAAGTGGTATATTCAACATTGTTTTTACTTTTTTACTTTTATTCAACAATTGTTTACCAATATAACATCAATCAAGTCGATTTAGTAAAAAAGTAATCATTTACTTTTGCCTAAACCGTCTTTCAAGTAATTCGCCTATCATCTGGTTATTTGGGATAAAGAATTCTCTGTACTGCAACAATAAAAAAAACAATAAAAAGCAAAAAAACAAATGTAATTAAAAGATTCACTCCTTGTACTGTATCACACTGACAGTTTCAACAGTCCAAAATATGTGTTTAGTGGGAATTCGTTCCTTCAGAGTTAATCTATCTGGTTCATATTTAACGAAAGTCTGTTAAAAATTCTTATCAAGATGTCATCAAATCTTCTGTGAGGTCAGAAAAACGTTTCAATACGTGAGCATGTTTCTGTTTGAATTGAGAAATTACACATGAACTGCTTCAGAATTATGGCTACGATATACATTATAACAGGTAGCCAAACGATTACAAAATGCTTTTAAGAGTAAGAATTTGTGGAAGTTTCAGAACCACACTGATAGAGTTATTGGTGTTAAAGGTTGTGTAAAGACAATTCTTTTGCTTGGCATTCAAAATAAACAACCATTTATAAAAAGTATATCTTCACTTTAACAAAGCATATTCGCTATATTTTGGCCTAGTAGCGTATTGTAAATGAATGAATGGATTTGACTAGACAGAATATATCATTGTAGTACGGACATACTTCTTTCAACTTCAAAATAAATGTATAAAATATATCTCATTAAAATAGTTTCTTCGCACTAAAACACTTATTACAGATAAAAAAAATTGTCATTTAGAAAAAATCCTAGTAAAGTCCCACAAGCTACATCTAATTACAAATGATCCTAGTTACACTTCTACCTTTCATGGAGACTTAAGTCCAAACATAAATGTAGGTTCCTGTTCTGCAGAATTGTTTAAACATTTGCGGTAAACAGACAAATATTAGACATCAACAGAACGTTTCCATGTTCCATGTCGTAACGTTTAACATCAATAAAATTGAAATAAAAGATCTAATCAATTTTTAAGCTCGTGACTTTTAATTTTTCTTTCACACATAAAACTAGCGATGTTTGCACGCTGTAATGCCATTTGTACATGTTATTGATTGATTCATTCGGATAGGACTGGAAGTTTTTCAGAAATAGCGACTTGTTAAACTCTTCAGTTATCTTGCCGTCAGATGTCATTATGAAAGCAAACAATGACCCAACCTTTCTATACTGACATATTCATTCTGAGAGTGAAAGATGAATGAAAATACAATGCGAGAGCTTTTGTCATTCCGTCATGAATAGAAAGTTAGTTCAACCTGATTTATCATTTTATGATACAGTGTTTATTCGATCGTGAAAACCATATCAGAAACATTATTGACCTCTTGCGTCCGTAAATATCTATTTTTATCTACTAACATTACTGTATGAAGGAATAATAAATCATAATCAAAATGTGCAAGTAAAAGTTGATTGTAGACAAATGAAAACAAACACTACAATACAGTAAATTAGAGTTTAATGGTAGTAAATATTTATCTTAACATCTGTACAAAATCAAATAAAAAATATTCTATGTGCAAGTAACAGTTTGATTGAAGACAATGTATGTCTCTTGGCTTAAATACTATTTTTAACTAGTAGATACTTACCTGGCATAATTTCAAACAAGAGAAACAAATGGTCCTTGATAGCTCACCTGATATTTAGGGGTGCATAAGAAAAACTTGTCATGCACAAGTACACTTATTGGTTAACTTGCACACCAAGTTTCTAATCGATATCTCTAGAAATGTGGAAGTAGTTCTCAACACAATATATTGCTATGACGGTCTGTAAAACCACAGAGCGAGCATCGGCGGGCATAAAAACACGTCAAGCACACCAACACTTACTAATGAACAAGCATCCACATCAATTTCAGATCGACCTCTGAGACCATGATTTGTACAAATTTGGTAGATGTCCACTAGACAATGGTACATGTACACACCAAATATCTAAATGCTAGTTTCTGACAAGAAGATTTTTAAAGTTTTTTTCTGTATAAGTCTTTGTAAAATCAAGTGAATCCAGCGGTGGAACCAATTCTGACACAAGAGCCTTAATTTTTATAATTTTGATGAGAGGTTTACTAGATGATGCTATAAACCAAATGTCTTAGCTCTAGGCCTGGTTGTTTAAGACAAAAAGATCTTTTAAGTTTTTCTTTTCAGTTACCATGACAACCAGATTTCTGCAGGGAATTCTATTTTAGCTCACCTGAGCACAGTGTGTATCACTTGATTTTTGTAAAGACTAGCATAGAAAAAAATCATCCCATCAGTATACACACGGCGTAGTGTTAATATATTTGATGTGTAACATGGCCTACCTCTACCAAGAAATCTCTGCCCTGAGGTCAAAATTGGCCCTGCCCCTGGGTCATCAAGGCTAAGAATAGACTTTTCAAATTTTCATCATAGAGCCTTAATTTATAGACATGTATCTTAGATATTTGGTATATAGGCACCTTGCACGAATCTGCTATTGACTTGGATCAAGGTCTAAAATAGATTTTTGTACTTTTCCACATAGAGTCTTCATTTATTGATGGATATCTCATGCCTGAGACATTTGGTATATCTAGGTAATTTGCAATGATCTCTACCTTTAGGTAGAGCTTGAGGTCACTAGGTCCAGGGCACTTAGGCTATTTTTTTACTTTTTGTCATAAAGCATTTATTTATTGACTGATATTTTATATATTTGGTATATAGACTCCTTGCATGAACCTCTTCCATTAAATTGGGGTTAAGGTTACCGAGACTAAAAGATATTTGGTTTGTAATCACCTACAAATCTTCAGTTAGAAAAGGCAATACTGCTTTTGACGCTTGCTGAGTACTCAGATGAGCAATCCAGGGTCATCATGGCTCTCTTGTTTACATAAGTATGAAAAGGGGCCATACAGGGATCATTCAATTGGCATACTCGTATAGGAGGAGATGTTGTTTGAAGGACGGACGGACGACGGGCAAAACAGCATACTTAAAGCTATACCTGGCCTTCGGTCAGGTGAGTTAGAAAAGGGAAACAAGTAATCACCTGCTCTTATTATGCCATCGCCATAAAATGGGAGGAGACATATAGTGTTACCCCTGTCCATGTGTGCGTGCGTGTGATTGAAAAAAATATATATATGTACTTCGTGTCCGGTCTATAACTTCTGCATGCAAGATGTCATTTCAAAATAAATTGGTATACATGACCACCATAAGTAGACAATGTGTCGCGTGTCCCTATATTAAAGTTCAAGGTCATAGCAGGGGATTGATCTTTGTGTATTTGTCATACAGTCTTAAGTGCAATTAGAGTTCGTGACCGGCCCATAACTTCTGCATGCATGAAAGGATTCCAAAATAAATTGGTACACATGATTACAATAAGCAGACGATGTGTCGCGTGCAAGACCTAGGTCCTTAGATCAAAGGCCAAGGTCACAGTAGGGCATTGAACTTAGTGTATTTGTCGGTTGGAGTTTGTGTCTTGTCCATAACTTCTGCTTACGCGATGGGATTTCAAAATAAATTGTAACACATGATTACCGTAAGTAGACGATGTGTCGCAATGAAAGATGGCGCCCCGGTTCCTAGGTCAAGGTCAAGGTCACAGCAGGGGATTCAACTTTGTATATTTCTCTGGTCCATAACTTTTGCATGCATGATGGTTTTTCAACATCAATTGTCACAGATGCCAGGTACATGTTTTTCCCAACTTAAAGCCTATGTTGCGGGGGCATTCGTATCCTATGGATACATGCCTAGCTTTTACTTTTAAAATAAGATAAATCAAACGAACTTGCAGGGTTGCCTAATGTTTTAAGAAGTGATGCTTCTTACAAAGTCAAAACTTTTGACAATTTGTTGCACTAACATGTATTTTTGATATCTTACCGTAAATACAAACTATGGACTTCATTTTCCTATTGCTAGTCCATTTCAACTTTAAATTCATGCACTTACTGAAAAACAAGATAAAACTTATTATGGTGGAGTGTCGCTAAAGAGAATTTTTCAATATGGCAAAATAGGGTGATGTATTTCGATTTTATTGCCACTGATCTGCGGAATTTAATTTAGCTATTGTAAGTAAAATTGTACTGTTTTCTTTAAAAATGAGGAGAAAGATCTTAGTCATGCACGAGAGGGGAGGAATAAAATTGATGGATAAAGTAAGTTAAAAAAAAACAACAACAAACTTATAAGAGAGTCATGTTATGTTGATCAGATGCTTGACAATAGATGATCAGGAACTGCTGATTGGAGATTTCGCAACACGCTAAAAATTAGGTCTTCGGCAGCCATTGTTTTATTAACTCGCTTTCCAAAATGCTTGTTTGAAGAGTCTCTTAGGAATATGCTACAATAAACTATATTACCTTACATCGAATATAGTGAAAACACTTACGTGAACTATCTACAGATACTAAAATTGCTTTCAAATAGTCTAAATAAACCATCAGTATTAAACAAATCTAATGCCAATGCCAATCATCTGCCGATGAATTAAACACATTTTGCCACTTAATGTTTAAAAGCTTACATACATTATGAAACCTATAGGTAATTTTTAATGTTTATTCTGGACAAATAAACTCCGTCTCAAAATGTTTTTAAAACATTTAAGGTCCGGAACAACCATAAAGTGTTGTATAAGCGAAACTTTCAAAAACAGATTTTGTATACAACTTGCGTTGACAGCAAATTCACAATATCCTCCTGGAAAACTTACCTATTGTTGTATTATTATAAATTTAAATTAGCTCATTTATTGTAACAAAATGCAAGTTTATGTACAAAGACAAGACTCTTTAGATGCTTTAATTGATTCGAACTTATATATTACTGCATTTTTAATCAGAAAAAATTAAATCATAGCCAAGGTCAGGATTTTTTCTCTTATCTGGTATCTTCTTATTTAATGCCAATAAAACATATAGTCCAGTTTGCACTATTACATTAGATGATTGCTTCTTGTATTCAGCTAGAATAAATTGTAGTCTTGTCTAACTTTGACAAAAGTACAATCCACAACGACTTATTGTTATATATTCTTACTCTATAATCTCTAATAACCTATAATGTATACTGTTTCAGGCAAAGAATGCACAAAAATGTGACCTATGTAGTTTTAACAGATTCCCATTATTTGTCCTGAATTGAAATCCGTATCGTAAAGTTATTTGTACAGCTTGTCGATTTATCGTAATATGCAGTAGGAAACGAGAAAATGTTTTTAGATTTATACTTCTCAACACCTCAGCAACTCCGATGACCAAAGAACATTGATCTTATGGACGTACTTCTTTCGCTACAACCAGTTCTCAGCGCGCAAGAGATAATAAGGTCTTAGATTCAAAAGTAATTTCTTTCTAGTCCTATCTTCTCGAAACAAAATCACTTCTTCATTATATGAGATAGATAAGTGTCTCAGTAACATCAACCAACATTTAAATTTACCTTTTCAAGAATTAATTGCACTTACTTTAATTTGTCAAATTATGAATAAGAAGTTTCTTTAAAACAAAAGGTAGGCGGCCTTGGTACAAAGACACATAGAATTTGGAAAATATACCCTGACAAGTGCTGCAGCACCAGTTAAGTTGCTGGCTTTATAATGTAATTTGACGGGAAAGATGCGTGCGCAAAAAAGTTTTTACACGACCGAAAGACAAAAATATTAAATCTGACCTTTACGACATTTTTGTCGATAATTTACCATCACGAATATGTAATGTAATTGAAAAATGCTTATGACTCTACTGTAAGACAATATGTGAAACATTCTGATTATATTTTATAAATAAAAGAGGCATTGCATGACAGCATGAACCGTATTTCCGTATTCATTTTGCCAACTATAGGTGCCATTTTTCCAAACATCAAAGCTGACCTGAAAGGCCGTCGGTTTGATTCATTATATGAGTTACGGACTGCTACCAACAACATTACGCAGCAGTGTGATCTTGACTGGTATCGGGATGTGTTCAGGCGGCAGTATGATCGTGACTGGTATCGGGATTTGTTCAGGCGGCAGTCGGTGCTTATAATTCAATATCAGCAGAATGTTCCCAGAGTGCTGGATGATGACAACATGCGAAAAAGCATTTCGACATTTCATATATGCAAATTGACAGAAAGCTTTTACAGAAATGTGACAGCCTGATAAAAGTATGTATTTCCTTTGTCTTTCACTGCTTTGAAGAAACTCAGAAACATACGCAAGGGTTTTCCAAAAAGTTCTTGCACAACAAATAAATTTAAACTCTAAACGTGTAGATCAACAGAAGGCATATTTTTCATACAATATAATATGTCAATATATACTTAGTACAGAAAGATTTGTTTCCTGTCTCATTGAAACAACTACCCCCGTTTTATGGAGCACTCTGAAATGTTTTGATTATACTTTATAATTGATCAATGTTTCTTAAATACTGTCAGAGGAGTTTTAATATATTGCATACATCTGTATTTTATGTTTATGTAAACAAGAAATAACTTAGTAAGTTCTTGTTATTAAAAGTAGTATTTTATGTCATTTTGAGTTTTTTGGAGCATTTTTGAACGAACTTTTCGGACAAACTCGTAGAACTAGTTCAGCAGTGTTGATCAAATCGTAAGCAGATGTTGCAAATTCGATACATTTAACTTAATCTGGTTGTCAAACTTTTTTGAAACAATAATTGATAAAAGTACTTGTTAATCACAAGATTTATGTCACAACTATTGAAATGGCAAGCTTTTATGGCTTAACTGACTTATGGACGCATCTATTCATGAACACACTCCGTCATGTGTCTGACATGTGGACAGGAACATGCTGGTGGCTCCACAACCAGCCTAGCCTAATCAAACAAATAAAAACAGTGATCCAAGGCCTTTGACATCACTATTCAACAAGAACACCTTCATTACTAACACACGGACAACAGTGATCCATGACCTTTGACATCATCAGCCAATAAGAACACCGTCATCACTAAGACACGGATAATAGTGATACAAGACCTTTGACATCATCAGACAACAAAAACACTTTCATCACTAAGACACGGACAATAGTGATCCAAGACCTTTGACATTATCATCCAACAAGAACACCTTCATCACTAAGACACGGACAATAGTGATCCAAGACCTTTGACATTATCATCCAACAAGAACACCTTCATCACTAAGACACGGACAACAGTGATCCAAGACCTTTGACATTATCATCCAACAAGAACACCTTCATCACTTAGACACGGACAACAGTGATCCAAGACCTTTGACATTATCATCCAACAAGAACACCTTCATCACTAAGACACGGACAACAGTGATCCAAGACCTTTGACATTATCATCCAACAAGAACACCTTTATCACTAAGACGCGGACAATAGTGATCCATGACCTTTGACATTACCATCCAACAAGAACACCTTCATCACTAAGACACAGACAACAGTGATCCAAGACCTTTGACATTATCATCCAACAAGAACACCGTCATCACTAACACACGGACGACAGTGATCCAGACCTTTGACATTATCATCCAACAAGAACACCTTCATCACTTACACACGGACGACAGTGATCCAAGACCTTTGACATTATTATCCAACAAGAACACCATCATTACTAACACACGGACGACAGTGATCTAAGACCTTTGACATTACCATCCAACAAGAACACCTTCATCACTAAGACGCGGACAATAGTGATCCAAGACCTTTGACATTACCATCCAACAAGAACACCATCATCACTAAGACGCGGACAATAGTGATCCAAGACCTTTGACATTACCATCCAACAAGAACACCTTCATCACTAAGACGCGGACAATAGTGATCCAAGACCTTTGACATTATCATCCAACAAGAACACCTTTATCACTAAGACGCGGACAATAGTGATCCAAGACCTTTGACATTACCAACCAACAAGAACACCTTCATCACTAAGACACAGACAATAGTGATCCAAGACCTTTGACATTATCATCCAACAAGAACACCGTCATCACTAACACAGGGACGACAGTGATCCAGACCTTTGACATTATCATCCAACAAGAACACCTTCATCACTTACACACGGACGACAGTGATCCAAGACCTTTGACATTATTATCCAACAAGAACACCATCATTACTAACACACGGACGACAGTGATCTAAGACCTTTGACATTACCATCCAACAAGAACACCTTCATCACTAAGACGCGGACAATAGTGATCCAAGACCTTTGACATTACCATCCAACAAGAACACCATCATCACTAAGACACAGACAACAGTGATCCAAGACCTTTGACATTATCATCCAACAAGAACACCTTCATCACTAAGACGCGGACAATAGTGATCTAAGACCTTTGACATTATTATCCAAGAAGAACACCTTCATCACTTACACACGAACAACAGTGATCTAAGACCTTTGACATTATCATCCAACAAGAACACCTTCATCACTAAGACGCGGACAACAGTTATCTAAGACCTTTGACATTATCATCCAACAAGAACACCTTCATCACTAAGACGCGGACAACAGTGATCTAAGACCTTTGACATTATTATCCAACAAGAACACCATCATTACTAACACACGGACGACAGTGATTAGAATCTTTATTGTACATCAAATATCCATTGTATTTAGTTATAAAGGAAATGATTCTGAAAAAAGAACTAAAATGCTCAACATCAAATTGCAAAAACTAGGAAAGATCATGAAAACCCCAACTTGGAATAGTTTTTGTGTTGAAATTACGTATGAATAAGGATCAATATGGAGAACAATGATTGAAAAGAGCTAAGACATTGGTAAAACGCCCTGGAACAAAAAAGTGATTACTTTAATACCCTGAGATACGGAATGTTTTATTAAGATAAAGAAATATCAATCAAGCGTGATCCTCAATTCCCACAAGAACACATAAGAAAGTCAGTTATATTTTCATTCATGCAATTATGTAGGTGCGACTCTTAAATTGTCTCCCTTCTAACGTCTATCTTCATTTTAGTTTTTATGAAGTGTATGGGGCTAAATTTCAGTCTTCGCGACTCTTCATTTTCTAAATACAAATATGTTCGTGACTTCCATTCTTTAAAATTATTTTTTTTAAATTGTAAATTTAAGTTCAAAGCCCTTACTAAAACATATTCTTTTGAACTGAAAAAACAATCACAGGGTATATTTAACATTACATCAATCGTTGTATTAAGTACCTAACAATAAAAATATGCCAGTCTTTACTGTTACACAAAAACAGATACCTAATTCCGTTGCATTTACGCTAATGATTTTTTGATTTTCTCCCACACTTCGACCTTCATTGGTTTCCACAATGTAATGTTATTTGAACACGCTATCGATCCGTTACGGCTAAGAAAACTAAGTTCCTAATTTCGCTGTTTTCCAATTGTCCACTAAACGTTTCAGCAACTCCTATGTCCACTAAACGCTTCAGTTACTCCTATGTCCACTAAACGCTTCCATTACTCCTTTGTCCACTAAACGTTTCAGTTACTCCTATGTCCACTAAACGCTTCAGTTATCCCTTTGTCCATTAAACGCTTCAGTTACTCCTATGTCCACTAAACGCTTCAGTTACTCCTATGTCCACTAAACGCTTCAGTTACTCCTATGTCAACTAAACGTTTCAGTTACTCCTATGTCCACTAAACGCTTCAGATACTCCTATGTCCACTAAACGCTTCAGTTACCCCTTTGTCCATTAAACGCTTCAGTTACTCCTATGTCCACTAAACGCTTCAGTTACTCCTATGTCCACTAAACATCAGTTACCCCTTTGTCCACTAAACGCTTCAGTTACTCCTATGTCCACTGAACTCTTCAGTTACTCATATGTCAACTAAACGTTTCAGTTACTCCTATGTCCACTAAACGCTTCAGTTACTCCTATGTCCACTAAACGCTTTAGTTACTCCTATGTCCACTAAACTCTTCAGTTACTCATATGTCAACTAAACGTTTTAGTTACTCCTTTGTCCACTAAACTCTTCAGTTACTCATATGTCAACTAAACGTTTCAGTTACTCCTTTGTCCACTAAACGTTTCAGTTACTCCTATGTCCACTAAACTCTTCAGTTACTCCTATGTCAACTAAATGTTTCAGTTACTCCTATGTCAACTAAACGCTTCAGTTACTCCTATGTCCACTAAACACTTCAGTTACTCCTGTGTCCACTAAACGCTTCAGTTACTCATATGTCCACTAAACTCTTCAGTTACTCATATGTCAACTAAACGCTTCAGTTACTGCTATGTCCACTAAACGCTTCAGTTACTCCTATTTTCAATAAACGCTTCAGTTACTCACATGTCCACTAAACGGTTCAGTTACTCCTATGTCCACTAAACGCTTCAGTTACTCCTATGTCCACTGAACTCTTCAGTTACTCATATGTCAACTAAACGTTTCAGTTACTCCTATGTCCACTAAACGCTTCAGTTACTCCTATGTCCACTAAACGCTTCAGTTACTCCTATGTCCACTAAACTCTTCAGTTACTCATATGTCAACTAAACGTTTTAGTTACTCCTTTGTCCACTAAACTCTTCAGTTACTCATATGTCAACTAAACGTTTCAGTCACTCCTTTGTCCACTAAACGTTTCAGTTACTCCTATGTCCACTAAACGCTTCAGTTACTCCTATGTCAACTAAACGCTTCAGTTACTGCTATGTCCACTAAACACTTCAGTTACCCCTGTGTCCACTAAACGCTTCAGTTACTCATATGTCCACTAAACTCTTCAGTTACTCATATGTCAACTAAACGCTTCAGTTACTCCTATGTCCACTAAACGCTTCAGTTACTCCTATGTCCACTAAACGTTTCAGTTACTCCTATGTCCACTAAACTTTTCAGTTACTCCTATGTCAACTAAACGCTTCAGTTACTCCTATGTCAACTAAACGTTTCAGTTACTCCTATGTCCACTAAACGCTTCAGTTACTCCTATGTCCACTGAACGCTTCAGTTACTCATATGTCCACTAAACGCTTCAGTTATTCCTATGTCAACTGAACGCTTCAGTTACTCCTATGTCCACTAAACGTTTCAGTTACTCATATGTCCACTAAACGCTTTAGTTACCCCTATGTCCATTAAACGCTTCAGTTACTCCTATGTCCACTAAACTCTTCAGTTACTCATATGTCCACTATACGTTTCAGTTACTCCTATGTCCACTAAACGCTTCAGTTACACATATGTCCACTAAACTCTTCAGTTACTCCTATGTCCACTAAACGCTTCAGTTACTCCTATGTCCACTAAACTCTTCAGTTACTCCTATGTCAACTAAACGCTTCAGTTACTCCTATGTCAACTAAACGTTTCAGTTACTCCTATGTCCACTAAACGCTTCAGTTACTCATATGTCCACTAAACTCTTCAGTTACTCATATGTCAACTGAACGTTTCAGTTACTGCTATGTCCACTAAACGCTTCAGTTACTCCTATTTTCAATAAACGCTTCAGTTACTCACATGTCCACTAAACGGTTCAGTTACTCCTATTTCCACTAAACGCTTCAGTTACTCCTATGTCCACTAAACGCTTCAGTTACTCCTATGTCCACTAAACTCTTCAGTTACTCATATGTCAACTAAACGCTTCAGTTACTCCTATGTCCAGTAAACTCTTCAGTTACTCCTATGTCCACTAAACTCTTCAGTTACTCCTATGTGAACTAAACGCTTCAGTTACTCCTATGTCCACTAAACTCTTCAGTTACTCATATGTCAACTAAACGTTTCAGTTACTCCTTTGTCCACTAAACGCTTCAGTTACTCCTATGTCCACTAAACGTTTCAGTTACTCCTATGTCCACTAAACGCTTCAGTTACTCCTATGTCAACTAAACGCTTCAGTTGCTCCTATGTCCACTAATCGCTTCAGTTACTCCTATGTCCACTTAACGCTTCAGTTACTCCTATGTCCACTGAACTCTTCAGTTTCTCCTATGTCCACTAAACTCTTCAGTTACTCCTATGTCCACTAAACGCTTCAGTTACTCCTATGTCCACTGAACGCTTCAGTAACTCCTTTGTCCACTAAACGCTTCAGTTACCCCTTTGTCCACTAAACGCTTCAGTTACTCCTATGTCCACTAAACGCTTCAGTTACTCCTATTTCCACTAAACGCTTTAGTTACTCATATGTCAACTAAACGTTATAGTTACTCCTATGTCCACTCAACGCTTCAGTTACTCCTATTTCCACTAAACGCTTTAGTTACTCATATGTCAACTAAACGTTTCAGTTACTCCTATGTCCACTCAACGCTTCAGTTACTCCTATGTCCACTAAATTCTTCAGTTACTGCTATGTCCACTAAACGCTTTAGTTACTCCTATGTCCAATAAACTCTTCAGTTACTCCTATGTCCACTAGACTCTTAAGTTACTCTTATGTCCACTAAACGGTTCAGTTACCCCTTTGTCCACTAAACGCTTCATTTACTCCTATGTCCACTGAACGCTTCATTTACTCCTGTGTTCACTAAACGCTTCAGATACACTTATGTCCACTGAACGTTTCAGTTATTCCTACGTCAACTGAACGCTTCAGTTACTCCTATGTCCACTGAACGCTTCAGTAACTCCTATGTCCACTAAACGCTTCAGTTACTCCTATGTCTACTAAACGCTTCAGATACACCTATGTCCACTAAACGCTTCAGTTACTCCTATGTCCACTAAACGGTTCAGTTACCCCTATGTCAACTAAACGCTTCAGATACACCTTTGTCCACTGAACGCTTCAGTTACTCCTATGTCCACTAAACGCTTCAGTTACTCCTATGTCCACTGAACGCTTCAGTTACTCCTATGTCCACTAAACGCTTCAGTTACTCCTATGCCCACTGAAATTGGTTTGACAAAAATGCCAGTGGTGAACAAACTGCTCTAGAAGTCGACGAAATTATACTGAGCGTTCATAAGATGAATAGTTCTCAGACTCCGAAACAATTCCGACTGTCATTCTCTTAAAGAAAAGGCTTAACTTATTGCTTTAAGATAGACAGATGGTCTCAATAAAGTCAGTAAAACCAGGTTAAAGTAAATCAAACTTATGGCTTTCCTATGTTATAGACACAACCTGGTTTAAAAGCTCAGTAAAATACATCTATCTTGTATCACATTAATGCATTATGATGAAGCTATGTCAAAAAAAAACGTTCACCTCAATTCAAGAGAGTGCTGGTCTATTTGAATCTGAATAGATAATTAAATTTAGTTAGATTTTAATTCTTGGTTGATGCTTGTCATTATGTTATGAACAACCGAGGACGTAAGTAATGCACATAATATTGAAAGAATTGCAGAATTATACACTGCAAGTGTTTGTAGCGACAATATTAGCTTCATATTATGCTTTATTCTTGATAACTTACTGATTGTTCATTGATACTTTCTTACATGCGCGTACATATTGCTAAGTAGATAATGGAATACAAATGTACCTGTTTGCACAAAACATATTTTCGCAATAAAACTGGAAACAAAAAAGTCATTACATAACAGAAAATTGCAGAAACGCAAAATACTGAAAATACTGTACTATCATTTTCGTTTCTAATGTAATAAATGTAGATGTCTAGGCTTCTTACGAGACAGTTATTTTTTATAAAATACATAAAAAATAAAATCAATGAAAATAATAAATCATAATACTCAATTTTAATATAACATATACTGATAAACTACATAACAGGAAAAGCAATAAAAAGCACGACCAATTGGTCTGGAAAAAGAAATAACACTAAGGTGATTGTAAACCAGGATTTACATGTCTGATACAGAAATTGCTGTGTTGTCAAATATTTGGATTTATTGCAGACAATATGTGCAATGAAGTCAGTCTTAATGACACTCTGGACTAGACACAGAAAAACGATGGAAACGTTTGTATTTTCAGAACATTCAGTGTGAGTTGAGTCTCTTCTAAATTGGTACGTGACTTTTTGAGGCCATAGAGAGGAAGTATGTTTAACAAACGTCTTGAATTCTCGTTATACAATACTGTTACCCAACGAATATTCGCGAACAATTAATATTCGCGCGAATATTTGTTTGCGCGAATAATAAGTCCGCAGGATTTCGCGAATAAATTGGAGAAAATATTTTATTTTAGGCGTTGTTGATGCGTTGATGCAGCGTCGATGCAAAGCTACATGACCGGATGTATTCGAATTTTACGGGCACCTGTCAAGAAGCAATGAATATTATAAATATTGCCATAAAGCATTAGAAACACAAAATAAGTAAACTACTACTATTTTAATAAATATCAAAAGAACTCTATGTCAATATATCAATCAAAATAATATTCACATTTTAATCCATTTTATGAAATACTTAGTATCCTGTATTGTCAATCACGTTCCGTATACTGTACGGAACACGTGTCAGTTTTAAGTGACTTAATATTTACACTTTCTATACTATTCTAAGTTTATGAATACAAAGTATTATAGCACTTATTTTAGAAGTCCAGCTTTTTTCCAGCCGAGCTGGAAGAGCTCTGAATTGTCTTTTACAGAGTCAAATGCATTTATTAGCCACTTTGCATGCTGTGGTTTGATGAGAGACAGACGCAGATCGATGTTTATGTCTTTAATGTCTTTTTTACACAATTGTTCAGACACCTGATTTGCATACCAATTAGTAAACTGATTTTTAACATTTTCTTTCAGTTGCGCATTTCCTGATAAATCTAGGGGCTGTAATTCCCCAGTACATCCACCTGGTACGTACCGAATGCGAATACCAGCTTTGGTTAACTTATCAATAAAGGACTGAACTCTATGGGCAGCAAACACATCAAAAATCGCTAAAGCTGGTTGTTTTAAAGCAAGATCTAACCGTTCCCTGGTTTCGCGAACATATGGGATGAGAATATTTTCTGCAAATCTAAGCATGGTGGTTTCGTTCGACCAATGATTTTCGGAATGCCATATGTCCCATCCTTCCGGAAACGTAACATCTGGGTGGCAGGCCTCTGTTTTTCCCTGATACAAAAATTGAACAGGACTGTCTTAACTTTTTAATATAATCCAGAACATCGCTCTCATATTTCCCAAGGAGTGTTGGTCTTCCACGTTTACCAGCAGGCAATGTAACAACGTTTGTTTCAGTATTTTTAACAGTTTTCAGATATTGCTTTTTTATGTAACGCACCGTGCTCTCATTTATGGATCTCTCAAGAACTTTCGAAAAATGTCGCACCGCACTTGCATTTCCATGTTCACACGCATATTTGGCAATCTTTGCTCTCTGTTCACTATCATAATGTCCGTAACTTTCACGTTTACGTTTTACACCGCTCTTTGGTGATAAAATTTCAAATACAGCTTCGTTTGCCGCTTTAGTGATTTTTTTTCTTTTCTGGCGTACTTTCCAGATCGTGATCGGGCAAAAATGATGCCGAAATATCCCTGCATTCTGAAGGTTTATTTTTTTTAACCACCCTTTTAACGACATGTTTAGAAATGAAGACGAACGATGCGTACATGTACATATAATATAGAGAAAACGTTTTCCTGAATTGTGATCACAATTCACTCAACAATACAATATATAAGGCTAGCATATTGTTAATCCCATTTAAGACACTAATAATGGGCTCAATTATTGAAGATTAATAGTCGGAATCATAGATTTTACGGCCCCATCGGACTTTCGAATCCGAAAATTTTTTTTTTTTGGAAATCAAGAAAACGCGGAAATTAATATTCGCGAATATGTCCGACCTCGGCAAAACGCGGAAATTTGTATTCGCGAATATAAATTGGGTTACAGTATAAATCGGAAATAATATTTAAGGTACTAAATGTAGTATTCATCTGGCTTACAAAACGTTTATTATTTAACAATAGTATGATGTAAATAAATTTTGCATAGAAAACTGTCCGTACTTCAGAAGCAAATAAGTCTATGAAATATATTGCCAGAAATGGTGGTATAAAATTGCAGACGGTGATGAATACATCAAATATCAATGAAGCTTTCGTGTTGCTTCTCAGAATTATTTAAGTTTCAGGTTTTCTTATCTTTTGTTCAATATCTGAAACAACAAACACTTAATGACAATGTTTCTACCACTACATAGAGGTTGACTTTTTCTGCTTACTGGTTAAAGAAGTAGTAAGTAAAGTTTCATATAGAAATAGCATGATTGTCCTTCAGTGTGCAGTCTCAGACATGCAGAGGAGTCAGTTAGAAATACTAGTAGCATGATTGTCCTTCAGTGTGCAGTCTCAGACATGCAGAGGAGTCAGTTAGAAATAGTAGATTGTCCTTCAGTGTGCAGTCTCAGACATGCAGAGGAGTCAGTTAGAAATAGCATGATTGTCCTTCAGTGTGCAGTCTCAGACATGCAGAGGAGTCAGTTAGAGATTCTACCATATTTAGCGCACAGAATCGCCGCATTTGTCTGAATTTCAGGTTGTTTTGTCATATTTCGTACGATACATGTAAACCTCGAGTGTGAATAAATTTATTTGTTGAGGCAAAAACTGCGTTTAACTTTCAATCTGCATCAACAACATACCTTAATATCAAAATCACGACAAACGCTATTAAAATTGCATTTAAGTATTCAGACAATACATTCATTAACACTTGGTAAACACTAGGGCATCACAATCAGTTTTCTTATTCTTTATTTCTTTTATGAGTACAGAGCATTTCTCTATTTTTTGTTTCTTCACGAAACATATGATTTTGCAGATACAATCTGATGAACAAATACGACAATTTGATGTTGTAAAGAAATCAAACAGCAAATCACTGTAAAATCTGGAAGTCTGTCTGCTATGTCTGCTAGCTTATTGTTATCGTAAGTGTAAAATTCCCGAATTCCCGAAATTTAATCAGTGAATTTGTCAGTGGTGAGAATGTCTGTTTGTCATGTCCTTGAAGTTGCATTTTGCAACACAGCAAGAGTAAATATAGGGTGTCTCATACAGCGGCAGTAAATAAAGGGTGTCTCATATAACAGCGATGAATATAGGGTGGCTCGAAAAGCAGCGGTGAATATAGGGTGTCACATACAGCAGCGGTGAATAAAGGGTGTCCCGTATAAAAGCGATGTATATAGGGTGTCCCATACAGCAGCAGTGAATAAAGGTGTCCCATATAAAAACGATGTATATAGGGTGTCCCATACAGAAGCGGTGAATAAAAGGTGTCCCGTATAACAGCGATGAATATAGGGTCTCCCATACAGTAGCGGTGAATAAAGGTGTCCCGTATAAAAGCGATGAATATAGGGTCTCCCATACAGCAGCGGTGAATAAAAGGTATCCCGTATAACAGCGATGAATATAGGGTGTCAGATACTGCAACTTACTAAAAAGGATATCTCATATTACAGCGAAGAATATAGGGTGTCCAATACAGCAGCGGTAAATAAAGGGTGTCCCGTATAAAAGCGATGAATAAAGGGTGTCCCATACAGTAGCGGTGAATAAAGGTGTCCCGTATAAAAGCAATGTATATAGGGATGTCCCATACAGAAGCGGTGAATAAAAGGTATCCCGTATAACAGCGATGAATATAGGGTGTCCCATACATCAGCGATGAATAAAGGTGTACCGTATAAAAGCAATGTATATAGGGTGTCCCATACAGCAGCGGTGAATAAACGTGTCTCGTATTAAAGCAATGCATATAGGGTGTCCCATACAGCAGCGGTGAATAAAAGGTATCTCGTATAACAGCAAAGAATATAGGGTGTCCAATACAGCAGCGTTGAATAAAGGTGTCCCGTATTACAGCGATGAATATAGGAGGTCTTATACATTGACTGCAGTGAATATTGGATTTCTTATACTGCAGTGAATATTGGATGTCTTATAATGCAATGAATATTGGATGTCTTACACAGCAGCAGTGAATATTGGATGTCTTATACTGCAGCAGTGAATATTGGATGTCTTACATGGAAGCAGTGAATATTGGATGTCTTACATAGAAGCAGTGAATATTGGATGCCTTACATAGAAGCAGTGAATATTGGATGTCTTACATAGAAGCAGTGAATATTGGATGTCTTTCATAGAAGAAGTGAATATTGGATGTCTTACATAAAAGCAGTGAATATTGGATGTCTTACATAGAAGCAGAGAATATTGGATGTCTTATACTGCAGTGATGAATATTGGATGTCTTACATAGAAGCAATGAAAATTGGATGTCTTACAGAGAAGCAGTGAATATTGGATGTCTTACATAGAAGCAGTGAATATTGGATGTCTGATACTGCAGCAGTGAATATTGGATGCCTTACACAGCAGCAGTGAATACTGGATTTCTTACACAGCAGTAGTGAATATTGGATGTCTTACACAGCAGCAGTGAATATTGGATGTCTTACACAGCAGCATTGAATATTGTATACCTTACACAGCAGCAGTGAATATTGGATGTCTTACACAGCAGTAGTGAATATTGGATGTCTTACACAGAAGCAGTGAATATTGGATGTCTCACAAAGCAGCAGTGAATATTTGATGTCTTACACAGCAGCAGTGAAAATTGGATGTCTTATACTGCAGCAGTGAATATTGGATGTCTTATAATGCAGCAGTGAATTTTGGATGTCTTATACAGCACCAGTGAATATTGGATGTCTTACACAGCAGCAGTGAATACTCGATGTCTTACACTGCAGCAGTGAATATTGGATGTCTTACACAGCAGCATTGAATATTGGATGTCTTACACAGCAGCAGTGAATATTGGATGTCTTATATTGCAGATATAAATATTGGATGTCTTACACAGCAGCAGTGAAAATTGGATGTTTTATACTGCAGCAGTGAATATTGTATGTCTTACACAGCAGCAGTGAATATTGGATGTCTTACACAGCAGCAGTAAATATTGGATGTCTTACACAGCAGCAGTGAATATTGGATGTCTTACACAGCAGCAGTGAATATTGGTTGTCTTACACAGCAGCAGTAAATATTGGATGTCTTACACAGCAGCAGTGAATATTGGATGTCTTACACAGCAGCAGTGAATATTGGATTTCTTACACAGCAACAGTGAATATTGGATGTCTTACACAGCAGCATTGAATATCGGATGTCTTACACAGCAGCAATGAATATTGGATGTCTTATAATGCAGCAGTGAATATTGGATGCCTTATCCTACAGATGTAAATGTTGTGTGCAGTGAATATTTGATGTCTTACACAGCAGCAGTGAATCTTGGGTGTTTTACATAGAAGCAGTAAATATTGGATGTCTTACACAGCAGAGTTGAATATTGGATGTCTTACACAGCAGCAGTAGTGAATATTGGATGTCTTACACAGCAGCAGTGAATATTGGATGTCTTACACAGCAGTTTTGAATATTGGATGTCTTACACAGCAGCAGGGAATATTGAATGTCTTACACAGCAGCAGTGAATATTGGATGTCTTACACAGCAGCAGTGAATATTGGATGTCTTACACAGCAGCAGTGAATATAAGAAGTGTTATACTGCAGCAGTGAATATTGTATGTCTTACACAGCAGCAGTGAATATTGTATGTCTTACACAGCAGCAGTAAATATTGGATGTCTTACACAGCAGCAGTGAATATAAGATGTGTTAAACTGCAGCAGTGAATATTGTATGTCTTACACAGCAGCAGTGAATATTGGATGTCTTACACAGCAGCAGTGAATATTAGATGTGTTAAACTACAGCAGTGAATATTGTATGTCTTACACAGCAGCAGTGAATATTGGATGTCTTACACAGCAACATTAAATATTGTATGTCTTTCACAGCAGCAGTTCATATTGCATGTCTTACACAGCAGCAGTAACTATTGGATGTCTTACACAGCAGCAGTGAATAATGTCTGTCTTACACAGAAGCAGTGGATATTGGATGTCTTACACAGCAGCAGTGAATATTGGATGTCTTACATAGCAGCAGTGAATATTGGATGTCTTACACATCAGCAGTGGATATTGGATGTCTTACATAGAAGCAATGAATATTAGATGTCATACACAGCAGCAGTGAATATTGGATGTCTTACACAGCAGCAGTGAATATTGGATGTCTTACACAGCAGCAGTAAATATTGTATGTCTTATACTGCAGCAGTGAATATTGGATGTCTTACACAGCACTAGTGAATATTGGAAGTCATACACAGCAGCAGTTAATATTGGATGTTTTACACAGCAGCAGTGAATATTGTATGTCTTACACAGCAGCAGTGAATATTGGATGTCTTATACTGCAGCAGTGAATATTGTATGTCATACACAGCAGCAGTGAATATTGGATGTCTTACACAGCAGCATTCATTTTTGTATGTCTTATACTGCAGCAGTGAATATTGGATGTCTTACACTGCAGCAGTGAATATTGTATGTCTTACACAGCAGCAGTGAATATTGGATGTCTTACACAGCAGCAGTGAATATTGGATGTCTTACACAGCAGCAGTGAATATTGGATGTCTTACACAGCAGCAGTGAATATTGTATGTCTTATACTGCAGCAGTGAATATTGGATGTCTTACACAGCACTAGTGAATATTGGAAGTCTTACACAGCAGCAGTGAATATTGGATGTCTTACACGGCAGCAGTGAATATTGTATGTCTTACACAGCAGCAGTGAATATTGGATGTCTTATACTGCAGCAGTGAATATTGTATGTCTTACACAGCAGCAGTGAATATTGGATGTCTTACACAGCAGCATTCATTTTTGTATGTCTTATACTGCAGCAGTGAATATTGGATGTCTTACACTGCAGCAGTGAATATTGTATGTCTTACAAAGCAGCAGTGAATATTGGATGTCTTACACAGCAGCAGTGAATATTGGATGTCTTACACAGCACTAGTGAATATTGGAAGTCTTACACAGCAGCAGTGAATATTGGATGTCTTACACAGCACTTGTGAATATCGGAAGTCTTACACAGCAGCAGTGAATATTGGATGTCTTATACGGCAGCAGTGAATATTGTATGTCTTACACAGCAGCAGTGAATATTGGATGTATTATACTGCAGCAGTGAATATTGAATGTCTTACACAGCAGCAGTGAATATTGGATGTCTTACACAGCAGCATTCAATTTTGTATGTCTTATACTGCAGCAGTGAATATTGGATGTCTTACACTGCAGCAGTGAATATTGTATGTCTTACACAGCAGCAGTGAATATTGGATGTATAATACTGCAGCAGTGAATATTGAATGTCTTAAACAGCAGCAGTGAATATTGGATGTCTCATACAGCAGCAGTGAATATTGGATGTCTTACACAGCAGCATTCAATATTGTATGTCTTATACTGCAGTAGTAAATATTTTATGTCTTTCACAGCAGCAGTGAATATTGTATGTCTTACACTGCAGTAGTGAATATTGTATGTCTTTCACAGCAGCAGTGAATATTGGATGTCTTACACAGCAGCATTGAATATTGTATGTCTTACACAGCAGCAGTGAATACTGAATGTCTTATACTGCAGCAGTGAATATTGGATGTCTTACACAGCAGCAGTGAATATTGGATGTCTTACACAGCAGCAGTGAATATTGGATTTCTTACACAGCAACAGTGAATATTGGATGTCTTACACAGCAGCATTGAATATCGGATGTCTTACACAGCAGCAATGAATATTGGATGTCTTATAATGCAGCAGTGAATATTGGATGCCTTATCCTACAGATGTAAATGTTGTGTGGCTCAAACAGCTGCGTTTAATATGGGGTGTCTCATACAGCAGCTATAAGGGTTTCTTATTGAAGAGTTCCAAAGATCTTGTATTTTATACAAATAAAACTTATGGGGGATAGCCAACTCTGAACTAGCAGTTTGTGAGGAGATGTCATCTGAAGCAAATCTATTTCTAGTTTTGGCTGCAATTTTTTGCATCAGAATGGAACCATTTCAGCAATTTTAATAGAATGCTTTATAAGGAACTTTTGAAATTAGGTGGAAAATTACCATGTGGTTTAGGAAGAGTTTTTGTGGTTTGTTTTAACTTTTGCAGCCCCTATGTGCAATGGAGCAGAACGTTTTAAGGAATTTTAGAAAAAGGGCAATATAAAGAACCTTTTTTAAGTTTGGTTGAAAATAGCCTTGTGGTTTGTGAGGAAATATCATTTGAAACAAGATATTGACCAAAACACAATTTATAGCCCTAGCAGCCATTTTGTGCGTAAAGCCAAACCTCTTGAACAATTTTTAAAGACGACTATATAAGGAATATTCTTCTGAAATCTGTTGAAAAATGACGATGCAGTTCAGGAAGAGATGTTATTTTATTTTTGTTCTATTTTAAGTATTTGCACCCCTATGTACAATGGAACAGAACTGTTTCACTAATTTGAAAAGGGGGCCATGTAAAGAACATTTCAATTAAGTGATTGAAATTGGCCTTGATGTTTGTGAGAAGATATCATTTGAAGCCAAATATTCATGCAAATCTATTTTAAGTTCGGGCGGCCGTTTAGTGCAACGGAAAGGAACCATCTGAGCAATTATATTAATGGGCTTTATAAGGAGCATTTCTGTTAAATTAGCTCCATAGATAGAGCACTGGATTAGTAATCCATGGGTCGATGGTTCGACCCCTGGGCAGTGCAAAATTTCTCCGTGACAATTGATCTCAGCCATTGTGTCTAATGTTCATTTGTCTCTCACCGCTGATTCAGAGTAGATCATGTGGGAACAGTAGTCAGTCACTTGCGGAGAAATTGGTAATTACTGGTTAGTTATCCAGGAAAACCGGTTGGATGTACTGACCGCCGAGATATAACCTAGATGTTGAAATCGGCGTTAAACCCCAAAAAACAAAAACAAATTAGTGGAAAATGACCATGCAATTTAGGAGGATATGTTGTTTGAATTATTTTCTATATTAATCTTTTGTATCCCTTATGTGCTATGAAGCGGAACGGTTTGGGTAATTCTTGAAAACGGCAATATAAGAACATTTCTATAAAGCTTGATGGAAAATAGCATAGTGGGTTGTGAGGAGATGTATTTTAAGCCAAATATTGAAGAAAATCTTTTTTAAGCTCTTGTGGCCATTTTGTGCAATTAAGCGGAACCTTTAGAAGGCTATATAGGAATCATTTCTGTAAAATGTATTTTAAAAAATACCTTATTGTTCAGGAGAAAGTGTTTCTATTTTTTTCTTCTGTTTTAGCTTATGTAACCCTTATGTACGATGGAGCGGAACAGTTTGAGCAATCTTTTTAAAAGGCAATATAGGGAACATTTCTGTAAGTTTGGTTGAAAATGACCTTGTGGTTTTGGAGAAGATGTCATTTGAAGTAACATGTCGACTGACCACGGACAAAAGGGTGTTCACAATAGGTCACCCTGAGCATATGCTCAGATGAGCTAAAAACCAACTCCGACGTTTTTGGTAGTTCGATATACCGGGCCAATTGTTTGCTCGTAAAGAAAAGAAATCCACATCAGTTGAAGATGCTATGAAAAAGATTCATTGCTAAATTACGTGATGTAGGTCTCGGACCACTTGTAATTAGATATAATAGTTTAGACAATAGTCTTGCATGACAGGCAGTGTGGTTTAAGGGTAATTTTAGTATGCTATAAAGGTTTATTCTAGGAACTGACAGAAATACAAAATCCAATACTGTACAATGAAATGTTGAAAAATAACTAAATAAATGATTTTTCAGGAATGAGTGGAACATTTCAAAATCACTGAGTGTCAAACGGAAACTTGTTTTGTTTTTTTTCCCAGTAAAATCTTCTAATAAACAAAGACATTCTTTGTTAGTTTAAACTTACACAGAGTCCTCTGCTCTGTAGTCGTTTTTCTCACAACTGGCCATGTTCAAAGACATCAAATTTATTATATTCAATGGAACATAGTTATAGAATAATATCTTCTATAAAATCTCACGAGAAAGCAACGCTTTTTAAATCGAACTGAGGTTTTCAACAAAATATTTATCATTAAAATCCGTTTAAATTCAGGTCTCTACTGCTGATGTTTGGAGTGACGAATGGCGAATGTAGCAACCCTTATCTTCTTATGTAGAGAAAAGGCTAAATAACTGGTTATAGAAAATGAGAGTTCACGAATATTCTGAGAGAGAACAACTATCTGTTGTAGCTGTGTTAGAATAATGTTAATGTGAAACGTCATTCAATGTTTTAATTCATTTAATGTTTTAGTGTGTTTCATTCTCTTGCAGTAGTTAATGATTGCCATTAACTCATTATTTAATAATTGAAGTACAATTCTTGCGTTTAACATTTGCTCTCAAGTAACAAAATAATACAGAAATCAGTTATTCTCGTGGGCGTTTTAACAGTTAACTCAATAAAAATATAGAACGTAACTAAATATGTGTAATTAAAATCAATGAATATTTTAGATTCTCCCACACTTGGGCATTGATAAACCTGACAATATAACACTATTTGTTCCAAGTATCGATTTGTGTCGGTATTCTGTGAGAGCAGTTGATATATTGCACGTTTCTGTCAACCTCTGGATCACTGTTGGTATTGTAAAGAGCAGTTCTGATCTCTGGGCGTCAAAGAAAAAAATATGAACGTTACAGTCAGTAAATTAACAGAGATCATATAAACATGAACGAACAGTCAGTAAATTAATAGAGAACATATAAACATGAACGGTACAGTCAGTAAATTAACAGAGATCATATAAACATGAACGGTACAGTCAGTAAATTAATAAAGAATATATTAACATACTTAATCAATAAATAGATTCTTAACGTAATTCAAAACAGACAATATTTTATATCATGTTTGAATTAAAAAGCAATCTCTTCAATTCTAAAGAATATTACCTCTCATTTTAACTCATGATTTAAGATAATTTTAGTTTAAGCTAAGAATGGTGTAGCTTTCATGCCGAGCCATTTTGTTTAATGTGTTACTCCATCAGAAATGCTTGAATGCTTAATAAAAGTTATAAATGTTTTACAGGTTTGTCTAAAACGCAATGATGAATATTTGAATACTGCAAACATTCTGAATAAATAGAGACATCTTAAACGCAGATTGAGAACTGAAAGTGCTTTATTCTATTTCATGTACATTGCTGTATTTTCAAGCATCGCATATCGTTCGAACTTGTCTGGGTATTACGTAATCACTTTCGATTTATTTCAGGGTTAGTCTCACTATACCACTGGTCTTTTTTAGCATTCTTTACAACAAGATCATGTATCAGATGATTTTATATTTTGTTTTATTTCAATTTTTTCCTACGTTTATAAGTACTAGTTACTAAGACAAAAGCTTAATTTGAATGTACCCATGCTAAGTCACAACGATTTCTCCGCAACATTCAAAAACATGCAGTGCGAATTTGATCTACGGTATATTTAACTACAAGTTGTAAACAAATTAACTGAACATATTCAATGTTTTCGATACAGCTTGTTTCAATTAACTCTGATCTAGAAATGTTTTGTTTATAAGCAAGTGTTGGTTTATACAAAATATGTTTGTATATAACAAACGTGGTATTCTGACGTGCCATAGCTATTAGACTACAAGACAAAAGTATTTGTCTAGATATTTTCTTTTAAAATTTACAGCCTAGGAGGCCTCCACATTCTTTATTTCAAGTAAAAAAACTCTTTTATTATCAAATTTTATAGCGGGAAAATGTACCGCTTTGCTGTAAAACAATAGGTAAAAAAAATAATTTCAACTGAACTGTGAAACTTTTTTAGCAGAGATGATAAAGATAAAGAATGAGTTTATTTCACATTTTAATACCAACACTGGAAATCTGAAATCAACTAAAATACAACGATACCGCCTCCAGCAATCTGAAATTCGTATTCAACACCATTATAATTTACTAGAGAATGTTTTAACTTCTGTTTGATGGAGATTCTGAACAGTAAAAGTAGGAAGTCGAGTATGACTTTATAAGGTTAGATCTTTAAGTTTTCTTATGTCTATCCGCACCCAGCTGACAAAAGCAAATTACCTGGAGAAAACGATTAGTTTTAACCTGTCTCTGTGATTACCAAAAGTAGAAACACATTTCTGGGCATTATTTTGTAATAAGGTTCAATGGCTGCATAGAAACTCTGTATAGTATATATCATGATTGGCCTCTTCCTTATGCGCTCGCAATGCTTCAAACCAAATTCCAAAAGTCTTAGCCTCTTGCCCTCTTGGTTCAGTATCAGTAGATAATACCACAAACAAAATTTCAGAAGACTTAGATATGTGTTTTCTGACTAGTTATTAGAGTTTGCCTATATCATCTATCCTCCGGTACGGAGCCAAGAATGACCATTGGGGTAAAGTATTAACAATGTTAATAATGGTCCACCAGAGAAAGCTTCATACCAAATTTCACATGGTCTTATGATTTAATACAAGAAAATTTTAAAAGATTTCCTTTATATTTTTTTAAACTGTGACCCGTTAGACGTTGCCAATAGTGATTTATTTGAGGATCATAATTTGAATAAACTTGATAAAGGTCCGCTATATAATACCTTATGCCAAATTTCAGAGCTCTGGGCCTTGCTGTATCATGCGACAAGAATTTTAAAGATTTTCCTATATACTTACAGGTAAAACATGACCTCTTTGGTTAAGCCAGTAGTAAATACAGGGACAACCTTGATAAAAGTCCGCAAGAAAATGCTACAAAAAATTCAGAAGTGTCCTCAATGCGGTTTCAGACAAGAAGATCTTACAAAAGTTTGCCTAATGAAGTCAAAATAAACATCTTAGCCCAGGGTTGAAGCCAAAAATGGCCCAATGGGTAAAGTTAAGAAGTCTTTGTAGAGGTCCACCAAACAATGATTCAAGTAAAATTTCAGATCTTCATTATGGCCTTCTGGTTTCATACAGAAACAATAAGATTTTCCTGTTTATTTCTATGTAAAACATGCATTGCCAAAAATGACACCAGGGACAGATTTCGAGAAAACTTGATAAATGTCCGTTAGAACTTGATAAAGGTCTGCTAAATAATGCTACACATTAATTTCAAAAGTTTCATCCTTGCAATTTCTGACAAGAAGATTTGAAACAAGTTTGTTTAAGTAATTGTAAACATCTGAACTCCAGGGGCAATGTGAACATCTGAACTCTAGGAACAATGAAAACATCCTAACTCTAGAGACAATGTAAACATCTGAAATCTATAGACAATGTAAGCATCTGAACTCTAGGGACAAAGTAAACAATTAAACTCCAGGGACAATGTAAATATTTAAACTCTTGGGGCAATGTTAACATCTGAACTCTATGGACAATGTAAACAGTTGACCTCTGTGGGGGAAAATGTAAACATTTGAACTCTGTGGGGGACAATGTAAACATTTGAACTCTAGGGACATTGTAAACATTTGAACTCAATGAGACAATGTCATTATCTTAACTCCAGGTACAATGTTAACATCTTAACTTCAGAGGCAATGTAAACATCATCTGAACTCTAGAGAAAATGACAACATCTGAACTCAGAGGCAATATAAACATTTGACAATGTAAACATTTGAACTCCAGGGGAAATGTTTTCATATGAACTCTAGTGACAAAATAAATACCTGAACTCCAAGGACAATGTAAACATTTGAACTCTAAGGGGGGGGGGGGGGGGGGGGCAATGTAAACATCTGAACTCTAGGGACAATGTAATCATTTGGACTCTAGAAACAATGTAAACATTTGAACTGTATGGACAATGTAAACATCTGAATACTACGGACAATGTAAACATTTGGACTCTATGGACAATATAAACATCTGAACTTCAGGGATATAAGCTTGACTGTCTTTGCAGACGTCCACTATACGATGTTTAATACTAAATTTCAGATATCTGGTCTTTGTGGATTATACCAGTAGAATTTTTAAGATTTTCCTTAATCTCTTAATATGTAAAGTAAGTTTTGCATTCACTGAAACTTGTTTAAACAACTTTGTTAGAGTTCATACAGCATATTTGCCAAGTGTTATGACCTAGTGGTGTAGGGGGAGATGTTGTTTACAGTTAAAAGTTAACGACGCACAACGGACAAAGGGCGATCACAAAAGCTCATCTTGAGCAAAATGTCCAAAACTGTATATCAAATTGTAAGACAAAGGTTAACTAGAAATTATTTGACTTTAATTTTAAAGTGAATTTTAAAAAAAAAAGTAACACAAAGCGTATTTTACCCAAACTGTTCCATCTATCTTTTTTTATATATGACTTGAGTGTCATCAAAAGGAAACAATATTTCTAGAGATTTTTCTATAATCAGTAGATACCAAATGATTTTGATTGTCTTTTGTCTAACATTCAGACAGCAAGATTTCTGACATTGGTATACAATGATAAGTCACTAATTCGCTGGGCTTTCTTCCCCTTACATCATTAATGCAACGAATTAAATGACAGAAGGGGCATGAAGAACTGACCCTCGTTAAAACTTGTCTTTATATTTACTATTTTACTACAACAAATTCTGACAAAGCCAGTTAGATGTACTTTGAACGAAAATTATCCCATCATTTTTTCTATTTTCTACTGATTGATTCAAAAGAAAAACCTTGAAGTGTGAAGCGTTAATGATAGGGCTTAAAATTGCAGTGTAAAGTCTAAACTGATAAGTATTAACTTTGAAATATGAAGTATGAAATTTGAAATATTGAGTGTGAAGTATGAAAGATTGAAAAAAGAAGTGTGAAGTTTGATACCTAAAGTGTAAAGAATTAAGGGTGAAGTAGGATCATATTATAATAATATAGCTACTAACTGTGAAGTATGTTCTTAGAAGAGTGAAAGATGAAATATCACCAAAGCTCTGTCGAAATATGATTGTGTTTTAGCATAAGTGCTTTATTTATCGTTTCAGAAACACGTAAACGATTGCCTACAGACCAGAAACAGACATCAACTGCTGAACAAAGGCAATGCTTAGTTGTTAACGATACGATAACTGATTTTCAGTGGGCTCCAATTTGTAAAAGACCCAAGGGGAAATCAAGCAAATCCTTACTGAGCCTCATTTATTGCGATGATTAACGATTGGATACTAAAAATATTATTAGCTAGTGTATATTTGGACAATTATAGACTTTTGACATTACACTGAAATGAAATTAATGTCATCAATAGAGGGGCAAACAAGAACATTTGTTTTGAAAAAAAAAAGAGATCAATTTCAAAGAAAGCAAGTCGTCATATCTAAATAATTACAATCCGAGATGAAATAATTTCGACAGATAATTGCATTTATAAAACCTCGTTTTAGTTGTGTGATCCCATGTAAATGCGAATGATATTTTCAAGGAAAGTTGTTTTAATCTGCGTGCTTTAAAATTAATTTCTCGTTTCCGAGAAAACCCTTTCAGAGGTTAGAACTTTGTAGTATTGAATAACCTGAAACACGCAATGCAATAATTTCGTAAAACGTTTTTGTGCGGTTGTATAAAATAAAAAGATTTTATTTGATAAGATTTTATCGAACGGTAAATGCGTAATATATATGGAACGTTCGATGGATTATGTAAACAAAAATACGAAAAACTCAAAAAATGTCACTGAAAGTGCCCCCGAAGAACTTCTTTGTTGACAATTTGATTTCAAGGTTTAGGCCATTGTCATTAAAGTGGTAAAGGTAAAAAAAAATATGTGACCAAATGAAGATAAATTGTAGATCCTTGAAAAGAATGTTTTTTTTATAAGACAATATGTCCTCATGGTCGACGACGTCATGTAGGGGGTCAAGGTCACTTGGAAGGTCTTGTCCAAAGGGTTGTTGCGTTAAAGTATGAAGAAAATCTATTTACAACAAGAAAGTTATGGCCAATGTTAAAGAATTTTGACTCATACTCAGTAGAAGGTTTTGTCCAAAAGGGTGTTATGTTTAAGTATGAAGTAAATCCATTTACTAATATGGACATTCAGACGGACAGCTCAAAAACCACATACCCTCCTTCGGGGGCATAAAATCTAATTATGACTAAAGTGTGCAATATATTGCCAATAATATAACTGATTTTTACTACGAGATAGTACTCCAGTTCGACTAAAAATAACATATTTCGAGTAATTCTAAAATGAATTGTTAAATCACGTTGAAAAATTTTTAATAAGTTATTTCCCATGCCGGTATGTATGATATTTTCTTTTCAACTGTTCTAAATATTTAAAAAAAAAAAGCTTCAAAGACACTGATTCACACCACGTTCACATCAATTATAGACCAATAAAAGAAAGTTATCACTGTTTTATCAATATAACCAGTACGGCACAATCTGTACCATTAAGACTAATGAGTTCTTTCCTCTCACACTCTAGCATTGATAGAGCAGGTACTTGGTTGTTTATAGTATACATACCATTCTCTGTAATGATATGCGAAGGTGTTCCAAAAACACTTAGAATCTAGAGTACCGTTCTGACACATTGAATACACGTTTCACGATTGCCATCAATTAAAAGTTTATGTTTTATGACGGAATGCCGAAGGAAAACTAGACCATCAGCAACGTGCGTGACTTAGAGCGTGCTCTTATTGAGGGGTGGGCCAGAATACCTCTACGTACCAATAGACGGCTGATATGTAGCATAAGGAGGCGCTATGTGGCAGTTTTGACTGCAGATGGAGGACACACCAGATATTGTCATTATCTGTTATTTTTCCTACCAAACCTTTTGTCTTTCAGTGATAGAATTCTCTTTTGATATCAACATTTTTTCAGTAAGAACCTAAATGAAATTGTTGCTTATAAATATGTTGAGTAAATTTGATACACGGAGAATCAACTTTAAAACTTGCTTTACTTACTTTTATGTATATTTTATAAAATTGATATGCTATATCATGCAAGTACAATAATACTTAGTACAAAGGTTTATCAAATGGTGTTCATTATATATCTTATTATGTTAAATATTAATTTGATCACGTGCTTTAATCTTTACCTTTTGTGCTTCTCTTATTGTATTATGTCGTTGGTTATTTTTATTTACTTATGTCATGACTTTATCAAATTTTAGGCAAACTGTTACGTTTACTTAATAATGTAGTGGATGTTGACGGTGCAATATTGTGCCCCGACACTGGAAAATTAAAAGGCACGTGATGAGGACGGTAATAGATGTTGCTTTTACACGCGTTAAAATTAGGTATGCTTAAGCACAATTTTGAAACAAACAAAATAAAATTTACAGAATTGTCGATTAAAACTTGACTCATTGAGTGATAAAAGCCCCTGGGGACACGTCGACCGGTTTCCTTTCATAATCTGGATGGTATTCAAAAGAGCAACTTATAGTTTTACCTTTACAGATTAATTAGATAATATCAAAACATATCGTAAAATTGAAATAAACGGTATTTGCCGCTGTAGTATGAACGGTGTCCCTCGACAACAGTCGCCTGCAACCTATATTTGGCTCTGATCGAGTTGTAATTTGAATCCTATTTAAATAGTAAAAAAGTAGCCTTGGTATACTGTTTACGTAACTGATAAAGACATTCTTCAATTTTGAATGCACTTCACAGCAAAACTTTTTATATGAGATGTTTTTTCTGTTAAATGACACAGTGACGTTAAAAAAATAAAAAATAGTCATCGATGTTCCTTTCAATAACATTTCAAGGCCCAGACAATTTTGTCTGTTCTGATTTTTGGGGTCTTTTTCAGATTCTTCATAATCCCTACTCTCGGTGTGAGAATGTCAGGAAGCAGTGATCAAACATAGTTACAATGGGCTGAAAGATATTGCTCTTCAATCGATGTAAAATTCATAATAATTGTAAGTTAAAACTAATTTCTGACTTGGATGTGTCTATTGATAGAAATAGGATTACTCAGAAACTCTGCTGGGTAGTCCCATGTTAGGTCGGCCCTTAATATAAGATCCCAGATTGACATGATAAATTTATTGACTTCTTACACGGCCAATGCGGGTGTAATATTTTAACAGGTAGGAAGGGAATGGATGCCTTGTGGTTTTTTGAGAGGAAGTATCTTTTACCTGTTTTCCTTTTAAACTATGTAAACTTTCGGTCCTAAAGGCCTGACATTTTCTGGTCCCAGGAGAATAATTTTTATCGCCGTTCCTGGACGGCGATATATACAATTAACAAGATTTGAACAGTTTTGCCTGTACACCGCCTGCCTTTAGCCAATCAAAGCGAATAATTTCATATCACATGATAACAAAATGGACGTCAAAAATCTTCAGCAAGGGATGTGTAAATGGACTCGCCCAACCGCCATATTTGTCGGGTTACTTATTCTTACAACTGAAAAATACCATCATCAATGTACAAACTCAGTACCAGTCTTCAGGCTCTTGTGGGATAACGCAAGATAATCGCAATATTTTTTGCTACATGTCATTTCTAACTAGAGAATGTAGTCTAAATAAGAGTATGTTATGATTGGTTTTTCCAAAACTTGCACTTAAAGAAAAAAAAATTAAATGCTTGCTTCCGGGCGATTCTAATCAGGATACCAACTCCCCGCAGCGGTTACTTCCCCTGATTAGTACAGTTAAAGTAGCAAAGCGTGACGTACCCGGTGCGAGGAGTTTGATCAGGATATATCCGTGTTTAATATATGCTTGTTTAGGGTCACGGCAATATCGTATTTTTTTTTACATAAAATTTATTCTGTTTAAATTTTACATGTTATATTCTTATGATATTGAAGAATAGTATCTAGCTTTCGTTAAGTAAACATTTTTTTTAGTAATAAATAAAGTAAAAAGCTACGCAAATAGCTAATTAATTATGCGTAGACTGAATTACAACAAAGCAATATTTACAAGGTTTTTAATGCTGCAAATTTTAACATGATGTATAAAGATATTGGCATGCTTTTCATAAAAAGCCAAATCATCCGTTTCAAAAATAGCCCAGCTACAATAAAAACTACAATGTATACTTCATCTGCTTTATTATTTCTGTGTGAAAATGATCAGATATAACTTCGCTTTTCACTGCAAAGCATGTTATAAAATTATCAAATCAATGAATACATTCATCTATGGATAAGACGTCATACATGGCTGAACGGCGAATTCAAGCATTTTTGGAAATGCTAATACTTGTCAATATTCTATGTTCATGGCCACAAGAAGACGCCATATACCAACTATCATTGCAGAAGGCTTTACGATTTTCGATATTAAGAAGATTTTTTTCTATGGGAAATTAATCAAAGGGCCATAATTCTGTTGCTAATAATTTGATCGGATAAATTTGGTGCTAGCAATGTCCTGTAGTGATTATACATATTTGTATTGAGTGGCATGTTTAAGTTTTCCATATATATGAGTAAATGCCTTATATATATGGTAAAGAAAATAATAAAAGGACTATTACTCTGGCGTTACTGATCTGATCGGAACAAACTTTTTTCCCGGCACCGTCCCGTACCAGTGATACATATTTGTGTTGAGTCTTATTAAATTCCCTCAGTTGGTTACTTAGTTATGAGACCATGCGGACGGAAAGACGAACGAATGGACAGAATGGCAACATGAAAACAATATCCCTCCGCCTACGGCGAGGAATAACGAAAAACCGGCATATTAATAGATTTTCACAACCAAAAAGACAGTTCCGGTCGTTGTACAATTATTTGTAGCAAAACGGTACCTTATAACTATATTATTCAAGCGGTTATTGCACAAAGATCGGGTTTAGACATTAGTTCAAATGGAAAAAAAACATCATCAACTCTTCCGATCCAAATTTCTGAGAACAAACTACAAAATTAGATTTGAAATGCTATTGAACCATGCTAATCGATGCAGTTTTTCAAGTGAGAGAAAATTAATCATTGAAATTTGCCGAATTTCCACAGGAAAATATGTCAGGAAACAATACTAAATCTAAATCTAAAATCTAAATGATTTCCTAATTCTTGTGGTTCCCCAATGCAATTGCCTTATTTAAACTTTATGAAACGAAGGAGCTGTCCTCTTTATTAAACCTGTAACTGTCCCCCTATTTCATGAATATTTTTTAAAACAATCAATTTTTTGTGGAATAGAAAGAGAAATCTATTAACTACATTCAACAAAGGTTTAAAGTTGCATTAATATAGAAAGACGAGAGCTAATTCTGCCCAATCTTTATACATAATACGATTAAGAAATATTTTTGAAGACGATTCCGAAGTATTAATCTAATATTTAATTGTTCTTTAAAACGGCTTGTGCAAAGGAAACGTTAGAACTTTAGAAAACACATCATCATTCATAAACTGCTCTTATACACTTGCTGATACCACTTACCAATGAGTAAATACCTGTTAGCAATAAGAAGGTTTCTTTGTACAAAAACATTCTAGAGAAACAGTTGGTTTATATCTGTTACTGATATTAGCAACTGAAGAAACAAATTTCCGTGAAAATGTTTTGCAATAATATGTAGGCAGTAAGAATATGTCAAGGTCATTCGTATGAGGTTTTATGTTAAAGCGCGAGGTAAAATTAGTTTTGGTAGGTTGAAAGTGTAAAGTGAGTCTAATATATAAATATGTGTGAAGTTCTACAATGTGGATATCCTAAAATGCAGAAAAGGCTCTTCTATAGAATGTAAATGCACGAAACATTGATTTATTGTTTTGAGATATTTTACTCACTTACTAGAAAATTACACGTACATACAGTGCAGCTTACTGATTTTAAAAAGGATCATATCTTTTAAGTTTGCAATACTTCTTGTTATGTATTACATTCACTCTATAGGGTAAATAATTTAATAATACTGAAGAAACAAAGTTGCTCTCAATATTTTCATTAAGTTTTTTCTTTGCCAAACACGGTTTATTGATCGTTTCGAGAATAATGGACAGGTGAAAGGCGAGTCATAAAAGACTCAAAATTACTTTTTTATAGTGTTACAAGATGGGTTTTATACTCGATTAATTGGCAAAAACACTGAATGGCACAGATCGTTTACAATTTCCTGTAGGTCAGGGACAAATTAGAATTATTGAAACCTCTAAAGTTTATGTACGCATGGACACTATGACTGTTTTCAAACAAATGCTAGACAACCACTGAAGAGAATAACATTGAGATACATACTTTTTAACGGAATCCAAATTAAATCCTCAAGCGTAATTAACGTGCGAATTTTCCGAACAAAATGCAAAGAACAATAGTCTTCCTTACAAACTTTTTGATAGTACAGAGCACCGTTTGTTAACATCCTTTGCGTGAAGACGACTGAATCATTTAATCTTTTACAAGAGGTATAGGAATTATACTGGAACTTCCAATACTCAAGCAAGGCAGTTTAGGCATTTCTACTTCGGAAATTGTTCATCGAGAGCGTCGTTCTGCTAATTCTGGAAACACCAAACGTAAAATAAATCCAAACTATTGATACTTATACTGTTATTGATTTGCACCACTATCCTGAGGAAACTCGGTGCTTAAAAGGCAGTATTTTTCAGAAATCACTTGCAAATAGCAGTGGATAGATGATTGCAGGTTGTCGTGTCCGGTTGTATTGATTTGAAACACAATGTCGTACTTAACTGTGTTATTGGTAAAACGGAAATACTGAGTGATGAAACGTTCATTTATACCTAGAGCACCAGTGAACCATTAGTGGTCAATTTTCAGACGTGAATAAGACAGTTCAAGTATCGAATTTTCTTTCTTTTTTCAATCTCCTAAATTTGGCAAAAGTTTGAGCGACGAAATCTTAAATTTGCAGCCCTTTTTCTGACTGAAAATGCAAATGATGAATACCGATCCAGTTTGCTGACAATGGTGATAAATAGGGTAATCAGATAATGAGTCTGACACATGCATGATGTATAATGTTTAGAGCGTGAACAGTGAAGTGTGTAACTATAGATGTTACCAGTGGTCTGAATATAAGACGTTCTAAGACTTGGAATCTGTCAGACTAACATCTAAAAATCGATCCTAAATCGGTTCAGTTGGATTTTGTGACGAAAATTATTTATGGCATTAGTTACTTGAATGTTACTCTAGTTCCCTGTATATATTTCATGTATGTGAATATATAAAAAGGCATTATAACATTGAAGAATATTGGTCCGAGGTGGATTCACAGAATATTTGATTTTGTAAGTCAAAAGTAAACGGATTGCTCTTAGACATAAAAAACTTAGCATAGGCAGAGCTTCACCAAGAATACAATATAAAATGGTTGAATTATAAAACTAATGGGGAATTTTTTAACGATATATCTCTTAAAACCAAAATACCTATTCTTGAAATTATTCTGCGAGTTGCAGGTAAAGCAATCAATTTATTCAGATGATATGTTAACTTTACAACAGCTATACCTGAAGGTATTTGATTGATTGCTTTTAAATGCCATATTCTGCTAGTTCATGTTATCTCTTTAAAGCCATGAAACGTTTGATGCCAATGTGTTCTGTTTATTGAGTCTAATTGAACTTCTCTTATAAACTCTATGTTTTTCGTAAACAGTAAAAACTCTTTTTATATCATGAATAAAAGTTACGTTTAGAATGTGTTCCGATGTCCTAACTCCTCCAGAGCGGTCAGTAAAAGAACTAGTGTATGAAGAGGGTTGATCCATATAAATGTACTCAAGATACAATACGAACACGTGTTAATGCAGTAATTTAAGTGAAGTACTTCACTCAGAAAAAAAGATCGATTTTATTTAACCCATGAATGCACAGAGTACGAGAGATTTTATCGATTGGTGTTTTCAAAGGAGGTAATCACTGTAACAAATATTTCAGCAACGGTATCCGGAGTTCTCTTCCTTATCATATGTGGAGAATACTAGTCAGGAACAGGTTTCGTAACCTCATTGTTAGTTAAATTAAAGGTAAGGGCATCTCTTTATATTGTTTGTACTAATTTGCTTTTATAACAAAGCAAAACTTACTAAAACCTGTTATCTAGAAAGCGAAAGATGGCATATAATTTTCTATGAGCCAGCATTAAATGTCAAGTTTTTAAGTTATGAAGGGAAATAAAGGAAAATGTATCATCTATGATTCAACAGTGCTAAAAAGCTCATATCTTATAAAAGAAATTAGAATTAAAAGCGAATAAAAATTATTGTAAAGAAGAATGGAACAGCGCCGAACATTATACTATGTATACTTCTTTGTTCCCACATCCCACTCATGTGCAAAATTAGGAGATATACCTCGACAAGGTAGATGATGGAAAATATGTAGGGACCTATATCAAAGTTAACCCTTTGTTAATACATTTGCAGCTACAGTTAATGCGAAATTTACTTACTGAAAATTAATTTCTGTCTCCTTTATATTTCAGCCCAGTATATATGTCCTTTTTGTGATAAGCCAGGGTTTGAGGCCAGTTTCTACGTTTCCCAACAACGATCACTTCATGAAAAAGAGCTCATAAGATTTCACTGCATCTCTAATAAGCATAAATTAGATTTGTTTGATAAACTTATTTTACCAGTCCTTAGCTATGGATCACACGTTTGGGGTTTACATGATAGTCATTTATAAGAAAACGTACACTTGAAATTTTGTAAGCAACTGTTACGTGTTAAAAGGCAAACACAAAATTATTTTGTATATGGTGAATTAGGAAGAACATCATTAAAAACAACGAGAGATGTTAATGTTATCAAATATTGGTAAAGGATTGTCCAGTCAAGTACATGTAATACAAAATATGTTAAAGTTGTATAATTATGATATTATGCTTAGGGACTTAGAACTAAAACCAAAATGCTATGTCATGGGCTAAATGTATTCTGTATTTGTTACAATCTTTAGGTTTTAATGGTGTTTGGATAAATCAGGGTGTTGGAGATGCAAATATATTCATAAACGTAGTAAAACAAAGATTAACTGATACTTTTATACAAAATTGACATTCAGAATTAAGAAACTTTACAAGAGCTAGAAGTTATGTATTATTTTGTGATTTGGGCTTATATCTGACCATGGTAAACATTGAAATGTCTTCACACAGATTAAAGATAGAAACTGGTAGATGGCAGAAACCAGTAGCAATTCCTTTTGATGAAAGAAAATATAATTTTTGTTCTTAATTAGAAGATGAATTTCATGCATTATTAGAGTGTCTCCTGTACAAAGAATAGAGAAAACAATTTATAAATAAATGTTTGGAAAAGGCCAAAATATGCCAAAATTTTTTGAATTATTATATACTTATAAATGAAATATTGAGAAATATTGATGAAATAAATTGCATATTTTCATTTTCCGTATTTTCACTGTAAAAATTTATTTTTCACTGCAGTGAAACATATTTTCCGTATTTTCACTGGTGTCTTGCCGGACTACTTTCTTCAAAATTCATCCAATACACTAAATTAAAGGGGAATTCTTTCAAATCTTAAGGTCAAAAAAGAGAAGTATATAATAAACAGAAAATTCAAGTTTTTTGTATAAATACGGGATTTATTTTCATCTCGTGGTATGAAAATTATCATATTCCACTTGTGGCTATCACCACTCGTGAAATATTTATTTTCATACCACTCGATGAAAATAAATCCCGTATTTATAGAAAAAACTTGAATATCCTCTATTTATTAACTTCACAAAATGAAAGTATTATTAGAAAGTTATCAATGTTTGTCTTTAAAATGTTAAGCATTAATGCAGATTACATGTAATCAATATTCTAAATACCGATATGACATTTGATTTAACTATCGATATGACATTTGATTTAACTAACAATAAGACATTTGATTTACCTATCGATATGACATTTTATTTAACTACCGATATGACATTTTATTTATCTATCGATATGACATTTGATTTACCTATCCATATAACATATGATTAAACTACCGATATGACATTTGATTTACCTATCGATATGACATTTGATTTACCTATCGATATGACATTTGATTTACCTATCGATATGACATTTGATTTACCTATCGATATGACATTTGATTTACCTATCGATATGACATTTGATTTACCTATCGATATGACATTTTATTTATCTATCGATATGACATTTGATTTACCTATCCATATAACATATGATTAAACTACCGATATGACATTTGATTTACCTATCCATATAACATATGATTAAACTACCGATATGACATTTGATTTACCTATCGATATAACATATGATTAAACTACCGATATGACATTTGATTTACCTATCGATATGACATTTGATTTAACTACCGATATGACAATTTGATTTACCTATCGTTTGTAAAGCTTGTACTTCGTTTTTCTTTCGCTTTTCTTTGCTATCTTGTACAGTTTTGTTCCTTTTGTCTTATATACGTTGTACTGTATGATATCTATTGGTGTATTATTTATGTATAACTTGGACACACCGACTTTGACATAGTGGTTATGTATTTTTTATTTTTTATTTTTTTGCTCACATGTATTTTGAATTTTTGAAAAAAAATATATGTTGTATATACAAGTCAGCAAGTGCAACAAAGGGAATCATGTTGCAGTAAAAGAACTGTAAATTCCTAAGGCTTTAATTTGGACTCGAGTAAAATTTAAAAAAAAAAACTCGCTGCCTGACAAGCTTAATTAGTTGACCTTCTGTGCAAAAAGTTTAAGAAAAAGTTGAGCTAGGATAACTCTCTCTTGGTATGTTACGGTTACTATCTACAGTGGTATGTGAGGGTAGCTGGCGAGGATCTAGAATTTTAACATTACTTCATTACGTCAAATAATCAGTTGTTATCTCTCATAAATTTAGTATCAGTACATGTTGTATGTGAAATGGACTAGAAACTGATAAAAAAAAATCAGTTTATTCACTATAACAAGTAAGTTAACGTAGCTTAAGCTACAGTGCAGGTCTTAAATACCAAAATGTAGGATAATCATGTTATTTTAATGCTCCTAAATTAGTGAATGTCTTATGCTGGTAAAATAAAAAAAAAAACCTCTTTTAAAACTCATTGTCACGTGATAGTATTCACTGAATTCCTAAGGAACCAGTAACGAAAAGTTTATTGTTGTTGTTGTATTTTGCTTGCGGGCGCGCGCGCGTGTGTGTGTGTGTGTGTGTGTGTGTGTGTGTGTGTGTGTGTAGGACGGAGGGGGCGGGGGAATGGTAAAGAAAAGAAAAAAAATATTTTTAGGTCCTCTGAACTTTTTTTTCAGATCTGTGATTCTAACACATTGAAATTTCTATAAATGTTTGTGATAACGTATAATTGAAAGTTTATATATAAGATGTGACACGAGTTTTCATTACATATTAACTTTTAATCAACGAGTTCAGGAAAATGGTATTACACGAGCCTCTGACGAGCTCGAGCTTCTGGCGAGCTTGAGTCTCTGTTGAGCTTAATAACATTATTCCTGGACGAGTTGAACACAAGTTTACATGAAATGTTAACGAGTGTCAGATTCCGTTTATCACATGAACAAAAAAAACCGTAAATGGGTCTTATCGTAGCTATATTTATTTAATAACTATACTGAAAAAGCTGACAAAACATCCGCCAAGAAAATAGTTCCAAGATGGAATGTCAAAACATGTCGGAAATACTGAACATAGAAAACGTCTCTTTGAAAATGGACATCTACATGAAAACAAAATTTAAAAATTACAATAAACAAAATATAAAAAATTGAACCAAGAAGTAAATGCGTATTGTTTTGTTAGCCGTTATATTACGCGTGTATTATATAAAAAATATGTGACGGTTATATTGTATAACAAACAACATTTGTCATTTGATAAAAATACGATTTTCTTTAGATTATATCACCGAAATTCTAACAAAAAGTGAACAATACTGGAAAAGGCTCAATGGAGACGAAAAGTTTAGTCCAACAAAAACAGTACCAGTTTTCTTTACGTCTTGTAGTTTTGTGCGAAGATTAACACAGAAAACAAAGAACGTATAAATGGTAAAGACATCTTTACTTAAGGATGACAGTCAATAAAATATAAAATCATACTGTATCAAATTCAGTGCTGCAAATTTTAAACAGTTCACTGTCATAAGATGTCTGTTAAGCAGCCTAAAACAACATTTATTTTTCAAATCAATTTTTTGTTACAAAAAATGATTTTACATTGGATATTTCGGAATAACAGATGTCAGTGATAATTAGATACGGAGCATCTGAGTCCAGTTTTTATGTTTTCCTACATCCTCGTAAAACTGAGTGACCTGTTTGCAGTTTGAAAACATTACTATTTTTTTAAGATTTAAAACTCGTGTTTGAATTTACTGTATGCGTATTTTCGGAACAGCCCTCATACTATCAAATATGTGAGGTGACAGAATGACATCGGAGTGGAGATAGTAGATTTAAAATTTAGCAACCGAATTAATAACATGATAACAGTCACACAGGTTCTGACTTTATGTGATAACGGACAGACTCACCAAGTTACATTTTTATGAATACTATAAATATAGATGATATATTAATATTTTACATTTATCATAGATATTAATGATTGGGACTTTTAAGAAGTTGTTTTTGGCATGGTGCAGAGACTTCGATTAAAAGAGGTGCACGAAATTGAGACGGTGTCTGGGCGATACTGGCAGACCCAGAAAACGGATATGAAGGTGAATGTAATGCGAGTTATCACCCTTGTGGTGGGCTGCCTCGGTATGGGTATAGCAGGCTCCATATACGCTTTTGGTGCCTATGCTAATGCAGTGAAAGCAACATTTAGATACAGCCAGTCGGAAAGTAAGTACAAACTCACACTGTCTATATTTCATCAATAGTTCTTTAGCCAATCACTGCTGTTACAGATAATCTAGAAATACTCCATGATTGAAATGTGTGTTGACAGCCTTGAACAAATAACCGTAAGAATGTGCCTGAAACGCAATGAAGTTGGCAGCTCGGTGACCTAGCAGCTTAACCGTAGCGGCCTGAAAGCCTAGCGACCTAGCCGAGACGGCCAGGCGGCCTATCGGACTGAATTAGAATAAAGGACAACTTAGAAGTCATTAAAAACCCAAAGAAATTTAAGATCAGTTTTCCGAAATTTAAGATTACAGGGTTTATCTCAGTGAAACTAATATTTCTGAAATAAGTTCCAGCAATCAACAGGAACGAAGGGGGTTTAGTATGTACATCCCTAAATTTAAAAAGAAGGATTTTAAACAAAATAAGTTTTTGCTAAATGTAGGCTGCTAGTGGTCCGGCGGCCTAAGATATACATGTTGTATCATACTGAAAATGATATTTCTGAACTCTTTTCAACCAAACAACAGAAACAAAAGGGGTTTAGGAGGTACTTTAATAATTTGATAAAAGAAATTTAACGGCGGTTTACTACGAACAGAAATATTTATTATTTTCTTATTGCATTTCAAACAATTAACCTGAAAAAAAGAGAATTAGGGTGGATTTTTGAAAATTTGAAAAAAATATATATAATTTTAAGGAAAATAAATATTTGCTATCTTTAGGCGTTTTTACCTAAAATATTCATTGTGTGTCGCAATGAATATAGTATTTCCGAACCTTGTTCAAACAAACGACATTAAGAAAAGGGGTATGTGTTGCGTTTTTGCTGTTTTAAAGAAAGTGGATTGTTAACGAAAAGAAGAATAAAATATGTTATCCATAGGATTCTTACAGTTCAGTGACCTGTCGACACAGATATTATATGTTATTTGGGTTTTAAATAATATATGTGGATATATTACCTGCCAAGATTTTATATCACCTGAGCCGTTAGGCCAAATAATAATTTTATTACCCTTCCCCTGCCGAGTAAGACGATTTTAAAATAAATCATTGCTGTTTCAAATGAAACGTCGAAAAAAAGATTCCCTTTAGGGTACCCCTTCACCGCAAAATGACGTCAGAAGTATTTGCTTTCGTACCTACTGAATGTAAACAAGAGAAAAGGAGACGTCTGTTGAAGATTCTTTTTTGTAATTAATATCAAGGTTTGACGAGGTCATATTTGTTTCAAATACTGATGTGAATATTTATCATTACTCTATTTTGGTAACTATTTTTTATTTGACAGTTAAAAAGTGCTTGTATATCGCAATTTACACTTTAAAACATCGAACCGTACGCGATTCGTCACAGCGCATGTTGTTTACAATGTGGGGTACCCAAAGGGGAAATTTAATGTGTATACCTGTCTGGCTCGGTTATATCAATTTCTTTCGGCGGATCAATATCCATTCAAAAAGGAGAAAAAAATCTGGAAGGGTAATAAAGAAGAATGTGTTAGCCATAGGCTTTTTACAGTTCAGTGACCTGTCGACACAAATATAGAAGAATGTGTTATCTGTAGGCTTCTTACAGTTCAGTGAGCTAACAACACAAATATAGAAGAATGTGTTATCCGTAGGCTTCTTACAGTTCAGTGAGCTAACAACACAAATATAAAAGAATGTGTTATCCGTAGGTTTCTTGCAGTTTAATGACCTCACAACACAAATATAGAAGAATTAGTTATCTGTAGGCTTCTGACAGTTCAGTGAGCTAACAACACAAATATAGAAGAATGTGTTATCTGTAGGCTTCTTACAGTTCAGTGAGCTAACAACACAAATATAGAAGAATGTGTTATCTGTAGGCTTCTTACAGTTCAGTGACCTGACAACACAAATATAGAAGAATATGTTATCCGTAAGCTTCTTACAGTTCAGTGAGCTAACCACAGAAATATAGAAGAATGTGTTATCCGTAGGCTTCTTACAGTTCAGTGACTTGTCGACACAAATATAGAAGAATGTGTTATCCGTAGGCCTAATGCAGTTCAGTGAGCTAACCACACAAAAAAGAAGAATGTGTTATCCGTAGGCTGCTTGCAGTTAAGTAACCTGTCGACATGTATATATATATATATATATATATATATATATATATATATATATATATATATATATATATATATATATATATATATATATATATATATATATAATAGAAGAACGTGTTATCCGTAGGTTTCTTGCAGTTAAATGACCTCACGACACAAATATAGAAGATTGTGTTATCTATAGCCTTCTTGCAGTTCAGTGACTTAACAACACAAATATAGAAGAATGTGTTATCCGTAGGCTTCTAATAGTTAAGTGACATGTCGACACAAAAAAAGGAGAATGTGTTGTCCGTAGCTTCTTGCAGTTTAGTGACCTTACAACACAAATATAGAAAAATGTTTTGTCTGTAGGCTTCTTGCAGTTCAGTGACCTAACGATACAAATATAGAGGAATGTGTTATCCGTAGGCTTCTTGCAGTTCAGTGACCTAACGATACAAGTATAGAGAAATGTGTTATCCGTAAGCTTTTTACAGTGCAGTGAGCTAACAACACAAATATAGAAGAACGTGTTATCCGTAAGCTTTTTACAGTTCAGTGACCTAACAACACAAATACAGAAGAACGTGTTATCCGTAAGCCTTTTACAGTTCAGTGACCTAACAACACAAATAAAGAAGAACGTGTTATCCGTATGCTTCTTACAGTTCAGTGACATAACAAGACAAAGATAGAGGAATGTATTATCCGTATGCTGTTGCAGTCAAGTGAGCTATATAACCACACAAATATAGAGGAATGTATTATCCGTAGGCTGTTTGCAGTTCAGTGAATTAATGACACAAATATAGCTGTGTGTATATATATAACTGGTCAAAGTTATTTTCTTACTATTTCCAAAATGCATGGGTGAATATTGATCCTGAAAAGTCGTCTGTCTGTCCGTCTGCCTGTTTTTCTCTCTCTTCCCTTATCTGCCTCTTTCTCTCTCATAATTTTAAACAGTTAGTAAGAAAGTATTATATTGTCCTATATAAGAATATTCTAATCTGGCTTGATAGAGTGCGAAGGTTTAGACCGGGTCTCATTCTTTACTCTAGTCATTTTCATCCCCTTCAGAAGAGTGTTCAGTTGAAGTCTGCTGAAATAATTATAATATGTAACATTTACACAAAACTGGCCGTGGTATTCATTCATTCATTCATTCATTGATAACATGAATCTGGCAGTAACAGTAGGTAAAACATGTGCATTTTGCAATTATCTTGACTGCTGGCTGATGAATCAAGTACAAAAACAGGGCAGGGGATTAGGGACAGTGGTGCGGGGAAAAGTAAAGTCAAAACGAAACAAAAACCGCTCCCTCCTGCTAATTTTTCTAACTTTTTCTCTTTACGTTTTATCTACTGATACTGCTTACTTCAAATGTAATCAGTTTTTCTTTTTTCTTTTTTTTATGAAAAAATACTCTTCTAGTAAATATGCAGAGACACACCTAAACCCCAATTTATTCTAATGTTTTCAATGACTTCTAAAGGTTTTTATTTATTCTGATACAGTATATATGAAGAAACATGTTTTTGATGATCGGCTATTTCCGTTTAGACATTTGTACATATATAATATCGTTAGGCCGCTAGGTCGTCAGGCTGTTACAGTTATGTTTAATAAATGTAGCTATACCGTATGGAATTTATTTATAAAAGGGATTTATTTCGGATTTTACACACTAATATTTGAGATGTACAATTTACAATTGTGATATTTTTCCCTTGGTTTCTAACAACGAAAACCGATCTTATCCATTTTTTCTTCAGTTGAAATGTTCGCATCCATGGGCAATTTCGGAATATCTATGGGGTTTCCGGCCGGAATTCTGTCCGAAAGGTTTGGTGCACGAGTGACGTCAGTGGTAGCAACTATAGTGTCAACACTCGGATTTTTACTTCTCTGGTCCACAACTTTAAGTAAAGACTTCTATCATGATCATGCTTGGCTACAATACATTTACTTCTTTGTTGCAGGTAAATCAACTTGCTCAAATACAGGCTTTGACAAGTATTATTTGATAATCTTTATTAATAATGCACTTAGAGACAAAAGCATTTTAAGGAAGTGAATACTAGTTTCGTTTTTTAATCATTTTCAGTATTCGGTGTTACTATCTCTCATTTATCAAGTTTATTTAACCAATGACTTTCATTTATCAAGTTTATTTAAAGGTCAATGGACACAACTTTGCATCATCAAAATAATCATAATGTACTGACAAAAATGGTTTAATCACAAAATAATGAAAATATTGCTTTTGATATGAAGAAACGTGTTTTTGATGATCGGCTATTTCCGGTTAGACATTAGTTTTTTCCGACGCTATTTTTGCGCAAGAAACATAATAAAGGCACACTTATTTTACCTATGTTAAGACCGTTATAACTGTTAGCCTTGGACCCAAAATGACCACCTCTGCTATGACTATAACCATGCTCAGTATTATCTTGTTTATTTCCATATCTGGGTTTAGGTTTGTCATAATCAGGGATATATCTGCCTCGTCTGCTGTTGTTCCTGTACGAAAAATCTCTATTACTGGAATGTGCAGCTTTTCTGGGTTTCTCATTTATCTGTTTTTCAAAAGAAAGCATTGTGTTCAATAGCAAGTCCATTTTACTAGAGAGTTCATCAATGGTTTTCTTTTCAACTGATGTGTACTGTTGAGCTGCATTAACTGTAGCTGAAATATTGTTAGAAGCTAATAATTCCTGCTCAACTGAACGCACTGCTGGTATCAACCTATTATAATCAGTAATGGTATCATACTTATTTCTAGTAAGTATTTTCAGCTTCTCGTCAAGTAAACCTGTCCAAAGTTTTTGAATCGTGGATAACCTGTCATTTATCAATGATGTAATAAAAGTATTTTCACCACGATTAACGTGTTGTATTACACTTCCTCACTTGATGCTTATGTCATAAACAATTTTTTGTCATTAAGTGTAGTCAAACTGTAGTGAATTTATGTGACCTAATGTGTTAACATTAATTTCACTGGAATGGAAATTCACATCATTTTCACTTTAGGATATTGTTTGGAGAATAATAATATGGCATGTCCATTAAGTAGAAATTTGTGTCTGCTTATAAATTTATATCCCATGAAATGTCAAAGATCCATAAATCACGTCTTACACTGTGGGATTTATGCAAATTAACATACCCAAAAGGGACCCTTGTATATTCTTCATAACTGTCAAAACAAAGCAACTTACACTTTTTATGATCCAATCAATGTTTTAAAGTTGAAACAATTAGTAAAACTTTATAACTTTTCAATTGATCGTACAAATTAATTAAATTACTTTTGATCAGTCACACTTATAAACACATTATGTAATAGTTGCTTCCAATAAGAATGTCTCAGAATCAGTGATTTTTACTTAAGTATCTTCCACGAAATTAAACACTTAATTTAATGTTCTATATGTGATGAAAATAAAAATCATTTGACTTGTAAATGTGAACAAAAAAATATTAAAAACAATGGTTTGCTCTTTTTCTTATTTACTTTTTGTTTGTTTTATGATATTGACATAGTTTTTAGGGCTTCTTCTTATTATATTATTTGTTCTTTGATCATTTTTTATGTTGAATATGCTGAAATAGATATGCAATTATAATAAAAAAAAAATAATAATCAAAGATTTCTTACACATACCTCAGGAGAAATATATCAAAGACAAATAAACAACACATCACTCTAAAGAGAACGCTCATAAATCTCTTGACTGGAGTTAGCTATTAAAGTCTTCCAAAAACAAATGTATTGGATAAAAATGAGCATGTACAAAACCTTTGACAGGTGCGCGCGACTAAATGCGCAAAATATGGATTTTAATTTGCTACAAAAACTCTTTAAGATGAAATTTACCTGCGAAATTTTGTAAAACTGTCTTAGTTTCTCTCATATGAATATTTCGAGGTCAAAAAAATGTGTCCAATGACCTTTAACCAATGACTTTCGTATATCAAGTTGATTAAACCAATGACTTTCATTTATCAAGTTTATAACCAATGACTTTCGTATATCAAGATGATTTAACCAATGACTTTCGTATAACAAGTTGATTTAACCAATGACTTTCGTATAACAAGTTGCTTTAACCAATGACTTTCGTATATCAAGTTGCTTTAACCAATGACTTTCGTTGACAAGTTGATTTAACCAATGACTTTCGTATAACAAGTTGATTTAACCAATGACTTTCGTATATCAAGTTGCTTTAACCAATGACTTTCGTATAACAAGTTGATTTAACCAATGACTTTCGTATAACAAGATGATTTAACCAAAGACTTTCGTATATCAATGACTTTCATTTATCAAGTTTATTACCAATGACTTTCGTATATCAAGTTGATTTAACCAATGACTTTCGTATATCAAGTTGCTTTAACCAATGACTTTCGTATATCAATGACTTTCATTTATCAAGTTTATAACCAATGACTTTCGTATATCAAGTTGATTTCACCAATGACTTTCGTATATCAAGTTGCTTTAACCAATGACTTTCGTGTATCAATGACTTTCGTTTATCAAGTTGCTTTAACCAATGACTTTCGTATATCAATGACTTTCGTATATCAAGTTGCTTTAACCAATGACTTTCGTATATCAAGTTGATTTAACCAATGACTTTCGTATATCAAGTTGCTTTAACCAATGACTTTCGTATATCAATGACTTTCGTAATCAAGTTGCTTTAACCAATGACTTTCGTATATCAAGTTGATTTAACCAATGACTTTCGTTTATCAAGTTGCTTTAACCAATGACTTTCGTATATCAATGACTTTCGTATATCAAATTGCTTTAACCAATGACTTTCGTATATCAAGTTGATTTAATCAATGACTTTCGTATATCAAGTTGATTTAACCAATGACTTTCGTATATCAATGACTTTCGTATATCAAGTTGCTTTAACCAATGACGTTCGTATATCAAGTCGCTTTAACCAATGAATTTCGTATATCAATGACTTTCGTATATCAAGTTGCTTTAACCACTGCCCCCTCGACAGATTTTGTATGCGTAAGAAAGCTAGTTTTTAGTTAGGAATTTGAAATGTTACTTTCTTTAGTCATATATCTCGATGTTTTGTTAATTTTCTTACTGATATTTAAAGTTATTTGTAATAAGTATTTTCAAAAGAAATCGCTTTTGAAATACAGTATTAACTCCCTTTCTTTTTAGTTTTAAATAGAAGACATCGTTTATAAATATTTCAGGTTTTGGCGCAATTTTTATGTACATGGCATCGTTGACAACCAACATGAACAATTTTGCACCAAAACATCGCGGAAAAGTTGTTGGTATCCTGGATGCTTCTTTCAGTGCAGGACCAGCCCTCATTGCTCTCCTATATGGAGTCATATTTACCAACGGTCACGTGACAGATGAGGAAAACCAAAATCTGAAAGGATTTTATCTGATGTCGGCAATAGCCTTCGGTATAATAGGTATTCTTGGAGTCTTGTTTTTACACAATAATCCTTTCGAGATAGAAAACGTTGATGTACAAGACATAACGAATGACAAGAAATCCCAACACCACGGAGGTCCAGAGCGTGAAGGTGACGTCACCGGGTTCAAACTTTTGAAGAAATTTAATTTTCATTTTCTTTTCTGGGCATACATATTTTGTGCTGGACTGCAACTTACATTTCAAACGAATATAACTGCCTATCTCAAATCTTACGAGTTGGAACATTACAGCACTCTGTTTACAACCTTGAACCCAATATTTGGTGTCATATCAAAATTTATCGCTGGTTTTATGTCGGATGCGATCGTCCATAAAGTGCCAAGAATTGCTGTACTTTTCGGGTTTAACATATTCCAGACTGTTACCATGGCAATTTGTATATTTTATTCAAATTATCTCTCTGTTCTCGTAATCGCCTTAATTGGAATTGGAATGCCAAACGGTGCTCTCTGGTGTCTAACACCAACCATGCTCAGCGAGTTTTACGGCATGAAGTATTTTGGTCGTAACTGGGGGACGATTATGTTTGGAAATGCGTTTGGGGGATTGCTTTTCCAGCGTGTATACGGCTGGATTTACGACAGTAGTATACCGTATACAGGACAGACAGTATGCTACGGCCTACACTGTTTTACCTGGAGCTTTACCATGATGGCTGTACTAAGTTTATGCTCGTGTATTTTCAATGCTGCAATATTGGAATCAGAGATCTTTTTGTATAAATCCATGAAAAAGAAACAGAAAAATTCTGTAAACTGATGTATTATTCAGTAGACAAAATTTTATGTGCAAATACGCTTTATGCTAAATATAAATATCATTAGACGAGTTAACGCGATTTGTGAAATGAGTGTAAGTAATTAAAGTAGTTAACCTAAACCAGTGTTAAAGTGTTATACCTTAAAACTGTACTGTTTCTTTTCTATTTCTTTTTATCACTTTAAAAAGGTAGATGTGGAATGGGGAAACACCAGACTATTATTATATATTTTGAAAGAATGGAAGAAAACAAATACAATTTGCACCAGAAATGTTACTATAGTGCAGTCAAAATATATTTATATAAGTTCTTCTGTCTGTCTCTTTATGTATTTGTTTCCTCAACATTAAACAGTGCGTCATTCAACTGTAACAGATTTCGAAAAGATTGATAGAAAATTAAAAAATATAATATAATGTGTTTGAAGAATAGAGTTAATTGAAGGTACTCTATGTCTGGTTTATTTCTGTTAAATGCTCTTCTTAGAGCTATAATTACAATCTGTACTTTTGTCATTCCATTTGACTCCTCGGAGACGTTGTTGGGACATATTTTTAAGTTTACCTTCATTAACAATCTATAACTACTAGCTGAGGATAAATTTCCACAATGGTATCATTTGGCTGATATTATTTTCTGATGCTACAGACTGAGGATATATTTCCACAATAATATCATTTGGCTGAAATTATTTTGTGATACTACTAGCTGAGGATAAATTTCCACAATGATATCATTTGGCTGATATTATTTTCTGATACTACTGACTGAGGATATATTTCCACAATAGTATCATTTGGCTGACATTATTTTCTGATATTACTAACAGAGGATAAATTTCCACAATGGTATCATTTGGCTGAAATTATTTTGTGATACTACTAGCTGAGGATAAATTTCCAAAATGGAATCATTTGGATGCTATTATTTTGTGATACTACTAGCTGAGGATAAATTTCCACAATGGTATCATTTGGTTGAAATTATTTTGTGATACTACTAGCTGAGGATAAATTTCCACAATGGTATCATTTGGCTGAAATTATTTTGTGATACTACTAGCTGAGGATAAATTTCCACAATTGTATCATTTGGCTGATATTATTTTGTGATACTACTAACAGAAGATAAACTTCCACAATGGTATCATTTGGCTGATATTATTTTGTGATACTACTAACAGAGGATTAACTTTCACAATGGTATCATTTGGCTGATATTATTTTGTGATACTACTAGCTGAGGATAATGTTCCACAATTATATCATTTTGGCTGATATTATTTTCTGTAACTATTTTTGTGTCATTTTATAACACCAATATTAATTCATTTATTTTACCTGTTCTATATAGAATTTTTGAATGACACCTGTGAAAATACAAGGTATTTTACGACATGTAAACAATTCAGCCAATTTTTAACAATATTCAATGTCTTGATATGGAAAAAGTGAAATTATTAACTGTTATATTTCACGGAGTCATATATAATGTCATTCGTTATTATTGGGTTATCATTTTATCATCTTCAAAGACATTGTACATTTTCCAGGATGCTGCGGAAGACAGACACGCTATCCACAATAGTGACATTTCACATTACACTGTGGCAATATGTACTTCTCTGTTCTGTTTTAATCTCATAAAATCTTTTGAATGTAGTTACTGCATATTACATTCTTTTAAATGTCATAAATATCAATAAAGCTGTTAATACGAGAAAGAATTACCTCCTCCACAATTCTATATCTTTCCTCTAGATTAGATTTGTAAAATATAAAAAAGGTTCAGGTTTATAACTATGACGTAGTAATGTTCTTGCATGATTGTTAAGATATCTGCATTTTATAACTGCTACTATTGTGAATATCTTGTGAAAATAGAAATGGTAGAATTTTATAAATATCTCCATCTTGGATTCCCGTTTGCCAAGACTGTTCTTCATATCTAAGGTCTTTAGTTTGAATTCCCGTTTGCCAAGACTGTTTTTCATATCTAAGGTCTATTGTTTGAATTCCCGTTTGCCAAGACTGTTTTTCATATCTAAGGTCTATAGTTTGAATTCCCGTTTGCAAAGACTGTTTTTCATATCTAAGGTCTTTAGTTTGAATTCCCGTTTGCCAAGACTGTTTTTCATATCTAAGTCTTTAGTTTGAATTCCCGTTTGCAAATATTGTTTTTCATATCTAAGGTCTATAGTTTGAATTCTCGTTTGCCAAGACTGTTTTACATATCTAAGGTCTATAGTTTGAATTCCAATTTGCCAAGACTGTTTTTTCATATCTAAGGTCTATAGTTTGAATTCCCGTTTGCCGAAACAGTTTTTCATAAAAAAGTTTGTTCCTTAATTTTTAATATGTAGATAATTAAAGTAAATTAGGTTTTTCTTTACAGGACAATGCCATACTTTTAATCTTTTTAGGGACTGGTATTGAAAAAAAAGAACAGTACGGTGTCAGGCTAGTTTCCTGTTTTTGCAGCTGATGACTTTGCGAAGCAAACATTTGACACGGCATAACTGACGACACATATATCATTTAGCACCTGTTTTATGCTCTAACGCGGACCATTTTTTTGTGTCAACAATCCGTCGCTTGAAAGGTAGAATGGTCTTTTTCAATAATAAATCTGTAGAAGTACAAAAAATCATGTTGTGCACCGAAGATTGGCTGGTGTGCTTTGTATTTACGTAAAGAATTTTTATAATGTAAAATTCTAGAATAGGTCTGAAAACGGGTGAAAGTTTTTTTTCTGAATGCATCCTGAAAAAACTTTCACCCGTTTTCAGGAGTCACGCGTAGTCAGGAACTTTCGTCTTCATGGCGGTAGATATTATGACGTAAACTTTTGGCGTGCACATCTGTGTAACCAGATGTCACGTGTCTGTGTAACCAGTTGTCACACATCTGTGTAACCAGTGGTCACGCGTCTGTGTAACTAGGTGCCACACATCTGTGTAGCCAGGTGTCACACATCTGTGTAACCAGGTTTCCCGCGTCTTTGTAATAAAGTGTCACTCATCTGTGTAACCAGGTGTTACACATCTGTGTAAAAAGATGTCACACAACCGTGTAACCTGGTGTCACGCGTCTGTGTAACCAGGTGTCACACATCTGTGTCTAGGTGTCACGCGTAGTCGGGAACTTTTATCTTCATGGCGGTAGTTATTATGACGTAAAACGGGTGCATGTAATTGTGCCCATCTGCAGTCAATGCTGTTCGACATCATTGTTGACTGCCTTCCCCTACACCTGTTCTGACGACGCCTAGAATTATTTTTATGACTCTCATTTTGTTATGTTTTGTTGATTTTTAGAAGTGAAAGCTTCTAAAGCTGCACATCAGATTTTGTAGTTACAATCACATGACCGCCTCTTATCCATACATTCGCGTTGAAAAATAGTACCACAGGTTGTATGAGTTTTCATTGCAATTTTGATAAAAGTGCTTTGATACTGCAGAATTCTGTTGATTTTGAAAGCATGAGGTATAATTTCATTTGTTTGGTAAGCAAATCAAACTGTAAAAATAACAAGTTATTAATTTAGTATTCATCCGCAAAAGTTTCATTCATAAAATTTACGACGCATTTAACAAGTAATTTCTTGATTATACACAGCAGTTCCCGAACCACGTTAGTCTGAACGAAAACAGTTAAACGGTACCTATATTCGGAAACCGAAATTTGGATAACTGATGGAACGTCCGAAAATCGAAAATTCGAATATTTTCCAATATGGCAAACCAAATATTCGAATACTGATTTCAGTATTCGTTCCAATCCATACTTTTTGATAACCTGTTACTTGTATATGCTGTATATAATAATGTATTTATTTTCATGCCTTCGGTTGATTAGCCTAATTTATTAGGCTTAAAGTGTTGAACCCATATATTGATCTGATATTTTTTAGTTGTTCAACCTTTAAGCCTAATTTTAAACTGCATATAACCGAGCGGATATCGTTCGGCACTGTTTTTACTCTGTCCTGGTTATCTATTCACCTAGAACACCGAGTATTCCGATTGCCAAATTTTGAATAAAATGGTGGATTAATTAGGTACGAAATAAGTGTTTCAGTTCTATACTTATGCATTTGTGTGTTTTCTTGGATTACAGGATCAGGTATGAATTTAGTTATCATATTTTATCATATTTTTTATCATTTTTGCCTTAAACTCTGTGAACTGTTGGACAAACAATCCATAAAAAATGTACAATCGCCTACGATTGGGCGAGTCCGCTTAACCAGATGCAGATCAAAGTGAGACGTAGAAGGTGAACAACTATAAAATATCAGCCTATAAAATGGATTCACCTTCGGAGGCGAAATAGTGAGACTATCGGTTGATAAGCACAGATCTCCAAATATCTTGTCATAAAGAATGTAAGCATTAAAATATTTCAACGAAAACGTTTGGTGTTTCATTATGACCATGTTTTGCCTTAAATTTATTTCATGCCGCATTTCCTATACAAAAGATAAAATCCAGGCTGAAACTATTAATACCTTAAAAAGGTTTTTTAAAGTATCTGATAGAATAGGACTCTTATGCAGGTTTACTTCATGTAAGGTAGGATGTATGTGTCTCATTATAAACTTGTCACAAGAGATTAATTTACATAGTCATTATGTGGGTCTAGGACAAATCTGAGTAGATTGTTATCCAAATTACATCTAGTAAAACAGCAATGAATGTTTTGAACATGGTCATGGAGTAAAGAAATTAGTTTCTGTTAACCTTTGTGTTGTTAGTATAATTGTATTGGAGGCAGCAATATATATTTGCAGTATTATTTTTTACACATTTCAGGTCATTATATCCCAACCAAACATAGTTTGTGGGGGCTATATAGGAATCACTTTGTCCCGTCCCGTCCCATCTCAAGAACGGGTAGAGATATTAACTTGAAAATTGAAATATCAATGCAATATCACAATGCAACTGCGTGTGTCAAGTTTGATAACTCTGATACTTAGTTTGACCTGCTTATGCCCCTTTTTAACTAAGAAAATATCCCAAAATTTACATTTTTTTTAATATCTCTGGAGCCAGTATGGATGTGAACTTAAAATATTAATACAATATTATAATGCACCTCCATGTGTCAAGTTGAATAACTCTGATATTTATTTTGATATAAATATGCTCCCTTTTAGCTTAGAAAATATCCAAAAATTTACATTTTTCTGGAATATCTCTGGAACCAGTATTGATATGAACTGAAGCTTGAAATATTAATGCAACATCACAGTGCAGCTCCATGTGTCAAGATGAGTAACTCTGATATTTTATTTGACATAATCAAGCCCCCTTTTCACTTAGAAAATATCCTAAAATTATCCTGGAATATCTTTGAAAGCAATATTAAAGCAATATGGAAAGCAACTTGAAACTTTAAATATATATGAAAACAGATAGGCTATCTATATGAGCCAGGTAATAATGCCTCTTTTTTCACTGAAACCAGTCCTTATTTTAACTTAAATATAAGAAACATATGAAGAGCCATAAGCAAGTTCCATTATGCAACTTTTTTATAAATTTTAATTGCATTTTGATGTAAACGGCCACCTTTTTACTTACAATTGTCACTAAATGGACATTTTTTTAAATTATTTTATGAATATCGTGTACTTCTTACTGTACAAAATCATGTGAAATAATGAAGTAAATAAAAACATACGATCTGCATTAGCTGCTTACTGTACCAGGTCATGTGAAATAATGACGTGAATAAGTACATACGATCTGCGTTAGCTGCTTACTGTACCAGGTCATGTGAAATAATGACGTAAATGAGTACATACGATCTGCGTTAGCTGCTTACTGTACCAGGTCATGTGAAATAATGACGTAAATGAGTACATACGATCTGCGTTAGCTGCTTACTGTACCAGGTCATGTGAAATAATGACGTGAATGAGTACATACGATCTGCGTTAGCTGCTTACTGTACCAGGTCATGTGAAATAATGACGTGAATGAGTACAAACGATCTGCAGTAGCTACTAACTGTACCAGGTCATGTGAAATAATGACGTGAATGAGTACATACGATCTGCAGTAGCTTCTTACTGTACCAGGGCATCTTAAATAATGACGTGAATGAGTAAATACGATCTGCAGTAGCTTCTTACTCAGTGTATCCGTAATGAACAGTATAACGTTTGATAGAAAAAAATACTCTTCTCTTAACTGACAATATATTACCATTCGGTAGTTTGAATACCTAGGTGCAGGCTTACACCAGTGTTTGAAACTATGCTGCAGACTCACACCAGCATTGGAGACACAGCTGCAGACTAACACCATTGTTTGTGACTCAGCTGCAGATTAACACCAGTGTTTGGGACACAGCTGCAGACTAGCACCAGTGTTTGGGACCCAGCTGCAGACTAACACCAGTGTTTGAGTGCCGACTGCAGACTTACACTGATATTGGAGACCCGGCTGCAGACTTACACCAGTATTGGCGGCCCAGCTGCAGAAAAAAAAATATTTTTTTGGGACTCAGCTGCAGACTCATACCAGTATTGGAGACACAGACAGCTGCAGATTTACACCAGTGTTGGAGACTCAGCTGCAGACTGACACCAGTATTGGAGACACAGCTGCAGACTTACCCCAGTGCTGAAGACTCAGCTGCAGACTCACACCAGTATTGGAGACACAGACAACTGCAGACTTACACCAGTATTGGAGACACAGACAGCTGCAGACTAACACCAGTATTGGAGACACAGACAGCTGCAGACTTACACCAGTATTGGAGACACAGACAGCTGCAGACTAACACCAGTGTTGGAGACTCAGCTGCAGACTGACACCAGTATTGGAGACACAGCTGCAGACTGACACCAGTATTGGAGACACAGCTGCAGACTGACACCAGTATTGGAGACACAGCTGCAGACTTACACCAGTATTGGAGACACAGCTGCAGACTTACACCAGTATTGGAGACACAGCTGCAGACTGACACCAGTATTGGAGACACAGCTGCAGACTGACACCAGTATTGGAGACACAGCTGCAGACTTACACCAGTATTGGAGACACAGCTGCAGACTTACACCAGTATTGGAGACACAGCTGCAGACTTACACCAGTGTTGGAGACTCAGCTGCAGACTGACACCAGTATTGGAGACACAGCTGCAGACTTACCCCAGTGTTGAAGACTCAGCTGCAGACTCACACCAGTATTGGAGACACAGATGAAGACTTACACCAGTGTTGGGGACTCATTTGCAGACTAACATTAGTGTTTGGGACTATGCTGCAGTGTTACACCAGAGTTGGATACCCAGCTGCCGACTTACACCAGTGTTTGGGACTCAGCTGCAGATTTAAAACATTGTTTGGGATTCAGCTGCAGACTTACACCAGTGTTGAAGACCCAGCTGCAGACTTACACCAGAGTTGGAGACCTAGGTGCAGGCTTACACCATTGTTTGAAACTCTGTTGCAGACCCACACCAGCATTGGAGACACAGCTGCAGACTAACACCAGTGTTTCGGACCCAGCTGCAGACAAACAGCAGAGTTTTGGACCAAACTTCAGAATAACACTGATATTGGAGACCCGGCTGTAGACTTACACCAGTATTGGCGTCCCAGCTGCAGAAGAAAACCATTTTTTGGGACTCAGCTGCAGTCTCATACCAGTATTGAAGACACAGCTGCATACTTACCCCAGTGTTGGAGTCACAGCTGCAGACTAACCCTAGTGTTGAAGACAAAGCTGCAGACTTACCCTAGTGTTGAAGACACAGCTGCATACTTACCCCAGTGTTGGAGACACAGCTGCAGATTCACACGAGTATTGGAGACACAGCTGCAGACTCACACCAGTATTGGAGACACATTTGCAGACTTACCCCAGTGTTGAAGCAAAGCTGCAGGCTCACACCAGTATTGAAGACACAGTTGAAGATTTACCCCAGTGTTGAAGACACAGCTGCAGACGCACGCCAGTATTGAAGACACAGCTGCATACTTACCCTAGTGTTGAAGACACAGCTGCAGACTCACACCAGTATTGGAGACACAGCTGCAGACTTACACCAGTGTTGGAGACTCAGCTGCAGACTGACACCAGTATTGGAGACACAGCTGCAGACTTTCCCCAGTGTTGAAGACTCAGCTGTAGACTCACACCAGTATTGGAGACACAGATGAAAACTTACACCAGTGTTGGGGACTCATTTGCAGACTAACATTAGTGTTTGGGACTATGCTGCAGTGTTACACCAGAGTTGGATACCCAGCTGCCGACTTACACCAGTGTTTGGGACTCACCTGCAGATTTAAAACATTGTTTGGGATTCAGCTGCAGACTTACACCAGTGTTGAAGACCCAGCTGCAGACTTACACCAGAGTTGGAGACCTAGGTGCAGGCTTACACCATTGTTTGAAACTCTGTTGCAGACCCACACCAGCATTGGAGACACAGCTGCAGACTAACACCAGTGTTTGGGACCCAGCTGCAGACAAACACCAGAGTTTTGGACCAAACTGCAGAATAACACTGATATTGGAGACCCGGCTGTAGACTTACACCAGTATTGGCGTCCCAGCTGCAGAAGAAAACCATTTTTTGGGACTCAGCTGCAGTCTCATACCAGTATTGAAGACACAGCTGCATACTTACCCCAGTATTTGAGACACAGCTGCAGACTTACCCCAGTGTTGAAGACAAAGCTGCAGACTCACACCAGTATTGGAGACACAGCTGCATACTTACCCCAGTGTTGGAGACACAGCTGCAGATTCACACGAGTATTGGAGACACAGCTGCAGACTCACACCAGTATTGGAGACACATTTGCAGACTTACCCCAGTGTTGAAGCAAAGCTGCAGGCTCACACCAGTATTGAAGACACAGTTGAAGATTTACCCCAGTGTTGAAGACACAGCTGCAGACGCACGCCAGTATTGAAGACACAGCTGCATACTTACCCTAGTGTTGAAGACACAGCTGCAGACTCACACCAGTATTGGAGACACAGCTGCAGATTTACCCAAGTGTTGAAGACTCAGCTGCAGACTCACACCAGTATTGGAGACAAAGTTGCATACTTACCCCAATGGTGAAGACAGAGCTGCAAACTTACCCCAGTGTTAAAGACACAGCTGCGGACTCACACCAGTATTGGAGACACAGCTGCAGACTTACCCCAGTGTTGAAGACACAGCTGCAGACTCACACCAGTTTTGGAGACACAGCTGCAGACTTACCCAAGTGTTGAAGACACTGCTGCAGACTCACACCAGTATTTGAGACACAGCTGCAGACTTACACCAGTGTTTGAGACACAGCTGCAGACTTACCCTAGTGATTGAGACACAGCTGCAGACTTACACTAGTGTTTGAGACACAGCTGCAGACTCACATCAGTGTTGAAGACACAGCTGCAGACTTACACCAGTGTTTGAAACACAGCTGCAGACTTACCCTAGTGTTTGAGACACAGCTGCAGATTTACACCAGTGTTGGAGACACAGCTGCAGACTTACCCCAGTGTTTGAGACTAAGCTGCAGACTCACACAAATATTGGAGACACAGCTGTAGACTTGCCCCAGTGTTGAAGACACAGTTGCAGACTAACACCAGTATTGGAGACACAGTTTCAAACTCACCCCAGTGTTTGGGACACAGCTGCAGAATAACACTGATATTGGAGACCCGGCTGCAGACTTACACCAGTATTGGCGTCCAAGCTGCAGAAGAAAACCATTTTTTGGGACTCAGCTGCAGTCTCATACCAGTATTGAAGACACAGCTGCATACTTACCCCAGTATTTGAGACACAGCTGCAGACTTACCCCAGTGTTGAAGACAAAGCTGCAGACTCACACCAGTATTGGAGACACAGCTGCAGACTTACCCCAGTGTTGAAGACACAGCTGCAGACTCACACCAGTATTGGAGACACAGCTTCAGACTTATCCCAGTGTTGAAGACACAGCTGCAGACTCACACCAGTATTTGAAACACAGCTGCAGACTTACCCCAGTGTTTGAGACTCAGCTGCAGACTCACACAAATATTGGAGACACAGCTGTAGACTTGCCCCAGTGTTGAAGACACAGTTGCAGACTAACACCAGTATTGGAGACACAGTTGCAAACTTACCCCAGTGTTTGGGACACAGCTGCAGAATAACACTGATATTGGAGACCCGGCTGCAGACTTACACCAGTATTGGCGTCCCAGCTGCAGAAGAAAACCATTTTTTGGGACTCAGTTGCAGACTCACACCAGTATTGGAGACACAGTTGCAAACTTACCCCAGTGTTTGGGACACAGCTGCAGACATACACTAGTGTTTGAGACACAGCTGCAGACTTACCCTTGTGTTTGAGACACAGCTGCAGACTCACAACAGTGTTGGAGACACAGCTGCAGACTTAAACCAATATTGGAGACACAGCTGCAGACTGATACTAGTATTAGAGACACAGCTGCAGACTTACACCAGTGTTTGAGACACAGCTGCAGACTTACCCTAGTAATTAAGACACAGCTGCAGACTTACACTAGTGTTTGAGACACAGCTGCAGACTCACATTAGTGTTGAAGACACAGCTGCAGACTAACACCAGTGTTTGAAACACAACTGCAGACTTACCCTAGTGTTTGAGACACAGCTGCAGATTTACACCAGTGTTGGAGACACAGCTGCAGACTTACACCTGTGTTGGTTACACAGCTGCAAACTTACACCCGTGTTGGCGGCCCAACTGCAGACTTAGACCCGTGTTGGAGACACAGCTGCAGATATACACTCGTGTTGGAGACACAGCTGCAGACTTACACCAGTGTTTGAGACACAGCTGCAGACTTACACCAGTGTTGGAGACACAGCTGCAGACTTACACCAGTGTTGGAGCCACAGCTGCAGACTTAAACCAGTGTTGGAGACTCAGCTGCAGACTCACACCAGTGTTTGAAACACAGCTTTAGACTAAATCCAGTGTTTGAGAAACAGCTACAGACTTACACCAGTGTTTAAGACACAGCTGCAGACCAAAATCCAGTGTTTGAGACACAGCTGCAGACTAAATCCATTGTTTGAGACACAGCTGCAGACTCACACCAGTGTTGGAGACGAAGCTGCAGACTAAATCCAGTGTTGGAGACACAGCTGCAGACTCACTCCAGTGTTTGAGACACAGCTGCAGACTTACGCCAGTGTTGGAGACACAGCTGCAGTATTACTCCAGTGTTAAAGACCCACCTTCAGAATTACAGCAGTGTTTGAGACACAGCTGCAAACTTACACCAGTGTTTGAGACACAGCTGCAGAATTACAGCAGTGTTCGACACCCAGTTGCAGGTTTACACCAGTGTTTGAGACACAGCTGCAGACTTACACAAGTGTTTTAGACACAGGTGCAGATTTTCTCCAGTGTTGGAGACACACCTGCAGAATTACACCTGTGTTTGAGATTTAGCTACAGACTAAATCCAGTGTTTGAGACACAACTGCAGACTTACACCAGTGTTTGAGACTGAGCTGCAGACTTACACCAGTGTTTGAGACACACCTGCAGAATTACACCAGTGTTTGAGACACAGCTGCAGACTAACACCAGTGTTTGAAACACAGCTTTAGACTTACTCCAGTGTTGGAGACACAGCTGCAGACTTACACAAGTGTTAGAGACACAGTTGCAGGCTTACACCAGTGTTTGAGACACACCTGCAGACTTACACCAGTGTTGGAGACACAGCTGCAGACTTACACAAGTGTTAGACACCCAGTTGCAGGCTTACACCAGTGTTTGAGACACACCTGCAGACTTACACCAAACTAACGGCTTTGAACGGTACTGTTCTTCGAAGTGGTAATTAATCCCGATTCAGTTACCATAAATCTCACGTCACCAGTATTCCATCATATATAGGACGGGATGGAATATGGTTATTCTTTAACATCTAGACGTAAGCAAACTATGTTGCAATCGTTCCAAAGCACAATATGATATGTATTCAAATTGTCATCTTTTGTTATTTTTTGACTACAAGTATGAAATAAATCTAAATATGAATATATAAATATAGTTGCTAGAATAAGATCATCTATTGTTAAAGTTTAACTGATGTCTCAGATTTTTTGTTTGAAAAAAAACACAAGATTTTTACAAGAATTAACACAATAAAATGATTTCACATTCTAGTGTAACATAAAATGCTAAGCATTTCGTAGATATAGGCAGATTTCCAGAAATATCTAAGAATGTCGGTCTTGAATGCCCTGGTCTCTTGGTATGAAAATCGTTTTAGTGTGTAAAAATGTCGTAGGAATAACTCCTCAGTAAGATAAAGTTTAGATGAATGCATTCAGTAATTCTCTAACGGAAACTATTTCTATCAAAAGACAAGAGTATGTAAAAATATGAACAATGCTTAGACATATCAGAACTGTAACATTACACATCATATCAAAACTGTAACATTACACATCATATCAAAACTGTAATATTACACATCATATCAAAACTGTAATATTACACATGATATCAAAACTGTAATATTACACATCATATCAAAACTGTAACATTACACATTATATCAACATCTCTCAACATCATTTTTCAGCACAACACTTTTTGTTTGTGTACTTTTTTGTTCATCTGTTTTGGACGTAAAGTGCAGGCCTGTAAAACTGTTAAACATCTCCTTATTTTTAAGAACAAATATATTTTATTCATACTATATTTTTTTCTCTTTTTTTTCCAAGTTTTGTTTTCTTTGGAAGGGGATACTTGCCTATGTAATATATACGTGCAGACTACAATTCACCGTTGCTGTCAACGACATTAAATGACCCAATGCAACCATTTTTGCCTAATGGGTATGGTCTAATAAGTTGGTGCTCTGCCGATGATATTACAGTATAACAACAGCCGCCTATGTAAGATAATGTTATTTTAGAAGTTTTAACAACATTGAGAACACAATATTCGACACGTTATCATTACCATGGTGAGGCTTCTGAAATAAGGTTCAGATGGACTGGATTTAGCTGTAAGAAGGGTTTGATAGTTGTCTGGTACGTTGGTTAACCAAGTTTGATTCCACAAATCCTTTCAATGATTATTCCTTGGCATGCTATTGTATATTCACTGATTGTTCAACTTGTTTTGAAATATGTACACATTATAGTACAAATGTAGCTTTAGATTTTAATAGATATTTCTGAAAGGAAAACGCACTGACGTTTCAGAATTAGTCAGGTTAGATGTCTACCAGTTTTGCTAAAAACATGTTAATATCTCGGAGTCTGCTTCCGGGTTTGAGGGGAAGAGTTCGCCCAAAGCTGTTGACAGTAATCGCATCACAGAAAACTATAATCACATCGTTGATACTCTTTCAATTCTTTTCAGTCCCGTTTATACCTATGAATAACAAGTTTAATCTAATATTGGCTCACAAGAATGTACGAGATATAAAATTATTGCCTTCTGAAAACTGCAAAGTCCAGAGATTGAAAGATGTGCATAAAATATTGTATACAGTACTTTTTAACCTGGAATAGAAGTTGTGTACAAACAGCTTTCAATGGTAGCTTAATCATAGTAAATAAAGATAATCAACATTTTATCCGTATCATATAAATGTACCGCTGTCTTATAATGTATTTTTATCTCTCATTCCCTATAAAATCATTCTAGCTAACACGTATTTTCAGCTATCATTTAATATCCCTTTTCTGTAGTAATTTCAACCAATATTTCAGAACAGCAGGTGCGAAAAGAGCATCTGAACATTGGAGTAGCGTAATAAGTATAGTGTAGTCGGGACAACTCCTGAGAAAATTTGAAATTTCATCTAATAATTATAAAGAAAGATGTAATCCAGTGTTTTTGATATTACAGACCAAAACTTTGGAAATTAGAAAGTAGTTTCTGATCAATTACTCTACAGTAACTGCTTCCTGAACCTAATGTTTAAGATCTCTTTACACGGGATTGTTTGGCAGATGTAGATAAATACTATAATTGATTTTGTGCTCATTATACCAATGTCAAGTTTACATGGGCCTCTACTTTATAAGCGGTTTTCAATCAATTACTCGAGAATGAGAGAATCTATGAATATCTTCATGAGCAGATAACTCTGCATTCAGTTGTTTTAAGCTCATGGTGCTGAGTCAACATTCAGGTGCGTATAAAGGAGGCTTCATGTGTGTATAAGGGGGCTTCAGGTGCGTATAAAGGGGGTTTCAAGTGGTTCTGGCAGCTGTTGTTTACTTTCATTCAGGAGTATTGTAAATGCTTTAAAGAATTTTGAAATTTTAATCCGACAGCAACTGCTTCAAACACTTCATCTTGTACTTCAGACAATATCCGGTTAATTATCTTCTGCAATAAGCCATCTGAAATTGAATTATCCAAAAATGAAAAAGAAGAGTAAATGTGTATATGAATTCAGTGTGCATAACGTGCGACAGGTAAAGGGTCTGACAGATGTTGAGGTAGTGGGTATAACTTTAGAAAACAACAATAGCAACAACAACAACAATGATAATAATAATTATACATGATTTTAAAAGATAGGCCTACAGACATGTATATATATTTTGCAAAGCCTTGTGTTTCAAATTTTATTTAACTTCATCTTAAATGTCGTTTTAAGAACTTATGAAGAAAACAAACATGCGATTTTATAATCTTGTAACATACTGAAACAATAGTACTCGAATTAGAAGCGGTTACGCATAACACAGACAGATGCAATACTTCAAGGTTTACGAAAAAAATCTCAAGATGGTTATTCTGTTGTTGCACTTCATTATATTTAATGTGTTAGTTAAACGACATGGAAAGGCGGACCAGAGGTTTGGTGGTAGCGCACAAGACTAGTTATCACGGTTCCGATACCATGTGACTTATACAGATACGTGTGGGGCTGAAATTTCTCAACAAACCGTCGATTCAGATAATATTTTTGTGATAATCTTTTAAATACATCATAATTATTTTATCGGATAAAGCTGAGTGCCCGCTCCTTTTTGTAACACCTGGTGTTCTCAAATTATTTTTCGCAAATATTTTGTAGTTTTTGAAGTGCAATAGCGCATTTTAATTTTTTAAAATTGTGATATATATGGAGCATATTATAAAAACGATGCTAAAACTACCTTTATAGTTTGTTTATGAAACTAATTCTATGTCCGGAGCATATACTATTCGGTAAAGAATAAATAATCTGTGTGAAATGCATTTAATCCAACAAGCGAACAAAATGAAAAAGCAAATAATGCAACGGCAAATAATGCAAAAGAGATATATGTGGAATAGGTTTTTAAAATGATATGTGTGGAAGCAAAATATTTCCATGTAACCACTATTAACATAGTTTTCTATAAAATCTTTAAGAGCATAAAAAAACATTATATTTTGTTGCAAGCAATTTCTTTATTATTCTGTTTGTGATTGCGTTGTGCTTGTGTCATTTAATCATTTCAATCTATCATCTTTTTAGCTCACCTATAGTTCAAGTAAACTATAAGGATTGCCTTCCGTCGGCCGTCTGTAAGTCAACAATTTGCTTAAAGCAACAGCTTCTCTGAGACCACTAAGACTATTTCAACCATATTTTACCAGAATGTTTCTATTATGGCCCTCTTTCAGCATTATAAAATTTATTGCTTTTGTTGTGCGGTCGAAAATCATTGAAATTCTTTTACAAAAAAATGAACTGAAAGGCATACTATGTACTTTAAAAACAGAAACTTAAAAGTGTTGTATTTTTCTAAAAAGACCAAATTTTCAAAGAATTTGTGAAATTTCAAATATTTTGAAGTTGCAACTATTTAGTGTTTTAATAACAGATGTCAAAATAATATTTATGAAACACAAAGGATTATGGCACTTTTTCCTTATATTCAATCAAATTTGTTAAATGGCTTTTATCATATTCAGGCGATTATATCAATTAAGCTGTCTACATTGTTGTTAAACTTTATTACTGATAAAATATCCAGGTGATGATTGTTGTAAAGTTATGCTTATTCCATGTTGCTAAGTTACCTTATTTTATATTGAAACCTTATTGGTCATTTTGTGTTTTAGAAACCAAGTTGTTAAAATTTTATTTGTCAGTGTAAATAAGAAATGATTTTAGATAATTTCTTGAGATAAAAAAATTGAGCACTTAGAATTTGGATTTCCAAGAGTTAACTTTGTGGCTCTCCACTAGAAGATCATTTGATATTGTATTTAATATTTATGTGTTAACATACGGATAACCGTTGATTATTTTACATATTGTTTGTGGTATTCCACAGAGAAAGTGACATTAAAATATAAAACGGAACTTTGTGTTAGTGATACAATTCACACCAAGTAGGCCAAAATTAGTGGCACTACACGTGGTGGAAATCAGTGTCTTTCCCAACCTCTCAGTTTAGCAAGCGAGATATCTAAATTCCCTAAGAAAATGACACTCACAAGCAGAAATGGAACACCATGCGGAAGTATTACATCATGTAGACAATGTGGACTTTACCATTATCATAAGGAGAAGTGTTGTGCGGAAAAGGCAAGATGCAATAAGTGCAACAGAATTGGACATTTCGCACGAGTTTGTCCATGCCCAGCAGTCAGGCAAAAGACAGATCTGTCAAAACAACGTGACAAAGAACGCATGACAGCTTTTATCAGACGCAAGACGGCTGAATGCATATTACCATTCTACAATGAAGAAGATGCCTTTTATCTGCAAAACACAACAAACAACTCTGTAAGTCAAGTTTCTTTTGCAGAATTTAAGAAGTTGGAATCTTTAAATGAATCACTGACTAAAACCATCAAAGGTATGGAATCAGAGAATATAGCTCTTATTTTGAAAAATCAAAGACTTAAAGACTTTAACGAACAGCTGCAGGACGAGGTTTCCCTCAAGAAATCAGAAGTAGGACGTCTCCGAGAAACATCTTTATGCGAAATCAAATCACTTCAAGAAAAGTTAACAGTTGAATCTTTAAAACTAGAGAAAATGGACAGAATTATCGAAGAATTTAAGAAACTGCATGAGGATTATGAAAAGCTTAGAGTTAAATACATTCAGAGAACTCATGAATCAGAGATAATGGAATCAACAAAGAATGATAAAATAGATAATTTAACAACAGAAATCAACTGCTTGAAAAGTGAACTTACTGAGTATAAAGAACGAACAAAATACCTGTGTTGCAAAAGAAAAAATCAAAATGGAACCCCGCATCACAATCCTTCAAGTTTAAGGGAAGCAGAATTCCTTCATGAATGGAGAGGAGGCAAATCTTATTGTGGAAGACCACAAAAACAGAGAAGACAGTGCCATAAAAATGGACGTTATTGAAACTTTATGTTGATTACATTAAAACAGTGAAACAAGATGTATTATTTAGTAGATGGTACTTATGCTTTTATGCTTATTTGGTGCTTAATACTCACAATGCATTTATGTAACTGAAGTGAACTAATCTAATGTAATCAATATTTCATTTCAATGATATAAATTTGCGTATGTTAACTAAATTATGGAAGATAATTGTCTCATTTCACAGGAGTGAAATAGTCTTAAAGGAGGGAGAAATGTTGTGCGGTCGAAAATCATTGAAATTCTTTTACAAAAAAATGAACTGAAAAGCATACTATGTACTTTAAGAACAGAAACTTAAAAGTGTTGTATTTTTCTAAAAAGACCAAATTTTCAAAGAATTTGTGAAATTTCAAATATTTTGAAGTTGCAACTATTTAGTGTTTTAATAACAGATGTCAAAATAATATTTATGAAACACAAAGGATTATAGCACTTTTTCCTTATATTCAATCAAATGTGTTAAATGGCTTTTATCATATTCAGGCGATTATATCAATTAAGCTGTCTACATTGTTGTTAAACTTTATTACTGATAAAATATCCAGGTGATGATTGTTGTAAAGTTATGCTTATTCCATGTTGCTAAGTTACCTTATTTTATATTGAAACCTTATTGGTCATTTTGTGTTTTAGAAACCAAGTTGTTAAAATTTTATTTGTCAGTGTAAATAAGAAATGATTTTAGATAATTTCTTGAGATAAAAAAATTGAGCACTTAGAATTTGGATTTCCAAGAGTTAACTTTGTGGCTCTCCACTAGAAGATCATTTGATATTGTATTTAATATTTATGTGTTAACATACGGATAACCGTTGATTATTTTACATATTGTTTGTGGTATTCCACAGAGAAAGTGACATTAAAATATAAAACGGAACTTTGTGTTAGTGATACAATTCACACCAAGTAGGCCAAAATTAGTGGCACAACACGTTCCATCCAGAACTCTCGTTGCCATGGCAACAAAAAAGAAAAAAACTTCAAAGCTCTTCATCAAAGCAAGCCCTAGCAGGGTTTGATCATAGTTTTGCACAGCTGCTCTGTTGGTGACCCTCTATAAAAATTCAAAATTCATTGCGATCCTTGAATCAAACATGGCCGCCAGGGTGGGGTGTGTTTTCTTTACATGTCGGTCTAGGAAACTTTAAAAATTGTTTTCTTAGAAACTGCAGGTCCAGTTTCAAACTGATTTAGCGAAATGTTCCTTGGGTGACCCTCTATATAAATCTAGGACTATCGATTTGTAAGTTGTGTGCATGTTCACCAATAAGTGTTGAGTACGCGATGCGTTTTTCGTGTACCCCAATGCCCGCTATATGGTCTTAGCGATGAAAACTAGTTCTATATTTCCGGAACTATCGATTTAAAACTTGGTCATAGCATACTCTTGTGACGCTTACTGCGTCCACATTTCTTGATTTGTTACTTACTGTGCATGTTCACCAATAGGTGTAAATTTGCGTGACTTGTTTTTTCATTCATGCCAATGGCCGTCTTGTGGATGCGACCTGTCATAACAGTATCTTGCGATGAAAACTTCTTCCACATTTCTAGGGCAATCGATTTGAAACTGGGCGCATGAGGCGTTTTATGCACCCCTCTCCTGAGCAACCGGAACCATTTGGTCCTCTTGTTTAATGAAAGGAGTCCCCATAGTCATGAGAAGCAAGAGATCATCGAATCTAACTTTAAATGCTTTAAGAAGCGGATTTCAAAGGCAAACAGATTTGGGCGTAGTTTACTGACGGGCATTTGTTTATCTAGAAATCCAAAACTTGCAACCAAACTTTGAAAAAAAATCAGTTTTGTAGTATTATGGACATAAGTAATCCGTTGTACAAAATATGTCAAATCCACATTGATATGCAGTGATGTTACATATTTAAACAAAATTATTATAACAAGTTTTTAGTGATGGTCAATATCGGAGCTCGAACCTGTTACCATCTATCAATGAGAGGTTAAAATGACGTACAGTATGTCCTAATATAGAAGATAGGAGTTTGTTCTATTTGGTCTGAAATGAAGCCGACGATTGCCTAAATGTTGATCTGATGCCCCAAAAATATTTTCAAATGATGTTTCAAAAAAATGTAGCCGAAATGCGTACTCTAATATTTTGAAATATCACTGATAAAAAAATCCGTTTTAACTGTGAATTTCCAGTATTTATTTTTGATACTCCCGCGCATGGGTGCAACGGTTAATTAACTTTAAAAATGTCGTATCGTGGTCGACACAATTAGCCTAAGATTAAAATACGGGCATCAGAGAAAAGAAAGAAAAAAACAGAATTATATGAAAGCTTCCCTAGGATCCTACGTGATTCATCGCAAGTCTCGACCCGCTATTGCCCCCTTAAGTGTTATGGAGTCAGCGACGGAGAAGAATCAAGAGCTGTGACCGGTCAGTCTATTTACCCCAAGACACCCCAAGACTACCCCAAGACACTAGACCGCCAAAACAACTTCAGTGAGATAATCCAATGTATACTTATATAATTGAACAAACGTAGTTACCTCACTTAGTTTATAAATCAGCACTCTCAATTTATGTACCATAAAATTTTTTCTTATTAAATAAGGCATCTAAACATAACAAGTATTACGAAATATAACATGTTTTGGCGGTAAATAGACTGACCCGCTGTGACTAAAGCATTAAGCGCTATAGGTAAACCTTGTCCTGTAATCGAAAAGTTTCACCCGTCGTAAACGATTTTATAGAAAACTATGCTGATAGCAGTTACATGGAAATATTTTGCTTCCACACATATCATTTAAAAAACCTTATTCCACACATATCTCTTTTGCATTATTTGGTTTCATTTTGTTCATTTGTTGAATTTAATGCATTTCGCACACATTGTTTATTCTTTATCAAAATACTGTTTGCTCCGGACATAGAATTAGTTTCTTAAACAGGCTATAAAGGTAGTTTTAGCATCGCTTTTATAATATGCTTCCACACTAGTTCTTGCTTCCACAACTTAATATGTCGCTTTTATGATGTTTGACGTTGCGCGACAGTAAACAGGTCTAGCGATACTATAAAACCTGTTCGCTGAAGTCTCTTTAGCTACTTCCACACATATCATAACAATTTTAGAAAATCAAAATGCGCTGTTGCACTTTATTAAAAAACTACGAAATATCTGCAAAAAAAAAAACGATTTGAGGACAATATGTATTGCAAAAAGGAGCGGGCATTCAGCTTTATCCGATAAAAAATTATGATGTATTAAAAAGTTATTACAAAAAATATTATCTGAATCGACGGTTTGTTTACAAATTTCAGTACCATACATATCCTTCTAAGTCACGTGGTATCGTCACTGTGGCTATGTACTGACTGATAATTTTATGTATACCTGAGGACATATGGGCGGAGCACTAAGACGGTTTGCCAGTTCATTCTTCCGTTCCTCCACTAACCTACTGGTTGTCTTTCGATTTGAACAAATACCACCTGTCCCTTCTATATTGCGACATAAAGAAGAATGATTCCCTCAAACAATGACACCTCACCAAAGCGCTTGGAAAAGGAAATATGTTAGAGATTATTTTGTAAAATCAATTACTAATTCTGCATACAATACAAAATACAGGTGACAGAAGCCATCGAGTTACATGAACCGTCAAACTTTAGTCAAAGTGCATATGGGAACAAAGGCCACCTGTCCCTACCACAATACGATATAAGGATGAAGGATGCTGTCAAGCAAAAAACACCTGCTTAAAAAGACCACAATTTGTTAAGTTTAAACCTATTTATTTTACATAGATTGGATAAAAAATTCATGCAGTATATTAATCCCGCACGATTACTTCTTTCTGGATTCAAACCAGTAATTGCGCCAAAATTGTTGAATGCGGAACATCACTGGAATATCTCGCACCTGATGGACTTTGAACCACTGACCTCCAGATCGGGACTCCGGCGTTCTAACCACTCGACCACTTCTCCAGTAGAATGTTTTGTTCTTTCTGACGTTATTGTGTGTAGGTTTAACTGTGAAAAGGAAAGATTAATCTTTTTTTATTTAAACCAGTGCATGTAGCATAGTAACCGGATAGTCTTACCATTGGTGGGAATGATATCATTTCCAACCTGCTCTTTATTCTTCGAAATCGGAACAGGGAAAGGGGGTAACTGTTACGTTACGTTGTTTTCGTTAGTACGGATTTGGGACGGGACAGGCCGAGCCTTATTCATCTTCAAGGTAAATGCAGTCTGGTACCCAGCATAAGTACCAATGACGTCAATCTCCCACGCAGTGATCTCCCCTTACAGAGATCTAAACGACATGATTTTTTTTTAATTTTGATTTTTTTTTTTTTAAAGTAAACACGGTTTTACTGATGTTTCAAGACTGTAATGTGTTAGATGTGAACTCAAACAAAAATTAATTTCCGAAATATAAATATTATGAGAATAATTATTTGTTTGGGTCGTCACACCAAACAAATAATGTTAACACAATTTCAGCCTCTAACACTCTCTTAATTACCAAATCCGCAAATAGTCCGTCTGTATAAAATGACTGGCGCATTAATTTTTTACACCCTTCTCAGAGAACAGAAAAATAGTTCCCGACTGGTCAACCAACTTATTACTGCCAAAAGTCAATACTGACTAAAAAAATTAAAGATTCCTAATAGTGTGCAATTCTTTACACTTCAGCAAATTATCGGTAATATATTCAAACAATTTTGCTTATTGACATATCGATTTCGTACTCTTGAAGAAAAGGCGTTCGTTTACATGAAATTACGCATTAATTTGTAACGTGACCAAACCTCGCCGAAAGTAAACAGAAGAGATTACCACGCTCATGAAAAGTTTGTAGATTCGTTTCATGTAACTTTATTTGTACATTACCATGTGGTGTTTTCTTAACGATAGATGAATGTAGAGGTTGACTGATTATTACAAACGAGTTTGAAACAGTTATAACCTTGAGAAAAGCGCATATTTTTTAATTAGGTCACGGTTCCTCTGTTAATTACTTACGAGTGACGAAGTCCAGATCTGTGGGCAAGTGTAAAACCTGGACAACCAGAAAAAAACATTGATTTTCCGGAATTCATTTCTGACGTTCTTAATAAAAAAATAACAAAGATAAATGACTGAAAATACTATAAATGCTTTATTTTCCTTTCAATATCAAACATTTATAAAAAATAAAAATAGCTTGATTTAATGACGCTCAGTAAGTTTAAACTGATGAAGAAAAGGCCCGATTCAACGGAAAACGCGGAAAAAAATATTGAATTTCCGGAAATCATTTAAGATGCTCTTGGTAAAAAAAGTAGTTAAGATAGACCAAAGAAAATACACATATATTTAAATTACGTTTCAATATGAAACATTTAGGAAATTTAGCTTGATAAAATGACGTGAAGTAAGTTTAAATTGATAAAAAATTTGTTTCTCCGTTGATCCACTCATGAAAACAAGACATATACATGTGAACAACATTGCGGCGATAATGTTTGTTGGTAAAATTTATTCAACTTAGCACCCGGCAATGTTTTTATCCTGACTTTACATGCGAAAAACATGTTTACGTTGAAACAAATCTTCAAAAGTCTTGTATTGTCTCATCTTTAATTTAGCCAATGGTTAAAAAATGAAAACCCGTGAAAATATTTCGATCAATATAAGTTCTAATAATTAGGAGTTAATGCTACATCTATCGACACATCAAAGATCATACCCGTCCAAAAAATTAGGGCGGTGCTTAATAACGCTGCCGAATTTTTACGTCACACGTTCCGTATAGTAAGCTGTCATTGGTTGATCGCTCACAGTCGCTTCATTTGACTGACATCAATTAACGGAAAGCACGTGGTGTTCTCAAAGACATGTCCCTTTGACAATTAATGGCAGATGAGCATGTTTGATGAATGGAACAGATTTGCGAAAAGGGTTATTAATCAGTTGAATATCATTATTTGAAGCTGAAATATTGATTTACACCCTAAATATTTCAAGCCAATATTTTATAAAAAAAAAGAGATATAAAAATGGTGTTTCCTATCCTATGCCACGCGCACAGGTTAGCTATTTTTGTATTTCCCGCGTAAATCCGCGGTGGTGCTTGGGAATGTTATGTCATCATTTCAACAAAAATATGCATTCGGTGTATCTTGCCGATTATCGACAGCGCCATTTGTTTCAAAATGCCGTGGATGACCACGTGACATTCAAATGATGACCCTTGTCGCTAAATATAGAATGTCTTTTTGTTTCGGGATTTCTTTAGCGGATTGTTTTCAGGTCAGGCAAAATGGTAAAATTAACTGAAAATTTCCTCCTGGAGGGTTTGAAATGTAGAGTTGTATGTATTTTTTCATAATTATTGTTCATAACTTTAAGGCAATATCATGTATTAACATGAAACTACATAATACTCTACTGACAAAGTGATATGTGGGAGTATTTTCGACAGGACAGTGGTTTTCAAAGTTCAATACCGAGTACACTGGTGCAGCATGTAGAGGAGTATTAAGTTTCTTATAGGATCAACCAATAATTATGAGATATGATCACTTTTAAAAAACCTTTCTGCAAAATGGAAGGAAAAGAAAATATTGGCAACATTGATTACTGTTTCTGTGACCCAAACAAATTCAGTGCCTTCAGTGCTTTGATTTTTAAAACATCGCACCGTTTATTTCAAAACAATTTGACCGCTTTTGAAAAAGAAATCATTCAAGTCACACTACTGTACTAAAGTTCTTTTTTAACAGAAATGAAATTTTGTCAATCATATCGGCAGACTTGACACCAGAGCTCAAATAATAGTGTCGCTGTTTATCACAGATGAAAGAATTTTTCAACGGATCCGCCATCTTGACACAATCATGTGATAAGACAATCATCACGTGATTCGTGTGAAGTAACGTAACCGGTGCGCGGAGTTTGCAATGACGTAAGAAATCAGGGGCAGATAACACAAAACTTATTATCTAAAGCAGGGAACCAGTGTTCCAAGCCTCTGAATCTAACATGGCGTCTTTAAAGTTTATCTCGGTTGGTAATTCTATGCGGTTCTGGCTTTGTTGCAGGTTATTGAAGAGTTGCACAAATTTAACTTAGCGTTGGATAGATCTTTATATTCCTATTATTTTTCTGACAGAGTAACATGTGTCAGATAGAGAATGTCGATAATTGGTATCATTAAAATGTAGAGATCTATCATGACATTTTCAAGTCGAGATACAGTTTGTGAATGCAATCCGGATAACTAAATTCATTTGCCTATCATAGTAACATTAAATATGTAATTTTAAAATTTGTTTTTGTCTTTTAATAGCATCTAACAAATGATGTAGTCAATGTGTCAGTCTTAGTAGGGTCTTAGTAATGTACTTTTAAAATACTAGCCTTATAAACCCGTCCCCAACAGTCAGGTTCATCAATGCCTCTTTAACAGTATCTATAGCCTGCTGTTTATTATCTTGTCTTACAAGTAGTCAAAATAATTTAAGTGACATCTTGAGCAAATTCTGAGATATTTTTGTTATGGGTCAGAATCTCGTGGAGGGAGATATTGACCCATACAAAAAATTACACAATATCTCGACTTGCGTACAATAAGTTTGACTACACCTTCACCTATTTCTTGTGGTGCTGGCTAAGGGGGAAGCTTGGCTGCTCCTTAAATGATACTATACAGTAAGTCAGACGGAAGTGAAAATGAAATTGTGAAAGCAATTCAAATTCATTTTTGAATAATATCAACCAAAATGGAACAATCATACAATGCCTATGAAAAAAAACAGTATTATGCTTTTTGCAATTAACAATGTGTGAAATGCATTTAGAGAAGATTTTACCTTTGTTACTGACAGTCCCCACAGGATGGAGCCTTACCATGCATATAAGGTGAGGTGGCCAGGGTTACAATTGACAGGTGCAGTCATTATTTTCTTGATACTGATTAGCATAGCCTGCATCATTTTGCATAATAATTGGCATTTAAAAGTGCACGCTAATAAAATACCTTTTGTTTAAAAGTGTCACTTTGAAAAGTGATACTTTGAAAATATCATTTTAGTAGTACATTCTTCATATTTAAATTTTGTGAGAGGTCGGTCAGGAGAAGAAAGAGATTTGAGACTAAAAGCCTTAAATTGAAAAAAATGCAATAATATATCCTGGTGTTTTAAAAAATGCTAGAATATATGTATTTAGTGTATTAATGTACTATCAGTACTGCATTAGTTACTAATTACAAAGCCCAATTTTTCATTAAATCATCTTAAAAAGTATAAAAAAAAATTTTTAAATACTATCAAGGATGAGAAATATCACTTACAAGTACAAATGAAACAAAACAGTTAATTTTATAGAAAAAAGTAATTGTCCAATTACAAACTTGAGACAACCCCAAAACCATGGCTGGTTGATTCGCACTGGCTTCATGGACGTGCATTCTAGACTAAACGAGGAATAACACTAAGCATGAATATTTGCAATAGCAAAGTTCTCCAAGTGCTATGACAGGGTTATATTTTGCAAATTTCCTTTTTCTTTTTTGGCTCCATTCTATAAGACACGAGCGATCAATGTCCACGATAGGCAAGCAATATTCAAACAGGTGCATGAAACGGTCTGTTTGTGATCTAATTCGACTGGACATTTGATGAACTGAAAGGCTTGCAACTTCGATTGTTTTTTGATAATTCTAAAGCAAAAGAACAATGCTTTAAGAAATTATCAGTGTCCATACAATTATCAGCTGGGGAAGAGATATTTCAAAGGAAAAATTCATCATTGATTCGGAGTGCCTTAAGATTCGGATTGCCTTCACAAACTGTATTGTGTCATTTTAAGTATGGGTCAGTATCTCGCCACAGCTTATAGCGAGGTTCTGAACCAAAACAAAAATATCCCAGATCAGGGAATTCCCCAGAAATTTTTTTGAACACTAACTATCTGGACATGTGGGTGTGGCATGGGGTATCCCTCTTCGGCCTGTAGAAAATTTTTCCAATTTTGGGTTAAAAATGCAGCTCTGTGGGTTGTGTTTATAATATTGAAATTAAATGAGTCTTTCACTGGAGCATAATTTCTTAACTTTAAATTATTAAAGCAATATGTATCACAGTTTGTCATTGCAAGATCTGTCCCCTGCTTTGAAAGTGCACAGAAGATAGCTGGATCACATCACTATAACTTACTCACAACAACAGAACATACTTTACTTTCATTCACTGTTATGTCACTAACAATGTGACTGTCACTCGTAATCCTCATAAACAAATTTGTAATTGCATGTGAACCAGGCGCTAGCGTCTTTCCCGCCCCAACTTGCAGAATTTGCTTAAGACATCGCTTGAAATATTTTGACTAAAGCTTTCGACTACCAAATGAGGATGCATATTGTCACCACTCCATCCGTCCTGAAATTTTGTCTGGACTATTTCTAACAACCACTGGCTGGAATTTAAGGAAACTTTATATGAAGTGTAGTAACCCTGGCCTATGAGCTCAGTTTGGGACACCCATCCAAGTACTAACCATAGATAATGTTGCTTAACATGCCAAATGTTCCAGACACTCCAACCAAGTGGCTAAAGAGCTAGCCCAACAGCGAGGCTGTTGGAAGTGCCTTATATACCCGGTGTTCACTACACTCCTCCCCTCTTGAACCTTTAGGAGCTGGGCATCTACTGTACAACTTCCTACAGAGACCCCATTCCGCTCAAACCTTGCAAGGGACTTGACTCAACCCTGCAATCCCAGTGCACTCGGGCGCTAACCAAGTTAAAGAGCCAGTGAAGCTTCGTGGAATTACCGCTGCCACCAATGTAGAAACGTGGCCTATGAGCTCAATTTCGGACACCAGTCCAAGTACTAACTATAGATAACATTGCTTTATTTGGCAAATGTTCCAGACACTTCAACCATGTTGCTAAAGAACTAGCCCAACAGCAAGGCTGTTGGAAGTGCCTTATAAAATTATACCCTTGTCCACTACAGAAGCTTTACTTACCAAGAGGAGATGTGCATATTAGCAGCATGTTCTGGTTCACTGATTTTTCACAAAGTTATGCACATGTCTGTTTCGTGCATTTTTAATTGTATTTTTTTTCCAAACTGTCTCTCAGTAACCACCGACGGAAGCAAGTCAAATCGGCCCCAAATTGAATCTGCCCCAAAATAAGTCAAATCGGCCCTAGAAAAAGTAAATCAGCCCCATTGCATTTTTTATAAGTCAAATCGGCCCCTAGCAAGTCAAATTGCCCCCAAAATACTTGTCAAATTGCACATAAGATTGAATATTTTTATTAATAGTACAATGTACCTTGTGATTTTTCTAATTCTCTTGCAGTTGTGTGATTCTTGGTTAAAGAAGATTAATAAGATATAATTGCATTTAAATTTTCAAAGTGACAAACAAAAACAACTTATTGTTAAATTAAATTAGCTTTAGTGTTAGTGATTATTGTTATTAACATGGTTTTACACTTGTGCGATAATTGCTGCTTGTTTATCTTTTTTAATTACAATCAAATCTGTATCGGTCTGCATTTTGAAAAACAATATGTGAGAAACAAACAATAATTACATGCTTTTAATCTTTTTAGTCATTCTCCTAAATTATCATGAATCGGCGCTTTTTAACAGCAGTAATTTTTTGTAATGGCATCCCGTACCAACGCTGAATAAACTCAGAGTAACAGCATAATGGCCAAAAGTTTCTTATACTGTCTTTTTGTCAATGACTTATGATTGATATCTTTTCTGTATTGATTCTTACAAAATTCTGTTTGGTATAATTTGTGAATAAACATTTTCGTGAAAATCAACATATTACTTATTATCAAGGAATTGAATTTAGAGTTGTTCTTTTTTATACCAGCGGCTTCCGCGAAAAACAACTGTCAGTCACAGCGTTGTTAAAGAAGGTATCAAGCTTTTATCAACCAAGGGTTATGAGGACAACTGACATTGAGTGAGCTGAAATTAGATATGTGCTAATGATAAGTACAGGAATATTGTTACCAGTATAGTGATACTGCAGGACTCATTCACCATGCTTTAATTTGGATAAATATCTGAAAGATCACCCAGTAAAGTAACAACTTAATGAGACTTCGAAATTTACTGGAAGTATACAAGAAAAATTCAGAGCTAAGTTAACTCCAGAGAAGAAGAGGGTATATAGTTTTGCAGATTTTATTTAGTCAGTAGTCCACCTTGTTTCTGCATAAACTCAATTACTTAAGAACACATGGGCACATGGACTTGAGATTTGGTAGATAAGCTTTGCATGATGAGTTGATAAAACCTATTGTTTTTGGGCCCACATGGTCAAAGGCCAAGCTCACAGGGGCTGGCACATTGAAAATGGTTTCCACTCAATACATTAAGGTCAACTGCACCTAGGACCTTCAAACATTACAGAATGGTCGGGAATTAGAGTAAATGAACACTTTGGGCCACAAGGTCAAAGGTCTAGCTCATAGGGTCTAGCACTTTGAAACAGTTCCTGATCAGTAATTCAAGACAACTGCACCTAGGACCTTGAAACTATGCAGGATGGTTTTGAATGGTGCATAAATAAACCTGATTGTTTAAAAGCCCTCAGGGTCAAAGGTAAAGCTCAAAGAAAGCTGCACATTTAAAAAGGTTTCAGATGAATAACTCAAGATAAACTGTACCCAGAACCTTCAGAACTTACAGGATGGTTTAGTGTGATGAATAAATGAAACATTATGTTTTTGGGCAAGGTCACAGGGGCCCAAACTTTGAAAACAGATTCTATCAATAACCAAAGAAAAACTGCAGTCAAAACCATTAAATTTAACAGAATCATTGGACAAGATGAGCAGATGAACTACTTTGCTCTAGGCCCACAGGGTCAAGGTTGAGCTCACAAGTGCCTGACTTTGAATAACTCTTAAATTACTGTTTCCTGGACTTTCAAGATCCTTTTTCAGGTTGTCTTAATCTGTTATCAATATATCCTATTCCTTTGCTGACACATTGCTTAGACTGTTACACCTAAGTAGTAATTAACTAGTTACATGAAAAACCACATTAATTAACATATGTGAAGCAGCAGGGCATTCACAATTCATTGATATAGAGTATAAATATATATGCATTTATTATGCATAGTATACAAATACCAGACAGTAAACATTTGATAACATACATGATATAGGCCAAGGGGTTAATTTGATATTTTGCATAAAGGTTCACCTAGAGGTCCTCTATTAAGATTGTTTATATTATGCCCCTGGGGTCATTACGTGTAATGGCCCTGCCCTGAGGTTACTTGATTTTTCATAGGCTTATGTTGAAAACTAAAAAAATCTTCATGTCTGAAACCGCAAAGCCAAGCCATTTTGTATGTTGCATTGTCTAGTGGACCTCTACCAAGTTTGTTTAAATTTTATCCATAGGGTCAAAATTTGCCCACCCAGGTGGTCCTGTTAATGTAAAATATTTTTCATCTTTGAAAATCTTCTTGTCCAAAACCATAAGCTGATGATATTTGACCTATGATATTTGGTATGTGGCATTGTATAGTCAACCTCTTCAAAGCTTGTTAAAATTATTTTCCTAGGGCAAAATTGATCCCACTCTGGGGTTTACTTGTTTACATTTTGTTTGTGTAGGAAATCTTTGAAAATTTTATGTACTGTATAGCATAGAGCTTCAATATTTTGTATAGTGGATAATTATGTACCAAGCTGGTCAAATTATGTCCCTGGGGTCAAAGTTTGCCTACCCTTACCTTGGGGCTCTATTTGTATGAAATATAAGATCTTTTAAAATCTATTTTTGTTTCTGATGTTTGCTCAACAGCAGACTCTCAGCTTGAGTACTCAGGTGAGCAGTTGAGGACTATCATGGCCCTCTTGTTTTTTTGTTGTTGTTTTTTTACATTACTGAAATTGGTATCTATACTAACCCATTGACGAAACTTAACACAAATCTCCAAAGTGTAATTTGATATTTTCTATGTTATCCTACTTATTCTGAGCCAATTTTTTCTACTAGAAGTGGCACAGTTTGATGTTTACATAATGCTTTTTATGTAGTACCGGTACTGACATAACTTGATATATTTAGATTTTGATGTAAATAAGAGCAGTTTCTTGTTTCAGGCAGGAAGATGGTGATATCTAGATGCTGAGTTTATCACAACAAAGGAAAATGGCAACCAAAATGCATCATAAGTATGTTTTATTCTCTTTTGATTTGCAAGTTTGCATCATTGTACAGTATAATATTGATATAACTGACTGCACTGTTTTTGTTATAACTGGTTGTATTGTTGATTGACAAAGCAACCAAACAAGCCTTGTTCATACTTATTGAGTCAGTCATGAAGGCATAAAGAATTGTTTCATTTAGTTTCTTTGTTAAACTGATGTAAAACTAATTATTCGGCTTTTCTAGAATTATTGTAATTCTTACGTGCTCAACATAATATCATCACATCTTTAAATATCAGCTGAGAATTATGTCTCCCCCCGCCCCCACCTCTCTTGGGAGACATATTGTTTTTGCCTTGTCCGTCTGTCATTCTGTCCGTCTGTCACACTTCATTTCTGCTCAATAACTGTACTACTGTTTTACCCAGAGCCTTCTAACTAGAGTGATTGCCCTTGTTGAGTAGAAGAACCCTATTGATTTTGGGGTCAGTAGGTCAAAGGTCAAGGTCACAGGGGCCCAAAGAGTGAAAACTATTTTTGCACAATAACTGGAGTTCTATTTGACCCAGAAGAACCCTATTGATTTTGGGATCAGTAGGTCAAAGGTCAAGGTCACAGGTGCCCGAAGAGTGAAAACCATTTCTGCACAATAACTGGAGTTCTATATCACCCATAGCCTTCAAACTTCATAGGGTGAATGCCCTTATTAAGTAAAAGAACCCTTTTGATTTTAGGGTCAGTAGGTCAAAGGTCAAGGTCACAGGTGCCCAAAGAGTGTAAACCATTTCCACTCAATAACTGGAGTTCTATTTCACCCAGAGCCTTCAAATTTCATAGGGTGATTGCCCTTATTAAATAGAAGGACCCTATTGATTGTGGGATCAGTAGGTCAAAGGTCAAGTTCACTGCTGGAAGGACACTTCTCAACCATATATATGTTATAAACATGGACTGCATTGAAGCTGGTGTTACTCCAATACATTACAGCTACCACGATGTAACATATGCTGTCTTTCACAGTGCTGTTGATACAAACAGTTCCACTGTGATGTCAGGTGACGTCAACCCTTCCTAGAGTAAGGTGTGAAACTATCATAACCATACATATGTTAATATATCTTCCTTCAATCACGTGCAGCGGGGGAGACATGCGTTTTTCACAAAAAAAACATCTAGTTAGATATTTAATTTGGCCTGATTGTATGATAATGCAGGGATGGGTTTAGTACTGTAAATGAGGGACATTCCTGATAACAAATTATCTCCCTTACTCAGATAACATCAAAGGTAGACCAAATAGCACTTTGGTCCTTTCAGTTGGAATCCTCTGACTTTATCTTTGTTTCTAATTGTGATGGTCTTGACTTTTAGTTGTGAAAATTGTCACTTATACATTAAATAAAAAGTTAGGATTTCAAAAAACAAAGATAATGGTGTTAACAAAACATGTTGCTAAACTAAATGTGTAATCTGACCACCACTGTTGCAAATAATTAGGCTTAATTATCACCATACCAAAAGAGAAAATAGCGATAAAAGCAGAGGAATCCAAATGGAAGGACCAATGTAATATCAGAGAGTATTCAGGGCAGATAATCCACTAATGTCCCCCATTGGTACTCAAGTACTACTCAAGTACTTTTGGATTTAGTACTTACTCAGTACAAGCGCTGATTTATTTCACTGTACCTGTACTTGAGTATTACCTCAGTAGTACTTAAAATACTTAAAAGTACATCATAAATACTGCACTTACAAATGTTTACTGAAAAAGATAACACAAAAATACTCGTTACTTCAATATGAAGTTGGACAGAAAGGAACTTCAAATGTACACATTATGTGAATTATTACAATAACATACATGTCTTTATTTTTCCTTAGATTGTGTTCAATATGCAACTATTTGTACATGCATGATTAAGTATTAAGTGTTCATGAATTGTTGTAATCACAAATCATAATGTATAAAATAAACATAATCATTCAGTGACTGACAGTCACGAAGTGGTGACCATAACTGATTATCTGTTATATAATGATATTGTCAAAAAGGCCATATTTTTTGCGCAAAATCAATGCTATAAACACATGCTTATAGCAATTTTTAGAACTCACACTTACACCTTTTTCAGTATCAGTCCCATTCAATTATAATAAGGCTGTGTCGAGAAAGTGTTAATGATTGTCATTTGGAATACCTCGGGTGACTTCAATAAGTCACCTCGGAAATAATTTGGTAGGCGCCATATTGGACTATTTTATAATACAGGTGGTGTCTGCTAAATTGAAAACATTTCTTAAAGCCTCTACCTATACTTGAAATTAACATTTATTTTCTTTTTTTTTTTAATGCATAAGACAAACACTGCTTGAGTTCTGCCATGTTTGTTTATATTTTTATTCAAGCCGGAGCAAATTACCATTTGGTGTATTCATACACTTACATACGAGGTCTTTATACGAAGTTGTCAGAAAAGGCCAAGTTGTTACAATTGAATGATTGTGCAAAAAATGATAAACTTATCTGTACTTATGAAATACTTATAAATATTAAGTACTTTAGAGACAGCGCTTCAGTAAGTATGAGTACAAGTACAGAAATTTTGCCTGTGCACTGAGTACAGGTAAATACCTGAAAAATCAGTACTTGTACTCATAATACTTGCAGTACGAGTACGAGTAACCCATCCCTGATGATATGCATAGGTAAAGGTCAGACATTGACATTGCACATTGTCTGTCTGTCATCTGTAGTCCATCCGTTATTTACCTTGTGAACATTCTACATTTCCAGTTCAATTATGATAAAACTAAGTCAGAATGTTAAGCTTAATGTATTATGATTTCCAGGCTTTTGTTGTACAATGTCAAGTTGGGTCATAAACTAGGTCATAAGGTCAAATAATAGAAAAACCATGAATCTTTGTCAGAATGTTTGGCTTGATGACTTCTAGGCTTTTTTCATATATATAGGTCATGTTGGGTTATAAATGAGGTCACCATGTCAAATACTACAAAAACCTTGTTAACACTCTAGAGACCACATTTCTCATCCATTCATAATGAAACCTTGTAGCACATTTGGCTTTATAGTTTTTTTTCTTACATGGGTCAAGTTGGTTGAAGAAAAGGTCACCAGATCAAATCCAAAAAAAAGCCTTGTGAACAGGGTACAGGCCACATTTTCCTGTTATGAATTTTTGTCAGAATGTTTGGTTTCATGATTTGTAGGTTCTTTTTTTAAATGGGTCATATTGGGTCAAACAATAGGTCACCAGGTCAGATCATTGAAAAACCTTGTTAAAACTCTAGAGGCCATATTTTCCATCCAATCATCATGAAACTTTGTCTGAATGTTTAGCTCGATGACTTCTAGGCTCTTTTTATATATATGGGTCATGTTGAGTCATCAGGTCAGATCATAGAAAAAACCCTTTTAATTTTTTAGAGGCCACATTTTTGTCAAATTATCCTTATTAAATGTTTGTTAAAATTGCATAGCTTCAACTGATGTACACTCTTCATTTGCTTTGTTTCTGCAGTGGTATTCACGTCAAGCATTTGCTTATTAATGTTACTTTGGTGTTTAAATTTACTGATTGTCCACCATAAGTTGTCAGTGTATCCTATATCATATTTCTGCTCTATTTTCTGAGGTGAGCGATATAGGGCCATCTTGGCCTCTTGTTGTGGCTTTGACTTGGTAGTCATGAATACAGATATCACTCTAGTAGGCAGATCTATGCTCAGGACTTGTAAACCAGGTATCCTATTTTTTGTCCCCAGCTGTACCACTAAAGCTACTGATTATTTTGAATATTACAAAAACATCAATGGATTAAGTAATTAAAAGAATATGAATAAACATTGTAGAATAAAGGGCATGTCTTTTCTAATATGGACTGCAATGAATTGATTTAACTAGGATCCTAAGAAGTGATTTGCTGTAAGTTTTTGTTACATTTTCATACCACAGGCTAAATAAGTGTATCATATCCATGTCTGCAGATCTCTGTCTTGCATCAGTATGTTGTAAGAAAGGTAAAAATTAAGAGAATTTTGTTCCATTGTTTATCTTGGCACCGGTTTTAATCAAACTGAAAATAACTGCTGGAAATATTATCTATTTATTAAGGTCACCTGTAGTTCACCAATAGCAGGAAGTTTTGATTTCTAGCAACCAGGAACCATTCAATGTACAGACTCAGTTAGCTTCATTGTAAGAGTAATAATTACATTTTTATCCCCCACCGTCTTTTAGGTAATATGGTAATAATCTCCATCTGTCCCTTCCTCCATCCCACTTTTTTGTTCCGGAGCATAACTCGAAAAGTATTTGAGAAATCAACTTGAAACTTCATAGTTTGATAGATCTCATTGAGGAGGAGTTCAATGCACAAGAATGAAAACTCTACCCCTCATATTTTTTGAATAATTGCATTTTGTTATTTTTCATGCATAATTTTTGTCTTTAGCATACCTTGAAAAGTGTTCGAGTTATAAAATTGAAACTTCATAGGTGGATAGATCTCATTGAGGAGGAGTGCACTGCACAAGAATGATAACTCTAGCCTGCATAATTTTTATGCTCCCCATGGAAGAGGAGGGGGCATATAGTTTTGCAAATGTTGGACGGTAGACACTTTGGTTTCCGACCAATATCTAGAGAACCCTTGGACCCACCTTCCACAGACTTGGTTTGTAGGTTGGCCATGACCAGTACATGTAGTTGACCCCTGTAGTTTTTCAGGTCACCAGGCCAAAGGTCAAGGTCACAGTGACCTTGAATAACAATATGGTTTCAGATCAATAACTACATGTATAGAACGCTTGAACCCAGGTTGTATAAACTTGGTTTATAGGTTGGTCATGACTAGTAAACGATGCCTGTAGTTTTTCCACTTCACCAGATCAAAACTCAAGGTCATATTGACCTTGAATAGCAAAACGGTTTATGATCAATAACTAAAGAAACCTTGGTCACAGGTTGTTCAATCTTAGTTTGTAGGTTGGTCATGACCAGTAGATGACTACTGTAGGTTTTCAGGTCACTAGGTCAAAGGTTAAGGTCACAGTTACCTTGAAGAGCAACACAGTTTTTGATCAATAACTATAGAACCCTTGGTCCCAGATTGTTCAAACTTAGTGTGTTGGTTGGTCATGACTAGAAGATGACCCCTCTAGTTTTTTTACATCACCAGGTCAAAGATCTAGGTCACAGTGACCTTGAATAGCAAAATGGTTTCTGATCAATAACTCAAGAACCCTTGGTCCCACATCGTTTGGTCGTAGAGTGTAGGTTAGTCATGTCCAGTAGATGAACCTCTACAGTTTTTCAGATCACCAGGTCAAAGGTCAAGGTCACAGTGATCTTGAAGAGTAAAACAGTTTCCAATCAATAACTTATAATAGAACCCTTAGTTCCAGGTTGTTCAAAATTAGTGTGTAGGTTGGTCATGACCAGTAGATGACTATACTGTTGTAATATGCTAAATGGAAAAAAGAAAACTGAATTGAACAATCCAGTCTTGATCGTAAATTTGGAAGATTTTATTTGGAAGGATGTAAATTCCCTAGAAGGTATCATACTTTATCAGTTTATTGCTCCCTTCCCTAGTGTGTCTTTAAGCTATGAAAGTATATATAAGGGTTCTCAATAACAGCCGGCCGCCGGCCATAATGGTCGTTTAAAATTAAGTTTCGGCCGGTTGAAATTCCCAAAGGTTAAAAAATCATTTGTTGTACCTGTGTGTATTTTTGCAAATTTTGATCCTTTTCGGCACTTTGTTTTCTTTTGCGCTATTTAATGTGACTCCTGTTTCGGAATGCTTTGGATATCAGCAAAATCAAGCCGTGTAACTGGTTAAATTTTTCCAATAATTTTAACGCTCTGCGTAGCGAAAAGGCGAAATGCAGTCCTGTTTTTTGGGAAAATGTGACCTGTCAAATGAAAAAAAAAAGAGAAAATTGGACGACCAGTCGAATTTGTTTAAATATTTTACGGCCAGCAGTGAGTTTCAGCGTTGATGCTTTTTTGTTTTTGATCCCCCTGTTGCGTGTTCGTGTTTGCATGCAAAGAGTTTGGCGGCTTAAACATATTCCAGTAAAATTCAGTTGCTGTGCAATTCTTTAATTTTGAACAAATCGCCAAACTACATTTTTACACCACTCGTTTGTGGCTTGGCCTTTTGTAAGTCATATCCAAATTTGACTATGATAGTATTTAGTTATGTTATTAAGTGATTACATCTCCTTGGAAAATGACTAACTTGTTGTAAAAAAATTTTCATGTAAAAATTAAATAGATGAAAGTAAAATTTATTCATCTAAAATCTAAATTTTTACAGGTAGTCAAAACAGTGAACATAACAGCATTTCATGTATTGAATCTGATATATCTTTATCATAGTGATAGGCGAATATTAATTAAATCCTGCAAGTATTATGTTTTGAAGATTTTACTTTTATCTATTATATACATGTATATAACATGTATACACAGGAGCCTGAAATTCTATCAATAATTAACTTAAAAATAAAAAAAAACAAACAAAAAACTCTATATACATTGACTAATTTGTGGTAATTAGAAGAATTAGGTTAGGTATTTAAATAAAAGCAAACACACATGATGATTATATGATTTTATTGTATTAATGTTTAACAATTGACAGATTTAAAGAGTAAAGCGAAGGATCATCAGTTGCAACTAACACTAGTCTGGGGCTTGACAAAAAGTATAACATTTTAGTACGATTATGGTGGTGGTGACATTATAATGATAAGTTATTAATACATGTATAACTGAAAGCTGCTATCTCCAGTGTTCTAGTATTTGATGCTGATTTGTGTGATAATTTATTTCATTAATTACAAGGATACAAATGTTTAATTATTAGAAAATCAGTTTGTAGAATTTGTGTCTGCTATTCAATAACATTCATGTAGATAAAGCTGTTTAACGTAATGAACATGCATGCATATGATTGATTACAACTATTTAATTTTAAAAAAAAGTAATTTTTATCAAGGCCTTAAGTAGGGCCCTGTTTGCTTTAAATACTAATTTGCACTGATTTAATAATGTTTGCATTAATTAACAAAAAAAAATTTTAATTCGTATTAAGTAACATCAACTGAAGCAATTTTATTGCAAAGTATCATTCGGGTATCATAAATGCTTGGGTGGTAAACCAACATTTTTCACTGGTAAGTGAAATGGCTATTGCGAACATGCAGAGGTAGCGAAACGATCTGAAATCTACAGATACAACCTCTGACAGATGCGTCAGGGAAATGACTAGTGCGAACATGCAGAGGTAGCGAAACGATCTGAAATCTACAGATACAACCTCTGACAAATGCGTCAGGGAAATGACTAGTGCAAACATGCAGAGGTAGCGAAACAATCTGAAATCTACAGATACAACCTCTGACAAATGCGTCAGGGAAATGACTAGTGCGAACATGCAGAGGTAGCGAAACAATCTGAAATCTACAGATACAGTCTCTGACAGATGCGTCAGGGAAACGACTAGTGCGAACATGCAGAGGTAGCGAAACGATCTGAAATCTACAGATACTGCCTCTGACAGATGCGTCAGGGAAATGACTAGTGCCAACATGCAGAGGTAGCGAAACAATCTGAAATCTACAGATACAACCTCTGACAGATGCGTCAGGGAAATGACTAGTGCGAACATGCAGAGGTAGCGAAACGATCTGAAATCTACAGATACAGCCTCTGACAATAGCATCAGGGAATCCATTCTTTGGGTGGTTAGAGCATTGGTCGAGCAAACTACTTATGATCGAGGCACCATGAGTACGAATTGCACTCGCAGAAGGTCTGTTTAAATGAACAAACAGTATCTGATGTATTCTTCTCTGTCAACTTGATGCTGTGCATCAGTGTTTTTCTTGCATGTATTTTTGACAGCAGTTGTACTCCACAATAGAAACAACCTGTCACATGATGTGACAAATGCCCCCTTTGGTCATGTGTTAGACAGAAAAGCACAAAGGATGAACTGAAAATATTTGTATTGTAAGTAGCTGCAAGGGTATAAAAACCAACATACTATGTATTAGTGTGATTAAAAAGAATATTTATGCATTGCAGGTTTGTGCCACATCAAATGTTTTTACTTTACCAGCCTACCGTTAAATACCTAAAAGAGGGTGATCTGATAACATATGATTACCATAATTATGATGCAAGATGTTGTTTTCCATTCTGTTTACTGTATGAAGGGTTATTTTTTTCTCTCTTAAAGTTATTTTCCCACATATTTTAGCTATAAGATATTTTCCTTTAAATTTAAAGATAAGTATGAATATTGCTTCGAAAGACCACAATTTTTGTGTCGCCTGATACAAAGTAGCCGCAACATATAGGCATCACTTCTCCATCACCTGTCCGTCAGTCCGTCACAAAACTTGTCCAGACTACTCCTCAGAAACTATTGGTGCAATTTCATCCAAACAGGAATGATCAGTACCTAGTCTAGTTGTGCATAATATCGGCATTTTCCAGTCCAATGACTTTTGTTAGAGTTATGGCCCTTTTATGATTTTTATTTTAAAAGTTTGTCCGGACTACTTCTCTTATACTACTTATGCCATTTGAATTCTATTTGAATGTTATAGGAATGATCAGTACCTCAAGCTTTTGCGCATATCTTACAGGTTTTTCGGTTGAATGATTTTTGGCTGAGTTATGGCCCTTGAATGAAAAAGGCGTTTTTGCCAAATAATGATTTTTGTGTTGCAGACTTCACAGTAGCTGCGACATGCTACAAAGTAGCCATGACATATAGGGATCACTTCTCCATCATTTGTCTGTCTCTCTGTCCGTCTGTCTGTCTGTCCATTACAAAACTTGTCCGGACTACTCTTCAGAAACTACTGGTGTGCTTTCATCAAAACTTTACAGGAATGATCAGTTCCAAGTCTAGTTATGCATTTTTTCAGCATTTTCCAGTTCAATGATTTTTGTCAGAGTTATAGCCCTTTAATGATTTTTATTTTTAAAGTTTGTCCGGGCTACTTCTCTTATACTACCAAAGCAATTTTAATGAAATGTTACAGGATTGATCGGTACCTCAAGTACTTGCACATGTCTAACAGGTTTTTCGGTTGAATGATTTTTGGCTGAGTTATGGCTCTTGAATAAAAAAATGCATTTTAGCCTACAAACTGTCCAATCACCTCTCAATACTACTGTTTAATTGGCTATCATCAGGCAATACATGTGATCACTGATCGCCCTTGTTTTGCTTCAGTGTTACTTTAAAACAGAAGAAAAGAAATCCCAGTAGCAGGATTCAAACCCATGTCTTTTAGTTTAGTAAAATGATCAGCAGTGAGCTGACCTGCTCAGTATGGAAGCTGTGCATTTTTTACTCACCCTGTGACTTGTGGGGTAACATATTTACTGATGAAAATATGAAAACTATTCTTTGATGTTTTTTCCTTGACAGAAAATAAGTAAAACGTTAAGTTTGATGCATACAAATACAACTAGATTTTCTAATATGTTTAAACATTTTCTTTTTTATGCATTTGCAAATGATGTGCAAGGCAGTGGTTTTAAAGCACTTTTATACATCAGTTTGTTAAACATCAAAGCAAGGTATGTTTACAATACATGAGCTTTTAACAGGAAAGATATGGTAAAATTATAGCAGAGGTATCTCTAGGAATGCAACTGGTTGGAAAACATAGTTTCTGGTTAGGTTTATTGAATGATGGGTTTGCTATTTTTGTGATTATCTATAACTCACTGTGAGATTTGATTAGCTACCTAGAAATGTTATACATCATGATAAGAAGTGTTTGGTAATTAGGTAAAAAGTATTGTAAAAGTCATTATTATCTGGTATCCTTGTGTTGATTATATTATGTCTATACTAAAGTGTTGAAACAGGTAGAACGTCACAATTCCAGGGACCCTGGTTTTGGCAAAAACCTGTAATAAATCAGTCATTCACACATTTTCATGTCACTTCATTTAAGGAGTTAGTATGTGCTACTCAACTCTTGACAAGAACTTAACATCACCTTTCACTACAGTTCAAACTCAGCAACATTAAAGCCTTCATTAAAAGTAAAATGCATGCATGCACTTTTCAGCTCTTTCAAGGCAAAATATATACAACCATTGAAGTTCTGATTATATTCATAGATCTTTCTAAGATCTGCTTTTAAGCACATAGCCTTCTTCAGGCAACATTAAGTGTATTCATCTGCTTGCTGCAAAGGTTAACTTTATGTGGCATTATAAACCTTCATGTTCAAAGTGTTCCAAATAATCATCTGATCACCCCCACTTGGACAATGGAACTGGTTTTAAGCATATTTGGAGTTAGAAAATTTCATCTTATATTTGTGCAAGCTCATGCATCAAGTAAGCTTGATTTTCAAAGTGAAAAAAAACCATGTCCGGAGATGTAATTTTATTGATTAGAATATTATTATATTATATACAAATACAGTGAAACCTCCATGGAGAGGGCCCTCTGAATATCAGACTACTCCTCAGACCAGACTTTTATTCTGATCCCGATTAATTTTCCTTCTATTTCTATTGTATTTCAACACTCTACAAACCAGAAACTTTTATACTCAGAAACCCGATGGAATTTTGAACAAAGTTTATTTCTATTTCTATTTATCTCCGAAAACAAGGCTGATCTTATTTAATCAACATCATCATTTATACACAAAGGAATATTGATGACACATTGATTCCATCTCCTACTGACATGCTTCACTAATTTAGCCTGATGCCCTTGACTGTATTATGTAAAAATATGTGAAAATCAATGCAGTTATAATCAGCCCGGTTTGCTGACTAATCTTTTGATTTCTTGTTAATCTGTTATTAAACTTGGAAATTAATGGTAAGCTATTTTGAGATCTTCACCCGACTACTTTTCTTAAAGTCAGACTTAATTTATAACAAACTGGCGGCAAATCACCTGCCTACTTTACATGTACTCCCTCCAACTCAAAAGCTTAATGAAACCCTTGACCTTAGCACTTGGGCTTTTGTGATCACCCTGTGTCTGGCGCGCATCATGATGCATCAGCATTTCCTTTTAAATGACATCTTCTTCTTAACCACTTGGTCAAAGTTGATGAAACTTGCCAGGGATGTTTGTTGCACAAAGCTCTACCAAGTTTTTATGCCCCCACAAAGTGGGGTGCATATAGCGTTGCACTTGTCCGTCCGTCTGTCCGTCTGTCTGTACGTCCCGAAATCTTGTGAACGCAACTCCTCTTAAACCGGATGGCAGATTTTGCTTAAACCTCCAGGGATGAACAACCTTAATGTGTAGATGGTAGTAAAGGAAGGAATTTTCGCTGCGACCAAATTTAACAGAATTATGGCCCTTTGTTGATTTTTTCACTAGAAATTTTGTGAACGCAACTCCTCTTAAACCGGATGGCAGATTTTGCTTAAACTTCCAGGGATGAACAACCTTAATGTGTAGATGGTAGTAAAGGAAGGAATTTTTGCTGCGACCAAATTTAACAGAATTATGGCTCTTTGTTGTTTTTTTCACTATATACCATATAGAAATTTTGTGAACGCAACTTCTCTTAAACCGAATGGCAGATTTTGCTTAAACTTCCAGGGATGAACAACCTTAATGTGTAGATGGAAGGAAAGGAAGGAATTTTTGCTGCGACCAAATTTAACAGAATTATGGCCCTTTGTTGATTTTTTCACTATATACCATATTGAAATTTTGTGAACGCAACTCCTCTTAAACCGGATGGCAGATTTTGCTTAAACTTTAAGGGATGAACAGCTTTAATGTGTAGATGGTAGTAAAGGAAGGAATTTTTGCTGTGACCATATTTAACAGAATTATGGCCCTTTGTTGATTTTTTCACTATATACCATATAAATAATTGAACATATAAATTTTACATTTGTAATTTAATTTAACATGTACATAAGGTTACCTGTAGATCATTTTAGGTATATGTACAGAAAAAATCTTACATACAGGATATACATGCTCTTGTTTATGAGCACTTATGCATAGTGGGGGCATCCGTGTCCTATGGACACAGTTCTAGTTTTTTAAAGAATTGAACTCCATCAAGAACTTTGGTTGCTATGGCAACAGGAAGTAAAGATTTTGAATTCTTCTTGTCTGAAACCAGATGTCCTACAGCTTAGATATTTTGCATAAAGGTTCACCTAGAAGTTCTGTTCCAAGATTGTTCAAATTATGCCCCAGGGATCATAAATGGCCCTGCCCCAGGGGTCAGTTTATTTTAATGGGCTTATAGAGGGAAAAGTTTCTTGTCTGAAACTTCAAGACTTAGAGCCAAGAGTTTTTGCATGGAGCATTAGCTAGTCCTCTACAAATATTGTTCAAATTATGTTGCTGAGGTTATTAATGATCCTACCCCAGGGGTCAGTTGATTTTACATAGGCTTGTATAAGGAAACCCTTCTAGTTTAAAACCACAAGGCAGTGGGAAAAGATGATTTGCATGGAGCATCATGTAGAGGTCTTCAACCAAGTTTGTTCAGATTTTGTCCCTGGGTTCATGAATGCCCCTACCCCAGGGTAACTTGATTTTACAGAGGCTGATGTAGGAGAGATTAAAAGAATCTTCTTGTCTGCAACCATATGCCCTTGGGCTTAGATATTTTGTATGTTGCATTGCTAGTGGACCTCTACCAAGTATATTCATATAATTTCACTGGGGTCAAAATTGGACACCCCAGGGGTACAATTTTTGTAAAATATTTAATCTTTGAAAATCTTCTTGTGAGAAACTGTATGCTATAGACTTTAGATATTTTGAATGATTAAGCTTCTAGAGGTCATTTACTAAGTTGGTTCACATTAAGCCCCTGGGGTCTATGAATGGCCCTGTCCTGGGGTCACTTGATTTTACATAGTCTTATATAGGAAAGACTTAAAAAATCTTCATGTCTGAAGCCATATGCCTTAAGTCTTGGATATTTTGTATGTTGCATTGTCTAGTGGACCTCAGCCAAGATTGTTCATTCAAATTATGTTCCTGGGGTAAAAAAATTCAAAAGCATTTCCATTTCATTCATGGCAAATGTTAATTTTAAATAAAAACCTGAAAACATGAAATCTCTTAAAACTAGAAACTTTGAAAACTGAAATTTATTACATTCCCAAGCCAGACTGGTTTTGGGATGTACCACTGCACTGTAAAACCAGATTGTTTAGTAGGCAAAATTTAAAGGGCTGTTTTTTTGTATCTTGGATCATGAACATTAGACAAATTGAATTCTGACCTACTAATAATGTTACTTGAAGCCATGCACTTTAGGAAGTTTGTCTGCTTACGTGGGGAAAATTTTGGTATTTCCTTTGATCTTTATGTTACCTGAAAAGATGTATTTACTGTAGGGACTTTGGACTGTAGAACCTATGTAAGCTTCCTTTGGGAATCATGCTCAGTGGAACCCTCTGAATATTAATGCTGAAGGGAAATCATCCCATGGCAAGGAAAGTCTCACTGAAAAGATAAAGAAAAGATGATTTTTAACCTCTCAGGGAATTTTGAAAATAGTCCAAGTTTATTTCAGTTCTCCCCTAAAAATAGACAGGAGTGGAAAACTTTAGAATATTTATCAGCCACCATCTTAATCATGCTAATAGACAGTATGCCAATAGTTATTTAGAACTTGCATTAATTGTTTGGTCGGAGAGCTGATTTATCCCACTACTAATTATTAACAGTCCTTGGGTTAACTTGCTATCTGATTCGGATATTTTATTCATCATTGATTTATTATGAATAATACATTGTCTTAGATGTATTGATACAACTGATAATATTTGTATATATTTAAGATTTGATTAGCACTAATTTTGTTAGTCTGAACTATCAAGCTGATATGGTTTGTCAGTTGTATTTCGTAGTTTGAGAGGAAAATCTTAATCTCTTGTCTTTGCTGTGAAGGATAGAATCTGTTAGAGAGATCGTGTATTTTTGCTGGATTGCCTGTGTATAAATCAGTCAGGAGTCTGTGCTCTTTGGTACAAGCTGTTTTGTAATATAATTGAAAGAAAGTTGGCAAAATTTCATGTATTGATTCCATCAGCAGTGTACAGCTGTATAGGACAGATTGTACACTGATTTAGGAGTTACATTTAAATAGCAGTCAAGACATAAAATCCCCTCTGTTGTTATAGCTAAGGATTCCAGGATTAAAATGTCTTCCATCAGATGCAGGTATTTGTGTATTCTTGCTTTAAGAAATCATCTTTTCATTTGAATTGTTTTATGACTTTCATTTGAAAATTTGACTTATCATTATTATATACTGTGGCAGTAAGAATTAACATGTACAATTTGTATTATATCAGTTTCAAATTTACTAGATTAATACAAATTAACAGGTGTCATATAAAATTAGATTTAAAATGGCACTAAAATTAACTGGTGTCATGTAAAGATACAAGATTTTCAATGACATAAAAGTTAACAGTACTGTTGTAATGATCAGATTTAAATTGGCACTAAATATTAATATATAGCTGAAATGTTATTACAAGGTTTGCTTTGAAACTTAAATTAACAGGTGTCAAATTGATACTAGATTTGCTATAACACTTTAACAGTTAACAAATTCATAAGAGATTTGTTATGACACATAAATTTAACAGGTGTCAAATTAATATGACATTTCCTATGAGATTTAAATTTCAGAGTTTCAAATTGATAGGCAATTTGGTATGGCAGGTAAATTTAACAGGTGTCTAATTGATAGATGATTGGCTATGGAACTTAAATTTCACAAATGTCAAATTGATGGGTGATTTGCTATGGCACTAAAATTTAACAGGTGTCAAATTATTATATGAGAGTTGCTATGAAACTTAAATTTAACAGGTGTCAAATTATTATATGAGAGTTGCTATGAAACTTAAATTTAACAGGTGTCAAATTATTATATGAGAGTTGCTATGAAACTTAAATTTAACAGGTGTCAAATTGATACAAGATTCACTTTGAAAATTATACTTTACAGGTGTCAGATTCATAGGAGATTTGCTATGACACTTACAGAAGTGTTAGAACTGCTTATGTTAGTTCTAAGACAGTTCAAGCTGTAAAATTAAGAATAACCATTGCTGAAATTTAATATTAAGAAATTACTTTTATATCAATATTCAGTTCATCTTAGTTTCAGAAGATAGCTTGTATACAAAAATAAAAAACTAACAAAAACATCAAGATTTTGGGGCAAGAAATTATGTTGAAGTTCATGTTCTTTGTCCTCTGGGACAGGTATGGCAGAAATATTTTCTTAAAAAAAAGAAAACAATTAGAAATAGTGATTATCTGTCAAACAAACTAAATTCTTAAAGTCTCAAGAAATATGTGGCTAGAAAAAAATGCAAACAGTAGTATATGAATGTTTAGAAATAGTGTAATAGGTTATATATAATTATGAACATTTTAATAGCATTGTTTAAACATCGTTTAAACAGGAATGTCCATGAGATTTTTTTAGCTCTCAGTTTTAAGTATATATATATAGTTAAGGGGAAATAATATAATACTTATGTTACATAATAATACAATTTCATCAATTTTTGGTAAAAACATGCATACACTGATGCATGTCTGCCTGTAGAATATAATTAAATAAAAGTTATCTCAGAAACTCTATGTATAAGACATGTTGACTAATAGTATAAGAAAAGACAGATGAAGTTGTGTACATATATTTTATTGTATGTTCTTTTGTAATTGTTTCTGTCGAACTATTACAGACAGTTGCCTATTGCAGCAGAAGGCTACTTAATGACTTTGTATACTGAGAAGTGATATTTCAAGAAAATTTTACTGGCCAAGACAATCATTGATCATGGCCTGGTGTGAAAATCACTTAATAATTCATAGAGATACCCACCTTAGAGACATGATAAATGGCAGTTGTGTGCCAGGGAAGGTTTGACTCTGTCAGTAATAATAGTACAAAAAAGACAGTTCATTGGTAACCTTTGGACTCAGGGGTCATAGACAATCAATAAAATGCTACCTCTTGAACATCAGGCTGTCACATCTTGTCAGTTTTAACATAAAGCAAAAACTTCACATGGAAACTAAACATGACTGCAAGTGACATCTTTCTATTGGATCCACATGAAACATTTTTAGCTCACCTGAGCACAACATGCTCATGTGAGCTATTGTGATTGCATGATGTCTGTCATTGTGTGCGAGTACCTTAGTATGTCAACATTTTGATTCGAACGACATCTCTAAACCCACTTAAAACTTGGAAGGGATGTTCCTTGCATCAAGCTCTACCAAAGTTTTTCAAAAGAATTCAGTTCCATCCAGAACTCTGGTTGCTATGGCAACCAAAAAAACCCTTAAAAAATCTTCTTGTCTGAAACCACAAGACCTAGAGCTTAGATATTTTGCAAAGTGAATCATTTAGAGATCTCCTACCAAAGTTGTTCAAATTTTTTCTCTGGGATCAAAATTGGCCACACCCTAGGGGTCTTATGTTTTACATAGAAATGTATAGGAAAAACTTAATGAATCTTCTTCTCTGAAACCACAAGGCCCTGAGTTCTAAAATTTTGCACAAAGTATTGTCTAGTGGACCTCTAGGAAGATGTTCAAATTATGTCCCTGGGGTTAAAATTATGCCCCAGGGGTCACATGTTTATATAGGGGAAACTTCAAAAAACTATTGTGCTTTGGGATTTGATATTTGGCATACAGGTTCACTTAGAGCTTCCATACAAAGCTTGTTTAAATTATGGCCCTGGGTCATAAATGGCTCTGCCCCAGGGTCACTTGATTTAATAAAGGCTTATATAGGGAAAATTTCCAAAATCTTCTTCTATGAAACCAGAAGGCCTATTGCTTAGATACTTTGCATGAAGCATCATCTAGAAGCCCTCTATTAAGATTGTTCAAATGATACTCTTGTGGTCAAAATTGACCCCACCCATGCGTCACTTGATTTTGTAAAGACTTGCATAGGAAAAAAAAAATCTTGTCAGTATCCACAATGCCCAGTGTTAAGATATTTGATGTGTAACATGGCCTAGTACACCGCAAGTTTGTTCAGATCTTGGCTCAGGGGTCAAAATTGGACCTTCCCCTGGGTAACCAAAGCTAAAAATAGACTTTTCAATTTTTCGTTATAGAACATTAATTTATTGACAGATATCTTAAATATTTGGTATATAGGCATCTTGCATGACACCAAGACTAAAAAAAGATTTTTGTTCTTTTCCCCTTAGAATCTTCATTTATCAATCGATATCTGAGATATTTGGTATGTAGGTAACTTGCAAGAACCTCTACCCTTAGATGGAGTTTGAGGTCACAGGGTCAAGGTCACTAAAGCCAAGATTATATTTTTCTACTTTTTGTAATACAGCCTTTATTTATTGATTGATATTTTAAGTATTTGGTTAATAGACACCTTGCTTGAACCACTGGGGTTAAGGTCACCGAGGCTAAAAATGGATCTATCAACTTTACCTCCTAGAGCCTTCATTTGTAGGCCAATATCTTTGATGTTTGGTATGTAGGTTCTTTGCATGGACCTCTAGCCTTAGGTGGGGTTTGAGGTCACTGGGCCAAGGTCACCACAGCCAATAATAGATTTTTCTACTTTCTGTCATTGAATCTGTATGTATTGACTGATATTTTAGATATTTGGCTTGTGGGAACCTTCAAATCTTCAATTAGAAAATGTAATGCTGCTTTTGAATTTTGCTTAGTACATGTACTTAGGTGAGTGATCTAGGGCTATCATGGCCCTCTTGTTTTGAAATGCAGATAAATTTAAGTTTTTTACATACTAGATTATAAAAGATTACAAATAATGTAACTGTTATTTCTTTTATAATTACTGATTTTTTTTCAGGAATCTGGGCAAGTCGGGTCTCAGAGTGTCTGTAGTTGGGCTTGGTGAGTATTCATGTTTTAAATAAGTTTTTAGGATGTATTGTATTAATGCATATTTTCCAACTAGATATAGAATTTTTGGAATTTTTATACCCCAAAAACGAAGTTTGAGGGGTATATAGGAGTCACCAGGTTGTTTGTTGGTCAGTCAATCGGGCGGTCGGTCGGGCTGTATAACTTGAAAACTACTGGTTGGAATTCAGTGCAACTTCATACAATGGTCAAGCACAATGAGAGGAAATGCAGTATCCAAAAATCATAACTCCATCTTCACTATTTGCAGAGTTATTGCCTTTTATTGGTTTTCCTTGTCTGGAGAATAACTTGAAAACTACTGGTTGGAATTCAGTGCAACTTCATACAATGGTCATGCACAATGAATTGAAATGCAATGTTCAAGAATCATAACTCCATCTTGACTATTTGCAGAGTTATTTGCCTTTATTGGTTTTCCTTGTCCGGAGCATACAGTACGCGCCAGGAGGAACTCACATTTTCCGCTTTATTCCGCGGACATGGAAAAAAAATATTCGCCGCGACATCGAGGAAAAAAACAGATGTCTTTGACATCGCGAAATATCTCAGCAATATTTGACGACCAGCGCGTAAATAATTAGAGACATAACTCATCTATATAAGCTGAACATTTAATGAAATGACCGTTATGAAACTGTGCATTTTACATCTGCCAATTATGTGACATTTGGTAAAATTAAAACCAAAATGTCTCATACATTTGCTGTGTAGGTTTATGTGTATTTCCGTCGTTGAAAACGCCCGTTATTGTATAGCTAAATCGATCAATAATTTTGTCAAGCGCATAGACGATACAGATGTCGCAGTAGGGTTTACATGTTGTATGTTTTCTTTAAATATAGGAAAGCAGTTTTAACACATGTAAATCGAAAACCAGTCAATTTATTTTCTGAAAATAGGGTCAGCTGTTCCGAGAAGCAATTACTTTCGGTTTTGAATTGTCATTCCTTCCGTTAACAAATAGGAGCATTCGTAAACAAATGCATCAGAATGAGAGTTTTGTGAGAGTTTTATACATTTAAATGATATTTTAAAGCGTAAAATTCGCCGAAATGCGTGTAATCAGGAACTTTGTGAGCCTCAATGTGTCAATTCTTACCTGTGAAAAAGTTCGCGGAACCATTTAACGGACTTCCGCCACGATATTTGGTGATCATGTCTGCGGCGGTCGTCCTCGAAATGCAGCGGATTTGGTCGCGTTTTAAGGAATAGGTAGTCCGCGACATCCTCGAGGAAAACGAGAGTTCCTCCTGGCACGAACTGTAACTTGAAAACGACTGGTTGGAATTCAATGCAACTTCATCCAGTGGTCAAGCAAAGTTATAGGAAGTGCAGTGGTCAAGAATCATAACTCCATCTTCACTATTTGCAGAGTTATTGCCCTTTGTTGGTTTCCTTGTCCAGAGCATTACTTGAAAACTACTGGAAACTAGAAACCTGAAAGAAGTAAATCCTTAGATGTAGATAGTTGGAAACAATGTTAAAGTTCATTAGTAATAATTTATCAAGACAGTCTGAAACAATGTGTACCTTTATTAGTATAAATATATAGACAGTTTGAAACAATGTTTATATTCATCAGTAAATTTATATAAAGAGTTGGAAACTATGTTTACATTCATAAGTAGACAGTTGGAAACCATGTTTCTATTCATTAATATTAATATGTAGACAGTTGGAAACCATATTTACATTCATTGGTTTTAATATGTGGACAGTTGGAAACCATATTTACATTCATTGGTGTTAATATGTGGACAGTTGGAAACTAAATTTACATTCATTGATGTTAATATGTAGACAGTTAGACACCATGTTTACGTTCATTAGTATTAATATGTAGACAATTGGAAACCATATTTACATTCATTGGTATTAATATGTAGGCAGTTGGAAACCATGTAAACATTCATTAGTATTAATATTTAAACAGTTGGAAATCATGTTTACATTCATTTGTGTTAATATGTAGACAGTTGGAAACCATGTTTACATTCATAAGTATTAATATGTAGACAATTGGAAACCATGTTAACATTCATTAATATTAATATGTAGACAGTAGGAAACCATGTAAACATTCATTGGTATTAAAATGTAGACAGTTGAAAACCATGTTAACATTCACTAGAATTAATATGTCGACAGTTGGAAATCATGTAAACATTCATTAATATTAATATGTAGACAGTTTGAAACCATGTTTATATTCATAAGTATTAATATGTAGACTATTGGAAACCATGTTTACATTTATTGGTGTTAATATGTAGACAGTTGGAAACCATGTTAACATTCATTAGTATTAAAATGTATACAGTTGGAAACCAAATTTACATTCATTGGTGTTAATTATGTAGACAGTTGGAAACCATGTTAACTTTCATTGGTATTAAAATGTAGACAGTTGAAAACCATGTTAACATTCATTAGAATTAATATGTAGACAGTTGGAAACCATGTAAACATTCATTAATATTAATATGTAGACAGTTGGAAACCGTGTTTATATTCATAAGTATTAATATGTAGACTATTGGAAACCATGTTTACATTTATTGGTGTTAATATTTAGACAGTTGGAAACCATGTGTATATTCATTTGTGTTAATATTTAGACAGTTGGAAACCATGTTAACATTCATTAGTATTAATATGTAGACAGCTGGAAACCAAATTTTACATTCATTGGTGTTGATATGTAGACAGTTAGAAACCATGTTAACTTTCATTGGTATTAAAATGTAGACAGTTGAAAACCATGTTAACAATCATTAGTATTAATATGTAGACAGTTGGAAACCATGTAAACATTCATTAGAATTAATATGTAGACAGCTGGAAACCATGTTAACATTCATTAATATTAATATGTAGACAGTTGGAAACCGTGTTTATATTCATAAGTATTAATATGCAGACTTTTGGAAACCATGTTTACATTCATTGGTGTTAATATGTGGACAGTTGGAAACCATGTTAACATTCATAAGTATTAATATGTAGACTATTGGAAACCATGTTTACATTCATTGGTATTAATATGTGGACAGTTGGAAACCATGTAAACATTCATTAATATTTATATGTAGACAGTTGGAAACAGTGTTTACATTTGGAAACAATATGTACATTCATTCGTTTTTATATGTACATGTAAACAGTTGGTACCCATGTTTACATACATTGGTGTTAATATGTAGACAGTTGGAAACCATGTTTACATTCATTGGTGTTAACATGAAAACAGTTGGAAACAGTGTTACCATTCATTAGTATTAATATGTAGACAGTTGGAAACTGTGTTTATATGCTTTAATATTAATATGTAGACAGTTGGAAACAGTGTTTACATTTGGAAACAATATGTACATTCATTGGTATTAATATGTAAACAGTTGGAAACCATGTTTACATTCATTGGTGTTAATATGTAGACAGTTGGAAAACAAATTTACATTCATTGGTGTTAATATGTAGACAGTTGAAAACTATATTTACATTCATTGGTGTTAATATGTAGACAGTTGGAAACTATTTTTACATTCATTAGTATTTATATGTAGACTGTTGGAAACCATGTTTACATTCATTGGTGTTAATATGTGGACTGTTGGAAACCATATTTACATTCATTGGTATTAATATGTAGACAGTTGGAAACCATGTAAACATTCATTAATATTAATATGTAGACAGCTGGAAACAGTGTTTACATTTGGAAACTATATGTACATTTATTGGTATAAATATGTAAACAGTTTGAACCCATGTTTACATTCATTGGTGTTAATATGTAGACTGTTGGAAACCATGTTTACATTCATTGGTGTTAATATGTAGACAGTTGGAAACAGTGTTAACATTCATTAGTATTAATTTTTAGACAGTTGGAAACCGTGTTTATATTTATTAGTATTAATATGTAGACAGTTGGGAACCATGTAAACATTCATTAGTATTAATATGTAGTCAGTTGGAAACCATGTTAACATTCATTCATTAGTATCAATATTTAAACAGTTGGAAACCATGTTACATTCATTTTTGTTAATATGTAGACTGTTGGAAACCATGTTTACATTCATTGGTGTTAATATGTAGACAGTTGGAAACCATTTTTACTTCATTGGTGTTAATATGTAGACAGTTGGAAACCAAATTTACATTCATTGGTATTAATATGTAGACAGTTGGAAACCATATTTACATTCATTGGTATTAATATGTAGACAGTTGGAAACCATGTCAACATTCATTAATATTAATATGTAGACAGTTAGAAACAGTGTTTACATTTGGAAACAATATGTACATTCATTGGTATTAATATGTAAATAGTGCGAACCCATGTTTACATTCATTGGTGTTAATATGTAGACAGTTCGAAACCATGTAAACATTCATTAATATCAATATGTAGACAGTTGGAAACAGTGTTTACATTTTGAAACAATATGTATATTCATTGGTACTAATATGTAAACAGTTGGAAACCATGTTTAAGTTCATTTGTGTTAATATTTAGACAGTTGGAAACCATAATTACATTCATTGGTATTAATGTATAGACAGTTGGAAACACTATCTTAATATAGAGACAATTGAAAACCATGTTTCCATTTGTTGGAATTAATATAGAGACAGTTGGAATCAATGTTTACATTCAATTGTATTAATATAGAGACAGTTGGAATCAATGTTTACATTCAATTGTATTAATATAGAGACAGTTGGAATCAATGTTTAAATTCAATTGTATTAATATAGAGACAGTTGGAATCAATGTTTACATTCAATTGTATTAATATAGAGACAGTTGGAATCAATGTTTACATTCAATTGTATTAATATAGAGACAGTTGGAATCAATGTTTACATTCAATTGTATTAATATAGAGACAGTTGGAATCAATGTTTACATTCAATTGTATTAATATAGAGACAGTTGGAATCAATGTTTACATTCAATTGTATTAATATAGAGACAGTTGGAATCAATGTTTAAATTCAATGGTATTAATACAGAGACAGTTGGAAACAATGTTTACATTCAGTACTCATTAGTGTTATCACTGTTGAAATTTTTATAAATCAGAAATAATATGAATTATTATAATTATATCCTTGTTTGTTTGCAGGAACATGGGTGACATTTGGTTCTCAGACTTCAGATGAGGTTAGTAGAATTCTAATTCAATTGTAATCATAAATTTTGGTCATGTTAATAATAGCAGAGTCTTTAAAGTTAGGCCACTTTTGCCTTAGAACTTTAGATTTATTGTAGTATGTACACGAAAACTCTAATCTACTAAAACTAAAAATGGGAACGACTTGAAATTTTGCAGTATTTTGTTTTCGTATTTTCTCCATTGTTTACAACAGCTATAGGGTATGTATCACTATCAAGAGTCCTCATCCGAAATGGAGTGAACATTTAATTTTAATTTTCTTTTGTAATTGTTAAACTGTTGAAATGAAGTTCAAGTGGCCAATAATTATTAGAAAAATTTGTTAAGTGTATAAACAATAGAATTATTCTAGTATGTATAAACAGTCTTCATGTGGAGCTTAGACCAGCTAGATTATTAAGTCAACAGCTAAAATTTGTAATTTATCAGCTTTATGTACATAAATAAGTTTTATTCATAATATGAAAAAAATAACTGAGTGTAATAGATTAAAGAACTGTTTAAGATTTCGGTGGGAGTAATTTTGTATTGATTATCGCTTACAGACTGCAGAAGAACTTCTGACACTGGCCTATGAGAGTGGGATCAATTTCTTCGATACAGCAGAGGTCTATGCTGCAGGCAAGTATGTATCATACCGAATATTTCCAAATCTCTTACAGTCAGACCTTGAAACATTCTGTAGTCCTTTACAGTATTTACATTTATGGTAATTAAGGGAAAAGATAATCTTTGTGGAGATGTGGAGGCAAGAATACTTATTACTGCTGCATTATATTGAAAATAAATGCTTCTTTCTGTTCTTAGACAACTAGTAATGTTTAGCCATTACCTGTATAGATAAATTGAAATAATCATGGACATGAAAGAAAGTCTCATTTGAGTGTTAATCTATGACTCACCTGCTGATAGTTTAAGCTTAACTGTATGTAATCAGTGCACTCAAATCATGTACAATGATTGATTTATAATGACAGAAATATTATCTACTTTTATGCTCCTCAAAGAGTGAACATAAAGTCATCACTTTGTTGGTGTGTCATTCTGTCAGTCAGTAACAATATTACTATAAAACCCTTCAAACTTCATTTATGGATATTTCTCTGAAAGAAGTGCAGTGCTTAAGAACAATGCCTCTGAATTTTCTGCTTTTAAAAACATTGTCTTAGAATTTTTATATTTATTTTAAAGCATTGCCTAGTGGATTACTACCAGCATTGTTCAAATTATGCGCTTTGTTTAGATCGTTCTTTTTTATTAACTCACCTGAGCATATGCTTAGCATATTGTGATCTTTTGAACATTATGGATCATGAGTAATCAACATTTTACTTCTGCTTTTGACAATTCCTCCAAAACTGCATGGCCATTTTCAAGCAGACTTTACAGAAGTGATACTTTTATTGCTCTTTCCTAAAACTGCTGAGATGGTTTTGCTATATTGCACAAGCTAAAAAAAGGAAAATGTTCCCCTAAACTGCAAGATCTTTTTTCACGAAACTTCACAGAAATGTTCCTTATACAGCCCTTTCTTAAAATTGCTTAAATGGTTCCACTCTATCTATTGCGGCTGCCGGAGCTAAAAATACATTTTCATCAATATTTAGCTTCAAGTGACATTGCCTCACAAAAGGCCATGCCATTTTCAATCAACTTTACAGAAATATTCTTGTTATTAGCCTTTTCTGAAATTGTTCTGTAAAAGTTCTGAAATATGGCATGAAACTTTGTGTAGTTGACCTCTACCAAGTGTGTTCAAATTATATCCCTGCGGTCAAAATTGGCCCCAGCCCTGGGGGTCCTATTTGTGTAAGATATAAGATCTTTGAAAATCTTGTGTGAACTGTAAGCTTTAGAACTTAAATATTATGCATGGAGTACCATCTAAAGATACTCTACTGCTCCTGGGTTCACTTGATTTTATGTTGGCTTATATAGAAAAGACTTTAAAAAAATCTTCTTGTCTGAAACCGTATGTCCAAGAGCTTAGATATTTTGTATGTTGCATGTATGTATAAAATAAATATTTTGAAAATCTTCAGTTCAAAACCTGTTTTTGCTTCTAATATTTGCTCAACATTAGACCCACAGCCAAAGTACTAGGGTATAAGCAACCCAGAGTGATAATGGCCCTCTTGTTTCTTTATTTGCTCAAAAAGTTCTGCTCAATTGCATGTAGGGGGGCCACCAGAGCTAAAAATAGAAAAATGTATGAATGACATTTGCTCTTGAACTGCAAGATCTTTTTTTCCACCCTAATTCAAAGAAACGTTCATATATTAACCTTTTGAAAATTGCTCAAATGATTCCAGGCCATTTCACAAAGTAGCAGCCATAGCTAAAAGAAAATTTTTGTCAATATTTTGCTTCAAATGACATCTCCTTACAAACAGCTATTCAAATTATGTCCCAGGGGACAAAATGGCCCTGCCTCATGTACTGTATTTGTATAAAATATTTCAGTTTAGAAACTGTAATGTTGCATCCGATGTTTTAACAGCAGACCCACAGCCAAAGTACTCAGGTGAGCAATCCAGGGCCATCATGGTCCTCTTGTCTTGTTGTTAAAACCATTAGATGGCACTCCTCTTTCTTAGCACATATACTCAGGTGAGTACTTTAGGGTCATCATGGTCCTCTTTACCTGGACATACATAGGAAAAACTTTTTAGCAAAGTGCTCAAGATGAGCAATTGGGATCATTGATTGTTCATCGTGCGTCGTCATGTGCAGTGTGTCGTCAACAATTCGACTTGAATGACTTCTCCTCCTAAACTACTAAGCCAACATTGATGAAACATGCCTGGGATATTTCTTGCATGAAGCTCTACCAGAGTTGTTCAAAGAATTGGATTCCATCAAGAACTTTGGTTGCTATGGCAACTGAAAGGAAAAACTTTGAAAATCTTCTTGTCTGAAAAGACAAGGCCCTGAGCCTTAAAGTTTGATATGTAGCATTGTCTAATAGACCTCTACCAATTTTGTTCAAATTATACCCCTGGGGTCAAATTTGGCCCTGCCGCCGGGGTCAGTTGATTTCATATAAGCTTATAAAAATGGAAAACTTTAAAAATCTTCTTGTCTGAAACCAAAAGGCCCTGAGCCTCAAGATTTGGTATGTAGCATTGTCTAGTGGACCTCTACCAAGATTGTTTAAATTATACCTCTTTGGTCAAATTTGGCCTTACCAAGTTGATTTTACATGGGCTTATATAAGGAAAACTTTGAAAATCTTCTTGTCTGAAAGAACAAGGCCCTTAGCCTTAAGAATTGGTATGTAGCATTGTCTAATGGACCTTTACCAAATCTGTTCAAATTATGTCCCTGGGGTCAAATTTGGCCCTGTCCCGGGGGTCAATTGATTTTACAAAAGCTTATATAGGGAAAACTAAAAAACATCTTGTCTGAAACCACAAAGCCTACATCTTAGATTTTTTTAATGGAGCATCAGCTAGAGGTCATCTATTAAGTTTGTTCAAATTATGCACCTTGAGTGAAAATTTGCTCAACCCTGGGAGTCACTTGAATTCATACAGATTTATATAGGGAGATCTTTAAAAAAGCTTTTGATGTTAGCTTAATAGCAGATTCAAAGGCAAAGTATTCAGGTGAGGGATCTAGGGCCATCATGGCCCTAGAGATTTGATATTTGGTATATGATATCATCTACAGGTCCTCTACCAAAGTTGTTCAAATTATGCCCCTAGTGCCAAAATTGGCCCTGCCCCAAGGGGGCAGGTTTTCCTTATATTTATATAGTAAAAACTTAAAAAATCTTTTTCTCTGAAATGACAAAGGCTAGAGATTTGATATTTGGTATATGATATCATCTGCAGGTCCTCTACCAAAGTTATTCATATTATGCCACTAGTGCCAAAATTGGCCCCGCCCCAGGGGGGCAGGTTTTCCTTATATGTATATATTAAAAAATTAAAAAATCTTCTCCTCTGAAATGACAAAGGCTGGAGATTTGATATTTGGTATATGATATCATCTACAGGTCCTCTACCAAAGTTGTTCAAATTATGCCCCTAGCCTTAAAGTTGACCCCACCCCAGGGGTCATAGGTTTTCCTTATATGTATATAGTAAAAACTTAAAATCTTCTCCTTTGAAATGACAAAGACTAAAGCTTAGATATTTGGCATGAAATATTGTCTAGTGAACCTGTTCCAAGTTTGTTCTAATTATATCCCTGGGGTTAAAATTGGGCCTGCCCGGGGGTCATAGATATTCTGTTTGTGCATATAGTAAAAACATAAGAAAGTTATCCTCTGAAGCTTTAAAGGCTAGAGCTTAGATATTTGGCATGAAACATTGTGGACCTCTACAAACATTGTTCAAATTATTGCCCTAGGGTAAAAATTGGCCCTGCCCTTGGGGTCATGGGTTTTCTTTAAATACATATAAAAAAAGTGTTCTCTGAAACCGAGAAAGCTAGAGCTTAGATATTTAACATGAGACATTGTCTGGTGGGACTATATCAAGATTGTTTGAATTAAAGCTTGGGGTCACATTTGGCCCTGCCCTAGGGGACTTAGTGACCTACTTTTTTGTAATTTGATGTACAGTTATGAAATTTGGACCATGTGCACAGTTTCAGATGAAGACTTGAACTTTGATGTTAAATGACCTAAATTTTGACCTAGTGACCTATTTTCTTGTTTTTTGATGTACAGCTATGAAATTTGGACCATTTGCACAGTTTCAGATGTAGCATTGAACTTTGATGTTAGATGACCTAGATTCTCACCTAGTGACCTACTTTCTTGCTTTTTTATCTACAGCTATGAAATTCGAACCCTGTGCACAGTTTCAGGTGTCAAAATTGAACTCTGACATTAGATGACGTTTTGACCTAGTGATCTCTGTTTTGTTGTTTGATGTACAGGTTTGAAATTTGGACTATATATATATAGTAAAAATTGTTCAAATTCTTGTAATAAACACTAGCCTTGTCCGTTTTCACATAAATGACAGTCTGTCCTCAGGTGAACGCTTTGGGGCCAATGGCCCCCTTGTTAACTCTATAGATTTCTTATCGAAAAAAACCATCTTACCTTTCAAGCAACAGATTGTTGACAAACTAACGTCCTCCTGGAGCATAGAGCAGGTGTGTGATGACTAGTATCCAACTATTACTTTCCAGTACTCTTGAAGTAAGTGTGTACCAGAGCTGTAGATGTTCTTCAGGGGGCATCTGTTGTTTTCAAGGATTTTCTGTTTTCTTTTTTATGCCCCCACTCTGGGATTGCCCTTGTCCGTCCGTCTGTCTGTCTGTCCGTCCCAAAAAGTTGTGTCACCTGTAGCTGCAAAAGCGCTGCACCTTCAGTCAAGAAACTTTACAGGAATGTTGATCAGCATGTAAAGATGTGCACCTGGGGTTTCCCATATAGATTTATTTGCAATTGTTAGAGTAATGGCCCCTTACATGTACATACTCAAATTGGCAATTTTCAACTTGTGTCGCCTGTACCTGCAAAAGTGCTGCACCTACAGTCAAGAAACTTTACAGGAATGTTGATCAGGATGTAAAGTTGTGCATCTGGGGTTTCCCATTTAGATTTATTCAGAATTGTTAGAGTTATGGCCCCTTACATACTCAAAATTTGCAGTTTTCAACTTGTGTCGCCTGTAACTGCAAAAGCGCTGGAGCTAGAGTCACCCAGTTCTGAGCAGGGTTGACATACTGTGTCTGACTGAAGCAAATGTCTATGAGAATCAAGTACAGTACCATCAGCGTGTTGGGTGGAGCTTGACATGTTTGCCTATGTCACAGGAAGACAACTGCCATGGTTTGTTGTTCTACACACGAGATAAGTTGCCAGTGACAACTTCCAGTGTTTCACATCAACCTGATATGGAACAAGTGTCAGTTACCATCTCATCAGAGCTCTGTCCAAGGCCATTCTGTCTTCTCTATAGATCTCCATCCTCGAACATAACAGACTTTATTAATGATCTAACACATATTGCAGACCAAACTTCTCCAGATGTACTGCTTGGAGATTTCAACTTAGCTTTTAATTCTACAAATTATACAAGACTGTCACAGAAATTGAATAACTATTCCCAGTGTGTGCAGCTCCCAACTCACAGAGCTGGTTCTACACTTAACCTTGTCTACATACAGGATACTATTCTACAACCCAGATTATCCTGCCTGTCAACCTGCTTCTCAGACCACAGCATTGTTGCCCTACAGTTTGATACCTAAAAAATTTTCCTTCTTCTTAGTAAGTTTAACGCTGTTCCAATGGTCAAATTGCAGACTCAGTTTGATTGAGCATGTTCATGGACAGTAATGGAAAATGCAAGTTACCGTCCACGCCTGTTAGCACCAGCTTAAGCAGAATTCAACATTTTAGTATGGAAATGGTGAAATTTTGTTCCAACAGTTGCTTAAAATTGTTTGCTATTTTTTAGTTGACAATGGACATTTCATAAACTTAAACTTAAACTGACTTACAGAACTTAGGAACTTAGTACAAATTAGACATGAAAACACCTGTTTACCATCTGCAAACTCCAAGAATGTCTAACTATGCATACAGAATTGTGAAGGAAGGATAATATTCATTCATTGGTCACAGTGTTGGAGACAGTAATTTGAGTCTTCACACCACAACAGGTTTCTTATAGTTGTCATTTTGTTAAACCAATCTTATTAATGATTCAGCGTGTATGACTATATCGTGGCCATATTGCTAGCTATATGAGTAGCAAGGTTGAGTGGGGGCACTGTGTCCTATGGACACATTTCTAGTTTTCCTCTGATAAATGGGTTTCCAGGCCTTTTTCTAAAGACTACAGAATGTTGATGTTTGACTGTTATGATATATCTTTTGCAAAATTCTGTGTTGCAGTTTTATTTCAGCAGTCAGTGTGTTATGTTTTGGTTTGAAACTTGGCTTAAGATCCCATTATTATCAGACAAAAGCTTTTGTAATGTCTGTATTCAAAGAGTAAACAGCAATTCAGATGTAACCTAGCTAGATTTTGTTGTACATATATTTTAGTGAATATTATTAAAACTATTCTAAAAAGTTCATATGTTTGCATTCAAGACTTGTTTAATTTCATGTTGGTTGATTATGTATATGTTGCAAAGTTAGATGTGGACATGTTAGTGAGCCCATTAATGCCTTGTTCTGATGAAAATGATTATGCTCCTAGTATGTGTTGGTCACCTAGTTGCTATTTGGTGACCCACTATATAAATTGTGAAATGAATTGCTTTCCATCTTGAACTTTGGTTGGTATGGCAACATAAAGGAAAAACTTAAAAAGCTCTTCTCAGCAACACCTTGAAGGATTTGATTGTAAGGTTGCACAATTGTTCCTTTGGTGACCTTATATAAAACTTCGGAAATTAATTATGAGCTAGAACCATTAATTTTGGTCCTCTAAAGTAAAACTTTTATATGTATTGTCCAGTTGTAGCTTTGTGTTATTTTGTGATCCCTGCATATTATGATCTTTTTCTAACACACACAGTATTTGAATAAGATCTCCTTATAGATAATTCTATCACATGTTCTAAAAGACAGACAGAAATGGGAAGTGATTGTAACAAAATTGTTGAAGATTCTGTATTGTGAGGTAAACAGTAACACAGAAAAGTTAATATTAACATCACAAAAATAGCTCTACTAAATGCTGGCACTGTTAACAAAGTTTCACAACTTGTTATTTTCATGAATTTTATATTTCCTATATATATACTCATCCATTCATTTTTCAATTGAAAGTTGGTTTTTTACCCTTACATTGTTAGTTTCTTAATTTGAAATTAAAAAAATCTATATAAGTTTTTTTTTTTCATAAAAGTACTTTAGTACAGTGCTATTTTCTGTTTTACAGTGTTGAATTCAAAATTTCTGACTCTATTTTATGTAGAGGTATGGGTAAATAAGCAACTTGCTATATCATTTGCCTTGCAGAATTCATTTCACTGACCAGATTGCCATGAGGTAAGACAAAGCAGGGACATTTGCATGTTTGCCAATATTGGGTTTATATACTGCTCAAAATAGCCCTTCTTTGGTCTGGGAGTAGAAGGGGTAGAGGCTCATGATGAATATCAGTCATAGAAGAAAATGGAATGGAATTTTTATTTGCCATTATTTTTATGGGCAGTGTAGCACAATTACAGAATTAAATAAGAAATATTGATTTAAATGGAGGATATAAAACAAGAGAATGTGAGATTAAACTGAAAAGATCATATTGAATAGGGGATGTAGGATTTCATGAATGGTTTGTTTACCAGATTAAAGGCTATAGGAAAATGTTTCAAAACTTTCTTGTATGAAACTGCAAGGCTTAGCAGATGTCTAAAATTTTGCACAAAGCATTGTATAAAGGATCCGTGGCAAGATTGTTCAAACTTTGCCCCTGTGGTCATTATAATGGCTCTGCACGGGGGATCAGATGTTTTATATAGACTTATAAAGACCAACTCTAAAACAGAAGTCTGGTCAGAAACATCAAAGCTTAGACTTGAAATTTAATGTGTAGCTTACTTGTGGTACTGAACCAAGATTGATTTAATTATGTCCCTGTAGTCAGTTGGGCTCCACCCAGGGGTCACATGTTTTATTCAGATTTTTTAAAACTCGTCTTCTCTGAAACAATAATACCCAGAGTTCTGGAATTTTATATGAAGTATTGCTGCTCAGTAGACCTCAATCTCTGGGTCATTTTTTGTCTCCTGCCTGGGGGTAAAAATTTTTCTAAGACAATAAGTAACAAACCCTTAAAAAGTTCTTGACAGAAGCCATAAGGCTGAGACTTAAGAAATTTGGTTTGAAGCATTGCCTAGTGGACCTCTTCCAATGTTGTTCAAATTATGCCCCTTTTTGTGTCACCTGACTGTAGTCAGGGGACACATAGGTGTTACTTGCAGTGTCTGCTTCGGTGTCCTATTTTGTTTGTCCGGGGCATAACTCTCAAAGTACTGGAGTTTTCAACTTGAAACTTCATAGGTAAATAGATCTCATTGTGGAGAGGTGCAGTGCCAAAGAACCATAATTCTATTTCTCACAATTTTTGAGTTATTGCCCTTTGTAATTTTTCATACTTAATTCTTGTTCGGGACATAACTTAGTGAAGATATCAACTTGAAACTTCATAGGTCATGTGGAAAGGTGCAGTGCCAAAGAACCATAACTCTAATTCTCACAATTTTTGAGTTATTTTTTGTAATTTTTCATACTTAATTCTTGTCCAGGGCATTACTCGAAAGGTATTGAAGATAACAACTGTAGAGAGGTGCAGTTCCTAAGAACCATAACTCTCTTTCGCATAATTTTTGAGTTATTGCCCTTTGTAATTTTTCATACCTAATTTTTGTTCTGGACCTATAAATTCCCCATTCCATAGAAAAAAAGTTAAATAACTGGTATGCTATCGTCAGGCGACACGTCTGACTCTTGAAGTTCTAGTTTAGTTCTTTCTATTTTATTTTGATGACAAGTAAATCACATGGCACTTGTCTTTCTTAGCAGTTGTACTCAGGTGAGTACGTTAGGGCCATCATGGCCCTCTGTGGTATGCGCTGTTAGTAATTGTTATTCATGTCATTATAATTTATTCTGCCAGCATACTGATACAGTCTGGTTTTAATTAATTGATTTTTCTTGACGTGAAGAAAAATGTCTGGAATTAGTTAAGTCTATTTTGAGCAGTAAACACTCTTTGTTTCTAACTGAAATGTTTAGAAATGTTACAAAGCATGTTGGTTTTTCCTATCATTAATTTACCCTCAGAGGTTTAGAGCAGACTTTAAACTACCAGTAAATGTATGGGCTCTTTTGATGTTGACCTGCTTATAAACTCTTCTGGTTTTGCCTTCATTAACAGATTTTTAGTTCATCTGAGCACATTCAGCTCAGGGTGAGCTTTTGTGATTACCCTGTGTCTTTTGTGCATTGTCAACTTTTTACTTTAAACAACATCTCCTCCGAGACCATTGCATCAAAGCAGAGGAAACATAATTTCTCTTGGGTCACTGTTGGCCCTGATGTTTTACATGAAAAGTATAGGAAAATCTTTAAGTTTCTTCTTGTATAGAACCACAAGGCCCAGAGTTCTGAAATTTGTCATGGAACATTTTCTAGCGAACCTTAACTAAGATTGTTCCAACTTTGCCCCTGGGGTCATTTTTGGCTCTGCCCCTGAGGTAAGATATTAAACATAGATGTATACTGGCAAACCCTTTTAAAATAGTGATGTTAGAAACCACAGGGCTGACCCTTTTCAGATTTGTTATGTAGCATTATCTAGGTGTACTCTCAAGTTTATTCATATTATGTCCTTGGGTCACTGTTGGCCCCACCAGTAGAGTCACATGTTTTATGTACAGAAATATAGAGGAAATGTTTGTAAACTATGAAACCACAAAGGGCAGAGTTCTTAAATTTTGAACAATGCATATTCTGTTAGGCCACTTCCAAGACGTTTCAAATGATGTCCCAAGGTTAATGTTTGGCTTCTCCATGGGATAAGATGTTTCACAAAATGCAAGCCTGAGAATGTTACGATTGTTGAAACTACAGCTCTCTCTTACTGTGGGATTACATGTTCTACATAGAAATACATAAGAAGGTCTTTTAAAAGTCCTTAAATTGTTCTTTGAAACAATAATGCCCAGAGTACTGAAATTTTGCCTAAAGCATTGCCCAATAGACATCTACATGTACCAAGATTGTTTAAACTTCACCTCAAGGATCTTGTTTGGATCCTAACTAATGGTAAGATGTTTTAGACTAACACTTTAAAATTTTTGAATCAGATGGCATAAGGCTGAAAATTCTCAAATTTGATGTAAAGGGCTGCCCACTGGACCTCTTTTAATATCGTTAGTTCACCAGGGGTGAACTGTTAGGATGGGTGACTGTCCATTGTCAAACATTTTTCTCTAAACAGCATTGCTCTGTAAATGACAGGGTCAGTTTTAACCAAAGTTCACATGATTTCAAAATAATTTCATAAAACATTTTTAGGTGCCCCTATATCAAATTCCTTCAAGCCATTTTGCTCCCTTAAAAAAATATGGCCTACAGAGGGCAGCGCCTATTTTCACTGTATGACTTTTAATATGGCAAACTTTGAAAATCTTCTCCCCAGAAACCACCAGTCCAATTTTAAAATAATTTCACAGACATGTTCTTGTGGTGGCCTTCTATCAAATTCCTTCAAGCCATGTTTGTTTCTTAAAAAAAGTCTTTCGACTGTATGGAAAACTTCAAAAATCTTCTCAGAAACCCCTGGCCAAGTTTCAAAGTTATTTCACAGAAATATTTTAGTGCTGGACCTTTATCATATTTGTTTGAATTATGTTGGTTAAAAGAAATTTTAAACACATGAACAATTTTAAAAACAGATTGTAACCTTGACATATTGACCTATGTTCTGTTCTAAGACATTCGAAAAATAAACCTAAATCTACAGTGGTTCTAAGGTGAGCAATAAAGGGCCATCATACCTCTCTTGTTCAAGTTGTGCCCCTTGTCTTTCTTAACATTAATTGTACTCAGGTGAGTGTTGTAGGGCCATCATGGTCCTCTTGTTTGCTTTCTTAATCAGTCCTAACAGCTTCTTATTAACAGCTTTCTTTCTTTCTTTAATATTCAAGCATGAACTGTCGCAGGTCATTTAGCACATTTCCAGCTAATTTTATGACAGGTTTCTTTCCTTCCTGATTTACCTGCAGCCACTGGAAGTGATTTGTTGAAAAAAATCTCACCTTTTCCAACCATCTAATATTATTTACCCTTCATGACAATCACGTCAGTCTGTTGTTACGTAATCAGTTAGTTACATGACACAGTGCATTTTAACTTTGATAAAAGTGTTGTAAATTTTATATGCACATTTTTACTTACAAATTGAATGAAAAATAAAGATCAGTTGAATGATGTTTACAAAATGTTTAAATCACAAACCATTTAATTTATTAAGTTTTCTACAACATGTTTCAGATCTGTGTTGACTTATTTTAATGAGCGTGATGATTTGCTTTAGTGAGTAAATAACCCTGTTTGCTCTTGGTCTTAGTTTTTAGCTCACCTGAGCACACCGTGCTCATGGTGAGCTTTTGTGATCCCCCTGTGTCCGGCGTCCTTCGTCGTGCGTCGTCTATCGTCAACATTTTCATAAAAACAACATCTCCTCTGAAACCGATGACTGCACATTAACCAAACTACACAGGAATGATCCTTGGGTGGTCCCCTTTCATAGTTGTTCAAATGGTTCTGGTCTGTTGCATAAGTAGGTCACAGGGCCAAAAAAGAAGTTTCAAAAATGCAAATTAAAAATATCTTCTTGTCAGAAAGTACAAGGCCAAGAGTTTTGCTATTTGGTATATGACATCATCTATAGGTCCTCTACGGAAGTTGTTCAAATTATGCCCTTTGTGCCAAAATTGGCCCCGCCCCAGGGGGTCATAGGTTTTCCTTATATGTATATAGTAAAAACTTACAAAATCTTCTCCTCTGAAATGACAAAGGCTAGAGCTTTGATATTTGGTATATGACATCATCTATAGGTCCTCTACAAAAGTTGTTCTCATTATGCCCCTAGTGCCAAAATTGGCCCTGCCCCAGGGGGTTAGGTTTTCCTTTTTTGTATATAGTAAAAACTTAAAAAACCTTCTTCTCTGAAATGACAAAGGCTAGAGCTTTGATATTTGGTATATGATATCATCTGTAGGTCCTCTACCAAAGTTGTTCAAATTATGCCCCTAGTCTCAAAATTGGCCCCACCCCAGAGGGTCATAGGTTTTCCTTATATGTATATAGTAAAAACTTAAAAAACTCTTCTCCTCTGAAATGACAAAGGCTAGAGATTTGATATTTGGTATATGATATCATCTATAGGTCCTCTACGAAAGTTGTTCAAATTATGCCCCTAGTGCCAAAATTGGCCCCGTCCCAGGGGGTCATAGGTTTTCCATATATGTTTATAGTAAAAACTTAAAAAGCTCTTCTCCTCTGAAATGACAAAGCCTTAAGCTTAATTATTTGGCATGAAATATTGTCTATTGAACCTGTTCCAGGTTTGTACAAATAATATCCAGGGTAAAAATTGGGCCTGCCTGAGGGTCATAGATATTCATTATTTGCATATACAGTACGCTCAGCGCGGATTTTGCAAAACCCACGAGATCCCGCGGATGAGACTCATCGCTTTCAAAATTTTGCTCAAAATTTGTCCGCGACACCCCGCGGACTGAAAATGTTCACCACCGCGGACATGAATCTGTGGCCATAAGCGTTTCCCCCGCGGAAAGCCGCAGTAAATCGGGGGGAACGCGGTGGTCAATCACCGCAGATCGCGGTGATAACTGTTGCTTTTTACAATTAATTATTAAAACTTTACTACTTAAAATATGTAAAATTTGATTTTGTAATAAAAAAAATTATGTAGATACAATGTATTTGTTGTTTGTACATCTTGTTGTTCTCTCGTTCTTGAATTACCGTGAACAAAAATACTCTAAATCACGGCAAATCATTGTCGTATTAAATTCAAAAATAGAGTAGATATGCAAGTTCATGGTTGTGAAAACAACTTTTAAGTCAAATACTGAATAACCTCGGTGTACAGCATTTACTAATAAGTAACAAGAGACAACAATGAAACGTCAACTTTTGTTTCTTACACCATGAAAACTTAATCCTTGTCAATATCTCCTTACAAAACTAGGTGTTACTATTTAAAGATTTTCCGAAAATGAGAATTGAAAGTAGAGAGCAAACATCCAAAAGCATGCAGCATTAGATCATGTGATGTGGAAAAGGCGGTAAAATACTGGAATTTTTTTATGGAAAATTACTCAGGCTTGCTGTCAAAGGTTAGCCCTTGAATTACAACCAATAAAAATATGGTGTTGTAAAGATCATAGGTCATGGGAATTGTGATTGACAGGTTGTTCCTTTGAGGCTACATATAGGTTTCACAACAATATTACGATATCAAAGATTGTGAAATTCATCCCCAAATGATAGAAATATAAAAGGGAAGTGTTGAGCCACTGAAATTTACAAGTGTTTGTTATGCATCGAAAAAATATATTTATACAAGATCTGTAAAGTTCACTTTCAAAGTAGAGCTCAGATTGGTTTATAAACTAGTTTGAAAAAAGGTGATTTAGTTTGTATTTAGGTATGTTATTCACACAGGTGTCAGCTGTGATTTTGAGTTAATCTGAAGACATGGCACCCTTTGTAAAAAGTTGAAAGCCGCTATTGAGTGACATAATTTCTTTGACAGTTAAAGCAGTTCACTTAAAATAACCCCGATAATTAGCATGTGTAACATGTAATTGTTGTTAGGAATGTTCTAATTTGCGACGGTTTTGGATAGTTCAAGGGAACAAGGATGCTGTAGTATACTCTGTAGTATGTAGTTTGTGTCTATCAACGCGGTCACTCCAAATTTTACAATCAAAACAAAGGTAACGTTTTTCATTTTAATTGCCGTTTCAATATTTTTACATCTAAAATTTTAACTAATGTTTTTTACCATTTAAGTATTTTGGTTGATTTAAAGTCATCTTGTAAAATAAGAACACTGTGAAAATTTTATAAATAAACATTTATTTTTTGAGCTATATATATAATGGCTGCCGCGTTCTGCCGCGAGAAACAGGTAACCGATTTTATCGATAATTTTAATATAACCTTCGGTATTTTGTCCACGGTGGAAACAACTGGACACCGAGGATCGCAGCGGAAATTAGCCCTCTCATCGCGGACATCCGCCGCGTTTGTCCGCAATAAGAAAAAATTGTCCGCGGTGGTATTGCGGAAAAGGCAGAATCCGCGCTGAGCGTACTGTAGTAAAAACTTATAAGAAAATTATCCTTTGAAGCTTCAAAGGCTACAGCTTAGACATTTGGCATGAAACATTGTGGACCTTTACAGACATTGTTACAAGTATGGCCCTAGGGTCAAAATTGGCCCTGCCCTTGGGGTCATGGGTTTTCTTTTATATAAATATAAAAAAGTGATCTCTGAAACTAAGAATGCTAGAGCTTAGATATTTATCATGAAACACAAATAACAGTCTGTCCTCAGGTGAGCACTTTGGGGCCAATGGCCCCCTTGTTTCTAATTGTCTTGTATCAAAAATAACATTTAAGAACATTCATTACTCAATCAAGATGTTTCAAATATGCCTTGAAAACATCAGACATGCTGTATTTTAGCAACAGGAAGTTAATGAAAAATGTTTGTCAACAATCTGGATAATGATCTTTTTTCACCTGGTTTTCATTAAAAAAAGAACTACAGATAAAAAAAGAAGCAACCTATTTTATAATTTAAGACTGAAATGCTGTGTATGGACTGAGTAGATGAGCTACATGTATTCTTTGATTTGAAAACACAGTAGAGCATAAAAAAGACAAGCTTAATCTTTGATAACTCAAGCAGTTGGATAACTCTGATTTTTTACTCATCACTTACCATCTTGGAGTTATTTAAACTTTACTGTTAATTATATTGATGTTTGGCATTACATAAAACCAAGAAATAGAAAACATACAGAAAGATTTAATCAGTATTTTAGATTTAAAAAAAAAACTTTCAAACAGTCAGTCATATCGGGCAGGCAGGTTACCAGGCATTCTTGGGGAAGGATCAATACAAGAATACCGTTCTCTGTAAAAACTGCCAACACTGTTAAATAATTGATAGTATTAATAAGTAGTCAGGATCAACACTAGAATAATGTTCTCTGTAAAAACTGCCAACACTGTTACATGATTGATAGTATTAATAAGTAGTCAGGATCAACACTAGAATACCATTCTCTGTAAAAACTGCCAACACTGTTACGTGATTGATAGTATTAATAACTAGTCAGGATCAACACTTGACTACCATTCTCTGTAAAAACTGCCAACACTGTTACATGATTGATAGTATTAATAGCTAGTCAGGATCAACACTTGACTACCATTCTTTGTAAAAACTGCCAACACTGTTACATGATTGATAGTATTAATAAGTAGTCAGGATCAATACTTGACAACCGTTCTCTGTAAAAACTGATAACACTGTTACATGATTAATAGTATTAATAAGTAGTCAGGATCAATACTAGACTACCATTCTCTGTAAAAACTGCCAACACTGTTACATGATTGATAGTATTAATAAGTAGTCAGGATCAATACTAGAATAAGTAGTCAGGATCAACACTAGACTACCATTCTCTGTAAAAACTGCTAACACTGTTACATGATTGATAGTATTAATAAGTAGTCAGGATCAACACAAGACTACCATTCCCTGTAAAAACTGCCAACACTGTTACATGATTGATAGTATTAATAAGTAGTCAGGATCAACACTTGACTACCGTTCTCTGTAAATACTGACAACACTGTTACATGATTGATAGTATTAATAAGTAGTCAGGATCAATACTAGACTACCATTCTCTGTAAAAACTGCCAACACTGTTACATGATTGATAGTATTAATAAGTAGTCAGGATCAACACTAGAATACCATTCTCTGTAAAAACTGCCAACACTGTTACATGATTGATAGTATTAATAAGTAGTCAGGATCAACACTAGACTACCATTCTCTGTAAAAACTGCCAACACTGTTACATGATTGATAGTATTAATAACTAGTCGGGATCAACACTAGACTACCATTCTCTGTAAAAACTGCCAACACTGTTACATGATTGATAGTATTAATAAGTAGTCAGGATCAATACTTGACTACCATTCTCTGTAAAAACTGCCAACACTGTTACATGATTGATAGTATTAATAAGTAGTCAGGATCAATACTAGAATAAGTAGTCAGGATCAACAAAAGACTACCATTCTCGGTAAAAACTGCTAACACTGTTACATGATTGATAGTATTAATAAGTAGTCAGGATCAACACTAGACTACCATTCCCTGTAAAAACTGCCAACACTGTTACATGATTGATAGTATTAATAAGTAGTCAGGATCAACACTTGACTACCGTTCTCTGTAAAAACTGCCAACACTGTTACATGATTGATAGTATTAATAAGTAGTCAGGATCAACACTAGAATACCATTCTCTTTAAAAACTGCCAACACTGTTACATGATTGATAGTATTAATAAGTAGTCAGGATCAACACTTGACTACCATTTTCTGTAAAAACTGCCAACACTGTTACATGATTGATAGTATTAATAAGTAGTCAGGATCAACACTAGAATACCATTCTCTGTAAAAACTGCCAACACTGTTACATGATTGATAGTATTAATAAGTAGTCAGGATCAACACTTGACTACCATTCTTTGTAAAAACTGCCAACACTGTTACATGATTGATAGTATTAATAAGTAGTCAGGATCAATACTAGAATACCATTCTCTGTAAAAACTGCCAACACTGTTACATAATTGATAGTATTAATAAGTAGTCAGGATCAACACTAGAATACCGTTCTCTGTAAAAACTGCCAACAATGTTACATGATTGATAGTATTAATAAGTAGTCAGGATTAATACTAGACTACCATTCTATGTAAAAACTGTCAACACTGTTACATGATTGACAGTATTAATAAGTAGTCAGGATCAACACTTGTCTACCATTCCCTGTAAAAACTGCCAACACTGTTACATGATTGATAGTATTAATAAGTAGTCAGGATCAATACTAGACAACCGTTCTCTATAAAAACTGCCAACACTGTTACATGATTGATAGTATTAATAAGTAGTCAGGATCAATACTAGACAACCATTCTCTGTAAAAACTGCCAACACTGTTACATGATTGATAGTATTAATAAGTAGTCAGGATCAATACTAGACTACCATTCTCTGTAAAAACTGCCAACACTTTAACATGATTGATAGTATTAATAAGTAGTCAGGATCAATACTAGACTACCATTCTCTGTAAAAACTGGCAACACTGTTACATGATTGATAGTATTAATAAGTAGTCAGGATCAACACTAGAATACCATTCTCTGTAAAAACTGCCAACACTGTTACGTGATTGATAGTATTAATAACTAGTCAGGATCAACACTTGACTACCATTCTCTGTAAAAACTGCCAACACTGTTACATGATTGATAGTATTAATAAGTTGTCAGGATCAATACTAGACTACCATTCTCTGTAAAAATTGCCAACCTGTTACATGATTGATAGTATTAATAAGTAGTCAGGATCAATACTTGACTACCATTCTCTGTAAAAACTGACAACACTGTTACATGATTGATAGTATTAATAAGTAGTCAGGATCAATACTAGACTACCATTCTTTGTAAAAACTGCTAACACTGTTACATGATTGATAGTATTAATAAGTAGTCAGGATCAATACTAGACTACCATTCTCTGTAAAAACTGACAACACTGTTACATGATTGATAGTATTAATAAGTAGTCAGGATCAATACTAGACTACCATTCTCTGTAAAAACTGCCAACACTGTTACATAATTGATAGTATTAATAAGTAGTCAGAATCAATACTAGACTACCATTCTCTGTAAAAACTGATAACACTGTTACATGATTGATAGTATTAATAAGTAGTCAGGATCAATACTAGACTACCATTATCTGTAAAAACTGATAACACTGTTACATGATTGATAGTATTAATTAGTAGTCAGGATCAAACCTACAACCATCAGTTAGTGAGAGGTTGTCGCTACATGTATTCTTTGATTTGAAAACTCAGAAAAGTTTTTTCTAAGCTTAAGTTCAGTCCCTTTTATTTGTTTTCAACTGTACAGAAATGCGGATGATTGGAGTGTTGATTTTGTATTTTTAGAGTGAATTATTGTATGTGTTGTTTTGACCTCCCTGTGAGTGTGTGTTGTGCAGCCTTTACATTTTGTGAGTAATAAAGCAGCATAAGGAAGTGTTTGTGTTTTCAGGGCAGAAATAGTTCTTGGGAAGATTTTACAGAAGAAATCTTGGAGGTAAGTCATCTGACTTAGGATATAGTAAAACTGGTGCATAGCAGTGGTTTAGAAGATAGAATACCTTTGATATCTGAATATGAATGCTGGTCTGAAATCATTCACTTTTTCACTGCCCAAGTGCTACAAGTTGGGATAAGACTAAACAGTTCAACTATTGCAAGTTATCATTCTTTTGCAAGGGACATGACCAGACATAACATAATGTCGCAGATTTAGACTATGTGCATTTAGCTTTGTGGATAGATAATACAATGCTGAAAACAATATTGAAAGTACAAGGTATTTTTAGATACATATATTCAACACCTTACTTCATTTGTTGCAGGCGTTCAAGCTATATTGTCTCATCAAAGATATACTGGGGTGGAAAGTAAGTATTTGTTTCTCATTCTGCATTTGCCGTAACTTGGATGCTCTCTATAGCTCCTGCACACTTGTAATATTCTTGCTGCACTGTAGACACATTCTCAGATAATGAAAGAGTGCATTTGACTGCATGTTCATGCAGCAGCTTAAGCAAATAATTCATAAAACAAGTATTTATCTGTGATAAAAAATGAGAAACATATGTAAAACTGTAATACTCTATTTCCAAATACTTGTTTGTTGATCATGTTTTGTGCGAATGGAATGTCCTTGTTTTAAAATGGGGGAAAAATGTCTACATCTTACTTGCTACTCTCAACTCTCTTACCTTTATATTGCCAAGTAAATATCACTGAAGTCTTACTCACTGAGGTAGTAATCTTGTTATTGAATTACTAATATATTTCAGGGCTGAAACAGAAAAAGGCCTCTCCAGAAAGCATGTCATAGAAGGTCTGTTTGACTTGTGTCAGATATCTGCTTACAACCTTCATCATTGTGACTGTCCAACATGTTTGCATTTAATCAGTCTAGTTTGAAATTTACTTGAATTGAGTTTTAACAGCTTCTCAGGGCAATTCAAGTGATTAGTATGAACATTATTCAAGCATTTTATGGAGTACATGTCATCTAATGATAACATACTTCATGAAACAACATGTTTCAAGGAGTGCAGGTTTCATCTCTCATCCACTGATACGTCTATGATGATTTTGATTTTAGGCTTGAAAAAAAATTCCATTATTATATTCAAACTAGAAATTGAGCATTTGAAAGGCTTTTTCAAAGGTATGTCTGAAATCTGAGTACCATACAAGACATAATATCAACAACATATGAATAAATTCATGTAGAAAATATTGTCAAACTGGCAACCTGTTCCTACAATAAATAGACACAGATATAAGCAATTATTGTTTGTTGCATGTACTTGGTTCAGTACATTGTTAAGGTGTTTGTTAAACTCAGTTATATTGTGCTGTCCAGGGCTAAAGGGATCCCTAGAAAGACTGCAGCTGGAGTATGTGGATGTGGTATTTGCCAATAAACCAGATGTTCACACTCCAATGGAAGGTAGGCAACTCAGTTTGAACTGCTGCATTCTATCTTCACTACTTATCTTGAGTCTCTGTAATACTTTCCTTTAAAGAAAAGTCTTCCTGTCTGAAACCACAAGGCCTAGAGCTTAGATATTTTTCATTGCACAAGCTAGAAGTCCTCTACCAGGTTCGTTCAAAATATGTCCCTTGGTCAAAATTTGCCTAACCCCGGGAGTCAGTTTATTTTACATCAGTTTTATTTTACATAGGCTTATATAGAGAAAATCTTATAAAATCTTCTGGTCTAAAACCACAAGGCATAGATCTTAAATATTTTGCCTGAAGAATCAGCTAGAGGTCTTCTACCAAGTTTGTTCAAATTATGCCCCATGGGTCAAAATTAACTGTAACTCTGGGGGTCACTTGATTTTATATGGACTTGTGTAGAAAAAAGCCTTAAAAAATCTTCTTGTTTGAAACCACAAAGCCAAGAGCAAAGATTTTTGCATGGAACATCAGCTAGAGGACATCCTCCAAGATTGTTCAAATTAAGCCCCTATGGTCATTAATGGCCCAGTTCTGGGGTCACTTGATTTTACATAGGCTTATAAAGGGAAGACTTAAAAAATCTTCTTGTCTGAAATCACAGAGACAATACTATTTGAGCGCATATTTTGTTGTTGTTTTTTTCTCTTCTTGGTCCATTTTATGAAAGCTTTGAAATTTTTAGCATTTAAATTACATTGTTTGAAAAGATGAACAATGAATAGATGAATGTAAAATTTATTATTAGTCAGCATGTAAATAGATGGTAATCGTGATGTTTCTGAAAATTCTTCTGAATATGGTAATCGTGATGTTTCTGAAAATTCTTCTGAATATGGACGAAGTTTTATTTATTTATTGTAAACAGCATTTTTATAGTTTTAAAATTTTCTGCTTCGAAACATTACTTTTGGATCATTTAAGCAATAGAAAGTATGTTTTTACTACAAAAATGTCACTAGGTTCCTTTCTTTCTTTGTATTTTTCTTTCAGATTACTTTATAAGATTGGATTGCATTTCAATACTAAGTAAATTCTGTTCAACAACAAACCTTAACTTTTTTTTATTGATGATATATTTTAGAATTCACAAATTATAAGCATTGCGTTTAAGTCATTAAAGAAAAAAAAACCTATTTCGAACACCGTTTTTTGTGTCGCCTGCTACGAAGTAGCCGCAACATATAGGGATCACTTCTCCGTCCTCTGTCTGTACGTCCGTCGGTCTGTCCATCCATCCATTAGCAATTTGGTTTCTGGAAGAAACTTTGAGTACTCTTTGGCCTACAGTCTTTTACCTTCATGTGATTATTGCCCACATTGAGTGGATGACCCCTATTGATTTTGGAGTCAGTAGCTTAAAGGTCAAGGTCACATAGACCTTAACATTGAAAACCATTTCCGCCATGTAACTTGACAATCATTTGTTATAGAGACTTCAAACTTTACATTGTGATTGCACACATTGAGTGGATGACCCCTATACATTTTTGGATCAGTATGTCATAGGTCAGGGTCATAGTGACCTAAATGTTTAGAATCATTTACACTCTGTAACTCAACAACCATTTTTCATAGAGACTTCAAAATTCATATAATGGTTGTACACATTGAGTGAATGACCCCTATTGGTTTTGGGGTCAGAAGGTCAAAGGTAAAAAAATTCAAAATTAAAGCAAATCATTTAATTTTAAAGCCTACAGTTTCCTCCCTTATATCACAAATGCATCATACTTAGAAAAAAAACACCCTTCGAGCATATAATGCTCTGCCCAGCGGTGTTCTTGTTCTGTGCTGTTACTCCCAGCAACTATTTATCAGATTTTAATGATACTTTGCAAGAATCATAAGTACCAAGCATACTAGTGGATGTCAGTGTTGTGTTTCAGTCCATTGACTTTTCAATGAGTAATGGCCCTTTCATTTTTTTCTAACATATAAATGATGAAAAGTTTGTCCAGTGTAAGTTTGTGCTTTTTTCAGCAGTTATTAATATGAGTATAATCAAACTTCTTTAGTACTTAAGTCCTCATCATGTATTGTTTGTATTGATTTCTGCTGATTTTTTTTTTTGCAGGCAGTTTTATGTGTTTATCTATATAGTTGACTTATACTGCTGAGTGAACATTTCACAAAAGTTTGAGTTTTGAAATTTTCAGGCATTTTTGTTTTTAATTTATGGCAGACAAACTATAAATGTAGAAATCTCTTAGATATCTTAGGTATTCATTAGATTGTGATTAGCTTACCTGGGTTATAACATGTTAAAATGCCAATCTATGAAGGAAGTGGATTTTGCATTAAAATGCATATACAATGAGTGTCTCAGAAGGTAGTGGATTCTTTGTACACTGAATTTGTTTTCAAACATATATACATGGTTTATTGGATAATGTAAACTTGGTATGTGGTAAACTTAAATGATTGGTTGATTTTTTTTTTAATTAAAACATTTCTGATTGGTTGAATTAGTGTTAAAAAAAATCATCACTAGTCTTCTGCATTATATTTGCTTACAGAGACAGTACGAGCCTTCACCCATTGTATAAACCAAGGTTGGGCCATGTATTGGGGAACATCCAGATGGAGTCCAACTGAAATCATGGTAATGCTGACAAAAATATAAGTTACATTTACAGCAAAGGCTTTAAGCTCATCTGAACAGATGCTCAAGGTGAACTGTTGTGATACTATTCCATCTGTTGTCTTTCATCTGCTCCTTGCTTTAAACGTTGTTTAAAGAAGCAAATTTTCTGTTGAACTCTGGTTTCTATGTCAACTGAACTGAAAAACTCCTTGTCTGAAACCACCAGCCCTTGAGCTCCAAAATTTGATGTTTAGCATTGTCTAGCAGACCTCTGCCAAGATTGTTTAAATTATAATTTATGATCACTTTTAACATAGACTTATAGAAGACAAACTGAAAATCTTCTCTAAAACTGCACAGCCTGGAGTCTAGGTATTTTTGTTTGTAGCATTTTTAGCTCAGCTGATCACTGCTCAGGGTGACCTTTTAGGATTGTTGATTGTCCAGCGTGCGTCCTGCGTCGTCAACAATTTGACTTGAACGACTTCTCCTCCTGAACCGCTAAGCCAACATTGACAAAACATGCCTGAGATATTCCTTGCATGAAGCTCTACCAAAATTGTTCAAAGAATTCAATTCCATAAAGAACTCTGGTTGCTATGGCTACTGAAAGGGAAAACTTTGAAAATCTTCTTGTCTGAAACCACAAGGCCCTGAGCCTTAAGAGTTGGTATGTAGCATTGTCTAGTGGACCTCTACCAAGTTTGTTCAAATTATACCCCTGGGGTCAAATTTGGCCCCACCTGTGGGTCATTGGTTTTACATAGGCTTATATAGTGAAAACTTTGAAAACCTTCTTGTCTGAAACCACAAGGCCCTTAGCCTTAAGACTTGGTATGTAGCATTGTCTAGTGGATCTCTTCCAGTTTCTTCAAATTATACCCCTGGGGTCAAATTTGGCCCTGTCCCTGGGGTCAATTGATTTTACATAGGTTTATATAATGAAAACTTTGAAAATCTTCTTGTCTGAAACCACAAAACCCTGAGCCTTAAGATTTGGTATGTAGCATTGTCTAGTGGACCTCTACCAAATTTATTAAAATTATGCCACGGGGTCAAATTTGCTCCTGCCCCAGGGGTCAGTTGATGTTACATAGGCAAAACTTTAATAAACCTCTTGTCTGAAACCACAGAGCCTAAAACTTAATTATTTTTAATGGAGCATCAACTAGAGGTCATCTACAAAGTTTGTTCAAATTATGCCCCTTAAGTGAAATTTGGCCCTGCCCTGGGGGTCACTTGTATTCATATAGATTTATATAGGGAGATTCTTAAAAAAGATTTTGATGTTAGCTCAATAGCAGACTCAAAGGCAAAGTATTCAGGTGAGCGATCTAGGGCCATCATGGCCCTCTTGTCTAGTAGACCTCTATCAAGATTGTTCCAGTTAAGTCACTGGGTCACTATTGGCCCTGCTCAACAGTAATGTTCTTTTTTACATAGACATTTTGGCGAAAAACTTTAAAATCCATCTTGTTTTAAACTGAAGGGCCTAGAGTTTAGATATTTGGTGAATCGCATTGTTAAGTAAAGCTCTACCAAGGTTGTTCAAATGACTATGATAAATTTGCTGTTAAGAGTAGTATAGTAGTATATAGAAGTAGATTTTATATTCAGATGTGGACTGTAGGCTTTAGCATATGGTATGATCACATTGAGAAAATTTGCTGTAAACATTTTTTACGATGGTGTAAAGTATTGAGTCAGTTTAGCATGCATAATGGTCAAAAAGCATGCAGCAATCTATAACTGAAGAATCCTGCAGTTATAGCACAGATTGATACACAGTAAATCTGAATTATACATGGTATACATAGAAAATTGCTGTTCACTGTGCTATATGACAGTTCTAATTTTAATTCAAACACTATCTGCATTTCACTGACAATAAACAAAGAAGAAATTGAACGTGGTATATCTTACAATTTCTATCATGCAGAACACAAGCGTGCAACCGCTGATGTCACTGTGAAGGTCACTGTTAAATAGTGCATATACTTGCACCCCTTATAAATATACGTATGTGTAAGAAAGGAAATAGATTTTAAAATTTTTGTGATCTACCATCGTATATATCACGGTTTCATTCATATGTGTAATTATACAATCACTCAGGTCTAGGGCCTTCATGGTTAAATAACTACGCATCTGAACTTGACACTGTGATATATTCGACGGTATATCACTCAAGCTTAAAATCTATTTCTTTAGTACATTACTATCTTAAGATTATTTTTTAATTTATCAATAAACTATAAAGATAAACACCGATTGTCAGAAACATAAATATGCAAAATACATTACTTGTATGGTACCATGTACCTGACTGATGTTTTAAAATAAAAGAATTTTATCTACTCTTTCTTAAGGGTTAACAGTTTTAAATTATTGAGATACCTCTAAATAATTTTGTTTACATGTGTCTGATGCATTACTTGGAAACTGAATACAACACCTGAGTTGTATAGCACAAAACCATTAAATCTTACAGGAGGCATATTCAGTGGCCAGACAGTTTAACCTGATCCCTCCTATAGCAGAGCAGACAGAATACCATCTGTTCCAGAGAGAGAAAGTTGAGACACAAATGCCAGAACTCTACCATAAAATTGGTTCGTACTTCTTCAAGGTGTTATGATGAAATGTTTGTTTTGTTCATCTGGTTATGGTTAATGGAATGGTATATCTAGAAGCCAAATGTTCAGTCTATCAAGCAGATAAATAATTGTTACAGCATTTGCCTATTTGTAGAACTGAGATGGAAAATTAAGTCTTTAGTTTGCATAATGTTATATATAATAAAATTTAGGGTAAACTGGAAGCATGGTTATTTTTTCTTGGAAGCAAAACATTATTTGAATATACTATTGTGTATATGTTATAGTTTATGGCATTTTGTTCTAGGTATTGGAACAATTATTTGGTCACCACTGGCCAGTGGAATCCTGACAGGGAAATATGATGATGGAATACCTATATACTCAAGGGCTGCACTGAAGGTTAGTACAAGTACTCTATAAGCCCTGTTTTATGAGCTCACCTGAGTACAAATTGTTCAAGAATGAGATACTGTGATGATGTGGTGTCCGTTGTTCAAGAATGAGATACTGTGATGATGTGGTGTCCGTTGTTCAAGAATGAGATACTGTGATGATGTGGTGTCCGTTGTTCAAGAATGAAATACTGTGATGATGTGGTGTCTATTGTTCAAGAATGAGATACTGTGATGATGTGGTGTCCGTTGTTCAAGAATGAAATACTGTGATGATGTGGTGTCTATTGTTCAAGAATGAGATACTGTGATGATGTGGTGTCCATTGTCCGTCTTCTACATTTGTCTTTTAATGGCTTCTTCTCCAAAACCACCAGCTATAGTAAATGAAACATGACAGGGATGTTCCTTGCATAAAGATCTACCAAAATTGTTTAAAAAAATAATTCTATGTAGAACTGGTTGCTCTGGCAACTGAAAGAAAAAACTAAGAATCTTCTTGTCTTAAAGTACCAGGCCTAGAGCTCTGAAATTTGGTATTTAGCATCCCCTAGATGACCTCTACCAGGATACTCATATTATGCCCCCTGGGGTCAAAACTGACCCTGCCTAGGAAGTCCTGTTTGTTTAAAATATAAAACCTTTGAACATTTCCTTGTCAGAAACCATAGGCCTGAGTGTTTAGCATTGTTTAGCTTACCTCTGGAAATATTTTTTAGCTCACCTGAGCACTTTGTGCTTAAATTGTCATAGCTTTCTCATTTATTTATGGGTTTTGATTCATACTTGGACAAAACAATACTTATGACAAGTCGGACATATTGATACTTCCAAGTATGACCTTGACCTAAAAAATGACCTTGACCATCAAGTTCAAATTATTGAATTTTGTTAAAATTTGTTATTTATGGTTAGATTTGATTCATTCTTGGACAAAACAACACTTTTGAGAAAACCAACAATGTTGGATAATTTAGGTATGACCTTGATTCTAAAATGTCAAATGATTTAACTTTGCTTAAATTGTCATAACTGTCATTTATTTATGGATTTGATTGATACTTTGATAAAACAACGAAACCGACATTTTGATTTATAAAGTATGACCTTTAGATTAAGCTATTGAATTTTGCTTAAATTGCCAATAAAACAACACTTATGACAAAACTGACATGTTGAATCATTCAAGAATGACATTGATCTTTCTGTGATCATGACCTTCAAGGTCAGATTATTGAATTTTGCTAAAATTGGCCATAACCTCATCTTTAGTTCTTTTTGATTAACACTTGGTGAAAACAACACTCATGAAAAAACCTACATGTTAAATTATTCAAGTATGACCTTAACTTTAAAATGACCTTCACAGTCTAGGCCAAAATATTGAATTTTGCTTATTATTCCCCCAAAACAAAGTTTGAGGGTGTATTTAGGAGTCAGCCGGTGGTTGGTCAGTCGGTCAGACGGGCGGGCGGTCGGTCTGTTGCAATTTCCTTGTCCGGAGTATAACTTGAAAACTAATGGTTTGAATTCAGTGCAACTTCATACAGTGGTCAAGCACAATGAGAGGAAGTGCAGTGTTTAAGAATCATAACTCCGTCTTCACTATTTGCAGAGTTATTGACCTTTTTTGGTTTTCCTTGTACGGAGCATTAGAGTTATTCCCCTTTATCAGATTTACTTGTCCAGAGCATAACTCCAAAAGTACTGGAGGGATTTTCTTCAAACTTAATACACTGACAGAACACATTGGTAGGAAGTGCAGTGTCAACTCTACCGTGCCTATTTTTTGAGGGATTTCTTCAAACTGCATACGCACATTATTACATTTATTTTTTGAAAGTACAACCTTCAGGTAACTTCTTCCCGGCGGGGGGATTAACCATGTGTAACATGGCTCTTGTTATATTTGGATTTGATTCATACTTGGACAAAATGACACTTATGACAAAACCTACAAGTTAAATTATTCAGGAATGAACTTGAACTTAAAATGACCTTGACCATCAAGGTCAAGTTATTGAATTTTGCTAAAATAGCCAAATTTTTGTTAATTATAGATGGATTTGATCTATACTGGGACAGAACAACAGTGAGAATAATACAAACATGTTAAGCAATTCAAGCATTACCTTTAAATGACCTTAACATTGCTTAACTTCGCTATATCTTTGTTATTAATGGATTTAGTGTCTTCATGCTTGGACATAACTACCTTTGAGACAATACCTCCAAAGAAGGTTAAACTAAACTTGACCTTGACCTTTAAGGTCAAATTTCTGAATGTTGCTAAAATTGTTATGTATAGATGAATTTGATAATTATATTTCCAAATGATGTTTCATTTGAAATCCTTTCACCACAGTGTACTTCCTCTGATGTGTTTGCCTTTTGAAATAGGAAAAAGTCAAGCGTGGCCCCCCCTTGAAGTAGCTTTTGTTTCACATGATGTTGTATGGGGATAACCTTGAAAATCTTCCTTTCTGAAACTGTATGCCCTGGAGCTTAGATATTTTGAATCCACTTCTGCAAAGCAGGGTTGGGGGGGGGGGATTAAAGGAATGGCCTGCGTCTTTCAGTCCGTCAGTAACACTTTCGTGTCCGCTCCATTACTTTTAAACCGCTAAACATTTTTTAAAATAACTTGGCACAAGTGATCACCATTTTGAGACGATGTGCAGAGCGCAATAATTGGGTTGCTACCCCCAAGGTCAAGGTCTCACTTAAAGGTCAAGTGTTAAAAAGTCTACATTCCGTGTCCTCTCCATAACTTTTAAACCGCTGAAAATTTTTTGAAATATTTTGGCACAAGTGATCAACATTATAAGATGATGTGCAGAGCACAATAATTGGGTTGCCATCCCAAGGTCAGGGTCACACTTAAAGGTCAAGTTTTAAAAGTCTACATTTTGTGTCCACTCCATAACTTTTAGACCATTAAATTTTTTTTAAATAACTTGGCACAAGTGATCACCATTATGAGACGTTGTGCAGAGCGCAATAATTGGGTTGCTACCCACAAGGTCAAGGTCACAGTTTAAGTTCAAATATCCACATTTCACGTCAGCTCTATAACTTACTAACTTCAGGCTTACGAAAAGTTTTTCAATTACTTTGCACAAATGATCACCACTAGTACACGATGTGCAGAACCCAACTTCCAGGTTGCTACCCCCAAGGTCAAGCTTAAATGTTCTCCATAACTTTTTGACTTTATGGAAGATTTTAAATAACTTGGCACAAATAATTACTATCATGAGACTATGTGCTTATATTATGCATGGCACAACATCAAGGTCATGGTTGGTTAAAGGTCAAGAAGTACATATTCATGTCTGCTGCGAAAGGGGATTTAGCTGTCCTTCAGACTGCCTTGTGTATGTTGCATTATTTGATAGATATCCTCCAGGTTTGTTCAAAATTTTGAGGTTAAAACTGGCCTGACCCTAGGGGTCTTAATTATGTTAAATACAAATTTTTTGAAAATTGTCTTGTGAGAAATCTTAGACCATAGATAGAACTTTGATTTATTGTATAGTAAATCCATGGATGGGGAATTTGATTTATATAGATTTATATAGGGAAACAAATAACTCCCTTTATAATTTGTTAAGGAATCTTCATGTACACATACTTAACTTAGTGTTTGAAGCTATTTCTATGAAATTTGGACCAGACGTACAATTTTGCAGTATATTTCAACCTCAACATCAGGTGAACTAACCATGATTTTTCCTTTGCCTGGTTTAACTGATGGTACTCAGGTAAGCGATATAGGGCCATCATGGCTTTACTGTTGTGTGAAAGTTCTTGTATTTAGAAAGGAATGTAAGCTCTGTAAGCTTAGCTTTTCTTCGACTTATTCTTCCCAGGTCTTGATATGTCAGAGAATCTTTGTTCTTGAATCATTGGAAATTTTTGATAGAATGTGTTATTCGAGGAAGTGTCCAATTAAAGAATGGTAAATGAACTGTGCTTTGAGAAAAGCAATATTTTGTGTTGGTAGGCCAATCAGACATTGACTTTTATTATAAACCTGTACCTAAACATAAATTTTGCTTATTGTGGTCATTTGGTTAGGAATGGCATTTAGCTGACAACTGCTGTCAAAGTGACTAATAAATATGCAAATTTTGCTAAGTATTGAGTATGGCACTGATGAAAGAACAATGAAACATAAAAACTGCAACAGATACGGATATTAAATGTTTCAGGGTTACAGCTGGTTGAAGGACAAGATACTGAGTGAGGAAGGGAGAAGGCAGCAGACAAAGCTAAGAGAAGTAGCAGAAATAGCAGACAAAATTGGCTGTTCTTTATCACAACTTGCTATTGGTAATCCAGTTCTTTATCACAACTTGCTATTGGTAATCCAGTTCTTTATCACAACTTGCTATTGGTAATCCAGTTCTTTATCACAACTTGCTATTGGTAATCCAGTTCTTTATCACAACTTGCTATTGGTAATCCAGTTCTTTATCACAACTTGCTATTGGTAATCCAGTTCTTTATCACAACTTGCTATTGGTAATCCAGTTCTTTATCACAACTTGCTATTGGTAATCCAGTTCTTTATCACAACTTGCTATTGGTAATCCAGTTCAGAGTCTACCTGTAAAACATATATATCTGCTCATAACATTATACACATGTATGTTATAAATGTTTATCAAAAAGAACCAGTTGGAATCTTGAAATAAACATTTCAACATTATAAATTCTGTAGTAAATGAATTCACTTAAATTTTATCTGTTCATTGAGTTTAAGACAACATCACAACTACCTATGGACTAAAAAGTAACTGACTGAAAATTGAGGTGTAGACGTCCATCAGAATTTAATACATGGATATCAAGACTGACCATGACCTTCACTGTGTTGAGAGGCGAAATGAACTGTTGCCAGTGAGTAGAAGTAAAGATGTGATATCACATACTGAAAGTTATCACATGTCTGTTTTTGTTTCAGCTTGGTGTTTAAAGAATGAGAATGTTCACTGTGTTTTACTGGGTGCCTCTACTGTTGACCAGCTATATGAGAATATCCAAGCTCTGCAAGTGAGAATATCATTTGAATTCTAAAATCTTGTTAACTCACCTGAGCGCAGTGTGCTTACATGTAGGGTGAACTTCTGTGATTGCCCTTTGTCCTTTATGCATCATTGCTTCATTCATTGTCAAGATGAACAAAGTGTCCTTCTAAACCACTTGGTCAAAGTTGATGAAACTTTTCAGGGATGTTGCTTGCATGAAGCTCTACCAAATTTGTTCAGACAGTTCCACTCCCTGCATTAATTCCATTGATAAAGATGTATTGTGTGTCAAAGTTCATTGCGCTAGTTAGAAGCATTGTCACATGGTGGCTAAGATAAGTTGGGCAGTTGTGTGCCAGTTTTTCAATAGGCATACGCTGGGCCAATATTTCCAAAATGGCTGAAGGTTTTGTTTCCGTTCTTCATACCAGAGTTAAATTGTCTGAATTATCATTTGAAATATTTAATATGATTTCTGCAAATATCATTTAAAAAAGTGACATTTGAATTTAAAGTGATTTCGGACGGTTTCCGGATGATTACAATGAAAGGCTAGACAGATTTAAAAAAAATTTGGTACACAGTTGTAACATCACAAGATACAGGTCAAGTTCGATATTGGGGCTTGTGGGGTCAAGGTCACTGTTTCTAAAAATAGAAAAACGGTTTTTGGATGATTACACATGAAAGGCTTGACAGATTTAGAAAAATTTTGGTACACAGGTGTAACATCATAAGATACAGGTCACATTCTATATTGGGGCTGGTGGGGCCAAGGTCAAGGTCACTGTTAGTAAAAATAGAAAAACAATTTCTGGACAATTACTCATGAATGGCTTGACAGATTTGAACAAAATTTGGTACACAGGTGTAACATCATAACATACAGGTCAACTTCGATTTTGGGGCTGGTGGGGCCAAGGTCAAGGTCACTTTTACTTAAAATAATAAAATGGTTGAAAAATGGTTTCTGGATGATAACTCATGAAATCTTGACAGATATAAACAATTATCGGTACACAGGTGTAACATCACAGGATACAGGTCAGGTTTGATATTAGGGCTGTAGGGGCCAAGGTCAAGGTCACTGTTACTAAAAATAAAAAACATAAATCATTTCTGCTCAATAACTTGAGTTAGGAATGAGATATTGTGATGAAATTTACTGTAAAGGTAGCTTCTATGAAGACGACTCTTTGGATTGAAAATTTTGCCAGTTGGGTCATGGTCACTGTTCGCTTAAACTAAAAATAAAAATACTGGTTTCCGGATAATAAAGGCTTGACAGATTTAAACCATTTTTGGTACAGAGGTGTAACATCATAAAATACAGGTCAAGTTCGACTTTGGGGCTGCTGAGGTCAATGTCAAGGTCACTGTTACTAAAAATAAAATAATAAAAAAAAGGTTTCTGCTCAATAACTTGAGTTACAAATGAGATATTGTGATGAAACTTTCTTTCAAGATAGTTTTTATAAAGAAGACGCTTGGGATTGAAAATTGGGCCAGTTGGATCAAGGTCACTGTTCACTTTAACTAAGAATAGAAAAACTGTTTCTGGATGATACCTCATGAGTTACAGGAACAGTCAGGGATTTATTCCCAGATGGATAAGGATGCATTCAAGCCCAAATATGTACTTGTAAAATTTGATGATGATCATGTTTGAAGTAAAGCTTGTGAATGCTCTAGATGTCTTATTCCAGAAGAGATCAGCCAGAGCATCAGCTAGTTCTACTAGAAAATATACAGTTCAATGGTCTACCGTTATTGTTTTCTCTATATACAATATTATTAAATATAAAATATATACATATTTCCATGTTTCTTATGTCACTTTATGCCATTGATTCTAAGCTTTCCAGTTCCAGTATTTAGATATTTGGTGTGTGGATGAAAATAGCTGCAGTTGTACTCAGGTGAGCCATAAAGGGCCATCATGGCCTTTTTGTTTAGACCACTGGGGCAAGTTGATGAAACTTGGCAGGGATGTTGTATGGAGTTCTACCAAAGTTGTTTAAAGAATTCCATTTAATGCTGTACTCTGGTTGCTGTAGCAAGTTTAAAGATAATTGTTAAAAGTCACCAACATTGTCCATAGAGACTCAGCTACCCCCTTGGAGTTATCAAAGTTTTACTGTATATGGAAGTGGTCGGTTCTTATAATGGAAAAATGGTTTGTTTCTACAGGACATTTTCTCTTATACTGACTTTCATAACATTTGAAACATTGCTATAGGATTCTCAGTCTTACGGGTAATCTGTATAGAATATTTCTGATTTGCAGTATGTACCAAAGTTGACCTCGAGTATTATGCACGAACTTGACAAACTGCTTGGCAACAAGCCAAGTGGTTCACGGAAAGACAATGTGTCCAGGTGACTAGCTACCCAACCCAGCCACGAGCATGTTGAGGGCACTTCGTACACAGAATCGCACCCTTCAACAACACAACGAAAAGGCTCACTGCTACCTTACAATGCTGCATGCAGTCTTCAATAAACTGTTCACACACAGCACTAACTGTATGCAAGTCATGGATGTAAACTTGCCATTGTATCACCAGATACAATCTAGAATTTTGACTGTTAAATAAATGTACCAGTCTATGACAGTAGACTGGTTACTGACATGGTGTTTGTCTCCACATCCTCATGGAAACAAGTAACCATTCTGTAAAGTGGTTACAGACACATTTAATATGCAAGTCTGCTAGGATACCTAGCTCAGCAGACTTTATTTATTTCTTGTTAGTTTATAACCTCTCATTAAACCATTTTCCAGTAAGCAGTCTGCATTTTTAATCATATCATACAAAACTTCATACTAAAATTTTCCAGTATTAATCTGCACAAGAATTATCAAATGAAGTGCTAATTTAACAGTTCAAGTTACCTGATAGTATGAATATACAGGGTTATTTAGAGTTTAGTGTTAGTTTATGTACTAGTATTTATTATCACTAGTTCATTATACTGTCATATGTATAAATTATAACAAGTTGAACATAATCAGCCTGTTCACCACTTCACTGTTAGGTATTTTATCATCACTATTCTGTGTACAGGTTCACTGTCATCAGTCTATTCTGTGTACAGGTTCACTTTTCATCACTCTGTTCTGTGTACAGGGTTCACTTGTCATAACTCTTTTTATGTCCCAGAAGTGAGGCATATAGTTATTGAACTATCTGTCCGTCAGTTCATCAGTCAGTCCGTCGGAAAACTTTAACATTGGCCATAACTTTCTTATTAGTAAGTGGATTTACTTCATACAAGAAGTACTTCATACGACACCCCTTTAGACAAGACCTTCCCACTGATCTATATTTATTTGACCTTGACCCCTGAATGACCTTCACTTTGAAGATCTAATTATCCAAAACTTAAACATTGACCATAACTTCTTAATTAGTAGGTGGATTTACTTCATACTTGGACACAGCACCCCTTTGGACAAGACCTTCCCACTGACGTATATTTATTTGACCTTGACCCCTGAATGACCTTTACCTTGAAGATTCAATTGTCCAAAAATTTTAACATTGGCCATAACCTCCTTATTAGAAAGTCGATTTACTTCATACTTGGACACAGCACCCCTTTTGACAAGACCTTCCTACTGACCTATATTTATTTGACCTTGACCCCAGGATGACCTTTACCTTGAATATTCAGTTGTCCAAAAATTTTAACATTGGCCATAACCTCCTTATTAGAAAGTTGATTTACTTTATACTTGGACACAACACCCCTTTTGACAAGACCTTTCCATTGACCTATATTTATTTGACCTTGACCCTTGAACGACTGGTCCTCATCTCAAAGTCAAAGCACCACTTCGGGGGCATTGTCATCTTACAGTGATAGTTCTTATTTATGTGCAGGTTCTCAGCTGTGCTATATGAACTTGATCATTTGTATAGTTTACTTTTGATTGCTTATATGATCTTGGAAGTTCCTTTTCTGATTAACTTATTCTTTAGGTCATAATTTTCTTTGTTTTAGTAACTCTTTGTTGGAAAAACTGTTTCTAAACTTAGTTCTAAATAAAAAATATCTTGGAAGGAGTTATTTGAGAAATTTTGTTATAGGGGGAAAAAGCTATGCATCATTTTGGTCAAGTTGAGAATTTTCTTTAATTTTTTGTTTAAAAATATTATGAAACATTGCCAATGTCTGAAGTATTGTACTTTATGTAACTAATACTGTCTATATTACTGCTCTTGTTAAATATGTATGCATAGAAGTTTTAGTGCCGTCTTTCTAAAGAGAATATATTCAAGTTTATAAGTATTTCAAAGAATATTTAATTGATATTATAACACTGCAAATGCTGTTTATTATATGGTTTAAGTTAACAAATGACAGTCATATAAGTCAGACATTAATTTGTAAATACATAGCTTGAGTGTTGTTGCAGGTTTTTATTAGGTCAGGGATTTTTTATCTGTTTTAATTCACATTTATACGGAATATTGAGTACAAAAGAAATTTAGTTGCCTTTAAACTCTGACCACAGTATTGTCTCCTTCTTTCATTATGTTTAAAGTTCAGCATATTAGGGAAGGCTGTAGTTATTGCTGTTTTCTTCTTCAGGAAAAAATGGTTTGGTAACCAGTCTGGTCATGTGAATAAAACACTTTCTGCATTACTTTAAAGGTGAACAGACTCCAGTCAAACTCTTAACCTTTGAACCTCTGACTGAAATTGTATATTTCTATAATAGGCATGTCAGTTAGCTTATTATTTCTGAATTCTATATGTTACTATTCAAATAATGGTCATTTTATGTTAATATATATTATCATAAATATTTATATTGTGTGCAAAAGTGTTACTTTTTGCATATCTTTTGTATACAATGAAACTTAAGGTTGAATGTGATAGCTGTTGATATTCTTTTCGCCAGGAGAACTGTTCATTGCTAATACTATGTGATTATTGTGATTTAATGGCCTACTTAATTATGCAGTTTGTTTGTTTTTTTTAATCAATATAAATAGGAATTGACTGATAAAATTTTGATCACCAATCTCAGACCTTATGCTTATTCTGATGAAGAACTTTCTGAAAATGATAATAATAATAAAAAAGCATTGGCATTTAATTTTTAGAGAAGAATAGCAAAAGAGATATGACAGTTAGTATGATTTTAAACTTTTTATCATGTGCCAAGGAAACATTTTGTGTTTCATATGTTTCAGATTTTTAAAAGCGTTACTATATGTTTACAAGACTGTTTTTACTTTATTGTTGCATTAAATCATATATTCAACTTGAAGATGTGGTGGATGTGTTGACTACATATTTAATTTATAAATGTTATAGTTTATGCATAAATTTGTTTACAGGAACAGCGGAAGGAACCAACTGATGCTTCCTATGTAGACATATCAAGATAACATACACTAAATCATGCTGCTAAAAGAGAGTTCAGATGGCTCTGATTGGGAAAGGTGTCATCTTCTTTTGAATACTACTTTTCATAAAGTGAATTGTGAAATTTTAAGTAGAGATAGATAGGAACAAGAAGAAGTGCAGTGCCATAAAAGCATAACCCTACCTTATCCTGTTTTCAAGTTATCGCCCCTTCTTTAATTTCTGGAAGCATAACCTGAAGAATATGAAAGAGATTTCTTGAAACTTAAGATAAAGATAGATGTTAAGAAGTTCAAGTGCAGAGCACAAGAACCATAACTCTACCTGGTCCCATTTTTTAATTGTCTCCCCTCTTAATTTTTTTTTTGTCCAGAGCATAACTTTAAGACTATGAAGTGAATTGTTGTGAAACTTCAAATGTAGATAGATGGTGACAAGGAGAAGAGCAGTGCCCAAGAAGCATAACTCAACCTTTATCCTTTTTAGCTCCACTTTTTAAAGAAAAATGTGGAGCTATTGTCATGACCCCTTTGTCTGTGTCGGCATTGGTTAACCTTTTTGTTAAGGTCCATTTCTCAGGAACTATCAAAGCTGTTACTTCAAATTAAGAATACATGTTCACTATCAAAATGGGACAACATTTCTCAAGGACAGATTACCCTGAAATTTATTTTTGCAAAGTTATGCCCTTTTTTTAACTTAAAATTTCTTGGTTAACCTTTTTGTAAATGCCCATTTCTTAAAAAGTGTCAAAGATATTCCATTCAAACTTGGAATACTTGATCACCAGGAAGATCCCAGCAAAGATTGATGGTACTCATGTCCCTTGGGTCAAAGTTGGCTCCACCCATTCCCACTGCAGCGGTCACTTGATTTTGCTTATATATAGGTAAAAAACTTCTTAAAACTAGAAATAAACTATAAACTAACATGGGATGGGTAAGAGTTAATCCCCTTTTTATTTTTCAATGAATTTTTGTCTTGATCATAACTTGAACGCTATCACAGGGATTGACTTGAAATTTAAAACAAAGATAGATGTACAGCTTGCAGCCTAGACTGACGGGTGTATATTGCTTCTGTTCTGGAATGCTCTTGTTCTTTTCTGCTTTTTGTTTTAATTATACATTGTATTAAAGCCCATATTGATCTTGTCTAGCTATCTGTATGATAATACTTGTATGAGTATTTTAAGAACTGAGTTATTGGCTTTGATCTATGATGAAAAGCTAAATGATTCGGGCATCTCTTGAGCTTGTGCAATTATATTTAAGGTTGAACTTTGTCTATAAGTATGTATGTGTCATACTGTGTGGCTTTACAGTTTCTAGCAGATAAATGCATTAAATAATCAGGTATAAATTTTGTAGCATTTTATGGATTACACTTTTGAAGGCTTACAGGATGTGACAGGACCTTGAATTCAGCAACTGCTGAAAATTTCATTTCCGTCTAAAAGTTAAAGGGACATAACCTAGGAGTAATCAGTGATAAAGGGACATAACCTAGGAGTAATCAGTGATAAAGGGACATAACCTAGGAGTAATCAGTGATAAAGTGCAGATATATTTTATTGGCTTATTTTCTATAAAATGAAAAAAAAGATAATGTAAGGAAGTATATTTGATAATGTAAGGAAGTATATTTGATAATGTAAGGAAGTATATTTGATAATGTAAGGAAGTATATTTGATAATATAAGGAAGTATATTTGATAATGTAAGGAAGTATATTTGATAAAAAAATGTGTCAGAGCAGATAGTGAGAATGTGTTCATTTGTAATAATTGGCTTTCCATCCAGAAACTACAGTAACTCTCTATATAAAGACTAGTATTCATACATCTAGTTTACCTATTGTATTTCTCATTTTTGACTGACATCTTGACACCTTGGCATGATTCATTTCAGTATCATTCAGTTTTATAAAAAAATAGAAAGAAATGGAATTATGTAAATTTTAGGGTATGCTTGATATATTGAAGATATACATTTATTACTCAAGAATTCACTTGTACCACAAATGGCATTTTAATCACCTTTTTGTTTCTTTATTTTGATTGTATTGTAGAGTGTTACAACCTTACATTTGTTTTCATTAGTTTAAAGTCAAAGGAATTTATATAAGTTGCATTGTGTTCAAATATTCCTGTTATTTATTTTTTATTTTTCTGTATTTTTTGTAAAATGTTTTTGTAATGTTTGTAATTTTTATGGATACAAATTTACAGTCAGTAATTTTGCTATTGGTACAAATGTATCTTACTCATGTTTGAATTTTTAATAGAATCAGTATGGTTTGCTGGTCACCTGTGTTGGTTCTGATTGTGGTTTGCTGGACACCTGTGTTGGTTCTGATTGTGGTTTGCTGGTCACCTGTGTTGGTTCTGATTGTGGTTTGCTGGACACCTGTGTTGGTTCTGATGGTGGTTTGCTGGTCACCTGTGTTGGTTCTGATTGTGGTTTGCTGGTCACCTGTGTTGGTTCTGATTGTGGTTTGCTGGACACCTGTGTTGGTTCTGATGGTGGTTTGCTGGTCACCTGTGTTGGTTCTGATTGTGGTTTGCTGGTCACCTTTGTTGGTTCTGATTGTGGTTTGCTGGTCATCTGTGTTGGTTCTGATTGTGGTTTGCTGGTCACCTGTGTTGGTTCTGATTGTGGTTTGCTGGTCATCTGTGTTGGTTCTGATTGTGGTTTGCTGGTCACCTGTATTGGTTCTGATTGTGGTTTGCTGGTCACCTGTGTTGGTTCTGGTTTTGGTTTTATTTGTGATCAACATTAATTATATTGCCAGTTAATTTGCATATCAAAATATTAGCATGCTAAATGAGTGCACTTCTTCATACACAGTTTCTTTGTGTGTTGTGATGCCTTCAACTAAAGTTAGCTTGTGTTGTAATAATAATAATAATAAAAATATTTCCCCTTAAGTGTGTTGTTGTGAATTTCAACTTGTGATAGGCCTTAATGTTAAAAACCATAATATAAAATACTAATATTTTTTTCTTTTGATTACAAGAGTGTGTTTATTTTATTTATTTTCTGGTTTATAAGTTAAAGTTCTTCTTTTCAATTTATTACTGCATCTGTGCATGAAGTGGTCCTGGTTAGTTATCATGATTACTGGATGTCTGTTGTCTGTCTGTCGTTTGTTTGTCCACACTTAGCTTGTGAACACACCAGAGGAAGCTTGAATAGTTTTCATTTTGTGTGTACCAGTGTGTGTGTGTTTACCTAAAGCTGTCCACAGCCTTATCTTTCTCATACTTGGAGGGATTTTACTAGAATTTGTACCAATGCGACTTGTTTCTACAAGGACAAGATACACTGAGATATCAAAGGTAACTGGCCATTTCCCCACAACCTGAAATAACAAAACTCTCCTGAGGGCATAGATCATATGGGAAACTGGTACCAACAATAGATAAACAAAGATAGAGCCATAAATATTTGTCATTATTACATGTTATTGTATTCAGGGGCCTTAGGAATTTTATAGGATTTTAAAAAGAATTATCTCTAAAACCATAAGATCCAGATATATGATATTTGTTATGTAGCATTGTCTAGTAGTTCTGTACCAAAGTTTTTCAAGTCATGAGCCTTGATCAAAGTGGGATGTCACTACAGAAATCATGGATAGACATCTTGGACATGTTTTTAACATACGAATGCTACCCTTATTCCTTCCATGGAGAAACCATTTATTTTCAATGGTTGAGAGACAATTACTGGAATAGAAATACAGAAAGATATAGTTTGCAAATATCTTAAAGAGACATTGACACTTGTAATATTAGTCTGGCTACCAAAGGATAAATATTTTACTACTGAATATAAAATAGAAACTTCAGAAATTTTTTCTTAAATGCATATCATCTTTCATCTGTAGACCATTCTTTTACTGTATAATAAGAGTTGTTTATTTTTCATCAATGGGGAAAATAAATCTAGGACTGAGGTCAGTACTGTTATATGGAAAGTTGTGCTGTTGGGATCATCCGGTTCATAATTTTGATTTATTTTATGCCTACCAATGAAATATAGGGAAATATCAGTGAGATAAAAGTGATAATACACTGTTTTGAATCAGTTAATTACCATTTTGATAATACATGTTTGTGCCCGAACTACTTTTTTATCAAGGGAAGCAAATCTTACACACTCCATATTTAATAACCTGATTACTTCCCTTCCATGTCTAAAATTTTAAGTCTTATTACCTCCCTTATTTTTTATCCAGTTATTACCTCCCTTTACTTTAGCCATCTGCTATCAGAAGGTAAAATGGCAGATTTGCCAGAAATAGGTGATTTCGAGCTGAATGTCTTATCTGAACACTTTTTTGATGAAGGAATCACCTTTGATGAAGTCAGTCCGCAAGAATTTAAAGATGTTGATGAGGTAAAGCCTAAAACTAAAAATCTAACTGAAACTAGTGAAAGAACTTTCAAAACTGTTGATGTTGACAAGTTCCTGGAATCCACTGTAAATAAAAACACGCAGAGAAAAACTGAAAGCGACATGAAGTTTTTCACTTTGTTCCTGAACTCCAAAAATGAATTGAGAATGCCAACTATCTCAACAGGTCATAAATTCCAGTCCAAAAGCTGGCCTGCTTGATGAAACTTCAGGAATTTCCCCACCACATAAATACAAGAGACTCATGTATTTCAGACAGTGACAGCGAGTGAAATTTATTTACCTTGTTAAATCCAGTTATAATATTGAATTCCTAGTTGTGAACAATGATGAAATTCGCCATAAATTATTTAAAATGTCTGATTTGTTTACATAACTCACATGGACAATATCCAATATGGCCGACTTTCAATTCAATTGATTGAATATTGAGTATTAATCCGCTTTTATAATTAAAGTATGTATTGCAAAAATTCAATAAATATCGATAAACTGTGTAGACAAAAATAAATGTTATTTGATGAAAGTGTATTCAGTTTATTTCAGCAGAAGTAAAGTTATCATATGTATTGGAGATTGTCTGCACTTTTTTTTGTCTGGAGTAACCAAAGTACGCATTAACTGATTTGGGGCTCACCATGGGGAATTTATTGAAGGCCCTGATTAAAAATATCATAAAAAAACCCATTTTTGACGTGTTGGCATAAAATAAAAAGAAAATTTGTTTGTTTTTTAATGAAAGATGGGAATTTAATTCATCTCGTGAACACCATATGTTGATATTTTCACTCGTGGCTGCGCCACTCGTGAAAATATCACATATGGTGTTCACTCGATGAAATAAATTCTCATCTTCCACAAAAACAAACAAATATCCTCTATAGAATTAAAGGAAGCACTGATTTCTGTCCATGCATGACTGCCTCAAGATGTAGTACTGCAAGTTTAATTATTGTAATATTTTCTGAAAATATTTGGGTTATTCACAAAGAAGAATCAACCTATCATGTCAGAAAATATAATGGAACATGAAAGTTCAGTAAATCTGCCATGCATTGAGTCCACCAGATTGAATTTTCTAATAAGTTTTCAAACATCCTGCGTAACAGTGAGACCATAACATGAATGATTCTATATCATGCTGTTGTTGATCTAGTTCACAGTTTAATCTGGCCTCTTTTTCTACAGGAAATAAAAAAAGTAAAAGAAAAAAAATTTGCAAAATGCAACATATTGATTGAATTTCATCATGTCATGTCTTTTGGGAAATAAAAGAAATAATACATTTTAACAAAGCCTACATGAAGAATTTATATTTAATATATACAAAGCAGGAGAAAAGATAAAAGCTAAAACCTTACTGTTATTGGTGTTAAGAGCTAAATCAAAGGACTTACTTACCTTTATCAAAATTGACAGCTGTTATAATTAACATTTACTGATTTTTTCATATATATTCGAGATCTGGAAAAAAGGATAAAGTCCTGGAATTGTTTTATAAAACATACAGATGATAATTTTTATGGTCCCCAATGGGGATGCATTTAGTCACGGCCTTGTCCATCCGTCCATCCTTCCCCTCCGTCTGTCCCGAAATTTTGTCCGAACAATTTCTCAACAACCACTGGCTTGAATTTACTAAAACTTAATAGGAAGCTTCACTGCCAAGAGGAGCTGTGCATATTAGCAGCCTGTTCCAGTCCATTGATTTTTCACAAAGTAATGCCCCTTTAATGCCCTTTCAACTGACATTTTTGTCCGGACTATAACTCAGCAACCACTGACTGGAATTCATCAAAACTTCATAGGAAGCTTCAATACCAAGGGAGGTGTGCATATTACAAGCATGTTCCGGGTCAGTGATTTTTCACAGTTATGCCCCTTTGATGCTTTTTTTGTGTAATTTTTGTCCGAACAACTTCTCAGCAAACATTGGCTGGAATTCATTGAAACTTGATAGGAGGCTTTACTACCAGTAGGAGCATACTAGTGACATGTTCCAGTTCAGCCATTTTTCATGGATTTGTGCCCATTGAAGCCTTACCATCTGTGATCATTTGTCTGGAGCATAACTCCAAAGCTATTAAGGGGATGATGATGAAAGTGTACACAATGATAGAATCCACTGAGAGGAATCACAATGTGCAAGAGCAAAAGCTCTGTCCAGCTTTCTTTCGGAATTATCTCCTTTTGATAGATTTAACTTTTGTCCTGAACATAACTCCAAAGCTATTTTGTTGAAAGTTAAGAAAAAGACAGAGTGGAAGTGCACTGTATTATGAACATAACTCTTTCTTACCTACATTTTGAATTAACTCCCTTTATTACATTTAATTTGAACACTTTTGTCCAGACTATAACTCCAAATCTATTAAAGGCATTTGTTGAACATGTGTTATGTTGGGGAGCATCCATCGTTTCCAACGATATCCTTGTTTTTATTCCAGGTTGCTGATTTTACTGTAATGTACATGATAAATTTCTAGATCAAAAGTAGATAAAACATAAGAAGATTTAAAGACGCTCCACTGTTCCATTTTATGCTTACCTGAGCTTATGCTCAGGGTGAGCTATAGTGATCGCTGGATGTCTGTCTTCCGTCCACATTATACCTTGTTAACACTCTACAGATTACATTTAACATCCAATCATTCTGAAAATTGGTCAGGATTTTTATTTTAATTCTTGTTAGGTCAAGTTTGAAACTGGGTCATATGGGATCAAAAACTAGGTCACCAGGCCAAATCAAAGGTAAACCTTGTTAACACTCAAGAGACCACATTTTTTATTAAGTCTTAATGGAAGTTGCTCAGAATGTTTGCCTTGATGATATCTGGATTAAGTTCAAAACCAGGTCATGTAGGATCAGAAACTAGGTTACCAGGCCAAATCATAGGAAAACCTTGTTAACACACTGGAGACAACAGTTTTGATCATGTGATGAAAGTTGCCCAGAATATTTGTTTTGATGATACCTGGGTCAAGTTTGAAACTGAGTCATGTCATATCAAAAACTAGGTCACAACAACTAAACAGCCTGAACAGTGGATTCAAACTATAGTCCAGTTACACCCAAACAACCTTGTATCACCACAATTACCTGCAAAAAAAACTACTCCAGAGCAACATATAACAAGATATGAAAGACAGGTTAAAAGGAAAATATAACTGAATCTATATGACATTGATGTAAAAATCACTGTGAAATAATGAACTGTTGATTATATTATCAGGACTATTAGTTAGTTAGTTGGTGCTAGATTTATTTTGATAACTGACTTTTGGTTATAATAAATTGATGAGTAAATGAACATAACAAAAACTTATAATTTCAGTGCAGTTTACATTATATATTTACAGTCATTTCTTTATTTCATAAAATGATTTACAAGGAGGGAGTTTTTCTTACAAGATTAATATATCTTTTGCTCTAAATAAAGAATTACTCATTTGGTAAATATACACGACAGTCTGAACATCAAACAGATACTTGCCTCTCTGATAGCGCAGGGAATTTAGCCAACTTAGTGGTTTTTTTCTTCATTTTTGTAAAGTTGGTCATGGGCAGTAGAGAACTCAGGTGAGCGATATTGGGCCATCATGGCCCTCTTGTTAGGATCTAATTGTAGTCACGTTATTATTAATGAAAACCTTTCCTCAGTTTATTAAATTCTTACTTCCTATAAATCCTTTAATTGGGAGTGAAAACACTATTCTCAAAATACAGATGGGAGATGGTTTGATGTTTGTGTGTGAAGTGCGTTTTTTGTTGTACTTTGAAGTTTACCAGTTACTTAAAACTTAAGACTCTTTGAAACTGCAGGACTTGAGCTATGAATTATATACTGATACTGATCACACAGTAACTTCACAACTTTATTGCATGTCACTTGGTGTGGTGTCCATGATGTCAAAATAACTAAACAAAATGTTATACAAGCATTGTTTATTTTCATGTTAGTGTACCTTCTGGTATTCGGATTATGATAAGAAATATATTCAAGTAATTTCAGTACACTCTGTTATCTCACAGTGGAAAATTATGAAAATGTCAAATTTGATCCATTGTTAGTCGGAAGACACAACCTTTATAAAATTTTGCATTTAGATTTCATGTTTGTAAAGGTATGTATATGATGTTTTAATTGTCATACATTGGCCATGCTGTTAAGAGCTGTGGTACTCTTGTGAGCATTTATGGTCCTCATGTTATGAATCAGATTCTAGTTTCATGGAATGATGGACTCAGGCTCTCTAGGTTTAGTTTTCAAACTCTTTTTGCCAATATATTAAAGGGGTGCAGAGTTGTATACATTTTAAAGTATTGTATGTCTAATAGATCTTCTAGTATGATTTATTCCTTTGTTGTTACATGATAGTACATTTGTTTACTATGTGCCTGTTTACAATTGTCATGCTATTGTAATATGACTATCTACCCGTGAAGGAGATAATAGACTTTTAGAAATGTTTCTTCCTTTTTCCTTTCAAAATATGACAAAGTGTTTGTAACAGTCTATTTATATGTTTAACTGTTATTGCTATTATTGAAATTTAAGAAGATGTGATAGTTTTTACATTGAAAAGTGTTATTATACCCCCACAAACTAAGTTTAGGGGAGGTATATAGGAGTGAGCTTGTCAGTTGATCAGTTCGTCAGTCGGTCCGTCCATCTGTCAGTCCGTTTCATGGTTTCTGGATGATAACTCTTTAAGGAGTCACTGGATTAAAATTATTTTTGGTACACAGATGAAACAACATAAAGTACAGGTCGAGTTTTACTTTGGGTTCAGATCACTAAATATTTACATAGTTATTTTCATCTGTTATTTTGCAAAGAGATGGTTTCCAGATGATAACTCATTAAGGAGTCAGTGGATTGTTATTATATTTTGTACTAAAATGTAACATTAAATACAGGTTGATTTCAAATTTGGGCACAGACCACCATATGTTTACATAGTTTTGGTTTCTTTTCATTTTACCAGTTTCAAACTTGTTTTGATGATTTAAAGTCTTACTTGATACTTACTTGATCTGTACAATGTTGTCTTTCTTTTCACTAGAGAAATTTTTTTTTACATGTTTCTTTTTGCCACAAAAGTAATTTGCGTCTCCATCAAGGACATCAGTGGAGGTATTAATCGCATTCAGTGATATCTCTAGTTTAATTAAGCAGATTTCAGTTCAAGAAGTCTGCATTTCTATATAGCTGTGTAATATGTGACAGTATTTGTTTTGGTTGAACACTTGGTTGTAGGAATTGTAGCTGACTGTACTTAAGTACTTAGTAAGTAATTCATTGAACAATATAACCTAGTTTTGTAAAAGCCATGTTTTATGTAGAAGTGGTGAATATTTGAAACTTTACTGTCTAGCCATCTGAACACCTTTAATTGCATTGAATGATAGAATCTGATGTATGCTAGTTCTTCTAAAAAGACCAGTTTGATCATTTTAAAACCATGTGAAAAACAGCAGCTTGGAAGAACCAGTTTAACTTATAAAACAAATTAAGTCTGTTATTAGCACCTAAAATCTGTTATTAGACCTTTGTTTGTGAATAAGACTACATTTTGATGGGTCTTATTGGTAGAACTTTACTGGAACTTAAAAATCTGCACTCAAGTCTGATTTGATGAATTGTAAACTGAACAACTCATGAACTCCATTATAGACAGAGACCTCAACTGTTAAATCTTCATTATAAGTTAGTTGTTGTTTCTTCTAGTTCTACCTTTACTATTATTATTATTATTATTTATTATTATTATTAAAATGCATTCAGGTTATGTGTACTGAAAATATTTGATTGACACCTTTACCTAAGGTAATGAGTTGTTCAGTATCATTTACATGTTTTTGAAGGAAGTGGAATTCTTGTAATATTATCCTTTTAAAATACCCAGTATGACAAGTTTATTCCATTGTTACACCTTGTATTGGTATTTGATGTTTAGACTATTTGTTTTGTTATTGTGGTAGTGTACTTTACTTTTGTTGAAATAAATCATTGTTTGGATCAATCTGTTTATTTTTTATGTTGCCTGACTATAGTCAGGGGACATAAAGGTGTTACATGCGGTGTCTGCTTCAGCGCAACAGTAATACCCCACCCCTACCCCTATCCCCCAGGTCAAACCAAATGCTTGGGCATTGACAGCTATTTCAATCGCAGACACAGGGGAGGTAATCAGGGAAATTACATATCTGGAACGGTATAGTTGTTGTGTAACCTACATGATGTATGGGCTGCTTCTTATTTTAACCACTAGATCAAAGGTATGAAAATAGTGTGATTTAATACTATTGATCCACTCAAATGGATTTCTCAAATGATACAGAAAGAAGGATTCAACAGAAGAATGCAAAGGTTACTTATGAATTTGATTAACCTGAAGACTCATTTCAAAGAGTTTGGTAAATCAAAAACATTTTACTATCAGTTTTTTACATAGATAGAATTAGGCTAAATCTTCTTTAGACTTTTCTTGTGTGAGTTTCATAAAATCATATACAAAACAAAGGCATTTACAGATTGAAACACAATTGTTTCTATATTCAAAGAGTGCAAAAGTACATTAAAATACATCTTCTTTCTAAATTACTCATAACCGATAAGATAGATGTCTTAGTAACTGCCTTTGCAGAGTTTAGTGGGAACCTGAATAATACTGAAGAAATATTACCAGTAATGATAAGACTTGGAAATAACATCTAACTATAATACAAATCTGCCTCCCTGAAATGGTATGGAAAGCTGTCTCTGGCTGCTTTTCTAGGAGAGGTTATAGACATCCGCTGCATTATTTTGTGAGAACTTAGCCAGTTCTTGGTATGCATGGTCCATATCCAACTATTGCACCCATCACATTAGTAGGATCATTTATGAATCCTTTCTTTTAAGAAATACATACATTTTCACACATGCGACAAGGTATGTTCTCAATGACTACTCACTACTCCAGAAGTGTCTCAAACTTATCAACAACTTTAAATGATAAAAACTGAATATGAAAAGAAATATGTGAAATAAGGAAATAAATGGTCTCTGGTGAACCCTGACTACTGTTATGTTATACAGTATTAGGAAATAAATGGACACTGTTCATCACAAATTACATCTGTCACTTTATAATCTATTCATCCACTCGAAAAAGGCAGCAGTTTTTGCTTAGGTTATTCAACTATGGAACAGTTGTAGGGTCAAGTGCATCCTTACAGAATTTCTTCACTGGTCATAACAAAATTTACAAATAGATTCTCTAACAACCATAACCTGATTAGCACATTTGAACTGTCCAGACAGCTTAAGCAGGCACCTTCAAATCTGAATATATCCCTATTTTAGGAAATCAAACTAGAAAAAAAACGGATGTCTCCCCACTACAGTGCCATACCCGGAGTATTAAAGGGGACATATACCAAATGAGGCTACCCAAAATACAAAGTTTTCAGAAGATATTTCCCTATGCAGGAACAAACAGCAAATGCTTAGAACAGAGCAGGAAGTAGATTTAAGACTTGTGCAACATTTGAAACAACTGCAATATTAATGTCAAGTGACCTGTAGCCACAGAACCCACCCCAACCCAAAAAAAGTGCTAGTGGTCTTACAAAGCAAGGTCAGGAAAAGCAGTGGTTGAAGGGTTAGACTCCCAATCTGGAGGTTCCTGGTGACTTTCCGCATTCTTCACTTTCGGCGTGACTACTGATTAAACTAAAGCAAGGTCAATCATCCTTTGATGCTTGAATATATGGGTGAAAGAGTGTCAAGGTAACATTAAACTGAAATAAAGTGTATTTTCAAGTCATGTTGACTTTCACATTTAACATATTGGCCACAAAAATGTAATAATTATGTTGACAGTCTGGAAGGTTTAATTGAAAAAGTACTTTACTTAATACTTATTCAGCAGAAACTATTATTAATGTTTTAGATCACAGTGACCTTGACCTTTGATCTCATGACCCCCAATTATAACAAGGATCATGTACTCCATACAGGCATCAAATGTATGAAGTTTGAAGGGTTGTGGGTCAAATAGTATTCAAATTATTGACTAAAAAGGTATTTAAAGTTTAAATCATGGTGACCTTGAACTTTGACCTGGTGACACCCAAAACAATTGGGGTCTTTTTTGTCAATATGGTCAACTATCATCTAAAGTTTGAAGGCTGTGGGTGAAATAGCAATCATGTTATTGAGCAGACAGATTTCTAATTCAAGGTCACTCAGAACTTGACCTTTACTGACCCTAAAAACAGTGTGGATCTTCTACTTAACAAGGGCAACCATCCTATGAAGTTTAAAGGCTCTTCCAGTTATTGAGTGGAAACTGTTTTCACATTCAAGGTCATTGTGACCTTGATCTTTGACCTACTGACACCCAACACAACAGTGTTCTTTCATTCAAAAAGGGTAATCATCCTATATGAAGTTTAAAGACTGTGAGTCAGATGGTACTCCAATTATTGAGCAGAAACTATTTTCACATTCAAGGTCACTGTGACTTTGATCTTTGTCCAACTGACTTCCAAAACAATAGGGTTCTTCTACTCAGAAAGGCCAATCATCCTATGAAGATTGAAGACTGTTGGTTAAATGCTACTTAAGTTATTGAATGGAAAACAAAGTGTGCCAGATGTCCAAGGCAAAACCAAACAAGAGGGCCGTGATGGCCCTAAATCGCTCACCTGAGTCTTGTTGCTCAAGATACAAGTATCATTATTGGTTGTTATGGGTGTTCGTTGTTCTCAAGTTTGAATAAGTTTGCAATAAGTTTGAAGACTCATGGTGAAATGGTACTCAAATTTTTTTAGCAGAAGTAGTTTTACTCTACAGGTCCCTGTGAACTTGACCTTTGACCTACAGACCCCAGAAACAATAGGGTTCTTCTAATATAATGAGGGACATTCCTGATAACATATTATCTCCCTTACTCAGATAACATCAAAGGTAGACCAAATTGCACATTGGTCCTTTCAGTTGGAATCCTCTAACATTATCCTTGTTTCTCTTTGTGATAGTCTTGACTTTTAGTTGTGAAAATTGTCACTAATATATAAAATAAAAAGTTAGAATTATCAAAAACAAACATAATGGTGTTAACAAAACCTGTTGCTTAACTTAATGTGTAATCTGACTACCATTGTTGCAAATAATTAGTCTTAATTATCACCATACCAATAAAGAAAACAACGATGAAAGCAGAGGAATCCAAAAAAGGACCAATCTAATATCGGAGAGTATACAGGATAGATAACCCCCTAATGTCCCCCATTACCCTATGAAGTTTGAAGGTTCTGGGTAAAATGGTACTCCAGTTACTGAGTAGAAATAGTTATCACTCTACAGATCCCCGTGACCTTGACTTTTGACCTACTGACCCAAAAAATGATAGGGTTCTTTTACTGAGTAAGGGCAATCATCCTATGAAGTTTGAGGCTCTGGGTAAAATGGTACTCAAATTACTGAGCAGAAACAGTTTTCAATCTAGAGGTCCCAGTAAACTTGACCTTTGACCCATGGACCCTAAAAGCAATAGGGTTCTTCTAATACAATTACCCTATAAACTTTGAAGGCTCTGAGTGTAATGGTACTACAGTTACTCAGCAGAAATACTTTTCACTCTATAGGTCCCTGTGACTCTGACATTTGACCTATGAACCCCAAAAACAATATGGTTCTTTTATTTAGTAAAAGCAATCATCCTATGAAGTTTGAAGGCTCAGGGTGAAATGGTACTCCTATTATTGAGTGGAAACAGTTTTCACTCTAGAGGTCCCTCTGACCTTGACCTTTGACCTACTGACCAAAAAAAACCAAAAACGTTTTTTTCTACTCGATAAGGGCAATAACCCTGTGAAGTTTGAAGGCTCTGGGTCAACTGGTACTCAAGTTATTGAACGGAAATGAAGTATGACAGACAGACAGGTGAACAGACACCCATGGAAAAACTAGTCTATGTATCATTTCCACTTCAGGATATTTATATATACAACTGATTGTAAAATCCTAAACATTAAGGCCTCATAAAACAGGTCAAATTGAAAATGAGTGCCTAAAAGGCTAGAAAATGAGACCAGCTTTAGCATACTCTTCAACAGATTGTCACAATTTCTAAAGAGCATGAAAATCGAACGGATACTAATCTAATACTCTTCAGGTCGAAAAAAACAATTCACGTTGAAGTAATGTGCAAATACCAAGAAAAGTTGACTTAATGGTAATATAGTCTCAATATTGCAACTTCAGGTAGGATGCTGCCTTTATCTAAAGGCAGATATCGACCATAAAAAATAGCACGATATTCAACTTTTTGAGTACAATTATTTGGACTATATTGTCTGTTCTCCAAATACATCATTATTTTGTTTAGAAAGAATGGCATATGAATTTCATGTCATTGTTTTTTTATCTGTTTTTGAATCATATTTTTCTTTCATTCAGAACAGCAACATTTGATATTTACATTGTTTTCTTGTAACAACTGTGAAAATAACTGAGCTCTATCCATTTCGTTTATTTTGTGTCATTTCCATATTTTAGGCGAGGGGAAAATCCCGGGATCGTCTTTAGAAAAGCCGGGATCCGGGATCGTATTAAACATATAGTAATACCGGGAATACACAACTTGCCATAGGTGTCATCGATAAATTATCGATTATCGCTTGCCTTTTGTTCCAGATAAGCATGAATATAGGCGTGAAAATCTTTTTTTTCAGTAAATTAATTTTATCGTTGATGGATTTTATTTTTTATATTGAATAAAGTTGCAACATTCTTTTAATTACTATATTAGCATTTTAATATCGTATTAACATGTGTACTGAAATTCTTTATAAAGCATTACCAAAAGTACGTGGTAATTTAAAAAACATATCTAAGCAAAATAGGTTTTGAATAAACATTTGTTTATTTCGTTATCACAAAAATCAAATAATGTAACTTTTTTATTGCCAAAAATTACAACAAATATCAAAACCAACACTGTTTATTGTTTCCCTATATGTTTAATACGATCCCGGATCCCGGGCGTCCCGGGTCCCGGATCCCGGGATTTTCCCCCCGCCCATATTTTACTAACCAATGCAAGGGAAATAACTCTAAGTAAACTTTCGGATGAGTCATGTTGTTTTTGTTGAGGTGTATTTTTATTTTGTGTTACTCGGAAATCTGACATGGCAGAAGGAGGTACTTCAGAAAACAGTAAAAATACTCTCCCAGTTCGCGGGAAGGTGAAACAAGGTAAAGACATATCACGTAAATAAAAGAGGAATCCTCAGAAATGGAGTCGTACCCTAATCATTTCGCTCCGGAAAAAAACTGTATTTACGAGTGAAAATGCATCTTCATCTACATTGTTCTTCCGAGCAATCATTAATGATTATTACTGGAAGGTGCTTGACAGGGAAGTGTTAAAAAATCTCATTACGTGCAAAGAATAAAAATTACTACAGGTGCTAGGTTAAAAACAAGGTGTCAGAAGGAAGCTATTTTGGATGTACCGTCTGTACAGTTGCCAGCTGCTCAGCAAATATGTTGAGGCTGGGGCTGGACTGTATGTAGAAGAAAAGGCCGTTCCAAAGTCTGATTGTTTGAGGGGAAAATGAGTTCATGTGGTATTGGGTTTGGGCCTGTGGAATTAGGTAGTTCAGGTTTCTAGTTGGAGTAAGGTGGTTAAAGTCAATGCACACCAGGTCAGTGTGGATTTTATAGAAATAGATTTGGGAGGAATGAATGCTCCATTGTTCTAAGGATTGCCAGTTAAGGGTGTTAATCATTTGGGTTACACTTCATGTATAGTTGTAGTCTTTAAAGATAAACCATGCTGCTGATCTTTGCACTTTTTCGACTTTGTATGAGAAGGACTTTTGCCAAGGGTGCCAGATGGTTGAGCAATACTCAAGCTGTGGACGGACGTAGGTGTTCTAGGCTTTCTCTTTGACCTTTTTATTTGTGGTCTGAACATGTCTTTTGATGAATTTAAGAGAGTTACTAGCTTTGGATGAAATGTTATGTTCAGTCCAGTTTAAGTCCTTACTAATTGTAACACCTAAATATTCAGCGGTATCAGTGGATTTTAGTTCCATGCCATGCAGGGTGTATGGAAACGTGACAGGATTTCGTTTGCAAGTAGTTCTGAACACCTTATACTTGTCTGGGTTGAATTCCATTGACCAGTCCCATTCCCATGGGTACAAGGATAAGTAAAATTTTCTGCTCTTTGTCCTGCAGGATGTGTACATTTTGGATTATTCCAAGACTTAAAGAATTAAACATACTTCTTTTGTAATGGCAATTTTATATGCCGTTTCATTGATAGGTAATTATTTGTCTACATGTTAAATGTCCAGCATTTGGAAATATCTTTAAGGTAATCCATACATAAGCCTCCATTTTTTATGATATTTTATGTTTTTTTATTTTACATGTAGTGTCATGTCCTGTGGATCCCAATACCCTTTCATTTAGCAAAATTTAAATTTAAGAGTTTGCCAGGGTTTTCCTTAGGAATTTCAGACTGGGGGTCCATGGACCCCCATGTTTGAGATTTTGAGAGTCCATTATATTTTTTAGAGGTTCCCATTTTGAAACTTATTTTCAGCAAATGAAATCAGTAAAACTGGTCATAAATTGCTCATACTTTTCAGTATTAGGCTTCTATTTCAAGGACAGCCATCTTAGAGATAACATGTAGATCTTGTAAACAAAGTATTTTGAATAGAAAAAGTGCCTTAATAATACAGAAAATCAATTATCTTTTATACAAAAGTTACCAAATTACCGTAAAAGAATGGACATTTAAAAAAAAATTGGCCGAAGTTTGACCAAAACAGTCATTCAAACAATTGAAGACATAATTATTATCCAAAACCATTTTTTTGTATGATCATTTCAAAAAGATACCAAGCTAGATACATATATTTTAGTCAGACATTACTATGGTCAAGTCAAGTTGAGAAATACTAATTGTCTAAATGTTTTTATAGTCTGATAGATAAACTGGTTTTAGTCATATCAGCAAACATTTCTTGTTAGCTTATTGCATAGTAGAATTGTTTTGCCAAAAGACCAGGTCAGTTAATTCATTTGTTATTTAATTCAAAGGAGAAAATTAGTTGTATTTTAATTTTTTAAAATCTTAAGTAGTTTTCAATTTAAGACTAAGTTACAGTTGATAATAATCATTTAGGAACTGTTCTGTTTTTAATTTTTCTTTGTGTAATTGTTGTGTCTTGAAACTTTGTGTAACCTTGTTTTGGTAAGCCTGGCTGAAGTGATGGTGCCAGTTCATCAGAAATTGTAGTCATTCAGCATTGAAAAAAAACCTTTTGCTTAATGGATATTCTAGTAAGTAAAATGGACATTGTGTCTTCCTTTTATTTCAGTTATTGCAAAGTTAGATGGGTGTGGTAATATATGCAGATTTTAATACACATTTAGTAGTTGCTAGTTTTTGTTTCCTTTTTGTCTTAATGAGAGGGTTCATGCAAACCACTAAATACAAGCTGTATTTTGCAAAGTAGAAAGATACTTTTTTTCTTTTGATTTGGATATTTGTTGATGTAGTATCTATATTAAAGATAAGTAACAAAAATTAATGTGAAAATAAAATATGTTTAAAATTCTTTGTTAGCAATAATGGTGACCAGAACAGGAAGTTGTTATTAGTGTCCCAGCTAGTACATGTATTTAAAAGAGCTGGATGTTTCTGCAAAAAGGTATTTGAATGAAGGGGAACTGCAAAAAGAGCTTACACAGCCTTAAAGTTTCTTAATCAGATTTAATTTTTATGGCCCCAGAAGGGAGAAATTAGATAAAAATTTGCTTTTTTCTGTATGTCCATCTGTCAGTGCATACTAATTGTTGGGAACAATACTTTAAGTACCAATTTGTTAGCACTTCCATCCACCTGTTTGTTTGAAAGCTTGTGTTGTGCACTCAACTAAAACTGTAAGACCTTAGTGTACAGATCATTAAGTGAAGTTGCCCATTTGGGATTTATGTCCCTTTTTGCAAGAAATGAACTAGTTAAGGCTTTTAGCTGATTGTGAAATGACCATATTTAAGATTGTGTCACATGCTCTGAAGCATTATCTGAATCATTCCATGGTTATTTCTTCTTCTAAATTTATTATTGTTATATTTTGTAGTATTTATTTTATATTGTTCAAATTAATATGTAAACCATTGTATGTTTCTGATGCCAAAATAAATCTATATGTCTATCTATTTATCTGTCTATCTATCTATGCTGAAGAAAAACTATATGACTTCGGCCTTCGGGTCATGAAACAAGAGAAATATATTCAGCATGTGAAGTTCAATACCACTACACCAAGAAATGTCAGAGTTATAGTCCTTGTTTAAAATTGGTATATTTCAGCTTTGCTCCATTCTGAGGAAATAAAATTGAGCCCTCAGACATTAGGTTATGAAACTGAACAAAAGAGTTTATCAGCATGTGAGTCTGGGCTCTTAAAATCCTGTAGTGTGGACCTTAAAATCTCTAAAAGGACAACTGTTCACTTAGAGTCATATTTCCTGTTCCACTGAGTCACATGTTGAATGAAACAATTAACTAAAGTTCTTCCTTATAGTTTTTGAGAAAATAATATAATGCAGGACTTCAGTATAAATAAGGAAGTACATGTTAGAATGTAAAATGATTGCTACAGGGCATAATTAGCTCCTTATATAATGTCATTCTTTAATTTGTACACAAATTAATATTATGTTGTTAAGTCATTGATGTGGTTAACATGAACTTGTGTGTCAGCTGTCAGTTTGGCCATATATGAGATAGTATTGCATTTAGTATGCTAGACTTAATTTGTTAATGCTACTCTATATGCTTGGTGAATACATTATGTGTTCTTTGCTCTTATTTTTGGTTTAAAGTTTGTATTTATTCAGGTTACTCCTTTTACTCCTTGATTTATCTTAATTTCAGAAGTCAATATGTTGGAAATAGAATTTGAGTGATTTTTTACTTTTAATTATTTTTTATTTCCTCACCTGAGCACTTTGTGCTCAAGGTGAGCTTTTGTGATCGCCCTGTGTGCATCTTGCATCTTCGACTTTTTTCTTTAAACAACATCTACTCCTTAACCACAAGGTGAAACATCATAAAACTTTACAGGAATGTTCCTTGCATGGGGCTTAACCATAGTTTTTAAAAGAATTCCATCCCATGAAGAACTCTTTAGGAGCGGATGTGGTCCAGTGGTAACGCGCTGGACTGGTAAAACAGGGGTCCCGAGTTCGATCCCCCGCTCCTCCACTAACATTACTAATAGTCTTTCGAATGAGACTTTAAACCGAGGTCCCATGTATCAGTGCTATACACTGAGCACGAAAAAGAACCAGGGGTGTCTCTGGAATGGGATGCTTTCTGTATCTTGCACTACCCCCACAACATAAAATAACTATTCTCTTCAGGGGGCGTCGGTCATATGGGCTACCGGTACCGACGTTAAATAAGCTTAAAATCATCATCATCATCGAAGAACTCTGGTTGTTATGGCAACAGGAATGAAAAACTTTAAAAATCTTCTTATCTAAAACTGCTAAGCCCAAAGGTCTAAAATTTGGCATTGTCTAGTGGACCCCTACCAATATAGTTCAAATAATGTCCCTGGAGTCACTATTGGCCCTGCCCAAGGGGGTAATAAGTTTTTCATAGCAATATAGATGAAAATTTTTAAAAATCTTCTTTCTGAAACCACAAGGCCTAGAATTTTAAAATTTGGCATGAAGCATTATCTAGTGAACATCTACAAAGTGTTTTCAAATAATATGCTTTGGGTCACTATTGGCCCGGCCTGAGGGGTCCCAAGTTTTACAAAGCAATATAGAATACTAAAACCTTTAAAAATCTTTTTATTTGAAACTACAATGCCTAGAGCTTTAAAATTTGGCATGAAGCATTGTCTAGTGGATGTCTACATGTACCAAGTTTATATAAATAATATCCCGAGGGTAACTATTGGCCCCACCTGAGGGGTCACAAGTTTTACGTAGCAATATAGAATAAAATATTTAAAAATCTTCTTGTCTGAAACCACAAGGTCTAGAATTTTAAAATTTGGCATGAAGCATTGTCTAGTGTACTGTTATCAACCTTTTTCAAATCATTAGATTATGTTAGTGGTCACTGAGGCTAAAAATAGATTTATCTTCTTTACCTCATAGAGCCTTCATTTACAGACCAATATCTTTGATATTCGGTATATAGGTTTCTTGCATGGACCTCTACCCATAGGTGGGGATTGAGATCACTGGGTCAGGGACACTACAGCTAAAGTGATAATAGATATTTCTACTTTCTTTCATAGAACTTTTATTTATTGACTGATATTTTAGATATTTGGTTTGTAGGCCCCTGCATACATGTACTTTAATTAGAAAATGAAATACTGCATCTTATGTTTGCTTAACAGCGACCCACAACCAAAGTTCTCAGGTGAGTGATCCAGGGCCATCATGACCCTCTTGTATTTTTCTACAAATAAGCATATAAATATGGAATTCATGATGTTGTACAGCTATGTAGTACAGTAGAGTAATTATAAATCTAATCTTTTTAACTGTTTCCTTCATCCATAAAGTTTAAAAAATAATGTTGATTTGCAAGAATACACCATCATGTGATTATTAAATGACATTCATGAACGTATCGTTCATACCATATAAAAATATAACTCAAGTAATTAAGTGTAGTTTGAATTAAACAGTGTATGTTTAACAGGTTGGTATGCAGTGAAACATGTACATGATCATTAGAAATACTTGATCTTGTAAATGAGATATTTTCACTCCAGACTGAAGTGCACCGTGCTCTCCATATATTATAATAAGCAGTTGTTACTTGTATGTACTTAGTATTCATTATGACAGCAAATGAGCTTTTAAAATATGTAAAGCATTCATTACAATGTAAAATGGCATTTTTATGCCCCCAAAGTGGGGATATTAATACTGCACAGTCTGTCTGTCCATCCTTCAATTTTTTCATGCCCATTTGAAGCTTTATCATGCATGAAAGGATTCTCATATAATATGGCTCAAGAGTTCAGCACATCAAGTTGACATGTCCAGTGCAAATATCAAGGTCAGACTTAGAATTTAAAATTAATCAAATTATATGTGTCATGTAATGTACGTGCAGAATGTAATTTTTGTCGAGCCCGCTTGTGGTGAGCTCGACTTAGTTGCCACCTTTGGTGTATGTGCGTCCGTCCGGATTTGTCCAGTCTATATCTTGCTCATTCTTTGAAGGATTACAAAATAATTTGGTACAAATGTTCACCATGATGGGTTGGTGTGTCGCACACAAAACCCAGGTCCGCTGCTTAAAGGTCAAGGTCACACTTGGGGGTCAGCGCAAAACCCGTGTCCGGAGTGTAACTTCTACATGCATGGAGGAATTTTAATATAACTCGGGACAAATATTCTCCATAGTGAGGCGGAATGTCGCGCAAAAAATTCAGGTGTCTGTGGCAAAGGTCAAGGTCACATTTAGGGGTCAAAGGTCAAATAACAAAATAAAACATTCATTTGCAAGTATAACTTCTATATACATGGACAGGTTTTAATATAACTTAGCACAAATGTTCTCCATCTTGAGTTGAGTTGTCTTGTGCAAAATGAAGGTCAAGGTCACAAGAGGTCAAAGGTCAAATAAAAATATTAAAATCTGTTTGTTAGCACTGTATCTTGCTTATGCTTTGAAGTATTATGGGTAATGGTCAGAGGATTTGAAAAATTCAGGTGTCGGTGGCAAAAGTCAAGGTCACATTTAGGGGTCAAAGGTCAAATAAAAAAATAAAACATTCATTTGCGAGTACAAGTTCTATATACAGGGATGGATTTTAATATAACTGCGAACAAATTTTCTCCATGGTGAATTGAGTCGTCTCGCGCAAAATGAAGGTCAATGTCAAGGTCACAAGAGGTCAAAGGTCAAATAAAAATAATAAAATTGTGTTGGCGCTGTATCTTGATTATGCTTTGAAGTATTATGCTTAGTGGCCAGAGGAATTTGAAATTGTTGAGCCCGCTTGTGGTGAGATTGACTTAGTCACTGCTTTTCACTTTTGACTGTTTGGTGAATGTGCGTCCATCAGTCCGTGCATCTGTCTAGATTTGTCCTGTCTATATCTTGCTCATTCTTTGAAGGATTACAAAATAGTTTGATACAAATAATCACCATGATGGGTTGGTGAGTCACACGCTAAACCCAGGTCGGCTGCTCAAAGGTCAAGGTCACACTTGGAGGGTTGGCTCAAAACCTGTGTCCGGAGCGTAACTTCAACATGCGTGGCAGGATTTTATTATAACCTGGGACAAATGTTCTCCATAGTGAGTCGGAGTGTCTCAAGAAAAATTTAGGTGTCTGGTAAAGGTCAAGGTCTTACTTCAGGGTCATGGGTCAAATAACAAATTTAAACATTCATTTGTGAGTATAACTTCTGTATACATGGATGGATTTTAATATAATTTATAACAAATGTTCTTAATGGTGAGTTGAGTTGTCTTGTGCAAAATGAAGGTCAAGGTCACAAGAGGTCAAAGGTCAAATAAAAATATAAAAAATAAAAATATCAAAATTGTTTGTCCCGCTGTATCTTGCTTAGTGGTCAGAGGATTTTTGTAGAGCCCGCTTGAGCTGAACTCGACATAGTTGTCAAAATTGCTGTTCAGTGTTTGTGTGTGCGTTAGTGCGTCCAAACTTGTCCATGCCATAACTTCTTCGTGCATGGAGGAATTTTCAAATAACATGAATTGAGTTTTTTAGGCACAAATATTCATCATGAGACTTCGTGTCATGCACATGAACCAGGTCACCGGGTCAGAGGTCAAGGTCACCTAAGATGATGCAATGTCAAGATTTTGCCTTGGGTATAAAGAGGATGTGTTGCACACATCACACAAGCTTATAATTTCAGGTTTGAATTAAGACGAGCGGGCTGGACATTCCGCCCGTGGACATGTCTTGTCTTATGTATTGACGGATTTTTAGTTAATTTGGCACAAATGTTCAGCACACAACTTACATGTATTGCATGCAAAATGCTTATCCCAGCATCAAATGTCAACACCGCACTTAGAATTTAAAGGTATTGAAATTCAGTATATGCATACCTTTGTGCCCAGACTGTAAATCTCTTTATGCATTTAAGGATTTTAAAATATCTTGGCACAAGTATTGAGCACCACAAAACGATGTATCACATACCGACATTCCTGCCTCAGATTTCAAGGTCACACTTTTATATTTATCTAGTATATAAGCTCACATTCATGTCTGGACTGTTATTCTCTCAAGTTTTATGCATTAAAGGATTTTAAAATTACTTGGAACAAGTGTACAGCACATCAAGACAACATGCCACATGGAACACCCATATCCCTACCTCAGATGTCAAGATCACACTTTTATAATGAATCTTTGTCCCAACCATAACTTGAAAGCTGTGGAAGGGATAAGATTGAGACTTTCCAAGAAACATATCTGTTTGGTCCTGTTTTCTCCCTTTATTATACCCTTGCACAACAAAGTTGTGGGGGTAAACTGGAATCAGCTTGTCTGTTCATCCAGCTGTCCGTCGGTTTTTCCTTGTCCACCCAATAACTTAAGAATCCTTTGACCCACAGTCATCTTACTTGGTCTGGAGATTGGTCATGGCCAGTAGATGACCCTTATTGATTTTTAGGTCACTGGGTCAAAGGTCAAGGTCACAGGGGCCTTGACTACAAAAAACTTGTCCACCCAATAACTTAAGAATCCTTTGACCCACAGTCTTCATATTTGGTTTGGAGGTTGGTCATGACCAGTAGATGATCCCTATATATTTTGAGATCACTGGGTCAAAGGTCACAGGAGCTTTGACTAAAAAAAGCCTGTCCGCCCAATAACTTAAGAATCCTTTGACCCACAGTCTTCATATTTGGTGTGGAGGTTGGTCATGACCAGAAGATGACCCCTACAATGTATTTATTTTGAGGTCACTGGGTCAAAGGTCATGGTCACAGGCCTTGTCTGCCCAATAACTTAAGAATCCTTTGACCCACAATCATCTTACTTGGTCTGGAGATTGGTCATGGCAAGTAGATGACCCCTATTGATTTTGAGGTCACTGGGTCGAAGGTCAAGGTCACAGGGGCCTTGACTACAAAAAACTTGTCCACCCAATAACTTAAGAATCCTTTGACCCACAGTCTTCATATTTGGTGTGGAGGTTGGTCATGACCATTAGATGACCCCCATTTATTTTGAGGTGAATGGGTCAAAGGTCACAGGAGCCTTGACTAAAAAAAGCTTGTCTGCCCAATAACTTAAGAATCCTTTGACCCACAGTCTTCATATTTGGTGTGGAGGTTGGTCAAACAGTAGACAACCCCTTTTTATTTTGAGGTCACTGGGTCAAAGGTCATGGTCACAGGAGCTTTGAGCAAAAAAAGCTTGTCCGCCCAATAATTTAAGAATCCTTTGACCCTCAGTGGTAGGTCACTGGGTCAAAGGTCAAGGTCACAGGGGCCTTGACTACAAAAAACTGGCTTACTACCCTCAGATTTGGCAGGGAGGTTATCCATGACCTTTATATGACCCCTGTTGATTCTGACAAAGCGCTATGCGGGGGTATTCATGCCATGACAGTGGCAGTTCTAGTTTAATTTGATATTATAAATGTTTTTTTACAGCATTATGTAAAAACTATCAAAAGTATTAAATTTAAGATTTAAAATAGTACCAGGTACCCATTTGCCAAGTTTTCAAGTTCACATATTTGTACCTTTCATCTCTGTATTTATTGCTTTGAAGTCAAGGCTTTTATTTGGGGGCCTTTGTTACCTAACAGTAACAGTTTTGTTACAGTTCTGTGACAGACTTTATGGTTATTAGGCATATCATTCTTTCTATTATTTATAGATAAAAAGTTGTGAATTTTAGTACAATTACCTACAATGTACCTGCTAATAAATGACAACCATCCAGTGTCACATATAACATGCACTTGCTTATAAGAGACTTAGCCTGTATATGTACTGATAGTCTGGTGTTTCTGTTAGAGTCAGATGCTGACAAGGGCAGTTTGATCTTATGTAAATGTTTTCAACTCATTTTGGACTGAAAATTACTTTTGGACAATTATTTTTATCTTCTTCATATAGGATGTATTGTTTCCTTAAAAAAATTTACAATTCTATATGGTAACTTCTGTGGAGATCTTGTATACATGTATCATATTACTCTTGATTAGACGGTATAGTCATACACACTAGGAGTATACTTAACAGGATTAGACAGTATAGTCATACACACTATGAGTATACTTAACAGGATTAGACAGTATAGTCATACAAACTAGGAGTATACTTAACAGGATTAGACGGTATAGTCATAAACACTAGGAGTATACTTAACAGGATTTGACAGTATAGTCATACACACTAGGAGTATACTTAACAGGATTAGACAGTATAGTCATACACACTAGGAGTATACTTAACAGGATTAGACAGTATAGTCATACAAACTAGGAGTATACTTAACAGGATTAGACGGTATAGTCATACACACTAGGAGTATACTTAACAGGATTAGACAGTATAGTCATACACACTAGGAGTATACTTAACAGGATTAGACAGGATAGTCATACAAACTAGGAGTATACTTAACAGGATTAGACAGTATAGTCATAAACACTAGGAGTATACTTAACAAGATTTGACAGTATAGTCATACACACTAGGAGTATACTTAACAGGATTAGACAGTATAGTCATACACACTAGGAGTATACTTAACAGGATTAGACAGTATAGTCATACACACTAGGAGTATATTTAACAGGATTTGACAGTATAGTCATCCACACTAGGAGTATATTTAACAGGATTTGACAGTATAGTCATCCACACTAGGAGTATACTTAATAATAATAACAGGATTAGACAGTATAGTCATACACACAAGGAGTATATTTAACAGGATTAGACAGGATAGTTGTACACACTAGGAGTATACTTAACAGGATTAGACAGTATAGTCATACACACTAGGAGTATATTTAACAGGATTTGACAGTATAGTCATCCACACTAGGAGTATACTTAACAGGATTAGACAGTATAGTCGTACACACTAGGAGTATATTTAACAGGATTAGACAGGATAGTTGTACACACTAGGAGTATACTTAACAGGATTAGACAGTATAGTCATACACACTAGGAGTATACATATATTTAACAGGATTTGACAGTATAGTCATCCACACTAGGAGTATACTTAACAGGATTAGACAGTGTAGTTGTACACACTAGGAGTATAGGAGTATATTTAACAGGATTTGACTGTATAGTCATACACACTAGGAGTATATTTAACAGGATTAGACAGGATAGTTGTACACACTAGGAGTATATTTAACAGGATTAGACAGTAAAGTCATACATACTAGGAGTATATTTAACAGGATTAGACAATATAGTCATACTCACTAGGAGTATATTTAACAGGATTAGACAGTATAGTCGTACACACTAGGGGTATATTTAGCAGGATTAGACAGTAAAGTTGTACACACTAGGAGTATATTTAACAGGATTAGACAGTATAGTCGTACACACTAGGAGTATATTTAGCAGGATTAGACAGTAAAGTCGTACACACTAGGAGTATATTTAACAGGATTAGACGGTATAGTTGTACACACTCGGAGTATATTTAACAGGATTAGACAGTATAATCATACTCATTAGGAGTATATTTAACAGGATTAGACGGTAAAGTCATACACACTAGGAGTATATTTAACAGGATTAGACAGTATAGTCATACACACTAGGAGTATATTGAACAGGATATGACAGTATATTCGTACACACTAGGGGTATATTTAACAGGATTAGATGGTAAAGTCATACACACTTGGAGTATATTTAACAGGATTAGACAGTAAAGTCGTACACACTAGGGGTATATTTAACAGGATTAGACAGTATAGTCATACACACTAGGAGTATATTTAACAGGATTAGATGGTATAGTCATACACATTAGGGGTATATTTAACAGGATTAGACGGTATAGTCATACACATTAGGGGTATATTTAACAGTATTAGACAGTATAGTCATACACACTAGGAGTATACTTAACAGGATTAGACAGGATAGTCATACTCACTTGGAGTATATTTAACAGGATTAGACAGGATAGTCATACACACTTGGAGTATATTTCACAGGATATGTCATTTGTGTTTTCAGTTCGTCAGGAATGGGCAGTGCATGAAGACAGTGCCTTTGCCTATCAGTTACAGAATGAAGAAAGTAAGGATTTAGTTTTTTTTCTGTTTTATGAATGATATTGCATAAACGTTATACACTTGGTTACAGTAACTGTGTATTAGACAGTTTAACAAGATACTGGTAACAAACTTGAGAAAGATTTTAATCATTTTTTCATTATTTGAGCAAGTTTAATCACCATTAAAGGAAGCCATTATCAGCTGGTTAAGGTAGCTGAATCAATTTAATTAAGTTCAGCCACCCTTCAAACTAGTAATGTAAAAGTTGGTATACACTTGTTGAGGCTAAGTTATAGGTCTGACCATTCTTAAGAAAAAGAGTAAAATTATATTAAAGTGTATATTAAAGAAAAGGCATTATCTTTATACCAGTCTAGTAACAAATGTATAAATAAAACATTTGTAATATGCTCATTATTGTCATTGTACAGTTGATCGACACTATGGACTGAACAGGTTTAATCGTCGAACAGTAAGGGAGGATATTCCAATCGCCAAGGTTGTACAGACAGATGAGGAGATAAAACAACAGACAGAAAGAATGCAGCAGTTAGAAGCCCTCAGAGCACAGTAATATTTTAATGTTAAAATAAGGGATGGGTCTGAATTGTTCTTAAATGGTTTGAACGAAGTGCTGAGTTATGGAAGTATCTAAACACACTGGCAATTGATCTGGAGTAGCTTTCCATATGTGGTACTAACTTGGCTGCCTGTGATGTGGCCAATGCTGTTCTATGAGCAGCACAATGGACACCTATTAATGTTGGGGAGTGTTCTTTCAGTAATGTGACTACTCCACCTTTTCGGCCAGTCATAACACTAGCACCATCTGTCCCTCGGCCAACTAGTTTAGTAATATCCAGTCCTTTTGACTTAAGTTCCTCTACAACCATAGATACAATATTCTTCTTAGTACTAGCTGAACCCTCACTTATTTTTTTATTTGACAGAAGACAATATTGTTTAAAGTATCAAAACTAATTGCAGTTATCTCAAAATTTTAATTATGTTGGCTCATTAGCGTCTTACCTTTATTTCATATGGCACCACGTAGCAAACATTTCCCAGTTTTTAAAAAAATCTATGCAATCAAACACAATTAAACATATCTAACTTCTACTCTAGATTCACATCTGGGAATAACAAAGGGCACATGTCCCAATTGGAACTGTTTATTATGTCACCTTGATGTGTTAATTGTGGTCAATTAGCGATACAATTTTTAATCCGCTATCATGTACATTTCGTACCGACAGTTACTGCGTATTACCAACAACGCTCGGAGGCGTGGTTTAAATTTTATTGACAGGCACCTTGTGTCACTTAGACATGTGTACATGTGTCGGTAAACCAAAAAAACGTGGCGAAGTTATTTTCGCTTTGATGTTCAAACTTGGTGAAGTTCAGAAGCATTGGGCGACTTAAACTCCTAAATCGCCCAGTTGGGAGAGCCCTGCATAATATATTCCGTTCATTAAAACCGCGTGAAATAAGTCCAAGCATGCGAGGGTGGCATGTTTCTTTCTAGACATCTTATTTCAGTATTGTTAAGCGATGATCAAACATAAAGCGAGAATGATTTTTTTTTTCAAATATACTTATAAGAGGAAAATATTTGAGCTATTACACTGATTGGGCAACTGAAAAGTAACATTAATAGAGTTATAAGCATGACTGGTTGTTCCAACTGAAAAAAAACGAATATTTGAATATATTCGAATATGGCAAAGCAAATGTTCGATTAATGATATTAGTATTCGTTCCCATCGCTAATTTAAAGTTATATTGCATTATCTTTGATAGTACTGAAATAAAATAACTTTTGCAACGAACTTTACAATACTTTGTATATGAATAGAACTATATCTATACATGTGTATAATTTTTCAAAAAGGGGAACATAAACTTTATCAAAACAAATGTATTTCATACTAAACTAAAAAAAGAAATTTAGTTTTAGTACAGTAATCTTAAACCTCGTCCAGTGACAACAAAAACCATCCAATGGTAGTGGCCCATAGATCGTTGGACAGAGCAACCTTGCCATTATTTGCAGGCTTCCTTTTACATTCAGTTAGTACATTGTCATACTTTAAACTATGTTTCAGAACAATTTTTCATGTTCTTTAATTTGATCTTGACTGTTAAGGCTACTATTTTATATATAAATAACATTTTATACAAACTTATAATTTGATGTCTTATTTATTTTTTGCTGTATAGTAGTATTTATTCTCTAATACAAACATTTGAAAAAATTACCCAAGTGTATTAAATGGAAAAGAATTATAGAATACATGTTCTGGCAATGTATGAATGTAATACATGTAGTTCTAACAGATCTTTGTGTTCATAAATCATTCTTTAACAGTTATTATGTAAAAGGAACAAGGAATTGAATATACAAGTGGAATAGGAAATACAAAGATGTCACAAAAATGCAATGGACAGACAGGAACTCCTCCTTAAAGTCCTTCTCCCATTCAGTGTCAGGTGATCAAATTCTCATGAAGAAGAAAGTCCCTAACAGAAAGATGCATTGTTTTTGAGAATACAAATAGCTAGAATGGGATTCGAATTTGGATCGTAGCGCATCAAAAGCTTACACTAACCACTGAGCTCAACTGGACATTACTGATGCCATAAAATACGGCCATACGAGAAAACCCGTAAATTATGGGAACAGGCTATAAGCAGTACCGTAATAATATGTTATTAGTTACATCATTTTAAGATTGTCTTTTGTTAATTTGAAAATTCATATTCATGGGTGTCTCTGGAACAGGATGCATTCAGTATCTTGCACTACTCCCCTAGCATAAAATAACTGATTTCTTCAGGGGGAGTCAGTCGGTCAGACCGACGATAAATAAGCTCAGACAGATAGATATATCAAATTCAGTAAGTTAGATGTGTTATAGTAATCTAGCATACAGCAAACAAAATTGTCTTCTGATTAATTTTGTGCTTTGATGTTGAGGTTGGTGTTATAATAAACAAAAAGTGAGTAAAACTCCATAAAATATAATAAAATTATACACATATCTTTATATACCTTTCTCACAGACTAAGGGAGATAATCATTACTATAAATAGGACAATAAGTGCAAGAGTCAGTTCGGAGCGGATCATTGGTCAGGGTGGTAACACGCTGGACTGGTAACCCAGGGATCGATCCCCCACTCCTCCACTAACTATACTTATTGCCTTTCCGATGAGACGTTAAACCGAGGTATCAGTGATTTACACTGAGCATGCAAAAGAACCAGGGCTGTCTCTGGAATGAGATGCTTTCTGTATCTTGCACTACCTCCACAAATTCGAATAACTAATCTCCTCAGGGTGCGTCGGTCATATTGGCAACCGGTACCGACGATCGATAAATAAGCTGTAATAGATAGATATCTTTCTTACTTTTACTAGTAAATTTAACCATTACTGCTGTCTGCTTATTGCGCATATTCTTTATTAATCTAAACTTATATAAAATGATTTCCAGAAAATCGGTGTTTTTTTCCGGGTTTTCTGTAGAATCGGGTTAAATCTTTATCAAATTAAACTTACTTCACGTCATTAAATCAAGCTAAATTTCATAAATGTTTCATATTGAAAGGTATTTTAAACACATAATTATGGTATTTTCTTTAATCTATCTTTATTACATTTTTTTCCAAGAGCATCTTAAATGATTTCCGGAAATTCAATGTTTCTTTCCTCATTTTCAATAGAATCAGGCTTTTTCTTTATCGATTTAAACTTACTGAGCATCATTAAATCAAGCTTATTTTTATAAATGTTTGATATTGAAAGGAAAATAAAGCATCTATAGTATTTTCAGTCATTTATCTTTGTTATTTTTTAAATAAGAACATCAAAAATGAATTTCGGAAAATCAATGTTTTTTCTTTGTTGTTCAGGTGTTACACCTGCCCACAGATCTGGACTTCGTCACTCGTAATTAATAAACAGAGGAACTGTGGCCTAATTAAAATATATGCGCTTCTCTCAACTGTTACAAACTTGTTTGTAATAATCAGTCAACTTCTACATTTATCTATCGTTAAGAAAACACCACATGATAATGTACTAATAAAGTTACATGAAAAGAATCTACAAACTTTTCATGAGTGTGGTAATCTCTTCTGTTTACTTTTTGGCGAGGTTTGGTCAAGTTACAAATTATTGCGTAATTTCATGTAAACAAAAGCCTTTTCATTCAAGAGTACGAAATCGACATGTTTTTAATGGAAATTGTTTGAATATATTACCGATAATTTGTTGAAGTGTAAAGAATTACATAATATTAGGAATCTTTAATCTTTTAGTCAGTATTGACTTTTGGTAGTAATAAGTTAAGTTTAAATTGACCAGTCAGGAACTATTTTTCTGTTCTCTGAGGAGGGTGTAAAAATTAATGCACCAGTCATTTTATACAGATGGACTATTTGCGGATTTGGTAACTAAGAGTGATAGAGGCTAAAATTGTGCTACCATTGATTGTTTGGTCTGACTACCCAAACAAATAAAAATGTATATTTTAGGGCCGAGGAAGATGAGAAGGTAGCCAGACGGTTGATGGAGCAAGAACAATTACAAACTCAAGCTAAACAGATGGCCATAGAACTGACAGATGAAGTATCTCTCTTTGTTGAATATTATTTTTTATTTAACATCTATGTTATCTAAGTTGGCTTTGAATATTTAACACTGATAAACATTCATACTTTAACGCAACTAACCTATATACATCATACCTTGAATAGAAGCACCCACAGAAAATGGCACCAGTAACCTCAAATAAACATTTAACATTTATTTTGATGCTCCCTTTTGGTCAGATGGCCACTGTGAAAAGAATCTTACTCTTGAACTATTTTAGATTGAAGAAATATCATTTCTCATTTACAGACCTGATCTCTATATTCACATTGTATATGTATGTGTTTATACACTACAGAGTATTGCCAAAGATTTAATGGAACAAGATCAGTTACAGCTGGAAGCACGTAGAGTGGCATTAGAACTCACTGATGAGGTTTGTATAATTATTCTAGAAGAATTAAATATCTTGTGTCATTTATTTTGCTTTAAGTTTCTTCTTGGCCATGATAACATTATCTTTTTGAGTGTTTTTATTATTAGTTCTGGTAGCCCATGTTACTGACACATCATGAGGCATTGAGCTATTTTGGTTGTGGGGGATAGTGCCAGATAGAGGAAGCAGTCTGGTTCCAGAAATACTCTGGTTCTTAAACATACTGATTCATGGGTCCTTGGTTAACATCTCATCGGAAAGACAATTATGTCTCCCCCCAAAAATGGGGGAGACATATTGTTTTTCCCCCGGTTGTCCGTCTGTCCGTCCGTCCATCTGTCTGTCCGTCACAAAATCGTGTCCGCTCTGTATCTTCCAAAGCCCTTGAAGGATTTTTATGAAACTTGGGTCAGATGTTCACCTCATCAAGGCGACGTGCAGAACCCACTTTGCGAGTGTGGTGTCTAAAGGGCAAGGTCACACTTGGAGGTTAAATGTCAAATGCCACAAAATCGTGTCCGCTCTGTATCTTCCAAAGCCCTTGAAGGATTTTTATGAAACTTGGGTCAGATGTTCACCTCATCAAGGAGACGTGCAGAACACACTTTGTGGGTGTGGTGTCTCAAGGTCAAGGTCACACTTGAAGGTTAAATGTCAAATGCCACAAAATTGTGTCCGCTCTGTATCTTCAAAAGCCCTTGAAGGATTTTTATGAAACTTGGGTCAGATGTTCACCTCATCAAGGCGACGTGCAGAACCCACTTTGCAGGTGTGGTGTCTCAAGGTCAAGGTCACACTTGGAGGTTAAATGTCAAATGCCACAAAATCGTGTCCGCTCTGAATCTTCAATAGCCCTTGAAGGATTTTTATGAAACTTGGGTCAGATGTTCACCTCATCAAAGTGACGTGCAGAACCCACTTTGTGGGTGCGGTGTCTCAAGGTCAAGGTCACACTTGGAGGTTAAATGTCAAATTTTACAATTGTCTGACTCAATACTACCTGCAGCAACTGGCTGGGGGGAGACATATGTTTTTGTTCAATCAAAAACCCATTTCTAGTTAGTAGTGTTAACAGAGGTGTAAGTGATTATGCTTACAACCCTTTGATAACAAATCCTGTGCATGACCACTGATCTACCCATGTTTGTATAGATCTGTTACAGGCTGTTTATGTAAAAAGCTAAATAGTTAATAGCCTGTTACATGTGAACCTTGATGACAAAGATAAGAAATGTGTGTCTTAATTAACTTCATGAATATTTTGATACAAACAGGAATATGCCAAGGCTGTGCAGGAAAGAGAAAAACAGAAGTATGAAAGACATTTAGAGAAAAAGAAACTACAAAAGTTGAAAAAAGAAAGAGAGAAAATAGAAAAAATACAAGCACAAAGATCAGAGGAGGCAGGGCTGAGTATTCGAGGTATAGCAGAATTATGATCAATTCAGTTTATAAATAGATGGATTATTTCACTGTTGCAAATGATTCACTGAGAGTCAGTTTGTAAAAACTTGGGTTAGAGTAACATTACTAATGTAATATTTATAGCATGGCTTTTTGTGTGTGTATAATTTATACTGTCTCTGAAGAGATGAAAGCCTGAGTGCACAGTTTAAATTTTATACACAAGATAAATGACTACAAATATTTTGTTCCATGGCATTTTCTTGGAGACACACATGGGTCATGCTGACTGGAATGGTGTTAATCTTACTGAACAATCAGTATTAACCAGTCTGGAATGAAATTTAACACCTCCACTCTCATTGGGTTACTAACTAACTGAACAATCAGTATTCACCAGTCTCGAATGAAATTCAGTGCCTCCACTCTTGTTGGCTTACTACCTTACTGAACAATCAATATTCACCAGTCTGGAATTAAATTTAATGCCTCCACTCTCATTCGGTTACTAACTAACTGAACAATCAATATTCACCAGTCTGGAATGAAATTCAGTGCCTCCACTCTTGTTGGTTTACTACCTAACTGAACAGTCAATATTCACCAGTCTCGAATGAAATTCAGTGCCTCCACTCTTGTTTGGTTACTACCTAACTGAACAATCAATATTCACCAGTCTGGAATGAAATTCGATGCCTCCACTCTTGTTGGGTTACTGCCTTACTGAACAGTCAATATTCACCAGTCTGGAATGAAATTCAATGGCTCCACTCTTGTTGGGTTACTACCTAACTGAACAATCAATATTCACCAGTCTGGAATGAGATTCAGTGGCTCCACTCTTGTTGGGTTACTGCCTAACTGAACAATCAGTATTCACTAGTCTGGAATGAAATTCAATGCCTCCACTCTTGTTGGGTTACTGCCTAACTGAACAATCAGTATTCACCAGTCTGGAATGAAATTCAGTGCCTTTACTCTTTTTGGGTTACTACCTAACTGAACAATCAATATTCAACAGTCTGGAATTAAATTTAATTGCTTCACTCTTGTTTGTTTACTACCTTACTGAACAATCAGTATTCACCAGTCATGAATGAAATTCAGTGGCTCCACTCTTGAATTTTCATGAAAAAATGTGTTTTTTTTGTGTATGTAAAACTCAAAAAGTACTGAAATTATTTTTTGGAAACATGAAGTATAGATAGGTGACAGTATGAAGATAATGCACCTCAAGGTTCACAACTCTAGCTCCAAAATTATTAGATTTATCCCCCTTGAACTTAGAATTTTCATGAAAAAATGTGGTTTTTTGTATATAACTTCATTATTTCTTAATGTATCTACTTCAAACTTTAAATATTGGTCTCTTATCATCACCCACATCATATGTGACAAGGTTCATAATTCTAGCACCTAAATTGTCAGAATTATCATCCTTGAACTTTGAATTTTTTCATCCTATTTTGAAAAATTTGATACATTTGTCTTTCCCTAAAACTGTATCCAGTGAAATATGGATAAATGGCAGTATGGAGAATATCCACCTCATTTTTTTATGAACCTAAAGGAGGAACTGTCCATCCCTTTATCAGTCATTTCCTCCGAAAACTTTATCATTAGCCATATTTTCCTTACTACTGAATGGAATTACTTCAAACTTGGCCACAACAATATCTTGGACAAGACCATTCCAATGAAGTACATTTCTGTGACCTTGACCTCTGAATGACCTTGATCTTTAAAGTTTTCTTGTCCAAAAACTATAAGTTTGGCCATAATTTCCTTATTTCTGAACAGAATTACTTCAAACTTTGTCACAACAACCCCTTCGATAAGACCTTTTCAACAACATATATTTCTCTGACCTAAACCTCTAAATGACCTTGTCCTATGACATTTTCTTCTTTGATGATACTTTGTACATGGATAGAGGATCATATGGAGATTATGCATGTCTCAGACAAATTCTTTAGTCAATTTCCACATATGGGTTGGAGTTAGGGAGATGGACATTGCACCGGTAGGGGACAGTTGCTTTGTCCGTGACAAGCTCTTGTTAAATCTTTCAAGCCATTGGGGCCCTAAAAAACATGGCCTACAGAAGGCAGGGCCTACTTTCAGTGTTTTACTATATGGAAAACCACCTCAGAAACCACCAGCTGGATTTCAACATAATTTCACGGAAATTATTCTGTGGTTGCCCTTAAACAAATTCCTTCAAGCTATTTGGTTTTCTTAAAAAACATGGCCTTCAGACTGAGGGCAAGACTTATTTTGCTATATATTAGCTCCAAAGCCTGATGTTTTCTCCCTTATATCACAAATGAATCATACTTAGAAAAAACACCCTTCGCAATGCTCCGCCCAGTGGTGCTCTTGTTTGTTTTGCAGCTACTTTATAGTATTGATCAGGCTTGCAGAAATCATGTTTACGCTTTGAGAGTTGACCAAGTTAAAAAGTAGACAGGTATATAACTGGCGCAGATAGGTACTGTGTATTATAATCGGCACAGGTAGGTACCATGCTATATAACTGGCGCAGGTAGGTACCATGCAATATAACTGGTGCAGGTAGGTACCATGCAATATAACTGGTGCAGGTAGTACAGTGCAATATAACTGGCACAGGTAGGTACAATGCAGTATAACTGGCACAGGTAGGTACCATGCTATATAACTGGCACAGGTAATTCTAAGCAGTATAACTGACACAGGTAGGTACCATGCAATTTTTCTGGCACAGGTAGGTACCATGCTATATAACTTGGGCCGGTAGGTACCATGCAATATAACTGGTGCAGGTAGGTACCATGCAATATAACTGGCGCAGGTAGTACAGTGCAATATAACTGGCACAGGAAGGTACAATGCAGTATAACTGGCACAGGTAGGTACCATGCTATATAACTGGCACAGGTAATTACCAAGCAGTATAACTGACACAGGTATGTACTATGCAATATATCTGGCGCAGGTAGGTACCATGCAGTATAATTGGCGCAGGTAGGTACCATGCTATGTAACTGGCGCAGGTAGGTACCATGCTATATAACTGGCGCAGGTAGGAACCATGCTATATAAATGGCACAGGTAGGTACCATGCTATATAACTGGCACAGGCATGTACCATTCTGTATAACTGGCACAGGTAGGTACCATGCTATATTACTGGCACAGGTAGGTACCATGCTATATAACTGGCACAGGTAGGTACCCGGTACTATGCTATATAACTGGTGCAGGTAGGTACCATGCTATATAACTGGTGCAGGTAGGTACCATGCTATATAACTGGCACAGGCATGTACCATTCTGTATAACTGGCACAGGTAGGTACCATGCTATATAACTGGAGCAGGTAGGTACCATGCTATATAACTGGTGCATGTAGGTACCATGCTATATAACTAGCGTGTTTTGTGTTCTGCAGTTATTGCACAGCTAGATAGCAGTTATTGAATGGTACATCAGAAATCAGCCCTGGTACAAGAAAATTATGTAACATGAAGTGAATAATGCCCTAAATGATATGATAATGGTGGCCTTCCTGCTCTTGGGAAAAAGAAAAACAAAGATATCATTCCTCTAGCTTATAGATTAAAGAGACAATGAAAACTTTTGAAAGAATCATTGCCTGGTGTCAAGGTGACAGTGAAAAGTTCTGAGATCAACAAAACTAAATGCATCGATAATAGCTTATATTAAGAGAGTGGTTGTTGTACCATTTGTCCCAGTATGATAGTGCCTATGTACATTTCAGGTAGTACAGAAGAGCTGGACACTAGGATGGCAGAGATGTCAGTACAGAATGGAGGGGCAGCATTGAGGTATAACACCAGGTAGTGGATAGATACTAACCTTTCACTGTTCTGCCTATATAGCTCGCACTCTAACAGCTGGTGGTGGACATGCTCTCCTTGTTTTTTCTGTTGCTTCTTTGCAACTGTGAATTTCATTTAAGCCCTTTCAGTTCTGTTTTTGATCAATATGTCCCACTTCAAAGAATATGGGGTATATTGGTTTGCTGATGCAAGTCGGTTGGGCAGAAGACAACTTTGTTTCCAAAAGAAAATTTAAATACACATGGGCACTAATATGAGATCTAGTAGGTAGGTTGGGAATGATAGTTAGTTGAACCCTATTGTTTTTTTATCCTTTTTATACCCCCACAAACAAAGTTTGAGGGGGTATATAGGAGTGAGCTTGGCAGTCGGTCGGTCAGTCCGTCTGTCATGGTTTCTGGACGATAACTCATGAAAGGCTTGACAGATTTAAGAAATTTTTGGTACACAGGTGAAACTTCATAAGATACAGGTCACGTTCAATATTAGGGCTGGTGGGGCCAAGGTCAAGGTCACTGTTACTAAAAATAGAAAAACTGTAGTGTAATATTGATCGCTGAACCAGATTTTTTTTTCAAAGTTGGATTCTCATTGATCTATTGAAAGAGCAAAATCAGAATATACAAAGCAAAGTTATTGCCCAAATTGCCCTTGCAAGATGAGCACTGCTATCATCTATTTTGTTGCTTTGGTCCGTTGCAGATGAGCACTGCTATCATCTATTTTGTTGCTTTGGTCCCTTGCAGATGAGCACTGCTATCATCTATTTTGTTGCTTTGGTCCCTTGCAGATGAGCACTGCTATCATCTATTTTGTTGCTTTGGTCCGTTGCAGATGAGCACTGCTATCATCTATTTTGTTGCTTTGGTCCGTTGCAGATGAGCACTGCTATCATCTATTTTGTTGCTTTGGTCCCTTGCAGATGAGCACTGCTATCATCTATTTTGTTGCTTTGGTCCGTTGCAGATGAGCACTGCTATCATCTATTTTGTTGCTTTGGTCCCTTGCAGATGAGCACTGCTATCATCTATTTTGTTGCTTTGGTCCGTTGCAGATGAGCACTGCTATCATCTATTTTGTTGCTTTGGTCCGTTGCAGATGAGCACTGCTATCATCTATTTTGTTGCTTTGGTCCGTTGCAGATGAGCACTGCTATCATCTATTTTGTTGCTTTGGTCCCTTGCAGATGAGCACTGCTATCATCTATTTTGTTGCTTTGGTCCGTTGCAGATGAGCACTGCTATCATCTATTTTGTTGCTTTGGTCCCTTGCAGATGAGCACTGCTATCATCTATTTTGTTGCTTTGGTCCGTTGCAGATGAGCACTGCTATCATCTATTTTGTTGCTTTGGTCCGTTGCAGATGAGCACTGCTATCATCTATTTTGTTGCTTTGGTCCGTTACAGATGAGCACTGCTATCATCTATTTTGTTGCTTTGGTCCCTTGCAGATGAGCACTGCTATCATCTATTTTGTTGCGTTGGTCCCTTTAAAGCTTTTGTTAATATTTGTAGATTTCTTTGTTGGTTAAGATATTATCCTACATCAGTTTCCTTGTAACTGTTGTAAAGAAGCAGTATTTTTAATATAGATCTGCTGATTAAGAAGGTCATTTTTACCTTGCTACTAAACCTGTTTCTTTTTGTGGTTTACCGTAAATATCTTATCACAGATTTTGCTATCTTATTATTTGTGTTAAATCACCAGACTATATAAAACATGCACAAGCCATTTATTTACACTAAAAATAAGTCAACCAAGTGGTATTTTTTATGCCCCGGAAGGTAGGCGTATTGTTTTTGAACTGTCCGTCTCTCAGTCCGTCCGAAAACTTTAACATTGGCAATAACTTTCTTATTAGTAAGCGGATTTACTTCATACTTGGACACAACACCCCTTTGGACAAGACCTTTACACTGACCTATAATTATTTGACCTTGACACCAGATTGACCTTCACGTTGAAGATCCAATTGTTCAAAAACTTTAATGTTGGCAATACCTTCTTTATTAGTTAGTGGATTTACTTCATACTTGGACACAACACCCCCTTGGACAAGGCCTTTTCACTGACCTATATTTGTTTGACCTTGACCCCTGAATGACCTTCATTTTAAAGATCCACTTGTCCAAAAACATTGGCCATAACTACCTTATTAGTAAGTGGATTTGCTTCATACTAAGACTCAACACCCATTTGGAAAAGACCTTCCCTCTGACCTGTAATTATTTGACCTTGACCCCTGAATATCCAATCGTTCAGAAACTATTATTTGGCCATGATTTCCAAATTAGTAAGTGGATATACTTCATACTTAAACACAACACCCATTTGGACAAGACCTTTCTGCTGACCTGTAATTATTTGACCTTGACCCCTGAATATCCAATCATCAAGAAACTATTATTTGGCCATAATTTCCAAATTAGTAAGTGGGTATACTTCATACTTAAACACAACACCACTTTGGACAAGACCATCTCACTGTACTGTATTTATTTAACCTTGACCCCAGAATAACCTTCACTTTGAAGATTCAGTTGTCTAGAAATGTTCACATTGCCCATAACTTCCTTATTAGTAAGTGGATTTTCTTCCTACTTGGACACAACCCCCTTTGGATAAGCCCTTCCCACTGACCTTTATTTATTTGACCTTGACCCCTGTATGACTGGTTCTCAGATCAAAGGTCAAAGCACTACTTTGGGGGGCATTGTCATCTTACAGTGACAGTTCTTGTTTTAGTTATTTCTGTTTGTTTTTAGCTCACCTGAGCACCGCTCAGGGTGAGCTTTTGGGATGGTTGATTGTCCGGCGTGCGTCAGCGTGCATCATGCATCGTCAGTGATTTGACCTGAATGACATCTCCTCCTAAACCACTAAGCCAACATTGACGAAACATGCCTGGGATATTCCTTGCCTGAAACTCTACCAAAGTTGTTCATAGAATTCTATTCCATGAAGAACTCTGGTTGCTATGGTAACTGAAAGGAAAAACTTTGAAAATCTTCTTGTCTGAAACCACAAGGACCTGAGCCACAAGATTTGGTGTGTAGCATTGTCTAATATACCTCTACCAAGTTTGTTCAAATTATACCCCTGGGGTCAAATTTGGCCCCGCTCCGAGGGTCAATTGATTTTACATAGGCACATTGGCTTACATAGTGAAACTTTAAAAATCTTCTTGTCTGAAACCACAAGGCCCTGAGCCTTAAGATTTTGTGTGTAGCATTGTCAAGTGAACCTCTACCAAGTTTTTTCAAATTATGCCCCTGGGGTCAAATTTGGCCCTGCTCCGGGGTCATTGGTTTTTCATAGGTTTTGTATAGGGAAAAACTTTGAAAATCTTCTTGTCTGAAACCACAAGGTCCTTAGCCTTAAGATTTGGTATGTAGCATTGTCTAGTGGACCTGTAACAAGTTTGTTCAAATTATTCCCCTGGGGACAAATTTTTCCCCGCCCTCGGGGTCAATTGATTTTACATAGGATTATATAGATAAAATTTTAAAAAATCTTCTTGTCTGAAACCAAAAGGCCCTGAGCCTTAAGAATTGATTTGTAACATTGTCTAGTGGACCCCTACCAAGTTTGTTCAAATTATGCCCCTGGGGTCAAATTTGGCCCTGCCCCGGGGGTCAGTTCATTTTACATAGGCTTTTATAATGAAACTTTAAAAAATCTTCTTGTCTTAAACCACAAGGCCCTGAGCCTTAAGATTTGGTGTGTAGCATTGTCTTGTGGGCTTCTACCAAGTTTGTTCAAATTATGGCCCTGGGGTCAAATTATGCCCTGCCCCAGGGGTCAGTTGATTTTACATAGGCTTATATTGTGAAACTTTAAAAAATCTTCTTGTCCAAAACCACAAGGCGCTGAGCCTTAAGATTTGGTATGTAGCATTGTCTAGTGGACTTCAACCAAGTTTGTTCAAATTATACCTTAGGGGTCAAATTTGGCCCCACCCCTGGGTCATTGGTTTTACATAGGCTTATATAGGAAAAACCTTGAAAATCTTCTTGTCTGAAACCACAAGACCCTGAGCCTTAAGATTTGGTATGTAACATTGTCCAGTGGACCTCTACCAAGTTTGTTCAAATTCTGCCCCTGGGGTCAAATTTGGCCCTGCCTTGGGGGTCAATTGATTTTACATAGGCTTATATGGGGAAAACTTTGAAAATCTTCTCTGAAACAACAAGGGCCTGAGCCTTAAGATTTGGTATGTAGCATTGTGCAGTGGACCTCTACTAAGTTTGTTCAAATTATGGCCCAGGGGTCAAATTTGGCCCCACCCCAGGGTCATTGGTTTTACATAGGAAAACTTTGAAAATCTTCTGTCTGGTGTAAGATTTGGTACATGACTGTGGCATTGTCTAGTGAACCTTTACCCAATTTGTTCATATTATGCCCCTAGGGTCAAATTTGGCCCTGCCCCAGGAGTCAGTTGATGTTACCTAGGTTTATATAGACAAAACTTCAAAAAACCTCTTGTCTAAAACCACAGAGCCTAGAACTAAGATATTTTTAATGGAGCATCAGACAGAGGTCATCTACCAAGTTTGTTCAAATTATGCCCCTTGAGTGAAATTTGGTCCTGCCCTGGGGGTCACTTGTATTCATATAGATTTATTTAGGGAGATTCTTAAAAAAGCTTTTGATGTTAGCTCAATAGCAGACCCAAAGGCAAAGTATTCAGTTGAGCGATCTAGGGCCATCATGGCCCTCTTGTTATTAGTTCCTATCTATCAAATTTTAACATCAGTTATACTGAAATTTATAGAGTAACACCAGCTGGTAAGATAGAAGATGATGGGGACTTCTCTGACTTCTACTCGTTACCAGAGAATATAGACCCAGCCCACAGACAAGTACTTCAGGAGATGCAGGATGAAGAACTGGCCAGGCTACTGCAAGAACAGGAACATAAGGTAACCTTAGAAAATAAAAGCAGGGATCGGAAAATGTACTAGTTACTTCTAGAATGGACTGTATCCTCACTCTATGTTATTGATAATGTCCCATTTTTTCCAGAACTGTGATTTTGATTACATTTATTTGGTTGTTGGATTTAAGTCCATTAATAATTTTAGAAGTTCTAGTTCTGGTAAGTTGCACAACATGAATTATGTTCTTTATTAGCTCACCTGAGCTGATAGGCTCAAGTAGGTTCAAGTGTGCTATTTGGATTGCCTAATGTCTACTGTCCACCCGTCTGTTCGTCCAGCTATTGCTTTTATACAGCATCTCCACTAAAAAAAATATACTTAGCCTATTTCAGCATTACTTTACCAGAATGTTCTTTGGATAGCCACCTTTCCGATTTGTAAAATTTATTAAGTCCATGATAGCCAAAAGGAAAAACTTCAAAGATTTCCTCTTAGCAACCCCTTGTCATTGTTTACTACTAGGGATGGGAACGAATACTAATATCAATATTCGAATATTTGCTTTCCCATATTCAAATATATTTGAGTATTCGTTTTTCAGTTCAGTCAATTACCCGAATTTTGGTATCCAAACATTGATACTGTTTTACCACCTGTACGTTGTTGGGTAAATTGTTTTGTATCATGTAGAAGTAGCATAGAAATGGCTTGTTTAATAGAAGTTTTCAATACTTTTTAAGTGATTGGCAATACATAATATATTCTGTTCATTAAAACCGCGTGAAATAAGTCCAAACACACGAGGGAGGTTTTTTATTTTTTATTTTTTTATTTTTTTTTTTTATACACATTATTTCAATATTGTTATGCGATGATCAAGCATAAAGCAAGGATGATTTTTTTTTCCAAGTATACTCACAAGAGGAAAATATTTTAGCTATTCTACTGATTGGGCAACTAAAAGGTAATATCAATAGAGTTATAACCGTGATTGGTTGTTTGTTTTCGTAAATATGACGTTAATCATTGAATATTAGGAGACAGACAACTTCTAAAATTTGTGAATTAAACGGGCGCCAATACAAATGAACAAAAGATTAAAAGGTATCACAATTACGCCTGTTGCAAACTGTTAATCTGTAACGATTGCCCCTGCCAATTATGCATTGCAATTTTATTTTAAATTGAATAATTTTTGACACGTGATTAACATAGAGTCTCCTTGTCTGGAGTATAACTTGAAAACTAATGGTTGGAATTCAGTGCAACTTCATACAATTGTCAAGCACACTGACAGGAAGAGCAGTGTACAAGAGCCATAACTCCTTCAGTATTTGCACAGTTATTGCCCTTTGTTGGTTTTCCTTGTCCGTAGCATAACTTGAAAACTACTGGTTGAAATTCAAAGCAACTTCATACAATGGTCAACCACAGTGATAGGAAATGCAGGGTACAAGAACTACAACTGTCTTTAATTGCCTACAACCATAACTCTTTTTCAATTCTTTTACAAAGTATTCTGTTAATAATAACTTCCCCAGTTTTGAAGCAGTCTTGCGGGGGTATTAATCACATTTAGTGATAGCTCTAGTTTAAAGTGATTGAAAAAATTAATTTGTCAGAAATAATACTTGTTATAAAAAGTAATCCTTGCCAAATTTTGAGTATTATATATCTATATGGGTAACTTAAAAATCTTCTATATACAAGCTGTTGACAAAATTTGAAAATAATTAGGAACAAATGTTCCTTGGGTGACTGTCTATATACAAAATGTGAAATTTAAATTGACCTTTAAAAAAAACGTGGTTGCAAGAGGTGTGTCAATAAGGGAAAGTGAATAAACTTTAAGCATTAGGCCGATTAGGGCCATAATGGCCCTCTTTTTCTCTGAAAACTGATCAGTAATAGTCTGTTTGCAAAGTCCTCCAGTGTGCTCCTTGCCAAAGAGACAAATTCAAAGAGCCATGATGTATAAAATTATGTACAATGGATGTCTTCTGTTGTGGCTTTATCCTGTAAGTTAATCAAGAACAAAAATACAAGGGTTGACTAGTAGATCTATAGAGGTACACAAACAAGCTTGAATCAGGCTATTTGTGATACAAGAATGGAGGAGGGGGTTGACATTTACAGACATTTACATAGATCAAACAAATCTGTATGTTTTTTTATTGACAAGTTAAACAATGTTGCATCAGTAGGATAAAAGGATAGTATAGCTTTGAGAGTTGTTTTACTAAAGGGATATATTATACTTTAAGTGAAACATGGTCTAATTCAAACCAGTGATATTTGAACCCATAACCTCTTGGCTAGGAATCCATGATTCATATTCATGCTCATAATGTAATAATGTTTAATTTTTTCTGCATGAAGAGATCCAAAGCAGAAGTGGACAGAGATAAGCTTAAGGAGATAGAAGAACAAGATCAAAGACTAGCACAGATCATAGAGGAACAAGAAAAGATACGCCTCAAGAAAGCTAAACAGAAATGGAAACAACAACAAGAGGCAAAAAGAGCACAGGTTTATTTTTTATTATACTTTAATGTAAATTGATAATGTACATAAACAAATGACAGTATGTACATATAAAGATCTTGGGGCTTTGGGGACTCTTTACAAGTAAATGAATGTATAAACAGATGTTGATCATGTGTGGGATGCTCTTTAGAAAAATGAAAGAATGTACAGATGTTGATCTTTGTGTGTGGGATGCTCTTTAGAAAAGTGAAAGAATGTACAGATGTTGATCTTTGTGTGTGGGATGCTCTTTAGAAAAATGAAAGAATGTACAGATGTTGATCTTTGTGTGTGGGATGCTCTTTAGAAAAGTGAAAGAATGTACAGATGTTGATCTTTGTGTTTGGGATGTTCTTTTGAAAAATGAAAGAATGTACAGATGTTGATCTTTGAGTCTTGGATGCTCTGTTGAGGCTTGAAATTTTTTCAGCTGAAATTTTCTAAATTTGTTAATATTGTTTTTTTTTTACTTACTAGACAGGATAGGCCAAACTTAAAAAACAGTTGTTTTCTATTAGGGTGCCATCTAGTTTAAAGGATTTATTGAAGTCCTTGACCCCTGAATGACCTTCACCTTGAAGATTTAACTGTCAAAAAACTTAAACTTGGCCTTAACTTTTTTGTTAGTAAACTACCATGACTGTAACTAGTGCCATGTTTCGGGGGCATTCATGTTTGTGACACATTCCTTGTTAATATCATTATTTTAAGTCATTTTATTTATGACAAATGTTTTAGACAATTACTTTGTGCCTGTTGTCTGAATACCAATTTTATGTTTTTGAAGGTGGTCTAAATTTTGGATTGCATTGAATTTTTAGCTCACCTGAGCCTTTGGCTCATGGTGGGCTATTGTGACCGGTCTTTGTCCAGCGTCCGGCGTCCGTCAACAATTTCATTCAAACTATATCTCCTCTGAAACCTCTGGGCCAAATTTAATGAAATTTGCCTGGGATGTTCCTTGCATGAAGCTCTACCAAAGTTGTTCAAAGAATTCAACTCCATCAAGAACTCTGGTTGCTATCGCAACTTAAAGGAAAAACATTGAAAATCTTCTTGTCTGAAACCACAAGGCCCTGAGCCTTAAGATTTGGTATGTAGCATTGTCTAGTGGACCTCTATCAAGTTTGTTCAAGTTATGCCTCTGGGGTCAAATTTGGCTCCACCCCGGGGGTCAATTGATTTTACATAGGCTTATATAGGAAATCTTTAAAAAATTCTTATTCTTATTCTCAGAAACCACAATGCCTACAGCTTAGATATTTGGTATGTAGCTTTGTCTAGTGGATGTCAACCAAGTTTGTTCAAATTATGTCCCCTGGGTCAAAATTGGCCACGCCCAAGGGTTCTTTTGGTTTACATATAGTTATATAGGAAAAACATAAAAAATCATTTTTCATCCAAACTAACTGGACTAGACCTAAGATATTTGGTGTGGAGTATTGTGTAAGGAACCTTAACCAGTATTATATATATGTTGGCCCAGGGGTCAAAATTGGCCCCTCCCCGGGGGCCGTTAATATGTAAAAAAGGCAATCTTTAAAAATCTTCTTACTGGAAACCGTAATGCCTACAGCTTAGATATTTGGTATGCAGCCTTGTCTAGTGGACCTCTAGTTTGTTTGAAAAATGTCCCTGGGGTCACTATTGGCCCCGCCCGAGGGGTCACAAGTTTTAAATAGCAGTATAGAAGAAAATCTTTTAAAATCTTCTTGTCTGAAACCACAAGGCCTAGAATTTTAAAATTTGGCATGAAGCAAGCTTTATAAAGCTTTTTGAAATTATTAGATTAGGTTAAAGGTCAAGGAGGCTAAAAATAGATTTATCTACTGTACCTCATAGAGCATTCATTTATAGACCAATATCTTTGATATTCAGTATAAAGATTCTTTGCATGGACGTCTACCCATGGGTAGGGTTTGGTTTGAGGTCACTGGGTCAAGGTCAAGGTCACCATAGCTTATAATAGATATTTCTACTTTCTGTCATAGAGCCTTTATTTACTGACTGATATATTACATAATTTGGTTTGTAGGCACTTACATATTTTCAATTAAAAAATGAAATACTGCTTAACAGCAAACCTACAGCCAAAGTACTCAGTTGAGCGATCCAGGGCCATCATGGCCCTCTTGTTATAATGTTCTGAGTGTTTTATGTCTCTTAAAGAAATATTCCTGGAGTTAAAATATTTATATTCAGTTAAAATATTCATATTCAGTTTGGAGATTTTCTTCCTTTTCTGTATAATGAAAGCTGTCTGTCTTGAATCAGTGTAAGTAGACCAAATCAAATATTTTTTACAAATAACAATTTCTTTCATGAAGTGTACTTAAAGATTTTCTTGCATTATCTACAGGAAGCTGCACATAGACCTCCAGCCCTTCCCCCTCGCAGTCAGGAACATGATCATAGGAGATACAGGCGAAATAGCTTTATTCTCTCTTTAGAAAATGGCCCAGAGCAAGGTGAACTCCATGACATCAGCCCTCATAGTCAGGGGTCATCTGAAGATTATCTAACTCCCATGCAAGCTTCTGAAGAACAAAGACTTCATTCTTCTCAAGGACACAGATCAAATTCCAGCAGACAAGCACACAGTGATATTTTATTAAACAATGCATCCAACACTCGTGAGATTACTCAAAACAGACAAAATGTGCAAAAATTGAAAAATAACTTTCATGGGTCAAGACATGAACAAAGTGTTAGTCCTGCTCAACTTCCTGCACAGGAAATGCCTGATGTGGAGCGATGGCTAGCCTCCCATCCTCCTGATGCAGCACGAGGAAGGTTAATATCTGACAACAGTGATTATATTCCAGACTCACCGTCTCCACCATGTAGTTACCATAGTGATGATCCTCTGCCTCACCATGGGTAAATGTTATGTTGTTACTATTTATTGCAGTCTTAGCTTGTCCCTCTTGAAGAAAACCATCCTGTTAATATGTCCTTATATTTATGCCCCCACAAAGTGGGGTGCATATAGCGTTGCACTTGTCCATCCGTCCGTCCGTACGTCTGTCCGTACGTCCCGAAATCTTGTGAACGCAACTCCTCTTAAACCGGATGGCAGATTTTGCTTAAACTTTCAGGGATGAACAACCTTAATGTGTAGATGGCAGTAAAGGAAGGAATTTTTGCTGTGACCAAATTTAACAGAATTATGGCCCTTTGTTGATTTTTTCACTAGAAATTATGTGAATGCAACTCCTCTTAAACTTGAAGGCAGATTTTGCTTAAACTTCCAGGGATGAACAACCTTAATGTGTAGATGGTAGTAAAGGAAGGAATTTTTGCTGCGACCAAATTTAACAGAATTATGGCCCTTTGTTGATTTTTTCACTACTGTGAAATCATTTAAATTCGCTGGGATGAAATTTCGCGCAAACGGCCAAAAAAGTACGTTCGCGCGGTCCTAAATTCGCGCATTTTCAATTTCAGATTCAATTTTTTTTTATCAGCATAAAAGCAGACGACAGCTGCATGACGCTGAATGTAAACGTGTCAATTACCGCGGCCCGCTTTTGAATATACAAACTGACAGGTCCAACTGTTAATTGACGTTAAATGACACAGATTAAGTGTGCACAGATTAAAAGATCGATACCGACAGGTCTTTTGTAACCGGTCCCTAATCAATTACGCTAAAACAAAACATTGCCGCTTGCGAAAATTACCTTTACTCGTTCGTGTCCTATTTATGTGTTGTTACTTCTATTCGCTTTTATTCTTACATTCTCAAAGAATAAAATAAGTTTCAATAGCAAAAATAAGATTGTTTCTCATTGAAAAGTTAATCAATCTAAGGAAATACAAATGAAACATACTTAAAAAGAAAACATAATAAGTTTCATTTTAATTTTGCTAGATATTTAGAATTTGCTAAAACATCCGATTATTCAAGTTATATTGGCTAAAAACAACAACTAATGGTCAAAAGTGAGTGGAAAAATATATGCAGGTATTTCGGATAGGATCAAGATTCGGATAACGTAAGTGTTTTATTAGTTTAATAAAAGCGCGGTCTTAAATTCGCGCATTGTTCCTAGCGCGAAATACGCGAAAATTCGTCCTACGCGAACAAAAATGATTTCACAGTATATACCATATAGAAATTTTGTGAATGCAACTCCTCTTAAACCGGATGGCAGATTTTGCTTAAACTTCCAGGGATGAACAACCTTAATGTGTAGATGGTAGTAAAGGAAGGAATTTTTGCTGTGACCATATTTAACAGAATTATGGCCCTTTGTTGATTTTTTCACTATATACCATATAAATAATTGAACATATAAATTTTACATTTGTAATTTAATTTAACATGTACATAAGGTTACCTGTAGATCATTTTAGGTATATGTACAGAAAAAAATCTTACATACAGGATATACATGTTCTTGTTTATGAGCACTTATGCATAGTGGGGGCATCCTTGTCCTATGGACACAGTTCTAGTTTTAACCAGGTTTTCAATGAAAACCTGGTTATTGTAATGCTGAAGTCGGCGGGCGGGCATCAACTTTTGGTTTCCGCTCAATAACTTGAGTTTGCTTTGACCTATTGACACCAAACTTGCTGTGTGGGTAGCTTATATTAAGATGCAGCTTGGGATTGCTACCCAGGTGTCTGTGATCAAGGTCAAGGTCACTGTTGCTGAAAATAGAAATTCAGTTTCCGCTCAATAACTTGAGTTTGCTTTGACCTATTGAGCCCAAACTTGGTATATGAGTAGCTTATATCAAGAAGCAGCTTTGGATTGCTACCCAGATGTCTGTGATCAAGGTCAAGGTCACTGTTGCTAAAAATAGAAATTCAGTTTCCGCTCAATAACTTGAGTTTGCTTTGACCTATTGACACCAAACTTGGTATATGAGTAGCTTATACCAAGAGGCAGCTTGGGATTGCTACCCAGGTGTCTGTGATTAAGGTCAAGGTCATTGTTGCTAAAATAGAAATTCAGTTTCTGCTCAATAACTTGAGTTTACTTTGACCTATTGACACCAAACTTGCTATGTGGGTAGCTTATATTAAGAGGCAGCTTGGGATTGCTACCCAGGTGTCTGTGATCAAGGTTAAGGTCACTGTTGCTAAAAATAGAAATTCAGTTTCTGCTCAATAACTTGAGTTTGCTTCAACCTATTGACCCCAAACTTGGTGTATGGGTAGCTTATATCAAGGGGTAGCTTGGCATTGCTACCCAGGTGTCTGTGATCAAGGTCAAGGTCACTGTTGCTAAAAATAGAAATTCAGTTTCTGCTCAATAACTTGAGTTTGCTTTGGTCTATTGATGGTAAACTTGGTATATGGGTAGCTTATATTAAGAGGCAGCTTGGGATTGCTACCCAGGTGTCTGTGGTCAAGGTCAAGGTCACTATTGCTAAAAAAAGAAATTAAGTTTCTGCTCAATAACTTTAGTTTGCTTAGACCTATTGACACCAAATTTAGTATTTGGGTAGCTGATATCAAGATGCAACTTGGCATTGCTACCCAGGTGTCCGTGAACAAGGTGAAGGTCACTGTTGCTTTAAAAAAGAAATTCAGTTTTCACGTAATAACTTGAGTTTGCTTTGACCTGTTGACACCAAACTTGCTGTGTGGGTAGCTTATATCAAGATGCAGCTTGGGATTGCTATTATGATATCTGGGAGCAAGGTCAAGGTCACTTGCTTACAATAGAATTTTCAGCTTCTACTCAATAACTTCAGCACATTTTGACCTATTGATACTCAACGTGGCATGTGTGTAGCTTACATGAAAATACAGCCTGGCATTGCTACTCAGGTATCTGATTTATTTTTATTTTGAACTATTGAAACCAACTTTCTGTGTTGGTACCAAAATAACAGCACCATTTTTACTTCACTGCCATATTTCTTCCTAATTCCTGTCACATCAATACTTGGTCGTTGAAAACCTGGTTTTCGTCACATTGCGGCGCTTCTTGTATTATTCTGAATCCTATTTCAGTGGCAAGTTGCAAACTGTTCCACATGACCATACAATGTATTTCCATCTTTGTATGCACGTGTACAAAAAAACCTTCTGTATTGGATGATATAAACATAATTATTACATACCTATAAATTTTCTTTCTAAAATACACCCAAATCTAGAAGCGCGAATACGCTTGGACAGATAGAAAAATCTGTACTATGTTTGTGTCAAATACGGTACCATATATGGAAGTGCCAGACTATTTTTAGCTCACCTGAGCACTACTCAGGGTGAGCTTTTAGGATCGTTGAATGTGCGGCATCTGTCAGTGTGTGTCGTGCGTCGTCAACAATTTGACTTTAACGACATCTCCTCCTAAACCACTAAGCCAACATTGACAAAACATGCCTGGGATATTCCTTGCATGAAGCTCTACCAAAGTTGTTCAAAGAATTCAATTCCATCAAGAACTCTAATTGCTATGGCAACTTAAAGGAAAAACTTTAAAAATCTTCTTGTCTGAAACCACAAGGCCTGAGCATTAAAATTTGGTATGTAGCATTATCTGGTAAACCTCTACCAAATTTGTTCAAATTATACCCCTGGGGTCAAATTTGGCCCTGCCCAGCGGGTCAATTGATTTTACATAGGCTTATATTATAGTGAAACTTTAAAAATTTTCTTGTGTGAAACCACAAGGCCTGAGCCTTAAGATTTGGTATGTAGCATTGTCTAGTGGACCTCTACCAAGTTTGTTCAAATTATTCCCCTGGGGTCAAATTTGGCCCCACCCCGGGGTCTTTGGTTTTACATAGGCTTATATAGTGAAAACTTTGAAAATCTTCTTGTAGAAGGGGAGGTAACATTTTCAGTCCAGATAATCTGGAAATTTGTCAGAAAGGTTGTATCTATGATTTCTAGCTCAAGTTCGAATATGGGTCATCTGGGTTCAAAAACTATGTCACAGAGCCCGAAAATAGAAAAACCTTGTTAACATTCTAAAGGTTACATTTTCAGACAAAATATCCCAGAAATTTGTCAGAAAGGTTATTTTGATGATTTTTAGCTCAAGTTCAAATATGGGTTATCTGGGATAAAAAACTAGGTCACATAGCCCAAATATGGAAAAACCTTGTTGTGTTATCTAGAGGTAACATTTTCAGTCCAACTAACCTGGAAATCTGTCTGAAAGATTGTTTCAATGATTTCTAGGTCAGGTTTGAAAATGGGTCATCTGGAGTAAAAAAACTAGGTCACAGAGCCCAAAAATAGAAAAAAAAAATTGTTAACACTGTAGAGGCTACTTTTCAGTCCAAATATTCTGGAAATTTATCAGAAAGGATGTTTTAATGATTTCTAGCTCAGATTTGAATATGGGTTGTCTGGGGAAAAAAAGCTAGGTCACATAGCCCAAATATGAAAAAACCTTGTATACACTCTAGAGGTAACATTTTCAGTCCAAATAACCTAGAAATTTGTCAGAAAGACTGTTTCGGTGATTTCTAGGTCAGGTTCATGGGTTATCTGGGGTCAAAAACTGGGTCACATGGCAAAAAAGTAGAAAAACCTTGTTAATGTTCTAGAGGTTACATTTTCAGTCCAAATATTCTTGAATTTGTCAGAAAGGTTGTTTCAATGGTTTCTAGCTCAGATTTGGATATTGGTCATTTGGGATCAAAAGGTAGGTCACTGAGCCCTAAAATGTAAAAAAAAAAACATTTTAACACTCCAGAGGTTACATTTTCAGTCCAAATATCCTGGAAATTTGTCAGACATGTTGTTTTGATGATTTCTAGCTCAAGTACTAATATTGGTCATTTTTGGTCAAAAACTAGGTCACAGTGCCCAAATATGGGAAAACCTTGTTAGCACTCTAGAGTTAAGATTTTAACTTCAAATAACCTGAAAATTTGTCAGAAAGGTTGCTTTTATGATTTCTAGCTCAAGTTTTAATATGGGTCATCTGGAGTCAAAAACTAGGTCACAGAGCCCAAATACTGAAAAACTTTGTAAACACTGTAGAGGCTACATTATCAGTCCAAATGTCCTGGAAATTTGTCAGAAAGGTTGTTTTGATGATTTTTAGCTTAAATTTGATATGGGTCATCTGAGGTCAAAAACTAGGTCACAGAGCCCAAATATTGAAAAAGCTTGTTAACACTCTAGAGGCTACATTTTCAGTCCAAATAACCTGGAAATTTGTCAGAAAGATTGTTTCAGTAATTTCTAGGTCAAGTTCAAATATGGGTCATCTGGGGTCAATTAACCAGGTCCATATCAACTTTGTTAAAAGCAGTCATATTCAGGTGAGCGATACAGGGCAATCATGGTTGTTCTTGATTGGCTCCCTTCCTTGTTGTGCATGACATAGTATTTGGAAGGGGGAACCAATACTACTGGCACCTTGTGGGAAATCAGTTTCTAATTTTAGATCCCCGCATCAAAAAATATAAACAAACATAATTTAACAAGTATTATTGAATTCTATTACAATTTTTTAACATAAAAATCCATAAATTGTACCCTTCTATCAAAATCTTAAGGATTCACCCAAATAACGTCCTACTTAATAGAGAATCCTCGTGATTTTAACTTCGTCGTCTGCAGCTGTTTACATGTATATACAGTAGGTCATTTTGCAAAGTTGATGTATTCATCTGCCATTCATCATTTTATTTTTCAATAATATTTTTGTTTGTGAAATAAAAGTTCAGTAAATTGAATCATTTTGTCTTTTTATGCACCCACAAAGTGGGAGCATATAGTGTTGCACTTGTCTGTCAGTCCGTACGACTGGATAATACGACCGTACGTCTGTACGTATGTCCCAAAATTTTGTGAACGCAACTCCTCTTAAACTGGATGGCAGATTTTGCTTAAACTTTCAGGGATGAACAACCTTAATGTACAGATGATAGTAAAGGAAGGAATTTTTGCTGTGACCAAATTTAACAGAATTATGGCCCTTTGTTGATTTTTTCACTATATACCATATAGCCAAATAAATTTGTGAACGCGACTTCTCATAAACCGGATGGCAGATTTTGCTTAAACTTTCAGGGATGAACAACCTAAATGTGAAGATGATAGTAAAGGAATGAATTTTTGCTTCGACCAAATTTAACGGAATTATGGCCCTTTGTTGATTTTTTCACTATATACCATAAAGTGAAATAAAATTGTGAACGCAACTCCTCATAAACTGGATGGCAGATTTTGCTTAAACTTTCAAGAATGAACAACCTTAATGTGTAGATGATAGTAAGAGAGGGTAATGTTTTTTATGGAACCTGACACACCAAGGATTTCTATACTTTAATCTGTAGTTAACTTTCATGTGTAACATTTTTAAAATTTTACCTGCTTACTTTAATATCAGCAACATGTAATTACTTGTGTGTCTCTTTCTTCGTCTTCGCTAATGTGATTCCTCATAGTACATAAATATTTACAACATTTTTATGTCGACTATTCAAAGAATAAGGAGGTCTATTGTACTTGCGGCGTGGCTATCGGGTTAAAGTTTTAAGGCAAGCTTCTCAATTTCACTATTTCTTCCCTTTCTACTGCAGATATTTGGTTCAAACTTGGCCGTAGACTGTGTTATTCCATCAAGGCCTATAACTCTGTTAAGCATTTTTATTAGTTATTCCCCTTTAAAGAATTTGAAAAATCTTTAATTTCAGGCTTTTATTATACCTTCAAGCACTAAGTATAGTCAAGCGTGCTGTCCATCCGACAGCCCTTGTTTCATTATAAAATATCTAATTTTGAAATAAAAGGACAGCATTAATAATATACAAAACACCGCAATTCATTTGCAACTACAGAAAAAAATTGTTCCCCACCTAAATCTTACATACAGAATATACATGCTCTTGTTTATGAGCACTTATGCATAGTGGGGGCATCCGTGTCCTATGGACACAGTTCTAGTGTGTTGTCTAAAATTTATAGGTATATAATAAAAGGGAAATTATGTTGTAGTAGCTCTCTGAGACCTTGTATTTTGCTACGAGCAGCATGGGGAAATCGATATCTCGCGAGACTGAAGGTCAAGTGAGGTATCGATTTTCCCACGCGAGTAGCAAAATACAAGGTCTCAGACAGCTACTACAACATAATATTCCCTATTTATAATCTTGCTTTTTCATGCTATTTTCATGAATAACAAACAGAAGCATGGTTTCATGAGATCTGTCAGAATACAGAATTTCTATTTCTGAAAATTGTCATACATTTCATTATTTCTTTTATATAAAAGAAATTTTTTTTAATGAAAAGTGTTGATAAATGTCCAAATATATCTCAGTATTGAACTGGACAATTTTAAATTGTTTTAATTACAGTGCAGTTTGGAATCATGTTTTAAAGTTTAATAATATTTAATTCTAGAGTTATTGAATGAAACTGTTTCCAATTTGTTTTGGCTAGAAGGAAAGAGGCAAAAATAATAGCATGAAATAATAAAAATATGAATAATAAACTGCGATAATTTGTCTAAAAAAGGAAAGCAAGGTCTCCACACCATGACACAAGTACAGACACAGGGTCTCACTATGCTGTCAGTGACCCTTTCAACTTTAACATAGCAGCTGCTATAGATCCAACATATACAAGAAGATCTGATGGAACAACAGATAGAAAACAGGTTGTCAGTCACGGGTCACGACCTTTACCTCAAGAAGGTTAGTTCATGAACTGTTTCTTTGTCATATAGATGGATTATAACTCTCTGTACATTTTCACAGCATCAGTACATTTTCCACTAATTGCTTAGCATGGCACAGGCTTCATGCACTGTTGCATATTCTATTTTCTCAGAAAAATTTAGTCACTTATTTAATTCTTCATCTTCTGTGAAATCATGCAATTTATGATAAATTTGTTTTGTCAATTCTTAATTGAAAGTAAATGTTACATGCTAAAACATACTGGTTTAGATACAGACACTGTAATATATTTAATATAATAGTGAATTGCTGTATCTTTTAAAGAAATCAAACCTTAGATTTTTAGCTCACCTGAGCATAATGTGCTAAAGGTGAGCTTTATTTGAATGCCCTGTGTCCATCATGTCTGATGCATTGTCCATTGTGAGCTTTTTAATTTAAACATCATCTCCTACCTAACCACTAGGTCAGAGTTGATGAAACTTGGAAGGGATGTTCCTAAATTTAAGCTGTTAAAAGAATTCCATTACATGCAGAACACTGGTTGCTGTGGCAACTAGAATGAATTTTTTTTTAATCTTCAAGTCTAAAACCAGAAGGCCAAAATCTTTGAAATTTGGTGTGTAGCATTGTCTAGTGGACTAAGTCCACTAAGTTTGTCCAAATTATTTCCCAGGAGTCACTATTAGCCTTGCCCTAGGGGTCATACATTATCCATAGAAATGTATTGGAAAGTATTTAATATTCTTCTGATGTGAAAACTCAAGCTGATGAGTTCTAATATTTTGCACAAAGAATTGTCTAGTCGACCGCATCCAAGATTTTTCTAACTTTGCCCCAGGTGTCATTTTTGGCTCCGCCTCTAGGGTTTTACATTGAAACTTTATAAAAAATCTTCTTTTAAGAAATTTAAAGGTTTAGACTTCTGTAGTCTGGTTTGTAGCATTGTCAAGTGGACCTCTGCCAAGTATGTCACTATTTGCCATGCTTGAGGGATCTCATGTTTTACAGAGAAATATGTTGGAAATCTTTAAAATTCTTGATGTATGAAACCACAAGATGTCTAATATTTTGAACAAAGCATTTTACAGTTTACCCTGACAGTTTTTTCAAACTTTGCCCCTGAGGTAACTTTTGGCTTAGCCCAGGGTGTCAGATATTTTACATAGATTTAAATAGATGAACTCTTTAAAAGTCTTCTTTTCAGAAACTGCAAAGCTTAGACTTTTGAAATTTGATGTGTAGCATTATTTAGTGTTACTCTAACAAGATTGTTCCCTGTAGTCATTATTACCTCCATCACATGTTTTACATAGAATTAAATAGATTTTAAAAAAATATTTTTCTCTGAAACAATAAAGCCCAGAGGTTTGATATTTTCACAATAGTATTGCCCAGTAGACTCTTTCCAAGATTATTCCAACTTTGCCCCTTGGGTCATTTTTGGCTCCACCCTGGTGATAAGATACATATAGACTTCTACGAGGGGTGATTCAAAAGTTCGCGGAATTGCTTTATTACTAGAACGGAAAAGACAATACAAACACAAAAATTACATCACTCGATACGTTTACTCAATACTAAAGCAGAGCCGTAATCTCATTGAAATACATTTACTAATAAATCGTTTGTACATATTTGAATTGTATACATGACCGGCACTTGACGCACGCCATCACGACGTCGACGTCACTAACGGTCAAATTCTAGCGTACGATTCATCTTCTCGACGTAATCGCCGCCCGTCGCTACACACTTCCTATGCCTTTGTACCCATTGCATAAATGTTACCTTAAACCAATCCTGACTGAATGAAGAGATTACTTCACGAGCCTTATTGCGTAGCTCTAATGTTGTTTCAAATCTCTGGCCTCTGAGTTCCCTCTTCATATCTGGAAACAGACGAAAGTCCATCGGTGCTAGATCCGGGCTGTACGGCGGATGTGGTAAGAGACTGAAACCAAGCAGTGAAATCTCTAACTCTGTACTCTGTGCCCGATGTGCTGGAGCGTTGTCATGATGGAGTATAACATCATCCAGTACCAACAGGGGGCGCTTGCGGCGCAGAGCCTGTATCAGATCGCGTCTAAGCACCTGAAGTCAAACAAACAAACGGGAAAACATGAAATAATTTAAGTTTAAGAAAGTAAAAAGCGGCACATTTTAAATAATATTTTTATATATTTTGTTATTTGAAACAATACATACTGTAAAATATTAGTTTGTTATAAAAATAATATATAAGTGTTGATCGTTTGTATGACTAAAATGCGGCATACCTTTGAATAATAGTCGGCATTTACGGTACATCCGTCGCGCACCTTGTGTTGAAGCAAAAGCCCTTGTCTATCCATGAAGAAGATGAACATTTCCTTTTTGCAGCTGCGTGTTGTCCTGGCCTTTTTTGGTGGAGGTGTGTCTGGTGACTTCCAGACGGACGACTGCTGTTTCGACTCTGGATCATAATGGTATAACCATGTCTCGTCTGTCGTGATGATTTTGTCCAAAAACTCGTCACCCTGTGCGTCGTACAGATCCAGAAATTGCTGAGAACATTCTAACCTCCGCTGCTTGTTTTCATCAGTCAGAAGTCTGGGCACCCAACGCGCAGATACTTTGGACATATTTAGCTCTTCTGTAAGAATTCGTTGCACAGTAGAATACGATAGGGAGAGTTCCTCTGCAATACCCCTAACCGTTAAGCGCCGGTCGTTGTCCAAAAGCTCTCTCACTAACGTTGCGTTGCTCGTCGTCATAGCGGATGCTGGTCTACCTGCTCTATCGTCATCAAGTACCGATTTTCTGCCGTTCCGAAATCGCTCATGCCATTTGTAGACAAACGATTTACCACAAGGTTGTAATGTATGCGAGTTTTTAATTTGATTCAACGTCTCAACTGGTGTAAGTTTGAGTCCAACACAAAATTTCACAACTGCGCGTAGCTCCAATTCACTTGTTGACGTCGCGGAAGAAGTTGAAGACATGGCGACAACTCGCTGCTGTGGAGTAACGGTTCAACGTAATGTAATCAAAATTATAGGAAATGACGTCAACACGTCATTCTAACGTCAGTTACGTTCGCGCCAAAATTGAGCAACATTTGAAAACATACTATCGTCTGAAGTGAATTAGTAAAACGAAATATTTTGGCCTGCTTCAAGTCACCTAACCGTGGTTGCTATGGAGACCATTTATATTCTTCCGGTTACACATATTCCATAAACTAAACGAAAATGTTAGTTAAAATACGTTGAATTATATTTATGCGAAATTTAATGTGATTCGGTGAAAAAATAAATGATTTAGAGATAAATTCCGCGAACTTTTGAATCACCCCTCGTATAATAGATAAATTGTTTAAAAAATTTCATGTCTGATGTTAAGGCTGAGACTTCAAAATTTTGGTTTCAAACTCCTACCAGTATTGCTCAAATTATGCCCCTTGTTATGTTCCTTTTTTTTTTTTTTTTTTTTTTACTAAATGATAAATCTGTTACATGGCACTTGTCTTTCTTAGTAGTTGTACTCAGGTGAGTGCTTAAGGGCCATCATTGCCTTCTTGTTGTTTTAAAAATGGTCATCTTGTTGACAAATGATTTTTATAGCACCATGACATTTCATTTACTTCAATCATCATAGTGTTTAGGTAGATTATCAAATTTTTCTTGGAACAGAAGTCTTGTGTTTATTATATACATTCCATCAGTGTAATAAGATACAGATTTTCACATACATTTTTAGGCAACAGTATGGCCAGAATTTGAGACAGCTGTCATCAGAAGTGGTTATGATGTATTAAAAATTTTTGAGTCCATAGTTTTGTTTGAAAGCTAAAATTGATACATTTAATATTGATACCCAATATCAATTTCATCAACTTAAAAGGCATGTGAAGTCATTGAAATATTACTAAATGTTTGTAACAATATAACACTTTGTCATAGTGTATTTACTAAATTGTATAGCAACATAACACAGTTAACACATTCATCTCATTTACTAACTAGAATGGGTAGAGATAGAATGGGACCCAAGTGTACGAGGCAGCATTCGTAGGGGAAGTTTATCTAGGCTCCAAGGCTCACAAAGCTTTAATAATGGTTGCCAAGGTAACATAACTGCACGATATGAGCTTATTTTGACTGTGATATAAAAGTTTTTATCTTTTGTTAGCTCACCTCAGCATGTAGTGCTCACGTGAGCTTCAAGGATCAGTGATTGTCGTCCATCTGTCTGCATTTGTTTCAAAGGACATCACCGCAGAAACCACATCTAGAGGTCTTCTACTAAGATTTTATGCTCCCCAATGAAAATACATATAGTTGCCGCTTCCTCCATCCATCCGCCCTTCCATACATAATAATAGATACTTAGGTGGCTATGGGAACAATAGGTAACTGTAAATTTTCTTTGATGCTATTCATTCCCTAAGCTGTTAGGTGTTTTGACATTATTGTGGAAAAGATAAGAGAGAATATTGTGTTTGGTGAAGTGCAACTCGCTGCCAATATGAGTAGTATTACCAGGTTTAGAGCAGTTTTATTTGAGGAACATACATACATAGTCCAGTTTTTTTTATGCCCCTGAAGGGAGGCATATAGTTTTTGAATTGTCAGTCTGTCCATCAGTCCGTCCGTCAGTCCTTCTGTCTGAAAAACTTTAACATTGGCCATAACTTCCTTATTAGCAAGTGGATTTACTTCATACTTGCACACAGCACCCCTTTGGACAAGACCTTCCCACTGACCTATATTTGTTTGACCTTGACACCTAAATAACCTTCACGTTGGACATCCAATTGTCAGAAAACTTTAACATTGGCCATAACTTCCACATTAGTAAGTGGATATACTCCATACTTGGACACAACACCCCTTTGGACAAGATCTTCCCACTGACCTGTATTTGTTTGACATTGACCCCCGAATGATTGTTCTCAGCTCCAAGGTCAAAGCACCATTTCGGGGGTATAGTCATCTTACAGAGACAGTTCTTGTCTCTAATAATATTTCATTATGAGCACTTGTGACAGGCAAAATCTGTCTTAGAAGACACATGGGTACGGCTTTTTCCTTTATTTTATGTCACTGCTGTTATAGTTCTTCAAAAATGAGGATGGATTTGTAATATAAAATGAGTCTGGTTAGGTGTGACAATGCTTTGCATTTTTATGCCCCTGAAGGGAGGCAAATAGTAATCACACTGTCTGTCCATCCATCTGTCAGTCTGTCCCGTAAAATCTTGTCCTCGCTTCATCTCCAAAACTGCTTGAGGGATTTCATTGAAACTTAATAGGAGTGTTTGTCACTCAGCCTAGTTGTGCATATTGTCAGGAGATTCCGCTCATTTTTGGCAAAGTTATGGGCACTTAGTAATTTTTTTCACTCTAAAATCTTGTCCTCACTTCATCTCCAAAACCACTTGAGGGAATTTTTTAAAACTTAACAGGAGTGTTTGTCACCAAGCCTAGTTGTGCATATCTTCAGGAGATTCATCTCGATTTAGTTTTGGCAGAGTTATGGGCACTTAGTCTTTTTTTTTTAACTCTAATTTCTATATTAAAATCTTCTCCACCCTTCTCCTCCAAAACTGCTTGGAGGATTTCATTGAAACTTCACAGGAATGTTTGTCACCAAGCCTTGTTGTGGGAGTTTCTACTCAGATTATTTTTGGCAGTTATGGGCCCTTAGTCATTTTTTACTCTAACTTCTATATTAAAATCTTGTCCACGCTACATCTCCAAAACTGCTTGGGGGATTTTATTATATATAAAACATCAGTAGAGGTTGGGAATGAAACAATATTGTTCGTATTCAAGGCCAAACTCACAGCTGTCTATTTCATTGAATAATTATGTCTTCAACCTTCATATAAGAATCTGAAGCAGAAAAACATTACTTTACCATTTACCTTCAGTTCATGCTCTATTTTTTGTCTGATCTCTTTTCCACAGGCATGTTCAATTATATATTTACATCAGTTTCATTTCAAAGCTACATTTCGGGGGGCATATGTCAGTTTCTAATGACAGCTCTTGTTTTTATAAAGAACATACACGGAAATGTATTTATGTCATTTATACTATGAAAGGAAAAACTACAATGGAATGAAATTATTTTTTACTAGAAAATTTTAGTAATTAGCCCACACTGCACACTTCCTGTATTGACATACCAATATGTAATTAAGTGTCTCATTTGTTGCTTTTGTAAAGATTTAGAGGTCCATACAACAAACATTTAACAAATTCTGTTTCAACAATTACCTTATTACCTTATACATAATCACACCTCTATTATATGAGCTCACACCCCCAATTACTTTTCCTTCATTTTCAACCACAGTTTCATAATATTTCCCACCCAGACCTCTTCATCATGAAAGACAAAACAACTCTTTCTCTCTACACCTGCCTCAATTGCATTTTTTTACTTGGGGAGCACCCATTATTTCCAACAATATTCTTGTTTAAATAAGTCAATAGACATTGGTATATAGCATTGTTTAGCTGACTTCTACAAAGATTTAGCAAATAATGGCCTAGCGATCATTAATGGCCTTGCACTAGGGATCAGTTGATTTAACTTAGGCTTATATAAGGTGGGGCTCACTTATTTTATATAGAAAAAAAATATATAGAAAAACAAATAATTCCATAGAAAAAATTTGAGGAATTTTCATGGACACATATTACTCTTAGTCCTTGACCTTTATTGACCTTGCCCTTCATCTTGACCTACTGACCTGTTTTCTTGTCTTTGCATCTACAGTATGGAAAATTGAACTATACTTACCATTTTGCGTGCAGATTTTAACTTTGACATTTGCCAACATTGATCTTTACCTACTGACCTACTTTCTTGTTTTTGCAGCTATGGAAATTGAACTGAACTTGTAGTTTTGCATGTAGATTTCAACTTTGACCTTAGCAAACACTGACCTTGAACTACTGACCTACATTCTTGGTTTTGCAGCTGCAGTATGGAAGTTTGCACTATACTTACAATTTTGCAAGTGGATTTCAATTTTGACCTTAGCTGACATTATACTACTGACCTAATTACTGTTTTGAAACTGTGTCAATGAAATTTGGACCAGGTGTACAATTTTGCATGTAGATTTCAACTTCAGAATTGAGTGACCTTACCTTGATTCCTTCATTGACCTTGCTGTTTTGACTGATGGTACTTGGGTGAGCAATACAGGGCTGTCATGGCCCTCATGTTTTGGTCCATGAGCCTTGCATGATGCTTGAATTTGCTTTGAAAATATTACTGTAGTGTATGTACTTTTATTATTCTGCTGTAGAATACTTTTTTTATTAAATAATAACTTCAGACCTCAGCTTGGTATAATTGAATTACATTCTTTCAGAAGTGTTATACATTCCTTAATCTAATACATAAGTAGCTTATATGCTGCCAGAATTGATAGGCATGTTAATATCATCTGTCAGCTTTAAATTTCAGTTACTGCATAGTCCATGCAAACTATTTTATAGCAAATCTTAGGCTTTAAACCTTTTACTTTAAGAGTCAGTGGTAAAGAAGCAATAATCATGCCAGGAACAGGGTGGCTGATTTCTGCCATTTCATTCTGTTGTGTTGGTGGGGTGAAAACACCACAACACAACAGAACAACAAATTTAGAATTTGTCTTATTGGCATGCTCATTTGTTGTTCAGCAACACAACACTTGCATTTGTCCCTCTGGTGGCCCTTGAATGTTATGTTGGAGCCCCAAGCTTGTTGTTCTGGTGGAGTTATATCCAGTAAATGCACCAGCATGACAGAATGACAATTTTGGAGCACCAACACAACATTCAAGGTTAGCTGAAATGTCAAATGCAAGTGTTGGGTTGGTTGGTATGGAAATGCCCTGTTGGTGCCCTAAAAAAGTCATTCTGTCATGTTGGATGTGGAACAGCATAACAGAATGACAAATGAGAGCACCAGTACCACAAATGCTACATTTGTAGTTCTTTTGTGTTGTCAGCCAGCAGTCCACAAACACAGCAAAATGAAATGGCAGAAATTAGCCACCATACAAGACTGAATTGTGCATGCTATATTTGTTCCTGTTTTGTATGCACAGTTGAAAGGCTTCTACTGTGTCACTTTTCTAATGATATTTTAAAAATGGCATTTCTGTTTTATATGCTTTATAACCTTAAGATTGTATAGAGACATAATAATCATTTGTTGCTATATAGAGTCATCATGACATGTCTTATGACATGTCTTATTTTACAGGACATAAAAATAATGTATCATTATATAGAACATAAGTTTAATGTGTTGTTACATAGAATGTAGGAATCATCATGACATAAAGAACTTAAAAAACATTTTTGTCATGCCTTACCATATATTTAGTTGGATCAGCATGGTGTATGGCCACCGCGACTGGCCACCCGGAGACGATACCGGCCCCCGCGACAATGTTAACAATGTCAAAGTCCGCGCTGCGTGTACTGTAGGTAACAGTATATGAGACTGTAATCTTAACATTCTTAGTGAAGCACAAAGAAATAGAATAGTCATAGTGCTTGAATTTTTGTTTCAGATCGAAATTTTAGCACTGTCTCGTCAAGAGAAGATAGTTTCCATGGTGATGGACCTGGAGTTGTCTCCCCTTTTGTTCCTGTACAGGGTCAAAGAAGGAATATGGGAGAAAAGTCACAGAGAGGTCGAAAACAAGGTCAAGGTCAAATGTCAGACAAGCAGAAAAACAACTGTAAACAACAATAACAATTTTAAAGTTGCACGAAGTGTGACAAGGGTAAACTGCTTAATGACTGATATTGTTAAAAATAGCTGTCTGCATTGTGTTAATCTCTGCTTCGTTAATGTCTTTCAGAAACTGATTCTGATCAAACTTTTATAACATTCTCCTTGTTAAAGACTGTTAGTTTATTCATTTTAATTGTGTATTCATGACATAATTTGTTTTGATTAACTAATAAGAAGATGGGATCACTGACTACTTGAAACAATGTCTGTAAGTTAGGTACATGTTAAATTGCCTTAATTTATAGCAGCATTTTATTTACTTCTGTTCTTAGAGACAAGAAAGAATGACACTAAGCCATTCTACAATTATTGTACCAGAAGGTATTGTGTTTTAGTACTAAGCCTCAAGGTACCTGCTGTAACTTGTAATCTGCATGGTTTTATGACTGTAGTTTTTGCCAGTTTTTATAGGTGCTATAATTGATTTCTTGAATCTCATACATACGACTAGTTTTTTAGCTCACTTGAGCATACGCTGTAGCTGAGCTGTTTAGATCATCCTGTCTCCGGCTTCCATTGTGAGTCATCTGTCAACATTTTTCTTCCAGTGACATCTCATCTCCTCTAAAATTGTAATGTCATTTTCAACCAAACTTAATAGAAATGTTTCTTATTATTACCCTTTTCTGAAATTGCTCAAACCATTCCACGCCATTGCACACAAGGGCTACAAAAGCTGAAAAACAGAAAATACTCAAAAAACATCTCCTCCTAAACTGCAAGGTCATTTTCCACCAAATAATACAGGAATGTTCCTGATATTAAAATTGCTCAAATGGTTCCGCTCTGTTCCACAAAATGGCTGCAAGAGTTAAAAATAGATTTTCATCAATATTTGACTTCAAATGACATGTCCTCACAAACCGCTGAGCCATCTTCCATCAGACCTTTAAGAAATGTTCCTTATGTTGCCCTGTTCTAAAATTGCTAAAACAGTTCTGCTATCTTGCATTTAAAGGCTGCAAGAGCTGAAAATAGAAAATAAATCAAATGATTTTTCTTCCTTGATCCCAAGGTTTTCACAAAAATATTATTTTTATTTCCCTTTCCTTGATGAGCTTAAAAGGTTCCACTCCATTGCACATAGGGGCAGTCAGATTTAAAATTAGAAAAATATACAAAAGACATTTGCTTTCGAACTGCACCTTATTTCACAGAAATGTTTGTTATATAAAAACCTATTAAAACTGCTCAAAATGGCAACCATAGCTAAAAATAGTTTTTTTTTGTTGTTAACAATTTGCATTTAATGTTATTTCCTCACAAACCACTAGCTCAAATTGTGTTCCTTGGGTCAAAATTGGCTCTTTCCCACGGGTTCTATTTGTACAAAATATAAGAAGTTTGAAAATCTTCAATTCAGAAACTGCTTAATATATTTCTTCTGATGTTTGCTTTATAGCAGACCCACAGCCTGTACTCAGGTGAGCAAACCAGGTCATCATTGCCCTCTTGTTTATAGTGCAATTTCTATCTCTGGTTGATGTAAAAACTAACTCCAGCATCACATGATATTGTCTAAAATATGTTTTAACAATATGCAGTAGTATAATTCCAGGAATAAAAGTCAGTTTGTTTAAGATAGTTACACATACTCATTGCTGTATACATGTGTATAAATTTTCATATTTTTTTATTTATGGGTACAGCTGTTTAACTCTGGCTGTGGGTGGTAGTATAAACTCATTTTTAGGTCCTTTTTAAAACATTCTACTGACTTCTGTACATGAATTAATGTCTAATAATCATGACTTGGTAAAATTATCATAAAACCACTCTTGATATCTTGCATTGGATTGGTCAGTTTTGAGTGGCCAGTCTCTGCAGTTGGTTTATCTGAAAACTATTTGCTTTAAGCTTTAACATAGCGATATTTGTATTACAGTAGAGGAAAAGACACAAATTCAGATAAAGACAAATCTTTTGTATATATTGCATTAATGTTAATAAAGATAGAAAACACAGGCATATAATAATACAGGTGCATAAGTTTGACAAGCTACATGATTAGCAGGTTATACTTAACATGTCATATTAATTATCAGTTTTTATACTTACTGATATATCTACTTTATTACATTTATGAAGGCAGTGCCTTGATTTCAGATATTGATAAAAACCTTTTACAGGACCCTGAGTAGAGATCTTTCAATTTGTTTATTTTGTGACGATAAAATTATGCATACATGCATTGATAACAACATATAAGGGAATTAAGATACATTATACATGTATGACCGACGAGATGAGAAAATAGGCACTCATACATTATTTTTGGAAAATGACCTTTTTACTAAGTTTGAACAAAAGATATCTGAGGATTATTTTCTGAAAATTGCAACTGCCTGCAAAAAAATGGATACGATATTCTATCATTTTGAATTGGAGCATGACAAAAAATTAATATTCCTTAAAATAATGTCACATACCCTAATTTGACGTATGATTCTATCTAAGTTCAGGTTAGCTGTAAATTAATATAGTAGACTTTATCTCTTTGAATTTCTGTTATTTCATTGTAAAATTGTATATGTTTTCAATGTATCCCACCTTTTAACAAAAGTAAAAATTTTATCATTCAAAGTTCAGATTTATTCAGGTATCATTTTCACACAAGAAAAAACTGTCTCCAAAAACTGTTGCCATGGTAATGGTCATCAAGAAATTTGATACAAAAAAGGCAGTTTAAAGTAGGGCAATATTCAGGTTATAAACATTTTACTTCAACTTTATTTTTAAAGAGGTGGAGAATTGTGTCGTTTTTTGCTGATTTTCAATTCAGTTTATTTCAGTAGTAAAGCAAATGGCCGAGTGCCCTTTTTCCCATGTCCTAGGCCATATGGAAAGTGTAGAGAAATGTTTAAAAAAACAAGATCAGAAGATAATTTCAAATTATCTCCAACCATGTTTGACTTAAAAGTAAATATAATGCCATTCTTCTTCTGCAATCTATAATGTACATACGTTTCCTATGCTTTTGTAATACACAGTTTTGTAACATTGCTTTATTATGAAGAGGTAACATGAAGGACAGACATTTATAGTGTTGTTATGTTCTTCTTTATTCTCCATTGTAAAAAAGGCTTGCTGCTGGTTGATTTTTGCATAAACTTAAAAAGATAATACCATCAAGATGTTGTTTTCTGCATTAAATAATTTGTTTTACCAGCTACATTCCATGCATGAAATAACATATCAAGTTTTCATATGAACAATAGTAAGCAGTATTTTTGGCTCACCTGAGGTGTAGCTTTTAGTATGCTATTTTGTCTGTCGTCTGTCCATCCGTCGTCTACAATTGACTTTAAACAACATCTCCTCTTATACCACTGGGTCAGTTGTAATTAAACTTTACAAAACTGATCCTTGTATGGTCCTCTTTCAGAGTTATATAAAAATGGAATTCAACTGAAAGGAAAAACAATTCTTGTCTGAAAACACAAGGCCTATAGCTTACATAGTTATTTGGTTGAAAGCATCACCTAGTGGACCTCTACCGAAGTTTTATAAATCATAGCTCAAGGGTCAGAATTGGCCCGAGCCCAGTCACTTGATTTTACATAGACTTATATAGGAAAAACTTACAAAAAATCTTCTTGTCAGAAACCATAAGGCCTAGAGTTAAGATGTTTGGTATGTATGATTGTCTAGTGGACCTCTACCAAGTTTATACAAATCATGGCCCCTGGATCAAAAGTTTAAAAAAACCTTATTGTCTGAAACCACAAGGCCTAGAGCTTACATATTTGGTTGATAGCATCATCTAGTGGTGGTCTACCAAAGTTGTATAAATCATGGCTTGGGAGTCAGAATTGGCCTGAGCCCAGGGGACACTTTGATTTTACATAGACTTATATAGGAAAATCTTAAAAAATTTTCTTGTGAGAAACCATTAGGCCTTGGGTTTACATATTTTGTTTGTACCATTATCTAGTGGTCTTCTACCAAGTTTTTACAAATCAATGGCCTCTGGATCAAAACTGGCCTTGCCAAAGTTGTCACTTGTTCTTACATCGAGTTATATAGGAAAAAGTTTTAAAGAAAGTGATAGGCCTTGAGCTTAGATACATATGGTTCAGCATTGCCTAGTTAATTAGATGGACTTTGGAAGATCTTGGCCCTCCCCAGGGTGCTGAGCCCCCACCCTCCTCACCTGGGTACCCCCTACCTCTGAAAAAAAAATCATTGGATGGGGTAGGAAGGTACTTAATTTTCATCCACCTTTTTCCTTGACCTTCATGTGACTTACTAACCTACTTTCTTGTTTTTTGAAGCTACATCAATGAAATTTTAACTATTTGTATAAATTCGTATGCAGGCTTCAACTTTGATCTTGGCTGACCTTGACCTACTGACCTACTTCCATGTTATTGAAGATATGTCTCTGAAATTTTAACTGTTTGTATAAGTTTGCATACTTCAGATTTGACTTTGGTTTACCTTGAACTTTTGACCGTCTTTCTTGGTTTAAAAATATTTTTTGATATCTAATGTGGTATTTAACACCCCCCCCCCCCCCACCCAGCGACCCAGGACTATCTGGTCCTCTTGTTTATATTACTTGTTTATTTGGCTTGGGACCAAATGTTATATGTTTGTAGGTATCTTTTTTAAGTCAAACATATCCAAATTTTACAATAGATTCAACGCAATCTAGAAACTTGATTGATAAATTTTTACAAGTTTCCACTTCGTATGTGTATATAAATAGCTAAGAAACAGGTTAGCTGTATTATTTAGTTGAATGTCATTCATATCACAGTGTATTTTTCAAATGATAAAGTAATTATGAAGCTTACATTCCTCACGATTTTTCTGCTTATGACATTATTCTTAAGTATTGTCTCATCTTACACAATAATTTTGTGTTGAGTGAGTTTGTGAATATGAAGGTGTTCTAGGACCTACCACCCCAAGTTGAAATATTCCAACATAGATTTTAGATAGTTTGGATAAAGACAAAATATGTTACCATAAAAAAATGATGGACTAGAATCATGTGATACATTGAAATTTCAATATGTTATTTTTTTTTTTTAGCTCACCTGTCATGTAGTGACAGAGTGAGCTTTTCTGATCACCTTTTGTCCGTCGTCCGTCCGTCCATCCGTCTATAAATAGTTTGTTAACACTCTAGTGGTCACATTTTTGCCTCAATTGTCATGAAACTTGGTCAGGATGTTTGTCTCATCGATATCTCAGACGAGTTCGAACATGGGTTATCAGGGTTGGAAAACTAGGTCACAGAGCCCAAATATAGAAAAACCTTGTTAACACTCTAGAGGCTACTTTTTCAGTCCAATTATCCTGGAAATTTGTCAGAAAGGTTCTATTGATGATTTCTAGCTCAGGTTCAAATATGGGTCATCTGGGTTCAAAAACTAGGTCACAGAGCCCAAAAATAGAAAAATCTTGTTAACACTCTAGAGGTTACATTGTTACATTTTCAGCCCAAATAATCTGGAAATTTGTCAGAAAGGTTGCATTGACAATTTTTAGGTCAAGTTCAAATATGGGTAATCTGGAGTCAAAAACTAGGTCACAGAGCCCAAATATGGAAAAACCTTGTTAACACTCTAGAGGCTACATTTTCAGCCCAAATAATCTGGAAATTTGTCAGAAAGGTTGCTTTGACAATTTCTAGGTCAAGTTCAAATATGGGTCATCTGGGGTCAAAAACTAGGTCACGGAGCCCAAATATGGAAAAACCTTGTTAACACTCTAGAGGTTACATTTTCAGCCCAAATAATCTGGAAATTTTTAGAAAAGTTGCCTTGAGGATTTCTAGATAAAGTTCGAATATGGGTTATCTGGAGTCACAAACTAGGTCACAGAGTCCAAATATGGAAAAACCTTGTTGACATTCTAAAGGTAGCATTTTCAGTTCAAATAACCTAGAAATTTGTCAGAAAGGTTCTATCGATGATTTCTAGCTTAGTTTTGAATATAGGTTTTCTGGGGTCAAAAACTAGGTCACAGAGCCTGAAAGTAGAAAAACCTTGTTAATGCTCTAGAGGTTACATTTTTAGTCCAAATGTCCTTGAAATTTGTCAGAAAGATTGTTTCAATGGTTTCTAGCTCAGATTTGGATATGGGTCATCTTGGATCAAAAACTAGGTGACATGGTCCAAATATGTAAAAAACTTTTTAACACTCCAGAGGTTACATTTTCAGTCCAAATATCCTGGAAATTTGTCAGACAGGTTTTCTTGATGATTTCTAGCTCAAATTGGAGTATGGGTCTTCTTGGGTCAAAAACTAGTCACAGAGCCCAAATATGGAAAAACCTTGTTAACACTCTAGAGGTAACATTTTAATTCCAAAAACCTGGAAATTTGTCAGAAAGCTTAATTTTATGGTTTCTAGGTCAAGTTTGAATATGGGTCATCTGGCGTCGAAACATCAAGGTCACAGAGCCCAAATATCGAAAAACTTTGTAAACACTCTATAGGCTACATTTTCAGTCCAAATGTCCTGGAAATTTGTCAGAAAGGTTGTTTTGATGATTTGTAGCTCAAGTTTGGATATGGGTAATCTGGGGTCAAAAACTAGGTCATAGAGCCCAAATATGGAAAAATCTTGTTAACACTCTAGAGGTAACATTTTCAGTATAAATATCCTTGAAATTTGTCAAAGAGATTGTTTCAATAATTTCTAGGTCAAGTTTGAATATGGGTCATCTGGGGTCAAATAACCAGGTCCATAGCAACTTTGTTTAAAGCAGTCATACTCAGGTGAGCGATACAGGGCCATCATGACCCTCTTGTTAATTTTCAAATTCGGTAAATTTTTATGCCCCCAAAGGTGAGCATTTTAAAATCACACCCTCCATCTGACCATGTCTGTCTCCCCTTCCCTCAGTTTCTTCATGTCCAAGATGTAACTTTGTCATGCATTGAAAGAATTTTATATTAACTTGGCATAAGTGTCGGGTGTAACAGCCATGTCCCTGTCTCAGATGTCAAGGTCACACTTAGAGCTTAAAGGCAACAGAATTCTATATATGTGCACACAGTCATGTCCAGACTGTAATTCTCTTATGCATGGAAGGATTTTAAAATAATTTGGCACAAGTGTTCAGCACATTAAGACATGTCACATGGAAAACGCATATCCCTACCTCAGATGTCAAGGTCACACTTTTATAATGAATCTTTGTCTCAAGCATAACTTGGAAACTATGAAAGAGACTGACTTGAAACTTAAAATATTGTTAGATTGTGACTGTCCAAGAAACCCATTATCTCCCTTTATTAGCTCACCTGAGCACAAAGTGCTCAAGGTGAGCTTTTGTGATTGCCTGATGTCCGTCGTCCGTGCGTGCGTCGTCAACTTTTTCTTCAAACAACTTCTTCTCCTGAACTGCTGGGCCAGTCTTGCTGAAACTTGGCAGGAATGTTACTTGCATGAAGCTTTACCAAAATTGTTCAAATGGTTCAGGTCCATTGCATTTCTAGGCCACAGGAGCTAAAATTAGATTTTCAAAGTTGGAACTTTAAAAATCTTCTTCTCCAGAACTACAAGGCCTAGAGGTTAGATATTTGGTATGAAGCATCATCAGGTGGACCTTTACCAAGTTTGTTCAAATCATGACCCCTGGGTCAAAAATGGCCTTGCCCCAGGGGTCACTAGTTGTACATAGAATTATATAGGAAAAACTTTAAAAATCTTCTTGTCTGAAACCACAAGGCCTAGAGTTTAGATATTTGGTGTGCAGCATTGTCCAGTGGACCTCTACCAAGTTTGTTCAAATCATGGCTCCTGGGTCAAAAATGGCCCAGCCCCGGGGGTCACATGTTTTACATAGAGTTATATAGGAAAAACTTTAAAAAATCTTCTTGTCAGAAACTGCAAGGCCTAGAGTTTAGATATTTGGTGTGCAGCATTGTCCAGTGGACCTCTACCAAGTTTGTTCAAATCATGGCTCCTGGGTCAAAAAGGCCCCCCCCAGGGGTCAAATGTTTTATATAGAGTTATATAGGAAAAACTTTAAAAAAATCTTCTTGTCAGAAACCGCAAGGCATAGAGTTAAGATATTTGGTGTGCAGCATTGTCTAGTGGACCTCTATCAAGTTTGTTCAAATTATGTCCCCTGGGTCAAAATTGGCCACGCCCCAGGGTTATATTGATTTACATATAGTTATATAGGAAAAACATGAAAAATCATTTTTCTCCGAAACTAATAGGACTAGACCTTACATATTTGGTGTGGAGTATTGTGTTGTGAACCTTTACCAGTATTCTTAATATGTTGGCCCCGGGATCAAAAATGGCCCCGCCCCGGGGGCCTTCAATATGTAAAAAAGGCAATCTTTAAAAATCTTCTTACTGGAAACCTCAATGCCTACAGCTTAGATATTTGGTATGCAGCATTGTCTAGCGGACCTCTACCTAGTTTGTTTGAAAAATTTCACTGGGGTCACTATTGGCCCCGCCCGAGGGGTCATAAGTTTTAAATAGCAGTATAGAAGAAAATCTTTAAAAATCTTCTTGTCTGAAACCACAAGGCCTAGAATTTTAAAATTTGGCATGAAGCAAGCTTTATCAAGCTTTTTCAAATTATTAGGTTAAAGGTCATGGAGGCTAAAAATAGATTTATCTACTGTACCTCATAGAGCCTTCATTTATAGACCAATATCTTTGATATTCAGTATATAGGTTCCTTGCATGGACGTCTACCCATGGGTAGTGTTTGAGGTCACTGGGTCAAGGTCACCATAGCTTTTAATAGATATTTCTACTTTCTGTCATAGAGCCTTTATTTATTGACTGATATTTTACATATTTGGTTTGTAGGCCCTTACATATTTTCAATTAAAAAATGAAATACTGCTTAGCAGCAAACCTACAGCCAAAGTACTCAGGTGAGCGATCCAGGGCCATCATGGCCCTCTTGTTTAATTTGTTATGAATATATGTTTACAGGGCTATCAAAGGTATTAAACTTTAAACTTAAGTAGAAAAAGTGCACACAGTTCCAAGTTTACATTGTACATATATTTACATTTAGCACTTTATGTTATTGCTTTGAAGTCAAGGCTTTGTTTGGGGGCATTTGTTACCTTACAGTAAGTTACTGTTATCATTTAGCTCTGACTTTAATGTTGTATAAACTTATTGACACTTATCTTGTCACTTCAGACCTCCATTGTTTTGGTCTTGCAAGTGTTTGACTTGAGTGAAGAAATTGCCAAGGACAAACTCATTATAGTATTTCCTAACATCTTCTGAAATATGTTTGACTGGAACAAACTACCACACTTGACAAGCAGTACCACCATAGGATAAAATAGAGTTGTCAAGTTTTCCCAGAAATTTACCATATTTCCCATCAGGAACTAAATAAAGTTGGCATCTTTAATGCTGTTCTTGCATCAAAATATAGTTTGAGAGATGATTGATAGTCACCATGTTTCTTGGTATGTAGAGATAATTTCAGGTATGCATCGTATTTTTACATGGTACAATGATTTAATACTCAAATCTGGAAAGATCTAGCTGTATGTGAATATGACACAACATGCTGCTGAAACTTACTATGTATGATGTTTCAGTGTCTTTTTTTTAAATTATTTTATTTGGATAACCTCTGGTTGTGCAAGTCATTTTTACCAGAGGCTGCCTGAAAGAACATGTGTTTATTTAAAAAAGATATATATTTATAATATACTTCATATATGTGTTTTTGAATGAATTCACTTTTTCGCTCACCTGTGATGTAGTGACAAGGTGAGCTTTTGTGATCACAATGTCAGTCCATCCATCCACATTTTCTTCTGAACATGAAAGAGACATGTTTTTTTTATACGGTTATGAAACGAGCAATTTGACACAGGTGAGCTATAAAGGGTCACCATGGCCCTCTTGTTTATTTTTCATTTGAAAGAAATCATACCTGTGTTTGTGCCTCAAGTGCAATTTTCTTTGTGTAAAGTTTTATTATACACCTTGATAGAAACTGTGTATTTTTGTATGGCTTCAGATTTTTTACTCACAGTTTACCAGTACATCAACAAAGGTTGTTCATTATTTTATTTGTGAATAAGATTTTCACTTTGGCGCATACTGTACATGATAGTTATAGAAGTTTGCCATTTTCACCTAGAGTTATGTACTGATTCAATCATGTTGATCATGCTTGCCTTTCAAATCTTGGTGTAAATTGATGTGACTGTATTTTAGAATTTGTGTCAGCCTCTAGGCTGCCAGTGAATGAAAGAGAGAGCTGGTGTTTTATAAAAATTGTTGTACTATAATTACTTCTTAAAATATGGCTGTAAACTTTACAGATCAACTGAATAATTTCTACCTCTCCAATATTTCTATCCTGTCAAAACCCTTTGTTTGTAGATAGCTAAGGAGCTGTCATATAATAGAACTCAGACAAAGCAAAATAAATGTTGTTATATTTTGTTACTTGCTGAATAAATTAGCTTGCTGAATGAATGAGACTCAGCAATCACAAGTATTTAATATAAGTGTAATAAGTTGTGTCCATCTGGAATTTATTTGCAAGTGCATATTGCCAGTAATGAAAAATAATTGGTTCATTTTTATGTGTGATTGGTACAGTCTCTTCCTTAAGTTTGTTTTTTTGATGTCTCTCTTGTCATTCCATCTTGTTAATGATTTGTTCAGTCTTACAAGATATCTCATGAAACATAAGTGTTGGAATATATTTCACAGTCAAGCTAGAATAAGTCAGAATAAATTAAAACTAGCCTGTACATATACTATAGCTTTCATGTTAACATAAGGCAGTATTTGAAGTCTTTTTAATCCTTCATTTACATGATTACCAGATTAACTGTATTCCAATATTTGCCATCAGCAGTCCCACAGACATTGATCTTCACAGGTGAAGGAAATCATATATGATTACCAGATTAACTGTATTCCAATGTTACATGATTACCAGATTAACTGTATTCCAATGTTACATGATTACCAGATTAACTGTATTCCAATGTTACATGATTACCAGATTAACTGTATTCCAATGTTACATGATTACCAGATTAACTGTATTCCAATGTTACATGATTACCAGATTAACTGTATTCCAATGTTTGCCATCAGCAGTCCCACAGACATTGATCTTCACAGGTGAAGGAAATCATACATGATTACCAGATTAACTGTATTCCAATGTTACATGATTACCAGATTAACTGTATTCCAATGTTACATGATTACCAGATTAACTGTATTCCAATGTTTACCATCAGCAGTCCCACTGACATTGATCTTCACAGGTGAAGGAAATCATACATGATTACTTGTTTTTGTATGAATTATTTGATGTACAGATTTTTCAGTCATGTTATTAATGCCTTGTTTGTTGGTAATGGCAAATTAACAGATGTATATTTGATAATATAAATTTTGGGAAGATACCATTTGGAAACTTAATTTCAGTTTTGTAGAGTGTTAGTACTGCACTGAAAGTTGTGATACTCAATTCCAAAAAATATACATCTAAATACACATTTATTTGTTGTGGCATGGTTGTCTTTGAACATGATTATTTTTTTCCATTATAAAATGCTTGTTATGAATATTGAATAAAGTATGCCAAATATACTCTGTATATATCTTTATATTGTTAATGAGGGTTATTTTGTGTTATGTGAATCAGGGTTTGCCTATACAGACATTGGGGTGTTGCATTTTCCCTATGGTCTTTACATTTTGTGTTCTGTGAATCAGGGTTTGCCTATACAGACATTTGGGTGTTGCATTTTCCCTATGGTCTTTGCCTATACAGACATTGAGGTGTTGCATTTTCCCTATGGTCTTTGCATTTTGAAAGCCAGATTGAGACTGGGAAAGAGTAAATTTCAAACTTTTTCAAACAAGTTCTTTGACATTAGCAAACCAATGCACAGTTAAAACATATTGCTTGGAATAAAAGCAAAGTGTTAATTAAAGTTCATATTGAGACATATGACACGTGCTCGTATCACTTGCCAAGCTCTGACAAAGCCATATTTTTAGCTCACCTGAGCACAAAGTGCTCAGGGTGAGCTTTTCTGATCGGTCTTTGTCCGTCCGTCCGTCCGTCCGTCGTCAACTTTTCATTCAAACGCCATCTCCTCTGAAACCAATGGGGCAAATTTAGTGAAACTTGCCTGGGATGTTCCTTGCATGAAGCTCTACAAAGATTGTTCAAATGGTTCTGGTCCATTGCATTTCTGGTTCACTGGAGCTAAAAATAGATTTTATAAGTTGGATCTTTAAAAATCTTCTTCTCCGAAACCACAAAGCCTGGAGCTTTGATATTTGGTATGAAGCATCATCTAGTGGACCTCTACCAAGTTTGTTCAAATTATGTCCCTGGGGTCAAAACTGACCCCACCCCAGGGGTCAGTTGATTTTACATAGAGTTATATTGGGAAAACTTGAAAATCTTCTTGTCAAAACAAGAAGGCCTAGAGTTAAGATATTTGGTATGTAGCATAGTCTAGTGAACCTCTACCAAGTTTGTTCAAATCATGGCCTCTGGGTCAAAAATGGCCCCGCCCCAGGGGTCACTTGTTTTACATAGAGTTATATAGGAAAATCTTAAAAAATCTTCTTATCAGAAACTGTAAGACATAGAGCTTAGATATTTGGTGTGTAGCATTGTCTAGTGGACCTCTACCAAGTTTGTTCAAATCAAAGCTTCTGGGTCAAAAATGGCACCGCCCCAGGGGTAACTTGTTTTACATAGAGTTATATAGGAAAATCTTAAAGAATCTTCTTGTCAGAAACTGTAAGGCATAGGGCTTAGATATTTGGTGTGTAGCATTGTCTAGTGGACCTCTACCAAGTTTGTTCAAATCATGGCCTCTGGGTCAAAAATGGCCCCGCCCCAGGGGTCACTTGTTTTACAAAGAGTTATATAGGAAAAACTTTAAAAATCTTCTTATCAGAAACCGTAAGGCATAGAGCTTAGATATTTGGTGTGTAGCATTGTCTAATGGACCTCTACCAAGTTTGTTCAAATCATGGCCTCTTGGTCAAAAAAAGCCCTGCCCCAGGGGTCACTTGTTTTACATAGAGTTATATAGGAAAAACTTTAAAAGTCTTGTCAGAAACTGTAAGGCATAGAGCTTAGATATTTTGTGTGTAGCATTGTCTAGTGGACCTCTAATAAGTTTGTTCAAATCATAGCCACTGGGTCAAAATAGGCCCAGCCCTAGGCGTCACTTGTTTACATAGAGTTATACAGGAAAAGGTTTAAAAAATCTTCACAGAATAAACCATAAGGCTTAGAGTTAAGATATTTTGTATGAAGCATTGTCTAGAGGACCTCTATCAAGTTTGTTCAAGTCATGGCCCCTTGGTCTAAAATGGCCCCGCCCCAGGGGTCTCATGTTTTACACAGAGTTATATAGGAAAAGCTTTAAAAATCTTCTTGTCATAAACAACAAGGCCCAGAGTTAAGATATTTAATGTGCAGCATTATCTAATGGACCTCTCTCAAGTTTGTTCAAATCATGGCCCCTTGGTCAAAATAGGCCCTGCCCTAGGGGTCACATGTTTTACATAGAATTATATAGGAAAAACTTGAAAAATCTTCTTGTCAGAAATTACAAGTCCTAGAGTTAAGATATTTGGTATGCAGCATTATCTAGTGGACCTCTACCAAGTTTGGTAGAAAAATGTCCCTGGGGTCACTATTGGCCCCACCCGAGGGGTCACAAGTTTTAAATAACAATATAGAAGAAAATCTTTAAAAATCTTCTTGTCTGAAACCACAAAGCCTAGAATTTTAAAATTTTGCATGAAGCAAGCTTTACCAAGCTTTTTCAAATTATTAGATCAGGTTAAAGGTCACTGAGGCTAAAAGTAGATTTATCTACTGTACCTCATAGAGCCTTCATTTATAGACCAATATCTTTGATATTCAGTATAGAGGTTCCTTGCATGGACCTCTACCCATACGTAGGGTTTGAGGTCACTGGGTCAAGGTCAAGGTCACCATAACTTATAATAGATATTTCTACTTTCTGTCATAGAGCCTTTATTAGCTCACCTGTGCACGTAGTGCACAAGGTGAGGTATTGTGATCAGTCAATGTCCGTCGGTGCGTGCGTGCGTGCGTAAACTTTTGTTTTAAAGAACATCTCCTCCTAAACCAATGGGCCAATTTCAACAAAACTTCACAGAATGTTCCTTGCATGAAGCTCTACCAAAATTGTTCAAAGAATTTGATTCCATGCAGAACTCTGGTTGCTATGGCAACTTAAAGGAAAAACTTTGAAAATCTTCTTGTCTGAAACCACAAGGCCTAGAGCTTGGATATTTGGCATTTAGCACCCTCTAATGGAACTCTACAAAAATTGTTCAAATTATTTCCCTGGGGTCAAAATTGGCCCTGTCCCAGGGGTCACTTCCTTTTACATAGACTTATATAGGAAATCTTTAAAAGTCTTCTTCTCAGAAACCACAGTGCCTACAGCTTTGATATTTGGTATGTAGCATTGTCTAGCGGATGTCTACCAAGTTTGTTCAAATTATGTCCCCTGGTCAAAATTAGCCACGCCCCAGGGTTCTCTTGGTTTACATATAGTTATATAGGAAAAACATGAAAAATCATTTTTCTCCAAAACTAATAGGACTAGACCTTAGATATTTGGTGTGGAGTGTTGTGTAGATAACCTTTACCAGGATTGTTTATATGTTGGCCCTGGGTTCAAAATTGGCCCTGCCCCCGGGGCCCTTAATATGTAAAAAAGGAAATCTTGAAAAATCTTCTTCTCAGAAACCACAATGCCTACAGCTTTGATATTTGGTATGTAGCATTGTCTAGTGGATGTCTACCAAGTTTGTTCAAATTATGTCCCCTGGGTCAAAATTGGCCACGCCCCAGGGTTCTCTTGGTTTACATATAGTTATATAGGAAAAACATGAAAAATCATTTTTCTCCAAAACTAATAGGACTAGACCTTAGATATTTGGTGTGGAGTATCGTGTAAAGAACCTTTACCAGTATTGTTTATATGTTGGCCCTGGGGTCAAAATTGGCCCCGCCCTGGGGGCCCTTAATATGTAAAAAAGGGAATCTTTAAAAATCTTCTTACTGGAAACCTCAATGCCTACAGATTAGATATTTGGTATGTAGCATTGTCTAGTGAATGTCTACCAAGTTTGTTCAAATTATATCCCCTGGGTCAAAATTGGCCATGCCCCAGGGTTCTCTTGGTTTACATATAGTTATATAGGAAAAACATGAAAAATCATTTTTCTCCAAAACTAATAGGACTAGACCTTAGATATTTGGTGTGGAGTATTGTGTAAAGAATCTTCACCAGTATTGTTTATATGTTGGCCCTGGGGTCAAAATTGGCCCCGCCCTGGGGGCCCTTAATATGTAAAAAAGGCAATCTTGAAAAATCTTCTTACTGGAAATCTCAATGCCTACAGCTTAGATATTTGGTATGTAGCATTGTCTAGTTGATGTTTACCATGTTTGTTCAAATTATGTCCGCTGGGTCAAAATTGGCCACGCCCCAGTGTTCTCTTGTTTTACATTGATTTATATAGGAAAAACATGAAAAATTTTTTTTCTCCAAAACAAATAGGTGTAGACCTTAGATATTTGGTGTTGAGTATTGTGTAAAGAACCTTTACCAATATTGTTTAAATGTTGGCCCTTGGGTCAAAATTTGCCCCGCCCCGGGGGCCCTTAATATGTTAAAAAGGAAGTCTTTAAAAATCTTCTTGTCTGAAACCACAAGGCCTTGAATTTTAAAATTTGGCATGAAGCAAGCTTTATCAAGCTTTTTCAAATTATTGGATTAGGTTAAAGGTCATGGAGGCTAAAAATAGATTTATCTACTGTACCTCATAAAGCCTTCGGTTATAGACCAATATCTTTGATATTCAGTATATAGGTTCCTTGCATGGACCTCTACCCATGGGTAGGGTTTGAGGTCACTGGGTCAAGGTCAAGGTCACCATAGCTTATAATAGATATTTCTACTTTCTGTCATAGAGCCTTTATTTATTGACTGATATTTTACATATTTGGTTTGTAGGCACTTATATATTTTCAATTAAAAAATGAAATACTGCTTAACAGCAAACCTACAGCCAAAGTACTCAGGTGAGCGATCCAGGGCCATCATGGCCCTCTTGTTTATTGACTGATATTTTACATATTTGGTTTGTAGGCACTAACATATTTCCAATTAAAAAATGAAATACTGCTTAACAGCAAACCTACAGCCAAAGTACTCAGGTGAGCGATCCAGGGCCATCATGGCCCTCTTGTTTAAATAAAGTTATATGCACATTTATGATACATTTTATCTATATAAAAGCTGCAACATTACAAATTGTACTTAATATGATAGTACTCCATCTGTTTATGTAATTCTGTCAGCCATAATTCAAAATCAGTAGGTTAAAGTTATTTTTTTTTTGTAACAGTTGTTACAAACAAAAAAAGAATCTATATACACTGATGAATTAAGCTTGATTAAGTCTTGTGATATGATGAACACGACTTTATTTCCTATTCCAAAATAAAAAGATGAAATAAACATAAAGTAATGTAAAATCTTTCTGGTTTCTTGCAACATGAATTTTATGCAATTACTAACCCTGTTTGGATCGAGTTCTTAAAAACAATAATCTTACATTTCATTCATTTAAATGACAGTGTTTTCCCTGGACTCATGCTTGTTTGACTGGCTGATTGATTTTGTTGAGAGAGTGGAAAAAATACAGATTCTTCTGATTTTCAAGGTCTGTAATAAAATAAAATTACAGGTCTTTAAAGACAGCACAAAATCATACTATATCCCTAAGAAGGCATACCTGTGTCTGGTGAATCACAAAAAAATGTAAAAGATTATCAAAAGTTGTATTGTCCACCATGTCAAATAAATGCCAGTAAAAACTAAAAAGCATTAAAAGCATGCATGTTTGGAGTAACAATAATGAAAATTTTTATTACTTTAAGCCTGTCAGCACAGGCTCCCATCTAGTATTGTTCAATTTTTCTATGCTGTAGCATCCAAAAATAGAAAACATTTTAAAATTACCCACGTGTTTAAAATTTCTTTTAACCAACCCAACTCAAAGGATTACCAAAAGAATATTTCTATGAAATAACTGAAACTTGACCAGGGGTTTCTTAGAAGAATATTTTCAAAGTTTTCCATACAATCATATAATGAAAACTACTATTAGTTCTTCTAATAAACCAGCATGGCGTCAATAAATATCATTTCTTTTAAATTATTTTGAAACTTAGGCCAATGGTTTCTAAAAAGAAAGATTTTTCAATTGACACTGTTTTTATGCCCCCACTCGGGGGGGAGGGGGGGGGGGGGGGGCATTTAGATTTGCCATTGTCCATCCATCCCAAAAAGTTGTCGCCTGTACCTGCAAAAGCGCTGCACCTACAGTCAAGAAACTTTACAGGAATGTTGATCAGCATGTGAAGTTGTGCACCTGGGGTTCAGTTCATCTATCCGTCCCAAAAAGTTGTGTCGCCTGTAGCTCCAAAAGCGCTAGAGCTAAAGTCAAGAAACTTTACAGGAATGTTGATCATTATGTGAAGTTGTGCACCTGGGGTTTCCCGTATAGATTTATTTGGAACTGTTAGTTATGGCCCCTTACTTAGTAAAAAATAGTAATTTTCAACTTGTGTCGCCTGTATCTGCAAAAGCGCTGCACCTACAGTCAAGAAACTTTACAGGAATGTTGATCAGCATGTGAAGTTGTGCACCTGGGGTTTATAGATTTATTCGGAATTGTTTGAGTATGGCCCCTTACATACTCAAAATTTGAAATTTTCAACTTGTGTCCCTGTCACTGCAAAAGTGAGGGAGCTAGAGTCACCCAGTTCTGAGCAGGGTTGACATACTATGTCTGACTGAAGCAAATGTCTATGAGAATCAAGTACAGTACCATCAGTGTGTTAGGTGGAGCTTGACATGTTTGCCTATGTCACGGGAAGACAACTGCCATGGTTTGTTGTTCTACACATGAGATAAGTTGCCAGTGACAACTTCCAGTGTTTCACATCAACCTCATATGGAACAAGTGTCAGTTACCATCTCATCAGAGCTCTGTCCAAGGTCATTCTGTCTTCTCTACAGATCTCCATCCTCGAACATAACAGACTTTATTAATGATCTAACACATATTGCAGACCAAACTTCTCTAGATGTACTGCTTGGAGATTTCAACTTAGCTTTTAATTCTACAAATTATACAAGACTGTCACAGAAATTGAATAACTATTCCCAGTGTGTGCAGCTCCCAACTCACAGAGGTGGTTCTACACTTGACCTTGTCTACATACAGAATAATATTCTACAACCCAGATTATCCTGCCTGTCAACCTACTTCTCAGACCACAGCATTGTTGCCCTAGTTTGATACCTAAAAATTTTTCTTTCTTCTTAGTGAGTTTAACGCTGTTCCAATGGTCAAATTGCAGACTCAGTTTGATTGAACATGTTCATGGACAGTAATGGAAAATACAAGTTACCTGCCACGCCCATTAGCACCAGCTTAAGCAGAATTCAACATTTAAGTTTGGAAATGGTGAAATTTTGTTCCAACAATTGCATAAAATTGTTTGCTATTTAGATGACAATGGACATTTTAAAAACAGCCTGACTTACAGAACATATAACTTAGGAACTTAGTACAAATTAGACATGAAAACACTTGTTTACCATCTGCAAACTCCAAGAATGTCCAACTATGCATACAGAATTGTGAAGGATAATATTCATCCATTGGTCACAGTACTGGAGACAGTATTTTGAGTCTTCACATCACAACAGATTTCTTATAGTTGTCATTTTGTTCAACCAATCTTAATAATGATTCAACGTGTATGACTATCTCGTGGCCATATTGCTAGCTATATGAGTAGCTAGGTTGAGTGGGGGCATCTGTGTCCTATGGACACATTTCTAGATTTCTAGATCTTTTTATACTAAAAAGATTCCCTGTCTGCCAAATTATTTTACAAACCAACATTACTAAATTTTCTTTAAAAAGAATATTAGAAAAGGACCAGCAAAGAAGCATTTGTTGAAATTGTGCAAGCGCTTTCTTGGAGGAAAATTTTCAAAGTTTTCTGTATAGCTGTTTACTGAAAGAATTCTGCGCCCATGTCAACCAGGTTTTTCTCCCATTAACCAAAATACCCCGAAAGAATTAGATTAAAGGCCACATAAGAGACATTTATTTAAAATTATTTTTTAATAATGCTAGTGGTTTCTGTAGAGAAGATTTTCGAAGTTTACATTAAAGTTTTATAGCGAGAACAGGCCATGCCCTCTGAAGGCCATGAACATTTTGTGGAATTACATGCATTTTGAAATTTTTCTGGTTTCAACATTTTCCATATAGTCGAATAATGAAAACAGACTCCGCTTTTTGAAGGGACCAAAATGGCTTGAAGAAATTTGATAAAGGGCCACCTAAATAACATTTTTTTTAAAGTTATTATAATCGGGCTGGTTGTTTCTGTGGAGAAGATTTTCAAAGTTTTCAATATAGTCATATAGCAAAAACAGGCCCTCCCCTCTGTAGGCCATGTTTTAAAGGGACCCAAATGGCTTGAAGGAATTTGATGTAGAGCCACCAGAGAAACATTTTTGTGAAATTATTTGTGGTTTCTGGGGCGAAGAGTTTCAGTATGCCTTATGGTTGCCTTGGGAAACAAGTCCTGTATGGAATGATTTATTTTAAGGAATTTAAAAAAGAAGCATAACTATCAGGAATATTCCTTTGAAATTTGGTTCAAGTTAGTCCAGTTTGCTCCTTGGGTCAAAATTGACCCTTACCCAGTGGTCACTTGTTTTTAATAGACTTATATAGGGAAAACCTTAAAAATTCTTCATGTCTGAAACCATAAAGCCAAGGGCTTAGATTTTTTACATGGAGAATCAGCTCAAGGTCCTCTGCAAAGATTGTTCAAATTATGTCCCTGAGGGTCATTAATGGCCCAGCCCCGGGGTCACTTGATTTTATATATGGCTTATATAAGGAAGTCTTAAAAAATCCTCTTGTCCGAAACCACAAGACCTAGAACTTAGACATTTTGCATAGGGCATCAGCTAGAGGTCCTGTAACAAGTTTGTTCAAATTTTGTCCCTGGGTCAGAACTGGCCCCACCCCTGGGGGTCCAATTTGTTCAAAATATTTAATCTTTAAAGATCATATTGTGAGAAACTTTAAATTTTAGACCCAAGATTTTTTGCATGGAGCGTCATCTGGAGGTCCTCTCCTAAAATTGTTCTTATAATGATCCTTGAGTCATTAATATCCTTGCCTCGGGAGTCACTTGATTTTATAAAGGCTTATAGAGGGAAGACTTAATAAAAGTTTTCCTGTCTGAAATCACGAGTTCTAGAGCTGAAATATTTTGCACTGAGTGCAAGCTAGCGGTCCTCTACCAGATTTGTTAAAATATGCCCCTGGGTAAAAATTGGCTCTACCTGGGGGGTCAATTTATTTTATATAGGCTTTAAAAGGGAAACTCTAAAAAAATCTCCTTGTCTGAAACCACAAAGCCAAGGGCTAAGATTTTTGCAAGAAACATCAGCTAGCGGTCCTCTATCAAGATTGTTCAAATTAAGCCCCTATGGTCATTAATTGCCAGGACCCAGGGTTACTTGATTTTACATAGGCTTATAAAGGTAAAACACAATCTTCTTGTCTGAAACCACATGGCCTATAACTTAGATATTTTGCAGAAAGCATCAGTTAGAGGTCCTCTTCCAAATTTATTCAAATTATGCCTCTTGGGTGAAAATAGGCTCTACCATCGGGGTCATTTGAATTCATATACTAGATTTATATAGGAAGAACCTTAAAAAAGCTTCTGATGTTTGCTCAATAGCAGACTAAAAGGCAAAGTATTCAGTCGAGCAATCCAGGGCCATCATAGCCCTCTTGTTTTTTCATGTAATGTGAAGACATCATGTTATGTATAAAATGAAAACAAAATGAAAATATCACAAACAAGAAATATCTTCCAACGGGGACCATTGGCCCCAGGTTGCTCACCTGAGGACAGAATGGTATTGGTGTGAAATGCTGTCAGTTAATGAAAGTGTTTATGACAAGAATTTGAACAAGAGCCACCGCAAGTTGAATTTTTCCTATTTCCAAAGGCAAACACATGGGACAAAGCACATTGTGGTGAAGGGTTTTCAAAGGCAATATCATTTAGTATTATTATCAAATCCATCCATTAACAATAAAGTAATGGCCAATTTTAGCAATATTCAATAATTTGACGTTGAAGGTCTAGGTCAAATAAATGTCAAGGTTAAGTTCAGTTTAAATTTCATGAAGGTATTGTCCAAAGGGTACTTCTGTCCAAGTATGAAGACAATACATCCATTAATAACAAAGATAAAGCCAATTTTAGCAGCGTTTAGGTCATTTAAAGGTCAAGGTCATACTTTAATTATTCAGAATGTTGGTTCTGTTCTCAGTGTTGTTTTGTCCCAGTATGAATCAAATCTGTCTGTTAGAAACAAAGTATTGGCATTTTAAGTAAAATTCAATAACTTGCCCTTGATGGCCAAGGTCATTTTCAGGTCAAGTTTAGACTTGAATAATTCAACATGTCTATTTTGTCATAAGTGTTGCCAATTTCAGCAATATTCAATAATTTGCCCTTGAATGCCAAGGTCAAGTCAAGGTCATAATAGTTGTTTTTAGAACAAGAGGGCCATGATGGCCCTGGATCGCTCACCTGAGTACTTTGGCTGTAGGTTTGCTGTTAAGCAGTATTTCATTTTTTAATTGAAAATATGTAAGTGCCTACAAACCAAATATGTAAAATATCAGTCAATAAATAAAGGCTCTATGACAGAGAGTAGAAATATCTATTATAAGCTATGGTGACCTTGACCTTGACCCAGTGACCTCAAACCCTACCCATGGGTAGAGGTCCATGCAAGGAACCTCTATACTGAATATCAAAAATATTGGTCTATAAATGAAGGCACTATGAGGTACAGTAGATAAATCTACTTTAAGCCTCCGTGACCTTTAACCTAATCCAATAATTTGAAACAGCTTGATAAAGCTTGCTTCATGCCAAATTTTAAAATTCTAGGTCTTGTGGTTTCAGACAAGAAGATTTTTAAAGATTTTCTTCTATATTGTTATTTAAAACTTGTGACCCCTCGGGCGGGGCCAATAGTGACCCCAGGGACATTTTTCTAACAAACTTGGTAGAGGTCCACTAGACAATGCTACACACCAAATATCTAAGCTCTATAACTTACGGTTTCTGACAAGAAGATTTTTTAAGATTTTCCTATATAACTCTATGTAAAACTAGTGGCCCCTGGGGCGGGGCCATTTTTGACCCAGAGGACAGGATTTGAACAAACTTGGTAGAGGTCCACTAGACAATGCTACACACCAAATATCTAAGCTCTATAACTTACGGTTTCTGACAAGAAGATTTTTTAAGATTTTCCTATATAACTCTATGTAAAACTAGTGGCCCCTGGGGCGGGGCCATTTTTGACCCAGAGGCCATGATTTGAACAAACTTGGTAGAGGTCCACTAGACAATGCTACATACCAAATATTTTAACTCTAGGCCTTGTGGTTTCTGACAAGAAGATTTTCAAGTTTTCCCTATATAACTCTATGTAAAATCAACTGACCCCTTGGGTGGGGTCAGTTTTGTCCCCAGGGACATAATTTGAACAAACTTGGTAGAGGTCCACTAGATGATGCTTCATACCAAATATCAAAGCTCCAGGCCTTGTGGTTTCGGAGAAGAAGATTTTTAAAGATCCAACTTATAAAATCTATTTTTAGCTCCAGTGAACCAGAAATGCAATGGACCAGAACCATTTGAACAATCTTGGTAGAGCTTCATGCAAGGAACATCCCAGGCAAGTTTCATTAAATTTGCCCAATTGGTTTCAGAGGAGATGTCGTTTGAATGAAAAGTTGACGACGGACGGATGGACGGACGGACTGACGGATGGACGACGGACAAAGACCGATCAGAAAAGCTCACCCTGAGCACTTTGTGCTCAGGTGAGCTAAAAAGTTGAGCAGTGTTGGTAGGATGAGGTGCAGGTTTTACTTTATACATAGTAGGAAAGGTCAACTAGACGATGTTTCATGCCAAATATTTAAGCTCTAGCCCTTAGGGTTTAAGAGAAGATTTTTGAAGGTTTTACTATACATATAAGGAAAACAATTGACCCCCCCAGGGCAGGTTCAGTGTTGACCAAAGGGCCATAATTTGAATAATCTTGGTATAGGTCAATTAGAAGATGTTTCATGCAAAATATCTAAGCTCTAGCACTTGGGGTTTCAGAGAAGAATATTTTTGAATTATCAGGTTTTTAGCTCACCTGAGCACATTGTGATCAAGGTGAACCTTTGTGATCACCCTGTGATAGTGCTCCATCAACTTTATAGTTCTTCCCAACTGTTGAGTTTGCTTTTCTACATACTGTTGAAGTTGATCATCATGAAGTTGAAGTTGATCATCATGACGAAACTTAATCACAACTTGATCATCAGGCATCAAGTTAAAGTCTCCACCAAGTAGAATATTATGTGACTAAGGTGTAGCATTGACAGCAGATGAGAGGAGATGAGAGGAGAGTAAAAAACACATTTTTATTGAATTGAGGTGGTCTGTAAGTAACAGCTATTAGAAAGTTTCTATCTTGGTCAGAAACTATTCTAGACATAAACTGGAGGGAACTGTTATTTTCAAAATCAGCAAGCTCTCTTTTAGTGAACATTGGTAGACCATGTGTTGGCTTAAAGTATCTGCAGAATCCTTCTAAAGAGCTTTCTTCTGTAGTGTGAGTTTCTGTTATGCAAAGAGCATTCAATCTTGAAATATGTCTTTTGGCAGCCAAGTCTGAGAGGTGGGCTTTAAGGGAAAGAATTTTGAGAAAACTTATGTGCACACTTCCAATAGAGTCCAAGTTTTTGAATGGATGTTCCCAACTGAAAGTACAGTGCTCACGCAGCCTGTCCATTTCTACTAGAGCCGACTTGTTTACTTTGATTTTGTCTGCAGTAAAATTGACTAACTTCAAACCATCATGTGACGTTGCTCTGCTGAGCATTGTATAAGCATGAACCTGCATGACAGACTTCATGTTTGGAGGTAGTTCAAGGTTAGCAATACAGAGTGTGTAGGTACTTCCTTGAGACTTGTGAGCAGTTAAGTCAAATGCTAAAACGGGTACATTGTTCTCTCCAAAGGACCTGGACATTCAGATCTGAGTAAGAATGTAGCAGTGATGACCTTGATTGGTACACAATATCTTAAATGTTGTGGGCTTCTCTTTTTACTTTCTCTTCCAATGCTTGGATCAGAAAACTTTAACAAGACCTGTATGCAGACAATACGCTCCACTTTTTTCAGTGCTGGAAAATAAATAATAAGCCAAGTCAAACAAGAGGCGCAAATGAAAAAATTTGAGTGGTGGAGGGCAAGTAACTAGTCATATAAGATGAAAAAAATTTGTTTGTGGGTGGTATGGGTTGGGGGGGGTAACATGGTGGGGAGATAAGAGTGGGGGTCCCCATGCATTTGATGGGGGAGGGGAGTACTGACGGATGGACAGAAGGACAGAGCCCATTTCTGTATTCACCTTTTTGGACCAGACACAAAATATACCCTATAACAGACCATGTTAAGCTTTTTAAGAGTGACCTTGACCTTGGAGGTAGGCCTCTGGGTGTTGTGCATGACATGTCGTCTCATTATTGTAAACATTTGTGCCAAGTTTTTTCAAAATCTCTTGATGGATGAGAAAGTTATGGACCAGACACGACATATACACTCCAACAGGCAATGTTGATCTTCAATTATCAAGTGTGACCTTGACCTTGGAGGTAGGTGAATTGATGTCATGCATGACACATCGTCTTATTATAACAAACATTCGTGTCAAACTATTTCAAATTCTGTTGATGAATGGCTTAGCTATGGACTGGACACGAAAGAGTGACGGACAGATGGACAGAGCCCATTTCTATATCCCCTTTTTTCTTCAAAAAGGCGGGGGACAACAACATTCCATCCAAAACCACTGGGTGAAAGATGATAAAACTTTGCAGGAATGTTCCTTGCATGAAGCTTTATCAAATTTGTTCAAAGAATTCCATTCCATGAAGAACTCTGGTTGCTATGCCAACAAGAATGAAAAACTTTAAAAATCTTCTTGTCTAAAACTGCTAAAGCCAGAGGTCTGAAATTTGGTGTGTAGCGTCTAGTGACCCTCTACGAAGCTTGTTCAAATAATGTCCCTAGGGTCACTATTGGTCCCACTTGAGGGGCCATATGTTTTACATAGAAATACTAGAGCTATCACTAAATGTGATTAATACCCCCAAAACACCGCTACAGAACAGAGGAAGTTATCAATTTAGTAACAGAATACTTCGTTAAAAAATTGAAAAAGAGTTATGGTTATGGGCAATTAAAGATAGTTGTGGTTCTTGTACATTTCCTCTCATTGCGCTTGACCATTGTATGAAGTTGCATTGAATTCTAAATAAATAGTTTCCAAAGTATTCTCCAGACAAAGAAAACTAACAAAGGACAATAACTGTGCAAACAGTGAAGACAGAGTTATAGCTCTTGTACATTGCACATCCACTCAATGTGCTTGACCATTGTATGAAAGTGCACTGAATTCCAACCAAGAGTTTCCAAATTATATTCTGGAAAAGGAAATCCAAGGAAGGGCAATAACTCTGCAAATAGTGAAGATGGAGTTATAGCTCTTATACAATGCACTTTCTCTCATTGTGCTTGATCATTGTATGAAGTTGCATTGCATTCCAACCAGTAGTTTTCATGTTATGCTCCAAATAAAGAAAACAAACTAATGGTTATTACTCTGCAAATAGAGAAGATGGAGTTATGATTCTTGGACACTGCACTTCCTCTCATTGTGCTTGACCATTGTATGAAGTTGCATTGAATTCCAACCAGTAGTTTTCAAGTTATCCTCCATACGAAGGAAAACCAACAAAGGGCAATAACTCTGCAAAAAGTGAACAGAGAGTTATGATTCTTGGACACTGTGCTTTCTCTCATTGTGCTTGACCATTGTAGGAAGTTGCACTGAATTCCAACCAGTAGTTTTCAAGTTATGCTCCAAAAAAAGTAAACCAATAAAGGGCAATAAGTCTGAAAATAGTGAAGATGGAGTTATGATTCTTGAACATTGCACTTCCTCTCATTGTGCTTGACCATTGTATGATGTTGAGCTGAATTCAAAACAGTAGTTTTCAAGTTTTGCTCCCTACAAAGGAAAACCAACAAAGGGCAATAACTCTGAAAATAGGGAAGATGGAGTTATGATTCTTTGACATTGCACTTCCTCTTATTGTGCTTGACCATTGTATGTAGCTGCATTGAATTCCAACCAGTAGTTTTCAAGTTATGCTCCGGACAAGGAAAACCAATTAAGAGCAATAACTCTGAAAATAGAGAAGATGGAGTTATGTTTCTTTGACAATGCACTTCCTCTCATTGTGCTTGACCATTGTATGTAGTTGCATTGAATTCCAACCAGTAGTTTTCAAGTTATGCTCCGGACAAAAAAAAACAATAAAGGGCAATAATTCTAAAAATAGTGAAGATGGAGTTATGATTCTTGGACACTGCACTTCCTCTCATTGTGATTGACCACTGTGTGAAGTTGCAATGACTTCCAACCAGTAGTTTTCAAGTTTTGCACCATACAAAGGAAAACCAACAAAGGGCAATAACTCTGCAAATAATGAACATTGAGTTATGATTCTTGGACACTGCACTTCCTCTCATTGTGCTTGACCATTGTATGAAGTTGCACTGAATACCAACCAGTAGTTTTCAAGTTATGCTCTTGACAAGGAAAACTTATAAAGGGCAATAACTCTGAAAATAGTGAAGATGGAGTAATGATTGTTTGACACTGCACTTCCTCTCATTGTGCTTGACCATTGTATGAAGTTGCATTGAATTCCAACCAGTAGTTTTTAAGTTATGCTCCGGACAAGGAAAACCAATAAAGGGCAATTACTCTGAAAATAGCGAAGATGGAGTTATGATTCTTGGACACTGCACTTCCTCTCATTGTGCTTGACCATTGTATGAAGTTGCATTGAATTCCAACCAGTAGTTTTCAAGTTATGCTCCGGACAAGATAAACCCCGACCGACCGCTGACCGACCGACCAACCAACCACCGGGTGACTCCTATATACCCCCCAAACTTTGTTTTGGGGGTATAATAAAGGACAAATCTTTAAAAAATCTTCTTGTCTAAAACTGTTAAGCTCAGAAGTCTGAAATTTGTTGTGTAGCATGGTCTAGTGGACCTCTACCAAGCTTGTTCAAATTATGTCCCTGGGGTCACGGTGAATGCCACTCAAGGGGTCACATGTTTATTAAGAGATATAGAAGAAATTCTTTGAAAGCCTTCTTATCTGAAACAAAAAGGCCTAGTTTTAAAATTTGGCATGAAGCATTGTCTAGTGGCCTTTAACCAAGCCTGTTCAAATTTTGTTCATTAAGGTCACTATTTGCCAGAGAGGTCACAAGTTTTACATAGCAATATAGAAGAAAATCTTTAAAAAACTTCTTCTTTTAAAATTTGACATGAAATTTTGTCTAGTGGACCTCTACCAAGCTTGTTCAAATAATGTACTTAGGGTTATTATTGGCCCACCTGAGAGGTCACGTTTTACACAGAAATATTAAGGACAAATCTTTAAAAAATCTTCTTGTCTAAACTGCTTACCCATGAGGTCTGAAATATGGTGTGTAGCATTGTCTAGCGGACCAAGTTTGTTCAAATTTTTTTCATAGGGTCACTGTAAGTACTGCCAAAGGGGTCACATGTTTTAAATAGAAATATAGAAGAGATTCTTTAAAAATCTTCTTGTTTGAAACCACATGGTCTAGAGTTCTGAAATTTGACATGAAGCTTTGAATATTGGACCTCTACCAAGTTTCTTCTAATTATGTCCCTGGGGTCAAGATTGGCCCCATCCCAGGGACCCTATTTATGTTGAATATTTGAAAATCTTCTTGTGAGAAACCGTAGGATATATTTTGCATGGAGCTTCATCTAAATGTGGTCTACCAAGATTGTTTAAATTATATTCCCAGGGTCACTAATGGCCCTGCCCCAGGGTCACATGACTTTACATTGGCTTAGATAGGAAAGATTTTAAAAATCTTCTCGTCTGAAACCATATGCCTTTGAGCAAAAAGATTTTGTAGGTTGCATAGTCTAGAAGACCTCTACCCAGTTTCTTCAAATTAAAATGTCCCTGAGGTCAAAACTGGCCCAACCCCGGGGGTCCTATTTGAATAAAATATTTGATCTTTGAAAATCTTCTTGTGAAAAACTGTAAGCTATAGACCCTAGATATTTTGCATGGAGCATCATCTTGAGTTGCTCTACCAAGAAAGTTCAAATTGAGCCCTTGAGGTCATGATTGGCCCCCAGGGTCATATGATTTTACATAGGCTTATATAGGAATGATTAAAAAGCAGAGATGTGTTCATAGGACATGGATGCACCCACATTCCACTGTATTGTCACAAAAAAATCCTGTACAGTATCAGCTGCTTATAAACATTGTCCTTTACATTAAGGAGTCTAAAAATGCTATTTTTGCTTAATCAGGGGGCATAACTCTGTTGATTTCCAATAAATTTGTGTCAAAATACCCAGGTGCCTAAGTTAACATGCTGACAACTATTCTTAGAAAGTTTCATGGCTCTAGCAATTATATGTTTGGAGTTACATCTGACACAAGTCTGAAAATGCTATTATTTACTAAATCAAGGGGCATAACTCTGCAATCTCCAATAAATTTGCATCAAAATACCCAGGTGCATAAGTTCACAAGTTGCCAACTATTTTTAGAAAGTTTCATGGCTCTAGCAGTTATACATTTGGAGCTACATGCAACACAAACCAGCGTGACAGCGGGAGTGTTGACGGATGGATAAGGGCAAATCTATATCCCCCACCCTGCAAATGGTTGGAGCATAAAATCATCTTATCTGAAACTTTACGCCTTAAAGGTTAGATATTTTGGGTGTTGCACTGTCTAGTATCATCCTCTACCAATGTCCCTGGAGTCAAAAATTGCCCCCTCCCCAAAATATTCTTGTCTGAAACCTTAAAAGTTATGCTCAGAGGGCATTTAGGATATCTTCCCTTCCATTAGTCACTGAGGCCAAAAATACTTTACGTCATTTATAGACCAGTATCTTTGATATTTGGTCCTCTAGCCTTAGGTGGGGTTTGAGGTCACCAGGTCAACGTCAAGACCACCAAAGCTAATAAAAGATATTTCTAGAGCCTTTATTTATTGACTGATATTTTAGATATTTGGTTTGTTGACACCTAAAAATCTTCAATTAGAAAATGACATACTGCTTCTTATGTTTGCTTAACAGCAAACTCACAGCCAAAACCCACAGCCAAAGTACTCACGTAAGCAATCCAGGGACATCATGGCCCTGTTGTTATGTTATCGCGGGATACAGATTTCTGGATAGACATACAGATGGAGGACAAACATAATATTATAGTCCCCTTCAGAATTAGCACGACACCAGAATAAATGATGAGGCATGAGAAAATCAAAATGCAAATAAATATATATATATATATATATATATATATATATATATATATATATATATATATATCATATACTGTAATATCCTGTGAATAACAAAAACTTATTGGTAACCACACTGTAAAGTAACATCCAAAATAACAAGGCTTATTTTAGTATTCTGAGAATGCTAAATTATTTGGTTACAGTGAACTATAAAACAAATGGACAAACCAATTGTTTCCAATCAAAGGATTGAGGATAATCACTGAGACTGCAAAGTTAGTGATATAAATTTCTGAATTCTTCCTTGAGCTGTCATATATCACCTGATTCTACCATAACTTCTAAAAAAAAACTAATAAAACAGCAATAATATTTTTATCACTAAACATGTAATCATAAATATTTAAAATGCAATTCATTCATATAAATTATGGAACCTAAATAAGATTGTTACATATATCTTAATTAATATGACTTGACTGATCTATTTAAACAAGTGAGCATTCATTCTATCTGCAACACTGTCAATTTCCTAAAGGTACAAAGATAGTACTGGTATGTTGTAGCTGACAAGAAATAATGTTCTGTAGTACTGATGCTGTACAAAGGTAAGTGATATACATGTACTCTTAAAGTTGATATAAAAGAAAAAGGTTTTCATCATAGTATGGTGCTTGGTTGCCTATCAATTTGTAGTATTAAATAACAGGAGCATGAGCAACACAGTTCAAAATCTAATTTGTCCTTTATATAACACACAAAAACTAATATTATGTTACAAAATTAATGACTTCAAAAACGAAGAGTATGAACAATCAAATAGATTTCTGTTACAGAAGTTTCTTGATGAATAAAGAACTTGTACAGACTGGTAGAAACTGTCTTTTAGTAGTAGAACAGTTCTGGTAAAATAACAAGCAATGATTATAAACCATAATTCTGTAATGAATGGAAAATATAACAAGCAAAAATACATAGTGAAACCACTTTCTATAGAAATTTGTAATATTACTTCATCTGAATTTGGGTTTATCATAACAAGGTATGCATCTATTGTTAAGTTCATATGAAGCTGAATTTGGGTTTATCAAAACAAGGTATGCATCTATTGTAAAGTTCATCTGAAGCTGAATTTGGGATAAGTATGACAAGGTATGCATCTATTGTTAAGTTCATCTGAAGCTGAATTTGGGATAAGTATGACAAGGTATGCATCTATTGTTAAGTTCATCTGAAGCTGAATTTGGGATAGTTATGACGAAGTATGCATCTATTGTTAAGTTCATCTGAAGCTGAATTTGGGTTTACATAACAAGGTATGCATCTATTGTTAAGTTCATCTGAAGCTGAATTTGGGATAAATAAGACAAGGTATGCATCTATTGTAAAGTTCATCTGAAGCTGAATTTGGGATAAGTATGACAAGGTATGCATCTATTGTTAAGTTCATCTGAAGCTGAATTTGGGATAAGTATGACAAGGTATGCATCTGTTGTTAAGTTCACCTGAAGCTGAATTTATGATAAGTATGACAAGGTATGCATCTATTGTTAAATTCATCTGAAGCTGAATTTGGGATAGTTATGACGAAGTATGCATCTATTGTTAAGTTCATCTAAAGCTGAATTTGGGTTTACATAACAAGGTATGCATCTATTGTTAAGTTCATCTGAAGCTGAATTTGGGATAAATATGACAAGGTATGCATCTATTGTTAAGTTCATCTGAAGCAGAATTTGGGATAAGTGTGACAAGGTATGCATCTGTTGTTAAGTTCACCTGAAGCTGAATTTATGATAAGTATGACAAGGTATGCATCTATTGTTAAATTCATCTGAAGCTAAATTTGGGATAGTTATGACGAAGTATGCATCTATTGTTAAGTTCATCTGAAGCTGAATTTGGGTTTATCATAACAAGGTATGCATCTATTGTTAAGTTCATCTGAAGCTGAATTTGGGATAAGTATGACAAGGTATGCATCTATTGTAAAGTTCATCTGAAGCTGAATTTGGGATAAGTATGACAAGGTATGCATCTATTGTTAAGTTCATCTGAAGCTGAATTTGGGATAAGTATGACAAGGTATGCATCTATTGTTAAGTTCATCTGAAGCTGAATTTGGGATAGTTATGACGAAGTATGCATCTATTGTTAAGTTCATCTGAAGCTGAATTTGGGTTTACATAACAAGGTATGTATCTATTGTTAAGTTCATCTGAAGCTGAATTTGGGATAAATAAGACAAGGTATGCATCTATTGTTAAGTTCATCTGAAGCTGAATTTGGGATAAGTATGACAAGGTATGCATCTATTGTTAAGTTAATCTGAAGCTGAATTTGGGATAAGTATGACAAGGTATGCATCTGTTGTTAAGTTCACCTGAAGCTGAATTTATGATAAGTATGACAAGGTATGCATCTATTGTTAAATTCATCTGAAGCTGAATTTGGGATAGTTATGACGAAGTATGCATCTATTGTTAAGTTCATCTGAAGCTGAATTTGGGTTTACATAACAAGGTATGCATCTATTGTTAAGTTCATCTGAAGCTGAATTTGGGATAAATATGACAAGGTATGCATCTATTGTTAAGTTCATCTGAAGCAGAATTTGGGATAAGTGTGACAAGGTATGCATCTATTGTTAAGTTCATCTGAAGATGAATTTGGGATAAGTGTGACAAGGTATGCATCTATTGGTAAGTTCATCTGAAGCAGAATTTGGGATAAGTGTGACAAGGTATGCATCTATTGTTAAGTTCATCTGAAGCTGAATTTGGGATAAGAATGACAAGGTATGCATCTATTGTTAAGTTCATCTGAAGCTGAATTTATGATAAGTATGACAAGGTATGCATCTATTGTTAAGTTCATCTGAAGCTGAATTTGGGTTTATCATAACAAGGTATGCATCTATTGTTAAGTTAATCTGAAGCTGAATTTGGGATAAGTATGACAAGGTATGCATCTATTGTTAAGTTCATCTGAAGCTAAATTTGGGATAGTTATGACGAAGTATGCATCTATTGTTAAGTTCATCTGAAGCTGAATTTATCATCAGTATGACAAGGTATGCATCTATTGTTAAGTTCATCTGAAGCTGAATTTGGGATAAGTATGACAAAGCATGCATCTATTGTCACTAAAGCTGAACAGCATTGAACATTTTAAGATCACTCTGGCAAAATCCTCCTTTACTTTAATTAAAGCTAATAAACATTTGTCTAAACACAATCAGAAAACATTATTTTGTGAGCATGTCTTGTATATTATTAGGCAACTTAAAAATTAAACTACACCATACTTGTTCACAAAAACAAGAAGACCAGAATAAAGAGAAAGGCAAATAGTATAAAGGGAAGCATTTACAAGTACTAAAGTAATATACAATAGCATGACTTGTACTCTAAAATGACATTTTAAATATTGCACAAACAATAATGCCAGTCAACTAAAACAAAAATGACAGTAACAGGTCAAAAGCAATTCCATCACAACGTTTGTCTGAGGATTCTGGTAACAATTTTTTGATACAGTGACGTACCTACCATCCCGTGCAAGAGTAAATAGTATTCAAAGTTTGAAAAGGAATATCTTTGACACTTTTTGAGAAATGGACATCAACAAAAAAGGTTAACCAAGAAATTTTAAGTTGAAAAAGGGGAATAACTAGGCAAAAAAAAATTTGAGGGTTATCTGCCCTTCATAAATTGTATCACATTTTGATAGTGAACAAGTAGTCCAAATTTGAAGTAAATAGCTTTATCTTAAAAGTATGTCTAATGCAATTCTCAGTTCTTGTGGATTTGTTTTCGCTTGCAATAAATAATCATACACATGTCAAAATAAATATCAAAATATCCACCTGCAAGACTCAAATTAAATACTAACTTGCTAACTTCAGCTTGTTTCACTTTCTGACATTTCAGTTCAGAGTTCACACAACCAATATAAAGCAATTTGTTACTATTATTTTTTTTTCCAGTGTATTGTTTTGGACTAACTAATACTAACATCCTTCCAAAATATTTCCCACTATTTAAAGGACCTGCTATATAACTAGCCAAGGTACCATGTCAAAATATGACATAGTCTTAATGTTTGTAAGACGATACAAAACTGTTTTGTCTGGACAGGAAACCACCAATACTACACTCTTTTCTAATGACTTAGTCACTTAGCAGCATAACAACAGGTCTGTTAATAACTCTATATGTAACTAGTAATATTACTGCTTTCGTTTGATCAATGGTTTTTAGAATTATTGGCATCCTTATTTTCAGTTGCAAACTCTGAAGACTGCAGGTTTTTGGAACATCCATGTAAGAAACTGTAGTCTATTGTTGATAGATGTGAGATGTAACATCCATGTAAGAAACTGTAGTCTAATGTTGATGGATGTGAGGTCTAAGTTTGTGCTATTGATACTACTGCAGTTACTTGCTTGCTTGTTGTACCTGACTACCAGCTACTGCTAACACTTTATCCCCTGAGGCTGTAACACAAAATGTACATATTGTTGTCATGTAACTTGACATAATTTTTATGTTGTAAATAGTGAAAAGATTTAAAAAGAACAATGTAGCATTACATTTTTATCATAGCAAGAAATTGAACTGAAGTTTATTCAAAAAGGATTCTATAACATTTTTTTATATCACAGACAAAATTGCGGACGTGTAATAAAGCCATGTCATATTTTTGATATGACACTAGTGTAATAACACTCTGATGTCAACGTAATTAACAATACACTTAGGATGTTCACAAGTATAGGGACAAAACAAACAGTTTCTGTGTGTATTTGTCACCATTCACTTACAAAAGTTCTATGATATAAAAAGAACATTATAATCGTGGTCATGTAATATAGGGTTTATCACACTTGTTATTAGAAAACAATAAAAACTCGGCACAGCCTTGTTTTCAGCTTGACTCTACAAAGTATATGGAAAGATGTCCTATTATACTCTACCCGGCATCGGCATCAGAGTCCACATCCAGATTTCTGATTAAAGTTTTTGTGCAGTAAAACATTTTTTACAAAAACTTCTTTATTTCTTGAGGCATTTACTTCAAACTTCAAACATATGTTCCTTATCATCACCCACATCATATATGGAAATGTTCATACCTGTAGCGCCCATATTTCCAGAATTATCTCCCTTTAACTTAGAATTTTCATTAAAAATTGTAATATTTCAATATAACTTGTTCATTTCTTGAGGGATTTAGTTCAGACTTCAAATATATGTTCCTTATTATCACCCATTTATAAATATAAATTATGTTGTGCAATTTTCTTATCAATATCAATGATGAAATAATATTTATATGATATTTCATCTATCATGGAAAAGATTCTTGTCTATATATCTATAGATCTTGAATTAAATTGATTTTTTAATAGTTATCCCTTTCTAAACTATCCAGGACTTATATATTTAAGCGTGCTGTCTCCAATGACAGCTCTTGTTATTGTTTTCAAACAACTCGTGCAATAAATCTCATATTACATGACCACTAATTTACCATCCTCTGTATACTGGCACCAAACGTTTCAAATCAGATAAACATGTACAGAACTTTCACTGTGATACATAATTGTGTGAAATGTAATGAAGCTAAATAGAATAGAAAGAAAGAGAACCAAACAGACAAGACCAAAGTCAAACTAAGACAGTAAACATGTACAGAACTTTCACTGTGATACATAATTGTGTGAAATGTAATGAAGCTAAATAGAATAGAAAGAAAGAGAACCAAACAGACAAGACCAAAGTCAAACGAAGACAGTAAACATGTACAGAACTTTCACTGTGATACATAATTGTGTGAAATGTAATGAAGCTAAATAGAATAGAAAGAAAGAGAACCAAACAGACAAGACCAAAGTCAAACTAAGACAGTAAACATGTACAGAACTTTCACTGTGATACATAATTGTGTGAAATGTAATGAAGCTAAATAGAATAGAAAGAAAGAGAACCAAACAGACAAGACCAAAGTCAAACGAAGACAGTAAACATGTACAGAACTTTCACTGTGATACGTAATTGTGTGAAATGTAATGAAGCTAAATAGAATAGAAAGAAAAAGAACCAAACAGACAAGACCAAAGTCAAACTAAGACAGTAAACATGTACAGAACTTTCACTGTGATACGTAATTGTGTGAAATGTAATGAAGCTAAATAGAATAGAAAGAAAGAGAACCAAACAGACAAGACCAAAGTCAAACTAAGACAGTAAACATGTACAGAACTTTCACTGTGATACGTAATTGTGTGAAATGTAATGAAGCTAAATAGAATAGAAAGAAAGAGAACCAAACAGACAAGACCAAAGTCAAACTAAGACAGTAAACATGTACAGAACTTTCACTGTGATACGTAATTGAATGTGTGAAATGTAATGAAGCTAAATAGAATAGAAAGAAAGAGAACCAAACAGACAAGACCAAAGTCAAACGAAGACAGTAAACATGTACAGAACTTTCACTGTGATACGAAATTGAATGTGTGAAATGTAATGAAGCTAAATAGAATAGAAAGAAAGAGAAGCAAACAGACAAGACCAAAGTCAAACTAAGACAGTAAACATGTACAGAACTTTCACTATGGTACATAATTGTGTGAAATGTAATGAAGCTAAATAGAATAGAAAGAAAGAGAACGAAACAGACAAGACCAAAGTCAAACTAAGACAGTAAACATGTACAGAACTTTCACTGTGATACGTAATTGAATGTGTGAAATGTAATGAAGCTAAATAGAATAGAAAGAAAGAGAACCAAACAGACAAGACCAAAGTCAAACTAAGACAGTAAACATGTACAGAACTTTCACTGTGATACGTAATTGTGTGAAATGTAATGAAGCTAAATAGAATAGAAAGAAAGAGAACCAAACAGACAAGACCAAAGTCAAACTAAGACAGTAAACATGTACAGAACTTTCACTGTGATACGTAATTGAATGTGTGAAATGTAATGAAGCTAAATAGAATAGAAAGAAAGAGAACCAAACAGACAAGACCAAAGTCAAACGAAGACAGTAAACATGTACAGAACTTTCACTGTGATACGAAATTGAATGTGTGAAATGTAATGAAGCTAAATAGAATAGAAAGAAAGAGAAGCAAACAGACAAGACCAAAGTCAAACTAAGACAGTAAACTATAAATCAGAACATGGAACAACATTACACACAATAGAACAAAAGAAAAATCACACGTACCTAATGTTTTTGAAACTTTTTCGAATTCTTTCAAACTGGCACTAGAATTAACTTGCAAATATGCCTCTTCCTCTGGGGACAAGGTTTCACCCAACTTCTTGAGGGCTGTTAGAATCTCCACTGACTGACCAACTGCTTGACTCTTGGGAATCTTGCCTATCTTTTCATCTCTACTTATCTACAAGAACAACCAATAATGAAGATTACAATCGTATTTCTACATAATAATCATAAATGTATCAACTTATCCACACTTCTAGATTGTTTTTATTTATAGATGTTGCATAAGAAGCAGGTAAGAATAAGTGACTTTAACAGGAAAGAAATTTGCTCATGCATTATATGTAAGATTGCAAGGTTTGTTTCATTACTCAAGGTTACTTGATATTAGAAGCTTTTACAGGTCTACATCCTCCAACCCATTAATTTGCAATTGTTTTTGTTCTTTTTAGATTTTTTTCTGTGATCATATTATTTCACACCAAAGTTTTCAAGATAACAGTTCCATTTCATGGACATTATTAAATTAAATACAAATATGTCTACATATCTGGCAGTGTAGTTCAAATCTGAATTAAGTATTGTCTCAGTGTTCCAGTTACCCTAGTTTATTCAGAAGCAATCATCTTATACATTGTCATATTACCATACTCATTGGACCAGTAGATACATGCACCAGTTCAACAAAATAAAGACAAAGACAAACAATAATGCTATTATGGTCCTAGGGCACTCATCTGTGTATTGCTGAGAAAGACAATTAATGTAATGGATTTATCATGAAAAAAAGGGTGCCATTGTCACAAAATATGCCCGTCACAAAAACTTTGCAGATGATGTGTGCATAATGGATAAAAAAAGAGGTGTTAGTAGGGAAGCAAGTTTGAATATTTAAAATGAATTTCTGACCTCTAAGTGTGACATTGACCTTTGACCTAGAGACCTAGTTCATGTGTGCAACACTATGTTTCATGATGGTTAACTTTTGTATCAAGTATTACTAAAATCCTTCAATGCATGTAGAAGATATGTTCCCCGACAAAATCTGGACATTTCATCATCTCTTGTGACCTTGACCTTACATATATGGATGAGGATTATGCATGTAACCCTCAGTCTCATGCTGGTGAAAATTTATGTTAGAATCCCTCAATTTATAATGACTAAATGGTCCATACACACTTTCTCATATTTTTATCTGACCTTTGACCTCTATGTGACTCTTACCTTAGCCACAGGGACCTGAATTTTGCATACAACACACCGCCTTACAATGGTGAACACTTGTGCCATGTTATATTAAAATCTCTCAATACGTGTAGAAGTTTTGCTCCGGACAAGTGTTTTCTACTGACCTCTAGTTGTGATCCTGACCTTTGACCTAGAGACCTGGTTCATGCATGCAACACTACCTTTTATGATGGTCAACTTTAGTATCAAGTAATACTAAAATCCCTCCATGCATGTAGAAGATAGGCTCTGAACAAAATCTGGACATTTCATCATCTCAACTAACCTAGACCTTGCATATATGGACCTGGATTATACATGTTATGCTCAGTCTCATGATGGTGAACATTTTTGATAGAATACGTCAATCATCATGACAAAATGGTCCATACTCACATTTTCATATAATTATACCCCTGCACAACAGAGTTCTGTCCGTCTGTCTGTCCGGCCGTCCAGCCATCCGGCCGTCCGTCGGTCTTTCCTTGTCGGCCCAATAACGACTCCTTTGACCCACAGTTTTCATATTTTGTCTGGGGATTGGTCATGGCCAGCAGATGACCCCTATTGATTTTGAGGTCACTGGGTCAAAGGTCAAGGTCACAGGGGCCTTGACTAAAAAAAGAAATCGGTAGAACCGATGGATGCTCCCTTTATAAATGCCAATTCCAAAAGGGCTATTGTTATATATGTATTTTTTTTTTAAAGTATGAAAAATAACAAAGGGCAATAACTCCTAAATTATGCAAAATAAAGTTAGGGTTCTTGCATGCTGCACTTCTCCTCATAGAGATCTATCTTCCAGTAAAGTTTCATGTCTCTTATACTTTGTGAGATATGCCCCGGACAAAAAATAAGTATGAGAAATTTCAAAAGGCAATAACTCAAAAATTAATAAAGCAAGAGTTATGGTTCTTGTGCCCTGCACTGCTTATCAATGAGATCAATCTACTTATAAAGTTTCAAGTTGATAACTCTTATACTTTGTGAGATATGCCCCGGAAAAAAAATAAGTATGAGAAATTTCAAAGAGCAATAACTCAAAAATTAATAAAGCAAGAGTTATGGTTCTTGTGCAATGCACAGCTCCTTAATGAGATCTAACTACCTATGAAGTTTGGTCTTGATATCTCTCATAGTTTTTGTGTTATGCTCCGGACAAAATTATGATGGACGGACCGACGAACAGCCGGATGGGACGGACGGACAAAGCGGCAACTATACGCTCGCCCTTCAGGGAGCATAAAAAGGTTGTCCGCCCAATAACCAAAGAATCCTTTGACCCTCAGTCTTAGGTCACTGGGTTAAAGGTCAAGGTCAAAGGGGCCTTGACTACAAAAAACTTGTCCGCTCAATAACTTAAAAATCCTTTGACCCACAGTCTTCATATTTGGTCTGGAGGTTTGCCATAACCAGTAGATGACCCCTATTTATTTTGAGGTTACTGGGTCAAAGGTAAAGGTCACAGAAGCCTTGACTAAAAAAAGCTTGTCAGGCCAATAATTTAAGAATCCTTTGACCCTCAGTCTTCATATTTAGTGTGGAGGTTGGTCATGACCAGTAGATGACCCCTATTGATTTTGAGGTCACTTGGTCAAAGGTCATGGTCACAGGAGCTTTGACTAAAAAAGCTTGTCTGCCCAATAACTTAAGAATCTTTTGACTCTCAGTCTTAGGTCACTGGGTCAAAGGTCAAGGTCACAAGGGCCTTGACTACATAAAACTTGTTTGCCCAATAACTTAAAAATCCTTTGATCCACAGTCTTCATATTTGGTGTGGAGGTTGGTCATGATGAGTGGATGACCCCTATTTAATCTGAGGTTACTGGGTCAAAGGTCAAGGTCACAGGAGCCTTGACTTAAAAAAGCTTGTCAGGCCAATAATTTAAGAATCTTTTGACCATCAGTCGTCATATGTGGTATGGAGGTTGGTCATTACTAGAACATGACCCTACTGATTTTGAGGTCACTGGGTCAAAGGTCAAGGTCACAGGGGCGTTGACTACAAAAGCTTTTCTGCCCAATAACTTAAGATTCCTTTGACCCACAGTCTTCATATTTGGTGTGGAGGTTGGTCATGACCAGAAGATGACTCCTATTTATTTTGAGATAACTGGGTCAAAGGGCCTATAAAAAGCTTGTCTGCCCAATAAATGAAGGCTCCATAACAAAAAGTACAAAAATCTATTTTTAGCCTAAATGACCTTGACCTTGAGCACAGTAAACGGCTGAGGTTAATGCAAGGTGCCTATATAACAAATAGGATACCAGTCAATAACTAAAGGCTCTAAGATGAAAAGTCAAAAAGTCTATCTTTAGTCTTGGTGACCCCAGGGTCTGAGCCAATTCTGACCCCAAGAACAAGATTTCAACAAACTTGTTAAAAGTTTGGTTGAGGTATACTAGGCTAGGTTACACAACAAACATCTTAACACTAGGCCTTGCGGTTATTGACAAGAAGATTTTTAAAGTTTTTTTCTTATGCATTTCTTTAAACAAGAGGGCCATGATGGCCCTAGATCGCTCACCTGAGTATTTTGGCTGTAGCTTTTCAGTTAAGCAGTATTTCATGTTTTAATTGAAAAAATGTGAGTAATGTAAATATAAATATGTAAATATGTAAAATATCAGTCAATAAATAAAGGCTCTATGACAGAAAGTAGAAATATCTATCATAAGCTATGGTGACCTTGACCCAGTGACCAAAACCCTACCCATGTGTAGAGGTCCATGCAAGGATCCTATATACCTAATATCAAAGATATTGGTCTTTAAATGAAGGCTCTATGAGGTACAGTATATAAACCTATTTTTAGCCACAGTGACCTATAACCTAATCTAATAATTCGAAAAAGCTTGATAAAGCTTGTTTCATACCAAATCTTAGATCTCAGGGCTTTGTGGTTTCAGACAAGAAGATTTTTAAAGTTTTACTATATAAGCCTATGTAAAATCCATTGACCCCCGGGGTGGGACCAAATTTGACCCCAGGGGCATAATTTGAACAAAATTGATAGAGGTCCACTAGACAATGCTACATACTAAATCTTAAGGCTCGGGGCCTAGTGGTTTCAGACTTTTCAAAGTTTTTCCTTTAAGTTGCCATAGCAACCAGAGTTCTTGATGGAATTGAATTCTTTGAACAACTTTGGTAGAGCTTCATGCAAGGAACATCTCAGGCAAGTTTCATCAAATTTGGCCCAGAGGTTTCAGAGGAGATGTTGTTTGAATGAAATTGTTGACAGACGACGGACGACGGACAAAGTGTGGTCACAATAGCTCACCATGAGCCACAGGCTCAGGTGAGCTAAAAAATAAAGTGACCATTAGGGCAGGGTCAATACTGACCCCATAAGCATAACAATCTTGGTAGAGGACCTCTTGATAAAGCTCATGTAAAATATCTAAAGCCCTAGGCCTTGTGGTTTCAGACAAGAAGATTTTTTAAGTTTTCCCTATATAAGCCTATATAAAATCATGGGGCCCCAGTGGCAAGGTGGAGGTTGAGGTCAACTAGACAATGCTACATACCAAATATCTTAGACCTAAGCCATGTGGTTTAAGAAAAGAAGATTTTTGAAATTTACCCTAAATAATATTAACCTATGTAAAATAATCTGGCTCTTGGGGTGGGGTCAATTTTGACCTTAGGGCCATGATTTGAGCAAACTCAATAGAGGTCCACTAGACAATACTACAAATCAAGTATCTCAGTTCTAGGCCTTGTGGTTTCAGAAGAGAAGATTTTAGAAGTTTTCCCTATATAAGACTATGTAAAATCATGTGGCCCTGAGGCAGGGTCAATTTTGACCAGGGGCCATAATTTGAACAAACTTGGTAGAGGACTTCTAGACAATACAACATACTAAATACCTTAGCCCCAAGTTTTGTGGTTTCAGATGAGAAGATTTTAGAAATTTCCCCTATATCAGCTTATGTAAAATCATGTGGAGCCTGGGGCGGGATCAAATTTGACCCTCAGGCCATGATTTGAAAAAACTTGGTAGAGGACCACTAGACAATGCTACATACCAATTATCTCAGCCCTAAGCCTTGTGGTTTCAGAGAAGAAGATTTTTAAAATTTTCACTTTTTAAATATATTTTAGCTCCTATGGCATAGATCTGCAATGGACCAGAACCATTTGAATAATTTTGATAGAGCATCATGCAAGGAAGTTCTTGGCAAGTTTTATCAAATTTGGCCTGCTGGTTTCACAGGAGATGTCCTTTGTGGATGACAGACGCTGATCGATGACGGAAAATCACTGATCCTAAAAGCTCACATGAGCACTGTGTGCTCAGGTGAGCTAAAAACAAAAAGAAAAACAACTCTATATATCTATGTAAATGTAAAACATGGAGCTAACAATGATTACAAGGACGTAATTTTAACAATATTGCCAGAGTACTACTAGATAAAGCTACTACAAAAGTCCATGCTTTTTGATTTATTACAAAGAGAATTTGATGACTTTGCCTATACAAGTCAATGTAAAACATCTGACTCCAAGGGCAGAGCTAAAAATCACCCTAGCAGCAAAGTAAGAACAATCTGTAGAGGTCCACTAGACAATGCTTTTTTGCCAATGTTTATAACTCTTGGCCTAGATACATCATACAAAATTTTTAAAGATTTTTTCTGTATTTATTTTTATGTAAAAGATGTGACCCCATAGTCTGGGTTGATAGAGACCCGAGGGACATAATTTGAATACATTTGGTAGATATCCACTAAACAATGCTACACACCAAATTTCAGAACTCTGGGGCTGGTGGTTTTTGACAAGAAGATTAAAAAAATCATCCCTGTTGCCCTAACAACCATAGATCTGCATGGAATGGAATTCTTAGAACAACTTTGACAGAGCTTCATGTGAGAAACATCCCTGTTAGTTTGATCAACTGACACCAGTAAAACAATAGCAACAACTACAGAGCTGCCTTATAGTCAGTTGTCTCAGCAATTTAAGTGGCAATTTTAAAATTTCAACAAGGAAATTCGTTGAACTGATATCCATACCAAATGATACAAATCAGTGAAATGAGACTGCTAAGTACCATTAACCTTTTACGTAGATCTTTGACCTTGGAATTTGAGTGACAAATCAGTTTGGTATCTTTATCTATTATGAACCTGTAAAAATTTAGCTGTGCTAAGCAGATCTTAAAAGCCTTGTGGTTTCCCTGAAAAAGATTTTCAAAGTTTTCCCTGTATATGCCTTTATCAAGTGACCCCCTGTACCAGGCCAACACCAGGGGCATAATATGAACAACCTTGTAGAGGACCTGTAGGTAAACCTGTATGGCAAATATCAAATCTCAATTCGCGGTAGTTTCAGACAAGAAGATTTTTTAAGTTTTCCCTATATAAACACATGTAGATCATGTTGCTGCTGGTGTTGGGCTAAATTTGATCCTTGGGCCATGATTTGAATGAAACTGGTAGAGGACCATAACATGATGCTTCATACCAAGCTCCCAACTGTACATCAAAGTCAGGTTGTACATTGCAGTAACCCATGCTGCCAACTATACATCACAGGCAAGTCGAGCTGCCATCTGTACATCACAGTCAAGTCAAACTGCCAACTGTACAACACAGTCAAGTCAAGCTGCCATATATACATCACAGTCTAGTCAAGCTGCCATCTATACATCACAGTCAAGTCAAACTGCCAACTGTACATCACAGTCAAGTCAAGCTGCGAACTGTACATCACAGTCAAGTCAAACTGCCAACTATACATCACAGTCAAGTCAAGCTGCCATATATACATCACAGGCAAGTCAAGCTGCCAACTGTACATCACAGTCAAGTCAAACTGCCAACTGTACATCACAGTCAAGTCAAACTGCCAACTGTACATCAAAGTCAAGTCAAACTGCCAACTGTACATCACAGTCAAGTCAAACTGCCAACTGTACATCACAGTCAAGTCAAGCTGCCAACTGTACATCACAGTCAAGTCAAACTGCCATATATACATCACAGTCAAGTCAAACTGCCAACTGTACATCACAGTCAAGTCGAGCTGCCATATATACATCACAGTCAAGTCAAACTGCCATATATACATCACAGTCAAGTCAAACTGCCAACTGTACATCACAGTCAAGTCAAGCTGCCAACTGTACATCACAGTCAAGTCAAGCTGCCAAATGTACATACAGTCAGGTCAAGCTGCCAACTCTTCATTGCAATATAGTAAATCTGCCAGTTGTACATCACACTAAGGTCAAGCTGCCAACTGTACACCACAGTCAAGTCAAGCTGCCATCTATACATCACAGTCAAGTCAAGCTGCCATCTATACATCACAGTCAGGTCAAGCTGCCATCTACACACCACAGTCAAGTCAAGCTGCCATCTATACATCACAGTCAAGTCAAACTGCCAACTGTACATCACAGTCAAGTCAAGCTGCCAACTGTACATACAGTCAGGTCAAGCAGCCAACTCTTCATTGGAATATAGTAAATCTGCCAATTGTACATCACAGTCTAGTCAAGCTGCCAACTGTACATCATAATATGGTCAAACTGCCAACTGTACATCACAGTCAAGTCAAACTGCCAACTGTACATCACAGTCAATCAAGCTGCCAACTGAACATCATAGTACGGTCAAACTGCCAACTGTACATCACAGTCAATCAAGCTGCCAACTGAACATCGTAGTATGGTCAAGCTGCCAACTGTACATCACAGTCAAGTCAAGCTGCCATCTATACATCACAGTCAAGTCAAGCTGCCATCTATACATCACAGTCAAGTCAAGCTGCCATCTATACATTACAGTCAAGTCAAGCTGCCAACTGTACATCACAGTCAAGTCAAGCTGCCAACTGTACATCATAGTACAGTCAAACTGCCAACTGTACATCACAGTCAAGTCAAGATCCCAACCGTACATGATAGTATGGTCAAGCTGCCAACAGTACATCACAGATCAAGCTGCCAATTGTACCTCACAGTCAGGTCATTTTAGAGTCCACACCTAGGACTCTCAATCAGAGATTACAGCATCAATTAATCAGCAATCTAAACAAAACGACAACTTCACCATGGCAGTCTGTAAAAAGGAACTTTTGAAGATTTAATAACTTAGGATTATTAAAACTTGTGACTTACTTCAGCTAATCTTTCTCGCAGCTGACCAGGTTGTTTCTTTGCAAACATTCTGATTACCTCTGGAGTTTTGAAAGCCTCTGAAATTGCTGCTTGGATAGCCTGTATACAAAGAGTAACAGATTAGATTCAAGTCTGTGAATCTGATCTATATAATTCTAACAATATATAGTGAATGGAATGGAATACAGTAGTGAATGGAAGTCAAATCAAATGCATGTCAAGCTACTAGCTTTTGTCTTTAAAGATACATATACACATGAACATTACTAAAAGATGTCTTCCCTAAAATTTCAATATTCTATTTTCTTAAAAATCAATAAGATGTGAATGGTACTGAATGAGTTATTACACAATTTCAATGTATCAGTCAAAAATTTTAAGAACAACTGCACTGAGGTTAGTCTTTATATAGTAGATAGCTTTTATTACAAATGCACTCATATTTGTTGCTGTATACCTTACGGAAAAATGTTTGAACAAATGTTCTTCTTTATTATAAACTGCATTTCATTTTAAAGATAATCAGCAAAAAAATACATATGCAATGTATCATCACATTATAGGGTTACTATGTCTTTTAAACAAGAAGATTGCTGCGTAGTGGTTATTTCCAGGGGTATAGCTTGAATGTGAAGACCCACATTCAGACATGTATTCATGAACAATATTATATTCTAAATGTTTAATCATGCATCTTAGCATAGGTCTGAAGTTTACCAAATATCGAAATATCTTCCATCTCCCCACCTCTTAATTCTCTGTTGTCTTTCCTGCAGATTTGGGTGTTTAAAAGTTTTCATTTTTAGAAATAAAGTGCAGGCTCGAATCTGCCTTGCCTCATGGGAGCTATGTTGGTGATATTAAAATGACTTTATTTTGTTACAGCCTTTAAGGAGCGGATGTGGTCCAGTAGTAACGCGCTGGACTGGTAAACCAGGGGTCCCAAGTTCGACCCCCCCGTCCTCCAGTAACATTACTAATAGCCTTTCGGATGAGACGTTAAACTGAGGTCCCATGTATTAGTGCTATACACTGAGCATGCAAAAGTACCAGGGGTGTCTCTGGAATGGTAAGCTTTCGTACTACCCCCACAACATAAAATAACAAATCTCTTCATGTTATGTCGGTCATATGGGCAAAATAATAAATAAGCTCAAATAGATAGCTAGATACAACCTTTAATTATAATATATAATTACAATATAAGTAGGTTAACAACAACTAATTTTAAACCTCTATTACATCCAAGTGAACTTACCAACTGCATACTGTTTAATTCATCTACCAAACTTAAATCACCACCCATCATCTTATCCAGTGACTCTTTAAATTCTTTTAATTGTTCTATTGTATCTTTCTTGGTGTCTTCATACTCATCTTCATCCAGATCATCCCTGAAACAGTCATGAAAGTAAGCTGGACCATCATAATAAATGAACAGATGGGATGCAACTTAAAAACAAGAGCTGTCAGTGGAGACAGCACGCTTGACTATTTAAGTACTGGATAGTTAAGTGATAACTATTAAAAAATAAATTCCAGATCTATAGATATATAAACAAGAATCTTCTTCACAGCAGATGAAATATCATATAATATTTATTATTTTATCATTGAAAATCCCTCAAGAAATAAAGAATTTAAAGTAAAATATTACAATTTTTTAGGAAACATAATAAAGAAGTTATTGTAAAATATCACAATTTTTAAGGTAAATTCTAAGTTTAAAGGACATATGGGTGCTAGAGTTATGAACCTTACCACATATGATGAGGGTGATGATAAGGAACATATATTTGAAGTTTGAAGTAAATCCCTCATGAAATAAGGAAGTTGTAGTAAAATATTACAATTTTTAAGGAAAATTCTAAGTTTAAAGGGGAGATAATTCTGGAAATGTGGGAGCTACAGTTATGAACGTTACATAAATAATGTGGGTGATGATCAAGAACATATATTTGAAGTCTGAAGTAAATCCCTGAAGAAATAAAGAAGTTATAGCAAAACTTTAGAAATCTGGACATGGATGCAGACACCAGGGTGAGTAGGACAGCTCTCCTATTATACTTCATATTGTGGAGCTAAAAACACTCTTCCAATCAGATTAAATAACTGGGACAGGAGCATCAAAGCACACAAAACTTCATTTTTGTACTCAAGAAAAACTATTTTAGCTACAATAACCAAATAAATGACTTTTGCATTCAACAGTGACATTCTGTAAAGTAGCAAGGTACATATTTGGATATTATGTGGCGCAAATCAGTGATACAGAGGTAACATGCTGGACTTGTATGTAATCCAGGGATCACAAGTTTGATCCCTCGCTGCTCAACTAAGGCAACTGACTGTCTTTTGGATGAGCTGTTAAACTGAGGTCCCATATATCAGTGAGCATAGAAAAGAAGCAAGGGTTTCATTGGAATGGGATACCTTCTGCATCTTGCCCTATCCTTTACAACCTAAACCTTAACTAAGTGAACTCTGCCTGGGCTGTCGGTAACAGGGCAACTTGAAACAATGATATATACACTCAAATAGACAGACAGATAGATATTGTGCAAATGATCTCTCCTTTCTAATAAATGACTTGTTATGTATTCACAGCTTCAGTTACATCTAGGTAAGCTTTAGCTGAGCTAGTTTAGTAGATCTACAAAAATTCTTCATTCATGCTAACAAATATATTCCATATCAGTATTTTCTAACATACAGAACTGTACCAGGCTTGTTCGGAAATTACTGAGACAAAGTATTCTTACAAATTAAAATTGCACTGCATGGTAAATCAACTTAAGGCGCATTTACCTGGATCAGGCCACACAAATCAGTAAGTTCAAATAAATAATACTTGCATAAAAGCTTAAATATTATTGAAGTACTGGGAAAACATCAATTAAAACAAGAGCCATGCTGACAAGGCCATCCCCCACTGAAAGTGTCTGCTTAGTTATCATTCTTGTACAAAGCACACCACCCCAATGAGATCTATCAACCTAGTACGAAGTTTCAAGTTGATATCTCTAACACTTTCTGAATTATTGTCCAAACAAAAAATTAAGCATGAAAAATAACAAAGGGCAATAACTAAAAAATTATAAAAGGTAGAGTTATCATTATCATGTGCTCTACACTCCTCTAAAATGAGATATATCCACCTACAAAGTTTCAAGTTGATATCTCAAATGCTACCAGTTATACCCTGGACAAAAAAATTCAGTATGAAAAATAACAAACAACAATTACTAAAAATTAATGAAGGGTAGAGTTATAATTCTTATGCAATGCATTCCTTCTCAATGAGATCTATTCACTTACGAAGTTTCAAATTGATATCACAAATACTTTTCTAGTTGTGTTCTGGACAAAATTTAAGCATGAAAAATAACAAAGGGCAATAACAAAAATTATGAAGGAAAGAGTTATCATTCTTGTGCATTGCACCTCTCCTTAATGAGATCTATACACCTATGAAGTTTCAAGTTGATATCTCAAATACTTTTTGAGTTATGTTCTGGACAAAAATTATGCAAGAAAAATAACAAAGGGCAATAACTAAAAAAGTATGAAAGGTAAAGGCATCATTCTTGTGCTTTGCATTTTCTTCAGTGAGATATATCCACCTATGAAATTTCAAGTTGATATCTCAAATACTTTTTGAGTTATTCACCGTACAAAAATGTGGGATGGAAGGACGGACAGATGGAGACTGTTACCATATTCTCTGCACCCTTTTTGGTGGGGGATAATGGTCATATACACAACGTTATTCTGATGTCATTCCGGTACAGTTAAGTATACATTTTAAGTAAACAAGATCTGACCATTTATCGGAAGAACGTGTCACCATAGAAAGAGCATGAAAATGACGTAAAGGCAGAGCAGCAATCTTACATTAAGTTTTTTGTCAAACTAGGGAAAACTCTTTTGGAAATGAAGAAAATGTTAGAAATGACACAGAGCGGAAGAGGCATGTCCTTGGCACTTGATTATCGGTGGCACAGAACTGGTGCTTTGTAATTGATCCATCATCTTGGTACAGCATAAAGGGAGGTGGGAGACCTTATCAACCAATCATCTACATCAGATGTCACCAACACCCAAGGAAAAGATGCTCACTTGATGGTGTGGGATATTTCTCATGAGTTTGATTTCAGTGGCGCTACAGCACACAAGATACTTATTGTTTAACATATGACAAGTGGGTAAAACGACACATGAAATGCATCCAACTGAATGGTGTTTACTTTCAAAAGGAATAACGTACACCAGAGTTAACACACACTAGCATCTGCATGTTGTCACATTCACAATGCCATCATGCTATAGACTGAGCCAGGTGGTAAATTGCAGAGGGGCCGTGACACATATCTACAAGAACCAACAACTTGATATTTTACATGTATAAAGAAATAAAGTACATGTTACTTGTGATATGATATTTTTTTGTACTTTCCTAGTTTTCATATTAAAAAACTTGTCTCAATAATTTCTGAACAGGCCTCATATGAATCACTTATACTTTAACTCCTCTAGGTCTGTAAGTTGCTGCATCAGTCTTTCAAGCTGTTCCTCCAAGTTTGACTTCAGCTTTGACGTCTCCTGTCTACCTCTTGATGCCATGTTTAACTTGGATACACTCACAACCTGCTAAAATGTGATACAGTGTTTAGGGTGTTACATATTGTTGATTAATCACACTTCTTGAATAATTATCAAAATATTTTAGTTATTTGAATTCTGAATTTAAAAGTTTCTGGTAAAAATTAAAATTAAAAAGTAAAACAAGTGAAAACTGCAGATACTCTTTGTTGTATACATTCACATCTCTTTACAAGAACAATTATCTAGCTGACAGTCAGCTCCGAAACTCAGCAAAATTGTTTAGTGGTGCACTGACAAAGAACACAACCTTGGCACTTTCTACAGACTGAAAGGAATTATTGCTTTGATAAAGTATCAAACACATTAAACATTTTCATTTTTCAATATTCTTCAAGAAAATACTGATAAATTGGTTGATAGTTACACGAAATTCTCGTACTTTTGGTTTTGATGGTGCAGAGGAGGCCTCTCTGCATAGCAGTTTTGAAGCACAGGTAAGCTCTCTGCAAAAAGCACAGGCAGACTCTATCCATAGAACACAGCTTGCACTAGCGTTTGATTAAATCATTTGCTGTATTTGATTTGGAAATCTTATTTTTGATAATTGTTAAATGCAAAAGCATATCTTCATGTCTAAATTCAACATGGTTGAAAATGACCAGTAGGAGGGGTAATATAATTCTGTATTTATTTTATTCCTGTAATACAGTATAAGGAATCTCGTTGTCTTTGTTTTAAGTATGTTTAATTGAATAAGGGTATGAAATGTCTTTAAGAAAAGTAAGTATGAAAATAATAAAATAATTGCATAAAATATAAATTATTTGATAAAGTTAGGAAGGACCCTGGTAGTATGTTTTAAACAAATTATCAAAACTGTACTATTCATTCATGCATTCATTCATTCACTCACTAATTAATCAAGTCAGCCAGCCAGGTAGTAAGTCAATCAGTCATTCTGTGAATCCAGCCTTGGTCATTTTGTTAAATTTATCATTAGGCTAAAAGTTAGAATAAGTAATACATACATAGATGATTTATCAGATTGATACACTGTGCCCTGCTTCTGACTGCAAAAACAATATTATACAATTTATATTACGTTTTGCTTCCTGCATAACATCGACTGAAAAAAAGTATTTTTGAAACACCATGTAGGATAGGGGACATGATGATATAAGGTCGCACATTTAATAATTAACACAATGAAAGGAAGGAGGCTTCCTTCCTGCTTAAATCAATTGCTGGCAGACAGCCTGCCTGGACTGTATGCAGACAGACTACCTGTGCTTTCAAAACTGCTGTGCAGAGAGACCTCCTGTGCACCAAACCCAAAAGTACAGGGTGTATGAGAATTTTGTGTAACTATCGGCCAATTTATCAGTATTTTCTTAAAGAATATTGAAAAATGAAAATGTTTAATGTGATTATGTATGTTATCAAAGCATTAACTAGTTTCAGTCTGTAAAAAGTGCCGAGCTTGTGTTCCATATCAGTAAACCACTAAACAATCTGTCCAAGTTTCGGAGCATAGTTACTGATAATTGAAAAGTAGACACGCGTATACATAGCAAAGATATTTTAATGTTCCATGCACTTTTTGATTTTAAGCAACTCAGCTGTTTCAACTGAAGTCTTTGCGATTTTTCTGACTGTCTATCATTGCAAATTGTGTTGACAGCTGAAAATAACCGGTGCTGATGCAGAGGGCGCCAATAATGCAGATTTCGCATTTGAAATTAAAACATTTATATTTCATGCCAATAAATTAGTTAAAGAATTAGATATTAAATAATTTTTAGGATTTGAATAGTTAAAATTAATATCATATGCATGTAGAGTCGTCATCGATAGAAACGATATTGATGTATCATTGATATTTTTCTGTTGATCAAAAATGATATACATTTGAAAAAAAATCGATAATTTTGACTAATTAATTAAGATGTCTAGAAATTATGAAAATTCACCCAAAACGTATAAAGAAGCAGGTATCAATGTCTAAAACTTTGCTGTCATTACGAAATTGACATATCGAGGGTTGAACGGAAAACTGTCGTAAGTCACATTTACAAAATTTTACAGCAGGAGCAAAAAACTTTTTGCTATGCTTCCTAATTAATTTTCCATAGGTATTTTCGTCACATACAGGTATAAGTTATTCTTATTTTACAACTGTTACACTGACATGTACAAAAAAAGTATATTTTAGATGATATTAAAGAATTTCTGACTTACGACAGTTTTACATCTGAAATTTTTGAAATGCTGATACTGAAATTAATGGAAAAGTGTCGTAACTTAAGATAGCTACAGTTTTCTGTTTATATTCTCCTAACTTAACTACTGATGGTGACACCTTTTTGTAATTTAATATAACACAATCTTGTTGTATTGATGATATCCCCTAAACTTAGTTTGTGGGGTAATATAGCTGTCATCTTACAGTTCGTCAGTTACTAAGGTTGTCCTTGCAGAAATCTTTTGACTCCAGATTCTTCCACATTTCTAGATCCTACAATTTGAAACTTGTTGTGTATGTTCATCAGTAAGTGTAGATGTGCACAAAGTGTGTTTTCAACCCATCATAGCAAAATCTTGTGTTGCAAACAATAGATTTGAAACTTGGTGTGCAACATTACTAATAAATGTAGATGTGTGTGACATCCACATTGTACTGCTTCACAATCAACAATTGATTATACTTGATTATACATGTTCTATATTTCCCCTTTTCCTCTGACAAGGTATCGCGGTGGTATTAATCTTATTCACTTCAGTGATAGCTCTAGTTCCAGTTAATTCACAGTTTAAAAACTGTAAATAAGAAATAGAAATATAAGAACAATTAAGGAACTATTAGTTACATGTAGCCAACATTAAATTCAAATTTATTTTCATTATACACTGGATTCTCATGGTAACAACCAGCTTGATTCTCAAAAAAAATGGTGTTGTTCTATTGAAAAAGAGTTTATAATGAATTCAAGAAGAGTAAACTTAAAAAAAAAAACAGCAGATTGATCATACATGTATTTCAAATTTTGATAGGTTTTAGCTAATTATTATTTGCCTACTTTTTTTTAAAAAAGTAAGTTTGGGTGAGAAAAAACAAAGACAAATACATTTGTATTTCTTTCAACTTAAGAAGTTAAAGTATTAATATGTATCCATTTTCATTTAGTATTATGCCAATCCTCTTTAAGAAGAAAATATGTTTTATATTGAGTGTTCTGTCGGTGTCTGAATAGGAATATTCTAATAAATGTTTAAAATTTATAGAATTTTGCTCTCAAGCATTCTTGGTCTGTGAAAATGTCATTATAACAGATGTCATTGTAATGAGATGAGATTCCATTGTAGCATGACACATACTGAAACATCAAAATTAATCGTACAAGTCTTAGACACTGCATGGAACCTCCTAAAACTCATGCTCTAATATAAACCTGACTACTTCCAGAAATGGACATTTTGACAGTCCTAATTTGTTTTCCACTTTATTTATTGTATGGAACACCCTAAAACTGGTATAATTTCTTGAACTTTGGCAACCACTCAAAATTTGGTTCAGTTTGGTTCTATTTCTCAAATACTATCTCCTGCAAAAAAATTATATTATTTACTTTGTGTATTCCCTTTTGCTTTTCAAAAATTTTGGCAAAGAAAAAAGGACACACCTTAAAACTATGTACAGCGGATAGGGGGTATGAAATGAAATCTTAAGCAATAAGAAATTGAAGGGAGGGAGCGCAGTGTTTGCCTCTCCCATTTTGATCTTTCACTTTTCTTAGCACCGTTATTTGGAACATTCCTATCTAACACAGCAACACAGACATGTTTTGGTAGGTATGAAATAGAACATGAGTGATCTTCATGAGTAACTTCACTGTGGAGAAATCAAAATTCTTCATAGATATACTTATTACGAATTTAAATATCTTTGCTTTCTGATAGGTTGGAGAAGTAGGGCAAACACTAAATATGTGTGATATTCTTTTAATTATGGTTTGATTGATGTAGATTCCATACAAATTCAAGCTTAAACAATAACTCAAATATACTATATCATAAACACAGGTAAAAGTGGCAGATATTGTGCAAATATTTAAAACCCTTGTAAGTAGGAAAACTCAAAACAGACTTTTTATCAAGTCCCCCCCAAAAAACTGGTTTTTGGATGTTCGACTGTATCTAATTTCTGAGTTCAGCATAAGAATATTAGATTATGATTATAATTCCCATAGAATATGTATCCAAGAAATTCTCTGAACTGCCTTCAACAGTTATACGTAGAAATAAATATAATTCCTAGAAATTCTATAAACTGACTACTAACTGCTTAAAATGTGAATATAATTCCTAGAAATTCTATAAAATACTTACAACAGTGGTACTTAGAATATGAATGTAATTTAGATAATTCTCTTAGCTGCCTATAACAGTGGTACTTACAATATGAACATAATTCCTAGAATTTCACTTAACTGCCTACAACAATGGTTTTTCGAATATGAATATAATTTCTAGAATTTCACTAATTTTAAAACTGCCTACCAAGGTGGTACTTTGAATATGAATGTAATTTAAAGACATTCTTTAAATTGACTATAACAGAGGTAATGAGAATATGAATATAATTCCTTTAAATTTTTGAAATGGCCTATAACAGTGGTACTTAGAATATGGATATAATTCCTAAAAATTTTCAAACTGCCTACAACAATGGTATTAAAAATATAAAAGTAATTCTTAGAAATTTTCTACTACTCTGAATATAAATATAATTTAAAGAAATTGCTCAACTGCCTTCAATAGTGGTACTTAGAATATGAGTATCATTCCTAGAAATTCTCAAAACTGCCTACAACAGTGGTACTTAGAATATGAAAATCATTCCTAGAAATACTCTAAACTGCCTACAACAGTGGTACTTAGAATATGAAAATCATTCCTAGAAATTCTCTTAACGGCCTACAACAGTGGTACTTAAAATGAGTATCATTCCTATAAATACTCTAAACTGCCTACAACAGTGGTACTAAGAGTATGAAAATCATACCTAGAAATTTTCCTAACTGCCTACAAGAGTGGTACTTAGAATATGAAAATCATCCTTAGAAATTCTCAAAACTGCCTACAACAGTGGTACTTAGAATATGAAAATCATTCCTAGAAATACTCTAAACTGGCTACAACAGTGGTACTTAGAATATGAAAATCATCCTTAGAAATTCTCAAAACTGCCTACAACAGTGGTACTTAGAATATGAAAATCATTCCTAGAAATACTCTAAACTGCCTACAACAGTGGTACTTAGAATATGAAAATCATTCCTAGAAATACTCTAAACTGCCTACAACAGTGGTACTTAGAATATGAAAATCATTCCTAGAAATACTCTAAACTGCCTACAACAGTGGTACTTAGAATATGAAAATCATTCCTAGAAATTCTCTAAACTGCCTACAACAGTGGTACTTAAAATGAGTATCATTCCTAGAAATACTCTAAACTGCCTACAACAGTGGTACTTAGAGTATGAAAATCATTCCTAGAAATTTTCCTAACTGCCTACAAGAGTGGTACTTAGAATATGAAAATCATCCTTAGAAATTTTCTAAACTGCCTACAATAGTAGTACTTAGAATATGAATATTATTCCTAGAAATTCTCTTAACGGTCTACAATAGTGGTACTTAGACTTTGAAAATCATTCCTAGAAATTCTCTAAACTGCCTACAACAGTGGTACTTAGAATATGAATATAATTCCTAAAAATTTTCGAAACTGCCTACAACAGTAGTACTTAGAATATGAATATTATTCCTAGAAATTCTCTTAACTGCCCACAACAGTGGTACTTAGAATAGGAATGTTATTCCTAGAAATTTTCTAAACTGCCTACAACAGTGGTACTTAAAATATGAATTTGATTTAAAGAAATTATCTCAACAGCTTACAACAATGGTATATGAATATGAATGTAAATCGAAGAAATTCTCTAAACTGCAAACAAAAGTGGTACTTAGAATATGAATATCATCCTAGAAATAATCTCTCAACTCCTTACAACAGTGGTACCGGTACTTAAAATATGATTGTAATTTAAAGAAATTCTCTTAACTGCTTACAACAGTGGTACTAAGAAGATGAATACAATTCCCTAAAGGGCCTTAAAGAAAAATAAGACTTGTCATACTTTCTGATCTTCTGAGATAATTGATTTCAACACATGTAGTTTAAAAGAATGAATACAACTTCAGCTGGTGCTAGTGTGTGCATAGCCACTAAAATTGCCAGCTGCAGCAAATTTCAGTACTTGCAGTTCTCAGAATTGTCAAGGTCAGTGGTGCAAACCTTGATAACATTAAAATTATCATCAGTTTGTACACAGAATTAGGACACGATCTAAGTTACAACAGTTTTCCATTACAATTCTACTGTATGTATATCAAACTTAATTGTGGAAAACTGTATGTAACTCAAGTTACGACAGTTTTCCATTTGCAAAAATATTAGCATTGAGTTACGACACTTTTGAAGCTATCATGTTTAAGTCATTTATAATAAGAATATGCTGCAAATATTTTTGGTACAGATGTATTAGGGTTAATAATTGTCAAAAATGCAAAATATAGATTTTTGACAAAAATGTGACTTACAACACTTTTCCGTTCAGCCCTCGATATTGCATAGCAGTGATGACAAAAAGTGATCAGAAAAAAATCATGCAATGTATATTTATAAACAAGACACTTCATCATTGTATGAACAGAACATGTATTTTACTGAAATCATTTAAACAGGTATGAAAGTGAATTATAGACAAGAAATTATAGATTATTATCAATATATTGGTGTATCGTCAATATTTGTCTTCCCATATCGATATATCGTTGATATGCTTTGCACTAAATCAATGACAGCTCTATATGCATGTACATTAGACAACTTTATCTATTTTGGGGAATTGGATATACATTATAGAAAAACAGTCTTCTAATAACACAGAAATGTTTTTCTTACCATTAGTAATTGATAAAAGATCAAACTGATTGGTTTCTACTTTAATAATAACAAGAAATGTGTTACAACACAAATGCCCCCAAAACAAGGCAATGGTCACAGTCACGGTAGCTTATAACTTGATGTTACCTTGATCATTTATGAACAAAAAAGGGGCAATTATACCAAAATTATGGTAAAAAGAGTTATGGTTCTTAGGCAGTGCACCACCTTAATGAGATCTATCCATCTAAAAAAAGTATGAAGTTTCAAGTTGATACCTCCAATACTTTTTGAGTTATGCCCCATACAAAAATCAAGTATGAAAAATTTCAAAGGGCAATAACTCCAAAATTATGCAAAAGTGAGTTATGGTTTCTTGGCACTGCACTTCTTCTCAATGAGATCTATTTTTCTCTGAAATTTCAAGTTGATAAATCCACTACTTCTTGAGTTATGCCTTGGATAATTGCAAAAATGACACAAGGAGATTATTCATAATGTGAGCTTTGAGTTATGATTCTTGTGCACTGCACTCCACCTTATCATTAACAACCTATTTATATTTAAAGTTTGAAGCCAATCCCATGTACATGTATACTTAGTGAGAAAATGGCCGGACTTGGAAAACTGAAAAGGGGAGATAACTCAAGAATTAGATGGCTAGAGTAATGGTTTTTATGCACTGCACTTCTCCTCATCGCCATCAAGCTATATTCCAAGTTTGAAGTCAATGCCTAGTATACTTTTGGAGTTATGCTCCTGACAAAATGGGGACGGATAGACGGACTGACGGATGGATAATTTGATTACTATATGCCTCCCTTCAGGGGAATAATAAACTCGATATACTATAAAATATCTGTAAACCAAAAATGTTTTAAGAGCGAAGATCATTCAAATATGAGACCTGACAGATATGTTACTCATACACTGCATTTATACTTCTAACCACATATCTTTATTTCAAGTTTCAAGTCAATCCCTTTCATAATTATCAAGTTATGCTCTGAATAAAAATTCATAAAACAAAGGAAACATAGATAACTTTAAACTGGATAAAATAGGGTTATGCTTCCTTGTCAATGCACTTTCCACAGTGTTCAATTTATGCTTCATACAAAAGTTCATTATAGAAATGAAAGAGGGGACTCAAGATTCCTAAAAAAAAACATATCTTTATCTTTAGTAAATTAAAGACATTCACTTTAAAAGTTTTCAAAATATGCTCCGGACAAAAATTCATTATAGAAATGAAAGAAGGGGAGATTACTAAACTGGAGGGCCATGGAGGCCCTAGATTGCTCACCTGAGTATGACTGCTTTTAACAAAATTGTTATGGACCTGACTAATTGACCCTAGATGACCCATATTCGAACTTGACCTTGAAATGATTGAAACAACTTTTCTGATAAATTTCCAGGTTATTTGGACTGAAAATGTTACCTCTAGATTTTTAACAAGGTTTTCCCATATTTGGGCTCTATGACCTTGTTTGACCCCAGATGACCCATATTCAAATCTGAGCTAGAAATCATCAAAACAACCTTTCTGACAAATTTTCAGGATATTTGGACAGAAAATGTAACCTCTGGCGTGTTAACAAGGTTTTTTCATATTTGGGTTCTGTGACCTAGTTTTTGAGCCTTGATGACCCATATTCGAACTTAGCAAACATAAGAAGCAGTTTTTCATTTTCTAATTGAAGATATGTAGGCACCTACAAACCAAATATGTAAAATTCAAGTCTCTTGGCCAAGGTCAAGGTCACACAAAGAGGTAAAAGATAAAACAAAACAAGAGCTGTCACTGGAAATTGACATATGCCCCCGAAATGTAGCTTTGAATTGAAACTGGTGTAAAACTGTAAATATATAATTGAATATGCCTGTAGAAAAGAGATCAGACAAAAAATAGAGCATGAACTAAAGGTAAATGGAAAAGTAATGAATTTTCTGCTTCAGATTCTTATATGAAGGTTGAAGTCATAATTATTCAATGAAATAGAAAGCTGTGAGTTTGGTCTTGAATATGAACAAAATTGTTTTATTTCCAACCACTACTGGTGTTTTATATATAACAAGTGACAAACATTTTGATTTCAATAAAATCGCCCCAGCAGTTTTTGAGACGAAACTTGGACAAGATTTTAATACAGAGGTTATACAGTGAAGCATGCTTATAACGAATTTCTCAGGACCTAGCAAATTACTCCGTTATATCCAAAATTCGTTGTATCCGTAACAACGAAATTTCGTTATAAATGCTTGAATATAACGTATTTTTCGCTATAGTAGTGGGTCCAATGATCTATAAGAAAGTTACTGTATTAAAAAAGTATAACGTAGATAATAAAAAATAATGATATGATTTTAATGATTTTAATCAATGACGATGATAATCTCAATCAATATATGGTATTACAAAAACAAAATTACGTCAATACGAACACGCTATCAACATCATTATTTTACATTGTTAAATAAAGTTAGTTTTTCCTAAAGAAGTGCTAGGCGAGAGGGAGGATTCATGGTATGACTCATGGATTTCTTTCTCATTTTTTATAATTGTCGATAAAGTGCTAGGCGGTATTCCAATTTTTTCTGCGATATTTTCTTTAAACCTTTTTGAACTTCACTTAAAATTTCAAATTTTGTCTCCAAAGTAATAACTTTTCGTTTTGAACCTCTATCCATTTTTAATCAAATATTCAGCCTTGATTTTACATAAAATGTAAACAAAAAAATACTTTTCCATTTTTAAGTATCCAGTTTAGATGGTGTAATCAGACTTAAACTAGAGCTATCACTAAATGTGAATAATACCCCTGCAAGATTGCTTTGGAACAAAGGGAGTTATTGGTGTAATCAGACTTAAATGAGAGCTATCACTAAATGTGATTAATACCCCTGCAAGACTGCTTTGGAACTGAGGAAGTTATTACCGTATATACTCGCTTATAAGACGCATTTTTAGGAATCTTATTATAAGGTTGTCGAGGGGGGAAGCGTCTTATAAGCGCGTCCTTCAAGAGAGAAAAAAATCCCAACAAGAATCTGGCTTCTACAGCCAAGATTTCGGCAACCGTTATGTGCTGCAAACTGTTCAGTAACTTACCGGGCTAAACAAAAAATAACAAGGCAAAAAATTACCATTCCTGTAGAAATTGATCAACGACTTTTAATTAGTATGAAAAGTATTGCTAGATGTTCTTGTTTTGGTCTAACAAAGGCTTATTTCTCCCTTTTAGACAGCGTCAGCGTTACTTTCATTTCAACATCAGCCATTTTGCTAGGAGTGCTAAAGCGCATCCCGGGCCGTACCGCACCGTATTAAATTATGCTCAATCGGCGTATACTACTCGTTCTTTCTTTAACATTATTTTATGTTTTTAAATGAAAGAATGTTTGGCAATAAGTTAATATCTAATTTTTTTTTCAATTAAAACATCACTTTAAAAACTGTAAATCGCAATTATTGCTTTAAGTCACGCTAACAATAAAGTTAAATTCTCACATTTAAAAAACTGTGAAATTTAGTAAAGGGGTCTCACTAATGAACAGACTGTTATTTCAATAATTCGCAGGAGTTGATAGCCGAGACCTTTTTACTGTTAATTGTCTGGCATTGTATATTAATTATACGCCAATTATATGCCAATTTTCAGCAATTTCTAATCGAAGAACGTAATTGTTGTATAAACACAACCAGCTTGTGAATGCCTAATTGTGTCTTCTATTGATTGGTTTGAATTTGCTGATTGACAGTTCAGTATGCATGACTACCTGCTCAGACCGCAACATGATTGGATAATATATCGATATGGGCATGTTTTATTGCTGATACTGCCGTTGGAGTTAGTGAGAAAATGGTTCGTGACTGGCAATCCAAACAAAGTTAATTGATGAATGTGATAGCGCCGTCGGTAAAAAAACAAATCGCGGTTGAAGTTAAAAGTGAAAGACTCGGTAAATGATACGGGAAATGGTTTACCGATCATGACTACCTGCTCAGACTGCAACATGATTGGTTAATATATCGACATGGGCATGTTTTATTGCTGATACTGCCGTTGGCGTTAGTGAGAAAATGGTTCGTGACTGGCAATCCAAACAGAGTTAATTGATGAATGTGATAGCGCCGTCGGTAAAAAAAAATGACGCGGTTGAAATTAAAGTGAAAGACTCGATAAATGATACGAGAAATAGTTGACCGATCGTTACTTGTGCTACAATACGATTAAGGACATTTCAGCTTGCCAAATTTTAACTGTGAAGTAGTGAAACCAATAAATTGTCATTGTTATAATTGGTAATTATGGCAATGTGATGAATTGTTAGTGCTACGGCTTGTATGATCATATCTTTAGGTAATTAAGTATTAAAAAATAATTAAAATACGGTACCGGATGTATACAGTTGCTGTTAATAAATGGATGTCACTGTATTTGTAGGAAGTTTTTCTTGGGGTTTAAGAAATAAAATTAATTCAGACCTTGTCAAAAATTAAATAAAATATGTTAAAATTAATTTTGTTTAAATATTTTTAAAATACCAAAAACAAATACAGCAGTTGGGTTTCCAAGTGAAAGTTCAAAATTTCATGAACCCCGTGACCTCGGACGATGTGAAAATCTGACGCGTCTTATAAGAGGGTCAATGCAAAAAGTACATATTTTCAACTCAAAGTTAGGGGTGCGTCTTATAAGCGAGAGCGTCTTATAAGTGAGTATATACAGTAGTAAGAGAATACTTTGTAAAAGAATTGAAATAGAGTTATGGCTGTGGGCAATTAAAGATAGTTGTGGTTCTTGTACATTGCATTTCCTTTCACTATTTCAACTCTGAAAGTGAACCAATTTTATGGGCTGTTATTTTATGCATGCTCACTTTCTACAGCTTAAATGCAGAACAACTAAAAAATACAGATCTATAAATAGCACAGAAGCCTGAAATTCTATCAATAATTAACTTTGTTAATATATATAATATAGTGGGGATTTTTTGTTGTTGGCTTTTTAAGTTAATTATTGATAGAATTTCAGGCTCCTGTGATAAAAGCAGTTGGGCTCAGGATGTTAGGCTCAATTGTCTTTATGCACCACTGCCTTTATGCGCCACTTTCAAGACGTTATGTGCCACTATTGATAGTATAGTACTTATTGATAGGGAATCGGGGTGTGAATAGCTAGTATTGATAGCTAGAATAGTTGGTACTGAACTCAACCTGACCCAAGTAATTGACATTAATAACACTCTCTCGAAAAACAGCACAACATCCAACAGTATTAGTGGAAATCCAACTTGATAAATAATTTAATTAGGAAGTATTTAGGGATACAGATCCATACCCCTAGACCAGTGGTACTAGTAGGCATGTCTAGGGATAAGGACCTTTTTTTAACTTACTTAAAGCTGTTTATATTGCTGCTATATGAAGCAATTGCAGCTTTAGTTCATTATTTCATCATCCCAATGTTGTTTTTTTCAGCACAATTTGTTTTGAATAGTGAAGATTAAATTTCATTTTAATTGGACTGTAAAATCCGAATGCATCTGATAAATGCCAGTTGAGAAATATTGTTGTCTTCCAGCAGGTACTATAGAAACTAGAGCCATCACTTAATGTGATTACTGCATCAGAACTGAGGAAGTTATTAGTAACAGAATACTTTGTAAAAGAATTGAAATAAAGTTATGGTTGTGGGCAATTAAAGATAATTGCAGTTCTTGTACATTGCATTTCCTCTTATTGTGCTTGACCATTGTATGAAGCTGCATTGAATTCCAACCAGTAGTTTTCCAGTTATGCTCCAGACAAGGAAAACCAACAAAGGGCAATAATTGTGCAGATAAGGAAGATGGAGTTATACCTCTTGAACACTGCACTTTCTGTCATTGTGCTTGACCATTGTCTGAGGTTGCACTGAATTCCAACCATTAGTTATCAAGTTATGCTCCGGACAATGAAAACCACTGAAGGGCAATAACCGTGCAAATTGTGAATCATAAAAGAAATGTTAGTATATATATATTTATAACTCATTCTGTCCTTTTAGCTCAAAAAAAGGGGAAAAAAAAGGCCATGAAGAGAGCCACATGGTGTGGCCCGGATGTATCTGAACTTAGATGAGTGTTCTAATTCTTTTTGTGTTTGATCATCAGAAAGTAAATAAGAACTTGTAGAAGCTATAAAATGTAAAGAAACGGTCATTTGCCATGTAGATTTAGGTTCAGCTATAACTGAACACTCTCTATTTAAAAAATTTACACAAGATGACAACGGTATGTTTCTCATTTTGTAAGCAGAAAATCTGATTTTGAACTACTCAGATAATATTGTCGGAAAAAGTAACTGATTATAACTTGAAAGTAATCTACCTACCTAGGTAAATACCCAAAAAAAAACAACAAAAAAAACTGCCAAAACCACAAAAACTGGGTTCATTCTAAAGTAATTAATGCTTAATTATATCATAAAAGAAGGCCCCTATCCCTAGACCAATCTGATTTAAATCATATCCTAAACATCGCTGTGCCATTAGAATCTGAGGACGACCAATAGAAGGTCACCTTCTCGTGACCTATCCATCAGCCAATCAGAGCAACGCTTCCACCCTTTTGGAAGTAAATGTTCAACTTGTGAAAATCTTTTTATATAGCTGGGATCCCAAACAATTATCTGCCATGTATAATCTGTCATAATCTGTCAGTTAAATTAATTTGTCAAAATCTTTCAAAATGATGAGATATATGTTTGTGATTAACATTTTTCAAAATATCTAAGCACTTTCAATCTCCGCTAATAAGCATTGTTATGCTAGAGAAGTTTACACGCTGTTTGAACACGAACTGTGTACAGGCAGGGTCTTTCAAATAGCATTTGAAAGACCCTGGTGCAGGTAAGCTATTGACTTGTGTCATAAGCTGCAGCAGAGACATAGATAACAGAGATAGGCAACTTCCTAGCTAGTTAAGGTCTCACGCCTGCTTGCTAAGACAGTGTCTTGTAGCAAGTATAACTTGTTAACTAGTTGCCAAATTGAAACAAATTATACATTTTCTGAAAGCCTAGTCATTTGTCTATTGCTGCAGGTAAAATAATTTTAGTCCTGGTAAAAATAAATGATGCATCATTTTTCACAAAACTATAAAGATAGTGAAAAACTGGGATAGTCAGTATATTCTGCCAAGTTATATTGAATTAAAGGGCTAGAAAGTTGCCAATATTTTAACTTGCAGCTATAGACGACTGTTTAAGCTTTCAAATGATGTATACCTTAAAAGTGTCGAACAAATAGCTATTGAGTTTTAGTTGCTACAAAATGCCTAATTTTTTCACTTTTTGAGGGGCATGTGCGCTATTTCAATGGAGTAAATAGGAGCTGCTTATCTTTGTTATCTATGTCTCTGGCTGCAGTGTCATTGGCTGAGATATAAATAAAATAGTTGGAATTCCAGGTTTATCGAAAAGACAGGAATGAATGTCAGATCTAACCATAGGGAGGGAGATCGTTAACTTCATTCAGATTGATCCCTAGACAGTCCTTAAAGTATTGTCTAGTGATAAGGATCCCTATCCCTACACCGCCAGTCTTGAGGTACGGATCCGTATCCCGCATAACGCGTTATATTATCACTCATATCTTCAATTAAATGTAAAATCAATCAAAACAATCTAACATACTAGTTGCGCATAACGTCTCGTAAAGTGGCGCATAAAGACCATGTGCATAAAGACTCTGACGCATTAAGTCCGACATTCAATGCAGTTCAAAAAGCTTAAAAAGGTACTGTCCGGACACTATTCTAGTATAGATTTCTTAGACTTTGTCACAATCAAGTTGTTATTGATCTTCTTTCTTAGGGTATCTCATATAAGAAATTCAAAACAGAATACAAAACACAACTTTCCTTACTATGACAACAAAGTCTGTCACATACGATGAAAGAAAAGTGAAAGTTGAAGTTTGTACGATGTCGCTTACAACATATAGTACTCTGTAGGATATCAGAGTAAATACTGTGCCGTTTAAAAATCAAACATGTTAAATTTTTGTTAAATCGGGTTCAAAGTTTAATGTGAAACACATTTTATTGCGACTTTCGATTATGAATACTTGCAATGTTTAAGAGGCCTTGAATCACGGGGAGGGGCGTATCTATTATGTCACCTTACTTGAGGTATATTTGGTGGCAAATTTCCTATATGAGACCGTTTGCAATCGTAACAACTCGGCCTTTCCCAAACTCCCCGCAGCGGTTACTTCCCCTGATCAATACAGAAACCACTGCCACCACAAGTAAAAATTCGGTCGTTACAGAGCCGAGTATATTTTTTTCACTTTTAATTTTAAATGTTCATACTTTCACTTTAGTTTTCTTTCATTTAATTAAAAAGGTAAAAAATAAATGTAAAAAAGAATATTTCGTAAAAATAACGAAATGGGACAGGCGCGTAGCTACGCAGAATACGCAGCTGCGTACACATTGGTCCAGAAAATCTTTTTGAATAGTTGTTAGTAGATGTTCTATGAGAAAAAGTAAAACAAAAATCGAGTAAAATTGGTGAAAAAATTTGGCTTATTTTATGCCAAAAACCCGCCAAAACGCTCCTGAGTCGATCTACAGTAAAAAACGATTCTGCGTACACCTTCAAAAACCCTTGCTACGCCCCTGTGGGATTGTTTTGATCACATGATAACCTATCGTCACGTGGGTCATAGTGGCAGTAGTTAAAGTAGCAAAGCGTAACGTAACCGGTGCGAAGAGTCTGGGCCTTTCCCGCCAACTTCGTATTGAAGTCGCCCGAGGTGTTCCCAATGCTTTAACTTGACACCGCGGTTACTTCCCTTTCATAATAGACAGGTCTGGACTACCTGCAGCGGTTACTTCCCCTGATCAGTTCAGAGACGTTTAAGTAGCAAAGCGTGACGTAACCGATGCGAGGAGTTTGTATAGCTGAAATTAACGGTTGTCGACAGTCAAAGTAGTAGATTCTAATTTAGGTCTTTGAACATGTTCAGGATTTTTTTATAATTATTAAGCAGAAGATTTTCAAATGCATTTCAAATAAATTATTTTATATTAAGATCTATTGCATAAATATATAAGCATTATAAAACGTTTTTAATATCTGGTACACTATGTAGGCTACAGCAGGGCCTTAATTCGAAAATATTCCCCCTGAACATTTGTTCTTACCAGTTGTTGACTCCTTTTATCAATGGGTTTTTTCTTTTTTGGCAAACAGTATCTGCTACGTTGGTATTCCATCTGGCAACTATCTTACATATTCGAATACATATAATAAATAGGCCTGTGGTAATAATGTCTAAATTGTAAACTGTAAATCTACTAAACTTTCTGTATGCTGCTTACTATGGTTTTGGTTGTTCGTCAAACTACCCCAGGCACGGATTTACCGGGGGAGCTTATAGGGCTCAGCCCCTCCCCCCCCCCCTCCAACTGGCCCGATTGTTAAAAGAATAAAAGGGAATCTAAAACATGTTTTCAACTCTTTTCACCTCGTAACAGAAGCACAATCAACCTTTCAATTTGCAACGGTCATGTAATATTGCGTAACAACTGATAACGAGTTCGCAACTTTATAGCGGTGTATATTATACAATGTACCGTATATTCGGTGGCACGGATTATCCGAGAGTTCTCCAGACTGATCATGATGTATAGTTTTCAAGAGTCTAATAACCTTGACGTATCTGATAAAGTTGTTAAATGAGCGTCTGCTGACCATGATCAGTTGCCTGATGATATTGTGATAACATTGTTATTTGTTATGCCAATTAATTTATTGATCAGTTATTTTGTTTCAAAGGAGTTTATAAATATAAAATAAGAAAAAGTTAAAACTTGTCATACCGTATTTTGTTTTTTGCTTTAGTTGGACATTTCAAAGAATACCAGTATATTTCTTTGAAATTCTCACACAAATTTCATTATATTTTTACGCCTAAAATGCACCAAAATGAGCCATTTCAAGGGGTAGGACCTAAATCATGTAGCTCGGTGCTTTAAGCGAGAAAAACGTGTAGTCTATGACTAATGTCGTCAGTTTTCGCGTAAATATTCAGGAAATTTGATAAATTATCAACAGCTATGGGGATTGTCTTGGGAATATTTGTATAATATATATGACTAGTACCTAGCCATATATGTATGCTAACTGTAGCTGCTATTTGACAGAAGAAGAAATGTGTTACAAAAAAGTTATTGAAGGGATGCCAACAAAGGTGTCCCATTTTTTGTGCGATTCTGCAATAATTTGCTTAGGTTTTTGAACTTGTCAAACCATTCTGCGCCATTGAAACAATATGTTTAGTAAACAGGCACACAATTAAACATTTACAACCAGTTAGGAACATATATTATATATTATGATCATTCTTTTTACCTTAAAGACAATAAACGTGTAGTTTGGGTCACTTTAAGACCATATTGTGTACCCTCGGTTCTTTATTGATGTTAAGGTTAAGTTTTTCAAAATAAACATGTTGAAAAATTTTGCAAAGAGTTCTGTTTGTAAATTTAACTTTATGTTTCCTTCTTTAAGCTAAGATGATTCAATAAATGTTGCTATGAATTTGAACACTTGCGATTTTAAGGCTGGAAGGTTATGTGGTGCTTTTCATTGTCAGATACAAATACAATATTACAAGTAAATTTTAAACTATGAAAGGTTTTGACTTGATCACAAGTCTGCAGATTTTATTTAAAGAATCAAAATTGACAATTTTGTAGACATTACATACATGCAAACATTATATTTATAAAATCAAAAAGGACTTTCTAAGTTGTGCGAAAACAAATTGTCAACTGACAGAGAGCCTGTGCCACACAGTTAAATTAACTGTATATACTTGGTACATATAAGAACTGCCAATGTGCTAAGCTCCATATAGTCATTCAATAGTGAATGGTTTAATCCCTGGACTCAACAAAATATCTATGCGACATTTATTCTTGGATGCCGTATCCAATGTTCATTTGCATCTTACCATTATTTCAGTTAAAAGGAAACAAATTAGAGATACACGCAAATTAGACAAGTTAGATTTCTTAAAACATTTGTAGTTTTTAATGGAGTTTGAAAAATATTATCTTACTTCTTCCACGATCATATCAGTCAATATTTCTTCCGCTTTGACTGGACTATCATTAAACTTAAATGAAATAATGAACATAAAGTTCTATGACAACATTATCATCTCTCCTTAAGCACAAAAAAGAGAGAGAAAATTTGATGTAAAGTATACTTGCATAACTAGTTGGTTCAAATGTTTACATGATTACAATATTTTTACAAAGTTTTTGTCTACCTAACAATGCATAATTTCCAATGGGTCATGCTATCCATTCAGAACAGCTTTTGATGACTGAAATAACTGGATGAGAAATTACGTGTATATTTTCTTTATTCATAGTATTTAAAACACAGTGTCAAAGAATAAAGATGAAGTGAAAATCCTTTTATGAAAAGATAGACCTGGCTGATAAATATCATTACCTTGCTTAAACTGCCGTTTTGCAATAAATTAAATTAGGTTGCTAATAATTGTGGTTTTAAGGTATTTCCTGCAAGTAGTGATTAGTCTTTACTAATGAAACTTGGAAAGGGGATGAAAATGAAATAGTTTGCAATACGTAAAATGATCACTGACCTCCCTTATCTCCAAGCCGTCAGGTATCTTAATACATCCGAGATTTAATTCTATATTTGTGAAAAAAATGTAAGTTATCTTTGGAGGATCTATTTACTTTTCATGTATGGTATGTATGAATAGCTTGTAAGTATATGTCATAATGCTATTTTGCTATGATATTTTATTAATGAGCTGTTGCCCCAAGTTTCAAAGTACAGAGTTTATCATTCCGGCATCTACAATTCCAAGGTGAATTTGTGCTAAAAATATTCTAATCTTTTTAATCTTTTAATTCTCGCTGGGTATCAAACAAAATCTGATTATAATATTAAATTATTGCTTCAACTCACAACTGTAAGAATTGTTTATTGTTAACATTTATTTAGCTGTCTGTAAAAAAATCTTGAACGAATACATATATTAAACGTTAACTTCGGTTGTATCAAAAGACATTCCATTGCTTTCACTTTATAAAATCACCATGTGTAGTTAATGTAATGCCTTTAAATTGGACAAACACTGGTTTTGAGTATGATTATAGTACAAAATAACTGTTAATTTTAACTAATATGCTAGTTACAGAAAGATATTTTGTGTATTAGAATTCCGGTATGCAGTTATGAAAGAACCGAGGTTACACAATATGGTCTTAAAGTGACTCAAACTACACGTTTATTGTATTAAAGTTAAAAAAAATCGAACATAGATGCATTATGCACGTTCCTTACTGGTTGTAAATGTTTAATTCTGTTCCTGTTTACTTAAAAAAACATTTTAATGGCGCAAATTGTTGGTCAAGCCGAAAAACCGAAGCAAAATATTGCAGAATCACACAAAAAATGGGACACCTTTGTTGGCATCCCTTCAATAACTTTTTTGTAACACATTTCTTCATCTGTCAAATAGAAACTACAGTTAGCATACATATATGGCTAGGTACTAGTCGTATACATTATACAAATATTCCTAGAAAATCCCCATACCTGTTGATAATTTATCCAAATTCCTGAATATTTACGCGAAAACTGACATTAGTCATAGACTACACGTTTTTCTCGCTTAAAGCACCGAGCTACATGATTTAGGTCCTACCCCTTGCATTTACTCCACCATTTTAGAAAATTTTCTTGGGGGAGCCCCCCCCCCCCCCCCAACGGGGGCCAACCCCTTCCGTACCTTCCCCGAACACCCCCCCCCCCAGTCAGAAATTTCTGGATCCGGCCCTGTACCCGTTCGCCAGACTTAACTTGTAGGCCTAAAGTAGGTGAGACGTCGTCCCTAGATACCTATTCGAGTTCATTTATCGTCGGTAGGCCTACCGGTTTACATATGACCGATGCCCTTTAAAGATACTATTTAGTTACGTAAAAACAACAGTATTCAGTTCTTAAGGATTTGTTTTAGAGCATACAATACAAGGCTGTTACAATGTGTGGTTGAACTATTTACAAACAAGTAATCACTAACAAACAAAGAAGAAAAAACGTAAGTATGAAGACGGGAAGAAAGTGAAAAAGAGTACAACTCGTTTCAGAACCGCAAATCAGACCTCGAGGGACACGTGCACTTTAACATTGATATTGCGCCCACACTGGCACATATTCGAACATACACAGGGATGATTTCGTAATTCGTAAATAGACACATATTCTATCCGAAAGTAGATATATTACGGCATTTCTTCGTTTCTTCAAGATGCCTACTTTTTGTTATATGTATACTAAAATGTGGAAAAATTGTGTTTTGATTCTGAGATTCTGAGCACACAACATGGATAATAAAAATGATATATGCCCACCTAAAAAAAGTCACCATTCTTCTATCAAAAAGAATTGGGACAAATTAAGGTGATTTTTTTTCTTCTGCGCTTTTTCAATGCTTTTAACGACCTTCGAGCTTATAGCAAAAGAAATCGTGACATAGGCATTTAGAACATAATAGGAGAACTTTTAAATGCAAACTCTTGGGTCATATGAGTTTGAAAAAAAAATTTTTTTTTTTAATACAAATACATGTATGTTCAAAACTATATACAGATGACTACTGTATATTAGAATGAAAGCTGGGTCATGATATATGTTAAGATCATCTTCTTCTAAGGCTCATACTCAGCAGAAACTGTTGACAAATGCGGCAAATGTTGAGTCACTGTGCATTAATTACTTCAAAAGTCTGAATCCTACACATTGTAATATTTTGACAGATGGACAAACAAAAATGTGTTAAATTTCATGAAATCCCATCGATTGGTTAGTAATGAGACAGACAGACATAATGATGGACGGACGGACAGACAGCGTAAAATCTATATCCATGTGATAAGCACTCTTGGAAAGTTTTAATGCTCAAGGCATAGCCATTCTGGAGAAGAAGATTCTGTATTTTCTCCCTATGGAAGTCGATAAGTTGATATGCGTTACACATGATTATATTGTAAATAAATTATACCTAGGTGAACACCTTCATATAATTGTATAAATACAACCTCTGACAACTGCGGCATGGAATCGATTCTTTGACTAAGTGGTTAGAGTGTTGTCCTGTCACGCGGGAGATCGGAGTCCGAATCCCGCTTTGGGTGTGTATTTTCTGTTACGGACTTGCTTGTTCGTAAGAGTTAGGGGCCTCGGTTCTGGCGTTAATGGTCTGATCGGAACTAACACTGTATAGAGAATGAGTTTCATGAGCGAGATCGCATTCATTGGTTACTAAGTTATTACACTGGATGGACAGAAAAATCATTATCCCTCCACCTACAGCGGGGGACCACTACACCATTCCTAACATCTGAGCCTTAAACCTTGTTGCTTGAAAGGTTATTATTTATCCTGTTTTTCTTATAATCAGTTGTCCAATAGTAACGCGCTTGACTGGTAACCCATGGGTCCGAGATCGACCCCCCGCTCCTCCACTAACATTACTGTCTTTCAGATGAGACGTTAAACTGAGGTCCCGTGTATCTGTGCTGTACACCGAGCATACAAAAGGATCAGGGGTGTCTCTAGAATGGGATGCTTTCTGTATCTTGCACTATCTCCTACACCATAAAATAACTAATCTCTACAGGGGCGACGGTCATATGGGCAACCGGTACCGACTATAAATAAATAGATATATAATGGTAAGGGCTATCAAGGGAAGTAATTGCTGAAGAAATGATAAGAACAACAACAACCGAAGAATGTAAACACTAGAATGAAACTGTTAAATCTTCGACAGACACTGCTATTCAATTGCTGTAAAATAATTACGTACTAAAATGGATAAAGGTATGAACACACCATGATTATCTATATAGAACACCAAAATAAACACACGTATAATAGAGGAGTTATAAAAATGCACATAATGCTCTGACGAGTGTGCTGCATTATGAATAGATAGATAGATCTACATCTACATCTACATCAGTATGTTTAACTGTCACAAATTTGACATTTCTTTAACGTTGCGCAAGAGAAAAAGACAAAGAGAAATAAAGATAGGATAGTCAGAAGAAAGACTCTGACTGTGATACAAATAAGTTACGAAAGGAAGAAGTAACAGTAGATAGTTGTGCACAGTTACTTTTCAGCCATCAAAGCAAGACCAATCCAGCTTCCGTGGCGGTGCCCGGGTACGAGACCCTGCTGGCATAGCTCAAGCCCGTCAATTGGCGGTAGTTCGTAACTGTGCATGAAATCCTCAATCGAAGGTCTGGTTTGACAGCTCATTCTTGAAGGATGCCCAAGAATGATCCTCTGACAGCAACAGAAGCTGGCAGGTTGTTCCACAGCGGGATACACCGAGGAAAGAAGCTGAACTTCATGACATCAGTAGATGCTGAATATGGCAGGAAACGGGTACTGTGTGGCGACCTTGGTCTGGCTTTAGTTGGTGTTAAGTAAGGACCAGAGTCTATCTCTACGAGGTGGTTGACAATCTTGTATAGCATGGTGAGTTGTAGCTTTTGACGAGGAACTTCCAGAGTTTCCCAATTCAAATCATGTAACATATCTGTGACACTGCTGGTGTTATGGTACCTGTTTGTGGTGAAACGTGCTGCTCTTCGCTGTACCATTTCCACTTGGTATACAAGGTTTTTGTGATGGGGGTTCCAAACTGTGCAGCAGTATTCTAAGTTTGATCGAACAAGAGATATGTAGGCGTTTGTTTTAGTTTTCTTGCTTGTGTTTCTCAAATTACGTTTTAGGAAGCCTAGCATGTTGTTTGCTTTTTTGGTTATTTTGTCAATGTGATGTTTCCATCCAAGGTCTGATTGTAAGCTCACACCTAGGTATTTTGATGTTTGCTCTTCAGCCAGAGTTATGCCTTTAAGGATGTAGTTGGTCCGGAGAGGAGATTTCGCCCTTGTTACCCGCAACATGCTGCATTTCTGAGGGTGGAAGTCCATGCCTCACAAGTGTTCCCACCTAGCTAGGGAGTCTAGGTCTTCCTGTAGCAGCTGTTGATCATGGATGGACTTGATCTGCCTATATAGGATGTAGTCTGCGAATAGCCGGGTCTTGGAGAGTAGTCCCTCTGGGAGGTCATTTATGAATATCAGGAATAAGAGAGGTCCCAATACTGAAACTTGAGGGACACCGCTCACAACTGGGGCTTCATCGGATGACTGACCTTTGACAAGCACTCTCTGGGTGCCACCACCCAGGAATGAGGAGATCCACTGTAGTGTCATGCCAAAGATACCATAATGATGGGCCTTCTTGAGAAGTCTTTGATGTGGAACACGATCAAAGGTCTTGCTGAAATCCAGTATGATCATGTCTGTCTGGATCCTCTTGTCAAGTGATTCCACCAGTTCATGCATGAGGGTGAGGAGTTGAGTTCCACAGCTCCTTCTTGCTCTGAAACCATGTTGGCAGTCATGAAGGATGCTATGTCTTTCCAAATGTTTCATGGTTTGGCTGACGATGACATGTTCAAGGAGTTTGCAGCATAGGCTTGTGAGGGAGACCGGCCGGTAGTTTGCGGGGTCCTGTCTTGAGCCTTTCTTGTAGATGGCCGTGACGTTTGCATGGGTCCAGTTGTCCGGTACCTTACCTTCCTTCATGGAGGTTTGGAAGATCATAGTGAGGATTGGGGCCAGATCAGTTGCACAGTCTTTTAGTATACGTGCTGGAATGTTGTCAGGACCTGAAGCCCTCCTTGGGTTGATGTTGTTTAACAACTTTAAGATGCCCTCTTCATTGATCTGTATGATGTCCATTTCCGAGAAAGGTGTTCCTGCTGGTGTTGGGATGTTACTGTCTGATTTCATGGGTAAATACTGACATGTATTGCTTGTTAAGAATGTTAGCCTTGTCACGTGCAGTGTTGAAGAGTCTTCCCTTATCTTTGAGTGGTGAAATGCCAGAGTTGTCTTTCCTAAGTGATTTGATGAATGTCCAAAATTTTTTCTGTTTCTGTTGTTTATCTCGACTTCGATTATGTTGTAATATTGTTATGTTGTCCTTTCTGATCTTCTTCATCCTGGTTCAGAGTTTGGATCTTTTTTCTCATAGCCCGTTTCAATCTATTGTCTATCCAAGGTTTTTTCTTATGATCTTCTTTAATGGTTTTTGTAGGGATTTGTTTGTTCATTAGAGATATTAGAGTGTTTTTGAATAACGACCAAAGGGTGTTGGTTGAAGCGTTTTGGAGCGTTGTCATTTCTGTGTAAAGATCACGTAACCCTTTGCTGAGGTCATCGTAGTTGGCCTTTTGGTACGTGTAGACCCTCCTTTTCAGTGGCTGTGATCTATGTGGACGGAAGCTGAAATTCAGTAGCATTCGGTAACGCAAAGATCTGTTCTTTTACTAAATAGAAGAATAGTATTGTTTTTGGGATCAGTAGGTCAAAGGTCAAGGTCACAGGGACCTGTAGGGTGAATAGTTATTCTACTGAGTAACTGTAGTACCATTTTACCCAGAGCCTTCAAACTTCATAGGATAATTGCCCTAACTCAGTAAAAGAACCCTATCATTTTTGGGTTCGGTAGGTCAGAAGTCAAGGTCACAGGGACTTGTAGAGTGAAAACTATTTCTGCTCAGTAACTGGAGTACTATTACACCCAGAACCTTCAAATTTCATAGGGTAATTATATTAAAAGAACCCTATTGTTTTTGAGGTCCGTAGGTCAAAGGTCATGTTCACAGGTTCACAGAGTAAAGCTATATCTGCTAAAAAATTTGAGTACCATTACACCCAGAGTCTTCAAATTTATCGCAAACTTTTTCAAATTTGCGAATAAAGAACACACGTAACAACCAATAATGGTACTTGTAACTTGAGCAATGAGACTCAGGTGAGCGATTTAGGGCCATCATGACCCTCTTGTTTTTAGTTGTTCAACCTTTAAGACTTAGAAGGTGAACAAACACAAATAAAAGCTTTTAAAATCTGTTCACCTTTCTCTTTGGATAGACGTAAGTAGTATCTTATTATGTCCCCGAAGGGAGGAATATAGTTTTTGAACTGTCCATCCATCATTTCGTCAGTCAGTCAGTCCACACTACCTAAAATAAATAGGGGGCCGTCTAACTGTAAACATAACGAATGAGAACAGTAGAGTTCATTCCATAAAAATAGAATAAGGGGCCACTATTAAACAAAAGAAAATAATGACAGAGAAAAGGCTCCCTATCCAGTTTTTTGCCGGATGTCCATCCGTCTATCCGTCAGTTCGTCCGTTTGTCAGACCATCTGAAAATTTTCTTATTAGGAAGTGTATTTATTTCATACTTGAACAAAACACCCCTTTGGACAAGACCTTCCCACTCACCTATATTTATTTGACCTTGACCTCTGAATGACCTTCACCTTGAAGATCCAGTTGTCCAAAAACTTTAACATTGGCCATAACTTCCTTATTTGTAAGTGGATTTACCTCATACATGGACACAACACCCCTTTGGACAAGACCTTTCCACTGACTTATATTTATTTGACCTTGACCCCTGAATGACCTTCACCTTGAAGATCCAATTGTCCAAAAACTTAAACATTGGCCATAACTTCCTTATTAGTAAGTGGATTTACTTCATACTTGGACACAACACCCCTTTGGACAAGACCTTCCCAGTTCCCACTGATGTATAGTTATTTGACTTTGACCCCTGAATATGCAATTGTTCAAAAACTAACATTTGGCCATAACTTCCATATTAGTAAGTGGATATACTTCATACTTCAACACAACACCCCTTTGGACAAAACTTTCCCGTTGTCCTATAGTTATTTGACCTTGACCCCTGAATGACTGGTCTTCAGCTCCAAAGTCAAAGCCCCACTTTCGGGGGCATTGTCATCTTACAGTGAGTTCTTATGTTTATGATTGATATCTTTCTTACAGTTGGAAATGTAGCGCCAAGAAATCTGAGCATGGTCTGCTTAATGAAAGTGCATTGAGAGTCATAAAACTTCACATTACATGAAAAAAGTAAAACATAAAATATCATAAACAAGAAAAAGAGTGTGGCAGAACAGATGCAATGTATGCCTGTCAGCCAAGGCTGCAAACTGATGATGCCAGACATTTCACATGGCACTGCAATTAATATATTTGGAAATACCAAATTCAGTAAGAATTATTTTACAATTCTGTGTTGAAACGACCCTGAAAGACTCTTATCAGTATACCAAGAAGTTGTATAAGGCAAGAGGATGGCAAAGTCTGATTGGAAAAACTTAACCAGGGGTACATTGTGCTCTGGTTAGGTAAAGATAAGTGCACATATAACCACATTGTGGACTCGTCACTTGTCAGTGTTGCTTTTTAGGTGTCTACCTTGATTACTTTTATTTCCATGTCACTTATTCAGTATGTGTAGAAATCTTCACTGAATACAAGCACACACATTCTTGACAGTTACTGCAGATTAGCACAAAGAAAGAAATTAAATGTTTCAGTAAATCACCTGGATTCTTTTTTAACTGAAGTTCAGAATATTGTTTATGCATGTAAAATGCTTATTTATTTGTTTTTAGATGTGCGAATGTCAAGAAAGGAGAGGAAACTAAGATATGAAGAAAACCAGAGACTTAAGTTAGAGGAGTCCAGGTATGTCTTGAGTAAGGACATACTAGAAAAAAACAAAACAGATCTATTTTGATTTTCTAAAATCACTTGAACTGTTCTAAAATAGCTTTTTTTTCTTGTTAGAAAAACAAACAAAACAGAAAACAGTTCAAAGTTCAATGACAGATGATTTAACAGTTGTTTAAAAAAAATTTTTTTTTTTTTTCAGAAGTATTTACTTCTTTTGGCAATAATAATGTCATAGTAAACTATTATGTCACTTGTAGAGGACCACAGTAAAGACTAGGCCAGTTTCAGCTGTGATTCAGCATGAAAATAGTTTAATATTTATGACTTAAATGTGATGGAGTTGTTCATGCTACAAAGATATAACAGTGTATTAGGAAAACAGTCTGTCGGTTACTTTTGCTAGAAACAAAAACTGCGAGAGATTGTAATTCTTTGGAAAAATGAATACATGTTAATATTCAAAGAACTTTCTTTTATTATAAAAAATTAAAATGAATATACTTTTTCAGATTTTTCAAAGCTATCAAGGATGGTGAAGAGAGTACAGTAGAGTCATTGTTAAGAGATGAGAGCTTTGTAGTCTACTTACAGGAGACTGACAAACTGTCCCTGGCTTTCGTTCAGGTGGTTTTGTTAAATAATGTAGAATTGATAAAAATTCTCCTGAACCATGGCATTGATGTGCACGCTACAGACAGTATGTTTGAGGAAAATGGAATTATGCATGCAGTTAGGTAATTGCTTAAGTTTCATTTATTTGAAAGTGGTTAGATGTCCAAAATAGAAAACATACATACTCATTTAACCTTCATTCAGCATGCATTATTATGCTCCCCGAAGGTCCGTCTGTCCGTCATAATTTTGTCCGGAGCATAACTTAAAAACCCCTGGATATAATTTGTTTAAACTGCACACAGTGGTAGAGGGCATTGACGTGGAGTGCATTGCCAAATAACCATAACTCTATTTTGCCCCGTTTTTTAATTATCTCCCCTTTTACAAAAAATCTTGAATTTGGATGGGGTAGGAAGGTACTTTACCTTTATACACCTTTATCCTTGAACTTTATGTGACCTACTGACCTACTTCCTTTTTTTTTTAAGCTTCATCAATGAAATTTTAACTTTCTGTATAATTTTGCATGGAGACTTCAACTTTGACTGACCTTGACTTATACCTACTGACCTTCTTCCTTGTTCTAGAAGACATGTCTTTGAAATTTTAACTATTTGTATAAGTTTGCATACATAACTATTGACCTTCTTTCTTGGTTCAGTAATATTTTGTATTATATATCTTATGTGGTATTTAAACTGTCTGTCAGTTGACACATGCTTAGGTGTCACCCCCCCCCCCCCCCCACCCCACCCCACCGCACCCCACACACCCCCATCCCATCAATTATTTTATAGTTTCTTCTCAGGTGAGTGACCTTGGACCATTTTTTCCTCTTGTTTACTTATTGCCCTTTGTTAATTTTCATATCTTACTTCTTGTCCAGCACAAAACTCAAAGACTATAAAGATGTATCAACATGAAACTTCAGAGGTGGATAGATGTCATTGAGGAGTAGTGCACAAGTACCATGTCTTGTCTCTGTTGCATAATTTTTAAGTTACTGTCCTTTTAAATTTTCATACTTATTTTTTGTCCAGACCATAACTCATACACCCTATATAATAGCTTTCAGATTGATTTGTTTACATAATTTTCTAACAAACATTATATATAAAGGCAATAATTTGTGTTTAAAATAAATGTGTATTTATAATGCAGAGTGTTAATATATAAACTAATTTTAACGATACTCATAGCAATAAATATTGCTAACAAAGTCGTGCCATCCATTTGTGTACCTATTATTAGATTCAGTTCCATTCGGATTACTTTCAGCACAATAAACTACATGTCATTGTTTTCCTCCACTAAGTTCTAAAGCCTATGAATGAGAGTACTTAGGGGAGCATAACATGGTTCCACTGGTTTCTTGTTTATATTTATAAATCATCCATTTCATGTAAATTATCACTATTTTAGGTATGGCCATAAGGAAATGCTGGAGTGTTTGTTATCATGTGGAATAGGTATAAACCATCAAAGTGAAAATGGATCTACTGCACTTCATGTTGCTGTCGAAAATGGCAAGCACGAATGTTTGAAAATTCTCGTCAGGCAGAAAGGGATTGATTTAAACATCAAAGACTGCAGTGGCTATAGCCCCCTGTTGTGGACTGCACGATTAAGGGACTGGTTGGCGATGGACATTCTAATTACTGCAGGATGTAATGTAGAAAGTAAAGACTTTTGTAAGGGTGTTAATTCACTACATGTTGTTGTAGATAAGGAGCGAGCGTTCTGGAAAGGAAAGTATGCAGGACCTGAAGATACTGTGAAGTGTATAGATCTATGTGTAAATGCAGGTATCGATATAGACAAAGGGGATATCTACGGTAATTCACCATTAATTTATGCAGTAAAGTCAAATAATGCACCAGCTGTGAAACAACTATTAAAATTGAACTGTAACATTGAAAGCTACCCACAGGCTGCTGAGACTGGCATGCGTTTCTATTTTCATAAGAATCTTACAGGATCGCAATCAGTATTGTTTCCTTTGTACATTGCCATAGCAAGACTCCAGCTTAACACAGTGAAAATGCTCTGTGCTGCTGGTTCCCCTTACCATTTGTTAGCAAGGGAACCAGACATTCTTAAATTTCTTGGATCTACATATCCTCAGTTAAAAACCATGTTAGACGAACTTGTATTTAACCCCATGTCATTAAAACAGGCATGTAGGATTGTTGTACGGGGCTCACTTCAAGGCAATATTTTTGTTACAGCAAAAGAACTGGACCTTCCAGCCTCGTTAAGCAGATATATTTGCCTTGCAGATATTGACTGTTTATAAACCTAAGTTTGACATTGCTTTTCTCATAAAGAAATTGTAGCATATTTCTTAAGCCCCATATTGTTCCAGAAAATTTAATCTTACATTCAGCTGCTTTTTATTTCTGTCAGTTTCAACAAAAAGATGTTATTGGGTTAGCATGTCCTGAAATTAAAAAAATATTTTCCTTTCCTGTTAATTCATTTCTGGTCTCTGCAATAGAACATGAATATTAAAACCATTAGTGAGTAAAGGCAGGTAAACATTGGACCAACTTTTGTAGTATTAGTGATCTGGATTAAAAATAACATAATAAATGCTCTACATCACACACATTGTTATAAGTCGGTTGTGTTAGAAATCGGTTGAAATTATTTTCTTGGAACATAAATTTAGTTGTTCTAGATCACATAAATTTAGTTGTTCTAGAACACAGAATGAGATCACAGTCAAAGGCCAATACTCTAAAAGTATAAATAAAACTACTTCCATTTTCTGTATTGCAATATATTATATTTCAATACTTCTTAATTTGAACTTGACAATGACTATGGTATGTACATTGTATATTGCAAACAGAAAAAATTCAAACATTGTTTTATTCAGCATGGTACAGGAAACACAGCTCTGTAACAAATTAACACATTAAAGTGTTAAGATATTTGACTGTAGCCATTTCTTCACTTAAACTTTTATATTTCTGTATATTCATTTAGATATTTGATATAATTACATGCTTTTTGTATGAATATTGTCAGTATATTTAACGTTGTTTAGTAGTATGATGTCTGTGTTTAATGTAAACGCTTAGTTGGTTTCCTGAATTCAAACAGTTGGGGAATAGCAAAAGTCCAATATAAAGTTTTTTGATGTTTATTAAATCATAAATAATATTTGAATATAGAATTTTAGATGTTGCTTTTCCTAAAGATTGTTACTAACTGAGAAAGAAATACAGAAGTACAAGTACATATACAATTCAAAGTTCTAAACACAGGATGTTCTAAGACATATAAAAGAATCAAACACATTGTATCACAGGAAGTTACCATAAGGTGCTAATGAGTATATGTCAATCAATTGGAAACTGAAAGTGTTTGAAGATATAATATAATACTGAATGGAAGGAAATGGTAGGAAGGTCCTAATGATGACTGCCAATCATTCTGACCTTCCCTGAAATTGTTTGAAGTTTAATACCACCTAAAAATCTAAAGACATAAAATATATATGAATGTCATATATATAACATTAAGCTTCATATACTGTGTACTTGCTGGCATGCTGCCATCCGCCCACGAAAAAAAAAACAAAAAAACACTAAAACATGTAATATACTCGTATATGCAATATACAAGTCATAGAAATACTAATCAACAAAAGTGGCAATAAGATAACATGGATTAATAAAATTATATGTGAAGAAATAATAAGAAAGTATCCTATGTGCATTACAGTGCATAAAGAGCATGTAAATTTAATATGTATCTGAAACTACACAGACAATTTACAAATACCTGAGGAACATAGTTTAATGTACCTTGATGCATTATTTGTGTATGTATAATTGATCATTCAACTGACCCTTGCAGACAACATTTCCAAGTAATTATACATTTCAATACAAAAAGCCACTGCCATAAACCCTTATCAATAATCACCAGGTAAAACCTATTTGCTATAAGTACTTATACTGTATCAAATTGTAATTAGTTAATGTTCAATGAATAGAACTCATAATCAGAAGGTGCCTGTTAACCCATTTGTGATCAGACATTTTCTAAACAACTGTAATTAAGGAGATTGCTCAATTATGTAGCACACAATCATAAAACTATGTACATTAGTCATTGTCAACAATGACAGGGGGCGGTTTCTCTCTAACCTGTTTCAGTGATAATTGGCTCATGGCCGTCAATGGGACCCAGACAGCATTTTCAGCTGGTTCCCCTCTGAACTGAACTAAATACTGTTTTTCATTACCAACACATTTCTGGCCTAGAATTCTTTTGATTTTGTGGTAACCACTGTCCATTACATCATCACTACTCATCACATCACTCAAATTTACAGTTAATCCCAGCCTATCAGGCTCTTTCCGTTGACGTGAAGACCTAGGAATTGCAGGTGTGCATTTTTTATCTTTCTGGTCTATGATTTGTTCATTAGGCTGGACGACCTCACAGGTTTCAACTTTGGGAATGAAGTATGGTGAGGGATTTGGTTGTCTGACGTAAGCCATTTTCAGCCTATTGATATGAACAGGTGTTTTCAACAACTGACCATTTTCAATGTTTCTTATAGTAACAAGATGTGAGCTAGGTAAATTATCCACAACGAATGGTCCTGTAAATCTATTTTGAAATTTTTGTCCTGTTCCTTTTGTCTCTGTTGTAAGATAAACAAAATCTCCCGGTGAAAGATGAAGAATATTTTCTGTCAATTTTGCTCTGTCCATCATTTTCTGTTGATATGCAGTTACATTATTTTTCACTTCTGATCTTATTATATTTAATTTGTCAATTTGCCTACGGAGATATGACTTCATATCAGATGGAACAGTATTAAAATCCGAAGGGTTTGTTGTACTAAGGGGAAACTTGGGCCTGTGACCGAACACAATTTCATGAGGTGAATATCCCATTCCTGAATGAACAGACTGATTGATGGAAAATGTAATAGAACTTAGAACTTCGTTCCAAGCCCTGCCTCTGTTCTGTAGATACGGTGTAAGACGTTCCGCTATACTTCTGTGCGTGCGTTCACATGCTCCAAGACAATGATGACTGAAACTTGGTGTGAAGTCTTGCGCGATATGCAGATGTTTACAGATTTCATGAAGACATTTAGAAGTAAACTCTGTTCCTAAATCACTAATCAGAGTGTCACATACTCCATATTTTGTGAATATTTGCACAAGAGCTGAAGAAACGGAAAGGGTATCTTTATTTGCTATTGGAATTGTCACTACATATTTGCTAAACATATCTATAGCTGTCAGTACATATGTATATCCTTGTCGCGTTACTGGTAAAGGTCCATATAGATCGACTTGCCATACTTGAAAAGGCTCAGTTGGTGTAGGATATGCCGTAACCGGTGCTTTTGTCGCTTGCTTGGTAATTTTGCGTTTCTGACAGTGATCACATGAGCGCACATAATCAGTCACAATAGGTCCCATTCGCTTGAAAAAATATTTCTCACGTAATCTATCTAATGTATCGTGTATACCGGAATGTCCACTCATAGGTGTGTCATGATATAACTGCACTACTTCTTTTATCATGATTGTAGGAACAACTAACTGGTACTTGTCAAGCAGTTTTGCCCGGTTTGATTTTGGTTGACGTGAATGCATAAGTAATCCATCAATTATAACATAATCAGTAGACTCAAGAAGAATTCTGCGCGCTTTTTTCTGTCCCTTTGGTAATTCATTATTATCTAAATATTGTACAAGAGATGATAGTTCAGGATCAGTACGCTGTAATTCCTTCACTTTTTCAATGCTAAAGTCAAATTTTTCAAATATTTCCAGTGTGTGTGCAGCTGCATTCTGATCAGCAAGTGACATTGACTCAGTATTTGTGTTATACGCATTTATTTCAGATTCAGACTCTGTTAAAGTGGAAGTGTGATTTGCACTTAGATTGTCAGAGACATAAATTTCTTTCTGTCTGAGTTGTGAAGGATCCTTTGTCCTGAAACATTCATCGATTTCATAATCCTCTGTATCAGCATCATAATTATCCTCCTCCCTCACATACTCTAATGAACTTTTAACTTCGGCATGATTAACTATTAGCCGGCTAATCTCTTGTTGTGAATTGCATAACAATTCTTTTAGTGTTTTCCCATCAGGTAACCTAACACATGTTTGTTTCTCTGGAATGTATGGGAAACAGGGGTCATTTTCTTCAGGACTAAATTCCAGTTGTTCAGCATTTTCATTGGGAAAGCACCTGGATAAAGCATCTGGCACTGTCATTTCAGAAGCCTGTTTGTATATTATTTCACAGTCAAATTCCTGCAAAATTGCCAGCCATCTTTCATATATAGCACCTTTCATTTGCTTTTGAAATAGTGGTTTTAAACTTTGATGGTCACATTCGACAAAGAAATGTCTACCCCTTAGGTAAGATGCGCAATCTAAAATACTAGTAACCATTCCTAAGAGTTCGAGTTTGGTAGGTCCATATGACTGTTGATATTTGTTCAGTGACTTAGATCCAAATCTAACAACACGTATTGTGTGATCTGTACTGTCATTTGCTGGATGTTTTTGATATAACATATATCCAATACCTTTGCTAGAAGTGTCCACAGCTAAGTAAAATGGTAAGTCATAGCGCGGAAATGCTAATGCATCTGAGTTTTGAAGTATCTGTTTTAATTTTTCATACGCACTTTGGTGTTCTTGTAGCCAAGTAAATTTCTCATTCTTTTTTAGTAAAGTATATAAACATGACGAAATTATGCTATATCCAGGAATGAATTTTCTAAACCAGTTCATTAATCCAAGAAATCTTTGTAATGCTTTCACAGTATTAGGAACGGGGTAATTTGCAATAGCTTTCAGCCGATCTGCCGGGGGTCGAATTCCCTCCCTTGAAATTTCATGTCCAAGAAATACGCATTTGTTCTGTGCGAATTTACATTTAGCTGGTGATAATTTTAATCCTGCAGCGCGTAGTCTGGAAAAATCGTCATTGAGGTCGTCGATATGTTGTGAAAATGTTGGTGATACTATGACTACATCATCCATGTAACAGAGAGTAGTTTTAAATGAAAGCCCTTTTAGAACTTTGTCCATTAATAACTGAAAGCTGTGAGGACTTGTTTTCATACCTTGTGGGGTCCTCTGGAATTTGTATGTTCCGTAACATGTGTTAAAAGCTGTGTACTTTGCTGACTCTGGTGCAAGTTTCATTTGAAAAAATCCTGAGCTTAAGTCAACAGAAGACATATAATTTGCAGACATATCTGCGAAAGATTCAGTTAATTCCTGCACATCTGGAATGGCATATCGAAAGTCTTGAGTCTGAGTGTTAAGGTAGCGAAAGTCCACACAAAAACGATACATTGACAAACTGTCCTGCTTTGTTTTGTGCTGTCCACTTGAACTTGGCTTATTGCGTTTCGCCACTAACACTGTTGGGCTTGTGATGGGTATATCCTCTTTCTCAGATACTGGCGTGATAACTCCTTGGTTTAATAATTCGTCAAGTTGGTGACGCAACACTGCTCGTTTTTCTGGAGTTAATTTATAAGGTCTCTGATGTTTAGACTTTGCATCAGGCCTTAAATGAATGTGATGTTCAACAATGTTAGTAAGTCCTAATGATGGATTTTCATCTGTGACAAATATATCTCTGTTTTCAAACAAACAGTTTTCAAGTTTAAACTTTTCAGTGTTAGAGAGAGAACCTTGATCAAACTGAAAGTACGTCATAAATCTGTTTTTGTCTGTTTCTAAATTATTACTACTAACTCCCTTGTTCAGAGCTGTGTGCTGACCTGATTTCACCTTAGCATGATTACAATAATGAACTGTATCAAATGAACTTTCTACCTGCTTGCATTTTATGCTTGAGTTATCATCAAGAACCTGAAAATAACCCAATGCCTTATTTCTGTGAATCACAACAGTTTTATCAGTTGGGTTTAAAATTTTTACAGGTACCATACGATTTTGTGGGACTGTAACTATTGAGCGGGCAACCAATAAATTCTTTTTATTTACATATTTTACATTTGAACAAAGACCATTCAGTCCCTCAGTAAAGCGTTTTGGTATTTTACCATAAACAACAGACTCAGAATTTGGAGGTAAATAAATACGTTTTTGGGCATAAATCTTAGAATCAACAAAATGAGAACTACTACTAAAATCTAAAACCAGTTTGTTTGACTTTATAAAATGAGTCCCCAAAATCAGTGGATGGGATGTGTCTTTTAGCACATAAACATCAAACTCCTTGAAATGTCCTTGAACATAGCCCGATATGGACGAAATTCCATCAATGCTAACAGACTGATTGTTTGCTAACACGATACTACTACTATCTACTGGTATCAAGTCACTTTTATTTTGTGTTGGCAAAGAAATAAAAAGTTTCTGTGACATTAAATTAATGGAACTGCCCGTATCTAATAATGCAGATACCTCCCGGTGACCAAATTGTAGTTTTAAATAAAGAAAGTTACCGTCATCATGAGAATGAGTTTGAGCTGTTAAATTATCCAAGTCACAAGAATCACAGAAATTGTTAAATCCATGTTTTCGTTTAATATCTCGAGATTGAGTGTCTCTTTTCACTGGCAATGGGCTTTGTTGCCGCGTTTTGTTGGATGGCCTCCTGAGTGATCGCGGTCTCCTTCCCTCAGGCGGTTGAAGTTTCCCTGGTTGTGGTTGCCTCTTGGTGTATTGTAGCTGAACCTGGTTTCGCACTGGCGCGCCTCGTGACCGTACTGGCGACACAGCTGACACTCTAAGTCCGAGTTTGGAACACATCGAGCACAGTTACAGTTCTTTTCGACGTGACCGACGCCGCCACATTTATAACATGATTTATGATTAGGTTGGTCGGCTACTTTGCTTTGAATGTTCATAAATGAGTCTAATGTTCTACTGAGCTCATCGATCCGACGTTCCAACGAAGAAGGGTAAGCTGCTGCTACTGTGTGTGATGCCGTTGTAGTTTGCCTGTATCCGTAGGCCTCTCCCATTTTAGCCATTTCTAAAGCTGCATGTGGATTTTGAGGTGACCCTGCTCGTGTGAAGAAAGCCAGTTTTTCTGGAAGGCCGTTGATAAAAACGAGCATTATTTCTGTATCAGGTTTTGATGGCTTTTTTCCGCTTTCAGTAATAAGTCCGAAATATTCATCTAGTGATTGACATTGTTGTAACTGTATTGACTGAAAACGTTCAGTTTCAAAGATAAGTCTGCTGGTGTTAATCTCGCAGTATTTTGCCTTGAACTGTTCTTGTATGTATTCCCAGTCATCAGTTTCTAGGCTGTCGAACCAAGTTTTTGCTGGACCAGTTAAGTGTAACTGAAATGCTGCAAGTTGCATCTTGTCATTTTTTCCAATTTTCATAAGTGTAGTGTAAGCATTAAAGTCCGATAAGAATCTGTTGGCATTTTCAGAGTTATGTCCAGAAAATTTTGGCACTATTATCCTTTGATTATCCATTTTGAAATTTCACAAAACAATGTTGTTAGCATGCATAATCTCCAAATTTAGGATTCTCCACCATGTAAACGCTTAGTTGGTTTCCTGAATTCAAACAGTTGGGGAATAGCAAAAGTCCAATATAAAGTTTTTTGATGTTTATTAAATCATAAATAATATTTGAATATAGAATTTTAGATGTTGCTTTTCCTAAAGATTGTTACTAACTGAGAAAGAAATACAGAAGTACAAGTACATATACAATTCAAAGTTCTAAACACAGGATGTTCTAAGACATATAAAAGAATCAAACACATTGTATCACAGGAAGTTACCATAAGGTGCTAATGAGTATATGTCAATCAATTGGAAACTGAAAGTGTTTGAAGATATAATATAATACTGAATGGAAGGAAATGGTAGGAAGGTCCTAATGATGACTGCCAATCATTCTGACCTTCCCTGAAATTGTTTGAAGTTTAATACCACCTAAAAATCTAAAGACAAAATATATATGAATGTCATATATATAACATTAAGCTTCATATACTGTGTACTTGCTGGCATGCTGACAATCCTTTTCTCTTTCTGTTTAATAGACCAGATATTAAGTAGTGGAATCATAACAGCATCAACTTTCAGATTACTTACAATGTGTAAATGCAGAAATGTATTCTACTGGTTTTCCTTGAAATATAAATAATAATAGGTCTGGTAAGTTTTGAAAATAATACCATACTTTTTATGCCCCTGAAGGGAGAGCATACAGTCAGCGACTTGTTCGTCCATCCATCTGTAAGGTTTTGTCCAGAGTATAACTCAAACACCAATGAAGGGATTTACTTTAAAACATCGTAAGATGATAGAGGTCTTAGAGGACATTGAGAGTAAAGGCAGTGCACAAGAACAATAACTCATCTAGTTTTCTCATTATCTCCCCTTAAAAATATACAAAAATTAAGCTCTTTTGACATTTTAATTCTTGAATTATTATGTTGTGACCTTTTTTCTTTAAAATTTTTTTTTTATTCTGTGCCAAAAAAGAGCAGTCAAAACTCGAGGGTTGAGAAATAAAAAAAATAAGTTTTCATAAACACCACGGTAAAACTTTATGAAACTTAAGTATTTGTTTCCATAGGTATCTTACATAATTTTGGTGTAGTGCTCATGTTTTGCCCAAGCTTTTTTTAATCGGAAAAAACTTAGAAACTTTGGTGATTAATTTTTACTGGGCTAAAAATGTTCAATTTTCAAGGTCAAACATGTAAACAAATTTTGTTAAAACTATGTTATACATTTGGTAAATGTTATTCTTTTGATATTTTTGTACACCACAATAAAAAACAAACATCAAAATTGTTTTATTTTATTAATTTAAAAAAAAAAGACTGGTTTTACTTTAACATGGTGCTCGGACATTCTTAGCAAATTTGCTGATAGGGGGTAAAAAATTAAAATGTTTGTAAAATTCCTAAATGACGGTAAATTTTGCTGAAACTTTACAAACAAGTGTGTTTATGGATATAGATAATAGAAATAACCACCATTTATCTATTCAAAAACGTGCCCATTAGAGTCTGAAATCCTTAAACCATGAAAGGCATTAAGTTGGTATTTGGCAAATTGATGGAGGGGGAGTTGTAGGATGTGCAGTTAACCATAACCCTAGCTGCCCCCATTTTTGAGTTATTGTAAGTTTTGTTAATGTGCTATAATGCTTGTCCAGAGCATAACTCTAAAATTATTAATGGGATTTAGTTGATATTTAAGATATTGATAAAGAGTGTATACTTGAAGTGCAGTGTTGAATAATTGTAATTCTCCTTTCCCCATTTTTCAGTTATCTCCCTTCATTACATTTTTTAAATGCTTGTCTGATTTTGTACAGAGTATAATTAAAAAATCAATGAAGGTTTTTACTTATAACTTCATAAGATGATAAAGGACATTGAGAGTAATTGCAGTGCACAAGAACCATAACTTATTTTGACTAGTTTTCTCATTATCTCCCCTTAGTACAATTTGCTTGTCCGGAGCATAACTCTAAAACTATTAAAGGCATTTAGTTAATATTGGGCACATATGGAAGGGGATATCCGCCAGTGTATGCATACTGCTGTATGACAATTGCATATTGCTTTGTTTAATTCGTTATTATAATCTGCATTTCCCCGTGCCTTTGAGTTTATTTCCTCTGCTTGTTGCGAATATCTTGCAGCTTTTGCAACTCGATGTATGTAAATCATATAATTTTTAATGTAAAAGGAAAATGCATATTCGGTTGTTATTCGATTGTGTATAACCTTGAAATGTTGATGCTTATAAGTTCTTACTACTTTTGACTTGGTTCTTTGTGACTATATATCACACATAAGCTTTTAAACATCTATTATTTGCTTTCGGTAATTTCGACGTTGAATGTTTGTTTCAGAAGACTTTTAAAGTACACGATTCAGCCTGGACTCTATGTTTTGCACTCAGTTATGTGTAATGCTTATTAATGTATTAAAACAAATTTTCATATTCACTTAAAGATATCAGTTAGCACAAAGCAATAGCAAACATGAAACTAACCGAATGCATCTGTAAGATGTATTCATATATAGTATGGAAACCATTTTTTTCGGCAGTTTCCGTAAAAAGGTTAATCATGAACGGTGTATTGACTAAAAAATACCAGGCAAACTAGTGCAATCCAAGACGGGCAATACAACAATTGCTTTTTCAGAAGTTTATTTCGTTGAGAAATTTGCACTTTCCTCCCGACATAAGTACTCCAGGCACCTACATTTTCACTGACCGACTATTATTTCCGTCGTCATCACGTACGTTAGTAAACTCGTAACAATAATTTTCTCTTTTTGTATTCTATAAAACTAAAAGCAGCAAGAGCATAAGCTGACCAATGCAAATAATCTGTCAGCTACATTAATCATAAATTTGGCTTTCTGTATTTATTTCATCAATAAAAAAGTAACAAGGTAAGAGTTGACCATTTCAAAAAGTCACTGAGGTACAAGTTGACCATATTAAGTACAAGCTGAAAACTTTGTTATTCATTTTTTTTTTTGCATGCTATAAAGGCACGTTCCCAATTGAAAAAAAAATCGCACTTTTTCCAAATTTTGATAAATAATTTCTCAAGAATATATATTATGCTACAATTTTCAGTATATTAGACTGTGCAGCCCACCAGGACTCAAACTCCATACCCTTGGAATACTGTTCCGCTGATCTACTGTCTGAGCTACCCAGCCTCATACAGGTTATCTTCCCTCTTAAGGAACAGTTCTGAACAGTTCTACACATTTAAGCATTTTTGATAAAATCACTCATTTTAATGTTCACTCAAAAACAAAGCTTAATCATAAAACATACAACATGACATTTAAAACATTTTCATGACATTTATTTTCCAATTAGCTGAAAAAATACTAGAAAATGAAAAAGACTCCTGTTTTTATAAATTCATCTCAGAGTTAAGTCATTCAACCAGTTCCGATTGACATTTTGACTACTCAAATGGTGTTTTTAACTTATAGACATATTTATCTACAATCAGTGTCTCTTTTAAAGACCCTGCTACAATGTAGTGGTTTAGGCCACTTCCAACAACCTTGTTGTTGCCAACAGTGTTGGGGCTTCATGAAAGCGGTTGGGGTTCAATTCCCGTGAGAACCCTTAGGTTTATTTTGTCTACTTATGTACTTCAACAATACTCTCAGTCATATAGACGCTATGCATAATTTATATTTTCTTTATATTTGTCCTTAATTCCATTAAGAAAGGGTGATTTACCCAGAAAAATGGAAAAGTTTTCTCAAACCTAATCGGTCCACAGACCACATTGTTTTAATATAATCCTATTACACATGTATATAGTATTTTCATACATGTTTAAAAATCATGTGAGACGTGGCCTGTGTCCGTGAATCTGTCAAGAAAGCTATAATATAAACAAATAACCAGATTTCTACCTTTAATCTTCATTATTTGACCCACTTTTCCGAGAATTTCAATTGACAATATAAATTATAAATGACCTCAGGTCAAAACTTGTACTTATGTGTAGATGGGAGAATTTTACCACTGAAAAAGAAACATTTACTTATTCACTTATTTCGCCATTATTTAGCATTTCATCCAAAATACACGACCGGCAAGTAATTACTATTTCACCGTAAAACCACGGAAAACGCCGAAGGTCAAATTTGTTCTTCTACAGTTATCTCCCGTGTATAATAATTTGCGCTAGAATCTTAAATTCTTTACTGGTTCCCTACGAAGTTTACATTAACATGATGCTTTTAACAATCGATTGACGATTATACTAAGTTTATGCATCATGTTTAAATACCTCTTTTTCTGAAGTTTAAACATATTTTCTATCGTTCATGTTGTTAATGATTACCTTCTGGAATATTAAATTTAAACAACAGCCATGTGGTAGCAAACAAGAATGATGTTAAATAAAAAGCCGATACATTCAAATTAAGAAACATAAAAGACTTAAGTAGTTGTTAACTTCTTGTCACATTCAATAGCAACAAAGTCAAATGAATTTACAAATACATAGTTTTCAGTCTATAATTTTACAGATAAACATTTCAAGATCACAACGGTACAAAAAATGTTAAACCACGGACTCTAAATGTGCAAATAAGAGTTATTTGAATATGGGAATGAATTGTAACAATAGCAATAGGATACACGAAAAACAAATTACTTATAAATAGAATATATGCAACTTTATTGAAGTTGTCAATAAGTAGGACGCATATGAAAGTAAATTACATAAAATTGTAATTTAGCAGTAGACATGCAGTGGCGGATATCCCCTTCCATAGGCACATAGGTAGAGAGGAAATAAAATGTTTATGAATGATAACTCTAGTGATTATATATTTTGTGTGTAACATTGTTTAGTAGACCTCCTCCAGGTTTGAACAAATGATGTCCTTAGGGTTAAAATTGGCCCACCTAAGGGGTCTTATTTGTTTTAAATACAAATTTTTGGAATTCTTCTTGTCAGAAATCATAGGCTGTAGAACTTAGATCTTTGGTATGTAGCATTGTATACTTGACCATTACAAAGATTATTCAAATTGACTCCCTAGGGTGAAAACTTAAAAAATCTTTTTCAGAACTGCAAACCTTTGATATTTTGCATGAGGCATTACCTAATGGACCTTTACCAGGTTTGTTTAAATCATGAACCCTGGGGTCAAATTGGCCCCACCCTGGGGGTAAAGTTTTATATAGAGGTATAGTAGTGAAAACTTAAAAATCTCCTTCTCCAGAACTACATGGCCTAGAACTTTGATGTTTTGATAAAGCATTCCCTAGTAGATCTTTACCAAGTCTGTTCAAAGCATGACCCCTGGGTTCAAATTGACCCAGCTCTGGGGGTCAGTAGGTAAATTTTTTAAACCTTTTTAATCTAATTGATATTTAAACTGTAACTTTCATATTTAGGCATATGAATCATCTGAGTATTGTTTATCATTTGACATGCTGGTATTTGACCTTGAACACAATTTGACCTTGACTGTTAATGTTTAAGATCAAAATTTTAAACCTTCATAACTTCATTATTGTTTAAGCTATGGCCTTCATATTTGGAAATGATGTACATATCATATGAACACTTGTTATTCATTTGACATACTTCATATGACCCTGACCTATATTCAGTATTGACCATTAAGGTCAATAGTTAAATTTTAAAGTCTTCATAACTTATCATTTGTTTATGCAATGACCTTTACATTTTTAACATTAGATACATATGATAATTGTGTTTTGTTTCACATGCTGAAGTAGTTACGTGGAGTTCTATTTGTCATTGATCATTGTTAGGTGATGTGTACAAGCAAATGATCAACTACTTTTGTTCCCACAATTATTTAGTGCTGCACAGTGTGGTGGCGTTGCATTTTTCACAAATGCAGCCTTGTCACATGGAGCATCATCTGGAAGTCCTCTAAGATTGTTCAAATAATACCCCTTGGATCATTAACAGCCCTACCTCGGGGGTAATTGTCATACAGGGAAAGCTTTAAAAAATCTTCTTGTCTGCAACCACAAAGCCTAAAGCTTAGATATTTTGCACTGAGCACAAGCTAGAGGTCTTCTTCCAAGTTTGTTCAAAATATATCCCAGGGAGCAATATTGGCCCTGCCCTGGGGTTCAATTGATTTTACACAGGCTTATATAGAAAAGTCTTAAGAAATCTTCTTGTCTGAAACCACAAGGCCTAAAGCTTAGATATTTTGCATGGAGCATTAGCTTAAGGTCCTTTACCAAGTTTGCTCAAATTATGTACCTGGGGTCAAAATTGGCCCAGCCCCGAGGATCCTATTTGTATGAAGTATAAGATCTTTTGAAATCTTCAATTCAGAAACTGTAATGTTGCTTCTGATGTTTGCTCAACAGCAGACCTGAAGCCAAAGTACAAGATACAAGAAACTTTATTTTAAGTCGGTTTTTAATCAATCATAAAACATTAGCTAAAAGCTGTTTACTGACTATATAACAAAAGACTACAAATATATTAGTTAACATATAACTGTAACCTTTAAAATAAAATATATATGGTTGAAGCATTAATTAAAACAAAATTTAACATTAAATTTAAGATAATCGTGCTAAAAAAAATCACAATTAAAACAGAAACAGTGATATTTTGCAGCACATATTGGAAGATATCAAGTTATAATACTTGCAAAAAAGAGCAAAAGAAAGCATACAATCATCTAAAACTATATAAAGCAATAAGATATTCTATACAATGTTTTATTGCAACAACAGCTAGCACATAGAAGTAAAAATGACATGCAATAATAAGATGAAAATTAAATACAAAAGATAAAACATTGACATGATACAGCACATATTGGCAACTAAAAACTACACAAGCAATTTTACTGAAAGAACATGCTTACACAATCAGATGGAGGAAAAAGATTTTGGGATAAAAATGCATAAGCAACTATGACTACAGTAGGGAATAAGAACACATATTAAAAGCAAAAGGGGAAAAAAATTTGTAGCCCATAGGCAACTAAAATAAAAAGTATAAGATAAAGCTCGATTAATTACACATAGCACAGTTACAGCTTGGGCTGCTCCAGGGCGGTATCAGTCTCCCAAACTCTGTGTAATTTTCCACCTTGTGGATATCATTTGGGAGGCTGTTCCAGATCTGTGCGCCCTCAAACCTAAAAGTGTTCTTACCATATGCTACTGTTCTGAACCATGGTTTATCTACAGTTTTTTTTTTGTACCTGAAAGATTAATTGAAACTTTTAAATTGAACTAGATCATTAATATATGGTGGTGATTTATTATGTCACCCCCCAAAAATGGGGGAGACATATTGTTTTTCCCCCGGTTGTCTGTCCGTCCGTCCATCCGTCTGTCTGTCTGTCTGTCCGTCACAAAATCGTGTCCGCTCTGTATCTTCCAAAGCCCTTGAAGGATTTTTATGAAACTTGGTTCAGATGTTCACCTCATCAAGGTGACGTGCAGAACCCACTTTGCAGGTGTGGTGTCTCAAGGTCAAGGTCACACTTGGAGGTTAAATGTCAAATGCCAAAAATAGTAGGAGTAGTTCCAACATACTACAGCTATCATGATGTAACTTTTCTCCTTATCAGTGGAAATAGATTAAACTTGAGTGCTTGAAGAAGACACCTTGTAACTTGCTTCATGTTTTTTGCCCATATCTATGTAACAGCACTGCCATCAACATGATTCCAACATGCTACAGGTACTAGACTGAATGAATACAACCATTTTGTACAATATTAAACAAGGTTTCTGCTCAATCCTTTCTTGACAGTGTATGAGTTTCTTGTTCATCATGTACATTTGACAAAAATATCCCCCTTATTTTACAATTGTCTGACTCAATACTGCCTGCAGCAACTGGCTGGGGGGAGACATATGTTTTTGTTCAATCAAAAACCCATTTCTGGTTATAAAGGCATTTAAAAGTTTCTTTGCCTATTGTTTAGATTCTGGATAGATGTAATGTTGGCATATTTACTTTCTTAAATAGTGAGTCATAAGTAGGGTTAAAATCATTGAATAAAATTCTAAGAGCTCTGTGCTGGAGTTTTTCAAGTTTTTCAGTATTTGTTTTAGAGCAGAAATGCCAGATTAGACCAAGGGACAGTAATTACAATTAGACCTAGTAAAAGATTTATAAATAAGAAGCATGCATTCAGGATTTAAAATTTTCTGAATTGTAAAAGCACATTTAATTGATAAGCACCCTTTTAACACATTCTGGTGACATGTACATAAAAATTAAGTAGACATTCAGTATCTACCCCAAACAGTTTTACACAATATTCACAATCTGTTTTAACATTATCAGCTTGAAATTGTTTTAAATTTTCATTTGTGATTTTTCCAACAGCTATGGCTTGAAACTTGTCAGGGATAGCCTGCATTTTATTTTTTGATTTAATTTAAAATCTAATAATTTAATTTACCAATTAATAAGTATTTTACTTCCCTTTTCCAGAATGCTTTTGAGTAAATATAAATCTGAGTTGGAGAAAGCTGAAGCATTATCATCTGCATAATTGTAAAGGGTGGATTTATCTATAAAGTAAAATGTATCATTCATAAAAATATTGAAAATTAAGGGCCCAAGAATCGAGCCTTGACTTTGAGGCATGCACTTAATTGTTTCAAGTGGTGTTCTCCTATTATAACTTTTTGTTTTCTCTTTGTTAAACAATTTCAGACCAGAGCACAGGCATTTTCGGATAGCCCATATGCCCCTAGCTTGCAGACTGTGAGATCATGTGGTCGATAGTCAAAAGCCTTAGACAGGTCCTTAAAGATTGCTGCCTAGTGCTCATTTCTGTCTAACACCATCTTCCAGTCCTCAACCAGGCACAATAGGGTTGTCTGCCATCCAAAGCCTGGTCTAAAAGCTGCTAAAAAGTTGTGGAATATATTTTCAAAGTGGCTTTTTAACTGTTTATTTAGAATTTTTAGGTCCTTTACCAAGTTTGCTCAAATTATGTACCTGGGGTCAAAGATAGATATCTTTATTACCTCCACTTGAGGGAGAGCGACAATATCATTATACAAACATGCAAACATAGTACAATAGAACAAATATACAGGTATTTTCAACATAAATAGTCAAATGATATAGATATATTCTTATAGCACTGAGATGCATATTATAGAGATTTTATGTAATAACAAATATGAATAGAATTGCGCTTTAGAAAATAACACAAAAAGGAAAATAAAACAGAACATAAACAAACATGCATGGAAACGTATTTGCGTCTAAAAGCTCAATCTTACCGAAACGAAATATAAGAATGGACTCAACGCTCTTCACCATGCGACAAAGTTAATGCACAGAACAGACTATACATATGAATGAACATATGACAGTCTGCTACCATATTCTGTAGTAAATGCTGACATAGGCTAGCTGACGTGCATTGACATTTTCAATTAACAACAGTCACTTGTTGTCATAATATGAAATGCTTTTACCACTGCTAGTAGGACACGGTTAGTATTGACTGTGGAGTCGTAATGTTTAAGACCGACCAATAAACTTAAAATTTGGTTCTGAGGCGATTGCCTTGTTACACAAATAAAGGATTTAAGGCCGGCGTGTACAATAACATAAGACCATAATTTTGAGCGAATATTTTCATTGTTAGGACAAAACATAATCAGATGCAAACTTCTATCCTCAACCATAGATTTGCAGAGTTTGCATTGTTCCACACCTTTAAATGAGAACAGTTTTGTAAGAATGTTGACTGCTGTAAAGCAATATGTTTTAGCTGATGGAAACTTCTTACACAAATTCCATAGTTCGCATGTTCCGAATGCCCCAAACACTTGGGCGCAGATCTGTTCACTGAACATAACCGCCAACCGGTTGCGACGAGTTATCTTCTCTTGTTCAAAAATATTACACCTGAGCGCTCTTTTCCATGCAAGATTGGAAAGAAAGGAACCTGTTTCTAAATAACCGTCTACAAAATGTTTTAGATTGTACTTATTTAATAGCTTATACAGATCTGGTATAAATCCTAAGCTCTGCAATTCTAGACCGCTTACAAAACGAATGAGCCTGTGGACAAAAATTTGTTTGGCTAAATAGTGACATGGTAGTCTACATAATTGCCCAAAGAATTGCAGTTTCTTATAGTCTATCACTGAAGCAATACTACACACACCAAGAGAGAAGAGAGATATGTCATTGTTTGCATATAGTGGCAGTTTCTGTGAAAATTTTACACAAAAACGGTGGGAGCGTTCCAGCTGCAATAAATTAGACTCTGTAGTATAGTTCCACAGTTCGCAGCCATATAGGGCCTTTGGTTGTACTACTGACTGATAAATAGTCAATAGAGAAAGTGGATTTAAATCATCGCCCGACTGTAAACCACTATTTGAAATATTTAGAAGTGTTCCGCGAAGTTTTGTACACGCTGAATGAATATTATCATTTAAAAGAAGGTATTTGTCAACATTCATTCCCAGATGAACATAGTTTGTTGTCTCTTTAATTTCACTATTTCCTATTTTCCATACTCGCGCACTTCTGTCGTATTCATGTTTTGATTCATTGTAAACAACGACGGCACATTTTGAAGCATTATAATCAAAACGCCATTTTATTGAATATTGCTTGCAAATGTTAATCATCTGATCTAGACCATGTTTAGACAACGACATTAGGACCATGTCGTCTGCCACAGTTGGGCTGCTAACATTCATGTTGTATACACAAAACCCAACTTTAGAATCTTCCAGCGTTTGGATTAAACCATTTATGAATAGTAAGTACAGCAGCGGGGAACTTTTTCCACCTTGTCTAGTACCTTGCTTAATTTCAAGCCATTCTGAGGTAAACGCCTGGTTGCGCACACGACTACGAACATTAACATACAAATTGATTAAACACTTTAAAGTCAGAGGGTCAATATTACACATGTGAAGCTTGTAAAATAGGCCGTCATGCCAAACCCTGTCAAATGCTTGCCTACTGTCCAGATAACAAACGTAAAGTTTGCTATGGTTTTCCTTTGCATAAAGAACAGTTTCTCGTAGGACAAAAGACGTCATCACACATCCTAGTTTCTCCTGAAAACCTCCTTGTTGTTTATTAAGCCTGCTTTGTATTTTTGATTTACAGCGACTCAAAAGAATACTTTCAAAAACTTTCAGAATTGTAGATGTAAGAGTTATGGCCCTGTAATTGTTCGGGTCGTCTTTCTTTTTGTTACCACCTTTATGTAACGTTACAATCACACCGTTCTTCATGTTTAATGGAATATGTCCGATATTTAACATCGCAGAGTACAATTTCGCTAATGCCCACAGGAGCGTTTCACCACCGTGAATCAAATGTTCGTAGTATATACCATCGTCGCCACACATTTTGCCATGTTTGCAACTTCTTAGCTCATTCCTGATTGAGTCTGGAGAAATATTTACAGTTTCTGAGATTAAAGTGTTATCAAGAGTATTATTCATAGCATTAATTTCATTTACAACATGAGTTTTGAAATCATCGTCGTATTCGGGACTCTCGGTATGTTGATATAGATCTTCAAAATAAAGTTTCCACTGCTTAGTAATATCGCATGGGTCACGGTAAACCGTTCCATTGAATTTAATTTCACATCCTGCTCTCGTACTTTTACCCTTTGACTTCGATTTCACAATACGCCAGAAATAGTCACGATCAATCTCAGCTGACTTATCAAGTTCATCTGTTTCTTGTTTCAAAAACTCTTTTACATAGTGCCTATGAAGACGTCGAAACTCTCCTTTAGCTTCTTTATATTTTGTAAAGAATTTGTTAGAATCTCTAGGTCTACCACGATCAAGTCACTCAGTACGACACTGTTTCAATTCGTAATGGCATTTCGAAAGATTACTGTTCCAGTAAGGCTTCAGAAATGGTCTGAAGCGCCTATGTCGGATAGATTCAGCTGTTGCTTTTTGAATTGCCGACACTATAACGTCGTACTGTTCATCAATGTCATCTTTGGTATTAATCGGGCGAAATCGTGCACAAAGTCATTTTTCTGAACAGTCGAGTCTATTTCTGTAACAGGTCAATTCTTCGATGGATGCCTTTTCCAGTTAATACGTCGTACGGAATTATAAACACTATCAGAAGTGTGACGAATAATTGGCAACTTAATTACACACGTGACTGGTCGGTGGTTTGATACATTTAAACAGTGGTCATCAAGAATTGCACATGAAGTTACACAGTCAATCTTTTCACATGGGAAACAAATATGGTCAATTAGTGTCTCGTATTTGCCATCGTAGGATACAAAAGAATAACTTGCACCTGTACAAAATGACAATGTATCAATGGCAACAAAGTTGGCAGCAGCCAAAAAATTCCATAGATATAAATCTCTACCATTCAGTGAGCTTACTTGAGCTTTTGCATTGTAATCACCCATAAACACAACAGTACCTTGTTCGGAATATATGTTCCACAAATTGTACAGTTTATCAACATAATCTCTAAACATTTGTATTGGATAGTTACTACAAGGCAAGTCTACTTGAAAGATAAATAAAAACTGATCAACATCAACTTGATACTGTACACCTATGATACGATCATCTTCTATATTTAATTGTGATACGTATTTATGTAACAGGTGGTGAAAAATCGTGGCTCGACCGGGACTCGAACCCAGGGCTTTCCGCTTACAGGGCGGAGACTCTACCAACTGAGCTACCAAGCCACACGGTTTTACCTTATCGATTTATCACCATATACCTATACCCGGCTACATATACCCCCTCCAAATTTAGAATTCGTCCCGAATTCTCAGAGTCACAGAGAATATTGTGAAACATTCTCGAGGTGCGGAAGCAGTAGCCAAATTATAACGTAGGTTATTTACGTTGGGCGCCAAATGTAACAGGTGGTGAAAAATCGTGGCTCGACCGGGACTCGAACCCAGGGCTTTCCGCTTACAGGGCGGAGACTCTACCAACTGAGCTACCAAGCCACACGGTTTTACCTTATCGATTTATCACCATATACCTATACCCGGCTACATTTATCATGTTTCGCGTGCCAAAGTAGCGCAACTCCACCTTTACTAAGACTCCTTCTATGACTAGTAAGTTTACAATTTTTGTCAGCCACAGATACAGACTTATAACTGCTGTTGATTTGTTCAATAAAATTTAGACAGTTTTCGGAGAGCCAATGTTCAGATATCCCGCAAAAATCGATATCAAATCTACTTAGAGTATCACATAAATAACTACTACTAGACATAATGCCAGTTGCATTCCATGACATAAGTTTGAATTTCTGGTATTCAATCATTTGGAAATAGAAAAAAAATATATAAATTTAAGAAGTATTTTGCAGTTAAACATGCTAGTCAATGTCAACGTCTAGATCTGCAAACTTGTTTGAGTTTGCAAAGTATGAGAAGTCATACATCACATCTGCACGATTAATGCTCTGTAGCCGCGGTGGCAAGACACTTTTATGTTGTCGAGATGGATTTCTCTCCTCACGCATTTTTGCAAGGGATGCACGTGATTGCCAGGGTTGGCACGTCACTCCACGTGGCCAAAAATCACGAGTCAACAATTTCTCACAGACACCATTATCTTCCACATTTAGCCTAATAATAACGTATTTTGAGTTTCTTTTGCACGGGAAAATCCTGACCATCGATACTTTAGGACCTCTGTTCCCGACATAAGATGCTATTGTCTTCTCTGAGATACCTGATTTAAATCCACCGACGTAAAAACGTTTAGTTCGTTTCCGGAGAAACATCTGAAAATCGTCATTATCACCGGAGGACGGGACGTGATCATCATAATTGTCCGACACAGAAAAATTACTTATTTGGTTGATCGACGTGTAATCACGAGAAGAAATGTGTACAGGGATGTTTATACCTTTCGGCGTAGATGGCGTCCCAATTGTAGATATTATATCCGCGAAAGATACTGTTGTAGAAGATGCAGAAGAACGATGTCCATATTTACGGGAGTAGCGTTTATGACGACTAGATCGACTATCTACATCCTGTTCGGTTTGCGTCCCTATATTTCTTACAGTTGTAGTACATGTCTGACATGATACAGACTTGACCGGGATAGAACCAGTAAGAAAGCCTTCTATATTGTCAATGTCAGTTTCTGCATAGCAGTGGTCTGTTGACGGCGTTGCTGCATTGCCAAACGAATCGTAGGGTTCAACCGTTTCTGTCTGAGGAACAATTGCGTGTGCTTTTACCCCCAACTGAGCCTCAGGTAAGGTACTAGGGTTTAAACCATTGCTATTCACTAGTTTCTCAACGGTAATAACTCCAGTGGTATCCAAGAATGACTCGACCATCTGTATTCTCACTGATAGACCTTCTACACCCGTTTTTATTTCTGTGACATCAGAGAAAGCAGTTGACGCCAATTCATTTAGTGATCGCCTAATGTCGTTTATGTCATTACGGGCTAAGTGTAGGCTAGACACTATTTCATCCTTCATACGAATAAGAGATGCAGACATTTTTTGGTTATTTTCAGAATGCAACATTTCACTGGCAACTTGTTTCTGTTTCATAAGAAGAATTTCGGAGCGAAGGCTAGCTACAGAATCTCTCATGACTGTTCAAATAATACCCCTTGGATCATTAACAGCCCTACCTCGGGGGTAATTGTCATACAGGGAAAGCTTTAAAAAATCTTCTTGTCTGCAACCACAAAGCCTAAAGCTTAGATATTTTGCACTGAGCACAAGCTAGAGGTCTTCTTCCAAGTTTGTTCAAAATATATCCCAGGGAGCAATATTGGCCCTGCCCTGGGGTTCAATTGATTTTACACAGGCTTATATAGAAAAGTCTTAAGAAATCTTCTTGTCTGAAACCACAAGGCCTAAAGCTTAGATATTTTGCATGGAGCATTAGCTTAAGGTCCTTTACCAAGTTTGCTCAAATTATGTACCTGGGGTCAAAATTGGCCCAGCCCCGAGGATCCTATTTGTATGAAGTATAAGATCTTTTGAAATCTTCAATTCAGAAACTGTAATTTTGCTTCTGATGTTTGCTCAGCAGCAGACCTGAAGCCAAAGTACAAGATACAAGAAACTTTATTTTAAGTCGGTTTTTAATCAATCATAAAACATTAGCTAAAAGCTGTTTACTGACTATATAACAAAAGACTACAAATATATTAGTTAACATATAACTGTAACCTTTAAAATAAAATATATATGGTTGAAGCATTAATTAAAACAAAATTTAACATTAAATTTAAGATAATCGTGCTAAAAAAATCACAATTAAAACAGAAACAGTGATATTATGCAGCACATATTGGAAGATATCAAGTTATAATACTTGCAAAAAAGAGCAAAAGAAAGCATACAATCATCTAAAACTATATAAAGCAATAAGATATTCTATACAATGTTTTATTGCAACAACAGCTAGCACATAGAAGTAAAAATGACATGCAATAATAAGATGAAAATTAAATACAAAAGATAAAACATTGACATGATACAGCACATATTGGCAACTAAAAACTACACAAGCAATTTTACTGAAAGAACATGCTTACACAATCAGATGGAGGAAAAAGATTTTGGGATAAAAATGCATAAGCAACTATGACTACAGTAGGGAATAAGAACACATATTAAAAGCAAAAGGGGAAAAAAATTTGTAGCCCATAGGCAACTAAAATAAAAAGTATAAGATAAAGCTCGATTAATTACACATAGCACAGTTACAGCTTGGGCTGCTCCAGGGCGGTATCAGTCTCCCAAACTCTGTGTAATTTTCCACCTTGTGGATATCATTTGGGAGGCTGTTCCAGATCTGTGCGCCCTCAAACCTAAAAGTGTTCTTACCATATGCTACTGTTCTGAACCATGGTTTATCTACAGTTTTTTTTTGTACCTGAAAGATTAATTGAAACTTTTAAATTGAACTAGATCATTAATATATGGTGGTGATTTATTATGTCACCCCCCAAAAATGGGGGAGACATATTGTTTTTCCCCCGGTTGTCTGTCCGTCACAAAATCGTGTCCGCTCTGTATCTTCCAAAGCCCTTGAAGGATTTTTATGAAACTTGGTTCAGATGTTCACCTCATCAAGGTGACGTGCAGAACCCACTTTGCAGGTGTGGTGTCTCAAGGTCAAGGTCACACTTGGAGGTTAAATGTCAAATGCCACAAATAGTAGGAGTAGTTCCAACATACTACAGCTATCATGATGTAACTTTTCTCCTTATCAGTGGAAATAGATTAAACTTGAGTGCTTGAAGAAGACACCTTGTAACTTGCTTCATGTTTTTTGCCCATATCTATGTAACAGCACTGCCATCAACATGATTCCAACATGCTACAGGTACTAGACTGAATGAATACAACCATTTTGCACAATATTAAACAAGGTTTCTGCTCAATCCTTTCTTGACAGAGTATGAGTTTCTTGTTCATCATGTACATTTGACAAAAATATCCCCCTTATTTTACAATTGTCTGACTCAATACTGCCTGCAGCAACTGGCTGGGGGGAGACATATGTTTTTGTTCAATCAAAAACCCATTTCTGGTTATAAAGGCATTTAAAAGTTTCTTTGCCTATTGTTTAGATTCTGGATAGATGTAATGTTGGCATATTTACTTTCTTAAATAGTGAGTCATAAGTAGGGTTAAAATCATTGAATAAAATTCTAAGAGCTCTGTGCTGGAGTTTTTCAAGTTTTTCAGTATTTGTTTTAGAGCAGAAATGCCAGATTAGACCAAGGGACAGTAATTACAATTAGACCTAGTAAAAGATTTATAAATAAGAAGCATGCATTCAGGATTTAAAATTTTCTGAATTGTAAAAGCACATTTAATTGATAAGCACCCTTTTAACACATTCTGGTGACATGTACATAAAAATTAAGTAGACATTCAGTATCTACCCCAAACAGTTTTACACAATCTGTTTTAACATTATCAGCTTGAAATTGTTTTAAATTTTCATTTGTGATTTTTCCAACAGCTATGGCTTGAAACTTGTCAGGGATAGCCTGCATTTTATTTTTTGATTTAATTTACAATCTAATAATTTAATTTACCAATTAATAAGTATTTTACTTCCCTTTTCCAGAATGCTTTTGAGTAAATATAAATCTGAGTTGGAGAAAGCTGAAGCATTATCATCTGCATAATTGTAAAGGGTGGATTTATCTATAAAGTAAAATGTATCATTCATAAAAATATTGAAAATTAAGGGCCTAAGAATCGAGCCTTGACTTTGAGGCATGCACTTAATTGTTTCAAGTGGTGTTCTCCTATTATAACTTTTTGTTTTCTCTTTGTTAAACAATTTCAGACCAGAGCACAGGCATTTTCGGATAGCCCATATGCCCCTAGCTTGCAGACTGTGAGATCATGCGGTCGATAGTCAAAAGCCTTAGACAGGTCCTTAAAGATTGCTGCCTAGTGCTCATTTCTGTCTAACACCATCTTCCAGTCCTCAACCAGGCACAATAGGGTTGTCTGCCATCCAAAGCCTGGTCTAAAAGCTGCTAAAAAGTTGTGAAATATATTTTCAAAGTGGCTTTTTAACTGTTTATTTAGAATTTTTCACTTTTATCTTGACTTTCGAAGAAAAAAAAAATCAAGCTATTGCTACAGTCATGGTGTCTTAGCCGTTTCCGTCCGAAAACATTAACATTGATCATAACTTTTTTTATTTCTAAATGGATTGTCTTCATACACAACAACCCTTTGGACAAGACCTTAAAGTAGAACAGACTGAACTTGACCTTTGCTTATAAATGACCTTCACCTTCAAGGTCAAATTATTTAATTTTGCTAAAATAGGCCATAACTTTGTCATTTATTGATGAATTTGATTCATACTTGCACAAACCAACACTTATGACAAAACTGACACATTGAATAAACCAAGTATGACCATGACCTTTAAATGACATTGACTATTAAGGTCAAATTGTTGAATTTTGCTTAAATTGGCCTTTACTTTGTTTTTTTGTTGTTGGATTTGAATCATACTTTCACAAAACAATACTTACGACAAAACCAACATGTTGAATTATTCATGAATGGCCTTGTCCTTTAAATGACCTTGACTGTTAAGGTCAAATCATTGAATTTTGCTAAAAATGTATTAACTTTTTCATTTATTTACGGATTTGATTCATACTTGGACAAAACAACACTTATGATAATTCCAACATTTTGATTTATTCAAGTATGACTTGATTTTAAAATGTCCTTGACCATCCAGGTCAAATTATTGAATTTTGCTAAAATTGGCCATTACTTTGTAATTTATGTTTGGATTTGATTCATACTTGGACAAGACAACCCTTATGACAAAACTGACACATTGAGTTATGCAGGTATGACCTTGACCTGAAAATGACCTTGACAGTAAAGGTAAAATTATTGAATTTTGCTAAAATAGCCAAAACTTTGTAATTTTTGGACAGATTTGATTCATACTTGGACAAAACAACACTGAGAATAAAACCAACATGTTGAATAATTCAAGTAGTACCTTGACGTGTAAATGACCATGACATTGCTATAATTTGCTATATCTTTGTTATTAATGGTCTTCATAATTAGCATAACTACTTTTTAGACAATACTTCCAAATAAGGTTAAACTGAACTTGACAAACCTTTATTTGACCTTATTTTCAAGGTCAAATTATTGAATATTGATAAAAATGTGCCATGACTGTTATTTATAGATGGATTTGATAATTATATTTCCAAATGATGTTGCCTTTGAAAATCCCTTACCACAAATTGCTTCCTAGCTCTGATGTGTTTGCCTTTGGAAATAGGAAAAAGTCGAGCGTGGCCTCCACTTGCGGTGGCTCTTGTTTGACACTGATGTTAAAGTATTCAGGTGCGCGATCCAGGACCATCATGGCCCTCTTGTTTTTTATGCCGTGAAGGGAGACATATAGTTTTTAGTTTTTTAACTGTCTGTCAGTCTGTCCAAAAACATTAACTTTGGCGATAACTTCCTTATTAATAAGTGGATTTACTTCATAAATGGACACAACACCCCTTTGAACAAGACCTTCGAACTGACCTATATTTATTTGACCTTGACCCCTGAATGAACTTCACCTTGAAGATCCAATGGTCCAAAAACTTAACATTGGCCATAACTTTCTTATTAGTAAGTGGATTTACTTCATACTTGGAAACAACACCCCTTTGAACAAGGCCTTCCCACTAACCTATATTTATATATATATATATATTTTTTATTTAAATGACCCTTGAATATCCAATTGTCCAAAAACTAATATTTGGTCATAACTTCCTTATTAGTAAGTGGATATACTTCATAACTTAAACACAACACACCTTTGGACAAGACCTTACCATTGACCAATATTTATTTGAACTTTACACCTGAATGACTGTCCTCGACTCAAAGGTCAAAGCACCACTTTCGGGGTCATTGTCATCTTACAGTGACAGTTCTTGTTCTATGCTTGTATATTGAACAACGGGATTTTCGAAAGTGTAATATCAACAAGACTCTGTCATAGACAGTATATCCCCTGCCGATCCGTGCTTGTTTGAAGAAAGAGTAAAGTCAGAATTATGTTGATAAACATTCTGTGAAAGTGTTTTGGAAATCAGTGGAAATCACATACAAAATGTAGGAGGAGCTGCGCACAGAAACATTAATATAATAATTATAAAAATCATTGAAGGGCGATAAGTCCTTCAAAAATAATGCCATCATAAAATCGTGACAAGATACCCTGCAGCAAATGATGTAATTATGTGAAAGTGTGGTGAAAATTGCATGCAAAATGTAGGAGTTGCAACAGAAGCATTTTTAGGTAAAACGAGCTTTCTTTATGCAAGAAATTTATACAATTCTGAGGAAATCACGGAACATCATTTAGTAACAGCTCTTTTTATTTAAATCTTTAACTTTAGTCAAGACTGTTTTTTTTTTGATACAGCAATGGCAAATATATAACTCATTATCCAAGTTTCATCAAACATCCCCATTTTGATAATAACTCTTTCTATGATGAATAACACACTCTTGTTTCTTACTTTTCAGATTTTGGTCAAACCACAGATCAGGAGTGATAATGCCATTCTTGGTCATTCATTTTAAAATACACACTAAATTTTCATCTTCAGCTTTAAGAAAAAATGTTATTTTTTATACATAGTGAATAACTATTCAGGGGCAATAACTCTGTGTTAAATGGTCCAACCGGAACATTCCAACGAAATGCACATCTCATTTAGTAGTGATGCTTCCCATAAAGTTTCATTGAAATTCAGTAAGCAGTTGCCGAGAAATAGCATGGAAACAAATGTTACTCTGAATACATACTGAAGAACTAATCAAGGGCCATAACTTTGTTGAAGTGTCCAACCGGAACAAGCCAGAGATATGCACATCTCCTGTTGGTATTGAAAGTTCCCACAAAATTTAATTATGGGTCTTTTTAAGTGATATCTATCCATTTTTATCTTTCAAACAGAAACTGTTACTGGAACAAGCTTCTGCTATACTCTTTTGCTGTGCATTCTGTGGGCATTTGACTTCAACAAGGACACACCTTCTGTCCTCTGTGCACACTTTTGAGTCTGGTGAGGCCCCTAGAAAAGAAAATTCAGGGTTTACAATCAGCCCAACCTTGTGCACATGATTGCCTGTCCTTTTTCAAATATTCCGTGATTTTCGTTCTGTTGATATTCCTTATGATACTGCTTTTGTAGAGTCTTGTTTAGGTTCAGTAATCATTTGTATAAATTTCTCAGTCCCTTTTTTCATTAGACTATCATTCCAAATTGTGAAGCAGTCAGTCTGGATTTCCTCCTCTGTTCCAGTTTTCATCCAAAGATTGTTTGTTGTTACATGTATGTCCCTCCCCAACCCCGCCCTTCTGATGGAGACGTATTGTTTTTGCCTTGTCCATGGGTGTCTTTTTGTCTATCTTTCACACTTCGTTTCCTTCCAATAACTTGAGTACCAGTTGACCCAAAGCCTTCAAACTTCACAGGGTTATTGCCCTTATTGAGTACAAAAAATCCCTATTGTGTTTTGGGTCAGTAGGTCAAAGGTCAAGGTCAGAGGGACCTCTAGAGTGAAAACTGCTTCCACTCAATAACAGGATTACCATTTCACCCAGAGCCTCTAAACTTCATAGGATGATTGCTTCTACTAAATAGAAGAACCATATTATTTTGGGGGCTAGTATGTCAAAGGTCAGGGTCACAGGGACCTGTAGAGTGAAAACTATTTCTGCAGAGTAACTGTAGTACCATTACACCCAGAGCCTACAAACTTTATAAGATAATTGTATTAGAAGAACCCTATTGCTTTTAGGGTCAATAGGTCAAAGGTTAAGTTCACAGGGACCTGTAGAGTGAAAACTATTTCTGCTCAGTAACTGGAGTACCATTTTACTCAGAGCCTTCGTAGGATGATTGTTTTTACTCAGTAAAAGAATCCAATCATTTTTGGGGTCAGTAGGTCAAAAGTCTTCTCAGTAACTGGAGTATCATTACACCCAGAACCTTCAAACTTTATAGGGTAATTATATTAGAAGAACCCTTTTGTTTTTGGGGTAGAGTAAAACTATTTCTGCTAAAAAGTTTGAGTACCATTACACCCAGAGTCTTCAAACTTATTCAAAATTGTACCCATAAAAACCAGTAACGATATTTGTAACATGAGCAATGAGACTCAGGTGAGCAATTTAGGGCCATCATGGCCCTCTTGTTTTTAGTTTGTTTATCTATTAGACCAATCAATGTGAATTTGAGAAAAGTGGATCTCGTCAGCTCTTTTCAAGTGTTACTTTCAAATTTGTTTTATTAGCCTGAATAGTCTTGAAAGAGATTAACGTAAGAGTGGTACTGAGTAATGGTATTAATATAATCATTCATTCATGGAATTTTGAATGACCAGTTAAGTATTTATATGTGCACATTACAACGTAGTGCCACACAAAAAGTTCTTTTTTAAAATTTATGTTTCAGCAATTTTAATGTTTAATTGAATTCTGAGATATTCAATATTGCAGTGATGATAACTCCTTGACATTTTCATTTTTTTAGCATAGGGTAATTTGGTATTCACATAAAGTAACCACAGTTTGTAATACCTTACATTTCAAACATCCCTGGACTCTGCATAACCATTGCTTGACATCATTGAAGTTAAGTTTCATGAGCAGTTTTAATAAAAAACTTATAAGGTAAATGCTAGAATAGCAACAATGAGGAACACCTTAAGAACTTTTCAAAAATGTTGTAGGCCTTAGTAGACTCTTGACATCAAGTATCCCTCAGGATTCCATAATACAGAAGTATGTGAAATACCCTAGATTGATAATGCCATTTCTCTGTCACCAAAGTGGGGGGTCTAGTTTTTGAGCTGACCATCTGTCAGTCTGTCATTCTGTCTGAAAACTTTGCCAGTAACTTCCTTATTAGTAAATGGATTTGATTTACACTCAAACAGAACTTTGGACAAGACTTTCCCACTGATATATATTTATTTGACATTGACCCCAGAATGACCTTGACTTTGAAGGTCCAATTGCAAAAATACTTAATATTGGCCATAACTCCCAGACAGATTTAGGTCATGTTTGAACACAACAACAGTTTGGGAGTAATATTCAGAATGACAATTTTCTTACATTGACCCTTTTTTAACTTAGTTCATCTTTGCATGCATCAACCCTTTGAGATAACTCATCCAAATGAATTTTTTTTTTAACTGGACCCCTAAATGAACTTGATCTTAAGGTCAAATTGTCAAAAAACAAAGCTTTTGAAGGATCTACAATTAATAGATTCTTTCTTTCTTTTTTTACTTTTCAGAAAGTTGAAGCCCCTCTCCTTCAAGAAATGTTTACAATCAAGGGGATTGCTTGGAGCAGATGGAACTGCTGAGTTTCTTCTGGAAAATGATGGCATTAAAAATATTCTCTTTTGAAAAGAGGAAGAAAGCAGCGCTATATAAAGTCAACAAAGAAAATTTCATGTGAATGTACTGAAATAGTTTTATTTCATGGACACTGGACAGGGAGTGAAACTCTTTCTAGTCAGAAATAAAGAGATAATCAAAAGTAATGACACTATATTTGTACATAAAAATGAGAGTTTTTGCTTTTTGCTGGGTTTGTAGATATGAATATAAATATTTTCTTGTGAACAACGATGACATCATGTTACATCAGTTCCTTTAGAAATGATGTGGAAAGCAGTGCCAGAAGATGGCAATATAGTGAATCTCACTGTAGTTGGTACTTCCAGAATCTCTTATATTTCCTCCTTTCAGAGAATTTCCTCTTTAAATGCATTCAGCTTATAATTAAACCATCTGTCCATACTTCCATCAGTTCATCTGTTTTTGCTAGTTGGAAATTTCCCACGTTTTTGCAGCTACTTTTGTAGCAGTTGCATGACAGTTGACACTTGTGTGTAGGTAATGACCCTTACAAGATACATAACTCTGATTGCCATTTACATTGTTAATCCTCTTGGCTTCAAGAAAAGGTTATGGTTTCATGTTCATCCAGTTTTCATTTCTGTAAGTAATAATAGAGGCATTATCATCACACAATTGTCATCCTGATGCAACATACCAGTGCACAGGTCATCTGGGTCATGCATGGCCTTTTTTAAACTCCATATTCCATTTGCACATATTTAAATGAAAATGCTTGAACATATTTCATTCATATTTGCATGTAGATGGGTCTACATATGGTTCCTTCCATTACGCTCCTTTTTGACTTATTTTCTACTAAAATGAAATTTCTGCACATTTAAAGAAAAATGATTACACAGATTTTTTTCTTATTTTGCATGTATATGTATCATACGAAACTACAGGTTACTTGCAAAATTGGGCAGGACACCTCCAAATTTATCAGAGTTATGACCTTTATAGACTAAATTTCTCATAAAAACCAAATGTCTTCACATTTATAGGGTTATGTTTTGTAGCACGCTGTTCATTCAATAAATGTAACAATTATACTGCTTTTGACATTCCATCTGCCTCTTTAATTTTTATCATCTGCTTATGATACATGGCTGGGGCACATTTCTAGTGAATTATTATTTTTGATAGTTTTATTTTTTTAAATAAAGATAATGTTAACAAGTATTGCTTTCTTGTGTTTGTGGTAAACTTATTGTCAGCTAAAGTTTTACCCCCTCTTTACAGTTGTATTCATATCAGAGTCAGTTTACCTTCCTATAATTACTGGAAAGAACATGTACTAGACTGCAAATGTTACCAGTAAACTACCAACAGAACTTACAATATTGGTCAGTATGCATAAATCATGGCTGGTATAATAGTATGCTTGTACTTTTCTAGAACATTATAGTTGAAGTATCACAGGGTTTTAGAAAAATAAGTGGAAAAGTCAATACTAAATTTGATAAAGAAGTGTTGAAAATGATCGAGATCAATGATGTTCAGTATTGATTAGTGTTCAGTAATTATGTACAAAAAACTTCCAGTGAAGTTGGACTATAATTTATGGCAAGGCAGGTCAAAAAACAGATTTTTATCATATTCAGCTTAATGAGACTAGCTCCAATGGACCTCTGTTGCACTGAGATAAATTCTCTCCGATAAAGGTATTGCATTACATACATGTATCCATTACTTAAAAACACAAACCCAGCACTATGCAGCAGGTTTTGCAGTACTTTCAGTGCTTTGACTATTACACGGTGACGTGTATCCAGGGCGGCGTGTATATTGGAATGCAGTATGTAAAATTTCCAGGGGGTGACGTAACTCCTTTTAGGCTGTAAACTGATTTCACAGTGTGTTCTTTGTAATAAGCGGTATTTTGATTTAAGATCGCGAACCAGTCTAAATTTTACATAAATAGCCGATTTTAAAAGAATGACTAGGATGTTATTTTTTAGTAAGGACGCTACAGTCATACATGTTGTTTCAAGCATTGGTTTGAATTAATTATTTTTTTTCCGAAATAATTTTTCCGTATGTGAAGTGTAAAAAAATAAGCAAATTTATATTCTAGAATTACAGAGGTAGGAAAATAAAAAAATATTATCTTTTGATTAGGTCAATGATTTTGGTTTAATTCCACTCAAAAAAGCATACCGTGACAGCAGCCAATTTTCGTACAGAGGAAACAATGCCTATAGACTTGACTAGACATCTTTTTAGCATTAAACATTAACAAATGTCAGCCATATACAAAATTAGAGTGCAAAAAGATTAGATTTGATTAATCATCATACATTTAATCCAACATTACTAATGATCGCAACTCCCACTCCATTTGGCAGCGTTCAAACATTTGACTTGTTTTTATTTTTATAAGCCTGAAAGGGGCATATTATGTTGTGTTCCTGGCCGTCCATCCGTTAGCCATTTGGTTTCTGGAGGATAACTTGAGTAACTCTTTGGCCTACAGTCTTTTAATTTCATGTGATTATTGCCCACATTGAGTGGATGACCCTACTGATTTTGGAGTCAGTAGCTCAAAGGTCAACTGTGACTTTAACATTGAAAACCATTTCTGCCATGTAATTTGACAATCATTTGTTATAGAGACTTCAAACTCCGTTTCATGATTGCACACATTGAGTGGATGACCCCTATAAATTTTGGGGTCAGTATGTCAATAGTCAAGGTCACAGTGACCTAAATGTTTAGAATCATTTACACTCTGTAACTCAACAACCATTTGTCATAGACACTTCAAAATTCATATAATGGTTGCACACATTGAGTGAATGGCCCCTATTGATTTGGGGTCAAAGGTCAAGGTCACAGTGACATAAGCACTGATAATTATTTTCGCTTGAAAACTTTATAACCATTTGTCATACAGACTTCAAACTTCATATGATGATTGATAACATTGAGAAAATGACCCCCGTACATCTTAGGATCAGTAGGTCAGATGTCAAGGTCATATTGACCAAAACACTGAAAAGCATTTCTGCTGTATAACTTGCCAACTACTTCCCATACAGACTACAAACTTCTTAGGATGATTGTCATCATTGATTACAGGACCCCTATACTGTTCAGGATAAGTACATAAAAGGTAAAGGTAACAATCAACTAAACAATCAATATTTCTGAACTGTAACTTGATAACCATGCATCACAGCATGAACAACTTCTGAAAGACTGACATTTATACAAATTATAAAACCTAAAATTCAGATATGATAAAGATCTATAAAACTCTAAAATTAAAATTATAAAATGTTAAAAATCAAAATATTATAAACCAAAAAAAAAAAATTCGAAAAAAAACATTTAATTCCAAAGCCTAAAGTTTCCTCCCTTTTATCACAGATAAATCATACTTAGAAAAAAAACACCCTTTGGGCATATTCGGGAAAAAAGATACTATTTTCAAATGAGAATAGGACCCAATATCGGCTATAAAATAAGCCTAAACAAGAGGGCCAAGATGGCCCTATATCGCTCACCTGAGAATCATTGCACAGAAACATAAAAATCAGGATGTAAGTTAGTAGGTCAAGGCCAAGATCATCCACGGTCAAAGATTTAATCTGCATGCAAAATTATCTAATGTTTCATTGTTGTAGCTGAACAGAACGTTTACTAAGAATAGGCCCTGTGACCTATTTTTTGACCCTGGATGACCCATATACAATCCCATCCTAGATTTTATCAAGACAAACATTCTGACCAAATATTAGGAAAATCAGTAGAAAAATACAGCTTCTATCGCATACACAAGCTTTTTCTAAGATTGGACCCCGTGACCTAGTTTTTGACCCCAGATGACCCATATACAATCCCAATCTAGATTTCATCAAGACAAACATTCTGACCAAATATTAGGAAAATTGGATGAAAAATACAGCTTCTATCACATACACAAGCTTTTTCTAAGATTTGACCCCATAATCTAGTTTTTGATCCTAGATGACCCATAAACAATCCCAACCTTGATCTCATCAAAACAAGCATTCTGATCAAATATTAGGAGAATCCAATGGAAAAGACGGCCTCTATCGCATACACAAGGTTTTTCAAAGATTTGATCCTGTGACCTAGTTTTTGACCCCAGATGACCCATATACAATTCCAACCTAGATACCACAGAGGCAAACATTCTGACCAAATATTAGGAAAATCGGATAAAAATTACAGCTTCTATCGCATACACAAGGTTGCTCTAAGATTTGACCCTGTGACCTAGGTTTTGACCCCAATTGACCCATATACAATCCCAACCTAGATTTCATCAAGAGAAACATTCTGACCAAATATTAGGAAAGTCGGATGAAAAATACAGCTTCTATCGCACACACAAGGTTTTTCTTAGACTGGACCCTGTGACCTAGTTTTTGACCCCAGATGACCCATATAGAATCCCAACTTAGATCTCATCAAGACAAACATTCTGACAAAATATTAGGAAAATCCAATGAAAAATATAGCTTCTATCACACACACAAGGTTTTTCTTAGATTGGACCCCGTGACCTAGTTTTTGACCCCAGATGACCCATATACAATCCCAACCTAGATTTCATCAAGACCAACATTCTGACCAAGTTTCATAAAGATCCAATCACAAATACAGCCTCTATCGCATACACAAGGCAAATGTGAACAGACGACAGACGACGGACATCCAGCGATCACAATAGCTCACCCTGAGCATTCGCTCAGGTGAGCTAAAAAAACAACCCTGCTATATACACAAACACAGGCATGTACAAGATTGTAATACACTTGATCTTCAGGTCATTATTAAATAACTTCAAAAGAAACAGAAAAATCATACTAGCTGATATTTCCTCAGTTCTAATATTGTCATATGAAGCACCACACGATGCAGCAGTTACTTCCCTGAATGAAAGAAGGCAAAGTTGAAGTCACTCAATAGTACTGATGATACAGACAAACATCACTGTTATGTGTGTTGAGTAACTTCCTATAAAGTAACCCTTAAATAACATTAAAAGATCAAACAGTGGGATTTATTCACTTTTTTTGTTCATTTGTTGGGACCTGCTTGAAAATATTGAAACTTTGACAGCTCTACTAGTTTGACAGATCTGTGGCTATGCAAGGCAGTTGGATGACAATCCCCAGTAACAACCAAATTTCTTAACTTTGAGAGTCAGAATGATGTATTAGGTCTAAAACACTTGTTTCAAATCGGTGTCAGTTTTAATTCTTTACAAAGCCATCTTCACAACTAGGTAATAGGGGCCTTTCTGTAGAGGGCAGGGACTTGAAAGGGATAAAATGCTGATCATCACTCACTGCATAAAACAGTTACTACTCTGGTACATCTATTGCAACCACAACCATGTTTACAATGTCAGTCCAATAAAAATCCTCATAACAAAATCTGTCAGTGGCATTTTATTCAAACTATTTCAATTTCAACATTTATTATTGCACTCTTTTCTGCTTATATCATAATACTCTGTTTCTAAAAAAACAATGGCAAAGTCTGTCACCTGAAACACATGACAAAAATAGTCATAGTCCAAGTTTTTATAAAGCATAATATAAATAGAACCTATTGTTTTAATTTTACCAAAAACACTGTGTTTATGCCAACAAAATGAACAGTATCTACTGTCACAACAGCCAGCATGCTAGATTCTTGCTGACAATACACTGTATTTCCCCTTCACTATCAACTGTTTCTGTGTTTGATGGTATCTTCTAACATGATAACACAACATCAAAGAACATTTCCATGTGAAAATAACACAGCTTGTAAGGACAAAATGTCTTATTATATGGAGACATGACAATAAACATATCAATACATTCATCTTTTGTACTAAGCCTTTTCTTTACCCTAACTCTTCATTTTGGATAAACATACAGACTTAGTTAGAAAGACGAGACATTAGAATTGATACATAGTTTTCTCTTGAGTTTTCAATCCTGACAACTGTTTTTAATTATTTTTTCTCTATACAAAAGAAATATTTGTCCCTTTACTTTCATTTCTGTCCACTAATTGCATGTGTATCTATTTAACCTTCTTTCTCAAAGATTTTAGCAAAAAATTTAGATCTTTTAACATTCTTTTCATGCTGTTACAGCTTGGAGTCTAAGTTCCAACCCTAGAAAGAACTGTTACTTTTTCCCCATTCATTACAATGTGAAATGATTTTCTCTCTCTTTCCTGCAATTTGTGTACAATGCTGGTGTACAGCTAACAAAGAGTTGTGTTTCACTTGTAGCCTGTGTTATGTATCCTGCATTATGTATCCCAAATTATTCTACCTTCTCTACCATAGTTGTCCTTCTTTGGGGAGTATAAGCAGGAGAGAACCACAGGCCTACCAGGGTGATCAGGTGACACACATGTAACACTGAACTACTGAGCTCTGTAGAAGGATAAGTGTTCCAACACAATTCTATCACCCCCAGCAACAAGATTCTGAAATAAGAAAATAAACATCAGAAATCTACACTGATGTTGAAATGGTAGTTAGTTTTTGTATTTACTATTGAAATTCTGCAATATAAAATTGCATGACTGGTTATATAATTATACAAGAAGACCTCGCTCACCTGAAAAGTGGGGGTGGGGTTTATATAATTATACAAGAGGACCTCGCTCACCTGAAAAGTGGGGGGGGGGGGGGGTGCTGGGGGGCAGCTAGTCATACCAATTAAATCATTTGTCAAATTTTCAAATGGAAGACGGTTCAAATACAATGTACAACACTAAATATCAACTAGTGCTATCACTAAATGTGATTAATACCCCTACATGACTGCTTCGGAACTGAGGAAGTTATTAGTAACAAAATACTTTGTAAAAGAATTGAAACAGAGTTGTGGTTGTGGGCAATTAAAGATAGTTGTGGTTCTTAGACACTGCATTTCCTGTCATTGTGCTTGACCATTGTATGAAGTTGCACTGAATTCCAACCATTAGTTTTCAAGTTATGCTCCAGACAAGGAAAACCAACAAAGGGCAATAACTGTACAAATAGTGAAGATGGAGTTATGGCTCTTGTACACTGCACTTCCTGTCATTAAGCTTGACCATTGTATGAAGTTGCACTGAATTCCAACTAGTAGTTTTCAAGTTGTGCTCTGGACAAGGAAAACTAACAAAGGGCAATAACTGTGCAAACAGTGAAGACAGAGTTATAGCTCTTGTACATTGCACTTCCTTTCGTTGTGCTTGACCATTGTTTGAAGTTGCACTGAATTCCAACCAGTAGTTTTCAAGTTACACTCCGGACAAGGAAAACCAATAAAGGGCAATAATTCTGCAAATAGTGAAGATGGAGTTATGATTCTTGAACACTGCACATTCTCTCAATGTGCTTGACCATTGTATGAAGTTGCACTGAATTTAAACATAGGTTTTCAAGTCGCTCCGGACAAGGAATGGACCGACTGACCAACCGACCGACCAACCACTGGGTTACTTCTATATATCCCCTAAACTTCGTATCAGGGGTATAAAAACTACCATGGTTTCTGCTTTCATCAGAGAAACAAGTGTAAAGAGTGCCTGGATACCAGTGAAACATATCACAATGTCAGCAAATGTCTGTAATGAAATCTGCTACATGGTACAAATATTATAGAAGAAGATCAAGATTAATCAATGTCAACAAGAAATCTGTATGCTAACATAAAATTTGAATCACACAGCTTCAAAAACAAGAAATTAGGTCAGTTGGTCACATGAAGGTAAAAAAGCAGAAGACTTTGAAGACATGAATGTGTCATATACATGTAATTTTACATGTACTGAATATTTATATTGCTCTAGAATTCTTACTGCATTTATAAAGACCACCTGTGAGTGCAATTCATACTCATGCCACCTCGATCATAACTAGTTTGCTAACCCAACACTCTTACAACTGACCAAAAGAACTGATTCTTTGAAATGTTTGTCAGGGGTTGTATTTATAGATTTCAGGTCGTTTCATCACCTCTACATGTTAGCACTAGTTGAATCACTACCCAGCAGAAAGACGATTCACTGCGCAAGTTATTCACAGTTCACAAATGTGCAATAAACCATATAACAAATCCACTGAGTAGTGAATAGACCAAGTGTGAAAGAACATAGGTAGTGAATACGAACAGATAGAGAACTGACAGGTAGCAAAACGTCCAGTATCTTATCTATACAAACACAGGTGTGTACTAAATTGTAATACCTAATTTGTAATAGTTGCTCTTCATATCGATATAAAATAAGTAGCTTCAAAAGAAACAGGAACAAGAACTGACACTGTAAGATGACAATGCCCCCGAAAGTGGTGCTCTGACCTTTGCGCTGAGAACCAGTCATTCAGGGGTCAAGGTCAAATAAATATAGGTCAGTGGGAAGGTCTTGTCCAAAGGGGTGTCCAAGTATGAAGTAAATCCACTTACTAATAAAAAAGTTATTGCCAATGTTAAAGTTTTTAGACAATTGGATCTTCAAGGTAAAGGTATATCAAGGTCAAATAAATATAGGTCAGTTGAAAGGTCTCGTCTAAAGTATGAAGTAAATCCACTAACAAATAAGGAAGTTATGGCCAATGTTAAAGTTTTTTCAGACGGACGGACTGACGCAGGGACTGATGGACAGACTGACAATTCAGAAAGTATATGCCTCCCTTCGGGGGCATAAAAAAAACAGGACTATGTATGTATGTTCCTCAAATAAAACTGCTCTAAACCTGGTAATACTACTCATATTGGCAGCGAGTTTCACTTCACCAAACACAATATTCTCTCTTATATTTTCCACTAAAATGTCAAAACACATCCACAAAAAAATTTCCACCAAAACTAGACTATAACTCCAAACTTATTGCATTAATTTGTTGAAAGTTTACAAAATAATAGAATACAGTAAGAGAAAAGAACTGTACAGGAACAATAACTCCTTTTTTGTAGCTTTTGGAATTTTCTCACTTTTTAGAATATTACTTGTACACTTAATATGAACTTTCAATATTTCTACTTGATGGTTGCTGAGAAATAGTCTGATGGATGGACTGACGGGCTGACTGACGGATGGACAGTTCAAAAACTATATGCCTCCCCTCGGGGGCATAAAAAGCAGAATCATGGATCAGAATCATATTTACTGAGCCCTAATTGCATCTAATGTAGTGCTACATTTCCCTGAATCAAAGACCTTAAATACCTTTGACAGAGCACCTACTACTGATTTTGAAACTGGACAATACAAGGATCATTGTTGTGAAGACTGACTGCAACAGATCCACTGGTATAGGAGTAGATGTTTGAAGTTCTTGAAATTGAGATTTGAAAATTTCTGGAACCCTGCTGTAAAATGCATCAAAAGCAAAATAACAGTTTCTGAACTGAAGATTTTCAAAGATAGTACATTTTATACAAATAGGACCTCTTGGAGCCAGGCCTATTTTAACCCCAAGGACATAATTACAACAAATTTGGTAGAGGTTCTCTAGACAGTGCAACATACAAAATATCTAAGCTCTAAGGCATGTAGTTTTAGACAAGACTTTCTAAGTTTTTTTCCACACAACTCAATGTAAAACAAGTAACCCCTAGGAAGGGTCAGTTCAGATCATAAGAATTTAATATAAACAATCTTTGTACAGGTCAAATATACAATACTACATACTAAATATCTAAGGTCTAGAGCCAACTCAACAAACCAACTGTAAAATGACTCCTATATACCCCACACAAACAAAGAGCCTTAAATTACTCCACCAGTATGATTTAAACAATCTTCATATAGGACCTCTAATTGATGCTCCATGTAAAATATCAAGCCCTTGTCTTTGTGGTTTTCAGACAAGAAGATTTTGAAGTCTTCCCTATATAAGCTTCATTGAAATAAAATGAACCCCACTGTTTGGGTTGTTAATGACCCCATGGGCATACTTTTAACAACATTTTCGAAGGACCTTTAGATAATGTTTTATGCAAAATGTCTAAGCTCTATGCCTTCTAGATTCAATTCTTCTCTAGTTAAGCATATGTAAAACAAGAAATGTTTGTAAAACATAAATGCCCCCCGGCAGCACCTAATTGCTTGTGGTTGGGCCAAAGCATTCTCTAGTTATTGATCAGAAACCGTTTTAAGGATCAAGGTCCCTGTGGCCTTGACCTTTGACCTAATGACCTCAAAATCAATAGGGGTTATTTACTGGTCATGACCAACCAGCACACCAAGTTTGGTGAACCTAGGTCAAAGCATTCTCTAGTTATTGATCTGAAACCGTTTTTAGAGTCAAAGTCTTTGTGAGCTTGACCTTTGACCTAATGACCTCAAAATCAATAGAGGGTAATCTACTGGTGATGACCAACCAGCATACCAAGTTTGGTGAACCTAGGTCAAAGCGTTCTCTAGTTATTGATCGGAAACCGTTTTTAAGATGGAAGTCTTTGTGATCTTGACCTAATGATCTCAAAGTCAATAGGGGTCATCTACTGGTGATGACCAACCAGTATACCAAGTTTGGTGAACCTAGGTCAAAGCGTTCTCTAGTTATTGATCAGAAACCGTTTTTAGGATGAAGGTCCCTGTGAGCTTGACTTTTGACCTAATGACCTCAAAGTCAATAGGGGTCATTTACTGGTGATGAACAACCAGTATACCAAGTTTGGTGAACCTAGGTCAAAGCATTCTCTAGTTATTGATCGGAAACCGTTTTTAGTATGAAGGTCCCTGTGATCTTGACCTTTGACCTAATGACCTCAAAATCAATAGGGGTCATCTACTGGTGATGACCAACCAGCACACCAAGTTTGGTGAACCTAGGTCAAAGTGTTCTCTAGTTATTGGTCAGAAACCGTTTCTACCTACAAGGTCAATGTGACCTTGACCTTTGACCCCAAAATCAATAGGGGTCATCTACTGGTGATGGACAATCATCTTACCAAGTTTGAAGTTCCTAGGCCTAAGCGTTCTTTAGTTATTGGCCAGAAACCGTTTCTACCTACAAGGTCAATGTGACCTTGACCTTTGACCCCTTGACCCCAAAATCAATAGGGGTCATCTACTTGTGAAGGACAATCATCCTACCAAGTTTGAAGTTCCTAGGCCTAAGCATTCTTTAGTTATTGGTTGGAAACCATTTGGTCTACGGACCGACAGACTGACCAACAGACAGACAAATGCAAAGCAATATACCCCCACTTCTTTGAAGAGGGGGCATAATCAAGTGTCACCTGGGGAAGGGCTTTGAATGACTCCATGGGCATGATTTGAACAGGCTTGGTAAAAGACCTCTATGTAAACCTGTATGCCAAATACCAAAGCTCTAGGCCTTGTGTTTTCAAACAAGATTTTCAAAGTTTTTCCTTTATGTTGCCAAGACAACCAGAGTTCTTGATGGAATTCGGTTCTTTGAACAACTTTGGTAGAGCTTCATGCAAGGAACACCTCTGTCAAGTTTTATCAACTTTAAGCTAGTGGTTTAGAAGAAGATGCTATGGATGAAGTATACTGCATGCAAGACACAGAGCAATCAAAAAAGCTCACCCTGAGCATATTCTCAGGTAAGACAAAAACAGGTACATACCTTAACACAACAGGTAGGTTTGTTGTCCACAGTAGATAATGTAGACTGTGAAAGTACCAGACATAAAACTGGTAATGTAAAGATCTACTGAAACACATCCCAATAAAATTAGATGTGAACATCGGCAGTAAAATCTGTTGGAGATGTTAAGGAATTGCATGTGTAAGTTTTATAACATTGCATACTTCTTCACAAGACTGTAACTTAGTACATGTATGCACATGAATACGCCTCTGACCAAAGACAATCAAATCTAAAGAAGATATTTCAATGTCATTATACAGCACTTTCATAAAAGACAACAAGAGCACTGCTGGGCAGAGCATTATATGCCCGAAGGGTGTTTTTATTAAGTATGATGCATTTGTGATATAAGGGAGGAAACCTTAGGCTTTGGAATTAAATGATTTGCTTTACATTTTGATTTTTTTGTTTTTGATTTATAATATTTTAATTTTTAGCATTTTACAATTTTAATTTTAGAGTTTTATAGACCTTTATCATATCTGAATTTTAGGTTTTATAGTTTGTATAAATGTCAGTCTTTCAGAAGTTATGATGTTCATGCTGTGATGCATGGTTATCAAGTTATAGTGCAGAAATATTGATTGTTTAGTTGATTGTCACCTTGACCTTTTTTGTACTTACCCGAACAGTATAAGGGTCATGTAATCAATGATGGCAATCATCCTAAGAAGTTTGAAGTCTGTATGGGAAGTAGTTGCCAAGTTAGGTCATTGTGATCTTGACATCTGACCTACTGATCCAGAGATGTATGGCGGTCATTTTCTCAATGTAATCAATCATCACAGAAAGTTTGAAATCTGTACTTTAACTGGTTGTGAAGTTACTGAGCAGAAATGGTTTTCTATGTTTACATGAATGTGAGCATGACCTCTGACCTACTGAGACCAAAATCTATGAATGTAAGCAATAATAATATGAACTTTTAAGTCTCTATGAAAAATGGCTATAAAGTTTTACAGCAGAAATTGTTTTCAGTGTTTAGGTCACTGTGACCTTGAACTCTGACCCCAAAATCAATAGGGGTCATCCACTCAATGTGGGCAATAATCAAATGAAAACTGAAGACTGTAGGCCAAAGAGTACTGAAATTATCCTCCATTAAAAAAATTGCTAACTGATGGACAATGACTTTTAAAATTTAGGTCACTGTGACCTTGACCTTTGCGCTACTGACCCCAAAATCAATAGGGGTCATGCACTCAATGTGGGCAATCATCACCTGAAGTTAAAGACTGTAGGCCAAACAGTTCTTAAGTTACCCTCTGGAAACCAAATTGCTAACTGACAGACAGACAGATGCCCAGGAACATAATATGCCCCTTCGGGCATATAAAAATGATAACAATGTCCACTTCTATGACATCACTGATTAACACAGCTTTAATTTTAAGTGTAAAATGACTACATAAACAAACAGATGGTACTGGAGCAGTTTTTTCAAAATTTCAAACATTGCAGATGAGGGACTTTAGCTGAGATTTAAAAAAACCCAAACAAACCATAGTTTCTAAAGAAAACGAACACAGTTCAATAGTTGGTTACTATGTCATTGTGCACCTGCTCTTTGCTTCCACGCAGACTGTTTTATTGTCAACAACCCGTCGTTTGAAAGGCAAGATGGTCATTTTTGATAAGAACTCAGTAGAGTTACAAAATATCATGTTGTGCACTAAAGATTGGCTTGTGTGCTTTGTATATACATAAAGAATTTTTATATTTTAAAATTAACCCCCATTTGTTTCTTTGACACAGACTCCAGCTTCCAATATTCAAATCATGTTTTAAGATATTTTGTCTGAAAAAGTGTCGCAAAGTTTTAAATAATAACTAAATATAATTGTCACATTCGTTTTTTTTTCATTAAGAAAAGGCTCTTATTTGTGGTGTGCTTTATGCGATATAAACAAGAATGGCAAAGCTTGCAATTTCCTTCAAGCGTGATAGCTTAAATTGCACCAAAATAAGAGTAATTCCTAATGTCCACATTTCTATTTATTACATTTAACCATATTTGCTAGATGTACCCTCTTCTTATAGGCTAACTTTAGAATGAGAAAAAAAGTGGCTTACTGACTTACCAGACTTGTAAAATGTAAATGACCAAACTTTATTACGTTGGCTTATAAAGCACTGAGAGTCTTGCCCGAGACTCGCATTTCGATATTTTGATAGTAAGGTGGTGTTGCTGTATAACTGAAAAGTTGACAACAAACAAAGCAACAGATGACAGACAATGTCAAGTCACAATACCTCACACCATGAGCATTTTGTGCTCAGGTGAGCTAATAAAACAGCCAGGACAGAAGATTTGCTCATGTGTATACATCAATTAACAATGATGAATCTATATGCTTCCACCAAGGATTTAAGAGTAAAAATGTTACTATAAACAAAATACTCCATTAAACAATAGAGTAATCAAACCAAATACAGATAAGTTTTGACAAAAGGATATGATCAGGAGACAGCTCAATAGTTGGCTTTTTGAAATTTCTTAAGTCAATCTTTGGCAGATATCTGAAAAAAAGAAACAACAAAATGAATATTCACATTTATATAATTTATCACTATGTTTTGTGTCTGTAACATGTAACATACGATAAGAATACTAACTTAAACAAGAGGGCCATGATGGCCCTTAATCGCTCACCTGCATCCCATTGCTAAGTGACCATAACTCTGGAACCCATGATGGGATGAGGTTGGTTCAAGAAAAAAGATGACTCGTATTCCAAGCTGACCTAAAGATCATCAAGACAAACATCCTGACAAGTTTTCATGCCATTTGGACAAAAAATTGCTTCTAGAGTGTTAACAAGGTAAATCTGGGTTTTGCCCCAATGACCAAGGTTTTGACCTCTGACAACATATATTCAAAACTGACTTAGATATCATCAAGATAAACATTCAGAAAAATTTTCATGACATTTGGAAAGAAAATGTAGCCTCTACAGTTTTAACAACGTTTTTCTATGTTTTAATCCCATGAACTAGTTATCAAACCTAGATGACCTATATTAAAAAATGACCTAGATATCATCAGAAAAAAAGATTCTGTTAAATGTTTATCACATTTGGAAAGATAATGCAGCCTCTTCAATGTTAACAAGGTTTTTCTATGTTTTGACCCCATGACCTAGTTTTTGATCCCAGATGACCCATATTCAAAACTGATCTTGATATCATCAAGACAAAGATTCTGATAAATGTTCATCACATTTGCAAAGGAAATGTTGCCTCTAGAGTGTTAACAAGGTTTTTCTATGTATTGCCCTTGTGACTTAATTTCTGACAGAAGATGACTCATATTCACACTCAACCTAAATATCATCAAGACAGACATTCTGATTAGTTTCCATGTTATTTGAACAAAAATGTGGCCTTTAGAGTGTTAACAAGGTAAATATTTGTTTTGAGCTCTGACCTAATTTTTGACCACAGATGACCCATATTCATTCTTGAACTACATGTAGGTATCTTCAGAACCAACATTCTGACAAATTTTTATGACATTTGGAAAGAAAATGTATCCTCTAGGGTGTTAACAAGGTTTTTCTATGATTTGACCTAGTTTTGGATCCTAAATGATCCATATTCAAACTTTATCAAGACAAATATTCTGACAAGTTTTTATGCCATTTAGACTAAATAAATGACCTCTTGAGTGTTAACAGTAAATATGTACTTTGACTGGATGACATAGTTTTTTACCCCAAATGACCCATATCTAGATATCATCAAGACAAACATTCTGACAAATTTTCATGTCATTTGGAAAGAAAATGTAGCCTCTGGAGTGTTAACAAGGTTTTCCTATGTTTTGACCCTGTGACCTGTCTTTAAACCAAGATGACCCATACTCAAAGTTGATCTAGATATCATCAAGACAAACATTCTGTCAAGTTTTATGTCATTTGAGCAAAAACTGTGGCATCTAGAGTGTTAACAAGGCTTTCCTTTGATTTGGCCTTGTGAACTAATTTTATGTCTGACATGCTATTTAAATGTGTCCAAGATCTTATTCAGACAAATATTCTGATCAAGTTCCAAGATAATAAGGTAAAAAATGTAGCCAATAGAGTGTTAAAGTGAACAACAGAAGACGGACACCGGACATTCAGGTATCCTAAAAGGTCACCCTGTGCTGTGCTCAGGTGAGCTAAAAAAATAAATTTATAATAAAGCTCTTTTAAAGCTTATTCATTAAGTAGGGAGATAGTTCAATGACAGTTAACCCTTCTCCTGCTGGAGGCAATTGTGTTTGCCTTTGGCACCAGTGCAGACTAAGATAAGCCTGCACATCTGTGCAGTCTGATCATGGTCTGCACTATCTGCCATTCAGTCAGTAAATTTTCAATAAGCACCCCAATAAACATTAAATGGATCTTTCATCATTGTTTCTAGTTAATGAATATCTGTTTCCTATGATGGCCCTGGATCGCTCACCTGAATACTTTGCCCTGTGTCTGCTGTTGAGCAAGCATCAGAAGCTTTTTTGAAGTTCTCCCTATATAAATCTATTTGAATTCAAGTGACCCCCAGAGTAGAGCCAGTTTTCACCCAAGCGGCATAATTTCAATAAACTAGGTAGAAGACCTCTAGGTGATGCTCTATGCAAAATGTCCTAAAGTTGTAGGCCTTGTGGTTTCAGAAAAGAAGATATTTTTTAAGTCTTCCCTTTATAAGCCAAAAATTTTCAAGTGACCCAGGCCACACCATTAACCCAGGGCCAGGCCATTAATGACCCCAATTAATCTGAACAATCTTTGTAAAGGACCTCTAGCTGATGTTCCATGCAAAAATCTTAGCCCATGACTGTGTGGTTTCAGACAAGAAGATTTTTTTTAAGGTTTTCCCTATATAAGTCTATTAAAATCAAATGACTCCCAGGGTACAGCTGATTTTGAACCCAGGTAATTTGAACAAACATGACCTCTAGCTGAAGCTCTATGCAAAATATCTTAGTTCTAGGCTTTGCGGTTTTAAACCAGAAGATTTTATAAGGTTTTCCCCCTGGGTAGGGCCAATTTTGACCCAGGAGCATATTTAAACAAACCCGGAAGAGGCCCTCTAGCTTGTGCTCAACACAAAATATTTAAGCTCTAGGCCTTGTGGATTCAGACAAGAAGATTTAAGGTCTTCACTATATAAGCCTATATAAAATCAAGTAACCCCCCCCCACCCCACACACACACCGGGGCATAACCCAAGTGCCATTATTTGAACAACCTTAGCAGAGGACCTCCATGCAAAAAATCTTAGGTCTAAAGTTTACAGTTTCTCACAAGAAGATTTTAAAAGATTAAATATTTTGAACAAAAAGGAACCCAGGGGTGGGGCCAATTCTGACCCAAGGGATATAATTTGAACAAACTTGGCAGAGGACCTCTGGCTGATGCTCTATGCAAAATGTCCTATAGTTCTAGGTCTTGTGGTTTCAGACAAGAAGATTTCTTTTAAAGTCTTTCCTGTATAAGCCTATGTAAAATCAAGTGACCCCAGGGCACCACTATTGATGACCCAAAAGGTTTAATTTGAACAATTGACATTTGACCCCATAATTTGAACACACTTGGCAGAGGACCTCTGGCTGATGCTCTAAGCATATTGTCTCAGTTTTAGGTCTTGTGGTTTCAGACAACAAGATTTTTTAAGTCTTCCCTATATAAGCCTATGTAAAATCAACTGACCCCAGGGCAGGGCCAAATTTGACCCCAGAGGGCATAATTTAAAGAAATTTGGTAGAGGTCTACTAGACAATACTACATACCATATCTTAATGCTCAGGGCCTTGTGGTTTCAGAGAAGAAGATTTTCAAAGTTTTCCCTACACAAGAGGGCCAATGGCCCTAAAGCGCTCACCTGGGTTCAAAGATGAAAGAAATGTAATGATAAATTGAATGTAATGATGCATATCACATAAATGGACCAATGCAATTTCATTGCCATAGCTCCAAAACAAAAAGTAGGTCAGTAGGTCAAAAATATAGGTCATGATATGGCTTTTTTGAAATCGGAACAAAAAACTGTACACATGGTCCAAATTTCATTGCCATAGCTCCAAAAACAAAAAGAAGGTCAGCAGGTCAAAAATATAGGTCATGCTATGACATTTTTGAGATCTAAATGAAAAACTGTGCACATGGTCCAAATTTCATTGCTGTAGTTAAAAACCAAAAATTAGGTCAGTAGGTCAAAAATATAGGTCAAGGATAATGTTTTTTTAATTATCTTGAAAAACTGTACAAATGGTCCAAATTTTATTGCCATAGTGAAAAACTAAAAAAATGAGAAAACTAAGCTCCAGGCCTTGCAGTTTGTGACAAGAAGATTTTTAAAGTTTTTTGCTATATAACTCTATGTAAAACATGTGACCCCTTGGGCGGGGCCAGTTTTGACCAAGGGGCCATGATTTGAACAATCTTGGTAGAGGTCTACTAGACAATGCTCAACACCAAATATCTAAGCTCCATGTGTCGCGGTTTCTGACATGGAGATTTTTAAATTTTTCCCTATATAACTCTATGTAAATCAAGGGACCCCCGGGGCGAGCTAGTTCTGACCCAAGGGTCAAAATTAGATCATTCTTGGTAGAGGTCCACCAGATGATGCCTCTTAGCAAATATCTAAGCTCCAGGCCTTGCGGTTTCTGACAAGCAGATTTTTAAAAAGTTTTCCCTATATAACTCTACATGTATGTAAATCAAGTGACCCCTGGGGCAGGGCCAGTTCTGACATCAGGGTCATAATTTGAACAATCTTGGAAGAGGTCCACCAGATGATGCCATATAACTCTATGTAAAACATGTGACCCCTGGGGAGGGGCCAGTTCTGACCCCAGAGTCATAATTTGAACAATCTTGGTAGAGGTCCACTATATAATGCTACATACCAAATATCTAAGCTCCAGGCCTTGTGGATTTTGAGAAGAAGATTTTTAAAGTTTTTCCTTTTGCTTGCCATGGCATCCAGGGTTCTGCATGGAATTGAATTCTTTGAACAACTTTGGTAGAGCTTTATACAAGGAACATCCCTGGCAAGTTTCATTGAATTTGGCCCAGTGGTTTCAGAGGAGATGTCGTTTGAATGGAAATGTTGAAGACGCACGATGACCGACAGAGGGGGATCACAATAGCTCACCATGTCACTGCGTGACAGGTGAGCTAATAAGCCTATGTAAAATCATTTGACCCCAAATGCAGGGCCAAATTTGACCCCAGAGGTATAATTTGAAGAAACTTGGTAGAGGTCCACTAGACAATGCTATGTACTAAATCTTAAGGCTCAGGGCTTGTGGTTTCAGAAAGGTTTTCAAAGTTTTCTCTATACAAGAGGGCCATGATGGCCCTAGATCGCTCACCTGAGAATTTTGGCTGTAGGTTTGCAGTTAAGCAGTATTTCATGTTTAAATTGAAAATATGTAAGTAATGTAAATATAAATATGTAAATATGTAAAATATCAGTCAATAAATAAAGGCTCTATGACAGAAAGTAGAAATATCTATCATAAGCTATGGTGACCTTGACCAAGTGACCTAAACCCCTACCCATGGGTAGAGGTCCATGCAAGGATCCTATATACCGAATATCAAAGATATTGGTCTTTAAATGAAGGCTCTATGAGGTACAGTATATAAACCTATTTTTAGCCTCGGTGACCTTTAACCTAATCTAATAATTCGAAAAAGCTTGATAAAGCTTGTTTCATACCAAATCTTAGATCTCAGGGTCTTGTGGTTTCAGACAAGAAGATTTTTAAAGTTTTACTATATAAGCCTATGTAAAATCAATTGACGCCCAGGGCAGGGCCAAATTTGACCTCAGGTGTATAATTTGAAAAAGGTTGGTAGAGGTCCATAAGAAAATGCTACATACCAAATCTTAAGGCTCAGGTCCTTGTGGTTTCAGACACGAAGATTTTCAAAGTTTTCTCTATGTAAAATAAGTTGACCCCCGGCGCATGTCCAAATTTGACCCCAGGGGCATAATTTGAACAAACTTGGTAGATTTCTACAAGACAATGCTACATACCAAATCTTAGATATCAGGGCCTTGTGGTTTCAGACAAGAAGATTTTTAAAGTTTTACTATATAAGCCTATGTAAAATACATTGACCACAGGGTAGGGGCCAAATTTGACCTCAGGGGCATAATTTGAACAAACTTGATAGAGGTCCACTTGACAATGCTACATACCAAATCTTAAGGCTCAGGGTCTGTGGTTTCAGACAAGAAGATTTTCAAAGTTTTTCCTTAAAGTTGCCATATCAACCAGAGTTCTTGATGGAATTGAATTCTTTGAACAACTTTGGTAGAGCTTCATGCAAGGAACATCCCAGGCAAGTTTCATCCTTTTCCTTTGTAAAATCAATTGACCCCTAGGGTGGGACCAAATCTGACACCAGAGGAATAATTTGAACAAACTCAGTAGAGATCCACTTGACATACCAAATCTTAACACTCAGGGCTCGTGGATTCAGACAAGAAGATTTTCAAAGTTTTCCCTTTCTGTTGCCATAGCAACTAGAGTTCTTGATGGAATTCAATTCTTTGAACAACTTGGTAGAGCTTCAGGCAAGAAGTATCCTACGCATGTTTCGTCAAAGTTGGCTTAGCGGTTTAGCAGGAGAGGTCGTTCAAGTCAAATTGCTGACAACACACAATGCATGCTGACGGAAGCCGGACAATCAATTATCCCAATAGCTCACCTTTTAGCACTTTGTGTAAGGTGAGCTAAAAAGAACAAGAGGGCCATGATGGCCCTGTATTGCTCACCTGAGTATGACTGCTTTTAACAAAGTAGCTATGGACCTGGTTAATTGACCCTAGATGACCCATAATCAAACTTGACCTAGAAATTATTGAAACAATCTTTTTGACAAATATCCAGGTTATTTGGACTGAAAATGTTACCTCTAGAGTGTTAACAAGGTTTTTCCATATTTGGGCTACATGACCTAGTTTTTGAATCTAGATGTCCCATGTTCGAAAATGAGCTAGAAATAATCGAAACAATCTCTCTGATAAATTTCCAGGATATTTGGACTGAAAATGTAACCTCTAGAGTGTTAACAAGGTTTTTCCATATTTGGGCTCTGTGACCTATTGTTTGAACTTAGATGACCCTTATTCAAACTTGAGCTAGAAATTATCGAAGAAACCTCTCTGACAAATTTTCAGGATATTTGGACTGAAAAAGTAGCCTCTAGAGTGTTAACAAGGTTTTTCAATATTTGGGCTCTGTGACCTAGTTTTTGACCCATGTTCTAAATTGAGCTAGAAATAATCCAACAATCTCTCTGATAAATTTCCAGGATATTTGGACTGAAAATGTAGCCTCTAGAGTGTTTATAAAGTTTTCTATATTTGGGCTCTGTGACCTAGTTTTTGACTCAAGATGACCTATATTCGAACTTGAGCTTGAAATCATAGAAGCAACCTTTCTGACAAATTTCCAGGACATTTGGACTGAAAATGTAACCTCTAAAGCATTAACAAGGTTTTTCTCCTTTTTGGCTCCGTGACTTAGTTTTTGAACCCAGATTACCCATATTCAAATTTGAGCTAGAAATCACTGAAACAATCTTTCTCACATATAAGGGTTATTTGGACTGAAAATGTTACCTCTAAAGTGCTCACAAGGTTTTTCCATATTTGGGGTCTGTGATCTAGTTTTTGACCATAGATGACGCATATTCAAATTTGAACAAGAAATCATTGAAACAACCTTTCTGACAAATTTCCAGAATATTTGGACTGTAGCCTCTAGAGTGTTAACAAGTTTTTTTTCTATTTTTGGGCTCTGTGGCCTAGTTTTTGACCCAAGATGATCCTTACTGGAACTTGAGCTCGAAATCATTGATAGAACCTCTCTGACAAATTTCCAAAATATTTGGACTGAAAAAGTAGCCTCTAGAGTGTTAACAAGGTTTTTCTATATTTGGCCTCTGTGACCTAGTTTTCCAACCCTGATAACCCATGTTCGAACTCGTTCAAGAAATTAATGCAAACATCCTGACTGTGTTTCATGACAATTGAGGCAAAAATGTGACCACTAGAGTGTTAACAAACTAATTGTGGACGAATGGACTATACACCATGTATACTAAATGAAAATCAATGACCCCCAGGGTGGGGTCAGTTTTGACCCAAGGGCTATAATTTGAACAATCTTAGTTAATGTCCACTACACAATATTTCATGTCAAATATTTAAGTTTTTACTATATACATATAAGGAAAATCAATGACCCGCTGGGGCCAGGCCAATTTTGACCCCAGGGCTATAATTAGAACAATTTTTGTAGAGTTTCATTAGATGATGCTACACACAAAATGTCTAAGCTCTAGGCCTTGCACTTTTAGAGAAGAAGATTTTTAAAGATTTCATTTTAAAATTCTATTTTTAGCCCTTCTGACCCAGATGTTCAATGGAGCAGAACCATTTGAATAATTTTGGTAGAGCTTCATGCTAGGAACATCCCAGGAAAATTTCATCAAATTTGGCCCAGTGGTTTCTGAGAAGAAGTCGTTTGTATAAAAAAATTGACTACGGACGCACAGACAAATGATGGATGCCGGACAAATTGTGATTACAAAAGCTCACCTTGAGCACTTTGTGCTCAGGTGAGCTAAAACACTGATGAAGCAAACTGCATGCTGGACATAGGGGAATCACAATATGCTCTGACAGCCTCCTGACAATTGAATGATTCCAAATAATAAAAGTCAATAAATATATAACTGTTAAACGAATGGGTCCAACTGCAGAATTTCTATTTCATTACATTCAGTTTTATGTAAATTTCATGCTAACTTTTGAATGGGTGGCTTTTAAATGCAAAATGGTGACTCAAGCCTACCTTCTCCATTTGATTAACAAAAATGCCAGCAGCACTACTACATGGCCTAGTAATAAGGAGATCTGGAAATATCTGTTAAGAAATATATCCTCAGGTAACAATCTCCAGTTAACTGTCCACTTGTAGAAGAACTGGCGTCCCAAATTAAATGACATTCTGATATAATCCCATGGATTCACAAGTAGAAATGGTATGGCTAGTGTCACCTATAATACAAGAATATAGTCTATGAAATCATTATATTACCTTACAGCTTTATAAAATCAATAAAATGTACAGAAAAGTTTTACAAAATGTTTGTGATTTGAGCAACTGCTAAATAAAAATTATGTACCTTATAAAAGAGAGCAATGATGGCCCTTGATTACTCACCTTAGTACTTTGGCTGTGGGTCTGCCATTGAGTAAACATAGTTTCAAACAGGAACCCAAGAGATGGGCCAATTTTGACTCCCTGGGCATAATTTGAACAAACTTTGTAGAAGTTCACTAGACAATGATTCAAACCAAATTTTAACAGTCTCAGCCTTATGACTTCTGACAAGTAAATTTTAAAGAGTTTGTCCATATAACCGTATGTAAAAAATCAGATGCCAGGGTGGAGCCAAATATGAAAGAAGAATTTAAAAGAGTTTGCCTATTTAAATCATTCTAAAACATCTGGACCCAGGGAAGAACCCTGGGGCAAAGTTTGAACAATCTTGGTAGAGGCAGACAATGTTTCCTGCCAAATTTCAGAACTCTGGGTCTTTTGTTGTCATCAAAGAACAAGGATATCATTGGAAACAATGGATGCTCCCCAAAGGTATATGGAAGTTGGATGAATGTGTAACTGAGGAAGGTGTAGGTGGGAGGAGGTTGGGAAGCATGTTGTGCAGTTATAATGATATTGACTGGTGTTCTTCATTTCACAGAAATAAAATCAGGAGAAAATAATTATTTTATTTTATTACATATTATTATGTCAACAGTGAAAAGTGGTTAAGCAAATATTGGAGTTGTTTCCAGAACCAGATCACAAGTGAATACTTGAACATTTGTTTGTAAGGCTATTGTTAGTATAAAATGTTAGTAGTTATACTAGAGAAGTGTTATTAGACATGAATCTTTACATGACAGACTGGAGGCTGATCCCTATCCAAATAATCTGATGATCTGAGAAGTATGGCTTAGTGAGTCATATGAATGAGTTGATGCTTCGAGAAACAAATACCTGTGGTAGCAGTGTCAACAAGAGATAAGTTGCTGGAAGGTGCAGGTGATGCCATTTTATTGAAGTCACCCAGAAGAATGATGTGTTTTGAGGCAGGTATCATGGATGTTATGTTGTTTAACACTTTTATGGCTTGTGCACGTGTAGCATTTACAGCAATATATACAAGGACTATGTTCAGTGGTATTCTGAAGTTGGTTAGTTTGACAGCTACGAAAAAGGGGTATAACTTCGTGAAAAATCACTGAACCGGAACATGCCTGTAATATGCAAACCTCCTCTTGGTAATAAAGCTTCCTATTGAGTTTCAGTGAATTGCATTTAATAGCTGCTGAGAAATAGTCTGGACAAAAATTACAGCTAAACAAGAGGGCCATGATGGCCCTATATCGCTCACCTGAATATGACTGCTTTTAACAAAGTTGCTATGGACCTGGTTAATTGACCCCAGATGACCCATATTCGAACTTGACCTAGAAATTATTGAAACAATCTTTCTGACAAATTTCAAGGTTATTTGGACTGAAAGTGTAGCCTCTAGAGTGTTAACAAGGTTTTTCCATATTTGGGCTCTGTGACCTAGTTTTTGACCCCAGATGATCCATATGCAAAGTTGAGCTGGAAATAATAGAAGCAACCTTTCTGACAAATTTTCAGGTTATTTGGAATTAAAATCTTAACTCTAGAGTGTTAACAAGGTTTTTCCATATTTGGGCTCTGTGACCTAGTTTTTGACCGAACATGACCCATATTAGTACTTGAGCTAGAAATCATCAAAACAACCTGTCTGATAAATTTCCAGGATATTTGGACTGAAAATGTAACCTCTGGAGTGTTAAAATGGTTTTAACATTTTAGGGCTCTGTGACCTAGTTTTTGATCCCAGATGACCTATATCCTAATCTGGGCTAGAAATCATTGAAGCAACCTTTCTGACAAATTTCAAGGACATTTGGACTGAAAATGTAACCTCTAGAGCATTAACAAGGATTTTCTACTTTTTGGCCCTGTGTCCTAGTTTTTGAACCCAGATAACCCATATTCAAATCTGAGCTAGAAATCATTAAAATAATCTTTCTGACAAATTTCAAGGTTATTTGAACTGAAAATGTTACCTCAATGCGTCTTAACAAGGTTTTTCCATATTTGGGGTCTGTGACCTACTTTTTGACCCCAGATGAGATTTATTCGAATCTGAGATAGAAATCATTAAAACATCCTTTCTGACAAATTTGGAGAATATTTGGACTATAAAGTAGCTTCTAGAGTGTTAACAAGTTTTTCCTATTTTTGGGCTCTGTGACCTAGTTTTTGATTTCAGATGACCCATATTCAAATTTAACCTAGAAATCATTGAAACAACCTTTCTGACAGATTCCAGGTTATTTGGACTGAAAATGTTACCTCTAGAGTGTTTACAAGGTTTTTCCATATTTGGGCTCTGTGACCTAGTTTTTGACCCCAGATGACCCAATTTTGAACTTGAGCTAAAAATCATTAAAACAACCTTTCTGACAAATTTCCGGGATATTTTGACTGAAAATGTAACCTCTAGAGTGTTAACGAGGTTTTTCTATTTTTGGGCTCTGTGACCTAGTTTTTGAACCAAGATGACCCATATTCAAACTTGAGCTAGAAATCATATAAACAACCTGTCTGACAAATTTCCAGATTATTTGGACTGAAAATGTTACTTCTCCTTCTACAAGAAGATTTTCAAAGTTATCACTATATAAGCCTATGTAAAACCAATGACCCCAGGGTGGGGCCAAATTTGACCCCAGGGGTATAATTTGAACAAACTTGGTAGAGGTCCACTAGACAATGCTATATACCAAATCTTAAGGCTCAGGGCCTTGTGGTTTCAGACAAGAAGATTTTCGAAGTTTTTCCTATATAAGCCTATGTAAAACCAATGACCCCCAAGGTGGGGCCAAATTTGACCCCAGGGGCATAATTTGAACAAACTTGGTAGAGGTCCACTAGACAATGCTACATACCAAATATCTAAGCTCTATGCCTTATGGTTTCTGACAAGAAGATTTTTAAAGTTTTTCTTATATAACTCTATGTAAAATAAGTTACCCCTGGGGCGGGGCCATTTTTGACCCAGAGGCCATGATTTGAACAAACTTGGTAGAGGTCCACTAGACAATGCAGCACACCAAATATCTTAGCTCTACGCCTTACGGTTTCTGACAAGAAGATTTTTAAAGTTTTTCCTATATAACTCTATGTAAAACAAGTTACCCCTGGGACGGGCCCATTTTTGACCCCAGGATCATAATTTGAACAAACTTGGTAGAGGTCCACTACATGATGCTTTATACCAAATATCAAAGCTCCAGGCCTTGTGGTTTCTGACAAGAAGATTTTTAAAGATCCAACTTTTAAAATCTGTTTTTAGCTCCTGTGACCCAGAAATGCAATGGACCGGAACCATTTGAACAAACTTGGTAGAGCTTCATGCAAGGAACATTCTAGGCAAGTTTCATTAAATTTTGCCCAGTGGTTTCAGAGGAGATGTCGTTTGAATGAATTGTGGACGACGGACGGACGCCGGACAATCAAGGATCCTAAAAGCTCACATGAGCATGCTCAGGTGAGCTAAAAAAAAACATCAAAGGGGCATAACTTTGTGAAAAAATCACTGAACCAGAACATGCCTGTAATATGCATTCCTCCTCTTGGTAGTAAAGCTTCATATGAAGTTTTGATGAATTCAAGTAAGTGGTTGCTGAGAAATAGTCCTTACAAAAATGTCAGTTGAAAGGGCATTAAAGGGGCATAACTTTGTGAAAAATCAATGGACTGGAACAGGCTGCTAATATGCACAGCTCCTCTTGGCAGTGAAGCTTCCTATTAAGTTTTAGTAAATTCAAGCCAGTGGTTGTTGAGAAATTGTCCAGACAAAATTTCAGGACGGACGAATGGATGGAAGGACGGACAAGGTGGCGCCTAAATGCATCCCCGTCGGGGAACATTAAAATCCATAATTCCTCTATATTTCTGTGTAAAACATGTGACTCCCTGTATGTAAATATACTAAATATACTACCAGGCTTTTTAGGTTAATCTGATTTACAAGTATTGAATTTCTACTTTCTTTCACTGCATGTTGGAAATCTAACAATTAAAAATAGTAATCAACACACTGGAGCGAAAAAAACAATACAAACAGTTCATTACCTAATATTCTTTTCATGCTTAGATAACATTAATAAAAAAAACAGGCAAGCAAAGAAATGCTCAGGAAGACATTCCATGTAACAACACAAGTTCCTCATACTGTATGTTTTAACTTTTAAGAAGAATTTATATATTTTTAAAAATCAATTATTTCTTAATGGGCATGTAAACTTGTCTTGTAAGACCTGCAGCTCATTGTGTTCTCCCTATTACATACAATTATGACATCACTGTAAGTAACCCTATCAGATAATATACAAAATTTTATGAAGTGGGTTTTCTTATGCATTTTTTACTGGTAATTTAAGTCTGGAGATTTTTTTTTCATCCCTGACACATTTTTTTTCTTTTCTTCTTTTTTATCCCCTTTATTTTTTAAATTAGAATTCCATTAATTCATGTACCAATAAAATAGCATTTTACTAAAAATCGGCAAATCTTCAAGCCCTCAAATTTAAATGCATTCTGGATATTGCATAGAAATAATGCATAAAACAACAGGCTTGAGGTATTGCATAATGACTTTGGGAGTACTACACTAAACGCATTAACTTAGGTATTGTATAAAATGTTAATGGCCCTGGAAAAGAGAGTACACAATTTTATTACCTGTGGCAGTGCACAAATGGTTAAACATTTGATAGTTCCCACATTTCCTTGAGAGATCAGTAACAGATACAACAGAGCTGGGGCAAACAGCAAAACGTTCATCTTGACTGACACACCTAGACTAAAATACACAAAACTGGTCAATTAGGAAACATAGAAATTTCTCAACATTTCAAAGTTTTCTGTGATTAAGAATATGCCATTTCTAACATAAATTCTAAATCAACATGTAAGACAGCCAAGAAACCTGATGTAAAATATCAAAATGTTTACAAAAATGAATAAAGAAGATGAGACGTTACTTAAGTTCCAATGTTTCATCATATACAGGATATGGGCAATGTTAGGAAGCACCTAAAGAAAACTAGATTTGAATTTGATAAAAACTTGAACTTTAAAGTCACCTAAATATAAATTTTAAACTTGAATACTATGAATTAATGAAATTATGCCCTTATATGAAAACAAGAGGACCATCATGGCCCTGTATGGCTCACCTGAAAACACATTCAAGTTTAACAAAGGAACCAAGGTAAGGTACTTAAAACTTGAATAAATATCTTGAATTATTACAGTAAACACAGGTCAGAAAATGCAGTGACCTTGTTTTGACATCAGGTGACACATTTTCAAACCTGGGCTAGAAATAATCAACCAAAACATTTGGACTGAAAATAATGACTGACTTCTGAATGTCACCTGTAATGATATCTGAATTCAAAATGTGGCCTGTAGTGTTACATTCAATCATTTAAATACAGTGGTAGTGAGAGACTGGGTAGTCTAGTTCAAAGTGTGGTCTTCATTCATTCAAATACAGTTGTTACAGGTTTGTGACAAATTTCTAAAAAGAGTATAACTTTAATTATCTTCCATTAATTTCAGCTATTTCTTCTGAATAATCATGCACTACAATTTATATCACTGCACACTGTTTACTTGATCTTTTTATAGCATACATATATCAATTTTGGTTACATGGACCCAATGTGCCAACAACTGCTGCATATTCATTCCCTTAATGCCAGTTAATTGCCAGTTTTTGTACATTCATTAAATGGTCAATTTGTATCATAATTTTGAGAATTTATATCAAATTGTCACCAAAACACAAACAATTTTTTCCATGCAAAACTTTTACATTTTCTCAAAAGTTAATATTTCTTACTACCTTCCTTTAATTTTGGAATTTTTATTAAAGATCCTTAACCTTGGTGGTTATATTGTCTGGCTAATCAATTCACCGCTTATACAGAGGGTCACACATGTTTGTGCCAAATTATTTTCAAAACAAGCCAGCAGTTTCAAAGAAGATTTTTCCAGTTTTTTATTTAGGAATGAAGGGAAAACAAACAGGTGACTCCATTGCAGGGTTAATTTTGATCCCAGGGATATAATTTGAATAAGAGCCACTGCAAGCAGGGGCCACACTCGACTTCTTTCTATTTCTAAAGGCAAACACATCAGAGGAAGCACATTGTGGTGAAGGAATTTCAAATGAAACATCATTTGGAAATTTAATTATCACATACATCCATACATAACAAAGTTATGGCCAAATTTAGCAACATTCAGAAATTTGACTTTAAATGTCAAGGTCAAGTTCAGTTTAACCTTCTTTGGAGGTATTGTATAAAAGGTACTTATGTCCAAGCATGAGGACACTCCATTAATAACAAAGATATGGCAAAGTTAAGCAATGTCAAGGCCATTTAAAGGACAAGGTAATACTTGCATTGTTCAACACGTTTGTTTTATTTTCAGTGTTATTTTGTCCAAATATAGATCAAATCCATCCAGAAATGATAAAAAAATTGGCTAATTTAGCAAAATTAATTATCTGACATTGGCAGTCAAGGTCATTTTAATTCCAAGGTCCTACCTGAATAATTCAACATGTAAATTTGTCATAAGTGTCATTTAGTCCAAGTATGAATCATATCCAACTAAAATAATTTGACCTTGAAGGTCCCGGTCATTTTAAGATCAAGGTCATACTTGTATTATTAAACCTGTCAGTTTTGTCATAAGTGTTGTTTTGTCCAAGTATGAATTAAATCTGTAAATTGATAAAATTATCACAATATAATAATTTGACCTTGACTTGGCCAATTTAAGCAAAATTCAATAATTTGACTCATACTTGTATTATTACACCTGACAGTTTTGTCATAAGTGTTGTTTTGTCCAAGTATGAATTAAATCTGTAAATTGATAAAATTATCACAATATAATAATTTGACCTTGACTTGGCCAATTTAAGCAAAATTCAATAATTTGACATTGACAGTCAAGGTCAATTAAAGGTCAAGGTCAAACTTGAAATAATCATAATGTTGGATTTGTCATAAGTATTGTTTTATCCAAGAATGAATCAAATCCATAAATAAATAACAAAATTATGACAATTTAAGCAAAATTCAATCATCTGACCTTGACAGTCAAGGTCATTTTTAGGTTATGGTCATACCTGTGTTAATCAAAATGTCAGATTTGTCATAATTGTTGTTTTGTCCAAGTATGAATCAAATCCATAAATAAATGAGAAAGTTATGACAATTTAAGCAAAATTCAATCATCTGACCTTGACGGTCAAGGTCATTCCAAGGTTATGGTCATATTTCAGTTAATTAAGATGTTGGTTTTGTCATAATTGTTGTTTAGTCCAAATACGAATCAAATCCAATCATCAACAACAAATTTATGACAATTTAAGCAAATTTCAATCAACTGACCTTGACAGTCAAGGTCATTTTTAGGTTATGGTCATACTTGAGTTAATTAACATGTCATTTTTGTCATAATTGTTGTTTTGTCCAAGTATGAATAAAATCAAACCAGAAACAACAAAGTGATGACAATTTAAGAAAAATACAATCATTTGACCTTGATGGTCATGGTCATTTAAGGTTAAGGTCACACATAAATAATTTATCATGTCTTCTTTGTCATAAGTGTTGTTTTGTCCAAGTTTGATTCAAATCAAACCATAAAGAACAAAGTTATGACATTTTAAGCAAAATTCAATCAGTTGACCTTGACAGTCAAGGTCATTTAAAGGTTATGCTTACGCCTGAGTTATTTAACATGTCTGTTTTGTCATAATTGTTGTTTTGTCCAAATATGAATCAAATCCAAACATAAACAACAAAGTTTTGACAATTTAAGCAAAATTGATGGTCAAGGTAATTTTAAGGAAATGGTATTATCTGAGTTTTTTAACATGTTGGATTTGTCATAAGTGTTGTTTTGTCCAAGTATGGATCAAATCCAACACTTAACAATAAAGTTATGGCTCATTTCAGCAAAATTCAATAATTTGACCTTGAAGGTTAAGGTCATTTATGAGCCAAGGTCATGTTCAGTCTGGTCCACCTGAAGACCTTGTCCAAAGGGTTGTTGTGTCCAAGTATGAAGACAATCCACTTGTTAATAATTTGACATTAAAGGTAAAGGTCCTTATGAGTCAAGGTCGAGTTAAGTCTGGTCTACTTCAATGTCTTGTCCAAAGGATTGTTGTGTCCAAGCATGAAGACAATCCACCTATTAATAATAAATTTATAGCCAATTTTAGCAAAATTCAATATTTTGTAGTACCTTTAGATTATGCTTGATGCAAAATACCTTACCCCATGGCCTTGTGGTTTCAGACAAGAAGATCTTTAAAGTCTTCATTTTATAAGCTTTTTTAAAATCAACTGATCCCCAGGGCAGGGCTTTTAATGACCCTAGAGGCATAATTTGCAAAACTGTGGTAGAGATGCTCCAGGCAAAAAAATCTTAGCTCTAGGCCATGCTGTTTCAGACAAGATTTTCAAAATTTTCCCTTAATAAGCTTATGAAAAATAAACTGACCCCTGGGGCAGGGCCATTTATGACTTTATAATTTGAACAATCTTGGAAGAGGACCTCAAGGTGAACCTGTATACAAAATATCTAAGCACTAGTTTTTCTTTTTTGATGCCATTGCAACCTAAGTTTTTGATGGAATTCTCTTCTTTAGGTAGAGCCTTTTGCAAGGATCATCCCAGAAAAGTTTAATCAACTTTGACCTGGTGGTTAAGGAGGAGATGCTGTTTAAAAAAAAGTTTGATGCCATTTCATGACCCACGACGGACAGGGGGTCATCAGAAAAGCTCAACATGAACATGTTGTGCTCAGGTGAGCTAAAAATATAACAAGAGCTCTGCTGAACCATGCAATACACCCCTCAAAGGAAGCTACTGATATTTTACACAATGGATACACACTGCATGAACAGCAACATTATGACAAGGAAATGTGGCCATGCTAATTTTTAAGGACAATATTATAACAGTGTCTGCAAATAATCTAAAAATGTTTATTGTTTATTGATGAGTAGTTTTGTCATGCTTTAACTTACATGGTTCAAGAGATACAGAGCAGAAATCAAATATTCAGATATTATATCAGTATGATGTGGCCTGTGTGTCCTTGACCTTGACCCAAGTTAGCCAAAACCTGTGCTATGCACATCATCTCAGTATGGTAAAATTTTCAGCCAAATAGTTTCAAATTCCTTCTAGCTCTAGAGTGATACAGAATCAACACAAATGTCAAGCAGTCTCAATTTCATTCAAGCAGTTCAAAAGATACAGAGTCGGATATATGGCATGTGTGACCTTGACCTTGATCCAATGGATGGACTAACATTTTTGTAAACATTTCTGCCAAAAAGTTTCTATTTCCTTCAAGCAGTTTTAGAGACACAGAGCAGACACAAAATATTCATATATTATATTAGTATGACATGCAGCTTCTTAGTAAGACCTTGACCTTGATCTGAGCCAGCTGAACCCTATGTTCTGCACATTATCTAATTAAGGTAAACGTTCTACCAAATAGCTTCTATTTTCTTCTATCAATTCAAGAGATAACACAAAGTGGACACAAAGTTGCTAACTGACTGGTAGACAGACTGATGACCATGGACATAACATAACATGTCCTTCTGGGCATAATAAGGTAAATGATTTGATAGTGAAAAGGGCTGGGAAAACAAGATGATAATTATGTTGATAATGTTCCTTTTCATGTCATTGTTACCTGAAGAACAAGCACCCAAGATACCATCTGTTAGCCAGGAAGAGGTCTACAGCAATATATAGAAACAGCATGGCAACTGGGTCATTGAACATCCTTAGTATGAAGATAGAATGGATCCTGTAGGATGCACAACACATGAAGAAAAATACAAATGGAGGAACCTGAAAATAAAAAATCTTATGACCTTACCATTCCTTTTTTCTATAAATTTGTTGAGATATATTCAACATCATTCTATTTCTACTTTCAAAACACTGAAGGTTATAATTATGTCTATTTTTGCAGAATTGTACACAACATTATTTTATGCAGAATTCTACCAGTTTCAGGCTATTATGTATGACTGAAATAAATCTAGAGTCCATAAGTCCCTAACAAATCAGAGAGAACTGTCACAAGTCATTTAAAGTCATCAGTTTAACCATGAAGATGGTGTTAATTATCAATCATCCTTGCAAGTTTTAGACTAATGTTACAGTTACCTTTAATTACATTCACATCAGTAGTAATTAATGGATAAAAACTAATTGCCAGTACCTTTTCCACACGCCTGTATATGTCAAATATAACTATGAGGGACACAAGATAAATTCCAGCAAATATGTACTGGGCCATACGAATATCTTTTCCATGGTCTGTAAGATAATACAGGCCTGTAAAAATGTACACAAAACCAGCTGGGTACCTGCAAATAAACAACAGCCAATCTTATTCTTTCATTGTACTTAAAATTTCAGATGAACATTACAAGCTAACAGAACCCATACAGCAGCTTTAATACATGGATATTGATAGTGACGATGGATGCTCCCCAACATAACACATGTTCACCAAATGTCTTTAATAGATTTGGAGTTATAGTCTGGACAAAAGTGTTCAAATTAAATGTAATAAAGGGAGTTAATTCAAAATGTAGGTAAGAAAGAGTTATGTTTATAATACAGTGCACTTCCACTCTGTCTTTTTCTTAACTTTCAACAAAATAGCTTTGGAGTTATGTTCAGGACAAAAGTTGAATTTATCGAAAGGAGATTATAATTCTGAAAGTAAGCTTGACAGAGCTTTTGTTCTTGCACATTGTGATTCCTCCCACTGCATTCTATCGTTGTGTACACTTTCATCATAATCCCATTAATAGCTTTGGAGTTATGCTCCAGACAAACGATCACAGATGGTAAGGCTTCAATGGGCACAAATCTATGAAAAATCACTGAACTGGAACATGTCACTAATATGCTCCTACTGGTAGTAAAGCCTCCTATCAAGTTTCAATGAATTCCGGCCAATGTTTGTTGAGAAATTGTTCAGACAAAAATAACATAAAACAAGAGGGCCATGATGACCCTAGATCGCTCACCTGAATACTTTGCCTGAGCTAACATCAAAAGCTTTTTTAAGAATCTCCCTATGTAAATCTATATGAATACAAGTGACCCCCAGTGCAGGGCCAAATTTCACTCTAGGGGCATAATTTGAACAACCTTGGTAGATGACCTCTAACTGAGGCTACATGAAAAATGTCTAAGTTCTAGGCTCTGTGGTTTCAGACAAGAGGTTTTTTAAAGTTTTGCCTAAATAAGCCTAAGTAACATCAACTGACCCCTGGGGCAGGGCCAAATTTGACCCTAGGGGCATAATTTGAACAAATTTGGTAGAGGTCCACTAGACAATGCCACATACCAAATCTTAAGGCTCAGGGCCTTGTGCTTTCAGACAAGATTTTCAATATTTTCCCTATATAAGCCTTTGTAAAACCAATGACCCCAGGGTGGGACCAAATTTGACCCCAGGGGTACAATTTGAACAAACTTGGTAGAGGTCAACTAGACAATGCTACATACCAAATCTTAAGGCTCAGGCCCTTGTCATTTCAGAGAAGAAGACTTGCAAAGTTTTCCCTTTATAAGGCTATGTAAAATTAAATTGACCCCCAGGGTGGGGCCAAATTTGACCCAAGGCTCTCACGATGGGGCGAAATGGGTGAAATCGTCGCCCAAAACTCCCTGACTTCGCCTTTATGAAGCATCAAAGCAATATCAACTTCACCGAAAATGTTTCATCTGCCGACGTCAATAAACTTGCTCAGCTCTGGTTGGATTTATTTATAATAAAAAGTCAAGTAAATTTAAGACAAGTTTAACAAATTGAAGGAAACCAATTTCTGCAAATATTTAGTTCATTAAACATGAAGCAGCGAATGAAAATCTCGGATAAATTCTGTTTGTCATATATTACTGCGACCCTGACGTATTTTAATATTTATAGAAAAATAATGTCTTGGAGACTCTTTATATGGCAAACTTACAACATTCAATTGACTGATTAAGATAAGTGGTCATGATTTAATTTTAGGTACCTGTTTTCATTGAAAAAGTTTCTTTTTCTCTAAGACTTGAATATTTCTGTCGTAGTTAATTTTGAAAGGAACAGTTGAAAAATGAATCAACATAATTTACATCTTAAAATTGTTTGTAATTTTGTTAAAAAAAAAATTCTAGTGAAACTGGAAGCACATCCCAGACTTTTCACAAAAAACTTACTGAATTTGGATGTCACATTAGTTTTTAACAGTAAGTTGAATAAAAAACACTCCAAACATTTGCTGTCTGTCATTGTCATTCACTAATGGAACTGGCATTGCTAGCACTAACTTCTCCCAGAAGTAACTTCTCCCAAACTTTTGACCCTAGTGAGAGCCCTGAATGACCACAGGGGCAGAATTTGAACAAACTTGGTAGAGGTCTACTAGACAATGCTACGTACCAAATCTTAAGGCCTTGTGGTTTCAAACAAGAAGATTTTTGAAATTTTTCCTATATAAGCCTATGTAAAACCAATGAACCCGGAGTGGGGCAAAATTGACCCCAGGGGCAAATATGGTAGAGGGCAACTAGACAATGCTACATACCAAATCTTAAGACTCAGGGCCTAGTTGTTTCAGACAAGAAGATTTTGTAAAGTTTCACTATATAAGCCTACGTAAAATCAATTGACCCCGGGGCCAGGCCAAATTTGACCCCAGGGGTATAATTTGAACAAATTTGGTAGAGGTCAACTAGATAATGCTACATTCCAAATCTTAAGGCTCAGGGCCAAGTGCTTTCAGAAAAGAAGATTTTCGAAGTTTTTCCTTTCAGTTGCCATAGCAACCAGAGTTCTTGATGGAATTGAATTCTTTGAACAACTTTGGTAGAGCTTCATGCAAGGACTATCCCCGGCATGTTTTGTCAATTTTGGCTTAGCGGTGTAGGAGGAAAACTCATTCAAGTCAAATTGTTGACGACGCACTGATGCACGATGCTGATGCCAGACAATCAACGTATGTATGTAAACTATTTAAGCATGTAAACCATATATGAATGTAAACTATGTATGCAAGTAAACCATGTATGCATCTTAACTATGTATGCATGTTAACAACACATGCACATAAACTATGTATGCATGTAAACCATGTATGAATGTAAACTATGTATGCATGTAAACCATGTATGCATAAAAACTATGTATGCATGTAAACCATGTATGAATGTAAACTATGTATGCATGTAAACCATGTATGCATAAAAACTATGAATGCATGTAAACCATGTATGAATGTAAACTATGTATGCATGTTCATCATGCATGCATATTAACTATGTATACATGTTAACAACACATTTATATAATCAATGTATGCATGTAAACCATGTATGCATAAAAACTATGGATGCATGTAAACCATGTATGCATATTAACTATGTATGCATGTTAACAACACATGCATATAAACTATTTATGCATGTAAACCATGTATGCAAATAAACTATGTAATCAACATATTAATCAGTTATATCAAGACGTCAGTGGCTGAACAAGTAGATGGATGCAAATAGTTGCTATGTGAAAAACAAGCAAACAAACACTAAGTTTGAATTAATGCTGTATTGACCTTTGACCCCATGACCTCTAAGTGGTAGTGGCTGGTGGAGCTCATAAAGGTGCATGCACCTTTGAAGTCTGGAGGCTGTAGGTGGAATTCCATGTTATGGCCAAGGTTAAAGTTTTTTGACTAACAGACAGACAGACAGACCAAAAACAATATGTCCTCCCTCAGGGGGTATAAAAAACAATTCATGTAATCAGCTAGGTTTGTCACAAAGCTTTTTCATTACCAACATGTTTCTATGTTAAAACTGTTTTGTTCCCAAGTCCTTTAATATTGCTTTTACTTTACAGAAAGCAAGACAAAGTAATAATCACTTACATGCAATAGCAATGTATTATATATATTAGATTACTATAATACCGCAGATAAATCTGATGACATCTGATTGGTTTAGACCATCTGTATACGAAGGCTTATATACCGTCAGCAAAACCTGTATATACAGTGAGCAATGGTTTTCCTTAAAAGAACCTCGACACTTTCTCGATTTCTGATTGAATACTCATTCTTATTGTTTAGTTTACACAAAAACAAACTGGCAGCCATCTTTTCTCTCAATTCAAAAATTTAACCAGTAATAACTTCACATTAAAAGTCTCTTAGGCATAAGTCTGTCCAGTTTCAAAGACAATGAAGAAAAATCCAAAATACAACTTAATAATTTTGTGTGATTAAGGCCTACTGTAGAGAATTCTAGACTAAACTACCAAAGCTACCGGTAAGCCTATTCCTGCTTGCAGTTCGAAATGAACAAGGAAAATTTATTTTTTGTGTTCCTTTCACAAACAGTGAAGATCTTACATCTCATCAAACCTTTAAATATACTTACGCTGCCTGTTACTATCAGCTGAACTATCCTTTTCTTTGCCTACCTGTCTACTATCAAACACGGGATTCTTTTCTGAAGTGGCAGTGTAAATTGCACACTGAAGATTACTTTAGTAAAATCATTTCAGAATTTCATTTCAATTCATACCATCATTCCTTTACATTCAGAAGCTATGCAGCTGTCAGAGTCTTTTAATCCACAACAACAAGCACTGTCCAAGTAAAAGTTTTTCTTGCTTTCATCAATGGAATCATAAAACATGACACTATAATGACATCACAGTATGACATCACTTAAGTTTCTACAATGTATAAATTTCTTGTTTTTAGAAATAAATCAATCTGTATAGAAAATACACAATAAGAATCTGAAATACCTATATCGAAATCACAAACAAATTGTTTGTGAACAAAAACATGGTGGGCTTATTTCAGAAATGTTACGGAAAACCAAAGCAAGGGGTCAAGGGGGCAAATCAGGGGAGTACATAAATAAAAGGGAATGGTCATATTCTATGTAGAATATAGACCACTTTTGTTTTCAAAATAATCTGCGGTATTATAAATTCATTATATAGACTCTTGACTAGGGATACAGCCTTGCGTAGCCTATTCGAAACAATATAGATCCTTGCCTTGTGGCTTGGGTTATATCAATCTGACCAGGCTATAAGAGGCCGTATACCCCACCAAGAATCTATATAACTAATGATATAAAACTCATTTCAAACTTAGAAGGTAGGAAAACTTACACCAGTGGTCCTGTGTCTCCTTTAAGCTGCATGTAATCATATGTTCCATTGATGACCCCTTCTACCTCCTGCATGTATGCAACCCAATCAATCTCTGTATCTGCAAGGAAAAAAAGAAATGCTTTCGCAATGACACAATTACAATTGGAATATAAATGAACATTCATTACAGATTCTTCTTGTTCATCACTAATTTGCAATAATGTTTTTTAAGTGTAGTGAACACTCTATCCTTTTATACTTTTTGAAAGAGTACTTAATTACTTTCAATTGGGTTTTTTGATGGTTTGAATATTAAAAGAAAGGTTATTAGTTTTATATGCAGAGAGCTTTGTATAATTATAAATTAGGACATTATTTAAGAAATTCATATGAAATTCTGGACTACAATAATTATGATCTTCAAATGTTGAAACCAGAAATATACCTTTCTGTTGCAAAACATTTAATGCATTATTAGAAAGTTTTTGGTATTATGCAATATTTGATTTTGTAACTATAACATTTTATATGTCTATGATCTAACATATATTTGACTTCACTTATTATGGCTAAACACGTATTTTTCAGTAGTTATTTAGTGTTGATTTTCTTTTTCTGAACCTGCTTATATTTGTCATGTTGGTAAACTACAATTATAGTTATTGCAATGATTACTTGCCTTGGGGCGGTCAAGATGAACCCAAGTCAATATGTACCCACCTGGCTTGCAGAAATGTTTCAAGCTCAGTTGGTCTGACCACCCGACGATTACTCCCCCCAGCTCAATTGGTCAAAAAAAAAACTTTCGCTCGTATTGAAAAGTGGAAAAGGTAGGACGACGAGTATAATTTTCTGATCGCTCGTCCTGCAGAACGAGTGCAAAAACCTCAAGAAATATGGATGTGTATATCATAACGAGACAGTTTACTGACAGTAAATTCTCCATGTAATACGCTGTCAATACGCAAGTATGGAACGCCTGAACTGCCTTAATATAATGAATACTAGTTTGTCATGTAAATACAACAATTTGTGGTGTGCAATATTTAGTTTGTTATGTACAGAGTTTAGTTTGTTATGTAGATTAAATAGTTTGTCTTGTGCAATCATATGTTCGTTATGTACAGAGTTTAGTTTGTTATGTGGATAAAATAGTCTGTCTTGTGCAACTATAAGTTCGTGATGTACAAAGTTGAGTTCATCATGTAGATAAAATAGTTTGTCACATACAATTATTAGTTTGTTATGTACAAGTTTATTTAAATAGTTTGTCTTGTGCAATTATAAGTTCATTATGTACAGAGTTTAGTTTGTTATGTAGATAAAATAGTTTTCCTGTGCAATGATAAGTTTGTGATGTACAAAGTTTAGTTTGTTATGTAGATAAAATAGTTTGTCATGTGCATTTATTACTTCGTGATTTACAGAGTTTAGTTTGTTATTTAGATAAAACAGTTTGTCCTGTGTATTTATTAGTTTGTGCTGTACATAGTTTAGTTCATTATGTACATTGATTAGTTTGTGCTGTGCATATTTCATTATGATGATGATGATATAAAAGGGAGAAAACTGTTACTTATTAGTATGAATTTGACGTAACTTTTTTGTGCTACATTATTAATGCCTAAAAAATTGGCGAAAATGGAGGAGACTCTGACAAACTTGATATGTAGGTTGGTCATGACCAATAAATGACCTCTGTAGTTTTTCAGGTACCCAGATCAAACGCCAAGGTCACTGTGACCTAATAATGAAAAGCATAACGGTTTCCGATTAATCGCTTTGGCCGAGGTTCCTCAAACTTGGTATGTAGGTTGGTCATGACCCATAGATAACCTGAAGGTTTTCAGGTCACCAGATAACGGGCCAAAACGGTTTCTGATAAAAAACTATAGAACGCTTGGGCACAGGTTCCTCAAACTTGGTATGTAGGTTTGTTATGACCAGTAGAGCTTAACAGGTTACAAGGTCAAGTGCAAAGGTCACAGTGACTTTGAATTGCAAAATGTTTCCGATCAATTTATAAAGAAGGCTTAGGCCCAGCTCCCCAGGACTTCAAAGACAGGTTAGTCATGACCAGTAGATGACCCCAGTGGTTTTTCAGGTCATCAAGTTAAAGTTCAAGGTCACTGTGACTTGAAAAGTAAAACAGTTTCCGATCAATAATTATAGATACTTGGATTCAGATTCCTCAAACTTAGTAGGTTGGTTGGTCATGGCCACTGGATGAATCATCTAGCTTTTCAGGTCACCAGTACAAAGGCAAAGGTCACAGTGTCCTTGAACAGCAAAATGATTTCCGATCAATAACTATAGAACGTTTGGGCCAAGCTCCCTAAAACTTTGGAAACAGGTTTTTCATGGCCGGTAGATGACCCCTATAGATTTTTAGGGTCACTATGTCAAAGTCCAAGGTCGCAGTGACCTTAAAAAGCAAAACAGTTTCTGATCAAAATTTATAGAACGCTTGGGTTCAGGTCCCTAAAACTTGGTCATGACCTATAGCTTTACAGATCACCAGGTCAAAAGGCCAAGGTGACACTGACCTTGAAAAGCAAAACAGTTTTGGATCAATAACTATAGAATTCTTGGGCTCATGCTTTACTAACTTTTATGGCTGCCTCTAGAGCTTACTGTTTGTTCTGTTTGATTTACACATTGATGCTGTGTGTAACTGCATAAAAATAAAATTTACACTTTTAAATGGTGTATTGCGAAAATAACTTGCTTTGTTACCCAATTTCCAAACATCAGACAGTATGGAGCATAAAAAACGCACCGCTAATTCAGCTGGAAAGTAACTGTGTAAAGGTTGTTCATCTTTCAACTGACTTCAAAGGAGCCAACATCTACAAACACGTGGGGCTGACGTAGTGCTAGCTGCAAACATTAGGCTAAAGGATTTCATTTATTAATTTGAAGGCACAGACAGAAGCTATCAATAATCAAATTGTTTTTCATGGTCATTTGGTCTTTGACAAGTTTATTAGGGTGTAATTGGAATGGATTAGCGAGGTGTGATATACACAGATGGTCCAGGACTTATGTTGTGGATTCGTTTATGGCAGAATTTTATACTGTCTGGATTTACATTAGGAATAGAAAACGGTGAATTTCTAGACCGATTGAAATGGGATTTTCGGAGATGCGAACTGGTCCAAAAGGTTCTGAATTGGTAAAAACCATTGATTTGTCGGATTTCTGCAAGCCTTGTACCAACCATATTTTGGTGAAGATGTACCCACCTTCTGGTCAAGATGTACCCACATTTAAAATCCATATGTATCCATCTACAAAGTGTTCTTAAAAATGTATTACACTGATAATTTATTCTTCATTTTAAAGTTGTGTGTTCCATATATTTAAGAAATGAACACTGTGAATTTTTAAATGGTAATAAACATTCAGAACTCTCCTGATTCTGGTGGTAGACTACCGATTTTGGGCAATCAAAATCTGCCTCCCGCTCGAGCTAACATTCTACTGACTTTTTCATAACATCAAAAAAAAAAAAAAAAACGAGCTGTCACTGGAAACTGACATATGCCCCTGAAATGTAGCTTTGAAATGAAACTGGTGTAAATATATAATTGAATATGCCTGTGGAAAAGAGATCAGACAAAACATAGAGCATGAACTGAAGATAAATGGTAAAGTAATGTTTTTCTGCTTCAGATTCTTATATGAAGGTTGAAGACATAATTATTCAATGAAATAGAAAGCTGTGAGTTTGGCCTTGAATACGAACAACATTGTTTCATTCCCAACCCCTGCTGATGTTTTATATATAACAAGGCCTGGTGACATACATTCTGGTTTCAATTAAATCCCACAAGCAATTTTGGAGATGTAGCTTGGACAAGATGTTAATATAGCAGTTATGGTAAAAAATGACTAAGGGCCCATAACACTGCCAAAAATAATCGGACCAGAAACTCCTGATGATATGCACAGCTAGGTTTGGTGACAAACATTCCTGTGTAATTTCAATGAAATCCTCCAATGGTTCTGGAGATGAAGCATGGACAAGATTTTAATATAGAAGTGAGAGTAAAAAATGACTAAGTGTCCATAACTCTGCCAAAAATAATTCGAGCAGAAACTCCTGATAATATGCACAAGTAGGCTTGGTGAAAAACATTCCTGTGAAGTTTCAATGAAATTCTCCAAGCGGTTTTGGAGATGAAGTGTGGACAAGACATTAATAAAGAAGTTAGAGTAAAAAATAACTAAGTTCCAATAACTCTGCCAAAAATAAATTGAGCGGAATCTCCTGACGAAATGCATAACTAGGCTTGGTGACAAACACTCCTGTTAAGTTTCAATAAAATCCCTCAAGTGGTTTTGGAGATGAAGCAGGGACAAGATTTTAGAGTAAAAAAATGACTAAATATTTTTTAATGATGGGTACATTTTGACTTTTACTTGGGTACATCTGGACCAGAACATAGGTACATCCGGACCAGGGTACATCTTGACCATATCCCACTTGCCTCATGTTTGACCAGCTACTCACAAAAAGGCACTTAAACATAGCTTTTGGAAACCATTCGTTTACATCCTAAACCGGTACTCTGACGGAAAAAACATCAACCGTTTAAGCTTACACTTTATTCTGTTAATGACGAAGAATGACACTAAACATTCAGCAACGGATAGCAGAATCATTACAGGAATACACAACTTTGGGTCAAACAGGAAACGGAAAAGAGCCATTGGATTGAAATTCCTTTTAAATTTTCTCCACATTTGCTTTTTGATGGAGGCTGCCATTTTGAATATCACGTGGCGGTTGACAGACGTTTCACCCCCAAGACTTTTCCTCCCAAGACATTTCCTCCCAAGACATTTTCACCCCCAATACATATTCATTATCATGTTTCAGATTGATATATCCTTGATATTACTACATACATAACAATCAAGTAAAAGATTTTTTATCATAATTTGAGTAAAAATTCTGAAAAATTAGGGAAATATAATGTGTATTAAATATGAAAATGATCATCAATTGCGTTAAATAAATGTTTTTTTAAATAAATGTATATAATAGAAAATATGTTATATAATATGTTTTATTTTACGAAATCAATATATATCATTCAAAAAATGATTAATATTAAATTTAGTGAAATTTTGAACTGATATAAAAAGTTTAGGTTTTAAAAAGCATTATCTTTGCATGCTACGTGTACAGCACTGATAATACACGGGACCTCTGTTTAACATATTGTCCGAAAGACGATTAGTAATGTTAGTGGAGGATCAGGGATTAATCTCGGGACCCCTGGGTTACCAGTCCAGTGCGTCACCACTGGACCACCAATCTCGTAAATGAATTATAAATTAATAATCTATGGTGTCTTTGAAAATTCTGTTTATTAAAACATCAAAGAAGGTGGTGCTTTAGTATTAAAAGGTGAGAACACAACCAATGAAATAATATGTCATTTATACAATCCTGTTTGGTTTCAGAAATATGAATTGTTTTTATCCCTTTGATAATGGTCTCTTTGAAAAAGTTTTTGATTAACATCTCACAGAGGGTGCTGCCTCCATATTAAAAGGTGACAACATAAACAATGAAAAATTTGTCATTTATTTAATCAAGTTTATTAATATATGGATTATGAATTATATTAATCCTGCTGATGTTCAACTTCAACTTCAACTTAATACTGCCAAAAGTCAATACTGACTATACTAGGCAGGCGGAAGAAATTAATGACATTGACATTGAAGAAATTTTGAAATAACTGCCTGATTGAGTTTTAATTACACCCCTGTTAAATCAGCACCTCATCCTGGAATGTGTGAAGAATTTGTATACTGCCAATCATGGGCAATATACAATCCTAACAATGCATGCTTCTTAAAGGTGTGAACTGTAAAAAGGTGTTGATAATGTGATTAATCCACTCATTCAAAAGCCATTATCTCTTAAAAATTATGAAAATAATCTTCTGAACTCAATTAACTTTAAAAATAAACAAGAAAATATAAAAAAAATTGACCATCTGAGTACCTTTTATATTTTGAGGGTGAAATGTCTTGTACAATAAAAGACTGGGAGGGAAAAGTCTTGGGGGTGAAACGTCTGGAAACCTCACGTTGCACCTTTACTTCTTGGTATTTAGATAAATATGTCTCTAGATACTATAGAAACTCTAGAAATACTTTTGATTTTTTTCATTTATACTTTTAAAGCTAACAAAATTACTGATTTCAAAGACAATAAGCGAATAAGTGTTTTCAGAACATAGGAGTTTCGGGTTGATGAAAAAACTACTCGATCGCCGTTTTATCGGGAAGTTACGAATATTTCCGAACTACGTTCCGATCGATAGTAAACAAACATGGCTGTTCAGATAATTTCATACCATGTTTTAATTCTTCTGTTTATCCAATACGCATTTAGCAAAGACACAGTTATTGAATATCATGAAGACAAGAAGCCATGCACATATTTTGGTATATATATAAATCCTTCCATTGGCTGTCAAGGATGACTTTTTGTCCAAGGGGGAGTGTGTGTGTGTGTGTGTGTGGGGGGGGGGGGGGGGGGGGGGGGTCTGTGAGACAGGTCTCTCATAGTTGTCTAGGGATGTTTGTCCAAGGGGGTCTCATAGAGATGAGTGTCCAGGGGGTTGATTTCTGCTTAAATGCCTTCCATAGTCTGTCCAAGGGGTATGCATAGTCTGTCCAGGGGTCTCTGTCCAAGGGGGGTCTTTGAGACTGACTGTCCAGGGGGTCTGAATTCGGACAATTTGCCTTCCATAGTCTGTCCAAGGGGTCTCGTGTCGATATGGTCTGTCCAAAGGGTATTATTAAGGATAATTGCCTTCCATAGGTTGTCATTAGGGCTTATGGTACTATCACAGAATATAAATGCTTAACTTTTTGAAAGGGTTTTGTCTAGGGGTGGGTTAATGAGATGTGCAAGGGGGGTTTCTGATATTAAAGTGCCTTCCATAGGGGGGGTACAGATATTTTCTGGAATAGCCCATTACGGTCGTTTCGTCGACTAGGGACCGAATATTAACACAATAGTAAGTCCCAGCGTCGACCAACCGTTTCGTTGACCTGATTACATATAGTAATTGATAAGTCGCTTCGTCGATAAGCGGAAAGTGTGAAATATTTTTGGTAGGGTCGTTCACACCTAATTACATGTGCTCGCACATGTGTAACTGTTTAACATAATTAGACACAATATTGATTAATGATAGATGTTTCTGTTCTCTTTAATATACATGTATATTGTTTTTTGAAGTGAGGAACCAGTAATATTTATAAATTGTAAGCATTTAGAAAAAAAAAGACAGGAATGTTTTTTGTGCTCCTTCCGAAACACTATTTAACATTGATAAAACTTCTGATTTCTATGCAAGGGAGAAATGTGCACCGACCTCTCATGGGAATCCAACCCACAACTCAATGGACACTCAGGAACTACCTTAGACTGGAATTTTAGGGAAAAGTGACTTCAGCTGTGACACATGTATATTGAGGACAAACTTCATTTTGTTATGATTTGTCCACCATATAAAGATTTAAGAATCAGATATATTCCATATTATTGTATTGTCTGTCCTAATGTAGAAAATTTTTGCTTTTTAATGTCATCAAATGATAAAAACATTTGAAATTTGGCATCGTATCTATATCATGCAATTTCAAGAACAACAATCTTATTAACATAATGTACCGTTTATTTATATAATAGTCTCTTACCACTGCATTATAATGTTTATTGATTGCATTGTTTGTATTTTGTATATGGGTTGGCCTTGGTACAATAAAATCTTGAATAAATATGACTCATTCTGAACCATTGAATAATATATTAAATGGTGAAGTGATGAGATTATCAGTTATTTATGCAGTTTATGAAATTTTTACCTGTTATAAAATATATTTTGCCGACCCAGCTAGCTCAATCAGTAGAGCATCAGATTGTCAATCTTGACAATCCCAGTTCAATCCCCATCAGGGCCGGCAAAATTTCTCCGCGATTGAGAATTGATTTCAGACAATGCATCTATAGGTCATTTGTCCCTCACCTCTGAAGCAAGTGAGGAAGTAGTCAGTCAGTTGCGGAGAAACTGGTAAAAAATCTGGTTGGATACCCAGGAGCACTGGTTAGGTGGACTGACCGCCGGGATATGAACTTAGCTGTTAAAACTGGCGTTAAACGCCAATAAAACCAAACTAAAAATGATAAAAAAAAAATATTGCATGTATCTGAATTGTAATGTGAAGTAAATAGCATGAAGCAAGCATGATGTTGTTACAAATTGTGACAATGAATAGTAACTGCTAAATGTTATATATAAATATACATAAAACATATGTTTTGCGGAACAAGGTATTGTTCACTATGTGTTACAAGTCTTGTGCCTGTATATTTCAGAGAGTACTAGAGTGGCTAATGATGCAGGAGGGCTTATTAATTGTTCCTGGTATGCACACAAAGCCTGCTGTAAGAGGACAGAGGTTACATCAGTGTTTGGTTCTAACATGCTACCTCTGTACATGGCCAGCCAAGATTGTCATAATCATATTAACTACATGATGTGTTACTTCTGTAGCCCAGACCAATACCTTTGGTACAAAGAGTGAGTTTTAATAAGTACTTTTTACCATCCATTTATAAAACAACTGCAGGTAATAGAAGAAACAATAATTAAATTTTGCAAGTTAGTCAGAAGTAATGTTTTGACTAATATAGAAAGGTTGCTTGAGTAGTGAACAAAATTCTGAATATTGATTACAACACTAATAATCTAACCAGTTACTTAAAATATTAGCTATGATTTGTGAAAACAGTATTAAAATTTTCTTAAAAGTTAAATCGAGGAAGAGTTACCCCCTTGAAACTGATAAGTGATGTGTTCTTTTTAAAAATTATTTTGTTACTACAAAAATTGATATATTCTTTACAAGCACAATACAGTTGTATTGTGGCACTTGTTCATAAAATAATAGTTGTAGAGAATTTTATGTGTAGTTGGTGCACAGTGGCTGGCCACCTAGGTACCCTTGAAGCATATTTATGTAGCTTGTTACCTTGAAGTGTATGCAACAGCTCCTGACAGCAAACTAAAATGAAGGTTTTAAGCCCTTCAAAAAGGCCTTGGAGACTTTTGAGACATTTCTATGAAGCGTCTTCTCTGTCATGACAGTTTAAAGCAAAAGGCAAATGTTCTGATGAATACAGTATCATTATTTGATATAATGCTCCAATATACAAGTTTTATTCTTTTTAAAATAAAATGAAATGGCTAAATTAGAACAATATTTCTTACACAAAGAGAAATATCAGTGTCTTTGACATTTTGATCATAAATTTCCTTTATATTTATACTATTGACTGAATATTTGATCAGGGGAATGAATGTTGGTCTCCTTCTGGCACTGGATTCCTCTATGCATTCTCAGTAAACATAAAAAACAAGACAATCAATGTGTTTATTTAGAACTTATGAGTGGTGACAGCCAAAATGACTGATAGCAGGTGATTCAGCCAACATTGTTTATCAGTTAGAACTTGTCAAGTTACAGTTCTATTTCCTTTGGTAATTTATTATCTAGGGTGAAAATACGACAATGGAGCAGTAATGAGCTTTGTTATCTGTAATATTTATATGATAGGTAATTAATAAAGGCAGAATTGTTTTTAAGGTATTTTAATTACATCACTTTTTGCCAGAACTTCATATGTTGTACCTCAGTATTTGCCAAAACTTGGTTTGTTGTTGATAGTGTAATGGTTTATACTCAATAATAGACTTTCCCTTTTCTCAGTTTTCAGTCAAAAGTAGCAGCATTAATAAGAAAAAATGGTTTATTACAATCTGTATGCAAAGAATCATAAATATTTAATCTCATTATTGAATAATAATAAACATCAATAATTTCTTCTCAAGAGACTGCAAATGCTCTGCTAAATAACCAGATTTGGAATGATAAATTAACTCATGGTTGTCACCTTTCATTTAAATGATAATTTTCTCATTGTTACCTTTCTGAACCAGGAGAAATTTAATACAAGCAATGCAAGATAGAAGTGAAATATTTCTGCATATTACTGTCAAGGAGTCACTTGCAACAGGTTTGAAGGCATCTGATGCCATCTGATTTAACCCAAAATGATTTCATAAGCTTGTTGCAACACCAGCCTTTTAGCAAACAATTTTCATAGTATTAAAAGTAAGTTGATTTGGAATAGAAGTGGCATTTTTACTAGTAAAGATAATTACGAAGCTTATGCATTTCAGACTGGCTGTAAATATACTGAACAAAAAAAAAAAAACAACTTACGCTGTGTTTAAGTGCAGATATACGTAAATTTGGAAAGAAGGGTTAAATTATTTTTACTTGTAATCCAAGAGTATTTCAGTGTGAATTTGTGTGTAAAATTGTATTGCTCTACGTTCATGGAAAACTGATGAAATGGTTGATTAAATGTGATAGGAATCATAGACCAAAATCACACATTAATACTGGGTATGGCCATCTTGAGCAGGTAGTACTGCCTGGCATTGTTTGTGCATAAAACTGACAATTGTGTTGATTTCTGCCTGTGGACTGTTATTCCACTCCTGGCTTAAGGCTTGTATTAGTTCATTGATGTTTGATGGTGGAATAGGGCGACTTGTAACACGCTGGTCCAAATTATCCCACCAGTGTTCGATGGGATTCATATCTGGACTTTCGGCGGACCAATCATTAATGAATGCAATATTTTTCGTCCTGAGGAAATTCACAGTATCTCTTGCTGTATGGCTTATGGCATTATCCTGTTGAAACAGAGTGATATTGGCATTATTTTGAAACAGTGGGATGACATGCCTCGCAAGAATCTCATCTCGGTAGCGTTGGGCATTCAAATTCCCATCGATCACGATGAGAGGTGTGCGATAACCATGCGCAATGCCTGCCCAGACCGAGACAGAATCTCCGCCCCCAAATCAATCTTGTTCAAATACACAACAGTCGGCATAACGTTCATTTCTCCTACGGGATACACAAACCCTGCCATCACTTTGATGGATGGAAAATCTGGACTCTTCGGAGAAAACAACCCTATTCCATTGTTGCATTATCCAGTGATGGTGTGTCCGTGCCCAATTAACATGATTTACGTGGTCACACACAGCCAACATAAGGACGACATCCACATAGAGCACCATCATGCAGACGATTGCATACAGTTTGGGCAGATATTCAGTTGTTATGTGTACCAGGGGTGTTAGCAACAGTGGCAGTTTGAAAACGATTGCATAGGTGTGTGTTCATGATATAGCGGTTTGACCAGGCGTTGTGACGCCGGACGTCCACTACGTGGTAAATCTTCCATATGCTCTGTTGCTTGGAAACATTGCCTAAGTTTCAAATAGAATGGCTAGAACTGCCAACAACCCTTGCAACCTCATTCGTGGCATACCAGCATTAAGCATTCCAATGGCACGTTCACTTAAATTTGATAAAATTCAAGGCATATCAAAAAGAAAGAAAACTTAATAAAATTCTTTTTTATGCCCCCAAAGGGAGGCATATAGTTTTTGAACTGTCCGTCCGTCAATCCGTCCGAAAACTTCAACATTGGCCATAACTTTCTTATTAGTGGATTTACTTCATACTTGGATACAACACCCCTTTGGACAAGACCTTTTCACTGACCTATATTTGTTTGACCTTGACCCTTGAATGACCTTTACCTTGGACATCCAATTGTCTGAGAACTTTAACATCGGCCATAACTTCCACATTAGTATGTGGATGTACTTCATACTCGGACAACAAACCCCTTTGGACATGACCTTCCCACTGACCCATATATGACCTTGACCCCTGAATGACCTTCACCTTCAAGATCCAATTGTCCAAAAACTTTAACATTTGGTCATAACTTCCACATTAGTAAGTGGATATATTTCATACTTGGACACAACACCCCTTAGGACAAGACCTTCCCACTGACCTATATTTGTGAGACCTTGAATGGTTCTCAGCTCAAAGGACAAAGCACCACTTCGGGGTCATTGTCATCTTACAGTGACAGTTCTTCAATGTTTTTCAATGTCTTTTTTCTTATAGACAACAAAGTCTATAAAATCAGACTGAAAGGTTTGATTTTATAAACACAGATTATACTGGTCTGTGCATACACCAGAAAATCAAGTTTAACAGTTTTTTTTGTTGTGTAATGCATACAATTGAGTTATAATTGGTTTTATTTGACACATAATTTTTCGCCCAAACATATGTAGGGCATTGGACATGTTGATTTCTTATCATTACATTAAAAAAATATGTATAGAATTCAGGAGTTTCTTTTTTTGACTTTTTTGGTCCAGTATATATTTATTTTCACTTATTCATGAAAAAAGACACTTTTATTAATTTTAGTAAATTTGCAGAGTGAGATATATATTTCAAATGTTTCAAGAAATATTATTTTAAGTATGAAGAATTTATGAAGTATTAATTTTGCCCCCTTTGAAGAAGATGGGTATATTATTTTGAGGTTGGTGGTTGGTTTGTCATTGGTTGCTAGATCCAGATGAAAGTCCACCTAGGTTACTCAAAGAGCTACACACAGAGATAGCACCAGTCCTCAAAATCATATTCCAAAGGTCACTAGACATGGGTATTTTTCCTAAGTATTGGAAACATGCCATCATCACACCAACATACAAAAAAGGGTCAAAATCAAAACATAGCAACTAAAGACCAATATCACTCACATGTATAGCATCAAAACTAATGGAACACATCATTGTCTCAAACATGATGGATTACTTTGACAAACTCAATATACTTTTCAGCCAGCATTATGAATTCAGGTCAAAACATAGCTGTGAGACACAGCTCATCGGCTTCACACAAGAAATAGCTGACGACCTACATGTAGATCAAGGTCAACAAACTGATGTCATTGTCATGGACTTCAGTAAAGCTTTCAACAAAGTAGACCACCACAAACTCATACACAAGCTGAAACACATGAGAGTTCATCCACACATCAGTTCATGAATACAAAGCTTTCTCAAAAACAGATCACAACAAGTATTACTGGAAAAGAAGGTCTCTGACAGGCTCCTTGTGCTTTCTGGTGTCCTGCAGGGATCAGTCTTAGGTCCGTGTTTCTTTCTCGCATACATCAATGACCTACCAGGAAGTGTCAGGAGCTGGGTGTGTCTATTTGCGGATGACACCATAGTTAAATCACAAGAATCTGCACAAACCTTACAAAATGATTTGCACAACCTTGAAATATAGGAAAAAGAATTGTCAATGAAATCAACCTTGACCAGTGTGAAATACTCAGAATACCCAGGAAAAAGAAACTGGTCATCTTTCCCAACACCCAACATAGCACAATACTGAAAAACACAGAAAATGCAAAATACGGTACTTAGGACTTTCTGTAAGTAGTAACCTGAACTGGTCATCCCACATAAACAACATCACAAGCAAAGCAAAAAACGGCCTAAGGTTCATCAGACGAAATGTCAAAACACAAAACAAACAACTCAAAGAAGCAGCATACAAAACATGTGTAAGACCACAGGTCAAAAACTGCTCAACCATATGGCACCTATGGCAGAAATATCTCACAGAATAGAAATGGTCCAGAGGTCAGCTGCAAGGTACTTTGATAATGATTACCACTATACAAGCAGTGTAACAAACATGATCAAAGAACTAAAATGGTCAACTAATATGCGCAGGGCATGTGGGGAATTAGCCCTTTTACTTGATGTTGTTGGGGAACTAGCTTGGCACCGAGTCTTTATTATAGAATTGAAGTCCGCACTGTAGAAGTCACTAATAATTTCTTTATTTAACAACAACTTGTATTTAAAATAGTGTTCCACAAAATAAATGTCACAAAGTTTTTGAACACAAAGATAATTATAAGTTATTTTTACAAGTCCACGAGTTTCACGAAGATTTTACTCAGAATTAATTTAAAGTCACAAAGAGTCACTAAGAATCACAAAGATATCATGTAGTAGGTCAGATCAAGAAGGTAGAATTTTCTATATATTATTATATTAAGTCAAGAAAACAAACTGTTTATATACAAGAAGACACTAAGAAGAAGCATTTTGGCAACAGGTAATCAGTAAATAAAAACAGTCAATCACACATTTCCTTTGAAATACTAATTTCTAGGTGATTGTTTAAGAAAACGCTGAAAGCTAACAATTAAGTTTTTGAGACATGTAGGTGCTGTTAAGTAATAACTGGCAATTGAGGTGACATAATTTTCTCACCAAGCCATCGGCTTATGATTTAAATTCTTAACAAATTCTGATTTAAAGTGTAAGATTTTAACATGTTTGAAAAAAAACAGAATTTATATGTCAAATATGCAAAAATAACAAAAGATGCAAAAGATTACTCATTTACCATTCTCAGGTTTAAGCAAAGTGAATATTTCTAAAAATCTACTTTTGTGATGACTGTGAGGAAAACTAAAATACTGAAAAAAACTGCTTCATAATACAACATTAGAACAAAGGAAAAACCACGCCAGCCTGGTCATGCTACACAAAATAAAAACCAAACAAGTCAATGTCCATCACAATCACCTTACAAACACATGAAACAACAAATTCCTCATCCCGCAATAAAAACACATCATCACATGAACTTGTTCTTCCCAAGGACTATACAACTCTGGAACAAATTACCAACCAAGATTAGGGCTACCCCATTACTGTGCCAGCTTTTATCAGTGGACTGAACAAGTTTTATTGATTTTAAACATTCAAAATAAATGATTAAGTAAGATCTTGAGTAAAATCTTGTTTTATCTGTTACCATCTTTTATAATTTTAATGTTCCTGACAGTATAGTCAGTATTGACTTTTGTCAGTATTGAAGTTGAAATTGGCTGTAAGAAGTTGAAGTTGATTGTGTACACTTCCAGGTATCAAGCAATGTAAAATGTGCTTCAGTGGTGCCTTGGTGGCTAGCCACTATGGGGTCTGACTGTAAAATGTTTTGAGCATATTTGAGACAAGTAAAAGTACTGTAATATTTCCACAGTAAACAATATATGAAATAAATGATATTTCAGTTGAAGTATTAAAGTTTTCATGAAAGGGTACTTTGTAGAAATTTCTTTTCAATGTAAAATTAAAGTTAAACTTTGTATTTTAAATGACTTACTAACTTGGATATTGTTTACTTTCAGAGGGAAAGTACATGTTTGTGAGAAGTTCTGTCAGTCAGTCTACACTTCATGCAAAGATGCCTTTCATTGTGGTTATAGAATTGGTAAAATCTCATTATCTTAAAATGTTGCTTGATTAAGTTTATTCTTTTACTGCATGTGTATAAATTAAGGGTTAGGGTTTAAAAAAGCTTGTCTGGAGCAAAACTTCTACATGCATAGAGGGATTTCAATATAACTTGGCACAAATGTTCACCATAGTGAGGCGAAGTGTCGTTTGCCAAATTCAGGTCCCTGCGGCCAAAGTCAAGGTCACACATAGAGGTTAAAGTTCAGATAAAAATATGAAGATCTGTATACATGTAGGGACCATTTAGTCATCATTTATTGAGGGATTGTAACACAAATGGTCATTATCATGACTATGGCTGTGACACATGTAATTTAGGTCAATATATATGTATGCAAGGTCAAGGTCACTAAAGATGATGAAATATCCAGATTTTGTCTGGAGCATATCTCCTGCATGCATAGAAGAATTTTTATAATACTTTATAGAAATGTTCGCCACAATGAGACATATTGCTTCACGCATGATCCAGGTCTCAGGTCAAGGTCACAGAGCTCATTGAAAAACACTTGTCCGGAGCAGAACTTCTACATGCGTAGAGGGATTTCAATATAACTTGGCACAAATGTTCACCATTGTGAGACGGAGTGTCGCGCTCAAAATTCAGGTCCCTGCGACTAAAGTCAAGGTCACACATAGAGGTCAAAGTTCAGATAAAAATATATTTAGTCATCATCTATTGATGGATTGTAACACAAATGATGACTGTCATGACTACAGGTGTGACACATGTAATTTAGGTTAATAGTTGCAAGGTCAAGGTCACTAGAGGTGATTTAATATCCAGATACTGTCCGGAGCATAACTCCTACAAGCATGGAGGAATTTTAATGTTACTTTATAGAATTGTTCACTGCCATGAGAGGAAGTGCCCTGCACATGAACCAGGTCTCTAGGTCAAAGGTCAAGGTCGCATTTAGATCTCTTTGAAAAATACTTGTCCAGAGCAAAACTTCTACATGCATTGAGGGATTTTAATACAACTTGGCACAAATGTTCATCATTGTGAGGCGAAGTGTCACGCATAAAATTAAGGTCCCTTCGACTAAGGTCAAGGTCACACATAGAGATAAAATTTCAGAAAAAAATACGAAAATATGTATAGGGACCATTTAGTCATCATTTATTGAGGGATTGTAACACAAATGGTCACTATCTTGACATCCCTACTAATTAGTTTTAAGGTAAATTTAACAACACAGTGCCAAGAATAGAAACTTGCTTGCCAGCCAACACTTCTTATCCATAATGCCCACATCTCCACCTAAAGCTTTTGTGACGGGCTTATTTTGTGACAATGTCACCCTTGTTGATATTTTGATGCTTTTTAGCTCACCTGTCACGTAGTGACAGAGTGAGCTTTTCTGATCACCTTTTGTCCGTCGTCCGTCCGTCCGTCGGTTAACAATTGGTTTGTTAACACTTAAGTGGTCACATTTTTGCCTCAATTGTCATGAAACTTGGTCAGGATATTTGTCTCATTAATATCTCGCACGAGTTCGAACATGGGTTATCAGGGTTGGAAAACTAGGTCACAGAGCCCAAATATAGAAAAACCTTGTTAACACTCTAGAGGCTACTTTTTCAGTCCAAATATCCTGGAAATTTGTCAGAAATGTTCTAATGATGATTTCTAGCTCAAGTTCAAATATGGGTCATCTGGGTTCAAAAACTAGGTCACAGAGCCCAAAAAATAGAAAAATCTTGTTAACACTGTAGAGGTTACATTTTCATCCCAAATAATCTTGAAATTTGTCAGAAAGGTTGCTTTGATGATTTCCAGGTCAAGTTCAAATATAGGTCATCTGGGGTCAAAAACAAGGTCACAGAGCCCAAATATTGAAAAACCTTGTTAACACTCTAGAGGTAACATTATTAGACCAAATAATCTGGAAATCTGTCTGGAAGGTTGCTTCTATGATTTCTAGCTCAAGTTCAAATTTGGGTCATCTTGGTTCAAAAACTAGGTCACAGAGCCCAAAAATAGAAACATCTTGTTAACACTCTAGAGATTACATTTTCAGCCCAAATAATCTGGAAATTTGTCAGAGAGGTTGTTTCAAAGATTTCTAGCACAAGTTCAAATATGGGTCATCTGGGTTTAAAAACTAGGTCACAGAGCCCAAAAGTAAAAAAACCTTGTAAAAGCTCTAGAGGTTACATTTTCAGTCCAAATGTCCTTGAAATTTGTCAGAAAGGTTGTTTCAATGATTTCTAGTTCAAATTTGGATATGGGTCATCTGGGATCAAAAACTAGGTCACATGGTACAAATATGTAAAAAACTTTTTAACACTCCGGAGGTTACATTTTCAGTCCAAATATCCTGGAAATTTGTCAGACAGGTTTTTTTGATGATTTCTAGCTCAAGTTGGAGTAAGGGTCATCTTGGGTCAAAAACTAGGTCACAGAGTCCAAATATGGAAAAACTTTGTAAACACTCTAGAGGCTACATTTTAAGTCCAAATGTCCTGGAAATTTGTCAGATAGGTTGTTTTGATGATTTGTAGCTCAGGATTGGATATGGGTTATCTGGGGTCAAAAACTAGGTCACAGAGCCTAAATATGGAGAAACATTGTTCACACTCTAGATGCTACTTTTTCAGTCCAAATATCCTGGAAATTTGTCAAAGAGATTGTTTCAATAATTTCTAGGTCAAGTTCGAATATGGGTCATCTGGGGTCAATTAACCAGGTCCATTGCAACTTTGTTAAAAGCAGTCATACTCAGGTGAGCGATACAGGGCCATCATGGCCCTCTTGTTTAATACTTGTGTTTGGAAGAAGAAATATAGCAGTAACATACTGAAAATCTTCCTATTTCAGGAGAAAAGTACAGGAATGGGACAGCATTTTGTGAGACACAGAATTTCAAAGTTGTAAACAGTAAAAACTGTTTTAAATATGACCCCACTGTATTTGATACAGCCATATACTTACAGCATTCTAATTTGTTACTTTGTCTTTTAATTGTGTTAGTGTTTTCAGCTAGAATTTTAACATGTATATCATAGCAAACTATAAGATGAACATTTAGAAAAACCTTGTTAATACATGATGTACAAGTGAGAAAATACCACCTAGAAACAGAAAAATAATGATCAGGCCATTTAAAGTAAACTACCTCTAACAAACACAGAAATAAAGTTTAGTTCATCATTTAAAGTAAAATACCACCAACAAACACAGAAATAAAGATTAGGTCATTTAGAGTGAAAAGCCACCAACAAACAGAAAAATAAAGATTAGGTCATTTAGAGTGAAATACCGCCAACAAATACAGAAATAAAGATTAGGTCATCATTTAAAGTAAAATACCACCAACAAACAGAAAAATAAAGATTAGGTCATTTAAAGTGAAATACCGCCAACAAACACTAAAATAAAGATTAGGTCATTTAAAGTAAAATACCACCAACAAACACAGAAATAAAGATTAGGTCATTTAGAGTGAAAAGCCACCAACAAACAGAAAAATAAAGATTAGGTCATTTAGAGTGAAATACCGCCAACAAATACAGAAATAAAGATTAGGTCATCATTTAAAGTAAAATACCACCAACAAACAGAAAAATAAAGATTAGGTCATTTAGAGTGAAATACCACCAACAAACACAGAAATAAAGATTAGGACATTAAAAGTTCCATCTTAAATGTTTTGTAAAAAATTGTATGATAAAAGTTTTGTAATTTATTCTACAATAAATGTTTTGTAATATCTTTTACAGTCTATATCATGAAGCAAGTATACATTGTTGTCAAATATTGTTCTTTTTTTTATCAAAATGAAATATAATTATGTACATGTTATAGTTCACCTATAAGTCAGAAAGATTTAAAAGATTTATTATGAAGTTTTTTATTATTGACTATTTGGGAGGCACTTTTTAGACTGTCGGCATTGAGTGGACACAGTCCTTAGTACCGTAAATCAAAATCAAGCATCCAGAGACACAGGTTTTAAGATTTTTACACACATCAGCATCTCCGCATGTGCACAGTTAATACAGGGATTATAAAGTTGGATAAAAGGACATGCACAAATTAATTTCATAAACATTTCACAATCTTTAAAATCAAGATCATTTTGTTATTTCATTTTTTGCTTGCGTTTGTACAAGAAAGAGGGATTTAGGGCTCAAACAAGCTACGATACTGTCTAGGAAATTACCTGATGTACCTGAGTGTAAGTAAGATAGACCAGTCTATGGTAATGAAAGACCAGTCTATGGTAATGAAAATATATATATTTATTATTTACTTTTTCTTGTTTGAAAAGCTGATCATTTTAACAATCTCAGGAATATCTGTTGAATGTAATAGAGTTAAATGTAAAAAAAAAGAAAAAACAACATGAAATGACCATGTGATTTAAAAGTAACCACACCAAAGTCCTAGAAAGCAACAGATAATTTGATGTTTACAATGTAAAGATTAACAATCCTTAAAATTCTTTGAGCTGACAGTGAAGCAACAAACAGTATGTAAGATTTGGATTTACAGGATTCTTTATATCTTTCAGGTTTTTCTTGCTTTCTTTGCCCTAAAGATTACAGTAACAGTGTTGGCTGGAATTTTTTGGGGTTGGAATTCCCAGTAATTCCCATCCTGGGAAATAAGCCAAAACTTGCAGTATGTGGGAAATATTAAGAAATATTCCTTTTGATACTAAAAAATTACAGTTTTTAAAGACCTAAATATAATACATGCAAACAAATCTTGTTTAATGTATACAAGCATCTATGAAATATATAATACACACATATATATATATCATTTTATAGTGCAAACTATTAATATAAACAGATGCAAAAATTGGGAATTTCATATACTTCATCAGTCACCAGTCATGTTCATCACTTTCCCCACAACATTCTATAGCACAAAACTAGCTTTGAAGCCTTTTCAAGCCCAGGACTATTTCTAAGTTTTGTTTGTATTAAACCAAAGTTTGGAAACACCCTCTCAATTGCAGCTGAGTTTGATGGCATGTTCATAAGTCTAATTGCAAGTTCACAGAACTTCTAGCTCATGACCACATCTTTCCATTGACTGCCACCATACAGATGATTTAATGCTCATGGGTCAGCCTTTGGCAGTTTGACAGAATCAGTCATGAATGCTAACAAATTCCAATTAGGATCTAATCGATCTATATCCTTCATTTCTGCAAAAGTGACTGACTGAATCAAAATGTAATTGACTTTTGATGTATAAACTTTAATAAGCCAACTGTGATTACAAATCAACTGAGTGAAAATTTGGATTTAGCAGTGTAGGTACAATACAAATTAGATCACAGGTGTACTGCAGACAAGTTGGGATCATAATTATCTATTGAATAAGGGCCAACAAGGTGTGAAAAGTATTATGTTTAGTCAGCTACACAAGGTCTTACAGGTATACCTTTATCTCTGGCCAGTAGTCACAAAGACTGTACCAGTGTCTGGTTGTTAATAAAGAATGATTTATATTTCCTGGGAAATACCAGTATTCCACAGAAATTCCCAGTTCTCCCACCATCCTGGAAAATATGAATACTTCCAACTTAAATGCGATTCCTGACAATAACTCTATCTGTAAAATAAAAATGTAAACATTATGAAAATCAAAAGGTGTAGGCAAGGTACCATACCCACAAATGAAGGAAGTAAACATAAATGGATGAATTAATTTTACACAACAACCAGATCTCTATTAATGTTACATGTTGTAATTCCTTCAGTGACCTCAACTGAACACACTTCTGAAGAATTTCTTGATTCCCAAAAAGACTGATGAAAAATGAAAGCAAAAATAGTCTTGACATAAACTCTCGCCTCCTCACAAGCTGACAATCTTTCAATGCTTTATGTGATTTGATATATATTTAGAAACATTAGGATTTTTTAAAAAGTTATTTGAACTACATGTATGTAACAACCATGCTATTATATGCTTGTTGTCCATACCTGCAGTAATTACATTTAATAGTTGATGTTTCTACATTGTAAAGTATTACTGTGTAACATTTATGAATGTTTTTACCACACTTTAGTGAAATGAAACATGAAGTTTAAAAACAAACTCAAATTCCCTAACTCTTCAGTTTCTGTCCAAACAGCAAGTGGAAATTAGCAAGAAAATGGCATTGATGTTAACTACTTTTTAACCAGGTTTCCAACAAAGTTATTAGATTGGGGTATGGAGGGCATGTTGGCAGGTGTCAAACCGATGGTTTCTGTTCAATAACTTTAGTTTGGATTGACCAATCTTAACAAAACTTGGTATATAGCTTCCTTGCATGAAAACCTAGCTTGGGATTATATTTAAAGTCAGTCTGATTAAGGTCAAGGTCACTGTTACTAAATATAGAAAATTGGTTTCCACTCAGTTACTTTAGTTTGGATTGACCAGTCTTAACGAAACTTGGTGTATAGCGCTTGCATGAATACTTAGCTTGGGATTATATTTGGGGTCAGTCGGTTCAAGGTCAAGGTCACTGTTACTAAAAATCTTGACATAACTTGGTACATAATACACTTGCAGTACACCTAGCTTGAGATTATATTTGGGACCAGTTTGGTCAAGATCACTGTTATTATAAATAGGAAACTGGTTTTGACCATAATATTTGGGACCTGTCTGGTCAAGTTCAAGGTCACTGTTACTAAAACTAGAAAATAAGATTCCAGTCATTAACTAAAGATTGGAATGACAAATTTTGACTAAATTTGGTGTAAAGCACCCTTGCATGAAAACCTAGCTTGTTACCTCACCTGAGCACAAAGTGCTCAGGGTGAGCTTTTCTGATCGGTCTTTGTCCGTCGTCCGTCAGTCAGTCCGTCCGTCGTCAACTTTTCATTCAAACGACATCTCCTCTGAAACCAATGGGGCAAATTTAATGAAACTTGCCTGGGATGTTCCTTGCATGATGTTCTACCAAGATTGTTCAAATGGTTCTGGTCCATTGCATTTCTGGTTCACTGGAGCTAAAAATAGATTTTATAAGTTGGATCTTTAAAAATCTTCTTCTCCGAAACCACAAGGCCTGGAGCTTTGATATTTGGTATGAAGCATCATCTAGTGGACCTCTACCAAGTTTGTTCAAATTATGTCCCTGGGGACAAAACTGACCCCACCCCAGGGGTCAGTTGATTTTACATAGAGTTATATAGGGAAAACTTGAAAATCTTCTTGTCAGAAACCACAAGGCCTAGAGTTAAGATATTTGGTATGTAGCATTGTCTAGTGGACCTCTACCAAGTTTGTTCAAATCATGGCCTCTGGGTCAAAAATGGCCCCGCCCCGGGGGTCACTTGTTTTACATAGAGTTATATAGGAAAATCTAAAAAAAATCTTCTTGTCAGAAACCGTAAGTTATAGAGCTTAGATATTTTGTGTGTAGCATTGTCTAGTGGACCTCTACCAAGTTTGTTCAAATCCTGCCCTCTGGGTCAAAAATGGCCCCGCCCCAGGGGCCACTAGTTTTACATAGAGTTATATAAGAAAATCTAAAAAAAATCTTCTTGTCAGAAACCGTAAGATATAGAGCTTATATATTTGGTGTGTAGCATTGTCTAGTGGACCTCTACCAAGTATGTTCAAATCCTGGCCTCTGGGTCAAAAATGGCCCCGCCCCGGGGGTCACTAGTTTTACATAGAGTTATATAGGAAAATCTTAAAAAATCTTCTTGTCAGAAACCGTAAGTTATAGAGCTTAGATATTTGGTGTGTAGCATTGTCTAGTGAACCTCTACCAAGTTTGTTCAAATCCTGTCCTCTGGGTCAAAAATGGCCCCGCCCCAGGGGCCACTAGTTTTACATAGAGTTATATAGGAAAATCTTAAAAAATCTTCTTGTCAGAAACCACAAGGCCTAGAGTTAAGATATTTGGTGTGAAGCATTGTCTAGTGGACCTCTACCAAGTTTGTTCAAATTATGTCCCTGGGGACAAAACTGACCCCACCCCAGGGGTCAGTTGATTTTACATAGAGTTATATAGGGAAAACTTGAAAATCTTCTTGTCAGAAACCACAAGGCCTAGAGTTAAGATATTTGGTATGAAGCATCATCTAGTGGACCTCTACCAAGTTTGTTCAAATTATGTCCCTGGGGACAAAACTGACCCCACCCCAGGGGTCAGTTGATTTTACATAGAGTTATATAGGGAAAACTTTAAAAATCTTCTTGTCAGAAACCACAAGGCCTAGAGTTAAGATATTTGGTATGTAGCATTGTCTAGTGGACCTCTACCAAGTTTGTTCAAATCATGGCCTCTGGGTCAAAAATGGCCCCGCCCCGGGGGTCACTTGTTTTACATAGAGTTATATAGGAAAATCTTAAAAAAATCTTCTTGTCAGAAACCGTAAGTTATAGAGCTTAGATATTTTGTGTGTAGCATTGTCTAGTGGACCTCTACCAAGTTTGTTCAAATCCTGTCCTCTGGGTCAAAAATGACCCCGCCCCAGGGGCCACTAGTTTTACATAGAGTTATATTAGAAAATCTAAAAAAAATCTTCTTGTCAGAAACCGTAAGTTATAGAGCTTATATATTTGGTGTGTAGCATTGTCTAGTGGACCTCTACCAAGTTTGTTCAAATCTTGGCCTCTGGGTCAAAAATGACCCCGCCCCAGGGGCCACTAGTTTTACATAGAGTTATATAGGAAAATCTTAAAAAATCTTCTTGTCAGAAACCGTAAGTTATAGAGCTTAGATATTTGGTGTGTAGCATTGTCTAGTGAACCTCTACCAAGGTTGTTCAAATCCTGTCCTCTGGGTCAAAAATGGCCCCGCCCCAGGGGCCACTAGTTTTACATAGAGTTATATAGGAAAATCTTAAAAAATCTTCTTGTCAGAAACCGTAAGTTATAGAGCTTAGATATTTGGTGTGAAGCATTGTCTAGTGTACCTCTTCCAAATTTGTTCAAATCCTGGCCTCTGGGTCAAAAATGGCCCCACCCCGGGGGTCACTTGTTTTACATAGAGTTATATAGGAAAAACTAAAAAATCTTCTTGTCAGAAACAAGAAGGCCTACAGTTAAGATATTTGGTATGTAGCATTGTCTAGTGGACCTCTACCAAGTTTGTTCAAATCCTGGCCTCTGGGTCAAAAATGGCCCCGCCCCGGGGGTCACTTGTTTTACATAGAGTTATATAGGAAAATCTTCAAATTATTGGATTAGGTTAAAGGTCACGGAGGCTAAAAGTAGATTTATCTACTGTACCTCATAGAGCCTTCATTTATAGATCAATATCTTTGATATTCAGTATAGAGGTTCCTTGCATGGACCTCTACCCATGGGTTGGGTTTGAGGTCACTGGGTCAGGGTCAAGGTCACCATAGCTTATAATAGATATTTCTACTTTCTGTCATAGAGCCTTTATTTATTGACTGATATTTTACATATTTGGTTTGTAGGCACTTACATATTTTCAATTAAAAAATGAAATACTGCTTAACAGCAAACCTAAGTACTCAGGTGAGCGATGTAGGGCCATCATGGCCCTCTTGTGTTTTTATTTGCAGTCAGTCTGGTCAAGGTCAAGGTCACTGTTACTAAAATAGAAAATTGGTTTCCAGTATTTAATTGGTTCAAGTATTTATTGGTCAATATTGATCAAACTTGGTATATATCACCCTTGTATGGAACCTAGCTAAGGATTGTATTTAGGATCAGTTGGGTCAAGGTCACTGTTACTAAAAATAGAAAACCAGTAACTGTTTAATAACTTAGGTTTAAATTGACTGATCTTGATGATACTTTGTATATAACTGTTATATAGCATCCTTGAAGCATCCCGGCACCTGCATGCATTTCATACACAAAGTTATTTTTATGGCTCCATACAGATTATACATGTATGTTGCATTGCTCAAATGTTTATTAATCATACAGTCTCTAGCTTTTATGGTATAGTTACGGATTTTTAGGAGTCCTCAGTCACGAGTTTTTGGGTTTAGATCAGGTTCACAGTTGTTGTTTTTTTTAAAAAAACAAAAACATTTTACTATTGTAAAATTATTTGGTGAAATGTTGAAAACTTGGTTTAATCGCATGGCGTCGTTTCTTGTTGAGTTTGTGTGCTCATTTTACATTAGATTGACTTGTGCAGGCAACACTTTAATAAATTAAATGCACAGCTAGGGTAAATTTTTGGCCATTACTACCTGCACACAAGTGTTAATATGTGAATGAATTTATTGTTGAATATTAATAATTGCTTTTGTCTGCAGCATTGATTGCTAGCTGACTTTAGGATAATGATGTTGATGAAAGTAACCAATCTACTGAAGCAGGAATTTCTTAACTTTTTAGTTGGTTAATTTACATTCTGAAAAGTAAATTGGCAGATAGAAACAATAATACTACCGATTGGTAGGTTCACAAGAATTTTTATTTGCACTTCTGTTCATAAAGATTCAAATTATTTGCAGACAAGCCTGGTACTAATTGATATAATAAGACAGGAATTAACTGAATTGTTACTTGGCAGGGGTCAACTTAATTGTATGTGGCTTTGTGTGGATTGAGTTCAGTCAAAATTATGTAGCACTTGTCTTTCAATTTAATACACTTCTAGTCAGGTTTTATTTTATTTTCATTTACAATATTTATGATGTGTAACCTTACATTGTCAGCATTATTTTATGAATGAAAAAGTGTGTATTTAGTTCAGTCAAAATGAAGTAGCACTTGTCTTTCAATTTGTCAGGTTTTATTTTATTTTCAATTGTAATTTTCATATTGTGTGACGACATTCTTATGATTTTAATTTTTTCAGAACCACCATTTCTAGTTGTTCTAATTTTTATTTTTTTAGAAATAAAGTACTTATCAGAATATAGTAAACTCTTGAGTTTTTTGTTGAAACCTTAATATTTCAGAACTAAGTATTTGCCTGGGAGTTGTTGTGGTCACCCTGTGTTCAACATCCAGGCATCTGTCATCTGACATTTTCTTCAAAAAACATCTCCTGCTGGCATGATGGAAATTGACAAAACTTAACAGGAATGGTACCTGAGTAGGCCGCTTTCTGATTTGTTCAGAATGTTCTGGTTTGTTAGATATTTAAGTCAAGCAGCAAAAAATAAATTTTCAAACTTAAAAAATCTTCTTTTCTAACACCACCAGGACCAAAGCTCTTAAATTTGGTGTGTTACATTGCCTAGTGGACCACTTCAAAGTTATTTAAATTGTCCCTGCCTGAGGGTTCACATGTATTGCATAGGAATACATAAGAAAATATTTATAACGTACCTCTACTAAGATGATCGAAATTATGCCCATAGGTTAAAAAATTACCCTGCCCAGGAGGTCAGTTGCTTTACATTGAGTGATATAGGAAAATCTTCTCTGAAATGGTAACACCGCACCCCCGAGCTTGGTCCTAGGATCAAAACTGGTCAAACCCAAGAGATCACTTGATTATGGCTCCCATCAAAGATGAGGGGGTATATTATTTTGCAAACGTCGGGTTGGTTGGTACATGACCCCTACAGTTTTTCAGGTCAAGGGCTAAGGTCACAGTGACATTGAAAAGCAAAATGGTTTCCGATCAATAACTACAGAAACCTTTCGCCCAGGTTCCTCAAACATGGTTTATAGGTTGGTCATGACCAGCAGATGACCCCTTCAGCTTTTCAGGTCACTAGGTCAAGGTCAGAGTGACCTTGAAAAGCAAAACAGTTTCCGATCAATAACCATAGAAGTCTTGGGCCAAGGCTTCCTAAAACTCCATAGGCAGGTTGGTCATGGCAACTAGATGACCCCTATAGTTCTAAGGATCACTAGATCAAAGGTCAAGGTTATATTGATAATCATTAACTGAAAATATGTGTATATCTAATTTGGCCTCAGCTTCTGTACTTGTTGTCTTATGTCTTATGTCTTTCGTTGTTCTGATGAATAACTAGATAATGCTTGGGCCTCATAGGTGACTCGTATTACTTAAGAGGCTACTTGGTTAAAGTCAAAGTCTGAGTGACCATTAACAGAAAAATGGTTTCTAATCAATAACTAGAGAACCCTTAGCATTGGCTCCTCAGACTTGCTATGCAGACTGGCCTGTTCAGGAGATGACCCCTATTGTCTTTGAGGTCACAGTGGTCATAAACCATTAAGAGGAAAACAGATTCTGATTAATAACTAGAGAGCCCTTCCTACTTCCTTGTTTTTTGCAGCTGCAGCATAGAAAATGTAATTATTATAATTTTGCATGCAGATTTCAATTTTTTTACCTTGACCTGTATGTGACATTGATCTTCTGACCTACTTCCTTGTTTTTGCAGCTCAGCATAAAAATTGTAACTATCAATATAATTTTGCATGCAGATTTCAACACTGACTTTAGTTCACCATGAAAATGACCTGCAAACCTACTTTAAGTGCCTTTTATGCCCCAGAAGGAAAGCATATAGGTTTTATTTGTCCATCCATCTGTCAGTCTGTCTGTCCATCCATCCAAAAACATTAATAATGGCCATAACTTCCTTATTAATAAGTGGAATTACTTCATACTTGGCCACAACACCACTTTGGACATGTCCTTTCCACTGATCTATATTAATTTCACCTTAACCTCTGAATGACCTTCACCTTGAAGATCCAACTGTCCAAAAAGTTTAACATTGGCCATAACTTGCTTATAAGTCAGTGGATATACTTTATACTTAGAAACAAAACCCCTTTGGACACGACCTTCCCACTGACACATATTTATTTGACCTTGACCCCTGAATGACCTTCACACTGAAGATCCAACTGTCCAAAAACTTTTAACATTGGCCATAACTTCCTTGTTAGTACGTGGATATACTTCGAACCGATCATACCTGGACACAACACCCCTTTAGACAAGACCTTCTCACTGACCTAAATTTATTTCATCTTCACCCCTAAATGACCTTCACCTTGAAGATCCAATCATACAAAAACTACCCCTTTTGACTAGACCTTTCCACTCATATATATTTTTTAAGTTTGACCCCTAAATGACCTTGACCTTTTAAATAATTTTTTCTATTTCAACCATTTTCATTAATTTTCAGATTGAACAATTCCTGTATGTATTGGTTTAATGAATTTCAAGAATGCATGTTACTATCCTGTTTTATATTAACAATTCTGTTTTATACTTTCATTTTGAACAAAGATCAAGGTATGATCAGTCCTTAACTTAAACAAAAGTAAAGTGATTATGCTTTTTTTTTGTCTGGCATCTTCATCCATCATTGTCTTTTCAGAATATTTGTCTTGGTTGCAATACAAGATATAAATCAAGCTGATCAAAAAAAAAATTGTGTCTTACTGGAATGTGCCCTTGAAATTGCAAAACTGCATGTGCTCCTTTGTTGTTTTCTCTTTGGATGTTTATAATGGAAGTTCAACAAAATTTTCCAGATGGCATAGAATGATGATACCATATATGTCAACCAAACTAGTATTGGCATCAAACAAAACAATGTATGTGATTGCAGTATACAACTTGCCAGCATCAACACCTTCACATTTGGACTTTGTACTCTTACAAACATGATTCCCTGACGCAGTTGTCAGAGGTTGTATTTATACAATTATAGATAGGTGTGCACTAGACCCTAACAGTACTTACAGCTCAGATAAGACATGTCAAACAAGTTGGATGCTCTTTGTCCATTTTAATAACAGGTGACTTCAACGAAAATGTGAATGGTCATTCCCTTGCACACATTTGTCAGACACTGTCACTGGAAGGTTTCAGGCAATTTATTTCAACAGCTACTCATTCATCGGCTCATGTCTGCATCATCTATACCTAGCTAAACTTATATTTTCTGCATATAGAATAACTCCAGCTTATTACAGTGATCATTTGTCATCTAGAGCACAAAACTGGAAACTGATAAAATGGCCAAGTTCCAATAACTACTTCTGTAACTAAAATAAAGATAATCCCAATGGAAGCAGAAAAAGTGCTGTTGAAGAATCAGTGAAATTCCTGCTAGAAATGCAGAGAAGTGAAATACAGAAGTACAGTATCTCTAAACAAACTGAAAATAGTTAATTAAGGCACTGGTATGAAGGTGTCACTAGTGCAAAGTGTTACTGAAGGAATACAAAAAAACCCCAAGGGAAACAGAAGATTGTTACTGAAGTATCAGTGAAATAGTAAAGTACCAGCAAGTGATACTACATTAAGCAAAAGTTCAGCCTTGCGAAAATAGATGCTTGACACTATACAGTAGCCAGTTTTTTTTTGTGTCTGTACTGATCAGTGTCTGCAAGAAGCAGTTCAAGAATAAATAATAAATATGTTAAGGTAAAACATTACACACTCATTTCTATATCTTGTTGGTTTTTGTTGCTTTTGAAGGATCTACAACTTATGTACATCTGGTCCATTAAGTCAAAGGCCAAAACACCACTTCAAAGGACCATTCCTGTGAAGTTTGGTTAATGTGCAGGTGAGCTAAAAAAGGATATCGCTGAAAAGTTTGGAAAATGGTCTAGTACTTAATTAACAAATTTAAAAGATGAGAAATTTGTGATTAATACCAGGATTCCTCGCTCTCACCTAATAAAAAGAAGCACCATTCTGGAAATTATGAGGACACAGAGAAAGCCCTTTTTACTTGATTTATGGGAGCTTGAGCTCATCATCACTGATTAAACTTATCATCATATCTTTTGTGTTTTTATTATGTAAGCTATCTTTATGTTTCTAATACAGCAAAAATATTGAAACAATTGCATCAATTACCATAATGAAATATGCTATTTCCAAGCATTGCAATGAAATTTAGATACAACAAATTTCAGATTTAACAAACCAATTTGCTGTGTCCCTAGAAATTCGTTACATGCATATTTCACCGTAATATAATAACATTTTGCAAGTAATCATTAACAGGCCTTTATGTTGTCAGACATTAAAATTGTCTAGAACATGCATTATACCACAAACATGCTTTATAGGTTTCTGGTTTGATCTGAGCTTAAACAATGCTTGTGCTGTAGTCCACCAAGCTGTAAATTTACAAGTAATTTATAATATGATAGTTATTTGCTTTTCTCTTAAGTTAAAGGTTTCCATCATGCATGCATGTTTTTTTCAGCAGTTAAAAAAAATTGTATATTATATCATTATATAACTAAAGAGAAGCAGCCTTTGTTCTTGGACTGTTCAGCTTGTCTACTGGCTTCTTTTGGAGTAAGTGCTGTTTATTTTTATCTAAGTGTTTCTCTGGAAATAACTGAATCAGATCCATCTTTGTTAAATCATGATACTTGTCCATGTGAACCCAGTAAGGATGTTTCTGAAGAAATCTTCGCAGGCATATATGACATTCATGAGGTTTTATACCTAAATGAATTTTTTCGTGCCTAACCTTACTTCGCAAACATGTGAATTCTCGACTACAAAATCTGCATTTATTCACCCCATCATGTTTAGCTTGCTGATGTGTTTTCCTTTCTTCTACAGAAGCAAAAGACTGTTTACAGTTGTTACATCTGAACTTCTTTTTACTATGTGCATATTTAACATGATCCTTCAGCAGTTTTGCTGACTTATATGACTTGTAACACTCATGACACATGTAGTTATATTCAGTAGCATGTGTTTCCTCATGTGCCTTAAGTCTAGCTGCTGTTGGAAAACTTTCTGCACCACAGACCTGGCATGTCATCCACATGTCCTTGTCTGAATGCACATGCAACTGATGTGTCTGTAATGCTGTTATTTTATGATAAGATTTCCCACAATACTGGCACAAATATGGCTTAAGTCCAAAATGTACATTCATATGTCCTTTAAAATGACCACTGTGTTTGAATGATTTACCACACATGTGACACACCAGTAATTGCCCTTGTTGGTATTTCCACTTTCTTTTAAGTAATTTAACATCTTTGTTTGAAAGAATTTTGTCATCATTATCTGATATGTTTAACTCTTGGGATTTTGCAAATTCTTCCTCCTCAGCTGTACTACCTGAGGTCATGTAACTGTCATTTGTCCATTCACTAATAGGTTTCCAAGTGTCATCAACAAATACTTTATTGAATTCATTCTTCTCACCTTTGTTAAATACCCCACTGGGCTTCATTCTTTGAATTTCAAATTCACCAACAGAGATCTTACCATAGAAATATTCTGTTTCATGAATTATTTCTAAATCACTTTCTTCACCTCCATTACTATTCTTCTCATTTAAGTTTTCAATTCTCACTTTTTGTTTCTCTGTTGAAAAAACTTCTGTATCAAAAATGCTAATGTCTTCTCTAGTTTCCAAGTTATCATTTTTGTTTTTGTCAAAAAGGGGCAGTTTCTGATTAATTATGCCACACTTAGATGTTTGTGCTCCCTTTCTAGTCCTTCTATGTTTAGAAACAGTCACTGGAACTTTAAAGGCAGAATCTTTTATCAATTCATGACTTTCTGTTTTATCAGATGATCTGTATCCAGTATTTTTTAAAGACAGACTGGAAAGGTAATCACCATTTGCCACCTCATCACCATGACCTATATTCCTAACTTGTGACATCACTCTCCTGGTAGTAAATGTACTGTCTGTTACTGTATTTTCCAACCTATTATTTCCTTTAAAGTTTAAGTCTCTAGATTCCTTCTTATAACTGTCTTCAAACGTTAGATCTTTTTCACTTAACCTCTGCAAACTAACTGAGCACGGCTTAACAGCAGTTGTAACTATAATAGAATTATACTCGAACACTTCAGTTCTACTTTTTTTGTCAGAGTGTCTCCGAGCTGGTGATGTCCTCTGAATCAGATCACTCTTATCTCTTACAAAAGACCGGGTGTTTCTTTTTTTCACATATTTTGCTATAAGATCATCTTGATCCAACTTGCCATCTAAATGACAAGGTTTACCAGAATCCTTATTTGTCCGGTTATTAGTTTCCATGCTGTTATCAACATTAACATCTGATTCATCTTGTTCTGTTATCATATCTTTAAAGTTATTTTCTGCAGCTGGTCCATATTTTTTAAAAATCTCTAGTGGCTGGTGAATGTTTTTCTGTACAAGATCTGTCTGAGTACTTGAGCAACAGTAATCTAGCTTAGGAATAGCAACTTTCATGATGTCATCATAATGGTAGGAACCACTTTCGTTGTGTCCTGTAATGTGCTGATGGAGTGTACAGATGGTACTAAACTTTTCACCACAGGAACCACAGGTATATGTGTTACTTACAAGAGTATCAAACTTTGTGCTCATGGCACTGCAAATGTGACTCATTCTCTTTCTGAGGGCATAAAAACTTGCAATCAAAACTTTGTTGTTAATTCAAAATTTCACTTAATGCATGGGCCCAATATAGCTATCTGCAGTTTTCATATTACCAGTAAGTCTCAGTCCATATATGTTTTTTACAAATAACCTTATCAACTCTTCTGTTTCTGCTTTTTACAGTCTAAAATGAATACATTTTCTCTTGGCAGTGAAAGCCCCAACAGTATATACATGAAATTCCTATTCAGCTGACTGTGAAGATGGAAACATTTCTTTGTCTTCCTGAAAGAGACAATAAATACATTAAGGAAGATAAGATAATTTATGTACCCCTTAACAACTTTAAATTTATATGAATTAAATACCACTAATAACTACAGTATAACTAGATGGATGTTCAGTGGAACACTTGTGTTGCCCATGGGTACTCTGTTAGAATAACTAAAAAGGTAAACAAGAGCCTGCTGAAAAAGACAGCATGCTAGTCAAAGTACAACAAGACCTGTCCACAGACAGCATGCTCCACTTTTCTCAGTGCTGGATAATTAATTTTAAGCCAAGTTAAACAAGAGGCCCAAGTGAAAAAATTTGAGAGGGAGAGGGCAAGTACCTAGTCATACAAGATGAAAAAAGAAAAAAAAAAATTGGGTCAAGTACTTACCGATATGTATTTAAAAAAAAAAAAAATCGGGCCCCAGGGGGGAAGAGGATGGGAAGTTGGGAAGTCAAGTACCTATGTATTTAAAGAAAAAATAAATAAAAAAAAATAAATAAAAAAAAAAATCAGGCCCGGGGGGAGGGTAAAAAAAACAGGGGGGGGGGGGGGGGGTCCCATGCAGAGGGGACGGTGGGTGGGGGGGAGTACTTACCCATCTCATGTCAGTTAATATTTTATTTCTAGGTTTAAGAAGTTTTTTCCTATATATAAGTTTAAGCAAAATCAAGTGACCCTGGGGGTGGGGCTAACTGTGACCCCAGATTCATGGGTACCAACAATCTTTGCAGGGGTGTTGCTGGTGATCAAGTATGCCAAGTTTGAATGGAATATCTTTGACACTTTTTGAGACATGGACATAAAGAAGAAGGTTAACCAAGAAATTTTAACTTGAAAAAGGGGCATAACATTGCAAAAGTAAATTTGAGGGTTATCTGCCCTTGAGAAATGGTGTTGTTTTAAATGATACAATTGTAAGCATTATAACTGGAAAGTTTGGTGAAGAAATATTAAGAAATGGCATAGTTATAGCCAATGTTAAGTTTTCATGACAAAATCCAAGTACAAAAAGGAGCATAACTCTGTCAATTGTGACCTTGACCTACAGATTTTGGCATCATCACGACCCTGTTGTCGTATGCAATATAGTTTGAAAGTTTGATGTTGAAATGTTAAGACATGGCAAAGTTATTGCCAACGTTAAGTTTTCATGACAAAACCCAAGTACAAAAAGGGGCATAACTCTGTCAAATGTGACCTTGACCTAAAGATTTTGGCATCATCCCGACCCTGTTGTCATAAGCAATACAATTTGAAAGTTTGATAAGATAATGTTTAGAAATGGCAAAGTTATAGCCAACGTTAAGTTTTCGTGACGGACCGACGGACAAAGCGATCCCTACAAAAGGGCGACACAAAAATGGTGATAATCAAAGCAGTAACAGGAATAAATCATTTGCTCATATAAGGTCGGCCCCAAAATAAAGCTATTCCATATCACTGACTTCAATACACATAATTTCCTAAAACACTGCTAAGGTCTTTTAAATCTTTGATCATCCTCATTTTATCAAATTTATAAATTTGGCACTCATAATAAACAGGAGGCTCAGTTAAGAATTCATTTGACTCGAAATTTTTCATGATGGTCAGGTTGAAAATAAGGCCTCCTGCCAGGTGACCTACCTTTTTACCCAACATGACCCATTTTTAGCTCACCTGTCACGCAGTGACATGGTGAGCTATTGTGATCCCCTGCGTCCGTCATCCGTGCGTCTTCAACATTTCCATTCAAAAGGAATCTCCTCTGAAACCACTAAGCCAAAGTCAATGAAACTTGCCTGGGATGTTCCTTGCATGAAGCTCTATCAAAGTTGTTCAAAGAATTCAATTCCATGCAGAACTCTGGTTGCCATGGCAAGCAAAAGGAAAAACTTTAAAAATCTTCTCAAAATTCGCAAGGCCTGGAGCTTAGATATTTGGTATGTAGCATCATCTAAGGCATCATCTAGTGGACCTCTACCAAGATTGTTCAAATTATGACCCTGGGGTCAAAACTGGCCCCGCACCAGGGATCACATGTTTTACATAGAGTTACATTGTGAAAACTTAAAAAAAAATCTTCTTGTCAGAAACCACAAGACCTGGAGCTTAGATATTTGGTGAGAGGCATCATCTGGTGAACCTCTACCAAGATTGTTCAAATTATGACCCTTGGGTCAGAACTGACCCCGCACCAGGGGTTTTTGATTTACATAGTTATATTGGGAAAACTTTAAAAATCTTCTTGTCAGAAACCGCAACACATGGAGCTTAGATATTTGGTATGCAGCATTGTCTAGGAGACCTCTACCAAGATTGTTCAAATCATGGCCCCTTGGTCAAAATTGGCTCCGCCCAAGGGGTCACATGTTTTACATAGAGTTATATAGTAAATTCTTTAAAAATCTTGTCAGAAACTGCAAGGCCTGGAGCTTAGATATTTGGTATGAGGCATCATCTAGTGGACCTCTACAAAGATTGTTCAAATTATGACCCTGGGGTCAAAACTGACCCCGCCCAGGGCTTACTTGATTTACATAGAGATATACAGGGAAAACTTTAAAAATCTTCTTGCATGGAGCTTAGATATTTGGTGTTGTGCATTGTCTAGTAGACCTCTACCAAGATTGTTCAAATCATGGCCCCTTGGTCAAAACTGGCCCCGCCCCAGGGGTCACATGTTTTACATAGAGTTATATAGCAAAAAACTTTAAAAATCTTCTTGTCAGAAACTGCAAGGCCTGGAGCTTAGATATTTTGTAGTATGCACTGTGACCACAGTGGGGTCATCCTCCCTCCCCGGGGTCACGCCCCCCCCCCCCACACAAAAATATTTTTTTTCTCATTTTTTAAGTTTTTAGCTATGGCGATAAAATTTGGACCATTTGTATAGTTTTTCAAGATGATTTCAAAAACATTATTCCTTGACCTATAATTTTGACCTACTGACCTACTTTTTTGTTTTTTAGCTACAGCAATGAAATTTGGACCATGTGGCACAGTTTTTCGTTCCGATTTCAAAAAAGTCATATCTTGAACTATATTTTTGACCTACTGACCTACTTTTTGTTTTACAGCTACGGCAATGAAATTTTGACTGTGTGTACAGCTTTTCGTTCTGATTTCAAAAATGTCGGCTCATGACCTATATTTTGACCTACTGACCTACTTTAGTGTTATGAGCTATTGCAATGAAATTGCACTGGTCCATTTCTGTGATTGCATCATTCCATTCATAAAAATTTCTTTCATCTTTGAACCCAGGACTGGTGGGCACTTTAGGGCCATTGGCCCTCTTGTATAGCTCGCTATTTCTTGCGTTATAGCCATGTGTGACGTACAGAGCGAAGACTCCGCCCATGTTATATTTATATCTTTTCAACCAGAACATTCGATACGGACACTTAGGCGAAATAAACCAATCAGCATTTAGTTTTCAAAAAAGCACTATTGAGTAATGAATAATAATGAGTTTCCTGTCGGATATTTTTAGCTGATTTCAGTGTTTATAAATTACCACTAATTGATCATTATTTGATCGCGATGTTTCGGCAATTATGGGCTTGATTAAGATCAGGTACCCTCTGAGCAATGACGGCGATTAAACTGTGTAGGTATGTACATTGTATCACGAGACAGAAAAGGTGCAATCTATCAGGTTTTCTGTGAAAAACAAGTCGGCAATGAAAGGCTGATTGTCGGAAGTGTTACAGTACATTTTAATCATCGATCATTGTTTTCCAAAAGGTCTGGGTATCAATAGTTGATATTAGTTTCATTATGTTTCTGAATACTGGTTGATAAAAGGGATCAATTATTTAAGGGAAATTTATTATTACATAAGCATACGTTGTCCGAAACAAAGAGTAACGAAAAAATATCCACTTCGCTCTGAAGTTTGTCCACTTCTTCCTAACCTTCAACCCAGGGCGAAGTGACTTCTCCCAAAATTCTGAGTCTAGCGAGAGCCCTGATAGGAAAAACTTTAAAAATCTTCTTTTCAGATACCACAATACCTAGAGGTAAGATATTTGGCGTACAACATTGTCTATTGGACGTCTACCAACTTTGTTCAAATCATAGCCCCTGGGTAAAAAAATGCCCTGCCCTATGGGTCACATGTTTTACATAGAGTTATAATTATATGAAAAACTTTAAAAATCTTCTTGTCAGAAACCACAAGGCCTAGAGTTTAGATATTTGTTGTGCTCAGGTGAGCTTAAAACCGACAAGAAGATTTAAAGGGTTCACCTATATAAGTCAATGTTAAACATCTGAACCAGGGGCCAAGTTTAAACAACCTTGGGAGAGATCCACAAGACAATGATTCATGATAAATTTCAGAACTCTGAACCTTGTGGTTACTCACAAAGAATTTGAAAGATTTTGCTATATATTCCTATGAAAAACATGTGCAACAATGTCCTTAAGGAAATAACCTGAACAAACATTATAATTCATACGAATGTAAGATACGCTACAGCCTAAATTTCTAAAGTCTCACCCTTGCGCTTTCTGATAAGATTTTCAAAAGGTTTGCCTTACTAATCCCTGGGACCCAAAAATGACCCCAGGGGCTAAGTTTGCTTAAACTTGGTTGAGGTTTACCAGACTTATCCTCTGCAACCCTATTATCGGTGTACTTCTGTTATCGGTAACGGACATACAACTGTCCCTGCAAGTACATATTCTCGTGCAATTCTAATGCCACACTTCCAGATAGTACAAGACAGCTTTACTTTGTTAAATTATTCAGTTAACTTCTTTTTTGGAACTTGTTTCATACTTTTATAATCTCTATAATAAGTAGACCACCATTTTATTAGATCACCGGTATTTAGTATTTCCATGATGTATCAAAGTTCCAAAACTTTGGTATTTGTGTTTTTCCAAACATGAAGGTTTTAAAGGTTTCCCTTTATATTTCTATGTAAAACGTGAAACCCTAAGGCCGGGTCAATAGTGGCCCCATGGACATTAAGGAACAAACTTGGTAAAGGTCCACTAGATGGCTACACTTCTGGTGGATTTACACAAGTTCTTCAGTCTTTCTGCCATAGCTACCAGATTTCTAGATGGAACGCAATTCTTTGAACAACTTTGGCAGAGCTTCATGCATCCCTGCCAAGTTCTGTTGGCTCTGACCAAGTAGTTTAGGATGAGATGTTGTTTTAAGTCACAAGAGCGCCATGATGGCCCTTTTATCGCTCACCTGAAAACAACTGCATCTACTTTCATTCAAACACCAACTATCTAAATGCTAGGCCTTGTAGTTTCTGACAAGATTTTAATGGTTTTACATACCGGTAAGTCTGTCCATATAAAACCAAGTGACCCCGCGGGTTGGGTCAATTTTGATTTTTAAGCATTGATGACCAAAACCCTAGTGACCAAAAATCCAACTAAGGACAGATGTCCATGACACATAAATACAAAATATTTATGATACTGGTCAATAAATGAAGACTCAGGCAAGTGGTTTGTAAGATTATCAAAGCTGTGAAACCATGAAGACATGGCCAAATAAGCCTTTTCTGACCCATACATGTACCTTTTGAACCAAAGATAGAATCAGGCTGTTTCAGGAAAAGAAAAGAGCGCTATTGTTTCCTGAATGTTTTGTGAAACCTTAGTTGATATTGAATCAACAGAAAACCATAACACTATGATGTAAGGTAGAGAAATCTTTATTTAACCTGTGTGACCTTAACCTTGACCCCAGTAACCTAAAACCTCTTTCGGTGGTTGAGATCCATGCATGATACAATATACTGTGAAATCATTTTTGTTCGCGTAGGACGAATTTTCGCTTATTTCGCGCTAGGAACAATGCGCGAATTTAAGACCGTGCTTTTATTAAACTAATAAAACACTTACGTTATCCGAATCTTGATCCTGTCCGAAATACCTGCATATATTTTTTCACTCACTTTTGACCAATAGTTGTTGTTTTTAGCCAAAATAACTTGAAATATCGGATGTTTTGGCAAATTCTAAATATCTAGCAAAATTAAAATGAAACTTATTATGTTTTCTTTTTAAGTATGTTTCATTTGTATTTTCTTAAATTGTTGAACGCTTGTCTGAAGCGTTTACTAATAATTATTACATCGTTGTCTCCACTAGTTCGTTAAATTCGTTAACATTTCAATGAGAAACAAACTTTTTTTGCTATTGAAACTTATTTTATTCTTTGAGAATGTAAGAATGAAAGCGAATAGAAGTAACAACACATAAATAGGACACGAACGAGTGAAGGTAATTTTCGCAAGCGGCAATGTTTTTTTTTAGCGTAATTGATTAGGGACCGGTTACAAAAGACCTGTCGGTATCGATCTTTTAATCTGTGCACACTTAACCTGTGTCAATTAACTTCAATTAAAGGTCATGTGACACGACTATAGCAACTTTGTCTATTCAAAATAATCATAATGTACTGATTAAAATGGTTTAACTGCGAAATTACGAAAATATTGCTTTTGATAAGAAAAAAACGTGTTTTTGATGATCGGCTGTTTCCGTTTCGACATCGGTAGTTTCCGCCGCAATTTTTGGCTGTGACGTAGATTTATCCCTACTGTACCAGTCAGAAGTGCAGAATTACACTGCTCATAACACATCCGTTTTTAAATGAAAAAATAACCTTAAACCACAAGTGCAAGCAAAACGATAAAGGCACAATTATAAAAATAGCGTGCTATAAATTGTCAATTAAATAAAATAATGTGATTACTTCTCGATTATTATAAGTAAATTCAAACTTTGTGCCGGGAGAACGGGTTGTAATTTTACCTTAATAAATATTCCAATTTCTTCCATGTCGTGGTTCTATATAAAACTATTTCCTCCACGTTTTTACATGCTGCGTAACACTTCCTCACTTCATGTTTTCCGTCATAAACAGGTTCTTTTTCATTAAAGTGTAGTAAGATTAAAGTGAATTTAGGTGATCTAATGTGTTAGCATTTGTTTCACAGGAATGGAAATTCACACTACAGTGTATTATCACGTTGGGATATTGTTTGAAAAATAATAATATGGCATGTCCATCAAGTAGAAATTTGTGTCTGCTTACAAATTAATGAAATGTCAAAGATCCATAAATCACGCCTTATACTGTGGGATTTATGCAAATTAACCTGCCCAAATGGGACCCTTGTATATTCTGCATAGCTGTCAAAACAAAGCAATTAACTTTTTATGACCCAATCAATGATAAAGTTGAGACAAATAGCAAAATTTTATGGCAAGTGATCTTACAAACTGACTGTATTACTTTTGATCAGTCACACTTGTGAAAACATTATGTAATAGCTTGTTCCAATTAACATGTCTGAATGATTTTTAGTTAAGAAGCTTCCATACAGATACATATTTTAATTAGATAATTAAATTTAATGGATCTATTGATGATGAAAATAAAAATCATTCGACTTCTAAATGTGAACAAATAATTAAATAAATAAAAACAAAAAATAATGTGTTTGTGTTATGATTTTGACATAGTTTTTAGGGCTTCTTCATATTATTTGTTCTTTGATCATTATTGTTTTGTTTTCAAAAAATGTAGAATGAATAAGCCAAAGAATAAATATGCATTTATAATGAAAAAAAAATCATACATCTAGTCAAAGATTACTTAAACGTACCTCAGGCAAAATATACCACATACAAAAATGCAACACATCACTGTACGGAGAATGTTTTTATGGAAAAAATCTCTCGATTGTAGTTAGTTAATCAAGTCTTCCAACAAACTGCATCGGATAAAAATAAGCATCTTTTTGGATCAGTTATTTGAAAAACATCTCTTAGTCTAGATATTTTCACTGATGTATCTTTTAATTCTATAACCCTGATTGAACTAGCCTCTATATAATATTGCTCATTGGCTTCGTAATTCCATCAAAATTTCAAATTACTTATTTAAAAAATCTTCAATGTATATTCATGAAGTTAGTTCAACTTGTTCAATTTTGTTTTTTACTATATTCAGTCTACATTTTCACTTTCAATCATAATTTTACAGTTTTTTGTTAACAATCCAAGCAGCTGTGTAAAGTGGCAAGAGATAAATGTGCGTCACTTCCGGTTTCGCTCGTGACAGGTGCGCGCGACAAAGTGCGTAAAATATGGATTTTAATTTGCTATAAAAACATCTTTAAGATGAAAATTACCTGCGGAATTTTGTAAAACAGTTATAGTTAGATATATATTTTTCGCTCATATGAAAATTTCGAGGTCAAAAATTCGTGTCACATGACCTTTAACAGTTGGACCTGTCAGTTTGTATATTCGAAAGCGGACCGCGGTAATTGACACTTATACATCCAGCGTCATGCAGCTGTCGTCGGCTTTTTATGCTGATAAAAAAAAATTGAATCTGTTATAATGGGAAAATTTAAAAGGTAATGTCTCTAACAAAATATTTCCGATGCCTCCCAACTGCTAAATAGTAAGCCTGCTTTGAAAATACATTGTGTTAAAATTTGAGTAATAATTACGGTTTAGCTGTATCCAAAAAAAAAAAAAAAAAAAAAAAAAAACCTACACGAATCAACATATTTTTTTGTATCAATGCTGCTAATTATTTTTACCTATGTACATGAAAAACCTGACTTTGTATCTGTGTCATTATGTTGAAATCAAATAAGCATACTTACCTTTACTATGTATTTATCCCTAAAATATTCCATTGACTGATGACCCCATTCATAAATTCGCTACCACGTGCGCCATGTGTAATGCATGACTAATCTTCTCGCAGTAATATTTACACAGCAGTTAACACAATTAGGTCAAATCTGGTTTTCCGAAAATACAGGGACGTAGCCGTCCTGTTTTCAATCAGCCTGCCATTTAGTAATCTAACTTTAAATTTATTTTTTGCACAATTATTATTATTTTTTTTTTTATTTATTTTTTTTTTTTTTGGTGCTTTTCTATTTTTCTCCTACATAGCTAATTATCATTTTTGGTAATGACAGCGGATATATCTCCTCCCCCACTATTTGAAATGTAAAAGAACACGTAAGTGTGGTACGCGTGCGTGTATGAATGAAACTGTGAATACGTGTGTGTGAGTGTCTGTTTATTTGTAAGTTCGTCTACTTACTTGTTCCGGAAATGATAATAATATTATGTTCTTGAATTTTGGCATATTGCCCATATTGTATACACTGTATACCTGGGTGAAAAATAAAAAGATATGTTCTGTTCTGTTTTGAAATTGAAAATGCGCGAATTTAGGACCGCGCGAACGTACTTTTTTGCTGTTTGCGCGAAATTTCATCCCAGCGAATTTAAATGATTTCACAGTATCAAAGATATCAGTCAATAAATGAAGGCTCCATAACAGAAAAACAAAAATCTATTTTAAGTGCTAGTGACCTTGACCTCAGTGAATAGCACAGACTCATGGAACATGCCTATGAACCAAATATCTAAAATATTGGTCAATAAATAAAGGCTCTATGACATTAAAAGAACTAGATGGGTGTTCAGTGGAACACTTGTGTCGCCCTTGGGTACTCTGTTAGAATAACTAAAAAGCCTGCTGGGGTTGAGGGTGGATGGGGAGTCAAGTACCTATGTATTAAAATTTAAAAAAAAATTGGGCCCGGGTGGGGTGGGGGGAGGGGGTGACTGGTTGGGGGGCTTTTGAGGTAGGGGGGGGAGTAAAGTACCTATGTGTAAAAAAAAAAAAAAAAGGCGCGGGGGTGGGGGGTACAAAAAATGGGGGGTGTGTGACTGGTAAGGGGGGGGGGGGTTTGAGGGTGAATGGGGAGTCAAGTACCTATGTATTAAAATTTAAAAAAAAAAAAAAAAAAAAAAAAAAAAAAAAAAAAAAAAAAAAAAAGGGGGGGGGGGGGTAAAAAAAATGGGGGGGGGGGGGGGGGGGGGGGGGGGTGGGTGGAGTTTTGAGGGTGGATGGGAGTCACGTACCTATGAATTAAAAAAAAAAAAAAAAAATATTGGGCCCAGGTGGTGGTGGGTGGGGGGGGGGGGGGGGGGGGTGACTGGTTTGGAGGGGGGGAGGGGTTTGAGGTGGGGGGGGGGAAATAAAGTGCATCTGTTTTAAAATTAAAAAAAAAAAAAAAAAATTGGGCCCGGGGGGGGGGGGGGGGGGGGGGAGTGAGAAAATGTGCATATGTTTTAAAATTAAAAAAAAAAAAAAATTGGGCCCCGGGGGGGGGGGGGGGGGGGACTGATTGGGGGAGGGGGTTTGAGGTAGGATGGGTTGTAAAGTACCTACGTTTTAAAATTTAAAAAAAAAAAATTGGGCCCAGGGGGTGGGGCGGATTCCCATGCAGAGGGAACGGTGGGGGGGGGGGGGAGGGGGGGGGGAGTACTTACCCATCTCATCCATCTCATGTCAGTAAATATTTTATTTCTAGGCTTAAGAAGTTTTTTTTTCCTATATATAAGTTTAAGCAAAATCAAGTGACCCCGGGGGTGGGGCTAACTGTGACCCCAGGGACATGGGTACCAACAATGTTTGCAGGGGTCTTGCTGGTGATCAAGTATTCCAAGTTTGAATGGAATATCCTTGACACTTTTTGAGACATGGACATAAAGAAAAAGGTTAACCAAGAAATTTTAACTTGAAAAAGGGGCATAACATTGCAAAAAAAAATTTGAGGGTTATCTGCCCTTGAGAAATGGTGTTGTCTTAAGTGATACAATTGTAATCATTACAATTGGAAAGTTTGATGAAGAAACATTAAGAAATGGCATAGTTATAGCCAATGTTAAGTTTTCATGACAAAATCCAAGTACAAAAAGGGGCATAACTCTGTCAATTGTGACGCTGACCTACACATTTTGGCATCATCATGACCCTGTTGTCATAAGCAATATAATTTGAAAGTTTGATGTTGAAATGTTAAGAAATGGCAAAGTTATTCCCAACGTTAAGTTTTCATGACAAATCCATGTATAAAAAGGGGCATAACTCTGTCAAATGTGACCTTGACCTAGAAATTTTGGCATCAACCCGACCCTGTTGTCATAAGCAATACAATTTGAAAGTTTGATAAGATAATGTTTAGAAATGGCAAAGTTATAGCCAACGTTAAGTTTTCGTGACGGACCGCCGGACCGCCGGACAAAGCGATCCCTATGTATCGCCTTTTCTTCGAAAGGGCGACACAAAAATCTATTAAAAGCATTTGTTGACCTTGACTAATTTAACTCAAACCCCACCTAAGAGTAGAAGTTTATGCAGGAAAAATAAATACCAAATATCTAAGTTACTGGTCAATAAATGAAGGCTATATGAGGTTAAAAGATAAATCTATTTTTAGCCTTGGTGACCTTGACCAGTTAATGGTAGAGGTTTATGCAAGATGTCTATATACTAGTATCAAATATATGAAATATCAGTCAATAAATAAAGGCTCTGACAAGTAGAAATATCTAGCCTAGGTGACCTTGACAAAATTGACCTCAAACCCCACCCAAGGGTATAAATCCATGCAAGTTACTTACATATCAAACATTTAAGTTATCAGTCAATAAATGAAGACTCTACCGGGAAAAGTACCAAAATCTATTTTTAACCATGACCATTTTGACCTTAAACCTGGTGAATGGCAGAGGTTAATGCAAGGTGCCTATATACCAAATATCTAAGATATAGTCAATAAATACAGGCTCTAAGACGAAAAGTCTATTTCTAGCCTTGGTGACCTCAGGGGCAGGGCCAATTCTGATCCAAGGGCCAAGATTTCAACAACTTGGTAGAGGCCTTTTAATTCATGTTGCACATCAAACATCTAAACACTAAGCCTAACTGGTAACTGACAATAAGATTTTTAAAGTTTTTTTCTTTTGCAAGCTTTAAACAAGACAGCCATGATGGCCCTAGAGCGCTCACTTGAATACTTTGCCTGAGGGTCTGCTATTGAGCTAACATCAAAAGTTTTTTTAAGAATCTGCCTATATAAAATTTAATCTATATGAATACAAGTGACCCCCAGGGCTGGGCCAAATTCACTCAAAGGGCATAATTTGAACAAACCTCGTAGATGACCTCTAGCTGATGCTCCATTAAAAATATCTAAGTTCTAGGCTCTGTGGTTTCAGACAAGAGGTTTTTTAAAGTTTTGCCTATATAAGCCTATATAACATAAACTGCCCCCAGGGGCAGGGCCAAATTTGACCCAGTGGCATAATTTGAACAAATTTGGTAGAGGTCCACAAGACAATGCTACATAACAAATCTTAAGGCTCAGGGCCTTGTGGTTTCAGACAAGAAGATTTTCAAATTTTTCCTATATAAGCCTCTCTAAAACCAATGACCCCAGGGTTGGGCCAAATTTGACCCAAGAGGTATACAGTCTACCCTGCCCACCCGACCACCTTTCTCAAGCGACTCCCTGCCTTATACGACCATTACAAATTCCTCCCGAGCGTTTTTGTTCATTAATTTAACTTAGTTAAACGACCCCCTGCGACACGCGACAACCGACCTTAATATTTCACCACCTTAACGTTGCTATGCGACCGGCAAATGATCAGAACAATTTTATTGGCTACTATGTCTGCAAAACGGAAAGTTTTAACATTAGAAGAACGAATGGCAGTGATAAATAAACTTGAACAAGAGGGCCAATGGCCCTAAAGCGCTCACCTGGGTTCAAAGATGAAAGAAATTTTTATGAATGTAATGATGCATATCACAGAAATGGACCAATGCAATTTCATTGCCATAGCTCCAAAAACATAAAGTAGGTCAATAGGTCAAAATATAGGTCATGAGACGAAGTTTTTGAAATCGGAACAAAAATATGTACACATGGTCCAAATTTCATTGCCATAGCTCCAAAAATTAAAAATAGGTCAGTAGGTCAAAAATATAGATCATGCGATGAAATATTTTTGTGGGGGGGGGGTGACCCCCAGGGGAGTGGGGATGGCCCCACTGTGGTCACAGTGCATACTACAAAATATCTAAGCTCCAGGCCTTGCAGTTTCTGACAAGAAGATTTTTAAAGTTTTTTGCTATATAACATATATGTAAAACATGTGACCCCTTGGGTGGGGCCTGTTTTGCCCAAGGGGCCATGATTTGAACAATCTTGGTAGAGGTCTACTAGACGATGCTCAACACCAAATATCTAAGCTCCATGCCTTGTAGTTTCTTACAAGAAGATTTTTAAATTTTTCCCTATATAACTCTATGTAAAACATGTGACCCCTTGGGCGGAGCCAATTTTGACCAAGGGGCCATGATTTGAACAATCTTGGCAGAGGTCTACTAGACAATGCTGCATACCAAATATCTAAGCTCCAGGCCTTGCAGTTTCAGACAAGAAGATTTTTAAAGAATTTACTATATAACTCTATGTAAAACATGTGACCCCTGGGGCAGAGCCAATTTTGACCCAAGGGCCATGATTTGAACAATCTTGGTAGAGGTCTACTAGACAATGCACAACACCAAATATCTAAGCTCCATGCCTTGCGGTTTCTGAGAAGAAGATTTTTAAAGTTTTCCCAATATAACTCTATGTAAATCAAGTGACCCCCAGGGCGGGGCCAGTTCTGACCCCAGGGTCATAATTTGAACAATCTTGGTAGAGGTCCACTAGATGATGCCTCATACAAAATATCTAAGCTCCAGGCCTTGTGGTTTCAGATAAGAAGATTTTCAAAGTTTTTCCTTTAAGTTGCCATAGCAACCAGAGGTCTGCATGGAATTCTTTGAACAACTTTGGAAGAGCTTTATGCAAGGAACATCCCAGGCAAGTTTCATTGTGGAAAAAGTCAATATTAAAATTGTCTGTAGTTTTATTCAGATAAGATCATTTTAAATGTGCATACATGCAGTATTTACATGTTTTACAAATCACACTTACATTTTAACACGTACAACATTAAATGCATTGAAAAGAATATGGTGTAATTCAGTTGGTAACGTGGCCATCACAAATTCTTAGTTAAGAGACCACCTGTCTTAGGAGACCATATTTCCTTTCACCCTTGTGTGGTCTCTTAAGACAGGTTAAACTGTAATTTGAACAAACTTGGTTGAGGGTCCACTAGACAATGCTACATACTTAATCTTAAGCCTCAGAGCCTTGTGGTTTCAGACAAGAAGATTTTCAAAGTCTTCACTATATAAGCCTGTAAAACTATGTAAAACCAATGACCCACAGAATGGGCCAAATTTGACCCCAGGGGTATGATTTGAACAAACTTGGTAAAGGTCCACTAGACAATGCTACATTCAAACCCTTAAGGCTCAGGGCCTTGTGGTTCCAGACAAGAATATTTTCAAAGTTTTCACTATGTAAAATCAACTGACCCCCTGGACAAGGCCAAATTTGACCCCAGGGGCATAATTTGAACAAACTTGTTAGAGGTCCACTAGACAATGCTACATACCAAATCTTAAGGCTCAGGGGCTTGTGGTTTCAGACAAGAAGATTTTCAAAGTTTTTCCTATATAAGCCTATCTAAAACCAATGACCCCAGGGTGGGGCCAAATTTGACCCAAGAGGTATAATTTGAACAAACTTGGTTGAGGTCCACTAGACAATGCTACATACCAAATCTTAAGGCTCAGGGCCTTGTGGTTTCAAACAAGAAGATTTTTAAATTTCACTATATAAGCCTATGTAAAATCAATTGACCCCCAGGGCAGAGCCAAATTTGACCCCAGGGGTATAATTTGAGTAAATTTGGTAGAGATCCACTTGACAATGCTACATACCAAGTCTTAAGGCTCAGGGCCTTGTGGTTTCAGACAAGAAGATTTTCAAAGTTTTTCCTTTCAGTTGCCATAGCAACTAGAACTGTGTCCATAGGACACGGATGCCCCCACTATGCATAAGTGCTCATAAACAAGAGCATGTATATCCTGTATGTAAGATTTTTTCTGTACATATACCTAAAATGATCTACAGGTAACCTTATGTACATGTTAAATTAAATTACAAATGTAAAATTTATATGTTCAATTATTTATATGGTATATAGTGAAAAAATCAACAAAGGGCCATAATTCTGTTAAATATGGTCACAGCAAAAATTCCTTCCTTTACTACCATCTACACATTAAAGCTGTTCATCCCTGGAAGTTTAAGCAAAATCTGCCATCCGGTTTAAGAGGAGTTGCGTTCACAAAATTTCTATATGGTATATAGTGAAAAAATCAACAAAGGGCCATAATTCTGTTAAATTTGGTCGCAGAAAAAAAATTCCTTCCTTTACTTCCATCTACACATTAAGGTTGTTCATCCCTGGAAGTTTAAGCAAAATCTGCCATCCGGTTTAAGAGGAGTTGAGTTCAAAAAATTTCTATATGGTATATAGTGAAAAAATCAACAAAGGGCCATAATTCTGTTAAATTTGGTTGCAGCAAAAATTCCTTCCTTTACCACCATCTACTCATTAAGGTTGTTCATCCCTGGAAGTTTAAGCAAAATCTGCCATCCGGTTTAAGAGGAGTTGCGTTCACAAAATTTCTACATAGTATATAGTGAAAAAATCAACAAAGGGCCATAATTCTGTTAAATTAGGTCGCACCGAAAATTTTTTCCTTTACTACCATTTACACATTAAGGTTGTTCATCCCTGGAAGTTTAAGCAAAATCTGCCATCTGGTTTAAGAGAAGTTGCGTTCACAAGATTTCGGGACGTAAGAACGGACAGACAGACGTACGGACGGACAAGTGCAACGCTATATGCTCCCCACTTTGTGGGGGCATAACCAGAGTTCTTGATGGAACTGAATTCTTTGAACAACTTTGGTTAGGCCTTATGCAAGGAATATCCCAGGCATGTTTAGTCAATATTGGCTTAGTGGTTTAGAAGGAGAAGTCTTTCAAGTCAAATTGTTGACGACGCACGCCGGACAATCAACGATCCCAAAAGCCCACCCTGAGCAGTGCAAACCCTATATATAAATGTAAAATTAAAGTGGTCCCTGGGGCAATTTTGACTCTGGGGCAATGATTTGTAAAAACTTGTTAGTGCTCTATTAGACAATGCTACATACCAAATATCTCAGCCCTAGGCCTTGCAGTTTCACAGAAGATTTTTTATATTTTCACCTTTTAAATCTTTTTTTAGCTCCTGTGGCCAAGATCTGCAATGGACCGGAAACATTTGAACAACTTTGATACAGCTTCATGCAAGGAACTTTCCAGGAAATTTTTAACAAATTTGGCCTGCTGGTTTCAGAGGAGATGTCCTTTGAAGTAATTCTTGACAACGGAGGACAGACGATCACTGATCCTAAAAGCTCATGAGCACGGTGTGCTCAGGTGAGCTAAAAAGCTGATAATGTATGACAGACACAGGGTGATCACAAAAGCTCACCACAAGCAATGTGGTGATTATTTCACCTTAAAGTTCCATTATCACACTGATTTATATAGAAAAAAAATATATGTACTGATAGGATAATGAACAATTCATGTTCTTTTTACTCTAAAATAATGTTGACATATGTCTTTCTTTCATATTCCATTTCTTCCATTTATTCTTCTATTTTCTTTTATTCTTTTAGCAATATTACTGAAAAATTTCTAATTTTCATTGATTAACAAGAGGGCCATGATGGCCGCCCTGTATTGCTCACCTGAATATGACTGCTTTTAACAGAGGTTGCTATGGACCTGGTTAATTGACCCCAGATGACCCATATTTGAACTTGATCTAGAAATTATTGAAACAATCTTTCTGACAAATTTCCAGGTTATTTGGACTGAAAATGTAGCCTCTAGAGTGTTAACAAGGTTTTTCGATATTTGGGCTCTGTGACCTAGTTTTTTAACCCAGATGATCCATATCCAAACTTGAGCTAGAAATCACCAAAACAACCTTTCTGACAAATTTCTAGGACATTTGGACTGAAAATGTAGCCTCTAGAGTGTTTACAAAGTTTTGCAATATTTGGGCTCTGTGACCTAGTTTTTGACTCCAGATGAACCATATTCAAACTTGAGCTAGAAATCATAGAAGCAACCTTTCTGACAAATTTTCAGATTATTTGGAATTAAAATCTTATCTCTAGAGTGTTAACAAGGTTTTTCCATATTTGGGCTCTGTGACCTAGTTTTTGACCAAAGATGACCCATATTAGTACTTGAGCTAGAAATCATTAAAACAACATGTCTGAAAAATTTCCAGGATATTTGGACTGAAAATGTACTCTCTGGAGTGTTAAAATGGTTTTTACATTTTAGGGCTCTGTGACCTAGTTTTTGATCCCAGATGACCCATAGTTAAATCTGAGCTAGAAATGATTGAAACAACCTTTCTGACAAATTTCAAGGATATTTGGCCTGAAAATCTAACCTCTAGAGCATTAACATAATTTGTATAATTTTGTAGAGGACCTCCAGATGCAAAAAATCTTAAGTCTAAAATATAGTTTCTCACAAGAAGATTTTTAAAGATTAGATGTATTAATCTGCACAAATAAGACCCCCGGGTTAGGGCAAAGTTTGACCCCAGGGAAAAAGTTTGAACAAACTTAGTAGAGGACCTCTGCAAAATGTCTAAGTTCTAGGTCTTGTGTTTTCAGGCAAGAAGATTTTTAAAGTCTTCCCTATATAAGCCAATGTAAAATCAAGTGACCCCGGGGCCAGGCCATTAATGACCCCAGGGGGATAATTTGAATAAATTTGGCAGAGGACCTTGAGCTGTTGCTACATGTAAAAAATCTTAGCCCTTGGCTTTATGGTTTCAGACAAGAAGATTTTTAAGGTCTATCAAAATCAAATGACCCCTGGGGAAGGGCCAGTTTTGACCCAATGGGCAAAATTTGAACAAACTTGGTAGAAGACCTCTAGCTGATGCTAAATTAAAAATATCTAAGTTCTAGGCTTTGTGGTTTCAAACAAGAACTGCCACTGTAAGATGACAATGTCCCCCCAAAGTGGTGCTTTGACTTTTGAGCTAAGCACCAGTCAGTCAGAGGTCAAGGTCAAATAAATATAGGTCAATAGGAAGGTTTTGTCCAAAGGGGTGTTGTGTTTAAGTATGAAGTATATCCACTTACTAATATGGAAGTTATGGCCAAATGTTAGTTTTTGGACAATTAGATATTCAGGGGTCAAATAAATATAGGTCAGTGGGAAGGTCTTGTCCAAGGTGGTGTTTTCTCTAAGTATGAAGCAAATCCACTCATTAATAAAGAAGTTATTGCCCATGTTGAAGTTTTCGGACTGACGGACATGTGGCCAAAACTGGATAGGGGCCTTTTCTTTTGTTATTTTCTTTTGTTTGATAGAGGGCCATTGGCCCCTTATTCTACTGTCTCATTTACGAGCCGTTCGGGCACCCATTTTCATTAGGACTTTTATCATGTGTCCTTAAAGGGGCTGTGCTCCAGATGACAAAAAAAGAAAGTTTTCTTGTATTATAAGTTTCTTGTAATATTTATGATTAATGCTTAAAAAATAACTTACTGACAAAAATAAGTCAAATAATTACATTATAAATTGATTTTTTTCCCTTTCAAAGTGCTATACCATAACGCGACGGTATAACTATATCGTATAAGATTTAAAGTAAATATCTGTAATATCACATGCGGCGATGGTGGTGACAGTAAAAGCGTGGGAAATTTTTTGTTAACATGAGGGTCCAGAGTTCAAATCAGGCTGGAGCGAAAATATTTTTTTTATTCTATTTTGACTTTTATAACCAGTTTTGAAGTAAAATATTATGTTGTTATAATCTCACGGCATCTAAATATATAATTTATGAAAAAAAAAAATTCATGTCAAATCTGGAGTACAGCCTCTTTAATTTAACAAGAAATGTTTGTAAAACATAAATGCCCCCCGGCAGCACCTAATTGCTTGTGGTTGGGCCAAAGCGTTCTCTACTTATTGATCAGAAACCGTTTTTAGGATCAAGGTCCCTGTGGCCTTGACCTTTGACCTAATGACCTCAAAATCATAAGGGGTCATTTACATGTCATGACCAACCAGCATACCAAGTTTGGTGAACCTAGGTCAAAGCATTCTCTAGTTATTGATTGGAAACCGTTTTTAGAGTTAAAGTCTCTGTGAGCTTGACCTTTGACCTAGACCTCAAAATCAAAAGGGGGTCATCTACTGGTGATGACCAACCAGCATACCAAGTTTGGTGTATCTAGGTCAAAGCGTTCTCTAGTTATTAATCGGAAACCGTTTTTAAGATGAAAGTCTCTGTGGTCTTGACCTTTGACCTAATGACCTCAAAGTCAATAGGGGTCATCTACTGGTGATGACCAACCAGTATACCAAGTTTGGTGAACCTAGGTCAAAGCGTTCTCTAGTTATTGATCAGAAACCGTTTTTAGGATGAAGGTCCCTGTGAGCTTGACCTTTGACCTAATGACCTCAAAGTCGACAAGAGTCATCTACTGGTGATGACCAACCAGCATACCAAGTTTGGTGAACCTAGGTCAAAGCGTTCTCTAGTTATTGGTCGGAAACCGTTTCTACCTACAAGGTCAATGTGACCTTGACCTTTGACCCCTTGACCCCAAAATCAATAGGGGTCATCTACTGGTGATGGACAATCATCCTACAAAGTTTGCTGTTCCTAGGCCTAAGCGTTCTCTAGTTATTGGTCGGAAACCGTTTCTACCTACAAGGTCAATGTGACCTTGACCTTTGACCCCTTGACCCCAAAATCAATAGGGGTCATCTACTGGTGATGGACAATCATCCTACCAAGTTTGAAGTTCCTAGGCCTAAGCATTCTTTAGTTATTGGTCGGAAACCATTTGGTCTACGGACCGACGGACAGACAGACAAATGCAAAGCAATATACCCCCACTTCTTTGAAGAGGGGGCATAATTAAAGCACTAAATTATGTGAAAGATACTGCCATTCAGCTGTATATAGATTCTATCAATATCCTGAAGCAGTTAGTGGTGTATGGAATTAAATAGACTGAAATAAAGTATCAAAAAAGCTGTCTCTAAACGGAAACTTAAAGAAATTAAAGCTCCAAAGTAAATGTATGAATGGTCTTAATAAATACTTATATGTACACTCACAGAATGACTACAGTAGCGGCTATCTAGTCAAACTGCAACTAACTGTACACAAGTTGAAAAAACTAGATACTGTGTAACTTTCTGTATGGGTCAATATTAGTATAACTAACTGTATGCAAGTCGAAATATACATGCTTTTCATATGACGTCACAACATCCGTGCATTTTCGACACCTCCGCCATATTGTTTGGCAAAAACCACTGTAATAGATTTTGGATGCAAATAATCTATTTTAAACCTAAAATGGTTATTTCTTGTTGGGACAAAGGTTGTAGTAAGGCCTAAAAAAAAATTATTCTGTTCAGGTCACCCGACCCTACCTAAATCTATGCCAACCCTACTGTTTTTTTTAGGTCTGTCAAAAAAAAAAAAATTGTTGCACTTTGTATTGTAGAGGTACGGTACGGTGTGGACGGATTTTATTGCCACACAGTAACAAAATGGCGGCTCAGGTCGTCAATGTGTATAAAACTGTGTGTGATCGCCATCACACTGCAGAATGTTGGGAGTTTAAAATTATTTCGTCAAAGATGTCATCTGAAGAGTTGGAAATGATGTTCTTGTGCCTAATGTTCTATACTAGCAGGAACCTGTAGTCGCAATATTAAAGCTTTAGCTTGCATTGACTAGCTAATGGTTAAATATGGTTGCATTACACCACTTTGCATTCCAACTGTTACCTTGTAACTTGTCAATCAATTGAGGGATCATAGGTTTGAGGAGCCAGAACAGTTTGAACTGATTCTACCCATGAAGACCAAAAGTCTATAATGGTAGAAAAAAAAAAAAAAAAATTCCTACCTACCCTACCTAATCATAGAGAGCATGTTACCCTAACAACACTTTTTTTTAGGCCTAATCAAGCTGATAGTACAATAAAATGAGGATTCTTTTCAATTCCTGCCATCAGACAGAACGAGGGCGATTTTACTAAATCGAAAAGTGAAGATTGTTGTCAACATTGGCTTGCTAATATCAAAAGGAAAGATGCCCCGACTAAATATTCAATGATCTGCTCTGATCATTTCATAAACAATATTTGTTTTTATGTGCTTTTTATAGATTTTCAAACTCAACGAGTTTCAAAATTATCTGGTGAGGGGAAGATCCCGGGATCTGGTATCGTATTAAACATATTTATAAGGGAAACCAATACAGCATGCCCATTCACGCAAAAACAAGCGTATTTCACGCAAAGAAAATGGTTTTCACGCAATGTTTTTTAACACTGCGTACCGGCATGCAAGTAAATAGTCGCTTATAGCAATGCAAAAATGCTGGGAACCATCGCCTATAGCAAAGCAAAAATACATGTTGATTTTCGGGTGTTTCCGTTATTTGCAATCACAAAAATAGACGAGGTTACCACGTGACCTGTTCATCGTCTGCACGAAGACGTAAACAATGTCAAAACAAAGGAAATTGACGGCTTTCTTTTCCGATGGCATGTTTACAGACATGTTTGAACAAACTCTGAAGTCACTTATGCAATGCTTGAACGTAGTACTGATGCATACTGATGCATTTTCATACGATCGATCAGTTTGTAGTTTTTCAGTTTTTAGAACTAAACCTTTGCTTACTTACCTTCAGAATGGTAACAGTTCAAATAGTGTTGAAATAAAAGAAAAAACAATTATTTAACCTTGTTTAATCTTGTCATATTTACAACTTCTTACATGGTACCCATGGTTTTGGTCATGTACCCACATTTTTCAAAATGCATGGGTACTACACCCATGTTTAAAAAAAAACAAACAGTGGGCATGTTGCCAATAAACTGTTTTGGTTTTAATATTTGTCGTAATTTGTGGCAATAAAAAGTTATATAAATTGATTATATCATATAACTATATTGACCATTATGTTGATTTAAAAATTAAGATTAAATTATCGTTAGAGCTATACCAGTTTGCATTTTAACTAACTTGAAATGCAGAAATCACAATTAAGATTCTTCAGAGTTAGACAATAATATTAACTGAGTATGCAAAACAGTAATGTAGTTTGAAATTAGAAAAACGCAGATGCGTTTGTGGAATGTAAGATTTTATTGATGATATTTAATTATAGGTTGCGAAAATCGCAAATGTAATAAATGGTACCATTTAAGATGTGTTGGAATTAGCAGAAAAAGGCCCATTTCTGGTTGGGAATGTTTAAACTGTAAAACAATTAATTCATAAATGTATGTGTATTTAAAAATGTAAAAAGTTTTATAGATAACTTAAATATTGTCAGCTGAACAAATAATGCACTATAATATATAACAACTGCATTATGATTATACAGTTTTATTACTTGATCTATATAAAATATATTCGTTCAAACAAACATGTATGAATGTGCTGAAAATTTGTCAACTGTTATGTATATGTTTCAATATGTACTTGTCTTACTGATATTTGAAAATATAAAATAATAAAATGCAAAAATCACTAATTTGTATTAACCTTTTTATAACCATCATTGTATACATTTTAAAACATCCCATCCATCACTAAATAATACTTTCATCTATAACAAAAGGCATGCGCTAATCGATAATTTATTGATGACACCTATGGCAGGTGGTATAATCCCGGTATTACTATATGTTTAATACGATCTCGGATCCCGGCTTTTCTAAAAGCGATCCCGGGATTTTCCCTTCACCAAATTATCCTTCAAAATTATCCATTATAGATTGACATGTGCAGAATTTGATATTAATCTTTTCAAATTGTATATGTAAGTGCTTATGAATCAATGATACGTTAATTATAACTTTGACTATTATTTGCAATTTTGTAAATTTGTCCTCCGAGAGATAGCGAGATTCTGGCCCAAAGTGGCCAAAACAAAAGTATCTGCCTATCTCAGAATATGCTCAAAACGAATTATGGACATTTCGGACCATGGCCATTTCAGACCAGACATTTCGGACCAGATTTGGGGAAACTTCGGACCATGTTCAAAAATATACTTGTTCATTAAATTTTAAAGTTTTTGAATAAAAGGTTGAAACGAAATATCCTTTTTATGATTATAACGCCGAAAATACCATAGAATACTGGAGACTATGACATAGAAAAATATTTCTGACTTCTTAATTAACTGTCTACTTCATATATTTTAACTTTAAGCTTCAGAAATCGTAACCGTTGGAGTCGAAAATGCTATGTCTGAAGTACATATGTATATTAAAGAGAACTAGAAATCGCTTAAATGCGGATTGTTCACTTTTCTTTCTGGTCAGTAATATCCAAAAATCTGGTCCGTAATGTCCATTAAACTGGTCCGTATTTTATATGAATATAGATGATTTGCCAACCGAAGATATTAAAAATAAAAATATTTAAGAAACAAAAACAAAGTAATACCTGTAATGATTTTAAGCAATATCCCGTAATTTTTATTATATTACTATGTAACACAACTGATTCTTTTTTTAAAAATTTCTAAATGTTGAACATACACTAGTCTACTAGTCTAAAGTGGTTATTCGCACCTTTCCTTTTTCAATTAAAGAATGTCATGTTGATATTATTTACTCGAATTGATTAGGATGGTGTTTGCTCAATTAAAGAAGTCACTGAGTGGCAATTAATCGCTGGACGATTTCCTAATTAAGAAAAAACAACCACATAATTAAAACATGTTTTAAATTCAATGCATATCTGTTAAAAAAAGACATTGTGTATCATTTTTGCTGTCCTTGATGCAAAACTTATGTTTAGTTTCCACAATTACCAATGTAAAATTATAAAACAGCTTAGGTATAAGTAGAACTTTTATTATATTTTTTATAACAATGTTTCTATCTTGATTTTGCTTTCGTCAAGGTAGTGGCAGTTTACTGTTACAGTTATAGATGTTCTATTGAAAATAAGAAAGGGGAATAGCAAAATTACATAAACTCTATATTTGAATTTTGTATATTTTTGTTATTTGAATGACATCTTATGGCCAAACTAATGATTGAATATAGTCATGTGTATGTAAATCATGTTGTTATAATGCATTTGTTTGTAAAAAAAATCTTTCACTGTATTGTTGCACTTGTTAATAAATTATGCAAATAAAATTTAAGATTAATAAAGCATCATGTAATTCATGTTGGCTTTAATTTTTTGACATTCTTCTTGACAAACAAACGTTTTGATCACTTTATTTGGCACATTTAACAATAAAACATTTATCATGGTAAGCATATCAAACAATTATTAAGGAATCAAACAAATTTTCGTTATTTGCTAAGGAATTTCACAAGTTTTCACAGTTACATGTATGTTTTTTAGGATCGAGTGACCTGCCTGTCATTCTGGTATCTTTTGTGACTTTGAATAATATAAAGTTCTCTGGTTTATTTCTTCTAAAGTAGTACAAGGACTTTCAAATAAATACGCAGGATTTATTTTCAAAGTGTAATTACCATCTAAAACATTTGGAAATATTACGGACCACATATCATTGCTTTAATGGACCATAAACAAGGTATTTTTTTTCATATTTTTGTTTTATTTAATATTTAACAAATGTTTAAGATATATTATATATCAATTTAATATGTATGACATCAAAGAATCACCAGATTAAATCTGGTCCGAAGTGTCCCCAAAATCTGGTCCGAAATATCTGGTCCGAAATGGCCATGGTCCGAAATGTCCTGATCCCCTCAAAACATCATTTAAATTATTTTGACTAGAGTCAATATCTCCTCCTCCTATTCTACAAATTACAAAATAATTTACCTTGGCAGCTTTAGATTGTTATTACAAAACGTACTGATATAAATATATTTTGTCTGACATTCTGGCTTCATCTGAATACCAAATAAATTGTCATGAAGATTTTTATTAAAGGGAGGTAACCTGAGATATCTTATCTGTATCCGTTCTCCGGTTTATGTTTCATTCGTATGCAGTCATGAGAATTATTTTTTTTAATTTTTCGTTTATTATATATATGCTTTGTAAAGACTTTAAACCTTTTGAGTATCCTATTATGTCCTATGAATTAGCCATAGCCATAATGTAACTGAACTTTTGTCATTATGATAAAAGAAAAAGCCACGCACTGTTGTCACCTCTACCTGGGTCTTCAAATAGAAAGACCTATCAATTTATCTATTTGAGTTATTGATCGTCGGTACCGGTTGCCCATATGAACATCGCCCACTGCAGAGGTTAGTTATATTATGTTGTTACTCTGGTCCAACTGGGAGCAGCCCTCTTGGAAGCGTGGGCCAACATCCAAATGAGGAGGAGAACCTCACTCATGAACTCCATGCCAAGAAGAATCAAGGCTGTGGAGAGAGCGAATGGAGGACATACCCGGTATCAATCTCCCACGCAGCCAGTTCCCACAATCAGTCCATTTGATTTCAGATTACAGATGTCTCTTTCAATTCTATTTTATTACTCCTAAATCACTAACCAGATACAAATAATTGATTTTGTAGTTTGTTCTGTATGGATTAATCTTCATTGTTTACTTTAAAATATTCAACATTATACTCGACGTTTTACCTATAATCAGAGACCGACCTTATATAAGGTCTCTGCAATAAACATCTTCTACAGCCCTGATCTTTACATAGGGCATGACTAATCACACTCAATATTCAAAGCCTCAATTATATGGGTGCAAACCATTTGCTTATGTAACATATTTACAACAGCTATAAACATTAGATAGCAACACCATCTATCATGCATTCAAGTAGTACACTATCACCTACAGTAATAAGAAAAAGTTGGGTATTTATGAAACGATGAATGAAGCAGTAAGGAAAAGTTTGAATATATTGGGATATAATGATATTCGACCAAATCAAGAAAAAGTTGTCAAGGAGTATTTAAAGGGAAATGATGTTTTATTTTGTGCCCTAACTGGGAGTGGAAAAAGTTTAACGTTTGAAATAGCTCCATTTGTGTTCAAGTATTTCTGCAATGACACTACATAATCTACAGTTGTTGTTGTGTCACCATTAGTAGCTCTGATGCAAAACCAGGCAAAAACTTTGGTGGACAAAGGTGTAAAGGCAATTTATCTGCAGGATATTTATACACAAACTGGAACAAACACTCAAAAAATTGCAGGCTTAATCAAAGACGTAAACAAAGGAAAGGCAGATATCATATTTGCAAGTCCTGAGTCACTTCTTGGAGAGCAGCGGAGCTTATTGGTGAATCTTTCGAAAAACAGAGCATTGAAGGCCATGTTCATAGATGAAGCTCACTGTATTAAAAAAATTGTAAGTATAGTATATTATAAGCACACGAAAATTATGTTTTTTCTCGCACAGATTTAAATCTTTAATTAATAGCATTTCATTTTTGTCAACAACAATCAACTGAATATGTGGCGGGAGTTTGTTTTTAACTGAGAACTACCTATCGTTCATATAATTGATGAGTCACTTTTAAATAATACCTACATGTAATAACTGTCTAAACATTTCAGTGGAAAAGGAGACAAGAGAAGAAAAATTCTACTATATAGGCCTAAGTATGGTCAGTTAGGCGAGAGTAGGTCGCTGGTGGAAAAAAATGTTCCACTGATAGCGCTTACAGCAACCGCAACAGATTTTACAAGGCAAACCATTATGAAAGAACTTTGTATCACTAACTGTTCTCAAGTTATTGTTAGTCCTGAAAAACCTAATGTAAAATACAGCGTAGGAGTCATATGAAAAGATTTGTTTTTGCCTTTAAATGGTTGCGCCAGCTACTTATCTCCTCAAGAGAGAACTGTCCAAGAATCATAGTGTTTTTCAGACAGATAAAACACATATCAGAAGTATTTGAATTCCTGCAGATTACACTGAACGAAAAACAATATGTTGAAAATCAGGAACACAAAACAAATGAATACTGGAACAGACTTTTTGCAAAACAAATGAAAAAATTAAAAACTGTGTAACTCATTTCAACAGGAGTCTGGGCTAATTAGAGTGGTTCTATGTTCTACTTCTTTTAGTATGGGTCTATATGTTAAGAAAGTTCACACTGTTGTACATTATGGCCCAGCAAATGTCCTTGATGACTATTTACAAGAAACGAAACTGGAAGGGCTGGGCGAGACCCAGCAGTTCAGTGCAACGCAATACTGTTGAAGTACACACGATGTTTATCCGGTCACAACATTTCCAGCGAAATGAAACAATATATCACTGCCACATCATGCAGAAGACTTTTACTTCTAAAACCTTTCTGGGATAAAACAAAGTCACTACCACCAAGGCACCTTTGCTGTGATATATGCACGTTAAGTTGCAGATGTCTGTGCTTCTGCAAAGGAAACTACAAATGCACTACAATGTGTTCTTACACGGAATCACCAGTCTTGCAAAGTATTCGCTTAGCAAACACTACGGACAGCCAGTCTGATTCTGAATCAACAACATCATGTGAAGAATTTTCAAGTGACAGTGAATTTGAAAAGTACTTGAGGAGTAAACCACAAGTATTGTCATCTTCAGAGTCTGATGCCGAGTAGTAGTGTTTTTTGAAAACTTTTGGAGTGAGTTTGAAATCCAGTCACGCACTGCTTCCATGTCAAGGTCATAATATGGGTTGGGTTTAACGGTGGGAATGATTCATGGTTTCTTCCAGGAATACATTTAAAGACGTTGTGTTGTTTTAACTGAGTGGCAATTGCGTTAATGTCCTGGCTAAAGTCAGCAACTTTGTGCAGTCCGGACGGGCTTCTTGTGCATGTTTGTGCATCAATATATTTAGCAATCAGTTCGGTGCATAGTGCACTTCTGCTAACATGTGCTATTGTTTTTTCTGTAAAAACACCCTAAAGCTGTTCACTTCATTTTTGAAAACTTTATTGCAATGTTCTAAATCAAGATCATTTGGTTTGACTCATGTTTACCGCGATGGTTTACAGTTCTGTTCCATTTTAGTCTATGTGCAAGTCGAGCAGTCAGCAGAATTTTTGTTTGGCAAATAGTTTCTAACAACCCAAACGCATATTTTGGACAGTTTGCTTCTTTGTAGAAAAGGTATAAGAACTGGTTAACAAGCATCGTTCTGTTTCAATCACCCATTGATATTGCATCGTGTATTTGAAAATCATATCCTCAGTTACATTATGTTCTTTAGCTGCATGGTTTGGCACAGAAGACCTAGAATCAAAAAGTGGATCTTCAAGACTGTGCTCTTTGTGTTCATGTTTTCATGTTTGTGCTTTTTTGTATGCCTTTCCACAGAAACGACACTTTAGTGTGTTACTCTGTGGACCATATTCTGGAAGTGGATTTACATGCAGTGTCACAAACTTGTGTACAAAGTCTCTAGTCAATTTCATCATATAATCTCGCAATTCGTCAGTATTTCTAACTTCTCCTTTATATCGATGTGTCTTTGGCTCGCTTGTTATGTCCTCCATATCAAAATGCTCAAGAGCCCCAGCTATTATATATGCATAGGTGAATTTGTCTGCCATTAACTCTGACGCATAATAATTGCCAGACGGATCAGCCGTTACATTTCGTGCATTTGTGATATTTCTTGCAGCAAATAGGGTTCCTATGTCACGTGAAGAAGAAGTAGAATACAAGTGCTTCCACAAGACCTGAAATATGTGTACATGTGTAAATAATAAGGCAAGAAGGGTATGGCACAAGATGACGTCACATGACTTGTACTCTTTTTTACTTTTAAACTTACCAAATAATTTCACAAAGCTTAATTGCTAAGTAGTTATTAGACTGGTGCAAGTCATTGTTATTTATTTTATGTGGATTTTAATTTTAGACTTCAATATTTTCTTTCTTCTGAACATCAGATAGTTTTATTGTCAACAGTAGAAGAAGATGAATATTCTAGTCTGTTGCCATACTGGCTAACAAAATCTGTGCACACTGAACATTCTGTATATATAAATGAACTGTTGTCTATATGTCTTATTACAAGTTGTACAACTTAAAAAATTACAAGTTTTGACTGGTGGATTTTTCGTCCAACATCCTGAAGCAAGTCTTTCACATACTTACTTGACTAAGTGAAATATGGGTTAATAAAATAATAGTTTTGCCTGGTTGTGAAATTCTTCCATTTTAGAGATTAATCCTTCTAACCTCAGTGATGGAGTTTCGTCGTCGCGTAATGACATTTGCGCCTGTTTATGACGTTCAAATGTAAGGTAATCACCGCCGCTCAGTACTTTAGCTGGTGAAACATTTTTCATTTCATCATGACCCGGAACATACTGGTTTAAAAATATGCAGATGTCAACCATGTCTTCGTTTTTCGTTTCGTTTTTTTTCAAGACTCCCATATTTATCTAAAAGGAAAATGAAAAAGGCAAAAATGAACATATCCAAGTTGTTTACACCAGTCTGAAGATATAAGAACACTGATCAGGTTTTATTTTACAGCAAGAACTGATGACGTATATGTGCTTGGTTACTGCTTTTTTTATCTTAAGATTATGCTCAAAATAGCTGTTGTTGTTGCAGCTCTATTACTAGAATAATTACTGTTCTGTAGACCATTCCAAACAGTTAAATTAGTTAAGAATATTGCTTTCTTACCCGTGTTGAACGCTTCTTTGTGTCTTTTAGGTGTGGGTGGCTAATGTAAGGTGGCATTACGGCTTGGCATGGTGTGAAATGAGCAATATGCTCACACCACTGCTTTGCAACAAGAAATGCAAAATTGTCTAACAATATTTCATGTTCTCCAACACCGGGAACTACCATTGAAAATGGAACTGAGCTCGGATCATGCTGAGGTCTTGTATTGTCTAGATTGTTTCCATCTATTCTGTTAATGTAGGCACATATCTGATACATATGCTGGTCTCTCTTTTGCCTGGTCAGTGTCATGTGTCTGACTTTAGTCATCATATCCACATTATCACCAACGAAGTAATACCCAGGATGCATACACGCACGATGCTTTTCCAACTCGCGTTCAATGCAAGACCTTTCCAAAATAAGATCTGTGGTGTCATGTCCTCCTTCTTGGCACAACTCGATAGTGTCAGTAAGATATGAAATCTATTGTATTAGCTGGTTTTCAATTTCCATGTCTGTTGTAGCTTTTGTCTGAGCTTCGATCAGTTGTTCATCCCAGTTATCTGCAAAACTGTCGGCCATAGCAATTGCTGTTGTGTATCCATGGCAATCTCCTGTGCTTTGCATACGATTAAAGGCAGACTTTTTCAAACCTCCTTTCAACAAAATGACGTCACAAGTACTGCATTGCTTTCATTTCTCTGTTGTATGAATTCAAGAGTTTACTCCCAGCAGACACTTGTGCAAACAATAGCGCCTCTCCTTTCTTAGTTTTGTTTCTTTTCTTTTTCTTTCCATTCTGTTTCTACATTTTTGAAGGAAAATGACATCAAACTGTTTCTGTCAGCATTTCTTAAGATACTGCTTTCTTCTTTTGAACATAGATGTCTTACTTCTGACATAAGATTGTTAAATATTGTGTTTTGTACGCCAAAGCTGCATTCTTCATAATTTCATCTACTATTGTCTGTTCATTTTGTGACTTTAAGGCAGCCATTAAATTTTTGTATGGTTCAGCGGACAAATCCTGCATTTCTTCCTGAAATAAGAGTGTACTGCTGTATGAGTTTAGACATTAGGTAAAATATCCACTTCCTCTGAATCTAAAAAAGTTATTAGTTAAAGATTAAATTTTAATTTCTAAATACTTATGTTTTGCCACTGCATCAAATCATACTTTTTTACAGTATATGTTAATAAAATGTGTACTGTAAATATCTTTTTAACAGCAAATTATTTTAATGGCTTTGTCATTATTTACCACGAAAAATATCAGAGAAACAATTGATTGGAGTATTGTAAGCAATACATTAATCCCCTTACTGGTGAAAAGCCTTGTCAATAATTGCAGGGTCATTTGTATTATAAAAACTAAAGTCAGCTACCCTAACTGTTTTGAGAACCATAGAATAAAACAACGAAAGAGTGTTCACTATTTTCATATTGACCTAAAGAGGTTTCAACAACCGAGTAGACATATTATTAAAATATCTACCTTATGCATAACGGTTTTACTGTAGTGAACCGAAATATGTATATCCATGTAACAATCACCTCACCCCCCCCCCCCTCCACACCACCAATTAGCCCTCTACCTACATACAAAGTTTCATGAACCTAGCATCTTTACTCTGCATATAGCCTTCTATCCACATACCATGTTTCATGAATCTAGCATCGATACTTTTTAAATTAATGCAGGATCCAGTTTTCTGCTAAGAGATAAATATTTACAAAGTTTACATTTAAATTCAGAATTTACAGTTATGTTTTGTTCTCCAACCACATATTTACTCTTCTGTGAGCATGGACGGACAGACTGACAGACAGAAGGAAAACATTTAGTGACCAGTGGGGGACTAACAGCTGACTTCTCAGCTTTTATGTATCTATTTATACTGACAATAAATGGAAGATTTCACTTCTAATTTTTGGTTATATTGTCAGGCAAAATGATATGTCCTGAGTATAAGACAGGAAGAAATCTGCTAGTTGTTTATTAATAAGCTGATAATTTTAAGATACATTAATGTATTGAATTAAGTTTGATGTAGTGTAAGTGAATTATTTTGATAGTTATGTTGATATTACCTCATCACTTAGTGGCTGAAAAAGTAAGTCACTGTCATTGTCACCAGCATCAGCTTGTACCTCTGAAGTTCCATGTGAAAAGAGAGCTCTTTTCCTAGTGTTTGTTCCATCATCTCTTGCCATACGCTTATGAACTTTTTGTCCATGGGACTCTGTCAGTTCCTGTCTACTCTGATAATAGCTTTGTTTTACCTTTTCCAATGATTTGTCTATGGTTTGGAGCCGTCTGGAGCAGTTTCGACAACAAACTTCGCTGTGGTCTTCCTCTGTTATATTTATATTCAACAAACGTCCTGTTAAATGAAATAGTTCTGTGTTATATATATGACATTCATATATATTTTATGTCTTTAGATTTTTAGGTGGTATTAAACTTCAAACAATTTCAAGGAAGGTCAGAATGATTGGCTGTCATCATTAGGACCTTCCTACCATTTCTTTCCATTCAGTATTATATTATATCTTCAAACACTTTCAGTTTCCAATTGATTGACATATACTCATTAGCACCTTATAGTAACTTCCTGTGATACAATGTGTTTGATTCTTTTATATGTCTTAGAACATCCTGTGTTTAGAACTTTGAATTGTATATGTACTTGTACTTCTGTATTTCTTTCTCAGTTAGTAACAATCTTTAGGAAAAGCAACATCTAAAATTCTATATTCAAATATTATTTATGATTTAATAAACATCAAAAACTTTACATTGGACTTTTGCTATTCCCCAACTGTTTGAATTCAGGAAACCAACTAATCGTTAACATCTGTCTTTCTATTGTCTTTCATCAAAAGTCGTCTTTCACTGCGTTGTTGTTTCACTTCTCCACACAATAGACATTGAGTTGTTGTTTCACTTCTCCACACAATAGACATTGAGTTGTTGTTTCACTTCTCCACACAATAGACATTGAAAATGTTTACTTGTTGAAGTGAGTTTTACACTGAATTTAACTTTGGTTGGAGTTGGAGTTGTCATTGTTAAAAAAAGTGAAATTAAACTCCATAAAATGTTGCTGAAATATTTCTCTTTTAATAGTAAAATAAATACCCCACGATACTGAGACACTGTTTACAAATCACAAATATTTGGTATTAATTTCCTTTAAGTTTACCCCAAATATTTTTTTATAGATTAATCTTTCATCACTCACTGTAGCTGTTCAAGTGAATACAGATAATCTTGGAAGCTGACCACAAATTAGCCATTACGAATCAAGACAATTAACTGAGAACAATCTTGTTATTACAACAGATTAATGGCATACCTCCTTCAAGATTTCTAACTGTTTACAATGTGGTAGAGTTCACAAAGGTCAACTGGGGCCTGCCAATTTGAACCAGGCTAGATTGTTGCACTATCAGTATAAAGGGAGAAGTCAGTGTAGTAGCAGAAGTATATGAATATATAATTTAAACAATCTAGCCTAGTGCCAGGCTAATTAGTGTACTGTCTTGTGTTTTATATATGACTGGTGAGTGGTAAGGACTTAATTAAACAACGTGTTCTTAGATTACATTTATTTCTTATACATATTTAATAACACTACATTATATCTAAACTGGTTAACATATTAATCCAAACTCTGTGACTACTTGACTCATTCTGCTATCAGAGAGTACAAAGATGCTGCATTATAATAAGGCGGGGCTAATATAAATGACAGGTATAGAATTACAAAGTTACAGACACTACATCCCCTCTCAACTCAGATTGAAAATTAATTGTTTTCAAGATAACAAAACCAAAGACATTTTCTGTCAATGAACAATGTTTACAATCTTCTGCTTAGCACAAACTATCATATGTGTTTAACATTTGTCCTGAGAAAAGTTCAACTGCATTTACACTTGGATAAACAGGTAGAGAATTAACGAGTGCTTGATAAAGTCTTAATGGCTATCAATTGTAAGAACAAAAGTCCCAAGAGTAATACATTAATTAACTGCTCATTCAAATTCTCATGATTTGGTACATAAATGTCAGTTAAAGTCTGGAATGAAAATCCACAAATCATTGTGCATTATATATTCCTGTAGGTTTAAAGATAAACCAATTGTTCATTGAAGTATGGAACAAAGAAATTATCTGTTCTAACAAAATATTGCAATATAGTACATGATTATCACTTTCAAGATGATTCATCCATGCACGTGTATAAATCCATGAATAGATAAGCATACCCATTGTTTCCTTCTCTTCTTTTGTAGAAAAAAGTTAATTTTTGCAGTGTGTTATTATGACACTGATTTCATTTTACAGATATTATTATGCAACACTATTTTTTTTGATAAATTTCACAAATAAATTTATCTTTGCATCTTTTGTTTGAGTGAATATTATGTAACTTGTTAACGAAATTTACACGAAATTTGTCCTTTAGTACTTTAACACACAAAGTCTTTCAAATATTCCGGTGGTCTTCTGTTTCTTGTACACAGATCTGCGCGGCATTACAGTAAAATCTTGTTCTGTAGAAGTATTTGATTGTGTTGATTCTTCTGTTCTTGGCTGTACTGTTATATTTTCAGTCATTGGTGGTGTTGCGTTTTCCGGTCTGATCTCTGGTGTAATGTTTTGTTTAGGTATTTGTTTGAAGTGCGAAGAATTTTGAGTTATTTGTTTATCATCACGTCTTGCAGTTACCATCGTTCCATTTTTAGAGGTTACTTCATATGGTACTGGATCAAAGGAGTGTAAGCATATTACGTTTTTCTTGCTTTACTAGCACACGATCTCCTAATGTCACGAGCCAAGATAGAGAGCGGTGTTCCTCGGTTGTTCATAGTTTACACAAATTTAAAAGAACAAAGCAAACATTTTTTATATTCAATGATTCTATTCAAATTCCTAAGTACATAAATATTACAGTAAAATTTATAGAAGAATAGATTAAACATTTATATGTGATAATGTAAGTTCAGTTTATGTATTTGCTTGTACTCTATGCACGTTTATCCTTAACACTAAGGTCTGAATGCAAGTTTAGTTCCACAGCAGAAGTACAGCTATTGCAGTTCTTAAAATGATACTCCGACGTAATCGTTTCGCCACCTTGTCACATAAAATGTATGTCACTCCGACAAGTTTAACACTACAACTTGTCACCTAGAATATATGTTACTCCGACAAGTTTATCAAAACAACTTGTCACCTTGAAAATATGTCACTCCGACAAGTTTATCACAACAACTTGTCACCTTGAATATATGTTACTCCGACAAGTATAACATCAACTTGTCACATATACATTCGCCACTCCGACAAGTAGCTGACGTCAACTTCATAAAATGAACCTATCACCGACATTACTGTCGTTCAGCCCTTCCAAAGATTCTTCGACCTTCTGTGAACTTCGACCTCTGACTACACTGCTCAAGTATAGTATTGTCACCACAAGCAAGCTTATAATGTCAACGTCAACCATGAAACCTATAGACAAAATAAAATGACCTTGGTACAAACAAGAAAAAAAAAACTCTATATAGAAAATTTCACCATAAATTCAGTTAAATTAGAGAATGCAGATAATAGGTTTTAACAATAGGCTAAGAGAAGATTATACGCAAGTACTGGCTAAAAGTAGAATTGCATATCATGGCTGTTTTTTACATAAAGTTAAAAATCAGAAAATTAATGCTAGTTCAGTACAAAATATTTACAGAACAATTTCTAGCAAATTAAAATAAATAAAATAAATATACTTACCTTGGAGTGTGGAAATCTAAGCAGAACAACTGCAGAAAATAATGTGTTACAAAAGAAACCCCAGCCCCTCTAACTAGTCTGTCCAGCTGGTCAGTCAAACATCTACTAATGACCTGATGTACACATGTATATATATATATATGACCATCTCAATGTGATCAGTCAAGTGATAAAAAAACAGGTAGAGCTGGCTTCGATAAAAATTAAACTCTTATAACAACACCACATTCACAGTTTTACATTCACCAAGGTAATTTATTATTTGGTTTCTGTACAAGTAAAAATCAATATATTAAAACAGATCTAAAACAAACGAAACAAATATTTGATTTGTGACAAACTTTTCATCTTTTGTCTTGACGAAATGTCTTGTTTTTTAGCTTCATTGTCGATTTTTGATTTCTGCTTTGCTGGTATGCTTGGTATTTTAATGTTTATTGTTCTTCCGTAGAAAAGTTCTGCAGGAGTGTGACCTGTGCTGGCATGTGGGGTAGCTCTGTAGTTTCTGAGATATGAATACATAACTTGTTTCCAAGAGGTATCTTGCGTATGTGCAGCTCTTATGGCTTTTCCTATGGACCTCATGAAACGTTCGCATTCAGCATTAGCTTGTGGCAATAACGGGGTAATTTTCCTATGTTTGAATCCTAGGTAGTCTGCAAATTGTTTAAACTCATGTGAATTCATTGGACTGCCATTGTCAGATTTAAGTGTCTTTGGTATTCCAACTTCTGAGAAAATTTTGTCAAGTATAGGAATAACAGTTCTGCCACAAATTGAACTTATGACTTCGACGAATGGGAATCTTGAGTATTCATCAATAAGCACTAGTAGGTATTTTCCATCTGGAAAAGGACCTCAAAAATCCATACTAACTTCCTGAAACGCGTATTCTGGCATTTTGCTCATGTTCAAAGGTTCTTGCTTTTGTCTGTTTGTTGCTGCCAAACACGGTATGCATCTTTTGCATGTTTCTTCAACCATCTTATCTATCCCTGGGAAATACACTTTTTCCCTTAGGAGTTGTTTCGTGCGAACAATACCCTGATGTCCCTCATGTGCAATTTCAATAACCTTAAGTTGCAATGACTTCGGAATGACGATTTTTGTTTTATGCAGTAAAATTTCACCATCATCTAGAGTAACTACGGTAAAATCATTCTTACAACGCGAAAATGTGTCTAGGGAATTGTTAATGTTCGAATAGTTCCATTTGCCTGATCTGACGTTATTTATGACGTTTTGAAGGTCAGTGTCCTTGGCTGTTGCTTGAATTATCTCTTGCATAGTCATAGCTTTTGGAATGTCATGATTTGCTAAGAATGACATATATTCTTCAGCAATAGTTGACATCGCATTACATTTACCAAGCTGTGGATGTCTGCTTAGGTAATCAGACATATTTGATTCACCTGGCTTGCATATGACGTTGAAATCATATGTAAAGAAGCGCATTCTCCAACGTTCTAGTCTTGCAGGTGGCTTTGATCTTGGATTGTTGTAGACATGTTCAAGAGCTTTTGCATCACTAATCAGTGTAAATTTATGTCCAAATAAGTAAACATGCCAGTGCTCTATAGCCCAAACGATTGCTAGATTTTCCTTTTCAGTTTGTGAGTATCTTGTTTCGACCTCTGTCAGCGATTTACTTGCATAGCACACAACTTTTCCATATTGTAGCATCTCGGCTGCGACTCCAACTGGATTTGCATCTACTATTACTTCAGTTTCCTTCTGTGGGTCAAAGTACGTCATTACTGTGTCACTGCTAAGTACAGTTTTCAGTATTTGAAACGAAGCTTCTTGTTCGCTTTTCCATGACCATTTAGCATTTTTCTTGGTCAGTCTTCGCAAAGGCTCTGTTATAGTGGAATAATTTGGTATAAAGCGCAATACATAGTTCGTCATGGCAAGAAAACTTGTGACTTCCGATACATTCTTGGGTGCATGTGTGTTTTTTATCGTTTCTACTTTCTTTGGATCTGCTGACATGCCTGATTTTCCAAATACGTAACCAAAAAATTCTAGCTTTCTCTTGTTGAATTCGCATTTTTGTTTGTTTAGCGTGAGATTCTTCTGCTGAAGTCTTTGTAGGACTGCTTCGAGTCCTTTGTCATGCTCTTCTTGTGTCTTTGCAAACACGATTACGTCATCGCTTATGTTTCTTACGCCTTCTAGCCCTTCGAGTGCTGTGCGTAATGCATTCTGAAAGATTTCCGCTGCACTGTTAATGCCAAAACTTAGACGTTTGTATCTGCAAAGCCCTACATGCGTTGTGAAAGTAGTTATGTTTCGTGATTTCTCAGAGAGTTCTAGCTGGTGATAACCTTGGTTCAAGTCTAATTTCGAAAATATGCGAGCTCCATTCAGATCAACTACTTTATCGTCTATGGTTGGTATTATGTGTCGAGTTCTTTGTATGGCTTGATTCGGTTGTCTCATGTCCACACATATTCTTATCTCATTGGTTTTGCCTTTAGGTTTTGGTCCGATAACTGTTGGTGAAACCCAGTCTGTAGGTCCTTCTACCTTTTCAATGATGTCTAGTCTCTCTAAACGAGCAAGTTCATCCTCAACTTGTTGTCTAAGATATAATGGTATGCGTCTGTGTGGTTGTGTCACAGGTTGTACGTTTGAGTCAATGTGCAATTCCACCTTAGTGTCTTTCATCTTGCCGATTCCAGTGAAAACTGTTTTGTATTTGTCGCAGAGCTCATTGACCTTGCTTGTATTGAGAGTGTTGATTTCAGGTATAACTTGAAGATCTACAGATGTTGAATATGATAATAAGTTTCCACTTTGACCTTTGGCTAAGAATATAGGCGCTGTAACAATCTTGTATTCCGTTTCTATTGTTGCTTGAAATTTGCCTAATATTTTGACTGAAGTTGCACCATATGCATAAACTTTTGTGTCTGTTTTGCTGAGTTTGATTTTGCTTTTGAGCTTATTGTATGTCTGTTCATCTATGACATTTATTGACGAGCCTGTGTCAGTGAGAACCTTCAATGGATGACCATTTACGTGAACTTGAATTTTCGGTCTCCGTTATTGAACTGAATTTATGTTTTCACACGACAATATAAATGAATAGTTAGTTTCTGCTTGGGTTTTATCATTTTCGTTTTCGCTTTGGCTGCTGTCATCACTGTTTAGATTATGAACCGCGTTGTTTATCTTTTTGAATGGCACACCCTTTCAAGTGATTTTTCTTATTGCAATAGGTACATGTTTTTCCTGCCGCTGGGCATCTGTTGCCTGTCTTGTGCGGAAAGTCATATCCACAGTATCTGCATTGTATTTGCTTTCTTCTGGGCGTATCGACTGTTTGCCTCTGTTGACGTGTCTTGGTGGTCTTTTTTGAGTTAGTCTTTCTTGTAGACCTCAATGCATATGATTCATGTTTTGTTGGATTTTCTATTTCTGATGCTTGCTTGTCAGATAGTTCCAAGGCTCTAGCTTCTTGTATCAGGCTATCAAGTGACATGTCTTCTTTAAGTACTTTTCTTCTCAGTCTTGTAGATTTGCAGCCTTGAATTATTTGCGTCTTGATTTCTCTGTTTCTGTCATTGAACTCACAGTTCTCAGACAGTTTTTGTAGACGAGTGTAGAAACTGTCCATAGATTCGTTACTGTTTTGATTGGCTTGTCTGAAATTGTAGACTTCATATTCTATACATTTCTTTGGACTGAAGTATTCGGTGAGTTTTTCGACAGCTGTTTTGTGGTCATCCCCTGTGTCTTGGAGTGTGTCAAATATGTCGTTGACTTCTTCAGCAGCATAATGTAAGAGTAACGCACGTTGTCGCTTTGTGTTTTTAATGTCCAGACCTATGAGAAGGTTATCTAGCCTACTGCACCACTTTTTCCAGCGAGTATCAACTGCCGCCTCACTAACACTGAAGCTTGGAAACACTGGTAGTCCGTAGGTGTGAAAAGGCATATGGGGGTTCACTGCTCGTCAGAGGAAGGTGCTTACAACACGTGTCGGTCGTTAAAGAAGTTAGGCCTATTAGTTTGTCTCAGCAGGTAATTATATAATTTGTGTTTGTCATGCAATTATCATTGTTTAAATTATTAAAGGTCATGTGACACGACTATAGCAACTTTGTCTATTCAAAATAATCATAATGTACTGATTAAAATGGTTTAACTGCGAAATTACGAAAATATTGCTTTTGATAAGAAAAAACGTGTTTTTGATGATCGGCTGTTTCCGTTTCGACATCGGTAGTTTCCGCCGCAATTTTTGGCTGTGACGTAGATTTATCCCTACTGTACCAGTCAGAAGTGCAGAATTACACTGCTCATAACACATCCGTTTTTAAATGAAAAAATAACCTTAAACCACAAGTGCAAGCAAAACGATAAAGGCACAATTATAAAAATAGCGTGCTATAAATTGTCAATTAAATAAAATAATGTGATTACTTCTCGATTATTATAAGTAAATTCAAACTTTGTGCCGGGAGAACGGGTTGTAATTTTACCTTAATAAATATTCCAATTTCTTCCATGTCGTGGTTCTATATAAAACTATTTCCTCCACGTTTTTACATGCTGCGTAACACTTCCTCACTTCATGTTTTCCGTCATAAACAGGTTCTTTTTCATTAAAGTGTAGTAAGATTAAAGTGAATTTAGGTGATCTAATGTGTTAGCATTTGTTTCACAGGAATGGAAATTCACACTACAGTGTATTATCACGTTGGGATATTGTTTGAAAAATAATAATATGGCATGTCCATCAAGTAGAAATTTGTGTCTGCTTACAAATTAATGAAATGTCAAAGATCCATAAATCACGCCTTATACTGTGGGATTTATGCAAATTAACCTGCCCAAATGGGACCCTTGTATATTCTGCATAGCTGTCAAAACAAAGCAATTAACTTTTTATGACCCAATCAATGATAAAGTTGAGACAAATAGCAAAATTTTATGGCAAGTGATCTTACAAACTGACTGTATTACTTTTGATCAGTCACACTTGTGAAAACATTATGTAATAGCTTGTTCCAATTAACATGTCTGAATGATTTTTAGTTAAGAAGCTTCCATACAGATACATATTTTAATTAGATAATTAAATTTAATGGATCTATTGATGATGAAAATAAAAATCATTCGACTTCTAAATGTGAACAAATAATTAAATAAATAAAAACAAAAAATAATGTGTTTGTGTTATGATTTTGACATAGTTTTTAGGGCTTCTTCATATTATTTGTTCTTTGATCATTATTGTTTTGTTTTCAAAAAATGTAGAATGAATAAGCCAAAGAATAAATATGCATTTATAATGAAAAAAAAATCATACATCTAGTCAAAGATTACTTAAACGTACCTCAGGCAAAATATACCACATACAAAAATGCAACACATCACTGTACGGAGAATGTTTTTATGGAAAAAATCTCTCGATTGTAGTTAGTTAATCAAGTCTTCCAACAAACTGCATCGGATAAAAATAAGCATCTTTTTGGATCAGTTATTTGAAAAACATCTCTTAGTCTAGATATTTTCACTGATGTATCTTTTAATTCTATAACCCTGATTGAACTAGCCTCTATATAATATTGCTCATTGGCTTCGTAATTCCATCAAAATTTCAAATTACTTATTTAAAAAATCTTCAATGTATATTCATGAAGTTAGTTCAACTTGTTCAATTTTGTTTTTTACTATATTCAGTCTACATTTTCACTTTCAATCATAATTTTACAGTTTTTTGTTAACAATCCAAGCAGCTGTGTAAAGTGGCAAGAGATAAATGTGCGTCACTTCCGGTTTCGCTCGTGACAGGTGCGCGCGACAAAGTGCGTAAAATATGGATTTTAATTTGCTATAAAAACATCTTTAAGATGAAAATTACCTGCGGAATTTTGTAAAACAGTTATAGTTAGATATATATTTTTCGCTCATATGAAAATTTCGAGGTCAAAAATTCGTGTCACATGACCTTTAAAGTATATTCTATAATATTATAATCATACTTCCTTTTAGGATGAAAAGAGAAAAAAAACTTTGTGACATAAGTTGTGTTTGTCATGCAATTATCATTATTTAAATTATTAAAGTTGATTCGATAATATTAAACTCATAGTTACTTTTAGGATGAAAGGAGAAAAAACTTTTTGATAGCGCTTTTATGTTTTAAATTAAATTATGTTTTTCACCCGTCTTCACTAAAGACAGGTTTTTAAATAAAAACTGTCGGAACAGATGTCATCCACTAGTCATTTGACTAACCATGGCAGAACATCCTTGTACAGAGTGTAACGTTAATATCACTGGCCGGTCCCATGCCATCGACTGTGACAGATGCAGCAGATGGGTCCACCGAAAATGTGGCACTGGTTTGTAATTTATGACATTTTTCTGTCCGATCGATAACTCATGTATAATTTGAAATTTATGTGACTCGTATATATAATTGAATAAGCATCATGAATTGAACAACACTTGACATGATAAAGAATTCAAGTAATGCAATTATAGAACGATCTAAGGTTTATTTTTTTAAGGTTATACTGTGAACATTTATAATGATTTAAATTGCTGTTGTGTAGACACATGTAATTGATGTTAGCTTCCTAGTTTGTATAAACATATTCTTTTTTTAGAGTGGACATTTTACGTTATCATTAATTGTCTTTAATTGTGAGACGGTTTATTTATAAGACGTCGCCTATAACGGGAAAGTGAGCAGTAGGTGTCTATTTTTACAGGAATTACCCACCAGGAGTATTTGCAGATGAGGAGAGGCGACCTCATACGTCCGTGGACATGCAGGTACTGCACTGTTATGGCCGTTGACGACGAAGTGCAGATCACCGCAGCTATGGACGTGGAGATGCCGGCTCCCGACCGCCACAACTCAACAGCAGAGGACACAGCGGCCTTAACACGTCTGTCCATCGACACTCCTGTTTCTCCGGTCCGTCCACTTGCCGTGTCCTTCGACCTGACCAACAGAGATTTCGACCAACCACAAGACATCCCGGCTGATGTTCCAAGGAAGTTTGAGATCGTTGATGCGGGTACGTCAAGGGGAAAGCCGAAGCTCGTCAGCAGTGACGGCTACACATACACCAAAGGAGTAAGTAATTTGTCAGAAAAAGGTTCGAGCCATAGTGTTGTTATTGTCTTATTTTATTGCGCGTGTAGCTTTCCTTGTCGCAAATCCTGCTATTATTTTGTTACATTGCTTACCAGACAAAGTATTCATTTTATTATATACTCATGTACTTGATGTAATAAACCTTTTTTCTGACATACAGGCCCGCTCTTAAAATGTAGGGTAGCTAAAGGCAAACAAAGAATATTTGAATTTAGGTCTTATTATATGATTTTGCATATAGTGGATCTTGATTACAGGTGCTCCTAGGTGGACGTCAGTACTTGAGATGCTCTGTCCGGATGGTTTGCCCGGCGTCGGTTCGACAGCCTGGGGACACCTTCTTCCCGGGTGCGAGTGGCCACATTCATTCCGCCAACCCAGGTGCAGCCAAGAAAGTGAGAGTTACAAGCAGGTTAGTGATTGAACGGGAATAAAATTGTCCGTGACATAATAATCAATCACATTATACATTGAAATTTCGGTAGTGTATAATTTTATCCAAACAACGCTTGTTTTACTATAGATTTTATTTTGCATCTTTTTATAAAATTCTGGTTAGCGTACATAATTATCTATCAGTATAATGTGTGTTTTACTGTGGTTTTTAGTGTATTGTTTTGTGTGTCTTTTGTCGTCAGGTTAAGATCGTCGCGAAGGAACGTCTCTTCACCCCAGCCCCGCGTATCATGGAAGATATAATGAAGGCGATGTCGTCGGCCGATGACCCGTGCCTACCGAAGCCAGTGAACATGGCTAGGGTTGCCAACTATCATCGACGTTTGAGACCGTCGGAGCCCAACGACCTTGAAAAATAAGGTAACTAGAATAGGAAGTAATTGCTAATGTGACACTTTATGATGTTTCTTATGCTATAATGTTGTCTTACTAGTTGAACTTCACCAAAACTATACTGTATGTTATATATTGTATGCCCGGTCTTGCGGTTGCAAACATGTTATTATGCTTATTTCAGTTTGACCGGGCGTTCGTGGGGGAGGACTTCGTTGTTGACAATATCCGGGTGAGGACCACCAGGCATCTGATATTTGCCACTGAACGTCAGGTGAGGTGTTTCCTGGTTGTGTGTTGAAGGGTTGTGTGTTCCATCTTACACAGAGGATATACAGTAAGATCCAGAACGAGGGGCTTAGCACCGCGTACGTTGAGAAGGGGGACCTGTTCCAGTTCTTACGGCAGTTGATGTCGCTCCCCTACCTACCATCGTCGCAGATCCGACCGGCGTTCGAGCGGTTGAGGGCAGCGGCCCTGGATGTGGGCGGCCCCGTTCTCCGCGTTGTGGAGTACATGGAGTCTACGTGGATCAGCGGCTTAGTGTGGCCACCGGGAGGTCGTTTGCACAAATAACGACGTCGATGGTAATAATGTATTCAATGATTACAGCTTGATCAGTTTATATCCAAATAACGACAATGTATTAAAATATAAAGCTTTAACACCATACCGCAATATATAATGTTTCAGTACTCAATATCATTATTATATATTTATATAAATTGCTCAATATATAATGTTTTCCAAAACAATTTACAACTTTCATTTCAGGATGGCACAGGAGACTGAACGGTAAGGCGGGTGTATCCAACCTCGGCATGTACAAGCTGACTGTACTGCTGCAAGAGGAAGCCGCCACTGTCGACTTGCAGATCCGCCTCGTGTCTGACAACCTCCTGTCGTAGATCAGACGCAAGAAGTACCAGAGGGTCCATGGTCTTCTCGAGGATGCTTTGGACCGTTACGAAGAGGAGGACATCACGACGTCCCAACTGCTGCGCCTTGTCAGCAGTATCACCGGGCTAGGACCGACCACTGCTGGCCTCGACCTCGTCGAGTAAGAGATCTCGGGTGACTTGCTTACCCTCGTACTGGAAAGCTGTTATAACCTTGATGTGATTTGACTTGAGAAGTCATTTTTGTGACAATTTGTTATGTTGTGATATTGTTGATATTTCCCGTATCATAATAAAATACAAATAAACAGCTTATACGAAATTTTTTTTAAAATAAATATGTCATTCATTCCATGTTACGGTATGTAAAAAATAAATGTTTATAAAATATCTAAAACATTTAACATCTTAAAAAACACCAATTAAGTAATCTCGATGCTATTAACACCTACTACATCACTTTCTCTGAGGAGCAATGTACCCCCATATATCTTTTCACACCTACATAATCACCGTTCTCGGTATATGCAATATTTTTATTGTTACCCATTTTTCCGATTTTTTAATATATGAAATCATGTTACCGATTTGTCGTGTTACCGATTTGTCGGTAAATCTTTGTTTAGCAAACCTTTCAAATTGGATTTGACGTTGTGTAATACAAAATTTTGATAAGTGGAAATATAAACTGTTGACTGGCATAAGTAATAAGTAAATTCGAAGAATTGATATCCCCCGATGAACAAGTGATGACGTAATTATGTCTGTTTACGAACCAAGTGGAGATTATAATTGCTCTACTTCCTATAAATAGCTTTGAAATGCCTTTCTCTGATTGGTGCAGGCGTAACTTTTTGTAAAAAAAAAATAACGGTAAATATCAGAGCATATTTTTTTTTTCAAAAAGAGATTTCCTGGAAATCCCCCGCATCTGTTTATAATTCAGACATTTCCGGCGAGCAAAACGACTCATTTTCGAAAAATGACGAAGACCGTTTGGGCAAATTCCTTCGAATGCGCCACCTGACAGGATGTTGTGAATTATGACGTTTCCGGTGCGTTTGTTTGACGTGCCATAATTATAAAAGCTATTTTTAGATTGTATAATATAGATAAATATGGACTTTTTAGCTGGTAAATATGATGTGATATGTACCTAAAGATTAATATAATTAATAATATTATCATTAATATCCAGTTAATATTTTCAAGAAATTAAAAAAACCGTTTCCGAAAAGTGAATCCGGACGGACGCACTTATATTTACTGACGGACGGAAAGCGCCAAAACAATTTGCACTTGACTATGACGGGAGATAACAACTGAGGCCAGTCTGGGATATATGAAGTGGATTTAATTGATATAATATGAAACATTATACATAAACTGGTTTTTTTGCTTCAGTAGTATCAACCTTTTCATACAAGGGGTGGCTTTGACATTATACTAGTATAATATGAAAAATCAAGATTTTAATATATTTACTGTTAACTTGTTTATACAGAGTCATTATTTCATATATTTTAACTGGTATCTTGTTTTCACAGATTCAACATTTCTTATGTTGTGTGGTTTTGACAATAGAGTAAACTCACGCCATACGGCCTGTCCAAAATTAACATTGCACTGGCAGTAAGAGCTATTTTTCAAAGGCGTATTTTGCAGTTTAATCAAATTTATATTTGTTCAAAACTACGGCAACCCCACTATTCCCCTAATACGACAACCTTTGTCTGTCCCAGTCACATCTTAATACAATTTTTTTTATATAAACTTGGTTTGTCAGAGGTAAAAGAGGAAATGTACAATAAGTCTCACACTTCTACACTTATTGGTGACCTCGAACACCTAGTTTCAAATCAATAGTCCTAAAAATGTGAAAAGGGTTCTCCCTGCGGTTTTACGTCCCATCATAGCAAAAGCTTGTGCCGCGAACCAAATACACACTTCTAGGACATTCTATTTGAAACTTAGTGTGTATGTTCACCTATACACACTTCTAGGACATTTCATTTGAAACTTAGTGTGTATGTTCACCTATAAATGTGGCTGGATGTACGTGACTTGTTTTTTCATGAAAGAAAATGCCCACTCCGAAGCAAAATCTTGTGACGCAAGTTCTAGGACTATCGGTCTGAAACGTGATATGCAAAATCAACAAAAATTGTAGATTTGCGAGAAGCATTTTTCATGCACGACAACATGCGTTCTGTCGTTTTACGGCCATTTATAGCAAACTGTTCTGAAGCGAACCTTTTTCACATTTCTGGGACTATATTGATTTGAAACTTGGTGTTCGAGATCACCAATCAGTGTAAAAGTGCGAGACTTGTTGTATATTTCCTCTTTACCTACGACAAGCCGATTTTACAGGCGTATTAATCATATTCAGTGATTGCTCTAGTTGCCTTTTACTTAATATCCCCTAACAAGACCACTGTTTCCTTTTAAGTAACCATCAAGAGACCCAGGGATTGACATACTCATAATCAATCTAAATCCAACCGGATCTTGTAAGCAGACATCAGTGTCAGCCATTTTACGTTCAGACAGTTGTGTTAGAAACTGGTGTTCATGAGGATACTACTAAATGTTAAGTAGGTCAATCTGTATGTATTTTTACTCAACAAACTTTATTGTTGGCTTATGCTAACCAGATTATCATTTTAAGCAAAGGAAACAGAAAGAAAATATAAAAACAAGATTCAGTTTTAACAAGAATTGTATACTAAAGGAAAAGCTTAGTACATGTAAAATTCATAAAATTTGCTGCATTATAATTCCACCTTACTTTGAAAACTTTGTCCCCAAAGTTTAAATTTTACAATTAAGTTTAAAAATGACGATTTTTATATATTTATTATGTCTTGTTTTTTTCTGTATCTTAACATTTTAATAAAGATGCTTTTAGTTAAAATCAAATACAGTCCAGCCTCCCAAAACGTCACTTCCCACGAACGACATCCTCTATAAAACGACATTTTAATTTCCCCCCGTTGGACATTTGTACATTTTCACCTCTTTCGGGCGGCACCTCTCCCAGACGAGCAACGACATTATTGTTTCTCCTAAATGACTCATGAAAACCTCCCATGAACGACAAAAAAAAAGTTGAATATATCCGGCATTTCCCAAAATTATTGAATAGATATTTTCAGCGCATGCGGGCATATTTAAATTAAACATGCAATACCGGCGTGAAATGATGAAGCTGTTTGTTCGTCAACTTGCAGGTATCACTGTTGTACACCGTTCATCGGAAATAGCCCATCAAATCGCCGAAAACGAAAGTACAATCGCCAATCGCCAACGTCGAGTTCACTACAGGTAATGTTTCAACTTATTTCTCCATCATAACTTAATCGATTTCACCAAACTAAACAAAATTTTGAAGCTAAATTTGTCATTTTTTTTTTAGCAGTATTTGCTTTTCTGCAAGATGGGTATTTTTTGTGTAATTGGCGATAAATTGTAGCCTAGTTGTTGACTTTTGCGACAATGGTGTTATTTTCCACTAAAGTCCAAAACGCATTTGCTGTATCAGAATCCATCTTGAATTATAAAATATAGACATTCCTCCACTTGTATGAGAGCGGCCATTCACCAACTATAGCTACTTTTAACAAAATTTGCGAAAAACGGTCATGCCTTGAGTACAGTGTCTAGCAACAAAATAAATTCAAGTGGACAGGGTGTAGTAGTTCAATGTAGAGGGTATAGTTGGTGAATCGTCGCTCTCATAAAGGTGGAGGAATGTCTATATTTTATAATTCAAGATGAATTCTAATACAGCATATGCGTTTTGGGCTTGATTTAGTGGAAAATATCACCATTGTTCGCAATTTAAGTCAATAACTAGGCTACAATTTATCGCCAATTACACAAAAAATACCCATCATGCAGAAAAAAGCAAATACTTCTCTAAAACCAGACATTTAGCTTCAAAATTTTGTTTAGTTTGGAGAAATCGATTAAGTTATGATGGAGAAATAAGTTGAAACATTATAATTATGTAGTAAACTCGACGTTGGCGATTGTACTTTCGTTTTCGGCGTTTTGATGGGCTATATCCGGTGAACGGTGTACAACACTGGGTATTCTTATTACGGATGTACAAGGTTATTTCTTTATTCTCTGACAATACCAAACATTGCAATGTGAGAATTCATAGCTCATTTAAACTGAATACATCAGTGTAGCGTCCGCGAGTTTCGAATTTCTTTCATGAATGGTCTGTTGGGTTTTGTATATAGTAATATGTATTGACACTCTGCTTTTTCAAGCTATTAAGATATGATAATCTCTGCTTGTACGTCAGATTCATGCATCACAGAAACAGGAGTCTATCAAATCAAATTTAAAAGGTACAATGTAAAAATATAAGTCTGATGAAGATTTTTCTTAAAATAACATGTAAATAAAGAAAGGTTTTAAAGAAAGCAGGGTGGCTCTAATCATCCTGTTTATTGCAAATCATTATAACCATGGTAAAAATTCGAGCTGACAACCCAACATTGAAGATTGGTTGAACCTCCCGAGAACAACAGCATATCTACAACAAACACTTTCCTTTCAACCCAATGGTGTTTTCTCTTGGGAAGTTGGACAGTATTAAGGATTAGGAAATACTCGTGTAGAAACTCATTTCAACTGAGAAGGCTGCATGATCAGTCCATATGTCATAAATTACATAATTGCACCTTAAAGGCTGAAACCCGTATTGGAGCGGATCAGTGGTCCAGTGGTAACGCGCAGGACTGGTAACCCAGAGATTCCGAGATCGATTCCGCGCTCCTTTACAAACATTACTGTCTTTCAGATGAGACGTTAAACCGAGGTCCCGTGTATCAGTGCTATACACTGAGCATACAAAAGAACCAGGGGTATCTCTGGAATGGGATACTTTCTGTTAATTGCACTATTCCCGACAACATAAAGTTACTACTCTCGGCAGGGGGCGTCGTTCATATGGGCAACGGGTACCGACGATAAATAAACTCAAATAGAGAATCCCCTAGGTATGCTTTTTTTCTCCTATCACAGTTTTATGTTACAAAGCAAAGTCAGACACCTTTGTCAAATAGGATTAATAATCAAAGTTTATTCATGTAATCACTTTTCAAAGGTGTTAATGTGATTGACAAATTTCCTTTGGCATGTTCTCTTCCTTGTCAATGTGGATTCCTTCAAATCCTTCTGGCATGTTCTTTGTTTATTGTTATAACTTTATCGTGATCAATTAATATGTCTTATGCAGAATTTACGTTTAAATTTAAAAAAAGACAGCCTAAGACACACGTTCGAATCAACATGATCTCCTGAATTTCAATGCTAAATTATGTAGTTCCTTAGTTGTAGACATTCCATGTAGTGTTTAATTGTTGTTAGTAGTGGACCATCAATACAGTATTTGTTGTGAGTAGTGGACAATCAATATAGTAACTGTTGTTAGTAGTGGACAATCAATATAGTGATTGTTGTTAGTAGTGGACAATCATTATAGTGTTTGTTGTTAGTAGTGGACAATCAATAAAGTGTTTGTTGTGAGTAGTGAACAATCAATATAGTAATTGTTGTTAGTAGTGGACAATCAATATAGTGATTGTTGTTAGAAGTGGACAATCATTATAGTGTTTGTTGTGAGTAGTGGACAATCAATATAGTGTTTGTTGTGAGTAGTGGACAATCAATATAGTGTTTGTTGTGAGTAGTGGACAATCAATAGAGTGATTGTTGTTAGTTGTGGAAATTCCATATAGTGTTTTCTTGTGTCTTGGTGGACATTTTAGATGAAGAAGAAGAATAAGAAGAAGCTTTATTATGCATTAAATCAAACAGGATCCATCAGCATTTCATCAGTAAAACATGTGACCAATTTAACATTTATGGCAAGATGGCAAATATTGAAAATACAATTTTACAATTTCTTACAGTAAAGATGCATAGTAATACTTCAACATATTTAACAATTTTAACATTTTAGGAGAAGCAATACCGATATCCATATATTTTGTAGTTACATTTGATATAAATTTAAAATGCTGACAAAAATATATTTAGTTTTATATATTTTGATTTTTTCTTTTTACAAAAGCTTTAAATACATATGTTGCAAGATTTCGAACATATTTTTTGTTTTCGCTTGTGAATAATTGCAAAAATTTAAAATAACTTGGGTGTCGCCAAAAGTATTTTGTGATATATTGTTTCCTTAGTTCCAAATAGTCTAGACATTCAATAACAAAGTGATATTCATCCTCTAATTTATGACAGCTAGGACATTTTCTATCTTCGTATGGAATAGTATTTGGACGACCCCATCTACCAGTCTCAACAGCTAATCTATGCGATGACAATCTCAAACATGATACATTCTATATACTATTATAGTGTTTAATTGTTGTTAGCAGTGGACATTCAATCAAATACAGTAAAATTCCTCTATTAAGACCACCATTGGGTATAAAGGGAAGTGGTCTTAATTGTGAGTTGGTCTTAATACTGGGTTGAGACCTCGGCAACATATGTTTTACATAATTATGCAAGTTCATAATGGGAAAATAGAGCATTATTTAGACAGAGCAAAATATATTATTCATCAAAATGATGTTATTATATTCAATAATTAAACATTTCAGTAATGAATAAGCATTTAAATAATTTCAATTTCGTTTCTCCATGCTGGGGATTTGTCTGACACAATTAAAATTTAACTGTAAATATTCTGAGTTTTGAAGTTAGAATAAATTTTAAAATAAGATCTTACGTTTTTTAACAGAATTAACACTTAATTAAATTAACTCAAGTGTTTTATTCAGCCAACTAAAACGATTTCTTTTTCAATCAACATAGGTAAGCATCGATCTAAGATTATATTTTGCTTTGAACCCCTGCAAACTGAAAGCTTATTATACCCCTGATGATTCAGTTCCCTTCACAATTATTTACTCGTGTCGCAATCAAGTTGTAATTGAATCAATTTTAAGTAACACTTATATCATCCTTTAGTATCCTTACTTTCAGTAATCACCTGAAGAAAATTTGTTTTTCACAGCACAGACTTTCTTTTGTTTACACATGCAGCTGTCGTAAAGCAGTGTCGTAAACATAGCGGTGTACTCAACTGATATTGATGACATGCCCGGGGGGCACTACTTTTGAGTGGTCGTAATCGAGGCATTAAAATAAGAATAAAATATACAAAATGGTCTTGACAGGATGGTCGTATTACCGGATTAGCGGCGTGGTCTTAATTCTGATAAATATCTGTAATAGGACAAGAATAAAAATGTTTGGTTCTTTTCAAAAGTGCCCGTAATAGCGGCGTGGTCTTAATTTCGGCGTGGTCGTAAGGTGGTAATCTACTGTATTGTATTGTTGTTAGTCGTGGCCATTCCAACTAGTGCTTTATTGTTGTTCGTAATTGACATTACATATAATGTTTTCTTTTGTTGTTGTTGTCAGTAATGGCCATTTCATATATTGTTTTATTTTTGCTGGTAGTGAACATTCCATTAAGTGTTTAATTATTGATAGTAATGGACATTCGTTAAAGTATTTATTGTTGTAAGTTGTGGCCATTCCAAATGCTGTTTATTCATGTTCGTTATAGACATTCTTTATAGTGTTTTTTGTAATCAGTAATGGAAAATTAATGTAGTGTTTTTTGTTGTTAGTAGCGAACATTCCATTAAGTGTTTTATTGTTGTTTGTAGTGAACATTCCATGTAGTGTTTAATTATTGATAGTAATGGACATATAGTTTTTTATTGTTGATAATTTTAGACATTAAGTTAAGTGTTTAATTGTCGTTAAAGTTGTTGACATTCCATCAAATGTTTTATTGTTGTTTGTTTTGAACATTTCATATAGTGTTTCATTGTTGTTTGTATTGGAAGTTCCGAATAGGGTTTAATTGTTGTTAGTTATGAACATTTCTTATCATGTTTTTATTTTTGTTAGTTGTAGATATTAGATACAGTGTTTCATTGTTGTAAGTTCTGGACATTCCATATAGTATTTTCTGTTGTCAGTTTGGGACATTCTTAAGGTGTTTTTTTGTTGTTAATTGTCACCAATTTCATAAAATGTTTTTATTGATGATTTTGCGAATTATTTTTCGAATATTTCGAACAATACTGACAGTAACTCAACAACTTTTTCAGATTTTCAAGGTTTACGTGACAATGCAGTTAATATTGATCAGCTGGACTGTTCCATCAGTATTGAAGAAATCCATAAAACAATATCCTCCTTAAAAAGAAACAAAAGTAGTGACTATGAAAATAATGTGGCAGATTTTTTTATTGATGCAAAAGATTTTATATCCCCATATTTATGTACCATATTTAATTATATATTTGATAGCGGCGTGTACCCGGAGGCGTGGACTAAAGGGGTCATTGTACCAATCTATAAAAAGGGAGATGTAAATGATTGCTCAAATTACAGAGGTATTACTCTTGTTAATATACTAGCAAAAATTTTCTCTTTAATTTTAAGAAACAGAATAAACAAATGGTGTGAAAGTGAGCATGTGTTCAATGATTCTCAGTTTGGTTTTCGAGATGGACATTCTACTTCAGACGCAATATTCTTACTCCATGCTATCATACAAAAGGTTTTAGCTAATAATTCAAGACTTTGGTGTATATTTGTTGACTACAAACGAGCTTTCGATACTGTAAACAGAGAAGCATTGTGGGAGAAACTTATTATGTCAGGTGTAAGTTGTAAAATTATCAGAATGATTAAATCTATTTACGAAAATGTTCAGTCATGTGTCCGAATTTCTAACAGTATGGAAACATCAGAGTTTTTTCAGGTTGCTATTGGTCTTAAGCAAGGTGAACCGTTATCACCAATTTTGTTTATCCTATTTGTTAATGACATAGTTAATAACCTTGATTTTAATGCTTTAACAGAGAAGGACCTAGATTTGCTTTCAAAATACCTTATTTTATTCGCCGATGATATTGTTTTATTTACAACAAATCCAAATAGCCTACAAGCTCAGATTGATAGCTTATGGCATTATTCTACGAAATGGGGACTAGAAATAAATATTAATAAGACCAAAGTATGTATATTTGAGAAAAGAAAGTGTAATCACAACGTTAATTTTTTTATAAATGGTGAAATAATTGAAATAGTAGATTCTTTTGTATATTTAGGTATGAAATTAACTCGTACAGGAACATTCAAAGTTGCTATTAAAACTCTTCATGAACAGGCACTAAGAGCCTATTATAATTTGTTGTCTTTATTCGACCGTGTAGTCATGGATGCTAAAACAAAAATGTCTCTCTTTGACTCTATGGTATTACCAATTTTACTCTATGGAGCAGAGATTTGGGGGGTATACAATATCAAAAACATTGACAACTTACATGCTAAATTTTGCAAATATATTTTGGGTGTAAAGAGCCAAACTCCGAATTACGCGGTATTCGGTGAATTAGGGAGAATACCTCTATCTGTTCTTTGCAAAGTTAGAGCTATAAAATTTTGGATTAAGATCATGAAGAATCCCGACTCAGCTGTATATTCTATCTACTTAGATCAGTGCTCAAACATTAACGGTACATGTTGGGCTAATCAAATAAATTCGTTAATAGATAGGCTTGGTTTTACCAATGTACGGTTACACTTTGACAAGAATCAAAATTATTTTCCAACTTTTAAAAGTAGATTATATGATCAATTTTTTCAAGAATGGAGCACAACAATAAATGCCATGCCAAAACTAGATAGCTACTGTAAATATAAGACAAATTTTCATTTTGAGGAATATATTACCAAAATTGATAATAGCGATCTAAGAAAACATTTTACTTCTTTACGATTAAGCTCACACAGTTTAGAAATTGAAACAGGCAGATATCATAATATACAAAGAAATAGTCGACTTTGTAAACTTTGTCAACAAAACATGGTCGAATCTGAATATCATTTTATTCTGTGTTGTACTAAATATTCTGACCTAAGGAAAAAATATCTAGGAAACATCCAGTGGCCTACATTACAAAAATTTTACAAGTTAATGTCTGCTCAAAACAAAAAAATGCTAGTTAACATCGCAAAATATATTAAAGAAGCTACGCAACTTAGAAAACAGTATTTAGAATAAGTACCTAGTAGTATCTGATAATGTAAAATGATAACTTGTTGTTTGTTTGTTTTGTTTTGTTTTGTTTTCCTTCTTATCTATTTATTGTGGTAGAACATTTGTAAATAACATTTGATGCATGTCATGTTCTATTTATTTTTGTTAATGGCCAAAGGCATATAGAATGCCGATTTTGCCGAATAAACTTTGAACTTTTGTTGTAAAGAGTGGACATTCCATATAGTGTTCTGGTGTCTAAGTTGTGGACATTCAATAGTGTTTCACTGTTGTTAGTAGTGGACATTAGTGTTTGATCGTTGTTAGATTTTCATTCCATATATTTATTGTTGTTGGAGTGGCCATTCCATACAGTGTATCATTGTTAGTAGTGGCCATTCCATACAGTGTATCATTGTTAGTAGTGGACATTCCATACAGTGTATCATTGTTAGTAGTGGACATACAGTGTATTATTGTTAGTAGTGGACATTCCATACTGTGTATCATTGTTAGTAGTGGATATACAGTGTATCATTGTTAGTAGTGGACATTCCATACAGTGTATCATTGTTAGAAGTGGACATTCCATACAGTGTATCATTGTTAGTAGTGGACATGCAGTGTATTATTGTTAGTAGTGGACATTCCATACAGTGTATCATTGTTAGTAGTGGACATTCCATACAGTGTATCATTGTTAGTAGTGGACATACAGTGTATTATTGTTAGTAGTAAACATACAGTGTAGCATTGTTAGTAGTGGACTTTCCATACAGTGTATAATTGTTAGTAGTGGACATACAGTGTATTATTGTTTGTAGTGGACATACAGTGTATTATTGTTAGTAGTGGACATTCCATACAGTGTATCATTGTTAGTAGTGGACATTCCATACAATGTATCATTGTTAGTAGTGGACATACAGTGTATTATTGTTAGTAGTAAACATACAGTGTAGCATTGTTAGTAATGGACTTTCCATACAGTGTATAATTGTTAGTAGTGGACATACAGTGTATTATTGTTTGTAGTGGACATACAGTGTATTATTGTTAGTAGTGGACATTCCATACAGTGTATCATTGTTAGTAGTGGACATTCCATACAATGTATCATTGTTAGTAGTGGACATACAGTGTATTATTGTTAGTAGTAAACATACAGTGTAGCATTGTTAGTAGTGGACTTTCCATACAGTGTATAATTGTTAGTAGTGGACATACAGTGTATTATTGTTAGTAGTGGACATTCCATACAGTGTATCATTGTTAGTAGTGGACATTCCATACAATGTATCATTGTTAGTAGTGGACATACAGTGTATTATTGTTAGTAGTAAACATACAGTGTAGCATTGTTAGTAGTGGACTTTCCATACAGTGTATAATTGTTAGAAGTGGACATACAGTGTATTATTGTTAGTAGTGGACATACAGTGTATTATTGTTAGTAGTGGACATTCCATACAGTGTATCATTGTAAGTAGTGGACATTCCATACAGTGTATCATTGTTAGTAGTGGACATTCCATACAGTGTATCATTGTTAGTAGTGGACATACAGTGTATTATTGTTAGTAGTGGACATACAGTGTATCATTGTTAGTAGTGGACATACAGTGTATTATTGTTAGTAGTAGACATTCCATACAGTGTATCATTGTTAGTGGTGGACATACAGTGTATTATTGTTACTAGTGGACATTCCATACAGTGTATCATTGTTAGTAGTGGACATTCCATACAGTGTATCATTGTTAGTAGTGGACATTCCATACAGTGTATCATTGTAAGTAGTGGACATACAGTGTTTTATTGTTGGTAGTGGTTATACAGTGTATTATTGTTAGTAGTGGACATACAGTGTATCATTGTTAGTAGTGGACATTCCATACAGTGTATCATTGTTAGTAGTGGACATTCCATACAGTGTATCATTGTTAGTAGTGGACATACAGTGTATTATTGTTAGTAGTAAACATACAGTGTAGCATTGTTAGTAGTGGACTTTCCATACAGTGTATCATTGTTAGTAGTAGACATACAGTGTATTATTGTTAGTAGTGGACATTCCATACAGTGTATCATTGTTAGTAGTGGACATTCCATACAGTGAATCATTGTTAGTAGTGGACATTCCATACAGTGTATCATTGTTAGTAGTGGACATTCCATACAGTGTATCATTGTTAGTAGTGGACATACAGTGTATCATTGTTAGTAGTGGACATTCCATACAGTGTATTATTGTTAGTAGTGGACATTCCATACAGTGTATCATTGTTAGTAGTGGACATTCCATACAGTGTATCATTGTTAGTAGTGGACATACAGTGTATTATTGTTAGTAGTGGACATTCCATACAGTGTATCATTGTTAGTAGTGGACATTCCATACAGTGTATCATTGTTAGTAGTGGACATTCCATACAGTGTATCATTGTTAGTAGTGGACATTCCATACAGTGTATCATTGTTAGTAGTGGACATACAGTGTATTATTGTTAGTAGTGGACATTCCATACAGTGTATCATTTTTAGTAGTGGACATTCCATACAGTGTATTATTGTTAGTAGTGGACATTCCATACAGTGTATCATTGTTAGTAGTGGACATTCCATACAGTGTATTATTGTTAGTAGTGGACATTCCATACAGTGTATCATTTTTAGTAGTGGACATTCCATACAGTGTATTATTGTTAGTAGTGGACATTCCATACAGTGTATCATTGTTAGTAGTGGACATTCCATACAGTGTATTATTGTTAGTAGTGGACATTCCATACAGTGTATCATTGTTAGTAGTGGACATTCCATACAGTGTATTATTGTTAGTAGTGGACATACAGTGTATCATTGTTAGTAGTGGACATTCCATACAGTGTATCATTGTTAGTAGTGGACATAGGGTGTATCATTGTTAGTAGTGGACATACAGTGTATTATTGTTAGTAGTGGACATTCCATACAGTGCATCATTGTTAGTAGTAGACTTCCAAATAGTGTTTGATTGTTGTTTGTTTTGAACATTTTATATAGTGTTTCATTGCTGTCATTAGTGATTATTCCATATAGTGTGTTATTGCTGTTTGTTTTTTGATATTTCATACAGTGTTTGATTGTTGTTAGTTTTGGACATTCCATAAAGTATTTTATTGTTGTTAGTAGTGAACATTCCATATAGTGTGTGATTGTTATTTGTAGTTGGCATTCAATAACTGTTGTGAACTGTCCATATAATGTTTTATTGTTGTGGACATCCCATATAGTGTTTTATTATTGCGTGAAGTGGACATTCAACGTAGTGTTTACTGATATATATATGCCAGTAGTTATGTAGACTTTTAATTAGTATTAATGGAGTTGAAAGATATTCATTGAACGTTTGATTTCTGGAAATTTATTTTATTGTGAACAGAAATATAGCTTTTTGGACTTACTGTCAAATTATGCTAAGTTTCCTTGACAGGCCTTATTTCAACTTCATTTTACATTTGTGTGCAGCTGGAAGACTATTGTATTTCTGGTATAGAAATTACAATAGCATGTTCACTAAAGTCATAAAAGTTCAACCATTCCTATATAATTTAGGCCATTTGATACTTTTCTTCCTCATCTTGTTTTAAAAACTCTAGTCTTACCAGTTTTACACTAATAATTAAATCTGTCATATCTCATCTTGTTACCAAGTAACATTACCACACAATAAAATATAAAAAACCAAGAAGTTATTCTATATTATTCATTTGTCAAAACTCAAGAATGAAAAATATAACAAATTATCTTTATGACAATAGAATTGCACGTTGAAAATGTAAATTCAGTACTGTATATGCCTTATTTGAATTTCACAGACATAAATTGACATGTTTATACATTGTAAATTTGATTTAAAACTTGTAAACTTGCTAGGAGACAAATTCCCTAGAAAATAATGAAATATTGCAAAAAATGTATATGAGTTTGGATAGAAAGGGTCTCTGTGTGTAATTGGCTCTATGATTGCACAGATTGGAGCCAAGAACCCAAATACTGGAATATCTTTAAGTGCTGTTTGCCAGAAGAATGAATATCATTAGTGTTATACTGAATTTGATTGAAAGAAACGATATAAACAGGATTAACGCTTAAACTAACAATTATTCATGATGGCCCTGGGTCGCTGACCTGAGTACTTTGGCTGTAGGTCTGCTGTTCAGCAGACATCAAGAGGAAATTAATAAAACTTTTAATTCAATATTTACAAAGATCTTATATTTGATACAAATGGAAACCTGTGGAGGGGCAAATTTTGACTCCAGGGACATTATTTTAACAAGCTTGCTATGTATCCGGTATACAATGCTACATAAAAAATCTAGGCTCTAGGGCATACGGTTTCAGACAAGAAGATTTTCAAAGTTTTATACACCAACTTAGTGTGAGCCCAAGTGTAGACCGGGTCAATTTTGAAATACCTGTTCCAAGTGTAGACCGGGTCAATTTTGAAATATTGTTCCAAGTGTAGACCGGGTCAATTTTGAAATACCTGTTCCAAGTGTAGACCAGGTCAATTTTGAAATACCTGTTCCAAGTGTAGACCGGGTCAATATTGAAATACCTGTTCCAAGAGTAGACCGGGTCAATTTTGAAATACCTGTTCCAAGTGTAGACCGGGTCAATATTGAAATACCTGTTCCAAGAGTAGACCGGGTCAATATTGAAATACCTGTTCCAAGTGTAGACCGGGTCAATATTGAAATACCTGTTCCAAGTGTAGACCGGGTCAATATTGAAATACCTGTTCCAAATATATAAGGTCTAGAGCTTATAGATCCTGACAAAAAGCTTTCCAAAAATAAATATTTTAAACAAACAGGATCTCTTGTTTTTGACCCTAAGGACAATATCTATTTTTTGTAAAGGTCTACAAGACAATGCAACATACAAAATACCTTAGCTCTTGGACATACGGTTTAAGACAAGAAGACTTTTTAAGTCTTCGATATATAATCCTATGTAAACTTAATTGACCTCGGGCAGAAATATTTATGATCCCAGGGGCATAATTTGAATAATCTTGGTAAAGGACCTCCAAAGATGATACTTCATGCAAAATATCTAAGGTCTAAAGCCTGCGGTTTCTCATAAAAAGAATTTCAAAGATTAAATATTTTTACACAAATAGGAATCCTGGCTGCGGCCTTTTTTTTACCCCAAAATTGTGTAAAATTTTGGCCAACTTTTGTAGATCTCAGACCCCAAAAAACTGCCTACTTGTAACCGCGTTTATGCGTGCGAACCAGACAGTCTCTTATATCTGCATGAAAAAGGAGTTAAATGGATTTGAAAATGCTGAATTTATTTTTGCAAAAGAGATTGAACTATCAAACTAAATGTTCCTTGGAGTCTTCATCAAATGTGCAGGTAAATATATATTGTTTTAAATGTTCTTAAAGTAAGAATGTTGTTCTTTTGAGAGTCTGTCACAAGACGTCATGATAAAGGATAATACATATCTAGTGGATGTGTTTTTCCTTTTTGTTTCTAATTTGTCAGCTTATTACTATTTAGTTATTAGTTAATTATCAGAAAAAAATCTAAAACATGAAAAACGTAAATGATTTTACATCAGGATGATGTTTGTGGAAACTTGGAACATGCAACTATGTCTTTAAAAAACACAGCATGTTTTTAAAGCATCCCAGGTCGGGCCATTAGGGTGTCATGACATATTTCAAATAGATATGTAGAACTGTCTGAAATATAATTATCAGTTGTTACATAAAAATCATTGGCCAGGGTGTACAGTACTTCTTTACTACAATACAGATGTAGTGGATTTTATGCAATGGTGTTTGTTTGTAACCAAATGATACCTTTTATTCAGTATATGTGACTAGCTGTAGAAACAAGAATCATCATGGATGCCATTCCAGGAAGTATTTTGGACTATATGCGAGATCTGGATAACGAACGGAAAGGCAAACACGACTATAATTGACTTACACAGATTTTTTTCTCGTAATTTAAGTTGTTTCAACTGGAAAATAAGACGTAGAAGTAACTAAGGTATATATCGAATAACTAGGTTTCAGATCTTGTACCTTGTCATATGTGTCAGAATTCCATTTACTTATTACATAATAAATTACATGTCCTGTTGTATCTGATTTCTAACTTAAAATAAGAGGTGTTAACTAAAGATGGTAGTTTGTAATCCATTCCATGAGAATTGTAAATATATTGACAATACGACAATCATCGCAAAGATGTGACCATTTGCTGTCAGAAAAGTGTCTGTCCTCGATTCTGCTTCAGTATTTTGCTTTTGACTCTGTTCCAATATTCCGTTCCGTAAACGTCCTGCTGGTGTTTTGGTGTTTCTTTGGAATGCAAGGAATATAGCCTATCAATACCAGAAAATATTTTTAATTGGGTATATTAAAATGAAGCCTGAAAATTTCATTGGGAACAACAACTCATTCAATTATTACAAAGAATGTAAACATAGTCCCTTGAAAATGAAAATCACAGTCAGTAACTCGTGTACGGAGCACCTAAAGTGATATGATACACTCTTATTTTTTGTCCTCACATTTATTTTATTTCGTTTTAGTTTATTCAAAAATGGGTTAAAGAAATTCAAATGTTATTAGCATGTCGAAAGAAATCAAGTGATTATCATATTTATCAAGACTATCTATCAACGCACATGCCAGGCATGCGCTCCTGCGTCAAGCATGCGATTATGCCCACAGCTCGACTGCATTCTTCTATTGATATTCGTGCCATTTTTACTAACTTTAATATTTCTCATTCCACACACATTACATTGCTAACCTGTTTCAAAACTTACCATACCTAGCACGTGTTCTTCATGCCAAAGTTTAGAATTCGCCCCTTCAATTCCGCTTGATCAACCATATAAACAATTCTGCGGTTTTTAAACCTGTCGCGTCAGCGACAAGGTTTAAAGTTATAACCAAGTTGAAAAATTTTGTCCCGGCTCATCCTAAATTATCTCAATGCAAACAGAATGAAGCCGGGCTTCAGGGATGCCGAATGTTCTCGGAGCCTAACAACAGCCAATCGCAGAGAATTAATTCTTTCGCCAGAAATATAGTCATTTAAAAAAAAAAGAAGAAATGAAATGAAAATTCTCATAAAAAAAGGCTTTCAAATTTGTTTTTAAAGAAAAAATGTCCTTAGTGAGAATTTTTTTGTGTGTGGAAGAAAACAGAGAATCGACGCTGACTGTATCAGTTTATTTCTGTAAGTGCGTCTTTATACATACAGAGGACTCATGGTACACACATAGATTTCAGTGGGTGGTGCTTATTCAAAAATGCTAAAAGTGAGTTGACCTTTCTGTCAGTTTTGATTGACAGTTTCTTTTATCAGCCTATCAGATTATTGCATTCAAACACACCTCCGAATATGTAAGCGCCATTTTGATAGCAATATCTGTGAAATCGGATGAAGGATTTTGAATTTATATAAGATTTTTCGACTGTTTCTGGTCGATATTTAGCATAACAATAGTATGGTGAAACGATGTAGCTTTCGGGGAATGCGATGTTAAGAGTCGCCATCCCGAAAGAGTAAAAGGAGGCGTCCAGTTCGTTCCGATTCTTAAAGCGAAAACAAACTACAAGTAAGAACAGACTGTTTTTGTAACAGTATCTTACTCTAAGATGGGTCAAGCTCTTTGGGAGGCCTCATGAAGAAGTGAATCCTTCTAAAATCAACTCAGGTCGTTTAATTTGCACGAAGGTAAGTTATCTGTCGTGTTATTGTTGTTTTTTACACAGAGAAAATATTTTTTTCAACATGATGAGTTCGAACCACAACAACTTCGTACATCGATGCAGTTCTGTAATTATGATGATTAGTAACACAGTGGCGATTTAGAGACTCAGATTATGGATTTTAGAGCCTCTTTTGAAAACCATTATCAGAATTTACAGCAGTACAATTTTGGACTTAAAGCAAATATTCAAAAGTATGTAAACATATTTTTCAAAGCTCAGTACTAAAATTACAAAAAAATGCATCTTATAAAGCTAAAAAATCTTACTGATACCATATGTATCGATATAGAATCAATATACCGGCAGAACAGAGATAGAAAAAAACATTGGTGACGGAAGAACCGTGTTATGAACATTAACCACCTTACCATAGAGACCATATCTGTTCCAATGTTCATCCGAAGATAAGGATAAAAGCCTTGTCCTATTATTAATACAATAAATTTTCTAAAACTTAAGCCGACAGTAGGTTCTTATAAAATGTTACCCTTGCCATGCTTAACATCTAAAATGGACAGATCCATTAATTGTTTGTAGGGGTGCAGGTTGAAAATTTACTCACTGAATGGCAAATAGTACAGACCATGATCAGACAGGCTGATCTTGGTCTGCACTAGTCACAAAGGCAGAGTAAATTGCCTCCAGCTGGGTAAAGGTCAAGGTATTAAATACTTTTATTTTATGCCTACCAATGAAATATAGGGAAATATCAGTGAGATAAAAGTGATAATACACTGTTTTGAATCAGTTAATTACCATTTTGATAATACATGTTTGTGCCCGAACTATTGAATATTGAGTATTAATCCGCTTTTATAATTAAAGTATGTATGGCAAAATTCAATAAATATTGATAAACTGTGTAGACAAAAATAAATATTATTTGATGAAAGTGTATTCAGTTTATTTCAGCAGAAGTAAAGTTATCATATGTATTGGAGATTGTCTGCACTTTTTTTGTGCGGAGTAACCAAAGTACGCATTAACTGATTTGGGGCTCACCATGGGGAATTTATTGAAGGCCCTGATTAAAAATATCATAAAAAAACCCCATTTTTGACGTGTTGGCACTCGTGAAAATATCACATATGGTGTTCACTCGATGAAATAAATTCTCATCTTCCACAAAAACAAACAAATATCCTCTATATTTTGTTATATTTAATCTATTTTTTTCAGGTTGTTGCAGTCTTATGGTCTCTGTAAAAGGTGACAATGTGCCAATTAAAGCTATATACCTGGCTGATGACACTGTGGAAAAGTGTAAAGTAGCACTACGGCATGACATTTCTGCAGAAATGACTATAGTTTTACTGCAACAAGCAGAACAGCTGTAGAGGTATATATAACCACCTTTTCCAGCTATTAGGAATTTAATACATTTTGTTTATTTTTAGTTAGTTTATCTTTTAGATTAATAAATGTGAATTCTAGAACAGTTTTTTAAGAAAAGTAGATTTGTTCAGCTCTTTTCAAGTGTTACTTTCAAATTTGTTTTATTAGACTGGATAGTCTTAAAAGAGATTGAGGTAAGAGTGGTACTGAGTAATGATATTAATATAATCATGCATTCATGGAATTTTGAATTACCAAGTATTTATATGTTCACATTACAATATAATGCCAAACAAAAAGTTCTTTTTTAAGATTAATGTTTCAGCAGTTATTTATGTTTAATTGAATTCTGAGATATTCTATATTCTATTTTGCAGTGATGATTACTCCTTGACATTTTCATTATTTTTTGCATAGGGTAATTGGGTATTCACATAAAGTAACCACAGTTTGTAATACCTTACATTTAATAGGACATTCAGACAGCCCTGGACTCTGCAAAACCATTGCTTGACATCACTGAATTCAAGTTTCATGAGCAGTTATAATAAAAAAAAAATATAAGGTAAATGCTAGAATAGCAACAATGAGGAACACCTTCAGAACCTTTCAGAAATGTTGTAGGCCTCTGTAGACTCTTGACATCAAGTATCCCTCAGGATTCTGTAATACAGAAGTATGTGAAATACCCTTGATTGATAATACCATTGCTCTGTCACCAATGAAAGGGTTTAGTTTTTTAACTGTCCATCTGTCTGAAAACATTAAGATTGCCAATAATTTCCTTATTTGTAAATAAATTTGATTTATAATCAAATTTATACTATTTATACATAAATAATTATTTGACATTGACCCCAGAATGACCTTGACTTTGAAGGTCAAGTTTCAAAAATACTTTATATTAGCCATAACTCCCAGACAGATTTAGGTCATGTTTGTACACAAAAACAGTTTTGGAGGGATATTCAGAATGACAATTTTCTGACCTTGACCTGTAATAACTTTGACCCTTTTTTAACTTTGTTCATGTTGGCATGCATTAACCCTTTGAGATAAATCATCCAAATGACTTTGATCTTGAGGTCAAATTGTCAAAAAAACGTTTAAGAAGGATCTGCATTTACTCTTTGTGTGGTCCAGAGCTAGGTCTAGACACCATTTCGGGAGAATTGTCATCTTTCAGTGACAGTTCATACCATTAATAGATTTTTTTCTATTTTATTTTCTCACTTTTCAGACAGTTGAAGCCCTTCTCCTTCAAGAAATGTATACAGTCAAGGAGATTACTGGGTGGAACTGATGAGTTTCTTCTGGACAATGATGACATTAAGAATGTTCTCTTTTGAAAAGATGAAGAAAAAATTGCCATATGAAGACAAAGAAAATTTCATGTGAATGGACTAAAATAGTTTCATTTCATAGACACTGGACAGGGAGCGAAATGCTTTCTAGTCAGAAATAAAGAGATAATGCAAAATAAATGACACTGTATTTGTACATATATTTGAGAGTTTTTGTCCTTTTTGCTGGGTTTGAAGACATGAATATAAATAGAGTTTCTTGTGAACAATGATGGCATCATGTTACATCTGTTCCTTTAGAAATGGTGTAGAAAACAGTGCCAGAAAAAGACAATATGCAACTACTTTTGTAGCAGTTGCATGACAGTTGACACTTACTCATTTGTGTGTAGGTCATGACAAGGTACATAACACTGACTGCCATTGTTAGGGTGAATCCCTTTTTGTGCTTCAAGAAAAGGTTATGGTTTCATGTTCACCCAGTTTTCATTTCTACAAATATTAACAGAGGCATTATCATCACACAACTGTCATCATGATGCAACATACCAGTGCACAGGTCATCTGGGTCATGCATGGCCTTTTTTAAACTCCATAATTCATTTCCACACATTTAAATGAAAATGCTAGCACAGATTTCATTCATATTTGCATGTAGATGTGTCTACACCTGGTTCCTTCCATTACAACCGGGGTATCCACTTTTTGACTTACTTTTTACTAAAATGAAATTTATGCACATTTAAAGAAAAATTCTTAGACTTCATTCATATTTTGCATCTATATGCATCTTATGAAACTGCAAATTAATTGCAAAATTGGGCAGGACACCTCCAAATTTATCAGAGTTTTTACCTTTATAGACAAAATTTCTGATTATAGATAAAAACCAAATGTCTTCACATTTATACAGTTATGTTTTGTAGCATGCTGTTCATTAATAAACATAGCAGTTATACTGCTTTTGACATTCCACCTGCTTCTTAAATTTTTATCATCTGCTTATGATCTTCTGACATTATTTGGACATAGCTGGGACGTGAATTGTTATATTTGATAGTTTTATTTTTATTTTAAATACCGGTACAGATAATATTAACATTGCTTTCTTGTGGTGTTTGTGGTTAACTTATTGTCAGCTGAAGTTTTACCCCCTCTTTACAGTTGTATTTATATCAGAGTCAGTTTACCTTCCTATAATAACTGAAACCTGTACTAGACCTCAAAAATTACCAGTAAACAACCAATTGAACTTACAATATTGGTCAATCTGTATAAATCATGGTTGGTATAATATAGTACTCGTATACTTTACTAGAACAATATAGTTGAAGTACCACAGGGTTTTGGAAAAATAAGTGGAATTGTCGATTTTAAATTTGATTAATAAATGTTGAGAATGATCAAGATCAATGGTGGTCAGTATTGAATAGTGTTCAGGAATGAAGTAAATAAAAATCCAGTGGACTATAATTTATGGCAAGGCAGGTCAAAATTTTTTTTTTCATATTCATCTTAATGAGACTAGCTCCAATGGACCTCTGCTGTACAGAGATAAGTTCTCTCGGATAAAGGTATTGCATTACATGCATGTATCCATTACTTAAAACATAAACCCAGCACTACGCGGGAGGTTTTGCAGTACTTTCAGTGCTTTGATTTTCATAGTAATTGGGTAATAACAAAGGTCAAATGTTTTAGCAAATATACAAACCAGTATCTGTAAAATATCATTTTATTATGTGGACGTTCAAAATCATTTAAGTGTAGTTTCCGTCCAAAGATTCCGCTTAAGAATTACGCCCAACCTAATTTGAATATATAGTGCAAAGTTCCTTCCCTTTTCCGTCCACCTGCCGTCCCTTTTCGGCCTGGAATCCGCCCAGAAACCGTGCGAAAGGCTCATTACTGTATTGTTTGGAATTTTCTCTAAAAACCCACTTTACATTCGTGCGTAAAATTTCGTACAGGTTAGTTTGGTTGAGTGTAAGACAAGAAAATATTTTTGAATGGACTTCTGACTATTAAATATCTCCTGTATATATTATCATAAAATCTATTTAAGAAAACTGAAAAGTTGTTTGAGAACTTAAATTTTAAATTAACTTATTAGAGATATGTTTCTGCAAATAACTTATGTAGTAAACTACAATACACGTGAACATGATGCATTTTACTCATTTGTTAGAGATGAGGAAAAACATCTTCTGTCTGCACTATCCATGCCAATTTTTATAGATATATTAGGACATACCTTGGCAATATTATGGTTATTTTTTATTGAAATATGACGACATACCTTGGCACTGGCATGGTTGACTTTTAAAGATATTGTAGCAGATACGTTAGCTCTATCATGGTTATTTTTTATAGATATGTTAGGACATACCTCGGCACTATCATGGTTATTTTTATGCTCTCATAAGGGGATACATATAGTCGCCGCTTCGTCCGTCCGTCTGTCCTTCCGTCCGTCTGTCCGTCCCAAAATTTTGTCCGGACTATTTCTCAACAAACACTGGTTGAAATTCATTGAAACTTTATAGGAAGCTTAGAGGAGCTGTGCATATTAGCAGCATGTTCTGCTTCACTGATTTTTCACAGTCTTTCCCGTTTCATGCATTTTTAATTGTAATTTTTGTCCAGATTATTTCTCAGCAACCACCGAGTTGAATTTATCGAAAGATTCATACAAAGTGTACAAGTGATATTTAACTAAGAGAAATCATTCCAAAAGTTACAAAGAAAGAGTTATTGTTCCTGTACAGTGCATTTCTCTTAACTGTATTCTATCATTTTGTAAAGTTTCAACAAACTAGTGCAATAGGTTTGAAGCTATAGTATAGTCCTGGTGGAAATTTCTTTGTGGATGTATTTTGACATTTTAGAGAAAAAAGATAAGAGGGGGTATTGTGTATGATGAAGTGCATTCACTGCCAATCTGAAATACTTTGCTAGAGTAGGTTTGAGGAGCATACATAAATAATCTTGTTTTTTCTAGTAAGAGTTCATTATGAGCACTTTTGACAAGCAAAAATCGGTCTTAGAAGATACATGACCAGGACTTTTTCCTTTATTTAATGTCAGTGCTGAGATAAGCTTTAAAAAAGAGGATGGATTTATAATCTAAAATGGGCCTGGATAGCTGTGACAATTCTTTGCATTTTTTGTATAGATCGGACGGGGAAATGTATTTACGTCATTTATACTTTGAAAAGAAAAACTGCAATGTAAATGGGGTGAAATTATTTTTTACTTAAAAAATTTTAGTTTCCTGTATTGACATACCTATACGTAATAAAGTGTCTCATTATAATTTCTTTTTATTTGTTGCTTTTGTAAGGATTAAGAGGGCCATACAACTTTATTATAGCCCAAACATTTAACAAATTCAGTTTCAACATTTACCTTATTACCTTATACGTAATCACACACCTAGTATATGAACCCACACCCCAACTACTTTTTGTTCATTTTCAACCATATTTTCATAATATGCCCTACTCAGAGATCTTCATCATGACACACAAAACAACACCTTCTCTCTACACCTTCATCAAATGCACATTTTTTCACTCCCTTCTGTTCATTTTGGGGAGCAGCCATCGTTTCCAACAATATCCATGTATAGATATGTTAGGGCATACATTGGCACTATCATGGTCACTTTTACAGTTCTGTTAGGACAAACCTTTGCAGTGTCGTGGTTATTTGTACAAATATTTTAGGAAATACATTGGCACTATCAAGGTCATTTTTACAGATATATTAAGACATACTTTGGCATTATCGTGGTTATTTTAACAGATATTTTAGCACCTACCTTGGCACTATCACTGCTATTTTTACAGATATGTTAGGACATACCTTTGACACTGTCGAGGTTATTTAATTAGATTTGTTAGAGCATACCTTAGCACTATCGTAGTTATTTTTACAGATATTTCAGGACATACCTTGGCAATGTCGTAGTTAATTTAACAGATATTCTAGGGTATACATTGGCATTATCATGGTTATTATGTAAGTGTTTTTCCTAGTTTTTTCATTATCTCCTTTTAGTACATTTTGCCTGTCCGGGACATAATCTTAACTATTTAAGGCATTTAGTTGATACTAGGCAGATTGATAAAGAGGAATGACATGAAGTGCAGTGTTCAAGAATTATAATTCTAGCTGCCACCATTTTTAGTTATTTCCCTTTGTATCTAAACCATAGAACCTATAACTTAGATAATAAGTATGTAGTATTGTATAGGCTACCTCTACAAAGATTGTTTAAATTTATTCCCTAGGGTCAACATCAACTCCGCCCCGGAGCACAATGAGAAAAAGTACATTGTTTAAGAATCATAACTCCATCTTCACTATTTGAAGAGTTATTGCCTTTTGTTTGTTTTCTTTGTGCGGAGCATAACTTAAACTATGGTTTGAATTCAATACAACTTCATACAATGGTCAATCGTAATGAGAGGAAGTGCAGTGTATAAGAATCATAACTCCATCTTCAGTATTTGCAGAGTTATTGCCCTTTGTTGGTTTTCCTTGTCCGGAGTATGACTTGAAAACTAAATGTTGAAATTCAATACAACTTCATACAATGATCAAGAACAACGAGTGAAAGTTCAATGTACAAGAGCTATAATTGCATCTTCAGTATTTGCAGAGTTATTGCCCTTTGTTGGTTTTCCTTGTCCGGAGTATGACTTGAAAACTAAATGTTGAAATTCAATACAACTTCATACAATGATCAAGAACAACGAGTGAAAGTTCAATGTACAAGAGCTATAATTGCATCTTCACTTTTTGCAGAGTTATTGCCTTTTGTTTGTTTTCCTTGTCCGGAGCATAACTTGAAATCTAAAGGTTTGAATTCAATGCAACTTCATACAATGGTCATGCAAATGATCAAGCACAACGAGAGAAAGTGCCACGTATAAGAGATAGAACTCAATCTTCAGTATTTGCAGAGTTATTGCCCTTTGTTGGTTTTCCTTGTCGGAGCATAACTTGAAAACTAATTGTTGGGATTCAATGCAACTTCATACAATGGTCAAGGACAACAATAGAAAATGCAGTGTACAAGAGCTATAACTCTATCTTCACTATTTGTACAGTTATTGCCCTTTGTTTGTTTTCCTTGTCGGAGCATAACTTGAAAACTAATTGTTGGGATTCAATGCAACTTCATACAATGGTCAAGGACAACAATAGAAAATGCAGTGTACAAGAGCTATAACTCCATCTTCACTATTTGTACAGTTATTGCCCTTTGTTTGTTTTCCTTGTCCGGAGTATAACTTGAAAACTAATGGTTGGAATTCAATGCAACTTCATGCAATGGTCAACCACAGTGAAAGGAAATGCAATTTACAAGAGCCACAACTATCTTTAATTGCCCACAACCATAACTCTATTTCAATTTCTTTTAAAGTATTCTGTTACTAATAACTTCCTCAGTTCCGAAGCAGTCTTGCGGGGGTATTAATCACATTTCGTGATAGCTGTTGTTAATCATTTTTGTCTTCATTATACCCCCTCAAACGAAGTTGGTAGGGGTGTATTTAACATTCTCATTCACGGAGGGATTTCAAAATAAGTTGGCAAAAATGTTTTTCACATCGTGACATTTGCCATCTACACCTCCTAGGTGCGTTATCATTAAAAAAGAAAAATTACCATTTATTGATGTGTGCCTATTCTGTACAAATGAAAAGACAAATACCTAAGAAGTCACTTGAAACATAATGAAATACTTATTAATATTCTTGTCTCTCTTATAACTTCGAAACAAGTTATCAGATTTCAAAATGATTAGGATAAAATTATCAATTATGCGCCCAAGAGCTTCTCAAAAGTTTTAACCAATTCTTCTGATAATTAGTTGTTATGTACTTAACATGAGAGTGTAGGTGACCTCAGGTTGGTCAATATTTTAAATGCTAAACAAGAATGATCTATTGCATTTAAGTGCTTGACTCAAAGTCAATATTTTTTATTTTTTCATGAAACTTATTTGAAACGTATGACTTTTTGATACCTTTCATGGAAGAAATATGGGTAACACCAGGAAAAACACTGTTGAACGGAGTGTTTGTCTTCATGATACAATAAACATTCCAACATAGTATTAAGATCTGTAATTGATATGGCACCCCCTTTATATCTGACAAGGCAAATGAAGATCTGTCATAGATATGTCACCCCCTTTATTTCGTTTACACGAAATTTTATTTCGTTCAAACGAAATTTATTTCGTTTAAACGAAATAAAATAAATTTGACCAAAAAAAAAAAAATAAATAATAAGAGTGTACCATGTCACTTTAGGGGTCGTAGCAAACCCCTTTTAATACGGAACTCTTTTTCTTCAGCTTATTTATGAATTAACCTTTCCTTTCTCAAAACATTTTTTGTACATGTATTTTTAGAACAATTTGGAAAATGTGTTAGTTTTTTATCTATTCAGTACATAAAGAACCTAAATCATACAAATATAATGAAAAACTGTTTATCTATTGTAGTATTCTGTAATATAACACGTTTATCTAAACAAGTTAGTATAAGACTGCGTACGATTGTGAAAGTTATGCAGTATTGATTAATGTTACCCTGTGTTAAATGAGGAAGTTACATGCGCTATAGTTATAGTTTTATATGGTATCTGTTTGCTTATCAGGAGATCAGTCAGACATTCAATTTGACTTCTTGTTTACCAAATGGAAATAAAAAGTGTTACCTGATACGAGACATATCAGCTCTTGTTTGTTTCTATTTAAATACTCTTACTTCGCGGTAAAATTACAAGAGGCGTTTCTCTGAAACTTTAATCGATAAATACCCAATCAGGAAGACATTTTTGTGGCTACTGAACAAGCGGCAACGATGGATAAATGTTGGATTATTATTTGTATGTTTTATCTGACGTATTTGTATTCTGTCTCAGGTAAGAATATTATGTATTTGTGATCTTGGGTCTGTTTATATGCCATATCGGAAGAATGTGATGCCATTCCCAAACTATTGCCAAATGTTTCGCTTCCATAAACCTTCTTGATATTGGCAGCTAATGTAAATGGGTAGAAACAAGACGCTACGTGTGGTTTTTCATTTTTTTACTTTTTATCTTGAGGTACATATAACATTTGGTGTTTAAGGATATATATGTTAAACATATGTTAAACTTAGTTTCAAATTTCGGTTTATCGCATTACCGTAACAAGTACAATATTTGTCAAAATAATTGCTATATGTAACCTGCTTTGCAAATTATTAACGCACCACTAAATTTGTAATTTTTACTCTATCAATCCGTCTGTGTTTAAGTTTCATGAATTACTCACTTCTTCTGAAAAAAACGATATTATTAAATTATGCAGATATAAAAGAAAGAGGCATTTGTAAATTCGTTGATAAATGAAAAGATGTAAACTGCTCTAGTACTTATTACCTTACTGTCTGTCGTGATATATAACTACATTGGATAGGTATTTATATTAAAATATATGCAAATGAAATATATGCTTGAACATGTGTAATATGCTCGAGATACGTGACATGTTTATCATTTATATTTCTGTATTAAGATAAATTTAAAAGATATAAAATGTCTGTTCTGTTCTATTCTAAATTTAATTACTTGACATTCTAAACGCATTTAGATATTACGGAAGAATTTTACAAAATCAAAATCTACTAAAATAACAATATTTATATGACTGTGTTTCAGCTGTACTTGAAAACATTCCCGTTATTCAAACAGCTAAATACAATCCAATATCTAAATGTCCATGGTAATGTTTCTACTGGGGGTGCTGGGCGTGGTGGGGGTGGATATTTCTTCTTGGGAGAAATGTCCGATGATACATTTAAAGACTGGGGGCAAATGTCCTAGGGGCAAATGTCCGGATTCCAACCTGCAAATAAGCTAAAGGCAGAATCTAAAATTATTACAAACAACGAATGTCCAATGTCTGCTATAAAGTTATATGCTTGTTAGAATAGCACATAATATGTAAAGCCTGTTATTTACATTTTATTTTAGAGTGAGTGATTGAGATATTATGCTGAGAACTGACTTAACTTATAAAACTGTTTTAAACTGATTTACCATCAAATGAACCCGTGAAGCTATCGACAACATAGGCTATTTCTATGGGCCGTAACTGTAAGTGAAGGTTTGAGATAACTGAATTAAGTCGGAAACCAATGTAGACCAGACCAACCCCCTATACATATGATATGAAAGCCATGTTGCTGACATCACATCTATTTTAATCAGTGGAAAGTATGCATATGGTTTTAGATTTATGTAAACCACACAAAAATTAGTTTTGATATACGTTCATCAAGGCGTTCTGGATAACAGTTTGTTCGTTTGTCTCACAACGTCATCAAGTTCTATTTACATCTTAATACTATTTTTTGTCTCGTGATTCTCAAGGGGATGAATCGACAATTTTTATACCGTAATATTGTTGTTTTTATATGGTTTGATTTGATGAGGTGACTTTATAAAAGTCTAATAACCTATAATAAATATTATATCTTAACAGGACAGCTTCCAGAGACAGAAACATTGAGAAATATTACAAAATGTGACTTTAAAGCTGGTTTTAACCTGACATGTGCAGCAGGTGAAGTAATTGCCATACATTCTCTACAGTACGCCTATCATGTCAGGTGTGAGTCTATATGTTGTGACTACAGCAACTCGGACTGTTTAGTAGAGAGTGATGGTAATGATATACAGTATCTACGTCGAAAGTGCTCCGGTCATACTTCATGTAACATTACTTCGCTGAATAACAGAATTGAATTTTGTGCATTAGGAGTTAAAGACGTGTCTTACGTATTTTTACAGTATTACTGTATACCAAGTAAGTATTCGCTATATTATGTTTTGAAACTTTCACTTACAGAGAGAACGTTACTTTTCTTATAAACTAGTATTAAATTTACACTTCTCGTACTTTTAGGATGATGGTGAAGAGACCAAATTTTTTATTCCAGTATTTTGAATATAATTTTCCTCAGGATGAAAAAGGTAGCAGAGAAAAGTTTTGCTGGCATGTACTTTTATAGACGTTGAAATATTCATAGGAACTACTTTAAGTTCGTACAGTTTCAAATCAATGAATTCATTGCTTTTGTACAATCTATATTTTTACAAACAGTATTCAAACAGAGGAAACCTTTTATTTGATGAATATCTTTTTGATGTGAAACCACCAAAAATTTCCTTCTTTATTCTATATGAAATTCATGCAGTTCAGATCTGTAAAACAACTCTGCATATATACTCTTGTAAAATATCAAGGAAGTGGAGGTCATGTTTCATACGAGAACGATGTTTCTGCTCCTCTGAACTTACCATTTAAATAAACAAAACTCCTGAGTCAGATTTAAGATTGGGGTATATATGTGAAACAACTTCTTTTCATGAATCCTTTAATGAATTCATACGGACACAAAATTGCTAGTCGAGCAAACTGATTCCAGCAAAATATTACACAGACCAGGGCAAAAATCTTAAAAAACAGCCCAAAAAAGTGAAAACTATTTCTTGTTACCATTTTGCAGATTCCATTTTTGCCCCCAAAGAGGTTTTCCTTGATTGATAAATACACAAACTATCTCTGAAAAGTTCTAACAAAACGGCCACTGATCTCTATGCATATATTCTCATATATCAGTATGTTCTTTAAATAAAAGACATCATTTAAATTTAAGAATTTCTAGCTTAAGATAACCTTTAAGATGCCATAATCTTTTCAGTGCTTACGACTACAATTCGGATTAAATTCGAATCATGAACTCGTGAGTTTATTTTCTGTAATATTTATGAAATATATTGAGTCATATTCTAATCTGATTAAACCACTTTCTCTCGGATTTTTAATGTAAACAATTTCCTACACATTTTGAAGGTAAGTAGTTCACTGTTATATAGTAATATAGTTTAAAAGTTTTAAAGAAACAGATAATTGACTGACACGTTCGTGTATTTAATATCTTCTGGTCACACAATCATTCTGTCTCCAAGTTTGACTCCTATCTGGACCTTCTCTTTGATATGGACATACCAGTATCTAAGTCTTACTCACTGTAAATGACACCGGCTAGAAACACAGTCCACCTCCTGGCCAAAGGTGTGAAAATAATAGTTAAAGCAACAATAGGTGTGAATTCACCTTTCTTCAACACTTCATGATTTCATTTCTTATGAAAACAAAATAGATTAAAAAAATCAAAATGTGACCGATATTTTTTTCGAACAACCGAATGCCCGAAATCCCTGTAATGTATAGTATGAGGTGTGATCAAAAAGTCCGTAGACAAGTCGAATTTTGTGAAAATAGTAGAATTTTTTTTAATTAAATTCCATAATACAGAAGTTCAAACATTCAACAAAGTATATATACAATTTAAAAGATGTACATTAAACATTTACAAATTTACAGCATTTAAACATAACCCAGGACACGGCCGCATCCGGACACCCCACCCTGCTCAGTTTTGTGAAGGTGGACGAAACCCCTCTCATGCATTTTACAAGGTGGAACCACCCCCTCCCCTTTCCATTTTTTAAGGTGGACAAAACTCCCTCTTCCATTTGACTAGGTGGACAAAACCCTCCTTCCGAAGTCCAAATATTGTCAGAAAAAAATAAGACATTTTCCACATTATATTAAAATTTATTTGATAAATAACATAAATATATATTATACAAAGTAAAGTTTTAACGGGTTTTCCTGCAATTATAGCAATCAGTACAAGTGATTTCACATATTTTCCAAAAAACAGGTCAATTTTACAGGTATTCCTAATTGTTTTTCATATCTCTATAATTAAAAAAAACTGTTACAAACCTAGTTATATAAATGTTAGTCAAACCTAATACTCAAGTGGCAAAATAATTAGAGCTAAAAATGAAAATAAAATATAATCATTTTTTAAATATAAATGACCACAAGAATTGGTCTGAAAAAGACGGATATTTTCCACTTTTGAAAATGCATGATGGGGGTTTTGTCCACCATGTAAAATGCATGACGGGTGTTTTGTCCACCTTGTTAAATGCATAAAGGGGGTTTTGTCCTCCTATACAAAACTGAATGGGGGGGGGGGGTATATCCGAGGGGGTTGGGTGGGGGAGGGGTTATGTCCGAGGGGGGTTTTGTCCTACACTCCAGTACACACCATGCGGCGCAGGTGTAAGCGTCATAAACGTCAAAATTATAACAAATTCGTTGGCAGTTTTTCAAAGTAGGTGCCGCTGCAGGCTACGTTTTCTCATGTCTCCTGATCCATTTTTGAAAAATGTTACGATACCACGATTTTTCAAATTGATGAACAATTGCATGAACATATAAGTTTTTCCCTGCTTTCATGTCTGTAGTCAGGTAACTCCTTCTTCAAACGTATCATCACCATATCTTTAACCCTGCGTACGATGTAGATCTCGTATCCGCTTTGACGGATGAACGCCCTTCTGAAAATTTCTTGTGCCATTTGTAAACGAGCGTACGGCAAACGGATGACTTTTCTGTCGCCGTCTGTAGCGTTTGAATCGTTTGCACTGGAGTTTTATTTAAGAGAAACGCGTAACTTTTTATCATTGTGCATATTTCTTCGTCGTCAAATGACGCCATTTGCCATAAAACGAAATTCAGACACCTGTAGACAAATAATACACAGTACGCAGAGAACGAGACCGATCACCTTGAAATTTTCAGGAAATGATGTCATGACAGTGTGGACACTGACGTTATAATATCAACGTAATTGACGTTCGCGTGCCATTTTTATTCAAAATCTCATCGAAACAATACAGACATTAACAAACTACATTTTTGGGTTGCGCCGATATCACGGACATTTCATTTAAGATATATATAATTTTTCATAAAATATGTACAGATCTACTTTGATTAAAGTTAGTATAAGGAGATGATCTCCTAATGATTGCTTTAAATGCAACTTAAATTATTTTGTAATTACTACAGTTAAAATAAAAAACATGGAGTTGTCTACGGACTTTTTGAAGACACCTCGTAGTCCGTAATTTCCAAGTTAAGTGTTTTGAATTCTGAGTGGGAGTTTAAGTTTGACTCATTTTTCAAGCTCTTAAGTTCATACGTTTGTTTTTTTTCTTCTTCAATATAACTCGTTGCATTTTTTTCTAAACAAAATAACTTTTGTCTCTCAGCATTGTAACTATCGCCTTACAATGTTACATTTGCTTTTTTCCCATGTTTGTTTTACAATCATCTCCATCGCATTGATGAACTGCAGGGGATTCGAACTTACAAAGCATCAACAAAACAACATTCTCTCAACTCAGCTTCGATGTGTATGTTTCGCTGTCATTTTCCTTTACTCTCTGTCTATTTGAGTTTATTTATCGTCGGTACCGATTCCCCATATGACCGACGCCCCCTGCAGAGATTAGTTATTTTACGTTGTGGGGGATATGTCAAGATACAGAAAGTATCCCATTCTAGAGACACCTCTGGTTCTTTTGCATGCCCAGTGTACAGCACTGATACATGTGACCTCGTTTAAACGTCTCATCTGAAAGACAATTGGTAATGTTAGTGGAGGAGCGGGGGATCGATCTCGGGACCCCTGAGTTACCAGTCCAGCGCGTTACTACTGGACAACTGATCCGCTCCACTGATTCCTTTACTTCATTTGCAGAATTTTATTCTTCTTTTGACCCATTACAGACACCCGTATTTCGTCAATATGCGCCAGCAGTAAGACCCTCCGATCGGATGGTTTACCTCTGTATATAACCAATGAAAACTACCCAAGTGTAACAACAAGCGGTAGTGGCGTATGTTCATGCTCACTGGAAGTTTTCGCCTGCTCGTCAAACATCGACGTTTACATTATTGATGCTGACCTGTTCTTCGACACAAGTACGTGTGAACAAAATATAGAATTCAAGAATGGGACTGGTACCATCCTGTCAACTGTTGGCTGTGAGGTTTATTATACAAACAGCATCACTACTAGAAGTATTGGCAGTCACTACAGCAGAATAGACTTTATTAATAACAGCACATCGAACCTGGAAGGACAATTTTTTCTAGGTTTTAAAGGTAAGGGTTTCAGAGAAGAATTTTGCCATTCTTCGTCTATTTATTGTTTATTGTCCTAATTGTTTATATTAATTGTAAGACAAATAATGTTTGCAAAATACTTGGAACATAATACCATTAATTTTAAATGAATATCTGCGGTCAGCACTTCATCCTAAACGTCAAGGACAGTATAAGTTAACAGGAAATATTTTTTTTGTCATAGAATATTCTCAACAAATTCCTCGCATACATTTTAGCAAAGAACACCCACAGTAGGTGCATTTTAAATTCTAAAAAAGCGGCAAGTTACTTTCATAGCTTTGATAATCGGTCGTATTCGAGTTCAAAATAAAATACGCTGTTTCTTTTGTGTGGAATCAAAACAAACTGACAAACCATTTCACTTTCTTAGAAAATACCATGCCCACTTGTTTGATAGACTAGTTTTTCTCCAGTTATAGATAGTTTGTTGTTAACCAGCATATGCTTCTTGGAAGGAATCGTTCCGTGCAGTAGTCCCAACGCATATATTTATATGTAGTTATGAACCATTCACAATCATTCATTAATATCTTTTATTCCTTTACATAACATGAAAGGCAAAAAAGCAACACATGAACACTGTAAATATAAGAAAACATTATCGTACTGTATAAAATACTCTTACTCATGAATATGCCATTTAACAAACTATACTGTTGAATGTAGTATCCATTATGCCAATCTAGACAATGCAAAAACTAGAACGAAAGAACTAGACTGGGGCGTGTTCACTACCGCAGTTGAAGCATGAAATGTACTTTTTTACATAAAAATAAAAAATTAATTAATGAAATTTAAAGTAAATAAAATAAAATAAATAAAATTTATTAGATTAAATTTTATTAATTTTTTTTCCTTGACAGTTTCCTTGACATGTTTGAGAGATTACCTAGCGTACAAAATCGAAAACGATCTATACTGGGAAATTACGTCCTAATATTTGACTAAAGCAGCTGAACTAATTTATTTAAACATTATATAGAATTATATATTGTGAAATATGCAACCAGTGAAAGCGCATTTTGTACACGAAAAGTAACGTAATGAAGTTATAGTGATATAATCAGGATGTTTAACAGAAAAATGTCTGTTATAGGTATAACATCAATAGGTTAACCAAACATTTTGCAGATACATGTAACAAATTGTACATGTTTAAACATGTTTCCTTCGAATCCAACAGCTAATCTTAGCAAACAGTCACACTGTTCGGCAAGTTTGTCAGGACGAACTTATTGTATACTTCGTAACTAAATGCAAGCATTTATATAACTGATTCCCACATTCTTTCACGAATTGAAGTATTAACAAGAACATATCAAGTCTTCAGTGAGACGATTGCATTTAGAACATTTACAAATATATTTCTTTAGCATGTATCTTGCAACAATTTGCACAAGGATGATAACCGTGGGTAGATTTTCTATAGGGTCCCCTGTAGTAATTCAGGTGACAACAACGGAAATTGACGATTACGCCAACCTGTTCTGTCGATAAAACATGCTTTTTTGCAGGATCCCACAAATATTCGGGATAGATACCTGGGTCTGATTATCGTAGTTAAGATAACTTAAAAGGCGAAGACAGAGTTTTAGAAAATAAAATAAAATGTCAAACATAGCACCTGCCTACTTTCAAACCTTTGTTTATCTTTATCTTATTTCATGTTGAAAAAAAAGATTTATATCAAAGTTTGAATTATATAAATTGTTTACTTAAATCTTAATGTTTACTTGCTCATTCGACACATGTAAGGTGTGTTACTAAAATACACATATTCTGCATACTTCGGTGGTTATCAACAATGCTTGAAACCTTGAAAATGAAGAAATCAATAGCAATTTCATTTAAACGTGCCGGAAGTAATGAATACTGGTTTAAATAAAAACAGTAAACAACTAACGTTAAACATATTTATTTTGATTTCAGCGTCAGAGACCGGTGTAACATTTAGTCTGAGTTGTCAGTCTGAAAACAAAACTTGGTGTATTGGTAAGTATGACGTGTAATCATGTATGGACTGGTTAACTAAAAATCAAGTACAAACAAAAATGTCCTCGTGAAAATTTATATGTTCTTATATACGTCAAGTTAGAGCAGGTTTGTTAAACTTAATATTGAACAGTCGTATTGAGACAGCAGATAAGGTTGAAATGTTTGGTCAGTCAATTAGTAAAGGAGCTAGATCTAGGCATTTTCATATGAAAATTGAAACAAAGCAGATAATCAGTGGTAAAACAGACCTGTCTCTAAACGATGTGATGTGGGTTAAATCTGCGCATGTAAGGAATTTGTTGTATAATTCTGCAAAATACATTGGATCAGATAAAGGATATTCATATATCAGTACAATGAATAACCTTAATAGAACACAATTCGTGTACTTCTGTTGTAAAACTTTTAGTTGTGAACTTTACTTCTAGGCCAAGCACACATGCATAATTAGAACTTGCGCAAATCCGTGCACCCATTAAACTATCATGTCTTATCTTTTTCAGTAACAAGTATTATAACTTCTGTTATATTTAGGGCATCTTAAACAAATACAATTTCTTTTTAATTTAATAAATGAAGGCATTTGTTTTGTATTGTAACTGAAGGTTGTGGTCGTGTACCAGATATCACAGATGGAAACATAACACTAATGAACGAGAATGATTCATCATACGGTGCCATAGCTGACGTTATCTGCAACAACGGATATGAAACAGTCACGTCGGAAATAAGCTGCCCCGGAAACAATTCTTGGCCAGATCCTGTGTGCACAAAGAAACGTAAATTAAATTTCTGTTCCATTTATGCTGCTTGTGTATGTTGTGACAAATTATATCCGTTCATTACGCTGATTATGATACACATTACTTGTGAATTCATAGTACCTGTTGCTTGCGATATGTATGGATTTAAACTGGTAACTTGCTACACTATATGCTTAACTATATAATGTTTTTTTATCAATTTAACCAGCCCCATGTGCCGCTAACGAGTGGAGATGTACAGACGGAGATTGTATCTCTAACAACAGCAGATGTGATAGTTTCCCACACTGTACTGACGAATCTGATGAAAAGAACTGTGGTATGTTGCCAATTATGCTCAACTCATATTCCTTCAGCATAAATACTTATTTTGAGTTTCTACATACAAAGCAGAAATGCCATCAGTTTATTTCTTTTTATCTTTGTTTTTTAGTAATATCAACAAGTATTCGTTTAAAAGATAAAAGAACCCTTAGCGAAATGAAATGGCTTTTAAAAGCCATTTAATTACAATATTATTTCAGCTGCTTATACCATCAATAGAATTTTTTCATCCAAATACAGTATACAGTAAGGATTGAAACTTTATTCAAAAACACTTGAAAGTCACTTTATCTTTACTCAACATCAAGTAGTCTAAATCAGTACAGTGTACTAAGTGTATATGAAAAGATAGCTTATCGTCGTATATTGCCGCTCTTTCTGTAGTATGTGGTCATAAAATTTACGTTTGAATTCAGATCAGTACAGTACATAATTATTATTCTTTCAGAAAATTTTTCATTAAAATGAACAAAAACCGGTTTGTTTCTCACTAGTCAATTGAAATTAAATGTATGATTACACGAAAGAACATTACTAGTGCAATTTTGGAAGTTGAATGAAAAACCGTACATTTTTATACCCCCACCACAAAATGTGGGGGGGGGGGGTCTATAATGGATTCGCTTTGTCGCGTCCGTCCGTCCGTCTCCATTATCGTGTCCGCTCTGTAAATCCTATACCAACTGAAGGATTTTCTTCGAACTTGGCTGAAATGTTCACCTCAACAAGGGGATGTGCAGAACCCATGTTGCCCATGTGTCAGCTCAAGGTCAAGGTCACAATTGAAGGTCAAATATCAAACAATCAAATATTAGACATTATGTCGTGTCCGCTCTGTAAGTCCTACACTTATTGAAAGATTTTCTTTAATCTTGGCTCAAATGATCACCTCAACAAGGGGATGTGCAGAACCCATGTTACCCTTTTGCCGGCTTAAGGTCAAGGTCACACTTGAAGGTCAAAAATTGACTTAGAAAATATTCTTAAATTTTAACATGTATTTGAATAGTTCTAAAACTAGAACAGATAATCATTTGAAACTTCAAATATATACGAAGTGTCGCAAGTAAGATATGCAGGTCAAGTTTCATAACTAAAAAAAGTGGGGGGATAACTTTGTATTGTATTTTGACAAAGTTAAGTCCATTTTTATGTCTTTAAATTTATTTACTATAATATTTCTTAAACCAGAACAGATATTTACTTGAAATTTAAAATTTATATGAATGGTTACAAGCAAGCTCAGATGACGAAAATTCTACAATTCCATTGAATTATGACACAAGTTATGCCCCTTTTAGGCTTAGAAAATGTTCTGATACGTATTTGCTTGAAACTTAAAATATATATATGAAGTGTCACAATTAGGATATGCAGGTCAAGTTTCATAACTCTGTATTGCATTTTGACAAAGTTATGCCATTTTTTAAGTCTTCAAATTTACAAACAATCAAATATTAGACAATATGTCGTGTCAGCTCTATAAATCCTATACTGATGGAAGAATTTTCTTCAAACTTCACTCAAATGTTCAACTCAACAAGGTTATGTGCAGAACCCATGTTACCTTTGTGCCGGCTTAATTTTAACATGTACTTGAATATTTCTGAAACTAGAAAACGTATTTGCTTGAAACTTAAAAGATATATGAGGTATCACAAGTAAGATATGCAGGTCAAGTTTCATAACTCTGTATTGCATTTTGACAAAGTTATGCCCCTTTTCAAGTCTTTAAATTTACTTACAATCAATACTAGACAATATGTCGTGTCCGCTCTATAAATTCTATATTAATGGAAGGATTTTCTTCAAACTTGACTCAAATGTTCACCTCAACTGGGCAATGTGCAGAACCCATCTTACCCTTGTGCCGGCTTAAGGTCAAGGCCATATTTGAAGGTCAAAAATTGACTTAGAAAATTTTCTGAAATTTTAACATGTACTTGAATAGTTCTAAAACTAGAACAGATAATCATTTGAAACTTCAAATATATACGAAGTGTCGCAAGTAAGATATGCAGGTCAAGTTTCATAACTAAAAAAAGTGGGGGGGATAACTTTGTATTGTATTTTGACAAAGTTAAGTCCATTTTTATGTCTTTAAATTTATTTACTATAATATTTCTTAAACCAGAACAGATATTTACTTGAAACTTAAAATTTATATGAATGGTTACAAGCAAGCTCAGATGACGAAAATTCTACAATTCCATTGAATTATGGCACAAGTTATGCCCCTTTTAGGCTTAGAAAATGTTCTGATACAACCATTAATACTTAAATGTTTCTGAAATTAGAACAGATATTCATGAAAATGAAAGGTTATTTGTAACTGTTTCGAACATGATTTGACAATATATATTTATACTATTACCTGTACAATTTGTTTGTTATTTTCACCAGAGATAATTTTTTTTATGTATATGTATTTGTGCCACTAAAGTTATTCCCTTAACCACCTTTCCATGTCGTCCTCTGTCAAGGACATTTGTGGGGGTATGAATCGCATTCAGCGATAGTTCTAGTTAATATTGCTTACCAGCACTTTTCAACAGAATCATTAAAAAACCTGATAAAATAAGGTTTTCCTTTTAGAAAGCACTTATATTTACTATTTCCGCAGTTGTTTTCTTTATGAGACACTAATATACTGTTTACAAAAAGTAGGAGATACTGTAGGTACCAGGGTAATATTGTTATTGCGAGTAATTAAGAAAACCCTTACCTTTTGATTAACCAATTAAACTATTTCATTCACACATTTTAAAAGAAAATTTGACATCTCCATCACATCTTTAGGTACGTTAAACAGCGTCCAAAGTTATTACGTTAACGTCATCATTTTCACACGCCCTCAATAACGTGTTGGGCCACTTCTGTTGTCGCAACAAGCTATACAACGACGTCTCATACTCCCAGTAAGACTAATGGTGTACTGAGGGATTCTGTCCCACTCTTCCTGCAGCGCCGCACCGAGCTCACGTAACTTTCTGGGTTAAGGATCACATCTTCGCAGACATTTTCCAAGAATGTCCCACGCATGTTTAATAGGTGATAAGTCCGGGCTCATCGCTGGCCATGGTAAAGTACGGATGTGTTGCTCTTTGAGGAACTCAGTGACAAGTCTTGCCCTATGGGCTCTAGCGTTATCATCCTGGAAGATGAAGTTGAGCAAACAGGACAATATGCGGAACCAACATGTTGTCGTAGCAGTACTGGCCAGTCACACCGCAATGATACACATGTACCTGTGTTCTGGCAGTCATAGTGATGCAACCCCATACCATAACTGACCCACCCCCATATCGGTCGTTGGCAACCCTAACAGCGTCTGTAAAACGTACACCTGGGCGACGCCAAACCCTTCTTTGACCATCACGGAAGTCTAAGTTGAATCTGGATTCGTCACTGAACATCACATGTGACAACTGGTTAATATTCCATCGACGCCGTTGTCTACACTACGCCAACCGTTCATGACGATGCCTTGCTGACAACGGCAAGACCACTTGAGGGCGCCTAGCGTTAAGACCGTCTGAGTGAAGGCGATTCCTGATTGTCTGTCTCGAGCCATTGACCCCTCTGACATGTCGAAGGCATTGCTAAAGGTCTTTGACCGTCAGTGCTCTTTTACGGAGATCTTGATTAACAACATAGCGGTCATTTCGGACGTCAGTACATCTTTCTTAGACGTCCACTTCTTTTGATATCAATCACGCCACCAGTTGTTTGATAGCGTGACCACAATCGACAGACAACGGACTGTGAAACTTTCAAGTCAGCTGCAGCCAGGGCCTGTGTACTTGGGGTCTGGAGCATACAAATGGCACACCAACGTTGACGTTCAGTTAGACGTCTCATAATTCCAATTGCAAATTTGATTGGGAATTTTGTTAGACTTCTACGCAACACAGTATTCTGAAAGTTTTGCCCCCCCCCCTAAAGCCGCAATTACCATGACTTCGGTCAATGTTAAAATCTGCGTGCTACTACCCCTTATGTCTTAAAGTTTCAAGTGCAGCACAAATTTGAACAAGATTTCCATACTTTAGTGACCACGCTGTCTACACATGAACGACCTTTGTAAAAATATACATGATGATTGCCTATAAAGTGTAGGTTTCCCATATCGTAACAAAATAACATAATATCCCCTTCTTTTTGTGAACAGTACATTACCAAACTCGTAAATTAGAAATGCTTTAAATTTAACTAATGTGAGGAAAGATGCGATATATACTTATCTGATACAAGATGAATCATGCGAATTGTAGTCTGATGGTATTTGAATGGCATTGTTTCACCTGGACCATTTATTGCTTCAATTTATTTTCCATTAATTAAAAAAGAATTTTTGTCTTGAGCGGTTACCATTTATATCAGTCCAGATAAATACAAGTATTTTACTGGTTTTACAGAGAAAATAGCATTTTGATACAAGACTGATGTTTTTACAATGTTTTTAACATTACAATTTTCTGAAAGAGCTATCGTCTGAAAATTAGTTTCTATACATACTAATAGGTTACTCGATAAAAAAGTTAGGTTGATAAAATATAGTTAAATATCTGTGGTCTAAAGTTGAAGTCCCAAGTCCATAAATCTCCTAAACATTGAAATTATTGGATTACAAGAAACAAACCAGATGAGTGACTTAAAGACAAATAACAAGTTATCATACTCATTTATAACAAAGAAAAAAACCCCAAACATTTCTGAATGCAGACTTTAATTATTTGACGCCCTTTAAAACGCGTCTAGTTCGTAAATGTGTGCTTAGTTAAAGAGATACTTTGTAGAATAACAAATTATGTACTACATGTAAAGCTGCGGGTGTGTAGAATAACAAATCATGTACTACATGTAAAGCTGCGGGTGTGTAGAATAACAAATCGTGTGCATATAAAGGTGCTGGTGTGTAGAATAACAAATCATGTACTACATGTAAAGCTGCGGGTGTGTAGAATAACAAATCATGTACTACATGTAAAGCTGCGGGTGTGTAGAATAACAAATCATGTACTACATGTAAAGCTGCGGGTGTGTAGAATAACAAATCGTGAACTACATGTAAAGCTGCGGGTGTGTAGAATAACAAATCGTGAACTACATGTAAAGGTGCTGGTGTGTAGAATAACAAATCATGTACTACATGAAAAGCTGCGGGTGTGTAGAATAACAAATCATGTACTACATGTAAAGGTGCTGGTGTGTAGAATAACAAATCATGTACTACATGTAAAGCTGCGGGTGTGTAGAATAACAAATCATGTACTACATGTAAAGGTGCTGGTGTGTAGAATAACAAATCATGTACTACATGTAAAGGTGCTGGTGTGTAGAATAACAAATCATGTACTACATGTAAAGCTGCGGGTGTGTAGAATAACAAATCGTGAACTACATGTAAAGCTGCGGGTGTGTAGAATAACAAATCGTGAACTACATGTAAAGGTGCGGGTGTGTAGAATAACAAATCATGTACTACATGAAAAGCTGCGGGTGTGTAGAATAACAAATCATATGCATATAAAGGTGCGGGTGTGTAGAATAACAAATCATGTGCATATAAAGGTGCGGGTGTGTAGAATAAAAAATCCTGTTATACATATAAAGCTGCGGGTGTGTAGAATAACAAATCATGTGCATATAAAGCTGCGGGTGTGTAGAATAACAAATCCTGTAATACATATAAAGGTGCGGGTGTGTAGAATAACAAATCATGTCTGCGGGTGTGTAGAATAAAAAATCCTGTAATACATATAAAGGTGCGGGTGTGTAGAATAACAAATCATGTGCATATAAAGCTGCGGGTGTGTAGAATAACAAATCCTGTAATACACATAAAGGTGCGGGTATGTAGAATAACAAATCATGTGCATATAAAGCTGCGGGTGTGTAGAATAAAAAATCCTGTAATACATATAAAGGTGCGGGCGTGTAGAATAACAAATCATGTGCATATAAAGCTGTGGGTGTGTAGAATAAAAAATCCTGTAATACATATAAAGGTGCGGGTGTGTAGAATAACAAATCATGTGCATATAAAGCTGCGGGTGTGTAGAATAAAAAATCCTGTAATACATATAAAGGTGCGGGTGTGTAGAATAACAAATCATGTGCATATAAAGGTGCGGGTGTGTAGAATAACAAATCCTGTACTACACATAAAGGTGCGGATGTGTAGAATAACAAATCCTCTACTATATATAAAGGTGCGGGTGTGAGTAATTATTTCATTTGCTTTTCAAATTCTTTTGGGTATTTGGCTACCTGTAGACGATTTTTGTTTACTAGAGATCTATTTTGGAAACAGCAACTGTCAAAACTTGGGACCAATCAAAGTCTTACTTCTTTTTAGAGAATAAAGAGTAATTGTTTGATTACAGATGTATATCAAGGGTAAGATAAATTTCAAGAAAATCCGTAACCAGTCGTTTCATTTAACTGACGGAAAGACATATAATTATCATCATTTCTTCGAATGTAAATCTTTTTCAACACAGGGTAATGCTGTATGCGAAAATAATTTGTTTTACCACAACTGGCGTTTTTTTTCATTATCTCACGATAATGTGTATTTCTGATAAACTGTGAAGTAATCCAGCCGTGCAAACACATCAGTCACAGCACGGTATGCTCTTGTTCATTTTACACTTTGCTAAACACTAAAAACACAGTTCTAGTAAAAATTATATCTTTTATTGATACTATAAGATAGTTTGAAAACAAACAACTGAATATACCTATGGAGTAAAGTCATACATAATGTGCGACCCAAATCACTGATATGTTTGGCACTTTGTGTTTTTATATTAACTTAACATTCAAATATTGTCCGTTGATTCTCTGACTGTTTGGGTTTTTGTTTTCGGTTTTGGCACTAACTAAAACAAACAACCAGACCCAGTAATGAGCAATATGTCCCATGCGGAGGAATGGATATTTCATTCCTTATTGGTGAATCACTATATGCTCGCACGCACGCTCGCACATTTAAATGTGCACGTCTATCCGTATGAAATAACAAAATTTTAGTAAAAACGTTTCACTGAACCTGTTTCTCCGGAACTGCTGAAAAAGTTTGGGTTGTAAACCAAGTTTACACGTGTATCAGTTTCATCTTAACATTATCATAAGGTGCTACAGACCTCCGAAGAAAAACGATAACAGGATTAAGTCAGTTGCAAACAAGTTATCCTAAAATACTCGTAAACATGTAGTCAAAGATTCAAATAGATATAATGTTTAGATGCTAGTACTTCAGATTTTATGGAAAATGATATATTATGAACGTTAATGTTTGATTTCGAAAGGAAAATAAGTTCCTTTAAGTGTGGTGCTAATGTAATGGTGAACTGAATAGTTAGTTTAAAAATATTGAAGTTAAAGAATTCTACAAATTTAAGAAATGTTATATGAACTGTCTTTAGTCACATTATATTCCAAACGAATGTAATGAGTAAAAACAACTGCAAGGAGAAAACTTGACTTTTCATAAGAGGCTAGTGTTCAAACATAGTTAATACACGTAGCATTACAAACAGCCGTACCTTCTGTGAAATACCACTGAAACTTCATTAAGCTTCAGTCACCGTAATGGTTATCATATTGTTTAGAACTTAAAGTCACAGACTGCCAATAGAAACAGGCAGTTAGAATAGAACACTCAATACATCTTTGGTTTATTATTCATGTAATGATAAACTGGTAATGGTAACAATTGCTCGTCTGATTGTAATCATGTAAGGCATTTTGAGTAATTTTCTCAAATACCCTAAAAATGTTCACTTGCAGTCTATAAAGAAATTCCTGAACATATAAACAAAAATTTAATAAAGTTTAATCTTGCCAAAACCATATCAACAAGTGCTCGATATAAATTCAGATCGTAAATTGTATGCGTTAGGATTCCAAAAGCGTTTGCATTTCGGGGTTTCATTTACAAGGTGCGTGCCGCTATTTCATCCGCATATATTTTATTTTCTATGACTGTTACTTATTGTTATAATGTAATACAGTAAAATCTGTTTTGTCATTTTCTGATTTCACTAGATCATCAATAATTAGGTAAGTTGTTTGAAACGTTTGTAATTTGTACAGAAAATTCTGTCAGTTCCAAGAACGAAATTAAGTCAGTTCTAACTGCCTGTTTTGTTTCCTCAACGGTTGTATGACTACGTGTCCTGGTACTAAACTATAACATACCTTGTATAGCCTAGGGAAGACTCGTTTGATTTTGTCCGGTTTGCTGACAACAGAAAATTCAAAAGTAGCGAAATGACGTCGTTGACAACAGTTAAAAAATTCGCGTCAAAGCTAAAAATTTTGCTACTTTAAAAAAAGCTGTCGTGGGGAAATGGATTAGTTGCTGTCATTGATTCAAGGCGAAATACATGAAGTTTAACGTGAAGATGTACAGTGTATATTCATTAATTGTATTTGTCTTCGAAAAAGTTCGCTAAAAGTGTGATTCATTTTAAAATTATTTTTCAGATGCGTCTATTTGTCCTGAAGGACTTGAGTCGTGTCTTCAATCAAATGGAACTTCGGTGTGTGTTGACAAAGCAGTCGGATGTGGTAAATTGACAGTTTTCAGTTTCACTTATTTATTCTTAGTTATTACTAGATCGAATTCGAATATGGTTCATCAGTGGTCAAAAACTAGGCCACTGGCTTAAATAAAAACAAAAACCTTTTTTTTTCTTAAATCCAGAAATCACATTTTTAACGCAGTCATTATATCTCTTGGTAAGAATGATTGTTTTGATGATCATTTGTAAATGTCGTTAAAAAAAGGTCATATAGATTGAAAAGGTTGGTCACCTGTCTGGTGGCCATGTTTTCAGTCTAATCATTATGAAAATGTGTCATAATGTTTGTCTTGATGATAATTAATTCATGTTTTAAAGTGGGTCACTTGATATCGAAATATAGGTCACTTGTTTCATCCATGTGGTCATGTAATTTTGCCAGAATATTTTGATGATATCTTAGTAATATTCTAAAGTTGTTCATGATAGTTCATAAAAATAGTTCTTCTTCCTACAGGGCATATTTTCTGTCCGGTCATCAGAGATAATTTTCAGATTGGTTGTCTTGATGTTATCTTAGGCCATGTCCAAAAAGAATTATTTGGAATAAAATAGGTAGATTACCAAGTAAGAGACCATACTGTCAGCCAGATTAAAACTTGTTAGAATGTTTGATGCAATGTTATTTAGGTTATGTTCGGAAGTAGAAAATGTTTGATCATAAAAATAGGTCGCCTTGCTAGAGTCAATATTTCAAGCAAATCTTAGATTTTGTTAGAATGTTCGTTTTGGTAATACCTAAGGTAAGTTTACAAGTGGTTTATATTTTCGCAAAAAGTGGGACACCTGGCTAAAGGCCAGATTATAATGAAAAAGGTACAGGTACTCAGGTAAAGCGATTGTAGGTGGTCTTTGCCTACTGGTATAGACATCTTAACTTAATATAGAGAAAAGTTCTATGATCAGAATTATTAAGTCTCCGACCATGTTGGGAGAGACATATTGATTTTGTGTTGTCTTTCCGTCTGTCAGCCTGTCTCAGAGTTTGTCCTCCTGGCACCAGCATTTCAACAAACTTCACACATATGTTTTGTATGAATGCTAGGCGTGCATAGCGTCAGCATTTTTCGGTTTATTGATTTTCACACTGTTATGTTTTCAATTTTTCAGTGCATGCACTATTTCTCTGTTTGTTTGATTTCACCTAAAACTTTACAGAGTGATCGGTGGCAAACTTATTTATGTTTTCTTCGGTATTTTTCTTGTTCCTTGAGATTTTCAGTGATCGAACTTACTGCCCTTTGCGCGTTTACCTTACCCTTGAGCGGACTTCAGCCAAATTTGATAGAAGTGATCAGTGCTAAACTACTTCAACATTTACCTTTTCATTGGTTTTAAGCGGATTTGTTGCCCTTTATGTAATCAGTATTTCAATGCTTTCGCTATTTCTCCTACACCGTACAGCTGATTTCAGCAAAACTTTACAGAAGTCATCAGCGCATAACCGTACATTACATTTCATCAACATTTTCCACTTGCACAACTTTTCACTTACAAGCCTACTGGGTGCATTCCAAGTGCTTTTCAGATGCATGGTGCCTCTGCCAAGCCTCATTAAAAGGTGGAGTCAAGTAGTGGCAGACATACATTTTCCTGTTGAAAACAAATCTTGTTCTGTTTTAATTCGGTCATAATTGAACTCTTAAGTTCTATGTTTTTGTTAACCTCAGTTTATTCTCCACTCTAACCACCAAACAGTGAAAAAATCAGTCTTAGGATTGTTTTTGCAGATTGTGGTGCAGTACCGTCAATCTCAAATGGAAATATAAACCCTATAGACAGTTCTACAATAGGATCTGTGGCTGAGGTCTCTTGCGATGAGGGATACATTCCGAGTTCACCAAATATTACCTGTCAAGCTTCCGGTCTCTGGGAGACGGCTGTCTGTGCCGGCGTAGTTAAGTCTTAGTGTGTTATAAAGAAACAAAACATATATTTGTATAAATATAAAGTTTTCATTCGGTTCTGCCTCAGCATTTGTACAAATAGTAACTGCACTTAGCAGGCAAGTTTCGGTGTTTATACGAGTTGCGCTCAACGGTGTTTATACGAGTTGCGCTCAACAATGTACATTTGTTTTGGGGTAAAGGGTATTGTGTCACGGGTTGTGCTTGTGGTAATTACAAGTGTAATCACTTTAGCGAACATATGATTATAAGTGCGCGTTCTAACGTAACAAAATGCTGCTGTTTCATATTAGTGTTTTTTTTTCTTGTCAATACAAAAAATTGTAGACGTAATAATGAGAAACGTGTTGTCAATATGCTATCAGCTTATAAAAGATTCCGATAAAAGGATGTCACTAGAAAATTGCTTTATGATATTAGTTTTATACTTTATTCAGATTGTGGCTCTGTACCACCAGTGCAGAATGGCAATGTAACCCTTGACATTGTTGGTACAACAACATTTAGAGCGACAGCTTCTGTATCTTGCGACACTGGGTACCAGCCCAGCAAACCAAAAATCACGTGCCAAGATTCAGGTGTATGGGAAACACCAAACTGCGCAAGTATAAGTAAGGATTCTTTTAGGCGATTGTGTTCTTTTATATTTGTTATTTGATCTAAGACGCAAATCTGCTTTTCCTTTCCCCATTGCTGCTTTTACGTTATTGAAACTTAGTTATAAATGTCATGTTTGTAAGCCTGGATGGAAAAAGTCTGAAACTTAAATGCCACATTGTGTGAGTCTATCTGTCTCCTTTCAAATAGTCTTTTAAATGTGACTTTACAACGCGTTTTTCATAACTGTGCATCATGGATGTTGTTTTGTCACTCTGAACTTTTTTCTATTACGTTCACATGCCCAACAAATCAAGATGCACCTATACAACTGTTGTAGGTACACGCGATTGCTGTTTGTTGATTTTTAAACTATTTCAAATGTTCACTGTATCCTATGTTTAGGTATGATGTTGTGTTAAACTATTTCGAAGATTCACTGTTTCCTATGTTTAGGTATGATGTTGTGTTAAACTATTTCGAAGGTTCACTGTATCCTATGTTTAGGTATGATGTTGTGTTAAACTATGGTTCACTGTATGTTATGTTTAGGTATGATGTTGTGTTCAACTGTTTCGAAGGTTCACTGTTTCTTATGCTTAGGTTTTATGTTGTGTTAAACTATAGTTCACTATATCTTATACTTAGGGATGATGTTGTGTTAAACTGTGGTTCACCGTATCTTATGCTTAGGTATGATGTTGTGTTTAACAATGGTTCACTGTATCTTACGCTTAGGAATGATTTTGTGTTAAACTATTTTGAATGTTCACTGTTTCTTATGCTTAGGTATGATGTTATGTTAAACTATGGCTCAGTGTATCTTATGCTTAGGTATTATGTTGTGTTTGCCTCAGTTTATTCTCCACTCTAACCAAACAGTGAAAAAAATCAGTTTTTAAATTGTTTTTGTAGATTGTGGTGCAGTCCCGTCAATCTCAAATGGAAATATAAACCTTATAGACAGTTCTACAATAGGATCTGTGGCTGAGGTCACTTGCGATGAGGGATACATTCCGAGTTCAACAAATATTACCTGTCAAGCTTCCGGGCTCTGGGAGACGGCTGTCTGTGCCGGTGTAGGTAAGTCTTAGTGTGTTAAAAAGAAACAAAACATATATTTGTAGAAATATAAAGTTTTCATTCGGTTCTACCTCAGCATTTGTACAAATAGTAACTGCACTTAGCAGGCAAGTTTCGGTGTTTATACGAGTTGCGCTCAACAATGTACATAGTCTCTTTTGTTTTTGGGGAAAGGGCCAATTTCTTTAGATCATTGTGTCACGGGTTGTGCTTGTGGTAATTACATGTGTAATCACTTTAGCGAACATATGATTTTAAGTGCGCGTTCTAACGTAACAAAATGCTGCTGTTTCATATTAGTGTTTTTTCTTGTCAATACAAAAAATTGTAGACGTAATAATGAGAAACTTGTTGTCAATATGTTATCAGCTTATAAAAGATTCCGATAAAAGGATGTCACTAGTAAATCGCTTTATGGTATTAGTTTTATACTTTATTCAGATTGTGGCTCTGTACCACCAGTGCAGAATGGCAATGTAGCTCTTGACATTGTTGGTACAACAACATTTAGAGCGACAGCTTCTGTATCTTGCGACACTGGGTACCAGCCCAGCAAACCAAAAATCACGTGCCAAGATTCAGGTGTATGGGAAACACCAAACTGCGCAAGTATAAGAAAGAATATTTTTAGGCGATTGTGTTCTTTTATATTTGTTATTTGATCTAAGACGCAAATCTGCTTTCCCTTTGCTGTTTTTACGTCATTGAAACTTAGTTATAAATGTCATGTTTTTAAGCCTGAGTGGAAAAAAGTCTGAAACTTAATGGCACATTGTGTGAGTCTATCTGTCTCTTTTCAAATAGTCTTTTAAATGTGACTTTACAACGCGTTTTTCATAACTGTGTAACATGGATGTTGTTTTGTCACTCTGAACTTTTTTCTATTACGTTCACATGCCCAACAAATCAAGATGCACCTATACAACTGTTGTAAGTACTCGCGAGTGCTATTTGTTGATTTTTTAAACTATTTCGAATGTTCACTGTATCCTATGTTTAGGTATGATGTTGTGTTAAACTATATCGAAAATCACTGTGTCCTGTGTTTAGGTATGATGCTGTATTAAACTATTTCGAAGGTTCACTGTATCCTATGTTTAGGTATGATGTTGTGTTAAACTATGGTTCACCGTATCTTATGCTTAGGTTTGATGTTGTGTTCAGTTCTGAATATTATAAAATTAAGGAGTGCATGGATAATTCTTCATAATACATGTATATGTTTAATAATCTTAAATCAAACGCAATATACAGCAGCACTGATCTCACATCTATTTGCAGCCATGACGACAACACCAACATCTTCACCTAATATTGTCCTGATCACTGTATTAGTTATTCTTGGAGTTTTCCTTTTGGTGCAGTCGTGTATCGTGTCGTACTTCCAATGTAAGATACACAAAATACGAAGGAAAGCAAACGGTAAATAATTACAGCTGATTACTTTGCAATATAGGATTTTCTTTTACATTCACAGGAGAAATCTTCTCTTATTTAAAATAAACATGATGATATCGACAGACAAATACTTTTTGTGTCGCCCTTTAGAAGAAACGGCGATACATAGGTATCGCTTTGTTCGTCGGTCCGTGCGTCCGTCCATCACGAAAACTTTACGTTGGTTATAAGTTTGCTATTTCTTAACATTTCCTCATCAAACTTTCAAATTATGTTACTTACGACAACAGGGTCATGATGATACCAAGAGCTGTAGGTCAAAGTCACATTTGACAGAGTTATGCCTCTTTTTGTACTTGGATTTTATCACGAAAACTTGACGTTGGCAATAACTTTGCCATTTCTTAATATTTCCTCATCAAACTTTTAAATTATATTGCTTATTACAATAGGACTGTGATGATGCCAAAATTTTTAGGTTAAGTCACATGTGACAGAGTTATGCCCCTTTTTGTACTTGAAGTTTGTCACGAAAATTTAACATTGGCTATAACTATGCCATTTCTTACTATTTCTTCATCATATTTTCCAGTTGTAATGCTTGCAATTGTATCGCTTACGACATAGGGATCGCTTTGTCTGTCTGTCCGTCAGTCCGTCCATCACGAAAACTTAATGTTTGCTATAAGTTTGCCATTTCTTAACATTTCTTTATCAAACTTTCAAATTATATAACTTATGACAACAGAGTCGTGATGATGCAATTATCTTCAGGTCAAGATCACATTTAGTGGAGTTATGCCCCTTTTTTACTAGCATGCTGTCTTTTGCTTACCTTTTTAGTTAATCTAACAAAGTATCCAGGGGCGACACAAGTGTTCAACTGAACACCCATCTAGTTTGTTTAAGCTTTACTTTCGTACCATATACGATCCTTTATTACAAAAGTGTGATGTATGACGTTGATACACACTAATCATTTTACCATACATTTTGAAGTAAGACCTATCTCTCTCCAATTATTAAGTTCTTTTGCTAAAAATCATACAACATTTATTTCTTAGAGACTCCAGATTCTAACATTTATAACAACTCAGGTCAAAAATTATTCTTCCAGCTTTTGTCAATATATTATCCGGTTATTTAACAGGTGTTGTCTGTTCAACACGACAGGGTTGGGAAATAATATTGAACGAAACGATAGGGGAGTCCAATATGATTTTTTCAGATGTGTATCAGTCCAAAAATATCGTTTCGTACAAAACATTGTAAAATATTTTTTTCAGCTCACCAGAGTAGAACGTGCTCGTGGTGAGCTATTATGATCGGCCTGTGTCCGTCGTGCGTCATCAACTTTTGCTTTAAACACCATCTTTTCTAAAATCGCTGGGCCAGATTGATTGAAATCTTGCGTGGTTGTTCCTTGTTCGAAGCTCTACTAAAGTTATTCAATCATTATGAATTTAATTCCATGTAGAACTCTAATGGTAAGGCACCAAAGGTTAAAATCTTAATAAATAGTCTTGTCCAGAACCGAAAGTCACAGACCTTAATATGTAGTATTCCCTATTGAACTTTCACTAAATTTGTTAAAATTATGGCCTTTGCAAAATTGGCACATGTTTTACATTGACTTATATAGGAAAAACTTTGAAAATCTTCTTGTCTGAAACCGTAAGGCATAGAGCTGAGATATTTTGCATGTAGCATCATCTAGAGGTCCTCTACCAAGATCATTCCTGGGTTCATTAATGGCCTGCCCTCGGAGTCACTTGATTTTACAAAAACTTATAAAGGAAAAGCGTGGCAATTTTTCTCTGAAACAATTAGGCACAGAACTTTAATATTTGGTATGTAACACTATCTAGCAAACTTCTTCCAAAGTTGTTCAAATTATGTCTCTGGGGTAAAAATTGACCCACCTAGAGTATAAGACCTTAGATATTTGGGTTTTGTTGGTTGAAAGCGGGGTGGTGTCACCGGAACATAGGAAAAACTTCAAAAAATCTTCTTCTCTAAATTGACTTGGCACAGAGCTTTAAGATTTTGTTTGTAGCATTCTTTAGTTTACCTCTACCAAAGTTTCACACTTTTGTCCCTGGGGTCAAAATTGGTCCCGCCACAGGGGTCTTTATTATGATTAATACAAATCTTTGAAAAGCTGTATATCAGAAATTGTATCCCACTACAAATTTTGTAGGTAGCATTGTATAGTTGACCTTTACAAAGATTGTTCGTATTATCAACCTTGGTTAAAATTTAGCCTACCTGGGAGGCGGAGGTGTCACTTAGATTATATTAACTTATTTAGACAAAAATTAATTCCCTCATGTACACATATTTAACTAAGTCTTAACTTCCTCTATATGTGGCATTGACTTTAATTTGATTTACTGACTAACTTAATTGGCTTTGCAGCTGCAGTGTGGAAATTTGAATTATACATACAGTTTTGCATGTAGATTTCAACTCAACCGACATTGACCTTGATTTGCTGACCTATTTTTTTTGTAGCTACAGTATGAAAATTTGAACTATTCTTATAATTTTTGCATGTTGATTTCAACATTAAATTTTGTCAGCATTGACTTTGACCTATCGACTTACTTTCTTGTTTTTGCAACGACAGTATGGAAATTTGAACTGTACACATAAATTTGCATGTGGATTTCAACTTCTTAGCGGACACTCAACTTGTACTACTGACCTACGTACTTTTTTGAAGGAGTGTCTATGAGATTTGGACCAGCAGTACAATTTTGCATGTCGAATTCAACTTCAGCATTGGGTGAAACCTACATTGATTCTGTCACTGGCTGTGCTTTTTCAAGTGATGGGAGCGATACAGAACCATCATGGCCCTCTTAGTTTTTTTATTCTGTCTACTTAGAAAAATAAAATAAATTCATTCTATATGGCTAAATTATGTAGAAAAAATATTGAAATTTATAAACAATTTCTAAAAGAAGCAATTCTGACGTCTGACAGATCTCTTTATGACATTTATATGATGCGTCTCTTTATAATTCATGAACAAAAAATGAAATTAAATATCTATGTACCGAAACGTTATATATCTGTGTACTACTCAGTAGATAGTTATTTGACATTGTTCTGTACAATACGGAGATATATTTGGAGGTGTACACGGCTGGAAGACATTTTCAACGAGCAGATACGATGGTTTTCCAGCTGTGTACGATTCTAAGTATATCTCGTATTTTAATAATCTTTCTATTATAAATCTTATTGAACGTTTTTTTCTCTGATACATAAATCATCTATGTAATTAAATATATGAATGTAAATGTCAAATTTGTGCCAGTTTCTAAAAATAACAATTCTGAAGTCCAACAGATCTTGTGATACCATGCTTCTGTTTGTAATTTATCGGAGAAAAAACACCACCTCCCACAACAAGAAAACAGACAAAGTATATACGTGCCAAACCATCCAATACTGAAAATATTGAATTAAGTACGGTCGTGTTGTACAAGTTGATGTCACCGATTACGCGTTAAAATTAGATACAGTTATTAAAGATAAAATACCAACACCAACAACAACAAAAGATTCTACGTCGAATTTATTATGAAAATGAAATGCTTGTAAATTCATGGGTATATATTTCGCTCTGAATGATGATATAATAAGGTATTAATTCGGAAACTAAAATGGGCAGTGTTTTATTTGAGACAGATAAATCTGCAGAATTTCCAAAACGAATACTGATGATAATCGCAGGAAGTGTTCCCATTATTGGATTCATACCAATTTACTTCAGTGGGAAAGTGTTCTACAGAGACGTGTATAAAGGTAATGAATTCACTTGGTTTAAGTTAACCCCTTACCACAAATGCTATAAATAGTGAAGGTCAACAGAAAAAAAGAAAACAACAACACCTATAGTTAGTATTGCTGCTTAGTTATTTCTGCACCAATCTAATGGCCATTGAAAATCGTAGGATGTTGAAGCTAGCTTTGAAGTACTTGAAAAAAAAAACAATATATTTTTTACAGATGTCGGTCAGTCGGTAGATCACTTAGTTTCCGATAACTAACTTGAGAAGATAGACTTGATATTTGGTAGGTAGGTTGGGCATGATAGGTACATGAACCCTATTAGTGTGGTACTTCCACGTCAAAGGTCAAGATCACAAGGGACTGCACTTTGAAAAACGGTTTCGGGTCAATAACTCGGGAACAACTGCAATCAGGACCTTCAAACTTTACAGGATTGTTTAGCATGATAAGTAAATGAACACTGTTGGGCGTAAAGAGTGAAAGGTCTTGTTACAGGGACCCGCACATAGAAAACCATCTCCTATCAATACCTGAAGAACAACTACTTTAATCTTTACAGGTCGGTTTTGTTTGGTTAGTAGATAATTTTATTGTAGGCCCTCATGGCCAAAGGTCACATAGGACCATGCATAAAAAGTGTTTTCCGATTAATAACTCTAACATAACTGCTTCCTGGACCTTCAAAATCTCTTTACATGCTGGTTGAGCAAGTGTAGTAATTGTATCAAATGTCAAGTTCATAGGGGCCTGGACTTCATAACCGGTTTTCAGTCAATTACTCGAGAATGACAGAATCAGCGAATTTCAAACATAATTCAACTTAATGAGCAGATGAATCTGAGCCCAGTTGTTTTAGGTTCACTGTGCAGAGTCAATATTGTTGATTGAACTTGGGGATTTCTGATTTGCATTCTGAAAGCGCTTGCATATCGTTGTCTCTGTCACAAAAGATCTTAAAATAATTTTAACTGCTTTAGTTGTACAACAGCAGATGTTTTGTGTGACTTAATTTTAGAATAATGAAAAAGTATTCTTAGTTATATTGTAATTTTCATGTTCATCAATTCAATTAAATCATTATTAAATATCTAAGTGAACATGTGTGAATGTATTTTAGTTTTAAAATGGATTCCACATTAAGGAATATTAAATCTAGCTTTGTAATCGTTATACAGTTACCCACGAAAAACGCAAGTTGCCCGACGCAGAGATGAGTGATGTAACAGAAAAAAGTGCAAACGGTCTTGCAACGAATGCCACACAGCCTACCAACCAAAATGAAGCGCCAAGCAATCAGAACAAAGTGCCTCTCACACAGATTTCAAATCCAACCTATGCTAATATGAGGTTATACTATTTCTGATTGTCTCTTTTTATGTTCCCTCTTTTTATTGGAGGCATATAGCGTTGCTCTCGTCTGTACGTCCTTTCGTACGTCTTTCCGTGTGTATGTATGTCTGGACACCCCAAGATGCTATGTATCAAACCATCCCATTCATCTTTTAGATGATTTGCTTCAATCTTTCACACATGAATTGCCTAGGTGTTTAGATAGTCGTAAAGGAAGGAATTCCTGTTGCGCCTAAATTTACCGAAGTAATGGGTCTTTATTTTTCACAAAAGTTTAGGGCATATTTATAAAATTCAGTTTTTGCTATTTCTGAAAAAATCTTCTTATTTGCTAATCTTTTGATTTATCTAAAACAGAAATCAAAAGATCAGGAATAAAAAGGAAAACAGACTTACCAGTGATAATTGTTGTTTTATTGTTTCGGTGGATACAATGTTTTCCTAGAAGCAGTTCATAACCTTTGCTATCTTTACAACGAATGTCTTGAAACGTCGAGTACGTAAATGTGTATAATTATGATAATTTCCTTTTATCTAGTGAAAACTCAGAACAAAGTCCAGAAACTATAAATCAGAAGAATGATGATCCCGAGGAAGGATTGCATCATGACAGCATACAGTTGGAAGGGCCAGAACATAGTACAAGTAGTATCAAACAGGAGAACACTAGTGTGCCGAATGACCAGAGCCCCACATCTCATTCAAGCAATGACCAAAACAGGTGAGAAGGCAGCATCAGAATATAGCTAGTATTGCTGCTTTGTTATTTTCTGCAGCAATCTAATGGCCATTGAAAATGGTATGATGTTGAAGCTAGCTTTGCAGTACTTGAACAAAAACAACTGTAAGAATGTTCTTTTAGCACGAACACACAAAACAGTCATTATGAACTTATAATAATCGATTAGAGACCTTAACATGAAATTCAATATTTTATGGTTTTCTTCGATAAAAAATGGTTGGTGCTGTCATTGTAGTATTTGTGCAAGAAAATCATATTTATTTATAACTTAGTATGACACTGCAGTCTGAATACTTCAAGTTCTCGACCAGTCTCAAATGTCAGTATTGATACGTTGATGCTGTATGAGAGTGTTATGGAAAAATTAATAAGTTTCTGTTTATATATTTATTACTCTAGAAAAGAGGACGAGCCAACAAACATATGATTTAAACTGACGAAAAAAATCTGAATTGGACACGTGATCCTTTATTTGAAAGTTCTTGCGCATGGTTGTTGATTTGGTATACTTTATCGACTGATAAGCATATTAGTCAGAAAATGTTCACAACATGAAGACACTTTTGCTTGATAACATACTTAATGATTCAAAGAGTAAACAGACTTTTTTCAGACCACGATTTGTTGTTGTGTTGAATTTGTCTTAATAGTATGTGACTTTAATGCATATGTTTTTAATTAATATTCGTTCAATTTAAAATCATGTGTTTATAATCAAGAATATTTTCTGTCTTTCCTCCGAGAGCGGGGTATGATTATGGCATCCCTTCTGTTTTGTATTCAATGTTATCCAGTTACACTTCTCGATATACTCCCTTAAATTTTGAAAGATAGATGGATTACAGTATGAAGTAGAATGTATTAGAACCAGATGTTTTAGCTTGTTTCTCTGCTGCAATATCTCTTGAAATAAGCTATATATTTGAGGATAATTTTAAATATTTTCGAACAATTACAACCCCAGTGATAATAATTACTGGGAATTGTATCAGAGAACAGTCAACAATTTTTGAAAAATAATCCTATCTTTCTTTAAAATTTGAAATCAGACAGAAGTTTTAGTTAGCTATGACACGAATAGTTTCCTTTCGGCGGAGGGATTGTTATGGCAAACATTGCATTAACTACTTTCATTTGACTGTTTATATGCCCAAAGGAGCATATTATGTTAAGGTCCTGGGCATCCGTCCGTCCGTACGTCCGTCCGTTAGCAATTTGGTATCCGGAGGATAACGTGTGAACTGTGTGGCCTACAGTCTTTTAACTTCATATGATGATTGCCCACATTAAGGGCATCAGTTCTATTGATTTTGGGATCAGTAGCTGAAAAATCAAGGTCAAAGTGACCTAATTGTTTTAAGTCATTGTCCGTCCGTTAACAATTTGGTTTCCTTGGATAACTTCAGCAATCTTTGGCCTACAGTCTTCAAACTTCACATGATTATTGCCCACATTAAGTGAATGACCCTTATTGATTTTGGAGTCAGTAGCTCAAAGGTCAAGATCACAGTGACCTTTAACATTGAAAAACATTTCCGCCATGTAACTTGACAATCATTTGTTATAGAGACTTCAAACGTTATAGCATGCTTGCATACATTGAGTGAATGACTCCTATACATATTGGGGTCAGTATGTCAAAGGTCAAGGTCACAGTGACCTAAATGTTTAGAATCATTTACACTGTGTAACTTAATAACCATTTGTCATAGAGACTTTAAAATTCAAATAATGGTTGAACACACTAAGTGAATGGCTCCTATTGATTTTGGGGCCAGTAGTGCAAAGTTCAAGGTCACAGTGACCTAAGCATTGAAAACTATTTCTGCTGTAAAACTTTCTAACCATTTGTCATACAGACTTCAAACTTCATATGATGATTGACCACATTGAGGAAATAACCCCCATACATCTTAGGATCAGTAGGTCAGATGCCAAGGTCACAGTGACCTAAACACTGAAAAGCATTTCTGCTGTATAACTTGGCAACTACTTACAGACTTCAAACTTCTTAGAATGATTGCCATCATTGATTATATAACCCCTACACAGCTCGGGATAAGTACATCAACTTAACAATCAACTCAACAATCAACATTTCCGCACTATAACTTGTTAACCATGCGTCACAGCATGAACATCATAACTTCTGTAAGACTGACATTTATACAAATTATAAAACCTAAAATTCAGATATGATAAAGATCTATAAAGCTTTAAAATTAAAATGATAAAATGTTAAAAATCAAAATATTATAAATCAAAAACAAAAAAAAGATCAAAATTTAAAGCAAATCATTTAATTCCAAAGCCTAAGGTCACAAATTCATCGTACTTAGAAAAACACCCTTCGGGCATGTTAGTTGTTACAGTATTGTCTACTTCATATAAACCAATATAGGTGAATATGTTACATTAGGTGTCAGCCTCAACCCAGGACATAGTTCAGAAACTTTCATAAAGTCAGAAAAAAGTTCTACACCGCATAAGTTTTTGATATAAGGTCTAGTTTGTAACCGTAAGTGAGGCAACGGATGCAGTGTAAAAATATTCCAGATGGAACCATTCTTTTTAAGAATTTTCAAATTTTGTAGTGATACATTTTTTTACAAATTTTATCGAATTGTCTTGCTCATAGTGAAGCGTTAAAATAAATCAATAGCTATAACTGAATTCTGCAATTTTATACTCTAATCGATTAATTGAAAAGTTTTTAAAATGTATGTTGCTCTGTACAAAATAAACCTGGTAAGTGCTGTCTCTACAAAACCAGTTTATATTATATTTTTGTACTTCCTTTTATTCCCAGTTCCCTAAATATTCCTATTATGTCACAAATTTTATCCAGAATCTTTAGACAAGATATGTCCTTTCCCTTTTTAATCCGTGTCAGTCTGAATAAATCTGAACAAGAATTCAAAAAGTAATATGACAAAATCACTGTGATTACAGAATGTTAGGTGTTCATCGGGAGAGAAAAACAGAAACCCGTTAAAAAACAAAAATTGTAACGAAATAGCATTATGTCAGCAAAAATCAGAAGGATACTGACGAAATAGAATTATGTCAGCAAATAAAATAAAGCATCGTACATCTTCACATCTTGTGAAACATTTACTTGAAAAAAACTATACTTTCATAGTTCATCAACATCAAATAAACGTAACTCAACGTTTATTAAAAGAGGACTACCTGGTGTTCTTATGTCTTACGTGTAAAGAGAACTAGAATGCCCATGGGCAGTATGTCGAGTCCGCCAATGGAAAGCCGCCTATGGGGATGCGACAGTGAAATGGAAACTGTGGAAAGATGATGATGGAAGGACAAGGCAGGCCTATATGATGTCTCTTTCAGGAAGCATAACAAATGAAACACGGTATTTTCAAATTCTTCCCTGCATGGAGAAGTAATGGCCCAGAAAAGGTCTTTCATTTTGGACCTTTAAGCTGTCACTGTGAAATCGACCTCTGAGCTAGGAATCTTGGTCTTGCACACCACCTCATCAAGGTGAACAAATGTGTCGAGGTATTTTAACATTCTTCCATGCAGGGAGAAGTTATGGCCCGTACAAGTTCTCTCATCAAAATTTTGGAAATTTGACCTGGCACTGTGACCTTGACCTTTGAGCTGGGAACTTGGATCTTGCACGCGACACACCGTTTCATCAAGATGAACGAATGTGCCAAAGTATTTCAAAATCCCTCCATGCACAGAGAAGTTATGGCCCGGACAAGGTCTAGAATCAACATTTTGGACATTTGAGCTGTCACTGTGACCTTGACCTTTGAGCAAGAAATCTTGGTCTTGCACGCGACACACCGTCTCATCAAGGTGAACAAATTTGCCAAGGTATTTCAAAATCCTTCCATGCACAGAGAAGTTATGGCCCGGACAATGTCTAGAATCAACATTTTGGACCTTTGAGCTGTCACTGTGACCTTGACCTTTGAGCTGGGAACCTCGGTCTTGCATAAGACACACTGTCTCATCAAGGTGAACAATTGTGCCAAGGCATTTTAAAATCCATCCATGCACAGAAAATTTATGGCCCGGACAAGGCAATCTGGACGGACGGACGGACGCACGCACGCACGCACGTTCATACACCTAACTGTGGTACCAAATGTGACGGCTATGTCGAGCTTCCCGCAAGCGGACTCGACAAAAATGAAACAATACCAGACACACATGGCATTTAGAAATCATTACACGTTATTGAAACAAGAAACAAATCAGAGGTTTCTACGATGTTGGAGACAAAATTGAGCTTAAAGGTACAGTTGTATTCTATGTCAGACATCTCTCATCTTGCACTTATACAGCTTATAGAGTTTTCTGTAAATTGCTTAGCTTTATATGGTAGACTGCTGGCTTGTCGTGAAGATGCGATTATTTTTAGAGAAGAAACAATGAAGGGACAGAGTTAATGGAAAATAAAGAAAAGACGACTTAAAGTGAAATATTCGGTTTATATAACACTGCCTAGTTTTACCTCCGTACCACTTCTGTTTCCACTGGTCAGTTTGAACAAAAGTGGTACTAATGATAAAGTCGAATCTTTTGAATTTCACTAAACAGCAAAGCAAATCGCAGGGTTTTTTTATGTGTCAAAGGTCATAAAATGGTTAGTTCGCAGACTTATACTCTTCCTTTGTTAGTCTTCGATCTCTCAATTTTTCTATGAAAAATAGCCAGAAGCTATGGAAATGGCCCTAGCTTGTTAATCCTTTTAAATTACAATGTGTATCAAATACTAACTTTTTTTGTTCTGTAACAAGGTGTCAAAATAAAGATACAGCGTTGAGTTCTTGTTAAATAAAATTAGCACTTTACTTTTCCATTCATAAAATTTAAGTACAGTTAGGACACGGTTACATTTAAGCATGTGAATTAATTTGCTTTGCAAAACATAATGTCCAATATAAAAAAACAACATATTTTCACATTATGTACATTATAACGATGAAACATTTGTTAGACATGATCTACTTGAATACAATCAACATATTGTAAATTATGTCTGTGTAAAAATGTCTGTAATTCTACCGAAGTCTGAATGTATATGATTATTACTCGATTTTTCATTTTCGTATGTATTTGCAGCAGTCATCTGGGGACACACAGCACTATGACGCGTGGAATTTCTGCAAACCTAGAAGACATGAAAGATGATATGTCCTATGGTAGATCGCCACCTTCAAAACAGATTAAAAAATTACCGCCTATACACCATGATCCAGAGGAGGAACATCATCTTCACAATCATCGTCATCATCATCATGTAAATATATCATTTGTGTTAGACGTGTCTTATCATTTATCATGTAGTGAAAACTAAAGCAAAACTATATTATGTGAATATCTAACACTGAACAGATAAATACGATGTAAGTTAGCAGAGTTTTAAGTTAATCTGGTTTTCCCCTTGCTTGTTTTTAAACTGTTTATGCCTAAATTTTAATGGAATTAAGTAGTCATTAAATGTAAGTAAGACAAAACAGCCGAGGAAATTCATTGCATAAACATGTACAGTTACCATCTGAATGACCTTAAGCTTACATTAATTTCTTTTCCTTCTATTTCTTTCTGTCAGAGAATGCACTGATATAACATTTAGGAGCTCATGTATTTCAGAATGTATGAATACAAAATACAAACAGCTCTGTTTCTGTTAATCTTTTTTGATATAATTATAGAATAAAACGAGTTTTGTGAAAACATTTCATACATTAGTTGAATGCTTTTATTTCTTAATTTGAATGATAGATACTCAGTTTTATTGCAACAGTTCTATCTTCAAAATAGGTTCAACTTTATTAAGGAAAAAACTTCCGATGAAAATTAACTGTGGATTTTCTTCGTCATTTATTCATACCTGTCTTTCCCAGTATTCATTTCTTCAGCATATAGGTACATGTGTACAGATTTCACTGCAGATGTACTTGTGTTTTACCATCATTCCTGTTAAAACTTTGATACCGTTAAGTGTAGTTATAATTGGTTTAAGAATTTGGAACCCTCGTAAGTTGGCATATATCGGCAAATACTGTTCCTCAACGTTTCTCATTCTATGCAAAAGTGGAAAAATTACCTTTACTAAAGATATCACTTTTGTGGAAGTATATGCGTAATATGCACTATGCTTGTTTAAGTGTCTGTAAGAGTTCAGAACATTTTAAAACAACTTAGGGTTGCTGAAACCACTGAATTGCTAAATTCATAACTGAAAACCAAAATGCTGATTCCGATTTCTTTAGCGTCATTTTCACTGCATTCGAGCGGAATATAGTTACTTATTCGTTCATCGTTGGTTACTCTTCTTTGTTCAGGCTCTCTGCATTTACAGACTGATTTTCAATAAAACTTTATGGAAAGCTGAAGTAGTAAGAGATGAACCTAGAACTTTTATGTCGCATTTAAATGGATGTTCTTAGAGTTATTGGCCATTGTTTTAAGACATAGACAGGTATGCTGAGCAATATTTGTAGCAGGGCTATTTTTCAGTATCTACGAGCTGCAATTGAATGACATTTATAGAAAGCTTTCGTATCTAAAAGAGATTCTCATATTTAGTATTATATTCGCTTTCGGCTATTTGTTCTTAGAGTTCTGTAGAAAAACATTGTTACTATTATTTTATTCGTGTCCGACTATTTGTTCTTAGAGTTGTATATAAAACATTGTTAGCTATTATTTTATTCGTATTCAGGCTATTTGTTCTTAGAGTTGTGTATAAAACATTGCTAGCTATTATTTTATTCTTGTCCAGGCTATTTGTTCTTAGAGTTGTGTATAAAACATTGCTAGCTATTATTTTATTCGTGTCAAGGCTATTTGTTCTTAGAGTTGTGTATAAAACATTGCTAGCTTTTATTTTATTCGTATTCAGGCTATTTGTTCTTAGAGTTTTGCATAAAACATTGTTAGCTATTATTTTATTCGTATTCAGGCTATTTGTTCTTAGAGTTGTGTATAAAACATTGCTAGCTATTATTTTATTCGTGTCCAGGCTATTTGTTCTTAGAGTTGTGTATAAAACATTGCTAGCTATTATTTTATTCGTGTCAAGGCTATTTGTTCTTAGAGTTGTGTATAAAACATTGCTAGCTTTTATTTTATTCGTATTCAGGCTATTTGTTCTTAGAGTTTTGCATAAAACATTGTTAGCTATTATTTTATTCTTGTCCAGGCTATTTGTTCTTACGAGTTGTGTATAAAACATTGTTAGCTATTATTTTATTCGTGTCCAGGCTATTTGTTCTTAGAGTTGTGTATAAAACATTGTTAGCTATTATTTTATTCGTGTCCAGGCTATTTGTTCTTAGAATTTTGCATAAAACATTGTTAGCTATTATTTTATTCTTGTCCAGGCTATTTGTTCTTAGAGTTGTGTATAAAACATTGTTAGCTATTATTTTATTCGTGTCCAGGCTATTTGTTCTTAGAGTTGTGTATAAAACATTGTTAGCTATTATTTTATTCGTGTCCAGGCTACTTCTCAGCAATAATCAAGTGAACTATAATGAAATTAATTTTTGATTTTTTTAGCATCTAGAAAAAAATAATGCATTTCTCACCATGTTTCATTGCTTTATTGTTTTACCTGTCTCCACTCACCTGAAAGAAAAATCATTGTTTGTACCATAGTTGTCTTGAAAGCGCTATCTTCAAGAGACATTCGGAGATTCGGAAAGCCTGCGTCACTTGCAAAGATACTCTTGTTAATATATTACCTCTTTCAAGTTATTAATTGATGCTTTCAGAACCGATTTAGCAGTCAAACATATGTAAAAGCTTTGTGTAGAAAGTGCATATTAACTGTGTCTGTCACTTCACTTACAAATTCCTAATATTACTATGCAAACTTGATTTCTGAATTTCTTCAAACTTAACGATGGAGCACTTGTGTGTTTATAAGATTGTTAATTTCATTCTTGATCTTATGTACAAATATTGCTACCAAACAAATAATCTAGTATAATGAACATGACTGTACTCTTTCACAAAAGTTGTGTTTGTCATTTTAAAAATTGAATGGGGGACATTAGTGGATTATCTACCCTGAATACTCTCTGAAATTACATTGGTCTTTCTATTTGGATTCCTCTACTTTTATCGCTATTTTCTCTTCTGGTATGGTGATAATTAAGCCTAATTATTTGCAACAGTGGTAGTCAGATTACACTTTAAGTTTAGCAACATGTTTTGTAAACACCATTATCATTGTTTTTTGATAATTCTAACTTTTTATTTAATATATAAGTTAAAGTTTTCACAACTAAATGTCAAGACCATCACAATTAGAAACAAGGATTAAGTCAGAGGATTCCAACTGAAAGGACCAATTTACTATTTGGTCTACCTTTGATGTTATCATAGTAAGGGAGATACTTTGTTATCAGGAATGTCCCTTATTAGCACAGCTGTTGAAAAATTAATATTACTCTTTTTTCAGTTTTCACCAGAGACTGAGCAACGTCGGCACGATTTACAACCTGTCATAGAACAAGCACGCAAAGAAGGAAAACATGTTGAACTTGTCAGAGATCAGTTGTACATAAACAACATTCTTTATCATCCAGAGGAAACCTCTCAACATATACGTAAACATGCAGGACACGCTACATTTTATTAAGTGAACTGTATACAGAACTATGAGAAGAGATGAAGAAGTCATCAGTGTGACGACGAACTTCATTTCATTTCAAATAATTTTAAACGTAAAAGACAAATGTCGAGTGACTGAAAAGAAAAACTGATAAATGTATTCACAGTGATCAGTCACTCGGCACCTTCAAAGCCCATTTTCATTTTGCTTGTATACAGTGGTCCCTGATGGCGGCAACTGATGAAATCTTGTAACGGTAGGTATAAAATAGTTAGAAAATAGGTTTTAAAAAGCTGATGCATCACGGAACATTCACAATATATGTCTTACTCTACAAGCTAGCAAAAATGATAAAGATACTCTTCCGATGCAGAGTGCAAATAATATTAATACAGCCAATTAACTGTGCATAAGCTTTGTTACGTTCTTAACTTAACTTGTTAAAACGTCATTTTTATCCAAGGTCAACATGCTCTATTATAGAAACATGTTTGTTAGCGTTACTAATTCAAAAGACTCACCGAAACAAGCGTATAAGTTATTTTTGGCTACATTAGTAGGTGTCTCTGACATTCAAGGCCTACATCAGCACTGTCAAAAGGACAACTTACGGACAACTTAAGGACAATTAACCGATACAGTAGTATACTGTATATCTATTTTATATGTTCAGGCTCTGTGAAATCATAATTCAAAGACAATCATATGTGGAATATTTTTTCTTTTAGGAATTAAGACTATCGAAAGTGTTCATTTGGAATATACGGCTGTCCACCAAAAATGGTACAACAAAAAAATCTCAACTCATATTAATGTATTCAGTTTTTCTGCTGCACTTTGATTTTTTGCAGACATCTTGCCATCGGATAAACATTCATTTAATCTTACTGACATTTACATCACTCCAAAGAAAAGAGTACACTAAATTTTAGGGTAAGACTCTTTAACAATTTGGTCCAGATTGACAATGTCTGATATAATAAACAATCTGATAGCATTCTTTTAGACTCCAGTCAAGATGAACGCTAGCACATCAGACTATAGTCTTTACGTTATATACCACTGTTTCATGTAATTGTTACTTGTAATTGTCACATCGATCATGCTTGAATGTTTTGTTTTATACATGTTGCTATTATTGTCTTAGTTTTAGTTTTATGTCTAGAATAATTATGGTACTGATCAGTAGCTATACATAGCTAATGTAAGTTGGTTACATTTGTCTTGAAATATAGGATTTGTATTGTAATGTATTGTATTGTATTGAAACATTCCTGTCTGAAAACAGGTTAAACTGTTGATCGATGAACTTGTGACTTTCGAGGCATATGTCAAAACTCATTACTTATAATTGTTCTATAGGTTAATATAGTTTGCTTTGTAATATTGTCTATAACAAAGCACTTATTATTCCAGTGATGTATTTTCACACTAAACAATACAATACCAAACGAAATAAAATTTTAGCTTTAAAATGGGTCTACAAAGTGTTTGTCTTAACAGAATAGCAGCATCGTCGGAACCTCAAAATTCCATGGACAATACAGAAAATAAATTTCCTACCTTTAAGACGTATTTTAGGGCTATAAATTTAGCAGTCCTCCATTACCATTGTTTTCAGTTACCAGGAACAATTGCATTCGGTTCGCGATAACTAGCAACGTAAAATGTGCTTGGAGGCCACCGTGGTAAATGCCCACCGTGGTAAATGCCCACTGTGGTAATCTTTGTGAAGTGTAAGATATTTATTGAGGGGAAAAACAATAGTCTTTTTACAAATTTTATATGAAACGGTTGTCAATAGGGTTACTTGGAGTTTGTAGGGAGAATAATATTTGTGTTGAAGTTATCAACCTTCTAGATTGTTCAGTAAAAAAATGGTTTCCAAAAATGCTTTCAACACTGCTATATACCTTAAAATGAAGGCAGTTGTTAAAGGAGACAACATTGTATTTGTTATTTAGAGAAAATATATCAGTTAAAGTGAATTATGCTAAAATAATTTTTGAAGGGATTTCTCGAAGTATGCACAAATACATATAAAAGGTACAGTATAAGGTATAATTGTCTAGCGGAGCAATTATGTAGTCTAGTTTCAATTAGATTTCCGGAGCATCGGATATTTTTAAATCTGCCCCTAAGCTTGTATGTCTTTAATTTTATGAAATATCAACTATGTTTAATATTGTTCCTAATTTGTTAACAATTCTTTTGCAAATCCATGCATTACAAAAATTGCATCTTGAATATAGCCACACCGAACTTTTGTTTTTGGTTTTATACTAGCAACATTGCAAACAACTTACTTTTTAATCATAGATAATAGAAAATTCCCCCCTTTCCCTTATGTTTTCAGTCATGTTATCACTTAATATAATGATTGTTTATCATGATATATTCATTTCTTTATTCAATTTTGTTTTGTTTGTTTTGATTTGTTCTTAAGTTATATTTATTTCAAACTGTGCCTTCAACTACTTTCAGGGAATGTTTTCTTTCCGTCCTGTTTTACAATATTCTGGTAAATACTTCTTTTGGTGGGCCATGCTCATACAGCTATAAGGTTTTTTTACGAACAAAAATGCCGACGAGTTTTACCTCAGTAATGATCTTTTCAGTTTATTTAAATTCGTTACAAGTGGTTTAGAAATAAAACACTACCAGAAGAGTAAAGAATGGTTTAGGTTTTTGCCAGTGCCTGTCTTTAAGATACACCTCGTTCTCTCTCTCGCACCATTTAAAACGTGAAACCTTTTTTCTCGGTGAAGCCATTTTCAAAGAACTATTGAAATGTATGTTCTTCTTAGATAATTCAGAGGATAATTAAAATTTGCGATTAAGTACATTTTTAGTTTTTTCAGAATACAGTCAAAATATTTGTGATATCTTTTTCTTGTTTTTCTTTTAAAATTTTCAGAGCACAATTAAATTAAGTAATATCTCTATTTTTAGTTATTAGAAGGCAATTGAAATGTGTGATATCTGTACTTTTTGAGACTTTCAGAGGACGATTAAAATTTGTAATATCTGTACACGTGAATTCTTTTATTCAGGTGACAGTTACATTTTGTACTGTCTGTACTTTCTCAGCTTTTAGATGGCAATTAAAAATCTATTGTATCTGTACTTTTGGAGATTTTCAGAGGACAAATTATGTAATATGTGTCCTTTTTTCGTTTTTCAGGGTACAATAAAAATGTAATAAATGTTCTACTTGAGTTTCTCTTGGGACAGTTAACATTTGTACAATCTTTACTTTTTCAGTTTTCAATGGACAAATAAAATTTTTCAAATTTGTATTGTTTGAGTTTGTAAGAGAACATTAAAATTGGTCATATACATGTATGTACATTTGAAGTTTTTCGCAAGACAATTAAAAGTTAGTGATATCTGTTCATTTGAAGTTTTATAGAGGAGAATTAAAATTTGTGATTTCTGTACATTTGAAGTTTTACAGAGGACAATTTAAATTTGGGATATCTGTACTTTTTGAGTTTTAAACTATAAACAATTTAAACTTATCATATCTGCACAATTCAAATAAGTGATGTCTGTATTTTATAGTTTTTTAGAGGAAGATTACAATTACTATGTTTAATGTTTTATCTGTTTTCAGGGGACTTTGTAATATCTGTTGTTTTTTAACCAGGTTTTCAACGAAGTTCAATAACTTTAGTTTCGATTGACCAATCTAAACGAAACTCTCTGATTGACTTGATCCTCGTATCAAATCTTGATTGTATTCTTCATTCAGGAATAAGCGAACATTTTCTTGAACATAACGTAAGATATCATTGTCCTATTTTTGGAGTACTTAAATTTATGAAACCTAAGAGGAAATATATTGAGCGCCATGTTTGGTTGTACGAGCAAGGAGATTACTCAAAACTTCGATCTGATTTGGATCGTTATAACTGGAACCTCTGTTGTAATGATAACATAGATACATATGCATCTAACATAACCACAACGATACTCGATATTGCCAAACATAATATACCAAATAAAATTATAAAAACAAGACCGTTCGAACCACCCTGGATCACTAACGAAATCCGTAAACTTATTCGAAAAAGAAGAAGGCTTTATAAAAAAGCGAAAAAATCTAAATCACTTCAACATTGGAATTCATTTAAACAAATGAGAAATAAAATTATTCTTGTTATTCGAAACTTTAAAAGAGAGTATTTTAATAAACTGTCTTGTAAACTCAAAGAAGGGTCCCATGCTAAAAAAGATTGTTGGAAAATATTAAAAGCATATATGAAAAATGACAAAAGCAACACTATCCCACCTCTGTATGATACTACTACAAACACTACCGCTACAACTGACCCTGACAAAGCAAATCTTCTTAACGCGTTTTTTCAACAACAAACTACGCTCAATGACAACGACCGTTTTGTGCCTAGCCTTCAAACCCCTCAAACTGAAATGTGCCTGAGTGAGATCACTGTGACTCCAACAGAAGTTTATGACATCCTTAAGTCACTCAATACAAATAAAGCCTCTGGGCCGGATGGCCTCAGTAACAGGATTCTTCGTGAAGCCGCCTTTGAACTATCTCTTCCTCTTTGCAACCAGTTCAACTATTCTTTGCACATATGCCAATTACCATCGGCTTGGAAAGAAGCCAATGTAACTGCCGTGTATAAAAAGGGCGACGCTTCTCTGCCAAGCAAATACAGACCTATTTCATTGCTTAACACTTTGGAAAAAGTTTTTGAGCGTATTATTTTTAAGAATGTTTTAATCATCTACGAGCAATTAATTTTCTAACCCCAGTTCAGTCTGGGTTAGTTCCAGGCGATTCCACTGTCAATCAACTATCCCATATCTATAATACATTTTGTAAGGCACTCGATGATGGTCTTGAAGTCAGAGCAATATTTTTTGATATAAGTAAAGCTTTCGACAAAGTTTGGCATAAAGGCTTACTGTCAAAACTTAGCTCAGCTGGTCTAACAGGGCCTATCTTTAGATGATTTAAAAATTATCTTTCTTGCAGACGTCAGCGTGTAGTCTCCCAGGAGCAGCTTCTGAGTGGTGTTTGATTAACGCCGGCGTACCACAAGGATCTATTTTAGGTCCTTTGCTCTTCCTGATCTTTATTAATGACATTGTAACTGATATAAACTCTTCTGTAAATCTTTTTGCTGATGATACAAGTCTCTATGTTATAGTTGAAGATCCTGACTGTGCATAAACATCTAGGTGTTCACCTATCTGATGATGCCAGATGGCATAATCACATTGATACTATCCTAGAGAAAGCTTGGATAAAAGTAAACATCATGAGGAGATTAAAATTTGTACTAGATCGTAAATCCTTAGAAGTTATTTACATATCCTTTATTCGACCTGGACTTGAATACGCTGATGTTCTCTTTAGTAATATCTCAAAAGATGACTCTGACAAACTAGATAAAATTCAAAATGAATGTGCTCGTATTGCTACTGGGGCCACTCGGCTTGTTTCTCTTGAACGTTTAAAAATGAAACAAACTGGGAATCTTTCTCAGACAGAAGGTACAAACACAGAATGACACACTTCTATAAAATGTTTCACAATCTTGTACCTGACTATTTGTCTTCTCTTATTCCACGTCAGCGTAATACTAGATATAATCTAAGAAATAATCAGGATTTTGCTGGAATCAATTGCAGAACCTCATTTTATCAACAGTCATTTCTTCCATCTTCCATCCATGAGTGGAATAATTTACCAGTTGAAGTCAGAAACGTACAATCACTTTCGTCCTTTAAGTCGATTTTAGATCAAAATAAGATAAGAACACCTCTATATTTCTTCTCTGGTTTAAGAAAACTCCAAATTTTGCATACTAAACTACGAACAAAATGCAGTTCACTTAATTTAATAAATGTAATATCTCCCCAACATCTCTTTGCAATTGTGGACAAGTAGAGTCTAACTTCCATTATTTTTTTGAGTGTCAAAGATACCACAACCTTCGAAGATCTCTTTTTAATAGGCTTCAAAACTTTGAAATATATCTAGATTTACTTCTGTTTGGTGATTCCTCCCTCTCTAATGAAGAAAATACTTTTATCTTTTGTCAGGTTCAACGCTTTATAGGCGATAGCAAAAGGTTTATATAATCAAATGCTCGAGACACCCTTCTCTTCTTTTTACTTACTTCTCCTTCTCTAATCACAGCTTAACCATTCTAAGAATACTTAACAATCATTCAATTGCTATCTTTTTTTTTACCCTTCAACATTGCTGCTTCCCATTTAAATTGTATTTACAGGGCGTTAATTATGGGGGCTTCTTGGAGAAGAACATAAATAAGACATTGTTGTCTTCCGTTCTTATCCTTTCCTTATATGTTCAATTTATGATTATTTGTATGTGTAAATTTTATATGGGAATAAATATGTTTAAACTAAACTTAGTATATAGCATTCTTGCATAAAAACCTAGCTTGGGACTATTTTTGGGACTAGTCTGGTCAATGTCAAGGTCACTGGTACTAAAAATAGAAAATTGGATTCCAGTCAATTAAGTAGGCTTGAAATGACTCATGTTGACTAAACATGGTGAATATCATCCTTGCATGAACATCTAGCTTGGAATTGTTTTAGGTGTCAGTTGGGTCAAGGTTAAGGTCACTGTACTAAAAATAGAAAATTGGATTCCAGTCATTAACTTCAGATTGAAATGACTAATTTTGACTAAACATAGTGGAAAGCACCCTTGCATGAAAACCTACCTTGTGATTTTATTTGCATTCAGTTTGGTCAAGGTCAAGGTCACTGTTACCAAAATAGAAATTTGGTTTCCAGTCAATAACTTCAGTATTTATCGGTGAATCTTAAACAAACTTGGTATATATCACCCTTGCACGGAACCTAGCTTAGGACTGTATTTAGGATCAGTCTGGTCAAGGTCAAGGTAACTGTTACTATAAATAATCAGTTACCGTTAAATAAGTTGTGTTTAAATTGACCGATCTTGATGATACTTTGCAAACAGCATCCTTGTAGCATCCTGACACCTGCTTGTATTTCGTACGCACTCAAAGTTATTTTTATGGCTTCATGCATGTTAAACATATATGTTGCATTGCTCAATCTTATAGTCTCTAGTTTTTATGGTATAGTTATGGATTTTTGGGAGTCTTCAGTCATGAGTTCTTTGGTTTAGATCAGGTTCACAGTTGTCATTGAAAAACATTTTTCTTTTGTAAAATCATTTGGTGAAACCTTGAAAACTTCTTCCACATTTCTATGGCTGTTGATTTGAAACTTGTAGATAAGCATAACGCGTTTTTATGAGCACCAATGCCCGCTCTGATGTTGAAAGGCTCGTCATAGCAAAATCTTGTGATACAAACTACTTCCACATCTCTACGACTATCAATATGAAACTAAGATCACCATTATCTATCTATTTGAGCTTATTCATCGTCGGTACCGGTTGCCCATATTGCCGACGCCCCCTGAAGAGATTATTTTTTTTTATGTTGTGGGGTAGTGCAAGATACAGAAAGCATCCCATTACAGAGACACCTATAGTCCTTTTGCATGCTCACTGTATAGCACTGATACACGGGACCTCGGTTTAACGTCTCATCCGAAAGACTATTAGTAATTTTAGTGGAGGAGCGGGGGATCGAACTCGGGACCCCTGGGATACCAGTCCAGCGCGTTACCACTGGACTACATCCGCTCCTAGATCACGCTTGCCGTTTCCAAAGCAAATAATATTTACTAGGGATAGGGAAGAATACCAATATCGATATTCGAATTTCTTTATTTTTAAGTTCAGTCAGTTACCCGAATTTTGGTATCCAAACATTGATACTGTTTTCTATCACCTATACGTTGTGCTATGTATCGTCTAGAAATGGCGTAGAAACGGCTTATTTAATGGAAGTTTTAAATACTTATTAAATGACTGGCAATACATTCAAACATACAAACATGCAAGGGGGCAAGTTTTTTTTCAGTATTGTTAAGCGATGATCAAATTTAAAGCAATGATGGTTTTTTTATTCAATTATACTTATAAGTGGAAAATATTTGAGCTATTCTACTGATTGGGCAACTGAAAGTAATATCACGTTAATCCTTGAATATTGCATGTGAGACAAACAACTTCTAAAATTTCAATCGTAACAACTCGGCCTTTTCCGAAAACTTCGTAAAAAGACCTCGTATGTAAGTGTATGAATACACCAAATGGTAATTCGCCCCGGCTTTAATAAAAAATATAAACTAACATGGCAGAATTCAAGCAGTGTTTGTCTTATGGTGGCAGATACCAGTTTCACACTGAAATTTAGTGTCTGATGACCACTCAAACTGTTTGCGCCTCATTGACAATCCCAGAACAACAACCTGAAAAGAAAAGTACAGCTATTCTTATAGGATTTAAGACAATCTACAACAAAAACTCAAATTTCAGATGAAACACTTCTCTAAAAAAAATCAGCCGCAAGAAAGAAACTACTCGAAAGCCCCTCTTTTCGACCCCTGGCCGAGGCAAATTCTATGAAACAGACAAGCCGCCTGATATTCAAAGGCACACGGTACAGTCATAACACTACATGCTAATTGTTCGTCTGTTATGGCACACCTAAATCAGCTAGTGCTAGATACCTGTTAACGCTACACTTTTTTCGGTATCCAGCTCAGACGGCATCCTATTGAACTGCAGCCAAAACCACTGACATAACCTGCTTTCATCAGTTTCGAATTTCAAGCTCCTGCTTCACACTGAGTGCATTTCAATACTGTTCAATAAGGAAAAAACTAAGAGAACCTCATCCTGACCACTCTGAATACCCATATCTTCATGTATTATTTAATTTAGACTTCAGCAATACACACGTTAAAGCATCATACCCTCTCATTAATAATTTCTACATGGCCAGTTCGAATGTGTGGCTGAAAAACTGGTATGTGCTACCTATGCATTAGAAGAAATAAAAATAAATTTTCATTTAAAGCATGAACAGGTATAGGCTTTAAGAAATGTTTTCAATTTAGCAGACACAATTTGTTCTATAAAATAATCCAATATGGCGCCTACCATATTATTTCCGAGGTGACTTATTGAAGTCGCCCGAGGTGTTCCGATAGCTAAAATTTGTGAAATAAACGGGCGCCATTTAAAATGAACAAAAGATAAAAAGGTATCAAAATTACGCCTGATGCAAACCACTAATCCGTAACGATTGCCCCTGCCGATTATGCATTGCAATTTTAATGTTATTTGGATCATTTTTTACACACGATAAACAAACACAATACCAAACAGATTTTTTTTTTCATAATCAGAATGCTTATTTTTTTAAAAATCAACAATGCTTTATTTTGAAGAAAGAAAACATTATAGAATATTCGCATTTGATTTTCATATTCTAATATTCGTTCCCATCCCTAATATTTACCAATACAGGTGTAACAGGTATCGGCATTCTATAGTGGATTAACTTAATACTTAAACACAACACCAATTTGGACAAGACCGCCCCACTGACACATATTTACCTGACCCAGACCCCTGAATGACCTTGACCTCGAAGGTCCAGGGGTCAAAAACACTTAATATTGGCCATAGCTCTGTTATTACAAATTAAGTTCATGTTTTCATACAACAATCCTTCGGAATAAATCTTGCAAATGACATATATTTATTTATCCTGACCCTGAATAAACTTGATCTTCAGGTCAAATTGTCAACAACAACAACCGCCCCCCCCCCCTCAATTCTTTTGAAAGATCTACTTTTTTTACCTTGACCAATGACAACCCTGAACGTGGGGTAAAATTGTCACAAAAAGCACACTTCTTAAGAAGTATCTATAATTTATCTTCATCTGGTCTTCAACTCAAAGAGCAAAACACCACTTTGGGGACATTGTCATCTTTCAGTGACAGTTCTTGTTTTTGTATGGATTTGAACACAATAGATCCAATGTTTCAAGGGAACTAAGATTTCTGCAAATCAGCTATCAACGACCAGAAATTTCTACCTACCACCAAAACAAATAGTTCTGTGTGTTCAAACATACGCAAATGGATTTACCTAATTCAAACTATTGTGGTATAAGAAAAAGTTTTTTTCCTATATTTTTACAATTTTCTGTCTAATGTTCTATGTAGCGCAGTGATTCAAAATCATTGCTGTTTTCAGAAGCGAAAGCTTCTAAAGCTACACACCAGATTTTTTAGTTACAATCACATGACCGCATCTTATCATACCATTCGCGTAGAAAAATAGTACCACAGGTTGTATGAGTTTTCACTGCAATTTCGATAAATTTTTTTGGTATTGCAGAATTCTGTTGATTTTGAAAGCATGAGGTATAATTTCATTTTTCTGCCAAATCAAACTATAAAAATAACAAGTTAGTAATTTAGTACTCATCCACAAAAAAATGCATTCATGAAATTTGATGCGCATTGAAACAATCGTTTGCTAATCGGCGATGTATTCGGAATGCGTGTAATGAGTAAACACGAAAACGTACACGAAGAACCAATCATGCTTTTGACTCTTTTGATATTTTGGTGTGTATTTTTGTTTTGTTGACAAATCAATCAGAATGACTCACATATTTTCATCTAATATATGTGCTTAAAATATTTTTAACATCCTTGCTTTTAGTTTTCATGTTGATTAAATTATCAATGTCAATATATTTACCTGTTTTCCCGAATCTTGACCGAAAAAAACAAGCCTTGCTTCATTATCAGAACGTTCGAAAATCGAAAATTCATATCTTTTCAAATCTGCCAAACCAAATACTAAAATATTGATTTCAGTATTCGTTCCAATCCTTATTTTTTGACAACCATTTACTTCTATATAATGTATATAATAATGTATATATTTTAATGCTTTTCTTGAAACACCTTAAGTTGATTATTAATAAGCAAAGATCTCCAAATGCCTTGGTCATAAAGAATGTAAGGATTAAAACATATTTCAATGAAAACATTTGGTGTTTCATCATGACGATATTTTTACTTAAATTTATTTCATGTCACATTTCCTAAGAGATAAGATCCAGTCTGAAACTATTAATACCTTAAACAAATTTTATGCTCCCCAACGGGGATGCATTTAGTCGCTGCCTTGTCCGTCCGTCCTTCCGTCCGTCCCAAATATTGTTCGGACAATTTCTCAACAACCACTGGCTTGAATTTACTAAAACTTGATAGGAAGCTTCACTGCCAAGACGAGCTGTGCATATTAGCAGCCTGTTCCGGTCCATTGATTTTTCACAGTTATGCTCCTTTAATGCCCTTTCAACTGACATTTGTGCCCGGACTATTTCTCAGCAACCACTGACTGGAATTCATCAAAACTTCATAGGAAGCTTCACTACCAAGAGGAAGTGTGCATATTACAGGCATGTTCTGGTTCAGTGACATTTCATATTTAGTTATGCCCTTTTGATGCTTTTTTAGCTGTAATTATTGTCCGGACTATTTCTCAGCAGCTATTAAATGCAACTCACTGAAACTCAATAGGAAGCTTTATTACCAAGAGGTTTGCATATTACAGGGATGTTCCGGTTCAGTGATTTTTCACAAAGTTATACACCCTTTGATACTTTTTCAGCTGTAATTTTTGTCCAAACTATTCCTCAGCCACCACTGACTGGAATTCACTGAAACTTATTAGGAAGCTGCACAACCAAGAGCATGTGTGTATATTACCGGCATGTTCCGGTTCAGTGATTTTTCATAGATTAAGTCCTGGTGCCTATTCATTTAGTGATTTTGTTGAAAGTTTACGCAATGATAGAATACAATGAGAGGATTTGCATTGTGCAAGAACCATAACTCTGTCTAGCTCACTTTCTGAATTATCTCCCCTTATTAGAATTAACATATTATTTTGTCGAAATTTTTTGACCAGATTTATTTGCACTATTACCTCAAAGCTACTGAAGGCAGGTTTTGAAAGTTAATTAAATGAAAGAATACATTGGAAGAAAATGCACTGAATAAGAACAATAAGTTTTTGTTACTTTTTTAATAATGTCCCTTTATTTTGTTCTAATGAGTAATCCCCAAATAATTAATGGGTTTTAGTATAATCTTGATATCTTGCAGTTTCCTTGATATTTGTATTATTCTTCAAAAATTAGGTATGGATTTGTAATCTGAAAATGGGCCTAGCTATGTGAGAATATTGCACATTTTATATAGAACTGTTATGACGCCCCTTACACCTAAAAAATCCAACTATATAATGGGTTGAAAACACCTTTGATTGAAAATTTTAGTAACGACCGTCCTAAATGTTCCCCTCTCCCCCCGCCCCCCTTACCCTTCACACACAATCCAGGGGCGGTCCAGGATTTCAGGTTGGGGGCGCAAAATGTTCGGCCCAATTTGTGTCCGTTTTCTACCTCATTTCAATGGTTGTGTTTATGTTAGAGTATACTGATTTGGCAATATCACAAGGGCCTCTGATTATTCAATTCAATGTTGAACAATAAATTATACATTATTTAAAAACATATTCAAAATAGACCTAAAATAACACATATGGTCCGGGAATTTTAGGGGGGGGGGGGGCACGTCGGGTGCGCCCCCACCCCTGGATCCGCTGGTGCAATCTAACCACAAAGGGCCCGAACAGAATATTTAATTTATTCATCTATCTGTTTATAGGGTTTTAGTATAATCTTGATATCTTGCAGTTTCCTTGATATTTGTATTATTCTTCAAAAATTAGGTATGGATTTGTAATCTGAAAATGGGCCTAGCTATGTGAGAATATTGCACATTTTATATAGAACTGTTATGACGCCCCTTACACCTAAAAAATCCAACTATATAATGGGTTGAAAACACCTTTGATTGAAAATTTTAGTAACGACCGTCCTAAATGTTCCCCTCTCCCCCCGCCCCCCTTCCCCTTCACACACAATCCAGGGGCGGTCCAGGATTTCAGGTTGGGGGCGCAAAATGTTCGGCCCAATTTGTGTCCGTTTTCTACCTCATTTCAATGGTTGTGTTTATGTTAGAGTATACTGATTTGGCAATATCACAAGGGCCTCTGATTATTCAATTCAATGTTGAACAATAAATTATACATTATTTAAAAACATATTCAAAATAGACCTAAAATAACACATATGGTCCGGGAATTTTAGGGGGGGGCACGTCGGGTGCGCCCCCACCCCTGGATCCGCTGGTGCAATCTAACCACAAAGGGCCCGAACAGAATATTTAATTTATTCATCTATCTGTTTATAGGAAAGGTCAAAGTTGACACTTACTACGTTTTCAGTCTCAGAAAGTTCGAGAAAAATGTAAATGAACAATTGAACAAATTAATCGTTAATCGGCACACGCTGTAAATGTATTTCTGTATGAAATTAATTCTTTCAATAGGAAAAAGTAGTTTTCCAGATTTTTTTGCATAATATTGTTTGAATGATGCTAGCTCTACGGCAAGGGAAGTAATTCTAGGCTGCTTACATTTTGATAGCGCAGTTTTCTTGCATCATGCTCCGTTCGAAGATCTAGCTTCCGTTTGGGAGTAATTTGTGTAGTAGTTATTATATATTGTTCAATTACTATAAAATTAACATTATGCAATCATAATTTCAGCTTACCATTTCAAAATACCAAGGAAATTTCCGTTTTAATTTTAACCCCTTTCGTCCTAAATATTTTCGTACTCATTACTTCCCATAAACTTTCGATCAAATATAACGTGTCATTTGGTGTGTTCAATATTGACTGATAGGATTCATACTCAATGTATGATGATAAAATTCCATATCAGATTCCGGTGTTATTTGGTGTTGCAATAATTGGTGAATAACAATAACAGGTCATATTTATGGACTGTCTGTAAATTTACGGACAGATCAGACTTGAGGTATGAAAGTTGTGGAAATTGTATTGTAAACTTCCATGTACCTATAAGAAGCATCCATCGTTTTCAACGATATCTGATTTTTTAAAGTATCTGATAGAATAGGACTTTTTATGCAAGTTTACTTCATGTAAGGTAGGATGTACGTGTCACATTATAGACTTGTCACAAGAGATTATTCTACATAGTCAATATGTAGGTCCAGGACAAATCTGAGTAGACCGATATCCAAATTCCTTCTAGTAAAACAGCACTGAATATTTGAACATGGTCATGGAGTCAAGAAATTAGGTTCTGTTAACTTCTGTGTTGTCAGTATGATTGCATTTAAGGCGTCAATATATATTTTAGTATTATTTTTATACATTTCAGGTTATCTACCTACTGTTTTCACTTCTTAATTATTTGCTCACAAGATTTCGTTACTGTTTTATGAACCGTTTACTTACACAAAAATGTATTTGATTACTGTGTATTTCCCTATTTTTAGCTCATCTGTTTCGAAGAAAAACTCGAGCTGTTATGATCGCTATGTCGCCTTCGTTGTCGTGCAAAAACTTTGATGTAGCCCGTTACTGAAACACTTAAAGGTATCACCACAAAACTTGTTGTAAGACAATGGGCATTATTCTGAAATATAATTTTGGAGTTAAGCCCCTTTTTAACTGAGAATTTTTGTCAAAATTGGTTAAGTGGAATGATTTCAAGTCTGTCAAAGGTATCAATATGAAACTTGAAATATTTGTTTAGTATGACAGGGCACAGTTGTAAGACAAGAGGGATAACCCTGAAAGCTGTTTTAGAGTCCTGCCCCATTTCAACTTACTGATCTAGAAATTTTGAAAACTATCAAAAATATCGTACTCATTCTTGGCATATATGCTACTGGGGGCAAGCCACATCTGTATCACAAGGAACATTACTAAGTGATCAGTGTTTCTAGAGTTATGCCCCTTTTTGGCATGGAAAATAATTAAACTTTTGTATAATTACTAATATCTTGAACATTTACAATCACAAAGTTATTCATCTTAAGTGAAGTGCATAACAGCAATTATTGAACAGAACCTAACACTCTTGAAATTAATTTTATTAAGTCGTTGCTCTAAACATATAAGCGTTGGCACCGCATGCGATGCTCTTATCAGAGTCTCAAATGACCATAGTTTCTTCCGTCACATTTGCACGCCATAACTCAGAAAATACTTGAGAGATTGAGTTTATACTTTATACAATGGTCACTCTTACGTGACAAGGAAGTCCGAACAAAGACTCTACTTTGGCTCATTTTTGGGTTATCTCCATTAATTGTATGTTGAAATTATACTTTTTTAGAGTATATCTAAATCAAAATCTATATTTTCCCAATGAGGTCTATCCATCTGTCGTTTCATCAAAGAAGTTTCAAATTGATACCGCCAATACTTTTTGAATTATGCCCTCAACAAATAACCAAGCCAGGCAGTTAGCTGGTCAAGTTGATTCCAGTATCATCCCCGCTCCCTCCCTTCTCTGTGCGAGAGGTTGGCGGGGGGATATGATGAAATTCAAGTAGTTATTGCCTTAGATCAGGTGTATGAAGTTGAAATACTAGACAGTTAGTGTTAGTGTGCAAACCAGTATCTATAAGTAACAAAATTGCACCTAGTGAATGCTGTATTAATGGATTTTTGGTCGGTCAATATAATATAATTCAGATTTGGTACCAGGGTTCTAGCTAGCCTATTATCGCTTGTCGCGTGCGACATGCCTTCAGGCTTAGGGCTGTGTTTCCGATATGCTTTGAAGTCACCTACAAACCTTAATTGTCAAAGGGACATGTCTTTGATAAACAACAATTACATCAGATAGTTATCAGTAGAACACCACGTGCTCTCCGTTAATTGATGTCAATCAAATGAAGGGACTGGGAGCGATCAACCAATGACAGCTTACTATACGGAACGTGTGACGTAAAACATTCGGCAGCGTTATTAAGCACCGCCCTAATTTTTTTTGACGGGTATTTTCTTTGATGTATCGATAGATGTAGTATGCCAACTCCTAATTAATAGAACTTATATTGATCGAAATATTTTCACGGGTTTTCATTTTCTAATCATTGGCTAAATTAAAGACGAGACAGTACAAGACTTTTGAAGATTTGTTTCAACGTAAAAATGTTTTTCGCATGTAAAGTCAGGATAAAGACAATGCTGGGTGCTAAGTTGAAAATTACTTATCTGTTAAATTTTACCAACAAACATCATCGGCGCAATGTTGTTCACATGTATATGTCTTGTTTTCATGAGTGGAGCAACAAAGAAACAATGACTGTTATAAAATTCAGAGTAATATTTCACTGGCGTCACTTAAAAGAACTTTAATATTATAGAGAAAACTTCTGGAGCGGATGTGGTCCAGTGGCAACGCGCTGGACTGGTAAACCAGGGGTCCCGAGTTCGATCCCTCGCTCCTTCACTAACATTGCTTATAGTCTAACTGAGGTCCCATTATCAGTGCTATACACTGAGCTTGCAAACAAACAAATGTTAAATGATGGATCAGACGTGAATCTGTTTTCCAATTTAACTAGAAATGGGTTTTTGATTGAACAAAAACATATGTCTCCCCCCAGCCAGTTGCTGCAGGTAGTATTGAGTCAGACGATTGTAAAATTTGACATTTAACCTCCAAGTGTGACCTTGACCTTGAGACACCGCACCTGCAAAGTGGGTTCTGCACGTCACCTTGATGAGGTGAACATCTGACCCAAGTTTCATAAAAATCCTTCAAGGGCTATTGAAGATACAGAGCGGACACGATTTTGTGGCATTTGACATTTAACCTCCAAGTGTGACCTTGACCTTGAGACACCACACCCGCAAAGTGGGTTATGCATGTTGCCTTGATGAGGTGAACATCTGACCCAAGTTTCATAAAAATCCTTCAAGGGCTTTTGAAGATACAGAGCGGACACAATTTTGTGGCATTTGACATTTAACCTCCAAGTGTGACCTTGACCTTGAGACACCACACCCACAAAGTGTGTTCTGCACGTCGCCTTGATGAGGTGAACATCTGACCCAAGTTTCATAAAAATCCTTCAAGGGCTTTGGAAGATACAGAGCAGACACGATTTTGTGGCATTTGACATTTAACCTCCAAGTGTGACCTTGCCCTTGAGACACCACACTCGCAAAGTGGGTTCTGCACGTCGCCTTGATGAGGTGAACATCTGACCCAAGTTTCATAAAAATCCTTCAAGGGCTTTGGAAGATACAGAGCGGACACGATTTTGTGACGGACAGACAGACGGACGGACCGACGGACGGACGGACGGACAGACGGACGGACGGACAACCGGGGGAAAACAATATGTGTCCCCCATTTTTGGGGGGAGACATAATATCTTAGAATGAATTAATACCGTTTGCTTAATTTCCATTTACTTTTTTGGAATCTGCCATTGGAAGTAAAGGGAGATGTATTTAAAGTTATATTGCATTATCTTTGGTAGTATTAAAAGAAATAACTTTAGCAACGAACTTTACAACACTTTGTATATGAATTTCTTTAGGGGGCGTAGGTCATATTGGCAACAGATACCGACGATAAATAAGCTCAAATAGATAGATATTTTTCTTACTCTTACTAGTAAATTTAACCATTACTGCTGTCTGCTTATCGTGCCTATTCTTTATTAAACTAAACTTATTTAAAATGATTTCCAGAAAATCGGTGTTTTCCGGGTTTTCCGTAGAATCGGGTTAATTCTTTATCAAATTAAACTTACTTCACGTCATTTAATCAAGCTAAATTCCCTAGATGTTTCATACTGAAAGGTAGTTTAAATATATGTGGTATTTTCTCTAGTCTATCTTTACTACTTTTTTACAAGAGCATCTTAAATGATTTCCGGAAATTCAATATTTCTTTCCGTGTTCCGTTGAATCGGGCTTTTTCTTCATTAATTTAAACTTACTGAGCGTCATTTAATCAAGCTTATTTTTTTGTACGGAAAATTGCCAGTATTATATTCCTATATGTACAATTGGAGCGGGGTTAGTGTTATCCAATATTATATGTAATTCTATGTTTTGATTGACTGTTAGAAGATCCGCTTATTGCCGAAGCATTACGTATTTTCACGATGTGCTGCCTGTTGAATCAATTTGCGAAGTTGTGTTATTCCGGAAATCCTCGGAGAGAATCACGTGACTGTCTGGTAATATTGTGTAGGCACATTGGATGTTATTGTTTTGAAATCTATTAATAGTAACAAGTAACTGATAAGAGATACAGGTAACTTTTTGAAGGTTGGCAAAATTATGGCTGTTGATAACAATGCAAAACATGGTAATTTTGTAATTACCGTTTGACAGTCATTTTTCATCAAACAGTAAAGTATTTTATATCATTTTAAAGGTCTGTAAACTCATATTTTACATATTTAAAACATAATTGTCAAAACTGTTTTCTTTTTTGTTTGTAAATGGTTACTTTAGTGCATCTAAGCTGCTAGAAAAATGCTGAAACGACAGGTATAAATTAGATTAGTTTTCTTTTTTAAAAGCAAAATTTCCAAATCTGCTTATATTTTCAAAATATGAATTTAAAGAGCCTTCAAATGATGTAAAATGATAAATGTTTATGTTTCATGTTTTCAATTAATAGAATTCGGCTCACAAAGAAAAAAGTTATCTAAAATTAAAAATTTTGTCTGGTTCCCGGTCGCACTTTGCTACGACAGTGACTGTGTCACCTGGTCTTTTGTTGAATTATATCAAAGTAATCAAAACATGGTCATAGTTTATTATCAACATTGATATTACAAGTATATTTGTTATTCTGTTCAAGCATGTTTGTTATTCTGTTCAAGCATGTTATTCCATGAAATTCATGTTATTTTGTTACTTAACAAAACAAACAAAGTTTCAGTATCATAATTATCACCATTAATACAAGAGATATATGGAAATAAAAGGTTGAACAAATATGTTGTTGTTGTTCTTCAAAAAATGTGCATTACCTTAGTTATAATATGTCTGAACAGACAGGTCTTCAATTTAAAGATATACATAAAATTTCTTTTTAGGCATCTGCAAACAAAATACAGTGCTGTAATATAAGGTTCCTTAAAAATACAGCAAAAAACCGTACACTCAAATGGACTCAAGTCCATTTGAATTTTTCTTGTTTATAAATGTTTGTATATATAGTATTGTCAGTCATTTATCTTTGTTATTTTTTTTATATAAGAACGTCAAAAATGAATTCCGGAAAATCGATGTTTTTTTTCCGGGTTGTCAAGGTTTTTCACCTGCCCACAAATCTGGACTTCGTCACACGTAAGTAATAAACAGAGGAACCTTGACCTAATTAAAATATATGCGCTTTTCTCAAGGTTATAACTGTTTCAAACTCGTTTGTAATAATCAGTCAACCTCTACATTTATCTATCGTTAAGAAAACACCACATGGTAATGTACAAATAAAGTTACATGAAAAAAATCTACAAACTTTTCATGAGCGTGGTAATCTCTTCTGTTTACTTTCGGCGAGGTTTGATCACGTTACAAATTAATGCGTATTTTCATGTAAACGAACGCCTTTTCATTCAAGAGTACTAAATCGACATGTTAATAATCAAAATTGTTTGAATATATAACCGATAATTTGCTGAAGTGTAAAGAATTGCACAATATTAGGAATCTTTAATTTTTTAGTCAGTATTGACTTTTGGCAGTAATAAATTGGTTGACCACTCGGGAACTATTTTTCTGTTCTCTGAGAAGGGTGTAAAAAATTAATGCGCCAGTCATTTTATACAGACGGACTATTTGCGGATTTGGTAATTAAGAGAGTGTTAGAGGCTGAAATTGTGCTAACATTATTTGTTTGGTCTGACGACCAAAACATATAAAAAGCAGTTGAAGAATTGATATGATTCTTATCACATGGGTGCAGTGACAAAGAACAATCTTCACACATTTTAACTTTTGCTTCTGACAGTACTCTCTGTGCTTTGTTTAAAATACACTTTATCCATCGCCTACTGGCTTACTCGAGTGTGTGCATAACCTGGCCTAGTTACGAAATAGAAGATAAGCTGTGTTATTATTTAATATTTTGGATATATAGAACAGGGACTGTCAAAACTTCACTGGAAATAATATTTAATTGGCAAAATTGGGTATGCCACCTTTTAAGACTAAATTAATGATAATTTCTTCACTTTATAGTGTTAGGTTTAGTAGCATGCTGTTCATTAAATATGAGTAGCAGGCATACTGCTTTTGACATTCCACCAGCGTCTTCTTACATTTTAACCATATGTTAGATTACCTTCCTATAATTACTGCAAAGAACTTGTACTGGACCGCAAATGTTACAATCTTGGTCAGCCTGCATAAATCATGGTTGGTATAATTGTACTCTGGTACTTTTCTAGAACATTATTGTTAAAGTACCAAGGTGTTTTAGAAACAAGAGGTCCATGATGGCCCTAAATCGCTCACCTCAGTCTCATTGCTCATGTTACAAGTATCATTACTGGTTGTTATATGTGTTCGTTGTTTGCAAGTTTGAATACGTTTGCAATAAGTTTGAAGATTCTGGGTGTAATGGTACTCAAATGTTTTAGCAGAAATAGTTTTATTCTACAGGTCCCATTAAACTTGACCTTTGACCTACAGACCCCAAAAACTATAGGGTTCTTCTAATATAATTACCCTATGAAGTTTGAAGGTTCTGGATGAAATGGTACTCCAGCTACTGAGCAGAAAAAGTTTTCACTCTACAGGTCCCTGTGACCTTGTCTTTTGACCTACTGACCCCAAAAATGATAGGGTTCTTTTACTGAGTAAAGACAATCATCCGATGGAGTTTGAAGGCTCTGGGTACTTCAGTTACTGTGCAGAAACAGTTTTCACTTTAGAGGTCCCTGTGAACTTAACCTTTGACCTATGGACGCTAAAAGCAATAGGGTTCTTCTAATACAGTTATCCTATAAAGTTTGAAGGCTCTGGGTGTAATGGTACTACAGTTACTCTGCAGAAAAACTTTTCACTCTACAGGTCCCTGTGACCTTGACCTTTGACATACTAGCCCCAAAAACAAAAGATTCTTCTATAAATGGCAAATTCTTCACGGTTATTAACAATATATACAAAAATATAAAGTCTCGTATTTCTCATAATGGAAAATTATCAAATACCTTTGTTTCAAAAATTGGAGTCAGACAAGGTGAAAATCTCTCACCGATTCTTTTTTCAATGTTTTTGAACGACATACAGTCAACATTACATCTTAACGGTTCCGTCCTTTGGATCTTACCCTTTGGCTTAAACTATTAATCTTACTTTACGCTGACGACACCGTATTACTGTCTGACTCTCATTTAGATTTCCAAACATGCTTGGATACATTCTTCGAGTATTGTAATAATTGGCATCTCAAAATAAACTTCAACAAAACTATAATAATAATATTTAGGGCAAGACAACTCCGAAACTTCAACTTTAAACTTGGTGAAATTCCAGTTGAAATAACAGACAACTACCATTACCTGGGATTAACTCTTTCAAGTAATGGCTCCTTTCTAAGAGCTAGGAAACATATTGCAGAACAAGCAACTAAAGCCATGCATTTACTTTTTACTAGAGCCAACAATGCCGATTTGATTTAGTGATTAAACTTTTCGATCATACCGTATTGCCCATATTAACCTATGGATCCGAAATATTTGGCTATGAGAACATAGATATTTTAGAACGAGTACATAACAATTTTTTAAGAAAAATCACAAACGCTAGAAAATCTACACCAATATCATTTTTAAACGGCGAACTGGGTAGATATCCAATATCAATAATAATCAAAAGTCGAATGATTTCTTTTTGGAACCGATTACTTCTTGGAAAAGAACAAAAACTTTCACTTCAGATATATAAATACATGCTAAATCTCCGTGATAGCAATTATAAATGGTTAAATAACATAAAAGAAATTTTAAATTCTGTCGGTCGCTTTGATTTATGGGAAAATCAAGAGGAAATTCGACAAAGAAATATACATAAACATATTAAAGAAGCTCTTATTAACAAATTTAAACAATCTTGGCACGATGACCTTATGAACTCAAACAAAGGACAGATTTATCACAGTTTTAAAGAAAACATTGAAATAGAAACCTATTTCAAACTCCTAACAAAACAAGAGTATACTTTCCTTTTCAAATTTCGCACAGCAAACCACCATCTCCCTGTCGAGACAGGCCGTTATGACGGAACTCCCTTTCATGAAAGGAAATGTACACTGTGTAGAAATGACGAAATAGGGTCGGACACTATTACTTATTACAATGTACTAGTAATTATTTTCGAAATGAAAGAAACCAATACTTAAATAATCTGGACATACCTCCGCAGGAATTGTCACTTAAATATATTTTATCGTCTTCCAATGTCCCTCACCTCAGAAAAGTCTCTAAATTCGTATCTGTTATAATGGGAAATTTTAAAAGGTAATGTCTCTAACAAAATATTTCCCATGCCTCCCAACTGCTTAATAATAAGCCTGTTTTGAAAATACATTGTGTTAAAATTTGAGTAATAATTACTGTATAGCTGTATCCAAAAAAAAAAAAAAAAAAAACTACACGAATCATCATATTTTTTTTTTCAATGCTGCTAATTATCTATGTACATGAAAAACCTGACTTTGTATCTGTGTCATTATGTTGAAATCAAATAAGCATACTTACCTTTACTATGTAGCCCAACAAATTGTGCGCCAGGGCTCTTTATTATATAGATGGTCGCCCTTCGTAAAGGCCGACATCTATGTAATATCAGTTTGTAAATCGGTCGGTCTTGCAGTCGAAATATTGAGACTACTTTACTATGTATTTATCCCTAAAATATTCCATTGACTGATGGCCCCATTCATAAATGGGGTGATTAATCTTCTTGCAGTAATATTTACACAGCAATTAACACAATTAGGTCAAATTTGTTTTTCCGAAAATACAGGGACGTAGCCGTCCTGTTTTCAATCAGCCTACCTTTCAGTAATCTAACTTTAAATTTATATTTTTGCACATTTTTTTTTGGTGCTTTTCAATTTTTCTCCTACATAGCTAATTATCATTTTGGTAATGACAGTATTAGGGTCGGAACACCATTACTTATTATCCCCCACTATTTGAAACGTAAAAGAGCACGTAAGTGTGGTACGCGTGCGTGTATGAATGAAACTGTGAATACGTGTGTGTGAGTGTCTGTTTATTTATAAGTTCGTATACTTACTTGTTCCGGAAATTATAATAATATTATGTTCTTGAATTTTGGCATATTGCTCTTATTGTATACACTGTATACCTGGGTGAAAAATAAAAGATATGCTCTGTTCTGTTCTGTTCTTATTTAGTAAAAGCAATCATTCTATGAAATTTGAAAGCTCTTGGGGGAAATGGTACTCCTATTATTAAGTGGAAATGGTTTTCACTCTAGAGGTCGCTCTGACCTTGACCTTTGACCTACTGACCCAAAAACAAAAAGATTTCAATAAGGATCTCAATAAGGGCAATAATCCTGTGAAGTCTGAAGGCCTTGGGTCAACTGGTACTCAAGTTATTGAAAGGAAACGAAGTTTGACAGACAGGCAGACACCCTTGGACAGGGCAAAAACAATATGTCTCCATCAGAAGGGCGGAGTTGGGGGTGGGTGGGGGGAGACATAAAAAACAAACAATTGAAGGTCTAGCCCTTGGTGTTTCAAAGCTGTATATTTTTTAAGTTTTCCCTATATAAGTCCTTGTGTAAAATCAAATGACTCGCCCCCCCCCCGCCCCCCCGGGTGGGGCCAGTTTAGACCCAAAATTCATGATTTGAACAAAATTGGTAAAGGTCCACTAGACAATGCTGCATATTAAATAATTAAACTCTAGGCATTGTGGTGTCTGACAAGAAGATTTTAAAGGTTTTTCCTGTATCACTCTATGTAAAACATGTGACCCCTGGGGCGGGGCCTTTTTTGACCCAGGGGCTATGATTTGAACAAACTTGGTAGAGGTCCTCTTGACAATGTTGTACAGCAAATATTTTAACTCTAGGCCTTGTGGTATCTCAAAAGAAAATTTTAAAAATTTTTCCTATATAACTCTATGTAAAACACTGATGGTCAGTAATGAGTAGAGTGTTCAGTAATTATGTAAAAAAATATGTCCAGTGAAGTTTTGACTATAATTTATGGCACGGCCAGTCGATAAAGATTTTTACCATTTTCAGCTTAATGGGATTAGCTCCAGTAAACGAAAAATTTGGGAAAAAAATGCTTGAAAAGAGCTGAATAGCTGCACTTTTCTTGAACTGTTCTACTGATCCAATAGATAAACTAAAAATAAAAGAAAATATATCAAATTCCTAACAGCTGGATTAAAGAGGAAAGATATACCTAGATATACCTATATCTAATTAATAACTATTATGCTAGCATATAGTCTCAGAAATTGAGAACTTACAGAACCTTCAAAAATGATAATAAATGTGAATCATATGTGCAACTGAATCTTAAGAAAAATGAAAGATCCTTACTGTGTCAATTACGATTTGGTATATTACCATTACGTATAGAGACCGGGAGGTATGTAGGCGAACCACCAGAAGAAAGACTTTGTAGATTCTGTACACTAAATAAGATTGAAGATGAACTTCATTTTATCTTTGATTGTGATTTGTACAGTTCTATCAGAAATAATGTACTGGGCGATTTGTTAAGAAGCAATGAACTGTGTAATCTCTTACCGTCTGAACAAATGTCGATTTTAATGAACACCTACCCAAGGAGAACCGCTAAATACATTGTTAAAAGTTTTTTGTATAGACGCACTATACTGTAGTCTAATTCATAATGTTATATCATACCTGTATATAGTTATAAAAAATAACTGTGTGACCATTTCATGCATCCAAAGTACTAACTCTTCTGAAAAGAACATTTAATTGACTTAATTATTTTATTGTGTTAAGGTGACATATAGGTCCATTGGGCCGGGTGCTATTTGAAACAGCTTGAATACTTGTACACATGTATATCCTATGCACATGTCACGATAATAAACAATTTACTTACTTACTTACTTATACCTTTACAGCTGATTGTTGCAAACAAACTAGTGTCATTTCTGCAGAAATGTAATGCCATATTGCTCCTTTTGCACTTTTCCAGTGTCATCAGTCATCAATAGCATAACTAAATAAAAGCCTTATTAGTAGTTACCTGTACTATTCAACATGGAAGTGGTTAACACATTAAGTCATTACACAGGATTGATTTCTTAAGAATATATATATCTATATATAGCTCCAGCAGACAAAAAAATTAGCTCCAGTAGACAAAAAAATTGAAAGAAAGTGCTTGAAAAGTATATATATATATACTTTTAGTCGTATAGGCACAATTATGAATCTCCAAATTTTCAAATTTTTGAATATATATAAATATAAAATGGTACTAAAAACAAAACAAAAACAAAAATTTAACCGGTGACCAAAACTCATTGTTTCTGTGGGTATAGAAGTGCAATTTGCAGAGCTGTCACTGGGGCTGTTCTCTGCATCTTTAGGGAGTGTCTCTCCAACTTCTATTGATCAGGACATGAATTTTTCTTAATCTTAGCGACTATGAAGGAATAACTATCACTTTCATTTTCTTTATTATGTCCCTGAGATCTATGGCTTTCGCTTTCACAAACCTTGCAAACTTTCCAGTCATAGACAGCATTTTGTGACTGCCTCACCATCAGATAGAGCACAGTTAATATTTCTTCACCCACTTTGCTCTTGTAGTTGGCAGGCTCATTTTATGATACAACTTTAACTTTAAATAATTTACTGTATGGTGTAGTACCCCTCTGTCCTAGACATCTATAATGATATGAAATGAAAGAACGTAATTATGACCTTTGGAGTATAAAGTTCAATAAAATGAGAGAATAGTTGTACATAAAACAACAGCATTTTCCCATGGAGAAAATGAAAATCAGCTCTATGAGGAAACGGAACCATTTGAAAATATAAAGGGTGACCTTTTTCTATATCACAAAACAGGTATTTATTTTATATTAAGCAGAAAACTGTGTCTTGGACAATAAACTTAATTCTATAATTGCCAGAGATTACCAGATCACTTCGTTTATTGATTGCTGAAGGCGGATATCGACCATTAAAAAAATAAGCACGTATGATATTCAACTTTCCGTGTACAATTATTATAACTGAACAAAGAATCAATTTTTCAAGCAACTAAAATTTCAGTGCTTCTAAGACAGAAATGATCTGAGTACTAGTTTTTTTTTCTTAATCAAAAATTAACTTCCAAACTCATGATTATCTTCTTCTCGAAAATTGAATAGATGCACGTCAAAGAATATGGATTTAAAACAAAATGTAACAATATTAATTTAAAGTGGGAAATTTACAATAATATATCACCAATGAAGTAATTATTTTAATAAATTTAAATCGGAAATACTATATTTATTTTGAAATCAGGTTTAGACATTGGTTATAATTTCTAAGTTGTAAACCCAATATGGGGACAGGTGTAAAACCCGGAAATGTTACGGACCCACCCCCCCTCCAACACAAAAAAACAAACAAACAAAAAACAACATCAATTTTCCTGATATCATTTATGACGTTCTAATTAAAAAAAATAACGAAGATTGATTAAAGAAAATATTTTATTTTATGCCTACCAATGAAATATAGGGAAATATCAGTGAGATAAAAGTGATAATCCACTGTTTTGAATCAGTGAAATTACCATTTTGATAATCCACTGTTTGTGCCGCAACTACTTTTCCCCACCACGTAAATACAAGAGAATCCGCTGTATTTCAGACAGTGACAGCGAGTGAAATTTATTTACCTTGTTAAATCCAGTTATCATATTGAATTCCTGAGCCTAACTAGTTGGAACAATGATGAAATTCGCCATAAATTATTTAAAATGTCTGATTTGTTTACATAACTCACATGGACAATATCCAATATGGCCGACTTTCAATTCAATTGATTGAATATTACTCGGTATTAATTTACTTTTATAATTAAAGTATGTATGGCTAAAATTCAATAAATATTGAAAAGCTGTGTAAAGAAAAATAAATGTTATTTGATGAAAGTGTATTCAGTTTATTTCAGCAGAAGTAAAGTTATCATATGTATTGGAGATTGTCTGCACTTTTTGTGCGGAGTAACCAAAGTACGCATTAACTGATTTGGGGCTCACCATGGGGAATTTATTGAAGGCCCTGAGTAAAAAAGTCATAAAACAGTCTTCACGAATAACTTTTTGAAGCACTGGACATTCGGACCAGCCAAGGCAATAATCTGACTGGACTGAATGACATTTAACTGGACCGAATAATAGCTGTGAACAATGCTATAAGGATGAACAAAACAATAAGACTATGTTTTGAAGTAGAACTTGTCACCACAATGTTAAAAGTAATATTAATTATACTTTGAACTAACAATAGTATTGTTTAGTGAAAATAATAGTATTAAGGCTTTTTCCCCCTTCTACGCCGTTTACAGGCGTCTTCCCCTTAGGAAAATTCCTTAAAATCATAGTTTTTCCCTAAAATTCAATTCACAGTCCTTATCTGCACTCTATGGCGAAACTGGTCGGATACCTTTAAATATTATCCGAAAAATTAACATTTTTAAATATTGGCTTCATATACTAAGAAGACAAGATTCTAGCTCTATTATCAAACAGATTTTTATTATTCTTAAAGATGATGCTGATCGAAACAAAACGTATTTCAATCAAACTGTGCATTTCAAATTTAAAAAAATACTTGACAATCATAGATTTAGCTTTATTTGGGATAATCAGTTAAACATTCCTTTTTATACTAACAAAAAAAAAGAAGAATGCTTGACACTTATAAGCAAAATTGTTATAACTCAACAATGATTGCAGTCTTATTCGTTATTTAAACTAATTTCATTATAGAAAAGTATTTATTAGTCATTAATGAAAATAGATATAGAACAATACTTACTATGTCCAGAACATCAGCACATAGTCTGCTCGTAGAAACTGGCAGGTATTAAAAATATACCACGAACAGAACGACTCTGTAGGCAGTGTTATATGAATCAGATTGAAAAAGAATTTCAGTTCTTACTTGTGTGTTCGTATTACGGAGACCTGAGAGGTTTTTTTTCAAGATATTTTTTTTGTCACTGGCCAAATAATAATAAATCTGAATACATTATGTCAACTGAATCCAGGAAGATGTTAAATAATTTAGCTAAGTACTTCTATTTTGCTTTTAAGATACGAGGTTGTAGTAGCGCCCAGTGGTCGGTGAAGTCTGATAAGCCCCCCCCCCCCCAACCCCTACTCATTATGAATTCACACTGTTGTTTGATGCAGTTAGTTTACATTCGGTATTCAGAGAGACATAATGTTATTGTGTAGAAATAAAAGTATAAAAACAATCCTTCGGGTCTGTGCTAAATTAAACCATCCCTTTATGGGTCTGTGACAATACAAATATTATTCATATCAGTAAACTCAAACATTACAGAGGTATCTAGTGTATACTTTTGTACCCTTTTAAACTTACAACATGAAACCCCAAAAGAATTGAAATTGATATGTAACATGTTACCTGTTTTTACATTTATTGTGTTTGCTATAAGCATTGTAAAATGTTTAAAGCAATAAACTATATTGTGCTGTATAAAAATTGCATATTTTCCGGTAAAAGTGCTATATTAAAATTAAATATTTTTCACTTTACCGGTTGCCCATATGACCGACGCCCCCTGCAGAGATTAGTTATTTTATGTTGTGGGGAATAGTGCAAAATACAGAAAGCATCCTATTCCAGATACACTCCTGTGTCTTTTTTTATGCCCAGAGTACAGCACTAATGCATGGGACTTCGGTTTAAAGTCTCATCTGAAAGACAATTAGCAATGTTAATGGAGGATCGATCTCGCGACCCCTGGGTTACCAGTCCAGTGCGTGACTTCTGGACTTCTGAGCCGCAGACCTGAAAAGCAAGTGTAATACAATTTAGTATATGCTTGTGTTGGTATACCTTGGGTACAAGACGTTTCGCTACCCGTCTACATATTGGCTTTCAGTTTTCTTTCGCACCGTCTATTCGCTACTTAGTAGATTCGCTACAGGATTAATAGCACACTGTCCAACTTATGAACGAGAAAAACACTGATGTACAGCATCAAGTCTACACAAAAGATCTGAAGATGTGAACGTGTTTGATACATGTAATTTTACACATACATACTAGTTTTACTACTAGTATTACTATTATTACTAGTATTAGTAAATATGTATAAGAAATAAATGTGATCTTAGAACATGTTGTTACCACTTACCACTCACCAGTCATATATAAAACACAAGACAGTACAATGGCGACGAAATAATAAATGGATTTTAAGTGTTAATGGATTAACTGGATTTCTTTAACACTGACAAATACAAGTTGAAATTAAAAAAAGTTTAAAAAATAATACAGTGACATAATAACTTTATTGATTCATTAAGAATACTGATGTTTCAATGATAAAATGGCACAAGGATTACCAGTGTTTCCAAGCTTCAGGGTTAGTAAGGCAGCAGTTGATACTCGCTGGAAAAAGTGATGCAGTAGGCTAGGTAACCTACTCATAGGGCTGGACATAAAAAACACAAAGTGACAACGTGCGTTACTTTTACATTATGTTGGCGAAGAAGCCAACGACAAATTCGACACGTTCCCAGACACAGGAGATGACTACACAACAGCTGTAGAAAAACCCACAGAGTATTTCAGTCCAAAGAAATTTATAGAATATGAAGTCTACAAATTCAGACAAGCCAAGCAAAACAGTGACGAATCCATGGACAGTTTCTACACCCGTCTAAGAAAACTGTCTGAGAACTGTGAATTTACCTTAGAAGGTTACGTATTTGGCGAAGCAGGCATGTCAGCAGACCCAAAGAAAGTAGAAACGATCAAAAACACTCAAGCACCCAAAAATGTATCGGAAGTCAGAAGTTTTCTTGCTATGACGAACTATGTATCGCGCTTTATACCAAATTACTCCACTATAACAGAGCCTTTGCGAAGACTGACCAAGAAAAATGCTAAATGGTCATGGGAAAGCGAACAAGAAGCTTCATTTCAAAAACTGAAAACTGAAAGCAGTGACACACTAATGACATACTTTGGCCCACAGAAGGAAACTGAAAATAGACGCAAGTCCAGTCGGAGTCGCAGGCATAATGCTATTGTGTTCTAGGCAAGCAAATGATTGACGGACGTCGAAACAAGATACTCACAAACTGAAAATGAAAATCTAGCAATCGTATGGGCTATAGAGCACTGGCATATTTACTTATTTGGACATAAATTCACGCTGATTAGTGATGCAAAAGCTCTTGAACATATCTACAACAATCCAAGGTCAAAGGCACCTGCAAGACTAGATTTGGAGAATGCGCTTATTGACATATAATTTGAAGGTCATATACAAGCCAGGTGAATCAAATATGTCTGATTACCTAAGCAGACATCCACAAGTTGGAAAATGTAATGCGATGTCAACTATTGCTAAAGAATATGTGTCATTCCTAGCAAATCATGACGTTCCAAAAGCTATGACTATGCAAGAGATAACTCAAGCAACAGCCAAGGACACTGGCCTTCAAAACGTCAGATCAGGCAAATGGAGCTATTCGAACATTAACAATTCCCTAGACACATTTTCGCGTTGTAAGAACAATCTTATCGTAGTTACTCTAGATGATGGTGAAATTTTACTGCATAAAACAAAAATCGTCATTCCGGAGACATTGCAACTTAAGGTTATTGCAATTGCACATGAGGGACATCAGGGTGTTGTTCGCACAAAACAACTCCTCAGGGACAAAAGTGTATTTCCCAGGGATAGACAGAGACATAGGGATAGACAAGATGGTTGAAGAAACATGTAAAAGTTGCATACCATACATTTACACAAAACAATACACAAACACGATGTGATCAAGAATCATTTCGTCATCAACTCTTGTCTGTAATCACAGTCTACAAGCAACTTCTTTAAGTTTGTCACAAACTGCTCAGAAAGGTTCAATTTCACCCATCAGTACTTTCAGAACTTTGATTGATCGAAAAAGTTGCTCATTATAATTGCCAATACAGTATGGGAGAGCACTCTTGTTGATTAAAAAAAATTGACAAGATGGCAGGAATAGAGTACGAAAGTGTTTTATGTGTTAAACCGACCGTTCACGTCTTCAGGATACCACCAAGACCCTCAAATAGAGGATATAGGCATGTATTCTTTATATTTTGTGTTACAGTGAGATCCGTTTTTTCTCTGAACTGGCCATTTATTAAATCAGTGCCGGTGCGATCTTTCCTTGTAGCGGAAGGGGCGGTTTGTTCATCAATTTATGTAGTATTGGCATGACCGAATTATTGAACCTTTAAGGTCAGAATATTGAGGCATTTTCCATTTTGTTATTTTACACACTGTCTATATTTGTAAATTAATTTTATAGACACTGGCTACCAGTTACCATAGGCCAAATAATCGTCTTTCGTTATCATTAATTTTGTGGTATAAAGTACTTGAATAAGTTGAAAGTCATGCTTTTTTTTAATTAATGGTCGATATCCACCAGAGTGCAAACCAGTTGGCAAACAAAATGTTGTAGAAATGTAGAGTGATTAGACACCTTCTCTAGACATGTTGTCGATCACTGTTAGCTTTTTTTGTGTAGTATCAGTAACCTGGCCAATGATGTCATTTTCAGACACTCTTCCAAGTACTTACCATACGTAACATTGCTTAACTCGCAACCATTCCAGACACTCTAACCATGTCATGAAAGAGCTAGCCAAACAGCAGGGCTGTTGGAAATTCCTTATCAATCAGTTGTCGACTACACTCCTCCCCTGTTTAACCTTCAGGAGCCGGGCATCACCTATAAAGCTTCCTACAGAGTATAGCCCATTTCTCCTCCAACTGTGCATGGCCTACCCAACCACGTCCAAGACAATAATGAAAGGGCTAGGGGCATGGAGTGTTCCTGATCCCGTCACCCTCCAAATGCCCACTAGAGTGGGTGGGGACCCAGGTCCTCCTGTTTATATATATATATATATAGCAACTATAAGCACATAAGCACATAAGATGCACATGAAATATAAGCCATAGACAGCATATCTTCAAGGCAGACAAACACAAAATAAATCAAAGGTAGGAGCTACATTAAGCATAAACATTTTACATACAAGCAGTAACTAAAGACAAGGCATATTGTACAATACAAAACAGTTTGGCACGCATAGAGCACTTACATTTGAAACCAGTCCAGGTCTAAATAAGTCTCCTGAATTTGCCATAATCAGTTGCTGTTCTTAGCTGGTTCGGGAGGCTATTCCAGACCTCGGTGGCTTTGTAGCAGAAGCTTTTCTTACATTAAGTCTCTGTATTTACTAGTGTATAGGGACTTCTACAGGGCCGTAGGCAGGTTCTGTAAATGGGGGGTGCACAATAGAAATGGCGAGGGGTCGCGTGGCCGGTTAAGGCCCCCCCCCCCCCAGCGGGTCCAGGGCGTTGCCCTGGTAGGGGGACCAGGGGGGCAAAGCCCCCAGAAGCTCTGCGATTATAGCACTTTGAGAACACCATTTTTAAAATGAAAAATTATGTAAAAAAGACTTTTTAAACAACATTTATTTTGATTAATATCACTGTCCTGAGGTCAACCATGTTTTACTACTCTAAAATCTGCAAATCCTTTCCTGGTTGGAAAATTAGACTTTCAAGTTCCATTCTTCTTGGGTTGAGTGTCATAAACTTTTTAATAATTTGATCATATTTGTGTTCAAAATTATATATACAGGAATATCATGCTGTGATGCAGTCAACATCATGCAGTTGAGGTCAAAGGATTAAGTGCCACATGTCAATTAACTGTCAAATGATTAGCATGCAATTACTTAGTTAGATAAGATAACAAGTACTGATCACACATTGCAAGGGGGTGATGTATTCTTACTGTCTATAAAGCCCTTGGTTGCAGGTTTTGTTTTGTTTTTTGGAAAAGGGGGGGGGTGCACGTGCACCCTGTGCACCCCCCTGGCTACGGCCTTGTTCTAGTGTATTGATATTTCTAAAAGAGTAATAAGATGAGTTTATACTGAAATAAGTTCCTGTACATATTTTGGTGAAATATTTTGTAAGAGATTATGATGAAAATGACAGAAGAAATAGATTATAGAACTTATCTCTTGATGCAGACATTTCATTAATGGAAACAAAACATCACTAATCTGCCAGTATGCTATTTTTTTCCCGCTAATTGACCTTTTGGTTGTAGACTTTAAATTGAAGCCACTTTCTGTACTGAACTGTGAACAAGCAGGAATATATATAAATAAGTTGGACAGAAATAAATAAATATTTTAATTGTTTTTCAGACCAAAAAGTCAGTCAATGATTAATTAATAAGATAGGTACTTATACATTAATGATTCTGGTGTAAAATAGGTTTATTTGGATTATTTGTTAATTCAGATATGCCGAGTTATGGATATACAGTGAAATTAATGATAACATGAGAATAGCAATGTAGAGTGTTTGTTACTTAAAAGTGTAATACACATACTCGATCACTGGTATACAAGTATGGGCAAGTCCAAGCTACACATGATATATGGAAACATTAACATAAAATGGAAGGAAGAAATTTCCAGAAAAAATGCCATCTGAAACTGGTACCACTATAAATTACCCAAATGGGTAAAACAATATGTAATTCTGTTTTATAGAACCTTATTTGTACACTTTCATATATAATACAACAGCTTCAGTGTTCAAGAAATAGTAGAGCTGAATAAAGTGGATAAACATGTAATGAGCTTCAGTCATAACAGTAACAAGTTCTTGAATTACCCTTGAAAGCACAGTCATGTTAAGTAAATTTTAGGAAACAGAAGCACAATTGCTTTGTACATTGTCTCATCTAGTAAAGATATGGCGTTGACAGTATGAAGATGACCTAAATTTATAAACAGCAGAATAATATTCAATATGAGTACATTGAAATTCTGTGACCAAAAACTTCACTGTTGGCATGAAAAATAATGATCATATATGAGTGTACCAACATTATTGAACATCACAATAATTGTGGCCATTATAACTTAAAGAGGCTGTACTCAAGATTTGATATAAAAATATTTTTACATAAATTAAATATCTAGATGCCGTGAGATTATAACAACATGATATTTTACTTAAAAAAATCAATTTATAATGTGATTATCTCACTTAGTTTTTGTCAGTTAGTTAGTTTTTAAGCATTAGTCATGAATATTACAAGAAATTTATAATACAAGAATACAGCCCCTTTAACTATTCATATTCAACCAAACACAGTGGTCAGGGGTAAGAAGACATGACACCTGATCCAGAGGTCACAGGTTCAGATCCTACCTGGGGTGAGAGTCTCCAGTGACTTTACATTCCGCACTTTTGGCACGAGTACTGGTTTGGACCCAGGTAGCAGTTCACAAGAGGGATTAATGTATGTTTGCAAGAACTTGCTTCCCCATTGATGTAAAATAAATAAGTTTAAATTTAACTTGCAGTTTACCAGTTGTTAAGTAAAAAACTGTGAAAAAACAGGACTCCTTTTCTTTATATTAATTATGTGTAATGTAATCTTTTTTATTTTATTTTTTTTTTTTCTGAGCACAGCTCAGGGTGAGCTTTTAGGATCACTGATTGTCCGGCGTGCGTCGGCGTGCGTCCTGCTTCTTCAACAATTTGACTTGAATGACTTCTCCTAAACCGCTAGGCCAACATTGACAAAACATGCCTGGGATATTCCTTGCATGAAGCTCTACCGAAGTTGTTCAAAGAATTCAATTCCATCAAGAACTCTGGTTGCTGTGGCAACTGAAAGTGAAAACTTTAAAAATCATCTTGTCTGAAACCACAAGGCCTAGAGCTTAGATATTTGGTATGTAGCATCCTCTAGTAGGCCTCTACAAAAAGTTTTCAAATTATTCCCCTAGGGTCAAAATTGGCTCCGCCCCAGGGGTCTCTGGATTTTACATAGACTTATATTGGAAAACTAGATATTTGGTATGTAGTATTGTCTAATAGATGTCTACCAAGTTTGTTCAAATTATGTCCCCAGGGTCAAAATTGGCCACGGCCCAGGAGTCACTTGCTTTACATAGACTTGTATAGGAAAAACTTGAAAAATCTTCTTCTCTTTAACCAGAAGGCCTAGACTTTAGATATTTGGTGTGTAGTATTGTGTAGATGACCTTTACCAAGATTGTTCAAATGTTGGCCCTGGAGCCAAAATTGGCCCCGCCCTAGGGGTCCTATATGTGTTAAATATGAAATCTTTGAAAATCTTCTTGTCTGAAACGACAAGGCCCTGAGCCTTAAGATTTGGTATGTAGCATCGTCTAGTGAACCTCTACCAAGTCTGTTCAAATTGTGCCAGCTGGGTCAAATTTGGCCCTGCCCCAGGGGTCAATTGATTTTACATAGGCTAACATTAAAATTTTGTATATAGAGAAAACTTTGAAAATCTTCTTGTCTGAAACGACAAGACCCTGAGCCTTAAGATTTGGTATGTAGCATTGTCTAGTGGACCTCTACCAAGTTTGTTCAAATTATGCCCCTGGTGTCAAATTTGGCCCTGCCCCGGGGGTCAGTTGATTTTACGTAGGCTTACAAACAGAAAACTTCGAAAAATCTTCTTGTAGAAGGAGAGGTAACATTTTCAGTCCAAATAATCTGGAAATTTGTCAGAAAGTTGCTTTGTTGATTTATAGCTCAAGTTCGAATGTGGGTCATCTTGGTTCAAAAACTAGGTCACAGAGCCCAAAAATAGAAAAACCTTGTTAACACTCTAGAGGTTACATTTTCAGTCCAAGTATCCTAGAAATTTGTCAGAAAGGTTGCTTTGATGATTTCTAGCTCAAGTTCGAGTATGGGTCATCTGGGGTCAAAAACTAGGTCACAGAGCCCAAATATGGAAAAACCTTGTTAATATTTAGAGATAACAATTTCAGTCAAATAATCTTGAAATCTGTCAGGAAAGTTGTTTCAATGATTTCTAGCTCAAATTCGAATATGGGTCATCTGGGGTCAAAAACTAGGTCACAGAGCCTAAATATTGAAAAACCTTGTTAACACTATTGAGGAAAGATTTTAATTCCAAATAACCTGGAAATTTGTCAGAAAAATTGCTTTTATGATTTCTAGCTCAAGTTCGAATATGGGTCATCTGGGGTCAAAAACTAGATCACAGAGCCCAAATATGGAAAAACCTTGTTAACATTCTAGAGGCTACATTTTTAGTCCAATTAACCTAGAAATTTGTCAGACAGGTTGTTTTGATGATTTGTAGGTCAGTTTTGAATATTGGTCATCTTTGGTCAAAAACTAGTTCACAGAGCCCAAATATCGAAAAACCTTGTTAACACTCTAGAGGCTACACTTTTAGTCCAATTAACCTGGAAATTTGTCAGAAAGATTGTTTCAATAATTTCTAGGTCAAGTTGGAATATAGGTCATCTGGGGTCAATTAACCAGGTCCATAACAACTTTGTTAAAAGCAGTCATACTCAGGTGAGTGATACAGGGCCATCATGGCCCTTTTTGTTTAATTTAGAAACTGCTGGCTTGATTTGAAAATAATTTTGATCAGATGTTCCTTGTATGACATTGTGAAGTTATGTCATTCAGTGAAAAAACATGGCTGCCAGGGGCTGGGCTTATTTTCCTTATATACATGTGTACATGTATCTATTTAGGAAACTTTTAGAATCTCCTTAGAAACTGCTGGCTTGGTTTAAAAATAATTTGGGACAAATGTTCTGTTTGTGCAGGATGAGCTGCTTAGAATTTTCACATGTACTGCTGCAATATGTACTCGTCCTGTACATGTGTACATGTAGTTCACTAAAGGAAAATGCAATAAATTGATAAGTTGTAACTTCTTATAAATCAGCAACTAACATGTTATTTTGTGATTTTGTATTTATTATGCACTGAATATGGCACTGTGACATTTTTGAAAATTTTCTGAGACTTTCATGTCAACAGACACCTTTTTTATAGTAATAAAGTTTGGTGTGTGCAGTACATATCGGAATCTCGATCTGCAGCAAACTTTTAGCTGATGCGATCATAATGGAACTGGACAGATTTTAGCTTTGTATGCAATAAATCAGCATCCGGTTTGCACATAGAATATATTCTGTTTTATATGTGTTTAAAATTTTGATTATTTTCGTCTAGAAATTCCACTCGTTCTACAGGATGAGCACTGCCAGAAGATCAACTTGTAATTAGGAGCGGACAAACGGATTTCTCGAGCCCTGATATTGCATACTTATATATGAAAAAATAAAAACATCTCATGTTTTTTTAAATGTATATTTAAATCAGTTTACTTTAATCCAATACATCGAACCCATGTGATATTTAGATGAGCACCTTGGGGTCATCATGGCCCTCTCGTTTATGAATTAATGGGACTTTAAAAATTAAACTTTATCATCTTGATCATGTATGTAATGACCTTCAGCACATTTAAAAACTAAGTGCCCTTTTACTTTCCAGATTGTTGTGTTGCTACTGTGTACATGGGTATTCATCATTTCTGTCGGATAGCTTTCAATGTGAGATTTGCAAAGCATAATTTTGTGTCATTTAATGAATGCAAAGGTATGTCTCCCTGAACTCTTTTTGAGATAGGTAGGTTGTAGTTAAAGTAGCATGAATACATATATCAAGAAAAAATATAAATGTGACATTTAATTTTTTTCTAGAGCATCAGACTGGAAATTAGACCAGCCGGACTGGACTGGACGACTCAGAGTGGTTGCCAAAGGAAAAGATCTGGCTATCAAACTAGAAGACAAAACTTCAGGTTTCTTTCCTTATTTAATGTTGGTTAACTTAGTTGTTAGCTTACCTGACTTAAGGTCAGATGCAGTTTTTAGTATGCTGTTTAGTAAATTGTCTGTCGTCCACAATTGACTTTAAACAACATCCCCTATACCACCAGGTCAATTGCAATTAAACTTTACAGATATGATCCTTGTATGGTCTTCTTTCAAAATTATGTAAAAAATGTAATTCCATGCAGAACTCTGGTTGTCATGGCAACTGCAAGGAAAAACTTTAAAAATCTTTTTGTCTGAAACCACAAAGCCTAGAGCTTACAAATTTTGTTGATAGAGTCATCTGGTAGACCTCAACCACAGTTATATAAATAATGGCTCTGGGGTCAAAATTGGCACCAAACACCCATGGGACCGGCCAAAAAGTTCGGATTTTGGAAGTTTCCGGAATTCAGAAGTAAAATGATCTGGACAAGTACAGGTGCCGAACACCAGTGGTTCTTTATGATAGTCAGTGCAGTCAGTATTATTTAGGGTAACAGTGTTTGTAACATGGGAAATATAATGCAAAATTAAAATTAGTGAAAACATTCTACACATGTATATTTTATTAGAAAAAAAATGTCATATGTTTCTAGTTAGAATAACCAACACATTGGCCGATGTTGGCTGATTAATTATGCTTTTTAAGACACCCCAATTACAATTTATTCCTTAAACTTGCTTGTAGTGAACGCCTGTTATTAATCCACTAATCATCAGTAGTTATTTACCGCTATCTAATTTTCAATATATTTGGCTGCATGTCAATTTCAGATTGACAACTTGTTATTCTAACGCATGTCAAAATAAACGATCACACTAATTGGTAAACAATAGATAGAGATGTGAAATTTTTGCCGCAGTATTTGCGATCTTAGGTCTGCCTTTAGCTTTTTTTTTTATTTTTCTGGTATTTGGAAGTAAAATTGCATTGATTTAATCTAAATTTTACTTAAAAATCGTCCGGAATTCAGAATTTGGAAGTTATGGATTTCAATATGATTTACATAGAAAACAGAAGGAGTTTCAGGACTGGGAATATCGTTCAGTTTTCAGAAGTTTCCGGGTTTTAGAAGGTCTGTTTTTCGGAAGTTCCACTGTATAGACAAACTCTATAACAAAGAATAAATTTTCTTGTTATAAGTCTGAGACTTCAGAAATTTTGTTTGAAGTGTTGCCTGGTAGACCTCTACTAATGTTGTTCAAATTATGCCCATTGTTTAGTTCTTTCATTTTAGCTCACCAGGCCTATAGGGTTAAGTCAGGTATTAGGATTGCCATATGTCTGCTCTCCTTCCGTCTGTCAGCAGGTGCATTCAAATGACATCTTATTGAAACTACTGGGCTTGCTTCAACCTAGCTTTACCATAGTGTTCATATTGCATGGTCCCTTTCAAATTTGTGAAATTTATTGAGTTATATGCAGCTTTCTGGTTGCCATGGAAACCAGAAGGAAAAACTTCAAAGCTTCCTGGCAACCCATTTACCAGTTTGTTATTCTCATTTGAGTGTTTGAGGGCCATCATGGCTCCTTTGTTGGCATTTTTTTTAAAGCAAACTAGTGGCTTATTTCAGGTGAACTATTTGCAAGATGTCCAGTAGAACAGTACCCAGGAATAGCTGTGGAATCTGTGACTGACTCTAGTAGATACTTTGTTCTTAGAATTATGGATGATAATGGTATGTGCCTTCTTTATTTAATATATTATGTCTGCCAAAATCTTGGTTTATGTATCCAGCCTACACTTCAAGTCAAAAGTTTAACAATGAAAGTCTGTCACAAAGATGCCAACCCTTCCTAGCTAAGTTGGTAGATCTTATTGTCAGTTCAGGGGTTCTTGGTTCAAACCATACCAGCCTACTAGGGCCATCTTAATTTCTCCATGATAATTAATCTCTGATAATCCACCTAAAAGGACATTTGTCCCTCACCTGTGATTTCAGTGAGGAAGCTGTCAGTCAAAATGCAACGTGATTTTCAACCAATTTTCACAGAAATGGTATTTACATAGCCATCTATTTAAATTGGTCAAATGGTTCTGTTCTGTTGCAAAAAATTGCCATCAGAGCTAAAAATAGATTTTAACAAACTTTCACAGAAATGGTCTTTATATAACCGTCCAATAAAATTGCTCAAATCGTTCTGCTCCATTGCATAAAATGGTATGGCCTCCAGAACTAAAAATAAATTTTCATCAGTATTTGGCTTCAATTGACCACTGTGCCATTTTTTATCAAACTTTATAAAAATTTTCTTATACATTGTATTGCCCTTTTCTACAACTGCTCAAACAGTTCTGCTCCATTACGCATAAGGATCGCAAAAGCTAAAAATCGGAAAAAAATTCAAGCAATGTCTGTTAATGAACTGAAAAGTCATTTTCCAAAAAATTTTACAGAAATGTTCTGTGTATAGCCCTAAATTTTAAATTGCTCAAATGGGTTTACTTCTTTGCACAAAATGACATCCTCATCCAAGCTTTAGTGAAGGATGAGGGGCATTATTAGAGTAAGGCTGGAGGCTGAGCATGTATACAATAGGCTGGAGGCTGAGCATGTATACAATAGCATTTTGTCCTAAATAAATGTTAATAGATTCGTGCTTTTAAGCAAAAAATTCCACAGTCAAGCACACCTGGAAGTACTCTGCTCACAGAAATCGTACTTTTAAAGCTATGTGTGTTTTGTTGAACACAATTCAAAGGGTGGGTCAATACCAATTTACTGGAATCAGATATTATAGTTAAAGTATATCAGAATCTACCTGCATTATGATATGGTTGTCTGTTTACATGCTTGGCCTCCAGCCTTACTCCAATAATGCCCTTCATACTTCACTTAAGCTTGGATGAGGGTGTCATTATTTTCCATAAGGCCTTCGGCTATCGCATGTATACAATAGCATTTTTATAGACAAAGAGAGACACATGCAACCATCACCACCCAACGAAAACTTGATTTGCCAAAAACTTCTACCCTTACAAGCTTTCTTGCAAATACATAAGTATGTATAAAAACAACTTATTTTAAACTCATTATATACTAAACATTAAACACCATCAAAACTTAAGCTAATAATACTGCCTTAGAAAAGGAAAATGCACTACAGTCAACAGGTTTTAGGAAATAAAATTTCTTAAAATTCTTTTCTGAAGTCCAACATGGTTCGCACAGGTCCTTGAATGTCCTTGAATTTGATCCTTAGTCCTTGAAAAGTCCTTGAATTTTGCTTCTAAAAATCCCCTGGAAAAGTCTTGAATTTTCCAAAAAAAAAGCTGGAAAAGTCCTTGAATTTCGAAAAAAAATGGAGGATGTAATCACAATTGTATCGGTAAGAAGTACAGAAAATAAAAATGACATCAAAACAAGTGAAAAAAAATGATAAAAAATGTACATGCACCCACTACGAATGTGAACGCTAGTTAAACCCGGTTTTGGTACAGGTAAATACGGGTTTTAGGTACGAATTAGCGATTCTCACAATGTTAATAATTTCTAGCATGATCACGTGTAACACAACAAAAACAAGATTAGTGGTCCTAAAAATAAGTGTGTTTTCACCAGTAAATGGCTAACAGACGATGAATATTCACTGTTGCTTAAGGAGTTTAAGTCTGGCAAGCAAAAGTGTTTATGTATGTAGGTAGTTTTTCAGAAATAAAACTGTTTTATAACTTTTGTTCCATCATTATGCCTTATGAAACGCCTGAATGGTCATAAAGATTTAAGCCGCAAGTGTCTTGAATTGTCCTTGAAAATTGATAAAAAGTCCTTGAAAAGTCTTTGAATTTGTTTGGTTAAGTCCTGTATGAATAATGTCCAATCAGCGGTGTCCAAAATGTTCTTTACTGAAAGCCATTGAAATGGCAGCACTTCTATATGAATGTGCCTTAAAGTACCTAGTACCAAGTCACTTGCTAAATCAAGAACTGTCCTCAGCCATCTAGCTGTCGTACTAGAGGACACAGAGTTAAAAGTTACAAAAGAAATGAATAGTTTGGATGATTTCCTGTTCATCTTTGTAACATGCATATAATGCATAACAGTATGCATAGGACATAATACTTCCTCTTCAAAATGTTCAGTCTGTAAATTATAAGCATGACCTTGCTTTGAAGTTTTCAACAGATTAGGAAACATAAACACTGAACAAGATTTCTTTTTGTACATAAAGTTAATATCCGTAGAAACATGGGTTTGAGCTCCTGGAGCAAAACACAAGGCTACTAATGCTTTGACTTTTAAAAGTAACATCTGCAGAGACAACTGTGACAAAGGATAGAGAGTCTTTAAAAACTTCAGCACAATAGAGACATCCCAGGTGAACTTATATCTTGGCATTGGAGGTGTTTTATGGAAAACCCCTTTTAAAAACCTTTTAATTAAAATAGTGTTACCACACTAAGTATTCCCAAAGAAAGGAAGCATTTGTAGTAACATTGATTTTTGAGTATTAAGAATGTACTATGACTTATTTTCTAAATGTGAAAAATTCAAGTAGTTAACTGTTATTCTAGAGACACTAAAGGGATTTTTATTCCTTCTAACACACCAAATTTACCATTTTCGTCATGCCAAGTCGTACTGTTTTCTAGTCCCTGATTGCCAGGAGTCGAGAAATATGTCTGTAACCTGTTGTGAAAGTCCCTTATCTTTAAGGAATCTCCAGATACAATAGCTTCAACCATTGTGATCTCCTTCACGAGAGGATGTTCTTGGGCATTGTGGGGTGACACTAGGAGATCCCTGTGTTATGCTTCCTGAAAGAGACATCATATATGTCTGCCTTGTCCTTCCATCATCATCTTCCTACAGTTTCCATTTCACTGTCCTTTCCCCTTGGGCAGCTTTCCATTGGTGGGACTGACATGATGACCATGGGCATTCTAGTGTATGGATGAATTTGATACTTATATTTCAAAATGATGTTTCAATTGAAATCCCTTCACCACAATGTGCATCCTCTGATGTGTTTGCCTTTGGAAATGGGAAAAAGTGGAGCGTGGCCCCAGCTTGCAATGGCTCTTGTTTTGGATTTGATTCATACTTGGACCAAACAACACTTATGACAAATCAGACATTATGATTATTTCAAGTTTGACCTTGACCTTTAAATGACCTTGACAGTACAGGTCAAATTATTGAATTTTGCTTAAACTGGCCATAACTTGTTATTTATGGTTGGATTTGAATCAGACTTGGACAAAACAACACTTACGACAAATCCGACATGTTTAATTATTCAAGTATGACCTTAGCCGTAAAATGACCATGACTGTCAAGGTCAAATTATTGAATTTTGCTCAAATTGTCATAAATGTGTCATTTATTTATGGATTTGATTCATATTTGGACAAAAAAAAACACTTATGACAAATCCGACATTATGATTCTTTCAAGTATTACCTTGACCTTAAAAGTTATTTACATTTTCTACAATTTGCCATAACTTTGTTGTTTATGGTTGGATTTGATTGATACTTGGACAAAACAACAATAATGACAAGACCGACATGTTGAATAACTCAGATATGACCATAACCTAAACATGACCTTGACCAGCAAGGTCAGATGATTGAATTTTTGCTTAAACTGTCATAAATTTCTCATTTATTTATTGATTTGATTCAAACTTGGACAAAACAACACTTATGACAAATCTGACATTTTGATTCTTTCAGGTATGACCTTGACCTTTAAATCACTTTGACAGTCAAAGTCAAATTATTGAATTTGCTAAAACTGGTCATAACTTTATTTTTGGTTGGATTTTAATCATACTTGTACAAAACAACACTTATGACAAAGCCGACATGTTAAATTATTCAGATGTGATCTTTACCTTAAAATGACCATCACTGTTAAGGTCAAGTTATTGAATTTTGCTCAAATTGTCATATGTTTTTTATTTATTTATGGATTTGATTCATACTTGGACAAAACAACACTTATGAGAAATCCAACATTATGCTTCTTTCATGAATGACTTCACCTTAAAATGACCTTGACAGTCAAGGTCTTATTATAGAATTTTGCTACAATTTGCCCTAACTTTGTTAATCCCCGTCCGCAAAGCGGTTAGGGGATTATAGGAATGACCTCCATCTGTCAGTCCGTTCGTCAGTCAGTCAGTCCGTCTGTAACACTTTCGTGTCCGCTCCATAACTTTTAAACTGCTGAAAATTTTTTGAAATAACTTGGCACAAGTGATCGCCATTATGAGACGATGTGCAGAGCGCAATTATTGGGTTGCTACTGTCCGTCTGTCTGTCCATCTGTAACACTTTCGTGTCAGCTCCATAACTTTTAAACTGCTGAAAATTTTTTGAAATAACTTGGCACAAGTGATCACCTTTATGAGACGATGTGCAGAGTGCAATAATTGGGTTGCTAGCCCCAAGGTCAAGGTCACACTTAAAGGTCAAGTGTTAAAAAGTCTACAGTTTGTGTACCTCCAAAGAAGGTTAAACTGAACTTGACCTTGACCTTTAAGATCAAATTTCTAAATGTTGCTAAAATTGACCATAACTTTGTTATGTATGGATGAATTTGATAAATATGTCTCCAAATGATGTTTCATTTGAAATCCCTTCACCACAATGTGCTTCCTCTGATGTGTTTGCCTTTGGAAATGGGAAAAAGTCAAGCGTGGCCCCAGCTTGCGGTGGCTCTTAATTATCTTTTCCCAGTTCGACAAAAAATGCTTAACTTTACCTACCATTGAGTTTATTTGTTGTTTGGGGCATGTAAGGGAACAGCCTTTCGTGGTCTTCAGCCTCTAGTCAATGTCAAGGCACTAAGTTACACATTTTGTTTGTAACCATAGCTAGTCAGGTACTGATAAGACCGGTACCTATTGGTGGAACTGTATGACTTATAATACTGTCCATAACCTCTTCTTGAATGGTATGAGCCAAGGCCACGCCTATTGAACCTTCCAGAGTCCTTGCTGAAATATAAAAGTAGTAATCAAATCACAAGATTTGATTTCTTTGGAAACATCATGGCCAAACAGTTTTGTTGTGACTGGCATTGAAATGTTGCATAAACTTGAGTACCGTTTCTTCTATACCTACATGGTACAGATAGGTTGTATTGTGCTTGTCCATTTAATGTCAGTGTATCAGAACTAAGAGAAGTGATACTCTTCAAAGCGGTTGTTAGTTTAATAACAGGAACCATAGCAGTAGTAATAATATTTTGTACATCTGTAAGACATTTGTCCTGAGAATGAATTTGTCTATCTAAAATTTTCCACACTTCATTGTTTACCATTGGGGGGGCTGCCTGGTTACAGTTCTCTGGAATTTTATACTTGGAAACAATATCCTCAATAGCACAGGGAGAAGTACAGGCAACATTTATCAAACTTACCAAAGAAGAAGCAATTGGCTTGTCTTTCTCTAAGGATTTTAATTTTGGAGTGCCCCATTCATCTTTTTCACTACCAAACAGTTCGTTTACGAAATTCTTTGTCATATCATGCAGCTCAGTGTTTTGATCACTGCTGAGTCATTGTCGAATAGCACATGTAAATTTGGCTGCCTATGCAAAGGAACAGCTGTAAAGAAGTCAGCATATTCATCATCTTCACCAGTATAAGGTGTTTCATTTTGTTTTACAAGACCTAACTTTTTCTTTAAAACCTCCAAGTCTTTTTGAGATAGCTTGACAAGCTGACTTAGACTTCTTAGACTTGCTTGAAGTTGATTTACTTGTGGACTTTTTTGAACCGCCATACTTACTGGTCGATTTTTGTGCCCCCACCACATAGTGTGGGAGCATATGAATTTGCACACGTCTGTCCCATAATATTATGTCTGTATGTCCATACATTATTATGTCCTGTTTCTTGTAGGTGCAACTCCTCCTACACTCATGGATGGATTGGAACCAAACTCGCACACATGACAGACCATGTTGTGTTGTTTTGCAAGAAATAAAGAATTTTTCTCTTGGATCAATCTTCACTGGATTATTGCCCTTTGTTTGTTTTTTGCACATGCCATACATATTAAATCTTGTGAGCACAACTCCTCAAATACCTGTGGGTGGATTGAAACCAAACTTGCACACATAATAGACCATGATGTGTAGTTATGCAAGAAGTAAAGAAATTTTTTCTTTGATCAGTTTTCACTTGATTATTGCTCTATGTTGTTTTTTTTTACCTTTTTGTTAAGGTCTATTTCTCAGAAACTATCAAAGCTATTTACTTCAGATTAAGAATACATGTTCAGTATTGAAATATGACACCATTTCTCAAGGGCAGATAACCCTCTAATTTATTTTTTGCAAAATTATGCCCCTTTTTCAACTTAAAATTTCTTACTCAACCTTTTTGTTAATGTCCATTTCTCAAAAAGTTTCAAGAGAATCCCTTCAAACTTGGAATACTTGATCACCAGCAAAACCCCTAAAAAGATTGTTGGTACGCATGTCCCTGGGGTCAAAATTAGCCCAGTGCCAGGGATCACTTGATTTTCCTCATACTTACATGTATACATAGGAAAAAACTTCTTAAGCCTAGAAATAAACTATTTACTTGCATGGGATAGGTAAGTACTTCCCTAGTTTCACAAGAGTCACTGAAGACTTGACATGTTTTTGAACATTTGCAGGACTTTTTCCTTTACTTTGGGAATTAACATCCTCCGCTGTTATTTCCACTGTAGTCACTTTTGGTGGTTCTACAAAAGCATCTGTTCCAAAACCTGAAAACTCGGAGCTAGAAACACTGAGAACATTGTCCTCATTGGAGCTCCTTCAACAACGAAATACAAATATCTGTCAAATAAGTCTTGGACAACGTCCTAAGAAAAGCTCCTTCCAGAATAATGCAAACCTTAAAACTTGCTTTGCAGCAAACCAAATAAAATACCTGCTTATGGAGGCAATGTGTTCCTTTGTGTAGCACAAGAACAAATGAGATTTCCCTTTGCAAAGTACTTCTGGGGGTGCTTGATTGTGGGATTTTTGCTTTAAAGCACGAATCGATTAACGTTTCGTCAGAACAAAATGCTATTGTATTCATGTGATAGTTGAAGACCTTACGGAAAATAATAGCCACCAGAGCAGAAACAGATTTTCATCAATATTTTGCTTCAAATGACATCTCCTCACAAACACTTAAACCATTTTCAACCAAACTTAACAGAAATATTCTTTATATTGCTGTTTTCTAAAATTGCTCTTACTCTTCTGCTGCACTGCAAAAGGTGAAAATAGAAAAAAATTCAAACAACATCTCCTCATAAACTGCAAGGTCAGTTTCAACCAGTTTTTAACCAATTTTCACAGAAATGGTCCTTACATAGCCATCTATTGAAATTGCTCAAATGGTTCTGCTCCATAGCACAAAATAGATTTTCATCAATATTTGGCTTTTCCTCACACACTGCAAGGCTATTTTCAAACAAACTTTACAGAAATGTTCAAGGTCAAGGTCACAGTCTGCTTGAATTTGAAAATGGTTTCCGCTCAATATCTCGAATACCATTTGACCCACAACCTTCAAACTTTAAAAAGGTGGTTACCATTATTGAGTAAAAAACCCAACAAGGCAAGAATTATCATGTTGAAAACAATAATTATTAGATAGTATTAGCGAAAATTAATGTTGCATGAACACGATTCCATAGAACCCAGACACCTAAAATGGCACAGGATTGATGGCATGAATGCTATAGACTTTTGGCTCAATGGGTCAAGTAAAGTTCAAAATCACAGGGCATTGCACTATGAAAATGTTTTATAAATATGTCTTAAATAAAACTTTAATTTTCACAGGATTGTTAGACATGGTGAGTAGAGAAAAGTTTTTGAGCCCATTCGATCAAAGCTCACAAGGGCCATGTTAAAGTCAGAGATGCAACGGGGTCAAATATGATTCTCATACAACTCTTGTTATTCTGTTTACTCATAGACGTTAATGTAAACTACTCTTGTTATTCTGTTTACTCATAGACGTTAATGTAAACTACTCTTGTTATTCTGTTTACTCATAGACGTTAATGTAAACTACTCTTGTTATTCTGTTTACTCATAGACGTTAATGTAAACTACTCTTGTTATTCTGTTTACTCATAGACATTAATGTAAACTACTCTTCAAGCTAAATATGAAAATCAAAATTTTGAGGGACCTTTCTAAAACAAAAATTTTAAAACTGCTTAGAACTGTAAAGACTTAAATTCTTAATCTAAGACCATGAAATGTTATGTTGTTTGCAGGGAGGTCTGCTTTTATAGGTATTGGTTTTGAGGACAGAGGAGACTCTTTTGATCTGAATGTTGCGCTACAGGACCACTTCAAGTAAGGTTTACTTCTTCCAGCTGAGCATTTCTTAATTGTTATTTTATGTAAAATGATAAGCTTTGATCAAGCTTATATCCAGGTAAGATAGCTTCCCCAGCCTCATACCTTCAGACACAAAGTATGTGGGGGCTATTATATTGGATTCCCTTTTTGTCCCTTTGTTTGTCTGTCCAATCTGTTTCTTGTCTGTCATTCCTTCCCTTTTCTTGTCTGGGCCATAACTTCTCCATGCATGGAAAGATTTTAAAATACCTTTGCATGTGTTCACCTTGATGAGATAGTGTGTTGTATGTACATGTAAGACTCAGGAACATAGCTTAAAGTTAAAAATGTTGATTATAGACAATGTCTGGGCCGTAACTTCTCTGTGCATGCAAGGATTTTAAAATACCTTGATATATTTGTTCACTTTGATAAGACGGTGTGTTGCTTCTAAGATCCAGGTTCATAGTTCAAAGGGCAAGGTCACAGGTACTGGTTAAATGTAAAAAATGTTAATTATAGGCCTTATTCAGGCCATAACCTCTCCGTGCTTGGAAAGATTAAAAATACCTTGGCATATTTGTTCACCTTGATGAGGCAGTGTGTTGCGTGAGAGACCCAGGACCATAGCTCAAAGGTCAAGATCACAATCACTGGTTAAAGGTTAAAAATGTTGATTGTAGGCCTTGTCCAGGCCATAACTTTTCCATGCATGGAATGATTTTAAAACATAGTAGCATAGTTGTTCACCTTGATGAGGCAGTATGTTTTGTGTAAGATCCAGGTCCATAGCTCAAAGGTCAAGGTCACATTCAATCGTGAATAGTAAAAAATGTTGATTATAGACCTTGTCCAGGCCATAACTTCTCCATGCATTGAACAATTTAAGAATACCTTGGCATACTTGTTCACCTTTATAAGACAGTGTGTGATTGTGAAAGACCCAGGACCATGGCTCAAAGGTCACGAATATAGTCACTGGTTAAAGATAAAAAATGTTGATTATAGATCTTGTCCTGGCCATAACTTCTCCAAGCATGGAAGAATTTAAAATACCTTTGCATATTTGTTCACCTTGATGAGACAATCTGATACATACAAGACTCCTTTGCTCAAATGTCAAGGTCACAGTCACTGGTTAAAGGTAAAAAAAGTTGATTATAGACCTTGCCTGGGCCATAACTTCTCCATGTATAGAAGGATTTTAAAATACTTTGGCATATTTCTTAACCTTGATGAGACAGTGTGTCACATGTGAGACCAAGATATGTAGCTCAAAGGTCAAGGTCATAGTCACTGATCAGAATTAAACAAATTTGATGAAAGACCTTTCCCGGGCCATAACTTCCGCATACAAGGAAGGATTTTTAAATACCTTTGCAGTTTTAGCTCAACTATTCGAAGAATAAGGAGGGCTATAGTTCTCGCCCAGGCATTGGCAATGGTTCAGATTAAAGTTTTTCGGCAAGGTAACATTATTCACCTCACCCTTGCAGATATAGCCCTGAAACTTACAATACTTGTTTACCATCAAGAGCTCACTCTGCTAAAGAGAGGAGGTAACTGTGTCGAGCATTTTGTGTGAATTATGGCCACTTTTCGACTTTGAAATTTGGTAAAAGTTTTTCGGCAAGGTAGCACTAGTCACCTTTCCCTTGCAGATATAGACCTAAAACTTACAATACTTGTTAACCATCAAGAGGTTACTCTGCTTACAAGAGGAGGTAACTGTGTCAAGCATTTTGTGTGAACTGTGGCCCCTTTTCAACTTAAAAATTTGGTTAAAGGTTTTGGCAAGGTAGTACTAGTCACCTTTCCCTTGCAGATATAGACCTGAAACATACAATACTAGTTTACCCTCAAGGTCGTAGTCTGCTCTCAAAAGGAGGTAACTGTGTCAAGCATTTTGTGTAAATTATGGCCCCTTTTGGACTTAGAAATTTGGTTAAAGTTTTTCAGGAAGGTAGCTTTAGTCACCTTTCCCTTGCAGATATAGCCCTGAAACTCACAATACTTGTTAACCATCAAGAGCTTAGTCTGCTCACAAGAGAAGGTTACTGTGTCTAGCATTATGAGTGAATTATGGCCTTTTTTCGACTTAGAACTTTGGTTAAAGTTTTGGCAAGGTAGTACTAGTCACCTTTCCCTTGCAGATATAGACCTGAAACATACAATACTAGTTTAACCTCAAGATCGTAGTCTAATCACAAGAGGAGGCAACTGTGTCCAGCATTTTGTGTGAATTATGGCCGCTTTTCGATTAGAAATTTGGTTAAAGTTTTTTGGCAGGGTAGCACTAGTCACCTTTCCCTTGCAGATATAGCCCTGAAACTCACAATACTTGTTTACTATCAAGAGCTTAGTCTGCTCACAAGAGAGGGTTACTGTGTCCAGCATTATGTGTGAATTATGGCCCCTTTTCGACTTAGAAATTTGGTCAAAGTTTTTGGCAATGTAGCACTAAGTCACCTTTCCCTTGCAGATTAACTTAAAACATTTTTTTATCACCATGGCTTTTGACTGCCACAAGAGGAGGTAACTTCGTCAAGGATTTTGTGTGAATTTTTAGTTTATAAGGTTTTATATCCCTTCAGTGTCAAGAACTGAGAATAGTTGAGTGCGCTGTCCTATTACAGCTCTTGTTGTTCATCAAGATGAGATGATCTGCCACTTTGTGGTCATGATGAGCTTTTTTGACCAGCTGATGTTCGTCATCTGTTGTCTGTGTGTGCTTGCATGCATCAGTCCATCATGCGTTTAAGAGTTATGGCCTCAGAAAGGTCCAAAACAGGCATATTTTGCCTTGTCTGCATAATAGAAGTTTCATTTTCGATTTTTTTTTAAAACCAAACTTGCACAGAACTTGCATCATCAGTAGATCTTGGTTCCTTTCTTGAAGAAGCATGATCTTATCAAGGATTTACACAGTTATAGCCCTTGAAAGGGCCAGAACTTATAGCCCTTGAAAGGGCCAGAACAGGCATATTTTGAATTGTCTGCATGTTAGAAGTTTTAGTTTTGATAAGATTTGAACCAGACTTGCATAGAACATGTATCACCAGTAGATCTTGTTTTCTTTCTTGAAATGGCCTGATCTCATCATGCGTATAGAGTTAATCCCCTGTAAAGGGCCAAAATGGGCATCCTTGTATAGACTTACATAGGAAAAAACCTTTGCTTTTTTGTCAGAAACCAAAAGGTCTTAAGTTTAGATTTTTTGTATGCAGTGTGGTTTAGTGAACTTCTACCTATTTTGTTCAAACCATGGCCCTGAGTCAAAATTTGCCCAACCCTATGGGTCACCTGGGTTATTTTATAAACTTTCATAAAAAAAAAATTCAGAAACCCCAAGGCCTTAGTTGGCCAGTAACTTAGATGCATGTTTTGTAGGTAAATTGCTAGTACCTTTATCCTTGGGCAGGATTAGAGGTAATTGAGGTCATAGTCAAGGTCACTGAGGCTAAAAACAGATTTTTATGCTCCCCAAAGGGAGAGCATATAGTCGCAGCCTTATCCATCCGTTCGTCTGTCTGCACTACCGAAAATAAAAAGGGGGCCATCTAACTGTAAACATAACAAAAGAGAACAATAGAGTTCATTCCGTAACAATAGAATAAGGGGCAAATGGTCCCTTATTAAACAAAAGAAAATAACAAAAGAAAAGGTCCCCTATCCAGTTTCGGCAGGATGTTCGTCCGTCCATCACACTCTTGCCTGGAGAATAACTTGAAAAGTGTTGAAGGAATTTGATTGAAACTTAACACATTGATGGTGACCAGTGAGAGGAAGTGCAGAGTCCAAGAACCATAATTCTTCCTTGCATATTTTTTTATTATCTCCATTAAGTTAATAATGCTTGTTCATAATACTGCTCCTGAACTATCCATGATATCTCATTGAAACTTCACACAGTTATAGAGAATAGCCAGAGGAAATGCAGTGTCAAAGAACAATAGCTCTGATTTACTTAGATTTTTAGTTTTCTACCTTTATAATACAGTACGTGCCAGCAGGAACTCTCGTGTTCCTCGAGGTCGTCGCGGACTACCCATTCCTTAAAATGCTAACAAATCCGCCGCATTTCGAGGATCACCGCCACGGACATGGTCACCAAATATCGCGTCGGACGTCCGCTAAAAGGTTCCGCAAACTTTTTCACAGGTTAGAATTTACGTATTGAGGCTCACAAAGTTCCTGATTACACGCATTTCCGCGAATTTTACACTTTAAAATATCATTTAAATGTATAAAACTCTCATTCTGATGCATTTGTTTACGAAATGCTGGTATTTGTTAACGGAAGGAATGACAATTCATAACCGAAAGCAATTGCTTCTCGGAACAGCTGACCCTATTTTCAGAAAATAAATTGACTGGTTTTCGATTTAGACGTGTTAAAACTGCTTTCCTATATTTAAAGAAAACATACAACATGTAAACCCTACTGCGACATCTGTATCGTCTATGCGCTTGACAAAATAATTGATCAATTTTGCTATACAATAACGAGCGTTTTCAACGACGGAAGTACACATAATCCTACACAGCAAATGTATTAGAAATTTGGTTTTAATTTTACCAAATGTCACATAACTGGCAGACGTAAAATGCACAGTTTCATTACGGTCATTTCATTAAATGTTCAGCTTATCCAGGTGAGTTATGACTCTAATAATTTTTCGCGCTGGTCGTCAAATATCGCCGAGATATTTTGCGATGTCGAGAATCGAGGAAATCCGTTTTTTTCCTCTATGTCGCAGTGGATATTTTTTTTCCGGGTCCGCGAAATAAAGCGGAATATGTGAGTTCCTCCTGGCGCGTACTTAATAATGCTTGTCTTGATATTAATTTGAAAAGGATTGAAGGAACTTGATTAAAACTTACACAGTCATAGATACTAGTGAGTGAAAGTGCATTGTTCAATAACCATATGTCTACCTTGCTTAATTTTTGAAATATCTCCCATAATGGAGCTAAATTTAAAACAGATTTTTAAAGAAACGCAAGGCCTGGAGCTTAGATATTTGGTATGAAGCATTATCTAATGGACCTCTACCAAGTGTGTTCAAATTATGATCCTGGTGTCAAAACTGACCACACCCCAGGGATAAGTTGATTTTACTAAGAGTTATATAGGGAAAACTTAAAAATCTTCTTGTCAGAAACCACAAGGCCTAGAGTTAAGATATTTGGTGTGCAGCATTGTCTAGTAGACCTCTACCAAGTTTGTTCAAATCATGGCCTCTGGGTCAAAAATGGCCCTGCCCAAGGGGTAACTTGTTTTACATAGAGTTATAAAGGAAAAACTTTAAAAATCTTCTTGTCAGAAACCGTAAGGCATACAGCTTAGATATTTGCTATGTAGCATTGTCTAGTGGACCTCTACCAAGTTTGTTCAAATTATACCTTTTGGGTCAAATTTGGCCCCACCCTGGGGTCATTGGTTTTACATAGGCTTATATAGGAAACTACTTCGAAAATCTTCTTGTGTTAAACCACAAGGCCCTGAGCCGTAAGATTTGGTATGTAGCATTGTCTAGTGGACCTCTACCAAGTTTGTTCAAATTATGCCCCTGGGGTCAAATTTGGCTCCACCTGGAGGGTCTTTTGATTTTGCATAGGGAAAACTTTGAAAATCTTCTTGTCTGAAACCACATGGGCCATAGCCTTAAGATTTGGTATGTAGCATTGTCTAGTGGACCTCTACCAAGTTTGTTCAAATTATACCTGGGGTCAAATTTGGCCCCACTCCGGGGTCATTAGTTTTACAAAGGCTTATATAGTGAAAACTTTGAAAATATTCTTGTACAAGGAGGAGATAGATAGATAGATTTATTTCAATATTGTGTAAGCAACATGGTTACAAAACATTTAAAATAGACATATAAGTATATAAAACAAATATAAGAATGAAATGATATATTAATGAAAATGAACCATGTCAGTCACATCAATATCAAGGATAACAGGAGAGGTAACATTTTCAGTCCAAATAATCTGGAAATTTGTCAGACAGGTTGTTTCTATGATTTCTAACTCAAGTTTGAATATGGGTCATCTGGGTTCAAAAACTAGGTCACAGAGCCGAAAAATATAAAAACCTTGTTAACACTCTAGAGGTTACATTTTCAGTCAAAATATCCCAGAATTTTGTCAGACAGGTTGTTTTGATGATTTCTAGCTTAAGTTCGAATATGGGTCAAAAACTAGGTCACATAGCCCAAATATGGAAAAACCTTGTTAACAGCCCAAATATGGAAAAACTTTGTTAACACTCTAGAGCCCTAAGAGGTAACATTTTCAGTCCAAATAACCTGGTTGTTTCAATGATTTCTAGGTTAAATTTGAATCTGGGTCATCTGGAGTCAAAAACTAGGTCACAGAGCCCAAAAATAGAAAAAAAACTTGTTAACACTCTAGAATCTACTTTTCAGTCCAAATATTCTCGAAAATTTGTCAGAAAGGTTGTTTTAATGATTTTGAGCTCAGATTCGAATATAGGTCATCTGGGATCAAAAACTAGGTCACAGACCCCAAATATGGAAACACCTTGTTAACACTCTAGAGGTAACATTTTCAGTCCAAATAACCTTGAAATTTGTCAGAAAGATTGTTCCAATGATTTCTAGCTCAGTTTTGAATATGGGTTATCTGGACTCAAAAACTAGCTAGGTCACAGGGCCAAAAAGTAGAAAAACATTGTTAATGCTCGAGGTTACAATTTCAGTCCAAATATCCTGAAAATTTGTGAGACAGGTTGTTTTGATGATTTCTAGCTCAGTTTTGAATATGGGTCATCTGGGAACAAAAACTAGGTCACAGAGCCCAAATATGGAAAAACCTCGTTAACACTCTAGAGTTAAGATTTAACTCCAAATAACCTGAAAATTTGTCAGAAAGGTTGCTTCTATGATTTCTAGCTCAAGTTCGAATATGGGTCATCTGGGTTCAAAAACTAGGTCACAGAGCCCAAATATCAAAAAACCTTGTTAACACTCTAGAGGCTACATTTTCAGTCCAAATAACCTGGAAATTTGTCAGAAAGATTGTTTCAATAATTTCTAGGTCAGGTTCGAATATGGGTCATCTGGGGTCAATTAACTAGGTCCATAGCAACTTTGTTAAAAGCAGTCATATTCATGTGAGCGATAAAGCGCCATGATGGCCCTCTTGTTGTTTTAAAGGCACCGTACATGAAGCTGTACCATTCTCTAGGGTCAAGGTCACTGAGGCTAAAAATAGATTTTTTATCTTTTCCTTATGGAACCCTCATTTATTTATCTATAGCTTAGAAATTTGGTGTGTAGATAGCTTGCATTGACCTCTACCACTTTGTGGGGTTAAAGGTTGCTGGGTTATGGTCATGGTAACAGAGTACTACTATAAAATACAGACCATATAACTGTAATATGCGGTAATTTTTAAAATTGAAAATGCAGTCAAAGCTATACCACTTGTCTGATTTGTCATACATGATTCTCTAGAGACCCTGTACAAAATACTTCCAATAACACAATATTGCTCCCAGTAGACAGCACTGGTTTGCTTTTGATATCTGTGTACATAGTTTTGATAATCTTTCAAAGCACTGGTCTGATAACAAAAACACAACTATAATTACAGAACTTGAGCAATGGGACCTTGGAGTGATTTAGGGCCATCATGGCCCTCTTGTTTTTTGTATAATTTGTGAAATTTCATGTCAGTTTTATATCTCTTGAACTTATTGAAAGCAAATTGAAACTGTTTGGCAGAAAAGATTATACACCTAAAGGGACATGTTATGCCCCTGTGTGTCTTTTTGCAGTTTCTGTTTGACAAAAATGTATGCAAACTGCTTGAAGGTACCAGTTCTTGAAATAATTATATAGATGTATTACCATAAAGAGATGATGGCAGACATGTGTCATGGTCCAGGAGTTCTGCTGATTTTTTTGCAGGATGGTTAAGTTGTGTGTGTGTATATCCATAATATTAAATTATACTGCTGAGTTTACTTTCCACAGATTTGAGTCTTGAGTTTTTCAGTCAATATTTTTTTATATATATTATGACAGACAAACTTATACATGTAGAAATTACTGTGTCAAATTGGTATCTGGGGGTATTCATCACCTTTATTGATAGATCTTGTTCAAATTACAAATGTATGCCCCTGTGGTGAAAAGTGACCAATAAAAGAATCTTTCAAAACCTTCTTGTAAACCACAGGTCTTAGACATTAGATATTTGGCATTTAGCATTGTAGAGCTTACCTCTGCAAAGATTATTTAAGTTATTTTCATAGGTCAGAATTGACCACCCTCTTTGGGTCACTTGTTTTAGGTAATGTTATGTAAGGAAAACTTTGAAAATCTTCCTGTCTGAAATAGTATGACTAGAGCTTAGATATTTTGTATGTACTGTAGCATTGCTTGGTAGCCAGCCCACCACCAGATTTGTTCAAATTATGTGGCTTGGGTCAAAATTAACCTCACCCCAGGGGTGCTATTTATGTAAAATACAGAATCTTTGAGAACCTTTTTGTCAGAATTGTATAGAACTTAAGCATTTGGTATGAAGCACTGTATACTTGACCTTTACAATGACTGTAAAGTGTTGTATAGCAACAGAAAGAAAAAATAGAATATTAACTGAGGGTTGATTAAGCTTTGTATATTGCAGACATTTGAAACAAGAGAAAGATGCTGAAAAGGCTGGGGAAGAACTCAAACAGGGACCAAAATTAGATCTGGGCTTCAAAGAGGGACAAACTATCAGAATTAATATCTCAGTAAGTTATCTGTTCATCCTATTTCAATGTTGAGCCCAGTCACAGCAGGGTATAACTATGTGTGCACCTAAGAATCTGTGCTTACATGATGTCATGCTTACCTGATGTTAGATCAGTCGTGTAGCTGTAGAGATAATTAGTAGTGTAGTGAGACAGGCTCATGAGAACATACAAACTAAGAGTATAATTATGCCCCCGAATGGTGGTATATAGTAGTAGTACTGTCCATCTATCCATCCAATCTTCTGTCCACAACTCTTCCTACAATTTTCATTTAATTTTCAGTAAACTTTCACACAATGATCATTGTTAAGTGTTGCAGTGCATATACTCCGCCTTTTATGATTTGAGGATTTTTGGCAGAGTAATTGCCTTTTTGTTAAATTTTACTTAATATTGCTTGTGTGCATAACTCCTACATTTCTCATGCAATTTTCAACAAACTTCCACAGAATGATCACTATCAAGTGCTGCAAGGCATATACTCCAGGATTTATGATCTGATTATTTTTGGCATAGTTACTGCTTTTTATTAAATTTTACTAAATATTGCTTGTGTGCACAATGCCTCCAACATATCTCATGCAACTTTCACCAGTCTTTCACTATCAAATGTCACAGCATCAGGCTTTTGTGAGGTGGAGTTATTGCCCTTGGTTTAGTTATACTTAATATTTCTTCTGTGCACAATACCTACATTTCCCATGGGATTTTTACCAAACTTTCACTCAATGATCATTATCAAGTGCCACAATGCAAATTTTCACGCTTTTGTGATTTTATTATTTTTGGTGGAGTAATTACCCATTTTTAAATTTTACTTAATATTGTTTCTGTGCACCACTGCTACATTTCTCATGCAATTTTCACTAATCTCTCACAGATAGATCATAATTAGCAAGTGCTGCAGTGCATATACTTCTGCATTTGCAATACTATCATTTTTATGCTCCCCAAAGGGAGAGCATAATAGTCGCCGCTTTGTCCGTCCACATTTTCTTGTCTGGGACATAACTCTGAAACTACAAGAAGTATCAGTAAGAAAATTTGTAGGTAGATAGATCTTACTGAGTAGAAGTGCAGTGCATAAGAACCATAACTCTGCATTGCCTAATTTTTGAGTTATTGCCCTTTGTTCATTTTTACACTTTGAACTTTGTCCAGGACATAACTGAAACTACAAGAAGTAACAAAAACCTCTGGTCATGACACTGTCTGGATAGGACTGCCACTGTCTGAGTTGATAGAAAATAACGAATAAAATGGTAACTGTATTTAAACAGTTTTAACCTTTTTCAGCAACTACTAATAACATAATATCTTTATGCTGAATTTGGCAAAGACTTTATGGACACACTATTCTTTGTCCAAAACCTGTTCCGGGAGCATCACCCAGTTCGACCAGCTCTTGTTGGTTGAGTTATTGCCCTTTGTTTAATTTTACTTAATATTGCTTCAGTGTGAAACTCCTACAATTTTATAATTGAACTATTATTTCGCCTGTGGTGTTCAGCTGGAGCATAAAAATCAAAAAGTTAAAAGGTAAAAAGCTGTTTCAAAAAAACTTTTTTTTGTCAAAGACATGGGGATCTATGGGTACTTACTTTGTTCAGTTCACAGATAGCAAATTTTGGCACAAATGATGAAGATGACATCTAATTATAAGCTACCATGATTGTTTTATGGGCATTCATGTCTGTGACACATTTCTTGTTAATGTAAAAAAATCAAAGTTGCCTCATATTAAATCAAATTGAATTGTGTTTAAGTTAGTTGTCAGTTAACTTAATACTATAATTTTGGCTTAAATGAGGGGTAATGGTTGACTTATAGTTTTAGCTCACCTGAGCACTATGTGCTAATTGTGAGCTTTGGTGACCATTCTGTGTGTGCATTGCCCATCTTGTGTTTTGTTGTCAACATTTCTTTTTTTAACGACATCTTCTCCCAATCTATTGGATCAAAGTGGATGAAACTTGCTAGGGATATTCCTCACATAAAGGTCTTCCAAAGGTGTTTAAAGAATTTCATTTCATGCAGAACTCTGGTTGCTATAGCAACAAGAATGAAAAACTTTAAAAATCTTTTGGCTCTGCACTTGCCATTCTTAGCAGTTGTACTCAGGGGAGTGGCATAGGGCCATGATGGCCCTCTTGGTACACCCTTCTTAAAAAATGGGAGGCATATAGCATTGTTTTGTCCATATGTCCATTGGTTCATATGTAAGGGGTTCTATCATTTTAGCCAATCAAGAACTGACAAACTTTTGGACATGGTTCATGAATCAATTATTATCTTCATATGGTTATTGGGCATGTCCTGTGCATTACCATTACATGACCCCTGTAGATTTTTAGGTTACTAGATCAAATGTCACAGTAACAGTTGCAAACTATGTAAAATCATTGTCTGATTAATCACTCAGGAACAGGTACAAGAAACTTGATAGGGACATCAGAAAAGTCCAACAGATGATCCCTACTGTTTTCAGCTCACCTGGCACAAAGTGCCAGAGTGAGCTTTTGTCAAACCCCAATGTCTGGTGTGCGTCATGCGTCGTGAGGCGTCAACAATTTTCATTCAAACGACATCTCCTCTAAAACCACTGGGCAAAATTCAATAAAACTTGCATGGGATGTTCCTTGCATGAAGCTCTTCCAAAGTTGTTCAAAGAATTCAATTCCATGCAGAACTCTGGTTGCTATGGCAACTTAAAGGAAAAACTTTGAAAATCTTCTTGTCTGAAACCACAAAGTCTTGAGCTTAGATATTTGGTATGAGGCATCATCTAGTGGACCTCTACCAAAATTGTTCAAATTATGACCCTGGGGTCAGAATTGGCCCCACCCCGAGGGTCCCTTGATTTACATAGAGTTATATAGGGAAAACTTTAAAAATCTTCTTGTCAGAAACCGCAAGGCATGGAGCTTAGATATTTGGTGTTGAGCATTGTCTAGTAGACCTCTACCAAGATTGTTCAAATCATGGCCCCTGGGTCAAAATTGGCTCCGCCCAAGGGGTCACATGTTTTACATAGAGTTATATAGTAAATTCTTTAAAAATCTTTGTCAGAACCTGCAAGGCCTGGAGCTTAGATAATTGGTATGAGGCATCAACTAGTGGACCTCTACAAAGATTGTTCAAATTATGACCCTGGGGTCAGAACTGACCCCGCCCAGGGCTTACTTGATTTACATAGAGTTATATAGGGAAAACTTTAAAAATCTTCTTGTAAGAAACTACAAGGCGTGGAGCTTAGATATTTGGTGTTAAGCATTGTCTAGTAGACCTCTACCAAGATTGTTCAAATCATGGCCCCTGGGTCAAAACTGGCCTCGCCCAAGGGGTCTTATTTTACATAGGGTTATTTAGCAAAAAACTATAAAAATCTTCTTGTCACAAACTGCAAGGCCTGGAGCTTAGATATTTGGTAGTATGCACTATGACCACAGTCGGGTCATCCCCCCTCCCCTGGGGGTCACTCCCCCCCTTTTTTTTCTCATTCTTTAAGTTTTTCGCTATGGCATTAACAATTTCATTCAAACAACATCTTCTCTGAAACCTCTGGGCCAAATTTAATGAAACTTGCCTGGGATGTTCCTTGCATGAAGCTCTACCAAAGTTGTTCAAAGAATTCAATTCCATCAAGAACTCTGGTTCCTATGGCAACTTAAAGGAAAAACTTTGAAAATCTTCTTGTCTAAAACCACAAGGCCTAGAGCTTAGATATTTGGCATTTAGCACCCTCTAATGGAAGTCCACAAAAATTGTTCAAATTATTTCCCTGGGGTTAAAATTGGCCCCACCCCAGGGGTCACTTCATTTTACATAGACTTATATAGGAAATCTTTAAAAATCCTTTTCTCAGAAACCACAATGCCTACAGCTTAGATATTTGTTTATTCAAATTATGTTCCCTGGGTCAAAATTGGCCACTCCCCAGGGCTCTCTTGGTTTACATATAGTTATATAGGAAAAACATGAAAAATCATTTTTCTCCAAAACTAATAGGACTAGACCTTAAATAGTTGGTGTGGAGTTTTGTGTAGAGAACCTTTACCAGTATTGTTTATATGTTGGCCCTGGGGTCAAAATTGGTCCCGCCCTGGGGGCCCTTAATATGATGAAAAGGAAATCTTTAAAAATCTTCTTCTCAGAAACCGCAATGCCTACAGCTTTGATATTTGGTATGTAGCATTGTCTAGTGGATGTCTACCAAGTTTGTTCAAATTATGTTCCCTGGGTCTAAATTGGCCATGCCCCAGGGTTCTCTTGGTTTACATATAGTTATATAGGAAAAACATTAAAAATAATTTTTCTCCAAAACAAATAGGTGTAGACCTTAGATATTTGGTGTTGAGTATTGTGTAAAGAACTTTTACCAATATTGTTTAAATGTTGGCCCTGGGGTCAAAATTTGCCCCGCTCCGGAAAAAGGAAATCATTAAAAATTTTCTTGTCTGAAACCACAAGGCCTAGAATTTTAAAATTTGGCATCAAGCTTTTTCAAATTATTAGATTAGGTTAAAGGTCACGGAGGCTAAAAATAGATTTATCTACTGTACATCATAAAGCCTTCATTTATAGACCAATATCTTTGATATTCAATATATAGGTTTCTTGCATGGACCTCTACCCATGAGTAGGGTTTGAGGTCACTGGGTCAAGGTCAAGGTCACCATAGCTTATAATAGATATTTCTACTTTCTGTCATAGAGCCTTTATTTATTGACTGATATTTTACATATTTAGTTTGTAGGCACTTGTATATTTTCAATTAAAAAATGAAATTCTGCTTAACAGCAAACCTACAGCCAAAGTACTCAGGTGAGCGATCCAGGACCATCATGGCCCTCTTGTTTGTTTTGAAGCTACAGCAATGAAATTTGGACTGTATGTACAGCTTTTCGTTCCGATTTCAAAAAACTAATCTCATGACCTTTATTTTGACCTACTGACCTACTTTTTGTTTTTGGATCTAAGGCAATGAAATTGCATTGGTCCATTTCTGTGATATGCATTATTACATTCATTAAAATTTCTTTCATCTTTGAACCCAGGTGAGCACTTTAGGGCCATATTGGCCCTCTTGTTTGAGGTCAGAAGGTCAAGGTCACTATGACAGTCTGTGTAAAATTCTTGTTTTAGCACACCGAAGCACAAGGTGAGCTTCTTTGATGACCCTGTGTCCATTGAGCATAAAGCATCATGCAACTTGTATGTCAGCTTTTTTTTTATGGCCCCACAAAGTGGGGTGCATATAGCGTTGCACTTGTCCTTCCGTCCGTCCGTCCGTCCGTCTGTCCGTACGTCCCGAAATCTTGTGAACGCAACTCCTCTTAAACCGGATGGCAGATTTTGCTTAAACTTCTAGGGATGAACAACCTTAATGTGTAGATGGTAGTAAAGGAAGGAATTTTCGCTGCGACCAAATTTAACAGAATTATGGCCCTTTGTTGATTTTTTTTACTAGAAATTTTGTGAACGCAACTCCTCTTAAACCGGATGGCAAATTTTGCTTAAACTTCCAGGGATGAACAACCTTAATGTGTAGATAGTAGTAAAGGAAGGAATTTTTGCTGCGACCAAATTTAACAGAATTATGGCTCTTTGTTGATTTTTTCACTATATACCATATAGAAATTTTGTGAATGCAACTCCTCTTAAACCTGATGGCAGATTTTGCTTAAACTTCCAGGGATGAACAACCTTAATGTGTAGATGGAAGTAAAGGATGGAATTTTTGCTGTTACTATATTTAACCGAATTATGGCCCTTTGTTGATTTTTTCACTATATACCATATAAATAATTGAACATATAAATTTTACATTTGTAATTTAATTTAACATGTACATAAGGTTACCTGTAGATCATTTTAGGTATATGTACAGAAAAAATCTTACATACAACCTGATGGCAGATTTTGCTTAAACTTCCAGGGATTAACAGCTTTAATGTGTAGATGGTAGTAAAGGAAGGAATTTTTGCTGTTACTATATTTAACCGAATTATGGCCCTTTGTTGATTTTTTCACTATATACCATATAAATAATTGAACATATAAATTTTACATTTGTAATTTAATTTAACATGTACATAAGGTTACCTGTAGATCATTTTAGGTATATGTACAGAAAAAATCTTACATACAGGATATACATGCTCTTGTTTATGAGCACTTATGCGGGGGCATCCGTGTCCTATGACACAGTTCTAGTTTTTTTGGCAGGGACATTCCTTGCATGAAGCTTTACCAAAGTTGTTATAAGATTTCCATTCTATAAAGAACTTGCCTGAAGCCACCAGGCCCAGCACTCAGTAATTTGGTATGTAGCATTAACAAGTAGACCTCTACCAGGATATTTCGAAATTAAGTCTCTGGGACACTATTGGCTGCACCTGACTTCTTTCATGTTTTAGATAGAAATGAAGAGGATTTTTTCAAAATATTGTCAAACACCATAATTATGGTTGAACCTTTTTAAAATTAGTGTGTAGCTTTAGGTTATGTATATAGGGGTCAAACATTTCTCATGGAAATATAGAGGAAAAAACAGAGGGTTTATGAAATTTTTTATGAAGCATTGTCTAGAGGACCTCTACCAAGTCTGTTCAAACTTTGACCAATGGGTCATTGTTGGTTTCACCTTAGGGCTAAGATGTGCTACATAGACTTGTGTTGGCAAATGTTTTATCAATATTCTAGTCAGAAACCACATAGGTTAGAGTTTTGAAATTTCATGTGTTGAATTATACAGATACTCTATAAAGCTTGTTTTAACTCACCTGAGCAAATGCTCAGGGTGAGCTATTGTGATCACCCTGTGTCTGGCGTCTGTTGTCCGGCGTCAGGCGTCCGGTGTCAACATTTTACTTTAAATGACATCTCCTCCTAAACCACAAAGCTATTTTTAACCAAACTTTACAGAAATGTTCCATATATTGCCCTTTCCTAAAATTGCTCAAACCATTCCACTCCATTGAACATTAGGGCTGCAAAAGCTAAAAAAAGAAACATATTCAAAGAACATCTCCTCCTAAACGGTTGGGAGATTTTCCACCAAATTTCACAGAAATGTTCCTTACATAGCCCTCTATTAAAATTGCTGAAATGGTTCTGCTCCATTGAAAAAAAAAGGCCCCTAAAGCTATACATAGATTTTCGTCAATATTTTGCTTCAAATGACATCTCCTGCAAAACCACTTGGCCATTTTAAACCAAATTTGACAGAAATGTTCCTTATAATGCCTTTTTAGCTCACCTGTCACGTAGTGACGTAGCTTTTCTGATCACCTTTTGTCCGTCGTCCGGCCGTCCGTCCATCCACAATTAGTTTGTTAACACTCTAGTGGTCACATTTTTGCCTCAATTGTCATGAAACTTGGTCAGGATGTTTGTCTCATTAATATCTCGGACGAGTTCTAACATGGGTTATCAGGGTTGGAAAACTAGGTCACAGAGTCCAAATATAGAAAAACCTTGTTAACACTCTAGAGGTAACATTTTTAGACCAAATATTCTGGAAATTTGTCAGAAAGATTGCTTCTATGATTTCTAGCTCAAGTTCGAATATGGGTCATCTGGGTCCAAAAACTAGGTCACAGAGCCCAAAAATAGAAACATCTTGTTAACACTCTAGAGGTAACATTTTCAGTCCAAATAATCTGGAAATTTGTCAGAAATGTTGCTTCAAAGATTTCTAGCTCAAGTTCAAATATGGGTCATCTGGGTCAAAAACTAGGTCACAGAGCCCAAATATTGAAAAAACCTCGTTAACACTCTAGAGGTAACATTTTTAGACCAAATAATCTGGAAATTTGTCAGAAAGATTGCTTCTATGATTTCTAGCTCAAGTTCGAATATGGGTCATCTAGGTCCAAAAACTAGGTCACAGAGCCCAAAAATAGAAACATCTTGTTAACACTCTAGAGGTAACATTTTCAGTCCAAATAATCTGGAAATTTGTCAGAAATGTTGCTTCAAAGATTTCTAGCTCAAGTTCAAATATGGGTCATCTGGGGTCATAAACTAGGTCACAGAGCCCAAACATAGAAAAATCTTGTTAACACTCTAGAGGTTACATTTTCAGCCCAAATAATCTGGAAATTCGTCAGAAAGGTTGCCTTGAGGATTTCTAGATCAAGTTTGAATATGGGTCATCTGGGGTCACAAACTAGGTCACAGAGTCCAAATATGGAAAAACCTTGTTAACATTCTAAAGGTAACATTTTCAGTCCAAATAATCTGGAAATTTGTCAGAAAGAGTCTATCAATGATTTCTAGCTCGGTTTTGAATATAGGTTTTCTGGGGTCAAAAACTAGGTCACAGAGCCCGAAAGTAGAAAAACCTTGTTAATGCTCTAGAGGTTACATTTTTAGTCCAAATGTCCTTGAAATTTGTCAGAAAGGTTGTTTCAATGATTTCTAGCTCATATTTGGATATGGGTCATCTGGGATCAAAAACTAGGTCACATGGCTCAAATATTAAAAAACCTTTTTAAGACTCCAGAGGTTACATTTTCAGTCTAAATATAATCCTGGAAATTTGTCAGACAGGTTTTTTGATGATTTCTACCTCAAGTTGGAGTATGCGTCATCTTTGGTCAAAAACTAGGTCACAGAGCCCAAATATGGAAAAACCTTGTTAACACTCTAGAGGTAACATTTTAATTCCAAATAACCTGGAAATTTGTCAGAAAGCTTAATTCTATGGTTTCTAGCTCAAGTTTCAATATGGGTCATCTGGAGTGGAAAACTAGGTCACAGAGCCCAAATATCGAAAAACTAATTTCTAGGTCAAGTTCGAATATCGGTCATCTGGGGTCAATTAACCAGGTCTATAGCAACTTTGTTAAAAGCAGTTATACTCAGGTGAGCGATACAGGGCCATCATGGCCCTCTTGTTATAAAATTGCTCAAACCATTTTGCTCTATTGCACCTAAGGGCTGCAAAATCTAAAAGTAGAAAAAAAATTAAACAGCATCTCCTCCTCAATGGCAAGGTTATTTTCCATCAAATTTCATGGAAATGTTCCTTACATACCCCTGCTTTAAGATTCTTAACAGTTCTGCTCCATTGAACAAAATGGCCACCGGAGCTGAAATAGGTTTTCTTCAATATATGGCTTCAAATGACATCTCATCACAAGCTGTTATCATGAAATTGCCTTCGCCCCATGGATTTTTTTTGTATAAAATATGAGATCTTTGAATGTCTTCAGTTAGAAAATGTAATGTTGCATCTGATGTTTGCTTAACGATAGACCCTCAGGCAAAGTACTCAGGTGAGCGACTCAGTGCTATCATGGCCCTCTTGTTTGATGTCCCTGGGGTCCTACTTTTTATATAAAAATATTTAGGATAATCTGACTTTTTTGTGGCCCAGAGGTCTAGATTTCTGCACAAAGCATTGTCTAGTAGACCTTTACCAAGAACTTTGTCGCAGGGGTCATATTTGGTTCCTTCCTGGGGTTGTATGTTTTAAATATAGACATGCTCTTTGAAAATCTTGTAAGAAGGCATAAGGCTGAGACTTCTGAAATTTGATTAAAAATATTGTCTTGTGGACCTCTACTAACATTGTTCAAGTAAATATGAATATCAACTTTGTTTGTGGGGGTATGTAGGACTCATCTTACAATCTGTCGGTTTGTTAGTCCGTCAGCCAATTGCAGAAGTCTTGTGATGCAAACTACTTCCTAATTTCTAGGACTATTTATTTGAAACTTGCGCATGTTCACATAAGTGTAGATGTGCATTTTTCATGCACCCCAATGCACGCTCTGTTGTTTTAAGGCCCATCATAGCAAAATCTTGTAAACCTCCTCCATATCTCTGGGATTATTGATTTGAAACTTGGTGTACAGTAATTGTAGATGTGCATGACACATTTAGTATTTTCCCCTTTTCCTCTGACAAAGCAGTAGTTTTGGTGTATTAATCACATTCTGTGATAGCTCTAGTGCCCCTTGCTTAGTTCTTTCTTCACTGTTAAATGTGAATTGCCCAACACAGTTAAATTTTCACTCAAACATACTATGCATATATAGCTGTGGTGCTTATGTGACAGGTGAAAGAAGTGGGGGGCATCAGTGTTGTGTGGACACATTTCTTCTTTAGAAACTGTCATGAAATTTAGAATTTCCTAATATGCATTTCAGTAGATTATTTTAGTACATTTATCATATTGCTAATCATATTGCTAGCATAAGTGGCATGTAATATATCTTTAATATTTACAGACCAAAAAGAGTGCTGAAGAAGATGGTTGTGCAAAGAAGGCAAGACCAAAACCTTCAGGAGGTGGTCAAGGTCTGCTACCCCCACCCCCAGGGGCTGTGAAATTACCCCCTCCTGGTGGACCTAATATGCAATTAGGTAGTTCAGAATCTCAAAATAGTCAACCAGTTCAACAGATTAATCCTGCAAGTTCTAACAGTTCAGCACCCAACAACAGTACAAATGTTGATCTTTTACTAGATTTAGGTTTTGAAAGTTCATCACAAGTTCAAGGAAAGACTTCCTGCAATCAAGGTCAAAGTTCACTAAGTCAAATTCCACAAGAATACGATTCCAGTTTTGATCTTCTGAAGGGGACAACAGACAATGTGAAGCCTGCCCAGGGGGCTACTGACCCTTGGGGTGAATTTACTAGTGCAAGGTATTTCATTCATTTTAAGAATGAAGAAAATACAAATTGGAGCCTGGAAGTGTGGATTTTATACTTTTTTCAATGTCTTGTTTAAGGGCTATTTCATTTACTCTTGCATTGAGGCTAGTGTTGGAATTGCAGTTATGTTAAACTTTCACTTTAGTTTTAAACGGTAATTTGCCTATGTGTATAAACCTGACTTTAACAGATAATTAAAACTACTGCATAAAATGACCTCATTCCAGATTTTGCTCAAAAGTCCTTCATGCAGTAATTGGGAAATAATTCATGCTTTTTAAGATTAAGAGCAAACAGGAATGAAAAAACTGCAATGTTAGGTTTAGCCTGATTTTTAGAACTGCATAGCCTTTACTAGGAAAAAGTCCAGCATGATATTGTATTGACAACTCATGTTTAAAATTTAGTTTTCATTTTTTCCACAATATCCAGGATCTGAATTTGTACTTTTTCTCAGTCTTAATGCTGAATATGTGTTTTGTTTCATTCCAGATAATGCTGTCTGAAAAAACTTGAGAAAAATGTGGAATTGTCAGCATGATTTATTACCTCACTTGAGCATATGCTCAGGATGAGCTATTCTGATCATTGATGTCCGGCGATTGTTTTCTGTCTGTTGTCCGTCTACATTTACCTTTTTAACACTCTTGAGGTCATATTAAACATTAAAATATTCTAAAATTGGTCAGGATCTTTATCTTGATAATCTCTAGGTCAAGTTTGAAACTTGGTCATGTGGGGTCTAATCTAGGTCATCAGATCAATTCAGAGTTAAACTTTGTTAACATTCTTGAGACCACATTCTTGATCAAGTCAATGAAAGTTGCTCAGAATGAATCCCTTGATGATATCTCGGATGAGCTTGAAAGTGGATCTTGTAGGATCAGAAACTAGATCCGCAAGACAGATCAAAGGAGAACTTTGTTAACACTCTAGAGACTACATTTTTGACTAAGTCTTAATGAAAGTTAATCTGAAAGTTTGCCTTGATGATATCTCAGACAAGTTTAACACTTGGTCATGTAGACTCAGAAACTAGGTCTCTGAGCCAAATCAAGGGAGAGAACCTTGTTTACAATCTACTGCAACATTTTTGATTCTTCACAAAAATTAATCCAAATATTTGTCTTCAGGATCTTTAAATAGAATTAAAGGATGGGTCACATGGGGTAAAAAACTAAGTTATAAGGTCTTATAATAATTAAAACTTTGTTTATACTCTAGAAGCCATGTTTTCTTCCTACAGTTTCAAAATATTGGAATGTGGAACCATGCTCTGATGAAAAGTTCACCAGAACTGGACCTGCTTTTGGCCTTGTCAGATCTTCATTGCACAACTGTTGTGTGAATATGATTTTAATCAGATTAATTTGATGCTATATAAGCAAAATTTGGACTGTCTGAATATTGAAGACAGTTTTGCAGAGACAGTTCAAAACTGTCTACATTTTACCTGTATAATGACTTACTCTCTTTTAAAAATACAAACATGAAATACAGACAGATAGATTGGTGAGCAAGTTAGACATCTTGGCCCTGAGTGGATTTGAATGTATCAATTTTTTACAGCACTAACTTTACATTTATTGCTGCTGCCAGTTCTTGCCTGGATAGCTTTTACAATATAAGTCCAGGTTGATGTAGCAAAATCTGGAATAGACGAAACACATGTTTTATTGACATTTTTGTCCTAGTTTTTGAAACATGTAATCTCTCTTTTGTAGGGAAACAAAAATGAAATGTAAGTGGACTATGTTAAAAAAGGGTTATAGCACCTTTCCTTACAAACCAGTCCTGTCCTAAGGTAGACCCTGTCCGAGAGACCCAAACCCTGTATTAATGGATACCCTGTACTAATGGACTCACTAGTTATGTCCTAAGAGAACATACCCTGTACAGAACTTGTCCTTTACCTTTTGTATTATCAGATACTCTCTGCACCATCAGTAAAACAAGCTTTACCTTTAGAATACTTCAGGTCTTGAGATTGATTTAAATCTGTAAATTTTAAATGTAAGTTACAGGGTTAATTAATTCATTGTCATGAAATAGAATAAAAATTTTATAAAGAAAGTCATTTTCAGTTGTGTGTTCAAATTCAGTGCCACAGCTATGTTTACTTAAGCAAAGAAACCTAATCATACAGAATATTAATGTAAGTGAATAAAAATTAGATTTTCATATTGGATGATTTATTTTTCATGACTAGAAAATGTATGATGATTTAAATTAATTATCTTAAATTTATCTTTCTGGTTTTCTGCACTTCCTTTGTTCTAAACTCACCTGAGCAGAAGGAGCTTGTGGAAGGCTTTTGTGATAGCCATTGACCATCATTCAGCATCAGGTGTAGTCTTTCAACAACTGGCTTCATATATATCTCCTAAATGGCCTGGTCAAAGTTTATGTGCATGATCCCCTTGATCAGATTGTTAAAAGAATTGAATTTCATGCAGAATTCTGTTGGTCCTTGCAAAAGAGTTCATAACTTTGTGGCTTACCTGAGCATATATTCTCAAGGTGAGCTTTTGTGATCACCTTGTGTCCATCTTGCATCCTGAATCGTGCCTCATGCATCCTTAATTTTTTACTTAAAACAACATCTCCGCCTAAACCACAAGGAGAAAGTTGATTAAACTTTGCAGGAATGTTCCTTCCATAAACTCTACCAAAGTTGTAAAAAAAGAAACCATTCCATGCAGAACTCCTGTTGCTATGGCAGAAAGAATGAAAAACTCTAAACTTCTTGTCTAAAACTACCAGATCCAGAGGTCGAAATTTGGTGTGAAACATTGCCTTGTGGACCATTAATAATGCTGTCCACATCCAGATTTGTGATTATAAAGTTTTTGTGCAGTAAAATATTTGTTTACTATAACTTCTTGATTTCTTTAGGGATTTACTTTAAACTTCAAATTTATTTTTTTATATCTTCACCCATATCTTATATGGTAAGGTTCATAACTCTAGCACTTATATTTCCAGAATTATCTCCCCTTTAAACTTAGAATTTTCCTGAACATTTGTAATAATTTACTGTAACTTCTTGATTTCTTGTGGGATTATAACAAACTTCAAATACTGTGAAATCATTCATATTCGTGAGGGTAAAATTTCGTGGTTCAAGGCAAAATGACTATTTCGTGGGGTCTTAAATTCGTGGATTTCAATTTCCAGGTGAAAAAATTGCAATATTCCATAACTAGCTGCCAACTTGCATACATGTGCAGAAAAAACCTGATCATCGGCTGATTTAACCAGCAAAGATGCGTTAGCATACCCGATGTCTCAATTAACAGGCGTAAAGTGTGAATTATAGTTTATTGTCATACATCGCATCTTTGTTTTTGATCCATAAAATGTGCGCACTGGATGTCTCAAAGGCGTGAAGTCAATAATAGTTAATTGTAGTACATCGCATCTTTGTTTTTGATACATAAAATATGTGTTAAACCCTTTCTGTATCAATTATATGATGTGTAAGATGTTGGCATTTTGTCTGTGATGCAGCGACAGCTTAAAATTAACACCAATTAGACACTTTGCTTCCTTTATGGCAATCAGCACTACTTTGTCGTAATTGTATTTATACTATATCGGGTCACAGATCTTGCATTTAAACTTTCTGACAGGACTGTATAAATGTAGTTAGAAGCCGAAATATAGCGATGTCTGTCACGTGATGTTAAGTTAAAAAAAACCTTTTTGGCAAATTTGCCAGAAAACAACGGACTGAAGACAAATTTAAAAACAAACAGAAATTGCAGGAATTATATTTCATGAGGGCTTGACTCTGTACAAATCGGTTATTTAAAAACCAGTACTGCACAAAACCTCAATGCCTATGAAAGAAAAGGACAGAGACTTGCCAGGGCCGCGATGATCAAAATGCCCAATCTGGTTTCTTCAATCGCATTTTTTTTGGATGCAAATTTTTCGTTGGCATTTGATTTTGTGGTTAAGCTGACCCACGAAATCCACAAAAATTAGTGTCCAACGAATAATAATGATTTCATAGTATATGTTCCTTATCATCACCCACATCATATGTGGTAAGGTTCATAACTCTAGCACCCTATTTCCATAATTCTGACCCCTTTAAACTTAGAATTTTCCTTAAAATTTGTAATATTTTTATGCCTTTCTTTGAAAAAGGGAGTGCATATTGCTTTGCTGCTGTCTGTCGGTCTGTATGTCCATGGGGGGGGGGGGGCATAAGTGTTTCTTGAGAGATTTTAAATGATAAAATAATAAATACTATATGATATTTCATCTATCATGGAGAAGATTCTTGTCTATATATCTATAGATTTTGAATTAAATTGATTTTTTAATAGTTATCCCTTTCTTAACTGTCCAGTACTTAAATAGTAAAGCTCACTGACAGCTCTTGTTTTAGACCCACCCTAGGAGTCATATATTTTTTCTTGTATGAAATCACAAGGACTTCATTTCTGAAATTTGTACTGAAGCATTATTAGTGGACCTCTACCAAAAGTGTAAAAACTTCGCCCCTGTGGTAATTTTTGGTACTGCCCAAGGTAAGGGGGAAATGCAGATGTTTTATATTGCCTTAAATGGGGAAACTCCTCTTGTCAAGAACTGCAATGGTGAGACTTTTGAAATTTGATGTGTAGCATTATCTAGCATACCTTTACCTAATTTGGTCAGATTATGTTCCCAACGTGTCTCATGTTTTACATGGAAATATAGAGGAACATTTTTTAAATTGTTCTTATATGAAACCACAAGGTCCTGAGTTCCAAAATTTTGTGCATAGCATTGTCTATTAGACCTCTACTAAGATTGTTCAGACTTTGTTCCCGTGGTCATTTTTGGCTCTAAGAAAAACTTTCAAAAAAGGCTGAGACTTCGGAAATTTGATTGAAGCATTGCCTAGTGGACCTCTACCAATATTGTTCAAATATTACCACTTGTTTAGTAATTTCTTTTTTACTTTAATGATAAATATATTACATGGCAACAACGGTTGTTTAAATTGTATCCCAGGGGCCAAAGTTGGCCCTGCCCACTAGAGTTATAAAGGAAATATTTTAAAATCTTCTTGTTGTCTTGACTTAAGTAAGTTAAGTTGTTTGCAATCTAGAGGTCTTCTGCCATGACAAGAATAAGAATTTAGCCTTATTTTTTCTTTGAAATTTAACAAAGTTATTTATGCTTCTAACATTATAAAAAAATGAAGAAAAAGAATTTGATTTTAACAGAATTTGAACTCATGCACTTCATGCAACCTAGACCACTGAGCCACTATGGGATGTTTTTTCCAGATGTCAAAATTAACAATGTAAACAAATTATCTGCCCTGGTAACTAACGGGGTATATGTTTTACCGATAAAAATGTGAAAAACCTTATATTATGATGTGTTTTTGTTACAAAAAATGAGACAGTAACTTACTTTAGATATGTTCTTCACAACTACAACAAGAAAATTTACAAATATAAACATTTTTTTATGCATCATCAACCCATCTGTGAGTCAGTCACTTTAAAATTTAAAATGAGTATTTATTATATTATGTTGTAGCTACACATGCATGTAGTAGACAAAATTTTAGTGGAAATGAAGTTAGGCTGCTTTCTGACTACTAATTAAAGTTGAATTACGGGCGTTTAATGAAAGCGTCGTCTTTGTTTCGTATTACAAGTATCGGTGGGATTTGATTGAACATTACAATATTCATTCTGTTATGTTACTGTCATCAAACGCATGTGAGTCAGCCCAATAAACATGCATAAACTCAAGTTAATGATTTAAAAATCGTAGTCTTTATCGGCAAGGACGACGCGTGTTTGCATTAAATTTAATTTTAAGTAGCATCTCTATTAACACCAATTACCACGGAGACAGTCTTTGAAAGGGGCAGATATCTTACAAATTAATTAATGCACCGCAATAAATCGATAGCAGATAGCGGTCATTTGTTAATTGGTTATCAATGAAACGCGGTGTATTCTCCGAATCGGAACATATTAGCATAACGAATAATTAAAGGATTAGCAGCGTGTCATAAATTTGACTGGCCTGATCAAAGGTATGCGCGTCTTTCATGTTTTCCAAGACATCGAGTGTCCGGAAGCCTCGATTTCCGGGACAATCCCGGACGATCAGGGACATATGGCAGGTCTTGATTAATGGTGTAATAGTGATTAATGGATAAGTAGTTTCTAGTAAGCATGTTTTGCATGAAACTACATTCACCATGTTTATATCATCATGTGCCTCTAATGTTTTCCACAGGGGTAGTATAAAAAAATATATTGCATTGCCTAATTTTTCCGTTTCTCCTTGTACCTTGTACTGTACTGTACACTACAAGATACTCTATTTATATCTAAATTAATGTCTTAAGAAGAAACAACATAAGGAAATAAAACCTGAAAGTGTTCAAAGGACCTTCATACCTTCACTTTGGTGTGTGTTGAAGAGCATGTTGCATAAAAAACAAGGGGCAATATTTATAATAAACAATCTACTGATCATCTAGTCATTAGTGTTATTTCATCTCTCATGGTTTGAAGGAAATCTGCCAAAAACTGACTAAGAAGTTGCATATTATAACACTTCCTTTATATGCACATACTGTTAAAAAACAACAACATAAAACAGTCTACAGCTCAGTTTTTTTCCAGTGGAAATTCCTTCCTGAATGACCATCTACAAGTGAAGAGGGTTATTTTATTAGTAAGCCAAAAGAATATTCTTTAAAAGATGCATGAAGATTTTCTCATTACCTCACAAAGTGAAAAATACAAAAAAAAACCCATATTACAGTATACAAAAATTCTTTGCTTTACCACCATCTTCATGTCCATTTGTTCATCTTTGAAAGTTCTCCACCACATTTTTTAAACAATATATTATATTCCCTGCAAGCACTGGGCCAAAATTGCCTGCCTAGTATAGTCAGTATTGACTTTTGGCAGTATTAAGTTGATCTTAGCAGGAATGTTCCTTGGGAAAAAAAAAAAAAAACTCTTCCAATGTTGTTTAAAGAGTTCCATCTCTTACAATATTAGTTTCTATGGCTACTTGAATGAAAAACCTTAAAAATCTTCTTGGCCCATTGCTATGAAGTTTGATGTGTACCATATTGGCTGGTGCACCTCTACCAAGATCAAATTATTTCCCTTTGGTCACTATTGGCCCTGCTTCATGTGTCACTGTTTTTAGCTCACATGAACACAAGATGGTCAAGTTGACATTTTTTGATGGATCCATATCTGCCATGCATTGTAATTTAACAACTCAACATGTCCTACACCACCAGATCAGATCTTTATATACTTGACCATTACAAATCCATATCTGCCATGCATTGTAACTTAACAACTCAACATGTCCTACACCACCAGATCAGATCTTTATATACTTGACCATTACAAAGATTATTCAAATTATCTCCCTAGGGTCAAAATTTACCCCCGCCTGTGGGGGAGGGGCGGGGGGTCATTTAATTAATATAGACTTACAAGGAAAAACAAATAATTCCCTTTTCTTACTTTGATCTATTGACCTCATTTCTTGTTTTTAGCTCACCTGAGATATAAGACCATCATGATGCTCTTCTTTAATGCTTTTCAAGATCATAGTTGATATTACACCTGTTGATAGAGGGCAAATAGAGGAAGTGCATTATGAAAGAAGTATATCGCTACCTTGCCCAATCTTTAGCTCACCTGAGCACAAAGTGCTCATTGATTGTCCGGCATCTGTTGGCTTGCATTGTGCGTCGTGCATCTTCAACAAATCGACTTTAACGACTTCTCCTCCTAAACCACTAAACCAACTTTGACAAAACATGCCTGGTATATTCCTTGCTTGATGCTCTACCAAAGTTGTTCAAAGAATTGAATTCCATCAAGAACTCTGGTTGCTATGGCAACAGAAAGGAAAAACTTTGAAAATCTTCTTGTCTGAAACCACAAGGTCCTGAGCCTTAAGATTTGGTGTGTGGCATTGTCTAGTGGCCCTCTACCAAAGTTATTCAAATTATTGCCCTGGGGTCAAATTTGGCCCTGCCTACGGGGTCAATTGATTTTACATAGGCTTCTATAGTGAAACTTTAAAAAATCTTCTTGTCTGAAACCACAAGGGCCTTAGCCTTAAGATTTGGTATGTAGCATTGTCTAGTGAACATCTACCAGTTTGTTCAAATTATCTCCCTGGGGTCAAATTTGGCCCCGCTCTGGGGTCATTGGTTATTCGTTGGTTTATATAGGGAAAAACTTCAAAAATCTTCTTGTCTGAAACAACAAGGGCCTGAGCCTTAAGATTTGGTAGGTAGCATTGTCTAGTTTGTTCAAATTATAACCCTGGGGACAAAGTTGGCCCCGCCCCAGGTTCAATTGATTTTTCATAGACTTATAATAGGGAAAACTTCGAAAATCTTCTTTCTGAAACCACAAGGCTCTGAGCTGTAAGATATGTTATGTAGCATTGTCTTGTGGCCCTCTACCAAGTTTGTTCAAATTGTACCCCTAGGGTAAAATTTGGCCCTGCCCGTGGGGTCAGTTGACGTTACCTAGCCTTATATAGGCAAAAATTTAAACAAGAGGGCCATTATGGCCCTAAATCGCTCACCTGAGTCTCATTGCTCATGTTACAAGTATCATTACTGGTTGTTATGGGTGTTCGTTTTTCACAAATTTGAATAAGTTTGCAATAAGTGTGAAGTCTCTGGGTGTAATGGTACTCAATTTTTTTAGCAGAAATAGTTTCATTCTACAGGTCCAGTGAAGTTGACCTTTGACCTACTGACCCCAAAAACAACAGGGTTCTTCAACTATAATTACCCTATGAAGTTTGAAGGTTCTGGGTAAAATGGTACTCCAGTTACTGAGCAGAAATAGTTTTCACTCTACAGGTCCCTGTGTCCTTGACTTTTGACCTACTGACCCCAAAAATGATAGGGTTCTTTTACTCAGTTAAAACAATCATCCTATGAAGTTTGAAGGCTCTGGGTAAAATGGTACTCCAGTTACTGAGCAGAAACAGTTTTCACTCTAGAGGTCCCTGTGAACTTAACTTTTGACCTATGGACCCTAAAAACAATTGAGTTCTTCTAATACAATTATCCTATAAAGTTTGAAGGCTCTGGGTGTAATGGTACTACAGTTACTCTGCAGAAAAACTTTTCACCATACAGGTCCCTGTGACCGTGACCTTTGACATACTAGCCCAAAAAACAATATGGTTCTTCTATTTAGTAAAAGCAATCGTCTTATGAAGTTTGAAGGCTCTGGGTTAAATGGTACTCCTGTAATTGAGTGGAAACAGTTTTCACTCTAGAGGTCCCTCTGACCTTGACCTTTGACCTACTGACCAAAAAAAACAAAAGCATTTTTTTTTCTACTCAATAAAGGCAATAACCCTGTAAAGTTTGAAGGCCTTGGGTCAACTGGTACTCAAGTTATTGAAAGGAAACAAAGTGTGACAGACAGACAGACAGACAAACTGACACCCATGGACAGGGCAAAAACAATATGTCTCCATCGGAAGGGCGGGGTTGGAGGGGATGGGACATAACAATGAACAATTGAAGGTCTAGTCCTTTGGTAATTCAGAGAAGCAGATTTTTTAAGTTTTCCCTATATAAGTCTTGTGTAAAATCCCCTGCCACCGGGTGGGGCCAGTTTTGACCCAAGGGTCATGATTTGAACAAAATTGGTAAAGGTCCACTTGACAATGCTGCACACCAAATATCTAAACTCTAGGCCTTGTGGTTTCTGACAAGAAGATTTTTAAAGTTTTTCCTATATAACTCTATGTAAAACCTGTTAACCCTGGGGTGAGGCCTTTTTTGACCCAGGGGTTATGATTTGAACAATCTTGGTAAAGGTCCACTAGACAATGTTGTACATGAAATATCTTAACTCTACGCCTAGTGGTATCTGAAAAGAAGATTTTTAAAGTTTTCCCTATATAACTCTATGTAAAACATGTGACCACTGGAGCAGTGCCATTTTTGACCAAGGGACAATGATTTGAACAAACTTGATAGAGGTCTACTAGACAATGCTGCACACCAAATATATTAACTCTAGGCATTGTGGTTTCTGACAAGAAGATTTTTAAAGTTTTTCTAATGTAAGGCTATGTAAATCAAGTGCCCCCTGGGGCAGGGCCTGTTTTAACCCAAGGGTCATGATTTGGACAAAATTGGTAAAGGTCCACTAGATGATGCTTCATACCAAATATCAAAGCTCTAGGCCTTGCAATTTTGGAGAAAAAGATTTTTTTAATTTTTTTCTACATATTTCTATGTAAAACATGTGACCCCTAGGGCAAGTTTCATCAAAAAGTCGTTTGAATGAATTGTGGACGACGGACAGACAACGGTCAACCACCGATCCTAAAAGCTAACAGGAGCACTATGTGCTCAGGTGAGCTAAAAACTTCTTGTCTGAAACCACAGAGCCTAGAACTTAGATATTTTTAATGCAGCATCAGTAAGAGGTCATCTACCAAGTTTGTTCAAATTATGCCCCTTGAGTGAAATTTGGCCCTGCCCTGGGGATCACTTGTATTCATATAGATTTATATAGGGAGATTCCTTAAAAAAGCTTTTGATGTTAGCTCAACAGCAGAGGCAAAGTATTCAGGTGAGCGATCTAGGGCCATCATGGCTCTCTTGTTACTTCAATCTATACATGGAAATAATACTAAAAAGAATACACCTTTTGTGAAATAGTGCTACTGTGGGGAGCATCCATCAGTTCTACCAAATGTCTTGTTTAAAATATATAGAAGAAGACATTAAAACTCTTCTTGTTTGAAAATAAAAATAGGCAAGAGTTTTGTCAAACTGAAATATTTTGAAGGAAGATGAATCAGCAACAATTTATTACATTTAGTTTAAAATAAATCAGTGATCCTTTCCTTTCTTTTCAGTAGCTCCAGTTCCGAAAACAGTGGTTGGGTGAATTTCTGATGAACTTGTATGTACAGTGTATATAGACAACATTGTGATAGACATGTATAAATCAACAAACATTGTAAAGACTCATTGTTGTGGATTTAGTTTAACAGAGGAGTCTGTGCCAGTGGTTACTTTTATGAAACAGTCACCTGCATGAAGTGGTCAACTTCCATCTGTCCATGATAATACCACTTGAGACTGGTTTCAGTGTATAAAAACTAGCAGTAGTGTTTCTGCATCACTGACACATTAATTGTCTAAGGCTAAGTATGAAACTGTTCTATATGTGACATTATAACAAAAAAAATACTTTTTTGTGCACCCATTAGGGGGGCACTTAGATTTGCTCTTGTCCATCTGTCTGTCTGCCTGTCCATCAATCATAAAGTTTGTGTCTTAAGCTCAACTAACATTTTTACACGTAGGGTCATGAAACTTCACTTGGATATAGATGAGCAATTAAAGTTGCTCACATGGGGATATTTTCCATCCAGAGACAGCAGAGTTATGACCCCTAATTTAGTCAAAATAGCTACCAAAAAGAGTGCCATGCGCTCAGCCAACACTATTAGACTTACAGTCATGAAACTTCACAGGGATATAGATCAGCAAGTAAAGTTGTGCACATGGTGTTTTATTCCTCCTCCCAGGGAGAGTAGAGTTATTGCCATTGATCTGGTGATAAAAGCTACCAGAACAGTTTATATTATGTGCTCAGCCAACACTGTTGCATTCAGGGTCATTAAACTTTACAGGGATATAGATCAGCAAGTGAAATTGTGCACCTTAGGGTTAGGGTTTTTTGTTTCCATCCTTCTAGGTTGAGTAGATATACCGTCCTTGATTCAGTGAAAATCACTACCAAAAACTTTGCATCACACACTTAGCCAACATTATTGCAACCAGGGTCATAAAACTTTTGAGGAATACATACCAGCAAGTAAGGTTGCACATCTTGAGTGTTTCATTTAATTTACAGATACCTTGACAACCCAAGCCCCACCCCTTGCCTTAGGAACTGGCACCTCCCTTCCCCCACCCCTCCATCCTTCCCTAGTGGGGGCATATGTGTCCTCTGGACACATTTTTAGTTTTTGGAGGTGTCTGTTTTCAGATGTTACATCAAGTTAATAGTTATTTAAGCACAAGTTCGAATGCTATTAATGTGAAAATATTGTCTTTGTATATGTAAAGAATAATTATCTTGAAACTATTGAATCTGACCATAATTATACAAATAACTTAGGTCCACAGTGGTGAAAAATATCTAGAAAATGTTGTTTTTCTATTATTGTTTTCCATTTACAATATTTCAGCAGTAATATTTAAGTATTTTTGAAGTTTAAACATTAAGTTATATTTTCATAGAATTTTTGATTTGATACAAAAAATGAAATTGTAGACACAATAGTTTCAGGTTAAAATCTTGCCCTTACAAGCAGAGCTGGAAAACACAGCATTGTTTTAAAATTTACAAATTTACATTTAGGGAAAAGACAAAAAAGACTGTTCAGTTGATTTTATTTTGGGAAACTAAAATATGCATCATGTATATCTTTTCACAAGGTCAAGTATTTCTTACAAATGTTATTGTATGATTTTATTTTGGGAAACTAAAATATGCATCATGTATATCTTTTCACAAGGTCAAGTATTTCTTACAAATGTTATTGTATGATTTTGTCCTTTCATACATGCTTTCACACCTGATGTTTTTACAAAAGGAATTATTTAGAGAACTTCCTACATTAAGACCATGAGTTAAGGTACAATACAAAATCCAAGAAATACACATTTGTTCTATCTATAAACAATCTCAATCTCTGTATGTGAAATGACAATGTGATTTTCTTTTATCCATTGATGTTTAAAAAAAAGATCCATAGCTATTTCGTAGATAAAGACAAAATTCATTTACAAAATACATTACAGTCAACAAAAAACCATAACAATTTAAAACTTCTAAGAGCACAACACTACCATTCAAAAGTAAAAAAGTCATTTTCAAAAAAAAATATATATATATACATACACTTGTACCCATTTCTAACCTTGTTTGCAAGCTTTTATGGAAAACATGATGGAAAAATATTGTTTGAGTAAAATAATACTTAAAGAAAAGGAAGTATTCAATAGCTGAAAAATGTTGACATGAACTTCTACTTTTTCCTCTTACATCATTACACTGGACTGTTGCTTACATGTTTACATACAGCAGACTTCTGACTTGTTAAATATCCCAATGTCTTGCTGCTATCATACTTCTCATGTACAGTGGGTAGAAAGTGAGGCCAAAAAGGTTGGATGCACTAAAATGGCAGATAGTTACAAAGTAAACAATCATCCAAGAAGAACTGTTTTCATATTTCAGCAACATTTGACAGTTTTTATGTAATTAATGTTGTGCATCATGTGAAGGTTAGATTATAATGAATTTCTTTAAAATCTACGGAGAACAGGTATCCAATTTAAAAAGGAATTGAAGGTTTATTGAAGGAAAAGTGACAGTTGTTTATGTTCCGTTGGAGTCGGATAAAGTCTTACGAATTCGCACACATTTGTTTGTATCATACTGGAACTAGATGACACATCTTTGGGGGTAGAAATCCACAGTGGAAACTCCATTGCCTAAAATTTATTGTGTATGAAGGGGTGATGGTGCGATAAATTAACTGTACGCTCCAAATGGTTTGCAGTATCGTCAGTAAGTACTTGAGTGTTTCTACTTTGGGCATCTTAAAAAAGCCTGAAAATCCAAAGACATACAACTGTACTATCTTTATGTGGTACTTTCTTCTCTAAGATCTTCTCTAACTTACTCCAGTGAAATTTGTCAGGGTAATTATCCCAAGCCAAAGGATGAGTGGTATTTGAGCCTGCGCCGGTCGTACATATTTCTTCCAATCCAATAATTCTATGAAGTTATATTTAGTAAATTTTATGCCATATTCTGCAATGATCACAACAGTTAGCCGATAGTTATTGCAAACTGAATCTTAGAAAATCTGCATGTTCTTTGCCCATAGCCGACTGTTAGTTACCAATACAATCTCACAAATTTAGAATGAAAAACGCAGTGCATCATCAGATACCAATGTCATCTTATTCCATTATCACTACATTGTATTTTTGAAGAGTAACAGAATTGTTGGACGTGGTTATCTGACGATGAAGGCGGTTGTGCATGTCCTTAGCTCATCTTTACAAATAGACTGCCAGAGGAGTTCCTTAATGGGCAAGACGTACAGTCAGTCTATAGAATTCTTCAACTTAGGTTAAAAGCCATTACTATGTTGGAAACATTAGACACTGAAAATTGGCACATGCAATAATCGAACCTTCATCCCCAGTTTAATATCCAACACATTACAACTAGACCACCTTTCCAAAAAGTGTTTGGCATTTGTGATTACATTGTATTCAGTTATACAATTTATCCCATACATTGTGTCTCATGTTCATTTGTCTCTCACCTCTGATTCAGAGCAAATCATGTTGGGTAAGTACAAACAAGACACTTGTAGAGAAACTGGTCATTACAGGTTTGATATCCACAAACACAGGTTAGGTGGACTGACCGTCGAGATCACCTGCATAGTATAACAGATAGGATGGATGAATGGATGGAAAGAGAGAGAGACAGAGAGACATGACAGACAGACAGACATAATGTTGAAATCGACAATAATCCCAATCAGATCATATCAAACCAAAACAGTTATATGCTGGGACCAAATTTTATGCGTACAGTTATTTTATGAAACCAAACATCATTCGTACAATTTGGAAACACGAAAGTTCTGTTGCTCAGCCACTAGTGTACCGGTATTTGATTTGTTGGCTTAAATCCAGTTTTATATTCAGTAAGACACATCTCCATTATTAAAATGGAGGAAAAAATGTAAAATAAAGGTTAAAAAGTTAATGTTTTTAAAGACTTGTGAACAATTTGTTTACATTCGTAACCATTAATACATTTAATAACTTTCCCATCCTGTTGAATTTCTTGTTTTCATTTCTATAATCAGATGCAGAGGAAAGTTCTTTGCCGACTGCATGTGGTGTTTTGAACGCAGAGTATGTAAAATTATAAGAACTAAAAGATCATTTACCTACTTTCGCTTTCATTTTTTCCGCCATTTTAGTGCATCAAACCTTTTTGCCTCACTTTCTACCCTGTACTTGAGAAGTATGATAGCAGCAAAACATTGGGATATTTAACAAGTCAGAAGTCTGCTGTATGTAAACATGTAAGCATCAGTCCAGTGTAATGATGTAAGAGGAAAAAGCAGAAGTTCATGTCAACATTTTTCAGCCCCCGCCACCACTCCAAAAATTGTTTTTTCATCTTACATGACTAGGTACTTACACTCCACCTCTCAAATTTTTTTCACTTTGGTCTCTTGTCTGACTTGGCTTATGATTTATTATCCAGCACTGAGAAAAGTGGAGCATGCTGTCCACGGACAATCTTGTTGAACTTTGAGGTGCTTAGTACAATACCCATTTCCTCTACATCTGAAGTATAAAAATTCATTCCTTCATATATAGACAATAATAAAAAACTAGATTTCACTGACAACAACAACAGTTATTTCAATGGAATGTATTATACCTTACCAAAGTGATGATATGAGGTCAGGTTCTAATTTATTCAAACTTTTTTTAGCTCACCTGAGCTGGCTCAGGGTGAGCTATTAGGATCAATGAATGTCCGTCGTCCGTTCACACTTAGTTCGTTAACACTCTACTGGTCACATTTTTCCTCCAATTGTCACGAAACTTGGTCAGGATGTTTGTCCCAGTAATTACTCGGACGAGTTCGAATATGGGTCATCTGGGGTCAAAAACTAGGTCACTTGACCTAAAAATAGAAAATCTTGTTAAGGCTCTAAAGGCTACTGTTTCAGTCCAAATGTCCTTGCAATTTGTCAGAAAGGTTGATTGGTTGATTTCTAGCCCAAGTTTGAATATGGGTCATCTGGGGTCAAAAACTAGGTCACACAGCCCAAATATGGAAAAACCTTGTTAACAGCCTAGAGGTAAGATTTTCAGCCCGAATATCCTGGAAATTTGTCAGAAAGGTTGTTTCCATGATTTCTAGCTCAAGTTCGAATATGGGTCATCTGGGGTCAAAAACTAGGTCACAGAGCCCAAATATGGAAAAACCTTGTTAACACTTTAGAGGTCACATTTTCAGTCCAAATTTCCTTGTAATATGTCAGAAAGGTTATTTGGGTGATTTCTAGCCCAAGTTCTCGAATATGGGTCATTTGGGGTCAAAAACTAGGTCACAGAGCCCAAATATGGAAAAACGTTGTTAACACTCTAGATGTAACATTTTCAGCCCAAATATCCTTGTAATATGTCAGAAAGGTTATTTGGATGATTTCTAGCCCAGCTTCGAATATGGGTCATCTGGGGTCAAAAACTAGGTCACTGAGACCAAATATGGAAAAACCTTTTTATCACTCTAGAGGTAACATTTTCAGCCCAAATATCCTGGAAATATGTCAGAAAGGTTGTTTTGACGATTTCTAGCTCAAGTTTGAATATTGGTCATGTGGGGTCAAAAACTAGGTCACACAGCCCAAATATGGAAAAACCTTGTTAACACTCTAGAGGTAACATTTTTAGCCCAAATTCCCTGAAAAACGGTCAGAAAGCTTGTAAAGATGATTTCTAGCTCAAGTTGGAATATGGGTCATGTGGGGTCAAAAACTAGGTCACACAGCCTGTATATGGATAAACCTTGTTAACACTCTAGAGGTAACATTTTCAGCCCAAATATCCTGGAAATATGTCAGAAAGGTTGTATCGATGATTCCTAGCCCAGGTTCGAATATAGGTCATCTGGGGTCAAAAACTAGGTCACAGAGCTTAAATTTGGAAAAACCTTGTTTACACTCTACAGGTAACATTTTCAGCCCAAATATTCTGGAAATATGTCAGAAAGGTTATTTCGATGGTTTCTAGGTCAAGTTTGAATATGGGTCATCTGGGGTCAAAAACTAGGTCACAGAGCCCAAAAATAGAAATATCTAGGCTCTAGAGGCTACTGTTTCAGTCCAAATATCCTGGCAGTTTGTCAGAAAGGTTGTTTGGTTGTTCAAATTATTAGGTTAGGTTAAGGTCAATGAGGCTTAAAATAGATTTACCTACTGTACCTCATAAAGTCTTCATTTATAGACCAATATCTTTGATATTCAATATTTAGGTTCCTTGCATGGACCTTTACCCATGGGTAGGGTTTGAGGTCACTGGGTCAAGGTCAGGGTCACCATAGCTTATAATAGATATTTCTACTTTCTGTCATAGAGCCTTTATTTATTGACTGATATTTTACATATTTGGTTTGTAGGCACTTATATATTTTCAATTCAAAAATGAAAAACTGCTTAACAGCAAACCTACAGCCAAAGTACTCAGGTGAGTGATCCAGGGCCATCATGGCCCTCTTGTTTGTTATAGCAGTGTGTCGTCAAATGAAAAGATTAAACACTTTTTCTGGGTTCTCTGTTATCATTACAGCTTAGATTTTTTGTATTTGAAGGAAAATTTGCATTCTATTTTAAACAGATGGGTTAAATAAAGTTTTATATAGAGAGTAAGATTTATGAGCTTCTTTATGTTATTCTGATTGTTTCCTGTAAATTACATTCCATATTTTATTGCATATCACTGGCTAGGCAGTTGGATTTGACAATTTGCTTTTAATATTATATTGACAGGGGCAAGAAATTTAGCAATGATTATTGCTATAGTTTATTTAATTTCAGGTAAACCAATAGATAGTGTCAGTAAACACAATTTCATTGACAGAAAATTTGACAAAGATGTTAATTTGTTCACTTAATGAGTCAAGAACAGGTCACCCTCTTTGCAATTGTTTTCCAAAATTTTAGTTTGGGATATTTTCTTCTGGGGGAAAAATACATACTTTTTGGCATTGGAAATGGGGGCTTTTTCATCCCTAGATAAGCTAGATAATAACAACCATTCATAGATATAGTGGACAATGTTTGTTTGTAAAATGCACTAATGACAAGTTAAGAGCAACAATAGTATAAAAACTACTGTATAATTTCAAATATTTATGGATATATGTCAAAAATCATTTTAAGTTATACAGAAATATAATTTGAAATATTGTTGAGATTATAACTTAATGAGTATAAAGGTTTTATAAGAATTACATAAAGTGTGGTTTCATTTCTTATGCATTTACTTCTGTTTCTTACCTTGTTTATGTGAAAGTGTGATTAACCTAGTCCAATTCATTCAAACAACATCTCCTCTGAAACTACTGGGCCAAATTTAATGAAACTTGTCTGGGATGTTCCTTGCATGAAGCTCTACCAAGATTGTTCAAATGGTTCCGGTCCATTGCTTTGCTGGGTCACTGGAGCTAAAAACAGAATTTTTAAAGTGGATCTTTAAAAATCTTCTTCTCTGAAACCGCAAGGCCTGGAGCTTAGATATTTGGTATGAAGCATTATCTAGTGGACCTCTACTAAGTTTGTTCAAATTATGACTGTGGGGTCAAAACTGACCCCACCCCAGGGGTCAGTTGATTTCACATAGAGTTATATAGGGAAAACTTAAAAAATCTTCTTGTCAGAAAGCACAAGGCCTAGAGTTTAGATATTTGGTGTGCAGCATTGTCTAGTAGACCTCTACCAAGATTGTTCAAATCATGGCCACTGGGTCAAAAATGGCCCGGCCCCAGGGGTAACTTGTTTTACATAGAGTTATTTAGGAAAAAATTTAAAAATCTTCTTGACAGAAACTGTAAGGCATAGAGCTTAGATATTTGGTATGTAGCATTGTCTAGTGGACCTCTAACAAGTTTGTTCAAATTATACCTCTGGGGTCAAATTTGGCCCCACCCTGGGGTAATTGGTTTTACAAAGGCTTATATAGGAAAAACTTTGAAAATCTTTTTGTCTGAAATGACAAGGGCCTGAGCTTTAAGATTTGGTATGTAGCATTGTCTAGTGGACCTCTACCATTTTTGTTCAAATTATGCCCCTGGGGTCAAATTTGGCTCCACCTCTGGTCTCAATTGATTTTGCATAGGGAAAGCCAAAAAGTAGAAAAACCTTGTTAATGCTGTAGAGGTTACATTTTTAGCTCACCTGAGCCTGCTCAGGGTGAGCTTTTGGGATCGTTTAATGTCCGGCGTGCGTCGTCAACAATTTGACTTAAACAACATCTCCTCCTAAACCGCTGAGCCAACATTGATGAAACATGCCTGGGATATTCCTTGCATGAAGCTCTACCAAAGTTGTTCAAAGAATTCAATTCCATCAAGAACTATGGTTGCTATGGCATCTTAAAGGAAAAACTTTGAAAATCATCTTGTCTGAAACCACAAGGCCCTGAGCCTTAAGATTTGGTATGCAGCATTTTCTAGTGGACCTCTATCAAGTTTGTTCAAATTATACCTAGGTTTATATGTAAAACTTTAAAAACTTTTTTGTCTGAAACCACAAGGCCTAGAGTTTAGATATTTGGTGTGCAGCATTGTCCGGTGGACCTCTACCAAGTTTGTTCAAATCATGGCTCCTGGGTCAAAAATGGCCCCGCCCTGAGGGTCACTTGATTTACATAGAGTTATATAGGGAAAAATTTAAAAATCTTCTTTTCTGAAACTACAAGGCCTGGAGCTTAGATATTTGATATGAGGCATCATCTAGTGGACCTCTACAAAGATTGTTCAAATTATGACCCTGGGTTCAGAACTTGCACCGCCCTTGGGGTCACTTGATTTAAATAGAGTCATATAGGGAAAACTTTAAAAATCTTCTTGTCAGAAACCGCAAGTCATGGAGCTTAGATATTTAGTGTTGAGCATCATCTAGTGGACCTCTATCAAGATTGTTCAAATAATGACCCTGGGATCAGAACTAACCCCGCCCTGGGAGTCGCTTGATTTACACAGAGTTAAATAGGGAAAACTTTAAAAATCTTCTTGTCTGAAACCACAAGGCCTGGAGCTTAGATATTTGGTATGAGGCATCATCTAGTGGATCTCTATAAAGATTGTTCAAATTATTACCCTGGGTTCAGAACTTGCACCGCCCTTGGGGTCACTTGATTTAAATAGAGTCATATAGGGAAAACTTTAAAAATCTTCTTGTCAGAAACGGCAAGTCATGGAGCTTAGATATTTAGTGTTGAGCATCATCTAGTGGACCTCTATCAAGATTGTTCAAATAATGACCCTGGGATCAGAACTGGCCCCACCCTCGGGGTCACTTGATTAACATAGAGTTATATAGGGAAAACTTTAAAAATCTTCTTGTCAGAAACCACAAGGCATGGAGTTTAGATATTTGGTGTGTAGCATTGTCTAGAAGACCTCTACCAAGATTGTTCAAATCATGGCTCCTGGGTCAAAATTGGCTCCGCCCAAGGGGTCACATATTTTACATAGAGTTATATAGTAAATTCTTTAAAAATCTTCTTGTCAAAAACTGCAAGGCCTGGAGCTTAGATATTTGGTATGAGGCATCATCTAGTGAACCTCCACAAAGATTTTTCAAATTGTGACCCTAGGGTCAGAACTGTACCTGCCCAGGGCTTATTTGATTTACATAGAGTTATATACATGTAGGGAAAACTTTAAAAATCGTGGAGCTTAGATATTTGGTGTTGAGCATTGTCTAGTAGACCAAGATTATTGGTCTTCTATTATTATTATCTACCAAGATTGTTCAAATCATGGCCCCTGGGTCAAAACTGGCCCCGCCCAAGAGGTCGCATGTTTTACATAGAGTTATATAGCAAAAAACTTTGAAAATCTTTTTGTCACAAACTGCAAGGCCTGGAGCTTAGATATTTGGTGGTATGCACCGTGACCACTGTGGGGTCATCCCCCCTCCCGGCCCAAACATTTTTATCTCATTTTTTAAGTTTTTCGCTATGGCAATAAAATTTGTACCATTTCTACTTTTTTTCAAAATAATTTCAAAAACATTTTTTCCTTGACGTATATTTTTGACCTACTGACCTACTTTTTTGTTTTTTAGCTACAGCAATGAAATTTGGACCGTGTGCACAGTTTTTCGTTGTGATTTTAAAAATGTCATCGCATGACCTTACTTTTGACTTACTGACCTACTTTTTGTTTTTGGAGCTATGGCAATGAAATTTGGACCATGTATACAGTTTTTTGTTTTGATTTCAAAAACGTCATATCATAACCTATATTTTTGTCCTACCGATCTACTTTTTTGTTTTTGGAGCTATGGCAATGAAATTTGGACTGTTTGCACAGTTTTTCGTTTCGATTTCAAAAATGTCATCCCATGACTTATATATTTGATCTACTGACCTACTTTTTGTTTTTGGAGCTATGGCAATGAAATTTGGACCATGTGTACAGTTTTTTGTTCCGATTTCAAAAATGTCATCGCATAACCTATATTTTTGACCTACTGACCTACGTTTTGTTTTTGGAGCTATGGCAATGAAATTTGTACCATTTGTACAGTTTTTTGTTCTGATTTAAAAAGTGTCATAGCATGACCTATATTTTTGACCTACTGACCTATTTTTTGTGTTTTAGCTAACGCAATAAAATTTGGACCATGTTTACAGTTTTTTGTTCCGATTTCAAAAATGTCTTCGCATGACCTATATTTTTGACCTACTGACCTACTTTTTGTTTTTGGAGCTATGGCAATGAAATTTGAACCATGTGTACAGTTTTTTGTTCCTATTTCAAAAATGTCATCGCATGACCTATATTTTTGACCTACTGACCTACATTTTTGTTTTTGGAGCTATGGCAATGAAATTTGGACCATATGCACAATTTTTTGTTCTGATTGAAAAAATGTCATCGCATGACCTATATTTTGACCTACTGACCTACTTTTTTGTTTTTGGAGCTATGGCAATGAAATTTGGACCATGTGTACAGTTTTTTGTTCCGATTTCAAATACATCATAGCATGACCTATATTTTTGACCTACTTTTTGTTTTAAAGCTGTAGCAAATTTTTTCCTGCATGGATCCTATATTCCGTGGGTTTGGTTTGAGGTCACTGGGTTAAGGTTAAGGTCATTATAGCTTATGATAGATATTTCTACTTTTTGTCATAGAGCCTGTATTTATTGACTGGTATTTTACATGTTTACATATTTATATTTACATTACCTTCATATTTTCAATTAAAACATGAAATACTGCTCAACAGCAAACCTACAGCCAAAATACTCAGGTGAGCGTTCTAGGGCCATCATGGCCCTCTTGTTAGTCCAGATATCCTTGAAATTTGTCAGAAAGGTTGTTTCAATGATTTTTAGCTCAGATTTGGATATGGGTCATCTGGGATCCAAAACCAGGTCATAGAGCCCTAAAATGTTAAAAAACATGTTAACACTCCAGAGGTTACATTTCAGTCCAAATATCCTGGATTTGTCAGACAGGTTGTTTTGATGATTTCTAGCTCAAGTACTAACATGGGCCATGTTTGGTCAAAAACTAGGTCATAGAACCCAAATATGGAAAAATCTTGTTAACACTCTAGAGTTAAGATTTTAATTCCAAATAACCTGAAAATTTGTCAGAAAGGGTGCTTCTGTGATATCTAGCTTAAGTTTGAATATGGGTCATCTGGAGTCAAAAACTAGGTCACAGAGCCCAAATATCGAAAAACTTTGTAAACAATCTAGAGGCTACATTTTCAGTCCAAATATCCTGGAAATTTGTCAGAAAGATTGTTTCAATAATTTCTAGGTCAAGTTTGAATATGGGTCATCTGGGGTCAATTGTCCAGGTCCATAGCAATTTTGTTAAAAGCAGTCATATTCAGGTGAGCGATACAGGGCATCATGGCCCTCTTGTTTCAAATGAACTTTTAGTTCCCTGTCTGTGCATCCATCATTCTGTACAAAATCTGGACAAAAGAAAAACATTGAAACTAGTTTAATGTAACCAAGTAAGATGGTACTTACCAGTGGATATAAAATTATTTTTAATTTTGACTTAATGTGTCAGATTGAAAATCCAGATCTTATGTATTATCATAAAGTACTGAAGGTTATAAAACTTTATAAGCTGATAGATAGCAGCATGAAGATAAGTTTGAGATTTAATTACTTTTCAACATGTGTTCATCTAACTGGCTGTACCTACAAAAAATCTGGATCCTACAATAACTCTTAAAAATTTAAGATACATTGACAACTTTACAAGATAATGGAGGGCAATATGACAGTTTACCCAAAAGTGGAATAAATATTCTTCATCTGGCTATATGTACTTCTCTGTGTCAGTCAAAAGTTCTTGATTTTGCTGCAACTCAAAAAGCTAGTGAAATTTCATTAGGACAAAGAAAGCAATAAAGAGTTACAAGTACATGTTCATGAGTTTTAATTTTGCTCTTTTTATCTCACTAGAGCATATGCTCAGGATGAGGTTTTATAATTGCCTTGTGTTTAGCATGCTTCATGTGGTGTGTGTCATCCATTTTTAGCTCACCTGAGCACTTTGTGATTGCCCTGTGTTGGTTGTGTGTCATGCATTTTGCTTCCTCAACTTTTTACTTTAAACAACATCTCCTCCTTAACCACTAGATGAAAGATGATAAAACTTTACAGGAATGATCCTTGCATGAAGCTTTACCAAGGTTGTTAAAAGAATTCCATTCCATGAAGAACTCTTGTTGCTAAGGCAGCAAGAATGAAAAACTTAAAGAATCTTCTTGTCTAAAACTGCTAAGCCCTGAGGTCTGAAATTTGGCATGGAGCATTGTCTAGTTGACCTCTACCAAGTTTAATCAAGTAAATGGTCCTGGGATCGCTGTTGGCTCCCCTGAGGGGTAACAAGTTTTACATAACAATGTAGAAGAAAATCTTTAAAACTCTTCTTGTCTGAAACCACAAAGCCTAGAGTTTTAAAATTTAGCATGAAGCATTGCCTAGTGGAACTCTATAAAGTTTGTTCAAATGATGTCCCTGGCGTCACTATTGGCCCCGCCTGAGGGGTCACAAGTTTTACATAACAATATAGAAGAAAATCTTTAAAACTCTTCTTGTCTGAAAGCACAAAGCCTAGAGTTTTAAAATTTAGCATGAAGCATTGCCTAGTGGAACCCTATAAAGTTTGTTCAAATGATGTCCCTGGCGTCACTATTGGCCCCGCCTGGTGGGGTCACAAGTTTTGCATAGCAATATAGAAGAAAATCTTTAAAAATCTTTTTGTCTGAAAACACAAAGCCTAGAATTTTAAAATTTGGCATGAAGCACTGTCTTGTGGACCTCTACCAAGTTTGTTCAAATAATGTCCCTCGGGTCACTATTAGCCCCGCCTGAGGGGTCAAAAGTTTTACATAGCAATATAAAATAAAATCTTTAAAAATCATTTTGTCTGAAAACACAAAGCCTAGAATTTTAAAATTTGGCATGAAGCATTGTCTAGTAGACCTTCATCAAGATTTTTCAAATTATTAGATAAGGTTAAAGGTCACCGAGGCTAAAAATTGATTTATATTCTTTACCTCATAGAACCTTCATTTACAGACCAATATTCGGTATATAGCTTCCTTGCATGGACATCTACCAATAGGTGGGGTTTGAGATCACTGGGTCAAGGTCACCATAGCTTATAATATATCTTTGTACTTTCTGTCATAGAGCCTTTATTTATTCACTGATATTTTAGATAATTGTAAGCACCTACATATCTTCAATTATAAAGAATGAAATACTGCTCCTTATGTTTGCCTAACAGAAAACCCATAGCCAAAGTACTCAGGTGAACAATCCAGGGCCATCATGGCCCTCTTGTTCGGTATTGTCATAACTCCCCCGTAGTCTGTGTCAGTAATGGCATGTAAAAACATAGACATTTTCATGTATCTGCCATTACTTCACATATTCTGTTCTTACTCACACTTTCTCTTCATGATGACACCCTGCATATATACCACAAGTTGTATAACTCTCAAAATTAATTATAATTTGCAATTATCTTTGTTATTAATGAATATAGTTTGTTTTAAAGCCTTTAACAGACTCTTTAAAGTGATGAGCTACCGTAGTAGGACAAGTAACATAACTTTGTCATCTTTATTTAAAGCATTGTTCCCCATTTTAACATTGATTAAAACAACTTATTTACCTTGTTAACACTCTACCGGTCACATTTAACGTCCAATCATTCTAGATATTGGTCAGGATCTCCAACTTATTTATCTCGAGGTCAGGAACTGGGCCATATGAGTTCAAAATCTGGGTCACCAGGCAAAACCAAAACAAAACCTCCTAATACAAAAACTGTGTTTACACTAATGTTTTCTTCCCAGTCATCATCAGAATGTGTCAGATATTTGTTTTGATGATGGAGTTAAACTCAGAAGTAGATCAGTTTAGTTCAGCTAAGTTCAGAAAGTAGGTCATCAGGTCAAATTGTACAAAAACCATTTTGCTGGCACTCTAGAGACAATATTTTCTAAAAATTTATTCTGAAAAAAATTCAGAATGTTTGTCTTGATATGTCTAGGTCATGTTCAAAAGCGGGTTAAGTGAGGTCAAAAGGTAGGTCACTGATTGAGGCCATATTATCTATCCAAAGATTATGAAAATTTGTCAGAATGTTTGTCTTAATGATAACTAGGTAAAAGAAGGTCACAGGTGGTCAAAAATATAGTTCAGCATGCAAGAGGCAATATTTTCTACATTGAAACCCATGTCCACTCAATAACTGGAGTCCCATTTGGCCCACAGCCTTCAAATTTCAAAGGATGGTTGCTCTTACTTAGCTATTTGATATTTAGTTTTGACCTTACCACAGCAGCAGGATAACCACGCCTACTAATTCAGGGGTAAGTCACTCTTGATAACTGCAACATTTGTTATCAAATGCAGCATTGTGCTAATGCCGAAAAGGATTGACATTCCTCACAATTTCGAGTTTGATATCAAGAAAAGAATTTAATGACAAAAAAGCAAGGTATATTTGTTTAGACTATTTATCTTGATAATTTGTTGATTTTAGAGTTACAAAGGGAGTTATATTTGAAAAAAAAGAGAAACAAGCTATATAATTTTTTTCTTTATACTTAAATGATACAGGTGATTCAGGAATAGAGTCCCGAGATTTACTACATTCTTGAAATGCATTCTTCATATTTTCTTAGCCATTAAATAGATAAATAAATCTTGTTTTTTTGTTTCTGAATCAAAGGATTTAAAAATAGAATATGTAAACTGTATTAGAATATATACTGCAACTTTCCTGGCGTCTCTTTTTCAAGAAATGAAGAAAAATAGAGAGAAAAACAGCATTCGAAGGAAAACTCTGGTTATTAGATTGGGGTATGTTGGTGTGCGGACAGTTGGGCGTAAACAATTTCTTCTGTGCCCAACTCCTACATTTCTTAAGGGATTTTGACCAAACTTTCACAGAAGCTTTGTTATCAAGTGCCCATGGGCATATTGTCGGTGTTTTGTGATTCAAACATTTTTTGCGGAATTATGGCCCTTTGTTTTTTTACAAACAGATAAATACACTTCTGTTCTCAACTCCTACTACTTTTCTCAAGCAATTGACTAAACTTTCACAGAAGCTTTGTCATTAAGTGCCCTGGCACATATTGTCGGGGTTTTGTGATTCAAACATTTTTGGCCGAATTATGACCCTTCGTTTTATTGAAAAACAGAGAATACCCTTCAGTTCTAAACTCCTACTACATTTCTCAAGCGATTTTAACTAAAGTTTCACAGAAGCTTTGTCATCAAGTGCGCTGGAGCATACTATCAGTGTTTTGCGATTCAAACACTTTTGGTGGAATTATGGCCCTTTGTTTAAAAAAAAACCAACAGAAATACACGTCTGCTCACAAATCCTACTACATTCCTCTAGCGACTTTCTCTAAACTTTTACAGAAGCATCATCATCAAGAGCACTGGCGCATATTGTCGCCGTTTTGTGAACATTTTTTTGCGGAATTATGGCCCTTCGTTTTTTTTTACATATATATATATTTTATAGCGAAATACTCTTCTGTGTGCAACTCTTCTTTGATTTTAGAAACTACTCAATCTATTCTGTTAGATTGGAATTTTAAACAATCTTTGTTATTCATCATATAATATCACTGTACAAATTCCATAATTCTGGCCAACATTTTGACAGAATTTTTGCATTTTTCAGCCTAGAATTTTGAGTTATGGTCAAACACATGTTATAGTGGTAAATCACTGTCACTGATAGCTCCAGTTTGATTTCTGCTATGTTAATATAATACATAAATGCATAATAAATGATACATGTATATAGGAAATAATAAACAAGTAAATGTATAAAGCAAACAAAATGACCAAGCAACATAATATACTAATATAATCTAATGAATAGATTAGTATTATGAATAAAATTAATTTGTTCTTAAGTTTGTTGTTTGTAATAATATGCATGTAATTAGATGCAATTAGCATTTTAAATCTGAAGAAACATAAAAGATACAAATTAATATTCATATATATATATATATATATATATATATATATATATATATTATATATGTAAAAAATCAAAAGGCCATAATTCCCCCTAAAATGTTAGAATTGCAAAATGCTGACAATGTGCACCAGCGTACTTGATGGCGAAGCTTCTGTGAAACTTGAACGTTGAAAATCTGGTTTCGTCGAATTTCGGCGTTTATTGTTCTTCAACGCCATGCTAAAAATTAATAAATTCTAAAATAATTCATCAATAAAAAATAAAGGTTCGTTGTTGAACAGAATTTACTAAGTACTGGAATGCAATCCAATCGTATAAAGTAATTAGAAAGAAAAATATAAAGAAAGACAATGCACCTAGTGACATTTTTGTAGTAAAAACATATTTTCTGTTGCTTAAAAGACAAAGTAATGTTTAGAAGTAGAAAATTTTAAAACTATACATATGTTGTTTACAATAAATAAATAAAACTTCGTTGATATTCAGACTGAAGAATTTTCAGAAACATCGCGATCGGTGTCTATTTCCGTTCCGACTAATATTGAATTTTATTTATTTTTTGAAAATAATCTTTAAAACAATATAATTTAAATGCTAAAAATGAAAAAAAAAGTTTTCATAAAATGGGTCACAGGGAGAAAAAAAGATGCGTTCAAATAGTATTGTCAGTGTTTTCTATTTCATTTTATGGGAAGTATTATTCTAATTCAATAGTTTCATTTTTTCATAGTAATAGAAAGTAGTTTATTGCATATTTAATAAAAACGTACTTAAATGTGTTAATTGTATTATATTTCTCTGCAAATAAATGAAAATTAGTGACCTTCATACAATGTCCAACACAGTAAGCTTGTCGGAGAAAATGGCGGTTAGCAACGGAGCAACCCAATCTCGCAGTGATCTCCCCTTCATTCTTTGGAAAGATCTCTGCTGACACGTGTTAACCTTAACTGGATTTCAGCTGTATATACATGTATGAACATTTTTTAAAGAAAATATTTTTTCTCTTTTTTTTTTTTGGTTATAATTGGAATCGCATCGATTTAGCATGCTTTGATGTAATGAAACTAAAAAAAAAACGTAACTTGAAAAGAAGTTTACATTTTGTTTATATACTTTCGACCATCATCACGTGACATGCCTGTTGGCAGTAATTACTGTACTGAAAGTATGAAAGGAAAGTAACCGCTGTGTGGAGTTTGCGGAGCAACCGTCGGATTTATCGATTCTTCCTCATTGATTGGCTGAACGACCTGTCAATCAAATTCCTGAGGTAAGGTCAATTGTATAATTGTCCGCAAATTATGCCCCTGGGGTTGTTGGTGGCCCTGTCCAAGGGTCTTTATTTTACATAGACTTATATAGGAAAGACTTGCGAAATCTTATTGTCTGAAACCGCATGACTTAGACCTTAGATATCTCATATGGTGCATTTTCAAATGGACCTCTTTCAAGTTTCTTCGAATTTGGCTTTTGGATCACCAAATTTCAAAATTTGGTAAATTATGGAATTCCATGCAGAACTTTGGTTTCTATTGCAACTGAAAGGATAAACTTTAAAAAATCTTGTCTGAAACCCTTAGGCCTAAGCTTTAGATATTTGGTTTGAAAGATCATCAAGTAGACCTCTACCAAAATCATATAAATTGTAGCTCATGGATCAGAACTGGCCCCACCCCAGGGGTCACTTCATTTCAAATCGACTTGTATAGGAAAAACTCAAAATAATCTCGTCAGACACTATTAGGCCTACAATTCAGTTATTTTGTGTGTACAATTGTTTAATAAACCTCTACTAAATGTTTACAAATCATGGCCCCGGGATCAACCCCTCCCGCCCGGGGATCACTTGATTTTACAACTAGTACTGATGGGAAAGGTTTTTAAAAAAATCTTCTTGTTTGCAATCACAAGACCTAGAGCTTAGATATTTGGTTTGTAGAATAATCTAGTTGACCTCTACCAAAATCATACAAATTATGATTGTGTTGGTCAGAATTGGCCCCTTCCCCAAGGGTCGGTTTATTATTATGAAGACTTGTATTGGAAAACCTTAAAAATCTGCTTGTCAGAAACCATGAGACCTAGAATTGAGATATTTAATGTGTAGCATTGTCTAGGGGACCTCTACCAAGTTAATACAAATCTGAAATCACAAGACCTAGAGGTAAGATACTTAATTTTTTAGTATCATCTAGTGGACCATTACTAAAATCTTACAATTCATGGCTATGGGGTCAGAATCGACCCTACCACAGGGGTGACTTCATTTTATATAAACATACAGGAAAAATCTTTAAAAATCTTCTTGTCTGAAACCATAAGGCCAAGATTTTTAGATATTGTCTATTGGACCCTTACTAAGTCTGTACAAATCATGACCCTTGGTCAAAACTGTCCCAACTCCAGAGGTCACTTACTTTTACTAAGAGTTATATCGAAAAAAAGTTGGACCTTTGATATTAATGGTTCAGCATTGTCATCTTAATTAGACAGGTTTTCGAAGAAGTAAGCCCTCATCCGGGTACCCATGTCCCCCCCATTTTTTTCATTTTACTTAATATTGCTCCTAGCAACTCCTCTTACATTTCCCATGCGAATTTCACCAAACTTTTACAGAATGATCATTATCAAGTGCCGCAGCGCATATACTCCAGCTTTTGCAATTTGAATATTTTTTTTGCTAACTTACTGCCTTTTGTTAACTTTTACTTTATATTGGTTCTGTGCACAACTCCTCCAACATTTCTCATGCTTTTTTCACTAGTCTTTTATAGAATGATCATTATCAAGTACCGCAGCACATATTATCAAGCTTTTGCAATTTGATCATCTGTCGACCTGCAATATTTTACAATGTTAACACTCTACAGATCACATTTAAGATCCCGTCATTCTGAAAATTGGATAATGTGGGATAAAAATCCATGTCACCATGCCAGATCAAAGGAAAAATCTTGTTAACGCTCTAGAGACCAGTTTTTTGAATAAGTCTTAATAGAAGTTGCTCAGAGTATTCGCCTTGATGATATCTCGGTCATGTTCGAAACTGGGACATGTAGGATAAGAAACTAGGTCACCAGATCAAATCATAAGAAAACCTTGTTAACTCTCTTGAGACAAGATTTTTGATCAAGTCTTGAAGAAAGTTGCTCAGAATATTTTTATTTGATGATATTTGGGTCAAGTTTGAAACTGGGTCATGTAGGATAAGAAACTAGGTCACCAGTCTCAAGGAAAATTGTTTACACTCAGGAGACCACAATTTTATTAAAGTCTTTTTGAAAATTGCTCAGAATGTTTGCCTTGATGATATCTCGGTCAGGTTTGAAACCAGTTCATGTAGGTTCAGAAACCAGGTCACCAGGCGAAATCAAAGGAAAACTTTGTTAACTCAGTGGAGACCGCTTTTTTTAGCTCCACTTTTCGAAGAAAGAAAGAAGAGGTATTGTCATGACTATCTCGTCGGTGTCGGCGTTGGTTAACCTTTTCGTTACGGATCATTTTCTCAAAAACTATCAAAGCTGTTTACTTCAAATCTATAATACATGTTCAATTTCAAAATGTGACACCATTTCTAAAGGGCAGATAACACACACATTTATTTTTATCAAAGTTATACCCCTTTCTCGACTAAGAATTTCTTGGTTAACCTTTATTGTTAAAATTCGTTTCTCAAAAGGTGTCAAAGATATTCCCTTCAAACTTGAAATGCTTGATCACCAGCAAGATCCCTACAAAGATTTTTGGCGCCCCTGTCTTTGGGTTCAAAATTAGCCCCACCCAGGGGTCACTTGATTTTGCTTAGACATAGGAAAAAACTTCTTAGCCTAGAAAAAAACTATTTACTTACATGGGATAGGTAAGTACTCCCCCACCCCCTGCATGTGACCCCCACTCTAGGTTACCGCCCGGCAGAATTTTTTTTCATTACTTTTTTTAATACATATGTACTTGAATCCCACATCCCACCCGCTGCCCACCAATCCCCTCCCAATTAGATTCACACCCCCCCCCCCCTAAAAAAAATGATAATAAAAAAAAAAATTCTTGCATGAGTAACCCAGTAACCCACACCCACCCTGCTAGCGTGAGCTTGGCTTTTTACGTACATTGGATGGGTAGGTACTTCTCCTCCCTGCATGGGACCCCACATCTGCCCCCACCAATTTTTTTTTTTAATACATAGATACTGACCCCCCTCCCCAACAACCAGACTCCCCCAAGCACTCAAATGTTTTTCTTGCATGAGAACCCCCCCCTGCCCGCCAAAATTAAAAAAAGTTTTGTCTTCTTAAATGACTGGGTACTTTTCCTCCCCACACAATTTTTTTCACTTGGGCCTCTTGTTTGACTTAGCTAATAATTTATTATCCAGCACTGAGAAAAGTGGAGCATGCTGTCAGCGGACAGGTCTTGTTTGATAAGTTAGCGGACTAAGGCGCTGTTACCATTATTTTACGTCCAAATTCAATCCAACTTGCAAACTATAAAATTTCATGTTCAACAAAAGAGTTTCCATTTTCAAAACAGTTTCAATTTCAAAATGGTATTTTTCTTTAACAAAAATGCTACCATGGTAATGCTAAACGGAGCATTCCGTAAATCGGACTTAAGTCAATCTATAAACGTGTCAATCAAAGCACGCCCGAACGTCATATTATCGCGGGAATTGTAATGTCATATGAGACGACGTCAACATCATTTCCTGTAAATTTCAATGACGTATCCTGTTTATATCTACCGTTAAGGCAATTATTTCTATATGACACAGAAAATCATGACGTTAATTTTATTCGTTGAAACTAGGGCGAGTATTAAGTTTTGCGTTCACTAGGGCCACACACCAACGGAAACATTCAAATTGCTACAGAAAACACAATCAACACGATGTTGTAGAAGTATTGTTTTCAAATGGAATGAAAGAGTTCGCAGTGGACGCCATATTCGACGAAGATCTCGCGCCCATGGATTTCAGAAATTTTCCTGAATGAAGCGTCAAATGCGAAGACTGCGATTTCAGGTACTGAACTCATTTTGAAGGTTCGTTCTATTGTGTCATTTTTTTCCTGAGAGCCGGTATGCCTCCATTTATGACCAGTGGATTCGTCGTCACGAGAAATGCGTTGCTCGGTCAGCTGACTTTGTTGAGAAGTGAACGGACGTTTATTTTTCTGACGTTGACGTTAATTGATTTTTTACGACGTCGCACTCCGTGGAATGTATATGTATTATGTAACATTTGTTTTATATTGTAATGTGCATAGTTTATATTGCTAATTTACGGTGTTTTATGTATCGTATTTGTACTGAATCAAGGAACCAGCACATATAAATTTTATATATCTATTTTGTCATTTTCCTTCATTATACACATTGTCCGCGAATTATGTCAGTTGAAGCCAAATATTGATCAAAATCTATTTCTGTTGGCCATTTTGTTCAATGGAGTAGAGGGCTATGTAGAGGCATTTCTGTGGAATTTAGTGGAAAGTAACCTTGTTGTTTAGATGAAGATGCTGTTGACTTTTTTTCTATTTTTAGCTTTTGTAGCCCTTATATGCAAAGAAGTGGAATGATCTGAGCAATTTTAGAAAAAGGCAGCATCAGGAAAATTTCTGTAATGTTTAAAAGAAAATGACTTAGCAGTTTGAGAGGAGATGTCATTTGAAACAAAATATTGATGAAAATCTATTTTTTGCTTTGACAGCCACTTTGTTCAATGAAGCAGACACTTTTCTGCAATTTAAATAAAGGACTCTGAAAAGAACATTTCCATGAAATCACATGGCTGTTTAGGTATATATGTTGTTTGATTTTTTTTCTATTTAAGCTTTTGCAGCCTTTATATGAAATAGAGTGGAACTATTGGAGCAATTTTAGAAAAGGGCAATATAAAGATCATTTCTGAGAAGTTTACTTTAAAATGTATCAGTAGTTTTGAAGAAGATGTCATTTGATGCCAAATATTGAAAAAAACCTATTTTTAGCTCTGGCGGCCATTTTGTTAAATTGAGCTGAACCGTTTAAAGCAATTCTAATAGAGGGCTATGTAAGGAATATTTCCGGGAAATTTGATGAAAAATTACCTTGCCTTTGAGGAGGAGATGCTATTTGATTTTTTTTCTTTTTTCAGTTTTTGCAGCCCTTATGTGCATTGGAGCGGAACGGTTTTAGCGATTTTAGAAAAGGGCAGTATAAAGAAATTTATGTCAAATTTGGTTTAAAATGGCCAAGTGGCTTTGGAAGAGATATCATTTGAAGTCAAATTTTGACGAAAATCTATTTTAGCTCTGGTGGCCGTTTTATTCAATGGAGCTGAATAGTTTTAGTACATTAAATAGAGGGCTATGTAAGGAACATTTCCGAGAAAATTGGTGGAAAATTACCTTGCCGTTGAGGAGGAAATGCCGTTTCAATTTTTCTATTTTTAGCTTTTGCAGCTTTATGTGCAATGGAGTGGAACGGTTTGAGCAATATTAGTAAAGGGCAATATAAAGAACATTTCTATCAAATCTGGTTTAAAATGGCCAAGTGGTTTAAGAGGAGATGACATTTGAAGCCAGATATTGACGGAAATCTATTTTTAGCTCTGGTGGCCATTTTGTTAAATGGAGTGGAACTGTTTTAGCAATTTTACTAGAGGGCTTTGTAGGGAATATTTCTGTGAAATTTGTTGGAATATCACCTAGCCGTTTAGGAGGAGATGTTGTTTGAATATTTTTCTATTTTTAGCTTCTGCAGCCCTTATGTGCAATGGAGCGGAACAGTTTGAGCAATTTAAGAAATGGGCAGTAAAAAGGGAATTCTTGTCTAATTTGTTTAAAATGGACAAGTGGTTTTTTTGAGGAGTAGTCATTTGAAGTCAAATATTGACGAAAATCTATTTTTTTAGCTCTGGCGGCCATTTTCTTCAATCGAGCGGAACCATTTTAGCAGTTTAAAAGAGGGCTATGTAAGAAACATTTCTATGAAATTTGGTGTAAAATCCCCTAGCCGTTTAGCAGGAGATGTTGTTTAAATATTTTTCTACTTTTAGCTTTTGCAGCCCTTATGTGCAATGGAGCAGAACAGTTTGAGCAATTTTATAAATGGGCAATATAAGGAATATTTCAATAAATTTGGTTAAAATAGCTTTCTGGTTTATGAGGAGATGTCATTTAATGTAAAATGTTGACGACGGACGCCGGACACAGGGTGATCACAATAGCTCACCCTGAGCATTTGCTCAGGTGAGCTAAAAAGTCAGAGCAGAAGATACATCAGAAGAAAGTAGATGGTCGTGGCAACCGAACTTCTCCTTATATTTATCCTGATAATGTCGCGGACAATTTCAGTCAAAATGGGTTAAAACCATTTCTCGCAAAATATGCCCAATTTTCTGAATCTCTGATTGTATTCAGGAACAAATGTGGGTATAAGAATATGTTTTCAATGCCAAACTGTACATAATCTTCTCCCAAATGTTCATTTTCTTTAGATATTGGCGTATTTTGTTCTTACAGTTTTAAATTTATCACTTTAGTCTGGCAATAGCAACAATGCAACATCATTTCAAAGTGTGTTCGTGTTATTGTTGCTATTGTAAAAATAGTTGCGCAATGAGAAAAGGTTATATACTTGCGCTAGTAAATCAAAATCCGTAGAACACCTTGTGAGCATTCTAAAGGTCACACTTAGGATTTAATTTACCCGAAATTTTATTAGAATATCTGCTTTTATGATATTTTAGAGAAATTAAGATCGGATCAAGTTTGGTCTTAACAATGTGATTTTTTATAAACAATCTTCATGAAACATGCTCATAATATTTCTTTTGATAACATCTAGGAAAATTTTGTAACTGTGACAGGTGGGTTAAAATAGGTCACAAGCTCATTTCTGTATAAAAGACTCATAAAAACCTTAGATGTGATGTTTATGCCCACTGTTCTTGAGACTTCTTCAGACTGTCTTTTGTGGGTTAAAACCGTGTCTCATTTGGTCAAAAGCTAGGTCACCAAGTTAAATGGAAAGCCTTTAATTTCCTACAATAATTGTCTTTATGATTTCCAAATCAAAATTGAAACTAAGTTGGCATGTAATCAATCGATAAGTCATCTAACCACAGTATTGAATATAATAATTGACAAGTTAATATTTCAATATAGACACTAGTATTTTGGTGAGCATTATAGGGTGGTCATGGCCTTCTTTACAACTGAATTTCATGTCTGTCAGTAAGATTTTTTTTCTGCATGATTAGAACAGTATTTTTAGCTATAAGTTCACCAATCCTTCTTCACCTGTAGCACACCTACGTGTTACGGCAAAATTTTTAACATTTACTTTCTGTACATTAAGCCGGTAAAATAAACGGCTGGAGCACGGGAGGAGATGGGGTCAAAAATAAGTGTTACATAAAGACAGAGGGATGAATTAAATATAATAACTTCTCGATAGATAGTTGCAAATAACGCTAGTCTCCGATCCAGAGGTCGCTAGAATACGGGGCTTCCTCGTACTACCTTTTCGGAGCAAGTACTTCTTAAAGTTGATTGAATGATCAGTAGAAATTATGCTTAACTGTAATCGATTTTACCTTGATAATAAAACTGGCAGATATAGGGATGGTCGATATTGATGACTCGCCGTACCAAAATGTGCAAAGGAAAGACAGAAAGAATTCACAAGTATTAGTAAATACGTTGTATATGAAATTTCTGATGGTCAGGTTTCATGCCCACGAAGGAGAGCATATCATAATTGCACATCCTATTCGTGCCTGTCCGTAAGATTGTTCGCCTGTGTACATTTCATTTTTATTGAATTCTGCTGGAACCAGTCACGACTGTTCAGCACATTTAGACGACTTGTCGCTACCAAGACCCGGAGTTTCAAACTCAAGGTCAATGTAACAAAACATTATCTAGATAATATAGAATACTACCAATCTTTATGTTTGACCCTGTGGTATATCACAGAAATTTGAATTAACTTGACCCAACTGTTTATCTGATAGAGACAACGTGTCGCCTGTCCGTTAGTCTGTCTAACAATATTACAAACTACCTACTTGCATGTTTGTGTCTCTTCAGCTATAGTAAGGATTTTAAACATTTGGCACACACGTTCCTCGATACGAGGCAGTATGTCGCAAACCAACAGTCTCCACATGTTTCTAAGTTAAAGCAAAGATCACAGCTTGGCATAACAATACCCAGCTGTATGTTTGTTGCTGTAGTTTGGAGCTATAGTCAATAATTAAGGTGGATACGATGTCGGGTTGCCTAGTTTCCACAGAGTTGTTAATTGACATAAATAAACCTGCTTCGTGATCAAGACAAACACTTTACAAACAATATCTTTCAGGATCATTTGTCGCTTACAGCCATAGCTTTTGTATTTACAAACATAACTTGAAACTAAATAATAAAGAATTTGGCTAGGCTTGCCAGAGCCTCGTTGAATTTTATTAGTCAAAGGCGGCATGAGTAAGAAAGAAGGAGAAACCGTTTTTTAACTTTGAAAGTTAAATGCTATATTGTCTCCTTCCAGTTGCAGTTGTTGTCAGTAAAATACAAACTATCCAGTTGCAATTGTTGTCAGTTAAAAACAGACTATACCTTCCAGTTGATGATGTTTTCAAACAAATACAAACTACACCTTCCAACTGAAGATCTTGTCAGTTAAATACAAACTCTACGTACCCATTGATGTTGTTTTAAATTAAATACAGACTATACCTTCTAGTTCATGATGTTGTCAGTTCAATACAAACTATACCTTCCAGCTGCGGTTGTTATCAGATAAATAAAAACTATACCTTCCTGGTCATGATGCTGTCAGTTAAATACAAACTTAACTTTCGAGTTGCAGTTGTTGTCAAATAAATACAATCTATACCTTCAAGTTCAGGATGTTTTCAGTAAAATACAAACTATACTGTACATTCGAGTTGAAGATGTTGTCAGTTAAATAAAAATATACCTTCCAGTTGATGATGTTGTCAGTTAAATACAAACTATACCTTCCAGCTGATGATATTGTCAGTTAAATACAATTTATACTTTTCAATTGATGATGTTTTCAAATCAATACAAACTACACCTTCCAACAGAAGATGTTGTCAGTTTAATACAGACTGTACGTTCAAGTTGATGTTGTAGGCAGTTAAATACAAACTATACCGCCTGTTGATGATGTTGTCAGTGAAAGACAAACTATACCTCCAAGTTGCATTTGTTGTCAGTAAAATATAAACTATACCTTCCATTTGCTATTTTTGTCAGTTAAAAATAAACTATACCTTCCGGTTTCTGTTGATGTAACTTAAATACAAACTGTACATTCCAGTTGAAGGTTAATTACAGATTATACTTTCCATTTGATGTTGATGTCAATAAAATACAAACTATACCTTCCTGGTCATGATGTTATGAGTTAAATACATACTATACCTTCCAGTTCATGATGCTGTTAGGTAAATACGAACTTTACCTTCTGGTTCATGATGTTGTTAGTAAAATATAAACTGTACCTTCCAGCTTCAGTGAACATTACCTTCCAGTTGATGATGCTGTCATTTAAATGCAAAATATACCTTACAGTTTCTGTTGTTGTCAGTTAAATATAAACTTTACCTTTAAGTCATTGTTGTTCATTTAAATAAAAACTATACCTTCCAGTCGCAATTTTTGTCAGTTAAATAAAAACTATACCTTCCAGTCGCAATTTTTGTCAGTTAGATAAAAACTATACCTTCCAGTTGCAGTTGCTTTCAGTTAAATACAAACCACTTCAAGTTGCAGTTGTTGTCAGGTGAATACAAACTATACCATCCAGTTGCAGTTTTTGTCAGTTTAATACAAACTATACCATCCAGTTGCAAATTTCAGTTGTAATTTTTGTCAGTTAGTTACAAATCAGTTGCCATCCGGTTGCAAATGTTGCCAATTAAAAAACTATACCTTCCAGTTGAAGTTGTTGTCAGTTAAATACAAACTATACCTTACAGTTGCAATTTTTGTCAGTAAGTTACAAACTGTATCTTCCAGTTGCAAATTTTGTCAGTTAAAAAAACTATCCAGTTGCAGTTGTTGTCAGTTGAACACAATCTAAAGCTTCAAGTTGCAGTTGTTGTCAGTTGAATACGAACTATACCTTTCAGTTGCATTTTTGTCTGTTAAATACAAACTATTCCTTCCAGTTGAATTTGTCAGTTCAATACAAACTTCACCTTCCAGTTGATGTTGTTGTCAGTTCAATACAAACTATACCTTCCAGTTGCAGTTTTTGTCAGTTTAATACAATCTTTACCTTCCAGTTGCTGTTATTATCCATTCAGTACAAACTATACTTTCCAGTTACAGTAGTTGTTAGTTAAATACAAGCAATACCTTCTAGTTTGTAGTTCCTGTCAGTCTGATACAAACTATACATTCCAGTTGCTGTCGTTGTCAGTGAGAAACAATCTTAAACTTCCAGTTCCAACAGTTGTCACTTCAATACAAACTATACCTTCCAATTGCATTTCTTGTCAAGTCAATAAAAACTATACCTCCAGTAGGAATTTTCGTCAGTCGAATACAAACTAAACCTTCCAGTTGCAATTCTTTTCAGTTCAATATAAACTATACCTTCCAGTTGAAATTCTTGTCAGTTCAATACACACTATACCTTCCAGTTACAGTAGTTGTCCGGTAAATACAAGCAATACCTTCTACTTTGCAGTTGCATTCAGTCTGTTACAAACTTTATATTCCAGTTGCTGTTGTTGTCAGTTAAATACAAACTTTAACTTGCAGTTGCAACAGTTGTCAGTTCAATTTTAACTACACCTTACAGATGCAATTTTTATCAGTTAAATATAAACTATACCTTCCAGTTGCAGTTTATGTCAGTTCAATACGAACTAAACCTTCCAGTTGCAGTTTTTATCAGTTAAAAACAAAGTTTACCTTCCAGTTGCAGTTGTTGTCAGTCCAATACAACCTAAACCTTCCAGTTGCAGTTTTTATCAGTTCAATACAAATTTCACTTTCCAGTTGCAATTTTTGTCAATTCAATACAAACTATACCTCCAGCTGCAATTTTTGTCAGTTCAATTTAAACTATACCTTACAGTTGCAATTCTTGTCAGTTTAATACAAACTATACCTTCTAGTTGCAGTTGTTTTCAGTTAAACACAAACTTTATCTTCCAGTTGCAATCGTTGTCAGTATAATTCAAACTATACCTTCCACTTACAGTTGTTTTCTGTTAGATATAAACTATACCTTCCTGTTGTTGTTGTCAGTTAAATATTAACTATAAGTTCAAGTTGCAATTGTTGTCAGTTTAACTCAAACTATATTGTGCAGTTGCAGTTTTTGTCAGTTTAATACAAACTATACCTTCCAGTTGCTTCTGTTATCAGTTAAATGCAAACTATAACTTCCAGTTGCAACTGTTGACAGTTAAATGCAAACTATAACTTCTCGTTGCAATTGTTAACAGTTAAATGCAAACTATAACTTCCAGTTGCAACTGTTGACAGTTAAATGCAAACTATACCTTCCAGTTGCAAGTGATGACAGTAAAATGCAAACTATACCTTCCAGTTGCAAGTGATGACAGTAAAATGCAAACTATACCTTCCAGTTGCAAGTGATGACAGTAAAATGCAAACTATACCTTCCAGTTGCAATTCTTGATAGTTCAACAGAAACTATACCTTCCAGTTGCTGCTGTTGACATTTAAATAGAAACTAAATCTTCCAGTTTCAACTGTTGACAGTTAAATACAAATTATAACTTCCAGTTGCACTTGTTGACAGTTAAATGCAAACTATACCATCCAGTTGCAATTGATGACAGTTAAATACAAACTATACCATCCAGTTGCAATTGTTGACAGTTAAATACAAACTATACCTTTCAGTTGCAATTGTTGACAGTTAAATACAAACTATACCTTCCAGTTGAAACTGTTGACAGTTAAATACAAACTATACTTTTCAGTTGAAACTGTTGACAGTTAAATACAAACTATACTTTTCAGCTGCAGCTGTTGACAGTTAAATACAAACTATACCTTCAAGTTGCCTCTTTTGACAGTTGAATAAAAATTATGTCTTCAACTGTTGACAGTAAAATGCAAATTCCTGCTGTTGACAGTAAAAATCAAACTATACCTGCTTTTTCTAGTTATAAATGCTCTGTAGCTTCACTTCTTTAAATGTCATTGCGGCAATCTATATCGAAGTTTACTTTATCGGCCTATAAAAAGTGTTTTTAAAAATATTATGACATTTCACTTACATAAGAAGTTATCAGATTTTGAGAATTGATGCCCTGGTTATTTATTTTATATAAAACTATCGTCGTATCGGCTGTAGTCGGCGAGAGAAAAAAAACAAAACAAGAAACAGAACGAAATTCACACTAGCCAAGCCAAGTTTCTATTGTTTAGCGAGAAACTTTCACAAAGTCCTTTCGTGATAATATGAAAGTCGATATTAATTTCTTTGAAGATATGACATAAAAATCTTATGCCAGCCATATCAGGTTGTTATTTTTACTTGAAATAATAAAATACAGGAATAATTTAAATTGTTTATTTTCTATTGTATTCTTTTTTGGCATTCATGTTATTCAAAGCCAGTGTAAAAGACCACTCCAGTTAAAATAGTGAAAACTTAGAAATGGGATCTAACATGGTGAGATGTAGCATTGGACAGAAACCGGTTGTAAACTTTGATCCTACAGCACCAGAACCAGTGATTCCCTTATCTCAGGTCCGAGTTCTGACTGACATGTGGCGAGTTCTCAAAGATGACATTACACGTATAGGAGTTATAACATTTGTGAAGTAAGTTGTTTAAATACTTTCTGTGTGCTGTTTTCTTTCATCTATCACAGTGCTTTCATAAAGTAACCGATGAATCACTTCGTGTCAACAATGCAGTGGATAACTAGTGATACATTTACTGACCAATATTTCAGCAAGTTAAACAGCATAAACTCTGGAAACTATTGAGTGATTTACATCAGTATTTACGAGTCTAAAAAGGGAAATTTATTTTATCCTTCTAACTAATTTCCTACTGATTGACTAATAATGGAGCACATCTCGTTTTTGTAACACTATTCGATCTATGTGTACTTGTGCTCATTTTCCCAGCTGTATAGAAAATGTGATGAAGCATCCGACACTACAAAGTTTTTCCTTTCTTTTTAGCTCACCTGAGCACAAAGTGCTCAGGGTGAGCTTTTCTGATCGGTCTTTGTCCGTCGTCCGTCCGTCCGTCCGTCGTCAACTTTTCATTCAAACGACATCTCCTCTGAAACCAATGGGGCAAATTTAATGAAACTTGCCTGGAATGTTCCTTGCATGAAGCTCTACCAAGATTGTTCAAATGGTTCTGGTCCATTGCATTTCTGGTTCACTGGAGCTAAAAATAGATTTTATAAGTTGGATCTTTAAAAATCTTCTTCTCCGAAACCACAAGGCCTGGAGCTTTGATATTTGGTATGAAGCATCATCTAGTGGATCTCTACCAAGTTTGTTCAAATTATGTCCCTGGGGACAAAACTGACCCCACCCCAGGGGTCAGTTGATTTTACATAGAGTTATATAGGGAAAACTTGAAAATCTTCTTGTCAGAAACCACAAGGCCTAGAGTTAAGATATTTGGTATGTAGCATTGTCTAGTGGACCTCTACCAAGTTTGTTCAAATCCTGGCCTCTGGGTCAAAAATGGCCCCGCCCCGGGGGTCACTTGTTTTACATAGAGTTATATAGGAAAATTTTAAAAAAATCTTCTTGTCAGAAACCGTAAGTTATAGAGCTTAGATATTTGGTGTGTAGCATTGTCTAGTGGACCTCTACCAAGTTTGTTCAAATCCTGTCCTCTGGGTCAAAAATGGCCCCGCCCCAGGGGCCACTAGTTTTACATAGAGTTATATAAGAAAATCTTTAAAAATCCTCTTGTCAGAAACCGTAAGTTATAGAGCTTAGATATTTGGTGTGTAGCATTGTCTAGTGGACCTCTACCAAGTTTGTTCAAATCCTGGCCTCTGGGTCAAAAATGACCCCGCCCCAGGGGCCACTAGTTTTACATAGAGTTATATAGGAAATTCTTAAAAAATCTTCTTGTCAGAAACCGTAAGTTATAGAGCTTAGATATTTGGTGTGTAGCATTGTCTAGTGAACCTCTACCAAGTTTGTTCAAATCCTGACCTCTGGGTCAAAAATGGCCCCGCCCCAGGGGCCACTAGTTTTACATAGAGTTATATAAGAAAATCTTTAAAAATCTTCTTGTCAGAAACCGTAAGTTATAGAGCTTAGATATTTGGTGTGAAGCATTGTCTAGTGGACCTCTACCAAGTTTGTTCAAATCCTGGCCTCTGGGTCAAAAATGACCCCGCCCCAGGGGCCACAAGTTTTACATAGAGTTATATAGGAAAATCTTTAAAAATCCTCTTGTCAGAAACCGTAAGTTATAGAGCTTAGATATTTGGTGTGAAGCATTGTCTAGTGGACCTCTACCAAATTTGTTCAAATCCTGGCCTCTGGGTCAAAAATGGCCCCGCCTCGGGGGTCACTTGTTTTACATAGAGTTATATAGGAAAAACTAAAAAATCTTCTTGTCAGAAACAAAAAGGCCTACAGTTAAGATATTTGGTATGTAGCATTGTCTAGTGGACCTCTACCAAGTTTGTTCAAATCCTGGCCTCTGGGTCAAAAATGGCCCCGCCCCGGTGGTCACTTGTTTTACAAAGAGTTATATAGGAAAATCTTAAAAAAATCTTCTTATCAGAAACCGTAAGTTATAGAGCTTAGATATTTGGTGTGTAGCATTGTCTAGTGGACCTCTACCAAGTTTGTTCAAATCCTGGCCTCTGAGTCAAAAATGGCCCCGCCCCAGGGGCCACTAGATTTACATAGAGTTATATAAGAAAATCTAAAAAAATCTTCTTGTCAGAAACCGTAAGTTATAGAGCTTAGATATTTGGTGTGTAGCATTGTCTAGTGGACCTCTACCAAGTTTGTTAGAAAAATGTCCCTAGGGTTACTATTGGCCCCGCCCGAGGGGTCACAAGTTTTAAATAACAATATAGAAGAAAATCTTTAAAAATCTTCTTGTCTGAAACCACAAGACCTAGAATTTTAAAATTTGGCATGAAGCAAGCTTTATCAAGCTTTTTCAAATTATTGGATTAGGTTAAAGGTCACGGAGGCTAAAAGTAGATTTATCTTCTGTACCTCATAGAGCCTTCATTTATAGACCAATATCTTTGATATTCAGTATAGAGGTTCCTTGCATGGACCTCTACCCATGGGTAGGGTTTGAGGTCACTGGGTCAAGGTCAAGGTCACCATAGCTTATAATAGATATTTCTACTTTCTGTCATAGAGCCTTTATTTATTGACTGATATTTTACATATTTGGTTTGTAGGCACTTACATATTTTCAATTAAAAAATGAAATACTGCTTAACAGCAAACCTAAGTACTCAGGTGAGCGATCCAGGGCCATCATGGCCCTCTTGTTTTTAATATTTCTTTGTCTACTCAGACTACTGAATTGCCATCTAAGCTAACGATTTTGTAAACATCATATGTTGCGTTTGGCTTCAACAATTTCAATATCAAAGAAATTCTCTATTTAAATACTTGATGTAAGTTGTGTATGGGTAGAAATTACCTTAATTATGAAGAATTCGATTACTTTACAAACTGTTCTCTGTCCTGAAAAAAAAATACAAGTATTTTCCCTTGGTACTATTTAAGTGTATATTCTGACTTCATTTGGCACGTTACTTGGAAGCAGTGAACATTAGCTAGTAAAGTCTTAGATGCTTGCTTTTGTTTATTAGGTGGTCTATGATATGCCTCCAAGTCCAATCGTTCAGTATAGATCCCAGGAGGTGAACGCATGGGTAGATCAATGTTTAAGGAGGAAAACAGGTACTGTGGTAAGAAAATCGTCTTGCATTTCTTCGATAATGCATATATCAGATAAAGATATGGCCTATGCTGATTTCCTATGATTACTTTATCCGATGGTCATCTCACATTCGCCAAAGTTTCGTTAACATCTTAACACAAACTGCACTAGAAAATCCCAAAAATCTGTGAGATCGCTCTTTAAGTGTCAATTTTTTTTTCAAGTAAGCAAAGTTCTGAGCATTTGTTTCGTCATAGAGGTTCGTTTAAAACATGTTCTCATATGCCCAAAAGCCTGCACTATTTCTTGAACGTATTTTGGGGAGATAAATACCATTTCAATAAATTTTCAATATGAACGCATTGGCCGAACTTTTCATTAGTTTCCATCTGTTTGCAAACTGAATGCATGAGCAGAATGCGTTTTTGAAACACCCGTTTTTTTCATGGATATCTCAAATTAAATCGATCATTTGAACGTAAAGTTTCCAAACATTCGTTCGGATTAGTCCCCACTTTCGTATCCCCACGACGTATTTCTAATAAGGGATACTACAAGGTCTGCTCGGAAAGTCCGTATAAAAATGTAATAAATCTTCATTTTCAAATTTTTAGTCCAATATTTGCAAAGGATGTTAAGTAATATGCGTTTGCTTCTTGACCACTAAGGAAAGTTGCGTAGGCGTTGAAATGCGTCTCTAAAATAATTTAGCTTTTATTGATTTCTTGCCAAAAGCATTTAAAATCTTATAATCACTTTACCAGGCAAGGCTTCAAAAGTTCATAAACTTTGAGAAAATTGTGTTCTTGTAGAAACAAAAATGTATGATTATGTAGATATGATTCCTTTTATTTTAAAGATAGTAGAACATTGTAGAAAACCTCCAAAAATGTGTTTTAATCAACATTAAACGATACTTAAATTAGTGACAATGTAAACTGTCATGCACAAAAATGTAAGGTGTACTTCTTGTGTGCAGTCCTTCGTGAATATTACCATCTCTATCTAAAAATGATTTATTATTATATGCAGTTGTATTTTAAGAAAAAATAACGTCGTTTCCTTTTATCTTTTATTTGATCCTGCAAGCTGTTTTACATCGATGGTTTAGAATGGAAACCAATTCTTAAAATGACTTAATTTCGACCTGATTTGATGACCAGTATTCGTATCAATCTTTTTTGATGGAATGAGAGGTAGAAGAAATTACATAACAATTCCATAAAGTAAAGTAAACAACATATACATGAGACATGGCATTCATACAAACCATATTATTGTATGTGACTTGTCTTATCGAAACATGTGGATCATAATGATTATCCAGAGAAGACGATGATAAAAGAATCCTAGCTTATACCTTAATCATTATTTTAAAAATAATAAAACAACTAAGATAATTCCTTCTCTGTTTTCTACATTACAGACATTCTTACTTGTATAGACAGCTTTAGGAATAAAAGTAACACAGACTCATAGAAATCTTTCTTTGGACGAGAGCCCGTGGTCATATAATAAAAGAAAAACTTCAATTCTTAGAAAATAATCACGTTAAGAACTCTTTTGACAAAACTTTGTGAACGACTCTGTCTTCGGAAAACCTACGTGTATGCTAAAATTATTAAATAATATGTAACGCTATAATAAGATCATGAAATAACAAAATGTTAAATAAAAAAGTTTTGTCGGAGCTACTTTGCCACCCTGATTGTATACAAATGATTATATCAAAAGATTCGGAACTCCAAAAATAATCAATAAAATAATTATACAGATGACAAATCGTGACAAGAGCACCGCTGGGCAAAGCATTGTATGCCCGAAGGGTGTTTTTTTCTAAGTATGGTGCACTTGTGATATAAGGGAAGAAACCTTAGGCTTTAGAATTAAATGAGTTGCTTTAAATTTTGATTTTTGTTTTGTTTCTGATTTATAATATTTTAATTTTTAACATTTTTTAAAATTTTAATTTTAGAGTTTTATAGATCTTTATCATATCTGAATGTCAGGTTTTATAATTTGTACAAATGTCAGTCTTTCAGAAGTTATGGTGTTCCTGTTGTAATGTATGGTTATCAAGTTATAATTATCGTGCGGAAATATTGATTGTTTTGCTGATTGTCACCTTCACTTTTTATGTATTTACCCTGAACAGTATAGGGGTCATGTAATCAATGATGGCAATCATCCTAAGAAGTTTGAAGTCTGTATGGGAAGTAGTTGTCAAGTTATACAGCAGAAATGCTTTTCGGTGTTTAGGTCATTGTGACCTTGACATCCGACCTACTGATCCTAAGATGTATGGAGTCTTTTTCTCAATGTAATCAATCATCATACGAAGTTTAAAGTCTGTATGAAAAACGTTTATAAAGTTTTAGCAGAAATAGCTTTAAGTGCTTAGGTCACTGAGAGCTTGACCTTTGACTTTCTTACATTAAAATCAATAGGGGTCATTCACTCAATGTGTGAAACCATTATATGAATTTTGAAGTCTCTTCGACATATGGTTGTCGAGTTACAGAGTGTAAATGATTCTAAACATTTAGGTCACTGTGACCTTGACCTTTGACAGACTGACCCAAAAATGTATAGGGGCATTCACTCAATGTGTGCAATCTATCATGATATAAAGTTTGAAGTCACTATAACAAATGATTGTCAAGTCACATGGTGAAAATGGTTTTCAATGTTAAAGTCACTGTGACCTTGACCTTTGACCTTTTGACAAAATCAGTAGGGATCATCCACTTAATGTGGGCAATAATTATGTGAAGTTTGAAGACTGTAGGCCAAAGAGTACTGAAATAATCCTCCGGAAACCAAATTGGTAACGGACGCACGGACAACGACTTTAAAAATGAAAGTCACTGCGACCTTGACTTTGATTTACTGATCCCAAAAGCAAAAGGGGTCATGCACTCAATGTGGGCAATCATCATATAAAGTTAAAAGACTGAAGGCCAAACTGTTCTCAAGTTATCCTCCAGAAACCAAATTCGGACGGACAGACGGACACCAAGGGCATATGCCCCTTCGGGTATAAAGAAAATATATTTTCCTCCGAACCAATAAATGCAGATCTATATCGCTTTTTATGTCCTACAGACCTTACAATTAGTCTCAAGTTCTGAGACCACAGAAGAATAGATTGTAAAATTACGACCCGAGCAACTAATACTTTGATAAATTATGCTTATATCTAGAAACGAATTTCACGTGATACTGAATTTGGCTTAAAGTCCTAGTTATTTATCTTTTCTTACTAAAAATTTCATCTCTTGACTACCAACAGACAATGCCGCAACTGTCTATCTATCTTTGTTATTTATCGTCGGTACCTGTTTCCCATATGACCGACGCCCCCTGCAGAGAATATTTTTTTAAGGTGAGCGAGACAGTGCAAGATACAGAGAGCATCCCGTCCCAGAGACAACCCGGGTTCTTTTGCATGCTCAGTGTACAGCACTGACACATGGGACCTCGGTTAAACGTCTCATCCAAAAGACAGAAATGTTCGTGGAGGAGCGGGGGTCGATCTCTCGACCCCTGGGTTACCAGTCCAACGAGATACCTCTGAACCACTGATCCGCCGCAACCCTATTTGAGTTTATTTATCGTCGGTACCTGTTTCCCATATGACCGACGCCCCCTGCAGAGATTAGTTTATGTTGTTGGGGATAGTGCAAGATACAGAAACCATCCCGTTTCAGAGACACCCCTGGTTCTTTTGCATGTTCAGTGTACAGCACTGATACATGGGACGTCGGTTTTAAACGTCTCACACGAAAGTAATGTTAGTTGAGGAGCGGGGGATCGATCTCTCGACCCCTGGGTTACCAGTCAAGCGCGAAACAACTGGTCCACTGACCCGCTCCTCCGCCGCAACTGCACGCTGTCCGCTATATTTATACCCGAAGTGTACAGCGCCATCTGGCGGATAACCGATTTCAACCGATTCTTGACGGAAATTGCCGCACTTCATAAAACACTGATTTTCCTCCATACTTTATATTACAAACTTATCAAATATAGAGATGTATTATACTAAATGATTAAACATTTAATAAAATTACTAACCAAAAATGAGAAGAAGAAAACATCATTTTCAGCGACAGAGCAAATGGTGTGAATAAAATAAAGGAGAGTAACGTTTGAAATATTCGGCTTTATCTGTCCGTCACAATGTTATATGTTCTTCATATGGCCAAGTAACTGATAGTTTTGAATGGTCCCTCATGTTTTTATGTGAATAATCTAAACACGATGTATGATTTACTGAACAATTAGATTAAACACTACAATAGAGCAAAACTGTTTTTCACAGACAAAGTCTTTATTACGAAAAGGCTATAAAAGTTGCTTACAAATGTCTTTTTGAAGGTAAAGAATTTTCAGCGATACTGATTATCCTTCTAATTTTGTATTTTCGCAGAATAAGAAAATAAGAAGAATTGGAGAATTTTAAGAGAAACTAAAGGTGTTCCAACTATTGAATTCATTGAAGTGTAATATAAAATTCGGACTCAGCCTCCAAACTTGGTAACGTTGACTAACGACTAAAATATATAAAAAAAAAAATCTCAAAGCATTAATTAAAACACAGAATACTATTGCTGATTATTGAAACATGTTATTATAGAGAAGGCAAAAACAAAATGTGGTAATACCTGTTCTGTCAGAGAAACATAAGATCAAGACATATACATTCAGTTTGTCGTACATTGGATATAAAGTATTTATATGTGATCTTGGTTCAACTCATGTATATGGTTCTGGGATTCAGGCATCCTCGTGCTGTCGCGGTTATCTATTGTAAAAGTATTTTTTCTTGGTCTGTCTTAACAAAGAAAGTCATTATATAATCATTTTGTAAATGGATGTGAAACTCGTCATAAGTGTTGCGAGTTCGAGACACACTGAAAATTAACCTAGCACAAATATAATTAAAATATCAGAATGATGACAAATACAAGTGTTTGCAATACCAATATGATTTACAATAGCCTTACCCAAATGCTCGAAGGTTTCGTTCTAAAACAGACTATTGAGTACTTAGTAATTGAAGAGAGATGACTAACATAGTCAGCAGATGAAAGTTGCATGTAAACCATATATGCGTGCGAATAAGTGATTTTATTTATTTACAGCATCAAACTGCAGGGAGGCCTCTTTCAATCAACCATCATTTCGCTGTACGTGTTTGTGCAACAATTTCCCTTTATTTTATATCTCAGCTGTCTCTGTTTTTTGATGGTGGATGGATATATGTACATGAATAAATTTACAGTCAAAATGCGATCAAATGTATCATAATAGAAGGAAATTACGGGTTGTCCAGTCACTTCAATACATTTTACCAGAAACAAAATATGCAATGCAACGAAAAATGTGGTTCTATGAAAAAAAATGACATTACATCGAAAATTTAAATAACCAGTTTAGACAGTGGTTATATGTAATATTAGAACCGTCGGAAACAGAAATAGCAATTAGTATGTACACATATTAAATACTGTCTTTTTTTACAATATTTAGCCTTTTCCCCAAAATCACAAGAATATATTACTAAAAAGAAACATTTGCTAACAAATACAATGTTTTAATATTTAGAACCAGTCGACTGTATATAAGAATTAACTTATGTATAACTGGATTATTACTGCATGAATGATATCCGTCCTGCTGTTAGAAAATTGGTTAAGACATACAACAAAAGGAAATGAATCTATTCTCCAAGAAACAAACATTCAGTGTTATTGAAAATTAAAGTTTATCTAATATTGAAACGTGGTAATAAGACCTGAGTACTAAGTGCTCATGTGAGCTTTTAGGATCGATGACTGTTCGTCGTCCACAATTACTTCATAGGACATGTCCGCTGAAAACACCAAGTCAAATTTGATAAAACCTGCATAGAACGGTCCTTGCATGAAACTCTATCAAAGTTATTCAAATGGTTCCAGTCAATTGCAGATCTTGGACACGGGAGTTAAAACTAGATTTTAGAAGTGTAATCTTTAAAAAAATCTTCTCCGAAACGACAATGTATAGAGATAAGATATTTGGTATGAAGTTTTGTCTAATGAACCTCTACCAAGTTTTTTCAAATCATTACCCCAGGGTCAAAATTGGCCCCATCCCAGGGGCCACATGATTTCACATAGGCTTATATACGTAAAACTTTCAAGAATCCTCTTCTCTGAAACAACAAGGCCTATGGCTAAGATAGTTGGTATGTAGCAAGTTTCTTCAAATCTTGGCCCTAGGTTCTAATTTGGCCCCGCCACAGGGGAAGGGGGGACACCTAATTTAGGTTATATAGGGAAAACTTTGAAAATCTTCTTCTATGAAAACACAAGGTCTAGGGCTTAGATATTTGCATGGAGCATTATGTAGTGGTCCTCTACAAAGTTTGTTCAAATAATTCTCCTGGGGCCAGAATTGGCACCGTCCCAGAGGTCACTTCATTTTTTAAAGACTTGCACAAGAAAAAAGTTTAAAAGTAACCACTAGGTATAGTGTTCAGATATTTGACGTGCAAGATGGCCTAGTTTATTCACATGTTGCCCCTGGGGTCAAAATTGGCCCTGTCCCTAGCTTAAAATAAGACTTTTCAACTTTTGTCATAGAAACTTTATTAATTGACAGATATCTGAGTATAGGCACCTTGCTTGAATCTCTGCCATTCAATTGGGTCAAGGTCACCGAGGCTAAAAATGAATGTTTTTGACTATTCCTACAGAGTCTTCATTTATTGACTGATATCTTAGATATTTGGTATGTAGGTCACTTTGCAAGGACCTTTACCCTTGGGTGGGTTTGAGGTCACAGGGGTCAGTGTCGGTTCCCTGAGGCTTAAATATATTTTTCTTCTTTTTATCACATAGTTTATTTATTGTCTGATATTTTACATATTTTATATATAGCCACCTTGCATGAACGTTTACCATTAACTTCGGTCAAGGTCACCAAGGCTAGAAATAGATTTTTGTACTTTTCCCTGTAGAGTTTTCATTTATTGACTGATATCTTAGATATTTGGTATGTAAGTAACTTGGAAGGACCTCTATCCACCCTTGGGTGGGGTTTGAGGTCACTGGGTCAATGTCAATGTCAGTGAGAGTACAAATAGATTTTACTACTTTATGACATAGAGCCTTTATTTATTGACTGATATTTCAGATATTTTATAAATAAACACCTTGTATAAACAGCTAAAACTTTACTTCGGTCAACGTCACAAAGGCTAAAATAGATTTAGCAACCTGAAATCATAGGGCCTTTATTTATTGACCATTCTCTTGTATATTTGATATGTAGGTTCCTTGCATAGACCTCATCCCTTTGGTGGGATTTGAGGTCAATCAGTCAAGGTCACCAAGACCAAATAATTAATTTTTCTAGTTTCTATCATATAGCCCTTATTTATTGACTAATGTTTAGTTTATAAGCACTTTTTATGAACCTCTACCGTTAAGTCAATGTCACCAAGGCTAAACATATATTTTTAAATACTTTTCGTTTTGGAGCATTCATTTACTGACTGATATCTTAGATATTTGGTATAAAGGTAACTTGCATCGACCTCTACCACTGGATGAGGTTAGAGGTCACTGGGATACATGTCAAGGTCATAGAGGTTAAAATATATTTTTCTATCCTGAGTCATAGTTTTATACTCCCATTAGATTCAATTTCAACATAACTTTCACAAAACATTTACTTTAAAACACTTATTATTCGCGAGCACTTTATTTCGCGTTTTTCTCGTAAAATGTCCAAAATTATTATTTCGCGAAAACATGAATTCCCGTCCTCTCGAAAAAAAGTTGTGAGACGTATTTGATTATTTTTTATACTGAATTCTAGTGTCAGTCAGAGTTACCTTCCTTGACACAGATAATGTATGGCGAAGAAGTTTTTTGCCAATTTCTCAATAATACTAAATTATTACATTGTAACTATTTCATAATTCGTATAATATGTATATGCTGCAACCCTTGTATAGCTATATCATGTAACTAGAACTGGTTTCGATACTTTCCCGCAAATGTATATCCATGTATACGCATTTTCGGATAGAGTTCGATTTCGGACATGTATACTGACAATCTGAAATATTCGCGAGAAATATAAATTTGTGTCTTAGAAAACTCGCGAATAAGAAGTGTTTTACAGTATTAACAATAGATCTCCTTTCTTTTCCTGAACAACCCGATCCCATTATGGGTTCCAGTGGTATTGGGGCCAAAAGAATTTCACAATGGTATGTATTGCCAACAGCCTCAACACTTTCCATCATTTTTTCCCATGTTTTATGTGTGTGTGTGGTTTTTTGAAAGTTCAGGAATAAGAATAATCAAATTAGCATACATGTCTTATTATATCCAGAGTCGTCTTCCTTCTCAAGAAACAACATTAAGAGACAAAAACTTATGTCTGCATACAATCTGACTGAAGTTCACGATCTCCCTACGGTTGGATCTGAAGACGACGCGTTCATTCCTGCCTTCTATATAACCTGGAATTCCCACTATTTTATTAATATCTCAGCCAATGACACTGCAGCTTATGACGCGTCTCGATAGCTTCACAATGCCTGTTCAAACAGCGTGTAAACTTCTCTAGCATAACAAAATCTATTAGCGGAGATTGAAAGTGCTTAGATATTTTGAAAAATGATATTAATCACAAACATAAGTCTCATTATTTTGAAAGATTTTGACAAATAAATTTTACTGAGTTCGGTGACAGTTTATACATGGAAGATAATTGTTTGGGATCCCAGCTATTCACAAGTTGAACATTTACTTCCATGAGGGTGGAAGCGTTGCTCTGATTGGCTGATGGCTAGGTCACGAGAAGGTGACCTTCTATTGGTCGTCCTCAGATCCTAATAGCATAGCGATGTTTAGGATATGATTTTAATCAGATTGGTCTGCATACTACCTTTAAATAGAAGTATCTTATGTATCAGTTAACATTTGGACTAGTGAAATACGAAAACTATGAGCTTCTTTTCACATATACATGTAGTAAACCGATTGCACGGTACTAAAATCGGCTGATTTTGTGATCACATGTACAGTTATGTAGTTTAAGCGGTAACCACCTCCATGTCAAGTATACTTCAGGACTTAAGTAACGTGTCAGTTTACAATAAGAATACTGTGGGCTTCGTGGCTAAAGGTTGAACAAAACATAGTAAATGACTAAAAAACCTGAAACACCTGTTTCTTCTTCTAGTAAAAAGAGGGATCTCTTATCTCCACAAGACTATTTGTTTATATAAAAAAATGAACATACAGCGGGTGCAGTTATTTAAGTGTTGTAAGTCTTTGTTAATGAAGAACTTACCCATATGAGATCTGAGCTACTCTAAAGGGCGCGTAAACTTGTCACTACTACTTGTCAAACTGTTACTAACAGCATCAAGTCTAAGGTAGACTTGACTCAATACCAACGTGGAAAATCTTATCCGGACGTAACAAGTGGTAAATAGTTGAAAGCACTCTTTTTAGTGCAGTACACCGAAAGAGTTTATCAGGCTGTGTTAAATATGAAGCCTTTTCTGCAAAAAACAAAAACAAAAACAACATTTTGTTATCACTTTCTGCACGTGTACTTGCTAAGTAAAATCTGCTCTATATAACGGATATGTTGGTCAATTAATAAAGTAGAGTGTTTTGAATTCTAGAAACTGTAATATTATGCAACACCTGAGAAACTGACTTCGACTATTGGCATGTACTTTTGCAAATGTAAAATGCATACGCTTACAAATAATCTAGATGCAAGCAATATTTTTTTATTTCATAAGCACTGAAAGAGCTTATATATGTTGTTCTAGATTTAGTTAACTAAATTAGATGTTAAGAGAATGCTTTCTTCATATGATTTTATGACCACGGCATATAGTGATTGAACCGTCCGTCCGTACGTCCGCCCGTCCGTCTATACGGTTAACCTATTTCGGCAAGTTGGATATATCTTAAGTTCTATTTGTACCAATGCCTTCATACTATACACACTAACAGCCCAGTATGATCCTAAAAAGTTACATAACTGTAGCATCAATTCTTCCCGAGTAATATCCTCTTTATAAACTTTGAAAATAGGCACGGTTAACCTTTTCCCGCAAGTTAGAAAAACATGTATCTAAAGTTCTACTAGTACCAGTGGCTTCATAATACACACACTTACCACTACAATAGCCATAATCCTGGAAAGTAACATAACTTTGGCGTAATATCCCAATTATGCACTAAGAAAAAATAGGTACGGTTAACCTATTTCGTCAAGTTAGATATATCTAAAGTTTTACCAGTACCAATGTTTTCATACTGTACAAACTTACTTACCAATACAAAGGCCTTATTCTGGCATCCTTTCTGCGGCTAGATGGATACTTTTCAACTTCAACAAACAGCAACTACTAGAGTGGTCAGACCAATGCTCGGCGTAAAATCAAAGGAATTTCTTTGAAGAGACTAAACAAATTACTCATTTCATGTTATTAACTAATTATATTCAAGAGTAAACTTTGCTAAATCCTTACGAAGTTTCCCTATGTGAAACAACCGTGACGTAAACAACAGGGCAGGCTATAAATAGACCAAGTAAAACAAGTGCGGTTTGCTCAACATTGTACCAATGCTCGGCGTACCGTAGATGACCTGATCGGCGACCTTTCAAAAAGAAATCTTTTGTAATTATGCAAAAAACCTTTCTTGAACACAAAATGAATAAAGTATTAAATAGATTGTTTCTATTCATTGCGTATCAAACAGCGGAAGTACATGATCTCGCGTAGAAAACAATGCGTTTTGTATGTTTTGTCCAATGGGATCCCCTTCCGTCTGCTATTCTTAAGTCACGTGATGATAGTGGAAGTTCAGAGAACGGTGAAAAGATAGACGAAATGACACTTAACTCGAATTAAAGAAGAGTTTTAAATCACTTCTAAGAAAAATATCAATTCCGTGAAAAAATAGATTTACGTTGGTATACGCCGAGCGTTGGTACCAGCACTCTAGGCATTTTACACTTTTACTGACAAGTACAAAGGTCACTTCGTCATTTCAACTCTTTGGATCTTTTTACTGGTAATCAGGACTATTGACAAGAGAAAATTAAAGCACTGAAAGGACATACTGTATTCACTGCTCGGAACAGAGCTAACTGTAGATTGTCTTTCGTTTGTATCAGAACATATAATACGTACGTATATTTGGCTGTGTTTTGCTCATGTAAATCGAAACGAAAATCAAAGCGCTGAAGAAATTTGGGTTAATGATGGTGATTCTTCCAGTGTACTTTTATATATATATATATAATAAATTGGTGCATTATGTCACCATTTTGTTGTATCTCACTGGTCTTTGGATAGGAACAGGAATTAAGGGACTGCAAAAGTAACTGTTTTACAAATCAATTTAAAATGATAATGCGACTTCCAGTCCTTTGATAATAGATTGTTCATAAGACTTTAACCACATGTAATCTGTGACCAGAAGAGTCAAGAAAAAATCATGTTTTATAAGATAAATTTAAAAAAAAATCTTAAATATATTTTCATAACTCATTATGTCAGATTAATTTTACATTGATTGCCAACGATCATAATTAAAGTTCTGATATTAATCCAGATGTATTGTCTGACAACTCAAAACGGGAAGTCTCGTAGAGAAACTTTACATAATACGATTTTTTATATTGGCGATGTTACAAATTACAACTCTTTTTCTAATTTTAGCCTGTTTGAGACTCACCCTGAAGTACAAAACGTGTTCATGTCTTTTCGGACAAAGAACACATCTGATCTCGAATACAATCATATTCTTCGTGCGCATGCGCTCAGGGTAATGGGAACAGTGGACAAATGCATATACAGACTTGACAATCGAGAGAAGTTACGAGACCTGATGATGGATCTTGGAATACGACACCAGAACTATTCAGTGAAAATAGAATATATTGATGTAAGTATAACTATCTATCAAAATACAAAATCTATACAGCAATATTCGTATTTTTCTTCAGTAGAATCTTTGTTCGGTACCTTTCCAACAACTAAGTCTCTCACAGAGTCTTGCACTCGCTATGTCACTGAGCCCTTTACATGCATATTGTATTTGTATATATCACATTTTAATTTTTCGGTTAACAACAAAATGAAAATTTCAACGTTTTAAAGTTTTCGCTGCTTTCCCTCAGAAGACATGGAATGAAATGATCAATAAAGTACGATTGTGTTAATTCAGGATACAGCGATGCGTGTTTTCCATGTGCCCAAATGCCCGCTCTGCGGTTTTAAGCAGTATTGCGACACTTCTAAGACTATCGATTTGAAACTTGGTGTGCAGGTTTACCAATAAATGAAGATGTACGTGACGCATTCTATATTTCACGTTTTGTTCTAACAAAGCGGAATTGCCGAGATATTAATCACATTCAGTGATAGCTGCAGTTTTTTTAGGCGAAACCGGTAGGAAACGTATGACACCAGTGACTTGTTTACACTGATTCAACGCTTATTCAACAACATATAGAGCATGAACGTCCGCCTTACGAATTTGCAGATATTTCCTAAGATATATTTGCCGCTTTCAGTAAGGTATTTTATGCACGACTTTTTTTTTCAAGTTGATACATTATGATGGATTTTATAAGACACAGCATGACCAACTTACATGATTGACGTGTTTTATTATTATCACCGCTAGGTTTATACTGTATCAAGTGCAAATTGGTATTCATCAATTTCAGTTCACATGATACACACACATAAAGTACAATTGCTGTATATTGATAATTTAATGTTTCGTGCTAGTATTTTCGAACTTTTAATCATATTTCGAATACAACTCAAGGCAATTTGCTATCAAAACATGTTATCTGTTTCAAGCACAGACACTTGGGGTAAAGAAATAGTACTTGTTTCACACATGCGAAGACATAAGGCACTCATATACCAAGTTTGGTGCCTGTCTGAGAACGTTTCAATAATTGCTAAAATTCACTGAAATACCTTATAAATATAAATATATAAATGTTTGTCAGATTTACATCGCGTATTTTTCTCATTCAATGTATATCACATACAACATTGATGTCATGCGACGCAGAAATGATTTATCTTCACGTTCATGTAACTCAAAACACCTGTTATCCTTGTTTGCCAATAAAATTCGTAATGAAACTCCAATATTTCAGAAAATCTCTTGTTCGAGAATTAGTCTGCTTGAGGCAAACAGAACATATTCTGCGAGGAAACTGTCAAGTGTGCAAAGTAAAAAAACAATTTAAACATCATAAACACTATCACAAAATAAAAAGATAATCTTGTTTTTTTTTTTAAAATCAGTCAGTGTTTATTAGTGCTTTTTTAAAATTTTGAAAAGTCAGTGCAAGAAAGAAAAAAATCGATTTACATAGTGATTACCGCATGGGTTCTTCTAGTTCCTACGTGTACTGCACTCTGTTTATTAAAGAACTGGGTAAGTTTTGGAACCACCAGAGCACATGTCGAAAGATTGTGTAAAATCAGGACATTTTCTGAAATATTGGAGTTTCATTACGAATTTTGTTGGCAAACAAGGATAACAGGTATTTTGAGTTACATGAACATGAAGATAAATCATTTCTGCGTCGCATGACATCAATGTTGTATGTGATATACATTGAGCGAGAAAATACGCGATGTAAATCAACGCGTGTTGAATGTTTACATCTGACAAACATTTATATATTTATATTTATAAGGTATTTCAGTGAATTTTAGCAAATACTGAAACGTTCTCAGACAGGCACCAAACTTGGTATATGAGTGACTTATGTCTTCGCATGTGTGAAACAAGTACTATTTCTTTAGCCCAAGTGTCTGTGGTTTCAAGTAGAAGTTCCATGAAGATATCAATAAAATGAAAAAAAAAATCGTACTCGAAAGGAGAAACAAATTCCACCGTGTCCATGCATTACCGGTAGAGGCGGTGCAACTAACGCTGGTCTGCGGTGTATAACGCCGGTTGTGCGGTGGAAATTGGACCTTCAGCTGAAAAAAATCGAAACATTCATGCGGTGGATCGTTAAGTTTTGCATTAAGACTACGCGAGAAATGATCTCATATTACCAATGTATTTAAAACTTTTCGCCTGAGTCTGCTTTCTCTCAGATTTTTGCCGTTTTCTTTAAAATTCGTGAAAAACACGAAAATGTACGTGAATGCGATGTAACAGGACACTGAAAAGAATTGTAAATGCAGTGATCGCGACTCTACGAAGAAAGGCAAGCTAATCTTAATCACAGACACTTGGGGTAAAGAAATAGTACTTGTTTCACAAATGCGAAGACATAAGGCACTCATATACCAAGTTTGGTGCCTGTCTGAGAACGTTTCAATAATTGCTAAAATTCACTGAAATACCTTATAAATATAAAGATATAAATGTTTGTCACATGTAAACATTCAACACGCGTTGATTTACATCACGTATTTTTCTCGTTCAGTGTATATCATGTACATTACTGATGTCATGCGACGCAGAAATGATTTATCTTCACGTTCATGTAACTCAAAATACCTGTTATCCTCGTTGGCCAACAAAATTCGTAACGAAACTCCAAAATTTCACAAAATTTCCTGATTTTACACAATCTTTCGAGAATTAGTCTGCTTCAAGAGAATTATAATCAAAGAGAACATATTCTGTGAGGAAACTGTCAAGTTTAAACATCATAAAAGAGAGTATTGTTTTTTTACGAATTTTATTGGTGACAATTTTTGTTTTAATTTTGAAATGTCAGTGCAAGTAAGAAAAAAATCGATTTACATAGTGATTACCGCATGGGTTCTGTCGAAAGATTGTGTAAAATCAGAAAATTTTGTGAATTTTTTTGAGTTTCTTTACAAATTTTGTTGGCCAACGAGGCCAACGAGGATAACAGGTATTTTGAGTTACATGAACGTGAAGATAAATCATTTCTGCGTCGCATGACATCAGTAATGTACATGATATACACTGAACGAGAAAAATACGTGATGTAAATCAACGCGTGTTGAATGTTTACATGTGACAAACATTTATATCTTTATATTTATAAGGTATTTCAGTGAATTTTAGCATTTATTGAAACGTTCTCAGACAGGCACCAAACTTTGTATATGAGTGCCTTATGTCTTCGCATTTGTGAAACAAGTACTATTTATTTACCCCAAGTGTCTGTGATCTTAATAGGCAATAACGACTGGCACTAATTTTCAACCTATGTTTGCTTCATTTGACATGTACAGGTATCAAGAAAGATGTTTTAGGAGAGTACACATGGTAACGTATATGTAGGCGGTGTACAACGCTGATGACATGGTGGTTTAAAATCGCCTTTCTTTACAGTTTCTAACGGTAATGTTTATTGCAAACATGTATAATGTCCTTAAATAGTTTAAGTAGAATACATTAAAACTTTCTAGAAATAAAACATTGAAGTTCTGTTGAGAAAACTACCAAATAAACTATAGCAGGGAAAACCGGTTTTAATATTGTTCTAGTCGAATTTAGATAAATACATTAAAGTGGCTTTATATACTGGAAAAAAGATTTGACAATTGTAAATGTGGTATGTAACGACGTAATTTTACTAAGATATTTTCCCGATAATACAATATAACTGAACGCAAATATGCAATCGGTACTGGGCGATAAGCATAATTTATCGAACAACACGGCATCTCGTCGACATTTGAAATTAAATTCCAAAAAGAAAAAAGAAAATAGTGTATTGGGAATATAAAAGAAACTTTATACGGCAAGATTATTTTCTTACTGATACACTTTCTAGAGTGAACAGCGATGTTTAAGCTTTATCTATTTTCTGTTTTGATTTTTAGTATTTTCATCAGTTGGAGAAGACCTGGACATACCCAGGGTTCCCACGGTCAGGGAAAGGTCAGGGGAAAATGATTTTTTTCAAGGTGAGGGAAAAGTCAGGGAATTTTGAAATCGGTCAAGGAAATTTGAAAAATAAGCAAAAATCAGGGAATTTTGCGAGAGAAGAGTGTTGGTCAAACAGTAGGAAGCAAAATCAGTTAAGGCTAAGGTTTTCTTCCATTATTTTGGGGATAAATATACTCATGCTAATTGAAAGCAAACAACACAAGTAGTTAATGACAATTGCTTGCTCATATTCATGTATTCTGTGTCTGAAATAATGTAAAATAAAGATTGGGAGGAAAGAGGAGGCCAACATATAAAACAAAATACAGTTAATGCTCAAAGATTGTGCAAACTTGACGCTGTTATTTGTCAGGGAAAAATAATTTTGGTCAGGGAAAAGTCAGGGAATTTTTATTTCTCTTCGTTGAGGGAACCCTGGACAGTACGACTGATTTCAGTATGTGAAAAAAGTTAAGCTGTATGTCTATTTTTCTTGTAACAGGCCATCTCATTCTCATACAGACATCCAAGAGTCGTACCAATACACTAAGATAATTGTTTTTATACCCCCACCAAACATAGTTTAGGGGCGGGGGCTATGTCCCGTCCCATCTCAGTAACCGGTAGAGATATTAACTTGAAACTTCAAATATTAATGCAATATCACAATGCAACTGCGTGTGTCAAGTTTGATAACTCTGAAAGTTAGTTTGACATAATTATGCCCCTTTTAACTTAGAAAATATCCCAAAATTTACATTTTTCTGAAATATCTCTGGAACCAGTATTGATATGGCATTGAAGCTTAAAATATTAATGCAACGTCACAGTGCAGCTCCATGTGTCAACTCTGATATTTAATTTGACATAGTTAAGCCTCTTTTTCATTAGAAAAAAATATCCTAAAATTTACATTTTTCTGGAATATCTCTGGAAACAATATTGATATTAACTTGAACTTTAAATACATATGAAAGAAATTAGGCAATCTTTATGTGCCAAGATATAATGCTCCTTTTTCACTGAAACCAGTACTTATTTTAACTTAAATATTACTTACTTTTAAAACAAGTCTTTAAATTTACATTTACTAAAATATATCTGAAACCTGAACAGGTATTAACTTGAAACTTAAAATGTATATGAAGGGTCATAGGCAAGCACAGCAGGACAAGTTCTACAACTTTTCATTGCATATTGACAAAGTTATTGCCCTTTTTTAAATAGAAAATGTTCTGAAAATAACATACACTTAAATATCTCTGACACCACATCAGATGTTTTCTTGAAACTTTAAATGTATTTTAGGAGTTACGAGCATGATAAGCAGACCATGTTTTATTACTCTGTACAGCATTTTGACAAAATCTATGCCCCTTTTTTACTTTAAAAAAAGTCTTCAAATTTACATTTACTATGATATCTCTGAAACCTAAGAGATATTAACTTGAAGCTTAAGATGTATATGGAGGGTCACAGGCCAGCACAGTAGGACAAGTTCTACAACTCTTCATTGCATATTGACAAAGTTATGTCCCTTTTTACTTAGAAAATCTTCTGAAATTTTACATTAATACTTGAATAGTCTGAAACAAGAAGAGGATACTTTATCTTAGAAACATCCGCAGATGCGTTTATAAAACGGTGATCAAGGAACCTTCAATGTGACATGTTCATGTCATTCCACGAAAAACAACATATGGTCCCTAAGTAAAAGAATACGTGTGCACTAAACGAGACAATGTGGGAAACTAAATAAAATAGAATTTAAAAAGTGGGATCAGAGGTTATGAAGCCTGAATATTACAGACAACTGTAAAAAAGACAACATTTTACTAACATGTTCTTTCTTCATATACATTGTATTACCAAGTATTTGTTTCTGTCATTTTATGATATAATATACTGTATTTCCTATTTATTTTTTATGTACTTACTAATTTCCTGCCTCAAACGTTACTCCCTTTCCCACCATATCAAGCCATCTTCCACCTGTCTTTCTTTTGACGAGAGACAATTTCTTTCTGTGTATCTTTTATACTAATATCTTACTTCTTTTTCCATCTATCTAGGCCAATTTCTATCGAGGACATTGGTGGGGGTATGAATCGCATTAAGCGATAGTTCAATTTTTTCTTGTTAAGTTGATTTTTATTGCTGATAATTAGCGTTTAGAAACTTGACGTTAGGACTTTGCATGCTGCAGTATGGAGTTGCTTTAGGCGAAACAGTCTTGACTATTTATTTGAAAAAGACTTTTCCAGTGTCAACAAACATTTGAAACTAGAGATTTAACTTAATGTGATTAATACTCCACAATACCGCCTTGTCAGAGGCCAAAAGAAAACAATCAAATAAAAACTAAATAAGCAAGGTAGAATTATAAGTCTTGTATACCAATTTTTCTCACCAAAACAGACTTAACGCGACACACCGTTATCATGTGGGCAACATATGTGCCTTTTTTTCAAAATCATTTGATGTATGATTATATTACAGAGTGGACACGAAATAGGGACAATATCTGAGTGAGACTTTTTCTAAAATCCCTTCAAGCATGGGAAAGTTATAGCCTGGACACGAACATATCTCATAATATACACATATAAGTTGTGGCACATTTTCGGTGCAGCATTATGACACCCAAGGAATGTGTATATATGCAAAATATGACATGGCCTTTAAAACAAGGACCTGAAGGATTTCCGCAACACATCACTATTATGTGAGCAACATTTCTGCGAAATAATTTCAAGATCGCTTGATGTATGACAAAGTTAAAATGTGGACACGTAATATTGATGACCTCATCTTTTAGGTACGCAGCTTGTAATTGTATGCGACACATAGTCTCATTTGTACCAACTTATTTCGAAATCATTTTATGCATGACAAAGTTATACCCCGAGACTGACATTGTGATGCCTCCGAACCCCGCATCACTCCCCACCACACACACACACACACACACACACACACACACACACCAAACTTCGTTTGTGGGGGTATAATGGTGTTTTTTCTGAGTTTCTTGTATTGGGAGAGATGAGAAGCTGCCTCGTTTTAACAACTTCTGAAAAAGAAGAACAACATTGATATGAATAAACATGCATAATTTTAGCGCGCAAATGAATTAGTCTCTTTTGTTTAGAGACTAATATATTTAGCATTAAACTAATAACCTTATGTTCCTTTTACTAGGTGAAAATATTAACAATAATAAAAGGAAGCAGATGTAAGTCACAATATAAATGAAAACGAGATGACATCGATAATAACGATATCAGAAAGATGGAAATGATTATAGCGAAGACGATGATGATAGTTACGATGAAAACGACAGCAACGATGATAATGTTGATTGAGACGAGGCGAAGACGACGATGATGTTAACGGAAGCGATATTAAAGTTGGTGATGAAGATGATGCAGTCGTCAATGACTGATGTTATTGATGGTACCGTTGACGATTATGTCGATGTGCAATTGACGATAATAATGAAGAGTCCTTAGCTCAGCGGTAGGTTAAACTCACTCAAGAGTTTTCATGTAAGGAAAGTATCCGGCTACCTTGTGGAATGTTGATGGTTCTACATGTACCTAATCTATCCAGAGGAGTAATAATTGTTTTAGTAAGACTGCATCTCTTTCGCGTAGCTGCTTTTCTTTTTTCTTTTTTTTCAATAACTCATAACCTTAATTTTTAACAGCGACGTAAAGCACTAAACAACGCATAACAAAGAGCCACAACTGAGAGGAATGATCGAATGTCAATCTACTGACCAGAAAGTCGTGAGTTCGAAACGCATAGAGGATCAAAATGCATGATTAAAAATACTATCGAAGTTTCTGAGCTGTATGATATCTGAAAATATAGTTCATAAGATATGCAATAATAATATTGAGAGAGAAAAACGAAATAATTTGAGAAAAAAGGCGTTCCTAATGTAGTAAAAATCATATACAACAGTTGAAATGAAATTATTGTTCCAAAATATCGGAGAATTGTCTATAAGACAGTCAGTTCAAAACCCTCATGTATCAATCAAATGATTATTTGCCACATAGGGAACATGGGGAATTCTGCCTTATTCCGAAATAAGAAAAATCATAAACTTCTTATCAAATCGACGTACAATAAACTTGTGTTAACTCAAAGCAAGAGGAAGTTAGTATTAGTACTACTGAGTCCAAATGAAGTTGCGTAAGACAGTCTCAAGGTTCAGTAGCTTGAAAAAAAGTCTAAAGCATTAGATGGTGGAATGTAAAACCAAACCAAGCAACAGCCAAAGCACGATCAGTATCGCACAAAGATAACAATGATCTTGCAAAAGAGAATACCAGTCGAAAGATAAATATCAATTCTGAACTGAAATAATTTGTAGAAAGCAGACTCAGAAGAGAAGTATTAAGCAAACCTTAAACAGCAAATTCCAGCTGCATTTTGCACCAGAAAATACATTCATCAACTGTGTATGACTGTTTTTCGTTTTATTAATAGCTGTCAAGCTGGTGTGCAGACTCAGACAAAAAGTATTAAGGAAACATTAAACAGCAAATTCCAGCTCAATTTTGCATCAGAAAAGACGGTCATCATCTCAAAGTGTATAATTGTTTTTCATTTTATCAATAGCTATCAAGCTGGTGTATCATTTGTTTGTTAATTTTCGAAAACTGTAAAAAAAAAATGCGATTTTAATAAGCCACCATGTCACCAGTGTTATCGACATGGTCAAACAGTGCACCGCCTACACAAACGTTATCATGCATTTTCTCTTAATACGTTTTTCTTCAAAGTTCTACATTTCATATGGAGTAAACAGGTTGAATTGCCTATTCTAAAGATAAGCTTGACTCCTCGTAGGGTCGCGATCACTGCATTTTCGACACTTTTTAATGCCCTGTTACATCTCATTCGCGTACATTTTCGTGTTTTTTATTACGAATTTTACAGAAAACGGCAATGATCTGGGAGAAAGCAAACTGAGGCGAAACATTTTAAATATGAAACCATCTTGGGAGTAATCTTAATGTCAACGTTAAAAATGAACCGCATAAATGTTTCGATTTTCCTACCTGAGGGTTCAATTTCCACCGCAAAACCGATGTTATACGCCGCAGACCATCGTTACTTGCACCGCCTCCATCGGTAACGGATGGACACGGTGATTTCATCGCTGTAGAATGTTACGCAAAGTGGCGAAACATGATATGTATAGGCATACCAGGATACCGCGGCGCATGGCGTTGCATAGTATGTTTAGGCATACCAGGATGCTGCGGCACATGGTGTTACATGGTATGTTGAGGCATAACAGAATGCTGCGGCACATGGTGTTACATGGTATGTTGAGGCATACCAGGATGCTGCGGCACATGGTGTTACATGGTATGTTTAGGCATACCAGGATGCTGCGGCACATGGTGTTACATGGTATATTGAGGCATAACAGAATGCTGCGGCACATGGTGTTACATTATATTTATGTGTAGGCATACCAGGGTGCTTTGGCGCATGCCGTTACACGGAATGTGTAGGCATACCAGGATGGTGCGGCACATGGTGTTACACGGTATGTGTAGCATACCAGGATGCTGCGGCACATGGCGTTACACGGTATGTTAAGGCATACAAGGATGCTGCGGCAAATGGCGTTACACGGTATGTTAAGGCATTCCAGGATGCTGCGGCACATGGTTTTACATGGTATGTTGAGGCATAACAGAATGCTGCGGCATATGGTGATACATGATAATTATGTGTAGGCATACCAGGATGCTGCCTCGCATGCCGTTACACGGTATGTTTAGGCATACCAGGATGCTGCGGCACATGGTGTTACACGGTATGTGTAGGCATACCAGGATGTTGCAGTACATGGCGTTACACGGTATGTGTAGGCATATAAGACTGCTGCAGCACATGGCGTTTCACAGTATGTATCGGCATACCAGGATGCTACGGCACATGGCGTTACACAGTATGTGTAGGCATACCAGGATGCTGCGGCACATGGCGTTACACGGTATGTGTAGGCATACCAGGATGCTGCGGCAAATGGCGTAACACGGTATGTTTAGGTATACCAGGATGCTGCGGCACATGGTGTTACACGGTATGTGTAGGCATACCAGGATGCTGCGGCACATGGCGTTACACGATATGTGTAGACATACCAGGATGTTGCGGCACATAGCTTACACGATATGTGTAGGCATTCCAGGATTCTGCGGCGCATGGCGTTACACGGTATGTGTAGGCATATAAGGCTGCTGCAGCACATGGTGTTTCACAGTATGTATAGGCATACCAGGATGCTACGGCACATGGCGTTACACAGTATGTGTAGGCATACCAGGATGCTGCGGCACATGACGTTACACAGTATGTATAGGCATACCAGGATGCTTCGGCACATGGTGTTTAACAGTATGTGTAGGCATAGCAGGATGCTGCGGCACATGGTGTTACATGATATGTGTAGGCATAACAGGATACTGCGGCATATGGCTTTACACAGTAGAGGATACACGTAAGAGGATGCAGCGGCACATAGTGTTACACGGTATGTGTGGGCATATCATGATGCTGCGGGACGTAGCGTTACACAGTATGTGTAGGCTTACCAGGATGCTGCGGAACATGACGTTACACCGTGTGTGTTGGCATACCAGGATGCCGCGACACATGGCTTTACACAGTATAAGTAGGCATACTGGGATACTGCACCAGTTGACCTGCCTAAACATACTTTGTAACAACATTATGTACAGCATCCTGGCGTTACACAGAATGTGCAGGCGTGTCACAATGCTGCACCAAATGGCGTGCCAGGGTGCTGCACAAAATTGATTCACACTGTTTGTAAATGCATGCCATGATACTGCACCAAATTGCGTAATACAGTATTTATAGGCATGTTATAATGCTGCTCTAAATGGCACAACGCAGTAGCATGCCAGGATGCTGTACCAAATGGTGTAACACAGTATGTGTAGGTATGTCTGAATGCTTTACCAAATAACATGCTAGGATGCTGCACTAAACAGCGTAACATAGTTTGTGTAGGTAAACCATAATGCTGCACTAAATGGCGTGTCAGGATGCTGCACCAATTTGCATAACACAGTATGTGCAGGTATGTCTTAATGCTATACCAAATGGCGTGCCAGGATGCTGCACTAAACAGCGTAACTTAGTTTGTGTAGGTAAACCATAATGCTGCACTAAATGGCGTGTCAGGATGTTGCACCAAATAGCGTTAGACAGTATGTGCATGTATGCCATAATGCTGCACCAAATGGCGTGTTAGGATGCTTTACCAAATAGCGTTAGACAGTATGTGCATGTATGCCATAATGCTGCACTAAATGGCGTGTTAGGATGCTTTACCAAATAGTGTTAGACAGTATGTGCATGTATGCCATAATGCTGCACTAAATGGCGTGTTAGGATGCTTTACCAAATAGCGTTAGACAGTTTGTGCAGGTTTGCCATAATGCTGAACTAAATGGGGTGTCAGGATGTTGCACCAAATAGCGTTAGACAGTTTGTGCATGTATGCCATAATGCTGCACTAAATGGCGTGTCAGGATGTTGCACCAAATAGCGTTAGATAGTATGTGCATGTATGCCATAATGCTGCACTAAATGGTGTGTTAGGATGCTTTACCAAATAGCGTAAGACAGTATGTGCATGTATGCCATAATGCTGCACTAAATGGCGTGTTAGGATGCTTTACCAAATAGCGTTAGACAGTATGTGCATGTATGCCATAATGCTGCACTAAATGGCGTGTTAGGATGCTTTACCAAATAGTGTTAGACAGTATGTGCATGTATGCCATAATGCTGCACTAAATGGCGTGTTAGGATGCTTTACCAAATAGCGTTAGACAGTTTGTGCAGGTTTGCCATAATGCTGAACTAAATGGGGTGTCAGGATGCTGCACCAAATAGCGTTAGACAGTATGTGCATGTATGCCATAATGCTGCACTAAATGGCGTGTCAGGATGTTGCACCAAATAGCGTTAGACAATATGTGCACGTATGCCATAATGCTGCACTAAATGGCGTGTTAGGATGCTTTACCAAGTAGCGTTAGACAGTTTGTGCAGGTTTGCCATAATGCTGCACTAAATGGCGTGTCAGGATGCTGCACCAAATAGCGTTAGACAGTATGTGCATGTATGCCAGAATGCTACACCAAATGGCGTGCCAGGATGCTGCACCAGATAGCGTTAGACAGTATGTGCAGGTATGCCATAATGTTGCTCCAAATGGCGAGCCTGGATGCTGCACCAAATCGCGTAACACATTTTGTAAAAGCATAACAGGATGATGCACCAAATGGCGTTATACAATATGTGTAGGTATGCTAGGATACTGCACCAAATGGATTTACACATTATGTTTATGCATGGATTAAATTTAAAATGGAGAAATTTTAACTGTATTTAGGTAAAGAAAACTTTAAATGCCTTTATCGTCTGTGCATAAAGAGACTAATGATAGACAAACGTGTCTTCTAAATATGTCAAGTATCTCAATATTCTGTATAAACTTGTCGTTTGTAATAAAAAAAATCTGATTCCAAATGATGTATGCCAAATTAACCCACCTGGTACTAGTAACAGTGTTTAAGAGATACATGTAAACTGTCGTCTTAACTTAAGGTATACAGTTACTTCCAATGCTGCGCAAAAGAAACGGGCGTTGTATTATATAACAATTATTACGATATATTAAATTCATAGAAACAAAAGATTTCATATCGAATTGACGCTTATTTCAGGAAAAGGCTTGCGCGCATCTGACATTGCGCGCAAGTCTTTTCCTGAAATAAGCTACTACCCTCGAAATATTAAAAAAGAGCTTTTAAATCCAAGAACAATTTTCTAACACTGCATGCGCTGGCAGTTTGTAAATAGTGGGTTGTCTACCAGGCCAAGACAAACGTAATTACATTTTTCCAACATTTTTCAATCTCAGTTTATTGAATATACACATATGCAATACGACATGTTTTTTTTTAAAGTGAAACATTAATAGAAATATATTTTTTATGTATAGATATGAATGATGCAAGAATGTATACTGTTCAGAGTATACATTTCATTTGCTCAAAAATGTTGGAGCTGTATTGATAAGTATATTCGCATATACATTCTAAGAATTCTGAAATAAGAAAGCATTGTGATAGTATGTTGTTAGCATGTTGTATTAATTCTCGAGTAACTAATATTTTCTCCTGTTTTAGTTGATGGGCCCACAGTTTATTTCGTCTATTAAACCACATCTAGAAAACATGTGGACGGAGGAGCACGAACGGGCCTGGGAAAATCTGTTCCAGTTAATGTGCTACTACATGAAAAAAGGCATGTGCAGTATATGAGAGATGCTAAAATCTCCGAAAGACTGTTAACTGTATATTGTGCAATCAATGCTTGTCAGGAATATACCGATATGTGTCTTCACCGACATTAAAGTATTGACGTGATTTTTAGTGAAAGATTCATCCGATATACCTTGCACTTAATTTTACCCTTACAATTTACTGTCAAAGAGTTCAGAAAAATGATAAATGTCAATTTGTATATAGACTGGACACATTTCATACCATCACCACAGGGAATATAGTGTCATATTACTGAATGGGGGCGAGTTATTGAGCCAAGGGTTTAAGTTTTGTCAATAATATGAACCCACGTCGAACCGGAAAAATTGTTTTTTTGGAAAAGGGCGGGAAATTTGTAATGCACGTTACTTAGTAGTCACGTGCGCAAGTGTCTCATGATAAAATTAACTTTTTGTTGCAATCATAATTGTTATGTTAGTTGTCTGGCAATGAATATATCTTTTAGAATCATATCAACGAAAAACTCCTATAGTTTGCATCAGATTAAGATTTTTCGCTGCACATGACCTACACACAGAGTAAGTGTGCATGACTCATACCTTTGCACTCAGGAGTTAAATACCCTTACATATATTAGGAGTGTTTCACATTGATAAACTGTTCTTTTTCGATGGTTAGAGTTGTTTCTTGATTACATAGGTCCAAAAAATTAATTAAATGGAAAAGATATTGCCCTTTAAATGGATATTGCGCATATTGCACAAATACATGGATAATTGGCCTCAAAAATTCAAAGTACTAGCTGGATGCTGATTAATTCATTTTATTATTCGCTTGTTGGTTCTGACTTTTAAATTCAATTTCAGACTATCTGTGTTCAGATTTTTCATGTTGTCATTCCATCAAGTTTGTAAGTGTTGAACCTCATTTGTCCACCAATGAAACCGCTCAGATAAAAAAAAAATGTGTTTCTTATTTCTTAAAACCAACATTAATTAAATTCGCTCTTAATTATTAAGATTATTAACATTGATAGTCAAAGTTTCGTCAGGCATTTCTCTGAAGGCAGTCAACAATCTGAGTTTTAGTAGCCTCTAAAAAATACAAATAATGATTAAATGTTTCTAAAAAATTTAAGCACACAATAAATTCATGTTAAATTCAGTTATCACGAGAAATTGAAAAGGTACTACTGCTCTACAGGAGATTTTCTTTAAAAAAATAAACTTTTGTTAAACACCTATATCTCTATAAACATTTGTCTTGGTCATTCTCAGGTGAAATGTTAAGTAGCTGCTGAGTGTTGATTGCTAAGAGCTGTGTAGAAGAGATCTCATCTTCAGCCCAAAAATAGTAATCAAACTGGCAGAGACCAAAATCGACCTAGGCTGCTATTAAATTTTAAATTACCTTGGAATAAACTACAAGCTGTGTCACGAGACAGGTAGTATAACCGCTTTAGTGACATAATGAAGCAGTTACTTTCCGAAAGATTTTAGGCAAGAAATCAAATTTAAGGTCGATTCGCAGTGCGAGAAAATTAGTACTTCAAACACTTCTCCTATTTTCGAACTTAAAATTGACAGATGATGTGAGACATATCGGGTCAGATTTCTCGTGCCGAATGGCTATATGAACCTTCACAAAACAAAATCAAATTAAATCAAACTCCCCTGTCACTCGCTGACGCTCACTCCATTTTGGTTTCTTAATCATTAAAATTACATTTCATAGACACTAACTTAAACATATTATTCAGATCAATTTTAATTTATCTTCATTAAACATCCCATATATCAAACTGAATATGAATGACAGTGTAGCAAAACCACATGCTCGTGTCATCACTTGAGGCATCAAAACCAAGACAAACTGTCAACAATGGCTCAGTATGAAAATAGAAAATTACCTGTTAGTATTTCATTTCTTCATCGACTTCTATGGGATATGTACCAGTCTAAGCAGAAAAATATAAGCTTTCCACGGAATATAGGACCCCCATTAGCAGTTGGGGTGTTTTTTTTCAAGCACTTCGTAAAATCTTGGTATTTGTTTTATGCACGGTTTCACGCAGTTCTTGAAAATACGGCTCAACTGCTGATGGAGATCTTATATTCAGTGGAAAGCTTATATTTTCGCCTTAGACTGAAACATGTCCCATAGAAATCAACGAAGAAATGAAACACTTACTACTAAACCATTTGATGCTGAGCAAAAGTTGAGTAGTATATTAGAATTTGTAATTTATATATACTATTCCAAGCATTATGATTGTCAGGTTAGTATAGTATGGTTCCCCCGACCCATACATAGCCATGTGACGTGGAGAATAAAGGGGCCTAAATAACTATAACTTCAGAAATATCATCTTATTATTTCGCTTAAATTTTAATACAGCGCACACAATTTATGATTCTTCCTTTCTATCTCAAGATATAGTGAGGTACCATATAAGAAGCAGACAGAACACTTTATAGTCTTGGTAACAGTCATGGTTTTGCCTAAATGATACACTAATAGTATTCACTATTTACACATAGAATTGTGTCCGTTAAATATATGTGGAGTGATAAGGCCGCTAAATGAAGAAATCGCGATGGTTCCAAAAACATCATGACTGACATGTAACGGAAAATCCAGCTTCAGGTATTGTATGAAAAATGAATTTTTGAAATGTTAAAAGCTCTCCCCCGTTTAACGTCATGTACCAGACACTAAGGAGCGATATAATCACCATGCACTTAACGTGCTACATCTTGCACTCATGTGCTGCACAATGCACAAACGTGCAACACAATGCACTAACGTGCTGCACAATGCACAAGCATGCTAAACAACGCACTAACATGCTGTACAATGCATAAATGTGCAACACAACACACTAATGTGCTGCACAATGCACACGCATGACGTTAAGCAATGAACTAACGCGCTACACAATGCACAAACGTTCATCACAACGGACTAACGTGCTGCACAATGCCCGAACGTTCAACACAACGCACTAACGTGCTGTACAATGCCCAAACGTTCAACACAACGCACTAACGTGCAGTACAATGCCCAAACGTTCAACACACCGCACTAACGTACTGTACAATGCCCAAACGTTCAACATAACGCACTAACATGCTGTACAATGCATAAATGTGCAACACAACACACAAACGTGCTGCACAATGCACACGCATGTTAAACAACGAATTAACGCGCTACACAATGCACAAACGTTTAACACAACGCACTAACGTGCTGCACAATGCACAAACGTTCAACACAACGCACTTACGTGATGTACAACACCCAAACGTTCAACACAACGCAGTAACGTGCTACACAATTCACAAACGTGCATCACAATGCATAACGTGCTGCACAATGCAAAACATGTTAAACAACGCACTGACGTACTGCACAATGCACAAACGTGCAACAGAATGCAGTAACGTGACACAAAACGCACCTGTTTGCTTAACCATGCACTGACGAAACATATTAGCCAAACATCAAGGGTCACTCGAGAACACCAAATATGCACGGGCGAAATTCAAGGCCATGTATTTTGCAAAATTAATGTACAATGTTAGATATAGAATTTTGATAAAAATGGAATAACAGGGGAGGCTTAAAGTTAAAATACTTTTACTTTGATACGATTTAATTGATAACAATAATTTACGTAAATATTCATTATTAATGAATTTCTATTATCCGAAGACAATATGAACCTCTGAAGCTAGAATTTCCGCCACAAAATTTTCGGCAGAAAATGCCCCAAAATTCTAGCCTACAGCTTTAATTACTCCCGAAGAATATCTTTTAGTTTACATAAGTTGAAGTCAAAGCCTTAGTCTGATAAGTGAACACCGTCCGACCTAAAAAAGCTAGCATTTTCATAACTAATTTCAATTTTAAAGAACCTTCCACGGCTATTTTAGCTACTTCTTTATGACCTATTGCATTTATTGACGGCCTTTACTTCTATTGTTTTATTTGCATTGTAAGCCCGCGCCTGCCAAACTCTGCGTTGAAATATGGCTAACCAGACGACACTGGTAGCATGGAAGGTAGAATATAGATAATGTATTTAACTTCTCGAGCAACTGTTCTTCGCAGACGATAGATACTAGAGGATGATAAGTCGTTTCACCCATACATTTATAAGGATTAACCTGGATTGCTATATAGCATCCTATGCTGAATTTCCCTTTGAAAATCCTTCCATTTTAATCCTCTAATACCAAACTAACCAGTGGAAATATCTTAGGACAGATTTCTTTTACCAGTGTTTTTCGCTCGCTCACCAGCCCAAAACATATAATTTGACATGATCCAAATATCTGACAAGAAAAAAGGCGGATAAATGCAAGAAAATTTAATACATACGAGTATTTATTACCTCTCTTGTTACCAACTGACATCAGAGCATCAATGTTGTTTTATGAAAATATTGCATCCGCTTTATATAAGAAAATTTGCATTTCCATGTTTCTTTTATTAAAATCGATGCAGTATTGAGTAAGTTAGTTTTTATTTGTTTGGGTCGTCAGACCAAACAAATAATGCTAGCACAATTTCAGTCTCTATTCCTTTCTTAGTTACCAAATCCGCAAATAGTCCGTCTGTATAAATTGACAGGCATATTAATTTTCACGCCTTTCTCAGAGAACAGGAAAACAGTTCCCGGTTAATTAAAGATTCCTAATATTGTGCAAATTTTACACTTCAGCAAATTATCGGTAATAAATTACAACTAGTCTGATTATAAACATGTCAGTTTCGAACTCTTGAATGAAAAGGCGTTCGTTTATATAAAATTACGCATTAATTTGTAACGTGACCAAACCTCGCTGAAAAGTAAACAGAAGAAATTGCCACGCTCAAGAAAGGTTTGTAGATATTTTTTTCATTTGATTTTATTTCTATCATTTGTAGTTTTTTAACGGAGATAAATTAAAAAATTGACTGCATATTACAAACAAGTTTGTGACAGTTATAACATTGGTAAAGCAACTCTCCCGCGTAAAGGGTAGTATGTTTCACTTTCTTACCTCTGCTAAAATTAATTTTTCAGTACGATATTTCTATTTTAAGACAGGGAAATCCACATTTACTTTTCAGCCAATTAGTGACTGACGTGGTTTACTTGAGAATGTAAAACAAACTTTTTTTTTCATAAAGTATATATTTAGATGCCGTGAGATTATAACAACATAATATTTTACTTCAAAACTGATTATAAAAGTCAAAATAGAATAAAAAAAATATTTTCGCTCCAGCCTGATTTGAACTCTGGACCCCTCATGTTAACAAAATATATCCAACGCTTTTACTGTCACCACCATCGCCGCATGTGATATTACAGATATTTACTTTAAATCTTATACGATATAGCTATACCGTCGCGTTACGGTAAAGCACTTTGAAAGGGAAAAAAATCAATTTATAATGTGATTATTTGACTTATTTTTGTCAGTAAGTTATTTTTTAAGCATTAATCATAAATATTACAAGAAATTTATAATACAAGAAAACTTTCTCTTTTTTGTCATCTGGAGCACAGCCCCTTTAAGTTCTTATATTTTAACTTTTCTGACATAAGATTTCACGCAGGTAGATTGGTTCACGTCTTGCACGACCTAGAGTGTTATGTACTTTACGATCGGAATTTGGTGTCTCAATGGTCTCTTCAGCACTTAAATCATTATATCCATTATTTTGTTTGTTTGTGTCATTTTGTATATCACTGTGTATCTTCTTGAAAGATGACATGTTGCGTGTTATGATTTTCTTCCCATCTGAGGCCGTAAGCATGTTTCCCTTTTTGTTTTGAATTGTAAGAGGTTGTGGAATATATTTTGAGCTTGTTTTCATTTGGCTTTCATTTTCAAGAATTACACTGTCTCCAATATTCAATGATTCAGTTCTGTTTTTATGTTTGTTTTCAAAGTTTCTTTTGCTGATGATTTTACTTCTTTCGTCATTTTGCCTCAGTTGTTCATCAATTTTCATTTCAGATGGTTTAATATTTTTATTTCTGGAAGACGTGTACGTGGTTCACGTTGGAACAATAAACGGAATGGGGTAAATCCTGTTAATGTATGCGGTGTAGCTCTATATTGTCTAAGGAAACGGAACATTTCCTGTTTCCAGTTCTTGCCTTCAACTGTATTTGATCTGACTGATTTCATCAGCGGTTTGTTGAAAGATTCCGCTTGTGCATTTCCTCTTGGCCAATGTGGTGTCACTTTGCGGTGATAGAATCCGCAGTATTTTGAAAAATTTTTGAATTGCTCAGAATTAAATGGACTTCCATTGTCAGTTTTATCGTTCTTGGTACGCCCATTTCAGAAATCACTTTGTCAAAAACAGGTATTACTCTCTGTGCAGAAACTGACGGTACAATCTCTACGATCGGATATCGTGAATATTCATCAGTGATGACTAGTAAATATTCACCTGACGGTAATGGTCCACAAAAATCTGCACTGACATCTTGCCAGGGACGAGAAGGTAGTTCAGACATGTTGAGTGGAGAATAATTTTTGCCAGGAGTATTTGATTGACACGCTAAGCAACTGTTTATCTTGGATTCAACATATTCATTCATCTTTGAAAACCAAACCTTTGAACGTACAAAGGCTTTTGTTTTTTGTTTTTCTTTTTTTTGTTTTTCTTTTGTTTTTTTTAGTTTCAGGCCCCTGATGAGTAACCCCATTTATTCTCCCCGTCATTGGTGAAACAAGGGTCGGGGAACCATCCCCTGTTCACCTTACAATCATTTTACTACAAATATGCAACATATATATCATTATTTGAAATATCCAGACCTGATACTATTTTAAGTATAACTATAACTATGTTACAAGAAAAAAAACAAAAAAGGAACAAGAACAAAAAAAAAAAATAAACAATAATCGAGAGGCCTTGTCGGCTTGATACTTTATACAACCTGTCAGTCAGTCCTTAATATAGTGGATTTAATTTAAATCAGATGTTGCTCACAGAATTCAGTCAGGCAGCTTACTTAAAATGCATTCGAAATTCTGTTGAAAATAAAGTGATTTTTGGTTCCTTCTACAAATTAACTGCCATGTACATAGTTTGTGTTTAAGATAGCATTTAAAATTAACTAAATTCAAACAATTATGTGAATTAGCTTGGAACTTTGTTTTATAAATAAAATATTTTATTAGGATAGAAATAAATCCCCCTCCTAAAGAATTTGAATCCACAGAAAAAATGAATAATTTGAAATTATTTTCGAAATTCATATTACACTGATCTTCAAACCATTTATAAACCTGACATATGAACCGTTGGATTATTCCACAGTTATAAAATAAATGATGTATGGTCTCTGGTTCTGATCTACAATACGAACAAAGATCATTTTCTGATTTATTTATTTTAAACAAAAACGAGTTTGTTACAATAATGTTTGTGTTTAATTTGAACCGAAAGTCTCTAAGTTTTATTTCGTGTATTTCGTCTAATCTTTTACAAACTTCTAGATATTCTTTTTCTCTGATATCGCCTAATTCTTGAAACCATTTGGTTGGCAAGGCATTTAATCTAGTTTTTGCCATAACTTCATAAAAAACTTTACAACCTTTTTCATTTTTTATCAAATTCTTAACATACGGATTCAGGTTTAGATTACTTTTATAATGACTCACTAATGTTTTATTATCATTTATGATCGTTTTCCAGGAGTTGGGGATTTTATTGAGCACTCTATAGTAATCTAAAAAAGTTCCGTTGACATCATATTTGCTTTTGAAGTTGTTAAATCTATAAAAAGTTCCTTCTGTATTTAATAAGTCTATTACATAAATAACATTTTTATCATACCATTTTTTTAAAAACAGATTTTTGTCAGAAAGATTGTCGTTATATCATAACGGCGATAACAATATATCAGTTAAACTACTAATTTCCGCTGTTTGACAGAAATAGGACCAGCTTATCAAAACATCTTTCCAAAAAGGGTTTATCATTTCTACAGCCTTAATTTTAGCATAATTGGAACCATGTTTAATAAGTTCAACAACGTTAAAGTTAGTTAAAGTGAACCAATTTTCTTCTTCTGACCTCAGTAACAGTTTTCTCAACCAGTTTATCTTCAGACTGTCAATAAAGATTTTCAAATTAATCATACCTAGTCCACCATGTTTAATGTTTCTGGTAACAGTATCGCGTTTTATTCTATCCGGACCATTATTCCACAAAAACTTGTAAGATATAGTTTCTAACGTTTTGATTATATCCGTCGGAGGATTTGGCAAAGCCATAAATAAATGTACAAATTTTGAAAACACTAATGATTTTATGACAGTTATTTTTCCAAACAATGTTAAATGTCTTTTTGACCAAATTTTTAATAAACGTCTACATTTTGCTAAAATTTCAATACCATAAATATCCCATATATTTACAACTGAACCTGTAAAATTTACCCCCAAAATTTTTACTGGACCCTTTGTCCAGTCTAGCGGTACCTCAATACATAATTTCAAATCAGAATCTTTTAACGAACCAATCCACATTGCTTTTGTTTTTTCTACGTTTATTTTTAGACCGGACATGTTATAGAATTGATGTAAAGTTGCAAGACAGCTTTTAAGAGATAATTCAGATCCATTAAGAAATATTTGAGTATCGTCTGCATATTGGGTCAATTTATGTTCATTAGTTAAAGTTATGTTCATACGTATACCAGATATATCGTTATTATTCATAATCATTTTACCATGAATTTCTGCACATAAAATAAAAATAAGGAATCGAGCGCGCCCATGGCGGTGGTACACTAAAACAAAACGATGCTCGCATAAAAGTGAAAATTCATCTAATGGCGTAAGAAAAAGGACAAATAAATAACATATGTCGTAAGAAAATTACAACAAATTCAGCGTAGGCTCAAACGTGAATATAAATGAATGACTATTAAAGAATAATTGAATTATACTACACACATTCATTACCCCACCCATTTACTAAACTGACCTTGTAAGTTTGTGGCTGTACGAAGTTATATCAAAATATATAAAAAATGTCTAGTCAGACGAGAAGTACTACATCCAGAAGGGAATCAGTGAAAGCATCTCTCCTTAACAAAGTCGAAGAAAAACAAAAATGCAAAGATAAAGCAAATAGTAAACAGACTTGTCCAATATCTGGGTCAGATACCACAGGATTAGATATGAAATTTGATGATTTCAGGAATGAGGTGAAAGAAATGTTTGCCAAATTTGATGAATCTTTTGACAAGAAAATTTCAGCCTTTGAAAAGAGATTATCAGGTACATTCAAGGAATTGAAGGATGAAATAAAAAGTATGCAGACAGAAATGAATGATACCAAATCTGATGTAAAAGAGCTGAAAACAAAAATGCAGGAAATGGAACATACTGTAGAGTTTCATTCTAAGGCTGTTGAGGAAGAAGCCTCAAGAGCAGAAGCTTTATTTGATAAAAGAAGGAGCCAATTAGAATTAGAGATGTCAGAAATAAGGAACAAAATGCTATGGCAAGAAAAACATGATAGACAATACAATTTGCTATTCTATGGTTTTACAGAGTCAGAAGGTGAAGATTTAGAAAATGTAATGAAAACCTTCTTCAAAGATAAACTTGACCTAGAAGCTGAAAGTGTTGACAATATGGTATTTGCTAATCTCCATAGGCTGCCAAGTGATTCTGAAGCTCCAAAACCTGTTACCATAAAATTTCAAAAAATAAGAGATAGGGATCTTGTGTTTTCCCAAGCTTTTAAACCAGTCCTTAGAACAGAAAAGAAAAGATTTTTAACAGATCTGCCTGTAGCAATGAAAAAAGAAAGAAGTCGATTAGCCAAGGCTGCCTATGAAATCAGAAAAAAGGAAGAATTTAAAACAAGAATTATTGAAAAAAGGTTTAAATGTGTTTCTGGAAGTGCGCAAAGATAGTAAATCTGAGTGGGTTAGAAGAGATATCTAAAAAGATGTTATGACATTACCATAACAAATAATTTTTTGAATAGTTAATTAACTAATGACATAAAAAATAACATGAATAAATTTAATGTTTTGAACAGCTAACTGGATATAGTATCAGCTTTATGTATGTATGTATGTATGTAAAATAAGACATTGAGTAATAGGCCAGTGCTATGCTTTATCATTCAGCTCAGAACAATACAGTTCTGTTTCTTTAACAATGATCATTGTTTTGCACAATTACTGTTTTTTCACGACAATTGTTATTTTTGTTTACATATTTTTACAAGTATCCATGTTAAAGGTTGTTCAGTGCTTTGAACTCTGTCGTGATTGTAATTCATAAACAAAGAATGGTTTGTCAACTTTGCTAATGTTTTTACATCTGCAGTTTCGTTTTACACTATGTCTTTTTTATTTTGCACCTTTCTATATAAGCCAATGCATTTTCGTAGACGTGAATTTATATTCCATGGGTGTGCATTTTGTAAAAAAACTGTTAATAACAATTAATTTTGACAGTTGAGTTTGTTTACACGTTTATTTACATTCATCACGTGCATTTGTTTACTTCCGTTTATTTCCGGTGTTACTTTATAAATATAAAGTAATAAATTTCGAAATAGGTAAGAGTTACTAAATATACAACCACTACTTGTTTTATATATTAGTGTCAACTTTCTTTTGTTATATTTTAATTTGGATATTCTTTTTCCATTTCCATTTAAATGAAATTATGTTTTGTAGCAATAATAACGGGAATATATATTCTATGGGTGTACATTTTGTAGAAAACTGTTAATAACAATTAATTTTGACAGTCCTATGAGTTTGTTTACACGTTTATTTACATTTAACACGTGCATTTGTTTACTTCTGTTTATTACCGGTGTCACTGTATAAATATAATGTCATAAATTTCGAAATAGGTACATGGTTACTAAATCTATTACCAATACTGGTTTTATATATTAGTGTCAAATTTCTTTTGTTATATTTTATTTTGGGTATGTTTTTTTTTCAATTTAAATGAAATTATGTTTAGTAGCAATAACAAAGGGAACAAATATAAGATCAAAAGAGAGATTGGATATAGTTTTCAAAGAACTTCAATTATTATGTGAAAGCTTTAATTTTTGAATTTTATGTTTGTATTTAGTTTTCAAAAGGATGTGTGTGTATAAAATAGCATATCAATGCAATTCTGTTTTCTATCAATATTAATCTTACTTCTCACTATAATTTCACTTTTTGCAAGCATTTTAATTAAACTTTTCAATATAAACATTCAATATGAATCCTAAAAATGAAAAAAACTTATTTTTCTATGCAAGTCTTTCGACAAACTTTTCAGTCAGTCCATGAAAACATTTTTCTGTATTAATATGAAACTCATTTTACAATTGCCTGATGGTTGAAATTACTATATACTCAGAGGATTTATTTCACTATGTCAGAGAAAAGAAATATGATATTATTTGTTTACAAGACATTCATATAACACCGCAATTATGTTCATATGTAAAGTGTCAGTGTAAAGAGTGGGGATACGAAGCTTTTATTAACCCATTTACCAGCAATAGTCGAGGTGTGATGATTCTATTTCAGAACACTTTTGAACAAAAAGTTGAAAACATTTATAGAGATAACGAAGGTAATTTTATCATACTAGATGTATTTATTTCAGACAAACGAATGACAATAGCTTGTATTTACGGACCAAATGAAGATAAGCCCCTTTTTTACAACAACCTAATAACTAAAATAAATGAAATTGACAATGAGTATGCCGTAATATGCGGCGATTGGAATATGATTCTAGATCCGTTAGTAGATTGTGAAAATGGGCTAGGGAAGTTGTTTTAAATTTTATGAAGAATTGTGATTTTTGTGATATTTGGAGAATAAAGAATGAATCGAATAGAGAAAATACATGGAAAAGATTTAACCCTAATAGAAAATTCGCACGTTTAGATTTTTTCATTATAAATAATAATTTTGAAAGTTTTGTAACGCACTGCAAAATAGTACCAGGTTACAGGTCCGACCATTCAGGGGTCATTTTAAAATGGAAATTGTCAGATAATCAGAGAGGAAAAGGCTATTGGAAATTTAATAACTCGTTGCTTCAGGATCAAGAATATATTTCATTGGTTAAACGAGTTTTAAACGATTTGATAAATATTCATAGTAACGAACAACAGTCAAGTGATATAAACAACCCGGAATTTGCTGGACTAAATATAAATGATCAATTATTTTTAGAGACTTTTCTAGTAGTTTTAAGGGGGGAGACAATTAAATATGCATCTACAAAAAAGAAAAAAGAGCAAAAGCAAGAAACGCAACTTCAAGACAGGATAATAATTTTAGAGAAACTTGTCAACACAAAATTTAATGATATGAATTTAGAGGAATTGGCAAATAAGAAAACTGAACTACAGAATTTAAGAAATCGCAGGCTAGAAGGGGTGATGATTAGATCTAAATGCAGATATGAAAGTGTGGGTGAGAAACCAACAAAATATTTTTTTGGTCTAGAAAAAAGAAATTTTATAAATAAAACTATATTTAGATTAGTAGATAATGACGGTAACGAATATGAATCAACAGAAGAAATACTGGCTTATCAAAAAGAATTTTACAGTACACTTTATACAGATATACATGTCACTGACGACAAGCCATTAGAAGAGGTTATTGGCCCAAACATGTCTGCTTTAACAGACGAAGACTCTAAATAAAATGGAAGGAGAGTTGACTATTGAAGAGTTAAAGGAAGCTTTAGATAGTATAAAAAATGAAAAAAGTCCAGGTTTAGACGGCTATACGACAGAATTTTTTTAATTTGTTTGGAACGATTTAAAATTTTTTATTCTTATGTCTTTAAATTACAGCTATAATTATGGGTCACTAGCCGTTTCGCAAAAACAAGGTATTATTAGCTGTTTGCCCAAACCAAACAAAGATAAAACGTTACTTAAAAACTGGCGCCCGATTTCATTATTGAATGTTATTTATAAACTTGCGTCTTCTGCTATAGCCAACAGACTAAAATAAATACTTGACAAAATAATTCATACAGACCAAAAAGGATTTATAGCAAGGCGTTCTATAGGGGAAAACCTACGTCTGTTATATGATATTCTTTTTGAAACAGAGTCTCAAAACATTTCAGGGTTATTACTTTCAATCGATTTTCAACAAGCTTTTGACACTGTTTCTTGGAAATTTATTCACAAAGTTTTACATTATTATAAGTTTGGGGAATCTTTTAAAAAATGGATAAAATTATTTCAAAATGGATCGGAATCTTGTATTTTACAAAATGGACATATGTCAATTTTTTTCAAGCTATCCCGTGGTTGCCGACAAGGTGATCCAATTTCTCCTTATATTTTTATTTTATGTGCAGAAATTCTTGGTAAAATGATTAGAAATAATAACGATATATCTGGTATACGTATATATAACAATGAACATAAATTGACCCGATATACAGACGATACTCAAAAATTTCTTGATGGATCTGAATTATCTCTTAAAAGCTGTCTTGCAACTTTACATCAATTCTATAACATGTCCGGTCTAAAAATAAACGTGGATTGGTTCGTTAAAAGATTCTCACTTGAAATTATGTAATGAGGTACCGCTAGACTGGACAAAGGCTTTTGTTTTTGCCATGCCTTGGTGGCCTTCATGTCCTAATTCAACTGCTTTTGCATACAAGGTCTTTGGTATTACTATTTTGTTATGTTTCAGCAATATATTATCACTATGGACAGTTAATTCATCTCTAATGTTCCTGAGCTGTGTTAAGTCCTCTACACTAATTTCTTCATTCTGAATGATTTTCAATTCATGCCATTTACCATTTCTTGTGAATTCTATGGCTTTTGTTTATGTCTTATCAGCTCTTGTTGCTTCTTTGACTTCATCAAGGCTCATTGATGTTGGCACAGATGACTTAGCAACAAAATTCACATACTGTTCTGCAAGTTCATTATTGTCATTGCTCATGGGGTGTCTTGACATATAGTCTGAAGGATTGTCTTTTCCTGGTTTGTAAACTATTTTGTATTTATAGGGTTGTAAACGCAAACCCCATCTTTCTATACGGAATGGAGGCTGTTTTTTCTCCCAGATTGTCTCAAGGAGCTTGTGGTCTGGCTCTACTCTGAAGGTAGGTGAGCCTCTCAGATACATGTCAAAATGTTCACATGCATATACTACAGCAAGTGATTCACGTTCTGTCTGTGAGTATCTAGTTTCTGTGTCTGTGAGTGTACGGCTGGCATATGCAATCACTTTATCTTCTTGTGTTAGGATAGCCGATACACCACAAGGACTTGCATCAGTTATTACAGTTATTTCTTTCAGTGGGTCGAAGTAAGTCATTACAGTTTCACTAGAAAATTTGCACTGTAATTTTTCATATGCTCTCTGTTGCTCTTCACTCCAGCACCATTCAGTATCTTTACGTGTTAGCTTTCTTAGCGGTTCAGTAATTGTGGCGTAGTCTTGAATGAACCGCGAACAGTAACTTGTCATTCCAAGGAAACTTTTTAGTTCACTGACATTCTTTGGAGGAGCCATTTCTTTAATAGCTTTCATGCCTTTCTCGCTGAAGACCACACCAAAAAATGTTATTTCAGGTTTGTTGAAATCACACTTGGACTTGTTAAGAGTCAGTATGCTTTCATGAAGCTTTCGAAATACTCTGTCCAACACTTGATTATGTTCTTGTTTTTTTTACCATATACTATTATATCATCTGAGACACTCTTAGCACCTTGAATGTCCTGGATTACATTTTTAATTGTCTGTTGGAAGACTTCTGAAGCAGATGATATGCCAAATTTTAAACGTTTTTAACGGAATATGCCAATGTGTGTACTAAATGTTGTGATGTTACGAGATGATTCATCTAATTCAAGTTGATGGTAACCAGGGACCGGTTGCTCAAAACATTAACGGTCTGTTAAACTGACGGGCGGTTAAATTTTGACCCAAAATAACTTTATTTTTTTCAAAAATTTTATTCAAATTTCTTTTTTATTTTAAAAAATCTCTCAGTTATGTCTGTTTGCATGGAGATGCTTTCTTGAAATAGTGAGTCAATTTCTCCGAAAACTGACTCAAAATTTAACCGAATGTTAGTTTAACAGACTGTTAAAGTTTTGAGCAACCGGCAACTGATAACTGATCTCAAGTCCAGTTTATTGAAACATTTTGAACCGTTCATATCTGTTATAAGTTCTTCTATTGTGGGAAGTAAGTGGCTTTCTCTTTCAATAGCCTTGTTTGGCTCTCTCATGTCAACACATACTCGAATTTCGAATTGGAGTCACAATTGGCGGGATCCAAGGTGTGGGCGTGTTTTCAAGTTTTTCAATGATATCTTCACTTAGTAGCTTGTTTATTTCTTTTTCAACTTTGTTTGGGAGATGAAAGGGAGTTCTTCTGCTTCTGTTGGCAACTGGTTTGACTTCTTTGTTTATGTGCAATGAGACAGTCTTATTGCACAGTTTTCCAATACCTTCAAACAGTCCTGAATATTTGTCGTCAAAAGGTACACCCTCAGCGTTTTCACTTACATTGTTTACAACTTCAATAATGTCCAAATTGCATGCAGTTTGAAAGCTTATCAGGCTGCCTTAATTGCCTTCTGCTACATAAAATGATTCAACACTTACTACATCATTCATTTCAACTGTTAACTGACATGTGCCTTTCAATTTCAGAGATTTGGTGCTACCATATGCTTTAAGATGTGGCAAGTTGCGCTTTGATAGTCTGGGTTCACCAATATGTTTGTAGGTTTTCTCATCGAGTAAGTTGGCTGAAGCGCCGCTGTCGATTAATATTTCGACATTTTTCCCGTTCAGCTTTATGTTTGAACGCGGAATTTTATGTCGATTATTTCTCTGTATTGCGTAACAGTATTCATCTTCGGATGAACTGACTTCTTCTACATTTCTTATGGAAGGTGTTTTCTTCTTACTACAGCAAACAGAGCTAAAATGATTTGGCTTCTTGCAATTATTGCATATTTTACCACGAGCTGGGCAAATACCGTCGTGTGGAAATTGTCTGCCACAAAATCGACATTTATTGTTTCTGCCGGCATTGCCTTGAAATGGTAATTCTTGTCGAGGACCACCTTTATGAACATCACTTTGTTGGGCACTGCCTTGTCGAGCACTGTGTACTTGATCCCCCCTTTTCTGAATAACCTTAAAATTACCATGACTGTCAAGGTCAAATAATTAAATTTTGCTTAAATTGTCATAACTTTGTTGTTTATGGTTGCTTTTGATTCATACTTAGACAAAACTGAATAACCTTAAAATTACCATGACTGTCAAGATCAAATAATTAAATTTTGCTTAAATTGTCATAACTTTGTTGTTTATGGTTGCTTTTGATTCATACTTGGACAAAACAACAATTATGACAAAACTGACATATTGCATAACTCAGGTATGACCATAACCTAAAAATGACCTTGACCGTCAAGGTCAGATGATTGAATTTTGCTTAAATTGTCATACCTTTCTCATTTATTTATGGATTTGATTTATACTTGGACAAAACAACACTTATGACAAATCCGACATTTTGATTTTTTCAGATATGACCATGACCTTTAAATGACCTTTACAGTGAATGTCATATTATTGAATTTGCTAAACCTGGCAATAATTTTGTTATTTGTGGTTGCATGTTAATAATACTTGAAAAAAACACTACTTATGACAAAGCCGACATGATAAATTATTCAAGTGTGAACTTTACCTTTAAATGACCATGACCGTCAAGGTCAAATTATTGAATTTTGCTCAAATTGTCATAACTTTTGTATTTATTTATGGATTTGCTCATACTTGGACAAAACAACACTTATGACGAATCCGACATTATGATTCTTTCATGTATCAACTTTAGGTTAAAATGACCTTGACCTTCAAGATCAAATTATTGAATTTTGCTAAGATTGGTCATATCTGTGTAATGTATGGTTAGACTTGATTCATACTTGAAAACAACACTTTTGACAAAACTTACATGTTGAATAATTCAGGTATGACCTTTACCCAAAAATTACCTTGACAGTCAAGGTCCCATTGTTGTATTTTGCCTAAATTGTCATAACTGTTGTTTATTTATGGATTTGATTTATACTTTGATAAAACAACAAAACCGACATTTTAATTTATTACAAGTATGACCTTGACCTTTAGATGACCTTGACATTTAAGGTCAAGTTATTGAATTTTGCTTAAAATAGCCAAATTTTTTTTTATGGTTTGATTTGATTTATACTGGGACAAAACAACACTTATGACAAAACTGACACATTGAATCATTCAGCTGTGACCTGGACCTTCAAATGAACCTGACCATCAAGGTCAAATTATTGAATTTTGCTAATATTGGCCATAACGTCATTTTTAGTTCTTTTTTATTAATACTTGGACAAAACAACGCTCATGGCAAAACCTACATGTTAAATTATTCAAGTATGACCTTAACTTTTAAATGACCTTTACAGTCAAGTTCAAATTATTGCATTTTGCTAAAATAGCCAAACTTTTGTTATTTATGGACGGATTTGATCTATACAGGGACAAAACAACACTGAGAATAAAACAAACGTGTGGAACAATTCAAGCATTACCTTGACCTTTTAATGACCTTGACATTACTTAACTTGGCCAATCTTTGTTGTTAATGGATGTAGTGTCTTCATGCTTGGACATAACTACCTTTTAGACAATACATCCAAAGAAGGTTAAACTGAACTTGACCTTGACCTTTAAGGTCAAATTTCTGAATGTTGCTAAAACTGGCCATAACTTTGTTATGTATAATTATATTTCCAAATGATGTTTCATTTGAAATCCCTTCACCACAATGTGCTTCCTCTGATGAGTTTGCCTTTGGAAATAGGAAAAAGTCGAGCGTGGCCCCCGCTTGCGGTGGCTCTTGTTTTACAAGACGTCAAAACAGCAAGTTAGATAACTGTAGCTGAATTTTGAAATATAGAAACTATTACCCATTTTAAATAAAGGACAACTTTGAACAAGTTTTTAGAACAGTTGAGCTTGCTGTTTAAGAGACAGCTCTTGTTAATATTTTGTGTCATCGCTTGTTATTTTTAATTAATTGCTTTGTAAATCTTTTGTTGAATTACTTATAGGTTAAATCAAAATGGTTATGTTGTTCAATTGTTAATTGTTCTGTCCCTGTGAGGTCCTTGAGAGCAACTCATTTTAAAGTACAAACCTGCCATAGGTTAGCAAGGATCCTGTTACCTAGTAAATTGTTCCCTTAATTAGGCAAAATACTTGGAGAGGTGATATCAATTCCTATGTAAATTGTAATTTTTCTTCCTTTTATATCCTCAGGACTCACTCTGTTATTAGACATTTTAGCCATTTGATAAAATAATATTTGGACTACAGAAAGCATAATTTGGCTAAAGGATTTCTTGCCTTTGTTATCCTATTTTAATAAAATTTCACATGAAATCAGAAAATCAAACAAATTTAGCTAAAAGAAGTTTTCAACCAGAGTAAACCCTGTATCCTAATACACATTTATGGCATAGTCATTTTTATGCTTTGTAACAAACACCAAGGTATAGTTTAGCTGTATTGGGTTATTTCACATTACATTTTAGTGACTAGTCAAGTATTTACATTTTTTGTATTTCAACGTCGTTCTGTGTTTTAAAAAAGTGAAAATCTGTGATAAAATTGTACAAAAAACAGCCTAGGAACATGTCTTTATTACTTCTGCAATGTAGCAGAGACACCAAGAGCCAAGATTTACTTAAGCTGTTTGCTTTAGTATGTTATTTATATGTTCTGTGTCTTCTGAGTTTTTACAGCTTTTACATATAAACAGTTCGCATAACTATCTAAAAAAAGACTTAATATCTGAGCTGGATTTATCACTTATATATGTTGGCCAAACAGTTAGTTTGACAGCATATGTGTATCCTTCTTCGAAAAATAAACTTTAAACATATGTTTTGTATTTAAACATGCTAATTTTTTGCATCAAATTCTAACATATTTGATATGTGCAGTTAACTATATATTCGCTACTTCTTCAGTACTTTACAAATCCATTCCTAACAGCTTTGACTCAAGTCAGCTTACACATTACAAACTGAATAGTATGCAAGTGTTATTTGAGAAATGTTTATTCTTCAATTAGTAGTCATATTGGTAAATTATTTGTTAAACATGTTCTTTGCTGGAAACTGTGCTATATCACATTGATCTCAAAATGTTTGGAATATGATATATTACATTCTTAACAATGCAGCTAGTGGCAGTTAAATCACCCGCTGCTACAACCAGTGGTGATTTAACTGCATGTGAGATTCCTCTCCACACCATAACCGATCCACCCCTAAACCTATCCCTCTCTACAACGCAGCAAAAAACATTCGGTAAAACATTCATCTCGACGTCGGTATACACAGTGTCGACCGTCTGCTCGAAACAGGGTGAACCGGGACTCATCAGTAAACAAAACCCGTCTTCACTGCCTCTGTGGGAATATTCTTGGGGCATTGTGCCGCCACCAAAGCCATACGACGCTGGCGACGAGCAGCGGTAGGGGCAGATCTACGTACGGGTGATGTGCCCGCAGACCAACTTCCCGCAATCGTTTCCTTACAGTTTTAGCATGGATGGTATAAAGGGCAGATTCAGTGGCAGTAAGGTGACGCGACCCGCCCAGTTTCCTTTAGACGTCTAACAAGACGTTCTATAGTGCAAACATAAACACCGAAGTGTCTGGCAACCTGTGTTTGCCTTTGACCTCGCAACGGCTTGGCCCCTCTGAACTTCCATCAGCCGTGCCATTGTTTACTTGCCATCAAAAATAATCAAAAAATCGGAAAGTGTGTCTATGATGATTACCTAGTGGTATGAGAGCTTTGTGACACAATGCCACAACACTGCTGTGCACGAGTTGTTCCCGTTTCATGCTTTCCCTGGGAGACCGTTACGCAATCCCGTTATGCGACATTCGATACAGGACCACGTAAACTGTTACCTAGAGAGTTGCCATACCGATTTTCATTGTTCACAACGCGTCCGCAAGATATTGAAAATAATGTCACTCTGCGTTTCTCTATCTCTTGAGTATCTATACTATTAAAAGAAAAGGTTCGCCGATTTGTCGGAGAAACAGCGCGATCTCAAGCTGTTCTGTTCTATGTCGCCGAAGCACTCACATATGAGCATCTAAAAGTTGATATTTCTTTTTTTAGAATAAACACTGATATGTACGAATATAGAGACTCTATCCAAAAATGTACCGGAAAACACTTAAAGCTAAAAAAAGAAATGCTACAGATAAATTCTTAAATTTACTATAAATAGATTTTCCTAAATTTAATTGAACGATTACAGACTTGCACATCTGTGATGTAACGAAGCTGATATTGATAGTTTTGAGCTTTATGCATAAATTCAAATCAGCCCCTGAGACGCTATCTGCCCGTCATGTATAAAAACCAGTATAATCGGCAGATTCAGTGAGGAACAAAGGGAACGGATCTTTGAAGATGGCTCAATCCAAAATAATTTGATGGATGGACGATTCAGTGGACCATTCCGTGGTCCACACTTCCTGCGTCAGTCCAATTAAACTCCCGGGAAATGTGCTAAAAAACAGCTACTTTCTTTTAAAATGTTGCAGGCCATGTATCTTTCAGGGCACTTGGGGTGGGGTGGGGGCGGGGAAGTCAAATTACAGAACATATTCTTTACTGTGTATTACACTCAAACTAACTTCAAGAAGGTAGTTTACATGCTAATGGATTGTAGGAATGCATCACCTGCACATGAATAACTTGATCTTTATTATCACTGCCGCATAGCGGTAGGGGGATATATCATGGTTTTAACGCGTCCGTCTGTCCGTGTGTGTGCATCTGGATTTCGTGTCTGCTCCTTAACTTTAAAGCCCTGGAAGGAATTTCATGAAACTTTGGTCAAATGTTCATCCCATCAAGGCAATGTACAAAACATATGTTCAAACGTGGCCGGCTCAAGGTCAAGGTCACAAGTGGAGATCAAAGGTTTGAGCGACATCCAGCAGCAAGCCAAACAAGTGATGGTACTTATGTCAAATCACTGTAAAATTTATATAAGTGTTATTTCCCCTGATTTTTTGAAAATGAATCTGATCATGATTTAGGACATGATACAATCTTTAGTTGGGAGGAAAACCTATGTTTCAACCATGCCGACTCAAGGTCACGGTCACCAGTGGTGTTATAAGGTTGAGGCCTTGCTTTTCGTGTCTGCTACATATAAGGGACCACAAAAAAATAAGGAAAATGTTTTTTTTTCTTTTTTGTGTCATCCCTGGTATTGGTGTGCATTACACATAGTCTATAATGTGCATGTATGCAGTGTTTTTGTTGTTTAATGCATCATGTTATTGTCATATTTTATATGTGCTCTTTTACCGAAATCTATCTATCTATCTATCTATCTATCAACTAGAGAAACGACATACAGTTAAACACAATATATCATCGATTCATAGATTCAATGAAAACAGTATGACTTGATAAATGTTGAACACAAGGAAGCAATTTCATTAAACTTTGGTCGTGTTCGAATTCGTGGGCGAATTCACTCTCCCATACACATAGCTTTTCCTGACATGGATTGTACTATCACTTTAATTAATAGTGAGCCCAGTGTGGAACAGTTTTCATAAATACATAAACAAGTTTTTCACTTCACATTTCCTTTTCGCCATCAATAACCTTTTCAACATTTTTAATGCACTATGGCATATTGCTGTCCTTTAGAATGCCTTGTGAAATATGTGTTTAAAGAGTTTTTGAGAAGTCACCAAAGTGGCACAACGATTAGTCTGTGAATCACAAAAATATTAAACACATTATCTACATGTTTTATAGGTCCGTGGTACTTTACTACAGTAATAAAAATGGTCAAGCCTGTTGTTGAAGTATAATACAACTGGATTTTTAGGAAACTTTTCCGTGTAAAAGCATTTGAACATGTTGCGGCGGTTCACTATTCTAATTTGCACGCCTTTTTTAACATTCCGGTATCGAAAACATTATAAAAGGCAGTAGATTAGTCAGTATACAGTTAAATAAGATCATGTCTTTCTCTCGCTGCAGACATGCCTTTCTTATGCAGATAGGTAGATTCTCTAAGCCCGCGCTTGCGCGGTTCACATCTAGTATTAGAGAAAGAAAATAACGGGAAAAAATTTTTATTCATTAAAATAGTGTTTATGTCCTTGTTAAATTCATACTGCAAATTTGATTGCGCTGCTACATATTACTAAAGAACCGACATTCAGTTAAACACTTCTTGGTGTTTTCAAGGGAAATGTTTTAAATTATCAAATATGTTGCACAAGAAATAATAAGTAATACCTAGTTGTACCTTCTTTTTTTGAAAAAGGACAACTGACAAGTAGAACGTACGCAATATAATTATCATCCATTCATAGATACAATGAAAACAGCATGACTGTAGTAAATGTTGAACACCTATTACTTTCAGTTGAAAGTGATTACTAAATAAAAACGTAGGCCAAAATAGCAATTTATTGTTGGATGCAGATGGCGATTTCTTTGTGCACAAGAATAGGCATTTATCCAGAAGGGGGCCACATAAGCGTCCACCTCGAAATGCGTTATATATTGCACAATGGTGTTCACCGTTGTTTTACCACAGTGAGGCACACTCTTACTGAGCTTATCTAGTATGAGCACTAAGATGCATTAATCAGTAAGGTCGATTGTTGTGGGCCCCAAAGTGGTCTGTTTGAAGTTAGCAGAATAGCAGAACAACTCTAGCAGAATGGCAAATAGCAGAATGGCAGAATAGCAGAACAACTCCGGCAGAATAGCAGAATGGCAGAATAGCAGAACAACTTTCAAAAGGACAAAAAGTTTTATAGATATCTAACAAAGTTTGTCCTCCGTCCGTTTTTCCGTATGTTCGCCCGACTGTCTGGAAATCTGGATCATAAACCGTACAAGTTAAGTTGATGAAAATTGATATATGAATACTAGGGCCGGGAATTTTATTCGAATATTCGAAACACTACCGAATATTCGAACATTGAAAAACGAATACGAATATTCGAAAAAAAAGAAATGATTTGATTTTTTTTCTTTTTTTTACTTTCAAATTTCAATATTGTAAATTAAACCCTTGAACTTCACTTGACCAGGTGTTCTTATGTTTGTATAACGCGTGTCAACGATTATCGCCAATTAACTTGGAAAAGTTTGTGGTATAGTTGATCAAAAAGGCACCAGTTTCACAGTTTGTAATTTACCTGTTTAACAGTTTATAATGTAAATTTTTCCGACTTTAATTATCTTACTTTATTGTTTTATGTGCTTTAATGTTTCCGATCAATCTATAATTGTCTTAATTTTTGCGAAGAAGAATAATTAATCATGCTAGAACAATCGACCAATCGATATTCATCACTCTAAGATTAACTCTATTTCACCCAATGGAAATTTAAAGCTCTACTCGGAACCAATAACTTTTTGCAAACATTGTTTTCAGATTTTTTAAAAAGGATGATTTTGGACGTATCTACTCTGCTGAAAAAATCAAAAGTCAATATATCGCAGTGCCGTCCCGTGTTTGGAATTATTTTTCACGTTCTATTGATTAGTCTATTAGCTACTTGCGATCTATGCAAGAAAGTGTTTGTGCATAAAGGGACTACTTCTAGCCTACTAAATCATCTCAATTCACAACATCCAAAATCTAACAAAGGTAAGAACATACATGTTTAATAAGATGCTCATTTCACGTTCACGGCGTTATGAAATCATGGGAAATATCTATATTCCGTCTGAAGATATTTATTCCGTAGAAATTAGACTCCGTGTGTTATTTACTGCATTATAGCTAAATTTATTTTATGAATGTTTCATCCATATATCGATTTACAATCAATAAAACAAAAACTTTGACATAGTAATAAAGGTCTTCTTAATCGTTGATTATTCCAAGCATATTAAAGTAGAATAGTATTCGACCTAATCAATTTCGGATACTACGTAAAAGAGAAAAATTGGAACAAATTTTGTAAAAACAAATAATCGAATATATTCGAACAAGGAAAACGAATATTCGAACATCAAATTCCTTATTCGTTCCCGACCTTAATGAATACATTGCAACATGGAAATTATGCAAGTGACTGTTTATACCCGCGTATGAAATTTCTGGCTGCTACGGTAACAGAAACAGTAAAAATACGCTTAACAATCACTCAAAACATATACGAGCTAGGTTACTGAAAACAAGTATGTAAGAAGATGGCAATATGGAAATAATCCGTTTGACGTTGTCTTTTTCTTTTCCTCTGGTTCGTGACTTTAGTAATAAAAATAATAATAATAATTATAATAATAACAACAACAACAACAACATCTTTTTTTCGAAGGTTACATGTTAAGATATTTAATGAAATTGAAAATCTTATTTACAACATGGCCAACGGAAATATAAAGAAAATAACACAATCAAAAGAATACTACAAGACTAGAATTTTAAAATTAGGAGTAATTTAGAATGAAGAAAGAAAGCAAACTTACGAAAAACACATTTGTCCACTTTTTTAACATTTATAATACCATTTTACTTTTATAAACATTACGTCTATCAGCCAACATAGAACAAAACTGAAAAAAAATCTAGGAGAAAAACTTCAGCAAACCATCAGATTTGTTTGAAAAAGTCTAGCACTATAGCGGAATCACTTTTATTTATAAAATGAAAAACCTGAGCAGAATAGCAGAACAGCTCCATGAGAATATCAGAACAGCAGAAAAACAGAACAACCCCAGGAGAATAGCAGAACAACTCCAGCGTAATAGCAGAATGGTAGAATAGCAAAACAACTCCAGCAGAATGGCAGAATAGCAGAACAACTTTCAAAAAAATAAAAAGTCTAATTGATTTTATATATATCCACCAAAGTTTGTCCTCCATCTGTCTGTCCGTCTGTCTGTCCGACTATTCGGAAACCCGACCTGCGATAAAATAAAAAAACATATAAGTTAAGTTGATGAAACATGTAATGAATACACGACAAAATGAAGACTAGAAATGTCACATAGTTCTTATCATCGGATCAAAATTCTTGTTGACATGGTAACAGAAATAGTAAAAAAAATAATAACTTTAATAGATAGATCTTTTTATCACTCAAAAATATACGACCTATATGAATGAAAATTAGTATGTTGTTACGGTCAAGTGCATACCTTTACATAATTGTATAAATACAACCTCTGACAACTGCGTCAGGGAATCGATTCTTTGGCTCAGTGGTTAGAGTGTTGGCCTTCGGTGCGCTAAGATCGGAGTTCGGGAGTTTGAATCCCGCTTTGGTTTGTGTATTCTAACTAAAGATGTACCTCATCTTTCTGTTACGGACTTGCTTGTTCGTAAGATGAGGGCTCGTCCGGGATTACCTCTCCTGGACTAAGTTATAAAAAATAAATAAAAAAGTTTTTCTCTCAGCTTTAAAATTTTGTTGTTAAGTTCCTACATTGGCTGAGAGACTTACACTGCTCAAATTAATTAAAGGAGCGCAGATATGTTATGTCGTTAATTGCCTTCCATACTAGATATTCGCTGCAAATTTCGTTTGTAGGTATCGACGGTCAATATCCTCAAGAAACCCGTGCACTTTACAATAAATTTACTAAGCATGGGTATTTTGTTTTTTTTTCTTTTTGTTGTGTAACCCCTGAATAAGATTTAGACTTTTGCATGTGTACAGTTTGTTCACTATAGCACATTTGACAAAATGAATGTTTTAGTGCAAGATTTAACTGTATCTGCTCTTTTGACAACGCTCCAGGGTGTGCGACGCCACTTAGCAACTACTGCTCGGGCGGTGCAGATGATCGAAAATGGATTTACGCAACGTGAGGTGGCCACCGTTCTAGACGTTTCTCGTAGCGTTGTTGCCAGGTTGTGGAGTCGTTATCAGGAGACTGGAGAATTCACAAGAAGACCTGGGCAAGGTCGTCACCGCATTACAACACCTCGTCAGGACCGATTTATGAGAACTTTGGCCCTCAGAAATCGTCAGTGTACTGCTACTGGCATTGGAATTGGCTTCAGGCAAGCTACAGGGGTTCGTGTGTCCACTCAAACTGTCCGAAATCGTCTTCATGAAGATGGTTTGGATGCCCGAAGACCTGCCAGATGGCTAATTCTGACCGTAGCTAACCAGAGAGCTCGCTTAGAGTTTGCCCAGGAACACGTCACTTGGCAACTGCGCCACTGGCGATCTGTGCTCTTCACAGACGAGAGCCGCTACCATGTTTCGACCTGTGACAAGCGTGTGAGGGTGTGGCGTCGCCGAGGAAAGAGGTATGCGGAATGTAACATTATTCCATATGACAGGTTTGGCGGTGGGTCAGTTATGGTGTGGGCAGGGATATCCATTGACGGGCGCACAGACCTTTTTATGATTCCAGGAGGTAGTCTAACGGCCCTGAGAATCGGGACGAGATCCTAGAACCAATTGTTAGGCCATATCATACATCATCGTATTATATCATGCATTCCTAAAGGTGACAAAGACAAACTGTACTTAAAAAACTGGAGACCAATATCGTTGCTAAATGTGTCATATAAAATGCGTCGGCAAGTATTGCAAATCGTTTAAAAAAAGTATTATATAAAATAATAAGTGAAGATCAAACTGGCTTTCTATCTGGGCGCTTTATAGGTGAAAATATAAGAATTATATATGACATTATGTTTTATACTGAAAAATATCATAAGCCAGGTATGTTACTTCTACTTGATTTTGCCACAGCATTTGACTCTTTGTCATGGAGTTTCATGGCTAAGGTTTTGGATTTTTTTAACTTTGGAAATGACTTCAAAAAATGGATACAGGTTTTTTTAACAATATTCTGTCAAGTGTTATTATAAATGGTCATCTATCTGATTGGTTCTATGTACATCGGGGTTGTCGTCAAGGTGATCCTTTGTCTCCTTACCTGTTCATTCTCTGTGCAGAAATATTATCAATACTTATTAAAAATGACAAAGACATTTCTGGAATTAAGGTCAACAGGTATTTTGAAAATGTTGCAGAACTTGAACCCAAATAAGGCATCAGGCCCTGATCAGATATCACCAAAACTGTTAAAAGAAATGTCAAAAGAAATAGCACCCTTCTTAACCATAATATTTAGATCTTCCCTACAGTCTGGTATTGTTCCGAATGATTGGAAATCAGCTGTTATAGCCCCTGCTTACAAAAAAGGACCTAAATGTAAACCTAGTAATTATCGACCTATTTCCTTAACATGCATCTGCTCTAAACTTATGGAACACATACTGGTATCAAACATCATGAACCACTTAGATAATAACAATCTCCTTACTCCCTTCCAACATGGTTTTCGCTCAAAGCATAGCTGTGAAACTCAACTTTTATCATTTTCTCAAGAGATTTTTGACAATTTAGAAAAAGGTAAACAAACTGACTTAATTGTGATGGATTTTTCCAAAGCTTTTGATAAAGTTGATCATAAATTGTTATTATATAAACTCATGAAACTTGGTGTAAATGAAACTGCAATATCCTGGATCAGCTCTTTCCTAAATAACAGAACACAATCAGTTGTAGTAGATGGTTCCCATTCATCCACATTGCCAGTCATGTTAGGTGTTCCTCAGGGCTCGGTGCTAGGCCCGTGTCTCTTTCTCTGTTTTATCAATGACATGCCTGAATCAGTTAGATGTAGAATCAGACTTTTTGCAGACGATACCATCATTTATTTAACTATAGACTCCACCACTGATTTAGAAAAACTACAGAAAGATCTTGAAAATTTAGAAAAATGGGAAAGAGACTGGTCGATGGAGTTTAATCCTGAAAAGTGCGAAGTTATGAGAATTACTACAAACGACAAAATTAAATGGTTTCCCTATAAATTACATAACATCGAACTAAAGTCTACTAAACACTCCAAATATTTGGGCGTAACTATCAGTGATGACTTTACCTGGAAAAAGCATATACTAAACACATCTGTTAAAGGCAATATTACTCTTAAATTTATTAAACGTAACATCCAAACAAATAATCGCAAAATCAAAGAAACTGCTATAAAACTTATGTTCGGCCACAATTAGAATATTGCAATACCATCTGGCACCCGTGGCAAGAAAACCTTAAATATGAAATTGAGAAAGTTCAGAGAGCTGCTGCTCGATATGTCATGAATGATTATTCACATTACAGCAGTGTAACATCTATGCTAGAAACATTAAAATGGCAAACTCTTGAACAAAGACGCATCTTTTCATCATTAGTCATGCTATTTAAAATATCAAATAACTTAGTAATGGTTGATCATCACCATCTTATTCCAACTATCAGAAAACCTTATAACTATGTTATTCCTCATTCTAGAACCAACTACCATTCAACTTCCTTTTTTCCCACGAACTATCAGATACTGGAATGCACTACCAACTGAACTAAAGACCTGTGTGAAGCTGTCATCTTTCACATCTGGTCTCCAAGCTCATATGTTCTAGACGTCATATAGATTTTACCTTTTAATCATTCATGTATGATAGCACATTTTATATTTTATCACAGCATGTTGCTGCATGTATTGTAAAATAGCATTTTAACACTGTCCCCGGCCTCTCAGTGTAATCAGTAATTGATTTTTGAGAGTACGCCCGTAGATGTAGATGTAGAACAGTACTGAATTTTTAATTTCTCAGTATGCTGATGATACAACATTGATGTTAGATGGCTCCAAGAAATCCCTTGTAAACACAATGAAAGTTTTAAAATTTTATGCTAAAATCTCGGATCTTGAAATTAAAGTTGACAAAACAAAGGCAGTATGGATTGGTGCTTTAAAAAATAACCAACATGCAATTTGTGAAGATTTGGGTATAAAATTTGAAAATAAATTTAAACTACTGGGAGTAGACTTTTCAACTGACCTAAATACTATTGTTGATACTAATTATGCATCAAAAATTGAGGAAATAAAGCGTCTCTTCTCTGTTTGGTCAAAAAGAATAATTTCACCTATTGGGAAAAGTATTGTAATCAAAACATTAGCTTTATCAAAGCTGAATCCCCTTATTATAGGTTTACCCAATCCAAAAGCAGAAACTGTCAAATATATTCAATCTTTATTTTACAAATTTCTTTGGAACGGTGCAACAGACAAAATTAAAAGAAATGTAATAACAAATAGCATTGAAAGTGGTGGAATAAGAATGATAGATCTTGAAAAATTTATGTCTGCCCTTAAAGTAACTTGGTTAAGGAGATGTAGCAATAATCCTACAAAATATGTAGAATTAGTAAACGTAATTTCTCCTTGTTTCTTATTGTTTGTAATGTATGGTGGTGAATTTATAAACAGAAATACTACATTACAAGACAACAATTTTTGTAAAGATGTGTGGAAAGGTTACATTTCCTTTTCGAGGTCAATGATACCAACCTCCTGGAATGAGTTCCTTGCTCTACCAATATGGCATAACAATGATTTTAAAATTGGGGGTAAACCTTTTTGTGACAAAAGATATGTTGAGAAAGGTATTCTTTTAATAAATGACCTCTTCAATAAAAACGGTAGATTCCTTACTTTTGATGAATTCCTAAATAAGTATGAGGTTCAAACCAATTTTTTACAATATAATAATATTATTCATTCTTTACGCTCATATTTAGATTCTCTAAATATCGAACACAAAGCTGTAAATAGTGTCCAACCTATTCAGCCCTTAATTATAAATTTCTTAAATAAAAGTAAAAAAGGCTGTAGAAATATTTATGATTCCCTGTTGTCTACTAACAAATCAATACCTCCATCTAGAAGGAAATGGGATATTGATTTTACTTTAAACAATATAGACTGGAAATATATATATACAAATTACCATTTAAATGCACTAAAGATCCTAAATTTCAATGGCTACAATATAGAATAGTGCGCAGAATACTTGGTACTAATCATCTTTTATTTAAAATGGGAATAAAAAATAATAATAACTGCACTTTTTTTGGCAGATCTACAGAAACACTAGTTCACTTATTCTGGGATTGTGAAGTGACCCAAGATTTCTTGTACAACGTTAAAACTTGGATAAGAGCCAAGTGCAACTTACCTTCTCTAGATTGGACAAAGCAAGAGTTTATTTTGGGAAGCAGGACAATCCAAACTGCCTTATATATTATTTTACTGTCAGCTAAACATTATATTTATAAAAGTAAACTTAACTCATCTATACCTAATGTTGAAGCCTTCAAAAGACAAGTGAGCATTTTAATAAAAACTGAAAAATATAATGCACACAAAACATTGACGTTAACAAAGTTCAAGAAAATATGGGAACCTCTTCAAGCACTGTGTGTAGAAAATGCACAACCATGAGAAGATTTATGTTGTGCTATACGACTCTGGCTGTATCCCTATCTTATTACTGTTCTTTTCTTTGTGATGAGTATTTTTTTCATTACTTTATGTCTATATTTGTATTGTATCTTTATTGTATCTATATACAATGTATAGGAAACACCCATTCAAAAGCAAACTTGAACCTTTATTCTTTATAGTTTTAAAAACTTAAAATAAGCAAAGCAGTTTGACTACGTCTCTATTTGAGATGGAACAAAGAAACAACTATATTGAAGAAGAATAGAAATACTTATCTTTCAAATTTGCTTGTGATAACAAAGATCACTTAAGTTGCTACTAAAACTGTAATAACTCCTTTTTGTCATTATGTCTTATTTTGAATACTATCTATATTTGTTTTTTGTTGTGTTTTTTCCCTTTCATTTGGAGATATCTTAAGATTGTTACCATTGATAGTATCACAGATTTATTGTAGAAACTTGGAGGCATCTTTAACCATTAATTCATGAAATCTGACTTATAACTTCCCTTTGATTTTGTCTGAACTTGTTCTTTTGTTATATTCGTTTATCAGTCAAAATATTCAGGATTCTAAAATGTTAATGGAAAAAAAAAACTTAAAAAGATGCTTCCAACTTATTTTGATCTGATTTCATTTGCTGTTAGTGATGTGATTTCGATTGCTGTTTTTTGTTGTTTTTTAATTATTATAGTTTACATTCTAATTGTAAAAATCACTAACTAGTACAGTATGTTATTGATAACTTGACAGTCATGTGACAAACACGTTTATTTGATTATGGTTTATCAATTTTAATACTACAAAATTCTCTTGATGAGTTTTGATTTCATGAAAATTGTTTAATCCGCCGACATTTGCCATAAAATATGCTTGGCTATGTAAAACAGAGTATCACGTGACTGTCAACTGAACCACAATGGGTTACAATCTTGATTATCACTAGTAATACAAACAGGTGAAAAACTTACGTTCTGTATATGACAGGGAAATGACAGCAACAGAGTTTTTTCTAACAATTATATTATTTCACAATGATAAATTGTAGTTGTGTATATATAAACATGCTTTTGCTGAATAAAAATAATTAAAAAAAAATTGTTAGGCCATATGCAGGTGCAATATGTGAAACTTTTCGTTTAGTTCAAGATAATGCTCGAGCACACACTGCAAAAATCGTCCGGAACTTCTTTAAGATGAAGGTATTGAGGTCAGACTGGCCAGCGAGGTCTCCCGATCTTAACCCTATAGAGCATGTCTGGGATATGCTTTCTCGTCGACTTTCTTCGCGTCCGAACCCTGTGCAGAACGTCCGTGAGCTTTCTCATGCTCTTGCAGCAGAATGGGATGCCATACCACAGGATATGATCAGACGTGTCATCAGGAGCATGCCCTGACGATGCAGAGAGTGCCTAAATGCCCGAGGGAGATACACTCATTACTGACTATGGAACGTTTCCAGGCCTAAATCTGCCTTTACAGACATTGCTTGTTCTCCTGTAAGACCACCATTGCAAAGTTATTTTGATAGTTTCATATCCTGCACACCGTCTCTATTCAGAAATGTGCATGTTGGCGATGAAAATGCCGATTTGATTTTGTAAAAAGAACGATTTTGTTATACCTGTAAAAGATATTCATAAATCTACTCAACGCGTATGGTATTTTATAGATTATATGGGCGCTTCTTTAATTAATTTGAGCAGTGTAGTTACTGTAATGCATCTACTTGTTACAACAATTTTCTATAACAAGATATTATGTAACATTACCAATATCATTCGTGATAAATAACGTAAATATAAGGGATGGGAACGAATGTTCGAATATTCGAAAATCGACCGAATATTCGAATCTAAAATTCCAATTCGAATATTCTATATTGATTTATTTTCAAATAAAGCATCGTTGATTTTTATAAATGTAAGCATTCTGATTATGAAAAATAAACCAATCTGTTTGGTATTGTGTTTGTTTATCGCGTTTAAAAAAGGATCCAATTAACAATAAATTAAATATCTAGATTCCGTGAGATTATTACAACGTGATATTTTTATTCAAAACTGATTATGAAAGTCAAAATAGAACAAAAAAAAGTATACTCGCTTCAGCTTGACTTGAACTCTGGAACCTCATGTTAACAAAATTAGTTCAATGCTTTTACTGTCACCACTATCACTGCAAGTGAAACACTAATGATTTCCTTTAAATCTTATACGATATAGTTATACCGTCGCGTTACGGTATAGCACTGTCAAAGGAAAAAAATCAATTTATTAAGTGATTATCTGACTTATTTTTTGTCAGTTAGTTAGTTTTTAAGCATTAGTTATAAATATTACAAGAAATTTAAAATACATGAAAACTTTCTTTTTTTGTCATATGGAGCATAACCCCTTTAAATATTTTCCTCTTATAGTTATATTAAAAAAAACATCCTCGCTTTCTATGTTTGATTTGATCATCGCTTAACAATATTTAAATAAGCTTTAAAAAATGCCTCCCTCGCGTGTTTGGACTTTTTGGACTTATTTCACGCAGTTTTAATGAACGGGATATATTATGTATTGCCAATCATTTAATAAGTATTTAAAACTTCCATCAAACAAGCCATTTCTACCCCGTTTCTAGATGATAGATAACAGTTTCACCGACAATGTACAGGTGATTAAACAGTACCAATGTTCGGATACCAAAATTCGGGTAACTGACCGGACTGAACAAAACGAATATTCGAATATATTCGAATATGGCAAAGCGAATATTCGAATACTGATATTAGTATTCGATCCCATCCCTAGTAATTATTATTGAGTACATTGATCCTTTGAAGGGTTCTATGTAAACTACAATTTGAATTGTTCAAAACATCAGTTATAAAACTGGCTTTAAATTATTGGCTTTCATTTTCATAAGATAGTAGTCATTCATGTTAAACCTGGTAGGTAGCAGGTTTAGAAAATCTTGGCTCATATCCAACTGGTATGAAATCGCAACCGTGACAATTTCTTACGGCAACTCAATTATTTAAGTGTAGCTTGTTTAACCGGTTGCTGTAAAAAGGGGCGATTACCAAAGCTCGGAAAACCATTCACTCGGGTTTATTGAAAAGCAAGTATTAAAAAGGCTAAAAAACGCCCATTACTTTTTTGAGACAGGGTGTACCAGGGTGTGTCTAACTTTTGTACAAACATTTCTGGTTTAGGTTTTTTTCATAAGCTTTATGGCTTCCCTGATCCAACAGTTGCTTTCATTGTTAAGAAATTACAGGAAGGATTTCAAAGGTTAAGAACAAAACAGACATACGTTCTCCAATAAATTTCCTCATACATAAAAGGTGTAGTTACAAAGCTATCTGCAATCTGTAACAACGATTATGAAAGTTACTTATTTAAAACTGTTTGGTCTTTTTAGGGTGAGTGAGTTAGTCTTTACTATTTCATCTGCAACGGGCACTGGCGAAAGGCGATACCTGATTCGTAAACAATAAAATGGTCAATAAGACAATCGGACAATAAATTGTCGAAAACATTCCAATCTGGACAACCAACAATCCTAAATATACTATGTGAAACAAACAAACAATATTGCCTAGTTTGTCTTTTGCGGTAATTCTGTTCAGTACGTCCATTTGACTGTAACCTATTTTTCACTCAACAGCATGCCAGCTACCAGGTCTCAATTTTCGGGAGTTCTCGCTTATGCAAGGATAACAAACGGTTACTACACTTAGTTTTCGAATAGGCCTCGCCACACAACAAGCAAGTGCGGACGTGTCAATGGAAGTTATACAAAAATTAGGCGTTGGAAATTTGAGGCGTGTAGGTCTTATATTAGACCACAAATTAGTTGAATCTTGCTGAAAGCGACACACTAATTTCATAACAATTAATATACAGCTTCATTTACAATAAAATGAATCTTTAATAAACACTCTTTCTGCAGCCAACAACTAAGATCATGTGTAGATATAATTAATACAGGGATGTGGCAGGATGATCAACCAACAGTGAAATAAAGAAACTAATTAACAACTATATACAACATTTACCAGTTCATTTACAAAAAAAGAAAGAAATGTTATTTATAAATTACAGAAAAAAATGAAATGAGAAAAATCTCCATTGTAAGTTTAAAACCAGAGAAAAAGAAAGAAAAATCAGTGACGCACAAATACAATCCTTGAATTAATTCCTCCTGTCTCATAAAAGGTATTCGCTTGGCACTACACATCACTAATAAACCGTCGTAATCGGATCCATTTTGGCTCCTTAGCGTAATCGCTAAGTGTTGGAGTACTCCTGAACTTTTTCAGAGTTCCAGTACCGCTGTTGCCCTATACGAAGCTGTGGACATCATACACTATCAAACGACCTTTTCGACGTTATCACAGATTCCGGTAAATAACATCCGGATGAAAGCTACAAAATATAACATATGGTAAAGACCATATATACTGAGGCAAAAAAAGAAACTGTGTACCTTTAGATATGCTCTATTTTTGTGATTACTCGGAATAACTGGGTGATTTTTTTTCATCTGAGTACGGGCACATTACCTACATATTACTCTAATTGACCGACGTTTTTTTGGCTTGAAAGCTATTATGCAACTTTTTGCACGTGCACATCGAGCAATACGTTTTTCAAGTTTATTTGTCACTGACCGATTTACTAAACTTTTACGCATTGAAAAATCACAATTCAAATTGAATTTGACTCGTTAACACGATGCCACGGCTTTGAGAAAATGATAGAGTTCAAGTTCTTGTGCTTCTTACGTCGGGAAGAACCGTCACTGATGTTGCGAGACAGTTTAACTGCCATTGCAACACAATTATCAATCGGCAGCGTTTTCAGCAATCTGGAAGCGTAGGAGATGGCGTTCGTTCAGGTAGGCCAAAGGTAACGACTGCACGTCAAGACTGGTACATCTACGTGACAGGTTTAAAACCGCTACAAGTACCGCTAGACAATTTGGCATATGTAGGACAAACCGTGCTGAATCGGTTGAGCAAGAATGCAAACCCAATCAGGGCCAGGCGGCCATACGTAGGTCAGATTATTAATCCTCGTAACCGTAATCTTCGGAGACTGGACTCAACGTCATTTACGTTGGACTCGTGCCCAGTGGGCAAAAGTATTGTTTAGCGACGAGTCACGTTTTAATCTGAGCGTTGCAGATGGTAGAGTACGCTTTTTTCGCCGTCGAGGTGAGCGTTTTGCAGATGAATGCTTGTTGGAGCGGGATCGATTTGGTGGAGGCAGCGTTATGGTTTGGGGTGGGATAATGGGTGACAGAAAAACAAATTTAGTCGTCATTCTGGGTTATCTGGACACCCAACATTATATTGACACTGTTCTCCGTCCAGTGGTCGTTCCTTTTCTGCGACAGCATCGATGTTTACTGTTGCACGATAATGCCAGGCCACACACTGCTAGGCTTACACAAAATTACCTCGCTAGGCACAATGTTGACGTGCTACCATGGCCGGCTTGCTCACCGGACATGAATCCTATTGAGCACATATGGGATATTGGACGGAGGGCGAGGAGAAATCATGTTATTAAAAACATTCGTGACCTTACACTTGCCCTTGTCTAAAATGGAATCCAATTCCATTTTACGTCATTCGACGTTACGTAATGTCGATGTGGTCGAGAATCATTGCTTTGATTCATAGGAGAGGTGGACATAATCAGTATTGAAGAAATTTCAGAAATTGAAACACATTTACAGTAATTAAAATGCCCATGGGCAGCATGTCGAGCCCGCCAATGGAAAGCCGCCTATGGGGATGCGACAGTGAAATGAAAACTGTGGGAAGATGATTGTGGAACGACAAGGCAGGCCTATATGATGTCTCTTTCGGGAAGCATAACAAATGAATCGAGGTATTTTCAAATTCTTCCCTGCATGGAAACGTAATGGCCCAGACACGGTCTAGAATCAACGTTTTGGACCTTACTGCTGTCACTGTGACCTGGACATCTGAGCTAGGAAACTGGGTCTTGCACGCTACATGTGCCAAGGTATTTCAAAATGCTTCCATGCACAGAGAAGTTATGGCCCGGAAAAGGTCTAGAATCAACATTTTGGACCTTTGAACTATCATTGTGACCTTAACATCTGAGCTAGGAATCTTGGTCTTGCAAGCAACACACCATCTTGTCAAGGTGATCAAATGTGCCAAGGTATTTCAAAATCCTTCCATGCAGGGAGAAGTTATGGCCCGGACAAGGTCTAGAATCAACATTTTGGACCTTTGAGCTGTCATTGACCTTGACCTTTGAGCTGGGAAGCTAGGTCTTGCACACAACACACCCTCTCATTATGGCCCGGATAAGGCAATCTGGACGGACGGACGCACGCACGCACGTACATACACCTAAATGTGTAACCAAATGTGACGAATATGTCGAGCTCCACGCAAGCGAACTTGACAAAAATTATCAAGACATTTACAGAAAAATTGACAATTTAAAAAATGCGACTTTCAATTTTGATCCCTTATGCCTTTAACGTGAACAAAAAACAGCGGCATTTACCTTTGATTTAGTCGGTGGGCCCACTAACCCCCCCCCCCCTCCCCTCTCCATGGGGAATTTTGAAGACCCATATAGTAGTTTTGAAGCCTGATATGTAAGAAATCAAATGCCACTTGTTGGATGATTGAACTCCTGCATTTTAAGCCGCCACTAGGGTATAATTATCCCCCTTTTTATTTTCAGTATTTTTCTTAAACACAATTTCAGAATGCAGCATACACACTGGCTTTATGGTATAAATGGGTATATTCACGATAGGTATTTATACCTTACATGAAAGTTTCATAAGAAATGTGTGTTCTAGTAATATGTTTGATTTTATCCCGGACAGTGTGGCAATTAATGAAAAGTTAAATCCCTTTTTTCAGTTGCGCCATAGAATTCGTCTGTAATGTAAACATGTAATTCTAAAATGTTTTTCTACATTGCATATGCCATTGAACGGACAATTCTATGTGAGGAAAGGTGGGGAAACATACTCATTTAGTTTATTTTCAATCCCCGTCCTAAATACGGCTAAATTTTAGATGTATTATCATAGTTTCTTTTATAGAATATTAAGATTCTTATTGAATATTGTTCAAGCTCCAGACACAATTTGTTATAAACAATAATGTTTAATAGTACACATGGTTGTATAAGAATAACAATTTATAATGAATTTTACGTATTAAAGCAGAGTGTTGTTCTTTTTTTTTTCAAAGTGACCATATTACCGGATAGGAAGGGTATCCGGATAAAATTGTTAAGATTTATTTCCTCATTAGAAATGTGTTTTAATGCGTTTCCTTACATGAATTTATTTGATTTTCAGTAAAGTGCTTGCAAAGATGCTCGTCTAGTATACTGGAGCACAGAAGCATTAATTTCAGAGCAATAGTGATAGTGGTAAAATGCATAACCTTGATATATAATCAAATATACTGTAATGATGCTAAGATTTGCATGTAAACATATAAAGACATAGAAAGTTATGTTATATTATAACATTAATGCATAATTCAGGGTTAAACGTGTAATATAAATATAATATTAGAATATATATTATATTTATAATCATTATACATTGTAAAATATATAATGAATGAAGCATTTCAATAAAGAAATTATAATGTACAAAACTTTAGACATCAGATGTGAGCACAAAAACCAAAATATATGCAGCATAATTTCAGACACACAGTCATGAGTAAGGAACATCCCGTAAACTTGAAACCTAGAACCTCCCGTAGAGGCAAGCAAAGTTACGGAATCATGAAGATAAGATATGTATAGTACATTACGAAAGAAACAAAACCAAAACTGAACTTCAAAAACTCACAGACACTTCATTTGTAAACATAAAATGTGTTGCAGTTATAAGCAGTTGTCTGATCAACCCAAATATAGGGCTTGATGATATTTGCAGTAAAATCCCTAATGAGCTCAATGTATAAAGTCATGTTTGTCATAGATGGTGCTTTCAGCAATTCACAAATAAATCCAACTATAAGCTTGGGAAAAGGAAGAACACAACAGATTTTTCTGATATTACAAGCCCACGATCATCAAAACGATCTAAAACATCATCAGATGGTCCACTGTTCCCAAAAAGTGTTTATTTTGTGATAAAGTGCACAAAAGGTAACTGGGAAAGAACGAAGAACTAACATTATGTAGAAAAGACACAGCCTAAGAAAAAAATCAAACAATCAGCTAGACTCAAGAATGATTTTGAACTACTTTGAAAATTGATGGAATCAATTATGTGCAAGAGAGGCTCAGTATCATAATCATGTCGAAAAGCCTATACCAGAGACATTGACAGACACAAAAAACAGAGAGTGAATGAAGATCAACCAGACAATGATTTGAATGATGCACATAATAAGGTGTTTGAGTATCTTTGTGAATATATTAATCAATCAATTTTTCAGGGTAATAACGTAGAGAGAATGACAATGCTTCGTGAAAAGTACTTATTGATCATGAAAGAAAATTATCCCGAACATTACAACCTATTATATAAACAGATAAGTTAAAAGATAAACTCAAGCGCAGATTTGGCAACGAAATTCACTTCTGGCAGCCAAATTACAAGGGCGAGCTTGTTTACGCTGCTAATATTCATAAAGGACAGGCTATTGAAACAGCCTTTGTAAATACGGCGTCTGACAAACGACTTTTAAAAGAAAGTGCGATGATACTTCGCAGAAATTTACATGATTACAAGGATAATCTTTGTTAGAGTAAATGGGCCCCTTCTGCTGGGGAATTACTTGAAACCTCAAATGAAATCCCTGAAATGCTTTATCATTTCTTAGTAGTATTGATTAGTGGTATATGTGACTCAACAGTGTCAGGTAAATCTGAACGACTAGCAAACTCCTATGGCCAAGACTTGTGTCACGCGGTCACACATGGAAAATTAAAAAAGCCTTGACATCTTTTATTAGGAATGACATTACGACATTTGACTGGTAGTGCAGAACTCCACACACTGATGAATCACTTTGGACACTGTCAGTCATACACGCAGTTACTCGAACTAGAAACATCTATGTGTGATGAAACATTAAAAAAGGACACAGTTTTGCCAGAAACAATATCGCCAAATAATAATCTAATCACACATCTTTGCTGGGACAACTTTGTCCTGAATGAAGAGACACCATCTGTGTCTGGAACAACTCACACTGCCCACGGAATAGTTATCCAGGAGAAATCTACGACTTATGAAAAGGACATATCTCAAGGTCAGGAAAGTATTGACGATGATGCTCAAGATTTAGATGCCGAAGAAGAACAAACTATATCAGTTAAATTAAATGCTCCCTCATCTAACAGAAAGAGATCTGTGAAATATAAACCTGAAGAGATTGATGATTGTATTGTAGTTGGAAAACCTGAACCTGTTATAAACACTGCGTGCACTGTATTTATTTTATCGCAATGCTTCAGAGAAATTTTTACTGATAAAAAACAATTGGTTCCTGGCTAGGCTGGTTGGGTATCTCTTACTGCAGAGTTGGACGACCCGATACAATCAACTGTGGAATATCTTCCCCCGATTACCGAAAACTCCACTGTCCAGAAAGTCCTTCAAGAATCAATCAGGGTATCACAAGCTGTTGGCCAGAGATACACATTTGTAACGTTTGACCTAGCGGTCGCCAAATAGGCATATGCTATCACGTGGCAACATCCTGAGCCATACAAGGATTTAATCATTCACTTAAGTGCGTTCCATACCCTTGCTTTGTACCTTGGCGCCCTTGGAAAACGTGTACGCAGAAGCTGTTTCACAGAGATATTAATAGATTCAGGGGTTTGCGCCATCAGCTCCATAGAACAAGTTCTGTCAGGAAAACACTACAACAGAGCAATGTGTGTCTACAAATTGACCATAGAAGCTCTAGAGCGACTTCTATTTGAAGTTTTTGATGCACATGTGTTGGCCAATCAGGATTTTGACACAACCAGAGATGAAATAGCAGGTTTAAAACAACTTGCTGACAACACAAGTGATGAAACTTTGAAGAATGTGCTAACAGACGAATCTGTTTTACGCATATATCAGAAATACCTGGACTTCAAAAATGATGTAAGACAAGGTCACCTCGGTAAAACTGCCCAGTATTGGTTAGGTCATATTGACAATGTATGGCTTATTCTACGATTTATACGTGCAACCAAAGAAAATGACCTTGACCTTTACGTTATCTGCCTACAAAAGATTGTACACTTATTCTTCGCTTACGACCACCAAAATTATGCAAGATATCTTTCAGTGTATATTCTTGTCTTATTGAACATCGACACTACGCATCCTGGTGCGAGGGAACTCCTAGAGAAGAAAGGGATTAGTGTAAGACGATCTAATGTGGTAGGAAGTAGGAATGCGTTTGACATTACTATTGAACAGACAATAAATAGGCATGCCAAATCAAGGGGCGGAATTGTCGGATTCAGCCAGAATTATGCGCCTTACTACAGATGGTGTTTGACAAGACATCAGAGGGCGAAGTACGTAGAAGCTTCATACGACCGTGCTGAAATGTCATCAACAAAGTCTAATGATCACAAGGATTTACAACCATCAAATATCACTATTTCAGAAAACGATGTACAAAAGCTTCTAACCTCATTTGACAATTTCCTAATTCCATTTCGAATAGAGATAGATACTGAGACCCTATTCTGTATCTCATCTGGAGCTCCAGCGCCAAAGGATGTTGAAGAAGATCTTCTAAGGGCAAACAAAGTCGGAGAAGATTCTCACAATGCATTCGTTATGGATAGACTCTCTGAGAAGACAGCAAGTTTCCATAATCCTATACGGAAAAATAAACTGAAAACATTTGATGATACTAAGAAAACCAAACGACTCACAACATCCCCAGAAGAAGATAATTGAAATGAAAGCAGAACGAAATCTTTTCGGTTAACTAATTGTACTATCTTAACAGTATAATATCAGTATTGACAGAACATTATCCTATCCTTAAGGGCCAGTACCATGGGCTTTTGCAACTGCCGATGGCTTTCCGACTGAAACAGATAAGTCAAAGCTTATGCATCACATAGAAACAAACGTAAAATCTTCTGATAAACCTATTAGCTCGGAAATCCTTTACATTATTAATGGAAATGCCATGCTACAAGCCCTGACGGGAATACCGGGAACATTTGAGGAATTAGCTGCAAAAGTGTTCGATTGCCTACCAAAGTGTGAGAGGGTAGATTTTGTAACTGATTCTTACAAAGAAAACTCATTTAAGTCTGCAGAAAGAGATAGAAGAGGAACCGCAGAGAGATTCATAATAAAAGGCCACAAAACTAAAGTGCCACGAGATCTGAAGGGCTTTCTATGTAACTCCGAAAACAAGAAACAACTAATAAGATTTGCTTGATGAATGGTCGTCAGATAAGTATGCCCAGAGACTTAAGGGGAGAAGAATTTTCTTTGCTTGTGAGGAGGAGTGTGTGTGTCTCTCAAGTGACGAAGAAGGTCAGAATGTTGTCACTGTCAGATACCTGATCTCCGTTCAGATCAAGATGAAGCCAATACAAGGATAATATTACACGTTAAGCATGCTGCAGATGAGCAGAGTGGAAAGAAAATAATGATTCGATCGTTTTCATTCTCATGCTTACATTTATAGACGGCATATCCAGTACTGTAATCTTTGATACTGGATCCGGTAACAAAAGACGATTGGTAAAGATACAGGAGATAGTAGCAAAAATAGGACAAGAGCTGTCACGGGCACTTCTTGGTATTCATTCTTTCTCAGGTTGCGACACAACAAGTGCTTTCGTCCGACAAGGGAAACTAAAGCCAATTAAAGTGGCACAGAAATATCCAGAGCTTTTACAGGCAGTTAACAAATTAGGGGACAGTTTAGAACTTTCTGATCAGGATATGCAATTTCTAGAAAGATTTGTGTGTTGCCTTTACGGTAAAGTAAAGTACACTGATATCAATAAACTGCGAGTAGACATGTTCCGACAAAAGTTTAAGACAAGCTCTACAGATAGCCTGACCAATACAGATGAAATTGATCTAAGCCTTCTTCCACCCTGCCGGTCTTCTTTGAGGATGCACATTTTATGTGCAAACTACCAAGCCTATGTTTGGAAGAAGGCCGGTGAAGCTTATCCAGACATTCCAAGTCCCAACGGTCACGGATGGAAACTGGAGAATAGTAAGATCGTCTACGACTGGATAGATGGGTATATATTGCCACCTGAACTAGTGGATATTCTGGCCAGTGAAACAGAAAATAAAGATGAGACAGTTGATTATTATGAAGGTGTTGATAGTGACATGATGACATTGAATGGGAGAATTACATCGATATGATATTCGAAAAAGACGAGAATGAAAATGTTAATAATTAGGTACCTACAATAAGTTTCCTGATACAAAATATGTTAGGGGCAAGTCAAATGGCTTCAGGGAAAACAGCTCACGTCACAAACAACGTGCAAACATCTTCTTGTGTATTTCTTTAAGATTTAAATCTAAAATTTAGAACATATAATCCTACATTACGACAAAATGAAAAAGTTTGTATACAAAATAGTGTTAAATAGGTCCAAATGGCGGCCATTTTGGATTTTGGCAGCCATTTTGAACAAAAGCAAGCATTCCTAATTTGTATTAAATTTGAGTCAGAAGTTCAAGGTAATGATTTGAAACAAAACTAGGCACATAAAGAATTTTTTTTTTGAAAATTATGGCATACTTTTAACTATACTGTTATACTAGAAAATGTGCCAGGGGCAGATAATCCAGAGGTCGCTACGGCCTAAAATGCAGGAGTTCAATCATCCAACAAGTGGCATTCGATTTCCAACATATCAAGCTTCAAAACTATATGGGTCTTCAAAATTCCACTTTGCGGAGAAGGGTTTCACTTTTGGGCCCATGGACTAATTATGACAGAAAACACTGCATCATGTTGGCGGATGAATATCCCAGATTTTGTTACTAAATATTTAAATGTTTTTACAAGAATAGCCTGAAAAAAATAGTAAAACCCAAGTGCATAGTTTCTTTTTTTGCGTCAGTATAGTACAAAATAAACATAAGGGCAATTACTGCTCCTTTGGATACACCATGCCATATGCAGGGTTCCTATAAAATACCAGGAATGTTCCACCATATCCATTATTCAAGATCATCAACAAATGGGGCACAACTGCTCCCTTGGGTACACCATCACGTCTGATTGGTCCCATCAAATAAAATAATTTCTTTGTGCCAAAAGACAATGTGCCAAATACAAACGTCTCTCATATATACGTCACTTTATTAATTTAAATTTTCTTTACGAGGGAACGAAAAATAAGTATTTCAGGAAAATGTGTATGAAATATGAATGAATACATATTACAATATACACAAATTATCATCAGTGTGTAACCTGCAGCCGATACACATAAAAGACCTCATGTACTTAGTATATAAATATGCATAAGTATATCCAATCGGGACACCTCGGGCGACTTCAATAAGTCACCTCGGAAGTAATATGGTAGGCCCCTTATTGGACTATTTTATAATAAAAATGGGGTCTGCTAAATTGAAAAAAAATCTAAAAGCCTTTACCAGTTCATGGTTTAAATTAAAATTTATTTTCATTTTTTTAATGCATAAGACAAACACTGCTTGAATTCTGCCAGGTGTGTTTATATTAAAGCCGGGGCGAATTACCATTTGGTGTATTCATACACTTACATACGAGGTCTTTATACGAAGTTGTTGGAAAAGGCCGAGTTGTTACGATTGAAGTATAACTAAACTATCCTGGTTCAACCAGTACACGTACCTTTATACAATTAACAAATGTTCGGATATCACTGTGTATTTAAACAGACACACATTTAAATGAGAGTTAGACAATGCTGTTAACACGTGATTGCGTTTTACATGTATGTATCATACAACAGCGGTATGCCATAACTAAACCCGATTCATTTATAATTCAAACTGTTTGCTACGGTTTCTCAATGCAAAGAAAATTTAGAAAAAAATGCCGAAATAAGACTATAAATCTATGCTATCACCAGAATATCTTCAATTTATGGAGTACAAGTCCTAAAATCAAAAGTTTAACTCTCGAAATTTTATATGATGTAATTAAATCAAAAATCTATTAAATTAATAATTAAATAAAACCGAAATAGCGAAAACGTTTTAAAATATAACCAAGTATTTATGAATGAAATAAATCACCAACCTGGATTTAGCAAAATTTTCGTCCTAGGAATATTTGTTAAGAAAGATAATACCGTCTTCACTCAATAAGGTCTGTCGTATATGTGCAATGTAAATGTCGCAGTGCGTCGTTTAAATAATACTTTTGCACTGAAAAGTCGTGAAATAAATGAAAAACATGAAGATTTTTACCAAATCGACAGTGTTAAACAAGTACATTTCGTCAAATAACACAAGGTCCGTCATATAAAATTGCTCTACGGGAACAAAAAGTAATAAGAAAAACAGTGATACAAAAGTATCACAGCGGACCGACGAACAGAGCTGCATGCAAATATTTTGAATTAGCTGTTTGACTTCAGGCAACTGTGTAAGTAGTGTGTTAACTTAATTTGTACTATTTGTACACGCTTCTAGAAGTAATGGAACGTGGCTGGACAGTAGTATAGCAATACTGAGAACGACAGAGGGACATACCCGGTATTGACTAGCCAGTTCCCACAATCAGTCCATTTCGATTTCAGATTACAGATGTCTCTTTCAGTTCCCTTTAATTACTCCTAAATCACTAACCAGATACAAGTCTATCATTTTGCAGTTTGTTCTGTATGGATTAATCTTCATTTTTACTTAGAAATATTAAACATTATACTCGACGTCTTACCTATAATCCTCTTCAAAGTTTGTCCTGGGTTTCTTTATCCCTTGAGTATATTTTCAACTTTACATTTTGTACAATGGATCATTATTTCCAGGACATGATCACTGTCTTTAGCAGAATATAAAGCACTCGAAAGCAGAACAGCTAAACACATTATTGTCTTCTGGCAACCATTTTTTCACATACTTTGTTCTTAATTTTCCAAGAACATTAACTCGGACATTTTTTCAGATTTATATAACCTTCCCATTTCTTCATCGGTCAAAGTTGTCAAATCACTAACCAGATACAAACAAGAAATTGGTTAAAAAATAATGTTTTTTTGTTCAGAATGGCGGAAAAGTAAGAAATGTACTATCAGTAGTATTTTTATGACATGTGAAATTAAATACTTTTTAAGTTATAGTAAGGATAATCATGATGAAACATATTTGAGTATAAAAACCCACATTTGTAAGGGCAGTTGATTTATTGCAAAATTTACCTGCTACTTGTTTAATCTGTGAATATTTGCCAGAATTTTTATAATCACAACAAGAGGTGTCAAGTGCTTGGCTGGCAGGTGTAGAGAGTAGACCTGTACTTCAAATAATCAGTGTTGTTCTCCAGAATTCTAGCTTATAAGACATTGATTTATCTATCGAACGGGGTTGCTATATTAATTTTTTTAAAGGAAGCTAATTAAAACTGACTGATGTAAAGTGATAGATCTTTAACAATGCACTTCCTCTCATTGGTCTTTATAACTATGTGAAGTTTTATTCAATTTTCTTCAATACCCTTAAGTTTATTTCCTAACAAGCATTATTAGGTATTATAAAGGGAGATAATTAAAAAAATAAGCAACGTAGAGTGATGGCTTTTAAGATTGCACTTCCTCTCACTAGTCTCTATAACTGTGTGAAGATATAATGAGATATCATTGATACTTTAGAAGTTATACTCCAGACAAGCATTAGTTAACTTTTGTAATAATCATTAAGGGAGATAATTAAAAAATTAAGAAAGATAAACATATGGTTATTAAACAGTGCACTTTCACTCACTAGTATCTATGACTGTGTGAAGTTTTAATCAAATTCCTTCAATAATTTTCAAATTGATATCCGGACAAACATTTGTATTATAAAATGAGATAATTCAAAAACTAAGTAAATTAGAGTTATTGATCTTTAATACTGCACTTTCTCTGACTAGTCTCCATAATTGTGTGAAGTTTCATTGAGATATCTTGAACAGTTTAGGAGTTATATTCCGGATAAGAATTATTAACTTAAGGGAGATAATTAAAGATTATGCAAGGTAGAATTATTAATTACTTTCTCTCACTGGTTTCTATCAATGTGTTAAGTTTCAATCAAAATTCCTTCAATACTTTTCAAGTATTTCCGGACAAGAGTGTGACGGACGGATGGAAGGGTGGATCAGGCGGCGTCTATATGCTCTCCCTTCGGGTAGCATAATAATTGATTTTGCAGTTTAGTCTTCACTTTTACTTAAAAATATTGAACATTATACTCGACGTCTTACCTATAATCACCTTCAAAGTTTGTCCTGCGTTTCTTTACCCCTTGAGTATATATGTTTATGTTCTGGTCAACTAATTCCAAAAGAACTTTCTCCAAAGGCGAAAATGGTGCATTATTTTGAGGTGGTATTCTCAAATTAACGATGAAAAGAAATGGCGTTAAAGGTTGTATATTAGGAGTTATAAGAGTTGTTTTATTAAATCCCGGAATAACATAATCCAGGGATAGCTACAGTAGGCTTATCAAAACTTCGGATTAAAAAGTTACGGAAACCCGTGAAAATTGCGAGATTAATCTGCTATAACTGTAAAGCCGAGGATTTTATATTTCTAAGTTACAAATACTGGCCATTAATTTTAAATGGTAGTCGTTATAAGTTGCTAAAGATAGCCGATATACATGGTTGGCTTACTGTTAAAGAGTACGATGCCAGTCCACTGGCCGATAACGATGATGATGCTACTAAACTGCGCGGGGCCATCTCACGTGCTACCCAGGCACGCAGGTATTCTCCTTACGCCCAGTCGGGGTCGAGACAGCAGCGGCAGTTCACATCTGAGCCGCCTTTTCAACCGCCTATCTACAAACAGCAGTCCTTTCGTTGGTTTACGCCAGGAAATGCGGCAGTTATGCCAAGGGGTTATGTCGGAGGTTCGAGCCAGCAACAGCAGTTCCCGCTCGGGTCTTATTTCGTCTGTCACCTAGGAGGCCATTACGCCAAAGACTGCCCTTACGTCCAGAGAAGTACAGTTCCTCCCTGGTTCTCGGGCTTCGACGGTCAGTCAAGGTCATTTAGTACAGTCGGAAGTGAGCCGGATAAGTAATACAGTTGAGTATATTTGTACAAAACATGTTGATACCTCTTGTGAACAATATGTGTTACATCCACATGTTAGTCTTAGAAATAAGGTAGATTTCTGGGTCAATGAGATTAAAGTTAATTGTTTTATTGAAGATGTTATAAGAAATGGGTATAAGATACCCTTTGATACAGAACCTTCTCCGGTTTTTCTTAAAAATAATGCGTCAGCTTTAAAACACTCTAAATTCGCGAGCCAGGCTATTTCAGACCTTTTGGTTAAAAAATGCATTAAAGAAACGAACTATGCGCCATACTGTGTAAATTCGTTAACCGTGTTTAGTAAATTTAACCGGCAAAGAAAGGTTAATTTTAGATCTTAGGCATGTAAATCCATTCGTACATGATTTTCAGGTTAAGTTCGAAGGTTGCAAAGAAGCATTAAATTTTTTGTAAAAAAGGCAATCTTATGTTCAAATTTGATTTGCGCTCGGGTTATCATCACGTGAGTATTAATGAATACTTTCACAAATTCTTAGGCTTTTCGTGGGAAGATAACGGTTGTCGCAAGTATTACGTCTACACTGTTCTACCATTTGGTTTAAGCTCGGGGCCTTATCTTTTTACTAAACTGTTAAGACCGCTTGTTAAGTATTGGACGACCCTCGGGATAAAAATCATAGTCTATCTAGATGACGGGTGGGGTACTGATTCTCCAGAAGTATGTCAGTGGGTTAGTGATCGGGTTTATTCGGATTTACACAAGGCAGGTCTTGTAAATGAGGAGTAAAGTATTTGGACACCTACTTTAATTATAGAATGGCTAGGGTTTATTTGGAACATGTTTAAAGGTACCGTTGAGATACCCTCTAAAAAAATCGATAAACTGAAACAGTTATTGATTACCTGTGTCAAAACTGATACTATTATTACTGCACGTTTTTTAGCAAAATAATTAGGAAATATTATTTCAATGTCCTTTAGTTTTGTTAATATTTGTAATATCATGTCCAGAAAACTACATGTACCAATTGTAAACAGGTTAACGTGGGATAGTCGTATATATCTTGATCGAGATTCTGTCAATGAATTAAAATTTTGGCTCAATAATTTGTCAAATTTGACATTCAAATCAGTGATGCCTATTTTCAGGATTCCAGAGCGTATTCTTTTTGTAGACGCTAGTGCTTTTGCAGGAGCAGGTGTTTTACTAGGTTCAGCCAATCAAGTTGCGCATTATATGTTTACAGTTGAAGATTGCATTATGAGTTCAACTTGGATTGAGATGAAAGCTTTAGAATTTGCTATCGAAACTTTTTCTGATCAGTTATATCATAGGTTCGTTAAAATATACTCTGACAACCAAAACGTTATTAGAATAGTTAATCAGGGAAGTACAAAGGGTCCTTTGCAAACTATTGCTAGGAAACTTTTCGATTTATGTGTTCAGCGCAGTATTCTGTTAGAAATTGCCTGGGTTCCTAGAACATTGAATTCTGAAGCAGACGACGCGAGTAAGATTTTTGATTGGGACGACTGGGGCGTATCGGAACATATTTTCGAGTTTCTTAATGCCAAATGGGGTCCCTTCACAGTCGACTGGTTCGCAAACAATAAAAACAATAAATTGAACGTTCTTTATTCAAAATTCTGGTGCCCTGGTACGTCTGGGGTCGATGCATTTGCTTATAACTGGGAAACTTAAAATAATTGGGTTGTTCCTCTAGTAAATTTAGTTCCTAGAGTTTTACAGCATATGTTTTTTTGTAAGGCAGAGGGAACTTTGATAGCCTGCAATCTTCTGGCCGTTGCTTGTCAATGTACATACTAAAGATTTTCAAAACTTTGTTATAGATTTCATAGAGTATTGTAAACCTACGCAGTTCTTCATTCAAGGATCATGCAAACATAGTGTTTTTTCTATTTCTCCTTTCAATGGAAACGTTCTCGCATTAAAAATTCGTTTTTCTTGAGTTATTAATACCATTTTATATCAAGAGATTAGTTAAGAACTTTTGAATTCGTGTGATGATGTTTACTTATGTTTATTTCACACGCGATTTTATTGTTAGAAAATAGCGACCTTATTGTAAGAAGATAGTGACTTTATTGTACGGAGATACTGACTTTATTGTAAAGAGATAGTGACTTTATTGTAAAGAGATAGTGCCTTTATTGTACAGAGATAGTGACTTTATTGTAAAGGGATAGTGACTTTATAGCGACTTTATTGAAGGAAGATAGTGACTTTATTCTAATGAGATACTGACTTTATATTGACCGCATCGTCGGTGGCCCCCGGTACATATTCCGCACACCTACATTATGTACCGTGGGATAATTGACTGCAGATTATTCGTTTATATGAATATTTATTAGCAAAGGGAAGTAACTCCTCGTCGAATGAGATCCGCAATACAAATAGATACTCTTCGTTGTGAAGAGTTTGAATAAAAACAAGTTACTTAAAATAGACGTATTTCCCAAGATTTAAACATGGACGCGAAAGGCAAATTGTAACGAGTACTTTCATTGGCTGAGACTGCGCAAGGGAAACCTTTCGGAAACCAATGGAAGTAGGTAATGAATTATTCATGAGTACGAAATTTTTACCAACCAATTGTCCCACGGTAGATAATTGAGTGAAACGGAATGGATCGAACGTGGGTTTCCGACGATGTATTGTACGGCGATAGTGACTTTTTCACTTGTAAGGATATACGAATTTGCAGTGTAAACACTACACGTATAATAAATTTTACGTTATTAAATGTTCGAAGCCCCTGCTCCAGTGACCAGGGAACGATAATCCTTGATTATCAGTATGTGTTTTGTTGTTATAAAAAAAAAAAAAAAAAAAAAAAAACAAGAGCGTTTTCGAAGCCCCTGCTTCAGTGATCAGAGAAGAACAATCTTTGATTGTTTATTATTAGATTGTTTAATATTAGACAGTGAAAATGTGTAATCTCCACCCATTATTATTGATTAAGTTTTTGCATATACATGTATTATATCAATAACAGTTATTGTTGCAGTTTCCTCGCAACGGGGTTTGGAGTGAAGTATTGGATTTTGCCTGTAATGCTCGTTTATGTGCAGCCGTTCACCAATTACCGGACATAGTGCGATCCTCAAAATCCAAGAACACAAACAAAAAGTATGATCAATATTTTGTGAAGTTTACCGAGTGGTGTAAGTGTCATTCTCTTGAATCGTTACCAGTCATTGTATCTACAGTGTGCATTTTCTTTACTGATTTATTCCCTAAGAAAGTTACTAGTGCTGTTCTAGATTCTTATTTCTACGGTATTAAATGGAAACACGAGTTTCATTTGTTCGATAACCCATGTGATCACAGACTTGTGAAGCTGACATATGATGGTTGTAGGAAGGAACTCACTTGTCAATCAAAGAAAAAACAACCGATTAACATTGACATTTTACAAAGAATTATTAACGTGTACTCTGTAAATGATGTTATGAATTAAAAAAAATAAAATTGTGTTTGATTTGTATTCTTGGATTTTCATGATTATTACGTCACAGTGATATTTCATTCATTCAGATGTCAGACCTTCAATTTAATGATGATCACGTTTCTATTAGAATAAGGAAAAGTAAAACTGGTCAGTTCAAACATGGCACTTCGATAAATATAGCTAGAACCAATACTGCATTATGTCTGGCGACGTGGTTATTGAAATATATTAAAGCAGCTAATCTCACTTATGCCTCTGGCGAATATCTGTTTTCAAAGGTACGCTTCCTGAAAAGTAAGATAAATATGTACTTTGCGATACCGGTTCACCTCTGTCGTATACTAGAGCACGGGAAATACTTACAGAAGCTTTAAATAAAATTGGGGAAGACGGTTCGAAATTCGGCTTACATAGCTTGCGCAGCGGCGGGGCGTCTGTTGCGGCAAACAGCGACACGACCTTAGATGCTAGATTAGTGAATACACACGGTCGTTGGAAATCTCCTTCTTCCGCGGATGGTTATATTCATTACAGTCTTGAGAACCAACTTTCCGTTACTAAAAGTCTATGCTTGTAGTACACTCATCTTTGCATTCGAAAGTAGCAAACCGCCTTCTACTCCGATATAGTCTTTGTTTTTCCTTGTCAAGTATAGCAAATAATTGTTTTATTTTCGGACGAACGTAAGTGAGGGAGAAAATAATCATAATTGTTTTCGGTACTTTCTAGTTTTTGCTTCGTAGTATTTAAAAGTTTTTGGTATAAATAGTTCTCGTTTTTCTTGTGCGGATTTCGCGGTGAACTTGTTCATTCGAGGTTTGCTACTGTACAAGTAATATTACTTTGGTTCAGTTTATTCAAGGTCAAACAAACAGTGAGATTGTTGTTTCATGTTGTAACAACACTGTCAAATATCTCAAGTATTTTTATTATTATGTTGATTGATAATTTATCTTTGAACATAAATTTTGTCTTTATTACATGATAAAATACTTATTACTTATGTATTGTTATGAGAAAATGTTTGACAATTTGAAAGAATATAAAGTAGCAAACCGCCTTCTACTCCGATATAGTCTTTGTTTTTCCTTGTCAAGTATAGCAAATAATTGTTTTATTTTCCGACGAACGTAAGTGAGTGAGAAAATAATTATATAGAGTACGTGGTAGTTTTACAATACATTATGAATCCGATGTAGTTTCCATGTTAATTAACCTGTCTTATTCGTGTTGCAATATTTAACAAGAGCTGTCGTAGGACAAATGCTCGACTATTCTCACTGCTTGACACTAAAGGGCTATAAACCTTATACAATGTACTACCATTGTCAATTACCTCCTCTTGCAAAATGAGGTAATGAAAGTGAAGAAGTATTGTATGTTTAGAGGCAACAATAACTAAATATACATACTACCTTGCACATACTTAAACCATATTTTTAAGCCTAAAAAGGGGCCTTAATTCATAGAAAATACCTGTATTTGACTAAGATCATAATTTCTAAAGTATAGTAAGTTTCAAAGCTAAACATCATAATCATTAGTTTAACAGAAAACTTAAACTGAAAGTGTCTGATAAAAGCGTAAACAGATTTATTAGGGTAAGTTCAAGAATGTAAAAATCAAACATAAAATGCAAGTATAAAAGTTGTTTGTTTACTAAAGTTTGTTTTCTAACCTTAATGAGATAATCATGCATTGTCATTCCCATTGGCTTAATGGAAATTCAAGGACAGCAATTTATTTCCACAGTGGATATCAGTAACCAGATATTATGAAGATATCTGATACTTAGTCACAATATATCAGAATAGAGAAATGCAAGGAAATTTTACACCAGGCTCTGTCATGGAAGAAGCTGGTAAAGTAGTACCTGCTTTAACTCCACCGAGTCCTGTGCCAACACGTTTAATGTAACTAATCAAGTCCTCCTTTGTTTCAATGTCAGAAGTTCCTCCTATCTCCTTAAAGGCTTGAAGTAACTTCAGATCCTTATCCGTAACTTCAAGTTTCTTTGCCATATTTGCTAAGTTCCTTCAACTGTAGCGTTTAAAAATATCTTCGAAGTATAAAAATGTCTTAGTGTGGCAAAAAACGGGCAAAATATCCTCCAATAGATAGTTAGGATTTAAAAATTCAATCCTTTTGAAATCCTGTGTCAAATCTGCTATTCAACTTTAAGCTTAACTCAACATAAGTTTACTTAACTTAAGTTTAACTTCAACTCAACTCAAGTTCAACTCAACTTAAGTTTCACTTTAATTCAACTTAAGTGTAACTTACTCAACTTAAGTTTAAACTTAAGTGTGTGCTACCTTGCCGGAAAACTTTAACCAAATTTCTTAGTCGAAAAGGGGCCACAATTCACACAAAATGCTTGACACAGTTACCTCCTCTTGATGGTAAGCTCTTGATGGTAAACAAGTATTGTCAGTTTCAGGGCTATATCTGCAAGGGAAAGGTGAGTAGTGCTACCTTGCCGAAAAACTTTAACCAAATTTCTAAGTCGAAAAGGGGCCATAATTGTCGTCTGTTTTCATCATTTTTATTTTTTAAGAAAATATTCTTGTTCTTTTAAATTGATTTCTCGTGTTGTAACAATCGGTGTTAAACCATGGATTATTCGCACGATGCTTTCGCGAAGACTTGTTGTACTTTGTGCGTGTTTGTTTAAAAATCGCGTTTGTGCAATCCTGCAAAACGTTTGTGAATGTGTTCGTTAAGTTATCGATGTCCCATTGATTGACATTTTCAGTAAGTTGCATAAGTTCATCATTTTTCGTATGTAATAATTGTGGAAAATCATTTATTTTCTCGTTATCCCATTTTATAAAAGTAATACAATTTTTATCTACATCAATATGGGCTTCCTCATGATGTTAAATGCAATACCGGAGTGATCGGAGAATACATTTGGTTCTAAAATCTTAAACCAAAACCAGCTATATAGTTCATGTCATCTGCGCGAAGCAGAAGATAATAAAGTACGCTTGAACCGTTTATTGAGTGAAAAGTATAATCTCCAATATCAAGGTCACTGTGCAGACGACCGTTGCCGATAACAATAGCGGAGCTCAGTCAAGCGTTTACCATACGCAACAATCACGTGGTCTTTACTACAACGAGGTAAAATGTAAACAAAGTTCGACAGCTGATTGTCATCATCAATATACATACCTTTCCAGACATTCTTCAATATAATCAAAGAAGTCAAAATTTTTCATGTTAATAACAAAACCTTTTGGTGGTATGTAAGTAATACAGACATAAACAACTTCGTCAAAACTAAACAGTCGATTTACATCATTTTATCCAGACAATACCAGATTGATGTTTTTCAATAACAGATTTTTTTTAATGAGCGTCTCTTTGTAGTAGATGGAAATGCTCCCGCTAAAACAACCCTTTTTGATATTAGAAGTTTTATTTCCATATATGTGCTCACTTTTATATCCTTGAATTTCTAAATTGAAGTGGGTATTTTCTGATTACCATGTTTCAGAAAGTAGAATAATATCATAGTTATTTAGAATCTCTATACAATCTGGGTCGGATAATTTTCGGGCAAGTCCATTCACATTCCATGAAATAAATGACTAATTGTTCTCACGACATCCCTACCTAGTTTCTTCGAAATGGTCCACCACGTTTCCATCAATGATATTTTTCTTTAGAACATTGTTAATGAATAGTTAAATTGTTTCCCACAATGCGAGTTGATTTTCGCTCTTTTTGGGCTTCTGTGGCAAAAGGTAGAAGGGCTTTCCGCGCCTCACGTATTGGTAGCGGTTGTTGTACACCAACACCTTGAAGTAATTTCTTCAGTTTTTCTTTGATTTTGTCATCATATGATTTTATACGAATACGTTCCCAACTGTGTAACTGTGGAATTTTACCACGATGGGCCTTGTCGAACTGGATGTATTTTGGGTCGATTTTAAGAACGTCTTTAAGAAATGTCTTAATTAGTTTTTCACAATTCTCTGAAGTGCTATTATGTAAGCCTACTTGATCAGTTTGTTCCATTGGTTCACTTTGTTCAATTTGTTTGGAAACTTCATTTTGATCAGTTTGCGTGACACGTCCTTCTGCGATTCCGTAGAATTTAAGGTTTTCATGCATTGATCGTGACTCTAGATCTATAATTTAATCGTTCATTTGGTCTGTTTGATTCTTAAATTTTCCTACAGTGCCTTTCAATTCATCGCACTACTTTTCTAACCTTTTTACCTCGGATTGTCATTTTTTAAGTTCATTCTTCTGTTTTTCATATTCATCGCTACATGAGTGTCCTGTTGAAGCCATTCGTGTTTCCAAGCTTGAGAGTTTTGTTTCAAATTCCGATAATTTCACAGTTATCACATTCACCGCTTGTTCAATTTTTTCTTTTTTTTGCTGGAGGTCCCTGGTTTATGGGGAAATAACTGGGTGTTTGCGGTGTACACATATGGGACTGTGTTTGGCTGGCTAAAGTACTTAAGTGGAGACGTACTTACTTGAGGGTTCATGTTTGGGTTCATGACAGCAGATACATAATCTTGACTATAAATAAAGTTATCTAGGGCAGAGTTGTTTATTACAATAGTGTTTTGCCAGCTCGGATGACTCGTGCTAATACCGGTTTGACTGGTTTGGCCGCCATGACTGTCGTCGCTTGACAAAGGATATTCAGTTATCCGTTTTTTATTCTGTTTCTGTGTTTGTTGAAGAAGAATGATTAACTGGCATTAGTCTTTTAATTTTTATCTATTTTCACTAAAAAATATCCAACTTTTAACACTTAATTAATCCAAAAAATATCAAAATACCAGGAGAGATTTTTTTTCATATCTTTCCTTTTCAAGCATGTGCAAACAACAAAAATACACTGCCTCTTGGTAAAATCGAAATTCCTACTTGAAGACATCCCATAGATGGCTTGGTACCGGAGATGGCTGTAAAGAGTAAACTCCGCTTGTAACGATACGGTCAGGGGACCGCCAAATTTATTTCGTTAAATCCGGATATCGTTACATCCGGGAGACAACAAAACCGGGAGTAGGAAATGTACAAAGTGAACTTGATTAATAAAGGTAAAGCAAATAATAAAGAATAGGTTCCGAAACAGATTTATTCGATTTACTATTTTTCATGAAATTTAATGCAACTTTTTACATGTTAAGTATTACACAAAATTTAAAGCTAGCCGTTTTTAATTTAATAATAACTTAAGAGAAAAATATGTCTCATTTTAATCAACTTCACACAATTTCAGTTGACCAATGATGGTCAGTTTCAACGTACATAGTATATATTACTTCTCAATTATAACAAAGAAAATCTGTAATATTTCAATCCCTTATCAACTTCACGTGTCATATTTACATTCTGCATCCAAAAGTTTACGTTTTCTACTTGGCGAATCCATTATTATACATGCAGAAAATATACAAATACATAAAATACAACAATGCGACAACTGCATCTTTATAAGCGGTATATCGTTATAAGTGGAGTTTACTGTATTTGCTTCTGGACCCAGACGTCGGAATCGACACCACTGGACACGATACAATGCGTAACATATATTATTATTTATACCTAGCATGTCTGCAACTTTAATCAACATGTTATGTTTTAGCAATACATTGTTATTGCACGCAGTAGAGCCATTTGGCGCTTCGATGTTGAGGACATTGAATTTAGAATGTGAAATTCTGTTTGATTGTTGCAGTTAATAAACATATTTTTTTTGTCTTTGAGACGATTGCCCCAAAATAAGGAGAGCTACAAAAGATGGAAATAATTCAAGAACAGTGATTTCTTCTGTGATACCACACTTCTTCCAGCTGTCTGACCATGCGGCGTTACACCATTGGCCTAAGATGACCAGTGCCGGTCATAGAAGACGGAAACCCCATTATAGTTCTTAAAAATTCTAGCCATTTATTTTCAAAGTAGGTGATGAAACGGCTTTGTCAGAGCGCGTTTTGCGTTTATGAGACGCCGAGAAAAAGGTCTGCCGGGACGAACCAACATACATACGAAGTTAAGACTCCCGATTACCCAACGATTTTTGTTTCTCCTTTGTCAGTCGTTTATTGGCACATTTTCTCCTCATTTTTAATGATTAGCGCGGAAAGCTTTTTCTGCTCACAATTTTGTGTCTGTAACATTTGATTTCTCGTGAAAAGAGAGAGAATGTGATGTCACTACTGATGGCGACAGACTCGGAAGTCTTCGGTAATTAAATACTTAAAAGTTTAAAGGCTAATTAGACAATAGCACATGCGAAACAATCGCTAAAATCGACCTGGTTGATTTGTAAAAAATAACTGTAATTATAGAAATAAAAACAAAGTGAGCTCTCATTGTAAGTCAGTATAATTTTTTTTTAAAAGCTCAAGATTACAACAGTAATGGCCATCGAGTAACTTTTTTATCTTGAAATTGTACCAACTGAATTTACATTTCATTGTCAATCGAGAATGAATAAACTGTCAAAATTCATCAGCCCTAGGGTGTATGGTCAATTAAAATCTAATCTATTTAAACTATTTAAGATGTATTCGATATTTTAATGGCCTAGAATACTTGTTTAACTACCTCTAAGCGTTTAAGTTATGCCCTTTGAATGAGGAAGTATACTTGTTGAGTCTAGCCTCATCAGGTGTTAAAACTGTTTTAAGGACGTTACATTTTCCAGAGGAGAGAATTAGCTTCAGAAAAAAACCAAGATTATGAGTGAGACTATATTGTTTGATCTTTACCTTTTCCCGTCAATATGTCTACTTTAAGATGATAAAACAGTGCTAACACAATCGCTGTATATTGTTTGATCTTTACCTTTTCCCGTCAATATGTCTACTTTAAGATGATAAAACAGTGCTAACACAATCGCTGTATATTGTTTGATCTTTAACTTTTCCCGTCAATCTGTCTACTTTAAGATGATAAAACAGTACTAACACAATCGCTGTATATTGTTTGATCTTTAACTTTTCCCGTCAATCTGTCTACTTTAAGATGATAAAACAGTGCTAACACAATCGCTGTATATTATATTGTTTGATCTTTACCTTTTCCCGTCAATCTGTCTACTTTAAGATGATAAAACAGTGCTAACACAATCGCTGTATATTGTTTGATCTTTAACTTTTCCCGTCAATCTGTCTACTTTAAGATGATAAAACAGTGCTAACACAATCGCTGTATCTTGTTTGATCTTTAACTTTTCCCGTCATCTGTCTACTTTAAGATGATAAAACAGTGCTAACACAATCGCTGTATATTGTTTGATCTTTAACTTTCCCGTCAATCTGTCTACTTTAAGATGATAAAACAGTGCTAACACAATCGCTGTATATTGTTTGATCTTTAACTTTTCCCGTCAATCTGTCTACTTTAAGATGATAAAACAGTACTAACACAATCGCTGTATATTGTTTGATCTTTAACTTTTCCCGTCAATCTGTCTACTTTAAGATGATAAAACAGTGCTAACACAATCGCTGTATATTGTTTGATCTTTACCTTTTCCCGTCAATCTGTCTACTTTAAGATGATAAAACAGTACTAACACAATCGCTGTATATTGTTTGATCTTTAACTTTTCCCGTCAATCTGTCTACTTTAAGATGATAAAACAGTACTAACACAATCGCTGTATATTGTTTGATCTTTAACTTTTCCCGTCAATCTGTCTACTTTAAGATGATAAAACAGTGCTAACACAATCGCTGTATATTGTTTGATCTTTACCTTTTCCCGTCAATCTGTCTACTTTAAGATGATAAAACAGTACTAACACAATCGCTGTATATTGTTTGATCTTTAACTTTTCCCGTCAATCTGTCTACTTTAAGATGATAAAACAGTGCTAACACAATCGCTGTATATTGTTTGATCTTTACCTTTTCCCGTCAATATGTCTACTTTAAGATGATAAAACAGTGCTAACACAATCGCTGTATATTGTTTGATCTTTAACTTTTCCCGTCAATCTGTCTACTTTAAGATGATAAAACAGTGCTAACACAATCGCTGTATATTGTTTGATCTTTAACTTTTCCCGTCAATCTGTCTACTTTAAGATGATAAAACAGTGCTAACACAATCGCTGTATATTGTTTGATCTTTAACTTTTCCCGTCAATCTGTCTACTTTAAGATGATAAAACAGTGCTAACACAATCGCTGTATATTGTTTGATCTTTAACTTTTCCCGTCAATCTGTCTACTTTAAGATGATAAAACAGTGCTAACACAATCGCTGTATATTGTTTGATCTTTAACTTTTCCCGTCAATCTGTCTACTTTAAGATGATAAAACAGTACTAACACAATCGCTGTATATTGTTTGATCTTTAACTTTTCCCGTCAATCTGTCTACTTTAAGATGATAAAACAGTGCTAACACAATCGCTGTAATCGGAAATCAGAAATTTCATCGAGTAGAACATTTAACTTCCGAAGAAATAAGAGTTTTCTTTCTTTAAAAGATGTTTATTTATAAAAATTATTCTAAGTAAAACATACTGAATATACGTGGATTTTCATGATCTCCAAAACATTTTTGAAGACTAATAATAAACAAGTAGTGTTATAATGTATGAATGAATTGCCTTGAAATGCAGATATCAGCATGTCTAATATTTGCGAGAATATAATGCTTATTTTTATATCAAAATACTAAGGCTGATTCCTCGACAAACATTTCATACACTAATATTTCCACACTATTATCCAGAAACGTAATATATCAACAATGTTCGTATCTTTTTCGAATGTAAACTTTTAACATATGGAAGGGGATATCCGCCAGTGTATGCATACTGCTGTATGACAATTGCATATTGCTTTGTTTAATTCGTTATTATAATCTGCATTTCCCTGTGCCTTTGAGTTTATTTCGTCTGCTTGTTGCAAATATCTTGCAGCTTTTGCAACTCGATGTATGTAAATCATACAATTTTTAATGTAAAAGGAAAATGCATATTCGGTTGTTATTCGATTGTGTATAACCTTGAAATGTTGATGCTTATAAGTTCTTACTACTTTTGACGTGGTTCTTTGTGACTATATATCACACATAAGCTTTTAAACATCTATTATTTCCTTTCGATAATTTCGACGTTGAATGTTTGTTTCAGAAGACTTTTAAAGTACACGATTCAGCCAGGACTTTATGTTTTGCACTCAGTTATAAATACCAGGCAAACTAGTGCAATCCAAGACGGACAATACAACAATTGCTTTTTCAGAAGTTTATTTCGTTGAGAAATTTGCACTTTCCTCCCGACATAAGTACTCCAGGCACCTACATTTTCACTGACCGACTATTATTTCCGTCGTCATCACGTACGTTAGTAAACTCGTAACAATAATTTTCTCTTTTTGTATTCTATAAAACTAAAAGTAGCAAGAACATAAGCTGACCAATGCAAATAATCTATCAGCTACATTAATCATAAATTTGGCTTTCTGTATTTATTTCATCAATAAAAAAAGTAACAAGGTAAGAGTTGACCATTTCAAAAAGTCACTGAGGTACAAGTTGACCTAATTAAGTACAAGCTGAAAACTTTGTTATTCATTTTTTTGCATGCTATAAAGGCATATAAAATGCTACAATTTTCAGTATATTAGACTGTGCAGCCTACCAGGACTCAAACTCCATACCCTTGGAATACTGTTCCGCTGATCTATTGTCTGAACTACCCAGCTTCATACAGGTTATCTTCCCTCTCAAGGAACAGTTCTGAACAGTTCTACACACTTAAGCATTTTTGATAAAATCACTCATTTTAATGTTCACTCAAAAACAAAGCTTAATATACAAAATGACATTTAAAACATTTTCATGACATCTATTTTCCAATTAGCTGAATAAAATACTAGAAAATGAAAAAGACTCCTGTTTTTTATAAATTCATCTCAGAGTTAAGTCATTCAACCAGTTCCGATTGACATTTTGACAAAATACTCAAATGGTGTCTTTAACTTATAGACATATTTATCTACAATCAGGGTCTCTTTTAAAGACCCTGCTACAATGTAGTGGTTTAGGCCACTTCCAACAACAGCCATGTGGCAGCAAACAAGAATGATATTGAATAAAAAGCCGATACATTCAAATTAAGAAACATAAAAGACTTAAGTAGTTGTTAACTTCTTGTCACATTCAATAGCAACAAAGTCAAATGAATTTACAAATACATAGTTTTCAGTCTATAATTTTACAGATAAACATTTCAAGATCACAACGGTACAAAAAATGTTAAACCACGGACTCTAAGTTAGTTGAATATGGGAATGAATTGTAACAATAGCAATAGGAAACACGAAAAACAAATTACCTATAAATAGAATATATACAACTTTAATGAAGTTGTCAATAAGTAGGACGCATATGAAAGTAAATAACATAAAATTGTAATTTAGCAGTGGACATACAGTGGCGGATACCCCCTTCCATATTAACACCCATTGTTCCATAACTTATATTGTCGGTCGATTTTCGTCTTACAACACTGTCCAAATCTTGACAACTTTTGCATTGAAATAGATCAAGTCTATATTTTTGCATGCATAATTGTTTTCTTCTTCACAAGTTATCCCGTACCAATGTTTGTACAATTACTTATTAATGTATTCTTACATAACAAAACAAGTACGAAATTGCTGCATGAATGCTGCAAAGGGGAGAGCGCCGCCCTCGAAAAAGGAGTGGTAGGGACAAAATGTGTAAATACAAAGAAGTCTCTGAGAAAAAATAATTTTTATTGCCAAAACAACGTAAACAGCATGTATTATACAGATGCATCATTTTCATAATGCTTTAGATGACGGAAAGCTCTGAAAGCATTGATGAGCCTGAATGCAGCACACTGACAGTTAGCTGCTGTTATATGAAATTGCAAAGATGCGAATGTTTTAGTGAAATAGTGGTTCAACGTACAGTACAATAGAATACGAACTGGAACGGATGTTCTTGCGCATTGCAGACATGATGGAAATGATGCAGGTCATGTATCTGGTATGAAATAAAAAGACGAACACGACAGTACAGTAAACTTCCCCTATTAAGGCCATTATTTTTTAAGGAGGAAGACATTCCTGCTGTCTATTTTGAAAGCAACGGAACATACTGAACGCCGAGAAAGCCTTCATGATAAGGCAAAGTTAATATTAAGGACTATGAAAAGCAGAAACTTTACTGGTCTTAATACGGAAACTTTACCGCAAGACAGAAAACATTAGCAAACTGATGTATGTACAGCATCCTGCAGAATGGGTGGTGTTATGTTACTGTGTTACACATGAGATGACTTAATCATTTGGATATGTTTTGAGCAGGACAGGAAATGTGCTAAAATTATAAGATCTGTTTCAAAATGTGTCTTGGAACTGACACCAACACCAAAACAAGAGGACCAAATGGTCTTGGTTGGCCCACTTGAGCATATGCTACGAGTGTGTTATATTTTTGATTTGACGTAGTGACCTTTGACCCCATGTGACAGTTATGAAATTATCAAAGATTTCATGAAGGCAAAGATGCTGACCATGTTTCATAGAGAATTGTTAAAAATGTGACTTCAAGGGTGTAAACAAGGTTTTCCTATGATCTGACCATGTGACCTAGTTTTTGACCCCATTTGAGCCAGTTACGAATTCAACAAAGATTTGATCAAGGCAAAAATTCTGATCAAGTTTCATTAAGATTGGGTTAGAAATGTGGCCTTTGGGGTGTAAATATTGTTTTATTATTATTTGACCCGTTTCCTAGTTTTTGATCTGATGTGACCGAGTTATGAACTCTTCAACGATTTCATCAAAGTAAACATTCTGACCAGTTTCATTAAGTCTGGGTGAAAAATATGATCTCAAGAGTGTAAGTAAGGTTTTCCAACGATTCGACCCTGTAGATTTAATTGGTATAAATCTTTAGTACATATTACAATAAACACAACATTTAAAACACAATACATTTAAAATACACGTTAAACGAATATCGCAGATATGCCACATGCGAGAAGTGCAATACCGTCTTTGAAACTTATGCTCAAGCTTTACGACACAATTGTCAGTTTACAGGTTTATCATCATTATGCTATTTTTTAATAAATAATCGACTGGATAACCGTTCAACTTATACGCCAGTTTATAAATGCTTCTTCCTGTTCCATGTCATTCCATTCATAGGTGTTCTGGAACATTTGCGGAACATGTTCTGGACAGCGAATCGAGCACGGTCAAAAAATGTTCCCGGATTGTCGACCGAAGGGACTTTTCACTTCCGACCAATAGTGCAAAAAAAATAATACACACAATTCTATACAGACCTCTGTCATTAGTGTTTTGGCTGTTATTATTCGTATTTTCATACGATTTGTCTACCGGTACAGATACCATGACATTTTCTGCATTTTTCTATAAGTTTGTGCTAGCCATTTAATGGAAAGGACTAAAATGTTTCATATCCGACAACATCAGTACTTGCCAGTAACCATATGTTGTCATTTCGGATTCGAAGTGTTGAGAAAAATATAATACTTTAGCACTTAGAAAAAGCAATTGCTTTGCTACTTTGCCTGTTATCAATCCTTTTTTCACAGCACAACTTCTGCTTATACATTTTGTGCGAAGCCCATAAGCAATGGGCTCCGAATCGTCAAATAATAGTTGATCGAAAGGAAAAAAATCATGTCATATACCCAATACAACATAGCACATTTCTAAACCCATAACAGTATGCACGGCCCTGATGGGCCGCGCAATCACCATGGATTTTATTTCTATTTTGCAGTCTAACTGCCCTTTTATTGCATCGGCAAGACGATGTAAAATTCGCAGAATTAGCTGCACAACGACTGCAAAGAGAAGTGTGTGAAGTTGAATCTGAAATAAACGTACGACATTCCTTTCCAAATGTCGGAAACATTCAGTTCATTTTTTTTCATTTTCTTCCTTTTCTGAAATTTAAGGCGTATGTTGAACTGACATTTTTTTGTTTTGTTTGTATTTTGTTATCGGGTTGTCGAGCCGAATGACGTTTTAGACAAGCATTCTTATTCGTTGTCGAATGATAGCAGGCACACAATCGGTTCGATTTACTTTTTTATACATTTTTTATTTCAACATTCATCTCGAGATTCATCTCACTTTTTTATTTCATGAATGTCTTACAAGGAAGCTTCAATTTTTTGATCATCTCTAAAGTATAAAACGCAAGCATGAAATTCTGCTTGGCATTTAAAATGGAAAAAAATACGGAAACAAAACAACTGTCAATCAGAATGGTCGACAGATTTGATTTTCAAAAAACGAACGTCGCGGTGAATGTTAAACCAGAAGAAATTCGGCTTGATATTTATCAAACGTATAAAGTCTGTAGGAAAGAAATGTAGACCTGTATCTACATATGAAAAAATTGGGTATCTTAACCTTTATTTATTTACTCTCTTTTTTTGGAAGCTTCTCATGCTCGCGAATTTCTCTTTTTGTACTTTCTTCATTAAAAAGTTTTTTTCTGGTATAGTTTTATTTGCTATATAAAGCTGTAAAAGCTGTATTTAAAAACAAACATTGCGTTACATGGTGCAGCGTTGACATCTTTACTCGTGTGATATATACTAACTAGGGGGGCAGATACCAGTTTCACACTGAAATTTAGTGTCTGATGACCACTCAAACTGTTTGCGCCTCACTGACAATCCCAATACAACAACCTGAAAAGAAAAGTACAGGACTGAAGACAATCTACAACAAAAAGTCAAATTTCAGATGAAACACTTCTCTAAAAAAATCAGCTGCAAGAAAGAAACTACTCCCAAGCCCCACTTTTCGACCCCTGGCCGAGGCAAATTCTATGAAACAGACAAGTCGCCTGATATTCAAAGGCACACGGTACAGTCATAACACTACATGCTAATTGTTCGTCTGTTATGGCACACCTAAATCAGCTAGTGCTAGATACCTGTCAACGCTACACTTTTTTCGGTATCCAGCTCAGACGGCATCCTATTGAACTTCTGCAGCCGAAACAACTGACATAACCTGCTTTCATCAGTTTCGAATTTCAAGCTCCTACTTCACACTGAGTGCATGTCAATACTGTTCAATAGGGAAAAAACTAAGAGAACCTCATCCTGACCACTCTGAATACCCATATCTTCATGTATTAATTAATTTAGACTTCAGCAATACACATGTTAATGCATCATACCCTCTCATTAATAATTTCTACATGGCCAGTTCGAATGTGTGGCTGAAAAACTGGTATGTGCTACCTAGCTAGCTATTTTATGTACTACGTCGTACAGGCGAAGTAACGTCTGATTGCTGGCTGATGTGTATATTTCTCTCGTGGAGGAAATAGAACAGAACATACAGTTATGTTTTGTTGTACGAGATCGATTAAAGTAAAGCCATCTTCCACAAAATTACTCCTGGAAGAGATAAATCTTGAGAATGTACAGTTAGGTGACCTTATTGAATTTAAACGATATTATGGACTTTATTCACACTGGGCTGTATATATTGGTAAGTAATTGCTTTATTGTTTTTTTCAAAATAGTTTTAATAACAGTCAGATATTTTAAAGTGATAGCCTTCTCTTATTTGTTCGTGAAATACTTGACTCACACGTTATATGTGCGTTCATTGCATACATTCTCATATAGTTTCATGTTTAAGCGAGAATTAAATAATCAATATCAATTCATTTACTGCATTAAGGAAATAATGTGATTTAGGCCCCCAGCCTACAAGCGAAAAAGATTAAATTTAAAAATAATGAAGAAAATGGTTACACACCGTTAATAATGTGGTAAACCAAATTTAATCAAATAGGAAAATATATATATTTATTTAAATGACTTATTGCTTTGAAAAAACAAAACAAACAAACAAACAAAAAACGGGTAGGTAAATGCTCAGTGTAAGCTCAAATAGGTAAAGCCAGCACGCATAAGTTCAATTTTTGAGAAAAAATCAAAATAATGTAAGAACTACATAACACGATGGTTAGCTCTGAACGTTCATATACAATAACTACATAACACGATGGTTAGCTCTGAACGTTCATATACAATAACTACATAACACGATGGTTAGCTCTGAACGTTCATATACAATAACTACATAACACGATGGTTAGCTCTGAACGTTCATATACAATAACTACATAACACGATGGTTAGCTCTGAACGTTCATATACAATAACTACATAACACGATGGTTAGCTCTGAACGTTCATATACAATAACTACATAACACGATGGTTAGCTCTGAACGTTCATATACAATAACTACATATGGTTTGATTTTACAGTGATGAACAAAGTCAAAAGGATAAATATGTATATATTTTGTTATTATGAGGTGATGGAGAAATAATCCATCTGGCCAGATCACCAAGTGGACGAACATACGATGTGAATGATATTGTATGGTTGGGCGGAAAGTTAATCACCTTTGAAGGAATTGATCTTACGGCAAAAGTTAGGAGAAACAAGATATTCGAAATCCTAGGAAATAGCACTGTACTGGTCAATAATGAATTTGACCCTCCAGGAGTAGGTTGTTTGAAGTAAGTTTTCATCATATTGTCATCGTCAACTTCATGTTCTAGTTTGTTATTAGTTGTTGCTTTTTTCATTCTCTATGGTTTATACACACGTGTATTTATATATAATGGGTATACCCATTAAAATGATTAGAACTTTAATTCTCTGAAAGATAGTGTTGCTTCTTTTTAAGAAACAAAACTGTTTGTAGAATTATTTATGTTAATTTATATCATTGCGTCCCACCATTTAATGCGTGTTTATTTTCAGACCATTCACAAAAGAAGAGATAGTAAAACGTGCCTACAGTAGGTTGGGAGAAAGTGGCTACAACGTCATGTCCCGCAACTGCGAACATTTTGCGACGATGTGTAGGTATGGAATCGCCCTGAGCAAACAGGTAATACTTTTATTTGAACGTACAAATAATTCAGCGCGTGTCATGGGGGGAATTTTAAGGTTGTGAAAAAACAATAATGGATGACACGTGTTATTCGATTATCCGCTGCGTTTTGTCTTTAATTATACAATAAATAAACGTGATTAAATCCAATCTAACGAACTGGTAGAGCCAAGATGAATTTAAACAGTAAAATTAATAAAATCTTCATCCACGATATTCGTTGTGAAATGTGCAAGTATCAACCAATCAGAATTATTACGCTCCAAGTTAGATTAATTATGGTGGCTGATTGCTGCCATTTCGTTCTGTCGTAATGATCGATTGACGGGGCGACAATACGACAGAACGACACATGTAACATGTGTAATATGGCGCGCTCATTTGTCGTTCTGTCGTGTTGTCAACCAGCCAACACGATATTTTTAGGCGCCAACACGACATTTCCATACCCGCCAACACGACACTTGCATTTGTCATTTAGGCGAGTCCAAATTGTTGTTCTGTTGTGTTGTCATGTTTTCGCCTCACCAACCCGCCAACACGATGGAATGAAATGGCAGAAATCTGCTAACATAATTAATAGCTGTGCTGCGGCAGCAAAATTTGAGTTTAAAAATGTATGTTTTCGATTTGGAAAAGCTAGAGACACAGCGTTTCTTATCTTGTTGGTAGATATTTATATTTCCCTTGTACAGCAAACGATTAAATACTGGATTTACGGATTTTAAGATAATTTGGATGAAATCATTTGGTACATAAAATCTAGATATTCCTCCCTAGGTGGTATAAATAGCCATGGTGTATGCTGTGTCACTCCATAATTCAATAGTCATGATATGTTTCTATGTGCGAATGTTTGCAAAACAAACTAGTATCTAAAGCATGTGGGTATGCAGCTTGCAAATTTAAGGCATGTAATTTCAACAGCAATGTCACTTGAAGTGCTGACAGCATGTTAATAACAATGCATTACACATTCAGTGATGCATCATGTGATCATCACCTACCCGAAGCATGGTCTGACTGGTACGCTGTTTGTTTGTTCGTCCGTCCGTCTGTCTGTCACAAACTTTATTTTGCCTATATCATCGAGAGCTAAAGTGTTACAGTAATAAGTCTTCATTTGTGTGTTAGTTTTGTACATGAGGGCTGTGTTGGGAGGATCTCTAGATGTGTAAAGGTTACAGTGATGAAACTTCTTATGTATGTAAATCTCTTAATGAAGTTGTTCATCTAGAGATTTACTAGTCTGTCTGTTTGATATTTTCTTATAAAGAATATACAATACATATGCAATCCACATGCAATAAAATTTCGCCGTTGAACGGGCGTCTGAATGCAATAATAATAATAATAATAATAATAAACTGAACTGCTATCCTAAGAATCAGTTACACATTATGCTTATTTCATACGAAGTCTAAATAACGACTTCAGACCTATTTAATTTTACTTTTATATGTATGTGTATTAAGGACGCTAGTTCAGCTAACATTTCCATTTTATGCTCCCCGAAGGGAGAGCATATAGTCGCCGCTTTGTCCGTATGTCCGTGTGTCCGTACGTCCGTCCGCATTTTCTTGTCCGGGACATAACTCTGAAACTACAAGAAATATCAAGAAGAAACTTTGAGGGTAGATAGATCTTATTGAGTAGAAGTGCAGTGCATAAGAACCATAACTCTGCTTGGCTATTTTTTTTAGTTCTTGCACTTTGTTCATTTTTACACTTGGAACTTTGTCCGGGACATAACTCTACAACTACAGTAGGTATCAACAAGAAACCTTGTAGGTCGATAGGATAGATTTCATTGAGCAGAAGGACAGTGCATATGAACCGTAACTGTGCCATGTCTAATTTTTGACTTATTGCCCCATTTTTACTTTTTTTCACTAAGAACTAAGAATCCTGGATCCGCCCTGTGACCTACCATGACCATGCCGCTTGACTTAATTTGCCAATTAGATTTCTTGATATTCGAACCTAGGTATTTTTAGCTACATAGGAATTTTATGCAACAGTTCTTGCCGATTATAAGGAAAAGTTTTCAATTTTTTTCACTCTATGTCTTATGCAACGCGGAGTAAAATTTCGCCGAAATAATAACGCATTCATCCTGAATGACCTATGTGAGGCATTATATGACACGTACAACTGCGTATCACATTAACAGGTGTGGTGTTAGCAAATATTAATCTCGGTTTCGTGAAGCTTAAGTTCAAGAAGTGTCTGGAAGCAAATTTTTATGGATTCAATTTTTAAGTTTTTAAAAAAACAACAACAACAGAGAATGGTGATTTTTTGATAAAGCGTACACAATGCGTCCTTTAATAGGATCTTTTTATCAAGGCTATTTGATAACCGGTGTCGCAGGCTTTCAGTGTACAGCGATAGCATTTTTTGCAGTGATCTTGACCATCAAGGTAACCTGATTAAATAACAAGCATTTACCAAATTCTCGACATTACTTTTTCATTTTTTATGCATTTTTTTATCCACACATTCCATTTATTGTCACATGTCCTTTACACTGGTTTATATAGACAAGTTACATTCACCTTCAAAGTGCTCTTTTTTTAAACTAAAAACACAGCAAATTTCATTTTTTGAACATAACTTTTTTCATATCTTCATGCATTCCTCTCATATCGGGTAACTGTCATTTTGACCTACTTACCACCTTGTGTTGTCTTACATTTTCTTCCACCGGGAATTTTATATTGATAGAGGAAGCAAGTGCTTCCTGGGTTCAAACTAGTCCTTCACTGAAAGACTTCGCATTTTCATTTTTTTACAGTTTTACATTTGTCAGAAAATGTGAAGTCTTTCTCTAACTGGCTAATTTCTTATAGCACAAATCGACACGCTTCTCGAGTCGATTTGAAATTAACAGTAAATCACGTCTTAAATGGTATTTTTTTCAATAACTGAATAAATATGCAAAAATTACTCTCGATAAGTAGCCATTTATCCATTTATTTAAAAAAGTACATGAAATCCATTTCGTGTTGACCCCGCATATTGGAAATTCCAAGTTGCACTGTGACGTCACTCCGTAACACATAATAAGAAATTAGTCTGAACGAAATAATTTTTTCATTAGTGATCTATGCACTGACAGAAGCACGCATTAAAAATTTTGTCTAAAGGATTCAGTTATTATAACCACCGCTCTACGCAAACTCTGGTTACGTCACTCTTTGCTAGTTTGACCACTGCCACCACTATAACCCAGGTGACGATAGGTTATCATGTGACCAAAACAATCTACTTTCGTTATTTTTACGAAATATTCTTTCTGTACTGATCAGGAAGTAACCGCTGTGGGGAGTTTGCGCTCTACGCCAATATGGAGGCTGTTTATTCGACATTGTCAATTTGTGTAAAGTTGTTTAAAAGTAGAAAAAGTTGTTTTTGAGAAGGAAAGTAGATTTTTATGCTTGCATTTGGAATACAATGCAGGAATTGTAACATTTTGCGTGGGAAATTGAAATGATTGTGCAGGTTTATTTTTTAGCTCAGCAGAGCCTGCTCAGGGTGAGCTTTTGGGATCGTTAAATGTCCGGCGTCCGTCGGCGTGCGTCGTGTGTCGTCAACAATTTGACTTAAACAACATTTCCTCCTAAACCGCTGAGCCAACATTGATGAAACATGCCTGGGATATTCCTTGCATGAAGCTCTACCAAAGTTGTTCAAAGAATTCAATTCCATCAAGAACTCTGGTTGCTATGGCAACTTATAGGAAAAACTTTGAAAATCTTCTTGTCTGAAACCACAAGTCCCTGAGCCTTAAGATTTGATATGTAGAATTGTCTACTGGACTTCTATCAAATTTGTTCAAATTGAATCCCTGGGGTCAAATTTAGCCCCGCCCGGGGGGGTCAATTGATTTTACATAGGCTTATATAGGAAAAGTTTAAAAATCTTCTTGTCTGAAACCACAGGGCCTAGAGTTTAGATATTTTTTGTGTGGCATTGTCCAGTGGACCTCTACCAAGTTTGTTAAGATCATGGCTCCTGGGTCAAAAATGGCCCCGCCCTGGGGGTCACTTGATTTACATAGAGTTATATAGGGAAAACTTTAAAAATCTTCTTGTCTGAAACCACAAAGCCTGGAGCTTAGATATTTGTTATGAGGCATCATCTAGTGGACCTCTACAAAGATTGTTCAAATAATGACCCTGGGGTCAGAACTGGCCCCGCCCTGGGGGTCACTTGATTTACATAGAGTTATATAGGGAATACTTTAAAAATATTCTTGTCAGAAACCGCAAGGCATGGAGCTTAGATATTTGGTGTTGAGCATCATTTAGTGGACTCTACCAAGATTGTTCAAATAATGACACTGGGGTCAGAACTGGCCCTGCCATGGAAGTCACTTGATTTACATAGAGTTATATAGGGAAAACTTTAAAAAATCTCCTTGTCAGAAACCGCAAGGCATGGAGCTTAGATATTTGTTATGAGGCATCATCTAGTGGACCTCTACCAAGATTGTTCAAATAATGACCCTGGGGTCAGAACTGGCCCTGCCCTGGGGGTCACTTGATATACATAGAGTTATAAAGGGAAAACTTTAAAAATCTTCTTGTCTGAAACCACAAGGCATGGAGCTTAGATATTTGGTATGAGGCATCATCTAGTGGACCTCTACAAAGATTGTTCAAATTATGACCCTGGGTTCAGAACTGGCCCCGCCCCGGGGGTCACTTGATTTACTTAGAGTTATATAGGGAAAACTTTAAAAATCTTCTTGTAAGAAACTACAAGGCGTGGAGCTTAGATATTTGGTAGTATGCACCGTGACCACAGTGGGGTCATCCCCCCTCCCGTGGGGGTCACTCCCCCCCGGCCCAAAAATTTTTATCTCATTTTTTAAGTTTTTCGCTATGGCAATAAAATTTGGACCATTTGTACTTTTTTTTGAAGATGATTTCAAAAACATTATTCCTTGACCTATATTTTTGACCTACTGACCTAGCTACAGAAATGAAATTTGGACCGTGTGCACAGTTTTTTGTTTCGATTTCAAAAACGTCATATCATGACCTATATTTTTGACCTACTGACCTACTTTTTGATTTTTAGCTACAGCAATGATATTTGGAATGTGTGTACAGTTTTTCGTTTTGATTTAAAAAATGTCATCGCATGACCCATATTTTTGACCTACTGACCTACTTTTGGTTTTTTGGAGCTATGGTAATGAAATTTGGACCATGTGTACAGTTTTTTGTTCCGATTTCAAAAATGTCATTGTATGACCAATATTTTTGACCTACTGACCTACTTATTGTTTTTGGAGCTTTGGCAATGAAATCTGGACCATGTGTACAGTTTTTTGTTCCGACTTCAAAAATGTCATCGCATGACCTATACTTTTGACCTACTGACCTTCTTTTTTGTTTTTTAGCTACAGCAATGAAATTTGGACCCTGTGCACAGTTTTTCGTTTCGATTTCAAAAATTTTATCGCATGACCTGTATTTTTAACCTTCTGACCTACTTTTTGTTTTTGGAGCTACGGCAATGAAATTTGGACCATGTGTACAGTTTTTTGTTCCGATTTCAAAAATGTCATCGCATGACCCATATTTTTGACATTCTGACCTACATTTTTGTTTTATAGCTACAGCAATGAAATTTGGACCATGTTTACAGTTTTTTGTTCCGATTTCAAAAATGAAATCGCATGACCTAAATTTTTGACCTACTGACCTTCTTTTTGTTTTTGGAGCTATTGCAATGAAATTTGGACCATGTGTACAGTTTTTTGTTCCGATTTCAAAAATGTCATCGCATGACCTAAATTTTTGGCCTACTGACCTATTTTTTGTTTTTGGAGCTAGGCAATGAAATTTTGACCATATGTACAGTTTTTTGTTCCGATTTCAAAAAGTCATTGCATGACCTATATTTTTGACCTACTGACCTACTTTTTGTTTTTGGAGCTATAGCAATGAAATTTGGACCATGTGTACAGTTTTTTGTTCCGATTTCAAAAACATCATAGCATGACCTGTATTTTTGACCTTCTTTTTGATTTAAAGCTACAGAAAATTTTTCCCTGCATGGATCCTATATTCCGCGGGTAGGGTTTGAGGTCACTGGGTTAAGGTCAAGGTCACCATAGCTTATGATAGATATTTCTACTTTTTGTCATAGAGCCTGTATTTATTGACTGATATTTTACATGTTTACATATTTATATTTACATTACTTACATATTTTCAATTTAAACATGAAATACTGCTTAACAGCAAACCTACAACCAAAATACTCAGGTGAGCGATCTAGGGCCATCATGGCCCTCTTATTTTATATTACTATGGACTTGTAAATACATATCTTTAGACGTTATAGCGGATTTGACCAAGTGAAAACGAGCTTCAAATCCGCGGTATACGTCTCAATATTTTGGACTACAGTAGGGTTCAAGCTAGTCCAAATAACTCTACTCAATATGTTGAATATCTTGCTTTTTTTGAATGGTCGATATGAATTCAAGTCTACTCGCGCCGAAAGTGAAGAATGTAGGAAATCACTGAAAACTCTCACACCTTAAAATCAGATCTGGGACTTTGTTGACATTGTTATCGGCCGGCACGTTACGATACCGAAATAAACTTGATTTTGGTATCTTTACCGAAATCAACTTTTCGTTACCGAAATCAACTCATAAAATCACAAATAAACGTTTTATTAGATTTTTTTCATCATAATTTCGTACAACAGGTTTAGTTTGACTTTCATGCAAAAAATCAGTTTGAAATAATTTACAATTATGAAATTAAAAACAAATATCTAAATATCAAGATTCCTTCCTTATTTGTCATGAACCGAAATATCTGTTATCATACCGAAATCGGCTTGTAAAAGTGAATTTAAACATTTTAATTTAATTTTTTTAATTATTTAATATAAAATAATTCAAATTGAACCACAAACAAAGGAAAAGAATATATAATAATAAAAAAGGTGATGTTATAGACGAATATGTATGATATATCAGCATTACTTCCCTTGTTATTAATTTGTCGCATTACCGAAATCAAATCAAATAGCTAATATTGTATTGACAATTTTATTACGATTTCATTTCAATGAAAACGACACTTAAATAATTTGAGAATAGATACCCCACGAATATGCTCATTGTTGTCCTTTGATTATAATTGATTGTTTTTGTTATAAATCCTTATAATTAATTATATAACTAAATTTACATGAATTTTAAAATTCTATGAAAAAGATATTTGAATGAGTTTTTAAACATTGAATTTCGCTTATTTTCAATGTTATAATTTTCCCTTTAGTCAGATAGGATAAATGTGATTAACTTGATCGTGGAAGCACATCGTTTCTTTGATGTTTCTTAATAATTAATCCAAAACAATATAAGAGTAAACAAAATGAAAACTGAGTTTGAAGTTTTCCGCTTAATTTCGATCACTATTAAAATAATTGATTGGAAAATCCAATGATTATGATTTGATTAAATTTAAAAGACGTAGCGGTAGCCATTAATCATATAATCATAACACCTTTACTAATCAGGAGCAAACGTGCACTTGTTCGGACAATTAAGTTGTTAGTTGACATTACATACTCGTTAACCGCAGTCCATTAGTGTACAGCGGCGCATGGAAACTTAAACGTATCCAAACAACAAAAGATAAGATTAGATATGTTTATTTAAGTCTCACTATGCATGATACACAATTATAAACATATAAAATATGACAACTTTACAATCATGCAAACCTTTCTTATAAGAAATATGAGAGACTATAAAAACAGTATTTTTTTACAAAATTTACTAAAATGATAATCACTATCATTAATTTATAAAACACTATAATATATTAGTTATAAAATAATATATTATACGTTGATAAATAAAACCATTCAATTATACAACAGATTTTTTTATAAAACAGATGCTCCTTAGAAATACAGGTTTATATTATCTTTATATTAAATTTATAATTCGGTATAACTCACATTTCACAGATTTAGTCTTTTCCAACATAGCCCGGTAAGTTAAATCCTATTTGCTCAAAATTAGAATTTCTCCTATGCATGTATTAATACTTTTTAAATATATGAATGACATTCCCTTTAGTTGTAGATGTACCGGGTGGGCGGAAAGAAAATGTTTATTTCATTTTGGACAATTCCAGAAACTTTGAGAGACGGAAACACTAACAAGCAGTAATTTTTCAAATAACTGCGGGGTATGGGCTTCCAGTTCCGGTGCTTCGGACGGAAAAGGGGCTCTGACGACTATTCATTTTAAAGACAATATAGGTCTGTGAATAGAAAGAGAACGTTTACTCCACTGGAACCACAACCTGATCCCAGTCAAGTTGTTGTAATTCAGCGGAGTAACTAACTCTTACAAAACAAAATAAACAACAAATAAACGAAGTCCGACGAAAGGAAGGATAAAAAATGGATAATTTTAGAATAGATTTGAAAGAGTAACTTAATTATTTATAAGAGAAATTTATATGAGTCAAAGTAACAATTATAAAATCCATCTTCTAGAAGTAGAATGTATATAAAGTATATTATTATTGTTGATGAAAAAGTGTATTATAATATAAATGATGAATATTATTATTGCTGAAAAAATAATTAAAACAAATAAAAAGATAGATTGGACTGGACAAAAATCAAAGCAAATGAAAATAACTGAATATTTACTTAAAAAAAGAAAAGAAAGAAAAAAAAGGAATAAAAAAAAGATGGGCCATGAAGAGAGCGCCTTCCCGTGGTGTGGCCATGATGCACTGAACAGATAATGCACACGATTTCTATTTAGTTGCAACTGAACGCTCTCATTAACACAGTCGGTTTATCTTTAATTTCATAAACATAACTTATCTTAGATAAACACTATATATGTATTATATATACAGAATTTAAACTTCAAAACTGATTTCAGTAATGTTAGACACATTTCGGTTTGTATAAAACAAGGGAAGTAACTCAATAATTACATTTTTGTTAACAACATCATCAAAATTAAATATTTTCACTAGATTTTTTAACTGAAAGTTAATTTCAATAATCTTCATCAAATAATAAAAAATAATTGCAATATTTCATCTAGGCTAGTTTTTACGAGTTGATTTCGGTAATGAAAAGTTGATTTCGTTATCGTAACGTACCCGTTATCGGCAAATCCAATATGGCGGCCGCAATCGATTGCATGTCAATGCGGGTACTATAAACTCAGCCGATTTTAATAATTTAACTATCTTTTCAAAAAGTTAAGTGTTGATTTTAAACATGAACAAATAAAACTTATACCTTCCAGCGAAATTCGAGAAAATGGCTCATAATATCATAATTTCTTTTGCCTACATGCATGAAAATTCAACATCCGGGTCAGAGGTGAAACCCTTCTTCTAATTGGATGATTTAATGTTATACAATAACGCGACCTACATGCATCAAATACGTGACCAAATGTATATATTGAAGGTGTATTTTAGTTAAGTGGTAACTAGACTTGTAATCTCTCACTCTTTGATTAAGACTGAAAAATTGATAAATTACTTTTTTCAACCGTTTGTTGCCTTTTGCTTGTCCAGTCTTCTTTATTCGATTTTTGTTATTAGTCATGCTTTCTCTCCTTCAAGGGCACAATAATCAGGTTATTTGTACGATACTCACAAAACGCAATTAAATTTATATTTATGACAAATAGTAGTCTTTGATGTCTTTGAACAATTATGTTGACTTGAACGCATCTAAATTCGGTCCTGTTTCTACATACCTGTTATATTTATATCTATTATCTGATTCTTCATTACCATTATTATTCTATATCATTGTACCATATTTAGTAGCCAATTTCCATTGTGGCTAATTTTTGTGTATGGATTATTGTAGATATCTGGCCGTTGTGTGTTGTTGATACTGTCCACACTATGCGGGACTCATGCCTATTTTGTAAATAAACTGTTTAACAATCCAGATCGGTACACAACGCTCAGAGGACCTTCCAGGACATGTTTGCCCTTGTAGTTGATTACCAAGAGCTGCTATAAGTGTTTTTCTTGCCTAGAAACAATAATGAAGGAGCAATTTCAATCTCAAAACCACTAAGTGTAGTTACATTTTCATTAGTCTTTTTTCTAGTCTTCTGTGTGAATTAAATATGAAAATATCAATATTTGACAATAAAATTTTCATTCGTTATTTCATTTAAAAGTTATGTCAAATACTGCTTTCGTTTTAGGTATGGGATGACGAAATTCCAGTTATCAGCGAGAGTTGTGGCTATACAGGTCGAAAACCCATCCCATCGTAAAGCCTTTCAAAGAACGTGACTTGTGCTAAAATGACAACGTGAAAAATTGAGATATTGGGATAATCCAAAAGTTGTTGTTGATGTTTTTATTTTGTAATACCTCGCTCTTAAGCTTTTTACTGGTAAAATGTGTCATGCAAATAAAATGTAGAGTAAGAAAATAAATGACATGTAGTTAGATTCTTAGTATCTGCATATATGAGACGTAGAGATGGTTTATTTCATAGACATTTAGGTCGTGCATTTTAAAGAATAAGATTCTTTATCGTTTGTATTAACACATTTTTATGACACTGTAATCTCAATTGATAAATTATTTCATTAATAAATTACGATTCGTTGAAGTGTGACAACTAAAAATTTAATAATATAACTAGTAATTTTTTCTTATATTTGACCATTCTTTATGCTTTTTAGCTCACCTGTCACGTAGTGACAGAGTGAGCTTTTCTGATCACTTTTTGTCCGTCGTCCGTCGTCCGTCCGTCCGTCCACAATTAGTTCGTTAACACTCTAGTGGTCACATTTTTGCCTCAATTGTCATGAAACTTGGTCAGGATGTTTGTCTCATTAATATCTCGGACGAGTTCGAACATGGGTTATCAGACTTGGAAAACTAGGTCACAGAGCCCAAATATAGAAAAACCTTGTTAACACTCTAGAGGCTACTTTTTCAGTCCAAATATCCTGGAAATTTGTCAGAAAGGTTCTATCGAAGGTTTCTAGCTCAAGTTTAAATATGGGTCATCTGGGTTCAAAAACTAGGTCACAGAGCCCAAAAATAGAAAAATCTTGTTAACACTCTAGAGGTTACATTTTCAGCCCAAATAAACTGGAAATTTGTCAGAAAGGTTGCTTTGATGATTTCTAGGACAAGTATAAATATGGGTCATCTGGGGTCAAAAACTAGGTCACAGAGCCCAAATATTGAAAAACCTTGTTAACACTCTAAAGGTAACATTTTTACACCAAATAATCTGGGAATTTGTCAGGAAGGTTGCTTCTATGTTTTCTAGCTCAAATTTGAATATGGGTCATCTGGATTCAAAAACTAGGTCAAGAGCCCAAAAATAGAAACATCTTGTTAACACTCTAGAGGTTACATTTTTAGCCCAAATAATCTGGAAATTTGTCAGAAAGGTTGCTTCAAAGATTTCTAGCACAAGTTCAAATATGGGTCATCTTGGTTTAGAAACTAGGTCACAGTGCCCAAAAATTGAAAAATCTTGTTAACACTCTAGAGGTTACATTTTCAGCCCAAATAATCTGGAAATTTGTCAGAAAGGTTGCCTTAAAGATTTCTAGATCAAGTTTGAATATGGGTTATCTGGGGTCACAAACTAGGTCACCGAGTCGAAATATGGAAAAACCTTGTTAACATTCTAAAGGTAGCATTTTCAGTCCAAATAACCTGGAAATTTGTCAAAAAAGGTTCTATCGATGATTTCTAGCTCAGTTTTGAATATAGGTTTTCTGGGGTCAAAAACTAGGTCACAGAGCCCGAAAGTAGAAAAACCTTGATAATGCTCTAGAGGTTGCATTTTTAGCCTTATTGTTCTTGAAATTTGTCAGAAAGGTTGTTTCGAGGAATTCTAGCTTAGATTTGGATATGAGTCATCTGGGATCAAAAACTAGGTCACATGGTCTAAATATGTAAAAAACTTTTTTACTCTCCAGAGGTTACATTTTCAGTCCAAATATCCTGGAAATTTGTCAGACAGGTTTCTTTGATGATTTCTAGCTCAAGTTGGAGTATGGGTCATCTTGGGTCAAAAACTAGGTCACAAAGCCCAAATATGGAAAAACCTTGTTGACACTCTAGAGGTAACATTTTAATTCCAAATAACCTGGAAATTTGTCAGAAAGCTTAATTCTATGGTTTCTAGCTCAAGTTTGAATATGAGTCATCTGGAGTTGAAACATCTAGGTCATAGAGCCCAAATATCGAAAAACTTTGTAAACACTCTAGAGGCTACATTTTAAGTCCAAATGTCCTGGAAATTTGTCAGAAAGGTTGTTTTGATGATTTGTAGCTCAAATTTGGATATGGGTTATCTGGGGTCAAAAACTAGGTCACAGAGCCTAAATATCGAAAAACCTTGTTAACACTCTAGAGGTAACATTTTCAGGACAAATAATCTTGAAATTTGTCAAAGAGATTGTTTCAATAATTTCTAGGTCAAGTTCGAATATTGGTCATCTGGGGTCAATTAACCAGGTCCATAGCAACTTTGTTAAAAGCAGTCATACTCAGGTGAGCGATACAGGGCCATCATGGCCCTCTTGTCATACTTTAAATATCACCATTTTAAATGATTCCTTAATCTGTAACATTAAATGTACGTGGGATAGAGCAAATTATGAATCAAATCTAAATAAAATGACTTGACCTCGAGGGTCAATGTCATTTTAAGGTCAGTGGCATACTTGAATTATTCAACCTGTCAGTTTTGCCATAAGTAATGTTTTATCCAAGTATGAATCAAATCTGTACAATGATAAAGTTATTACAATTTCAGGAAACTTCAATAATTTGACCTTAACGGTCACAGTCATTTTAAGATTAAGGTTATACTTGAATAATTTTACATGTAGGTTTTGTCAAGAGTGTTGTTTTGTCCAAGTATTGATAAAAAAAATGAACTAAAAATGACTTTATTACCGATTTCAGCAAATTCAATCATATGACCTCGAGCGTCAAGGTCATTTAAAGATCAAGGTCAAACCTGAATGATTCAACGTGTCAGTTTTGTCATAAGATTTGTTTTATCCCAGTATGAATCAAGTCCAACTATAAATAACAAAGTTATGGCCAGTTTAAGTAAAAATAAATAATTTGACCTTGAATGTCAAAGTCACTTTAAGGTCAAAGTCATACTTTAATAAATCAATTGTCAGTTTTCTCATAAGTTGTTTTTGAAAGTTTGAGTCAAATACGTATATAATGTTAACATGTCGCTTTGTTATGAGTGTTGGTTTGTCCAAGTGTGATTCAAATCCAACCATAAATAACAATCGCAATTTTAGCAATATTCAGTAATTTGACCGTGACTGTCAAGATCATTTTAAGGTAATTGTCATACTTGAAAGAACCAAAATGTCGGGTTTTTGTTCCAAGTATGTTTCAAATCCAAATATAAATAACAAAGTTATGGCCTAACTTAAGCAAAATTCAATAACTTGACGTTGACTGTCAACGTCATATAGGAATCAAAATGTTGGCTTTGTCAGAAGTGTTGTTTTTTCCACGTATGATTCAAACCCAACCGTAAATAACAAAGTTATTGCAAGTTTTAGCAAAATTCAATAATTCGACCTGACTGTCAAGGTCATTTAAAGGTCAACGTCATACTTGAAAGAATCAAGATGTCGGAGCTGCCATAAGTGTTGGTTTGTCCAAGTATGAATCAAGTCCATAAATAAATGACAAAGTTAAGTAAAATTTAAGCAAAATTCAATCATTTGACCTTGACTGACAAAGTCATTATTGGGTCAAGGTCACATCTGAAATATTCAACGTGTCAATTTTGTCAGAAGTGTTGTTTTGTCCAAGAATGACTCAAATCCAACCATAAATAACAAAATAATGCCTAATTTTTAGCAAAATTCAATAATTTGACCTTGACTGTCCCGGTCATTTTTAAGTCAAGGATATACTTGAAATAATCAAACTGTCGGATTTGTCACAAGTATGAATCAAATCCTTGAATTATGACACATTAGGACAATTTTAGCAAAATTCAATTATTAGACCTTGACAGTCAAAGTTATTTTAAGGTTTAGGTCATACTTGAATAATTTATTATGTCGGCTTTGTCATAAGTGTTGTTTTGTCCAAGTATGATACAAATCCAACCATCAGTAATAAAGTTAAGGCCAGTTTTAACAAAATTCAATAATTTGATTTGGTTGTCATGGTCATTTAAAGGTCAAGGTCATACTTGAAAGAATCAAAATGTCGGATCGTCATAGGTGATGTTTTGTCCAAGTATGAATCATCTCCATAAATAAATGACAAAGATATGACAATTTAAGCAAACTTCAATAATTTGACCTTGACTTTCAAGGTTTATTTTATTGTGAATGTCATACCTGAATTAACCAATATGTTGGTTTTGTCAAAAGTGTTGTTTTATCCAAGTATTAATCACATTCAGCCAGAAATAACAATGTTATGACCAATTTTCGCAAAATTCAATAATTTGAACATGACTGTCAATGTCATTTAGATTAAGGTCATACTTAAAAGAATCAAAATGTCGGATTTGTCATAAGTGTTGTGTTGTTCAAGTATGATTTAATTCCATTTATAAACAACAAAGTTATGGCCAATTTTAGCATATTCAATAATTTGATATTGGCTGTCAATGTCATTTAAAGGTCAAGGTCATACTTGAAAGAATCATAATGTCGGATTTGTCATAATTGTTGTTTTATTCAAGTATGATTCAACTCAATAAAAAATGGCAATTATGACAATTTGAGCAAAATGCAATTATTTGACCTTGACGCTCACAGTCATTTTAAGGTTAAGGTCATACTTTAATTACTTATCATGTCGGTTTTGTCATAAGTGTTATTTTGTTAAAGTATGAATCAAATCCAACCATAAATTACAAAGTTATGGCAAGTTTTCCCAAAATTTAATAATCTGACATTGACTTTCAAGGTCATTTTAAGGTCAAGGTCATTATTGAAAGAATCAAAATGTCGGAGTTGTCATAAGTGTTGTTTTATCGAAGTATGAATCAAATCCATCCATAAATATCAAAGTTATGTCAAGTTTTAACAAAATTCTATAACTTGACCTTGACGGTCAATGTCATTTTCAGGTTAAGGTTATCTTTGAATCATTAAACTTGTCTGATTTATCATAAGTGTTGTTTTGTCTTAGTTTAAATTAAACCACAAATAACAAAGTTATGGCCAATTTAAGCAAAATTCAATAATTTGACCTTGAAGGTGAAGGTCATTTATGAACCGTGGTCAAGTTCAGACTAGTCTACTTGAAGGTTTTGTCCAAAGGGTTATTGTGTCCAAGTATGAAGACAATCCATTAGGAAATAAAAAAGTTATGATCAAGTTTTTGGACATGAACGGCAACGGCAACGACACCATGACTGTAGAAATAGCTCTTTTTTCCTCGAAAAAGTCGAGCTAAAAATGTATAACAATTGAAAAGAAGAATTCAGCTCTTTTTACGTGTTTAGAGAAAAGTAACGACAGATTTGTGCCCTCAGTGAAAAGTCAACTTACAAGAAAACATAATGTACAAAAATGTATACGTTTTTACAGTGAGACCTACCTTAGCAGCTCCACTAGTGTTAGAAGATGATGTAAAATGATACGTTCTGTTTTTTTTTTCTGTTTTAAAATCATTTTGTTCTGTGCATTTTTCATTATACTCTGTCATAAAATCCTTTCGTTCAGTGTATTTGTCATTATACTTTGTAGTAAAATCCTTTTTGTTCTGTTTATTTGTCATTATACTCTGTAGTAAAATCCTTTCGTTCTGTCATTTTTCATTAGACTGGGTAGTAAAATCCTTTTTGGTCTGTGTATTTGTCATTATACTTTGTAGTAAAATCATTTCGTTCTGTGCATTTGTCATTATACTCTGTAGTAAAATCCTTCCGTTCTGTGCATTTGTCATTATATTCTGTAGTAAAATCCTTTCATTCTGTGCATTTGTCATTATACTCTGTAGTAAAATCCTTTCATTCTGTGCATTTGTCATTATACTCTGTAGTTACAACATTTGGTTCTGTGCATTTGTCATAACACGCCCTAGTAAAGGCATTTCATTTGTCAATGTTCTTTGTGGTAAAATAGTTTCGTTCTATGCCTTTGTGATTGTGCTATGTAGTAAAATCTTTTCGTTCTGTGCCTTTGTCAATATGCTTTGTTATTATGTCATTTCGTTTTGTCCATTTGTCATTTCGACCTGTATTTAAAACATAATTATCTCTAAATGAATTTGTCATTATGCTCTGTAGTAATAACATTTCGTTCTGTGCATTTGTCATAACACTCTGTAGTAAAATCTTATTATTCTGTGCATTTGTAATTATGAATTGAAGTTAAATCCTTTTTGTTATGTGCATTTGTCATTGCGCTTCGTAATAAGTTCGTTTCTTTATGTGCATTTGTAAGTATGCTCTGTAGTAAAATCGTTTTATTCTGTGCATTTGTCATTACGCTCTGATAATATGTCATAACGCTGTGTAGTTATAACATTTCTTTTTGTGCATTTGTCATTACACTCTGCAATTATAACATTTTGTTCTGTGCATTTGAAACTACGCAGTGTAGTTACTGCATTTCATTCTGATTATATGTCATAACATCCTGTAGTTATAAAAGTTCGTTATGTACAGATGACCTTGTGTTCTGTAGTAAAATTGTTTCGTTCTGAGCATTTGTCATTACGCTATGTTGTAAAAACATTTATTTCTGTCCATTTGTCATAATGCTCTGTGTTGACGTCATTTCGTTCCGAGCTTTTATCATTATGATCTGTAGTAGTGTTATCTAGTTCTGTGCATTTGTCATTAACGATCTATAGTTATAACAATTTGTTTGTGCATTGTCATTTTGGCCCTGTAGTTAAATCTTTTCTCTACGCGCATTTGTCATTATGATCTGTAGTTAAAATATTTCATCATAACGCTCTGAAGTAAAATCATGTCATTCAGTGCATTTGTAATTATTCTCAGTAGCAAAATCATTTCGTTTTGTGTATTTGTCATTATTAACGATACGAAGTAAATTAATTTCGTTCTGTACATTTGCCATTATGCTCTGAAGTAAAATTATATCGTTCTGTGCATTTGTCATTACGCTTGATGTAGATATTACATTTATTCTGTGCATTTGTTAATATACTCTGTATTAAAACCATTTCGTTCTGTGTATTTGTCATTACCCTAAGTAGTTATTACATTTCATGCTGATAATTTGTCATAACGTCTTGTAGTTATAACATTTCATTTTGTGCGTTTGTCGATCTGTTCTGAAGTAGAAACGATTTTTACTTGCTGTTGTTTTAAATTGTAATGTAATAATTGTAATGGCTACTTCAGTATTCATGCGGTCTCTAGCTAATATCACTTGACTTGTTGCTCTGTAAAATAAAAAAATACACGTCATCTGATTAAAATTATGGCAAAAGATGAAATTTGTAATCAGTTTTGCACGATATACATACCCTGAGCCAAGTTTCCTTATCTTTGTATATTTTGTATGTAATACTCATTCGTTGCATGCATAGTTCCCTGAAAGCAAGTACAAACCGGACATTCAAACTTTATTCTTAAAACACCTGCCATAGTGGTATTTCGTAACATGCCTTGGTTAATGAAAAATATAAGAAAGATAGAACTTTAAAAACAATTGTTTTCACAATCGGGAAAACGCGAATCAAACTGACAATGGCTTAGCCACATTTGATGGCAATTCGGGGACTATGAGAAAATACTACAAAGAGCAAATGCAGTTTAAACTCGGAATCTGCTTTGGGTACCATGTTGCCAGGCTTTTGTTATTCTTCTGTGAAATGTTTAAAAAATATATAACATTTTTGTCCAACTTACTCAGTATGTCGTCAGTAGATGTGCTTCATCAGTTTTCAGGGAGTCTGCATCACTCTTTAATTCATCCTTGACATTCACTTCTTTCTTTATGTCATCAGTAATTTCAGCACTGTCCAAGATGTCGTCGTCTGTTTTGTTCTTGTCTGTAAATGAATAGTTAACGTCATCGTCTGTTTTGTTCTCGTCTGTTAATGAATAGTTAACGTCATCGTCTGTTATGTTCTCGTCTGTTAATGAATAGTTAACGTCATCGTCTGTTTTGTTCTCGTCCGTTAATGAATAGTTAACGTCATCGTCTGTTTTGTTCTCATCTGTTAATGAATTGTAAACGTCATCGTAACTGTTTCTGTATGTCACCCCACTTTTCAAAAAGTGGTAGGTTGAATCTATTTCCGAGTCGTCCGCCGTGTAGCTGTCCTTGGTGGAGGTCTTTGAAGAACTGTAGGTGTCGTCTGCAGTGTAACTGTCGAGGAAGTGGCGAGACGAATCACTGTCTGATGACCAGTACGAAGATATATCGGAATCGGTTGTGTTCGACAAGGAACTGTCTGACAAGGATGCGGAACACTTAAAAATAAAGAATTTACCTTAAAGTGCTATGAATGATCTCAGATGAACTATATTATATACCAGATTCTGACTTGCCGTCTTACATTTTTAAATGTAATTTTACAAATGCCTGGCTAAATGTATATGCCATTCACACCAGATTTAGAAGGAAGCTTTATGTACAGTTGGATTAAAGTGTTATTGTTTAATATACTCGTATCTTTTTCAGAACGTCTGAAGTGTGTGTCAGACAGAACTACTAAAATTAAGTATTCATTTGCAATTTATTTTAAGAATACCTTTGTTTTGTCTTTTTCATTCTTGTATGGCTCCAATTCATACATAACAACCTTCGGCAATTCTCGTCTGTAGCTAAACATGATATATCAGATGAATTTTATTTGAGAAATATTACATTATCTGCTTAAGTTTTTTCTTTCTTTTTTTTAAAAAAAAAATCTCTAAAAGATGAGAACTTGATCCTAACAAACGATGTTTCCAGATTGAGCTTTTATCAGCGTTAGAGCTGCTTACAATAAAAACAAAAGAAAAAGAAGACAGTGAAAAATGCATCAGAACTACTTTAACATTACTAGCCTGTGAAAATACTTTGGAAAGTTAAAAGTTGAAGAAATAATAAAATTTACCATCCATGTAGTGCACTTCTTCGATATATATCTAGAATTCCGAAGATCGAATCGCAATCTTGATCACACTCTAGGTATGCTAACTCTGAAACGAAAATCTAAAATAAAATATGATTTTATAGTTTATTGGTTTTCCGACAAACTATCGAACTTTAATGGAAATGGTGAAATACAATTATCTTTCCCCTGGTAAATTATGGATAAAAGAACGCCTTTGAAAAAAGATGTGCATTCCATCCTCTTTATGTTCTTTAACATCTTTTAGTTTCAGGTCTGTTCTCAGGTAGTACGAGTGGTATTGCTATGAGTTTAGGATTAAGTTATTCTCAAATGTTTTATTTAAGCCATTAAATCCACTAATAGTTCACTATTGGAAAGGCTTCCTTGAAAAACAACAATCATTACCATTGTGCGGCCAAAATGTAAAAATATTTCAACTGATCTCATAAAGCTAATATTTGATAAAAATAACTGTACTTTACTAAAATTTTCCAATACGATACCCAAAAGTTTTCATATATGCTATAGAAAACTGATTCACACTGCAACAGTAAAATTAGAAGAAAGTGCTAATGACTGAATAAAAAAACCCTCAGATTCCCACGATTTTCCCACCAGCTATAGGTTTTAAGTCTATGGAACAAAACTGATCAGGATTAACATCATATCTTCTAAAAGATTATAAAAAGGGAATCTCATGAATCTCTCTTTTTTCAAATGTTTAAATGACTCTATAGTAGGTTACCCTGCTATATTCACTATATTTATATTTTGGCATATAAAATGTTTAGACAAAGACATAACTGTTCGTTTGCCGAAAAATTAACCTAGATTCTAAAATATGTAGCATGCATTAAGGACGGCAACTCTTATCCTAGAACATTCAGTTTTAGAGTAATGATTCTTTGTTCATTTCCAATTTCAAACTTCTAAGCTTTATTCTGCTTGCTCATTTATTTGAACATGCGAGGCGGTGTTGCGGTGAGTGTTTAGGCAAACGACTAACACCAAAACCAGCTATCAGACATAAATATTAATTATCTAGTCAAATATACATAAAAACTGTGATCAAATGGAACTTGCAGGTTAGTTAGTTATTTGCAGGTAAGTTAGCCTTCATTACTAGGTCAGATATTGTAATGCATATCTTTACAACAAATACCAGAAAACTATGTTTCTAACTTCTGTAAAAAAAAAAAAACAAAAAAAACAAACAAACAAACAAAAACAACAAATAAAAACAAAACACGAACAAACATACGGATTTACGCACATATAATTATTGTCTTTTTCACCTAAGTATGAACTTTCCATATTTGAAAATGCATATTTTAAATACCTTTATGTATCTCCTTTTCCATTTTCTTGTCTATGGCTATAAAACATCCACTTGAAAATAGCCGTTTCTTTATTGGCGCCGTATTAAAAAAGCTAAATCATGCATTTTTATCCCGATTTTAAAAGCCTGACTGAATAGAAAAGCACAAACGTTAACACTGACGTTTTCACTAGGCGGATGTGACGTCACGCTATTGTATGAGAGCGTAATGTCGAGTCCGTATGCATACCTCATGTACACGTGACATGTTTCACCAAATATAAAAATGAGCTTGAGCTTTAAGTGACCATTTTTAAAGTATAAATTTCTGCCTGTTCACAGTTAGCTGTAAAATTACGTCTGACTAATAAAGCTTGTACTGTACAGTTGAAAGAATGATTGTAACAAAATTAAGGCCTCGCCAGGGCAGAACCTACAAGAAAATGTTACCACTGAAACAAGTTATTTTCCGTACACCGACCGCAACGGTAATGAAACGATTTTAAAATGCTGCACAAAATCTTTCAAGTGAAGAAGTAGAGAAGGCCAAGTTTAAAATGTTGGTTTCGTGACTCATTTTCCCGAAAATCCCGTGTTTCCTTGGGGGTAAAGCACGTGTGTACTAAACACACAATTTTCAGAGATTTTGTAATGCTTCTTTTTGAGTTATTTATCGTCGGTACCGGTTGCCCATATTACCGATGTCCCCTGAAGTGTTGCTATTTAAGATTGTGGGAAATTGTGAAAGAAACAGAAAGTATCCCGTTCTATAGCTACCACGAGTTCTTTAACAAGCCAAGTGTATAGCACCGATGCATAGGGCTTCGGTTTAACGCCTTATCCGAAAGACAATTACTAAAGTTAATCGGCGAACTTACAACTCCTAGATTATAAGTCCAGCGTGTTACGACTAAACCACTGCTCCGACACTGATACCCACTTCCCACTTATAATGATTCGACTACTATTTATAGTTTCCGTGAAGGTAAGTTTGGTTTCCTGCTCTAAATATGAAAATAGTTCAATGACTACCTTTATTTCTACGAGAAATATTTTATACCAAGCGGGTAATGCATTAACATGTCGGATCATATTAACTACTAATAAATGGGCTCTATCATTACATTGTAATGTAAGTAATAGATTGCGATGAAAGCAGAAAACATTTATGCATAACAAGGGTACATCAGAGAGCTTTTGTGTTCGTTTTAGATAATATTACAGTATTATAACTACAATATCTGAGGCTGGGGATAAATAGCTTGACACTGATGGCATGTTATGTATAGGTAAGATCTTCTTTGCTGTACTTGCATGTGTACTTTTTCTGATTGCATGAACTTCTAACAATATTTTATTTAAAAAAAAACGAAAAAATTAATTCGGAAAGCCTATTTTGCTTTATAAAACAAGGAATTTGTATTATTTGTTGATTAACCTAAATGTATATTATTTCATCTTGAACTGTCAATACAAGAACTACACTCTTGTATTTACCTCTTTAATGTAATTTCTATCTATGTTGCTTTTATGAGCCTTTGTTATTTTTAAAAGGTGTTTTAATTCATCTGTTCAACTGTATAATAATAGTAATAATAATAATAATAATAATAATAATAATGTAATTTAGTATTTTTAATGAGCACTTAATGGAATTGTCCTTTGGTGCAAAAAGCTACTTCTTATGTAGTAAATAGTGCTATTGACAGAATAAAATATGAATTATGGCTGGCAAAATATGCATGTGATTCAGCCAAATTTCTGTTATCTATTTCAAAAGTTTAAAGTGCAGGATACTTGTATTCCTAATTTCATCATATTTTTTAGAAATCATGAAAGGAGAACATATAGTCGCCGCATTTTCCGTCCTTCCGTCCTTGCGTCCGTCTGTTCGTCCGTCAAACTCTTGTCCGGAGAATAACCTGACAATTATTGAAGGAATTTGATTGAAAATTAATACTTTGATAGAGACCGGTGAGAAAAAGTGTAGTATCAAAAAACCATAATTCTACCTTGCACAATTTGAATTACCTCCCTTAAGTTAATAATGCTTTTCCGGAATATAACTCCTAACTTGTCAATGATACTCATTGCAACTTCACACAGTTATAGAGACCAGTCTGAGAAACTGCAGTGTCAAAGAACTATCGCGCTAATATACCTAGTTGTTTTTAATTATTTCCCTTTATAATACTTAAAAATGCTTGTCTGGAAATTAATTTGAAAAATATTGAAGGAATTCGATTAAATCTTCACACAGTCATAGATACTAGTGAGTGAAAGTGCACTGTTTAATAACCTACCTTGCTTTTTTTAATTATCTCCCTTAATGATACTTAAAATGTTTAATAATGCTTCTCCGGAGTACAACTTCTAAACTATCAATGATATTTCATTGAAACTCCACACAGCTATAGAGACCAGTGAGAGAAAGTGCATGGTCAAAGAACCCTAACCCTACCTTACTTAATTTATGAATTATCTCTCTTTATGGTACTTAATTATGCTTGTCCGGAGAATAACTTCAAAACTGTTTAAGGAATTTTATTAAAGTTTCGAACAGTAATAGAGAACAGTGAGAGGAAATGCAGTGTTTACGAATTCTACTATGCATAATTTTTTGATTATCAACAAAAGATAAATGAGGCTTGTCTGGAGTTTAACTTCTAGAGTATGAATGATATCTCATTATATCTTCACACAGTTGTATTGACAAGTGCAATGTTAAAGAAAATTACCCTACATTACTTAGTTTTTTTAATAACCTCCCTTTATAATACCTAATAACGCTTGATAGGAAAATTAGTTGAAAAGTGTTCAAGGAAATTAAATTAAGCTTCACACAGTTATAAAGACCAATGAGAGGAAGTCCAGTGTTTAAGGAACATCACTTCACATCAGTTAGTTTTTTAATTATCTTCCTTTATAAAACTTACAATGGCTTATCAGCTGAGAACAGCACTGATTATATGAAGTTTAGGTGTACTTTTTTCACCTGCCAGCCAAGCACTTGACACCGCTTGTTGTGATTATAAAAATTCTGGCAAACATTTACAGATTAAACAAATAGCAGGTAAATTTTGCAATAAGTCAACTTTCCTTAGAAATATGACTTTTTATACTTTAAAGAGGCTGTACTCCAGATTTGAACCAAAAAATTTTTTTTCATAAATTATATATTTAGATGCCGTGAGATTATAACAACATAATATTTTACTTCAAAACTGATTATAAAAGTCAAAATAGAATAAAAAAAAATATTTTCGCTCCAGCCTGATTTGAACTCTGGACCCTCATGTTAATCCAACGCTTTTACTGTCACCACCATCGCCGCATGTGATATTACAGATATTTACTTTAAATCTTATACGATATAGTTATACCGTCGCGTTACGGTATAGCACTTTGAAAGGGAAAAAAATGAATTTATAATGTAATTATTTGACTTATTTTTTGTCAGTAAGTTATTTTTTAAGCAATAGTCATAAATATTACAAGAAATTTATAATACAAGAAAACTTTCCTTTTTTTGTCATCTGGAGCACAGCCCTTTAAAATATGTCTCATCCTGATTATTCTTACTATAACTAATTTCTCATATCATTGAAATACCATTGATTGTACATTTCTTACTTTTCTGCCATTTTTAACAAAAAATACATCGGGGAGCATTATTTGGTTTTAACAATTTCTTCGCTTTTTTTGTTTTGTTTTTTTGTTTTTTGCCTTTTTTGGTGTTCTTGTTGTTTCAGGTGGTTCCTCAGTTCTTCCAGCAGGTTTACCTATTACAGGGTCTAATGAAGTGTTGTTGACATGAATATGTCTAATGAAGTGCTGTTGACAGAATAAAATATGAATTATAACTGGCAAAAATGAATGTGATTCAGCTAAAGTTCTATGTTACCTATTTCAAAAGTAAAAAGTTCAGGATACGTTTGTTCCTAATTTTATCATATTTTCTTTTTTTAAGGTGGTTCCTCAATTCTGCCAGCAGGTTTTTCAAGTGACTATTATAGGGGTTTTAGAGGTTTTCTGGGTTTTGTGTTTATACTTGAAAAACATCTACATCTTTAGGTACACAGAAAAGGACTTGGTAATATTATGAATTTATGTCACTGAAAGTGGATAACTCTATACAGTATAGTCTAATAATAGTATCGGTTTTGATGGTTAAAAACTTCTTATCCCAGGCTTATATTTTATCATATCTTCGAAGTCAGGTCACAAGCATACAGGCAGACACATTTTGTGGAGTAAAATTACTTTGGCCTAATTTCGTACTCATGAAAGTGTGTTCTGATGTCTCTTTAATCTGGTTATGATTTACTAGTCTAAGTGTTTATATCACTGTTCCCTAGACAAGCTTTAGTTTTACAAAAATACCTTCCATACACTCCAAAACATTATGTAAGATTGGTATTGATGTTGCAATCAATTTTATATGTGAACCTGTAAAGATTGCTTGCATAGAGAACAAGTGTTTGGTTGTATTTTAATTCCTTTGCAGCAAGCAATGTCATTGACACTAAAAGCAAGGAACAATCAGTTAATACAATATTAATAAGAAAAAGTCGAAGTCTGCACTTTGGAAAGAACACAATTTACAACACTTTCTATTTCTGATACAGCTTTGCAGCTTCTCAGCAAGATGTCTTGATGCAGTTTTATACATAAATGAAGTATTTTCATATACATGGTCTTCACAGTACTTGTAGGTTGTGTGTCCATTGTATTTTACTGTTTGTGTAAAATATTGACATTCCATTGATAAAAATAATTGTATATAATGAACCTTAAATACGTGTGAAAGGCTTGTGGTCTTGTTTAAACAGCTCGTATGAGCACATGACAGTTCTTTTACTGCAACGTTCAAAGAGACGTTTTGCATGAAAATATTTGTGAATTAGTCATATAAGTCTCTGTTGATTTTCATATTTTTCAAAGATTCTCTAACATTTTCTTAAGCTTTTAAGTTCATTTATTCATAAAAATTGATCTAAGGCAAGCTAGATTGTAGTTTAAAGATTTATTTAGTCAAGGTCAGTTTCATTCACAAGATATAGAAAATGAACAAGTTTGTGAAATTGTTTTGCTCAGTGAAGTAAAACTTCTCAGCCAAAAGTTCACAGTTTACAGAATATATATATTTTTCAATTTTAGTTACTTGTAAGGAAGTGTGAGGGACCAGATATTTTTAGATTCATACCTGTTTACTTTATTGATACACAGTTACTGGTAATGCAGGATGAGGTAAAATGGCTATTTACTCCTCAAAGAATCCCTGGTGTATTCTTTATATATATATTTACTTTAAAATATGCACCTTGGTTGACGTTATTCAATATCATTCCAGATGTTTTAGACTTTAGTAGACTGTAATGATGTAAATGTTTATATGGTAAAACGGAAGCATGTATTACAACTCTTTTCATTGTATATTTTTATGGATTTTGATTATTATTTGAATGACATATTATAGAATAAAATGATGATTTTTGCTTAACCTTCTAAAACATTAAATATATGAAAAGTTTTTGTCATTTACTTCCACAACTTTAAAAAAAGTTAAACACTGTAGGCAAAAATATGTGGTGTCAATATATCCAAAGAATATGTGGTCCTGAAATCTACGTAAATGGTATATAATTTTAACATCCACATGAAAGGTTTGTAATCTTAAAATCTACTTGAATGATATGTATAATTGACATCTAAATGAAGGATATAAACATGAAGGATATCTTGAAATTAACATGCAGGATATGAAATCTTGCAATCTTGGATGTATTTAATCTTGAAATCTACATGAAAGGTATCTAGTCCTGAAGTAATATAATCTCGAAAACTACATGACGGATATGTAGTCTTGAAGTAATGTAATCTTGAAATATACATGACGGATATGTAGTCTTGAAGTAACGTAATCTTGAAATCTACATGACGGGTATGTAGTTTTATCATGATATCAGAAAGCATGTGGGAAAGGGACAAATAAACTTGTGCACTTGGGATTTAAAGCAACAACTGCAATATATACTATAAATGTATTTCTTATTTAACTTCAATTATATCTTACGTGAAAAATTGAATGTTTGCATAATGTATATATGACAAAATGAACACTAGCACCAAAAAATACCACTCATTTTTTTTTGTCAGAATTATGAAGCAGATAAGTCCTAATCTAGACTTTTTAAACGAGAAATAAGTCAGCCCAGTTCATTTTCAATTGACCAAACTAAATTAAAACATAATATTTTCACTTCTGACTAACGACAATATCAGATTATTGTGTTCAATCAATGATTAGAAACTCTTATTTTATCCAGATCTTTTTGGTACCCAATATACAGAAGAAATGTGTGTGCAAGCAGTTCATTGGCACTTGACCTGCTTTCAATATTTACATTCAGACATTTGTTTAGAAAGTCATTTAATTAGGGAGAGATTGTTATATCCTCGGTAAACTCTGGCGTTCCAATTTTTCGAAATAATTTCAATTGCATCTTCCTAACTTTCCTCAAAATATGGTGGGGAACCGTTGATCATTTCTAGAACAGTTATTCCAAAACTCCAGATATCTACCTTGTTATTGTATGGCTTGCTATAAAATGTAAAAATAGTAATTTTGAAAAATAGAAATCTTGGAGAATAAAACAAATGCATTCTTGGCTTCAATTCCTATTAGTAATTGTCAACGTTTAATTTCATTCTTATTTTTGAATTCGTTTTTCATTTATCAAAGACTCTGACATTCATTTTAGTTCATATGTTTTATATTACGACTACCATAACGTATCTATCTAATACATTACCCAGTTACATCACTGAAAAAAGTTTTGCTGAGAATTATTACTGTGTTTTACTGCTCTAACACATCAGGTGCAATCCAGGCTATAGTTCCGGTCAGTCCGCAGGTCGCCTCTCCCTTTGGAACAATAATAATATAGCCAACGTCTGCAATTTTTACACTCCAGTTGTTTCCAATCAAGATGTTATCACTTTTGATGTTTCTGTGTATAATGGGTATACTGTGTAAATATTCCAACCCTTTTAATATTTCCTGACTTAAGTATGCTATCTAAACCTCTTTTAAGTAATAGGTGTCAACAATCTCTGTTAGCGGCCCCTTTGCCATATAGTCCATTACAAAACAGACTTTTTCTAACGTGTTTATAAAACATCTACTAATTTTACTATGTTCTCATGCCTCATTCTTTTCATAATACTGACTTCATTTGTAATGATTTTTATGTGTTGTTGTTTTAAATTCATAACTTCAATGGTTACTTGAGTTTTCATGCGATCTCTAGCTAAAACTACTTGACTTGTTGCTCTGTAAAATAAAGAAATACACATCATCTAATTAAAATTATGAAAAATTATTTTCGTAAAATATTAATTTATTTGAAGTAAATCATAAATGCTGCTTTTTATCAATTAAAAATGGTTGATAATATTTAAGTGTTTTTTCTTATTATTTTAAACTAGAAAAAAACAAAACCTAGCTTTACTTTTTAAAAATGCAAATGTGGAAAATTTTTATGATGCATTATACAATTAAGGCAAATGATAAATTTTATGATCAGTTTTGCAAGATATACATACCCTGAGCCAGGCTTCCTTATCTTTGTATATTTTGTATGTAATACTTCTTCGTTGCATGTATATTTCCCTGAAAGCAAGTAAAAACCGGACATTCAAACTTTATTCTTAAAACACCTGCCATAGTGATATTTCGTAACATGCCTTGGTTAATGAAAAATATAAGAAAGATAGAACTTTCAAAACAATTGTTTTCATAATCGGGAAAACGAGAATCAAACTGACAATGGCTTAGCCACATTCGTTAGCAATTTGGAGACTATGAGAAAATACCAGATAACTTAACCTACAAAGAGCAAATATAGTTTAAACTCGGAACCTTCTTTGGACACCATGTTGCCAGGCTTTTGTTAAATATTGTTCTGTGAAATGTTTAAAAATATTTAACATTTTTGTCCAACTTACTCAGTATGTCGTCAGTAGGTGTGTTTGCTTCATCAGTTTTCAGGGAGTCTACATCACTCTTTAATTCATCCTTGACATTCACTTTTTTCTTTATGTCATCAGTAATGTCGGCACTGTCAAAGATGTCGTCGTCTGTTTTGTTCTCGTCTGTTAATGAACTGTGAACGTCGTCTTCTGTTTTGTTCTCGTCTGTTAATGTATAGTAAACGTCGTCGTCTGTTTTGTTCTCATCTGTTAATGAATTGTGAACGTCATTGTACTTGTTTCTGTATGTCACCCAACTTCTCAAAAAGTGGTAGGTTGAGTCCCTGTCCGAGTCGTCCGTCGTGTAGCTGTCCTTGGTGGCGGTGTTTGAAGAACTGTATGTGTCGTCTGCAGTGTAACTGTCCAAGAAGTTGGGAGACGAATCACTCTCTGATAACCAGTACGAAAATATATCGGAATCGGTTGTGTTGCACAAGGAACTGTCTGACAAGGATGAGGAGCACTTCTATAAAAATAAAGAATTTACCTTAAAGTGGTATAAATGATCTCAGATGAACTATATTATACACCAAATCCTGACTTACCGTTTTATATTTTAAATGTAATTTTACAAATGTCTGGCTAAAGGGATATGCCATTCACACCAGATTTAGAAGGAAGCCGTATGTAAAATTGGATTAAAGTGTTATTGTTTAATATACTTGTACCCTTTTCAGAACGTTTGAAGTGTGTATCAGACAGAACTACTAAAATTAAGTATTCATTTGCAATATATTTTAAGAATACTTTTGTCTTTTTCATTCTCGTATGGCACCAGTTCATACATAACATCCTTCGGCAATTCTCGTCTGTAGGTAAACGGAATATATCAGATAAATTTCATTTCAGAAAATATTCAATTTATCTCCTTAAGGTTTTTTCTTTCCTTTTTTTAAAAAAAAAAAGAAATCTCTTAAATGGTGCGAACTTGATTCTAACGATGTTTCCAGTTCGAGTTTCTATCAACGTTAGAGCTGCTTACAATTAAAGCAAAAGAAAAAGAAGACAATGAAAAAAGTTTGCAACTGAACGGCACACGCTACTTAAACCTTTCTAGCCTCTGACAATACTTTACAAAGTTAAAAGTTGAAAGAATAATGAAATTCACCATTCATGTAGTGCACTTCTTCGATATATATCTAGAATTCCGAAGATTGAGTCACATTCTTCATCACACTCTATGTATGCTAATTCTGAAACGAAATTCGCAAAATTAAATATGGTTTTATAATTTGTTAGTTTTCTGACAGACTATCCTGCTTAAATGTAAATGATGAAATTTAGTTAGCTTTCCCTTGTAAATTATGGATAAAAGAAAGCCTCTGAAAGCAGATGTGCAGTCTATCCTCTTGATATCTTTGAGTTTTAGATCTGTGCTCAGCTAGTACGAGTGTTCTGGCTATGAGTTTACATCTACATCTACTGTATAACCCGAACAATCAATTTCCGATTATAACTGGGTGGCGTTTATGATTAAGTTCTTCACAAATGTTTTATTTAAGCCATGAAATTCACTAAGAGCTCACTGTGGAAAAAGTTGTACTTCCCTTAACAACCATTACCATTGTGTGACCAAAATGTAGAAAAGAAACAAGAAGACGTAAATAGATACTACATTGTATTTCGACCAACCAGGTTTCTGCGTTAAACCAAAAAAAATCAAATAAAAAAAAAACAAACAAAACACGAACAATACACGGATATACGCACATACTACTATTCTCTGTATCACCTATGGACTTTCCATATTTGAAAATGCATATTTTAATTATCTTTATATATCTCCATTTCTATTTTTTGTCTATGGCTTTCAAGCGACTGACTCACAAAAATTTGCTGAAATTTTTTATTCTTTCAAATTAAAGAGGAAACTATGGAAAAAATATAATATTATGCTTCTATACACCATGAAAACTGGGAAAAAAAGTTTTGACTTAACCAGGATTTGAACCCAAGACCTTTCGGTCCGTAGAATTTAGATCGACGACTTAGACCAATGAGCCACGGTATCTAGTTACTTTAGAACTAAAGTATCTACCCCGTGACTAACGGGGTAAATTTTTAACCGATAAAAGTGTGTAAAACTTTATATTTTGATGTTTTTCTGTAACAAAAACTGAGTCAGTAACTTAGTTTAAATATGTTCTTGACGATTACAGCAAAAATTTCAAGATGTATAAACATTTTCTTCTTATCATCGTCTGTGAGTCAGTCGCTTTAAAACAACAACTTGAAAATTACCTTTTCTTTCATGGCGCTGTATTAAGAAGGCTAAATCATGCATTTTTCAACCCGATTTAAAAAGCATGACTGAATAAAAATCCAGAGACGTTAACACTGACGTTGTCACTAAGCGGATGTGACGTCACGCTAGTGTATGAGAGCTGAACGTCGAGTCCATACGCATTCACATGTACACGTGACATGTTCACCAAAGATAAAAAATGAGCTTGAACTTTCTGACCATTTCAAAACCATAAATTTCTGCCTGTTGACAATGAATGAATGAATGAATGACAATTTTGTTATACTTAGGAAATAGATTTTAAGTTTGAGTGATATACCGTCTGATATATCACGGTGTCGAGTTCAGATGCGTAGTAATTTAATCACGAAGGCCGTAGGCCTGAGTGATTAAATAACTATGCATATGAACGAGAAACCGTGATATATACGACGGTAGATCACGAAAATGTTAAAATCTATTCCATTCTAACACTTAGGTATATTTATAAGGGACGCAAGTATGTGCACTATTTAACAGTAACGTTCGCAGTGACGTCAGCGGGCGCGCGCTTGTGTTCAGCGTGCTATACTGCCAATGATATATCACGCTCAATTCCTTCTTTGTTTATTGTCGGCGAATTGCAGATAGTGTTAGAATTTTTTCTAAAAGCTTTGTTTCCATTCATTCATTTTGTTTATCATATTTGTTATAGGTTCGCCAAAGCCATAACAGTTTGCCGTAATATTACGGCTGACTAATAAAGCTTGTATTCTTCAGTTGAAAGAATATAGTAACAAAACTAAAGCTCCAACAGAGTGTGTTTCCCAGGTGAAAAAGCACGTGTGTACTACACACACAGTTTTCAGAGATTTTATATTGCATCTTTTTTTAGTTTCTTTATCGTCAGTACCGCCTGCCCATAAGACCGACGTCCCCGGAAGAATTTAGTTATTTAAGATTGTAGGAGATTGTGAAAGATACAGAAAGTATCCTGCTTTAGAGATACCCCAGGTTCTTTAACAAGCCAAGTTTATAGCACCGATGCATAGGGCCTCGGTTTAACGCCTCATCCGAAAAACAATTACTAACGTTAGTGGGGCGCAGTGGGCGAACTTACAACCCCTGGATTATAAGCCCTGAGTTTTACAACGAAACCACTGTTCCGACACTGATACCTACTCCCCACTTCTAGTGATTCCGACTGTTACATGTTCCGTGAAGGTAAGTTTTGTTTCCTACTCTTAATGTGAACAATATTCCCATGACTCCCCTTACCTCTACGAGAAGAGTTTTAAATGGATAATGCATAGGCGTGTTGGGTCATTCAAAATACTAAATAAAAGGGCTCTGTCAATACACTGTGATGTAAGCAGAAGACATTTATGCATGGCAAGGGTAGATTAGACATTTGTCATATACATGTATATCACTTGAAGATACAGATGTTCTGCTTATCTATATCATTGAGGAATTCTTTTCTAAGGTAATTGAAATATTGTTCAAGATTTTCACGTATAAAAATCTCTCATGTGCCTGTTTTCAGAGATCACTGATATGGTACCTTACAGGTTTACAAAAATCAATTACAACTACAATATCTGAGGCTGGGGCTAAACAGCTTGCCACTGATGGCATGTTATGGATAGGTAATGTTGCGCTTCGATGGCCGACACCTTAAGCTTTGTACGTAAGGGCTGTTCTGTTTGAAGATAAGTCGCACAGGAAGTAGAGTTATTACACGAGTTAAGTATTTCAATTGAATAACTAAGCTTATTTAAAATATGGAATCTAGTTTATTTCACACCAGTCTATTTCGAACAATTTCTAGATCAGTGTTCAAATGTAATAAGTTAGGGAAACAGTCATATGGACGAACATTGAGTGTCACAAAACGTTGACTCCGCAGTTAGTATAAAAGAACAAATTTAGATCCAAAACATTTGCAATTTAAAATAATTTATTTGTGAAAGAACAATATTTCGAACAAGATAAACGCATCGCGCGTTTTACATTCAAAACTTAAATGAGAATACAAATTTCCATAAAGGGACTGGCGTACAATGACCAACCAATAAATAATTACCTAAAAACACTAAAACTTAGTGGTAACTCATAATTACTATCCAACCTATTATAAAATCTTGTATAAATGTAAAGAACAAAACCTGGAAATCGTAAAGCCTCTCTTAACTGTAATTTAAATGTCTCTTACTTACTCTTCTGACTTTAAATAAATTTTTAAAAAATGAATGTTGAATAAATTTCAATTTAAAACTAGAAATGGGTTTTTGATTGAACAAAAACATATGTCTCCCCCCCCCCCCCCTAGCCAGTATTGAGTCAGACGATTGTAAAATAAGGGGGATATTTTTGTCAAATGTACATGATGAACAAGAAACTCATACTCTGTCAAGAAAGGATTGAGCAGAAACCTTGTTTCATATTGTACAAAATGGTTGTATTCATTCAGTCTAGTACCTGTAGCATGTTGGAATCATATCGATGGCAGTGCTGTTACATAGATATGGGCAAAAACATGAAGCCAGTTACAAGGTGTCTTCTTTAAGCAGTCAAGTTTAATCTATTTCCATTGATAAGGAGAAAAGTTACATCATGATAGCTGTAGTATGTTGGAACTACTCCACAATGTACTACAGGAGCACTCTTAACATATATATGATCAATCAGAGTTTGTTTTCTAGTTGTGGGGTTCGAAATTACTTGAAGATATCCAGTGAATGCTTGATTTAGTTGAACATTTGACAGTTCCAAAGTATTTATATTAAAATCTCCAGCTACTACTACAGTTGAAGTTGTTATGCTTCTCAACAACTTTTGAAGGTCTTTGAGAAACTTATTGAGTGAAAAGTCTGGAGGCCGATACACACTAAAGATAGACAATGCTGGTGCTTTGATATGAATACCAATACATTCAATGTTGGTAGCTGATGTGTCGATGACTGTGTAATCAAAATCTTTGTGTACAAGTATGGAAACTCCTCCTTTAACATTGCAGCAATGACTACCTCCAAGGTTAGGGCGATGTCGGACTTCTAAGAGATGAGTTTCTAGTACACTCTGTAAAGTCATGTTACTTGTCGTCCATGTTTCCTGGAGAGCAATGACGGCAGATTGTCGAATGCAGCCACTGTTAATTATATCTTTGAAATGTGGTAAATAGCCTTCACAGTTTTGACTGGATATCAAGATTTTTGTTGGGTCAGTGATATTTTCAAAAACATGTAGTTTTTTCCAGTTAGGTAGTGTTTCAGCGTGTGCCATGGTTTGAAGCTGTTTATTGACGTTTGGATCAGAATATTTAACAGATGTGTCAGTCAGTGTCAAGAAGGTACAGACCATTTCCAGATGTAACCCTTGAGAGTGTCACATAGGCCGTACCTGCTTTAAATATGCCTTTTAATGAAACTGTAGCTTGCTTGGTTGTTAAGCCTTGAGTTTTGTGGATGGTAACTGCCCATGCCAACACAAAAGGGAACTGGTGTCGTGTGACTTGATATGGTGATTTCGAAACAACTTCTGTTTGCTGGGTGATTACAGTTGAGTTTTGGTTAACATTTTGGTGGAGGTGTAGTTTTTGATCTGCAAGCTAAACCTATTTTCTCTTGGTCAAATAAAACACAGATTGCAGCTGGTAAGCCTAGAGGCAGCTGGCCTTTAATGATTGCAGTTACTGTGCCAATTTGTCCATTTGTGAGTCCATCTGCGACATCAATATTTTGAAGATACAGAGCGGACACGATTTTGTGGCATTTGACATTTAACCTCCAAGTGTGACCTTGACCTTGAGACACCACACCCGCAAAGTGGGTTCTGCACGTCACCTTGATGAGGTGAACATCTGACCCAAGTTTCATAAAAATCCTTCGAGGGCTTTTGAAGATACAGAGCGGACACGATTTTGTGGCATTTGACATTTATCCTCCAAGTGTGACCTTGACCTTGAGACACCACACCCGCAAAGTGGGTTCTGCACGTCGCCTTGATGAGGTGAACATCTGACCCAAGTTTCATAAAAATCCTTCAAGGGCTTTGGAAGATACAGAGCGGACACGTTTTTGTGACGGACAGACGGACGGACAGACAGACTGACGACGGACAGACAGACAACCGGGGAAAAACAATATGTTTCCCCCATTTTTGGGAGGATGCATAATGATTTACTTGAAAATTCTTTTACAAAAGCGTAACTCAACAAGAACCTAAGTTAAAAGTCAGCGGAGTCCCGATTCCTGCAAATGCACGTACTTTTAAATGTAACTGCTAACAGTTTGCTGACAGTGTCAGAAAAATTGTAAGTTTGTAAGACGAGTTAAACAAAGGGGCTCTCGCGGGTTTGCTAACACTGCTAACAAGTAATATAAAGAATGATACTACATTTTAGAACAATAAGCGCCACCATAATTCACAGAAAACAATGATATAATAAAGTACATATTTACGCGGGGAAAGTACACGTGATGTTAATTTTCAGCACTTACGAATAAGCATTTGAATATTCAACCCTCTTGAACACTCACCAAAAAACGCGGGAATATGAACGTGAACAAAACAAAGTGACGTGTTATAAGGCATGAGCTAAACAATATGGCGGACTGTAAACACTTCCGGGTTTGAAACCGAGCATTTCTCATAAATAAAGATCAAACAAAGAATTGAATACTGGTAAAAAATGAAGGGAAAAGTAGATTACATTGACATGCATCAATAGGACTAAAATTAAGAAGTGACAGCCCAATATAAATTCACAAAACACGGAGATACCTAGAAAACTCTCGGAATTGAGATCCGGTGCATCAAAGTAAGATCTTCTTTGCTGTACTTGCATGTGTACTTTTTCTGATAGCTTGAAACTCTAACAATATTAAATTTTAAAAGCCATAAAATAAATTCATTCGCATTGCCTATTTAACCTTTAAGGACTGCTTTATAAAACAAGGAAATGGTAAGTTACAGCTATTATTTGTTGATTAACCTTAATTTATATTATTTCATCTTGAACTGTCAATACAAGAAGTACACTCTTTCATTTACCTCTTTAATGTAATTTCCTCTTATGTTGCTTTAATTAGCCTTTGTTATTTTTTTTAAAAAAAGCTGTTTTAATTCATATGTTCAACTGTGCAATAATAATAATCATAACAATAATAATGATAATAATGAAATTTAGTATTTTTAATGAGCACTTAATGGATTGTTCTCTGGTGCAAAAAGCTACTTCTTATGTGATATATAGTGCTATTGACAGAATAAAATATAAATTATGGCGGGCAAAAAATGTATTTGATTCAGCCAAATTTTACCGATTCTAAAAATTTAAAGTGCAGGATACTTGTATTCCTAATTTTATTATATTTTAGACGCATATAGTCGCCGCCTTGTCCTTCTCTTCGTCCTTGCGTCCGTCCGTCCGTAACACTCTTGTCCGGAGAATAACTTGGAAAGTATTGAAGGAATCTGATTGAAAATTGATACTTTGGTAGAGACCGGTGAGAAGAAGTGTAATGTCCAAGTCAAAGAAAGTGCAGTGTCAAAGAACATTTAGTTTTTTTAATTATCTGCCTTTATAATACTTAATAATGCTTGTACGGATATCAATTTGAAAACTATTGAAGGAATTTGATTAAAATTTCACACAGTCATAGATACTAGTGAGTAAAAGTACACTGTTTAATAACCAAATGTCTACCTTGCTTTTTTAAAATTATCTCCCTTAATGATACTTAAAATGTTTAACAATGCTTGTCTGAAGTACAACTTCTAATCTAACAATGATATCTCATTGAAACTCAGCTAAAGAAACTAGTGAGAGAAAGTGTAATGTCAAAGAACCATAACCCTACATTACTTAGTTTATGAATTATCCCCCTTATGGTTCTAAATTATGCTTGTCCGGAGAATAACTTCAAAACTATTTAAGGAATTTTATTAAGCTTCAGACAGTAATAGAAAACAGTAAGAGGAAATGCAGTGTTTACAAACCTTAATTCTACCTTGGTAAATTTTTTTAATTATCTCCCTTAATGATAATTACAAAAGTTAAATAATGCTTGTCTGGAGTATAACTTCTAAAGTGTCAGTGATATCTCATTATATCTTCACACAGTTGTAGAGACTATTGAGAGGAAGTGCAATGTTTAAAAAAAACATCACTCTCTATTACTTAGTTTTTTAATTATCTCCCTTTATAATACCTAATAATGCTTTATAGGAAAATTACTTGAAAAGTATTGAAGGACATTGAATTAAACTTCACACAGTTATAAGCTCCAATGAAAGGAAGTGCAGTGTTCAAGAAACATCATTTTACATCAGTTAGTTTTTTAATTATCTCCCTTTACAATACTTAATATAGCAACCCCGGTTGATAGATAAATCAATGGTTTTTCAGCTAGAATTCTGGAGAACAACACTGATTATATTAAGTACATGTGTACTTTTTTCACCTGCCAGCCAGGCACTTGACTTCTATTGTTGTGATTATAAAAATTCTGGCAAACATTCACAGATTCAACAAGAAGCAGGTAAATTTTTGCAATAAATCAACTGTCCTTACAAATATGGCTTTTTTGTGATTCAGCCAAAGTTCTATGTTACCTATTTCAAAAGTAAAAAGTTCAGGATACGTTTGTTCCTAATTTTATCATATTTTCTTTTTTAAGGTGGTTCCTTAGTTCTGTCAGAAGGTTTTCCAAGTGACTATTACAGGGGTTTTAGGGGTTGTCTGGGTTTTGTGTTTATACTTGAAAAATATCTACATCTTTAGGAACATAGAAATGGACTTGGTAGTATTATGGAATTATGTCACTGATAGTGGATAAGTATAGTCTGATAATAGTATGAGTTTTGATGGTTAAATCTTCTGACTCCTGGCTTATATATTATCATATCTTCGAAGTCAGCAGCATACAGGCAGAAACATTTTGTGGAGTAAAAATTACTCTGGCCTAATTTCGTACTCATGAAAGTGTGTTTTGATTTCTTCTTAAGCTGGTTATGTTTAACAAGTCTAAGTGTTTGTATCACTGTTTCCTGGACAGGGTGTTGTTTTTCAAAGATAGCTTCAATATTCACACCAAAACATTATGTAAGATTGGTATTGATGTTGCAATCAATTTTATATGTGTACTTGTAAAGATTGCTTGCATAGAGAACAAGTGTTTGTTTGCATTTTAATTCCTTTGCGGTTAGCAATGCCATTGACACTAAAAGCAAAGAACAATAAGTTAATACAATATTAATAAGAAAAAGTCTTTAATTATATTTGTGACCTCTAAGTGTTGTAATATGTCTTTGCTTTACTAATACAGTCTTCTTCCTACACATCATGACATGACATGTCCACTTGAGTTAATATATGATAAAGATTTATTCCTCTGAGAGTTGTTTCACCAACATTCAAATAAGTTGATTCAGTAAGCTTGTTAAAAAAATCTGACATCTTGTGTGCCATACTGCTTTTTCTGTCGAAGTCTGCACTTTGGAAAGAACACAATTTACAACACTTACTCTTTCTGATACAGTTTTCTGCTTCTCAGCAAGATGTCTTGATGCAGTTTTATACATAAATGAAGTATTTTTATATACATGGTCTTCACAGTACTTGTAGGTTGTGTGTCCATTGTGTTTTACTGTTTGTGTAAAATAGTGAAATTTCATTGAAAAAAATAATTGTACATAATGAACCTTAAAGGTGAGTGAAAGGCTTGTGGTCTATTTTAAACAGTTCGTATGAGCACATGGCTGTTCTGTTACTGCAATCTTCAAAGTGATGTTTTGCATGAAAATATTTGTGAATTAATCATATAAGTCTCTGTTGATTTTCATATTTTTCAAAGGTTCTCTAACATTTTCCAATTTTTTTAACTTCATTTATGCATGAAAAACAGATGTAAGACAGGCTAGATTGTAGTTTTAAGATTTATTTTGTCAATGTCATTGTCACAAGATATAGAAAATGAACAAGGTTATGAAATTGTTTTGCTCAGAGAAGTAAACTTCCCAACCAAGAGTATATTTTTTTTTATTAAATTTTAGTGACTTGTAAGGAAAAGTGAGAGACCAGATATTTTTAGATTCATGCCTGTTTACTTTATTGATAGACAGTTACTGGTTAAGACAGGATGAGGTAAAATGGCTATCTCAAAGAATCCCTGGCGTATTCTTTATATTACCTTTAAAATATGTACCTTGGGTGACGTTATTCAATATCATTCCAGATGTTTTAGACTTTAGTTAACTGTAATTATGTAAATGTTTATATGGTAAAACGGAAGCATGTATTTCAACTATTTTGTATATTTTTATGAATTGCTTATCATCTGAATGACATAGCATTGAATAAAATGATAATTTTTGGTTAACATTTTAAGACTTTAAATCTATGAAAAGTTTATGTCATTTACTTCCACAACTTTAAAAAGGTTAATCACTGTAAGCAAAAAATTGTGGTGTCACTTTATGTAAAGGATATGTGGTCTTGAATCTACGTAAATGGTATGTAATTTTAACATCCACATTAGGGTATGTAATCTTAAAATCTACTTGAATGATATGTATAATTGACATCTAAATGAAGGATATTAACATGAAGGATATCTTGAAATCTTGCAATCTTGGAGGTATATAATCTTGAAAACTACATGAAAGGTATCTAGTCTTGAAGTAATGTGATCTCGAAAACTACATGAAAGATATGCAGTCTTGAAGTAATGTAATCTTGAAATCTACTTGAAAGATATCTAGTCTTGAAGTAATGTATTCTTGAAATGTACATGAAAGTTATGTAGTCTTGAGGTAATGTAATCTTGAAATCTACACGAAAGATATGTAGTCTTGAAGTAATATAAATTGAAATCATCATGAAGGTTATGTAGTCTTGAAGTAATGTTATCTTGAAATATACATGACGGATATATAGAATTATCATGATAATACCAGAAAGCACGTGGGAAAGGGACAAATAAACTTGGGCACTTGGGATCTAAAGCTTATCCAGATGAAAAGATAAATACTTAAAAAAGACATCAGAGACAGAATTGAAAACAACTGCAATATATACTATAAATTTATTTCTTGTATAACTTCAATAATATCTTACGTGAAAAATGGAATGTTTGCATAATGTATATATGACAAAATTAATAAATGGCACCAAAAAATACCACTCATTTTTTTGTCAGAATTATGAAGCAGATTAGTCCTAATCTAGACTTTTTAAACGGGAAATAGTCAGCCACGTTCATTTTTTTAAATAACCAAAGTAAATTAAAACATAATACTTTCACTTTTGATTAACGACAATATCAGATTATTATGTTCATGTGTTCAGTCAATGATTAGAAACTCTTATTTTATCCAGATCTTTTCGGTATCCATTATACTGGAGAAATGTGTGTCCTAGCAGTTCATTGGCACTTGACCTGATTTCAATATTTACATTCAGACATTTGTTTAGAAAGTCATTTAATTTGCGAGAAAATGTTGTATCCTCGGTAAACTCTGGCGTTCCATTTTTCGAAATAAGTTCAATTGCATCTTCCTCAGTTTCGTCAAAATATGGTGGGGAACCGTTGATCATTTCTAGAACCGTTGATCATTTCTAGAACAGTTATTCCAAAACTCCAGAAATCTATCTTGTAATTGTATGGCTTGCTATAAAGTGTAAAAATAATAATTTTGAAAAATAGAAATCTTGGCGAATAAAACAAAGAAATGCTTGGCTTCAGAACACCTATTAGTAATTGTCAACGTTTAATTTCATTCTTATTTTTGAATTCGTTTTCTGTTTATTAAAGGCACAGACATTCATTCTAGTTCATATGTTTTGTTTTATGACTACCATAACGTATTTATTCAATACATTACCCTAGTTACACTACAGATAAAAAGTTTTGCTGAGAATTAGTACTGTGTATAACTTTTCTAACATATCTGGAGCAATCCAGGGTATAGTTCCGGTCAGTCCGCAGGTCGCCTCTCCCTTTGGAACATAAATACTGTAGCCAACGTCTGCAATTTTTACACTCCAGTTGTTTCCAATCAAGATGTTTTCACTTTTGATGTCTCTTTGTATAATGTGTATGCTGTGTAAATATTCCAACCCTTTTAATATTTCCTGACTTAAGTATGCTATCTGAACCTCTTTTAAGTAATAGCTGTCAACAATCTCTGTTAGCGGCCCCTTTGCCATATAGTCCATTACAATCCAGACTTTTTCTATACGTTCTACATATAAAACATCTACTAATTTTACTATGTTCTCATGCCTCATTCTTTTCATAATACTGTTTTCATTTGTGACGATTTTTACGTCTTCTTGTTATAAACTCATAATCTTAATGGCTACTTCAGTTTTCATGCGATCCCTAGTTAAAATCACTTGACTTGTTGCTCTGTAAAATAAAGAAATACACATCATCTAATTAAAATTATGTAAAATAATTTTCGTAAAATATGAATCTATTTATAGTAAATCATAAATGCTGCTTTCTATCAATTTAGAATGCTTGAAAATATTTTAAGTTTTTATCTCTCTTTTGTTTTAGCTTGAAAAAAAACCCCTAACTTTACACTTTAAAAATGCAAATGTGGAAAAATGTTATCATATATTATACAAGTAGGCCAATGATGAATTCTGTGATCAGTTTTGAAAGATATACATACCCTGAGCCAAGCTTCCTTATCTTTGTATATTTTGTATGTAATACTTCTTCGTTGTATGCATAGTTCACTGAAAGCAAGTACAAACCGGACATTCGAACTTTATTCTTAAAACACATGCCATAGAGGTATTTCGTAAGATGCTTTAGTTACAGAAAAATATAAGAAAGGTAGAATTTTCAAAACAATTGTTTTTACAAACGGGAAAACGCGAATCAAACTGACAATGGCTTAGCCACCATTCGATGGCAATTCGAGGGCTGTGAGAAAATACCAGGGAACTTGTGCTACAAAAAGCAAAGATAGTTTAAACTCGGAATCTGCTTTGGGCACCATGTTGCCAGGCTTTTGTTAAGTATTCTTCTGAGAAATGTCTCAAAAAAATATTTAACATCTTTATCCAACTTACTCAGTATGTCGTCAGTAGATGTGCTTCATCAGTTTTCACGGACTCTGCGTCACTCTTTAATTCATCCTTGATATTCACGTTTCTCTTTATGTCATCAGTAATGTCGGCACTGTCCAAGATGTCGTCGTCTGTTTTGTTCTCGTCTGTTCATGAATTGTAAACGTCACCGTAACTGTTTCTGTATGTCACCCAACTTCTCAAAAAGTGGTAGGTTGAGTCTTTTTCTGAGTCGTCCGTCGTGTAGCTGTCCTTGGTGGAGGTGTTTGAAGAACTTTAGGTGTATTCTGAAGTGTAACTGTCCAAGAAGTTGCGAGAAGAGTCACTGTCTGATGACCAGTACGAAGATATATCGGAATCGGTTGTGCTGCACAAGCAACTGTCTGACAAGGATGCGAAAAACTTCTATAAAATTAAATAAAGAATTCGCGTTAAAGTGGTATAAATGATCTCATCTGAACTGCATTATATACAGAATCCTGACTTATCGCCTTAGATTTTCAAATGTCTGACTGAAGGGGTATGCCATTCACACCAGATTAAGAAGGAAGCCTTATGTACAATTGAATTAAAGTATTATAAAGTGTATTTGTATCTTTTTCAGGACGTTGGGTGTGTGTATTTCAGACAGAACACCTAGAATTAAGTATTCATTTGTAGATTATTTTATTAATACCTTTGTTTTGTCTTTTTCATTTTTGTATTGCTCCAAGTCATACATAACATCCTTAGGCAATTCTCGTCTGTAGCTAAACAGAAATATATCAGATGAATTTTATTTCAGAAAATATTTCTTTTATCTCCTAGCGAACGAAGTTTCCGGTTCGAGTTTTTATTAACGTTAGAGCAGCTTATAACCAAAGCAAAAGAAATAGAAGAAGAAAAGTATGCAACTGAACGGCACACATAACTTAAACCTTACTAGCCTGTGGCAACACTTTAGAAAATTGATAGTTGAAGGAATAATGAAATTCACCATGCATGAAGTTCACTTCTTCGATATATATCTAGAATTCCGAAGACTGAATTGCATTCTTCATTACACTCTAGGTATGCTAACTCTGAAACGAAATTCGCAAAATTTAGTATGATTTTATAGTTTTTTGGTTTTCCGACAGACTATCCTTGCTATGAGAGTATGATTACGTTATTCACAAATGTTTTGTTTAAGGCATTAAATCCGCTAAGAGTTCACTATTGAAAAGGATGCCTTGAAAAACAACAATCATTACCAATTGTGCGGCAAAAATGTATAAAACAAGGAAACGTGAATAGATACTGCATAGTATTTCGACCAACCTCATAGAGCTAATATTTGATGATAAGTATATGTATTTTACTAGCATTTTCAAAAGTTATACCCACAAGATTTCATTAAATGCTGAAGAAAACTGATTTATCCTGCAGCCGAAAATTTAGAAGAAATTGCTAATGACTGAATAAAAAAAAACACTCAATTTCCTACGATTATCCCACCAGCTATAAATCTATGGAACACTACCGATCAGCAATAAAAATCATATCTTCTAAAAGATTATAAAAACGGGGTCTATTGGCCTAGGTGAAACGTCTTTTTGTGAAATGATTAAATGATCCTATAGTAGATTACCCGGCCTGCTTTATCCGTTATATTTATATTTTCGCAGAAAAAAATTTAGACAGAGACATAACCATTTATTTGCAAAGAAATTAACATAGTATCTATGTTCTGTAACATACATAAATTGAGGATGGTAACTCTTATCCTAAATCATTCAGTTTTTGAATAATGACCCTTTGTTCATTTCCGATTTTAAACTTCTAAGCTTGTATTCTGCTTTGTTATTCATATAAAAAAGCAAGACGGTGTTTCGATGATTTGTTTAGGCATAAGATTCACATAGAAATCAGCTATCAGATGTAAACTTTGTCTCGTCAAATTTACATAAAACTATGATCGAATGAAACTCGCAGGTTAGTTAGCCTGCATTATTAGGTCCGAATTTGAAATGCATATGTTGACAACAATTACCAGAAAACAATGGTTCCGGCTTCTGTGTTAAACGAAACATAAATCAAATAAAAACAAACAAAACACGAACAAATACACGGGTCTACGCACGTATTACTATTTTTTTATCACCTATGGACTATCCATATTTGAAAAGGCATATTTTAAATACTTTTATATATCTCCATTTCAATTCTCTTGTCTATGGTTTTAAAACGCCCACTTGAAAATAACCTTTTCTTTCATGGCGCCATATTAAGAAAGCTAAATCATGCATATTTTATCCCGCTTTAAAAGCAAGAATGAAAACCAAAACATTAACACTGACCTTGTCACTAGGCGGATGTGACGTCACGCTATTGTATAAGACAATTCAAAGTTTACAAAATATAAAAATTAACTTGAGCAGTGGCCATTTCAAAACCATAAATTTCTCTCTGTTGTCAATGAATGAATGAATGAATGAGTGAGGGTGGGAGGGATAGAGGGAGAGAGAGAGAGAGAGGGGGTGCATGAATGAATGAATGAATAAATGAAAGTGAATGAATGAATGAATGAATGAATGAATAAATGAATGAATGAATACTTGTTATAGGTTCGCACACGTCATTACAGTTTGCCGTAATATTACGTCTGACTAGTAGAACTTGTATTCTTCGTTGAAAGAATAATAGTAAAAAACTTAAATACCGCCAGAGTAGAACCTTCAAAAATTGTAACCTCTGAATTAGGTTCTTTTCCTTTCGTCGACCCCATTGATAATGGAACGGTTTAAAAATGTTGCACAAAATCTTTTTAGTGAAGGAGTGAAGTAGGCGAAGTTTAAAATGTTGGTTTCTTGGTTCATTTTCATAAAAAAAATCCCGTCTTTCCCAGGGAAAACGCACGGGTGTACTAGATGCAATAGTCAGTGATTTTTTAAAGCTTCTGTTTGAGTTTATTTATCATCTGTACCTGTTGCCCATATGACCGAATCCCCTGAAGAGATTGGTTAATTAAGATGGTGGGAGATAGTGCAATGTACAGAATTTAAGTATCCCATTCTATAGCTACCCGAGTTCTTTATCAAGCAAAGTTCATAGCACCGTTGCATACGGCCTCGGTTTAACGCCTCATCCGAAATACATTAAGTAACGTCAGTGAAGGAACAGCCTTATGGAATTTACTACCCTGAAATTATAAGCCCTGTGCGCTACGACTAAACCACTGATCAGACACTGATACCTTCTCCCCACTTATTATTATACCAGCTGTTATCTATAATTTCCGTGAATGTAAGTTTGGTTTCCTAATCCAAATATGAAAATAGTTCCATGACTATCTTTATTTCTACAAGAAGAGTTTTATACTAAGCTAGTAAAGCACTACCATGTCGGATCATATATAATACTCAATAAAAGAGCTCTGTCAATACACTGTGATGTAAGCAATACATTGCGATGTAAGCAGAAGACATTTATGAAGCTCCTGAAGCTAAAAAGGGTCATTGTATAACGATAAGATTTTTTTCACACAACTTTTAAATATATCTAAAAACTAGTCTATAAATCAGTTCTCTTAATGAAAATCATTAACAACTAATGCTGATAAATAAACAAAGGACAATAACTTTGAAAGTAAAAATTTAGAGTAACGGTTTTTGTGCTGTGCACTTTACTGAGTGCCATCCAAGTATCCACAGAAGTTTAAAAAACAAATTAGAGGGTTACAGGGTTGTACCAGTGACTATATTTGAACAAGAAATTATAAAGAAGAGCAAAAACTCTACAACTGGCAAAAAATATTAAGGGTTTCATGTACTGCAATTGTGTTTATTATCAGAGTTTCAGGTCAGCAAGATGAAAAGTTAAGAAGATATGCTCCGAAAAAAATTCTTGAATTATAAGTCTTAAGAAAGGACATTAAACCTGTTAAAAAAGCATGAGAGAGTTATAACCTGTTTCCTCAATTCCTTCTTTGCATCTTACAAGTACCAAGACGATATATAGTAAAGTTACAGAGATATATTCCGGACAAAGTTTTAAACGGACAGACGGATGAAGGGTATATTAATCATAGCCCCATCGACTTTTTTGAAGTTGGAATGACAGGCGGGGAAAACTCAAGGAGTCTTATAAAACCAGCTACACCTACTTTAACAACCAGTGCAGAGAGAATATACAACAGCCACTGTACTATCAGAATGTATAGGATTTATGTAAAAAGGGCAATAACTCATTGAAATGTTAGTGGTACATATTTGATTCTTACAATAATTAGCGCTATTTTCACCAGTCTAACTCACACGTTTCAAGTTATCATCTCAAACATTACATAATCATGATCCGAACCAAACTACAAGCAGAGTTATTCACCCTAATGTATCAGTAATTGTACTGTAAAGGGAAATAACCACTGTAGAAGTTTTCAACTGTCTGCAGCCTGCGTTTCTTTTCTTTACTCTCCAACTTTTCCCCATTTATATATCATGATTTCTGATACTAAAGCGCAAATAAACAAAGCACAACTTCCAGGTCTGTAGTTAAAAGGAATGGTGCTTTTTGTAAATAGCACACCTCTCCTGTACGTATTGGTAAGAATTTCTGCCTACAAAAACTATCAAAAGTGCTAATAGCTATACGTGCTAAATACACAAACTAAGCTTATTTCTTTTTCGTGATGATACAAAATATAGCTTAAAAATGATTAACTTAAAGATTACAGAGAAAGTATTAAACTATGGAAAAAATAAGTTGCTTGTTCTGTACACCATGACAACTGCAGAAAAAAAAATCAACAGGAATCGAACACAGGCCCGTCCGGTCAGCAAAATTAACAACTGTGAACTAAACCACTGAACCTAAGAGACTTATATTTACATAGTGTCAGAATTAATAATATAACATAGTATCTTCCCAGTGACTAACGGGGTTAGTCTTTTACCGATAAAAATCTGTAAAACTTAATATTATGATGTGTAGTTCAGATACATTTTCTTTTTCTTTCTTTTTGCATCTTCGACCCGTCTGTGATTCAGTCGCTTTAAAATCAGTAACATTTCTTTCTGTGAAAAACATCTACATCTACATGATACTGCTTAGCAATCAATTCTGATTATGACTAGCAGGCGCGTTGTCAGGGAACTGTTAATAAAAGACATTATTTATATGCAAATTTAAAAAGATAAAAGAATAAAAGTTCTACAAGACTATTGATTTAAAAGACATAGTGTGCAAATAAGAATTTGTAAAATGGGTCAAGCCTCTCGGTAAAGATGTTTAAACTGGGGCTAGACAGAAAGGTTAGAGGAAGGCTATTCCAAAGACGTATGCTCCTAGGAAAGAAAGAATTTTGATGGTATTGTGTTCTCGAGTAAAGTATTAAGTAGTTCAGATTTCAGATTGTTTGAGTAAGGTGTTGGTGGTCAACAAAGACAATGTTGTTTTGGATTTTATACAAGTAGGTTACAGCACTGATGTTTCGACGCTGCTCAAGGGTTTGCCAATTAATGTCAAATATCATTTTGGAGACACTACTTGTATGGTCATTATCATTAAAAATATATCTAGCAGATGATCTTTGGACTTGCTCTATCTTATGAAATAAGTGTTTCTGCCAAGAATGCCATACTATAGAACAGTATTCGACCTGAGGTCTAACAAAGGCCTTATATGCAGTTTCCTTTATCTTTTTATTTGGGGTTTTAACATTTCTTCTAATGAATCTAAGGGAGTTATTTGCTTTTGATGTAATGTTGTTTATATGTTTGGTCCATGAAAGGCCTTGACTAATAGTGACTCCTAAGTATTTTGCTTCTTGGGTTGATTTAAGTTGGATATTATGGAGGGTATAAGGAAAATTAATAGGGTTTCTTTTTCTTGTTAAACTGAGAACTTCACATTTATCAGGGTTAAACTCCATGGACCAGTCATTTTCCCATATTTCTAATGCAAGTAGGTCATCTTGAAGGGTTTGGGCATCTTGGTTGGATTTAATGGTTAGGTAGACAACAGTATCATCTGCAAACAGCCTTACCTTACCTTTGACACTATCAGGAAGATCATTTATATAGGAAAGGAAAAGGGAGGACCTATTACCGAGCCATGGGGGACACCTGAAAGGACTGGTAAAATTCTTGTTTTTTTACCTTTAACTACAACTTGCTGGGAGCGAGACTTAAGGAATGAATGGACCCAATTTGTAACCTCGTAGCTTATGCCTAATCTTTTCAATTTACTCACAAGTTTGTGATGGTCCGCCTTATCAAATGCCTTACTGAAATCCATGACTATGATATCAGTTAGTTGACCACTTTCAAGATTGTGATCAATTTCCTGAGAGAAGCTTACTAGTTGGGACTCACAACTACGTTTTGACCTGAAACCATGTTGATAGGGGCTAAGGATGTTGTTTTTATCATAAAAAGACATAATATTGGACACTAAGATGTGTTCCATCAACTTGGACGCTATGCATGTGAGGTCTATAATTGTTGGGTCTGCATTTTGGGCCTTTTTGTAAACTGGGGCAATTAATGCATGCTTCCAGTCATCTGGGACAATACCTGTTTTTAAAGAGATCTAGAAGATGTGGATCAGTATGGGAGTAACCTCTTGATGGTGCTCTTTAAGTAACCTTGGGGATATTTGGTCAGGACCAGATGCTTTATTTGGGTTCAGACCTTTTAAGAGTTTCTTCACACCATCATCCGATATAGTTACCTTTGGCATAGATGGGTGGTATTTTGGAACAAGCTTCTGTTTGCATGACTGGGATTAGCTAAGAGGCTGAGGCCTAGAGAAAACAGACGCAAACTGGGAGTTAAGGATATTTGCTCTTGCAACTGGATCAGTAAATGTGTTATCTTCTGATTTAAGGGGTGCCACACCACAGCTTTCAGTTTTGTTACTTTTAACATATTGGTATTTTTTTTATTTTTCACATTTTGGGAGTCTTTGTTGAAAATGACTGAGTCTAGGTATTGCCGGTACGCATTCTTAGTTTCTCTTTGGATTTCACTTTTAAGTATCTTGAGTTTTTTACCAAATCATTTGATGGGGACTTTGACCTTTTCATTTTTGAATAAGTTCTATCACGTTTCCTAATTTTGCGAATAATGGACTTGTTTAACCATGGTAGATCTCGACGTGTTTTAGTGACTTTAGTTGGTATGTGGCGGTTGAGTTCGTCCTTAAAAGAAATCCAGGCTTTGTTGGGATCGGTGTGGTGTGTTTCACTGTAAACCTTGGCATATTTAGTTAAATCGTTCTTCAAGCAATTCCAGTTTGCCTTATTATAGCTTTGTATTTCCCTTATTGATTGAAGTGGGCGCCCCCTATTAATTTTAATTTCATGGAAGATTATATCATGATCTGAGGAGCCTAAAGGAGGTAGGGTTTTTGTACTATGTACTATTAGTGAGGAACAGGTCAAGGACATTGTTACCTCTGGTAGGGATGGTGACCATTTGCTGCAAGTTTAAGTTAATGAGGTTTTCAAGGAAAGAAGTGTATAAATTTGGGAACTTACAGCCCTCTTTCAGGGATTCTGTTGACCAGTTGATACTTGGCATATTGAAGTCTCCAAGCACCCAGGCAATATTATTTTTGGGGATCTTTTTTATGGATGACCAAAGTTCATTGAGGGGTATCTCATCCTTCTCATTAGGTTTATAGAAGGAAGAGATATAAATGTCCTTAAAACCTTTAAGGGATATTTTGGCCCAGACTGAGTTACAATTTAATTTCAGATCTGGTTGTTCCTGACTTAGGATGGATTTTGATATGGCAATGAGAGTTCCTCCACCTTGGCCCTCTAGTCGGTCATCCCTATATACCTGAAAATTTAAGAAGTCAGGAAAGATTTCAGCTGTTGATATTTCAAGTTTTGACAATGTTTCGGTACAGCAAATAATATCAGGTTTGACTTGGGATATTACCTGTTGTAAATCTGGTATTTTATTTTTAATAGAGCGGCAGTTTATGTTTAAGACACACAACCTTTCACACACTTTAAGTTTTTTGTTTGCTTTTGAAAGATTACACTTATTTTTGGGATTTGGGGTGGAAGTAGCAATTGGTTGTGTGCCTGGACTACTTGAACTAATGTAGGATCTATGAGGGAAGAAGACATCACTATCTTCGCTTATAATGGAATTGAGAGGAGAGAATCTTGTATCTTCATACAATGAATTTAGTGACTCTGCCAGTGAAGTAGAATAATTTATATCTCCACAGTTGGTGCAATGCCAAACAAATCTGGAATCTGATAGGCAGTCATATGTAGAGTTTCCTAAACCTTGGCAGTTTACATAGAACCAGATATTACACGAGTCACAGAGGATCCCATTTTGATCCCAAGTTACTTCTTCCTTACAACTTCCACAAGGATAGTGGTAATTTCTTGCTAACCTAGGACCAGGATTTAATTCCACATCTGATGATTGTGTGATAAGTAGGCAGTGCAAGAAAACAAGAGTCTTTCCCTTTACAGAGAACTCTTTGAGGTGGGGTTTGAGTTTAATACTGTTCAAAATATGCATCATTGGGGTTTTTTGTATCTGCTAGTAAAGATTTAAATTAACCTGGTAATCTGGTGGTTCATTTCTAAGGAGTTGACATCCTGTGAGTACCCAGTATAGAAATAATGCAGTGATGTCCAAATTTATTTTTAGACGAACACTAGTCAAGTTTTTTTTTGTAATTTCAGCAAAAACAAGTTCTGCCCGTTTATTGGTCCCCGTCAAAATTTAAAGGGTGGGGTCGGAGAACCATCCCCACTGCCCCTTACAAAAACGTTATACATATAATTCTATACATTTTAAACATGACTCTTATTAATATGTTCTCTGTAATTTGAACTTCGATTATGCGGTTTTTATTTTTTAAAACCTAGATAGATAATACAAAATTATTGAAAAGCGTACTGTTTATGCAAACATTTTCCGTCTACTATGTGTTTGAATGGGGCTTCTTGTATAAAAAGAGGTTTTGTTTAGATGCGATAACATTTTGTTGTTTCAACGTATCCTCTTGAGAGTTGCTTCCCTTTGACCTTCCATATAGTATTTTCTTCAAATTATTATAAGAAACTATCATGCAAATATTTACCTGAAAAGTTATAAGAGACTGGGTTGGTCAAAAAGGATTTTATCATGTTGCAACTATATGCAGTAAGAATAGAATGGTCACATACAATCAATAAATTTAGCTATAACTTTAACAGTTATATTTTTTCTATGGTGAAAAACAGTTAGTTAGTGTGTTTTGTAAAACTGTGATAGTCACTTTTAACTTGAATGTCTCTTTAATTTACAAAGAGTAAACTCTACTAAAGACAACTAAAAAATTTAAAAATTTAAAACATTTAAACATTTAAAATGTACTGTGTGATAGTCATTTTAAACTAATCATTACTGTTTCTTGAGCATTATAACAAAACCCTTTATTATCTTAATGAGCTTTAAAAACAAAACTAAGCCACACAGTTTGCTTTAAACTATGATATTCTAACAGAAAGGAGGAAGGATCAGGGTAGGGAAAAGGGGAAGTGAGGGGATAGGATGGAGGGGGAGAAAAGGGAAAAATCAAATAAAAGGTTGTTGGTGTAAACTACTTTGGTTTTTGTCTCTGCTGTTAAGAGTAAATATCTCTAGACTATATTGTAGGTTATTGGAAGGCTCCATACATTGCAATTTTACCAATGCATTTCTAGAAAAGGTTAATCTTAAGTCATAAAAAATGGCTAAACAAATGAAAATCAAAATTCTGGATTATATTGAAAGACTAAATTATTATACTTCTCCCATGTCTTTTCAAAAGACTCATACTTTGAAGTTTGTTTTGCAGTATATTTTTCAATCTTATAGTTGACCATTATTTGATTCTTAAATTTTTCCAGATTGGGCCTAATTTTCTTAATCTTACTATAATATATATGACTTTTTGTAAACAAAATTATTTTGTTTATAACATTATCAAGTTTTGTACTGCCAAATAAAATATCTGCTACCAGCCAATTATGGAAGTTAACATTACATTTCTCTTTAATTTAATTTTGAATTGTAACCAGAATTGTTTTATTATTGGGCAATCACAAAACAGGTGAAACAAAGTTTCTGATTCATTTTGACAAAATGTACAAGTATCATCATTGACAATATTCATTTCTTAAGCAAATAGTTGTTGCAAGGATTTGATGATTAATTCTAAATTGTAACCATATGATTTTTTGGAACTTTCATATATCTACGGACCAAATCGTATACTGAATTATTTTGTTTTGGAAAAACGAAGCGTCCGAAACAGCCCTTATATTATCTTTCCATTTTTTGTAAAGAGTTTGGATACTGGTTTGTATTTTGCAGTGCTTTATAAATAGATCTACATCCTTTGTTATCTTTATTTAAAAGTATCAGGTTTTGGGGGATGTGCATAGAATTGTTAAGTTTCTGGGGGCAAATGTAAAATATTATTAACTTCAAGGTATTTTTATGGCATTTACAATACCCCTATATTCTAAAAAATACTTCTTATGTTGTAGGTTGCAGTAAACCCATCATAAGAATAAAATTCACCATCCTGATTAAGGAGGTCTCCTAAAAACAAGATTCCTCTTGAAATTCATCTTTGTAAATACACGCTTGAGTTACCAACTTTAATTCCGGGGTTTTTCCATATATGAACTGAATAACATTGTGTGTTGCTTTCGGGTTTTAAGTTTACAGAAAGGGTAAAATAACTGTATATAACATCTTTCCAAAATGGATTGATATCTTCGTGAAGTTTTGACTTAATAAAGTCTGTACCAAATTTAAATATTTGACTTATAAAGGGACATGTACCATCAATAAAACTACTGAATTTGCTATTTGAATTTATCAGTCTTCGTAGCCATGTCACCTTTAGACTATTAATAAATATTCCCAAATCTATCATTTTGAGTCCTCCATACTTGTAGTCCTGTGTTATTACCTTTCTTTTGACTTTGACACGCGATTCATTCCACAGGATTTGTAAGAATAAGTTTTGAATTATATTGATTTTAAATAAAGAAGGTTTTGGAATACTTAAAACCAAATGATTCAGTTTTGCCAAAGTAAGGGATTTAATAACTACAATTTTACCTATAGCCGAAAGGTATCTTTTTGACCAATTTGCATATAGTTTTTTAATTTCTTCAATTTTTAAATCATAGTTCAAATCTACTATTTCTGAGAGATTATTAGTAAATTTAACCCCAAGAACAGTAAATACTTCATCATTCCATGTCAGATTATATTCTGGACAAATAATGGTGTTAATATTTTTTGTTACCCCATCCATATTGCCTTAGTCTTCTCTGCATTTATATTCAGGCCTGAAACTCTGGCATAAAATATTAATGTCAACATTATGTTCTGTAAAGACTTTTTTGTGCCATCCAAAAACAAACTTGTGTCATCGGCATACTGTGATATTTTATATTCTTTACCCTGAATTATTATGCTTTTAATATTTTTGTTATTCCCAGTTCACGGTGCATATCAATATCGGTATCCTCTTTGCGAAATTTACTAAAACGGTACCCTCTTCGCTCATGCACGGGTCATTCTTTGCTGAAAATATAGCGACGATGCACCAGAGTCAGGAAAATATACACTCTACTGACGTAAGAAGGTATATCATCTGCAAACAAAGTTTACCACGGAACACTAGAATGTTTTAGCTATGTCTCTGTTTGTTATGTGTGTTGTTTTCAATTACTACAACTCCAAAAAAAAAGCGACACAAATCTAGATGTCTTGTCTCGACCCGCGCCTCGACATGTTCTCTTAGCTTATATGAACCAGTGGTTTGATTATGTACACACCATACATATTACATGTATTCATTTGTATATTGTTTTCAAACAAATGGCAATAAAAAGTGTTAAATATACGTAAAATTCATAAAAACGCTCTACTTTCGGTTTTGCAGCGACACGGGTTACCTCTTTGCTGTTGATATTTTATGTCACAGGTAACCTCTCTCATTTTTTTCTTTCAGGCACGGGTAACCTCTTAGCACTGTAATTGCGATATATCTGTAATAACACTTAATGCAGTAGTCGAAGTCGAGGTTCTTAATTCAGTACGATTTAAGAAAACGCGTTATATCGATATATAATGCTTTACGTCTCCTTTTTTACATGTAAGTCATTTGACTCAGTTTGCATGTAGTCTGTACGAAGTCATTAATGTCGCAATAAGCAATGGCGATTTTCCGACTGTTCATATTTACTGTTGCCAAATTAAAACTGAAAATTAATTGTTTTAAATTGTTCGAACTTGTTCCTTTGTTTCTTTAACATCGTGCCGACACATAAGGTCGTATGGCGACTTCATTTTTAATGGTGCAGGAAGATCCCATATGCCCGTCGGGACGGGGGAGCACCTGGGTAGAACCACGGACGTTCGTATTCTAGCTGTGTAATAACGTCTTAACATGAAATACATTAATTTATAATATCAATAATCACGACATCAATATCGTAGTATCGTTCCATTGCATCGTACATGTTGTCAATCAATACCAGCTGTTCGCTTGTAATGCTTTGTCATACTACTGCTTCTTTCTCCTTAACTCGTAACGCCCACCCTGAGCACTTAGTTACTGGGAATATATTATATTGTGTCTTCTTTAGTTTCAGATAGACAAGTTCATCATATATACACGAACGGCATATAGACACTTAAGAAGAGGTGTTTTGTTTTGAAAATAATATATCTAAAATGAATCACACATGCTAAGTATGTTATTTAATTTGCACACACCCAGTACAGACTTGCCGTCAATCTGACTGAAGTTTATGATCTCCTAATAGCATAGCGATGTTTAGGTTATGATTTTAATCAGATTGGACTCGCCATTATAACCATTTTTTCATACATGTGCTGCTTTATTTACAAAGACTGAATTACTGAATAAAAACAGCCGCTACATTAAGAGCGTTTAAGGTAGTTTTTGTACGTTTGACTTACTTAGTGAGGCATAGTGGCATTAATCTAGGAAACTTATAATAACGCCTGGTAGCCCGTATATGGAATGAAATTATCACTACCTTGATTCTGTTGAAAATTGCGAATTTGAAAACAATAGCAGAAGAGTCAGCGTTTTTTTTGGGTGATGCAGCCATAATATTGAAAACCGTTTACGTTTTCTAGATCTGAAAAGAAATGAAATGTTTTAAGGTGCCATAACTTTGTTTTATACATATTATTTCTTGGATTAAACAGTATTTGATGAACAGTCAGAAAATCTGAATTTGCTTATTGCAACAATGACTGCATACAAATTCGAGTTAAGGACTTAATAACATCGGAGACGTAAAGCACTATGCTATACATAGATTTTCAGGCACGGCATTGAAATAATACTAGACAGTAATATTTTTATTATTTTTTTATTTTATTTTATTATTATCTTTTTTCTTTCGAATTCGACTACTGCATTAAGTCTTATAACTGATCACGGTGCTAAGAGGGTACTCGTGCCTGAAAGAAAAAAATGAGAGAGGTTACCTGTGATATAAAATATGAACAGCAAAGAGGTAACCCGTGTCGCTGCAAAACCGAAAGTAGAGCGTTTTTATGAATTTTATGTATATTTCACACTTTTTATTTGTTTGAAAATAATATATAAATGAATACATGTAAAATGTATGGTGTGTACATAATCAAACCACTGGTTCATATAAGCCAAGAGAACATGTCGAGGCGCGGGTCGAGACAAGACATCTCGATTTGTGTCGCTTATTTTTGAGTTGCAGTAATTAAAAATAAGACACATAACAAACAGAGACACAGCTTAAACATTCTAGTGTTCCGTGGTAAACTTTGTTTGCAGATGACATACCTTCTTTCGTCAATAGGGTGTATATTTTCCTGACTCTGGTCCATCGCCGCTATATTTTCAGCAAAGAATGACCCGTGCATGAGCGAAGAGGGTACCGTTTTAGTAAATTTCGCAAAGAGGGTACCGATATGGATATGCACCGTGCAATTAGAATTTAAAGTATCTCAGCGCATAAAATGAACAGGTAGGGTGACAGGGCATCGCCTTGACGGCATCCTCTATGAAGTAAGAACCAATCAGACATGTGTCCGTTTACAATGACACAAGATTCTATATTTGTATAAAACTATTTTATCCATTTACGTATAGATGGACCAAAGTTAAAAAACTCTAAGACTTGGTGCATGAAATTCCATGACACAGTGTCGAAAGCAGCAGCAAAGTCAATCAGGAGAAGTAATCCAAGAATATTATTCTTCTCTGTATAAAATAAAATGTCATATAACATTCTGATATTAGATGCCATTAATTGGCGAGGTAGAAAACCCTGTTTGGTCTTCATTAATGACAATTCCTAAAATGTTTTTCAAACGAAATGCAACTGAGGCAGGGGCAATTTCATATGCTACATTCAAAAGGGAAATAGGCCTCCAATTTGTCAAGAAATGTTTATCTTTATTTCCCTTAGGAATGCATAATTTATAGATCTTACCAAGAAAACGCCTATGTCCCTCCAGAAAAACTTAAAAAATTCTACTGTAAATTCATCATTTCCAGGGCTTGTATTATTTGACAGTCTCTTAAGAGAGTTTAACATTTCGTTGTATGTCAGATTTCCCTCAATGGACTGCTTGACTGTTTCCGAGAGTTTTGGTATATCAAAATGTTCAAAAGTATTGTTTAGAGATATAGTTTCTGTCTCTTTTAACTTATATAATTTCTCATAATGATGTTTTGTTTCTAAAAGAATTTCATTTTGTGATTTTAAATGTTGACCTTTATCTGAAATAAGTGAGTTCATAATCTTTGAAACACAGTTTCTGTATTCTAGGTCACAAAAATACTGTGTGGGCTTTTCTCCTTCAGGCACCCATTTTGCTTTAGATCTAATAAAAATACCATTCATTTTTTTTCTTAATTCTGAGAGTTCTCTTTTTTTTTGTTTTCTAGTAGTTGGTAATTTATATTTGTATCTTTTTCAATATTTTCAATTTCTTTCAAAATGCTTTCTTCCTTATTTGCCTATAGTTTTTTCTTACATGAAGCATGGCTTATTGTCATACCTCTAATGTTTAATAAGAGAGTTTCAAAAAATAACTGATCATTTCAAATGTAAGTCTTGTGATGGAATACTATCTACCTCACCTATATTTTCTGGTAAGTCAGACATATACTGTAACTTTGTATCATTGATAGTCTTTTTCTGTACGGAAAATTGCCAGTATTATATTCCTATATGTACAATTGGAGCGGTGTTAGTGTTATCCAATATTATGTAATTCTATGTTTTGATTGGCTGTTAGAAGATCCGATTATTGCCGAAGCGTTACTTATTTTTACGATGTACTACCTGTTGAATCAATTTGCGAAGTTGTGTTATTCCGGAAATCCTCGGACAGAATCACGTGATTGCCTGGTAATATTATGTAGGAACACTGAATGTTATTGTTTTGAAATCTATTAATAGTAACAAGTAACTGATAAGAGATACAGGTAACTTTTTGAACGTTGGCAAAATATGGCGCTTGATAAAAATGCAAAACATAGAAATTTTGTAATTACAGTTACAACGTCATTTTCATCAAACAATTCAATATTTTATATCATTTAAACGGTCTGTAAACTCATATTTTACATATCTAAAAAATAATTGTCAAAAATGTTCACTTTCTGGTTTGTAAATAGTTAAACTTAGTGCATCTAAGCTGCTAGAAAAATGCTGAAAAAATGCTGAAACGACAGGTATAACTTAGTTTAGTTTTCTTTTTTAAAAGCAAAAATTCAAAATCTGCTTATATTTTCAAAATATGAATTTAAAGAGCTTTCAAATGATGTAAAATGATACAATGTTTATGTCTAATATTTTCGAATAATAAAATTCGGCTCAAAAAGAAAAAAGATATCTAAAGTTAAAAATTCTGTCTGGTTCCTGAGTCTGTACTTTGCTACGACTGTGACTGTATCTCACCTGGTCTTTAATATGTTGAATTATATCAAAGTAATCAAAGCATGGTCATAGTTTATTATCATAATTGATATTACAAGTATATTTGTTATTCTACTCAAGCATGTTTGTTATTCTGTTCAAGCATGTTATTCCATGAAATTTATGTTATTTTGTTACTTAACAAAACAAACAATGTTTCAGTATCATAATCATCACCATTAACATCAAGAGATATATGGAAATAAAAGGTTGAACAAATATGTTGTTGTTGTTCTGCAAAATATGTGCATTGCCTTAGTTATAATTTGTCTGAACTTCAATTTAAAGATATATATTCAATTTCTTTTTATTAGCATCTGCAAACAAAATAGAGTGCTGTAGCTTAAGGTTCCTTAAAAATACAGTAAAAACCGTACACTCAAATGGACTCAAGTCCATTTGAATTTTCCTTGTTATTTTATTATTTGTAAATCTTTTGAATTATCTGTGACATAATTAATCAAAACTGTCAAGCTTACAAGAAGACAGGGAATTTTATACGTTTAATGAATTTTGTACAACATATAATATCAGAAGTAATTTTTGGAATATAGGGATTTAGTACAGAATAATTCATAGAATCCATGCAACAAACTATCTGCTAAAGAAAATGAACATAATCAATTAAGACTACTGCTCACCTTGCCATAATGAGAAAGAAACATTAACTCATTTATTTTATGTGTGAAGTGACAAAACAATTTTGGCAACAGCTACAATCTTATATTAAAGACAGATGCAACTTGAATTTTCAAAAGCTGGAGCCAGTCTGATATATTATAGTGTAATACAAAACTTGATAATATTCTAAACAAAGTAATATTACAGGCTAAATATTACATCTATTTTCGTAGGTTAAAACTGTTATAGCACATTTTAAAAACCATGTTTGTGCCAGTTACATGTATACAATTGAAAAACACATATGTAAACAATCGTTAAAATACAACGAATTTGAAAAATCATGGGCAAAAGTTAACAATTTATTAAAGCCTCTGCTTACTTAAGATCTCAGAAGAGATTCATGTATAAAAGCAGTCTCTATTTGTAATAACAGAAGAAAGAAATTACTTTCTACAACCTGAATTTTTTTCCTATGTCACAATGCCACAGAGTTTATCTGTGTTTGCAAATTTATGTAAAGTAAGTATGTAAAAATATTGTTTCTGAAAAAGGAAATACTGTTCTGTTACAAGTTTAAGTCAAACTTTAAAGCTGTCTTTAATAGACAGGTATTCTTTTTTCCAGCAAAAAAACAAGAGGGCCATGATAGCCCTAGATCGCTCACATGAATACTTTGCCTTTGGGTCTGCTGTTGAGCGAACATCAAAAGAATCTCCCTATATAAATCTATATGAATTCAAGTGACCCCCAGTGTAGAGCCAATTTTCACTCAAGGGGCATAATTTGAAAAAGTTTAGTAGATGACCTCTAGCTGACGCTTCATCAAAAAAATCTAAGCTCTAGGCTTTGTGGTTTCTGACAAGAAGTGTCTAAAAGTTTTGCCTATATAATCTATGTAAAATCAATTGACCCCCATGGCAGGGCCAAATTTGAACAAATTTGGTACAGGTCCACTAGACAATGCTACATACCAAACCTTAAGGCTCAGGGCCTTGTGGTTTCAGACAAGAAGATTTTCAAAGTTTTACCTTTCAGTTGCTACTGCAACCAGAGTTCTTTATGGATTTCAATTCTTTGAACAACTTTGGTAGAGGTTCATACAAGGAATATCCCAGGCATGTTTCATCAATGTTGGCTTAGCGGTTTAGGAGGAGAAGTCGTTCAAGTCAAGTTGCGGACATTGTGCTCAGGTGAGCTAAAAACTATGAACACAACTTTATATGTATCAGAAAATGTTTGCTGTACATACTGTATTGACTTGTATATTTCTTGTTTTTACTCTGATTGGAGAAAATAAACGGGTAACCTGTGATTACTGAAATTAAAAAAAAACAAGAAATGTGAACTTGAAAATCAACTTGCCAAATTACTTGTTATATGGTGAAAAAGAATTAATCTTATGCTGCAAGTTTAAAAATTCAGACAAAAATTTCTATGAGCTTTTGAAATGGCAATGAACAACAAATGCCTTAAAAAATCTTGTAGAAACTGACCTCAAAAAGTCTGGAATGTATCTGTAATTGACCTGTTTCATGTCTCAAATAATAAAAAGTTTATGATGAAAGGATCTGTCAGTTTATATCTCACAATGTATATATTTTAGGTCCTATTTGGATATAATGTTTAATTGATATAGCTAAAATTGCATCAAAGTAAAATTGTCAATGCTGTTAGGGATAAAAAGTTAACAGTCAATGTCACAGAAAGTAGTCACATTACATTACTCCGTACATTACATGCCATAAAAACAAAACAATTTGACCAAGTTTCAGGAAGAAAGAGCAAATACTTGAGCAAATGAACTACAGACATAAAGATAAAGTACAATTTACATATAACATTTCAGTTACATTTCAGTCATCAAACTATCCAGCACATTTTTCTGAACAAGAACATCTGTAAGTCTGTTCACTGCTCCCGTTAATATTTCAATATTTGCTGTTTGCACTTTCTGAGTTGCTTACCAGTTCCTCCAACAGGGCACATTTCTTTTTTTCAATTTGAAGGAGCTCTAAATATTGATCAACAAGTATAAACAGAGTATAATCTTTTGAGTATTCCTGTCCTTAATGATAGCAGTAGCATGCATGACATTGATATGAAACTGAAAACCTTTTTAATTATGACTGTTTGATTTTAATTGAATCTCAAATTGAAACAGTTAAATCTTATTATTAACCTGTCATTCAATAGCCTATAATTTCAAGAATAATTTGTAGAGATAATATACTTTACGATTCTTAAGATTATTATATCCATTACTGAAAGAAAGACAAAAGATATTTTGATTTAAAGAATGTAGTTTGCTTCAAATTATGTCAAGTAAATATTCACATGATCAGTTTCTAATGATTAAAAATTAACATTCTGTAAGGGTTCATGTAAATTTTCTTTTGTTTCTTAACCAATAACTGCATACAGATCATGTGTCAAATATGAGTTTATAGCCATCTCTGAAAATCAATTTTGTTTTCTTTTAAACAGCATTTGAATTGCATTAACAGTTCACTGTGCAATAAAATGTCCAAAATGTGTTTTATATGTAAGGAGTGAATATGACCCCAATTATGCTTTATAAAATGTTGTTTACCTGAAGGATCTGTCAGTGTTCTTTTCCTTTTGTCCTGGAAAAAAGGTCTTTATGTAAAACAGAGAATTTATGGTATTAGAAGCTGTCAGAATGGCACTGATGCCCCCCTCCCCCTTCCCTCCCCCACCTTTATATGGTGACCATAAACCAGCCAGATGCCTAGTTATCAACTTATACAGCTGAACTATGTTTAGAATTCCTGGATTCTCTCATTCTCAAGTACCTGATTGAAAACTGCTTATAAAATGCATGCCCATGTGAACCTGATATTTGGTACTACACCTGCCCAACCATCAAGAAAATGAATCTTGAAAGTCTAGGAAGAAGTGTGACCTTTGACCCTTGGGCTTAAAAGTGAAAAAGCTTATCTACTCATCATGTCCGTTGACCCATTGGACCCAAAATCAATAGGGTTCATCAACTCCATCTATCATCTACTATACTAATCTATCTTCCAAATCTCATATCTATGTGCTCTTGGAATCAGAATGTACTGACCCAGAAATGAGGTGGTCTACGACAAAGGCAATATACACATTCTTATTCAAATGGGGGCATAATTAAATTGCAAAATCTGCCTCCTAATAAATTGGATTTTTCAGTGGATATATAAATGTGACATTGGAATATTTTACATGTAAATGTTCGTAAAGATGAGCTTTATCTAAGAGTGGACTTTAGACAATGAAATTATCTGCAATTAAGCAGATACACGCAGAAACAGTGTAAACAATAGTGATATATAGCCTTAGGCTATTTCGTTGCGCATATCGTAAGATACTTTAGCTGTGAAAGTTGCAAAACATGGAATATATGGCATAAAAGTGTAGTCTTTAGTTTGTCCTAAGGCTACAAAGTGGATTAACGCTGTGGACTATTTTCATATCAGACTGGTAATTTTCAGCTTAGTTACCTTAGACTCTTTCTATACATTGTTGTATAATAAAACTAACTGTAGAATTCCATTAACAATGTCCTGGAGGTCTTAGCCAATTTGAAAATACAGCGAAAATTGATATCAAGCCAACCCGGCATTTCAATTTAAATTCGTCACGGTTAAGTGCGACGCTTTATTCGTTACGGATTGGACGCTGGCGGCGCTTTCGCGTGCTCGTGCCGGTCCACGTCATCGTTAGTTCGACGCTAAATACTCTTCACGTATTGGACGCTGGCGGCGCTTTAGCGTGCTCGTGCCGGTCTAATATATACTATGGATGAAGATACGAGCCATGTCGAGTTTGAACCTCCTACAGATAATACCGAGGTTAAGGTTCCCGTCTCCGCCCCTGGCACGTCAGTAAACAATGTCACACCAGCTGATGAAAATAACATTTCAACAGAAACATTGCAGCTTCAGCAACTGGAGCAGGATGTTACGGTAACTCTGCCCAGGTCGCATATAGGTCGAGTTGCCGACGACGATGATTTAGATCCAGGAGATCCATTCTTCGTTGAATACACTCGCCTCATAAACCTGTACCATGAGTTGCCATCTGGTATGTTTCTGAACAGACTTGTATGTGATTACAGGTCCAGTGAACCTGATTTAGAAAACACACGCCAGCTTTTCTTCGAAGCATTAAAATCCTATGATGACTTTCCATTTGAGTTCGAGTCTCAACTGAAGCGCCGGACTACTAGCAAAAGTGACATAGCAGTAAATAAGCTAGCAAATGACATTTACACCATCCTATCGATTATGGCTGGCGAAAATTACTCAAACATGAAGGAAATGATTAGTAATGGACAACATAAACGTGTGCAGAATATTATTGACACCTCTTTAAATGTCACATCTCATGGTGACACGCCGGCACGACATACTTACAGTAAGCCTAAATCAACTGTGCAGGTCAGTGTTGCGGAATTTACAATGTTGAAATATACCGTTTCGCGTATGGAGGCTGACATGTTAAAAATGAAACAAACGATGCAAGCTACTGATAAATTAAGAGCTGAGCAGACAACGACTATACGTACCACAGTGAACAGCATTAAAGTTGCTATGCATGATTTAAGCGCGTGCATCTCAAACGCCGTGACTAATTGTCAGAAGGTGTCCGATTCCGTCGCTAGTTCTTTAACTGAAACGATGAAAAATGGACTAAACTCTCTTGAAAATCGCGTTCAGTCTCTTGAGAATATAACGCGTCAGCGGGGAACCGCTAATGCTTCGCCCAATATCAGTGTAAGGTCGCCGGTGCCAAATACATACAATATTTCACCTCGTGCTACTCATCCCATGTATCCTATACATGCCTTTCCCATGCGTGCTGTGCCATTTCCTTTAGTATACGGTAAACCACCAAGCCCTCCGCGCGGGATACCACCGCAACATTCAACTTCGCCTTCAGGTCAACACTTGGTGGGTACGGCTGTTGAACAGTCTTCTGCTGAAACTATCACTGATACGGTGCCACCGGTGCATGGTCCTACACAAGAGCCAAATCAACAACTGGCTGATTCCATTCCTGTAAGAGTAACATATCGCGCTACTCAGCCGAATTCTAACGACTTTGTGAAAAAGGGCAAACGTAAACCAAAGTGCCTGTATGTTAGCGGATATGATAATTCCGTGCCGGCAAATGCAATTACGCAATTTGTGAGTGATAAAGGTGTCAGTGTGGCGTCTGTTAGCATAATTATTCCCTACTCGTAGATCCCCGAGAAAGGTGATAGTGCGTCTCTGTGTAAGAAACGATGAGTATGCTGCATATACTTTGCAAGAAGGATTTTGGCCGCGTGGAATTGTGTGCAAATTATGGCAATCACGTGACAAAATGCGTCATAATAATAGATTGGTGCAACGTAGCGAGTATTCCTTACCGCCTCGTTTCAGAAATATAAACTCTTCAGCGGATCTCTCGACAACAAACAGCACAATGACTGTCACGAACCGATTAACGGATTACCGATAGACCATAGCACATAGTCTTCATACAACTGATTTCATTTCTCAATTTGCTATGAAACTAGTTATAAAATATCTTTCAGTTATGTTGCAAAGTCTATTACTTATTATCATGAATTTAAATGTAATGTGTTGGAATGTTTCAGGTCTAATGTCAAGTTCGTCGTACTTATGCGATGCACTGATAAAATATGAAGTGGATATATGTGGTATATCTGAACATTTTCTGACTCCACAAAATATGCACTTCGTTGATACCCTTATATCAGACTATAAGTTTCATATTATATGTGACAAAGATTTATATGTACCAAGTTCACGCAGAATAGGCAAAGGTGGTGTAGGTATATGTTACCATAAACGATTAGATCATCTTATTGTTCCATTGGATTGTGATGATGACCGTATCTGTGGTGTTCAAATGCAATTATTGCCTGGCCAGTACATATTTATTTTTCATCTCTATTTGCCATGTTCTAACCATTCGACTGCAAGTTATAGGAATTATATCGATAAACTTTATGATATTTGGAATACATATTCAATGCATGGTGTTGTAGCCTTTATGGGCGATTACAACGCCCAATACCTGGAAAACGGTAGTACACGTGATAAATTAATGTTCAAATTTATTTCTGATACAAGTTTAAGTGTTGTTAATGTATTACCTATGTGCAGAGGACCCATGTACACATATGTTTCGTATGATGATAAGTGCCGTACTTTAATTGATCACGTGTGTGTACCCACAGATATTTTAGACTGTGTAACTGGTTGTCAGATTATTGATGACCATTGTCTTAATGTTTCAACACATAGGCCTGTCTTAACAAAATTTACATTTCCAGTTAATTTATCAAATGAAAATTTAAATGTTGCTGAATCTGATAAAACAGTGAACTGGAAAAAAGTTGATGATGATTTGATTTATCAATATAACATGTTGTTAATGAGTGATGACGACCTATGTGATCTGACACATTGTGACCTTGACACGGCAGGAATTGACAATGCCTATGAAACTATTGTCACAAAAGTGAATAACTATGCTATGAGCGTATTTCCAAGAAAAAGATATGTAACATTTTTGAAGCCATATTGGAACGACGAACTATCATCTGCCCATAAAACAATGTCGGAACTTCGTGCAATATGGTGCCGAGAGGGTCGTCCACGGGGTAGTGGTCACCAAGCTTATATGAGCTATAAATGCGCTAAGAGGAAATTCCGTAGATTACATAGAAATGTGACATTTAAATATTTGCGTTTCTTAAATGAAGAAATGGATCGTACAGCAGAGCTTGATTCTGATCGTTTTTGGAGACAAGTTAAGTGTAGACGCAAAAATAAACAGTCGAATCTTTGTGCTGGTATTAACTTTGACGGTCGTGTTGTTAGAGACCGGAGTGAAATTACTGATGGATGGGGAAAGTATTTCGAAAATCTGTATTCTTCGACAGAAAGTGTTCAATTTGATAATGAATTTTTCAACAGAGTTGAGCGTGAGGCGTCTACTTTCGACAATGTTCAGCATGACACAACCGTCGTTGTACTTCCTGAAGATGTCAGCGATGCAATTCTTAGTGTTCCGAAATGTAAAGCAGGCGGGGTTGATAATTTGCAATATGAACATTTTATACATGCAAGGACTATTATTTCACCTGTACTTGCCAATCTTTTTACTCAGATACTTCGGAAGAGTTATGTCCCAGTATCTTTATAGCGCGGTGTGATAGTAACACTACACAAGGGAGGTAATAAACGTAAAGATCAACCAGATAATTATCGCGCGATTACTCTCATATCTGTTGTTCTTAAATTGTTTGAAACTATTGTTATGAATCGATGCAAACACGAAATATTATCATGCATAAACAAACAGCAAGGAGGCTTTCAGGAAGGTTTAGGGTGTTTGATGACTTCATTCATTGTCCGTGAAAGTATCCACTATTCGCGAGAACTTGGATCTCCAGTCTACGTATGTTACCTGGACGGCCGCAAAGCATTTGATACAGTATGGCATTCTGGTTTGCTGTATAAACTGAGACATGAATGTAACATTGACAATACGTCTTTCAAAGCTATTCAAGCAATGTATACAGATATGCAAAGTTGTGTGAAATTCCAAGGACTTTCTTCAAGTTGGTTCAACGTTGATCAAGGCACGCGTCAAGGCGGGAAGAGTTCCCCCGTATTTTACTTATTGTACATTAATGACCTTATACGACAGTTACAAGACAGTGGGCTTGGAATGTGCATTTACAATTTTGATGTAGGCTCACCAACCGTTGCAGACGACATGATGCTGATGTCTTACTCAGTGAGCGGTTTAAATGAAATGTTGAACATCTGTAACACATACGCTAACAAATGGCGATACCAATATAATCCTGGAAAGTGCTCTATAGTAGTATACAATGATAACAACAGGGATAATATTAGTAGAACATTCAAATTGGGATCAAACACAATTGCTGAGCAGAATCAATATGTTCATCTCGGCATTATAAGCGACTCATACTTAAACACAAAAAGATGCATTGAAGAAGCCTGTAGGAGGTTAAGAGGAACGTTTTTGAGCATTTGCAATAGTGGTGTCCATCCAGATAACTTAAATCCTATATCGTCCAAGGAAATCTACAATAGTGTGGTTATTCCTAAAAGTCTTTATGGCTGTGAGTTGTGGGATGTTATTTCTACAACGGATTTACAACTGCTTGAACGATCTCACAGATTTTGTATTAAAAACATACAGTCATTGAAGACAAATACACTCACAGACTACGTACTAAGCTCAATTGATACGGTGTCCATTGAATCATTAATAGACTACAGAAAGTTGCAATTTTTGGGACAACTATGTCGTCTATCAAACAATTATTTAGCAAAAGATATTTTCAACAACAGACTAGTTCGTTTTCTGCAATTTAATACCCCATTCCGTGGATTTTTGCCAGATATCTATAGACTTCTACAAAAGTATCAACTATGCGATGTGTTACATACATACAAAGATACGGGATCCTTTCCATCGAAAATCGCTTGGAAACGTACACTTACAAAACATATAATTGATACTGAAAAACTTAATCGATAACAGGCTAATGACAAGTGATCATGGCGACCTTTTAAGAGCTGTGATAACAGTGAATGAGCCACATGTACTGTGGCAGATAGCAAAATGTAACCAAACTCTTTCGAATATATGTTCAGTATTAGTTTCCGCCATTGGAACTCTCTGTTCAAATGAATATATTCGAATGTGTTCAAAGTGTTCGGTGTTAACGGACGATATGACAACGCATTTGCTGCTGAACTGTTCTGAAAACAATTTATTAATTGAAAGTATGTGGAACAGCGTAATCGACCGCCTTGGCATGGACTGGTTTTCGGACTTGATCGGCCGTGAGCCTAGGGAGCAGTGTGTCAGGTGCCTTAGCTTGGCCATCCAGAATAACGATACGAAATTTTCAAACTTTTGGATGACTAAGTGTATCTTCAAAATGTACAAAGTGCATTAATCAGAAAATAGCACAATTCTTTTGAAAGTATTGTTTTTATTTTATAAGTATCGATGTTATGTCTACTGAAACAAAGCTGAATTTTGTGTATGAATAGGAGAAATAATCATAAATTATGCATATTTGATTTGCATTTATACATGAAAATTTATATTCGCACATATCTTTTTCATTTAATTGCAAATTTACTGTATGTATTCATAATTGCAACAGTGTATCGATTTGGCCTGTATTATACAGTTGTCTCATACTCCATTTATAGCAGTAGCATAGCAGATTTAAGTTTAAAAATGAATGATCTTTACCATTTATTAAGTGGTTATAGGAATTAAAAATCATTTAGTTAAATAATTCATTTCAAACATCAGAACCTTCCATTTAGCGTTGCTCATTTTTTTTTTTTTTTTTTTAATAAATTATTCAATCAGTGTAACTTGGATTACTATAGTAGTTAATTAAACAGTAACCGTTTATATTGTTTATGAAAATGACATTTCGATTATCTAGTGAACTGGTCTAGGTTTTCATAAAAATGTCATTGAATTAAAACTTGTAGATTTGTTTCCCTGCTCTCTATTTCCTCCTAGTGTTTCGTTTTCGTACTAGGGTTAGAGGGAAGTCTAAATCATATACAAGCGTTTTTTTTTCCTCCCGTCTTAATTCTTATTCAGTGCTATACTTTTCAGTTAGGGGCAAATCATATAATTGTGCTGTCAAATGTATACAATTTATAGATTACTTGCATTTGTTTATCTATATTTTGTCTTGTAATGTATATAGCACATTTGTATACTTGTTCTGTCTGTAGTTATTTAAAAATTGGTTGTGTAATTGTCGTTCAAATCTTCATGTATGATGGAGGATAATAAATAAATATAATAATAATGCCATGCTAAATCTTAAATATCACTTTTTTAAATCAGTAGTTCAGAATAAATTTGTGCACTTAGACAAAATCTAGACAAAAATATCTGTTTTAAGCAGGAAATGGAAATTTTCATACATTATTCCTAGGATTATGATTTGCTAATAATTAGAAAAATGTCCAAATTCTAAATTTATGTCTGAGTGTTCTTTCTCTGTTGCTGTCAGTCATATAATTTTGATTTCACTAATATTTAACTTATAAGCAATCAAATTCCTAAACGGATCATATCAGAATACATTAACACATTTAGCCATCAACAGGTGTTAAATTGGGTCAATATAATTCGGTTGGGGATGTACACCGAGTAGAAAATTGTTGTGTACAACAGGGCTCTACAAATCCTAAAAGTCAAGCCAACTATGTCTTAAATCAATTGAATGCTTTATTTAATGGCAAACGGTTAAACATTTAATGCTTTAACAATATTATTCTAACCTTTTAAACAGTGTATGAAAATGGGCAAAATACTTTGATTTATTTATAAGAAAAAGTCAAGTAGATTTAAGACAAGATTAACAAAGTGAAAGAAACCAATTCCTACAAATATTTAGTTCATGAAGGATGAAGCAGCGAGTGAAAATCTCGGATAAATTCCGTTTGTTTCATTTTCTGTAAGACTTAAATATTTCTGTATGGTAGTTACTTTTTAAAGCAACAATTATAATGAATCAACATAATTTACATCTTAAAATGTAATTTTGTTTTTAAAAAAATCTGGTGAAACTGGAAACATATCCCAGACTTTTCACAAAAAAGTTACTGAATTTTGATGCCACAGATACATTAGCTTTTCACAGTAAGTTGAATAAAAATCGCTCCCGATATTTGCTGTCATTGTCATTCACAAATGGAACTTGCATTGCCAGTACTCACTTCTCCCAGGAGTCTTCTCAAGTTCAGACTTCTCCCAAAGAATAGGGAGAAGTCACTTCTCCCAAAATTTTGGTCCTAGTGAGAGCACTGTGTAAGGACTCGGGTCCAAAATTTAAAATTCAAAAGACAAAAACATGATTCAATCATCAGTGGGAATCTGAATATAAATGGATAGGAAAGTGTACTAAGGGAACAGATTATGCTTTTTGCAAGTGGTGCAACCTTTATGCATATAAGAACATTTGACGCTTCATTAGTTGTCTTTGCTTTTCTTCTTGTCTTTCTTTTTTGCGAAAACAAGTTGATAAAAAAATTCCAGTTTTCAAGCTAAAAATCCAGCTGAAAATCCAGTTACCGAAGTTATCACATGTATGAATCACACAGAGTATAAAAAATGAATGTTTAAATATTTAAAAAGAGAGTGAAAAGATATGTAGGTGGAGTTGACTTGTGCACAAAAGATAGGACAGATAGACAGACAGAATAACAGACGGACAGTGCAACCAGTGTATGCCACCCTTTGGGGCATGAAAAAGTTCCTTATTTTCATCCTTAACTGTCCGCATCATGTGACATTTTGTGTTTGCTGACAAAAAATGCATCAAAATGACAAAATCTGACTTCAAAAAAGGGCAAAAAGAGTTAGCATTTTAGTTCAACACAAACTTACAATTCTCAAGAAAGACATCCGTTTCTTTTATTCCACCCACTGCCACATCTCCAATCAGTTGTAGGATCTTAAAATTAAATGCGTTAATTAAAATTAGGTGAATTTGTAAGTTAGTGATTTATAATATTCAAGATGGAGAAGGTTACAGATATCATAAAAATTAGTAATAAGAAGAGCCATAAAACATCAGCAGTAAATCTTTCAATCTTACTTAAGTTTTTTTTATAAACATCACATTTTTTCTTGGATTATGAGTACACTTTTCTTTTATTTAATACAGGCATTTTTCATTTTTAAGCCATCTATTCCATGAATACCTTAAGAAAAATAAATAACCTTCTCATCCAGTGGATCCAGATGTGACTGAGGTGGAGGCCCGCCACCAGTTTTCTGACAGAGGACCCGACATTCCCTTTCTTTCCGTTTGATTTGTGTTTTGACATCCGACAGCTTCTTCATCAAGGGTCCTCATACATATGCTCTGACTATTTATGCTGCAACCATGGACAGAAGAATATTCATAAACAGTGTGGAAACAAGTGGAACTGTCTAATTATTTTTGAAGCTATGCAACAGTTTAGTTACTACAGCCAATGGAGATTGTGTACACAGGAAAATACTACCTATCAGGCAACTTAATTTGATGTAATGAATTATCATAAATTTAGCACTCAATAATTACTACAGTCATGTAAATAAACACTTAAAAAACACCTGCATTATCTAATCAAAGCACTGAAGGCACTGAATTTGTTTGGGTCACAGAACCAGTAATCAGTGTTACCAATATTTTCTTTTCCTTCCATTTTGCAGAAAGGTTGTTTAAAAGTGATCATATCTCATAATTATTGGTTGATCCTATAAGAGACTAAATACTCCTCTACATGCTGAACCAGTGTATTCGGTATTGAACTTTGAAAACCACATACTCCCACACATCGCTTTGTCCGTAGAGTATTATGTAGTTTCATGTTAATTCATGATATTGCCTTAAAGTTATGAACAATAAATATGAACAATTACAACGGACATTAACTGCAAAATTATGCATAAGAACGTCATGGTTCATACTTCAGCACTGCACTTTATCAATGAAATTTATCAAAGTGTGAAGTTTCAAGTTGATATATCCAATACTTTTGAGTGAATCACCTGCCATAAATTAAGGATGAAAAATCACAAAGGACAATAACTGCAAAATTATGCTAAGAAAGTTGTGGTTCTTGGACACTGCGTTCTCCTCAGTAAGATCTATCCATCTACGTAGGTAAGTTTGATAAATTACAAATGGCAATAACTTTAAAATTATACTAAAGAGATCTATATTTTCCAAATGAGGTCTATCCATCTGTCGTTTTATCAAAGAAGTTTCAAATTGATACCGCCAATACTTTTTGAATTATGCCCTCAACAAATAACCAAGCCAGGCAGTTAGCTGGTCAAAATGATTCCAGTATCATCCCCGCTCCCTCCCTTCCCTGTGCGAGAGGTTGTCGGGGGATATAATGAAATTCAAGTAGCAATTGCCTAAAATCAGGTGTATGAAGTTGAAATACTAGACAGTTAGTGTTAGTGTGCAAACCAGTATCTATAAGTAACAAAATTGCACCTAGTGAATGCTGTTTTAATGGATTTTAGGTCGGTCAATATAATATAATTCAGATTTGGTACCAGGGTTCTAGCTAGCCTATTATCGCTTGTCGCGTGCGACATGCATTCAGGCTTAGGACTGTGTTTCCAATATGCTTTGAAGTCACCTGCATCCCTTAATTGTCAAAGGGACATGTCTTTGATAAACAACAATTACATCAGATAGTTATCAGTAGATACCACGTGCTCTCCGTTAATTGATGTCAATCAAATGAAGCGACTGGGAGCGATCAACCAATCACACATTATTATACGGAACGTGTGACGTAAAACATTCGGCAACGTTATTAAGCACCGCCCTAATTTTTTGACGGGTACATCTTTGATATATCGATAGATGTAACATGCCAACGCCTAATTATTAGAACCTGTATTGATCGAAATATTTTCACGGGTTTTCATTTTTTAATCATTGGCTAAATTAAAGATGAGACAATACAAGACTTTTGAAGATTTGTTTCAACGTAAAAATGTTTTTCGTATGTGAAGTCAGGATAAAGGCAATGCCGGGTTCTTAGTTGAAAATTACTAATCTGTTAAATTTTACCAACAAACATTATCGCCGCAATGTTGTTCACGTGTATAAGTCTTGTTTTCATGAGTGGATCAACGGAGAAACAATGACTGTTATAAAAAACTTTTACATTAAAGAGAAAACTTCTGGAGCGGATGTGATCCAGTGGTAACGCGCTGGACTGGTAAACCAGGGGTCCCGAGTTCGATCCCTCGGTCCTTCACTAACATTACTTATAGTCAAACTGGGGTTCCATGTATCAGTGCTATACACTGAGCATGCAAACAAACAAATGCAAACCTGTTAAATGATGGATCAGACGAGAATTTGTTTTCCAATTCAATATCTTAGAATGAATTAACACCGTTTGCTAAATTTCCATTTTCATTTTTTTGGAATCTGCCATTTGAAGTAAAGGGAGATGTATTTAAAGTTAAATGGCATTATCTTTGATAGTATTAATATAAATAACTTTAGCAACGAACTTTACAACACTTTGTATATGAATCTCTTCAGGGAGCGTCGGTCATATTGGCAACCGATACCGACGATAAATAAGCTAAAATAGATAGGTATCTTTCTTACTTTTACTGGTAAATTTAACCATTACTGCTGTCTGCTTATCGTGCATATTCTTTATTAATCTAAACTTATTTTAAATGATTTCCAGAAAATCGGTGTTTTCCGGGTTTTCTGTAGAATTGGGTTAATTCTTTATCAAATTAAACTTACTTCACATCATTTAATCAAGCTTAATTTCCTAAATGTTTCATATTGAAACGTAATTTAAATATATGTGGTATTTTCTCTAGTCTATCTTTACTACTTTTTTACCAAGAGCATCTTAAATGATTTCCGGAAATTCAATATTTCTTTCCGCGTTTTCCGTTGAATAGGGCTTTTTCTTCATCAATTTAAACTTACTGAGCGTCATTAAATCAATCTTTTTTTTTTTTATAAATGTTTGATATTGAAAGAAAAATAAGGCATATATAGTATTTTCAGTCATTTATCTTTGTTATTTTTTTATAAGAACGTCAAAACTGAATTCCGGAAAATCGATGTTTTTTTCCGGGTTGTCCAGGTTTTACACCTGCCCACAGAATCTGGACTTCGTCACTAATATTGGTTACTCTGTAAGTAATAAACAGAGGAACCGTGACCTAATTAAAATATATGCGCTTTTCTCAAGGTTTTAACTGTTTCAAAGTCGTTTGTAATAATCAGTCAACCTTTACATTTATATATCGCTAAGATGGTAATGTACAAATAAAGTTACATTAAAAGAATCTACAAACTTTTCATGAGCGTGGTAATCTCTTCTGTTTACTTTCGGCGAGGTTTGGTCACGTTACAAATTAATGCGTAATGTCATGTAAACGAACGCCTTTTCATTCAAGAGTACGAAATCGACATGTTAATAATCAAAATTTTTTGAATATATTACCGATAATTTGCTGAAGTGTAAAGAATTGCACAATATTAGGAATCTTTAATTTTTTAGTCAGTATCGACTTTTGGCATTGATAAGTTGGTTGACCAGTCGGGAAATATTTTTCTGTTCTCTGAGAAGGGTGTAAAAAATTAATGCGCCAGTCAGACGGACTATTTGCGGATTTGGTAATTAAGAGAGTGTTAGAGGCTGAAATTGTGCTAACATTATTTGTTTGGTCTAACGACCCAAACAAATAAAAACAAGAAAAACAGTGATACAAAAGTATCACAGCGGACCGACGAACAGAGCTGCATGCAAATATTTTGAATTAGCTGTTTTGACAGGTATATCAGTAGTTTGTTAAATTAATTTGTACTTTGTGTACACACTTTTAAGAGTTAATGGACTTCTTAACGTGGTTAGGCAGAAGTAAAGCAATACTAAGAACGACAGACGGAAAGTCACTATAGAGGAACATAAACATGTTAGGTCCACTTTGATTGGGAATCACTAAAAAACAGAGTCTATATTGGGCAGGGAATATGAGCACAGTACCAAGTGGGAGCGGATGTGGTCCAGTGGTAACCCCCTGGACTGCTAAAGCAGGGGTCCTGAGTTCGATCCCTCGCTTCTCACTAACATTACTAATAGTCTTTCGGATGAGACTTTAAACCGAGGTCTCATGTGTCAGTGCTACATACTGAGCAAGAAAACGACCAGGGGTGTCTCTGAATGGGATGCTTTCTGTATCTTGCACTACCTCCCGTAACATAAAATAACTAATCACTGCAGGGGTCGCCTGTCATACGGGCAACCGATATCGACGAAAAATTAACTTCAAATATGATGATTATAACAGTACCAATTGTTTGGATATTAGTAATTCAGAGATAAGATCACCAAGATGTTCATAATATAGAAAAGAAACACAAACTAAAAGCATTGTATTTATTCAAAAATAAAAAGATATTTGACAAAGATCACATACAGAAATACCTAAAAAATAAATATTTAAACAAGTACTATGCATTTGAAACACTTGGGAGTTTCATGAAAAAGCAACGATCAAACAAACATCACTCATGTGTGAAATATGAGATATCAAAAGTACCTATAGTACTTATAGTCTAATTTCAGATATTCTGAATGTTGGATTTATTGTACATAGGATTTGCAATATAAAAAATATGTAAAACAAGGTTACTTTCAAGCAGTTTGAAGCAATCTAATGTGAGATCATCTCAATTTTAATGTGAAATTACAAAATATATATAGACAGCTACACTATACATTGGTGTTACAAAGCATTAAAATGACTCTTTCATAACTGTATATTAGGATATAGAGTTAACCCTGGTTTGAAAATTTCTTTAAGCTTAGTTTGTTTGATTTTCTGATTTCATATAAAATTTTATTAAAATAGCAAAACAAAGGCAAGATATCCTGTAGCAAAATTAAAATTTCTGTAGCTAAATTAATACAATTTTTAGCAAATGGCTAAAATGTCTAATGGCAGGTAAGCCTTGAGGATATAAAAGGAAGAAAAAATACAGTTTTCATGATATCACCTCTAATATTTGGCCTAATTAAGGGAACAGTTTACTAGGTAACAGGATTATTGCTAACCTGTGGTAGGTTTGAACAATTAAATGAGTTGTTCTCAAGGTCCTCAGAGGGACAGGGCAGATGAACAACAGAACCATGTTGATTTAACCTATAAGTAATTAACCAAAAGATTTACAAACCAATTATTTAAAAATATAACAAGCAATGACACAAAATATTACAAAAGCTGTCTGTAAGACAGGATTTCCGACTGTTCAAAAAAGTTGTTCAAAGTTGTTATTTATTTAAAATGGGTAATAGTTTCTATATTTCAAAATGCAGCTACAGTTATCTAACTTGATGGTTTGATGTCTCGTCGAAAAAAAAAAAAATGCAAAACAAAAATCCGTCTGGAGCTATCTAACCTGTTTCTTGATGCCCCTAACTATTTCTTTCACTTTTCAAGTAAGTACAAAACAGTTAACTGAAATATAGCACAAAAATAACCATCAAACAAATGCTTAACCCAAATTTTTAAGTCCAAAAATTGCCTTAATTTGCAAAAAAATCTATTCATGTGTGACATTTTGATCTTGCTGTCTGAAGTAACATAGGCAGAAAATGTTACAAGTAATAAGGACACCAGTAACATGATTTTATCTTCATCAACTTTCTGAAGCCTTGTACATTTGCAGGCAACTATTTCCAACACCTGCTGAAAACGAACAGCCTTTTCCAAATGTCCATTAGTACACTGGAACATCGCTTCATTGCGGCAAGTTGAGGTGCCTTCCTTGTTCTTGAACAGTTGACATATGCCATCCACAAAACCCTTAGACCTGCACCCTAAAGAAAAATAATGGACATAGAACAATTATTTCTATAAATAGCACCAACTTAATTAGACATAATTATCTCTAGTCATTATGGTATATAATCTTTTATCTGTTATAATAAAAGTTAGAATTTTCAAGCAATCAAGTAACCAACACATTTGAAATGTGCATGTGCACTATCTGAAAATGATGTTTCCTATTATCTCTGCCACCACTATCCAACTTTTAGTTTTAACTGTTTCTAGCTGTGTACACATGTTTGAATATTTCTAAGAATCCCCCCTTATTTTTGTTTTGTAAAATAATAAAACTGAAAAGAAAAATATTTTAAGAAGGTTTACATTTTGTATATTTACTTTCTAATATCAAATAATTCAAAAGAGATATGTGTGGAATAGGTTTTTAAAATGATATGTGTGGAAGCAATATTTCAACGTAACCACTATCAACATGGTTTTCGCCAAGAAAAACATTTTTGCACAACATCAAGTCTGCGCAGAAGATTCTGAAGACGTGAACATATCGGATTCATGAAATTTTACACATACAGACTATTTAAATAACTAAAGAATCGTTAGTGCATTTAAAAGACCATCTGTGAGTGGAGTTCGTACTCATGCCGCCTCGATCATAGGTCGTATTTTAAGGGATCGCGTGTTAAGAAAATGTTGATCAGTATCAAACATGATTATTTTCATACCGATGAAGCATTTCATCAGCTCTTCAGGTTAATACCTTAGTTTTTATTTCAGTTATTTCTGTTCAGTGAAACGACATGATAATAAGGAAAGATTAATTGTCAATAACAACTTGTACACGATTTTTGCCATACTTTAATAATGTCAGTAACAACTTGTACACGATTTTTGCTATACTTTTAATAATATCAAATATAGTCTGAGCACCGACTGATAGGATCGTTTAACAGCATAATAACATAAAAATTGTTGCACGGAAAAACTGTATAATTCTGTCAGTGCGTGCGTTGTAGGTGTGTCGTTTTCATTAGGTCTCTCCTACAATCCCAAAATATTGTTTTTCTACTTTCCGTCCGTCTTTATGTCTGTCTGTATGTCAAAAAGTTTGTCTGCCCTTATTCTTTATAACCGATGGTTGGATTTCAATGGGTCTTGCTATGTTTATTTGGTACTAAGCCAAGTTGAGAAAATCTTTGGCTTTTTCCGATTCAAAGATTTCCGGCGAAGTTATGGGACTTTGTATTTCCGAAAGTGAACACATATTGGCATATCTCTAAAACAGCTAGTCTAATTAAAAAAAACTTCACAGGAATGACTTAAGCAAGTACAGATACAAATTTAGTTGATTTGCTCCAGTCGGCAGAATTTTAAAAGGTTTATTCACCTTGATTGGTCAAAATTTGAACAAATACGGGCATATCTCAATTACCACTTGTCGGATTGTGACAAAACTTTACATGCATGCTTGTTAGTAAGTGTAGTTACAAGTATGGTTGGTTTGTTCCGGACCGCCGATTTTAAGTGGAAGGAGGTGCCTCCATTTGTTCAGAATTGATTTCATATTGGTATATATTCTCTAATCACGTTTCTGATTTTGAAAATTCATAACCATAACACATCTTTAAAACTTAAAACTTCACTAGCTAACAATTACTTATCTTAAATTTTGTCAAAATCAGACAAAGGGTTAAGGAGATCTGCCCATATCGGTTCCAATTGTGACAAATAAAGGCCCATAACTCCACTAAAACAGCCAACCGGAATCACATCAACGTAACTTATAAATACTTTTGCTAAAAATCATTTCGGTTAAGATTTTTCTGATTTTGATTGTGATCCGGTTGGCTGTTTTAGTGGAATTATGGACCTTTATTTTTTTTTATAGAAAAACAAGATCTTGGGATTGTAGGGGAGACATAATGAAAACGACACACCTACAACGCACGCACTAACAGAATTATACAGTTTTTCCGTGCAACAATTTTTATGTTATTATGCTGTTAAACGATTCTATCAGTCGGTGCTCAGACTATATTTGATATTATCAAAAGTATAGCAAAAATTGTGTACAAGTTGTTATTGACAATTAATCTTTCCTTATTATCATGTCGTTTCACTGAACAGAAATAACTGAAATAAAATCTAAGGTATTAACCTGAAGAGCGGATGAAATGCTTCATCGGTATGAAAATGAAATGATCATGTTTGATACTGATCAACATTTTCTTAACACGCGATCCCTTAAAATACGACCTATGATCGAGGCGGCATGAGTACGAACTCCACTCACAGATGGTCTATTAAATGCACTAACGATTCTTCAGTTATTTAATAGTCTGTATGTGTAAAATTTCATGAATCCGATATGTTCACGTCTTCAGAATCTTCTGCGCAGACTTGATGTTGTGCAACAATGTTTTTCTTGGCGAAAACCATGTTGATAGTGGTTACGTTGAAATATTGCTTCCACACATATCATTTTAAAAACCTATTCCACACATATCTCTTTTGAATTATTTGGCATTATTTTGTTCACTTGTTGAATTAAATGCATTCCACACACAATGTTTATTCTGTATCAAATATTGTTCGCTCCGGTCATATAATAAGTTTCTTAAACAAACTATAAAGGTGGATTTAGCATCGTTTTTAAGATATGCTTCCACACATATCATCGCAATTTTAGCAATTAAAAACGCGCCGTTTCACTTTATTAAAAAACTACAAAATATTTGCGAGAAACATTTGGGGACAGTTTGTGTTACCAAAGGGAGCGGGCCCTCAACTCTATCCGATGAAAAATTATGATGTATTTAAAAAAATATCGTAAAAAATGTTACCTCAATCGACGTTTTGTTTACATTTTGTACACCCACACATATCCATCGAAGTCACGTGGTATCGGCACCGTGATTATTCTGTTAAATAGTTCCGTTAATATAACCCAGAGGAAAGGTCCTCCATATTTGATATGTTCATTCACTATTCTATCAAAGGACCCGGCTTTGTTATTAGGTAGGGATGGAACATATTTTTCAATACAATTAATTGTTACGAAGGGAAGTAACTCCGGGGAGTTTTCTATATGTGGGGCACAGGGTTTGATTCTTAATATTTCCTCTTCTATATATTTTTCATGATTTCTGTCAAAGATTTGAGACTGTAAGGGAGCATAAAACCGTTGAAAATGATTGAAGAACTCGTTTTCTATAAGCAATGGATCTCTGATTGTGCCATTTTCAGTATCAAGTTGCGTACAAATTGACCTTTTTTTGCCTTTTCTGACACTAAAAAGAGACTAAAATAAACGATTGTCACACTCGGCAACTGCGTTTATTTGATTAATGAAATTCTGTTGATTTCATTTGGACTCTCTGGAACTCTTTCTTTAAAATTTTATATGTTTTATAAGTCATACATTTGACCTCTAGGGCGACCTTCTGACATCCGCAACTAAATGTAAATTACGATTTACGTAATTTGTAAGTTACGCTTAAAGTTACGTAAAAGTTATGGAATGTTAGTGAAACGCTCGCCTGGTCATTGTGTATTGTAAAGAATCATTGTAACATAATTAGGCGGGACAGCTCTTAACAAATTGCGGAAGTTTTTGTGTTTAGGGTTTATTCTTTCACTCTAAATATCTCAGTCAATGTGCGTGCAATGTGTATTCATCAACTTCTCAAATGTGTGTGTGCGTGCGTGCGTGCGTGCGTGCGTGTGTGTGTGTGTGTGTGTGTACACTGTATAAACGATGTATAAATGCACAGACACACTGCATGAATGAAGTGTTCTTTTAAAAGGTGTGTGATGATATTATACACTGATTTGATATTAACTATTGTTCGTCGTGGTATTTAACTTTATTTTAATTTTATGATAAGTTCTCGGACTTTGTAATTCAAATATCGCGCTATTTTTTCCGCAATTTGTTAAGATCTGTCCTGCCTAATTATGTTACAATGATTCTTTACAAACATGCTTTCCTTACAAAACTCTTCACATATGAAAGTAGTCTATGCTGACAATTCAGTGACATTGTGTGCTGTATATAATAACCGCATTCCATTCTTCCTTGTCATATTATTTTTGAAATATCACATTACAAAACATTTTTAAGCATCACGTGACGAAATATTGACACTCCTTTAAACCTAAATAATATTCAATGAAAAAAGTAAAATCTACAGCAGTTTATTTCATTTGTTGTTTTATCAAATTTTCTATTTAAAAATTTTATTGTATATTGCACATGAGACGCTAGATTGGTTGTTTATTCACTGCGCTGTACATTCTCACGCGAAGGCTTGTTCTATTTAGAGCAGTCTAACAGTTTTGAAAGAGTAATTACAAAACTTTAATTTGTTGTAACTTGTTCCATTTTCTGACACTAAGCAAATGAAAATAACACTTTTGGTGATTTTATTTAAATACTTTTGGACACTAAAAATTCTATCACAGAGAGATGTGAAATAAAGCATCTAATAAAATAGTGTAATAATTTGAGAATGAGCATACTTTTAACATACAATGTACAATGAAAGAGATGAAGTAACACCCAATGAAATACATGTATATGAACTATTTAAGTACAGGTGACTAACAAGCTAATTTTCACTGGGGTCTACGAGAAAGTCAAAGGAACAAAATGAGCTAAACATACATAAATGAAACAATGAGATAACAATTAAATGTTGGACAAGAGTCTGATATGAAGGGCACATGTGTAAATGTATACTTATAATATCACGCAATTAACTGATCACAGACTAGATAGAAGTACTTTGGATCGTTCAGTAGAAGTACACAGTTTCATCTTCTGCTTAAGTACTTGTTTAGTTCTGTTTCATAATAAAATCAAATAGATTTTCTTTATTTGTGCAAGGGTATACTTACTTATTGATTTTGTGTTTAGGGTTTATTCTTTCACTCTAAATATCTCAGATAATTCTATTTTTTCAAATGTCACTGTGATCTCTCATCCATTGATTATTTATGGACTTGACTTGAATGACACTTTTTAGTTCTGGCTCCCATAACTTTGTATGTCACTTTTATGATTTTTGACGTTGCACGACAGGTCTAGCGATACTATCAAGTCTCTTTAGCTAGACACTTTTAAGCGTATATACACCAGAAAATACCTGTATAGCAAGAAATAGGTCGATATATGTGACATCAGGCTATTTTTAATCAAATAGCCGTGTTTAACGTTCAAAATGGATACCGTGTTGTCAATTTCGGTGATACTTGGACTTTTAAAATTCACACAAGGTAAAAAAGGTTTGGTTAATCTGTTAGGATTCTTTACTGTCGTAATAATAATCATAATGTAACTTTCACTGAACAAAACAAATTCCAACACCTTGTCAGAAATATATAACATGTTACATAAAAGAAAAATGTTTTGAATTATTAAAGTTAAACGCTATGAGTGGAAATGGCTTCAAGAATTGTCTTTTTGTTGAAACAAATTAAATGATTCATTACTATATAAACAGAAAAGCTATGTTTTGTAATTGAGAAATACGGGAATGTGTTTCAAACACTTGTATTTGATTTTTTTTAAAGTTGTAAATACCATTTTGAAAGGACTGTGTAATAATCTATAAATAGCAACAAAACAGTGCGGTATGGCTTGTGTTGGTCACAGAGTGAAATTCGAATATATTTTTGTTCTCTGGTCGCTTTTAATCTCAGCTCTGATGTTTTATTTGTTTGCATTTAAGTTGGGACTTCTTGTCGCCTGCTGTCAAACCTATAAGATAAGGACATTGGTGTCTGTCTTTACAAATGAAACGTTTGAAATATTTCAAATTTATTCAACACAATACAGCAAATACCTGTAATGAAATGACCGCAGGTCACTATCGGTCAATTTTATTGTCTCTTGGGTGTCAACACCTGACAGTTTTCTGACCAAAGTATCACTTAGTTATCAGATAAATATTATTACTATAGCTTTTACAATGTTACTTGGCTGTTGTATAATTCAGTCTTACCACCCTGGTATTTTTCCACCAGTGATAACATGCAAACCGTGCGCAAGCTCTTCCTAAACAGAAAGGAACGAGGTTGATAACTAACATACTGTCGAGCAGCGAAACTGTTCACATCTTGCAAAACTGGTCCGGCAGAATAGCGAATCTAGGAGCGATTCATTATACAAACACATTATGAATGATCATAACTTTCAAACAAACTTAAATATTTTTGTTAACATTCCAAATTAGTCTTTCTAGATTACGGATAGCTTCTCATAGATTACATACTAAAACTGGTCGTTGGACAAAACCATACAATACACCGGTAAATGAACGAAAATGCATTTTTTTGTAACACAAAAGACGAATGACATTTTTTAGAATGTACCTTATATAATGATTAAAGGAAACCAATAATTCCAAAATATAAGTGGAGAAGTGCAAAATACAGACAGAAAACGTGTAATAATAATAATAATATAAGTGGAGAAGTGCAAATACAGACATAAAAAACGTGTAATAATATAATTGGAGAAGTGCAAATACAGCAGAACCGTTTAATAAAAATAATAATAATATAAGTGGAGAAGTGCAAATACAGACAGAAAACGTGTAATAATAATAATAATATAAGTGGAGAAGTGCAAATACAGACAGAAAACGTGTAATAATAATAATAATATAAGTGGAGAAGTGCAAAATACAGACAGAAAACGTGTAATAATAATAATAATATAAGTGGAGAAGTGCAAATACAGACAGAAAACGTGTAATAATAATAATAATATAAGTGGAGAAGTGCAAATACAGACAGAAAACGTGTAATAATAATAATAATATAAGTGGAGAAGTGCAAAATACAGACAGAAAACGTGTAATAATAATGATAATATAAGTGGAGAAGTGCAAATACAGACAGAAAACGTGTAATAATAATAATAATAATATAAGTGGAGAAGTGTAAAATACAGACAGAAAACGTGTAATAATAATAATAATAATATAAGTGGAGAAGTGCAAATACAGACAGAAAACGTGTAATAATAATAATAATATAAGTGGAGAAGTGCAAAATACAGACAGAAAACGTGTTATATTAATAACAATATAAGTGGAGAAGTGCAAAATACAGACAGAAAACGTGTTATAATAATAATAATATTAGTGGAGAAGTGCAAAATACAGACAGAAAACGTGTTATAATAATAATAATATTAGTGGAGAAGTGCAAAATACAGACAGAAAACGTGTAATAATAATAATAATATAAGTGGAGAAGTGCAAAATACAGACAGAAAACGTGTAATAATAATATTAGTGGAGAAGTGCAAAATACAGACAGAAAACGTGTAATAATAATAATAATAATATAAGTGGAGAAGTGCAAAATACAGACAGAAAACGTGTAATAATAATAATAATATTAGTGGAGAAGTGCAAAATACAGACAGAAAACGTGTAATAATAATAATAATATAAGTGGAGAAGTGCAAATACAGACAGAAAACGTGTAATAATAATAATAATATAAGTGGAGAAGTGCAAAATACAGACAGAAAACGTGTAATAATAATAATAATAATATAAGTGGAGAAGTGCAAAATACAGACAGAAAACGTGTTATAATAATAATAATATAAGTGAAGAGAAGTGCAAATACAGACAGAAAACGTGTAATAATAATAATAATATAAGTGGAGAAGTGCAAATACAGACAGAAAACGTGTAATAATAATAATAATATAAGTGGAGAAGTGAGAAGTGCAAATACAGACAGAAACGTGTAATAATAATAATAATATAAGTGGAGAAGTGCAAAATACAGACAGAAAACGTGTTATAATAATAATAATATAAGTGGAGAAGTGCAAATACAGACATAAAACGTGTAATAATAATAATAATATAAGTGGAGAAGTGCAAATACAGACAGAAAACGTGTAATAATAATAATAATATAAGTGGAGAAGTGCAAATACAGACAGAAAACGTGTAATAATAATAATAATATAAGTGGAGAAGTGCAAAATACAGACAGAAAACGTGTAATAATAATAATATAAGTGGAGAAGTGCAAATACAGACAGAAAACGTGTAATAATAATAATAATATAAGTGGAGAAGTGCAAAATACAGACAGAAAACGTGTAATAATAATAATAATATAAGTGGAGAAGTGTAAAATACAGACAGAAAACGTGTAATAATAATAATAATATAAGTGGAGAAGTGCAAATACAGACAGAAAACGTGTAATAATAATAATAATAATATAAGTGGAGAAGTGCAAAATACAGACAGAAAACGTGTTATAATAATAACAATATAAGTGGAGAAGTGCAAAATACAGACAGAAAACGTGTTATAATAATAATAATATTAGTGGAGAAGTGTAAAATACAGACAGAAAACGTGTAAATAATAATAACAATATAAGTGGAGAAGTGCAAAATACAGACAGAAAACGTTTAATAATAATAACAATATAAGTGGAGAAGTGCAAAATACAGACAGAAAACGTGTAATAATAATAATAATATAAGTGGAGAAGTGCAAATACAGACAGAAAACGTGTAATAATAATAATAATATAAGTGGAGAAGTGCAAAATACAGACAGAAAACGTGTTATAATAATAACAATATAAGTGGAGAAGTGCAAAATACAGACAGAAAACGTGTAATAATAATAATAATATAAGTGGAGAAGTGCAAAATACAGACAGAAAACGTGTAAAAATAATAATAATATAAGTGGAGAAGTGCAAAATACAGACAGAAAACGTGTAATAATAATAATAATAATAAACGTTGGTGCTTGTATTAAAAAGCGTTTACTATTGGAACAAATGTAATGCATAATAATAATAATAATAGATAATGATATCTACATGTATCTAGTTAAAAATATATTTAGATGGCATAAAAAATCAATATGGTATTCGACCTTTGTGGTGTTTTTAATAGTCAATAGTCACCAATGCATTAATTTCTTGTCATTTGATGCTGAAGCGTTTGAGAAATTCTTTGTGTCGTGGGTTCGGGTGTGTCAAGAATGGAACATGCTGGTGAGGAAATGTTCTGAAACAGGTTGAAAACACCAAACAGTCAAACAACCTGACCACGTGATGGTGTAAAACATACGTACAAACCCTAGTTTAATCATTTCTTTGGGAATCGACAACAAACGTAGGTCAAGATTCGATTAGTGGTCCATATGTGGATATCAGATCCAAATCCCCAATTAAAATACAATACAAAATACGGAGAACACACAACTCATTATATTTGAAAAACTCTATAAAACAGTAGATTAATGTTTTGTTCCCTTTTTAAAGCGTGACTACCAAACAAAAGAAAAATACACTAATGATTTTAACTGTTTATAAGAATTATCAAAGCTTAATTTATCAAAAACCTGACTACCGATTTACAAAATCGAAATATATTTGGAAAAGGTGGCTCCTCTGAATTTGATAAATACATGCAATTCATATCAATATTCTTACAGTGACTTGACTTTTCGAATTTTTGCACGTGCAATTAAATCCCATGTATATGCACATACATACTTGACATTGCCATTTTGATTCAGAACACATTATTCTCTTTAATTTGGTATATAACTTGAAACCTGTCAACAATGCGATTCTTGTTGGTAAAAGTTTGTAGTGTTTTAGACAAAATATCAACGAAGAATACTCTAAGAAATTAATGCATATACTTGAAGTTTTAAAAGGGTAGTGCTCTTGCAATTTAGCGTAATTTTATATGGGAGGTGGCAAAATCTTCTTAATATCTAATAAACTTACACACATGGGTCGAAACATTGACGAAGGCGTATATCTAACGATGTTGATGTTTTCATATTACTTGTAAACTGGTTATGCCCTTACTATGAGATCATGTCAGACTCCTTGACTGCGAATATTCAGTGTATTTTATTGTATTTTAATGGTGGATATGGATCGCATATCCACATATGGACCACTAAATGAATTTTGACTGAGGTTCCGTTCGTTTCGTTTGTTGAGGATTCCCGAAGAAATGATTGAACTATGGTTTGTATGTTTTACACCGTAACGTGGTCAGATTGTTTGGTGTTTTGAACCTGTTCCAGGACATTTTCCTAATCATCTTGAAACACCTGATCCCACGACAAAAAGAATTTCTCAAAGGAGACTGCATCAAATGACAAGAAATAAATGAGTAACTACTGAGGAAATATAGAAGGGTTGATTAGCATTTCGATTTTTTCAAATGTAGTTGATATATAACACAAATAATTTGAAATCGGAAAACTCACCGTTCACATTGTTAATTTTCTGCTCCACATATGGATGTTTAACCTTCATATGTACCACCGGAAACCCACATATTTTTTAACCGAAACATATTTTGGTGATCCATATAAGGTTGGTCCCACGTGAAATACAAACGAGTGTCTGAACGGCGTGTAAATTAGACTATTAATTTCAGTGTGTCAGACTCAGTTACAAATGACATGTGTTAGAACTTCTGTTTTGAGATCTTTCAATCTCTTTGCATTTTTATGCCCCCGCCACTTTTTTGGGGGGTAGGGCGCATATAGTTTTGCCGTTGACCGTCCGTCCGGCTGTCACACTCTCCGTACGTAGGCTGGTTTATGTCGCGTATAACTCCAAACGTATAACTGCTAGAGCCATGAAACTTTCTAAGAAAAGCTGTCAGCATTTGAACTTACGCACCTGTGTATTTTGACGCAGATTTATCGGAGATCGGCAGAATCATGCCCCCTCGTTAAATAAAAAATAGCATTTTTAGACTTGTTCCGCCTGTCACTCCAAACGTTTACCCGCTAGAGCCATTAAACTTTCTAAGAATAGTTGTCAGCATGTAAACTTGCGCACCTGGATATTTTGACAAAAAAAATAAGGGATCGACAGAGTTATGCCTCTTGATTAGGCAAAAAACAGCATTTTTAGACTCCTTAATGTTAAGGACAATGTTTATACGCACCTCTGATTGTACAGGATATTTTGGGACATTACAGCGGAATTTGGAGGCATCCGTGTCCTATGGAGACATCTTTAGTTTCTTCACGTTTATTTTGAAACAAGCTGTATGTTTTGGAATAACCAGTACTATCAACCAAAATTCCAAAGCACGTGAACAGGTCAGCTCCAGACGAATAGACCTATCCACGTGCCTTGAAAAGAGAAGCAAAATACAAAGAGTTTGAAGGGAAAAACGAAAGAGAAAAAAGGAAAACAAATAATTTTAGATGAAGGTTATAATCAGCAAGTACATGTACATCTAAGTTGAAACAGCACTGAAGATGTCATCTGTCTCATTTAGGAGTCGGTTGCACACTCATTTTCTCTCTAGACATTTCGTTCAACAGTTCGGCTGCTAATCAGTATGTAAATCGGATTGCAACCTGTAGGAAACACCTGCGCACAAGAAATATGAAATACCTGAAGGTTTCGCGCTCTCGGTGTCCGCGGTTTCCTAAACAGAAAGACTTTGTTCTCGGTCAAAATCATATATTCCTTTGTTATCTTAAAGTCGGTGCTTACTTATGCTTGTCCAATGCAACGGATGTTTTCTTTTGACAAATTCTTATATTTCAATCATGTTACACGCTCAAACTCGGTGTTACAATAAGTGACAAAAGATATATGACAAATAAAAATGCATTGTCTGTTTAAGCGACTGACTCACAGAATTTAGCTTAATTTTCTTTCTCTTTAGATTTAAAAAGAAGTTAGTATACAAGTTAGTATACAATTGAAAAAAAATGTAATTTTATGCTTTCATAAATAATGAAAACTGAAGGGGAAAAATATTACAACAGCATTCGAACCCTTGCCTTTCCAGTCAGTAAAATTGATCAGGACATATTTAATCACTGAGACACAAAGCCAAGTTATCACTAAATATCAAAATTAACAATATAAACAATGTATCTATCCCGTGACTTAAGAGGTATTTCTTACCGATAAAAGTGTGTAAAGCTTTGTATTATGATGTGTTTCTGTCAGTAATTTAGTTTAGATATGTTCTTCACAATTACAACTAGAATTTCTATAGTTTTGTATAAACATTTTCTTTTTATGCATCAAACTACTGACAAAAATGACAACTTTAGGAAAGTAAATACTTCACAACTCCCAGGTCCTACCCCCAAGGTGAAGGTCACACTTTGAGGACATAACTTCTTCAAGCATGAAAGTATTTCGAAACAACCTGGCAAGAGTGTTCACCATCATGAGTCCAACTGCAGAGCGCAACACTCAGGTCATTGTGATGGCTGTTAAAGGATTGATCTATTAGTCTAAGCAGTTATAAGGATAATACATTCAAAATGTCTTACTTGTGTTTTCATCTTTGTTTCTTATGGTATGTATAAAGATTACTTTGCAAACCCCTGTATTACTTCATCACCAGCATTGAACAGAGAGAGAGAGAGAGAGAGAGAGAGAGAGATTTAAGTTAGTTTAAAAAGTTTCATGTTTAGGCCTATCAGATCATGGATCTTGTGATGTCAGCATTTATTCATTTTGACATAAGTGGCTACTAATGATTCGAGATTATTCAGCAAGTGATTTTTTAAGCATCTTAGTTCTTTCATGACATGGTAACTTGTTACGTGGATAACCGTTTTAACCAATCACTTGTTACGTACCTAGCAGAAAACGTAAAGTAAGATGACCCCAATTTGAACTGGGAGCCATATCCATATAAGCATAAAAACATTTTATGAATTATAAATTGCTCTTATGTTTGAACGACTGAAATGTAGCAGGTATATCTGAGCTACAGCACTGTGCGGTAGGTTTTTCATCGCTTTTATATTTATTAGTTCCCAATAACTTTTGGTTGCCCATTATTTTTTTTATTTAGTTTATTTTATTCCTTTTGTTTTATTTATTAACATATTTCTGTTTCTTTTATGGTTTTGGTTTTACATGTTTTTGCTCAAATTCAAGTAAGTCATTCTATCATGTTCGTATGGTTGCTTATCAAGGCTTATTTATTAGTTTTATTTTTAAATGAAGGTTTTACAAGTCATATAGTCTATACACCAAGATAAAACTAAAACGCTGGTTAGGGACTACAAAATAAGATATAGTAATGTTAAGTAAAGTAAATCAAAGTTTACAAAAAACCGATGGATCAATAGCCTTTGAATTCACATTAAGTTTCTTGTTAACTGGTCACTAGTACGATTTTTATACTGTATAATCACGTTAATCTCGTCACAGATGGATAAAAATAATACGTAAGTAAAACCAGATAAATAAAAAATTAAGACAAAACAGTCGCTGCTGTCTACTTTCTCTCAAGTAAGATAAACGTTTTCTATATTGCAAAATGATCACTGAACGTACGTAAACGTTAAACGGTAGAACTATTTGTTTTGGTGGTAGGTAGAAAATTCTGGTCGTTGAAAGGTGATTTGTAATAAGCCTAGTACCCTTTATAACATTAGATCGGTTGTTTGACAATCGATCCAAAAAGGTTCTTCAGCTGAAATAAAAGAGATGTTGAATAATGTGTAATTATATTTTTTACAGTTGAAACGATCTTGCGGTGCATAGAGTGTGAGCATATTGGCTGGAATCAGACCTATACGTTTAGTGGCGTACAAAACTTATATCAGCTGCTCCAGAACAAATATAACCCTGCATGCGCACAGGATAATCCACGTGATCAGTAAGTTGTACACTTGCACGTGTAGCACATGTAGCACGTTTGACTTGGGACATCGAAAATACCATAATTATTATCAAGATATCTGAAAAAAATTGCATAAATTCAGAAAATAGATTTTAAGTTTGAGTGATATACCTCATTCAGATGCGTAATTATTAAATCACTAAATAATAAAGCATATGAACTCGAAACCACTATATGTTCGACGGCAGATCACGAAAGCTGTAAGATGTATTTCCATTCTAACACACATGTACATATTTAAGAGGCGCACATATGAGTACTAGTTATCTTGTCATTTTTTACAGTTGTTGCCCCTGTCTGGTTATTCCGTTCACCACGCTATTCATTTCCTACGTGAAAATGAAAACAACGAGGTCATTTTTAGTTTATCAGTTAGTAATTTACGTTTTAGCATACATCTGTTATTTTATCACACATGAATACCAAAGAAGATGATTAAGTCCATAACAATATTTTACTTATAAAAATTATTTCAAAGAATTATCGAAGTTTACAATGACAAGTAAGAACAACCGAAAGTAGTTTGCAGTGACGTCAGCGGGCACGCGCTTGTATTCAGCGTTATATAACGTATAGAATATATCACAGTCAATTCCTTCTTTGTTTATTGTCGACTATTTGCGGATAGTTTTAGAATAAAAGTTTGATATTCGCATTAGTGAAAGAAATTTCATGCAATAGAAGACGTTTATCTATTGCATTTGCGTACGAGTGTTTCAGTATTTCACCTTGAAAGCATTAAATAAATGATTGACAGGTCAATTTACTTTAAATGGGTCTTTATCTGTTTAAGTTTATTCATCGTCTGTACTGGTTGCCCTTATGACCGACACCCCTAGAAAGTTTAGTTATGTTAAGGTTACTGAATAGTGCAAAATACAAAAAGTAACCCATTCTTGAGACACCCCTGGTTCTTTTCCGTGCACAATGTATATCACAGATACACAGTTGTTGTTATTATTTTGTTGTTATACCCACCGCACAAAGAAGTTGTAAGGGGAAAGAGGGGTATACTGGAATCAGCTTATCCGTCTGTCCGGCCGGCTATGGCCGTCGGGTTTTGTTTGTCCGGAGAATAACTCAAAAACAATTGGGGATATGAACTTGAAGCTTCATAGGTGGAGAAATCTTATTGCAGAGAAGTGCAGTGCCTAAGAACCATAACCCTCTTTTGCTTTTTTTGGAATTATTGCCCCTCGAATTTTTTCATACCTAATTTTTGTCTGGGAATTACTTTAAAAAGTACTGGTGGTATCAACTTGAAACTTCATAGATAAATAGATCTCATTAAGAAAAAGTGTTCTGCCTAAGAACAATAACTCACTTATGCATAATTTTAGAATTATTGCCCTTTGAAATTGTTCATACTTAATTTTTGTCCGGGGTATAACTAAAAAGTATTGGAGGTATCAGCTTGAAACTTCATAGATAGATAAAATTCTTTGAGTAGATGTGCCATGCCCAAGAACCATAACCCTTTTTCCATAGTTTTGGAATTATTGCTTTCTGTTTTTTTTTCAAATTTTCATACTTATTTTTTGTCCGGGCATATTTTAAAAAGTATTGGAGGTATCAACTTGAAACTAAACTTCATAAATGGATAGATCTCATTAAAGAGAAGTTCAGTGATTAAGAACTCTCTTTTGCACAATTTTAGAGTTGTTTCCCTTTGTAATTTTTCATAATTTTAGTTCGGGGCATAAAGTAACATGTTCCCATATATCAATACCCTACTGACAAAGCGGTATGCGGGACGGGGTGTATTGGCAGCAGGACAGTGACAGTTCTAGTTTAGTATATACTATGTTATTGTTTTGTTGTAAGGAACTGATACTTACGACATCTGTTTAACGTCCCATCCGAAAGACAGTATTAATACTCGAGGAGCGATATATCATGCTCTCGACCCATGTATTTACAGGTCAGACACATTACCACTAGACCAGTAATCCTCCTTATCGATTAGGAAGCAAGTTTTAGCAGCTTAAATATATACCTAGATTAATGACTGCGTCCTGGATTCAAACCAGTAATCGCACCGAAAGTGTGAAATTTATAAGTATCACACACTTGAATACATAGATAACTGACTTTTTAAAAGTGTGAACGTTCTTCGGGTTATCATACTGGTAATTGTCTCAAATTCTTCAGTTTCTTTGTTACCTTTAAACCATCTTTTTAGCAATGAATGTGTGCATCTTACAATCTGGATTAAGCGGCACGTTTGGGTTGAATTGTTTTCGTCTGCTTGACTGCTGCTTTATTCTTCAAGAGAGGCTTAAGGCTTAAGGCATTCGGTCGAATGTTTCACTTTGCGGTGTGAAGTAATGGTAGTGTATTCATTTAGCTGCTAAGGGAGCGTAAGGCAAAGTATGCATGCAGTTATAAAAGCAAGATTATTGTGTCTAAGAAAATATATCACTGATATTATGAGTATTCAGTATATGTTACAATGTATTCCTTTTTAATACAGGAACTTGTACCAACAAAACCTTCAGAACCAGAACAATCAACAGACTCTGCAACAACAAAATCAATTGAATACGTTCTATCAGAACCGTTACGACATAAGGGAGACAATTTGTCCGGCTTATGATGAAAAAAACAGATGTAATTACATCCGTGGCACGGCGGTAGTGTATTTTGCCAATTACGGAGAAAGCAGTGAGTTTTTTTAATGATATGATTTTGTTTAAGAAATTTTCTTTAGCAATGACCAGTTGCTTTAATTCTGAATAATTTTTTCACAAAAGAATGAATGTTTAAATCAGTCTAATTTGTCCTCACGAAACTTCCGGTTAAGGTGTAAACTTTGTTCCAGAACACTAGAGTCGTTCTGTCTAGTTCCTTACTTTTACATGTGACAATTTTACGCAAACCTGAGTACGAAGTGCTCATGGTGAGGTATCATGACAGGACTTTATCAGTCGTTCGTTCGTCGTCTACTTGTCAGTTAAGCAACATCTCCTTCACTGCTGGATAAAGTTATTAATCTTTGTATGGATTGTCCTGCAAAAGTGTTGTACCAAAGTTGTTCAAAGAATTGAATTATTGGTTGCTATGGCGCCAAAAGTGAAAAAAAAAAAAACACTTTAGAAATAGAACTTCAAGTCTCAGACCTCGTATATTCAGAATGTAGCATTGTCAAGTGAATCTCCACAAAAGCTGTTAAAATCATGGGTTAAAATTGACCCTGCTTTGGGGTTACCTGATTTACATTAGTTAAATAGTTAAATTGGAAACAATTAGAAAAATGTTCTCTGAAACTGCATGGCAAAGAGGTAAAATTGACCCTGCCCGGGAGGTCACTTAAATAACATTGAGTTAAATGTGAAAGAAAAATCTTCTTGTCCCAGAACTAAGAATTTGGTATGTAGCATCCTTTTATGAACCTACATGTATACCAGTTTTGTTAAAATCATGTCCCTTGAGGACAAAATTGAATTCAAAGACCTAAAAAGTATTTTAGGTCTTTGTTGAACCCGACCTTGATTTACATTGAGTTATAAAGAAAACTAGAACTGTGTCCATAGGACACGGATGCTCCCACTATGCATAAGTGCTCATATACAAGAGCATGTATATCCTGTATGTAAGATTTTTTCTGTACATATACATAAAATGATCTACAGGTAACCTTATGTACATGTTAAATTAAATTGCAAATGTAAAATTTATATGTTCAATTATTTATATGGTATATAGTGAAATAATCAACAAAGGGCCATAATTCTGTTAAATATGGTCACAGCAAAAATTCCTTCCTTTACTACCATCTACACATTAAAGCTGTTCATCCCTGGAAGTTTAAGCAAAATCTGCCATCCAGTTTAAGAGGAGTTGCATTCACAAAATTTCTATATGGTATATAGTGCAAAAATCAACAAAGGGCCATAATTCTGTTAAATTTGGTCGCAGCAAAAATTCCTTCCTTTACTTACCATCTACACATTAAGGTTGTTCATCCCTGGAAGTTTAAGCAAAATCTGCCATCCGGTTTAAGAGAAGTTGCGTTCACAAAATTTCTATATGGTATATAGTGAAAAAATCAACAAAGGGCCATAATTCTGTTAAATTTGGTCGCAGCAAAAATTCCTTCCTTTACTACCATCTACACATTTAGGTTGTTCATCCCTGGAAGTTTAAGCAAAATCTGCCATCCGGTTTAAGAGGAGTTGCGTTCACAAAATTTCTACATTGTAAATATAGTGAAAAAATCAACAAAGGGCCATAATTCTGTTAAATTTTGTCGCAGCAAAAATTCCTTCCTTTACTACCATCTACACATTAAGGTTGTTCATCCCTGGAAGTTTAAGCAAAATCTGCCATCCGGTTTAAGAGGAGTTGCGTTCACAAGATTTCGGGACGTAAGGACAGATGTACAGACGGACGGACAAGTGCAATGCTATATGCTCCCCACTTTGTGGGGGCATAAAACTAAAATATTCTTCTCTGAAAACACATGGCCTTGGAGTCCAGAAAATTGGTGTGTACCATGGTGTAGTTCATCGTCGGATACCTACGGCCGATTCATTAACATTTATCATTTGATTATATGTAATAATCAATCATGGATATCCGACGATGGGTGTAGTTGATCTTCACTAAATTATATCTTCTAGGTCAAAATTAGCACCTACGTGCTGTGTAATTTTATATATCACATCAGCTGGGACACAGGTTCTTGCAACTTATATTACTTTTTCTCAATGACTGTTTCCTGTATATAAACGAGTACACGCGCCGAAAGTGTAGACTGCAGAGAGTCATTGTAGAACTTCACACATGTTGGGATTCAGCGACCTCCATTTGGGAGACCTGTTAAGTTTACAGTCTTCATCCAAACAAAGAAAATCGATGCTTTTCTTGTTGATATCAGTATGTTCTTAGGATACAATTGTATTTGATTACTATTTTTGTCGAGCCCACTTGCGGATAGTTCGACACAGTCGTCACATTTGGTACCGCAGTTTGGTGTATGCACGTGCATGCGTGCGTGCGTGCCCGCAGATTACTTGTCTGGGCCATATCTTCTCTGTGCATGAAATACCTTGGCACACTTATTCTCTTTGATGAGACAGTGTGTGGCATGCAAGACCCAGGTTCCAAGCTAAAATGTCAAGGTCACAGTGCCAGGTCAAAGTCCAAAATGTTGATTATAGACCTTGTCTTGGCCATAATTTCTCCCTGCATGGAAGGATTTTAAACTACTTTAGCACATTTGTTCACCTTGATGAGATGGTGTGTCGCATGCCAGACCCAGATTCCTTGATCAGAGGTCAAGGTCACAGTGACAGCTCAAGGTCCAAAATATTGATGATAGACCTTGTCTGGACCATTACTACTCCATGCATGGTAGAATTTGGAAATACTGTGATTATTTATCCTCCCTGAAAGAGACATCATATTGGCCTGCCTTGTCCTTCCATAATTATGTCATTCTGTCATTCTATCTAGTGTGGGGAAGAACTCCATAACTAAAAAAGGTAATGATTGTTGAATCCTTTTCCGGGCTATAACTTCTCTGTGCATGGAAGGATTTTGAAAAACTATGGCACATTTTTTCACCTTGATGAGGCGATGTGTCACGTGCAAGACCCAGGTTCCCAGCTCAAAGGTCAAGGTCACAGTGCTAGGTCAAAGGTCCAAAATTTTGATGATAGATCTTGTCCGGGCCATAACTTCTACCTGCATGGAAGGATTCTAAAATACCTTGGCACATTTGTTCACCTTGATGAGATGGTGTGTTGCGTACAAGACCCCGTTTCCTTGATCAGAGGTCAAGGTCACAGTGACAGCTCAAAGGTCCAAAATATTGATGATGGACCTTGTTTGGGACATTACTTCTCCATGCATGGAAAAATTTGAAAATAGCGTGATACATATGTTATGCACCCTGAAAGAGACCTCATATACCTGGCCTGCCTTGCCCTTCAATCATCATCTTCCCACATTTTCCATTTCACTGTCCTATCCCCATAGGCAGCTTTCCATTGGCCGGCTCGACATGCTGCTCATGGGCATTCTAGATCATATTCTTTTCTTTCCAGTGAGACTTGAAATGCACATGAGGAATTGTATTACTCCAAACACAGATGTAGAAGTCGGATGTTATCCAAGGAACACCGAATACTCGGAAGTGAGAAACTTCCTAGAAGATCGTCTTAATTTTCTGGGTAGTGTGAAAGTAACATATTTCGATGGAATGCAGTGTTACTGTAGATCAGATATGTGTTATGTAGTTGGCTCTGCTAGAAACATAGTAACCTCAGGTTTGAGCCTTTTTCTGACTTTGGTTGTGTTAATTGTTATAAATTAGTTCAAAATGTCAGCGCTAGAGTTTTAGCTTTTTACTTCATTGTATGCATGTTGCACACCTGGCTCAAAGCCTTACAATGAACATGTTTATGGTATGAATCGGTTTTAATGACATGGTCTTTGTATATTCATCAAATTCTCAAATGTGTGTGTGTGTGTACACTGTATAAACGATGTATAAATGCACAGACACACTGCATGAATGAAGTGATCTTTTAAAAAAGTTCAGAATTCAAGTCCTTTTGTTGTAATTGTACTTTGTGATATATCAGCATTTAATTAAAAAAAACATATTGAAACACGTAAGGTTGTAAATGTACCATTCATTCATTAATATGCATGCAGTTGAATGTTCGAAAGAGCAAGAGTATCTTGACACTGCATTGTCAGTCTGTCTAAGATACAATTTAAGTGTGTACTTTTCTTCAGTCATCTTTAATATACTCAAAAGACTTTATATTAAGACTAACTAGCAATAGTGTGAAAACAGAGATTACATTGATATCCTATAAGGCGTATTATCTTGAGATTCAACAGACACTCATTCCAAGTTGTTTATAAGCAGCTAGAAACAGGTTTAATAGAAAACCTTTTAATACATAAGACTGCTTTCGTGGATAAACATCCATATACGTATTCAGAGAACATGTAGTTTTTTAAGAAACTTGTAGATGTATTGTGATTATGTATTTTTAGCTCACCTGTCACAGACTGACAAGGTGAGCTTTTGTGATCGCAATCCGTCCGGCGTCCGGCCGTAAACTTTTCATTCAAACGACATCTCCTCTGAAACCTCTGGGCCAAAGTTGATGAAACTTGCCATGAATGTTTCTTGCACAAAGCTCTTCCAAAGTTGCTCAAAGAAATCAATTCCATGCAATTGCCATACCAACCTAAAGGAAAAACTTTAAAAATCTTCTTGTCTGAAACCACAAGGCCTAGAGCTTAGATATTTGGCATTTAGCATCCTCTAATGGAACTCTACAAAAATTGTTCAAATTATTTCCCTGGGGTCAAAATTGGCCACGCCCCAGGGGTCACTTCATTTTACATAGACTTATATAGGAAATCTTTAAAAATCTTCTTACTGGAAACCTCAATGCCTACAGCTTAGATATTTGATATGTAGCATATTGTCTAGTGGATGTCTACCAAGTTTGTTCAAATTATGTCCCCTGGGTCAAAATTGGCCACGCCCCAGGGTTCTCTTGGTTTACATAGATTTATATAGGAAAAGCATGAAAAATAATATTTCTCCAAAACAAATAGGTCTAGAACTTAGATATTTGGTGTTGTGTATTGTGTAAAGAACCTTTACCAATATTGTTTAAATGTTGGCCCTGGGGTCAAAATTTGCCCCGCCCCGGGGCCCTTAATATGGAAAAAAAGGAAATCTTTAAAAATCTTCTTGTCTGAAACCACAAGGCCTAGAATTTTAAAATTTGGCATGAAGCAAGCTTTATCAAGCTTTTTCAAATTATTAGATTAGGTTAAAGGTCATGGAGGCTAAAAATAGATTTATCTACTGTACCTCATAGAGGCTTCATTTATAGACCAATATCTTTGATATTCATTATATAGGTTCCTTGCATGGACCTCTACCCATGGGTAGGGTTTGAGGTCACTGGGTCAAGGTCAAGATCACCATAGCTTATAATAGATATTTCTACTTTCTGTCATAGAGCCTTTATTTATTGACTGATATTTTACATATTTAGTTTGTAGACACTTATATATTTTCAATTAAAAAATGAAATACTGATTAACAGCAAACCTACAGCCAAAGTAATCAGGTGAGCGATCCAGGGCCATCATGGCCCTCTTGTGTAAATTAATCTCGGATTTCCTACCTGCCTTGCCAATTTTATGGTTAAAATAAAAATGCTATATATGCGATGTTGATAAAGTTGGCAATGTGTAAATAATGTCAGATAGTTGTGTAAAGTACAGAAGTATTGTTAAAGATATGACTTATGTAGATAACTTCATTATATAACATATCATTGTAGAACTTTTTAAAGGATTTTTTGTACTTTTATGCTACAAGTTTATACAAATGTATGTATTTATATTCTAAGTAGTTTTATATTGTATAGTGACATGTAATATACATATGTACACCATATGACATCTAATGTACATATATATATATATATATCTTTATGTATGTGCCATTTATAAACTATTTTTGATTGGAGTGCTTTAATAATGCATACTGTAATGTAAATGATCTAATTAACTTATGGGTACATTTTATAGAAATTTTATGACCAATGACCACTTGAGACCCTGTCATTTCAAATATAAATATTTATATATATTATTCCTTAGGGTATACAACTTTTGACTTTGATTATTAACAAAAGTTGAATTCCTTATCATCTACAAAGAGACCACTTCAGTGCACAATGTGTAATGAAGAGTATGTCAGCATTCATGTTATTAAATAAATTGACTTTACTCCAAAATGATAAGATTACATCCTTTGAATTAGCAAAATGAGAGGTATAACTTCCCTTTTCTTCCTTCTTTGAAACTAAATATAGGACTTTTGTGCCGTCATCACTTAATTGCTATGATGTTGTCTTCAAAGCGATTGATGATTTGTAAAATAAATTGTACATTTGTTCTGTATTGCTGCCAGCATCTGACTAGTTTGCTGTGATCACAGGATCACATTTGACCAATCAGTAGCCTGACAGTTTTAAATTGTACGTTCAAATCGTTCAGTTCTTGATTTACATGTGTTGTCTGTTGTTAATAATTAGGATGTACGTCTCATTAAACAGACTTAAATTGTCCCCCGCCTTTTCGAAGAAAAAAGGGGGGATATAGAAATGGGCTCCGTCCGTCTGTCCATCCGTCCGTCCATCTGTCCATCCATCCGTCCGTCATACTTCGTGTCCGGTCCATAACTAAACCATTCATCGAAGGATTTTGAAATAACTTGGCACAAATGTTCATCATAATAAGACAAAGTGTCATGCTTAACACCCAGACCCCTACCTCCATGGTCAAGGTCACACTTGGAAATCAAATTTCAACACAACATCCAGACCTCTACCTCCAAGTCAAGGTAACACTTAGAGTGAGGTCAAAGCTTAACATAGTTTGTTATAGGGTCTGTTTTGTGTCTGGTTATGAACTTTTCCATTCATCAAAGGATTTTGAAATAAGTTTGCACAAATGTTCACCATAGTAAGACAACGTGTCATTTGCAACACCCATGTATATTACATGTGCAGATCTAGCATTTATCAAGATTTTGCACTGAACGTCCGGATCCATACCTGAAACTTTTGAAATAGTACAGTTGTGTGCTTCATGTAAAACTTCCCTTAGGCTGGGAACGTTGGTAACTCTGATACATATTCTTGTTTTAATTATGCTCCCGCCATGATAATGGCAAGCGGACATAGAGTGTTTACCCTGTCAGTGTGTGTGTGTGGGCACATACAATAGATGTTCGTGTCCGGCTCATAACTTTGTTGTGCATGGTTGGATTTCGAGATAATTTGGCATAAGTGATCATCAAATGAAGTCGACGTATCATGTGCAAGAAACATGTCGCTCGATCAAACGTCAAGGTCACAACGAACTCTTGAAGTATTGGCTTATTTCCTTATATGGATAGAGTGAAAAAGTTGTTCGTGTCCAGCTCATAACTTTGTTGTGCTTTGTTGGTTTTCTAAATAATTTGGCATAAGTGATCATCATATGAAGTCGACACGTCTTGTGCAAGAAATATGTTGCTTGCTCAAAGGTCAAAGTCACATTGGACACTTGAAGTTTTGGCTAATTCCTTATATGGATATAATGAAAAAGTTGTACCTGTCCGGCTCATAACTTCCTCATGCATGGTGGGATAAAAAAAAGTGTTTATTATGTCTCCCCCCCACCCCCGTCTGAGGGAGACATATTGTTTTTGCCCTGTCTGTCAGTCCGTCTGTCCGTACGTCACACTTCCTTTCCGTTCAATAACTAGTGTACCTATTCAACTAGAGCCCGCAAACTGCCCTTACTGAGTTACAGAGGCCTATTATTTTGGGGGTATGTAGGTCAAAGGTCAAGGTCAGTGTGACCTTAAATGTGAAAATGCTTTCCACTCAATAACTAGAGTTCTATTTGACCTAGTGTCTTCGAACTTCATATAATGATTGTTCTTATTGAGATACAGAAGTTTATTGATTTTGGGGTCAGCTTGTCAAAGGTTCAAGGTCACAATGACCTTATATGTAAAAATTAGTTCCCCTCAATAAGTGGAGTTCTGTTTGACCCAGAGTCTTTAAACTTCATATAATGATTGTCTTTATTGAGTAGAAGAAGCCTATTGATTTTAGGGTCAGCGGGTCAAAGGTCAATGTCACGGTGATCTTAAACTTGCAAATGGTTTCCGCTAAATAAGTGGAGTTCTGTTTGAGTCTTCAGTCTTCATAGGATGATTGTCCGTAATGAATAGAAGAAGCCTATTGATTTTGGGGTCAGCCATTCAAAGGTCAAGATCACAGTGATCTTTAACTTGAAATGGTTTCCGCTAAATAACTTCAGTTCTATTTGACCCAGAGTTTTCAAGCTGTTTAGGATGATTGTTTTTGTTGAGTAGATTAAGCCTATTGTTTTGGGGGTCAGCTGATCAAAGGTTAAGGTCATAGTGACCTTATCTTCTGCAACAGTAGTACTCCTTGTTATATCACAGCCTTTTACCAACACACTCATTCCTATTCTCCAGTTCACAATTCTGTCGCTAGCTGACCTCTCTCATCATTTCTGTGCCCCTGTTTCAATGATGCGCTGGGGGGGACATGCGTTGTTTTTACAAAAACATCTATTTATTATATGATGACAACGCTTCTTCTTCATGATAATTTCTTGTTTTTTGCCCATAATTTCAACACTTTCAGCATGCTCATCATATCAGTTTTAATAGTAAGGTAGCAGATTTTGAATATGGAATTATCTCACAAGGCAGGTGAGCAACAAAGAACATACATGAATGTAATAGAAATTTGTCTTGGGCTGCAGGATATGTGCTTTGATATAATTATTATCTGGGCGCAACAGAAATAACAGTAGATTGCTACGTAGGTTTTATCCCTCACCATTTTAAATAGATTTTATACTTGTAACAGACTGCTGAACTTGTCTTTGAAAATGCACCACTTACCTGTTCATTTAGTTTGTGTCCAGTGTCATTGAGCGGGGGCATCTGTGTCCTTTGGAGACATTTCTAGTTTGACCTGGATTATAAATATATGTAAGATAGTATTTGAAAGGCTTGTGAAATTTGATATGCATTGCAGATGACTTTATGTGTAGATGTCCTTCATTTGAGAAGGTCATGTATTGTATTTATGAATGAAAGGTTGATGATTTCTAAGTGAAGATGTGTAGCTCTTACTTGTTTGAATAATTATTATTGATCTTGGATATTTAATTGCGTATTTTGTATGTACTCCTTTGTTAACAGTGCTCTGAATTTCTATAAAACAAATCTTGAGGGTCATATGAAAACACTTTAACACCGCACACCCTTTCTCCCTACAGACAACTGTGTTAATATCTGCCATGTAACTTATGTTTAAATATCACAAATTCTTATTTCCATGTTGCTATCAAATACATGCACATATGTTAGATGACTCAAGTTAAATTTAACAGTTAAGAAGTTTGTGCACTTTTCCATGGTTGTTTGTATTTCTTTGAACATAACTTAGTAGATATAAGATGTATATTATTGTGCTGTGTATTTTTATGATTCTGCATGTATGTGCGTGAAGTTAAAGTAGGGTACACTGTATACTAAATTTATTATATTTTCCTTTTTGTCATTATTGGAGAACATGTAATAATGATCAGTTTTAGACTTTTGAAGACATTTTAAGTTTAAGGAGTCAAGTGTTTAAGACATTACTTAATTCGATACAGTTCATTATCAAAAACATCAAAAACAAATTCCTTCAAACATGCAAAACATGTACTATAGAAAATTATATATGCACAAGTAGTATTGTTGCATTCAGTGAAATGCTTCATATTAAAATTCAATAGATTCATAGAAGTGCTAAATACTTAGTGTTTCATATTAACTAACAAATGTATGCTAGGTAATTCAATAGATTCATAGAAGTGCTAAATACTTAGTGTTTCATATTATGTTTCTTGTTAACCATCAAATGTAAGCTACGTAATTCAATAGATTCAAAGATTAGTGCTAAATACTTAGTGTTTCATATTATGTTTCTTGTTAACTAACAAATGTATGCATCTATGCATCTGCTTAGTTTGATGCAAAAGTCAATAGCTTGATGTTGAATTTTGATTCCAAATTTTCATGCACGTGAATAATTTAAAAAATCTAATTAATGATTATTAGTTTGTTAAGCAGCATTTCCGCTGTTGCTGTCAATATGCAAGAAGAAGTGAAAAAATAAAACTTGTCACAATGCACTAGGCATCATGCACTAAGCCTGATAATTATAAAGAAGTCCTGAACTAGTAAATTTGGAATGAATTTTTATGCAAGTAGGGTGCCAGAAATCATAAACTTATATAGACTGCTTCTTAACAAAGTATGGACAGGGTGTGGATCAGTGGTCCATTGGTAACGAGCTGGACTGGTAACCCAGGGGTCGCACTAAATTGTCTTTTAGATGAGACGTAAACTGAGGTCCCATGTATCAGTGCTGTACACTGAGAATGCAAAAGAACCAGGGTTGTCTTTGGAATGGGATGCTTTCTGTGCCTTGCACTACTCACCCCACCCCCCAAAAAACAACAACATAAAATAAATAATCGCTCCAGGAGGCGTCAGTCATATGGGCATAAATAAACTCAGATAAATAGATAGTATGGACAGAGTGACAGGCTAAAAAAAAGATACCTAAACTAAGTTACTGTCTCAGTTTTTGTTACATTGTAATATAAAGTTTTACACATTTTTAGCGATAAAAAGTTTACCCCATTAGTCACGGGGTAGATATTTTAATATTGTTAACAGAATAGTTCCTTTGAAAAGATTACGTTGTGTAGTGGTTTACGCCGCTGTTTAGTATTTTTCTGACCAGAAAGCTATGGGTTCAAATCCTGATAAAGTAATTTTTCCTTAATAGAAGCATAAAATTATGTGTTTTTTTACAGAGTATATTAATTTCTCTTTAATTAAAAGAAACAAAAGAAAAAAAAGCTAAAATCTGTTAGTCACTTTAAAAATAAAACTCTATTTTCCTGAGGACAGATTACAATAATTGTATATATTCCTGAGGACAGATTACATTATTGTATATCTCATGAAGAACAATTACAGGACTTGAATACTTTATTTTGTAGAAACATGCCATACTTTACATAAGCAACTATTGCATAACATTAGAAAATAAGAAGTAAGTCTTTTAGGGTTAGACACACTGATTTCTACTACTCTTGATGTTTAGCAGAAAAAGATTTGTCCCATTTTATCAGAAAAGAAAACAATAAAAAACACGCAGATTTTTTCCTCGCATAAAATTAAGTTCTACAGTTTAAATTAGGCGAAACAGTTTGGTAGTAATAAAAAAAAAGAAATTAGGCGAAACAGTTCGGCAGTAATAAAAAAAAACAAATTAGGCGAAACAGTTTGGCATTAATAAAAAAAAAAAACAGTCAATAAGATGTGTCAGACTGTTTATTTCAAATTAATTAGGCTACATTTGAATATTAATTAGGCTACATTTGAATATTAATTAGGCTACATTTGAATATGCTTTTAAAACACAATCACCAAACTAAGTTTTGTCCTATAAGAACATAAATGTGTAACCATTTTGTTATATGGGCATTTAATATATTTACTTATTGGCCTTTAGCTCAATCTCGAATTGACCCTCAAGGGTTGGGAGATATATATCTGTTTAACTCGTAAAGAAGGAGACACAATGATTAGTAGTTTCTTACGTTTACCATCCACGTACCCTTATTATATTGGTCAGTTGAATGACATATAACAATAATTGAAAAGAGTCATTTCGCGGATGCACTGTTACCGTTCTGCAAGGAGACTGGCCTTCCAACTTATCTAAATTTCCTTCTACATTTTTGCGTTTTGCTACTGCCAGACATGGGGCTGATTACATTGGACTGTAATTGATTGAATTACAATTACTCAAAAAAATCTTGATTACAATTACAATTAATTACTCTGATTTTATCTCAGTAATTGATTAATTATAATTACTTTGACAAAGTAATCATGATTACTTTTGATTACTTTTAGCAAAATAACAAAGAGTGTTACTTTTTATTCAACTTCCTGTTAAATGAGTGTACATTACAACTTATTCTAAGTAAACATTACTTCAAATGTTGTTTAATCAATCATATCTATCTAAACAAAGTCTGTTTCTAGTAAATTCGCAAAATTAATATGAAATATCCAGTTTATACTGATACTAGCCTTTTGTTTAACATTTCACCTTGGGCAGTAAATTGAATGGCCTGTGTAGGTGAGATCACACCTTGTAGCAGGGGACATTATTGTAGAGAGTCCTTTTGTATTATATTGGGAAAATATTTATGCACATTGCACAATAATTGATACAGATCTTTTTCAAAAAGTATTCAATCTTGTTACATTATAAAGGTGATCTCATCATGCAGACTCGATAAGAAAAACAATAGATGGCTGAGTTATTTGTGTTATAATTTTTAATGAAACACTGACTCAAAATTATATTCATAATCAGTTTTTTCTTTTTTTTTTCTTTTAAAGTATAATTTTCTTTTGTACATTGGATACTGAATAAAAAGTAGTCAAAAAGTAATCAGAAAATAATCATGATTAGAGTCAAATTTTGTGCTGTAATTGAATAAATACTACTACATGTAATCAAACTTGAGTCAGTAATTGATTATTTCTGATTACACACTGTTCCTGTAATCAATTAATAATCGAATGATTACTGTATTTGATTACCCCATGTCTGGCTACTGCTAGAAAGATAGGTTTGGCCGTTCTTTCAATCAGAAGAAGAAATCTAATATATCTATGCAAACATGTACCACATTTAAAATGTTTTCAGACGCTTACAATTTAAACTAATTTTGATACAGTGTAAATACCTTATATAAAGATGCAGATTTTTATTTTTTGAAATTTCAGAGCGAAATCAGCTCTAACTAGTGAGATAAAGGTACGTCTAAGTCACAATAAGGGAGGTAATAGAAGAATCATACTGCTAGAGTGACTAAATAGATATAATGAGAATACAGAATGTTTACAAGTCTAGGAAATGTCAGAAAGTGATAGAGAAGTACGAATCATGAAGTTTCAAATTATTTAGTCTGAGCTAACAAAAATGTGAAACCATAATAACGAAACAGAAAAGCGGCTTCACTTGGCATTTGGTGTTAAAATAAATACTTTGAAAACTGTCAATGAAGGTTAACATAAAACACTAAGAATTTGGCATTTTTATATAGATCTGTATCATTTTTTATTTATATGCAATAATTTGTCTAAAAGCAAAATGTATAAAGCATTTGACCGAATACAATAATACAAAATTGAATGCAACATTACAATAATGTACCTCAAAACAAATGAAAGATTATTTCAGCAGGTTTTCTTTGTAAAATAGAATTTGTAGTAGGCCTAATAGTTCGTGACTTTTTCATTTGAAAAGAAATGTAATTCTTGGTGTTTTCACTTATGTTACTATATCTAGATTTTTTTATAATGAAATCTACGGATTAATTTGATGTACTTAAACTCTTAAATATTGTTTTGCAGAGAGAAATGACTATTTGTATTTCAGCATAAAATAAAGATATTCAAAATTTGTTGTCTGTTGAGACTTAACATCAATTACTTGAATTTGTTTTTAAGTGTTTCAAGGCGAACTTTATTAGTCGGCACTCAGACAACAAAGTATATTTGATATTGTCAAAGTTATAGCAAAAGTTGTGGACTAGTTGTTATTGACGATTACTTTTTTTATGGCCCTAGCATTTAGTAATTGAACCGTTCATCGTACGGTAAACTAATTTTGGCAAGTTGGATGTATTTTAAGTTCTACTTGTACCAATGTCTTCATACTATATACACCAATCTGACTGAAGTTCACGATCTCCCTACGGTTAGATCTGCAGACGACGCAGTCATTTCTATCTTCTCGATAACCTGGAGTTTCCACTTTTGTTATTTATATCCCAGCAAATGACACTCGATAGCTTATCTGTACACCTGGCGTGTTCAAACAGCGTGTAAACTTCTCTAGCATTACAATGTTTAATAGCGAAGATGGAAAGTGCTTAGATATTTTGAAAAAAATGATTGTCATCACAAACATAAATCTCATTATTTTGAAAGATTTTGACAAATAAATTTGAGTTCGGTGATAGTTTATACATGGCAGATAATTGTTTGGGATCCCAGCTATATAAATAGATTTTCATAAGTTGAACTTTACTTCAATGAGGGTGGAAGTGTTGCTCTGATTGGCTGATGGATATGTCACGAGAAGGTGACCTTCTGTTGGTCGTCCTCAGATCCTAATAGCATAGCGATGTTTAGGATATGATTTTAATCAGATTGACTATACACTTACTTACCAATACAAAGGCCATGATCCTGGCAAGTTACATATATGCGGCATCCATTTCCCTCCAGTTATCTTCAGTTTATGCACTTTGAAAAATGGTACGATAAACCTAATTCGGCAGGTTGGTTCATCTAAAGTTCTACTAGTACGAATAGCTTCATACTATACACTCATTCTTACCAATACAAAGGCCCAGATTCTGACAAGATACATAAGTGTGCCATCCAGTTTCACGTAATCTCCCCTTAGGCACTTTGAAAATAGGTATGGTTAACCTGTTATGACAAGATAGATATATCTAAATTTGTAGTAGTACCAATGGCTTCATACAATACAGACTTACCTACCAGTGCAAAGGCCATGATTCTGGCAGGTTATATAACTGTGGCATCGATTCCCCCCCTCCCCATTATGCACTTTGAAAATAGATACTGTTAACATTTTCGACAAGTTGGATATTTTTCAGCTTCAAGAAATAGCAATGACAAGGCACTTTTCACTTTTACCTACAAGTACAAACGGTCATGACACTGTCAAGTTACATAACTGTGTCAACCAATTTTCCTGAAGTAATCTCCCCTTCCTGGACTTAGTGAATAGTTAAACCTTTTTTGGCAAGTTGAATATTTTAAGCTTCTTCAAATAGCAGGCAGTTCGGTAGAAATAGGTATTGTTTATACATTTTAGATTTAGATTATTCAGACTTGCATAAGTCATTGAGTCATCAAGTCCTAATGCATTTCATATCTTACCTATAGATAAAAACAAGCTGGCTGTTTAAAAAAAAGCATCCAATGGGTTATGCCCAATAGCTAACCTCTTTTTGTGGCGTCGGTCTTATGGACAAGCGGTACAAACGATAAATAAATTCAAATAGAGCAATACACAGTTATTTTAGCAATGCTCACATCACCTGCTGGCATTATAGGCATTTTCTGAATACTGGATTGTTGACATTCTGTAGCATTTATTGAAATGAGGCTTCATCTTTAAAATATCAAATCTGATGTTTGTATCAACTATTTTTAGAATTGTGAAACATGCTTCTACGGTAAAAAAATTAATAATATGTTAAATACAATCAATTTCTCTGTTAAATTTAAACACATCATTTATCAAAAAACACAAAAAATATATGCCGATCACAATGAAAAAATCAGATTCATTACATTGAATGCATCTTCCTTGATTTTTAACTCTCCCTTATAAACATTAAGAAAAATCTAATGACTGCACATTTTTGTTAAAACTGAGACCATAAAGGGGCCACAGATAAGATTGCAGGCCGCAGAATAAGGATGTTAGAAAATCTCCGGCTCCAGGCGCTCTGCTGCATTTTCATTGTCAATAGACGCTCTGTCGGAGTTCGAAAATGCCATGAGGCAGACCGGTCACAATTTAGCTCATTAAATATAGAGTAAAATAACCCAAAATCAGCTGCTTGTCATCCTTTTATGAGCATTGCAGTATATAATCCAACAGATAACGGAAGTATTTTTTCACAGGTCTGACTCCATAAGGGGCATAACCCAAAAACCTGTTCTTAATTTAATGTACGTACTCTTATAGCTAGGATTTATTAGTTTGACTCTTAACACGTTTCAGATTCATTTTTTCCAGATACAATTTTTGGTAGGCGGAGCTAAATTGTGTTATTCTGTTGATGGTTGTTCATTGTAATGCCTGCCATCAAAGATGAGGGGGCATATAGTTTTGGTAATGTTGGTCGGTCGGTAGACACGTACCTTGGTTTCCGATCTATAGATAGAGAACCCTTCAACCCACCTTCCTCAGACTTGGTATGTATGTTGATCATGTCTAGTAGATGACTGCTATAATTTATCAGGTCACTAGGTCAAAGTCCAGTGGCCTTGAAAAACAAAACGGTTTCCGACCAATAATTGTAGAACGCTTGGGCAATGGTTCCTAAAACTTGGTATATAGGTTGGTTATGACTAGTAGAATAGACTAGTAGATGACCTTTATAGTTTTTCACGTCACTAGGTCTAAGGTCAAGGTCACAGTGACCTTGAAGAGCAAAACAGTTTCCGATCAATAACTAAAGAACCCTTGGTCCCAGGTTGTTCAGTCTTAGTGAGTAGCTTGATCCTGACAATAAGATGACCCCTGTAGTTTTTAGGGTTATTAGGTCGAAGGTCAAGTCAAAGTCACAGTAACTTTGAAAAGTAAAACAGTTTCTGCTGAATTTCCAAGGAATCCTTGGGCCCTGGTTCGTCAGACTTACTATGTAGATTTGTCATGATCACTAGATGACTATAGTTTTTCAGGTCATTGGGTCAAAGGCCAAGATCACAGTGTCCTTGAATAGCAAAATGGTTTCCTATCAATAACTATAGAACGCTTGGTCCAAGCTCCTCAACACTTTATAGCTGCATCTAGAGATAAGGCGCTCCGGGGGGGGGGGGGAGCATGTATGTTTTACAAACATCTCTTGTCACACTGCATATCGAAAACTTTCGATTCAAGCGACTAGCAAATGTCAAAATACTAAATTTAAGTAACGACTTCTTTTAATACATTTTTATATACGTCACATCTTCTAAAATCTGCCAAGCTTAATAATATTTGAGAAAAATCCAATCGTGTATTTACATATGACGTAGATAATAATACACAACTGTTAGTCAACATGAAACAAGATGGCAGACAATGAAATATCACACGCGATTCCTCACTCAGCACTGAATATATTTATTGTTATAAATGTTGAAGTTTATTCTGCACACAGATACTCCACATATGCAGGTTTAACAGGATATAAGACATGCAGATTTTCATGTCGCCGAATTTTATATTTCTTGAAAAATATGGTCATTTTGATGTTTCATTTGTTGTTTTCTTTTGTTCAGAAACAGGCTTTCAACAGTACTTGTTTCATACATGCAAACTATATTTACTGTACTTATTTCATACATGCAAAATATATTTATATAGTGAATTTTAGCAATTACTGAAACGTTCTCAGACAGGCATCGAACTTGGTATACGAGTGCCTTATGGCCTCGCATGTATAAAACAAGTACACTTACTTTACCCCCAAGTGTCTGTTTGCACATTATCAAAATAAAACACTATCATGCAAAGCACGATTTACCTGTGTGTAAACAGAATATACTAATCTATGATAGGTGTTGGGCAAGTTTTTATGCCCCCAAAGGGAGGCATATAGTAACCGAATCGTGCGTCCTTCCCCATTTTCTCCGGAGCGCAACTCCAAAAGTATACAAGACATTGACTTTAAACTTGGCTGTTGATGACGAGATGGAATGAAATGCACTAAAATCATAACTCCAGCTCACTTATATTTTGAATAATCTGTCCTTTTCAGTTTTCCTTGTTCGGACATTTTCTCACAAAATATATATTAAATCTACTTAAAGCTTCAAACACATTTGAAATCAAACACATTTGAAATCATTGTGTTGTCTTATTTTGTTGGTGCTCACATAGGTAAGCTGCATTAATACATGTACCGGTATAGAAGATAATGTGACATAGACTTGAGGATACAAATAAAACAGCGTTTTGATCTATTGATCTATGGTGATTTTCAACGGTATTTTTAAATTACATAGTACGAGGGGCGTTCAATATATTCGTAGACTAATGTCCTCATTTTTCATTTCATAAGCAATTTTAATTAAAATTGTATCAATGTATTTTAATCGTATATTAGGAAAAAAAGAGACCATGTAAAAAAATCCGGACTAATGACGTTTTAGTTAGACACTTAGTTTTAAGGCATGTGCTTATTGGTGGGAAAATGTACTTCTAAGGGCCATGAGGAAAATGAAAACAGTAAACAGCATGCCTTTGTTTTATTCACTTTATTTACACGTAATGAGACAAAACATTTTGAAAAAAATGTCTTACCACCTGTAATAGGATTACCGAAAACAATCTGTAATACAGAGGTTTGACATAGGAATTAGAACACTGAGATTGTATAGTCGTCGATTTTATACAAGTATCCGGATAGTATCCGAATAGTCTATACGGATACCGATTTAGGTATTCATTGACATCCGTAATTATAAGTATCCTTACATTAATAATCCGCAATGCCAGACAAGGTTTTCTATGTCTCATTTGTAAATGGATACAAAATTGCCTTTCACTGTTTACACAGAGGTATAACTTTTTGTCAACAATGATGCCAAGTAATCAAGATTCTAAGTACAATATTGAAAAAACAACCATGTGTAACAATTGTTTTCTTGTAGCTTTTAAACTTGCAATAAAGATTTAATATCTGGTTTTGTTTTACTTTTGACATTGACTGCTATAATATTACCCATCTTAAATATCAAAATACATTAACTGACTCGATATCTGCTTGAAGAATTTTTTGTCAGGAAGTAACAATACTTCCTATTCTGCTGAAAGCATTCATGAATAAGAATTGTTTATTGCATGTATTACTGAAAATATGAATGGTGTTCAATTTAACATGAAACACCATCAACACACACCTTTAATATCTTTCAGCTTATAAAACCTCGTGCAAAGCAATTAATACATGTAAAGTAGTATATCGTATACACACTCATTTGAACTCAAAATTCAATATGGTTAGACCAGAAATAAATGATTTAGTTGAGAGCATTTTTAGGGCTTTAAAAGCAAAAATGTCGTACACAAACATTGTGAAACATGTAAACAGATGCACATAATATTTCTGTTGCTAATGTGTCTTGCATTCTGCATGGCCAAGGTGTAATTCGTAATAACGTATGCAAAACAGGTAAAAGTGGAACTTTTAACAAATGCCGCACAGCAACTGCTGCTGACCTCATACGGAAAATCCGTAATATGATTAAATTGGTGAATCTGCCGACACATAGAGAAATGGCAGCTAAGTGTGGAGTGTCTCTAGGCACTGTTAACAGAATTATAGCCAATATTCTAAGTCACAAGCAAAACTGTTTTCTCATTTTTGATGGGGGACATAAAAAGCTGTCACACTTCTTTCTTACTCAATGAAAATGAATAACATATTTAAACAAGAGGGTCGTGATGGCCCTGGATCGCTCACCTGAGTACTTTGGCAGAGGGTCTACCATTAAGCAAACATCAGATGCAACATTACATTTTCTAATTGAAGATTTTCAAAGATCTCATATTTTATACAAACAAGAGGGCCAAGATGACCCTATATCGCTCACCTGAGAATCATTGCACAGAAACATCAAAAATCAGGATGTAAGTATGTAGGTCAAGGCCAAGATCATCCACAGTCAAATATTTAATCTGCATGCAAAATTATCTAATGTTTCATTGTTGTAGCTGAATAGAAGATCTTCTAAGATTTGACCCCGTGACCTAGTTTTTGACCCCAGATGATCCATATACAACTTCAACCTAGATTTTATCAAGACAAATATTCTGACTAAGTTTCATAAAGATCCAATAAAAAATACAGCCTCTATCGCATACACAAGGTCTTTCTAAGATTTTACCCAATGGCCTAGTCTTTGACCCGAGATGACCCATATAAAATCCCAACCTAGATACCATAGAGACAAACATTCTGACCAAATATTAGGAAAATCGGATGAAAAATACAGCTTCTATCGCACACACAAGCTTTTTCTAAGATTTGACCCCGTGACCTTGTTTTTGACCCCAGACGACCCATGTACAATCCCAACCTAGATCACATCAAGACAAACATTCTGACCATATATTAGGAAAATCCAATGGAAAATACAGCCTCTATCGCAAACACAAGGCTTTTCTTAGATTTGACCCGTGACCTAGTTTTTGACCCCAGACGACCCATATACAAAAACAGCTTCTATCACATGCACAAGTTTTTTTTTAAGATTTGACCACGTGACCTAGTTTTTGACCTCAATTTACCCATATACAATCCCAACCTAGTTTTAATCAAGACAAACATTCTGACCAAATATTAGGAAAGTCGGATGAAAAATACAGCTTCTATCGCATACACGTGGTTTTTCTTAGATTGGACCCTGTGGCCTAGTTTTTGACCCCAGATGACCCATATACAATCCCAACCTAGATTGCATCAAGACAAATATTCTGACCAAGTTTCATAAAGATCCAATGAAAAATACAGCCTCTATCGCATACACAAGGCAAATGTGAACAGACGACGGACATCCAGCGATCACAATAGCTCACCCTGAGCATTCGCTCAGGTGAGTTAAAAAAATTCATGGGGCAGAGGCAATTGGTAGCCATTTTGTTCAAAGGAGCAGAACCGTTTTAGCAATTTTAATAGAGGGCTATGTAAGGAACATTTCTGAGGAATTTGGTGGAAAATCACCTTGCTGTAAAGATGATGATGTTGTTTGATTTTTTTTCTAGTTTTAGTTTTTGTAGCCCTTATGTGCAATGAAGTCGAATGATTAGAGGAATTTTAGAAAAAGGCAGTGTCAGGAAAATTTCTGTAAAGTTTTAAAGAAAATGGCCTAGCAGTTTGATAGGGGATGTCATTTGAAGCAAAATATTGATGAAAATCTATGTTTAGCTCTGGCAGCCATTTTGTTCAATGAAGCAGACCATTTTAAGCAATTTAAATAAAGGGCTCTGAAAGGAACATTAACGTGAAATTTCGTGGAAAATTACATTGCTGTTTAGGAGGATATGTTGTTTGATTTTTTTTTCTATTTTTAGCTTTTGCAGTCTTTATGTGCAATAGAGCGGAACCATTGGAGCAATTTTAGAAAAGGGAACATTTCTGTCAAATTTGGTTTCAAATGGCCAAAGGGTTTTGGAGGAGATCTCATTTGAAGCAAAATATTGATGAAAATCTATTTTTAGCTCTGGCGGCCATTTTGTTCAGGGGGAGTATATCTGTTTTAGCAATTTTAATAGAGGGCTATGTAAAGAACATTTTTGTGAAATTTGATGGAAAATCACCTAGCCGTTTAAGAGGATATGTTTTTTTGAATATTTTTCTATTTTAAGCTTTTGCAGCCCTTATGTGCAATGGAGCGGAATGGTTGGAGCAATTTTAGAGATGGCCAATATAAAGAACATTTCTGCCAAATTTGGTTTAAAATGGCCAAGTGGTTTAGAAGGAAATGTCATTTGAAGCCAAATATTGACGAAAATCTATTTTTAGCTCTGGCTGCCATTTTGTTCAATGGAGCAGAACCATTTTAGCAATTTTAATAAAGGGCTATGCAAGGTAGATTTCTGTGAAATTTGGTGGCAAATCACCTTGCCGTTTAGAAGGATATGTTGTTTGATTTTTTTTTCGATTTTTAGCTTTTGCAGCCTTTATGTGCAATAGGTTTTAGAAGCTTTAGAAAAGGACAATATTAGAAACATTTCTGTCAAATTTAGTTTAAAATTGCCAAGTGGTTTTGGAGGAGATGTCATTTGAAGCGAAATACTGACGAAAATCTATTTTTAACTCTGGCAGCCATTTTGTTCAATGGAGCGGAACCGTTTTAATAGAGGACTATGTAAGGGACATTTCTGTGAAATTTGGTGGAATATCACCTAGCCGCTTAGGAGGAGATGTTCTTTGAATTGTTTTCTATTTTCACTTTTTGCAGCCCTTATGTGCAATAGAGAAGAATTGTTTGAGCAATTTTAGAAAAGGGCAGTATAAGGAACATTTCTGTAAAGTTTGGTTAAAAATAGATATGTGGTTTAGGAGAAGATATTTAAAATAAAATGTTGACAACGGACGACTGATGACGGACACAGGGTGATCACAATAACTCACCCTGAGCATTTGCTCAGGTGAACTAAAAACAGTTCTGCTGTAAACATATACCTCTATAAGACAAAACACTGCCTTATTCTATCCAATATTTTTTATGTACACATTTACGACAATATTCATACAAAATAAATATATACAATCACACACAGTCCAGCCATTTTCCTGACCTGTTTCTTGTCAAGTACCATACACACTTCGAATCATACTCTAAGTTAACAGTTTGCTCTATAAGTCTTTATTTCAACAAAAATAAAATGTTCATTCATCATTCTTTACTAAAATGTCAACCTTTGTCCACTAAAAACGACTGTATATTCCTGTAAATGTCTACTGCAAGAAGAATTCGTTCTGCTCTGATGATCATTTTCTATTCTCTTCTTTATTCTACAAATATGACCTCTTTCTTGCTTCCACCTTTGCAGACCACATCTGAAAAACAAATTGTAAAGAATACTTAAAGAATTTATTAAAGAAATCTCTGACAAAAACAAGAACTGTCACTGAGAGATGACAATGCTCCCAAAAGGGTGCTTTGACCTTTGAGATGAGACCAAGATGAAGATAAACTGCAGATCCTTTAAAAGTGGTTATTTTTAACAATATGACCTCAAGGTCAAGGTCATATAGGGACCAAGGTAAAAAAACGAGGTCATCTGGATGATCTCTCAAGGATTGGTAAGTGTTAACATGAACGTGTTGTGTACGAGTTTGCAGTAAATCCATTTACTAATAAAGAAGTTATGGGCAATGTTAAGTTTTTAGACGAACTGATGGATGGAGGCCAAACGGACAAAAGGGCAACTATATGCTCCCCCGAAAATTTCTAAGTAGCATAAAAATACTTTCTGAACAAATCATAAACTTGTACTCATGTCTGCAAACAAAATAGCAAGGAACTGTATTCATAAAGCATCCTTGTACAAACTTGCCATAAGCAATAAAGCTGCAAAATGATTTATGATTTAATGATGGCCCTGGTTCGCTTACCCGAGTACTCTGGCTGTGGGTCTGCTGATAAGCAAACAACTAAAGCAATATTACATTTTCTAATTGAAGATTTTCAAAGATCTCAATTTATGCAAATACAACCCATGGCACAGAGGCAACTTTTGATTAGCAGCTTGTGAGATGCCATTTAAAGGAAAATGTTGACAAAAATCTATTTTATAGCTGCTATTTTGTGCAATGGAGTGGAACCATTTGAGCAATTTTTATATTATTATTGGATAATAAACATAAATTAATGTAAATGCATGGAGTAGAGCAATTTTAATAGAGGGCTACTAGGGAACATTTCTGCAAAAATGAAAATGACCTTGTTGTTTAGATGCCGTTAGATTTTCTTTCTATTTTTATCTTTTGCAGCCCTTTTGTGTAATGGAGCAGTACAGTTTGAGCAATTTTAGGAAGGGCAATATGATGAACATTTCTGTCAAGTTTTTAAAAAGCCTTCCTGCTTTTGGAGGAGATGTCATTTGAAGTAAAATGCTGATGACGGAACACACAGTGATCAGAATAGCTCACCCTGAGCATCTGTTCAGTTGAACTCAATTTTGATTCAAGTCAAACTTAACTAAGAAAAACTTAAAATGCTTTATGAATATGGCCCAATAATAACACAAAGCAAGTTTTCAACAAGCAGAAATGCACTTTTATCACATGACAAATGTTATTTATAACGTCACATAACCATTACAATTATGCAGGTGTAATATGACGTCAAAGCATTGCAATTTACTTCTGAGTATGAATTAAATCTAAACGCTTACATTAACTATTATTTTCTGAAGTTGTTCTGTTTCCAACTGATGTATACTATTTCAGATCCATAAAATAAAATACTGACATTTCATTACTGAAACTATTTTCTTTGTTTATTTTTAACAGCCCCTTCCCAAATAGGTGAAAAATAAATATGGCTACGATAGAACTCATTTAATGGCTGTTTTATTCATGTGATAAATTTAATCTGCCACTCGTTAACATTTCATATTTTTAATCTTTTTTTCAACTGGTTGAAAATTTTCAGCTTGCTAGACACTATTAAACAATATTCTTCTTAAAATCGTTGTTAACTCATGTCTTATCCTAGATAATTAATATTTCTGATATTTATCCTATCAACACGACAACAGGTGTGGAGACATAGTATTACCAATATTTTTATCAATAACAGTACATGCTGAAGTAGAATACATCAGTTGGAAACATAATAACTACGTTATACAACTTAAGAAAATGATAATGTAAGCATTTAGATTTAATTCATAACGTAATTGTATCAAAAACAGTGAAAGGGTCAGTACACATTCCGGATTATGTTTATCCATTAAACAAATCACAACATACTAATAAACTGTCAACAAACTACTATAACAGAAATACTACATGCTGTGTGCACATAATTGCATTAAACAAGCACCTGCTTCAGTAGAAAAACACAAGAACTGTCACTCTAAGATGACAATGCCTCGAAAGTGGTGTTTTGACCTGAGAACCAGTCATTCAGGAGTACAAGGTCAAATAAATATAGGTCTTATCCAAAGGGTGTTGTGTCCATGTATGAAGTAAATCAACTTATTAATAAGGAAGTTATGGGAAATGTGAGTTTCTGGACAATTGGATCTTCAAGATGAAGGTCATTCAGGAGTCATGGTCAAATAAATATAGATCAGTGGGAAGGCCTTGTCTAATGGGTTGTTGTGTCCAAGTATGAAGTAAATCCACTTACTAATAAAGAAGTTATGGCCAATGTTAAAGTTTTTGGACATTTGGATCTTCATGGTGAAGGTCATTCAGGGATCAAGGTCGTATAAATATAGGACAGTGGGAAGGTCTTGTCCAAAGGGGTGTTGTGTTTATGTATGAAGTATATCCTCTTACTAATTTGAAAGTTCGGACGGACTGACTGACGGACAGACAGTTCAAAAACTATTTGCGTCCCTTCGGCATAAAAACATATCTAAAACGTATATATTTAGTTAACCCATCGGTTTATAAAATCATAAGTCTTATCACATCCAGTAACGAAGATGAATTTATCAATATGTCCTAGTTTATAAAAGAAGCTTTGTCTATCCCGAAAGATATAATTAACGTAGAAAATTAATTAAATACAAGTATTTTACAGTCTTTCCTCTATTATATTATCTGTATTTTGTAGGTAATATTGTGGAAAGTGGCAAGGTCTTGTCCAAAGTGGTGTTGTAATTTAGTATGAAGTATATCCACTTACTAATTTGGAAGTTAGCGCCAAATATCATTTTTCAAACAATTTGATATTCAGCCAAGGTCAAATAATTACAGGTCAGTAGGAAGGTCTTGTCCAATTGGGTGTTGTGTGCAAGTATGAAGTAAATCAACTTACTAATAAGAAAGTTATGGGCAATGTTAAAGTTTTTGGACAAATTGGATCTTCAAGTTGAAGGTCATTCAAGGGTCAAGGTCAAACAAAAATAGGTCAGTGGGAAGGCCTTGTCCAAAGGGGTGTTGTATCCAAGTATGCAGTAAATCCACTTACTAATTTGAAAGTTATTGCCAATGTTGAAGTTTTCGGACGGACTGACTGACAGATGGACAGTTCAAAAACTATACACCCCCGGTTTTTGAAAAGTGATTCAGCACATAGTTTTTATACGTGCGAATTTATTTGAAAATAACCAATACAACGGCATTTCTTTAAACTTCAATATTGTGTCTAACATACAATTCAGGAATCGGGTAGAATTCCCAATATCTACTGTGGAAAAAGGCCTCTTATAAAAGACGTGTATTTTAACGTCATACAAACGTTGGATTAAATATGGAGCTGCAGGTTTCATTGGAATGTTTTGTGATGTCGTTTCTAGGCAAAACTGTCTGTCTGGATGTCTAAATCAAAGCAGTGCCATAGCTGGTAAATACCGTGTATACCCTCCACGTACACGGATGACTGCTTCATCCCTACGTCTCATCCCTCCAGCCAGGCGTCGAACTTGTTGCATGGTTAGCTGTTGCCACTCATGATGCAAAGCTGCTTTTAATTCATCAAGATTTTGAGCGGGAGAGTCCATTCTTTGTATTCGACACCCAAGGATATCCGTATGTGCTCCAGTGAGTTCAAATCTGGACTTCTGGCCGGCCAAGGCAATGTCTCCATAGCGTTACGTTGGATGAATGCCGTCACTGCTCTAGAACGGTGGGGTCTAGCGTTGTCTTTCATGAATACAGGATACCCGCCGCGGACAAGTGTGTGGTTATCGAAATGAAGCACGACAGCTGGCCCAAGAGCCTCGCGAATGTAACGTTCGCCCGTAAGTCTGTCCTGTACGGTCACCAATTCCATCTTGTCGTCATGGGATATGCAACCCCAGACCATTACAGAGCCTCCACCGTATGGAATCGTCGGTTTGAAGTTCTTTGGCATATATGCTGTGTTCCTGTGCCTCCAGTCTCTCATTCGGCCATCCGTAACAAGAAGCAAAAACCTGCTCTCATCCGACCAATGTATTCGACGCCATGACCTCAAATTCCAACCTCTTCTCGCCAAACACCATTGCAAACGGGTTCTTTGATGCTGGGCCGTCAACAGAGGGCGCTTAATTACTCTTCTCGAAGCTAGCCCAGCTGCCCTTAAGCGATTTCGCAGGGTCTTTAGAGACAGTCGTCGATGTGTTAGCCATAGGGGCTTGAGACGTGTACTCGTAGCAAAGGGCTGCCGCCTTACTAATCGCACCAGGGTTCCATCCTCTCGTTGCGTGGTTACTGTAGGTCTTCCTGACCTTGGTAGCTCTTTGATATCATTGGTCAAACGATACTTTCTCACCAGCCTGCTGACCATGGTGTAATGGGGGCCGGTTTGACGCCCTATTTCCTTGTAGGACATCCCAGTCGAATGCATGCCAATGATTTGCCATTGTTCCGCTTCTTCGAACCATTTTTTCGTTTCGAATGTTTCAATAGGCTTCTTCTAACAGTATCTACTGTTTGTAATGTCGGCGTATGCAAAATGCGGCTTATAAAAACCCTATTATGCCGCGTACCCAAACTGCTTATTTCGAAAAGCACGGGTTCCTCGATAATCCCGCTATAATCTTCATAAACAGCCATTGCCAATGTGTATCTATGCTGAAAATCCTTACTATGGAATACCATTCGTGACAATTGCAGCAAAAAATTAATATACGTCGACTTGCAATGAGCTATACTAAAAAATATTAGGGGGTGCTTTTTTTCCAGGTGTATATATGCCTGCTTTCGGGGTGCATAAAAAATATTCTAGAAATGTCAGTCACAATGACCTTTATTACAGTAACCTTCAAATCAGTATATATCAGGTTCCTTCTGTAGACTTAACATGAAAAGAAAGTTTTCAAACTGCAATATTATTATTTTTTTAATACTGATCTAACTGGTACTGGGTACAATGCAGGTTTATACAGCCACCGCATTATTGTATCTAGGTGTACATGGTACACTGTCTGACTGTAGGTTTTTTTAACTGCCTTAAAGATTATTGTATCTAATCTACAGTACATGCCAGGAGGAACTCTCATTTTCCTCAAGGTCGTCGCGGACTACCCATTCCGTAAAATGCGACCAAATCCACCGCATTTCGAGGATACCCGCCGCGGACATGGTAACCAAAAATCACGGCGGACGACCGCTATATGGTTCTGCGAACTTTTTTACAGGTGACAATTGATATCGAGGTTCACAGTTCCCGATTACATGCATTTCGGCGAATTCTACACTTCAAAAATATCAAATAAACACAAAACTCTCATTCTGATGCATTTGTTTACGAATGCTCCTATTTGTAAATGCAAAGAATGACAATTCAAAGCAACAGCTGACCATATTTTCTGAAAATAAATCGACTTGTTTCCGATTGAGACGTGTCAAAACTGCTTTCCTATTTCAAGAAACATAAACCCTGCTGTGACATCTTATCTTGTAGGCGCTTGGCAGAGATTATTGATCGATTTTGCTATATAATAACAAGCGTTTTCAAAATTTCAACAACGAAAGTACATAATAAACCTACAAGGCAAATGTATTTGAAATCTGGTTTTAATTTCACCAAATGTCACATAATTGGTAGACGTGAAATGCACAGTTTCATTATGATCGTTTCATTAAATGTTCAGCTCATCCAGGTGAGTTATATACCCAAATTAATTTCGCGCTGGTCGTCAAATATCGCCGAGATATTTCCCGATGTCGAGACATCGAGGACGTCCGTCTTTATCCTCGTTGTCGTGGCGAATATTTCTTTTTTCCTTGTCCGCACAAAAAGTAGAAAATGTGAGTTCCTTCTGGCGCGTACTGTACAGGGTACATGCCAATAAAATATAGCATCTAGGCTACAGGTTTCAGTAAAACTTTTTACAGCCACCAAGTTATTGCATCTAGGCTACAGTGAAGGTTTTTTATAGCACACAAGATACTGCATCTAGTCTAGAAGGTATAGTAAAGGATTTTACAGCCACCAAACTAAAATACATACCATATCCACATGTCAATTACTGACCATTGGCTACAATACAACATTTTAAATGACATTAGGTACAATTTGCGCACCTTAAAATACTCTTTTTTATCACATTAAGTACTCGATAGCTTAAATAACAATGTTTCATAGTCCTCCACACATCATCCCTTATCAGTCCCAGTATCTCTATGCATGTTGTTTATAGAAATGTAAAATAGTTCAGCATATAAATATATTAAGAAATTAATAAAGCTAGAGCACCGCCTATGGATGCCAATGCTCTCTCAGCTGTAGTAGATATTTAACAAACTAAACCCAAAGCAGTACAGGTCATCGATTTAATAAGGGCAATCCTCCTATTAAGTTTAAAAGACCTAGGTCAAATGAAACTGATGTTACTGAGCAGAAACAGATTTCGAATTCAAGGTCAGTGTGACCTTGACTTAAGACCCACTGACCCCAAAATTTATTAGGTATTCTACTAAATAAAGGCAATCATTCCATGAAGTTTGAAGGCTCTTGGTCAAATGGTATTCAAGTTAGGAAGAGACGCAGTAAGTTCAGTAATAACAAAGATATTGCAAATTATAATGAATTTTAAGGAATTTTTTAAGTTAAAAAGTGGGCATAATTATGAAAATATGGAGTTATGTAACTTGTGGTATTATGTGGGGAGTCATTAAGAAGAGGTAACGCATGTTACAACAGAATATGGGAAGGAATTGCAGAGATATTTGAAAATGTCAAAGATTTTGCAAACAGATGATGATGGAACTATGACAAAACCGAGCTAATAAAGAAAAATATGACTAACAGAACATATCATAAAACAAAACAAGAGGTCCAAATGGTCCTGGGTCCCTCATCTGACAGCAACGGCACCATGACTACAGCAATAGCTCGATTTTTTTCTTCCAAAAAGTTGAGCTAAGAAGAAAGTAGGTCAGCTGGTCCAGATCAATGTCAGCTAAGAGCGAAAGGTCAAAATTGAAATCTACACACAAAATTGTAAGTACTATTCCAATTTCAATATAGTAAATGCGAAAAAAATTAGGTCAGCAAGTCAGGATAGAAAACAAGAGGGCCATGATGGCCCTGGATCGCTCACCTGAGTACTTTGCTTGAGGGTCTACTGTTAAGCAAACATCAGATGCAACACTGTATTTTCTAACTGAAGATATTCAAAGATCTCCTCTTTTATACAAGATAAAATCCATGGGGCAGGGGCAATTTCATGAACACAGATTGTGGGATGTCATTTGAAGCAATATTTGGAAAAAAACCTACTTTTAGCTCCGTGGCCATTTTGTTCAAAGGAGCAGAACCGTTTAAGCAATTTTAACGCAGATGTATGTAAGGAACATTTCCGTGAAATTTGATGGAAAATAACCTTGCCATTGAGGAGGAGATGCTGTTTGATTTCTTTTTTACTTTTAGCTTTTGCAGCCCTTATGAGCAATGGAGCAGAATGGTTTGAGCAATTTTAGAAAAGGGCATTATAAGGAACATTTCTGTTAAATTTGGCTTAAAATGGCCAAGTGGTTCTGGAGGAGATGTCATTTGAAGCCAAATATTGACAAAAATCTATTTTTAGCTCTGGCGACCATTTTGATCAATGGAGCAGAACCATTTCAGCAATATTAATAGAGGGCTATGTAAGGAGCATTTCTGTGAAATTTTGTGGAAAATCTCCCAACCGTTTTGGAGGAGATGTTGTTTAATTTTTTTTTCTTTTTAGCTTTTGCAGCCCTTATGTGCAATGGAGCGGAACTGTTTGAGCAATTTTAGAAAAGGGCAATATCAGGAACATTTCTGTAAAGTTTGGTTAAAAATAGCTTTGGGGTTTAGGAGATGTCATTTAAAGTAAAATGTTGACGACTGACGACGGACACAGGGTGATCACAATAGCCTACCCTGAGCATTTGCTCAGGTGAGCTAAAAAAGTACGTCAGCAAGTCAGGATAAAAGTCACAGACATGTAGGTCAAGGACTAAGTTTAATATGTGTTCATTAAGATTCCTTAAAAGATTACTCAGGGAATTATTTGTTTTTCTCTATAAATCTATACAAATTTAGTGTCCCTCCACCAACTGCCCTCCTGCCAAGTTAAATTTTAACCATATGGAGATAATTTGAACAATTTTTGTAAAGGTCAACTTCACAATGCTACATACTAAATAAGTTCTTAGGCCCACATTTTCTGACAAGAAGATTTTCAAAGATTTTGTTTATTACATAATAGTACACCTGCAGTTGGGTCAATTTTGACCCCAGGTTTCTGAAAGCAAGATTTTAAATTTTACACAAATGGGATTCCCTGGAGCAGGGTCAATTTCGACACATGGTGTATAATATAAACAAACTTGGTATAGGCCATAGAGATGATGCTCTATGCAAAATATCTATAAGCCCTGGGCCTTGGGGTTTCGGAGAAAAAGATTTTCAATGTTTTATTTTTCTATATAATTCAATGTAAAGCAAGTGACCCCAGGGCAGTGTCATTTCTGAGCCCAGGGGCATTATTTGAAAAATCTTGGCAGAGGTCCACTAAGGAATGCTACACACCAAATTTTTCCCTAATAAAATCATGTTGCAGCTGGCGTGGGGTTAATTTTTACCCTGGGGCGATGATTTAAATAAACATGGTAAAGGACCATTGAAAGAGCTACAGACCAAATATCTTAGCTTAAGTTATGGAGTAGAAGGAACATTCCAGGCAAGTTTTTATATAATTTGGCCAACTGGTTTCAGAGAAGATATCCTTTGAAATAATTGTGGATAACAGCCAATGGACTACTGACAGCCACTGATCCTGAAAGCTTACCTGAGCTGTGCTCAGTTGAGCTAAAAAATCTGATTTACTAAACCCTTCTCCTTTGTGTAAGCTAAATAAAATGTTATATATGTGTCAAAATGTGCAAATATTTTAAATTAGTCAAAATGTACAAATATTTTGTCTATGGATTGCAAATGAATTCTTAAACCAGAAAAGATAATGTAATACTGGTTACACTCAAACAATCGAAGTAGCAGTAGAAACATGCAAAGCTTAAAACAAGAGGGCCATGATGGCCCTGGATCGCTCACCTGAGTACTCACCTGAGGGTCTACGGTAAGCAAACATCAGATGCAACATTACATTTTCTAACTGAAGATATTCAAAGATCTCTTATTTTATACAAACAAGATTTTCAAAGTTTTCCCTATGTAAAATAAGGACCCCCTGGGCAGGGCCAAATTTTACCCCAGGGGCATAATTTGAACAAACTTGGTAGAGGTCCACAAGACAATGCTACATACCAAATCTTAGACCTCAGGGCCTTGTGGTTTCAGACAAGAAGATTTTTAAAGTTTTACTATATAAGCCTATGTAAAATCCATTGACCCCTGGGTAGGGGCCAAATTTTACCCCAGGGGCATAATTTGAACAAACTTGGTAGAGGTCCACAAGACAATGCTACATACCAAATCTTAGACCTCAGGGCCTTGTGGTTTCAGACAAGAAGATTTTTAAAGTTTTACTATATAAGCCTATGTAAAATCCATTGACCCCTGGGTAGGGGCCAAATTTGACCCAAGGGGCTTTATTTAAACAAACTTGGTAGATGTCCACACGACATTGCTACATACCAAATCTTAAGACTCAGGGCCTTGTGGTTTCAGACAAGAAGATTTTTTAAGTTTCACTATGTTAAATCAGTTGACCCCCAGGGCGGAGCTCAATTTGACCCCAGGGACATAATTTGAACCAACTTGGTAGAGGTTCACTAGACAATGTCCCCTACCAAATCTTAAGGCTCAGGGCCTTGTGGTTTCAGACAAGAAGATTTTTAAAGTTTCACTATATAAGCCTATGTAAAACAAGTATTAGCATTTCCAAAAATGCTTGAAATCGCCGTTCAGCCACGTATGACGTCTTATCCATAGATGCATGAATTTCATGCTCGTCAGTCATTAATTTGATAATTTTATAACATGCTTTGCAGTGAAAAGAAAATAAGAATATTACATGTGCAATTTAAACAGAATAAATTTAAGGTAAAAAATACGATATTGCCCTGACTCTTATCAAGCATATATAAAACTAGGATATATCCTGATCAAACTCCTCGCACTGGTTTCTTCACGCTTTGCTACTGTTTCTGTACTGATCAGGGGAATTAACCGCTGCGGGGAGTTTGTATCCTGATTAGAATCGCCCAGAAGCAAGCATTTAGTTTTTTTCTAGAAGTGCAAGTTTTGGAAAAACAAACAAAACATACTCTTATTTAGACTACATTCTCTAGTTAGAAATGACATGTAGCCAAAAATATTGTGATTATCCTGTGTTTATCTTCCAAGAGCCTGAAGACTGGTATTGAGTTCATAAATTGATCATGGTATTTTTCAGTTGTACGAATAAGTAACCCGACAAACATGGCGGTTGGGCGAGTACATTTACACATCCCTTGCTGAAGTTTTTTGATGTCCATTTTGTTATCATGTGATATGTATAATTTGCTTTGATTGGCTAAAGGCAGACGGTGTACAGGCAAAACTGTTCAAATCTTGTTAATTGTATATATCGCCGTCCAGGAACGGCGATAATCAATTGACCCCCGGGGTGGGGCCAAATTTGACCCCAGGGGCATAATTTGAACAAACTTGATAGAGGTCCACTAGACAATGCTACATACCAAATCTTAAGGCTCAGGGCCTTGTTGTTTCAGACAAGAAGATTTTCAAAGTTTTTCCTGCAAGTTGCCATAAGTTGCAACCAGAGTTCTGCATGGAACATCCCAGGCAAGTTTCATCAAATTTGGCCCAGAGGTTTCAGAGGAGATGTCGTTTGAATGAAATTGTTGATGGACGACGGACAAAGTCCGGTCACAATAGCTCACCCTGAGCCAAATGCTCAGGTGAGCTAAAAAACCTACTTCATATACATGCTTTAAAGAAACTGAATCTTATAAAAACTAATCTATTCATTAGAACTTCTAAAACCCATCTAACGAGCACTTAATGTTCACCAGCATCCATTTGCAGATGATGTGGAACTGCCTGAAGTGAGGCTGGAAAAAATTATAAACTGTAGGCTTAGTAAATTGTTTCTATTAAAATAAAATAAAACACTGGAATCACACGCACACAAAGACGGCAGCACTGTTTCACAGTAAGCACCATAAGCTAATCCTTGCATGCTCTCCAAAGCATACAAATAGTAAAACTGTCAGGTATATACCCTATTGATGTGAGGATGCTGACGGCAAGCCAAATTTCTCAAGCCCTAGAGACCTGGCTACCTCTGGTGATGTCCAGTAAGCCGGTACCTCGCCACCTGGGCCTGGGATAGGACCAAAGAATGAAGGTGGTGGAGGTAAAGATGTTGTAACAGGAAGTATTCCCTGCTCGAATGTAACTGTTGTCAGAGGTAAAAAAATAGAAGACAGGATATCATGTTAAAAATTCTTTAAACAGATAATTGGTGACCAATGAAGGAACAAAGATGAGAATACATAAATATTATGATGATGATAATGGTGTTGATGAATGCATTACTGAAGAACCATGAGCTGTAACACACTGATATAGGTTTCTTCCAAATAAAAACTGTAAGTTATATTATGCAGAAAAAAACAACTGATCAACTGATATACCAACAACTTTTCCCCTAATTCCACACTTTTCCCTCCAACGACCTAATTTAACTATAAGAGTTTGTCTATAATATAATACTGCTACATCAGGAAAAGCATAGCCACAATGTAAAGACATAAGTACTACGCTGCACAGACCAAGAACATTCAGACTGTAGACCATATTAATTTAATTATGGTCACAATGACCCATTGAAAAATGATTTTCTTAGAAGGAAGCAAGAGTTCGTATATGTGACACATTCAAAAGTTATAAATATAAATCTACTTGTCTGTTCCTATAGAAACTAAGTGAAGGTAACTCTATTTCCATTTTACATACTAGAGCATGTAGTAACTGTACATCACAAAGAAGAATACAAGTAGCTTATTTCAATGAAAGACAAAGTTAGGTAAACATACCTGGAGTAGAGGCAGGGGACTTGTGAGCTGATGGGGTGGGGGTGACTTGTTTCTGACCTACAAGGTAGAGTCAAGCATGATTAATTTTGAGCTCTAGGTCAAATCATAATAACTCCTATGAATCTTTTTCGCATGATCTAAAATAGTACTGTATAAACATGAAAATACTGGAATAAATTATTGTACCAAAACCATATTCCAGACTTTTACAGGAAAAAACAAAACAAGTGATGTTTGTAAAACATACATCCCCCACAAACCAGTGCCTTATTGCTAGAGGCAGCCATAGAAGTACAGGAAGGTAGAAGAAGGAGAGGGACTTGTGTCAGCACATTCAGTAGAAGATGCCAGGGGCTCCTGATATCAAAAGCTACTGGCCATTGCGAGTAGATGAATGAGAGGAACTGTATATTATGTCAATGACACTTTTGATTAAAAAATACGTATAAAGTTCAACTACTGGAGAACACGAAAGAGTAAAGGAACTGCATGGGCCGGTAGGTAGCTGCGAGGGTGGGTAGGTAGGGTTTTGAGGCAGCAAGGCTCAAAGGTTCTCTTTTCAAGGTCACTGTAACCTTGGCCATTGACATAGTGACCTAAAATACTATAGGGGTCAACTATTGGTCATGACCAAACTACACACAAAGTTTGAGGAACCTGGGCCCCAAGGGTCTAGATATATTTATTGGAAAAGCTTTTGCTTGTCAAAGTCACTGTGACATTGGCTTTTGACCTAAACAACTACCGGGGTCAACTACAGACCTAAGAAACTCTGGGGAGCTGTGCCCAGGCATTCTATAGTAATTAATCGGAATCCAATTTGCTTTTCCATGTCACTCTGACCAAAGTTGCTGTGACCTGAAAAACTACTTGTCATAACAAACCTAAACACCAAGTTTGAGGAACATGAGCCTAAGCATTCCCTAGATATTTATCAGAAAAACTTTTGCTTTTCAAGGTCACTGTGACATTAGCCTTTGACCTAATGATCCAAAAAACTGTATGGGTCATTTACTGGTCATGAACAACCTACAAACTAAGTTTGAGGAACTTGGGCCTGAGCATTCTCTAGATATTAATCCGAATAGGTTTCGCATTTCAGAGTCACTGTGACATTGGCCTATGACCTAATGACCTAAAGGGGTCTAATGAAGTTTAATGACGCCTGGGCCAGAGTGTTCTAGAGTTATTGATCAGAAAAGCTTTTGCTTTTCAAGATAACTGTGTCCTTGGCCTTTGACCTAGTGATCTGGAAAACTATAGGGGTCATCTACTGGTCATGACAAACCTACATACCCAAGTTTGAAGACCTGGGCCTAAGAATTCTGTAGTTATTGATCGGAAACTGTTTTGCTTTTCAAAGTTGCTGTGACCTTGGCCTTTGACCTAATGATCAGAATAACTAAAAGGGTCATCTGCTGGTCATGACCAACCTACATACCAAGTTTCAGGAAGGTTTGTCTAAGGGTTTTCTATTGATCGGAAACAATTATTTACCGACCAACCAACCGACATTTGCAAAACAATATACCTCCTCATGTTCAATGGCTGGCATTAAAAAAAAAACAAATTATCTACCGACAAAGAAATGAACATTTTTGAGAATCTGATGTACGTCTGAAACAAATCAGACTTATTTTTATCAATCAAGTCTAAGCAGTAATTTATGTACCTGAAGTTGAAGGAGCCATGTTGGTTTGTGGAGTTGATGTCCCAGGAGCTTGAGCTGATGCAGCTGCCACCTGCTGGGCGGGGTTCACAAGCCGTCCCAGAATGCTTCGCTCTGTCATCTGTAGTCGTTGACTTACTGGAGGAACTCGCGCTAATGTAGCTGGCAATCGACTTACATCCTGTTTCATGTCACTCAATAATTCTTCTAACTGATTAAGTACTGAAAAAGAATGTTATCATAGTAATTGGAAATTTGATTTTTAATTCTTTTCTATGTCAAGGATTTTAAAGTGATACAAAGGGTATTAACTGAATGACACTATAGCTTGTAACAGAAGTGAAAACTAGAACTGTGTCCATAGGACACTGATGTCCCCACTATGCATAAGTGCTCATAAACAAGAGCATGTATATTCTGTATGTAAGATTTAGGTGGGGAACAATTTTTTTCTGTAGTTGCAAATGAATTGAGGTGTTTTGTATATTATTAATGCTGTCCTTTTATTTCAAAATTAGATATTTTATACTGAAACAAGGGCTGTCGGATGGACAGCATGCTTGACTATTCTTAGTGCTTGAAGGTATAATAAAAGCCTGAAATTAAAGATTTTTCAAAGTCTTAAAATGGGAATAACTCATAAAAATGCTTAACAGAGTTATGGGGCTTGATGGAATGACACAGTCTACGGCCAAGTTTGAACCAAATATCTGCAGTAGAAAGGGAAGAAATAGTGAAAATAAGATGCTTGCCCTAAAACTTTAACCCGATAGCCAAGCCGCAAGTACAATAGACCTCCTTATTCTTTGAATAGTCAACATAAAAATGTTGTAAATGTTTAAGTACTATGAGGAATCACATTAGCGAAGACGAAGAAAGAGACACACAAGTAATTACATGTTGCTGATATTAAAGTAAGCAGGTAAAATTTAAAAAAAGTTACACATGAAAGTTAACTACAGATTATAGTATAGAAACCCCAGGGTTGTCAGGTCCCGTAAAAAACATTACATTTCCTTTACTATCATCTACACATTAAGGTTGTTCATTCCTGAAAGTTTAAGCAAAATCTGCCATCCCCTTTATGAGAAGTTCAAAAATTTATTTCACTTTATGGTATATAGTGAAAAAAATCAACAAAGGGCCATAATTCCGTTAAATTTGGTCGCAGCAAAAATTCTTTCCTTTACTATCATCTACACATTAAGGTTGTTCATTCCTGAAAGTTTAAGCAAAATCTGCCATCCGTTTTATGAGGAGTTGCGTTCATAAATTTATTTGGCTATAATATTATGGTATATAGTGAAAAAATCAACAAAGGGCCATAATTCCGTTAAATTTGGTTGAAGCAAAAATTCCTTCCTTTACTATCATCTACACATTAAGGTTGTTCATCCCTGAAAGTTTAAGCAAAATCTGCCATCCATTTTATGAGGAGTTGCATTCACAAATTTATTTTGCTATATGGTATATAGTGAAAAAATCAACAAAGGGCCATAATTCCGTTAAATTTGGTCGAAGCAAAAATTCCTTCCTTTACTATCATCTACACATTAAGGTTGTTCATTCCTGAAAGTTTAAGCAAAATCTGCCATCCCCTTTATGAGGAGTTGTGTTCACAAATTTATTTGGCTATATGGTATATAGTGAAAAAATCAACAAAGGGCCATAATTCCGTTAAATTTGGTCGAAGCAAAAATTCCTTCCTGAACTATCATCTACACATTAAGGTTGTTCATCCCTGAAAGTTTAAGCAAACTCTGCCATCCATTTTATGAGGAGTTGCATTCACAAATTTATTTGGCTGTATGGTATATAGTGAAAAAATCAACAAAGGGCCATAATTCCGTTAAATTTGGTCGAAGCAAAAACTCCTTCCTTTACTATCATCTACACATTAAGGTTGTTCATTCCTGAAAGTTTAAGCAAAATCTGCCATCCCCTTTATGAGGAGTTGCATTCACAAATTTATTTGGCTATATGGTATATAGTGAAAAAATCAACAAAGGGCCATAATTCTGTTAAATTTGGTCGAAGCAAAAATTCCTTCCTCTACTATCATCTACACATTAAGGTTGTTCATCACTGAAAGTTTTAGCAAAATCTGCCATCTGGTTTAAAAGGAGTTGAGTTCACAAAATTTCGGGACGTACGTATGTACAGACGCATGGTCGTACGGACTGACGGACAACTGCAACGCTATATGCTCCCAACTGTGGGGGCATAAAAATACCCCCACACTCAACTTGGTCACAGGACTGAAGGATTTGTCATTAAAGGGATCATTGTAAAATTCCTGCAAGGCAGTGGAATATACAGTTGAAATGAAAATAAAAAGAATGCTACTTACGATGTTTTGAAGTAAAAATAAATAGAATACTGCTTACAGTGCTAATTTATTTGATGGTATGAAGCTAAATGAAAGTCATAAAATACCAAGAAGGCGAAGGTGACATATATTTGGATAGAAACTAAAATCTAGATGAAACTAGAGCTATCACTAATTGTGATTAATACTCCCACAAGACTGCTTCGGAACTGAGGGTTATTAGTAACAGAATACTGAAACAGAGTTAAGGTTGTGGGCAATTAAAGATAGTTGTGGTTTTTGTACATTGCATTTCCTGTCATTGTGCTTGACAACTGTATGAAGTAGCATTGAATTCCAACCATTATTTTTCAAGTTATGCACTGGACAAGGAAAACCAACAAAGGCAATGACTGTGCAAATAGTGAAGATGGAGTTATAGCTCTTGTACATTGGACTTCCACTCGTTGTGCTTGAATGTTGTATGAAGTTGCACTGAATTCCAACCATTAGTTTTCAAATTATGCTCCGGACAAGGAATTCCAACAAAGGGCAATAACTGTGCATATAGTGAAGATGGAGTTATAGCTCTTGTACGCTGCACCCTCTGACATTGTGCTTGACCAGTGTATGAAGCTGCAATGAGTTCCAACCAGTAGTTTTCAAGTTATGCTCTGGACAAGGAAAACCAACAAAGGGCAATGACTGTTTAAGAAGTGAAGATGGAGTAATTATTCTTGCACAGTGCACTCCCTCTCATTCTGCTTGACCAATATATTTAGTTGCATTAAATTCCAACCAGTTGTTTTCAAGTTATACTCAGGACAAGGAAATTGCAAGAGACCGACCGACTGCCTGACCAACCAACCACCGGGTGACTCCTATATACCCCCTATATTGCAAAGGTATTTCAAAATCCTTCCATGCATCGAGAAGTTATGGCCTGGATATCATTAAAATTATTTACCTTTGACCAGTGACTGTGACCTTCACCTAGGAACCTGGGTCTTACATGTGACACACTGTCTCATTAAGGTGAACAAACTTATCAAGATATTTGAAAATCTTTCCATGTAAGGAGAAGTTATGGCCCGGACATGGTCTATCATTGACATTCTTTATATATGACAAGTCACTATGACCATGACCTTTAAGCTAGATCCTCAGGTCTTGCACAAGACAAGACATGCCCACGGGCAGAATGTCGAGCCCGCTCTTCTTAATTCAAACCTGCACCTTTAAGCTTCAGATCAAGGAGAAAGATGTATACTTGACATTGCATCATCTTAGGTGACCTTAACATCTGACCCAGTTCATGTACATGACACGAAGTCTCATGATGAACTTTTGTGCCTAAAACACTCAATTCATGTTATTTGAACATTTTGATATTTTTATTTGATCTTTGACCTCTTGTGACCTTAACCTTCATTTTGCGCAAGACAACTCAACTCACTATGGAGAACATTTGTTATAACTTATATAACAAGAGGGCCATGATGGCCCTGGATCGCTCACCTGAGTACTTTGGCTGTAGGTTTGCTGTTAAGCAGTATTTCATTTTTTAATTGAAAATATATAAGTGCCTACAAACCAAATATGTAAAATATCAGTCAATAAATAAAGGCTCTATGACAGAAAGTAGAAATATCTATTATAAGCTATGGAGACCTTGACCCGGTGACCTCAAACCCTACCCATTGGTAAAGGTCCATGCAAGGAACCTATATATTGAATATCAAAGATATTGGTCTATAAATGAAGGCTTTATGCGGTACAGTAGATAAATCTATTTTTAGCCTCCGTGACCTTTAACCTAATCAAATAATTTGAACAAAAACAACCTTTCTGACAAACTGCCAGGATATTTGGACTGAAACAGTAGCCTCTAGAGCCTTAACAAGATATTTCTGATTTTGGGCTCTGTGACCTAGTTTTTTTACCCCAGATGACCCATATTCGAACCTGACCTAGAAACCATCAAAATAACCTTTCTGACATATTTCCAGCATATTTGTGCTGAAAATGTTACCTTTAGAGTGTAAACAAGGTTTTTTTTTCCAAATTTAAGCTCTGTGACCTAGTTTTTGACCCCAGATGACCCATATTCAAACTTGGGCTAGAAATCATCAATACAACCTTTCTGACATATTTCCAGAATATTTGGGCTGAAAATGTTACCTCTAGAGTGTTAACAAGGTTTTTCCATATCCAGACTGTGTGACCTAGTTTTTGACCCCACATGACCCATATTCTAAACTGAGCTAGGAATCATCTTAACAAGCTTTCTGACAGTTTTTCAGGAAATTTGGGCTGAAAATGTTACCTCTAGTGTGTTAACAAGGTTTTACCATATTTGGGGTGTGTGACCTAGTTTTTGACCCCACATGACCCATATTCAAATTTGAGCAAGAAATCATCAAAACAACCTCTCTGACATATTTCCAGGATATTTGGGCTGAAAATGTTACCTCAAGAGTGATAAAAAGGTTTTTCCATATTTGGGCTGTGTGACCTAGTTTTTGACCCCAGATGACCCATATTTGAACTCGTGCGAAGTAATTACTGGGGCAAACATCCTGACCAAGTTTCGTGACAATTGGAGCAGAAATGTGACCAGTAGAGTGTTAACGAACTAAGTGTGAACGGACGACGGACATTCATCGATCCTAATAGCTCACCCTGAGCCAGCTCAGGTGAGCTAAAAACAAGTAGGTAACTAGGTCAAAATTTAGGTCATCTAGCATCAAAGTTCAATTCTATATATGAAACTGTACACATGGTCCAAATTTCATATCAGTTTATCAAATAACAAAAATGTAGCCCAAATATGGTAAAATCTTGTTAACACTATAGAGGTAACATTTTTAGCCAAATTTCCTGAAAAACTGTCAGGAGGCTTGTTAAGATGATTTCTAACTCAAGTTGGAATATGGTCATGTGGGGTCAAAAACTAGGTCACACAGCTTAGTCACACAGATTAGTAGCTGAAGTTTGGATATGGGTCATCTGGGGTCAAAAACAAGGTCACAGAGCCCAATTATCGAAAAACCTTTTATTACTCTAGAGGCTACTTTTTCAGTCTAAATATCCTTGAAATTTGTAAGAAAGATTGTTTTGATAATTTCTAGCTCAAGTCCAAATATGGGACATCTAGGTTAAAAAACTAGGTCATAGAGCCCAAGTATGGAAAAACCTTGTTAACACTTGTTTGTGGTAACATTTTCATTCCAAACAACCTGGAAATTTGTCAGAAAGATTGTTTCAATAATTTCTAGGTCAAGTTCGAAAATAGGTCATCTGGGGTCACTTAACCAGGCCCATAGCCACTATTGTGAAAAGCAGTCATACTCAGGTGAGCAATACAGGGCCATCATGGCCCTCTTGTTTGTAATTTGATATACAGTTACGAAATTTGGAAAGTGTGCACAGTTTCAGATGAATAATTGAACTTTGATGTTAAATGACCTAAATTTTGACCTAGTGACCTATTTTCTTGTTTTTTGATGTTTTTTTTCCATTTTTTGTCTCAGTGACCTAGTTTTTGACCCCAGATGACCCATATTCGAACTTGGGCTAGAAATCATCCAATTAACCTTTCTGATATATTACAAGGATATTTGGGCTGGAAATGTTACCTCTAAAGTTTTAACAAGGTTTACCCATATTTAGGCTCTGTGATCTAGTTTTTTACCCCAGATGACCCATATTCGAAATTGGGCTAGAAATCACCCAAATAACCTTTCTGACATATTACAAGGACATTTGGACTGAAAATGTGACCTCTAAAGTGTTAACAAGGTTTTTCTATATTTGGGCTCTGTGACCTAGTTTTTGACCCCAGATGACATATATTCGAACTTGACCTAGAAATTATTGAAACAACCAATCTGACATATTTCCAGGATATTTGGGCTGAAAATGTTACCTCTAGAGTGTTAACAAGGTTTTTCAATATTTTGGCTCTGTGACCTAGTTTTTGACCCTAGATGACCCATATTCGAACTTGAGCTAGAAATCATTGATACAACCTTTCTGACATATGTCCAGGATATTTGGACTGAAATTGTAGCCTCTAGAGTGTTAACAAGGTTTTTCAACATTTGGGCTCTTTGACTTAGTTTTTGACCCTAGATGGCCCATATTCGAACTTGAGCTAGAAATCATTGATACAACCTTTCTGACAAATTTCCAGGATATTTGGACTGAAATTGTAGCCTCTAGAGTGTTAACAAGGTTTTTCTATATTTGGGCTCTGTGACCTAGTTTTTTAATCCTATCTGGGTTACCCATGTTCGAACTCGTCCAAGAAATCATTGGGACAAACATCCTGACAAAGTTTCAAGACAATTGAGGCACAAATGTGACCGCTAGAGCGTTAATGAACTAAGTGTGGATGGACGCCGGACATTGAGTGATCCTAATAGCTCACCATGAGCCTACGGCTCACGTGAGCTAAAAAGTAGGTCACTAAGTCCCCTAGGGCAGGGCCAACTGTGACCCCAAGCTTTAATTTAAACAATCTTGATATAGGTCCACCAGACAATGTGTCATGTAAAATATGTAAGCTTTAGCTTTCTCAGTTTCAGAGATCACTTTTTCATATGTATAAAGAAAACCCATGACTCCAAGGGCAGGGCCAATTTTGACCCTAGGGCAATAATTTGAATTGTTTGTAGATGTCCACAATGTTTCATGCCAAATATCTAAGTTCTAGCCTTTGGCCTTCAGAGGATAATTTTCTTATGTTTTTACTATATGCACATTAAGAATATCTATAACCCCCTGGCAGGCCCAATTTTTAGCCTAGGGATATAATTTGAACAAACTTGGAACAGGTTCACTAGAAAATATTTCATGCCAAATATCTAGGCTTTAGGCTTGGTCATTTCAAAGGAGAAGATTTTTTAAGTTTTTACTATATACACATAAGGAAAACCCATGACCCCCTAGGGCGGGGCCAATTTTGAGGCTAGGGGGATAATTTGAACAGATTTGAACTTTGGTAGAGGACCTATACACGATACCATATACCAAATATCAAATCACTAGCCTTTGTCATTTCAGATGAGAAGATTTTTTAAGTTTTTACTATATACACATAAGGAAACCTATGACCCCCTGGGGTGGGGCAAATTTTGGCACTAGGGGCATAATTTGAACAACTTTGGTAGAGGGCCTGTAGATGATACAATATACCAAATATCAAATCTCTAGCCTTTGTCATTTCAAAGAAGATTTTTTTTATTAGTTTTTACTATATACATATAAGGAAAACCTATGACCCCCTGGGGCAGGGCCAATTTTGGCACTAGGGGCATGATTTGAACAACTTTGGTAGAGGGCCTGTAGATGATATCATATATCAAATATCAAAGCTCTAGCCTTTGTCATTTCAGAGAAGATTGTTTTTTTTTTAGTTTTTACTATATACATATAAGGAAAACCTATGACCCCCTGGGGCAGGGCCAATTTTGGCACTAGGGGCATAATTTGAACAACTTTGGTAGAGGACCTTAAGATGATGTCATATACCAAATATCAATGCTCTAGCCTTTGTCTTTTCAGAGAAGATTTTTATAGTTTTTTACTATTTACATATAAGGAAAACCTGCCCCCCTGGGGTGGGGCCAATTTTGGCACTAGGGGCATAATTTGAACATCTTTAATAGAGGACCTGTAGATGATATCATATATCAAATACCAAATCTCTAGCCTTTGTCATTTCAGATGAGAAGATTTTTTAAGTTTTTACTATATACATATAAGGAAAACTTTTGATCTCCTGGGGCGGGGCCAATTTTGGCACTAGAGGCATAATTTGAACAACTTTGGTAGAGGACCTGTAGATGTTATCATATACCAAATATCAAATCTCTAGCCTTTGTCATTTCAGAGAAGAAGATTTTTTCAGTTTTTAATATATACATATAAGGAAAACCTTTGATCTCCTGGGGCGGGGCCAATTTTGGCACTAGAGGCATAATTTGAACAACTTTGGTAGAGGACCTGTAGATGTTATCATATACCAAATATCAAATCTCTAGCCTTTGTCATTTCAGAGAAGAAGATTTTTTCAGTTTTTACTATATACATATAAGGAAAACCTTTTATCTCCTAGGGCGGGGCCAATTTTGGCACTAGAGGCATAATTTGAACAACTTTGGTAGAGGACCTATAGATGATGTCATATACCAAATATCAAAGCTCTGGGCCTTGTACTTTCTGACAAGAAGATTTTTTTAATTTGCATTTTTGAAACTTCTTTTTTGGCCCTGTGACATACTTATGCAACAGACCGGAACCATTTGAACAACTTTGAAAGCGGACCACCCAAGGATCATTCCTGTGTAGTTTGGTTAATGTGCAGTCAGTAGTTTCAGAGGAGATGTTGTTTTTATGTAATTGTTGACAACGGACGCCGCACGACGACAGACGCCAGACACAGGGGGATCACAACAGCTCACCATGAGCACGTTGTGCTCAGGTGAGCTAAAAGTGAAAAGCAGCAACTAAGTCGACCTCACCAGAAGGGGGCTCAACAATTTCAAAATCCTCTGACCACTAAGCATAATACTTTAAAGCATATGCAAGATTCAGCGCCAACAAACAAATTTTAATACTTTTATTTGACCTTTGACCTCTTGTGACCTTGACCTTTATTTTGCGCGAGACAACTCAACATGGAGAACATTTGTGCTAACTTATATTAGAATCCATCCATGTATATAGAAGTTAAACTCACAAATGAATGTTTTATTTTGTTATTTGACTTTTGACCCCTAAGTGTGACTTTGACCTTTGTCACAGACACCTGAATTTTTCGCGCGACACTCCGCCTCACTATGGAGAATATTTGCCAAAGTAATATTAAAATCCCTCCATGCATGTAAAAGTTACGCTCCGGACACGGGTTTTGCGCTGACCCCCAAGTGTGACCTTGACCTTTGAGTGGCGGACCTGGGTTTTGTGTGCGACACACAACCCCATAATGGTGAACATTTGTACCTCATTATTTTGTAATCCTTCAAAGAATGAGCAAGATATACACCGGACAAATCCGGACGGACGCACATACACTGACTATACGCCAAAAGTGGGGACTAAGTCCAGCTCACCGCAAGCAGGCTCGACAAAAAACCACCTTATCTAGATGAACAAGTATGCCAATGCAATTTAAAATCCTCAAATACATGGAGAAGTTATGGCCTAGTTATGGCCTATTATCAACATTTTTTAAACCTTTGACCAATGACTGTCACCTTGATCTTTGAGCTTTGGACCGGAATCTTTCATGTGACATACTGACTCATCAAGGTGATCAAATATGGCAAGTTATTTTAAAATCATTCCATGCATGGAGAAGTAATCACCTGGACAAGGTCTATCATCAACATTTTTTTATCTTTCAACAGTGACTGTGACATTGACATAAGTTATAGTCCTGTCAAGATGAGGGACTGATGGACAGACAGCAATCCAATATACTCCCCTCAATGCTGTGCATAGGGGTATAAAAATACCCCATGTTGCATATCACTGGCAAAGTGCAACCTTGGTGAAACGTTTTTTAGAACATGGTATAGCTTAGAACCACAAATATTTCAAAGGAAAAACAAGAATTTTTATCAGAGTTACCAACATCCCACACCTAAGGGAAGTTTCACATGAAGCACAAAATTGTGGTATTTTAAAAGATTGAGGTATGGATCTGGACTACCAGTACAAAATCTTTATCAATGCTAGATCTGCACATGCAACAATAAATTCATTTAAGAAATAGAATGAAATAACTCCTGTTCTTCCCAACTGATGAGTTGGATTTTCTACGTATTGTCGAAGTTGATTATCATGACAAAACTTAATCACAACTGGATCATCAGGCATCAAGTTAAAGTCTCCACCAAGTATAATATTATGTGACTTAGATATAGCATTAACGGGAGATGAGAGGACAGTAAAAAACACGTTTTTGTTGAATTCAGGTGGTCTGTAAGTAACAGCTATGAGGAAGTTTCTGCCTTGGTCTGAAACTATTCTAGACATAAACTGAAGGGAACTGTTATTTTCAAAATCAGCTGACTCTCATAGTGAACATTGCTAGACCATGTTGTCTCAGCTTAAAGTACATATGTATCCGCTGAATCCTTCTAAAGAACATTCTTCTGTTGTGTGAGTTTCTGTTAAACAAAGAGCATTCAATCTTTAAATATATCTTTGGGCAGCCAAGTCTGAGAGGTGGGCTTTAAGGGAACGAATGTTGAGAAAACCTATGTGCACACTTGCATTAGGGTCCAAGTTTTCGAATGGATGTTCCCAATTGAAAGTACAGTGCTCACGCAGCCTGTCCATTTCTACTAAAGCCGACTTGTTTACTTTGATTTTGTCTGCAGTAAAATTGACTAACTTCAAACCATCACGTGACGTTGCTTTGCTGAGCATTGTATAAGCATGACCCAGCATGACAGACTTCATGTTTGGAGGTAGTTCGAGGTTAGCAATACAGTGTGTGTAGGAACTTCCCTCAGACTTGTGAGCAGTTAAGCCAAATGCTAAAACTAAAGAATACATTTTTCTCTCAACAGGAACTGGAAATTCAGATGTGAGTAAGAATGTAACACTGATGGCCTAGATTGGTACACACTTAAATGTTGTGGGCTTCTCTTTTCACTTTCTCTTCCAATGCTTGGATCAGAAAATTTTAACAAGAGCCAACACTCGACTTTTTCCTATTTCCAAAGGCAAACACATCAGAGGAAGCACTTTGTGGTGAAGGGATTTCAAATGAAACATCATTTGGAAATATAATTATCAAGTTCATCCATACCAATTTTTACTAAAATTCAATAATTTGATCTTGCCTGTCAAATGTCGGATTTGTCATAAGTATAGTTTTGTGCAAGTATGAATCAATTCCATATATAAATGAGATAGTTATGACAATTTATGCAAAATTCAATCATCTGACCTTGACAGTCAAGGTCATTTTAAGGTCATGGTCACATTTGAGTTATTCAACATGTCAGTTTTGTCATAAGTGTTGTTTTGTCTAAGTATAAATTAAATCCAACAGCAAATAACAAAGTTATGGGAAATTTTAGCAAAATTCAATTATTTGACCTTGACTGTCAAGGACATTTTAAGGTCAAGGTCACATATGAAAGAATCATAATGTTGGATTTGTCATAAATGTTGTTTTGTCCAAGTATGAATCAAATCCAACCATAAACAACAAAGTTATAACAATTTGAGCAAAATACAATAATTTAACCTTGATGGTCATAATTATTTTAAGGTTAAGGTCAAACTTGAATAATTTATCATGTTGGCTTTGTCATAAGTGTTGTTTTGTTCAAGTATGATTAAAATAAAACCATAAATAACAAAGTTATGGCCAGTTTTAGCAAAATTAAAAAATCTGACCTTGACTGTCAATGTCATTTAAAGGTCAAGGTCATACTTGAAAGAATCAAAGGTCAGATGTGTCATTTGTGTTGCTTTATCCAAGCATGAATCAAATCAATAAATAAATGAGAAAGTTATCACCATTTAAGCATAATTGTGGTTTTGTCCAAGTATGAATCAAATCCAACCATAAACAACAAAGTTATGACAATTTAAGCAAAATTCAATAATCTGACTTTGATGCTTATGGTCATTTTTAGGTTAAAGGTCACACTTGAATAATTTAACATGTCGGCTTTGTCAGTGTTGTTTTGTCCAAGTTTGATTCAAATCTAACGATAAATAACAAAGTTATGGCCAGTTTTAGCAAAATTCAATAATTTGACCTTGACTGTCAAGATCATTTTAAGGTCAAGGTTGTACCTGAAAGAATCATAATGTCGGATTTGTCATAAGTGTTGTTTTGCCCAAGTCTGAATCAAATGCAACAACAAACAAGAGGGTCCATGGGACCCTGGGTCGCTCACCTGCCAACAACTGCTCAATGGTTGCAAGAGTCAGTGGATGCAAATACAATTGCCAATTAACTCAAAGGGTGCAGGCAATTATGACCATGGGGTCATCTTTGGTAGAGTTTCACTAGATGTTGTGAGTCATCAGGATTGTTAAAGCACAACGTGGACTATAATGGACTGAGACTCATAAAAAATATATCAGGCACATATACACATGATACCTAACATGTTTAAAGTTTTAAAGCAGTATCTTGAAAAATGTAGAAGTTTGTGCCGCATTTTTTTTTTTAAAATCCTGCCGTTATACAAAAAACTAGGTTGCTGTGAACTGAATGTTGGAACACCGTTCCAAACAGGGATTATGTACATGACACATGTTCACTCTATTGCCAATTCTGCTAATTATTTTAAAAATCAACCATAGATGCAAAAACTATATGGGCAAGACACAAACTATCAGCAGTAAGGCCTATATAGCAGAACTTACTAAGTTCAGAGGGTTGCTGTGACATGGATCTTGGAGGGAGGAAACATGGGTTTCGAGTGTAACACATACTTATTTTAATTTTTGGTTGTAAGGGATGCAGAGACTTTCAGTCTTTAAGTAATGTTATTTATAATACTAGAACTTTTATTAAAATACAATGTACACAATTATAAAAAAAAAGATTCATAACGGAAAAAATGTGTAAATGCAATCTTTAATAAAATAGAACAATATTAGCCCTTCAAAATTATTTTTCCCTGACTTTTCACTAACTTTTCTGGATTTTTATTTTTCACTGACCAATTTTCAAAATTCCCTGACAATTCCCTGACCTTGAAAAAAAATCAAATTTCCCTGACTTTTCAAGTCCCCTGGCAACCCTGCAAGATCTTATATTAACTCAAGTATTGTACAAGTCTGATTAAATTCAAATCAACAAGAGCCATGTTACACATGGTTTATCCCCCCGCTGGGAAGAAGCTAATGGTGTCGCATTTTGAAAATGAACATATATTCCTAATTTGAAGTAAATGACTTTGATAGTTTCTGAGAAATGGACCTTAACAAAAAGGTTAACTGATGCCAACGAGGGGGTCATGACAATAGCTCCACTTTTTTCTTCGAAAAGTGGAGCTAAAAATGACTAAGGGCCCATAACTCTGCCAAAAATAATCTGAGAAGAATCTCCTGACAATATGCACAACTAGGCTTGGTGACAAACATTCCTGTGAAGTTTCATTGAAATTCTCCAAGCGGTTTTGGGGATGAAGTGTGAACAAGACTTTAATATAGAAGTTAGAGTAAAAAATGACTAAGTGCCCAAAACTCTGCCAAAAATAAATCGAGCGGAATCTTCTGACGATATGCACAACTGGACTTGGTGACAAACACTCCTGTTAAGTTTCAATGAAATCCCTCAAGAGGTTTTGGAGATGAAGGGAGCACAAGAACTTACAGGACAGACGGACGGACGGACAGACAGCGCATAAAAAGAGGCAATAACTCTGTAAAAATTTAGTGGTCTGAGCCCAAATTCAAACTTGACCTGTATTTTAGATGTTACACATGTGTACTAAAAAATATTACAATCCAATGACTCCTTAAAGAGTTATCATCTGGAAACCATTTTTTTGCAAAAACTGAAGATCAAAAGGGGCCATAACTTATCATCTGGAAACCATGAAATGGACTGACTGATGGATGGACGAACAGACTGACCAACAAGCTCACTAACTATCATTAAAATATGATACTGACCTTTATGCAGTACTGCATTGGCAGGTTTGTTTCCTGCCAGAGATTCTTTAGATAAGTGTTGGTGACTCTCTGCCAAACACTCAAGCTCAGCAAAACGTGAGTTCAAGGTCATGGCAGGATGAGCGGGGTCCTGTGTAAGATTCAGGTAAGCTGCTCTCCTTAGCTGCTCTTCAATGACCAAAGCTTGTTCAAGTAACTGAAAAAAAAACAACCTTAACTACACTTTTCTACAATATTCATCAAGCAAAGAACATTCATACCATGATATCATGCCAGAGCCTCATATTAAACTGTAATTCATTTAATGTATATATTGCATTTATTTACATTTAATCCTGTCATAAATCATCATACTCCATATCACAAATCGTAGATTGTAAGTTTATCTTAAGCTCTCTTGCTTCTTAAAATGAAACAAGAGGGCCATGATGGCCCTCAATCTCTCACCTGAGTCTCATTGCTTATGTTACAAGTATCATTACTGGTTGTTGTGGGTGTTCGTTGTTTGCAAGTTTGAATAAGTTTGCAATAAGTTGGAAGATTCTGGGTGTAATGGTACTCAAATGTTTGAACAGAAATAGTTTTATTCTACAGGTCCCAGTGAACTTGACCTTAGAACTACAGACCCCCAAAACAATAGGGTTATTCTAATATAATTACCCTATGAAGATTGAAGGTTCTGGGTGTAATGGTACTCCAGTTACTGAGCAGAAATAGTTTTCACTCTACATGTCCCTGTGACCTTGATTTTTGACCTACTGACCCCAATAATGATAGGGTTCTTTTACTGAGTAAAGACAATCATCCTATGAAGTTTGAAGGCTCTGGGTAAAATGGTATTGATAAAAGCTACCAACATACTAAGTTTGGAGTCAATAGGTCAAAGCAAACTGAAGTAATTATGTGGAAACTTAATTTTAATTAAGCAAACAGAAGTAATTACATGGAAACTTAATTTCTTATTTTAGCAACAGTGACCATGACCTTGATCAAAGACACCTGGGTAGCAATCCCAAGCTGCCTCATGATATAGGCTACCCACACACCAAGTTGTGCGTCAATAGGCCAAACAAACTCAAGTTATTGAGCGGAAACTGAATTTCTATTTTTAGCAACAGTTACCTTGACCTTGATCACAGACACCTGGGTAGCAATCCCAAGCTGCCTCTTGATATAAGGCCAAAGCAAACTCAAGTTACTGAGCAGAAACCAAAAGTTGACGCCCGCCTGCCCGCCAACATCAGCATTACAATAACCAGTTTTCGTTGAAAACCTGGTTAAAAACGTGGTACATGACTTCTAGAATAAGCTGTAAGCAAAATATTTAAGCTCTAGGCCTAATGGTTTCAGACAAGAAGAATTTCAAAGCGTTACCTTTCTGCTGCCAAAGCAACCAGAGTTCTTGATGGAATTCAATTCCTTGATCAAACTTCAAGCAAGAAACATTCCTGTCAAGTTTTATCAGCTTTAGGTTAGCAGTTTAGGAGGAGGTGTTTGTTTAAAGGTAAAAATTAACAACCCACACCTCACAACACACACCACATTCCGTACAGAGGGCGATCACAAAAGTTCACCGGAGCTTAGGCTCAGGTGAGCTAAAAATGAAGTCTGCATGCAAAATATCTGCAAATTTCAATGCTGTAGCTGCAAAAAACAAGAAAGTAGGTTAGAAGGTCAAGATAAAAGACAAAGTCATATAAGTTAAATTGTTGTGAAGTTCCTTCAAAATTTGTACATATTAAAGATAGCTTCAAACACAGTAAGTAGGTCAAGGTCACTGTTATAATCTGCATACAATATTCTAAGTAAATTTCAAATTTCAATGATGCAGCTGCAAAAACAAGAAAGTATGCCTGTAGGTCAAGATACATATCAAGGCCAAATAAAAGTCAAAGGCAAGGTTTAAGTATAATTATGGACATGAAGATTAAGAACATTAAGTTGGTCAGTAGGTCAAGATCAATGTTGAACATGAGATGTTTGTAAAACATATATGCCCCACTAGCACCTTATCCCTAGAGGCAGCCATAAAATTTTGAGAGCTGCAATCAAGCGTTCTATAGTAACTGTTATTGATCGGAAACCATTTTGCTATTCAAGGCCACTGTGACCATGGCCTTTGATCTTGTGATCTGAAAAACGATAGTTGTCATCTACTGATCATGAACAACCTACGCACTAAGACTGAACAACCTACACACTAAGACTGAACAACCTGGGAACAAGGGCTCATTAGTTATTGATCAGAAACTGTTTTGTTATTCAAGGTCACTATGACCTTGACCTTTGACCTGGTGATGTGAAAAACTACAGGGGTCATCTACTGGGCATGACCAATCTACACACTAAGAATGAACAACCTGGGACCAAGCAATCTACAGTTATTGATCGGAAACCATTTTGCTATTCAAGGTCACTATGACATTTCACCTAGCTAAAATTAGAATAACAGCACGTCAGTCTATTAAATGAGCAAATATGGTTATTGTAGGTATAGAAGTGCAATTGTTTTTAAGTTGACAACTCAGGCAAAGATGTGGCCTCTAGCGTTAACAACTTAATTCTGGATGACAGTCAGATATTGATCTTAAAAGCTCAAATGAGCACTACATGCTCAGGTGAACTAAAATTCAACCATATTGTACTGCTGAAGTCCATAATTATTCAAATATACTTAGGCATATAATTTTTTTGTGAATTGTAAAAAATGTTCTTAACATTAAAATGTTGAAATGACTTAATTGATGTGACATTATGACTTGATGATGGCATTCATACTGAAACTCAAAGAATTAGAAAATATTAACTTACTTCATTGTATGCATTGTTGTTGTTGTTTGTTTGTTTGTTTGTTTTAGATTAAAGGCCCATTAAGCCTCAGAAATGACTACAATTTTTTCTCACAAGAAAAGGCAAAAATGTGTTTTACAATATTTAAATAATGGATTTAGAGCATTTTAGATGCTTATCATCTGAAGATACCGTATACGTGGTTTTTTCTGCGGTGACTTTATTTCTGCGTATTCTGCGGTCACTTTCAACGCCGCAGAAATAAAATCCGCAGAATATTCCACCCTGTTTTGGCGTGTTTACCTACCACGTGTCCGACATTTTGACCTGTATTGGACTAAAGTAATTACGACTAACAGATTATACAGAATGGTTGGTCATCGGATTGTATAACATTGCCGTCGGCTACTAGTAAATACATAATCTGTGTTTGTAAAGTAGATGTATTTTATGTAATTATGTCAATTTATGAATAAAGATATTTGACTATCATGTACCGGTATAGCCGTTAGTTGTTTTCGTCTTTTGTATCCTTCAGTGAGCGATCTGAGCACATTTTTGATGACGTTTAACTTATTTAATCTTTTTTTAATATTTACCATTAAAGCGCTGAAATTTTAGCGAACAGTGTATATCCCCTTCAGCTAGTGATGGTTTTCCAATTACCGTATATTGTCATTGCTTACATATTTAAGGTACCGGTACAAAAATTTCACACGTCCATTCATGCTGATCCAAAGGTGCATACCGGTAATTTTCTATTGTTGTGCATTATTGTTGTTTGCACACATGAAGCTGATAAACAGAGAAACAGGTCGCTTTCCTATTGATTCGATTATTGGCCTCTAATTACATGGCCTTTTATTATGCGAATATTTATTGTTGTACCCTTTCAATGAACAAAACAAACAAACAAACATGCTGCTATTTTCTAAGGCGTGTCCGGTGGCGACGATAAATAAACGCGAGTACACACAAATAATGTTCGATCATCACTTTCTCCTTAAATCCGACATGTCAATTTTACTCCTCCGCTAGCTCCCTTACAGTTGAAATTTATCTCTGCTGTAGTGATGACAACGATACATATATCAGGTTAGTCTGTACCGGAAGTTTACTTTCTTATTGTGTTCTTTTCCGCAGAATTTAAGTCACAGTTTGTCCAAAGAAGGTGCCGCAGAAATAAAGTCCGCAGAAATAAAAACATGCCAAATTTTGAAAAAAACGCAGAATTTGGAGCCCGCAGAAAAAACCACGTATACGGTAGTTGCGCTGAATATGAATTAAATGTTATTAAAGTAGCAAAATGTAAACAAAGTGGTATTTTGACATCCATACAAAATACCAATTCGCTATATCTCTACTACAGGCCAAAAAGGAAAAGAAACAAAATATGATTCAACTGTATGGCTATTGAGTACCATTTTGGAAATTGTAACAGTACACTAAAAGTAAAAAGCTTTTGAAAATAAAAAATAGTAGCATTTTGGGGCTTAATGAGCCTTTAATGCACTATAAAGAAATCCATGTGGAGTTGTTATACCTTGAATCTCCTAGCAAGGAACTTGTTCTTTATCTCCAGAAAATTTCCTTTTCCCTGCTCTGACAGGAACGGTTCATTTATAATCTGAAACCGAGCATCATTCTGGATATCCTGCCATCTGCCATAACCATGGCTACACAAGTTAAGGTGCTAATGTATCATCACACAAACATACTTGTCTAATAATAAAGTCATACAAGTAATTACAGTCATAACTTAAAACTAACTGATGATATCATGCACATCTATAGTATTGGTTCATCTGCTACAAAATGAACAAGAGCCATGTTACACATGGTTAATCCCCCCGCCGGGAAGAAGCTACCTGGAGGTTGTTCTTTCAAACACTCAATGTAATAATGTTTGAAGAAAATCCCACAAAAAATAGGCAAGGTAGAGTTATTGTTCATGCAAACTGCACTTCCTACCAATGTTCTATGTCAGTGTATTAAGTTTGAAGAAAATCGCTTAAGCACTTATGGAGTTATGCTTCGGACAAAGTTTTTCAATTAAATCTGATAAAGGGGAATAATTCTAAAAGTAGGCAAGGTAGAGTTATTATTCTTTCACACTGCACCTCCTTCAAATGTGCTCTTTCAGTATATGAAGTTTGAAGAAAATCACTCAAGTACTTTTGGAGTTATGCTCCAGACAAAACTGGAACGGACGGACGCACGGACGGACAGAGACCATTTCTAATATCCCCTCCGCCTTTGGCCGGTGGATAATAAGTTCAAGAATTCAAGAATTAGATATACATGAATATGCTGGGATTTTAAAAATGTAAACAAGTAAATCTGGTAAAGGGGAATAACTCTAAAAAATAGGCAAGGTAGAGTTATTGGACTTGCACACTGCACTACCTACCAATGTGCTCTGTCAGTGTATAAAATTTGAATAAAATCCCTCAAGTAGTTTTTGAGTTATGCTCTTGACAAAATTTATCAAGTAATTCTGATAAAGGGGAATAACTCTAAAAATAGGCAAGGTAGTGTTATTGTTCTTGCACACTGCACTACCTACCAATGTGCTCTGTCAGTGTAAGAAGTTTGAACTAGAAATGGTTTTTGATTGAACAAAAACATATGTCTCCCCCCAGCCAGTTGCTGCAGGCAGTATTGAATCAGACGATTGTAAAATTTGACATTTAACCTCCAAGTGTGACCTTGACCTTGAGACACCACACCCGCAAAGTGGGTTCTGCATGTCGCCTTGATGAGGTGAACATCTGACCCAAGTTTCATAAAAATCCCTCAAGGGCTTTTGAAGATACAGAGCGGACACGATTTTGTGGCATTTGACATTTAACCTCCAAGTGTGACCTTGACCTTGAGACACCACACCTGCAAAGTGGGTTCTGCATGTCGCCTTGATGAGATGAACATCTGACCGGAGTTTCATAAAAATCCTTCAAGGGCTTTGGTAGATACAGAGCGGACACGATTTTGTGACGGACAGATGGACGGACAGACAACCGGGGGAAAAACAATATGTCTCCCCGAATGAGGTGAACATCTGACCCAAGTTTCATAAAAATCCTTCAAGGGCTTTTGAAGATACAGAGCGGACACAATTTTGTGGGATTTGACACTTAACCTCCAAGTGTGACCTTGACCTTGAGACACCACACCCGCAAAGTGGGTTCTGCACGTCGCCTTGATGAAGTGAACATCTGACCCAAGTTTCATAAAAATCCTTCAAGGGCTTTGGAAGATACAGAGCGGACACGATTTTGTGATGGACAGATGGACGGACAGACGGATGGACAACCAGGGGAAAAACAATATGTCTCCCCCATTTTTGGGGGGAGACATAATTAAATCCCTCAAGTAGTTTTAGAGTTATGCTCCGGACAAAATTTATCAAGTAATTCTGATAAAGGGGAATAACTCTAAAAATAGGCAAGGTAGAGTTATTGCACTTGCACACTGCACTCCCTACCAATGTGCTCTGTCAGTGTATGAAGTTTGAACTAGAAATGGTTTTTGATTGAACAAAAACATATGTCTCCCCCCAGCCAGTTGCTGCAGGCAGTATTGAATCAGACGATTGTAAAATTTGACATTTAACCTCCAAGTGTGACCTTGACCTTGAGACACCACACCCGCAAAGTGGGTTCTGCATGTCGCCTTGATGAGGTGAACATCTGACCCAAGTTTCATAAAAATCCCTCAAGGGCTTTTGAAGATACAGAGCGGACACGATTTTGTGGCATTTGACATTTAACCTCCAAGTGTGACCTTGACCTTGAGACACCACACCTGCAAAGTGGGTTCTGCATGTCGCCTTGATGAGATGAACATCTGACCGGAGTTTCATAAAAATCCTTCAAGGGCTTTGGTAGATACAGAGCGGACACGATTTTGTGACGGACAGATGGACGGACAGACAACCGGGGGAAAAACAATATGTCTCCCCGAATGAGGTGAACATCTGACCCAAGTTTCATAAAAATCCTTCAAGGGCTTTTAAAGATACAGAGCGGACACGATTTTGTGGCATTTGACATTTAACCTCCAAGTGTGACCTTGACCTTGAGACACCACACCCGCAAAGTGGGTTCTGCATGTCGCCTTGATGAGGTGAACATCTGACCCAAGTTTCATAAAAATCCTTCAAGGGCTTTTGAAGATACAGAGCGGACACAATTTTGTGGGATTTGACACTTAACCTCCAAGTGTGACCTTGACCTTGAGACACCACACCCGCAAAGTGGGTTCTGCACGTCGCCTTGATGAAGTGAACATCTGACCCAAGTTTCATAAAAATCCTTCAAGGGCTTTGGAAGATACAGAGCGGACACGATTTTGTGATGGACAGATGGACGGACAGACGGATGGACAACCAGGGGAAAAACAATATGTCTCCCCCATTTTTGGGGGGAGACATAATTAAATCCCTCAAGTAGTTTTAGAGTTATGCTCCGGACAAAATTTATCAAGTAATTCTGATAAAGGGGAATAACTCTAAAAATAGGCAAGGTAGAGTTATTGCACTTGCACACTGCACTCCCTACCAATGTGCTCTGTCAGTGTATGAAGTTTGAATAAAATCCCTCAAGTAGTTTTGGAGTTATGCTCCGGACAAAATTTATCAAGTAATTCTGAAAAAGGGGAGTTACTCTAAAAATAGGCAAGGTAGAGTTATTGGACTTGCACACTGCACTACCTACCAATGTGCTCTGTCAGTGTATGAAGTTTGAATAAAATCCCTCTGGCAGTTTTGGAGTTATGCTCCGGACAAAATTTATCAAGTAAATTTGATAAAGCGGAATAACTCTAAAAAAAGGCAAGGTCGAGTTATTGCACTTGCACACTGCACTACCTACCAATGTGCTCTGTCAGTGTATGAAGTTTGAATAAAATCCCTCAAGTAGTTTTGGAGTTATGCTCTGGACAAAATTGTTTCTTTCGGACGGAAGCACAGATGCACAGACGGACGAAGGGCATTTCTAGTATCCCCTCCGCCTTTGGCAGGGGGATAAAAAACAAGACCTGTCCGCAGACAGCACGCTCCACTTTCCTAAGTGCTGGATAATAAATTATAAGCCAAGTCAAACAAGAGGCCCAAGTGAAAAAATTTTGAGTTTGGAACAGACATGGGGTTGATTACTTCTAAATGTAATCCATTAAATAACGATTACATCAATAAAATTTAGACTACGATTATGATAACATTACTCTATTTTTAAACTGTAACCGATTAAATTACAATTTCTCTGAAAATGTAGTCGATTACAATTGCGATTACTTTTCATTGTGTTCATAGCAGTAAACAGAAAAAAAATCCAAATAACACTGACATTTTTATTTACACAAAAACATGAACACAGCTGCAGCACACAATTCGCAAAATTTTACAAAGTAACCAGGATGACTGACATGTTTCTTCTACTAAATTGAAATATGTGAGTTACATTTTATAATAATTAATTTTTCAAATGTTTTATCACTCAGTCTACAGCGATCTGGACGAAATATTTTGCCAGCTATGCCAAACAGTGGCTCAAACTGGGGCTGAAAAAAAACTGCATTTTGCTTTGTTATTCCCTTAGCATCTGGTGGTATATTAAAAAACCTTAGAAACCATAGCACTTGATTTCTGTGCAGACAGAATTGAAATAACCACAATATGTGCTATATATATAAAACAGAAAATCATGAACTGGTTTTACACTTCTGTTGAGTGATTATACCAATTATCTTCAGTAAGGGGACAGCAAACTAGGTATTATTGTTGCGGGGTCAGAAAAATCATTTACCTAGGGCGGGACTCGAACCCGCGACCCCCTGCTTGCAAGTCAGGTGCTCTACCAACAGAGCTATCCGGGCTGGTGATAGTACGTGAGTAACCATATCACCTATATTAGTCCTGTGACATTCTCCCCTGCTCTATAAGAATTCGTCCTTAAATTCACAGACATAGAGACTTATAATGGAAGCACATGCGTAGCAATGTAACAGTCACAGACCACGTTGGGCGCCAATGTCGCGGGGTCAGAAAAATCATTTACCCAGGGTGTGACTCAAACCCGCGACCCCCCACTTGCAAGTCAGGTGCTCTACCAACTGAGCTACCCGGGCTGGTGGTAGTACGTGAGTAACCATATCACCTATATTAGTCCTGTGACAATATTGTACAATATCAGTTATTGATTTCACAAATACTTGTTTAAGCCTCAGGCAGAATATAAAAGTTGTTTGTTACTGATAACAAAAGGTGAAAATATTTATGGGATATAATTAAATCATAACTTAGTCTGAAAGATTGTGTATAGTCAAACAGTAAAATTAAATAACATAGTTTTGTATTAAACTAAGAAAAGTAAAACTTTTCAATTAAATAAATTTCACCTTTAATTGAATCTGTTCAAAGTAAAACTAGTTTAAAATATTACACGCAGTGCACTTTGCAGTATTTTTTAATATGAAATATCATATTTGCACAAGTATATATTACAGCAGTTATTTTATGAACAAATGAAAACATTTCAACAACGTACATTTGATAGCATCATTGCTCCCTTGAAATGTCCAAAACCATTGCAAATTAGCACATTTTTAAAAATAATTACATGTTGCGCATGGTATTTATCGGGGTTATTTCAAGTGAACTGCTTCAACTGTCAAAATAATTACGTCACTCAACAGCGGCTTTCAACTTTTTACAAACTCAAAAACACAGAAGCTGACACCTGTGTTAATAACATCCCTAAATAAAAACTAAAACACCTTTTTTCAAACTAGTTTGTACACCAGTATGTGAGCTCAGGTGTGGAAGTGAAATTTACAGATCTCGTTTACATGTAATTTCTCGATGCAAAACAAAGAAACAACCTGTCAATCACACTTCCCGTGACCTATGATCTTTACACGTGACAAAACACCATCTTTTTTATTGGTTGTTATTCTAAGAGATAACCTTTGACTGCAAGCATGAGTAATTTTCCATCAAATATCCCCACTATTTACCGCCTTTTCAACATCACATGACCTAAAGCTGCATCTTTTTCTTAAAATAACGGTGCCTAAACTCTTTTACTTTCAATTCTCATTTTCGGAAAATCTTTAAATAGTAAAGAAAAAAACGTTTGAGTTAGTATTTATGGAATAGGAATATACTGATTTTTTCTAAACCTTTGATTAAAAGCAGAGGTGTAGAAATATGTATTTATATAGATTTAAGGAACAAGCTTATATCATCTAAGATGTCGTATCTGTGTGGGAAAGAGTTAAAAGGTCACAAGGAAATACGATCTTAAAACAATATGCAGAGTCATTGTGAAGTATTACCTTCGTCTTTCGGAAAAAGTGATTTTCGATAGAAATTAGAGTAAATATTAAAGATCTGATTGGATTTTCTTTAATCAATCGTCATCTGTCTGTAAAAAAATATATATTCTTTAAAATTCATGATTTTTAATTTTGACAATGGTAAATTGTTGGCTTCATCTTTTCTAAATTTTCACAGGGAAATGTCCGATTTTTGATAGAAATGACAGCACATTAAAAAAATAATAATTTCATTTCTCTACCAGTTAATTTCGCGGAGTGCGGCGATATCACTCATGCAAAGTGCCGCGATTTTACTTCTTTCTTGGAGTGGCTTCAGTCACTCTTTTTCACGTGAAGTCACTCTTTTTTAAATGCAAATTGCTCCCGCAAAGCGTAGAGTGAATTCCTTCAAACTTCACATAATTTTGACAATCCTCCTGAGCTGTACTGTACTCAATGTGTGCAATCAAGATATAAAGTCTGAAGTCTCTATAACAAATGATTGTCAAGTTACATCGTGGAAATGTTTTCAATGTTAAGGTTTATGTGACCTTGACCTTCTTACTCCAAAATCAAGAGGTCATCCACTCAATGTGGGCAATAATCATATCAAGGTAAAAGACTGTAGGCCAAAGAGTACTCAAGTTATCCTCCAGAAACCGAATTGCTAACAGACGGACAACAGACGGACGCCCTGGACCATAACATAATATGCCCCCTTTGGGCATATAAAAATTGGTGGTGGTGATTGGGGCAAAAGATGGTGGGGAGGTAAGAGGGGAGTGGAGGGGGGGGGGGGGGGGGGGGGGGGTCGAAGTAGTCAAGTACCTATGTTTTAAAAAACAAGAAATCAGTAGAACCAATGGATGCTCCCCAAATAAATGCCAATTCCAAAAGGGCTATTGTTTAATATGTATTTTTTTAAAGTATGAAAAATAACAAAGGGCAATAACTCCTGAATTATGCAAAACAGAGTAAGGGTTCTTGCACGCTGCACTTCTCCTCATAGAGATCTATCTACCAATAAAGTTTCATGTTAATATCTCTTATACTTGGTGAGATATTCCCCGGACAAAAAATAAGTATGAGAAATTTCAAAAGGCAATAACTCAAAAATTAATAAAGCAAGAGTTATGGTTCTTGTGCAATGCACTGCTCATCAATGAGATCTATTTACTTATAAAGTTACAAGTTGATAACTTTTATACTTTGTGAGATATGCCCCGGACAAAAAATAAGTATGAGAAAAATCAAAGGGCAATAACTCAAAAATTAATAAAGCAAGAGTTAAGGTTCTCATGCACTGCACTGCTCCTTAATGAGATCTAACTACCTATGAAGTTTGGTCTTGATATCTCTCATAGTTTTTGTGTTATGCTATGGACAAAATTATGACGGACGGACGGACAAAGCGGCAACTACATGATCGCCCTTCGGGGAGCATAAAAAAAGTATGGAAAAAATTTCAAGCGGTGATGTTGTTGGTGGTAAAACTGACCCATCTCATGTAAGTTAATAGTTTATTTCAAACCTTAAGAAGTTCTTTTCCAATAAAGGAGAATTTAGGTAGGGGGAGGGGGTCCCATACATGAGAGGCAACACTGAAGTACCTACAAATTTAGAAAAAACAAGAGGGCAATGGTGGCCCTGGATCGGTCACCTGAGTACTTTGGCTGTAGGTTTGCTGTTAAGCAGTATTTCATTTTTTAATTGAAAATATTTAAGTGCCTACAAACCAAATATGTAAAATATCAGTCAATAAATAAAGGCTCTATGACAGAAAGTAGAAATATCTATTATAAGCTATGGTGACCTTGACCCAGTGACCTCAAACCCTAACCATGGGTAGAGGTCCATGCAAGGAACCTATATATTGAATATCAAAGATATAAATGAAGGCTTTATGAGTTACAGTAGATAAATCTATTTTTAGCCTCTGTGACATTTAACCTAATCTAATAATTTGAAAAAGCTTGATAAAGCTTGCTTCATCCCAAATTTTAAAATTCTAGGCCTTGTGGTTCAGACAAGAAGATTTTTAAAGATTTCCTTTTTGACATATTAAGGGCCCCTGGGGCGGGGCAAATTTTGACCCCAGGGCCAACATTTAAACAATATTGGACAGACTGACGGAAGGAGGGTAAACCTATAGTCCCCTCCGGAGAAACTGGTAGGGGACTAAAAAAGGCCGCAAAACTAGAATTTTGTCATAGATGGTGACTAATACCCTGCACTGCCTTGTCTAAGGATGGTAGCCCAGTTGAAACAAGTTGCACATAATCTTTAATACTAAGTTTCAACTATCATCTGACCTTGACCTCTGTTGAAAACCCATGAAAAACTAGTTCCTCATGTTTACATTTTCTCAGGATCACTATGTTTAACTTATGTTTCAACTTTACTTTATTCTCAGCAAATTTGAGGTGCATTATCTTCATACTGTCACCTATCCATACTTCATGTTTCATAGAATTATTCTTAGAACTTTTTGAGTTATCACAAATATTGTTATATTTGCCATATTTTAAGTATATTAATTTGTTGCAAAATTTTCAACATATGAAGAAAAAAAAACAGACGTGCATAATCTCCAGACTGCCATCTACCCATATTTCAAGTTTCATTAAAATATTTTCAGTACTTTTTGCGTTATCACAGGATCCAGTTTTTGTGACGGATGGACGGACTGATAGAAAGACGGATGGTAAACCTACAGTTCCCTCCGGTTAAACCGGTAGGGGACTAATAACACATATCCTTTTACCCTCAGCGCCTGCCTAAACCATATGACCGAGCACTTTTGTTGTTCACAGCACAGACTTTCTTTTGTTTATACATGCAGCTATCGTAAAGCAGTGTCGTAAACATTGCGGTGTACCGATTGATATTGATGACATGCCCTGAGGGCACTTATTTCAGTGGTTGTAATCGAGGCATTACAATAAGAAGAATGATTCCAAAAATAAGGAATCTGAAAGAAAAATCTTTCAGACTGACAAAGAGGAAACAGCTTGGCATATAACAGACATAATGTCTTCTGAAGACTAACACTATAGAAGTAAAATCTACCTATTGATAAGCAGTATCGGAGACAAGTCAATAAACAATTCCCACGCTAGGAAACAGTCAGCAGCAATCATTGTAGAAGTCTGAAAACGACAACCTGAACAACCTGACATTCAACCATGTTACCATCTACATATGTAGGAGCTACACCTCCACACTAACACACCAAGATGCCTGCAATATATTGCTAAAGTCCGTCAGTACATGTATATAAATGCAATCCTCAAGGTTTCGTCTAACATAACCACCAGTGCCAAGTAATAAAATACTGCATATGGCTAAACCCGTCCAAGTTAATACTGCAGCTAATTAAGCAGCTGCCTTTTTGCAGCTATTTGGCTAGTTTTTTTTTAATGCTTACTGAACCCAAAAGTAAGTTTTTTTAACCTCATGAACCCGCAGATAAGCACTATGAAATACCTAACACTCAAAGGTGTCCAGTACAAAGTCTACTGGCTGTATAATTGTAACCAAACCTAATAACTTAAGGTGCCCTTAAGCATGCCCAAGTGCAAGAATTTTCCACCACAAAATAAATGAGAATTTTGTGGGCTTAATATGAAAAAGTTCTAAGCGCTAAGAAATAAAGAACAGAACCCACTTTTTCACATTCACTCCTTGATTTATATCCTCAAAAATTTACAGGTGAAAAATATTTGTGTCTCACAGGGAATCAATGAATATACCATGATCTACTTCCAACATATGTATGCCACTGTGATATTTTAGGTGCTTTATTGCAAACATCCATAAAGACAATAGTGGGTTTAACTGGGTTAAACTTTTTAGCGTGTTTATCGCCAATTTTATTTCCAGTTTTTTTCCCTAGTGCTTTTGTCTCAGTATCACAAGACTCCCAAGTTAAATCTATGTAAAATTACTATAAGATTCCTAGAAAGGCTCTGTGAACATATTTCCAAGCCCTCTTGAGTCATTTAAAATGTGTATCCAAGAGAATGATTCTGAATGTCATTCCCTCCACATTGGGTAACTACTGTCTTGGGCAAGGTCTGGAAGAACACAAAGGTTTGCATGTTATGAATCAACCTGCCTCCTGTGGTCATGATTTGAACCAACAAGGCAGAGGTTGACTAGACAATGCTTCATAACAAATACCAGAATCAAAACTCGGAAGTCTTATGGTATATGAATATTCAGCTACATTAAAGTTTTAGTACGAGGCAGACGACAATGACAACTGAGTGAGCATAGTAACTCCACTTTCTTCAAAAACAGACAAGCTAAAAATGGCATCCTCTACTCATAGTGGTTGTGACAACTGATACTGAAATAGCATCATGCATGCAAAAGTTATGACAGAAAAATGTAATATGTTTAATCCCCTGCTCTGACCTTGACCTTTGACCTTGGCACCAGGGTTTTGCATGCGACAAATTATCTACTTATAGTGGTCATGTGTACCAATTTATTTTGAAACCCCATCATGCATGCAGAAGTTATGGACTGGACACAAACTCCAACTCAACTGAACCCTATATGAAAAATACACCAAGTTCAATGCCCTGCTGTGTCCTTGACCTTTGACCTAGGTCTTGCAAGTGACACATCATCTATTTAAGGTGGTCAAGTGTACCAATTTATTTGGAAATCCCATCATGCATGCTTAAGGTATGGACCGGATACAAAGTATATACTTTTTCTAACACACACACGGGGTAACACTAGATGCCCCCAACCCCATTGAATGGCAGTGGCATAAAAACATTTCCAGACCTTTAATTTCATATACACTTAAATTTAATGCAAGGTTCTGTAACTACATCTATTTCTATTAGGGCCACACAGTATCAGAAAGACATCTGCATCACAGTTTTCATCCTACAGCTTTTTCAGTAAATATAAAGAGACCATAGCAAGTTTTCAAATAAAAAGGATACGTGACAAGACCAGCTAACAACCAGTAGTCATGGCGACGGTGCCACACCTCTTGTTCTCTACCCTGAAAACAACAATTAATAAAATATCTGATAAAAAAACTTTAATATACATCATGGACATGGTTTTTATGGAAATCTGCCTATCTATTCTTTCTTAACAGAATACTAACTAGATCAAAATTACAAACAACAGACATTTTTATATCGTATTGTGGTAGGACACAAAATTCAAAGGCCGGTAAAACTAAGTGACAGTACAGGTGACATAAATTCTATACTTACTGACCAGTAAAAATGATCTGAGAATGAGTAAATTCTTCTACTTGTTTATCCTGCAGGACAAGTAGTTTTTTAGTTGATACTGATAACCAGAAATTAACATTCCAATTTATCATAACACATTGACTTAAATCATACCATAACAGCATTGCTTACAACAGTTTTAATGCTGATTTGTGCATCTAAAATGAAACCAATTATGTGTCGGTCACAAGTACTGCAGTACGAGAAGCCTCAGAAAACAAGCTGTCACTGTAAGATGACAATGCCCCCGAAATGGTGCTTTGACTTTGAGCTGAGGACCAGTCATTCAAGGGTCAAGGTGAAATAAGTATAGGTCAATAGGAAGGCCTTGTCCAAAGAGTTGTTGTGTCCAAGTATGAAGTAAATCCGCTTATTAATACAGAAGTTATGGTCAATGTTTAAGTTTTTGAACAATTGGATCTTCAAGGTGAAGGTCATTCAGGGGTCAAGGTCAAATAAATATTGGTCAGTGGAAAGGTCTTGTCCAAAGGGGTGATGTGTCCAAGTATGAAGTAAATCCACTTACTTATAAGAAAGTTATGGCCAATGCTAAAGTTTTCAGACAGACTGATGGACAGACAGTTCAAAAACTATATGCCTCCCTTTGGAGGCATAAAAATTTGTCCCCAACAGAAAGTAATGTATTTTATAAATTAAGCGCTTCTATTATCTCAGCACATTAATGCTGTGGACCTCTAACCTAATCTATTTGCTAGGCCCTTCCGTCTTAATTGTTGGGTCCCTTTCTCGGCTGGAGTGCAAAATGTGTCTCCTGCAAGTCATTTATGTTAAACATGCTTTAGTCAAAAACCTTTTGTGAGTAGGTAAAAAAAAAGTATTAAACATCTGTCTACTCTTCATAACCCTTGATTCCATTATGCATCTTACCAAGCAAAAGATACAAGGTGTAAAATCTTGTTTCTAAAATGACATAAACTATATATGTAAGACATTTAAATAAACTGAGGCCTTATATTATTATTAAACCAGACCAGCAGTATTACTGGTACCTTGATAAGAGCTCTTTGTTCATTCTGCCACAGTGTATGAAGCTCAGTGAAGCCTCCATCCGCTATATTAAACATAAACTTCTGATTTATCTCTTCTTTCTTCTTCACTTCCTCCACCTCACCATCTGTCTTCTTCTCTCCATCTCTGGCTTTCTCTTCACTACCTTCTTTCACTCCAGCCTCTTCCTTCTTTTCATCTTTTTTCTCTTCTATCAATTAAAATACTAATGAAATATTAAAACATATATAAGATTATATCTTAACGTCAGTCAGACTGGCCAAAGAATGCAAGAGTGGTGAACCTCAAAGACAGACTAGAGAAAAGGAAGAAGGGAAGAAAGAAAGAAAACTAGAAATGTGTCCATAGGACACAGATGCCCCCACTCAACCTAGCTACTCATATAGCTAGCAATATGGCCACGAGATAGTCATACACGCTGAATCATTAATAAGATTGGTTTAACAAAATGACAACTATAAGAAACCTGTTGTTGTGTGAAGACTCAAAATACTGTCTCCAACACTGTGACCAATGGATGAATATTATCCTTCACAATTCTGTATGCATAGTTGGACATTCTTGGAGTTTGCAGATGGTAAACAGGTGTTTTCATGTCTAATTTGTACTAAGTTCCTAAGTTATATGTTCTGTAAGTCAGGCTGTTTATAAAATGTCCATTGTCATCTAAATAGCAAACTATTTTAATCAACTGTTGGAACAAAATTTCACCATTTCCATACTTAAATGTTGAATTCTGCTTAAGCTGGTGCTAATGGGCATGGACGGTAACTTGCATTTTCCATTACTGTCCATGAACATGCTCAATCAAACTGAGTCTGCAATTTGACCATTGGAACAGTGTTAAACTCACTAAGATGAAGGAAAATTTTTTAGGTATCAAACTGTAGGGCAACAATGCTGTGGTCTGAGAAGTAGGTTGACAGGCAGGATAATCTGGGTTGTAGAATATTATTCTGTATGTAGACAAGGTTAAGTGTAGAACCACCTCTGTGAGTTGGGAGCTACACACACACACTGGGAATAGTTATTCAATTTCTGTGACGGTCTTGCATAATTTGTAGAATTAAAAGCTAAGTTGAAATCTCCAAGCAGTATATCAGGAGAAGTTTGGTCTGCAATATGTGTTAGATCATTAATAAAGTCTGTAATGTTCGAGGATGGAGATCTATAGAGAAGACAGAATGACCTTGGACAGAGCTCTGATGAGATGGTAACTGACACTTGTTCCATATGAGGTTGATGTGAAACACTGGAAGTTGTCACTGGCAACTTATCTCGTGTGTAGAACAACAAACCATGGCAGTTGTCTTCCCGTGACATAGGCAAACATGTCAAGCTCCACCCAACAGGCTGATGGTACTGTACTTGTTTCTCATAGACATTTGCTTCAGTCAGACACAGTATGTCAACCCTGCTCAGAACTGGGTGACTCTAGCTCCAGCGCTTTTGCAGTTACAGGCGACACAAGTTGAAAATTGCAAATTTTGAGTATGTAAGGGGCCATAACACTAACAATTCCGAATAAATCTATACGGGAAACCCCAGGTGCACAACTTTACATGCTGATCAACATTCCTGTAAAGTTTCTTGACTGTAGGTGCAGCACTTATACAGGTACAGGCGACACAAGTTGAAAATTGCAAATTTTTAGTATGTAAGGGGCCATAACTGTAACAGTTACAAATAAATCTATACCAGAAACCCCAGGTGCACAACAACACATGCTGATCAACATTCCTGTTAAGTTTTTTGACTCTAGCTCCAGTGCTTTTGGAGCTACAGGCGACACAACTTTTTGGGACGGACGGACAAGGGCAAATCTAAATGCCCCCCTCCCCCCCCCCCAAGAGTGGGGGCATAAAAATCTTGAAGAATAAGTGACAAAGCAATCTACTCTCCCTCAATCAGTTTTGGTGTAGATCAAAGCCTTAAGACACAAACCATGACTTTAGTCTGCCTCCCTAACTTCTGATCTTTTTTCTATCCCCAAACATAACACATCTCTACACTTAAAAAGGTAGAGATCACTGTCAATGGGGTGTCTTCTAAAATTAAACAAATAATCAGTCTGCAAAATAATATTTCAAAGGTGAAGGCCATTTGGGCTTTAGAATAAAAAAGAAACCTAATAAGGGAGTCATGGTCAATGTTAAAATTTTTGGACAGAATGGCAGACAGACCCGACTGCAGATAAAAAAGTATATGCCTCCTGGGAGGGGAGGGGTGGGGAGGATGGGGGGCATAAAAAATCAAAGGGCCATAACTCAGTAAAACAAGACCTGTCTGCAGCCAGCACACTCCACTTTTCTCAGTGCTGGATAATAAACAAGAAATCGGTAGAATCAATGGATGCTCCCGGAATAAATGCCAATTCCAAAAGGGTTTAATATTTATTTTTTTTAAAGTATGAAAAGTGGAGCTAAAAATTATGGCACTGGAATGTGGCAACAACATGCACAACTATGCTTGGTACTTATGAATGATTCTTGCAAAGCATTCTTAAAATCTGAATAACAGTTGAAGAGAAACAGTCCAGACAAATTTATGTGTAAAAATAAGAGCTGTCACTGGAAACTGACATATGCCCCGGCAATGTTGCTTTGAAATGAAACTGGTGTAAATATATAATTGAATATGCCTGTGGAAAAGAGATCAGACAAAAAATAGAGCACGAACTGAATGTAAATGGTAACGTAAATTTTTTCTGCTTCAGATTCTTATATATAGGTTGAAGACATAATTATTCAATGAAATAGAAAGCTGTGAGTTTGGCCTTGAATACGAAAAATATTGTTTTATTCCCAACCTCTACTGATGTTTAATATATAATAAAATCCTCCAAGCGGTTTTGGAGATGTAGCTTGGACAAGATTTTAATAAAGAAGTTATAGTAACAAGAGGGCCATGATGGCCCTGTATTGCTCACCTGAGTATGACTGCTTTTAACAAAGTTGATATGGACCTGGTTAATTGACCCCAGATGACTCATATTCGAATTTGACCAAAAAATTATTATAAAAAACAATCTTTCTGACAAATTTCCAGGTAAAATGGACTGAAAATGTAGCCTCTAGAGTGTTAACAAGGTTTTTCGATATTTGGGCTCTGTGACCTAGGTTTTGACCCCAGATGACCCACATCCAAAATTAAGCTACAAATCATCAAAACAACCTTTCTGACAAATTTCCAACACATTTGGACTGAAAATGTAGCTTCTAGAGTGTTTACAAAGTTTTTTAATATTTGTGCTCTGTGACCTAGCTTTTGTCTCCAGATGACCCATAGTTGAAATTAGTTTATACCAAATTTATTATAGTTCAATTGTGTAGGAAGCTTTTAGCTTATAGACACACTCTCGAATCCATTCTTGGAACTAACCAGTACTAAGCAATGAGTGTAAAGTTTCTTGCTCAAGGAAACAACAGCTTGCCCCTGACTGGGTTTGAACCCGTGCGGCTAGCAAATCCTTCGACTTCTAGTCCGACGCGTTAACCACTCGGCCACGCCGCCACTCTATATTTGAAATTGAGCTAGAAATCATTGAAGCAACCTTTCTGACAAATTTCCAGGTTATTTGGATTTAAAATCTTACCTCTAGAGTGTAAACAAGGTTTTTCCAAATATTTGGGCTCTGTGACCTAGTTTTTTTTTATCTAATATGACCCATATTCGAATTTGAGCTAGAAAACATCAAAACAACTTTTCTGACAAATTTCTGGGACATTTGGACCAAAACTGTAGCCGCTAGAATGTCAACAAGGTTTTTCCATATTTGGGGTCTGTGACCTAGTTTTTTACTCCAGATGACCCATATTCGAAACTGAGCTAGAAATCATTAAAACAACCTGTCTGACAAATTTCCAGAATATTTGAACAGAACAGTAGCCTCTAGAGTGTTAACAAGAGTTCTTTTCAATTTTTGGGCTCTGTGACCTAGTTTTTGACCCCAGATGATCAATATTTAAAATTAATTACCTAGAAATCATTGAAACAACCTTTCTGACAGATTTCAAGGTTATCTGGACTGAAATTATGTTACCTTTTAGAGTGTTAACAAGGTTTTTCCTTATTTTGGCTATGTGACCTAGTTTTTGACCCCACATGACCCATATTCGAACTTGACCTAGAAATCATCAAAACAACCTTTCTGACAAATTTCTGGGATATTTCGACTGAAAATGTAACCTCTAGAGCATTAACAAGGTTTTTCTATTTTTTGGGCTCTGTGACTTAGTTCTTGAACCCAGATGACCCATATTCAAACTTGAGCTAGAAATCACAGAAACAACCTTTCTGACAAATTTCCAGACTATTTGGACTGAAAATGTTGCCTCTCCTAAAACAAGAAGATTTTCAAAGTTTTTCCTATATAAGCCTATGTAAAATCAATTGACCCCCAGGGCAGGGCTAAATTTGACCCTAGAGGCATAATTTGAACAAACTTGGTAGAGGTCCACTTGACAATGCTACATACCAAATCTTAAGGCTCAGGCCCATGTGGTTTCAGACGAAGATTTTCAAAGTTTTCCCTTTGCAAAATCAATTGACCCCCAAGGTGGGGCCAAATTTGTCCCCAAGGGCATAATTTGAACAAACTTGGTAGAGGTCCACTAGACAATGCTACATACCAAATCTTAAGGCTCAGGGCCTTGTGGTTTCAGACAAGAAGATTTTCGAATTTTTTTATATATAAGCCTATGTAAAACCAATGACCCCAGGGTGGGGCTAAATTTGACCCCAGAGGTATAATTTGAACAAACTTGGTTGAGGTCCACTAGACAATGCTACATACCAATTCTTAAGGCTCAGGGCCTTGTGGTTTCAGACAAGAAGATTTTGCAAAATTTCCTCTATATAAGCCTATGTAAAATTAACTGACCCCCGGGCCTAAACATATGTAAAACATGTGACACCTAGGCCCTAGGGAGAGGCCAATTTTAAACCCAGGGACAGAATTTGAACAACTTTGGTACAGGACCTCTAGATGATAAACCATGCAAAATATCTAAGCTCTAGGTCTTGTGGTTTCAGACAAGAAGATTTGTAAAAAAATTTCTTTTGGTTGCCATAGCAACCAGAGTGCTGCATCGAACTAAAATTCGTTGAACAACTTTGGTAGGGCTTGGTAGGAATATCCCTTCAGAAGAGATGTCATTTGTATAATATAGAACTGCCACTGTCATGGAGTGAATACCCCCGCATAGCGCTTTGTCAGAATCAACAGGGGTCATTTAGAGGCATGGACAACCCCCCTGCCAAATCTGAGGGTAGTAAGCCAGTACATTGCTTAGTTATGTATTCTACATGCAGACAAGGAAAATCTGACGGACGGACGGACAAGTTGATTCTAGTATACACCCTTACATCTCCGTTGTGCGGGGGTATAACAAATTTTCTTTTTATTATATGTTTTTTAATGGATTTAAGTCATTTTTACTCATTTATGCCACGTAACTGGGTGGTCAAGTTTTTGAGTGAAAGCCACTGTAACCACGACCTTTGACCTCAAAATCAGTAGGGGTCATGTACTAGTCATGACCAACCTCCATACCAAATATGAAGACTGAGGGTCAAAGGATTCTTTAATTATTGGGCGGAAGTTAATAGGCGGACAAGGAAAATCTGACAGATTGACGGACAGACAAGTTGATTCCAGTATACCACCTTACAACTTCGTTGCGCGGGGGTATAACAAATTTTCTGTTTATTACATGGTTTTTAGTGGATTTAAGTCATTTTTACTCATTTATGCCTTGTAACTGGGAGGTCAAGCTTTTGAGTGAAAGCCACTGTAACCATGACCTTTGACCCAGTGACCTCAAAATCAGTAGGGGACATGTACTAGTCATGACCAACCTCCATACCAAATATGAAGACTGAGGGTCAAAGGATTCTTAAATTATTGGGCAGACAAGCTTTTTTTAGTCAAAACTCCTGTGACCATAACCTTTGATTCATTTATCTCAAAATCAATAGGGGTCATTTTCTGGTCATGACCAAATTCCACACCAAATATGAAGACTGTGGGTCAAAGGAATCTTAAGTTATTGGGCTGACAGGCTTTTTTTAGTCAAAGCTCCCGTGACCTTGATCTTTAACCCAGTGACCTCAAAATAAATAGGGGTCATTTACTGATCATGACTAACCTCCACACCAAATATGAAGACTGTGGGTCAAAAGATCCTTAAGTAATTGGGCGGACAAGTTCTTTGTAGTCAAGGCCCCTGTGACCTTGACCTTTGACCCAGTGACCTAAGACCGAGGGTCAAAGGATTCTTAAATTATTGGGCGGACAAGCTTTTTTTTATTCAAAGCTCCTGTGACCATGACCTTTGACCCAGTGACCTCAAAATAAATAGGGGTCATCTACTGGTCATGATCAACCTTCATACCAAATATGAAGACTGTGGGTCAAAGGATTCTTAAGTTATTGGGCAGACAGGCTTTTTTAGTCAAGACTCCTGTGATTTTGACCTTTGACCCAGTGACCTCAAAATAAATAGGGGTCATCTACTGGTCATGACCAACCTCCACACCAAATATGAAGACTGTGGGTCAAAGGATTCTTAAGTAATTGGGCAGACAAGTTCTTTGTAGTCAAGGCCCCTGTGACTTTGACCTTTGACCCAGTGACCTAAGACTGAGGGTCAAAGGATTCTTAAATTATTGGGCGGACAAGCTTTTTTTTAGTCAAAGCTCCCGTGACCATGACCTTTGACCCAGTGACCTCAAAATAAATAGGGGTCATCTACTGGTCATGATCAACCTCCATACCAAATATGAAGACTGTGGGTCAAAGGATTCTTAAGTTATTGGGCAGACAAGCTTTTTTTTAGTCAAGACTCCTGTGACCTTGACCTTTGACCCAGTGACCTCAAAATAAATAGGGGTCATCTACTGGTCATGACCAACCTCCACACCAAATATGAAGACTGTGGGTCAAAAGATCCTTAAGTTATTAGGCGGACAAGCTTTTATTAGTCAAGGCCCCTTGGACCTTGACCTTTGACCTCAAAATCAATAGGGGTCATGTACTGGCCATGACCAATCTCCATACCAAATATGAAGACTGGGGGTCAAAGGATTCTTAAGTTATTGGGCAGACAAGGAAAAACCGAGGGCCGGCCGGATGGCTGGCGGGACGGACAAGCTGATTCCAGTATACCCCCCACAACTTTGTTGTGCGGGGGTATAAAAAAAAAATGTTGACGCATTAACGTACTCATATACGATAACGGCCATCATGAGATTACAAAAGTTCACATGAGCATGCTGTGCTTAGGTGAGCTAAAATGGGCTCTGAATAAAATTCTAATAATATTATAAAAGAATTTAAAACTGCTACTGATGATTCTATTGTCAGACTTCTGAAGTAAGGCTGATACAAAGCTAGAAAATTCACCATTTTGTTCTTCCATTTTTTCCTTCTTCACTTCATCATCAGCAACTTTCTCTTCATTTTCCTGAGTTTTTTCTTCTTTTACTTCTTTTTTCTCTTCTTCCTTTACTTCAGTCTTTTCTCCTATAAATAAAACCAGAAATTTATGGCTTAATCTAATTGTTTCACAACAGAAGTAACATTTGGGCTGAAATGATTCAAACATTTTTCTGATTTAGGAAACTGAATAAACCATGAACACTATGTCAACAAGCTCACTGAAATAAACTTGTTGTATTCTCAAGTTTATATATATTTACATAATTTTGTGACATCAATTTAAGAGGAGGTCTCAATTCTATCTAGCAAAATACTAAGAAAATCAGAAAATATTGCAACATTCAGCAAAGTTAAAACAAAAAACAGATGTAACAACCAAACACTTGCATATTTTCATTTAAACAAGCATTACACACACACACACACACGCACGCACACGCGCGAACACACGCACGCACACACACACACACGCACACACACACACACAGGCACAATACCTGTACCACTCAGTTCCTTTTCTTGATCAGTTTCCATGCCTTCAGTCTTCTCTTCCGATTCTTCCTTTTTTTTCTCTTCTGTTGTTCCAGTTTCCACTGGTTCCTCCTTTTCTTCTTTCTCTCCATCTTCTTTTTTCTCTTCTTCACTTTCTTCTTCTTTGTCATTTTTGGGCTGCTGACAATGAAGAACTTAAATAATAAACTGCAAAAAATTAACAGCTTCATTTCAATAGTAACACTCAGGGATGTGAATGATGTTCACTTAAACAGGACCAAATGGTTCTTGGTTGTCCACCAGATTTTTTTGCACACAGGGGGGTGGGGGTCACCCAAGGTGCATTTGTGCCAAATTATTCTCAAATTGGACCTGCAGTTTCTAAGAAGATTTTTTAGGTTTCCTATATATGGCTAATAAGCCCTTCTGTTAGCCATGTTTTTCACAGATAATATATTTTACAATTTATTTAGAGGGTCACCCAAGCAGAATTTGTGCAAAATTGTTTTCAAACTGGGCCTGCAGTTTCTATGACAATGGTTGCAAAATTATAATCAAATCTACAAGGGGTTGCTGAGGAGAAGAGCTTTGAAGTTTTTCCTTTATGATACCATAGCAACTAGAGTTCTGGTTGGAGAGCAATGCATTTCACAAATCTAATAGATACATTCTGGTATAGTATGGTTGAAATAGGCTATGGTGTTTTTTTTTGAGATGTTACTTAAATCAAATTGTTGACAAACTGAATCTGCTTCATTTCATAACCTTAAGTTTGAAGAAAAATATCTGAAATCAATTAAAAACCTGAAGATTCTCATCCCTTATTAAACCTCTGTGATTACTGGTTGTCCCCCAGTGTATACTTAGATATATTTTCTCTAAATCAGAACAACCAGAACAAGAAACATGAGGACCAGATGGTCCTGGGTCACTCACGTGAAAAGAAACTACCAAACAACTGGTGGAGTGGGGATGATGTGTCAGTGTGTGTGTGTGTGTGTGTGTGTGTGGGGGGGGGGGGGGGGGGGGGGGGGGGGGGGGGGGGGGGGGGGGGTGTATATCTTATACACATAGTAAAACAGGGAAGTAATTCAGTAGGTCCATGTCAGTCAAGGTCAGAGTTGAAGTCTGCATGCAAATTTATACAAATAGTTAAAATTTCATTGATGTAGCTTCAAAAATAAGGAAGTAGGTTACATGAAGGTCAAGGAGAAAGGTGGATGAAGGTTAAGTACCTTCCTACCCCATCCAATGAACTTTAAATTTTTCCGATATAACTCAATGTTAAACCATGTGACAACTGAGGTTGGGTCAGTTTTGATCCAGGGACCATGATTTGTCAAAACTTGGTAGAGGTCCACTACAATAATACAAATAAATATCTAAATCCTAGAACAAATGGTTTCTGACAAGATGATTTGTTAAGTTTTTACTATATAAGTCTATGTTAAATCAATGTGACCCCTTGGCTCAGGCCAACTCTGACCCCACAGCCATGATTAATGTAACTTGTGAAGAGGTCCACTAAATGATGCTATTAATCAAATATGTAAGCTCTAGAACTTGTGGTTTCAGACAAGAAGATTTTTTAAAAACTTTTTTCCTATATAACTCTATGTAAGATCAAGTGACCTCTAGAGTGAGGCAAATATTGATCCAGTGGCCATGACTTGTATAAACTTGTGGTTTCAGACAAGATCTTTTTAAACTGTTTTTCATACATAACTCTAGGTAAGATCAAGTGACCCCCAGGGGCAGGGCCAGTTTTGATCCGGGGGCCATGATTTGTATAAACTTGGTAGAGGTCTATTAGACAATCATACACACCAAACGTCTTAACTCTAGGCCTTATGGTTTCTGAATGGAAGACTTTTTAAAGTTTATGTAAGTCTATGTAAAATCAGAGTTCTGCATGGAATTCCATTTTTGATATTACTCTGAAAGAGAACCATACAAGGATCATTTCTGTAAAGCTTAATTGCAATTGACCCAGCGGTATAGCAGGAGATGTTGTTTAAAGTTAATTGTGGATGACTGAGACGACACAGAAAGTTACACACAGCTGACTTTTGGTCAGGTGAGCTCAAAATATTACTTTAACTAACTCAGTGTGAATCAGTTACAGTGATCCTTTACCTTTTCAGTTGATTCAGTTTCCATTTTCTCAGCTTCTTCTTTCTTTTCCTCTTTCTTTTCTTCTTTTTCTTCCTTCCCTTCCTTCATTTCATCAGCACCTCCCTTCTTGGATTCATCCTGTCCCTTTGAAGCACCCTCATCCTTATCCCCGTCCTCTATTTCAGTCTTAGGTTCACCCATATCTCCAGCCCCTTTTTCATCCAAATCTTTTGATGCAAGTGATGGTACTGTGTCCTTTTCTTTTTTCAACTTTTCTACAGCTTCTGTTGCTTTGGTATATGGCATACTGTTGTCCCCATTTATGGCTTCAAACTCTTGAACCTGTACATTAGCAAAAGCTGACTTAAACTGTAGTTATAACAAACAGGCCATTGTAGCCACTCACCTGAGTATAACTGTTCAGAAAGACAAGGACCATGTAATGGATTTATCATCAAAACCAAGAACAAGGTGCATAATTTGAACAATATGAGTAGAGGCAATGCTTCAAAACCAAGAACAAGGTGCATAATTTGAACAATATGAGTAGAGGCAATGCTTCAAAACCAAGAACAAGGTGCATAATTTGAACAATAAGAGTAGAGGCAATGCTTCAAACCAAGAACAAGGTGCATTATTTGAACAATATGAGTATTTGAGGCAATGCTTCAAACCAAGAACAAGGTGCATAATTTGAACAATATGAGTAGAGGCATTGCTTCAAACCAAGAATAAGGTGCATAATTTGAACAATATGAGTAGGGACAATGCTTCAAACCAAGAACAAGGTGCATAATTTGAACAATATGAGCAGAGGCAATGCTTCAAACCAAGAACAAGGTGCATAATTTGAACAATATGAGTAGAGGCAATGCTTCAAACTAAATTCCGTAAGTCTCAGCCTTTTATCTTCTTGTATTTAGTGCTGTTGAACAGGATTATTACCAAATAATAGGATTATAATAAATTCAAACTTTTGTTAATTTTCATCATCTGCTTTACATTCAAACATTTGTTTATAATCATACATGAACTGTAAAGTATAACACAGAAATTTTTTTTGTTAAAACAAGAGCTATCAGTGATCACGTGTCACCTGATGATAGCCAATTAAGCAGTTGTAAAATCATTCAACTAAAAAAGCCGTTAAATACAACTTGTTAAATATGCGCAAGTGCTTGAAGTACTGATCAATCCTGTAAGGGTTCATTCAAATTGCATTAGTAGTATAAGAGAAGTAGTCTGAACAAACTTTAAGAACAAAAATCATTAAAGGGCAAAACTATGACAATAATCACTGAATTGGAAAATATGTATAACTAGACTTGGTACTGATCATTCCTGTAAAATTTGGATGAAATTGCCCAGTAGTTTTTGAGAAGTAGTCCGGACAAGTTTTGTGACGGACGGACAGACCGACAGAGAATTGATCCCTGTATGAAGTGGATACTTTGTGGAATGTCGCACCTACTGTGTAGCAGGCGACACAAAAATCATTACTGGGTCAAAACACTTTTTTTATTCAAGGGCCATAACTCAGGCAAAAATCATTCAACCGAAAAACTCGTTAATTTTGCACAAGTACTTGAGGTACTGATCAATCCTGAAACATTTAATTCAAATTGCATTAGTGGTACAAGAGAAGTAGTCCGGACAAACTTAAAAAATTACAAGGGTGACATTGTCACAAAATAAGCCCGACACAAAAGCTTTAAGTGGAGATGTGGGCATTATGGATAAGAAGTGTTGGCTGGCAAGCAAGTTTCTATTCTTGGCACTGTGTTGTTAAATTTACCTTAAAACTAATTAGTAGGGATGTCATGATAGTGACCATTTGTGTTACAATCCCTCAATAAATGATGACTAAATTGTCCCTATATATATTTTTGTAATTTTAACTGGAATTTTACCTCTATGTTTGACCTTGACCTTGGTTGCAGGGACCTGAATTTTATGCGCAACACTCAGACTCACAATGATTAACATTTGTGCCAATTTACATTAAAATCCCTCAATGCATGTAGAAGTTTTGCTCTGGACAAGCATTTTTCAAAGAGATATATGTGTGACCTTGACCTTTGACCTAGAAACCTGGTTCATGCGTAGGGCACTCTGTCTCATGGTGGTGAACAATTCTATAAAGTAACATTAAAATTCCTCCATGCATGTAGGAGATATGCTTCGGACAATATCTGGATATTTAATCATCTCTAGTGACCTTGACCTTGCATATATTAACCTAAATAACATGTGTCAAACCTGTAATCATGATTGTTACCATATGTGTTACAATCCATCAATAAACGATGACTAAATGGTCCCTATACACATCATCATATTTTTATCTGAACTTTGATCTCTATGTGTGACCTTGACCTTGGTCTCAGGGACCTGAATTTTGTGCCCAACACTCTGCCTCACAATGGTGAACATTTGTGCCAAGTTATATTGAAATTCCTCTATGAATGTAGAAGTTTTGCTCCGGACAAGCGTTTTTCAATTAGCTTTAAGTTTGACCTTGATTTTTGACCTAGAGACCTGGTTCATGGGTGCAGCAATACATCTCTCATGGTGGTGAACATTTCTATGAGGTATTATAAAAATTCTTCCATGCATGTAGGAGATATGCTCCAGACAAAATCTGGATATATCATCTTTAGTGACCTTGACCTTGTTACCAATTACATGTGTCACAGCTGTAGTCATGATAATGACAGTTTGTGTTACAATCCCTCAATAAATGATGACCAAATGGTCCCAATACACATCTTCATATTTTTTATCTGAACTTTGACCTCTATGTGTGACCTTGACTTTGGTTGCTGGGACAAGAATTTTGAGAACAACACTCCGCCTCACAAAAGCGAACATTAGTGCAAAGTTATATTAAAATCCCCCTATGATGTAGAAGTTTTACTCCGGACAAGCGTTTTTATATTAGCTCTAAATGTGACCTTCGCCTTTGACCTAGTGACCTGGATCATGTGTTGAGCTATACGTCTCAAGGTGGTGAACATTTCTTTAAAATATTAAAACAAGAGTGCCATGATGGTCCTAGATTGCTCACCTGAGTATTTTGGCTGTAGGTTTGCAGTTAAGCAGTATTTTATTTTTAATTGAAAATATGTAAGTAATGTAAATATAAATATGTAAATATGTAAAATATCAGTCAATAAATGAAGGCTCTATGACAGAAAGTAGAAATATCTATCATAAGCTATGGTGACCTTGACCTTGACACAGTGATCTAAAACCCTACCCATGGGTAGAGGTCCATGCAAGGATCCTATATACTGAATATCAAAGATATTGGTCTTTAAATGAAGGCTCTATGAGGTACAGTATATAAACCTATTTTTAGCCTCGGTGACCTTTAACCTAATCTAATAATTCGAAAAAGCTTGATAAAGCTTGTTTCATACCAAATCTTAGATCTCATAGCCTTGTGGTTTCATACAAGAAGATTTCTAAAGTTTTACTATATAAGCCTATGTAAAATCAAATGACCCCTGGGTAGGGGCCAAATTTGACCCCAGAGGCATAATTTGAACAAACTTAATAGAGGTCCACACGACAATGCTACGTACCAAATCTTAGATCTCAGGGCCTTGTGCTTTCAGACAAGAAGATTTTTAAATTTTCACTATATAAGCCTATGTAAAATCTATTGACCCCCGGGGCAGGGCCAAATTTGACCCCAGGTGTATAATTTGAACAAACTTGGTGGAGGTCCACAAGACAATGCTACATACCAAATCTTAAGGCTCAGGTCCTTGTGGTTTCAGACAAGAAGATTTTCAAAGTTTTCCCTATGTAAAATAATTTGAACCCCGGGGCAGGGCCAAATTTGACCCCAGGGCCATAATTTGAATAAACTTGGTAGAGGTCCACAAGACAATGCTTCATACCAAATCTTAGATCTCTAGGCATTGTGGTTTCAGACGAGAAGATATTTAAAGTTTTACTATATAAGCCTATGTAAAATCCATTGACCCCCGGGACAGGGCAAATTTGACCCCAGGGCCATAATTTGGACAAACTTGGTAGAGGTCCACCAGACAATGCTACATACCAAATCTTAAGGCTCTTGTGGTTTCAGACAAGAAGATTTTCAAATTTTTTAATTTAAGTTGCCATAAGAAAGCAGAGTTCTCAATGGAATTGAATTCTTTGAACAACTTTGGTAGAGCTTCATGCAAGGAGCACCCCAGGCAAGTTTCATCAAATTTGGCCCAGAGGTTTCAGAGGAGATGTCGTTTGATTGAAATTGTTGACGGACGATGAACAAAGACCGGTCAAAATAGCCCACCATGAGCCAAAGGCTCAGGTGAGCTAAAAATTCTTCCATGCATGTAGGAGATATGATCCAGACAAAATCTGGATATTTCATCAACTTAGTGAACTTGACCTTGTATATATTGACCTAGATTACATATGTCACAGCCGTAGTTATGATAATGACTATTTGTGTTACAATCCCTCTATGCATGTACAAGTTTTTCTCCGGACAAGATTTTTTTCAATGAGCTCTAAGTGTGATCTTGACCTTTGACCTAAAGACCTACTTCATGTGTGTGACAGGCTTCTCATAGTGGTGAACATTTCCATGAAGTTTCTTTAAAATCCCTCCATGCATGTAGGAGATATGCTCCGGACAAAGTTGGATGCCGCCAGCCAGGGGAGTTCCCATAATACGTCCCATTTTTCAAAAGGGCATATAAAAATTATTTGCAGGACCATCACTCTCACAAAAATCATCGAACTGGAAAATGCCGAAAATATGCATAACTAGACTTGGTACTGATCATTCCTGTAAAGTCTGGATGAAATTGCTCCAGTAGTTTTTGAGGAGTAGTCCGGACAAGTTTTGTGACGGATGGACAGACAGATGGACAGATGACGGAGAAGTGATCCCTCTATGTCTCGTCTACTTTGTAGCAGGCAACACAAACAAAAGGGCTATGATGGCCCTGGATCGCTCACCAGTGTACTTTGGCTGTAGGTTTGCTGTTAAGCAGTATTATATTTTTAATTGAAAATATGTAAGTGCCTACAAACCAAATATGTAAAATATCAGTCTATAAATAAAGGCTCTATGACAGAAAGTAGAAATATCTATTATAAGCTATTGTGACCTTGACCTTGACCCAGTGACCTCAAACCCTACCCATGGGTAGAGGTCCATGCAAGGAACTCCATGACCTTTAACCTAATCTAATAATTTGAAAAAGCTTGATAAAGCTTGCTTCATGCCAAATTTTAAAATTCTAGGCCTTGTGGTTTCAGACAAGAAGATTTTTAAAGATTTCCTTTTTTACATATTAAGGGCCCCCGGGGAGGGGGCAAATTTTGACCCCAGGGCCAACATTTGAACAATATTGGTAAAGGTTCTTTACACAATACTCAACACCAAATATCTAAGGTCTAGACCTACTTGTTTTGGAGAAAAATTATTTTTCATGTTTTTCCTATATAAATCTATATAAACCGAGAGAACCCTAGGGCATGGCCAATTTTGACCCAGGGAACATAATTTGAACAAACATGGTAGACATCCACTAGACAATGCTACATACCAAATATCTAAGCTGTAGGCATTGAGGTTTCCAGTAAGAAGATTTTTAAAGATTGCCTTTTTTTCATATTAAGGGCCCCAGGGGCGGGGCCAACATATAAACAATACTGTTAAAGGTTATTAACACAATACTCCACACCACATATCTAAGGTCTAGTCCTATTAGTTTCGGAGAAAAACGATTTTTCATATTTTTCCTATATAACTATATGTAAACCAAGAGAACCCTGGGGCATGGCCAATTTTGACCAAGGGGACATAATTTGAACAAACTTGGTAGATATCCACTAGACAATACTTCATACCAAATATCTAAGCTGTGGGCATTGTGGATTTCTGAGAAGAAGATTTTTAAAGATTTCCTTTATGTTGCAATGGCAACCAGAGTTCTGCATGGAATTGATTTCTTTGAACAACTTTGGAAGAGCTTCATGCAAGGAACATCCATGGCAAGTTTCATCAACTTTGGCCCAGTGGTTTAGGAGGAGATGTTGTTTAAAGCAAAAGTTGACAACGCACGACAGACACAGGGCGATATCTTTGATATTAAATATATACATTGTAACAAGAGGGCCATGATGGCCCTGGATCGCTCACTTGAGTACGTTTCCTAAGGGTCTACTGTTAAGCAAACATCATATGCAACATTACATTTTCTAACTGAAATTTTATACAAACAAGAAGATTTTCAAGGTTTTCCCTATGTAAAATAAATTGACCCCCTGGGCAGGGCCAAATTTGACCCCAGGGGCATAATTTGAACAAACTGGGTAGAGGTCCACAAGACAATGCTACATACCAAATCTTAGGGCTTAGGGCCTTGTGGTTTCAGACAAGAAGATTTTTAAAGTTTTATTATATAAGCCTATGTAAAATCCATTGACCTCCAGGTAGGGGCCAAATTTGACCCAAGGGGCATAATTTGAACAAACTTGGTAGAGGTCCACACGTCATTATACATACCAAATCTTAAGGCTCAAGGCCTTGTGGTTTCAGACATGAAGATTTTTAAAGTTTCACTATGTTAAATCAGTTGACCCCCTTGGCAGGGCCAAATTTGACCCCAGGGGCTTAATTTGAACAAACTTGGTAGAGGTTCACTAGAAAATGTCCCATACCAAATCTTAAGGCTCAGGGCCTTGTGGTTTCAGACAAGAAGATTTTTAAAGTTTCATTATATAAGCCTATGTAAAATCCATTGACCCCCAGGGTGGGCCAAATGTGACCCCAGGGGCATAATTTGAACAAACTTGATAGAGGTCCACTAGACAATGCTACATATCGTATCTTAAGGCTCAGGGCCTTGTGGTTTCAGACAAGAAGACTTTCAAAGTTTTTCCTTTAAGTTGCAATAGCAATTAGAGTTCTTGATGGAATTGAATTCTTTGAACAACTTTGGCAGAGCTTCATGCAAGGAACATCCCTGGCAAGTTTCATCAAATTTGGCCCAGAGGTTTCAGAGGAGATGTCGTTTGAATGAAATTGTTGAAGGACGACGTCCGGTCACAATAGCTCACCATGAGCCAAAGGCTCAGGTGAGCTAATAAAAATCATAAAAGGGCCATAACTCTCACAAAAATCATTGGACTGGAAAATGCCGACGATATGCACAACTAGACTTGGTACTGATCATTCCTGTAAAGTTTTGATGAAATTGCACCAGTAGTTTCTGAGGAGTAGTCCGGACAAGTTTTTGTGAAGGACGGACAAACGGACGGACAGACCACGGAGAAGTGATTCCTATATGTCCCGGCTACTTCGTAGCAGGCGACACGAAAATGAACTCAACAACTTGATACAATTAACAGACTCACCTTTTTCCTAACAAGAGACATAATTCCTATCCTGGTTAACACATGTTGCCGAGAAAGACCTTCCCTTGGTACCCCATCTGCAAATGTTTCTGCATTATCTGCCCCTGGTTCACAGAGGTGGCGCATGAACAGTGACACATAAGCTCTGAACACTTTTTCACTCTTCCCTCTCAAGTCCCTCACTAACCTACACAATGACAAATTTAGACATTTGTTTTCAGAACTGTAACCTGTACAATGTTCTGCAATGTATGGTGTCTGTTGAGCATTTTTCACAACTCATTAAAAGACAAGAAGTAATTTGAGATCTGTAGTAAAGTAGAAGTTGACAATGCACAAGGACTACAAGGTGATCACAAAAGCCCACCCTGGTCATGTGAACTAACAAGAGGGCCATGATGGCCCTGTATTGCTCACCTGAATATGACTGCTTTTAACAAAGTTGTTATGGACCTGGTTAATTGACCCCAGATGACCCATATTCGAACTTGACCTAGAAATTATTGCAACAATCGTTCTGACAAATTTCCAGGTTATTTGGACTGAAAATGTAGCCTCTAGTGTGAACAAGGTTTTTCGATATTTGGGCTCTGTGACCTGGTTTTGACCCCAGATGACCCATATTCAAACTCAAGCTACCAATGATCAAAACAATTTTTCTGACCAATTTCCAGGACATTTGGACTGAAAATGTAGCCTCTAGAGTGTTTACAAAGTTTTTCGATATTTGGCCTCTGTGACCTAGTTTTTGACTCTAGATGACCCATATTCGAAACTGAGCTAGAAATCATAGAAGCAACCTTTCTGACAGATTTCCAGGTTATTTGGACTGAAAATGTTACCTCTAGAGCTCAGCTGAGCTAAAAATCCTTGCTACAGAAACTTACCATTGTGAGTTGAAAGCATCCTGTGGTGGCATACCATATCTCATTACAGCATTTAGGAATGCCTTCCTCTGCCTCGCGTTGAAACCCAACACTTCAATCTGTCCATTAACTCGTGCCAATAACGGAGGTAATGGGCGATCCCTTTCCCGTCTCTCATTTCTCTTGTTACGAGCTGTAAGAAAAAAAAACACTGGTCAATAGTGATACCTTTTTTATTTATTTTCTATGTGCCTAAAGAACATGTATGAGAGTAAATATAACAGATTTATTGCTACAGTACATTTACTTCTTGAATCTGCTTTGCATTATTTTTTAAATACAAGACATTAGAGATTTAACAATGACTTTCAACAATATCTAGAAATAAAAAAAATATATAGCAAGGTTTCAATCCCACCTTTGTTAAGTCCAGTGCCAAATAATGTTAATCATGTCTCAATTTTCTCTCTAGCCTACATGCATATTACTGGACAATGACAAGCATTTAGTAACTAAGCCTACTGCAGCAGAATACATTACTCTCTGTTCATATCTTTTTACAAAATTAACTGGGATGAGTCAGGTTTTAAAAAGTGATTTACATGACATTCCTTCTTTCTGTTCATTGAAGTCATCATCATCATCATCTTCATTTTCTCCTGAAAATATAAAAATAAAAGCTATCATGAAATAGTATATTTATATTTATTAAAATATATTATGTATAGTTGTGAAACAAATCTTTATCATTCAATTCTGAATTAATCATACTTTTTCAACATAATGCAAATCAAGTCCAAAATATACCATTCTATAAATAGGCCACTCAATTCAGCTTTCATGCAATGCTGAATTGACTGAATTTTTTTCTGTTACACTTTAATAGAAGTAAATAAACAAAATTAAGTTTATCCCATACCATTATGACTGAAGTCTGAATCATAGTCAGAGAGAGATTCTTTCCAAGCTGCATCATCTGCTGCACTTCCCATTGCTGCGTCATTGTAATTCACCTGCTTTCGTACACGTTTACCCTTTCCAAGTGTCCTAGCAAGATCTTCCTGTTGTTGCTCATAGTGATGGCGTAGTAATTTCTCCCAGTAGGCTGGGTCAGCATGCTCCGCCTCCTGTTTCAATACCTCAGTTTCTGGTTCATCTTCCTTAAGTGCATTATGAAAATGTTATAATCATCAAATTTCTTTTACATGCTTAGTTTAAATAATCATTATGGGGATGTAAACATCATACATGCAGTGTTCATTTATATTGGAAAATACTTTAAAAGCCTTTAATAATACTACCATGTTTCCATTTCAAACAATAATTTCTCAATTTTAAAGAAGTATATACCATAATAAGGTCCACTTGCTGTGCATAAGATTAAATAACACCTCTGCAAGTCAAACTACAGCTATCACTAAATGTGATTAATACCCCCGCAAGACTGCTTCAGAACTGAGGAATTTATTAGTAACAGAATACCTTGTAAAAGAATTGAAATAGAGTAATGGTTGTGGGCAACTAAAGACATTTGTGGTTCTTGAACTCTGCATTTCCTTTCACTGTGGTTGACCTTTGTATGAAGTTGCATTGAATTCCAACTAGTAGTTTTCAAGTTATGCTCCGGACAAAGAAAAACCAACAAAGGGCAATGACTCTGCAAATACTGAAGACGGAGTTATGGCTCTTGTATACTGCAATTCCTGTCATTGTGCTTAACCATTGTATGAAGTTGCATATAATTCCAAACAGTAGTTATGCTCCTGACAAGGAAAACCAACAAAGGACATTAACTGTGCAAATAGTGAAGATAGTGTTATAGCTCTTGTACATTGCACTTCCTCTCTTTGTGCTTGATCATTGTATGAAGTTGCATTGAATTCCAACAAGTAGTTTTCAAGTTATGCTCCGGACAAGGAAAACCAACAAAGGGCAATAACTCTGCAAATAGTGAAGATGGTGTTATGATTCTTGAACAATGCACTTCCTCTAATTGTGCTTGACCATTGTATGAAGTTGCACTGAATTCAAGCCATTAGTTTTTAAGTTATACTCTGAACAAGGAAATTGCAACAGACCGCCAGACTGACTGTCCAACCGACCACCGGTTGACTCCTATATATCCCCCCACAAACTTATATTTAGGGGGTATAAATACTATAAACTATGACCACAAAGAAAGCCTTTCAATGTTGGTCTGGAACAAGTTACTTACGTCAGATTCACCCTCCTTGACAGCATAGCTTGCAACCTTAAAGGAGCTGAAGTACTCGTTCATTGCAACTTCTTTCTCTTCTTGGCCCTCCTTGGAGCGATCCAACAATTGAGAAATGGCCTCATCATCGTACACAATCCTTCCCTCATCTCCTTCCTCACCTTGCAACAGATGATAGAGAGAAACAGTTCAGAACATACTTTACAACACTGTCTCCATGGTAACCATTTGTGTTAATTGAAATTGTGTGATTCATAAAATGAATATAAGACACAGGACTTTTCTGTCTTTTTAAGTGTTTCTATCAAAGGGACGTACCCTAAAATATACCAGATATACTAGATAATTTTGTATTTCAATCACTCATTCTCTTAGTCTGAAAATTGAAATTGATAATTTAAAGAACTGTGTTCACAAATGTTTCCTTATGGAATATAAAAACCAAGAAAAATGTGCATTTGTAATAAAAGGCTATCCACCCAATAATGGTACAACAACTCTCTATATAAAGACTTATATTAGTGCATTCTGTTTGATGGATGTAGTAAGAATTTTCAACTGACACCTCAACACTGAGAAATAAACCATTCACTACCACTCACATGATTTTGAAGAAAAGGAAAACATGAAATTGTAGAGTACCAATATCCCTCTTTTAATAAGCCTGATACTATGTCATGTGATAATAGACTGAATAAATTTAGGCATGCCTACGGATTAAAGCTGACCATAAGGCCTTTCAAAAGGGTGAGAATTTGGTTTTTCATATACAATTATTTTCTAGTATGACTGATTTCTTTATTAACTCACAAGATATGCTATACAGACAAAACTAAAGCAATCACTGGAAGTGAATACCACCTTGTCAAAGGCAAAAGACGAAAACATCAAATAAGAACTTAGTCAGCAGGGCAGAGTTATTGGTCCTGTATACCACATTTTCTATTACATTTTTATCAAAAAAGACAAAAATATTCACCAAACAATCACACTTAATGACATCAAAACCTGATCTTGCGCTCTGAGATCAGCACTGGTAAGTCATACGGAAAACACTGCATCAATACACAAAACAGTAGTGACCTTGACCTTTAAGACAGAGACAGGGACCAAAATTTTGTACAAAAAGTAAAACTAATATTTGTGCTTAAATGCACTTCAAAATATATGACCTTGACCTTTCAGAAAGGGACCTGAAGTTTATGTGGGACACATCATTATCATGTGGGAAACATAAGTTTAAGTGGGATGCATCATTATTGTGTGGGCAACATTTGTACCAAATTATTTCAAAATCCCTAAATACATAACAAAGTTAACTAGAGCTATCACTAAATGTGATTAATACCCCCAGAAGACTGCTACGGAAGTTATCCTCCAGACAAGGAAAACCAACAAATGGCAATAACTGTGCAAAAATGGAAGATGGAGTCATAGCTCTTGTACAATACACTTCCAGTCATTGTGTTTGACCATTAAATTAAGTTGCACTGAATTCCAAGGGAACCAACAAAGGGCAATAACTGTGCAAATAGTGAAGATAGAGTTATAGCTCTTGTATACTGCACTTCCACTGGTTTTGCTTGACCATTGTATGAAGTTGCACTAATTCCAACATTTAGTTTTCAAGTTGTGATCCTCAATGTACTTGACAATTGTATGAAGTTGCACTGAATTCCAACCAGTAGTTTTCAAGTTATGCTCCAGACAAGGAAAACCAACAAAGGGCAATTACTCTGCAAAAAGTGAAGATAGAGTTATAGCTCTTGTACACTGCACTGCCTCTGTATTGTGCTTGACAACTGTATGAAGTTGCACTGAATTTCAACCTGTAGATTTGGAATTATGCTCCTGACAAGGAAACCCAACAAAGGGCAATAACTCTGCAAATACTGAAGATGGAGTTATGATTCTTGAACACTGCACTTCCTGTCACTGTGCTTGATCATCGTATGAAGTTGCACTGAATTCCAACCTGTAGTTTTCAAGTTACTCTGGACAAGGAAATTGCAACAGACCGACCGACCAACCACCGGGTGACTCCTATATACACCCCCCCCACAACTTTGTTTCGGAGGTATAAAGAGCAGAAATGAAATATGAACTATCTCTGTGACCTTGACTTTTGAGGTACAGTGTTTGGAATTGCATGCAAAACATGACCTCAATGTAGTAACATTTTGTGCCAACTTACAGATACAAAGAAGGCCAACCAACCAACATGGTGATTACAATATATACTCTAGTTAAATTTAATACCTTCTACTTCTTTGAACAGCTCTTCTGTTCCAAACTTGAGGATATCATCCAGCTCCTGTTTAGACATGGATGTTGTTTTATTGCCAACCCCTGGGCGAACAACAAGATGCTGCAACATCATCTTCTTCTTAGCCACCTGCGTGATACGCTCCTCCACAGAATTTCTTGTCACAAAACGATAAATCAACACTCTGTTTGCTTGGCCTATTCTGTGAGCCCTGCTAAATGCCTATAAATGTATAGGACTATATAATTTAATGAAAAAGGTAAAATTTATATGTACAGATATTTAGCAAAGTCAACCTAGGTTCTAAAGTCAATTTTTATTGACTGGCATTACGAACTGGAGGGCCATGATGGCCGTGGATTGCTCACCTGAGTTGCTGTTACTCTGCTGTATAGCTAACATCAGAAGCAAATAACAGTTCCTGTATTCAAAATTTTCAAAGATCTTAAATTTTACACAAAGAGGGCACCTGTGACTGGGCCAATTTTGACCAGAGGGCCAAAATTTGGTAGTTGGTTGAGGTCCACTATGCAATGGAACACAAAAACTATCTAAGCTCTAAGGCAAGTTCAGACAAGAAGATTTTTAAACTATTTCCTACACAAATCAATGTAAAACATGTCCATAGGACACGGATGCCTCCACAGCATGAACTTTCATTTGCCAAATATTAATGTTATCTTTTTTTATTGTGTATATATTTAAGTTATAAGGCAATGCTATCATGCATTATTGAATTTGGACTAAATATGAACATGATGAGTACTGAAAAGATAATAGTGTTAGTAATGTAATGCGTTTGAATACCAGTTGCAAGTAAAAACATGACAACCGCACCGTGTAGTGACACCAACGCTCATCTGTTTCATTTATCGGAAACAAGCATGCAAATTCCTATCCATTTAAATTCTGACCCCAGTGACATAATTTGAAAAACTTTGGCATTGGACCTCTAGATAAATTCACCATGCAAAGTGTCTAAGCTCTAGGTCTTGTTGTTTCAGACGAGACAATATTTAAAGATTTTTCTTCTGGTTGCCATAGCAACCAGAGTTTTGCATGGAACAGAATTCTTTGAATAACTTTGGTAGAGTTTTATGCAAGGAACATCCCTGCCAAGTTTAATTATCTTTGGCAAAGCGGTTTCAGAGATGTTGTTTGAAACAAAATATTGATGCACCATAATGGACATCATGCGATCACAACAGCTCACATGACAATGCAGCACACAAAATATCTAACTTCTAAGACATATGGTTTAAGACAAGAAATTTTTTAGGTATCCCCTACATAAACCTTTGTAAAATAAAGTTACCCCCAGGGTCTGGCCATGAATGATCCCAGGTATAGTTTGAACAACACCCCTATTCAAACTTGACATAGAAATCACCAAGACAAACACTTTGACTAAATATCATGATGTCTGAATTCAAAAATGTGACTTCCAGAGTGTTAGCTAAGGAGGCACCAAGTTTTTGAACCAAGATGAATCATTTTCAAATTCAACCAAGAAATCATCAACACAAACATTGTGACTGAAAATCGTGACAATTTTGGCCTGTACAGCATTAACAATATTTTCCCAGGATTTCACCCAATGAACTAGTTACTGACATAGATGACCCATATTTGAATTTGACCAAGAAATCACCAACACAAACATTGTGACTTGAAATTATGATGAATGGCTTCAAAAATGTCCTCTGTAGAGTAATTACATTATTTTCCTTCAATTTAACCTAGTGACCTAGTTTCAAACTTGACCTAGAAATCGCCAACACAAACAATGTGACTGAAATTATGATGACCGACTTCAAATCAAGGCTACTAAAGCATAAATAAGATATCCCTTTGTTTGAAGCTAGTGACCTTGTTTTTAACACCATATAAGCCATATTCCAACTTGAATTAGGAATCACCAAGACAAACATTTTGATGAAAAATAGCGATATCTGATTTTATAATCTGGTCTGTAGATTTGGCCTGCTAACCTGGGTTCTGATCCTTCATGACCCAGTTTCCAACACCGAGTCAAAGTTCAGAAATGTGACCTCTGGAGAATTAATGAGATTTTCCTTTGATTTGGCCTGGTGACCTAGTTTCTGATATTACATGACCCAGTTTTGAACTTGTCTGAAAAATCATCAACGCAGTTTCATTCAGACTTGATAAAAAATGTAGTCTCTAGAGTGTAAACAAGATAAATTCTTGACACTGCACGACAGGCCCGTCAGAAAAGCTCACCCTCAGCACTGCTCAGATGAGCTAAAAACTTAGCTTAAATGTATCATGAATGACTTTTGTATTAACTGAAAGAAGAAAGAGAACACCACAACCAAACCAAGAAAGGGTTAACTTGCAAAATGTCTTTTTGTTGGTTCCATAAAAAAAATATGATCACAGCTGTGAATGTCACAAGCACAAAAATGTGGACCTGATTGTCATTGTTTTCCACTCTGGACATTATAATTACACGGCAGTCTTAAGGACAGCTAAATCCCCTTCTGCAGCAGACATGAATGTGTACTTTTTGACCTTTAACCAACCATGACCTTGATGTTGTGCCATGCATATTATAAGCACATAGTCTCATGATAGTAATTATTTGTGCCAAGTTATCTAAAATCTTCCATAAAGTCAAAAAGTTATGGAGAACATTTAACTGTGACCTTGGGGGTAGCAACCTGGATGTTGGGTTCTGCACATCGTGTCATAGTGGTGATCATTTGTGCAAAGTAATTAAAAAACTTTTCGTAAGCCAAGTTAATAAGTTATAGAGCAGACGTGAAATGTGGATATTTGACCTTTAAATGTGACCTTGACCTTGTGGGTAGCATCCCAATTATTGCGCTCTGCATATTGACTCATAATGGTGATCACTCGTGCCAAGTTTTTTTAAAAACTCTCAAGCAGTTTAAAAGTTATGGAGCGCACACGAAATGTTGACTTTTAACACTTGAACTTTAAGTGTGACCTTGACCTTGGGGGTAGCAACCCAATTATTGTGCTCTGCACATCCTCTCATAATGGTGATCATTTGTGCCAAGTTATTTAAAAAAATTTTCAGGGGCTTAAAACTTATGGAGCAGCAACACGAAATGTAGACTTTTAACACTTGACCTTTAGGTGTGACCTTGACTTTGGGGGTAGCAACTCAATTATTATGCTCTGCACATCGTCTCATAATGGTGATCACTTGTGCCAAGTTATTTCAAAAAATGTTCTGCAGTTTAAAAGTTATGGAGCGGACATGAAATGTAGACTAATTAACACTTGACCTTGGGGGTAGCAACCCAATTATTGTGCTCTGCACATCGTCTAATAATGGTGATCACTTGTGCCAAGTTATTTTAAAAAAAATTCAGCAGTTTAAAAGTTATGGAGTAGACATGAAAGAGTTACGGACAGACAGATGGATGGATGGACTGATGAAGGCCATTTCTATAATCACCTCCCCGCTTTGCGGAAGGGGATTAATAAATGAGACTGTCAATTATATGGGAACAAGTATGGAGGTTCATGCCTGAATGTCATTATGTGGGTTCCAGTCTGAATCATATATGATGACAGTGTCAGCTGTTGCAAGATTGATGCCTAAACCACCTGACCTTGTTGACAATAAGAAACAGAACTGCTCTGCTCCAGGTGCTGTAATATAAAAACAAGACTTGATCAACATGTTTTGTTTAGATAACCTGCTGTCTGTTCATTAAATATTATTATTGATGCTCACAATACTTGTGTGTTATCTTTTCAAATATTCAGGGATCTAAGGAATTTCAAATAGAGAAATAGGTCATTTCTTAACAAAAATATAAAGGAAACTGTCTCTAATTCCAACTAGGTACATGTTTCTCTTTTGTGCTTTTTGCACAGTTTCCTTTGCTTTCGAGTACTCATTGTTGTAATTGCTTTCTTTCTAAAATATCAAAAATCAATGTTTTTAAAAGTTTGTTGCCGACTGATATTAAATTTTGCACTGTACACAATTTGGTTTAAATTTAAGACACAAACAAAAACAGTTGGCAATGGCTTGACACTTAAGACAGATTTATATTAAATCTAACAATGAACAGAAGCTGGGAGTTTACCATTGAATCTATCTATAGCATCTTGTCTCATCGAGCCTGTGATAGCACCATCTATACGCTCGTACTTGTATGCTTCGTGCTCCAGAAAATCCTCCAGTATATCTAACATCTTGGTCATCTAAAACAATAAGAAATAATCCTTTTATTCACACTTTTTCTTAAAATCTCTTTGAGTAAATGATTACATAGGCCAATATACAAATTCAGACATCCCTGTATCTTTTCGGGGAAAAAGCGTGTACTTGCTAATCTATGAAATTGCTTTAAGTCCCATTATTTACGAAAAATTGTAATATTCTCCAATTCAAAACAGGATTTGCTAGATGAAGAATAATTCAATAATACAATGGTACTACAAAAGGGCCATGATCACCTGAGTACTTCTTGACCTCAAGAAATTGAGTGAAAATATGGCCTTTTGCCAGGTGACCTACTGTTTGACCAAATGTTAAAACATGACATTAATATCATCAACACAAACATTTGATGACTGGGTTGAAAATTTGGTCATTAGTATGATGACCTACTTTGTTGACCTTTCATGGCCCACTTTCAAACATGATACAGATATCATCAGGACAATCATTGTGATAATCTTTGATGATTATCATGTAGACCAACTTCTTAACAAGATATTGAAATACAAGGATTCTTACAAATTTTATCATGTTTGGGTAGAAAATAGGGCCTCTAGCATAATGACCTACTTTTTGAGCCAATAAGACTAATTTTTAGCTCACCTGTCACATAGTGACATGGTGAGCTTTTCTGATCCCGTGATGTCCGTCGTCCGACCGTCCATGCGTCAGTCAACATTTCTTTCTAATGACATCTCCTCTGAAACCACTAGGCCAAATTTTCTGAAACTTGCCTAGGATGTTCCTTGCATGAAGCTCAACCAAAGTTGTTCAAAGAATTCAATTCTATGCAGAACTCTGGTTGCTATGGCAACCAAAAGGAAAAACTTTAAAAATCTTTATCCCTGAAACCACAAGGCCTAGAGCTTAGATATTTGGTAAGAAGCATCATCTAGTGGACCTCTACCAAGATTGTTCAAATTATGACCCTGCGGTCAAAACTGACCCTACCCCAGGGGTCAGTTGCTTTTACATAGATTTATATAGGGAAAATCTTAAAAATCTTCTTGTCAGAAACCACAAGGCCCAGAGTTTAGATATTTGGTGTGCAGCATTGTCCAGTGGACCTATACCAAGTTTGTTCAAATCATGGGTCCTGGGTTAAAAATGGCCCAGCCCCAGGGGTCACATGTTTTACATAGAGTTATATAGGAAAAACTTAAAAAAATTGTCTTGTCAGAAACCACAAGACCTAGAGTTTAGATATTTGGTTTGTAGCATTGTCCAGTGGACCTCTACTAAGTTTGTTCAAATCATAGCCACTGGGTCAAAATAGGCCCTGCCCCAGGGGTCACTTGTTTACATAGTTATATAGGAACAAGAGGGCAATGATGGCCCTAAATCGCTCACCTGAGTCTCATTGCTAATGTTACAAGTATTGTTATTGGTTGTTATGGGTGTTTGTTGTTGCAACAAAAAAGTTTGCAAAAAGTGAAAAAGTTTGCAATAAGTTTGAAGACTCTGGATGTAATGGTACTCAAATTTTTGAGCAGAAATAGTTTTACTCTACAGGTCCCAGTGAACTTGACCTTTGACCTACAGACCCTAAAAACAATAGGGTTCTTCTAATATAATTACCCTATGAAGTTTGAAGGTTCTGGGTGTAATGGTACTCCAGTTACTGAGCAGAAATAATTTTCACTCTTCAGGTCCCTGTGACCTTGATTTTTGAACTACTGACCACAAAAATAATAAAGTTCTTTTACTGAGTAAAGACAATCATCCTATGAAGTTTGACTCTTTTGGGTAAAATGGTTCTCCAGTTACTGAGCAGAAACGGTTTTCACTTTAGAGGTCCCTCTGACCTTGACCTTTGAACTACTGACCCAAAAAACAAAAAGGTTTTTTTCTACTCAATAAGGGCAATAACCCTGTGAAGTTTGAAGCCTTTGGGTCAACTGGTACAGTGGAACTTCCGAAAACCGGACCTTCTAAAAACCGGAAACTTCTGAAAACTGAACGATTTTCTCAGTCCCGAAATTTCTTCTTCTGTTTTCTATGTAAATCATACTTCTGAAATCCGGAACTTCCGAATTCTGAATTCCGGACGAATTTTCCGTAAAATTTAGTTTAAATCAATGCAATTTTACTTCCAAATACCGGAAAATAAAAAAAATTGCAGAAAAACAGACCTAAGATCGCAAACCCTGCGGCAAAACTTTCACGCCTCTGTCTATTGTTTACCAATTAGCGGTGATCGTGTATTTTGACATGCGTTAGAATAACAAGTTGTCAATTTGAAATTGACATGTAGCCGGATATATTGATAATTAGATAGTGGTAAATAATCAAAGCGATGATTAGTGGATTAATAACAGGTGTTTACTACAAGCAACTTTAAGGATTAAATTGTAACTGGGGTGTCTGAAAAAGCGTAGTTAGCCAACATCGGCCAATGTGTTGGTTATTCTAATTGGCGATTTTTTTTAAAACTGTTTTAAAGGTATACAAAATGTAACTTTGTTCTAACATATAGATACGTGTTTGCACATGATATAGTATTCAAGTATATGTTTTTGAAAACATATGACATTTTTTTCTAATAAAATATTCATGTGTAGAATGTTTTCATTAATTTTAATTTTGCATCATTATGTTAACGCTGTTACGCTAAGTAATACTGACTGCATTCACTATCATAAAGAATCACTGGTGTTTGGCACCTGTACTTGTCCAGATCATTCGTACTTCTGAATTCCGGAAACTTCCAAAATCCGAACTTTTTGGCCGGTCCCATGGGTGTTCGGTTTTCGGAAGTTCCACTGTACTCAAGTTATTGAGCGGAAACTAAGTGTGACAGACAGACAGACAAACAGACACCCATGGACAGGGCAAGAACAACATGTCTCCATCAGAAGGGCGGGTTAAGTGGGAGAGATAATAACAAATATTTTTTGCCTATATAAGTCCTTGTGTAATATCAAATGACACCCCTTTCCCGTCCACCTCCCAGGGTGGGGCCAGTTTTGACCCCTGGGTCATGATTTGAACAAACTTGGTAAAGGTCCACTAGACAATGCCACACACCTAATATCTAAACTCTAGGACTTGTGGTTTCTGATAAGAAGATTTTTTTAAGTTTTTCCTATAAAACTCTATGTGAAACATGTGACCCCTGGGGCAGGGCCTTTTTTGACCAAGGGGCTTTGATTTGAACAAACTTGGTAGAGGTCTAGTAGACAATGCTGTACACCAAATATCTTAACTCTAGGCCTTGTGGTATCTGAAAAGAAGATTTTTAAAGTTTTTCTATATAACTCTGTTTAAAACATGTGACGCCTGGGGCAGGGGCCATTTTTGACCCAGTGCCCATGATTTGAACAAACTTGGTAAAGGGCCTCTACACAATGCTACATACAAAACATCTAAGCTCTAGGCCTTTTGGTTTCTGATGTGCAGATTTTTAAAACTTTTTCCTATATAACTCTATGTAAACAAGTGACCCCCGGGGCAGGGCCTATTTTGACCCAGATGCTATGATTTGAACAAACTTTGTAGAGGTCCACTAGACAATGCTACACACCAAATATCTTAACTCTAGGCTTTGTGGTTTCTGACAAGAAGATTTTTAAAAGTTTTTTCTATATAACTCTATGTAAAATATGTAATGAATGGGGCAGGGCCATTTTTGACCCAGGAGCTTTGATTTGAACAAACTTAATAGAGGTCTACTGGACAATGCTGCACACCGAATATCTAAACTCTAGGCCTTGTGGTTTCTGGCAAGAATATTTTTAAGTTTTGCCTATATAACTCTATATAAAATCAACTGACCCCTGGGGTTGGGTCAGTTTTGACCCCAAGGTTCATAATTTGAACAAACTTGGTAGAGGTCCACTAGATGATGCTTCATACCAAATTTCTAGCTCCAGGCCTTGAGGTTTTGGAGAAGAAGATTTTTAAAGATACAACTTTTAAAATCTATTTTTAGCTCCAGAGAAGCAGAAATGCAATGGACCAGAACCATTTAAACAATCTTGGTAGAGCTTCTTGCAAGGAACATCCCAGGCAAGTTTCATTAAATTTGGCCCATTGGTTTCAGAGGAGATGTCATTTGAATGAAAAGTTAAAGACAGACGAACGGACGGATGGACAACGGACAAAGACCGATCAGAAAAGCTCACCCTGAGCACTTTGTGCTCAGGTGAGCTAAAAAGTTTAAAAAGTCTTCACATCAGAAACCAAAAGGCACAGTGCTTAGATATTTTGTATGTAGCATTGTCAAATGGACCTCTACCAAGTTTGTTCAAATCATGGCATTTGGGTCAAAAATGGCCCCGCCCCAGTGGTTACATGTTTTACATAGAGTTATATACAGAAAACCTAAATCTTTTCAGATACCACAAGTTATAGAGTTAAGATATTTGGTGTACAGCATTGTTTACTAGACCTCTACTAAGTTTGTTCAAACCATAGCCCCTGGACCAAAAAAGGCCCCGCTCCAGTGGTCACATGTTTTACATAGAGTTATATAGGAAAAGTTTTAAAAATCTTCTTGTCAGAAACCACAAGGCCTAGAGTTTAGATATTTGGTGTGCAGCATTGTCTAGTGGACCTCTACCAAGTTTTTTCAAATCATGACCCTGGGGTCAAAACTGGCCCCACCCGGGGGTCATTTGATTTTACTCAAGGATTTATATAGGGAAAACTTTAAAAATCTGCTGCTCTATAACAACGAAGGCTATACCTTCAATTGTTTGTTATGTCTCCCCCAACCCTGCCCTTCTGATGGAGACATATTGTTTTTGCCTTGTCCATGGGTGTCTGTTTGTCTGTCTGTCTTTCACACGTCGTTTCCTTTCAATAACTTGAGTACCAGTTGACCCAAAGCCTTCGAACTTCACATGGTTATTGCCCTTATTGAGTACAAAAAATCCCATTTGTGTTTTGGGTCAGTAGGTCAAAGGTCAAAGTCAGAGGGACCTCTAGAGTGAAAACTGTTCCCACTCAATAACAGGATTACAATTTCCCCCAGAGCCTCCAAACTTCATAGGATGATTGCTTTTACTTAATAGAAGAACCTAGTATGTCAAAGGTCAGGGTCACAGAGACCTGTAGAGTAAAACTATTTCTGCTAAAAAATTTGAGTACCATTACACCCAAGGTCTTCAAACTGATTGCAAACTTACTCAAACTTGCACCCATAAAAACCAATAATTATATATTTGTAACATGAGCAATGAGAATCAGGAGAGCGATTTAGTCCATCATGGCCCTCTTGTTTAACATGACCTAAATATATGAAGACGAACATTCTGGTAATTTTTTGTAAAAATTAGGGATGCAAACGGTAACTTTTTCATTTACCGGTTAACCTGACGCTGTTACCGGTAAATTTACCGGTTAACCGATAAACAATGAAAATAATTTCCTTCCGACTAGTTTGATATGTACACTTTTAAAGCGAAACCGGAAGTTGATGGGATAGTGTTTACTATTCGGATCCTACGGGCCGAAAGAGTATTGTGATCGCTTATTAGATACATATGCGTTCCCCTCGTAATTTCTTACTGCTGTAAATTCATTTAATAAATGCATGCGATCGTTGTCGGTAATATTAACGTTTTAAATCTGTTTTTGTTTTAATGTTTCATTCTTATAATGAAATGTATTGCATTAGATCTACCTACAAAAAATAAATAAATAAATAAAAACACCGAAAACTTTTATCTTTTATTTAATTACACATTCAAGTCTTACTATCGAAAAACAAAGTAATAAGATATTAAATAAATTGCAACTGCTTCGAAAAACAAACTTGACGTGTTAACTGTTAAGAAATCATCAATGGCGATCTTTCTTTAGTCTCAATTTAAGTTTTTAGCGAGTAGGAAACAATCAATAGTGTCAATTAAACTCTAAATTGGCAGCTGCAAATAGGAGACGCATTGTTTATATAATTGTTAATCATAACAATAGCAAAAGTGACAATTACCAAATAAACAAGAGGCGTCTTGTGTATAAGCGTGACACTTGTATTGATCTACGCGCATCTGGGGTTTATCACCATGACGATCGATAAAAACCGTTGTCGGTGCGGCGGGCTTTTTGGTTGTTTTTACTTTTAAAGTTTATATTTTTTACTTTTTTTTTCGGTAAACCTCACCGGAAAATTGTTACCGGTTAACCGAATATTTGGTAGGTTAACCGGTTAACCTCTTGCATCCCTAGTAAAAATTGTATAGAAAATGTGGCTGGTAGAGCGTAAACAAAGTTTTCCTTGGCTTGGTGACCTAGTTTCTGAACTGACATGACCCAGTTTTGAACTTGTCCAAGATATCATATTAATTAGTTAACAATATGAGGAACTTTCATTAAGATTTGATCAAAAATGTGGTCTCCAGATGGTTAACAAGGTTTATCTTTGATTAGGTCTGGTGACCTAGATTTTGACCCAACATGACCCAGTTTCAAACTTGACCTTTAAATAATCAAAATAAAGATCCTGACCAATTTCCAGAATTACATAGTGTTGAATGTGACTTGTGGATTGTCAACTTGGTAAATGTGGATGGATGACAGACAGACGACAGAAGCCGGACATCCAGTGAACACAATAGCTTATCCTAAGCCTATGCTCAGGTGAGCTAAAGATGTCTTACATCTGATTTCGCTTTACTTATTGTTGCTTAAAATCGGCCATTTTGGATGGATATTAAAACACTTGTTTACTACAGATAAACATTGTGGACATCAATATATTTCAAACATGGTTGAAAGAGACATGTTAAACTGACCTGTGAGAAAATCAAGACCCTGTGGCCATCTTCCTTCAGTTTTCTGAGCATTTTTGACAACAGTGTGAGTTTTCCTGAAGCTTTGGTTAATGCAGTTCCTTCATATGCATTATTTGGTAACCTTGGAGCTTCCTTTAAACAGAAAGAAAGAATACAAACAACTTCAAGATGTTGAAATTTTTAAATCAAAATAAATCTAAAGATAAGGGTAAACTTATGAAAAAAGACCTATTACTAAGCATGCTTATTTTTTATCATCAGATTCAGTGTAACTGAATTGAAGTAAAGCGTTTTTCTATTTATCATCAGAATATTTCCTAAAATGTGCAAAGAGGTATGGTATGCATATACAATAATGAAACACTTGCTAAGAAGTATGTTAAAGGTGTATGAAGTGGGGTTGAGTAATGAATTTTTGTTTTACCACAACAACAATAGAAACAAGGTAGGAAGCATTATATTACCTGCTGAGCAGTTGGAAAGAGGTAAGGATGATTACAGCACTTTTTCAGGTCCATCATAATGTTCAGAAGAGATACCTGGTTACCTCCCCTGGTATTCAAAGCACTAAAATTCCTTGTGAGAATATATTTGTAGTATTTCCTGAATAAAGGTAAACCTTGATAAGTATTTTGCACGCAGAAACATTATTTAATATCACATTTAAATATTTAAATGACATTTTTATTGAACAGAAGGAACATTATGCAAAGTTATACCATAGGGTGTTTGAACCCTTTCAAAGCTTTATAATATTATCATTGTGGAAGCCATCAAGCTATCAATTACAATCACAATATACATGTATCATTTGAAATAAATTCTGTTTAAACCAAGCTATCAATTTGTACTGGCTGGAGTCGGGAACAGAATCAGTAAGAAACCAGTGGAACCAGGTTATGCTGCTTGAAGTGCTCTCATTCATAGGATAGTAGACAAAAACCACGTAATGTAGTTAATTGCCCGAGCCTAATCTGAATGAAATTGAATTTAATAATATGTACCTAAATGGATGGCACAACTTTAAAAGCAAATAAAATTTATGAGTATTATTTAAATTAGTTGATATAATGACATACTGCATAAACACAAATTATTGCCTTTATATATAATATATGTAAGAAAATTATCTTCTCAAATCAATCTGAAGTAACTATACTTATATAAATAGGCCCAAAATCTATTATACAGCATGTACAAGTTATGGTTCAGACAAAAAATAAGTTTGAAAATTTACAAAGGGCAATAACTATAAAAATTATGCAATAGAGAGATACAATTCTTGTGCACTGCACTCCTTGTCAATGAGATCTATCATACTATGAAGTTTCATGTTGATACCTATTTACAGTCCTTGAGTTTTGTGCTGGACAAAAAATAACCTATGAAAATTAACAAAGGGCAAAAACTAAACAAGAGGGCCATGATGGCCCTGGATCGCTCACCTGAGTACTTTGCCTGCCGGTCTATCGTTAAGCAAACATCAGATGCAACATTACATTTTCTAACTGAAGATATTCAAAGATCTCATATTTTATACAAACAAGATTTTCAAAGTTTTCCCTATGTAAAATAAGTTGACCCCCAGGGCGGGGCCAAATTTGACCCCAGGGGCATAATTTGTTCAAACTTGGTAGAGGTCCACAAGACAATGCTACATACCAAATCTTAGATCTCAGGGCCTTGTGGTTTCAGACAAGAAGATTTTTAAAGTTTCACTATATAAGCCTATGTAAAATCCATTGACCCCCTGGAAGGGGCCAAATTTGACCCCAGGGGCATAATTTGAACAAACTTGATAGAGGTCCACTAGACAATGCTACATACCAGATCTTAAGGCTCATGGCCTTGTGGTTTCAGACAAGAAGATTTTCAAACTTTTTCCTTTCAGTTCCCATAGCAACCAGAGTTCTTGATGGAATTGAATTCTTTGAACAACTTTGGTAGAGCTTCATTCAAGGAACATCCCAGGCAAGTTTCATCAAATAAGGCTCAGAGGTTTCAGAGAAGATGTCGTTTGAATGAATTGTTGACGGACCATGGACAAAGACCGGACACAATAGCTCACCATGAATCAAAGAATGGTGAGCTAAAAACAAGAGGGCCATGATGGTCCCTAGATCGCTCACCTGAATACTTTGCCTTTGGGTCTGCTATTGGACCAACATCAAAAGCTTTTTAAGAATCTCCCTATATAATACAAGAAATGTTTGTAAAACACACATGCCCCCAAGCAGCACCTAATTGCTTGTGGTTGGGCCAAAGCATTCTCTAGTTATTGATCAGAAACCGTTTTAAGGATGCAAGTCTCTGTGATCTTGACCTTTGACCTAATGACCTCAAAGTCATCTACTGGTGATGACCAACCAGCATACCAAGTTTGGTGAACCTAGGTCAAAGCATTCTCTAGTTATTGATCGGAAACCATTTTTAGGATGAAGGTCTCTGTGATCTTGACCTTTGACCTAATGACCTCAAAGTCAATAGGGGTCATCTAGTGGTGATGAGCCAACCAGCATACCAAGTTTGGTGAACCTAGGTCAAAGCGTTCTCTAGTTATTGATCAGAAACCATTTTAAGGGAGGAAGGTCCCTGTGAGCTTGACCTAATGACCTCAAAATCAATAGGGGTCATCTTCTGGTGATGATCAACCAGCATACCAAGTTTGGTGAACCTAAGTCACAGCGTTCTCTAGGTATTGATCGGAAATGAAGTGTCTACCGACGGACCGACCGACAGACCGACCTACCGACCGACCAACATTTGCAAAACTATATGCCCCATCATCTTTGATGGGGGTGATTAATAAATCTATATGAATACAAGTGACCCCCAGGGCGGGGCCAAATTTCACTCAATAGGCATAATTTGAACAAACTGAGTAGATGACCTCTAACTGATGCTCCATTAAAAATATCTAAGTTCAGGGCTCTGTGGTTTCAGACAAAAGGTTTTTTTTAAAGTTTTGCCTATATAAGCCTAGGTAACATCAACTGACCCCCGGGGCAGGGCCAAATTTGACCTTAGGGGTAGAATTTGAACAAATTTGGTAGAGGTCCACTAGACAATGCTACATAGCAAATCTTAAGGCTCAGGGCCTTGTGGTTTCAGACAAGAAGATTTTTTTAAGTTTCACTATATAAGCTTATGTTAAATCAATTGATCCCTGGGCAGGGCCATTTTTGACCCAAGGGGCATAATTTGAATAAACTTGGTAGAGGTCCACTAGACAATGCTACACACCAAATCTTAAGGCTCAGGGCCTGGCCTTGTGGTTTTAGACAAGAAGATGTTCAAAGAAGATTTTTTTAAGTTTCACTATATAAGCATATGTAAAATCAATTGACCCCCGGGCGGGGCCAAATTTGACCCCAGGAGCATAATTTGAACAAACTTGGTAGAGGTCCACTAGACAATGCTACACACCAAATCTTAAGGCTCAAGGCCTTGTGGTTTCAGACAAGAAGATGTTCAAAGTTTCACTATATAAGCCTATGTAAAATCAATTGACCCCGGGCGGGGCTTGGTAGAGGTCCAGATTTTCAAACTTTTTCCTTTCAGTTCCCATAGCAACCAGAGTTCTTGATGGAATTGAATTCTTTGAACAACTTTGGTAGAGCTTCATTCAAGGAACATCCCAGGCAAGTTTCATCAAATAAGGCCCAGAGGTTTCAGAGAAGATGTCGTTCAAGTCAAATTGTTGACGACGCATGATGCACGCCGACAGATGCAGGACAATCAACGATCCCAAAAGCTCACCCTGAGCAGTGCTCAGGTGTGCTAAAAATACACAAAGGAGAGTTAAGGGGGGCCATGAGTCCTACTGCTCAGAGGCGGCCATTACTTGAACCCCTGATGAAATAATGTTGGTTCAAGAAAAGAAATACATCTTTTGTTTATAATTTTTTGTGTAAAAATTTGGTGGAAACTGAACGAAATGAAATAACACTATGACATAAGGAAGAAAAAACTACTTTCAACCTTGACCTTTAACTCATATCCCACCTAGTTGTAGCGGTCCATTCAAGGTACCTAAATACCAGACATAAGTCAATAAATGAAGGCTGTATCATGAAAAGTGGAAATATCTATTTTAAGCTTTGGTGACCTTGTTCATGGAAGGTGCCTATAAACCAAATCTAAACAAGTGATATTCGTTAAACATGTATGCCCCCCTAATGGCAACCAATTAGTCTTGTTAGAAGGAATTCTAAAATTGACCCTAACCTTTGACCTACTAACCTAAAAATCAGTATGGGTCATCTACAGGTCATGACCAACCATACCACCAAATTTAAAGACTATAGACCAGCTTTTGTGGTGAAGGTCGCTGTGACCTTGACCTTTGATCTACTGATCTCAAAATCAATATGCCTCATCTACAAGTCATGGCATCCTCCCCAGCAAATCTGATGACTGCAGGCCAAAACATTCTCTAGTTATCCATCCGGCGTTTTATAGATTAAGGTCACCGTGACTTTTGACCTACCAATATCAAAATCAATAGGGTCACCTCCCAGTCATGACCGACCTCTCCACCAAATCTGATGGCTGTAAGCCAAAGCATTCTGTAGTTACTGACCAGACAAGCATTTTGTGGTTAAGGTCACAGTGACCTTGACTTTCAACCTACTAACCTCAAAATCAAAAGGGTTCAATGGTCTAAACTATATCTCAGGACTGTAGGCTAAAGTGTTTCATTTGTGCTAAAGGTCAGTGACCTTGACCTTTGACCTCAAAATCAGGGTTCTTAGGTACTCACCAAATCTGAGGACTGTATGCAACAGTGTTTCTAGTTATTGATCGGACAAGCTATTTGTGGTCAAGGTTAGTGCCCTTTATCTTTGACCTAAAGACCTCCTAATCAATAAGGGATCATCAGTCATGACCAACCACCCCGCCAAATCTGAGGACTGTAGGCCAAAGTGGTCTTCACTTATTGATCAGACAAGCTTTTTGTGGTCAAGGTCACAGTGACCTTGACTTTTGACATACTGATCTCAAAATCAATGGGGGTCATCTATGGTCATGACTAACCTCACTACCAAATCTGAGGACTGTGGGCCATAGTGTTCTCTGGATACTGATTGGACAATATCTGGCTGACAGACAAAAAGAAATATACCCCCACTTCGGCAAAGGGGGCATAAATATTTGTCAACAAATAAAGGTATTTTGACAGAAAAATCTATATCTAGCCTCATGACCTTAACCTAGGCCTGGTGACCTCAACTGGTTTCAGTAACACTGATGCACAACATTCAGTAAAAGTAAAGAAATTAATTCTTACAGGTTATCATTTAAAACAACTACAACAACACTTACTTCTGCATGGGACTGAGCTCTACACGTACAATAAACTCGCTTTTACTCGGCATGCCCTTCAAAACATCAGCCTTCAATCTTCTAAGAAGATGTGGACCTAACATGTCATGTAGTTTTCTCACCTGATCATCTTTAGAAATATCAGCAAATTCATTTTGGAATGTCAAAAGATCACTGAAAAACAATCACACGGCATGTTTTTTTCTTTAAAATACCTATTTTTTAAATAAACTAGAGCTATCACTAAATGTGATTAATACCCCCGCAAGACTGCTTCGGAACTGAGGAAGTTATTAGTAACAGAATACTTTGTAAAAGAATTGAAATAGAGTTATGGTTGTGGGCAACAAAAGATAGTTGTGGTTCTTGTACATTGCATTTCCTTTCACTGCGCTTGATCATTGTATGAAGTTGCATTGAATTCCATTAGTTTTCAAGTTATGCTCCGGACAAGGAAATCCAACAAAGGACAATAACTCTGCAAATAATGAAGATGGAGTTAAAGCTCTTATACACTGCACTTCCTGTCATTGTGCTTGACCATTGTACGAAGTTGCATTAATTCCAACTAGTAGTTTTCAAGTTATGCTCCGGACAAGGAAAACCAACAAAGGGCAAAAACTCTGCAAATAGTAAGGATAGAGTTCTTTCTCTTGTACAATGCACATCCACTCATTGTGCTTGACCATTGTATGAAGTTGCATTGAATTCCAAAGAGTAGTTTTCAAGTTTTATTCCAGACAAGGAAAGCCAACAAAGGGGAAAAAATCTGCAAACAGTGAAAATGGAGTTATGACTCTTGAACACTGCACTTTCTCTCATTGTGCTTGACCATTGTATGATGTTGCATTAAATTCCAACCAGTAAGTATCAATTTATTCTCTGGACAAGACAAACCAACAAAGGGCAAAAACTGTGCAAATAGTGAAGATGCAGTTATGATTCTTGAACACTGCACTTCCTCTCATTGTGCTTGACCATTGTATGAAGTTGCAATGAATTCCAACCATTAGTTTTCAAGTTATGCTCCGGACAAGGAACAGACCGACTGACCGATCTGCCCGACCGACAGACCAACAACCAGGTGACTCCTATATACCCCCCAGAACTTCGTTTCTGTGGGTATACAAACGCGAAATATTATATCCACAAAAGTTTCTTGGTTTACACTTCTTTTTGCTGCATACAGATATTGAAACTTCTCAATGAGCACTCATGTTTATTCCCATTTGTACAGCAGTATATGCCTCAGTCATCATGACACTTAAGTATTGTAAACTGTTACACTGGATGATGTAGACGAGCTTCCATTGGCTAAGGGAGCTCATGTAGTGTTAAAGGTTAAATACATCACAGGGATTTCCCAAAACTTTTGGCAACTGTAATTTTGCTTTGTTGTGAAAATTAAGCAAATAAAAATTTTCAGGGTTAGTTTTTAGCTCAAGTCACCCCCTAGGCCAATCCCTCAAGTAAATGCAAAACTAGAACTATCACTAAAGGTGTTTAATACCCCCATATGGGTGCTTGATACTGGAACTGGAAATCTAAGAATCAATGGTATTAAGTGACATAAGAAACATGGAAATATGCATATATTTTATATTTAATAATATTGTATATAGAGAAAACTACTGGTAGACCATTGAACTGTGTATTTTTGTAATGCTCTAGCTGATCTCTTCTGGAATAAAACATCTAGAGCATTCACGAGCTATACTTCAAACACAATCATCATCAAATTTTACAAGTATATATTTGGGCTTGAATGCATCCTTATCCATCTGGGAACAAATCCCTGACTGTTCCTGTGACTATTCTTAGTTAAAGTGAACACTGACCTTGATCCAACTGGCCCAATTTTCAATCCCAAGCGTCGTCTTTATAGAAACTATCTTTACAGAAAGTTTCATCATAATATCTCATTCGTAACTCAAGTTATTGGGCAGAAACCTTTTTTTTTATTTTTTAGTAACAGTGACCTTGACATTTACCTCAGCAGCCCCAAAGTCGAACTTGACCTGTATTTTAAGATGTTACACCTATGTACCAACAAGAGCCACCGTAAGCGGGGGGCCACGCTCAACTTTTTTCCTATTTCCAAAGGCAAACACATCAGAGGAAGCACATTGTGGTGAAGGCATTTCAAATGAAACATCATTTGGAAATATAATTATTCATAACAAAGTTATGGCCAATTTTAGCAACATTCAGAAATTTGACCTTAAAGGTCAAGGTCAAGTTCAGTTTAACCTTCTTTGGAGGTATTGTCTAAAAGGTAGTTATGTCCAAGCATTAACAACAATGATATAGCCATGTTAAGTAATGTCAAGGTCATTTAAAGGTCAAGGTAATACTTGAATTGTTCAACACGTTTGTTTTATTCTCAGTGTTGTTTTGTCCCTGCATAGATCAAATCCGTCCATAAATAACAAAAGTTTGGCTATTTTAGCAAAATGCAATAATTCGACTGTAAAGGTCATTTAAAGGTTAAGGTCATACTTGAATAATTTAACATGTAGGTTTTGTCATGAGCATTATTTTGTCCAAGTATAAATAAAAAAGAACTAAAAATGACGTTATGGCCAATATTAGCAAAATTCAATAATTTGACCTTGATGGTCAGGGTCAAGGTCACAGTTGAATGATTCAATGTGTCAGTTTTGTCATAAGTGTTGTTTAGTCCCAGTATAAATCAAATCAAACCATAAATAACAAAAATTTGGCTATTTTAAGCAAAATTCAATAACTTGACCTGAAATGTCGAGGTCATCTAAAGGTCAAGGCCATACTTATAATAAATTAAAATGTCGGTTTTGTTGTTTTATCAAAGTATAAATCAAATCCATAAATAAACAACAGTTATGCCAATTTAAGCAAAATACAATAATGGGACCTTGACTGTCAAGGTCATTTTAGGGTAAAGGTCATACCTGAATTATTCAACATGTAAGTTTTGTCAAAAGTGTTGTTTTGTCCAAGTATGAATCAAGTCTAACCATAAATTACACAGTTATGACCAATCTAATCAAAATTCAATAACTTGATCTTGATAGTCAATGTCATTTTTTAGGTCAAGGTCAAACTTGAATCAAAATGTCGGATATGTCAAAAGTATTGTTTTGTCCAAGTATAAATCAACTCCATCAATAAATGACAAAGTTATGACAATTTAAGCAAAATTCAAACATCTGACCTTGGCGGTCAAGGTCATTTTTAGGTCATGGTCACTTTTGAGTAATTCAACATGTCAGTATTGTCACAAGTTTGTTTTGCCCAAGTATGAATCAATTTCAACAATAAATGACAAAGTTATGGCAAATTGTAGCAAAATTCAATAATTTGACCTTGAAGGTCAAGGTCATTTTAACGTAAAGTTGATACATGAAAAAATCATAATGTAGGATATGTCATAAGTGTTGTTTCGTCCAAGTATGTGCAAATCCATAAATAAATACAAAAGTAATGAAAATTTGAGCAATAATTCAATAATTTGACCTTGACGGTCATGGTCATTTTCAGGTAAAAGTCACACTTGAATAATTTATCATGCCAGCTTTGTCATAAGTGTTGTTTTTTTTTCCATTTATTATTTATATCCAACCACAAATAACAAAATTATGGCCAGGTTTAGCAAATTCAATAATCTGACGTTGACTGTAAAGGTCATTTAAAAGTCAAGGTCATATATGAAAGAATCAAAATGTCATATTTGTCATAAGTGTTGTTTTGTCCAAGTATGAATCAAATCCATAAATAAATGAGAAAGGTATGACAATTTTAGCAAATTTCAATAATCTGACCTTGACAGTCAAGGTTATTTTTAGGTTATGGTCATACTTGAGTTATTCAATATGTCAGTTTTCTCATTATTGTTGTTTTGTCCAAGTATGAATCAAAACAAACCATAAACAACAAAGTTATGACAATTTTAGCAAAATTTAACAATTTGACCTTGAAGATGAAGGTCATTTATGAGTCAAGGTCAAGTTCAGTCTGGTTCACTTGAAGATCTTGTCCAAAGGGTTGTTGTGTCCAATTATGAAGACAATCCACTAATTAATAATTAAGTTATGGCAAATTCTAGCAAAATTCAATAATTAAACCTTGAAGGTGAAGGTCATTTATGAGTCAAGGTCAAGTTTAGTCTGGTCTACTTGAAGGTCTTGTCCAAAGGGTTGTTGTGTCCATGCATGAAGAGAATCAACCTACTTATACTAAAGTTATGGCCAATTTTAGCAAAATTCAATATTTTGACCTTGAATTTGAAGGTCATTTAAGAGTCAAGGTCAAGTTTAGTCTGGTCATCTTGAAGGTCTTGTCCAAAGGGTTGATGTGTCCATGTATGAAGATAATCCATCAAGGAATAAAAAAATTATGATCAATGTTAAAGTTTTCAGACGGGAACGGCAACGACACCATGACTATAGCACTAACTCGATTTTTAAAAAAACAAAAGTCGAGCTAAAAATGGTTTAAATCTGTCAAGTCTTTCATGAGTTATCGTCCGGAAAACATTTTTTCTATTTTTAGTAACAGTGACTTTGACCTTGGCCCCACCAGCCCCAATATCGAACTTGACCTGTATCTTATGATGTTACAGCTGTTTACCAAAAATTCTTTAAATCTGTCTAGCCTTTCATGAGTTATCGTCCGGAAACCATTACGGACCAACCGACAAGCTCACTCATATATACCCCCTCAAACTTTGTTTGTGGGGGTATAACTACAACAAGAGGGCCATGATGGCCCTGGATCGCTCATCTGAGTACTTTGGCTGTAGGTATGCTGTTAAGCAGTATTTCATTTTTTAATTGAAAATATATAAGTGCCTACAAACCAAATATGTAAAATATCAGTCAATAAATAAAGGCTCTATGACAGAAAGTAGAAATATCTATTATAAGCTATGGTGACCTTGACCCAAACCCTACCCATGGGTAGAGGTCCATGCAAGGAACCTATATATTGAATATCAAAGATATTGGTCTATAAATGAAGGCTCTATGAGGTACAGTAGATAAATCTATTTTAGCCTCCGTGACCTTTAACCTAATCTAATACAGTACGCGCCAGGAGGAACTCACATTTTCCGCTTTATTTCGCGGACGCGGAAAAAAAAATATCCGCCGCGACATCGAGGAAAAAAACGGATTTCCTCGATGTCTCGACATCGCGAAATATCTCGGCGATATTTGACGACCAGCGCGAAAATAATTAGAGTCATAACTCACCTGGATAAGCTGAACATTTAATGAAATGACCGTAATGAAACTGTGCATTTTATGTCTGCCAATTATGTGACATTTGGTAAATTAAAACCAAAATTTCTCATATATTTGCTGTGTTTCCGTCGTTGAAAACGCTCGTTATTGTATAGCAAAATCGATCAATAATTTTGTCAAGCGCATAGACGATACAGATGTCGCAGTAGGGTTTACTTGTTGTATGTTTTCTTTAAATATAGCAGAGCAGTTTTAACACGTGTAAATCGAAATCCAGTCAATTTATTTTCTGAAAATAGGGTCAGCTGTTCCGAGAAACAATTACTTTCGGTTTTGAATTGTCATTCCTTCCGTTAACAAATACGAGCATTCGTAAACAAATAAATCAGAATGAGAGTTTTATGAGAGTTTTATACACTTAAATGATATTTTAAAGCGTAAAATTCGCCGAAATGCGTGTTATCAGGAACTTTGTTAGCCTCGATACGTCAATTCTTACCTGTGAAAAAGTTCGTGGAACCATTTAGCGGACGTCCGCCGCGATATTTGGTGACCATGTCCGCGGCGGTCGTCCTCGAAATGCGGCGGATTTGGTCGCGTTTTAAGGAATGGGTAGTCCGCGACGACCTCGAGGAAAACGAGAGTTCCTCCTGGCACGTACTGTAATATGAAAAAGCTTGATAAAGCTTGCTTCATGCCAAATTTTAAAATTCTAGGCCAGTGGTTTCAGACATGAAGATTTTTAAAGATTTCCGTTTTTACATATTAAGGGCCCCCGGGGCGGGGCAAATTTTGACCCCAGGGCAAACATTTAAACAATATTGGTAAAGGTTCTTTACACAATACTCAACACCAAATATCTAAGGTCTACACCTATTTGTTTTGGAGAAAAATTATTTTTCATGTTTTTCCTATATAAATCTATGTAAACCAAAAGAACCCTGGGACGTGGCCAATTTTGACCCAGGGAACATAATTTGAACAAACTTGGTAGACATCCACTAGACAATGCTACATACCAAATATCTAAGCTGTAGGCATTGAGGTTTCCAGTAAGAAGATTTTTAAAGATTGCCTTTTTTACATATTTTAAGGGTCCCCTGGGCGGAGCCAATTTTGACCTCAGGGCCAACATATAAACAATACTGGTAAAGGTTCACTACACAATACTTCACACCAAATATCTAAGGTCTAGTCCTATTAGTTTTGGAGAAAAATGATTTTTCATGTTTTTCCTATATAACTTTATGTAAACCAAGAGAACCCTGGGGCTCGCCAATTTTGACCCAGGGGACATAATTTGAACAACCTTGGTAGACATCCACTAGACAATGCTATATACCAAATATCTAAGCTGTAGGCATTGTGGTTTCTGAGAAGAAGATTTTTAAAGATTTCCTATATAAGTCTATGTAGAATGAAGTGACCCCTGGGGCGGGGCCAATTTTGACCCCAGGAAAATAATTTGAACACTTTTGTAGAGTTCCATTAGAAGGTGCTAAATGCCAAATATCTAAGCTCTAGGCCCTGTGGTTTCAGACAAAAAGATTTTCAAAGTTTTTCATTTTAGTTGCCATAGCAACCAGAGTTCTTGATGGAATTGAATTCTTTGAACAACTTTGGTAGAACTTCTTGCAAGGAACATCCCAGGCAAGTTTCATCAAATTTGGCCCAGAGGTTTCAGAGGAGATGTCGTTTGAATGAAATTGTTGACGGACGATGGACAATGACTGGTCACAATAGCCCACCATGAGCCTAAGGCTCAGGTGAGCTAAAAACAAGGGAAGTCATTGGCCCCAAAGCGCTCACCTGAGGACAGACTGTTATTTGTGTGGAAGCTATCATTATTTCTTGTAAATCTAAGCTCTAGCCTTTGAAGCTTCAAAGGATAATTTTGTTTTAAGTTTTTACTAGATGCAAATAATGAATATCTATGACCAACGGGCAGGCCCAATTTTAACCCTGGATATAATTTGTACAAATTTGGAACAGGTTAACTAGACAATATTTCATGCCAAATAAGCTTAAGGCTTTGTCATTTCAGAAGAGAAGATTTTTTAAGTTTTTACTATATGCATATATGTTGGACGGGGCCAATTTTGGAACTAGGAGCATAATTTTAACAACTTTTGTAAAGGACCAATAGATGATGTCATATACCAAATATCAAAGCTCTAGCCTTTGTCATTTCAGAGGAGAAGATTTTTTAAGTTTTTACTATATACATATAAGGAAAACCTGACCCCCTGGGACGGGGTCTATTTTGGCGCTAGGGGCATAATTTGAACAACTTTGGTAGAGGACCTATAGATGATGTCATATACCAAATATCAAAGCTCTAGCCTTTGTCATTACAGAGGAAAAGATTTTTTAAGTTTTTACTATATACATATAAGGAAAACCTATGACCCCCTGGGGCGGGGCCAATTTTGGCACTAGGGGCATAATTTGAACAACTTTGGTAGAGGACCTATAGATGATGTCATATACCAAATATCAAAGCTCTTGGCCTTGTACTTTCTGACAAGATTGTTTTAATTTGCATTTTTGAAACTTTTTTGGGCCCTGTGACCTACTTATGCAACACACCAGAACCATTTGAACAACTTTGAAAGGGGACCACCCAAGGATCATTCCTGTGTAGTTTGGTTAATGTGCAGTCATTGGTTTCAGAGGAGATGTTGTTTTTATGAAATTGTTGACGACGGACAACGCACGACAACGGACATAGGGGGATCACAAAAGCTCACCATGAGCACGTTGTGCTCAGGTGAGCTAACAAGGCAGGAAACCTCTGAAGTAAGCCATCATTGTCACTGCTGTCCATCTCATTTCAGTGAATGAACTCCGGTTAAAGAAGCTTTTTTCCAAGTAAGGTCATATCAGAGCAGGCCTGACAAAAAATTGAACCAGGATCTCTTGATCTGTAGTCGGATGCCCTTACCTAAAGGCCAGCAAGGACAGGCTCTGTCCCATTTCATATTTAGTGATACAGTATACAGATTTCTTACTTGAAAATTTCTGGTGACATGAAGTTCAGAAGATGGAACAGCTCCTCAAGGTTGTTCTGCAATGGTGTACCAGTCAACAGTAACTTGTAACCCAGTCTGTAGTTACTTAGGATACGAAAAAACTGAAATACAAATATCATGAAAAGTTTCAAACATTAAATTAAATCAAACATTAAATTTTGTTAATGTAAACACAAAATGATAATCAACTAGCAAACAGCTGATTATTAACCTTGGTGCAGCATTAGCATTAATCTAGGATGTTAACCTGTATTTTCTTCAGCAGTTAACACTTTACAATCGCTAGTATTAATTCAAGATATTAAACAACCTTATTACTTAAGATGTTAATTTAACTTGGTGTTAATATTGTTAAAAAAAACTTCTAATGCATCTGAGACAGATATAAGAAATGATCAAGAAATACTTATTTAAAGTTTCATAACGGAAGAAGCTTACAGGTACAGAGTAAAACCCTTCTCCAAACCATTGGTCAAAATCTGATTCAAATTAGTTACTATCTGATCTTGCTAAAGACTGTCTCCTAACACATACCTTAGACTGGTTGTTTTTTAGCCTGTGAGCTTCATCCACAACAAGCACTGCCCAGTCAATAGAGCCAAGTGTTGCTGTATCTATGCTTATCAACTCATACGAGGTCAGTAACACGTGAAATTTCACCTGACTTCCCTGTTTCATCTTCCAAGACTTAGTACCACCTCGAATAGCCCCCTCCTCAAACGAAAACTCATGTTCTCTAAAATGAATCAGTGACTTTTGTGTTGTTTTTTGAGAAAAACAAGTAATATGTCACAGACACAAATGCCCACAAAACATGGCAATCGTCACAGTCATGGTAGCTTATAACTTGATGTTACCTTGCAAAAATTGCAGTCTGTGAATTTAACAAAGTACCATTATGTTTTTAGGTAAGACTATTATAAATCAATTATAATTTTGCAATAATGTAAATGCATCTTTTTACAGTCACAAGAGCTATGGTTTGTCATTTCCAAATCTGGAGTTTTGCATCAAGATGCTTAACACAATTTTTACACTGGACAAAAATGAACACATTTAACAATAGGAACTACACACAATACTTTAAATGCCAGGATTAGACTTTAAGTAATACTTAATACTTTATAAAAGGACTATATTTATTAATTTCACAACTTAGAAACAGACTGTACCTGATAACAGCTCTACAATCTTTGTCACCAGTATACGTGACCACGTACAAGTTGGGTGCCCAGAACTCAAACTCCCGTTCCCAGTTGATGATAGTTGACAGTGGGGCAGCTATCAAGAATGGCCCCTTACTGTGACCCTTTAAACATGACAAACATTTTTATTCCAATCTTACTAACTAAATGATAATGACATTGTCTGAGCAAAGAATGATGAAAATAGTCAAATTATATTAAGACATGTTTTGACAGGTTTTATTAACTGAACTTTACTGTACACTGCAACTTCTATTGTTTGCAAGACTTTCAATTATATAAAGACAGATGATGAAAAGGAAGAACCTTGTACTTACTTCATTATACAATGAAGAGAGGAATGATATAGTCTGTATGGTTTTCCCCAGACCCATCTCATCAGCCAAGATGGTATCTGTACCATTGGCCCAGGAGTACCTCAACCAGTTTAACCCTTCCAGCTGGTATGGATGTAGGGTACCGCCAGTGCTATGTATGTATTCTGGATCCTGTGCTAACTGCTTCTTCAACTGCAAGAAAACAATCATTTAACTGCACTGATTAAGCATGATATACTGATATAGCCCTTTTTCTCTTCTTTTTTCTTTTAACTGAAATAGGTGTGTTACATTCAGTGGGTGGAGGATAAAAAAATTCTCACAAGCTGATGTTTAAAAAGTTAGTTTAACATTTAAAAGGTGAAAAGTTTCTTGTTGTCAAATGCACATGGTAATTAACAATAAAATAATACAGTTACAAGATCACTGCCATGTAAGTTCTAGTTTCATGCTCAAGAATTATAACTTCTGGAACATTATCTTAGAAAAAATATAATCCTACACAGAAACAAAACAACACTTTTAGCAGCTTTTACTTAAATTACCCTATACATAAACCTACTAACGTCTGTGATAGGATACTGTGGTGGCATGCCAGATACATAAACCTACTTACGTCTGTGATAGGATACTGTGGTGGCATGCCAGGGGGTCGAGGGGAGTCAGCAGTCTCCTCATCCTTTCGTTTTTTGCCCTTCTTACTTGGCTTAATTTTCTTCTCTTCATATCCTCCAAACATGATACGTCTAGAATAAGTGACATTTTTTTTTTGTTATTTTTATGTAGAAACTTAAATTAACAGCTATAGCCTTATATTACTGATTTTTCTACACTGTAGAAATATTTTGTTTCAGAATCTACATGCCAAGTTAATGTTACCAATACCGAAAATAGTCAATATCTATTATAACTTCAGAAATAATTTGCTATTTTCACAATATCTCACAAAAATAGTTTAAATTAAAGTACTTAATTCAATCATTTTTCATCAATCTTTTTTGGAATCAAGATTCTTCAAAAAGATTCAGTTGAAGTCAGCTGAAACAATTATAACCTGTAGCATTAACATAAAACTGCTTCTGGTATAAAATTCATTCATTCATCCTTCTTTTCTTATTTCTCTTGTTTGTTCAATACCATGACATAGCTCACCTTAACTTTATGACTGATACAATGTCAGTCTTTTATTTAAAGAATGAAGTTATTGCAAAAATTATAAAGGGAAATATCTCCTAAATGGGTGCAGCTACTGTTACAGTTCTTAAACACTGCACTTCCTGCCGATCCCATCTATCAATGGACCTGATATCACTTAAATGCCTTTAATAAAGTTATGCCCCAGAGTATTTTCAAAATCCCTTGATGGATGAGAATGCTATGGACCGGACACTACATATGAAATACACTCCAACAGACAATGTTGAACTTTAATTATCAAGTGTGACCTTGACCTTGGAGGTAGGGTTATGGATGTCACGCACGACACATCATCTTATTATAACAAACATTTGTACCAAACTATTTCAAATTTTGCTGATGAATGGCTTAGTTATGGACCGGACGCGAAAGTGTGACGGACGACAGACAAACAGAGGGAAGGACAGAGCCCATTTCTATATCCCCCTTTTTTCTTTGAAAAGGCGGGGCACAATAATTGTGCCTGGCATGCATCAGAAATATGTCTTTCACATCTTCACTGCTTCATTACTACATCTGCCTAGTGTCATTTCCATTGGTTGAAAAATGAAGGAGGAGTTTGTGACAAAAAGGTATGTATATTATTCAAAAATGGGGAAGAATATAAGTTCAAGGGGCAATAAATCTGCATTGCCTGCATGAATTGTCATAAAAAAAAATGTCATGCACATCTAAATTGCCCAGTGACCATTTCTGCCAGGTTTCATTTCAACTGGTTGAAAACTGAAGGAGGAGTTCTTGACACAAGGTATATAATTCACAAACATGGGAAAAAGTATAAGTTTAAGGAGCAATAACTCTGCAATGCCTGCGTGGATATGCATCAAAAATATGTCATGCACATCTACATCGCCTAATGACAATTCCTGCCAAGTTTCATTTCAATCAGTTAAAAACTGAAGAAGTTCCCGATGCAAGGTAAAGATGTCAAACATGACAGACAAACCGACCAACAGGGCGATTCCAGTTTACCCCCAACCCCCTACAAACGAAGCTTGCAAGGGGTAAAACAACCAAATTATTCACTAACATTTTTACTGGATTTTAGAATATCAAACAGTGTTATCATTAAACACCAATTTGAAGTCCTACAGAATTTCCTGAAACCCTACTTTTCACCATTAACTTCAAATAACAATGAGAACACTAGTGGATGTCTTCAAGTTATCATTGAAAAGGTACACATTGTGAGTTAACTACAGCAGTCCTAGAGGGCAAAGGTCAATACAGCTTACTAAACAACAAACCTGAGATTGTCATAGTATTCTACATAAGTTTTGAACTCAGGGACTTCACTATCCTCTGGTTCCCAGGTAGCCATGTCATAATTCAGATCTCGCCATTTGACAAGGTAGTATGTCACACCTCTCTCTAATCTGTTGTCAAAAAGTTGGATATTTGAAATATTCAAATCATCAGATTTACTATAAGTTATTTAGCTGCACTTCACCTTTGATTTTTATTATCAACAAAATAAATGAAACAAACTGAGGAAGAAAGTTTAAATCTGCTCTGACAATAATAGACTTTCAGAAATTCCACTTTCTATGAACAAAATTTGTTTAAGCCAAAAGTGTTTTTTGGGGAATTTTCTCATTTCTCACAAGGTCAGAACATGCACAAGGTCAAAACATGCACAGAATCAAATTGTTCTCTGGGATTTAGTCAAACATTTTTTTCAGCTTTATCAAAAAATATAAATTACTTTGTACTTCAACATAATTTTAAAATTGAGGTTTTAAGTGCCATTAATTAATCAAATAACTGACTAGACACCAGGTTATTATTACCTATGATTTATAATTCTGTGTATCTGAAGCCACTCTGGCCTCACACCGTACTTGTAGAACCGATCCTCAAGGTTATCATCATCACTCTTTTTACGATCTTTATTACCCCAGCTTGAGCCATCCTCCAGGGGAGGGGGTTCATCCATATCATTTTTACGTATATACATACGTAACAAAGCAGTCTGGTACACATCAAGCTGAAATATTCATACATGTTTCAGCTGTTATAGACACTTGTTTCACAAAGTTGTTAATTACAAAATTTATCAAACTGCCTACTAAACTTACATGTATATTCAAGCAGTACATAAATACTTCATTTCTTTAACAATGGAATTGTGGGAGGATTCTTTTTTCCACCAGTAGCATTTATTCCATTTTTAACCTTCCTTCCTTTTTCAAGTTAGGCCTTGTGGTTTCTGACAAGATTTTTTAAGTTTTACCTATGTCAGTACAAAACAAAGTGACCCATGGGGTGGGGTCAATTTTGAATTTTTATTCTTGGTGACCTTGACTCACATGACCTAAAATCCAACTCAAGGACAGATGCTTATGATATATGCATACCAAATATCTAAGATATATGTCAATAAATGAAGACTCAGGCAAGTAGTTTGTAAGATTTTCAAAGCTGCGAAACCAAGCAGACATGGCAAAATAAGCCTTTTCTGGTCCCATACCTCTGAAACACATGATGGTATCAGGTCGGTTCAGGAAAAGAAAGGAGATCTATTGTTTATAATTGTTTTGTGAAAGTTTTGTTGAAACTGAATCAGTTGCGAACATAACACTATTATGTAAGGTAGAGAAATGTTTTTTAACCTCTGTGACCCTTGCCTTGACCCCAATAACCTAAGGTCCATGCATGATACAATATTTCAAAGATATTGGTCAATAAATGAAAGCTCCATAACAAAAAGTAGAAACATCTATTTTTAGCCCTGGTGTCGTTCATCCCAATGAATGGTAGAGGTTCATGGAAGGTGCCTAAAGACCAAATATCTAAAATATCAGTCAATAAATAAAGGCTCTAAGACAGAAAGTAGAACAAGAGGGCCATGATGGCCCTGGATCGCTCACCTGAGTACTTTGCCTGAGAGTCTACCGTTAAGCAAACATCAGATGCAACATTACATTTTCTAACTGAAGATATTCAAAGATCTCATATTTTATACAAAAAAGATTTTCAAAGTTTTCCCTATATAAAATAAGTTGACCCCACGGGGCAGGGCCAAATTTTACCCCAGGGGCATAATTTGAAAAAAACTTGGTAGAGGTCCACAAGACAATGCTACATACCAAATCTTAGATCTCGGGGCCTTGTGGTTTCGAAAAGAAGATTTTTAAAGTTTTACGATATTAGCCTATGTAAAATCCATTGACCCCCGGGTAGGGGCCAAATTTGACCCCAGGGGCTTAATTTGAACAAACTTGGTAGAGGTCCACATGACATTGCTACATACCAAATCTTAAGGCTCAGGGCCTTGTGGTTTCAGACAAGAAGATTTTTAAAATTTCACTATGTTAAATCAGTTGACCCCTGGGGCGGGGCAAATTTGACCCCATTGGCATAATTTGAACAAACTTGTTAGAGGTTCACTACACAATGTCCCATACCAATTCTTAAGGCTCAGGGCCTTGTGGTTTCTGACAAGACGATTTTTTTTAAAAATTTCTATATTACTATATGTAAAACATGAGACCCCTGGGGCTGGGCCATTTTTGACCCAGGAGTCATAATTTGAACAAACCTGGTAAAGGTCCACTGGTTCGCTGCACACCAAATATCTAAACTCTAGGCCTTGTGGTTTCTGACAAGAAGATTTTTAAGTTTTCCCTAAAAAAATCTATGTAAAATCAACTGACTCCTGGGCTCCAGGCCTTGAGGTTTTCGGAGAAGAAGATTGTTAAAGATCCAACTTTTAAAATCTAATTTTAGCTCCAGTGAACCAGAAATGCAATGGACCAGAACCATTTGAACAATCTTGTTAGAGCTTCATGCAAGGAACATCCCAGGCAAGTTTCATTTAGTTTTACCCTTTGGTTTCAAAGGAGATGTCATTTGAATGAAAAGTTGACAACGGACGGACAACGGACAAAGACTGATCAGAAAAGCTCACCCTGAGCACTTTGTGCTCAGATTAGCTAAAAAAATAAAGGCTCTATAACAAAATGTAGAAAAATCTATTAGTAACCTTGAACCAGTGACACCAAACTACATGAGCAGGGGTGGGGGCAGTACCTACTAAATAAACAGTTATGTTCTAAGTAAGTACCTACTCATCCCATGAATAAAGTAGATAGATTAGTTCTAGGCTTTCTGCTTTGCCATAAGAAGTTTTTTCCTATACAAATCTAAGCAAAATCAAGTGACCCCTTAGGGTGGCGCTAATTTTGACCCCCACAAACTTGGTAGGGGTGTTAAACATGATCAAGTATTCCAAGTTAGAAGAGAATATCTCTGACACTTTTTGAGAAATGGACCTTAACAAAAAAGGTTAACCAAGAAATTTTATGTCGAAAAAGGGGCACAACTTTGCAAAGTAAATAAGAGGGTATCTATCTGCCCTTGAGAAATTGTGTCACATTTTGATAGTAAACAAGTACAGTGGAACTTCCGAAAACCGAACATCAATGGGACCAAAAAAAAGTTCGATTTTGGAAGTTTCAGGAATTCAGAAGTACGAATGATCTGGACAAGTGCAGGTGCCAATCACCAGTAATTCTTTATGATAGTGAATGCAGTCAGTATTGTTTAGCGTAACAGAGTTAACATAATGCAAAATTAAAATTAACGAAAACGTTCTACACATGTATATTTTATTAGGAACAAGAAATCGGTAGAACCGATGGATGCTCCCCAAATTAATGCCAATTCCAAAGGACTATTGTTTAATATGTATTTTTTTAAAGTATGAAAAATAAGAAAGGGCAATAAGTATTAACTTATGCAAAATATAGTTACGGTTCTTGAATGCTGCACTTCTCCTCATAGAGATCTATCTACAAATAAAGTTTCATGTTAATATCTCTTTATACTTTGTGAGATATGCCCTGGACAAAAAATAAGTATGAGAAATTTCAAAAGGCAATAACTCAAAAATTAATAAAGCAAGAGAAATGGTTCTTGTGCACTGCACTGCTCATCAATGAGATCTATCTACTTATAAAGTTTCAAGTTGATAACTCTTATACTTTAAGAGATATGCCCCGGACAAAAAAAAAGTATGAGAAATATCAAAGGGCAATAACTCAAAAATTAATAAAGCAAGAGTTATGGTTCTTGTGCACTGCACTGTTCTCTAATGAGATCTAACTACCTATGAAGTTTGGTCTTGATATCTCTCATAGTTTTTGTGTTATGCTGCAGACAAAATTATGACAGACGGACGGACGGACGAAAAAAGCGGCAACTATATGCTTACCCTTCAGGGAGGATAAAAAATGTCATATGTTTTCAAATACTTGTATACTATATTATGTGCAAACACGTATCTATATGTTAGAACAAAGCTACATTTTGCATACCTTTAGAACAGTTTAAAAAAAAATCGCCAAATAGAATAACCAACACATTGGCCGATGTTGGCTAACTAATTACGCTTTTGAAAACACCCCAGTTACAATTTAATCCTTAAAGTTGCTTGTAGCAAAGACCTGTTATTAATCCACTAATCATCGCTTTGATTATTTACCGCTATCTAATTATCGATATATTCGGCTGCATGTCAATTTCAAATTGACAACTCGTTATTCTTACGCATGTCATAATAAACATTTACCGCTAATTGGTAAACAATAGATAGATAACCAATAGACGTGAAAGTTTTGCTGCAGGGTTTGTGATCTAAGATCTGTCTTTTGCATTTTTTTTTTAATTTCCGGTATTTGGAAGTAAAACTGCATTGATTTAAACTAAATTTTACGGAAAAATCGTCCGCAATTCAGAATTCAGAAGTTCCAGATTTCAGAAGTATGATTTACAAAGAAAACAGGAGAAATTTCGGGACTGAGAAAATTGTTCAGTTTTCAGAAACTTCCATTTTTAGAGGGTACGGTTTTCTGAAGTCCCACTGTATATGAAATAAGATGTGAATAGCTTTGATAGTTTCTGAGAAGTGGACCTTAACAAGAGATGTTTGTAAAACATACATGCCCCCTAGTGTCTTATCCCTAGAGGCAGCCATAAAAGTATAGGAAGGTAGAAGGAGGACAGGAACTTGTGTCAGTACATTAAAGGGAAGATAATGGGGGCTTCTGATATCAAAAGCTGTTGGCCATGGCAAGTAGATGAATGGGAGGAACTGTAAAATATGTCAATAACACTTTGTTTATATAATGTTTAAAGTTCAATTTCTGAAGAACACGAAAGCATGGGTAGGTAGGTAAGTAGTAATGTGGGAGGGTGTGTAGGTAGGAAGTTTTGAGGCAGCAAGGCCCAATGGTTCTCCAGTTAACAAAAAAATTAACCAATGCTGACGTGAGGGTCCTGACTATAGCTCCTCTTTTTTTCTTCAGAGAGTAAAGGAAAATAAAGGCTCTATGACAAAAGGTAGAAAAAACTATTTTTAGCCTTTGAGACATTGACCCAGTGACCCACTTAAGGGTAGGGGTCCTTTCAAGTTAACTACATACCAAATATCTCAGATATCTATCAATAAATGAAGATTCTACCAGGAAAAGTACAAAAATCTACTTTTAGCCTTGGTGACCTTGACCTTGACCCATGTGAATGGCAAAGATTCATGCAAGGTGCCTATATACCAAATATCTTAGACATCTGTCAATAAGATATGGCTCTATGACTAAAAGTCTATTTCTAGCCTTGGTGAACCAAGGGCAGGGCCAATTTTGACCGAAGGGCCAAGATTTGAACAAACATGGAAGAGGTTTCAGACAAGAAAATTCCTAAAATTTCCCTATATATTTCCCTGTAAAACATGTGACACTTAGGGTGTAGCCAATTTTGATCCAAGAAACGTAATTTGAACAAGTTTGGTCAAGGACCTCTAGATACACCAAACCTAATATCTAAGCTCTAGAGCTTGTGGTTTCAGAGAAGAAGATTTTTCTCTTGGTTGCCACAGAAACCAGAGTTCTGCATGGAACTGAATTCTCTAAACCACTTTGGTAGAGCTTCATGCAAAACAATCCCTGCCAAGTTTCATTAAGATTGGTTAAAAGGTTTCTTGAATCAAAATGTTGATGCACAATCCATGCACTAATGCATGGCCACAGACATTATGTGATCACAATAGCTCACATGAGCATGTTGTGCTCAGGTGAGCTAAAAATGGAATTACCCCCAGGGTGTCTCAAATTCACATTCAGAGCCATGATTAATATTTTGGCAGAGGTCCACTAAATGGTACTATAAACCAAATATCTAAGCTCTAGGTCTTGTGGTTTTAAATAAGATTTTGAAAGCTTTTTCCTATAGGGCAAATTCTGACCCTCAGAGCCATCATTTCAACAATTTTGGTAGAGGTCCATAACATGATAATACAACCAAATATCTAAGCTCAAGGCCTTATGGTTTACAGATAAAATTTGGGGTTTTTCCTACTAAGTCTATGCAAAAAAGTGATCCCCTGGGTAGGGCTGATTCTGACTCCAGAACCATGATTTATATGACTTTGGTAGAGGTCCACCAGATAATACTACAAACCAAATATCTAAGTTCTAGGCCTTGTGGTTTCAGACAGGAAGATTTTTATAAGACTGACAAATTTCAGTTTTGAAATATTTTAACAAACCAACTTCTTTCATAATGGCAAATTAGGCACTATCCAACTACATACTTAGTACATTGACTTCTTGGTTATTTGGTGCTTTGACTGCTTTCAAAGTGGTAAGGTCACAGTGTTATTTCAGTCAATATTTTAAATCAAACCTGAAGTTCCGACACCCAACTGCAATGCCACATCGACAAACCATGGAAACGCACAAAATATTCGCGTTCTGGACGATGATCCTGAAATTTAAGTAAATGGCAGGTGAAGTTTTTTAAAGTTTAATTAAAATTCAGATAATGCACAACAGATTTTTTAAAAGTAGAGGAACTCTCAGACAAGTCAGATGCAGGTATAACTTTGAGGAGAGAAGAGGAATAACAGAATAGTATTACTTACATCTTGAAAGTAATACTTTTACTTTCAAAGACAAACATTGTTACACAAACAAATGTTGATTCTGATATTCACAGCTAGTTATTACTAATCAACACAAGATAGATATTATTTCCAAAAGTAGGCTAAGGAAAGATTTCTATGTAAACAACATTTGAGTCATGTTACAGTGCTGGACATTAAAGCAAATGGTCACTGGTTCAAACCTTTAAATCTAAACTTTACAAGAGGGCCATGATGGCCCTAGATTACTCACATGAATACTTTACCTTTGGGTCTGCTATTGAGCTAACATCAAAAGCTTTTTTAAGAATCACCGTATATAAATCTATATGAATACAAGTGACCCCCAGGGCAGGGACAAATTTCACTCAAGGGCATAATTTGAACAAACTTTGTAAATGACCTCTAGCTGATGCTCCATAAAAATATCTAAGTTCTAGGCTCTGTGATTACAGACAAGAGGTTTTAAAAGTTTTGCCTATATAAGCCTAGGTAACATCAACTTACCTCCGGAGCAGGGCCAAATTTGACCACAGTGGCATAATTTGAACAAATTTTGTAGAGGTCCACTAGACAATGCTACATACCAAATCTTGCAGCTCAGAGCCTTGTCGTTTCAGATTAGAAGATTTTCAAAGTTTTCCCTATATAAGCCTATGTAAAATCCATTGACCCCCGGGGCTGGGCCAAATTTGACCCCAGGGGCAGAATTTGAACAAACTTGGTAGAGGTCCACTAGACAATGCTACATACAAAATCTTAAGGCGCAGGGCCTTGTGGTTTCAAACAAGAAGATTTTCGAAGTTTTTTCTATATAAGCCTATGTAAAACCAATGACCCCGGCATGGGGCCAAATTTGACCCCTGAGGTATAATTAGAACAAACTTGGTTGAAGTCCACAAGACAATGCTACATACCAAATCTTAGATCACGGGGCCTTTTGGTTTCAGACAAGAAGATTTTCAAAGTTTTCCCTACATAAGTCTATGTAAAATCCATTGACCCCTGGGGTGGAGCCAAATTTGTCCCCTGAGGTATAATTTGAACAAACTTGGTTGAGGTCCACTAGATCCTTTAAGTTGCCAGAACTCAGGTGAGCTAAAAATCTATTATTAGCCAGAGTGACCTTGACCTTGACCCAGTAAACTCAAACAGTTTCACTATGTAAGCCTATGTAAAATCAAGTGACCCCCGAGGTGGGGCCAAATTTGATCCCAGAGGTATAATTTGAACAAACTTGGTAGAGGTCCACTAGACAATGCTACTAACTGAATCTTAAGACTCAGGGCCTTGTGGTTTCAGACAAGAAGATTTTCAAAGTTTTTCCTTTCCGTTGCCATAGCAACCAGAGTTATTGATGGAATTGAATTCTTGGAACAACTTTGGTAGAGCTTCATGCAAGGAATATCCCAGGCACGTTTCGTCAATGTTGGCTGAGTGATTTAGGAGGAGATGGCATTGAAGTCAAATTGTTGACGATGCACAACGCACACTAGACAATCAACTATCCCAAAAGCTCACCCTGATCAGTGCTCAGATGAGCTAAAAACACTTCATTCAGCTCTGATATTGTGTCATTGGATACAAATATTTGACCTTGAAATTTTCATGTGAGCGATAAGTATATATCTAACTAAGACATTTTTATAAAAAAGAGGGCCATGATGGCCCTGGATCACTCAACTGAGTACTTTGCTTGAAGGTCTACCAATAAGCAAACATCAGATGCAACATTACATTTTCTAATTGAAGATATTCAAAGATCTCATATTTTATACAAAAAATCCATGGGGCAGAGGCAATTTCGTGATAACAGCTTGTAAGGAGATGTAATTGAAGCCATATATTGAAGAAAACCTGTTTTTAGCTCCAGTGGCCATTTTTTTCAATGGAGCAGAACTGTTTAAGCAATTTAAACGCAGGGGTATGTAAGTACATTTCCATGAACATTTCCGTGAAATTTGATGGAAAATTACCTTGCCATTGAGGAGGGGATGCTGTTTGATTTCTTTTCTATTTCTAGCTTTTGCAGCCCTTATGTGCTATGGAGCGGAAAGGTTTGAGCAATTTTAGAAAAGGGCAATATAAGGAACATTTCTGTAAAGTTTGGTTAAAAATAGCTTTGTGGTTTAGGAGGAGATGTCATTTAAAGTAAAATGTTCACGACGGACGACTGACGACGGAAGCTGACACAGGGTAATCACAATAGGTCACCCTGAGCATTTGCTCAGGTGAGCTAAAAATTCCACAGAAAATTTTCTTCTTAGAGATGTTTTTATAGCAAATTAAAATCCATATTTTACGCACTTGGTTGCGCGCACTTGTCATGGGAGAAACCAAAGTGATGCACATTTATCCCTTGCCACTTAACACAGCTACCTGGACAGTTAACAAAACTTTAAATTATGATGGAAAGTGAAAATGAAGATTGAACATAGTCAAAAAATAATATTGAACAAGTTAAGCTAACATCATGAATATACACTGATGATTGTTTAAATCAACAATTTGAAATTTTTATGGAATCTGGAAGCCAATGAGCAAAATTTATGTAGAGGCTAGTTCATTTAGGATTATAGAATCAAAAGATACATAAGTGAAAATATCTAGAGATTTTTTTCACAGTAATTGATCCAAAAAGATTGTGTACATGCTCATTTTTATCCCATGCAGTTTTTTGGAAGACTTGACTAGCAAACTCCAATTGAGAGATTTCTTTTCATAAAAACATTCTCTTTACAGTGATGTGTTGTTTACCGTATATACTCACTTATAAGCCGCTCTCGCTTATAAGACGCACCCCTAACTTTGAGTTGAAAATATGTACTTTTTGCATTGACCCTCTTATAAGACGCGGTCAGATTTTCACATCGTCCGAGGTCACGGGGTTCATGAAATTTTGAACTTTCACTTGGAAACCCAGCTGCTGTATTGTTTTTGGTATTTTGAAAATATTTAAACAAAATTAATTTTAACATATTTTATTTAATTTTTGACAAGGTCTGAATTAATTTTATTTCTTAAACCCCAAGAAAAACTTCCTACAAATACAGTGACATCCATTTATTAACAGCAGCTGTATACATCCGGTACCGGATTATTTTTTAATACTTAATTTCCTAAAGGTATGATCATACAAGCCACAGCACTAACAATTCATCACATTGCTATAATTACCAGTTATAACAATGACAATTTACTGGTTTCACTACTTCACAGTTAAAATTTGGCAAGCTGAAATGTCCTTAACCGTATTGTAGCACAAGTAATGATCGGTCAACTATTTCTCGTATCATTTATCGAGTCTTTCACTTTAATTTCAACCGTCATTTTTTTTACCGACGGCGCTATCACATTCATCAATTAACTCTGTTTGGATTGCCAGTCACGAACCATTTTCTCACTAACGCCAACGGCAGTATCAGCAATAAAACATGCCCATATCGATATATTATCCAATCCTGTTGCAGTCTGAGCAGGTAGTCATGATCGGTAAACTATTTCCCGTATCATTTACCGAGTCTTTCACTTTTAACTTCAACCACGAAATTTTTTTTTTACCGACGACGCTATCACATTCATCAATTAACTTTGTTTTGATTGCCAGTCACGAACCATTTTCTCACTAACGCCAACGGCAGTATCAGCAATAAAACATGCCCATATCGATATATTATCCAATCATGTTGCGGTCTGAGCATACTGAACTGTCAATCAGCAAATTCAAACCAATCAATAGAAGACACAATTAGGCAATCACAAGCTGGTTGTGTTTATACAACAATTACGTTCTTCGATAAGAAATTGCTGAAAATTTGCATCTAATTGGCGTAAAATTAATATCCAATGCCAGACAATTAACAGTAAAAGGGTCTCGGCTATCAACTCCTGCGAATCATTAAAATAACAGTCTGTTCATTAGTGAGACCCCTTTACTAAATTTCACAGTTTTTTAAATGTGAGAATTTAACATTATTGTTAGCGTGACTTGAAGCGATAATTGCGATTTACAGTTTTTAAAGTGATGTTTTAATTGAAAAAAAAATTAAATATTAACTTATTGCCAAACATTCTTTTATTTAAAAACATAAAATAATGTTAAAGAAAGAACGAGTAGTATACGCCGATTGAGCATAATTTAATACGGTGCGGTACGGCCCGGGATGCGCTTTAGCACTCCTAGCAAAATGGCTGATGTTTAAATGAAAGTAACGCTGACGCTGTCTAAAAAGGAGAAATAAGCCTTTGTTAGACCAAAACAAGAACATCTAGCAATACTTTTCATACTAATTAAAAGTCGTTGATTAATTTCTACAGGAATGGTAATTTTTTGCCCGGTAAGTTACTGAACAGTTTGCAGCACATAACGGTTGCCGAAATCTTGACTGTAGAAGCCAGATTCTTGTTGGGATTTTTTTTTCTCTTGAAGGACACACTTATAAGACGCTCCCCCCTCGACAACCTTATAATATGATTCCTAAAAATGCGTCTTATAAGCGAGTATATACGGTAATTGCCTGTGATATATTTCTCCTGAGATACATGTAAAAAATCTTTAAAATCTATTTCACAATGTCTTACTTCCATAGCTTATTAACAATGCCTTTCTTCCATCTTATTCACCTATGGGGGTTGGGTGGTGGGGTAGGAATGATACTGAAAAAAAATTCCGGGGGCAGGTGTCCCATGCAGAGAGGGGAGGTGGGATGGGGTAAGAAAAATCAATCCCATGTAAGTAAATAGTTTATTTCTAAGCTTATAAAGTTTTTTTCCTATATACAAGTATACACAAATTCAAGTGAACTCTGGGGTGGTGTTAATTTTGACTCCAGGGACATGAGTACCAACAATCATTGTAGGGGTTTTGATCAAGTCTTCCAAGTTCTGAGGGATTATCTTGACACTTTTTGAGAAATGGAGATTAACAAAAAGATTAACAAAAAGGTTAAACAAGAAATTTTAAGTTGAAAAAAGGGCATAATTTTGCAAACATAACCTGCCCTTGAGAAATGGTGTCGCATTTTGACATTGAACATGTTTTGTTAATCTGAAATAAATAGCATTGATAGTTTCCGAGATACGGACAAAAAGGTCAAAAAAGAGGGCTTTTAACAAAGTTGTTATGGACCTGGTTAATTGACTCCAGATGACCCAAATTCAAACTTGACCTAGATATTATAGAAACAACCTTTCTGACAAATTTACAGGTTATTTGGATTGAAAATGTTACCTCTAGAGTGATAACAAGTTTTTTTTATAAGTGGGCTCTGTGACCTAGTTTTTGAACCTACATGACCCATATTCGAACTTATGCTAGAAAATACCGAAACAACTTTCTGACAAATGTCCAGGATATTTGGACTGAAATTGTTACCTCAAGAGTGTTAAGGTTTTTCCATATTTGGGCTATGTGACCTAGTTTTTGACCCCAGATGATCCATATTCGAACTTGAGCTAGAAATCATTGAAGCAACCTTTCTGACAAATTTTCAGGATATTTTGCCTGAAAATGTAGCCTCTAGAGTGTTAACAAGATTTTTCTATTTTTGGGCTTTGTGACCTAGTTTTTCATCCAAGATAACCCACGTTCTAACTTGTGCGTGTAATTATTGGGACAAACATCCAGACTAAGTTTCATGATAATTGAAGCAAAAATGTGACCACTAGAGTGTTAACAAACTAATTGTGGACAGACGGACGAAGGACAAAAGGCGATCACAAAAGCTCACTCTGTCACCAAAGGGCAATAATCCAGTGCAAACTGATTGGAGAAAAAAATGTCTTTACTTCTTTCAAAACTACCCATCGTGGTCTATTATAGGTGCCACTTTGGTTTCAACCCATCCATAGGTGTTCGATGAGTTGCGCACACAAGATTTACTATACACTGCATCTATGAAAAACCAAAAAAGTGCAGTAATCCAGTGAAAACTGATCCTAACAAAAAGATTCTTTACTTCTTGCACAAATACAAATCATGGTATATTGTGTGTATGAGTTTGCTTTCAATCCACCCAGGGGTGTAGGAGGAGTTGCATACCCAAGATTTATTATATATAGCATTGTACGAAAATACAACAAAGGGCAATAATCCAGTGAAAACTGATCCAAGTGAAAAATTCTTTATTTCTTGCACAACAACCCAACATGGTCTATCTTGTGCAAGTTTGGTTCCAATCAATCCATGGGTGTATGAGGAGTTGCCCAGGGACAGACATGGTGGGGGGGTTGTCACAAAAATCGAGTAGTGATCGCATTATTTTTTTCATAATTTACAATTTATAGCATGTTTATTTTTATGTGTGCCTTTATTGTGTTTCTTGCACATGTGGTTTAGTGTTATTTTTGCATTTAAAAATAGATATATTATGAACAGTGTAATTCTGCACTACTTCCTTGGCAGTATGGATATATCTACATCACAGCAAAAAATTGCGGCGGAAACTACCTATGTCAAAACAGAACCAGTCAATCAAATATTTTCATAATTTTGTAATTAAACTATTTTAATCAGTACATTTTGATTATTTTGATGAGACAAAGTTGCTATAGTCATGTCCAATGACCTTTAAAGAAGTCTTAAAGCAGGCAACATCCGTTACCATGACAATGAAAAATTGTAAACCATAGTATTTCTTTAATACCTATAGCTCAATCTACAACTTACAGGTCTGCCCTCGGGTTCTAGATGATGTTCATGAGTATGGTCCATTTCTTCCATCTTTTTATGTGGGGTTGGAGGTTCTGTCCAGCGCCATGTAAGAATCTTTGCCACTTTACCCTTCATTGGTGGGCAGGAACACCTGTCAGAAATTCAGTCAACTGTATCAAGAGATGTGTCCATAGGACATGGATGCCCTCACATTCCACTGTTTTGTTACAAAAAATCTAGTACAATTACTATTATAGGTGTGTATTAAGTCTAAAAATGCTATTTTTTAGCTTTATCAGGAGGTATAACTATGCTGATCTCCAATACATTTGCGTCAAAATACCGAGGTGCGTAACTTCACAAGCTGACAACTTTTCTAAGGAAGTTTCATGGCTCTAGCAGTTACAGGTTTGGAGTTACAAGCAACACAGGTCTAAAAATGTTTTTATTTCTTAATCAGGAGGGATAACTGCTGATCTCCAATAAATTTGCCTCAAATTACCAAGAGTAAGTTCACATGCTGTCAACTATTCTTAGAAAGTTTCATGGCTCTAGCAGTTAGGCTTGGAGTTACAGGCGACACAAGTCTAACAAGAGTACTGCTGGGCAGAGCAGTATATGCCCGAAGGGTGTTTTTTATAGTATGATTCACTTGTGATATAAGGGAGGAAACCCTAGGCTTTTGAATTTAAGGATTTGCTTTAAATTTTGAATTTTTTGTTTTTGATTCATAATATTTTGATTTTTAATATTTTATAATTTTAATTTTAGAGTTTTATAGATCTTTATCATATCTGAATTTTAAGTTTTATAATTTGTATAAATATCAGTCTTTCAGAAGTTATGAAGTTCATGCTGTGATGAATGGTTATCAAGTTATAGTGCAGAAATATTGATTGTTTACTGTGGTATCATTTTATTTTGTTGGCATGAAAGTTTCCGCAAATGCCGAAAATGACTATTTCATGCAAACGTAATTTCGTGCAAATTCATTTTTTTTTTGTAGAATAAAAGTTGTCAAATACATTGTCAATGTTCTAATCAGTCTTGGCCACCCTTTCTACAGTTTTCTTCTGTTTATTTGATTGAGTGAGTAGCCATGTGTCAAAAATAACACCCTTTGTTCATTAATTATCATATCATTGTTTATTCCGTTCTGCTTAGTTGCTCGAGTCATTTGCTCAACAATTAATGGATATAATTGACAGCTGTTTGTCTCAATTACACATTCCAGTTACACAAAGTGTCACTTAATTTATTTGACAAAATAAAAGTTTAAATTTATAGACGTGTTTTTCTCCTCATAAAAAATGAACGCTGGACCTGTATGAGATGACAACGACATTTATTCAAATGCCTGACCTGCATATAAAGACACACTTCTAAGGTGATTTATTTGCAGTTGGATTCATGTTCTAATGAAATACCATTCACTTAAATTCTGCATTATCTATTAAAACTTAACTTGTTTTGACTCATCCAACTGCCTTGAGACATCCACGTGGGTGAAGTAATGTACCAAGTGTACAATATATTCGAATAGTAAGCATATTCGGATACGTACTTGGGAGAGCCTTTTATGGCAACGCTTAGCATAGGGTTTAAATTCGCGCATTCGCCCGAGCGCGAAATACGCGAAAATTAACCCTAGGCAAAATAAATGATACCACAGTATATGATTGGCACCTTGACCTTTCATGTACTTAGCCCGAACAGTATAGAGGTCATGTAATAAATGATGGTTATCATCTTAAGAAGTTTGAAGTCTGTATGGTAAGTAGTTGCCGAGTTATACAGCAGAAATGCTTTTCAGTGTTTAGGTCATTGTGACCTTGACAGGGCCTATTTTGACGAAGAGGCCATGATTTGAACAAACTTGATAGAGGTCCATTAGATAATGCTGCGCACCAAATATCTAAACTCTAGGCCTTGTTGTTTATGACAAGAAGATTTTTTAAGTTTTTCCTACATAACTCTCTGTAAAACATGTGACCCCTGGAGCGGGGCCATTTTTGACCTAGGGTCCATGACTTGAACAAACTTGGTAGAGGTCCTCTAGACAATGCTTCATAGAAAATATCTTAACTCTCAGCCTTATGGTTTCTTCTGTGAAGATTTTTAAAACCTTTTCCTACATAGCTAGAAATGGTTTTTGAATGAACAAAAACATATGTCTCTCCCAGCCAGTTGCTGCAGGCAGTATTGAATGAGACGATTGTATAATTTGACATTTAACCTCCAAGTGTGACCTTGACTTTGAGACACCACACCCGCAAAGTGGGTTCTGCATGTCGCCTTGATGAGGTGAACATCTGACCTAAGTTTCACAAAAATCCTTCAAGGGCTTTTGAAGATACAGAGCGGACACAATTTTGTGGCATTTGACATTTAACCTCCAAGTGTGACCTTGACCTTGAGACACCACACCCGCAAAGTGGGTTCTGCATGTCGCCTTGATGAGGTGAACATCTGACCCAAGTTTCATAAAAATCCTTCAAGGGCTTTTGAAGATACAGAGTGGACACGATTTTGAGGCATTTGACATTTAACCTCCAAGTGTGACCTTGACCTTGAGACACCACACCCACAAAGTGGGTTCTGCACGTCGCCTTGATGAAGGGAACATCTGACCCAAGTTTCATAAAAATCCTTCAAGGGCTTTGGAAGATACAGAGCGGACACAATTTTGTGACGGACAGACAGACAGACGGACGGACAGACGGACGGACAGACGGACGGACAACCGGGGGAAAAACAATATGTCTCCCCCATTTTTGGGGGGAGACATAACTCTATGTAAACTAGAACTGTGTCCATAGGACACGGATGCCCCCACTATGCATAAGTGCTCATAAACAAGAGCATGTATATCCTGTATGTAAGATTTTTTTCTGTACATATACCTAAAATGATCTACAGGTAACCTTATGTACATGTTAAATTAAATTACAAATGTAAAATTTATATGTTCAATTATTTATATGGTATATAGTGAAAAAATCAACAAAGGGCCATAATTCTGTTAAATATGGTCACAGCAAAAATTCCTTCCTTTACTACCATCTACACATTAAAGCTGTTCATCCCTGGAAGTTTAAGCAAAATCTGCCATCCGGTTTAAGAGGAGTTGCGTTCACAAAATTTCTATATGGTATATAGTGAAAAAATCAACAAAGGGCCATAATTCTGTTAAATATGGTCGCAGCAAAAATTCCTTCCTTTACTACCATCTACACATTAAAGCTGTTCATCCCTGGAAGTTTAAGCAAAATCTGCCATCCGGTTTAAGAGGAGTTGTGTTCACAAAATTTCTATATGGTATATAGTGAAAAAATCAACAAAGGGCCATAATTCTGTTAAATTTGGTCGCAGCAAAAATTCCTTCCTTTACTACCATCTACACATTAAAGCTGTTCATCCCTGGAAGTTTAAGCAAAATATGCCATCCGGTTTAAGAGGAGTTGCGTTCACAAAATTTCTATATGGTATATAGTGAAAAAATCAACAAAGGGCCATAATTCTGTTAAATTTGGTCGCAGCAAAAATTCCTTCCTTAACTACCATCTACACATTAAGTTGTTTATACCTGGAAGTTTAAGCAAAATCTGCCATCCGGTTTAAGAGGAGTTGCGTTCACAAGATTTCAGGACGTACGGACAGACGGACGGACGGACGGACAAGTGCAACGCTATATGCTCCCCACTTTGTGGGGGCATAACAAGTGACCCCTGGGGCTGGGCCTATTTTGACCCAGTGGCTATGATTTGAACAAACTTGGTAGAGGTCCACTAGACAATGCTACACACCAAATATCTAAGCTCTATGCCTTACGGTTTCTGACAAGAAGATTTTTTAAGATTTTCCTATATAACTCTATGTAAAACAAGTGACCCCCGGGGCGGGGCCATTTTTGACCCAGAGCCCATGATTTGAACAAACTTGGTAGAGGTCCACTAGACAATGCTACATACCAAAAATCTTAACTCTAGGCCTTCTTGTTTCTGACAAGAAGATTTTCAAGTTTTTCCTATATAACTCTATGTAAAATCAACTGACCCCTGGGATGGGGTCAGTTTTGACCCCAGAGTCATAATTTGAACAAACTTGGTAGAGGTTCACTAGATGATGCTTCATACCAAATATCAAAGCTCCAGGCCTTGTGGTTTCACAGAAGAAGATTTTTAAAGATCCAACTTATAAAATCTATTTTTAGCTCCAGTGAACCAGAAATGCAATGGACCAAAACCATTTGAACAATCTTGGTAGAGCTTCATGCAAGGAACATCCCAGGCAAGTTTCATTAAATTTGCCCCATTGGTTTCAGAGGAGATGTCGTTTGAATGAAAAGTTGACGACGGACGGACGAACGGACGATGGACAAAGACCGATCAGAAAAGCTCAAATGTGTGGGGGGGAAGGGGGGTCCCAATGCATGGGGGGATTACTTAGCCATCTTATGTAAGTTAAAGTTTATTTATAGGCTTAGGAAGTTTTTTTTTCCCTACATATAAGCAGGGTTGGGTAGCATAACTTGTAAAAGTAATGTATTAAATTATCATTATTTGACAAAAATGGGCATTAAATTAGCATTAGCATTACTGATATTTTCAAAAGTAATACACTGTACATTAAATTAGCATTAGCATTACTGATATTTTTCAAAAGTAATACACTGTACATTAAATTAGCATTAGCATTAAATTAAGCATTACTTTAAAGTGATAATACAAAATAAAACTTTCAAAGCCTGCTATTGTTAAAAAGTGGTCCTGATTACAGGCTCTGATGTATTTTCATGAAGAAACTTATACCTTGTACCTTGACTAAATATTGCAACACTTATGTAGCAATTACCAATACAGAATAATTAGTTTTTATTTATAATTATGTCTTAAAAGGGAAACTAAAGTAAAAAATTCAACTGACGCCATAATAAAAGGTGTGCAAGAAAATTTACTTAGAAATGCTTAATTAAAAGTAACAATTTTTCAGTTTTCTTTCGACCAATAGAACATGCCATCTTGTCACGTGACCATTTAGGTTGTGACATGCTTATATCTTTATCTAAACTGATAATAACTACAATAGGTAAGATTACTGGAAGAATGCCTATTTCTTGCATGAAGGGTTTGCTAAATAAATTGATGGCTTATTTTGTATTTTTCCAAAAGAAATAATTCGTACGCACCGTTTCCACCATAAATTGTTTTTGCACTTCAATGATTTACTATGCAAATTATTAAATTCAGTGTTTTGTATATGGATACAGCTTCAAACCAATAGATAATTTTGTTTAACAAGGTGTATTTTGTACAGATAGAACTTTGTATGATGAAATTTAATTGTTTTAGATGATGAGTTACATCATTTATCCAAATATAAATACAACAATTTATTTAGATGAAATTTACGAGTCATGATGTTTACAATTCCACCATTCTCCAAAGGGTAGAATTACAAATCTTAAAGGTCATGTGACACGACTATAGCAACTTTGTCTATTCAAAATAATCATAATGTTCTGATTAAAATGGTTTGTAATTTTACCTTAATAAACATTAATAAATATTCCAATTTCTTCCTTGTTGTGGTTCTATATAAAAGTATCTCCTCCACGTTTTAACATGCTGCGTAACCCTTCCTCACTAGATATTTACGTCATAAACAAATTCTTTTTCATTTAAGTGTAGTAAAATTGAAGTGAATTTAGGTGATCTAATGTGTTAACATTTGTTTCATTGGAATGGAAATTCACACTACAGTGTGTTTTCACGTTGGGATATTGTTTGAAAAATAATAATATGGCATGTCCATCAAGTACAAATTTGTGTCTGCTCATAAATTAATATCCAATGAAATGTCAAAGATCCATAAATCACGCCTTATAGTGTGGGATTTATGCAAATTAACCTGCCCAAATGGGACCCTTGTATATTCTGCATAGCTGTAAAAACAAAGCAATTAACTTTTTTATGACCCAATCAATGATAAAGTTGAGACAATTAGGAAAATTTTATGGCAAGTGATCTTAAAAATTGATTGAATTACTTCAGATCAGTCAAACTTGTGAAAACATTATGTAATAGCTTGTTCCAATTAACATGTCTGCATGATTTTTAGTTACGGTAAGAAGCTTCCATGCAGATACATATTTTAATCAAATAATTAAATGTAATGGATCTATTTATGATGAAGATAAAAATCATTCTACTTCTAAATGTGAACAACTTTAAAAAAAAAAAAAAACCATCAAAAAACAATGTGTTTGTGTTATAATTTTGACAGTTTTCAGGGCTTCTTCATATTATTTGTTCTTTGATCATTATTGTTTTGTTTTAAAAAAAAATGTAGAATGAATGAGCCAAAAAAAATATGCAGTTATAATGAAAAAAATCATAGATCTAGTCAAAGAATACTTACATGTACCTCAGGCAAAATATACCACAGACAAATAAGCAACACATTATTGTAAGGAGAATGTTTTTATGGAAAAAAATCTCTCGATTGGAGTTACTTAATCAAGTCTTCCAAAAAACTGCATCGGATAAAAATAAGCATGTTCAAAATCTTTTTGGATCAGTTACTTGAAAAATATCTCTAGATATTTTCACTGACGTATTTTTAAATTCTATAACCCTGATTAAACGAGCCTCTATATAATATTGCTCATTGGCTTCGTAATTCCATCAAAATTTCAAATTATTTATTTAAAAAAATCTTCAATGTATATTCATGATGTTAGCTTAACTTGTTCGATTTTGTTTTTTTACTATATTCAGTCTACATTTTCACTTTCCATCATAATTTTTAAGGTTTTGTTAACAATCCAGGCAGCTGTGTCAAGTGGCAAGGGATAAATGTATGTCTTTCCAGTTTCGCTCGTGACCAAGTGCATAAAATATGGATTTTGATTTGCTATAAAAACATCTTTAAGATGAAAATTACCTGCGGAATTTGGTAAAAACGTCATAGTTAGATACATAGTTTTTGCTCATATGAAAATTTTGAGGTCAAAAATTCATGTCACATGACCTTTAAGTCTTGCCATGTATTTTTGCAACAATGGCGCTGTCTATAAACCGAGGGACAACCTCAATTTTTTATTTTAAAAGTCACAATTCATGTATTTGGAAATTGCAGATTTTCGTAATATCTTGGATTATGAAATAAAACAAGTTGATTTAAAATTGTATACATTTGAAATTTTTGACTTTCGGTACCCTTTAAGCAATTATGACAATAGATTTATCCTTTCACAAATCACTGAAAGTGACACCATTTTGTTATGACAGTACAAACACCAAGCACTTGGCAGTTCTTACCATTGTAATACCATGCTGACACTGTATTAATTAAGTAAATAATAAACAAATAAGATTAAGGCAAATATAAATTAATAAATGGGTATTTTTTTTCTAAAATGCACTATATGTTTAGGCAGTCCTGCAAAATCTGGTTTACATGCAGAAAGGCCTTTAATTCTTATACACTATACAGACATAAAGCTACTTTGTTAAATAAATACTGAAAATATCACATTTATCATTTATCACATTTACAGCAAGGTTATGTTATTTTGTTACCCTAGTATATAGTAAAAATACTAAGTACCTGATGTTTAAAGTGTATTAAGCTTTATGGCAGAATGTCAGACAAAATCCCCTTCGGACAAAATCCCCTTCATGTATTTTTGTATATCTGGACATAATCCCCTCCATGGGTGGACATAATCCCCTTCATGTGTGAAATTTTGAAGTGGACAAAATCCCCTCAATAAAATTGCTACCTAGGACAAAATTCCCCTCAGATGAATTATGTCATCATTTTAAACAATTAAAATGAACACTTTTAAACTAATTAAAATGTTTTTCATACTAATCAATTTAAAACAATTAAAGAAATTGCCTAATCATATATATATTTGTTATGCAGTTGATAATTTACCACAATTATAATGAACACTTCTAAACTAATTAAATTGTTTTTAATGATAATTTGGTTGATAATTGATCTGAACAAATAAAAAAAATATGTCTTATCAAACTTATATAATTATAAAGGTTAACTTGATACATAATTATAAATCAAAAAACAAAAGTTCATTATTCATCAATTTTTATGGAGCATAATAATACATTAGAAACCAATGAAACAAGGGGATTTTGACCAGGTAGGTAAGGGGATTTTGTCCAGCCTTCAAAAACATGAAGGGGATTATGTCCACCCATGGAGGGGATTTTGTCCGGGTATGCGAAGGGGATTTTGTCCGAAGGGGATTATGTCCGTACACCTTATGGCATACATTAGTAAATATATTAGGTGAACAGCATGAAAGTAATGCCAAAGTAATGCTAAGCATTAGCATTAGCATTACCAAATTTGGCATTAAATTATCATTATTTTTAACGCTAAAATTCAGGCATTAATCATTACTTGTCATTACCTGAAAAAAGTAATGCATTATTAATGCATTAGCATTAAAATTAGCATTGATCCAACCCTGTATATAAGTATAAGCAAAAACAAGTGACCCCAGGGACATGGGTACCAACAACCTTTGAAGGGTTCATGCTGGTGATCAAGTATTCCAAGTCTGAACGGAATATCTTTGACACTTTTTGAGAAATGGACATAAACAAAAAGGTTAACCAAGAAATTTTAAGCTGAAAAGGGGGCATAACTTTGCAAAAATAAATTTGAGGGTTATCTGCCCTTGGGAGATAGTGTCGCAATTTGACAGTGAACAAGTATTACTAATTCGAAGTAAATAGCTTTGACAGTTTCTGAGAAATGGACCTTAACAAAAAGGTTAACCAACGCCGACGAGGGGGTCATGACAATAGCTCCATTTTTTCCTCATAAAAAGAAGCTAAAAAGGTGCATCAGTTGTAACTATTGTAAGTCAAGCATGTTACCAGACAAAGGCCAACATGAAACATGATCTCAAGGTAACACCTTCTATCATGATGAAAACTTGTAACTTCTAGTTCACTAATATACTGACTAAAGAGCAAATCTACATACCTTTCATTCATCTTGGACTGAATGTAAGCAACTTACTATAGTGTACTATAACAAACCTCGGACAAATCCAGTTGCCCTCAGGAACATTTTTCACAGGTGGATTGAGACAGTGAGGGTGGTAAGCTGATGGACATGTGTCACAGCACATAAGTTCTCCACCGTCCTTACAGACACGACAAAATTCATTATGATCATCATCATCTTGTTCTTTCTCCACACCCTCATTCTCCTAAAATTCAAATCAACAAGCACTATGCTTATGACAAGACATTTAGGTTTTTTGTTAGAAGATTTCTATCAATGTAAAGACAAACAAGAGCCACCACAAGCGGGGGCCACCCTTGACTTCCAAAGCCAAACACATCAGAGGAAGCACATTGTGGTGAAGGGATTTCAAATGAAACATCATTTATAATAAATAGTTCTTGCATACATGTGATATCCCAGCAGGATTTTTAAAAATCCTGTTATTCCACATCAATTCCAGCTGTCCCGTTATTAATTCAAAATTCCCGATATTAAAATCCAGAAGAAAAAAAAACTTTCATCTGCCGACGTCAATAACTTTCTCAGCTCCAGTTTTTGGCAGAGCTTATAGTCAGAAACGTCGATCAATATATTACATACAACCTTCAAAGCATTGACCAATCAGAGCACATTTTACTTGCTACTTTCATTTATTTAATCCTGTGTTGACACTCGATACACAATTAACACATTTAGCCATCAACAGGTGCAGAATTGGGTCAATATAATTCGATTGAGGATGTACACCGAGAAGAAAATTGTTGTGTACTATAGGGCTATACAGATCCTATAAGTCAAGCAAATTGTCTTAAGGCCATTATTTTTATATTTTTCGGTTTACTGACCCGCCGACCCTGTATTTTGGAAAATGAAAAAAAAAAAAAAAAAAATTTTTTCAGGAAAAAAAAATTCTGACAGCCGATTTTACGGAAAATGTACCGTATGAACGGCTCATTTTCCTTGGTTTCTTCACAGTAAAGACTGAATACATTATTAAAATATTCATATATACAGTTTTCAGGAATAAATAGAAATAAGAAGACTTTCCAATGTTTTTTTGTTTTTTTTTTCAAGATTTTTTTTTTTTTTCCCCTCCTCCTACCCTACCTTTTTTTGAAAAAAATCAGTAAACCAAAATATAAAAAAAAAAATGGCCTAAAAAATTAACAGAATGCTTAATTTTAAAGGCAAAGTGCTTTACCAATGTTATTCTAACCTTTTAAACAGTGTATGAAAATGGCTAAAATACTATTTTTTGTTTTGTTTTGTTTTAATTTCGGATTTATTTATAAGACTAGATGGGTGTTCAGTGGAACACTTGTGTCGCCCTTGGGTACTCTGTTAGAATAACTAAAACGGTAAACAAGAGCCTGCTGGAAAAGACAGCATGCTAGTCAAAGTACAACAAGACCTGTCCACAGACAGCATGCTCCACTTTTCTCAGTGCTGGATAATTAATTAAAAGCCAAGTTAAACAAGAGGCCCAAGTGAAAAAAAATTGACTGGGGCAGGGCAAGTACCTAGTCATACAAGATGAAAAAAAAATTGGGTCAAGTAGTTAGGATGATGGGAGGTCAAGTACCTATGTATTAAAAAAAAAAAAAAAAATTAAAAAGAAAAAAAAATTGGGTCCGGGGCAGGGGGGTTTGAGGGGGAGTCAAGTTCCTCTGTATCTGTATAAAAGTATTAAAATTTAAAAAAAAAAAAAAAATAGGGCCCAGGGGGTAAAAAATGGGGGGGGGGGGGGTCCCCATGCAGAGGGGACGGTGGGGGAGGGAGTACTTACCCATCTCACGTCAGTTAATATTTTATTTATAGGCTTAAGAAGTAAGTAAAAGCAAAATCAAGTGACCCCTGGGGCTGGGGCTAACTGTGACCCCAGGGACATTGGTACCAACAACCTTTGCAGGGGTCTTGCTGGTGATCAAGTATTCCAAGTTTGAATGGAATATCTTTGACACTTCTTGAGACATGAACATAAAGAAAAAGATTAACCAAGAAATTTTAACTTGAAAAAGGGGCATAACATTGCAAAAATAAATTGGGGGTTATCTGCCCTTGAGAAATGGTGTTGTCTTAAGTGATTCAATTGTAAGCGTTTGATGAAGAAACATTAAGAAATAGCATAGTTATAGCCAATGTTAAGTTTTCATGACAAAATTCAAGTCCAAAAAGGGGCATAACTCTGTCAATTGTGACCTTGACCTACACATTTTGGCATCATCATGACCCTGTTGTTGTAAGCAATATAATTTGAAAGTTTGATGTTGAAATGTTAAGAAATGGCAAAGTTATTTCAAACGTTAAGTTTTCATGACAAAATCCATGTATAACTAGATGGGTGTTCGGTGGAACACTTGTGTCGCCCTTGGGTACTCTGTTAGAATAACTAAAAAGGTAAACAAGAGCCTGCTGGAAAAGACAGCATGCTAGTCAAAGTACAACAAGACCTGTCCACAGACAGCATGCTCCACTTTTCTCAGTGCTGGATAATTAATTAAAAGCCAAGTTAAACAAGAGGCCCAAGTGAAAAAAAATTGACTGGGGCAGGGCAAGTACCTAGTCATACAAGATGAAAAAAAAATTTGGGTCAAGTTGTTATGCATTAAAAAAAAAAAATATTTTTGGGCCCCGATAGTGGGGTGTGTGTGTGTGTGTGTGGGCGTGTGTGTGTGTGTGTGTGTGTGGGTGATGGGAAGTGAAGTACCTATGTATTTAAAAAAAAAAAAAAAAAAAAAAAAAAAAAAAAAAATTTGGGTCGGGTGGGCGGACAGTCAAGTACCTTTGTATAAAAATTAAAAAAAAAAAAAAAGAACCCGGCGGGGCGGGGGGGGGGGGGGGGGGGGGGGCGGACTGGTATGGTGATCGGATGGGGAGTCAAGTACCTATGTATTATAAAAAAAATAAAAAAAAAATAAAAAAATGGGCCGAGGGGGGGGGGGGGGGGGGGGGGGGGTTGAGGGTGCATGGGGAGTCAAGTACCTATGTATTAAAATTTAAAAAAAAAAAGGCGCGGGGGCGGTATAAAAAAAAAAATGGGGGGGGGGGGGGGGGGGGGGTTGACTGGTTGGGGGGTGGATGGGGAGTCAAGTACCTATGAATTAAAAAAAAAAAATGGGCCCAGAGGCGGGGGGGGGGGGGGTGACTGGTTGGGGGGGGCAGGTCCCCATCATGCAGTGGGGACGGTTTGGGGGGGAGTACTTACCCATCTCATGTCAGTTAATATTTTATTTCTAGGCTTAAGAAGTTTTTTTCCTATATATAAGTATAAGCACAATCAAGTGACCCCTGGGGTGGGGCTAACTGTGACCCCAGGGACATGGGTACCAACAACCTTTGCAGGGGTCTTGCTGGTGATCAAGTATTCCAAGTTTGAATGGAATATCCTTGACACTTTTTGAGACATGGACATAAAGAAAAAGGTTAACAAAGAAATTCTAACTTGAAAAAGGGGCATAACATTGCAAAAATAAATTTGAGGGTTATCTGCCCTTGAGAAATGGTGTTGTCTTAAGTGATACAATTGTAAGCATTACAACTGGAAAGTTTGATAAAGAAACATTAAGAAATGGCATAGTTATAGCCAATGTTAAGTTTTCATGACAAAATCGAAGTACATAAAGGGGCATAACTCTGTCAATTGTGACCTTGACCTACACATTTTGGCATCATCATGACCCTGTTGTCGTAAGCAATATAATTTGAAAGTTTGATGTTGAAATGTTAAGAAATGGCAAAGTTATTCCCAACGTTAAGTTTTCATGACAAATCCATGTATAAAAAGGGGCATAACTCTGTCAAATGTGACCTTGACCTAGAAATTTTGGCATCAACTCGACCCTGTTGTCATAAGCAATACAATTTGAAAGTTTGATAAGATAATGTTTAGAAATGGCAAAGTTATAGCCAACGTTAAGTTTTCGTGACGGACCGACGGACCGCCGGACCGACGGACAAAGCGATCCCTATGTATCGCCTTTTCTTCGAAAGGGCGACACAAAAAGGGGCATAACTCTGTCAAATGTGACCTTGACCTAGAAATTTTGGCATCAACCCGACCCTGTTGTCATAAGCAATACAATTTGAAAGTTTGATGTTTAGAAATGGCAAAGTTATAGCCAACATTAAGTTTTCGTGACGGACCGACGGACAAAGCGATCCCTATGTATCGCCTTTTCTTCGAAAGGGCGACACAAAAAGGGGCATAACTCTGTCAAATGTGACCTTGACCTAGAAATTTTGGCATCAACCCGACCCTGTTGTCATAAGCAATACAATTTGAAAGTTTGATAAGATAATGTTTAGAAATGGCAAAGTTATAGCCAACGTTAAGTTTTCGTGACGGACCGACGGACAGCCAGACTGACGGACAAAGCGATCCCTATGTATCGCCTTTTCTTCGAAAGGGTGACACAAAAAGGTCAAGTAGATTTAAGACAAGCTTAAAAAGTTGGAGGAAACCAATTTCAGCAAATATTTAGTTCATTAAACATGAAGCAGCGAGTGAAAATCTCGGATAAATTCTGTTTGTCATATTTTTCCGCGACCTCGTCATATTTTAATATTTACAGAAAACAGTGTCTTGGAGACTCTTTATATGGCAAACTTACAACATTCAATTGATTGATTAAGATAAGTGGTCATGATTTGGTTATAAGTACCAGCTTTTCATTGAAAAAGTTTCCTTTTCTCTAAGACTTGAATATTTCTGTAGTAGTTACTTTTGAAAGCAACAGTTATAATGAATCAACATAATTTACATCTTAAAATTGTTTGTAATTTTGTTGAAAAAAAAATTCTGGTGAAACTGGAAACACATCCCAGACTTTTCACTAAAAGGTTACTGAATTTTGATGCCACAGACACCTTAGTTTTAAAGAGTAAGTTGAAATCACTCCACATATTTGCTGTCGGTCATTGTCATTCACAACTTCTCCTAGGAGTCTTCTCAAGTTCTGACTTCTCCCAAATCTTGCCTTAGGGAGAAGTCACTTCTCCCAAAATTTTAACCCTAGCAAGAGCCCTGTGTAAGGACCCGGGTCCAAAAGCTAAAATTGAAAAGACAAATACAAAATTCAATCATCAGTGGGAATCTGAATATAAATAGATAGGAAAGTGCTAAGGGAACAAATTATGCCTTTTGCAAGTGGTGTAACTTTTATGAATTAAATAAGAACAAAAAACACTTCATTAGTTTTCTTTGCTGTTCTGAGTCGATAAAAAATTCCAGTTTTCAAGCTGAAAATCCAGTTATGAGATACAGAAGTTATCACATGTATGTTCTTGTGCACTACTCCTGAAGGAGGTCTATATACCTTTGACGTTTGATGTCAAGATGTTGGTATTGTTCATATTGATACCTTTGAACATTCAACTTAATAAGCAATTATGACAAGAAAATGTAAGTTAAAAAGGGACATAACTCCAAAAATATAACTTTCAGAATAATGCTCCTTGTGTTACAACTGCCTCTTGTCATAATAAGCAAGCAGTCTAAGTTTCATACTGATACCATTGATAGTTTTGAAATCATTCAACTTAATAAGCAATTTGGGAGCTGCACACACTAATAGTTATTCAATTTCTGTGACAGTCTTGTATAATGTGTAGAATTAAAAGCTTAGTTGAAATCTCCAAGCAGTACATCTGGAGCAGTTTGGTCTGCAATATGTGTTAGATAATTAATAATCTGTTATGTTCGAGGATGGAGATCTATAGAGAAGACAGAATGACCTTGGACAGAGCTCTGATGAGATGGTAACTGACACTTGTTCCATAATTATGAAGTTGATGTGAAACACTGGAAGATGTCACTGGCAACTTATCTCATGTGTAGAACAACAAACCATGGCAGTTGTCTTCCTGTGACATAGGCAAACATGTCAAGCTCCACCAAACACGCTGATGGTACTGTACTTGATTCTCATAGACATTTGGTTCAGTCAGACACAGTATTTTGCTGCTCAGAACTGGGTGACACTAGCTCCAGCACTTTGCAGTTACAGGCGACACAAGTTGAAAATTGCAAATTTTGAGTATGTAAGGGGCCATAACTCTAACAATTCCAAATAAATCTATACGGGAAACCCCAGGTGCACAACTTTACATGCTGATCAACATTCCTGTAAAGTTTCTTGACTGTAGGTGTAGCCCTTTTGCAGGTACAGGCAACACAAGTTGAAAATTGCAAATAAATATATACGGCATAATAATACGGGAAACCCCAGGTGCTGATCAACATTCCTGTAAAGTTTCTTGACTGTAGGTGTAGCCCTTTTGCAGGTACAGGCAACACAAGTTGAAAATTGCAAAAAAATATATACGGCATAATAATATGGGAAACCCCAGGTGCACAACTTTACATGCAGATCAACATTCCTGTAAAGTTTCTTGACTCTAGCTCCAGTGCTTTTTGAGTTACAGGCAAAACAACTTTTTGGGACGGACGGATGGACAGAGAAAGGGCAAATCTAAATGCCGCCCCCAGAGTGGGGGCATAAAAATTACATAGGGCAATAACTCAAAAATTACGCAAAAGAGAGGTATGGTTCTTGGGCACAGCACCTCTCCACAATGAGATCTATTCACCTATGAAGTTTCAAGTTAATATCTTCAATACCTTTCAAGTTATGCCCCGGACAAGAATTAGGTATGAAAAATAACAAAGAGCAATAACTTAAAAATTGTGAGAAATGAAGATATAATTCTTGGGCACTGCACCTCTACACAGTGAGATCTATTCATCTATGAAGTTTCAAATTAATATCTTCAATATCTCTCAAGTTATGACCCGGACAAAGTGCACACACACACACACACACAAACACACACACAGGGACAGGGTAAACACTATATCGAGGACTCAACGCAACACTGTCTTAACTCAATTTTTTTCAAAAATCTTTTTTTTGCATTTTTTGTATCCATTATATGTTATTTATGGGGTCATAAAATATTTCTTTTAAATTCCACATACATCAGTCTGAAAATGGTAATTTGGCAAAATGTCGTATCTCACTGTAGTAATTCTTTGTTGTGCAACACTGTAGTAACTTGAGTTACATACAGTGTTGCACAACAAAACATGTGATATGAAGTCATCAAAAAATGTGCAACACTGTAGTAACTCAATTCATTCACAAATTTGACTGTGATAGTTATAGTTATGTCATAGTTATGGTGTCATAATGCAAACAGTGATGTCACAACTTGAGTTTTTGTGAAGGTCACGCAAGCGTTTTCGAAGTTCTTGGTGAATTACAGTTTACCGTACGTTTTTTGGATGAAGAATGAAGCTGTAGATGGTGAGTATTCAGTTTGTTTTATTATTTTAGTAATAATTTTAAAGGTCACACATACATAAATAAAATTAATAGGTGTTAGATTGTCATCCACTTTTACATGTTTGTATTTGTTTCTGGGGGTGAGGTGGGTTAATAGGGAGGACTGAAGTGAAAATTTTCACGCACAGGTTGAAAAGTATAACGGGAAAATAAAATTTTGTGATTGTGTGGTGGAAGTTTGCTCCAATTATTCAGAACTTTGAAATATTTTGTTTTTAGACTTTCATCAATGGTTTCAGCATATTAGACCATGCTGCAAGCATCGAGTCACCAGGGAAGTGAGAAGTTTAGAGGCAGAGGTAGGCAGTGTATGGCGAATTCTTTGTGTTCCATAATTGCTGGACTCCACTTTCCCCATCAAGATGGACTCAACAATGGATGAGTTACTTGAAAAAGGTGACAAACTTTATCTTGAAGTTAGCACAGAATCAAGCAATTACTGGTCAGCTGATGACATACCCCTTAAAGCTGATTCTAAGCACATTGTTATGGGAAGTTTGTTTCATGGAACTTTTGAGAGAAACAATCTTGAGTAAACATTCTTTCTACACAGTTGAAGATGCTTTGCATGTTGATTTTTCAACAAGACACTGCCAGTTGTATTTTCACAATGGGCAGCAACTAGCCTCACTTTTCATGTGCTATAATGAAAACTGAAAATAGTTCTAGTTCAATGATCCCCATAGTCGATGTACAACAGGGATGGCTACAGACGATGGCTTGGCAACAATGACAGTTCATGAAAATGTCAAGAACATGTCTTTATTCATTAAGCAGTTGGCTAAAACAAATTTGAAATTGTCAATCTAGAAGTTAGCTGTAAGCAACCAGGAATAGATCAGGCTAGTGACACAGACTCGGACTTTTCTGGTTTTTAGTGATTTGAGTGACGGGGAGATAACATGTAAATTATATCTTGCTGAAGAAAATGTTAAAGCAGTTACGGAAATGGATTGTTCAGATGTTTCAGATGTCAGCAGTGCTATTCTTGATGACAGTGATGACATTTGTGGTGGTAATGATGAAAATATTGATGATCATAGTGTTGATTATTCTCTTTGTTGTTCAGTTTTAGTTGATGGTTTACAGGCAATGACAGTACACACCTACTGCAATCCTTTGATGCTGAGGCGTTTGATGATGTAAATAGTGTTGACAATTTAGATAGTGTATTTGATGTTGATGAAGTTTACACGGCTGAAATTTTGAAGGTTCAAGAATCACCTGATGCATTAGAAACTGGTTGTCACATTGAAACCAATGACCATAATGCTGTTTATGATGTTTATGTTGACAATGTTGTTGTAGAAAATCGTAATGCTGTTGATATGGGTGATGCTGTAAGTGCTACAGATGTTAATAAAACTGGGAATAGTACCGATGATGATGATAATGATGTTCCATTAATTCAGTTTTGCACGTCAAAAAACAAAAACTGATGTTGATTTGCAACAACCTGTCAAAACTGCAACAAACATTGCCAGTCAATCTGAAGGTGACAAATTGAGATGTAGGTAAAGGGTAAGAAATGTTGAACAGTGGAAAAGAAATGTAATGAAACATAGGCGAAATATAGGCAAGATGGAATCCCCATAAGTACAATGTAATTTGCTGATGTGATCAGCTTATGCCAGAAAGGAATAATCCCTGCTGTACATCATCTATTTTACCTCCTACTTCCTCATGAAACTGAGTTTAAATAGGAACTTGTTCAGTACTAAGACATTTATTGTCATTAACCCTTTACTCCATGTAATTATATGGGTCTTATCACATGTGAGAACAGTGTAGATTGAGATCAGCCGGCACATCCATGCCATCTGATCAGGATCTCACTATTCGCTTCTTGGTCAGAAATATTCTAATGAATCAAAAAACTAACAGTGCAGATCCTGATCTGATGGCGCGTATGTGCCGGCTGATCTAATCTTCACTGTTTGAGTATGGACAACAGCCAAATCACATGGAGTGAAGGGTTAAGTAAACAGTAAATTTTTGTAATGTGTACCCAGAAAACTTTTAAAATCACTGAATCAAAATCCAAGTTGTAATTTTATGAAATGTTTGGCCAAAAATCTCAAGTACAGATCTAAAAGGTGGATAAACTGGATAATTGCTGTGTTTAAAATGTTTCAGTGGGAGATAAAACAAGTAAGCATTTTACATCATACTTGCTAAACTGTTGCTGAACTGTTTTAAACATTTGATTGCTTATCATCAATTTTTCACAACAGTTGATTGTAGTTAATTTGCATCTGTTTTGGTACTTTCGGTACTTTTGGTCACATTAGGTGACTTGGTGGCCGAGTGGTTTGTGCGTTGGGCTACGAAGCTAGCGACCCGGGTTCGATTCCGGGTAGCGACTGAGTTATCGACTGATTTTCCAGGACTGGGTGGTAACCTAACCAGGTACTGTTTCCAGCAGTATCAGCCTAGACTGGGCCCAGGTGGGGACTTTCGTTGACTACCCACGTTAAATAAGAAACCTTTACCTTTACCTTTACTTGATACATTTGATGAATATGTTATTGTATGAATATGAATAAGTTCTTTCCTTTAAAGAACTGGTGCAAAATTTAGGCATTGCTTTATTGTCTGGTAAGAATTGTATTGTTTCTTATTTCTTTTTTCGTTAATTCTAGCATGAAAACAAGCACTGTACATTTCAAGATTTTACATTCAATTTTGACAAATCCATTGCTATTTTTCTTTATAAAAAAAAAATAATAAAATAAAAAAGAGCTGGTCGAACCGGGTGATGCTCCCCAAATAGGTTTTGGACACAGAATAGTGTGTCCATAAAGTCTTTGCCAAATTCAGCATAAAGATATTATGTTAATGGTAGTTGCTGAAAAAGGTTAAAACTGTTTAAATATGCAATGAAGAATGTAAGACAGTTACCATTTTATTATTTATTTTTCTGTCAACTCAGACAGTGGCAGTCCTATCCAGACAGTGTTATGGTCACTTAAGTAGGCTGGTGACAGGTAAACCAGAGATTTTTGATACCTCTTGTAGTTTCCAAGTTATGTCCCGGACAAAGTTCAAAGTGTAAAAATGAACAAGGCAATGAAGAGTTATGGTTCTTATGCACTGCACTTCTTCTCAATAAGATCTATCTACCTACAAAGTTTCTTGTTGATATTTCTTGTAGTTTCAGAGTTATGTCCTGGACAAGAAAATGCAGACAGACGGACATATGGACTGACAATCTACCTACAAAGTTTCTTGTTGATATCTCTTCTAGTTTCAAAGTTGTGTCCCGGACAAAGTTCAAAGTGTAAAAATGAACAAAGGGCAATAACTTAAATTAGGCTATGCAGAGTTATGGTTCTTATGCACTGCACTTCTATTCAGTAAGATCTATCTACCTACAAAGTTTCTTGTTGATACTTCTTGTAGTTTCAGAGTTATGTCCCGGACAAGAAAATGCGGACAGACGGATGGACATACAGACGGACAAACCGGCGACTATATGCTCTCCCTTTGGGGAGCATAAAAATAATATGAACTCGGAAACAAACTGTGGTTGTGGATTTATGAAATAAATTTTAATTATGCAAATATCTGAATATTGTCAATCATGCAATAACATTTTAGTTCTTTATTGAGAAAGAATACATTAAAGATATTGTGTTTAAATAATTGTGTTTTTTATTTATTAAACAGATGAACTGGGAAAGTTAAATGTGTGAGTAGTAAGTCAATTTTCTTTTGTCAAAAAGTTATGCAACAGTGTCGCAACTTGAGTTACGACACTGTTGCGCAAAAATAACTTCAGCATTTTAAAACATTTGAAGTGGAAAACTGTCGTAAGTCAGAATTTCATCAAAATCATTTTCAAAGTTTACATTTGAAAAAAACATTAACTATATTGCTAACATTTAAATATATTGTCTTCAGTTTCCATTAAAAGATGATACATATAAACAGTATTAAGAATAAGAGAACATTTTTTCCTTCTCCTTAATATTCTTGAAAAAGTGAGTTACGACAGTGTTGCGTTGAGCCCTCGATATGCCCGCTCGCCATTATCATGGCAGGGGCATAAAAATTTTAAAGGGCAATAATTCCAAAATTATGCAAAATGAAGAGAGTTATGGTTCCTGGGCCCTGCACTTCTCTATCTATAAAGTTTCAAGTTGATATCTCCAACAGTTTTTTAGTTATGGCCGGGACAAAAAAAAACCTAATGGCCAGACAGATGGACAAGCTGATTCAAGTATACACACACCCCACTTTACAACTTCGTTGTGCGCAGGGAGTATTCTAAATATAGAACATTTTAGATAAGAAATTCTTGCAAATATTTAACAAGCTACAAGCTATAAGCTTTCCTAAGTAGTTAGGTCACTTATTTTGCCAATGATAAAAAAAACATTACGTACACAATGTGGGCATGACCACTTCCCTTCAGGGGCTTCCTCTAGTTCAGGTTCAAGGCAAACAAGATGGTAGGCACGTGGACATGTGTCACACAGAATGATCTCCCCTCCTTGCTGGCACACTTCACAGTAGTCCTGATGATCAGTCTGGAAAAATAATCACATTTTCTAAAGTCTGTCCCATCTCACTTTGAACCAAACTTTGACATCTGTTTCTCACGAAACACACCTGTTTTGTGATTTTGACTTTATCAGCATTTCTGTGTAAGTTTTTTTGTTAAATTGATTTTCATTTTCTTTGTGGGAATTGCTGTTATAACAAGGGCGATCAGTGAGCACATGTGTCGCCTGATGATAGCCAATAAAGCAGTTGTACTGAGAAGTGACTGGACAGTTTGATGGCCAAAATGCCTTTTTTTATTCAAGGGCCATAACTTAGCCAAAAATCATTCAACCAGAAAACCCATTAATTATGCGCAAGTACTTCAGGTACTGATCAATCCTGTAACATTTCATTCGAATTGCTTTAGTAGTATAAGAGAAGTAGTCAAGACAAACTTTCAAAATAAAAATCATTGAAGGGCCATAACTCTAACAAAAATCATTGAACTGGAAAATGCTGAAAATATGCATAACTAGACCTGGTACTGATCATTCCTGTAAAGCTTGGATGAAATCGCACCAGTAATTTCCCTGGAGTAGTCCGGACAAGTTTTAAGATGGACTGATGGACAGACAGACAGAAAGACGAGGGAGAAAAGATCCCTATATGTTGTGCTACTTTGTTGCAGGCGACACAAAAATGGATGTCTTTGACCCTGGCTTTTTATACCCCCCCCCGGTCAACCAGTTTTGAAAAGTTGGATATTTCTCAGTTTCTACAAAGAGCAGTGGCATGAAAGTTTATACACTTAATTAACAGTGCACAGGTCATGACCTCCTGAGTATTGAAAAAATTTCTCCTTTGATTTGGTCCACTGACCATATTTCTGATCCCATCCAGGCCAGATTTAAAACAAAAAAATGCGCAGAACTTATGGATGCTCCCCATAGAAGCAATATTACACAAGAAATCGGTAGAACCGATGGATGCTCCCCGAATGAATGCCAATTCCAAAAGGGCTATTGTTTAATATGTATTTTTTTTAAGTATGAAAAAATAACAAAAGGCAATAACTCCTGAATTATGCAAAACAGAGTTACAGTTCTTGCACGCTGCACTTCTCCTCATAGAGATCTATCTACCAATAAAGTTTCATGTTAATATCTCTTATACTTTGTGAGATATGCCCCTGACAAAAAATAAGTATGAGAAATATTTAAGGGCAATAACTCAAAAATTAATAAAGCAAGAGTCATGGTTCTTGTGCACTGCACTGCCCATCGATGAGATCTATCTACTTATAAAGTTTCAAGTTGATAACTCTTATACTTTGTGAGATATGCCCAGACAAAAAATAAGTATGAGAAATTTCCAAGGGCAATAACTCAGAAACTAACAAGAAATGTTTGTAAAACATAAATGCCCCCCGGCAGCACCTAATTGCTTGTGGTTGGGCCAAAGCGTTCTCTAGTTATTGATCAGAAACCGTTTTTAGGATCAAGGTCCCTGTGGCCTTGACCTTTGACCTAATGACCTCAAAATCAAGAGAGGGTCATTTACTGGTGATGACCAACCAGCATACCAAGTTTGGTGAACCTAGGTCAAAGCGTTCTCTAGTTATTGATCGGAAACTGTTTTTAAGATGAAAGTCTCTGTGATCTTGACCTTTGACCTAATGACCTCAAAGTCAATAGGGGTCATCTACTGGTGATGACCAACCAGTAAACCAAGTTTGGTGAACCTAGGTCAAAGCGTTCTCTAGTTATTGATCAGAAACCATTTTTAGGATGAAGGTCCCTGTGAGCTTGACCTCTGACCTAATGACCTCAAAATTAATAGGTGTTATCTACTGGTGATGACCAACCAGCATACCAAGTTTGGTGAACCTAGGTCAAAGCGTTCTCTAGTTATTGATCGGAAACCGTTTTAAGGATGAAAGTCTGTGATCTTGACCTTTGACCTAATGACCTCAAAATCAATAGGGGTCATCTAATGGTGATGACCAACTAGCATACCAAGTTTGGTGAACCTAGGTCAAAGCGTTCTCTAGTTATTGATCGGAAACCGTTTTTAGGATGAAGGTCCCTGTGAGCTTGACCTTTGACCTAATGACCTCAAAATCAAAAGGGGTCATCTACTGGTGATGACCAACCAGCATACCAAGTTTGGTGAACCTAGGTCAAAGGGTTCTCTAGTTATTGAGCGGAAACCGTTTTAAGGATGAAAGTCTCTGTGATCTTTACCTTTGACCTAATGACCTCAAAGTCAATAGGGGTCATCTACTGGTGATGACCAACCAGCATACCAAGTTTTTCTAAAAGGGGAGATAATTCAAAAACGGGGCAAAACAGAGTTATGTTTCTTTAGCACTGCACTCTGCATTAATGCCCTCTACCACTGTGTGCAGTTTAAACAAATTATGTCCAAGGGTTTTCAGGATATGCTCCGGACAAGATTTTTCTAAAATGGGAGATAATTCAAAAACAGGGCAAAATAGAGTTCTGATTCTTTGGCACTGCACTCTGCGTCAATGCCCTCTACAACTGTGTGCAGTTTAAACAAATTATATCCAGGGGTTTTCAAGTTATGCTCCGGACAAAACGGACGGACGGACAAACAACGCGGCAACTATACGCTGGCCCCTCGGGGAGCATAAAAATGGGTGCACAACTCAATTTAGTATTTTTCTAAGTATAGATTGGAGTAAAAATACTGATATAAAATAAAAACTAAAGCTGTCACTGAAAGTGAATACCCTCATAATACCACCTTGTCAGAGGCAAGAGGAAAATATAAACAAGAGCTGTCGTACGACAGCGAACTCGACCATTCTCAGTACTTGACACTAATGGGTTATAAAACCTTATAAACTCAAAATTCACACAAAATCCTTGACAAAATTACCTCCTCTTGTGGCAGTCTAAAGCCATGATGATAAAAAAATGTTATAAGTTAATCTGCAAGGGAAAGGTGCTACCTTGCCAAAAACTTTAACCAAATTTCTAAGTCAAAAAGGGGCCATAATTCACACATAATGCTGGACACAGTAACCCTCTCTTGTGAGCAGACTAAGCTCTTGACGGTAAACAAGTGTTGTGAGTTTCAGGGCTATATCTGCAAGGGAAAGGTGACTAGTGTTACCTTGCCAAAAAACTTAAACCTAATTTCTAAGTCCAAAAGGGGCCATAATTGACATAAAATGCTAGGACACAGTTACCTCCTCTTGTGATTAGATAAAGATCTTGAGGGTAAACTAGTATTGTAAGTTTCAGGGCTATATCTGCAAGGGAAATGTGACTAGTACTACCCTGCCGAAAAACTTTAACCAAATTTCTAAGTCGAAAAGAGGCCATAATTCACACAAAATGCTTGACACAGTTCACCTCTCTTGTGAGCAGACTAAGCTTTTAATGGTAAACAAGTATTGTTAGTTTCAGGGCTATATCTGCAAGGGAAAGGTGAGTAGTGCTACCTTGCTGAAAAACTTTAACCAAATTTCTAAGTCAATTTCTAGCGTCAATTATAGTAAGTAGATCTAAAGTAAGTAAGCTAACAATCCTGATAAAGGGCCTCTAGATGACATCTCATGCAAATATCTAAGACCTACATGTTTGTATCCAATCCCTTTTTTAATTTAAGAAATATGCTAAGGACAAGCATTTTGACAATAATAAAAACAAGAAATGTTTGTAAAACATAAATGCCCCCCGGCAGCACCTAATTGCTTGTGGTTGGGCCAAAGTGTTCTCTAGTTATTGATCAGAAACTGTTTTAAGGATGAAAGTCCCTGTGGCCTTGACCTTTGACCTAATGCCTCAAAGTCAATAGGGGTCATCTACTGGTGATGACCAACCAGTATACCAAGTTTGGTGAACCTAGGTCAAAGCGTTCTCTAGTTATTGATCAGAAACCGTTTTTAGGATGAAGGTCCCTGTGAGCTTGACCTTTGACCTAATGACCTCAAAATCAATAGGGGTCATCTACTGGTGATGACCAACTAGCATACCAAGTTTGGTGAACCTAGGTCAAAGTGTTCTCTAGTTATTGATCGGAAACCGTTTTAAGGATGAAAGTCTCTGTGATCTTGACCTTTGACCTAATGACCTAAAAGTCAATAGGGGTCATCTAATGGTGATGACTAACCAGCATACCAAGTTTGGTGAACCTAGGTCAAAGTGTTCACTAGTTATTGATCGGAAACCATTTTTAGGATGAAGGTCCCTGTGAGCTTGACCTTTGACCTAATGTCCTCAAAATCAATAGGGGTCATCTACTGGTAATGACCAACCAGCACACCAAGTTTAGTGAACCTAGGTCAAAGCGTTCTCTAGTTATTGATCGGAAACCGTTTTTAGGATGAAGGTCCCTGTAATCTTGATCTTTGACCTAATGACCTCAAAATTAATAGGGGTCATCTACTGGTGATGACCAACCAGTATACCAAGTTTGGTGAACCTAGATCAAAGTGTTCTCTAGTTATTGGTCGAAAACAGTTTTAAGGATGAAAGTCTCTGTGATCTTGACCTTTGACCTAATGACCTCAAAGTCAATAGGGGTCATCTACTGGTGATGACCAACCAGCATACCAAGTTTGGTGAACCTAGGTCAAAGTGTTCTCTAGTTATTGATCGGAAACCATTTTTAGGATGAAGGTCCCTGTGAGCTTGACCTTTGACCTAATGACCTCAAAATCAATAGGGGTCATCTACTGGTAATGACCAACCAGCATACCAAGTTTGGTGAACCTAGGTCAAAGTGTTCTCTAGTTATTGATCGGAAACCATTTTTAGGATGAAGGTCCCTGTGAGCTTGACCTTTGACCTAATGACCTCAAAATCAATACGGGACATCTACTGGTAATGACCAACCAGCATACCAAGTTTGGTGAATCTAGGTCAAAGTGTTCTCTAGTTATTGATCGGAAACCGTTTTTAGGATGAAGGTCCCTGTAATCTTGACCTTTGACCTAATGACCTCAAAATCAATAGGGGTCATCAAATGGTGATGACCAACCAGCATACCAAGTTTGGTGAACCTAGGTCAAAGTGTTCTCTAGTTATTGGTCGGAAACCATTTCTACCTACAAGGTCAATGTGACCTTGACCTTTGACCCCTTGACCCCAAAATCAATAGGGGTCATCTACTGGTGATGGACAATCATCCTACCAAGTTTGAAGTTCCTAGGCCTAAGCGTTCTTTAGTTATTGGTCGGAAACCGTTACTACCTACAAGGTCAATGTGACCTTGACCTTTGACCCCTTGACCCCAAAATCAATAGGGGTCATCTACTGGTGATGGACAATCATCCTACCAAGATTGAAGTTCCTAGGCCTAAGCATTCTTTAGTTATTGGTCGGAAACCATTTGGTCTACGGACCGATCGACAGACAGACAAATGCAAAGCAATATACCCCCTCTTCTTTGAAGGGGGGGCATAATTATAAAGAGAAATTACTCAAAACTTGGGGCAGCCTGAATTATTGCTCTTGAACATTTTACTTTCTACTACTGCCCTCTATCAATGTGCCAAATATCATCGTAATGTACAATAGCCTCGGACAAGCTCAATGTAAAAAGGGGAGATAATGAGAAAACTAGGTAAGATTTGTTAAGGTTCTTGTGCACTGCACTTACTCTCAATGTCCTCTATCACTGTATGAAGTTAAAAGTTTGTTGAGTTTTTTTTAAATGAAACTCCAGACAAAATCCAACAAGCATTAAAAATTGTAACAAAGGGAGATAACTGAAAAATGGGGCAAGGCAGAGTAACAATTATTCAACACTGCATTTCATGTATTATACTCTTTATCAATACCTTAAATATTAACTAAATTCCATATATAATTTTCGAGTTGTGCTCTTGACAAGCATAAAACATACAAAGCAAATAACTCAAAAATGGGGAAGCTAGAGTTATGGTTCTTAAACACAAACACTTTTTATGGATGGGGTAACACACAGCCTGATTTTGACTACCAAGTCAGCATACTCAGGACTCTGAGCCATATGAAGAAAATGATCTGGAATTTGTTTAACAATCAACAGACTACACCAACCTCATAACCATCAGCATCAGGGTCACCACCAAATGATCTCCCTAATTTCAACCTTTTTTTTCCTTTCTTCCCTTTGCTCCCTTTCTTTTGACGTTTTGGTTTCTCTTCACGCTCTTGTTCTGCCAGCATGCTTGCCTCCTCCAACTGACGTTCAAACTCCTCATCACTTGTGTTGTTTCCTTCACCTTCATCCTAGTAAGTGAGAGAAGTATGATCCACTTCAGTGCAGAAATGAGGATAAGGGCGCACAGTGTGCTATTCCCCCATTGCAATAAAAAAACTAATAAAATTGGAATTTTTATGAGACTGCAGGCTGTAATCTAAAATAATCGATGAAGTTTGTTTACACAGACGAATGTTACCGTGTACAAAAAAACCTCTTGTTTGATTAGAGTAATTTCCCTTGGAAAGCATCACAACTGGTGCCTGTTTAATACAAAACAAGAGGGCCATGATGGCCCTGGATCGCTCACCTGAGTACTTTGGCTGTAGGTTTGCTGTTAAACAGTATTTCATTTTTTAATTGAAAATATATAAGTGCCTACAAACCAAATATGTAAAATATCAGTCAATAAATAAAGGCTCTATGACAGAAAGTAGAAATATCTATTATAAGCTATGGTGACCTTGACCTTGACCCAGTGACCTCAAACCCTACAAATGGGTAGAGGTCCATGCAAGGAACCTATATACTGAATATCAAAGATATTGGTCTATAACCAAAGGCTTTATGAGGTACAGTAGATAAATCTATTTTTAGCCTCCGTGACCTTTAACCTAATCCAATAATTTGAAAAAGCTTGATAAAGCTTGCTTCATGCCAAATTTTAAAATTCAAGGCCTTGTGGTTTCAGACAAGAAGATTTTTAAAGATATTAAGGGCCCCCCGGGGCGGGGCAAATTTTGACCCAAGGGCCAACATTTAAACAATATTGGTAAAGGTTCTTTACACACTACTCAACACCAAATATCTAAGGTCTACACCTATTTGTTTTGGAGAAAAATGATTTTTCATGTTTTTCCTATATAAATCAATGTAAACCAAGAGAACCCTGGGGCTTGGCCAATTTTGACCCAGGGAACATAATTTGAACAAACTTGGTAGACAATCACTAGGCATTGCTACATACCAAATATCAAAGCTGTAGGCATTGAGGTTTCCAGTAAGAAGATTTTTAAAGATTACCTTTTTTAAATATTAAGGGCCCCCGGGGCGGGGCCAATTTTTACTTCAGGGCCGACATATAAACAATACCGGTAAAGGTTCTTTACACAATACTCCACACAAAATATCTAAGGTCTAGTCCTATTCGTTTTGGAGAAAAATGATTTTTCATGTTTTTCCTATATAACTATATGTAAACCAAGAGAACCCTGGGGCGTGGCCAATTTTGACCCAGGGGACATAATTTGAACAAACTTGGTAGACATCCACTAGACAATGCTACAAACCAAATATCTAATCTATAGGCATTGAGGTTTCCAGTAAAAAGATTTTTAAAGATTGCCTTTTTTACATATTAACGGCCCCTGGGGCAGGGCCAATTTTGACCCCAGGGCCAACATATAAACAATACTGGTAAAGGTTATCTACACAATACTCCACACCAAATATCTAAGGTCTAGTCCTATTCGTTTTGGAGAAAAATGATTTTTCATGTTTTTCCTATATAACTATATGTAAACCAAGAGAACCCTGGGGCGTGGCCAATTTTGACCCAGGGGACATAATTTGAACAAACTTGGTAGATATCAACTAGACAATGCTACATACCAAATATCAAAGCTGTAGGCATTGTGGTTTCTGAGAAGAAGATTTTTCAAGATTTCCTTTTTTACATATTAAGGGCCCCCGGGGCAGGGCCAATTTTGACCCCAGGGCCAACATATAAACAATACTGGTAAAGGTTATCTACACAATACTCCACACCAAATATCTAAGGTTTAGTGCTACTAATTTTGAAGAAAAATGATTTTTCATGTTTTTCCTATATAACTATATGTAAACCAAGAGAACCCTGGGGCGTGGCCAATTTTGACCCAGGGGGCATAATTTGAACAAACTTGGTAGACATCTACTAGACAATGCTACATACCAAATATCAAAGCTGTAGGCACTGTGGTTTCTGAGAAGAAGATTTTTAAAGATTTCCTATATAAGTCTATGTAAAAGGAAGTGACCCCTGGGACGAGGCCGAACTTGACCCCAGGGAAATAATTTGAACAATTTTTGTAGAGTTCCATTAGAGGGTGCTAAATGCCAAATATCTAAGCTCTAGGCCTTGTGGTTTCAGACAAGAAGATTTTCAAAGTTTTTCCTTTAAGTTGCCATAGCAACCAGAGTTCTGCATGGAATCAAATTCTTTGAACAATTTTGGTAGAGCTTCATGCAAGGAACATTTCTGTGAAGTTTTGTTGAAATTGGCCCAGTGGTTTAGGAGGAGATGTTCTTTAAAACAAAAGTTTACAGACGCACGGACGCATGCACGCACCGACGACGGACGACGGACATTGACTGATCACAATACCTCACCTTGTGCACTACGTGCACAGGTGAGCTAAAAATGAAATGCATCCTGAAAGTTTGCACAAGTACTAAATTACAGTAAATCAGCTGACTAGTCTTGTAGTCATGCCTCCTAAGAAAAGATTGCACTTGTACTGTAATGAAAAACAAATGAGTTTGTATCATTTTAACTCAAAAACAGGTAAAAATATTAACACTATTTCATCAGCAGGTGAGCTCCTTGACACAATGCCAGTGGAGATAACTCCAGGCTCAACAGACTCAATACATTCAGTCATTTCACCTGAGTCTAATTGCTCAAGTTACAAGTATCCTTATTGGTTGTTAAGGGCGTTTGTTGTTTCAAGTTTGAATAAGTCTGCAGCAGGGCTCCTGAAATTTTGAAATCTCAATCGGTCCAAGACCTCGACCCCCACCCCCCCGAAAGCGAAACTAGAATTAGAGCTAATTTTACAACGTGAAACTAGTCACTGATATTTTAAAGTGTGCTTTGTGCTGCAGCTAGCCACTACGATTACAGTGATGTCTCATTAATCCGGACAGTATTGTTCCCAGTAAAATTTCCGGATTAATGAATTTTCCGGAGTAATGAATCGGACCCCCACAATGCAGTTTTTAAGAAACAAGAAACACAACTAGATCTCGTACATGTTTTATATAGACTGTTAAATAATTATTTTTTTCTTCTTTTGATTTAACTCTAATTCTTAAAAAGCAAATACATACAAGAAAATAAAACATACTGAAATGTCATAGTATTGTAAAGCACTTCTAATATAAAATGATTCTGTATTTTTTTTTTTTGAAAAACCTTCTGTGATATGTTATCTCTCTAAGCCTTTTGTATTATTTTAGCGCCTAAAGATTAAAAAAGTCTATGAGTTTTTTTTCTGTTTACTTTCCCGACATTTTCGTTCTTTAAGTTCATCTTCCATTTTTTCCACAAAAAGTCAAGATCTTCCGATGATCAGATTATCACGAGTAAAAGTTATGTCATTATTGTTATTATGTCAATTAAACATCAAAACAGCAAATATCCTAACTGTCAAAACCAATTATCGACTGCAAGGCCGCTTAATCTGTCAATTGTATAAACAAACCAATAAACTTGTTCACACCTCCCGCGGCGATTAGCAGCCGCATCGGCCACTCAGATTTTGGTTGGTTCCCGTCCGGATTAACGGATCATTTTGCATAGACAAAGATACGTTTGGTTCCCAAAAACGTTTTCCGGTTCCGGAACGCGGATTTCCAGAGTAACAAGCAAAAATAACGTTATGGAAATTCGTTCCCGCTTATTTTCGTCCGGACTGCGAATTTTCCGGATTAATGACTTCCGGATTAACGAGACATCACTGTACTATTAAGCCCTTAATGAAATTAAGCAGACGACAGTTATCGCCTATTTCGATGCAAACTCCTTGTACTGGTTACGTCAAGCTTTTCTACTTTAACTGTTTTCTGTACTGATCAGGGGAAGTAACCGCTGCGGGGAGTTTGATTTCAATGAAATTATATTTCACAGTTTGAGCCGGTTAACTTTAATCGATTGGCCAGCTGCAAATCAAGCACACTTTTACTTGTGTACAAGTTAATTGGCGATAATTGCCGCGGGCAACAGTGACAGTTTTATGGTTTTATGATAGGTGTGAAGTATCGGATTAGCGATCAATAGAGGTTTTGGTGTGAGATTTTGACTGTTTTATGAAAAGTTAGACAGATTTTTTTTTTTTTTTTTGGTAATTTTCTGGACCGTTTTTTAAGGACTTTTGGACATTGAAAACGGTCCATAGAGATAAAATTCGGTCAAAACCGACAAATTTTCGGTTTTCAGGAGCCCTGGTCTTCAGTAAATTTGAAGACTCTGGGTGTAATGGTACTCAAATTTTTTAGCAGAAATAGTTTTACTCCACAGGTCCCTGTGAACTTGACCTTTGACCTATGGACCTTAAAAACAATAGGGTTCTTCTAATACAATTACCCTATGAAGTTTGAAGGTTCTGGGTGTAATGGTACTCCAGTTACTGAGCAGAAATAGTTTTCACTCTACAGGTCCCTGTGACCTTGACCTTTTGACCTACTAACCCCAATAACAATATGGTTCTTCTATTTAGTACCAGATTTCCACGAGTTGGATGTGTCTCCTGACAACAGCATACCAGTTATTCAACTTTTTTTCTATGGAATGGGGAATTTATAAGCCCCGGACAAGAATAAAGAATGAAAAATTACAAAGGGCAATAACTCAACATTGATGGCCCTAGATCGCTTACCTGAATACTTTGCCTTTGGGTCTGCTATTGAGCTAACATCAAAAGCTTTCTTAAGAATCTCCCTATATAAATTTATATGAATAAAAGTGACCCCAAGGGCAGGGGCAAATTTCACTCAAGGGGCATAACTTGAATACAGTCCAACCTTACTTAAGCAGCCAGCAAAGGGAAACGGTAATTTTGGCTGCTTAAGCAAGGTGACCGCCTATTTATGTTGACTCGCTTTCTTTAGTACTAGTAGGCATGAGGTTACTTTGAACTCAGAATCGTAACACTTTATGAACTGTCGTATCTTCATTAACTTTTTAATATGATAATTCAAGTTCAAAATACAATACAAATAGTATCTTGCAGTCATTTAAATTCTTTTAGATATTATCATTACCATGATTAAAATCACTGACTTTCTAATCGCGGCACGAGCGATCTCATCTTTCCTCCAAGAAAGTCAAAACATTTGTTCCTTAAGTGCTTTCTTAAGTAACGTTCGACTCAGTAATAGCCTGTTTGAAAATTTCTTTGTTCTAAGTTTACATTTTATCTTTGAAAGTAACAAAACATTCTTAAAAGATAGAAATTAATGTTGATTTGATTTTAAGGCAATTCGCCAAAAGTTAAGAGTTCTTTCCCTTCCGCATAATCGGGATGATTCGCACAAGAAGGTGTTCTCCTAACGAGCCGAGATATCGAATAAAGCAAAGTATTACTAAGCCTCGTTTTCTTTTACTCCCTGACAGATTTAAAATAGAGTTCAATTAAAAAGCATGTTTGTAAGGTGCTTATATTTATTTTAATTTCTGTTAACCGCTGAAATCAATACCTTTTGTAATTATAAAACAAACTTCTCAACACCTAATGAGATCTAAAGCGACAGTTTAATTTTAGAGTCTATTGAAATACATTATAATGCATGCGTAACAAATAGTCCCCGAATTAACACACTGATACATTCAAGCACTGTGTATTGTCACATATTTGCCTTTGAGGGTTTATTCTAGTATTCACACCTTGAGCAGACAATACAATGTACGTGACAGCTAAATCGGGTCGAATTTAGGCAAACTGAATGCACTTAGTGTGGCCGCTGGCCACACACGTAAGGTGACCGTTTAATTAATGTGTTATTTAGAAGGATTTTCGACGGGAGCGTCATGAATTGACCGTTGACACCAGGTGACCGCCGATATAAGGTGACCGTTAGGGCAGGTTATACTGTAAACTTCGTAGATGTCCTCAAGCTGATGCTCCATTAAAAATATCTAAGTTCTAGGCTCTGTGGTTTCAGACAAGCAATTTGCCTATATAAGCCTATATAACATCAACTGACCCCAGGGCTAAATCTGACCCAAGTGGCATAATTTGAACAAATTTGGTAGAGGTCAACTAGACAATGCTACCTACCAAATCTTAAGGCTCAGGGCTTTGTAGTTTCAGACAAGAAGATTTTCAAAGTTTTCCTTACATAAGCCTATGTAAAATCAATTGACCCAATGGACAGGGCCAAATTTGACCCAAGGGGTATAATTTAACAAACTTGGTAGAGGTCAACTAGACAATGCTACATACCAAATCTTAAGGCTCATCCCTTGTTGTTTTATAGACAACATAAACATTTTTGAAGTTTTCCCTGTGTAAAATTAATTGACCCCAGGGGTGGGGCCAAATTTGACCCCAGGGGCATAATTTGAACAAACTTGGTAGAGGTCCACTTCACAATGCTAAATACCAAATCTTAAGGCTCAGGGCCTTTCAGTTTCATACAAGAAGATTTTCGAAGTTTATCCTATATAAGCCTATGTAAAACCAGTGACCCCAGAGTGGGGCCAAATTTGACCCCAGAGGTATAATTTGAACAAACTTGGTAGAGGTCCACTAGACAATGCTACATACAAAATCTTAAGGCTCAGGGCATTGTGGGTTCAGACAAGAAAATTTTTAAGGTTTGACTATATAAGCCTATGTAAAATCAATTGACCCCCCGGACGAGGCCGAACTTGACCCCAGGGGTATAATTTGAACAAATTTGGTACAGGTCCACTAGACAATGCTACATACCAAATCTTAAGGCTCCGGGCCTTGTGGTTTCAGACAAGAAGATTTTCAAAGTTTTTCCTTTCAGTTGCCATAACAACCAGAGTTCTTGATGGAATTGAATTCTTTGAACAATATTGGTAGAGCTTCATGCAAGAAATATCCCAGGCATTTTTTGTCAATGTTGGCTTAGCAGTTTAGGAGGGGAAGCCGTTCAAGTCAAATTGTTGACGACGCATGCCGATGGACGCCGGACAATCAACGATCCCAAAAGCTCACCCTGAGCAGTGCTCAGGTGAGCTTAAAATTATGCAAAAGAGAGTTATGGTTCTTGGGCACTGCACTTCTCCACAGTGAGATCTATTCACCTATTTAGTTTCAAATTAATATCTTCAATACCTTTTCAAGTTAAGTTAGTATCTGTCATTTAAGACAAGAAGATTTTCAAAGTTTGGTTCACTGCACCTCCCCACAATGAGATGTATTCACATATGAAGTTTCAAGTTGACAACTCCAGTAATTATGCCCTGGACAGGCAAAATGGGACGCCGCCAATACCGCAAGTAACACCTATATGTCCCCTGACTATAGTCGGGTGACACAAAAACAATCATACTTTGAAGATTTAAGGCTCTGGGTGAAATGCCACTCCTGTTATTGAGTGGAAACTCTAGAGCTTCCTCTGACCTTGACCTTTGACCTACTGATCCAAAAAGCAAAAGGGCTTTTTTTCTACTCAATAAGGGCAATAACCCTGTGAAGTTTGAAAGCTCTGGGTCAACTGGTACTCAAGTTATTTAATGGAAATGAAGTGTGACAGACAGACAGATGAACAGACACCCATGGACAGGGCAAAAAACAATACCAGAAGGGCGGGGTTTGGAGGAAGACATAACAACGAACAATTGAAGGGGTAGCCCTTGGTGTTTCAGAGCAGCATTTTTTTTTTTATAATTTTCCCTACATAATTCTGTGTAAAATCAAATGACCCCAAGTGGGGTCAGTTTTGACCCCAGGGTCATGATTTGAACAAATTTGGTAGAGGTCCTCTGGACAATGCTATAAACCAAATATCTAAGCTGTATACTTTTTAGTTTCTGACAAGGAGATTTTTAAAACTTTTTCCTACATAACTTTATGTACCGTATTTACTCGCTTGTGAGACGATTCGCTTATAATATGGGCCCCCTACTTCACCCTTCGTCGATATTATGCTTAGACCTGCCTATAAGATGGGGTTAAAAAAACAACAAGAGAGTTGAGTTAACCTACGGAAATATCGTGTAAAGCGTGCCACTGCTACCACTGTGTTAACAGACTGTGCATGAATTAATTTGGATTTGTTTAGTCCAAATGATCAAATAAGCGTCAGACACAGGTTGTGTACTGTACTTCGCCATAAATAACGCGCGGTCATGTATTACGCGCACCGATTTTTTTGATTAAACGCTTTGTCGGGTACAAAACGCGCACACAAAAATCACGCCAGTAGGTCTCCGATTTTCGCGACAAAAACTGCTAGCAGGTTAACCTGAGACTAAGTGAGACAATTTGATATGAGGTATTTATTTCTGGTAAATTGGTTTGTCCTGAAAAGGACCGTCATATCTCTACATGCGAACGTCTCTACTTGTTTTACTCAATTCATTAGCGTAGCATTCAAACTCAAACGTGTCAACACCTTCTCAAAATTCTCAACACCTTCTCAAATATCTCAACATAAACGGACAGTAATTGACAATAAAAAAACAACCAGTCAACCTTAATCGACACTATTTGGCAAACAATAGACCAGTAATCACAGATTGTGCAATCAAATGCGAACGTAACAAATCTTGTTAATATGTAACTTGGTTATATTTTTTAAAACATTAAAACTTTAAAACATTAAAACAAACTTTTTGATTATTTTTTAACTATAGAACTTAAAAAAAATAAAACAAACTATTTCACTATGTTAAAATAATTCACTTTAGGCTTCATACACAGGTTGTGTAAAAAAGAACAGTACAGCTCAACGTCCGTAAAAGTAGTGGAACGTTGATAGCAGGTTTTACTCAGTACCTACCGATACTCACGATGTGAGGTTTACTTAGATGCACCTTTTTCGTTTGTCATGAAATATTAGTGTTTACTTGACATTTTTACCGGTATTCACTTGTTTTTTTAACTATTTATTTAATTCATAGCTCAACGGTTAATTTAATTACCACGTACGGGTCTCTGTTGTTTATTCTCGTCCAGGAACATTGAAATATCTGCACACTGTTTGGTGTAAACTATTTTCTCTGTCTGTAGACCTCATGTAAGATGGGCCCCCCAATGTGAGTCCGAAATCTCGAGGAAAAATCCCCGTCTTATAAGCGGGTAAACACGGTAAAACAAGTGATCCCCAGGACAGGGCCATTTTTGACCCAAGGGTCATGATTTGAACAAAAGTGGTAAAGGTTCACTAGACAATGCTGCACACCAAATTTCTTAACTCTAGGCCGTGTGGTTTCTGACAAGAAGATTTTTAAAGTTTTTCGTATATAACTGGCTCTTTGCCATATGGGTAACATCAGTTCAAATACCAATCAAAGTTCTAAGTCCTTCATGTGTACTTCCTATTCTCAACTATATATTAACAAACTAAGGGCTTTTTCAGTATGTTTACACACAAACTTGTTTTTTACACCTCATATTATATACTTCTTACAGAGCTTCCTTTCTTTCTCCTCTTTTTCTTTGTTGACAATTTTATCTTAAGTGGAGCCACCGACTTCTTTCCTCGTTTCTTCTTCCCCGATACTTTTCCCTCCTGAAACAATAAACCAAGAGCTTAAAGGTCATTGGACATGCATATAACAACTTTGCCTCATCAAAATAATCATGAAGTCATGATTAAATGATTTAATTCTATGTTAAATTCACTTGTTTATTCAAATTTTCGGACACATGTCTTTTTTCAAGAATACTAGATGGGTGTTCAGTTGAACACTTGTGTCGCCCTTGGATACTTTGTTAGAATAACTAAAAAGGTAAACAAATGAGCCTGCTGGAAAAGACAGCATGCTAGTCCAAGTACGACAAGACCTGTCCGCAGACAGCACACTTCACTTTTCTCAGTGCTGGATAATAAATTATAAGCCAAGTTAAACAAGAGGCCCAAGTGAAAAAAAGTCGAGTTGGGGAGGGCAAGTACCTAGTCATATAAGAGGGTGGGTGGATGGGGAGTCAAATACCTATGTATAAAACAAACAAGAGGGCCAATGGCCCTAAAGCGCTCACCTGGGTTCAAAGATGAAAGAAATTTTTATGAATGTAATGATGCATATCACAGAAATGGACCAATGCAATTTCATTGCCATAGCTCCAAAAACAAAAAGTAGGTCAGTAGGTCAAAATAAAGGTCATGAGACAACATTTTTGAAATCGGAACGAAAAGCTGTACACACAGTCCAAATTTCATTGCCGTAGCTTTAAAACAAACAAGAGGGCCATGATGGCCCTGGATCACTCACCTGAGTACTTTGGCTGTAGGTTTGCTGCTAAGCAGTATTTCATTTTTTAATTGAAAATATGTAAGTGCCTACAAACCAAATATGTAAAATATCAGTCAATAAATAAAGGCTCTATGACAGAAAGTAGAAATATCTATTATAAGCTATGGTGACCTTGACCCAGTGACCTCAAACCCTACCCATGGGTAGATGTCCATGCTAGGAACCTATATACTGAATATCAAAGATATTGGACTATAAATGAAGGCTCAACGAGGTACAGTAGATAAATCTATTTTTAGCCTCCATGACCTTTAACCTAATCTAATAATTTCAAAAAGCTTGATAAAGCTTGCTTCATGCCAAATTTTAAAATTCTAGGCCTTGTGGTTTCAGACAAGAAGATTTTTAAAGATTTTCTTCTAGACTGCTATTTAAAACTTGTGACCCCTCGGGCGGGGCCAATAGTGACCCCCAGGGACCTTTTTTAAACAAACTAGGTAGAGGTCCACTAGACAATGCTGCATACCAAATATCAAAGCTGTAGGCATTGAGGTTTCCAGTAAGGGGCCAATTTTGACTCCAAAGCCAACATATATACAATACCGGTAAAGGTTCTCTACACAATATTCCTCACCAAATATCGAAGGTCTAGTCCTGTTTGTTTGGAAGAAAAATAATTTTTCATGTTTTTCTGATATAACTATGTGTAAACAAACAGAACCCTGGGGCGTGGCAAATTTTGACCCAGGGGACACAATTTTAACAAACTTGGTAGACATCCACTAGACAATGCTACATACCAAATATCTAAGCTGTAGGCATTGAGGTTTCCAGTAAGAAGATTTTTAAAGATTGCCTTTTTTACATATTAAGGGCCCCCGGGGCGGGCCAATTTTGACCACGGGGCCAACATATAAACAATACTGGTAAAGGTTCTCAACACAATACTCCACACCAAATATCTAAGGTCTAGTCCTATTAGTTTCGGAGAAAAATGATGACCCAGGGGACATAATTTGAACTAACTTGGTAGACATCCACTAGACAATGCTACATACCAAATATCTTAGCTGTAGGCATTGTGGTTTCAGAGATAAAGATTTCTAAAGATTTCCTATATAAGCCTATGTAAAATCAATTGACCCCCGGGGTGGGGCCAAATTTGACCCTAGGTGCATAATTTGAACAAACTTGATAGAGGTCCACTAGACAATGCTACATACCAAATCTTAAGGCTCAGGGCCTTGTGGTTTCAGACAAGAAGATTTTCAAAGTTTTTCCTTTCAGTTGCCATAGCAACCAGAGTTCTAGATGGAATTGAATTCTTTGAACAACTTTGGTAGAGCTTCATGCAAGAAACATCCCAGGCAAGTTTCATTAAATTTGGCCCAGAGGTTTCAGAGGAGATGTCGTTTGAATGAAATTGTTGACAGACGACGGACAAAGACCAGTCACAATGCTACATCGGTGGGGGGGGGGGGGGGGGGGGGGGGGGGGTGAGGTACTAGGCTAGGGAGTGGGTTACTCATGTGAGAAAAAAGAAATTTGACCGGGGTATGGGGGGTTGCACCATGCAGAGGGGGTGTCGGAGGAGTGGGGGGAAGTATTTACCCATCTCATGTCAGCTGATATTTTTTTTTTTTTTGGCTTAAGAAGTTTTTTTCTTATATATAAGGACTAGAAATGTGTCCATAGGACACAGACGTCCCCACTCAACCTAACTACTCATATAGCTACCAATATGACCATGGTATAGTCATACACGCTGAATCATTAATAAGATTGGTATAACAAAATGACAACTGTAAGAAACCTGTTGTGGTGTGAAAACTCGAAATACTGTCTCCAACACTGTGACGAATGAATGAATATTATCCTTCACAATTCTGCATTCTGTATGCATAGTTTGACATTCTTGGAGTTTGTAGATGGTAAACAGGTGTTTTCATGTCTAATTTGTCCTAAGTTCCTAAGTTGTATGTTCTGTTATATGTTCTGTAAGTCAGGCTGTTTATAAAATGTCCATTGTCATCTAAATAGCAAACAATTTTAAGCAATTGTTGGAACAAAATTTCACAATTTCAATACTTAAATGTTGAATTCTGCTTAAGCTGGTGCTAACGGGTGTGGACATTAACTTGCATTTTCCATTACTGTCCATGAACATGCTCAATCAAACTGAGTCTGCAATTTGACCATTGGAACAGCGTTAACAGGCAGGATAATCTGGGTTGTAGAATGTTATTCTGTATGTAGACAAGGTCAAGTGTAGAACCACCTCTGTGAGTTGGGAGCTGCACACACTGGGAATAGTTATTCAATTTCTTTGACAGTCTTGTATAATTTGTAAAATAAAAGGCTAAGTTGAAATCTCCAAGCAGTACATCTGGAGAAGTTTGGTCTGCAATATATGTTAGATAATTAATAGTCTGTTATGTTCGAGGATGGAGATCTATAGAGAAGACAGAATGACCTTGGACAGAGCTCTGATGAGATGGTAACTGACACTTGTTCCATATGAAGTTGATGTGAAACACTGGAAGATGTCACTGGCAACTTATCTTGTGTGTAGAACAACAAACCATGGTAGTTGTCTTCCTGTGACATAGGCAAACATGTCAAGCTCCACCAAACATGCTGATGGTACTGTACTTGGTTCTCATAGACATTTGGTTCAGTCAGACACAGTATGTCAACCCTGCCCAGAAATGGGTGACTAACTCCAGCGCTTTTGCAGTTACAGGCGACCCAAGTTGGAAACGGCAAATTTTGACTAAGCAAGGGGCCATAACTGTAACAGTTCCAAATAAATCTAAACGGGAAACCCAGGGTGCACAACTTCACAAGCTGATCAACATTCCTGTAAAGTTTCTTGACTCTACCTCCAGTGCTTTTGGAGCTACAGGCGACACAACTTTTTCGGACGGACGGATGGACAAGGGCAAATCTAAATGACCCCCCCCCCACCCCCAACACACAGAGTTGGGGCATAAAAAAAACTAACTCATTTTTCAACGCAGTATGTCAATGTCAACAGTAAAGCATGATTTTATCTAATACCAGATATCATTAACAGCATCGTTAAAATACCCTATCATTTCACTGATACTGGTATGGTATTGTATTGTTCCATCCTTCAAGGTATCCAACCCTAGAATTGGACTGGAACCATCTGAACAAATTTGATAGAGCTTCAAGCAAAGAACATTAAATTTACCTTGTGGTTTCAGAGGAGATATCCTTTGAAGTGATTGTGGATGACAGATGATAGATGATGGACAACGGACAGCCATTGCTCCTTAAAGCTCACTTCAGCTGTGCTCAGGTGAGCTAAAAACTATGACACATTACAGGTTACCTGGAACGACTCTTCCTCATCTTCATCTTCAATGACATCGTCATAATCTGCCCCCTTCTTCTTCTTAGGTCCACGTTTTTTCTTTGGCTTCTCTTCTATGTATTCATCTTCTTCATAATCCTCATCTTTAAACACATGTGAAAATGAGACATTTTCTTACCAGAGCATGGCCCTTGAGCATTACCTTAAACTATACTTAAATTCTAAAACCGTTAGCGGCAACCGTACACCCTACAAACTGATAAACCTCCTCTTGTATTTAGCTCAACATCATTCTATTTTTACTTGACAATCATAACAAGAGGGCCATGATGGCCCTGGATCGCTCACCTGAGAACTTTAACTGTAGGTTTGCTGTTAAGCAGTATTTCATTTTTTAATTGAAAATATATAAGTGCCTACAAACCAAATATGTAAAATATCAGTCAATAAATAAAGGCTCTACGACAGAAAGTAGAAATATCTATTATAAGCTATGGTGACCTTGACCTTAACCAAGTGACCTCAAACCCTACCCATGGGTAGACGTCCATGCTAGGAACCTATTCACTGAATATCAAAGATATTGGTCTATAAATGAAGGCTCTATGAGGTACAGTAGATAAATCTATTTCTAGCCTCCATGACCTTTAACCTAATCTAATAATTTCAAAAAGCTTGATAAAGCTTGCTTCATGCCAAATTTTAAAATTCTAGGCCTTGTGGTTTCAGACAAGAAGATTTTTAAAGATTTTCTTCTAGACTGCTATTTAAAACTTGTGACCCCTCGGGCGGGGCCAATAGTGACCCCAGGGACATTTTTCAAACAAACTAGGTAGAGGTCCACTAGACAATGCTGCATACCAAATATCCAAGCTGTAGGCATTGAGGTTTCCAGTCAAGGAGATTTTCAAAGATTGCCTTTTTTACATATTAAGGGCCCCAGGGGCGAGCCAATTTAGACCCCCGGGCCAACATATATATAAAACTGGTAAAGGTTCTCTACACAATACTCCACACCAAATATCTAAGGTCTAGTCCTGTTTGTTTGGAAGAAAAATAATTTTTCATGTATTTCCTATAAAACTATATGTAAACCAAGAGAACCCTGGGGCATGGCCAATTTTGACCGAGGGGACATAATTTGAACAAACTTGGTAGACATATACTAGACAATGCTGCATACTAAATATCTAAGCTGTAGGCATTGAGTTTTCCAGAAAGAAGATTTTTAAAGATTGCCTTTTTTGACAAATTAAGGGCCCCCAGGGCGGGGGAAATTTTGACCCCGGGGCCAACATATAAACAATACTGGTAAAGGTTTTCAACACAATACTCCACACCAAATATCTAAGGTCTAGTCCTTTTAGTTTCAGAGAAAAATGATTTTTCATGTTTTTCCTATATAACTCTATATCAACCAAGAGAACCCTGAGGCGTAGCCAATTTTGACCCAGGGGACATAATTTGAACAAACTTGGTAGACATCCACTAGACAATGCTACATACCATATATCTAAGCTGTAAGCATTGTGGTTTCTGAGATGAAGATTTTTAAAGATTTCCTATATAAGCCTATGTATAATCAATTGACCCCCGCGGCAGGGTCAAATTTGATTCTAGGGGTATAATTTGAAAAAATTTGGTAGAGGTCCACTAGATGATGCTACATACCAAATCTTAAGGCTCAGGGCCATGTGGTTTCAGACAAGAAGATTTTCAAAGTTGTCCCTATATAAACCTATGAAAATCAATTGACCCCTAGGCAGGGCCAAATTTGACCCCAGGGGTATAATTTGAACAAACTTGGTAGAGGTCTACTACACAATGCTACATACCGAATCTTAAAGCTCAGGGCCTTGTGGTTTCAGACAAAAAGATTTTCAAAGTTTTTCCTTTGAGTTGCAATAGCAACCACAGTTCTTGATGGAAATCAATACTTTGAACAACTTTGGTAGAGCTTCATGCAAGGAATATCCTAGGCATGTTTAGTCAAAGTTGGCTTAGCAGTTTAGGAGAAGTCATTTAAGTCAAATTGTTGACGACACACGACGCACAATCTATGATCTCAATAGCTAACTTTTCAGCACTTTGTGATCAGCTAAAAATGGAGGCAGCTAGAGTTATGGTTCTTGACACTGCACTTCCTGCCACTTTCCTTTATCAATGTGCCAAATATCAACTAAATGCCTTTCATGGATTAATAGATTAGCTCTGGACAAGCAAAATGTACTAAGGGGAGATAATGAGAAAACTGGATGAGTTATGGTTCTTGTGCACTGCACTTACTCTTAATAACCTCTATCATTTGATGAAGTTATAAGTAAATCCCTTCATTGGTGTTTCAGTTATACTCTGGACAAATCCAGACAGACAGACAGATGGACAAGTTGCCGACTATATGCTCTCCCTTCGGAGAACACAAAAACAGTAAATCAGTACCATCCATAGCATCAAGAGCTTTCTTTGACTTTTTGGTTGCTCTGCGACGTTTTGTTGGTTTTTCCTCGACATATTCCTCATCAATGGCTTCCTCCTCCTCTACTTCTTCTGGTTCTGGTTCTACATTCTTTGGTTTTCGGCCACGTTTTTTCTTTCCAGTGGAAGTTCGCTCTTCTGTGTAGTAATCCTCTGCTGTGTCTTCATCTGAAACAGTGGTAACTGTAAAATCACTGTCTCTGATAAAAGGAATACATTTTCTTTTCAATAACTACAAATTTCTTGTACATGCCTTATACTAAAACATTTTTATTGATAACTTCTCACTTAGCTAAAACAAGAAATCGGTAGAATCGATTGTTGCTCCCCGAATAAATGCTAATTCCAAAAGGGCTATTGTTTAATATGTATTTTTTTAAAGTATAAAAAATAACAAAGGGCAATAACTCCTAAATTATGCAAAACAGAGTTACGGTTCTTGCACACTGCACTTCTCCTCATAGAGATCTATCTAACAATAAAGTTTCATGTTAATATCTCTTATACTTTGTGAGATATGCCCCGGACAAAAAGTAAGTATGAGAAATTTTAAAGGGCAATAACTCAAAAATTAATAAAGCAAGAGTTATGGTTCTTGTGCACTGCACTGCTCATCAATGAGATCTATCTACTTATAAAGTTTCAAGTTGATAACTCTTATTCTTTGTGAGATATGCCCCGGACAAAAAATAGGTATGGGAAATTTCAAAGAGCAATAACTCAAAAATTAATAAAGCAAGAGTTATGGTTCTTGTGCACTGCACTGTTCTCTAATGAGATCTAACTACCTATGAAGTTTGGTCTTGATATCTCTCATAGTTTTTGTGTTATGCTCTGGACAAAATTATGATGGACGGAAGGGACAGACGGGGAGCATAAATACACTAGCATACAAATAAATATCTGTATTACTGTCAATACTCCCCTATAAGACACACTTTTTTACCCAAAATTCATACTTTGTGGGTGCAACATAATTGGGTCCTTTAATTTAAAAAAATTTTCTCGACCCCAAAAGTGACTGCTGAAGCACTATCCACCACCAAGACATTCCTGTTAAGTTTTATCATCTTCAAGTAGTGGTTTAGGAGATGTTGTTTAAAGTAAAAATTTGACGGCGCAAAATGGCAAACAGACAAAAGCTCACCTTGAGCACATAGTGCTCATCGGAGTGGAACATGAGAACAATTAGGCATGGTACTTTGAATTCCTGCAAAGTATTAGTAAAATCTTGGTAAATGTTGATGAGAAAGATAACTGCTGTCTACGGACAACTGGACCGACCGACCACCGCAAGTATAATAATAATAACAGAAAGTTAACAAAGGTGTTTTTTTTCTTCACTTCACAAGTGAGGAACAGGTCACATTTTTTTTTATTTTGGTAACTTTTTCTTCTTATTAGGAAAAATATATACTTTTTGGCCCTGAAATGGAGCCTTATTATGACCCCCAACTTAAAAATAAACATTTGTTTACCTGATTCTTTAGCAGCAGAAGGGGCTTGGGGCATCTCAGTCAGTTTGTCTGTGGATGGGGCATCTAAGGTTGGACTAACCAAACCTAGCTTAGATTTTTTATACTGTCCTGCAGCAGCTGCAAATTCCCGCCACTTGGCAGCAATCAGTGTGACAAGTTTAGCCTGTGGCACCTGCAAGAAAAACTTTTTATATTTACAGTGAACTAAATTTTCATACTGTATCTTATAAAGAAAAGATCATTTTGGCTCACAAACCTTTAATAGCAAAATATTCTTAACATCATTCATCATACTGTAATTTCAGCAAAAAAAACTTTCTGCAATACCTGGTTGGGCATTATTTTTTTATGTGGTTACTGACTAACAAAAACTTCATTTAAGTCCACTAAAACTATGAAAGAGAAAAGTAAGTATCAAAGACCATCAGCTGTAACCATTGTTTAAGAAAAAAAATTTTTCTAATACCTAGATATATCAAAACAAGAAATGCTGCCATCAGACAAAACAAGCTTTTCAACGTCTCACCAAATAATTTTACAAAAGAAAAATGTTTTTTCAAGAAAACTATGTAAAATCAATTGACACCCGGGTAGGGGCCAAATTTGACCCCAGGGGCATAGTCTGAACAAACTTGGTAGAGGTCCACATGACAATGCTACATACCAAATCTTAAGGCTCAGGGCCTTGTGGTTTCAGACAGGAAGATTTTCAAAATTTTTCCATTAAGTTGCCATAGCAACTTGAGTTCTTGATGGAATTGAATTCTTTGAACAAGTTTGGTAGAGCTTCATGCAAGGAACATCTGAGGCAAGTTTCATCACATCTGGCTCAGAGATTTCAGAGGAGATGTCTTTTAAATGAAATTGTTGACGGACGACGGACAAAGACCAGTCACAATAGCCCACCATGAGCCAAAGGCTCAGGTGAGCTAAAAACTAGAGACTATGATTATTAAAGATTCGAGCAATGCAACATATTATTTGATGGTTACTGATTTTCTATTTTTTTACTAACAGTGACCTTGACCTTGACCCAAATGACCCCAAATACAATCCCAAGCTAGATTTTCATGCAAGGGTGCTATACACCACATTTTGTCAACATTTCAAGCCTAAGTTATTGTCTGGAATCCAATTTTCTATTTTTAGTAACAGTGACCTTGACCTTCACAAGACTGGTCCCAAATATAATCCCAAGCTAGGTGCAAGTGTATTATGTACCATATTTGGTTAAGACTTACCAAGAAGAGGGCCATGATGGCCCTAAGTCGCTCACCTGTCTATAAAAGCTATAAAGTGGGGAAGGGTCATGATGATATCAATGGAATGCAATTGGCTAGTTTTGACCCCAGGGTCATAAATTTGAACAATCTTGGTAGAGGTCCACTTGATGATGTTTCATACCAAATATCTAAGCTCTAAGCCTTTTGGTTTCTTCCAAGATTTTTCAAATATTTTCCTTTATAACTCTATGCAAAACAAGTGACCCAAAGGGCGGGGCCATAAATTGAACAATATTGGTAGAGGTCTACTAGGCAATGCAACATACCAAATATCTAAGCTCTAGACCTTGTGGTTTCTGACAAGAAGATCTTTTAAGTTTTCCCTATATAACTCTATGTGAAATCAAGTGACCCCTGGGGCGGGGCCATTTTTGACCCCAGGGTCATAATTTGAACAATCTTGGTAGAGGTCCACTAGATGATGCTTCATACCAAATATCTAAACTCTAGGCCTTGTAATTTCAGGGAAGAAGGTTTTCAAAGTTTTTCCTTTTGGTTGCCATAGCAACCAGAGTTCTGCATGGCATTGAATTCTTTGAACAACTTTGGTAGAGCTTCATGCAAAGGACATGCTAGGCAAGTTTCAGAAAATTTCACCTTTCTGACAAATTTCAAGGATATTTTGGACTGAAAATGCAACCTCTAGAGCATTAACAAGGTTTTTTCTACTTTTTGACCCTGTGACCTAGTTTTCGAACCCAGATGACCAATATTCGAATCTGAGCTAGAAATCATCAAAACAACCTGTCTGACAAATTTCCAGAATATTTTGACTGAAAAGTAGCCTCAACAACGAATATGATCCCAGGGATATAATTTGAACAAACTCGATGGAGGTCCACTAGACAATGCTACATACCAAATCTTAAGGCTCAGGGCCGTATGGTTTCAGACAAGAAGATTTTCGAAGTTTTTCCTATATAAGCTTTGTAAAACCAATGACTCCAGGGTGGGGCGAAATTTGACCCCAGAGGTATAATTTGAACAAACTTAGTAGAGGTCCACTAGACAATGCTACATACTAAATATCTAATCTCTATGCCTTACGGTTTCTGACAAGAAGATTTTTAAAGTGTTTCCTATATAACTCTATGTAAAATAAGTTACCCCTGGGGCGGGGCCATTTTTGACCCAGATGCCATGATTAGACTTGGTAGAGGTCTACAAGACAATGCTGCACACCAAATATCTTAACAAGCCTTGTGGTTTCTGACAAGAAGATTTTTAAGTTTTCCCTATATAACTCTTTGTTAAATCAACTGACCCCTGGGGTGGGGTCAGCTTTGACCCCAGAATCGTATTTTGAACAAACTTGGTAGAGGTCCACTAGATAATGCTTCATACCAAATATCGAAGCTCCAGGCCTTGATATTTCAGAGAAGAAGACTTTTAAATATCCAACTTTAAAAAATCTGTTTTTAGCTCCTGTGACCCTGCAAAGCAATGGACGGGAACCATTTTAACAATCTTGTTAGAGCTTCATGCAAGGAACATCCCAGGCAAGTTTCATTAAATTTGTCCCAGTGGTTTCAGAGGAGATGTCGTTTGAATGAATTGTGGACAAAGGACGGACGACGGACAACCACTGATCCTAAAAGCTCACATGAGCACTACGTGCTCAAGTGAACTAAACAAGAGGGCCATGATGGCATTTAACCGCTCACCTGAGTCTCATTGCTCATGTTACAAATATCGTTATTGGTTTTTATGGGTGCAAGTTTTAATAAGTTTGCGATAAGATTGAAGACTCTGGGTGTAATGGTACTCAAATTTTTAAGCAGAAAAAGTTTTATTCTACAGGTCCCAGTGACTTTGACCTTTGACATACAGACCCCAAAACCAATAGGGTTCTTCTAATATAATTACCCTGTTAAGTTTGAAGGTTCTGGGTTAAATGATACTCCAATTACTGAGAAGAAATAGTTTTCACTCTACAGGTCCCTGTGACCTTGACTTTTGACCTACTGACCCCAAAAATGATTGGGTTCTTTGACTGAGTAAAGAAAATTATCCTATGAAGTTTGAAGGCTCTGAGTAAAATGGTACTCCAGTTACTGAGCAGAAACTGTTTTCACTCTACAGGTCCTTGTGAACTTAACCTTTGACCTATGGCCCTAAAAACAATAGGGTTCTTCTAATACAGTTATCCTATAAAGTTGGGTGTAATGGTACAACAGTTACTCTGCAGAAATAGTTTTCACTCTACAGGTCCCTGTGACCTTGACCTTTGACATACTAGCCCCAAAATCAATATGGTTCTTCTATTTAGTAAAAGCAATCATCGATGCAAGGAACCTATATACTGAATATCAAAGATATTAATATATATGAGAAGGCTCTATGAGATACAGAAGATAAATCTATTTTTAGCCTCTGTGACCTTTAACCTAATCTATTAATTTGAAAAAGCTTGATAAAGCTTGCTTCATGCCAAATTTTAAAATTCTAGGCCTTGTGGTTTCAGACAAGAAGATTTTTTAAGATTTTCTTCTATATTGCTATTTAAACTTGCCAATAGTGACCCCAGGGATATTTTTCTAACAAACTTGGTAGAGGTCCACTACACAATGCTGCATACCAAAATTCTTATCTCTAGGCCTTGTGGTTTCTGACAAGAAGGTTTTTCAAGTTTTTCCTATATAATTCTATGTAAAACATGTGATCCCTAGGGTGGGGCCTATCTTGATTAAGGGGCCATGATTTGAACAAACTTGATAGAGGTCCATAAGATAATGCCGCACACCAAATATCTTATCTCTAGGCCTTGTTGTTCATGATAAGATGATTTTTAAAGTTTTTCCTATATAACTCTCTGTAAAACATGTGACCCCTGGGGCGGGGCCCTTTTTTACCTAGGGTCTATGACTTGAACAAACTCGGTAAAGGTCCTCTAGACAATGCTACATACAAAATATCTTAACTCTAAGCCTTATGGTTTCTGATGTAAAGATTTTTTAAACCTTTTCCTATATAACTCTATCTAAGCCAGTGACCCCCAGGGCTGGGCCTATTTTGACCCAGTGGCTATGATTTGAACAAACTTAGTAGAGGTCCACTAGACAATGGTACACATAAAATATCTAAGCTCTTTGCCTTACGGTTTCTGACCAGAAGATTTTAAACAAGAAGGCCATGATGGCCACCTGAGTATTTTGGCTGTAGGTTTGCTGTTAATCAGTATTTCATGTTTTGATTGAAAATATGTAAGTAATGTAAATATAAATATGTAAACATATAAAATATCAGTCAATAAATACAGGTTCTATGACAAAAAGTAGAAATATCTATCATAAGCTATGGTGACCTTGACCTTAACCCAGTGACCTCAAACCCTACCCACAGAATATAGGATCCATGCAGGGAAAAATTTGCTGTAGCTTTAAAACAACAAGAAGCGCCGCAATGCGACGAAAACCAGGTTTTCAACGACCAAGTATAGATGTAACAGGAATTAGGAAGAAATATGGCAGTGAAGTAAAAATGGTGCTGTTATTTTGGTACCAACACAGAAAGTTGGTTTCAATAGTTCAAAATAAAAATAAATCAGAAACCTGAGTAGCAATGCCAGGCTGTATTTTCATGTAAGCTACACACATGCCAAGTTGAGTATCAATAGGTCAAAGTGTGCTGAAGTTATTGAGTAGAAGCTGAAAATTCTATTGTAAGCAAGTGACCTTGACCTTGCTCCCAGATATCATAATAGCAATCCCAAGCTGCATCTTAATATAAGCTACCCACACAGCAAGTTTGGTGTCAAAAGGTCAACGCAAACTCAAGTTATTATGTGAAAACTGAATTTCTTTTTTAAAACAACAGTGACCTTGACCTTGTTCACAGACACCTGGGTAGCAATGCCAAGTTGCATCTTGATATCAGCTACCCAAATACTAAATTTGGTTTCAATAGGTCTAAGTAAAACTAAAGTTATTGAGCGGAAACTTAATTTCTTTTTTTAGCAACAGTGACCTTGACCTTGATCACAGACACCTGGGTAGCAATCCCAAGCTGCCTCTTAATATAAGCTACCAAATTTGGTGGAAAATTACCATGCCGTTCTGGAGATGTTGTTTGATATTTTTTTTATTTTTGGCTTTTGCAGCCTTTAAGTACAAAGGAATAGAATGGTTTGAGTAATTTTGGAAAAGGGCGATATAAGGAATATTTCTGTTAAGTTAAAAACAGCCTTGTGGTTTAGGAGGAGGTGTCATTTAAAGTAAATCAGGTGAGCAAATAAGAAAATTATGATTGATGTTAAAGATTCTGGATGGGAATGGCAACAACACCATGACTGTAAGCTATAGGTCGATTTTTTTTTCTTCGAAAAAGTTTAGCTAAAGATTGAGTCCTTAAATGTGCTACACAGTGGTTGTTATAGATACCACTAAGTCTTTGATGCTGAAAAAAATAAAAACCCATTCATAACTTAGTGTATGTGTTCAACTATTTGTGCATGTATTTTCACGGGAAATAAAGTTTTGAGAAGAAAATTTCACCAATTTATGGAACAATCCTTGCATGTATCACTATGAATTGAGTCAAATACCATTCATATTAATAAAGTGTAACAAAATGAGACAACTTCAAAGAAAACTTACTTTTGGATTCTGTTCAGCCAGCAGAGGTTGAATATGTTCTCGGAATAGTTTATAGTTTGTCAGGGCCTCAAAGTCTTCGTCTGTATATTCCAGTTCAATGTTTGCCAGACCAAACTTCCTTGCTATGTCTCCAGATGTCTCAGGACCAGGCTATCAATACAAACAGGCATTACTTTTAAGCAGCTTTTGATACATTTTTAGTGAACTAAGCTCAAGAAAAACTGAAGAAAACTATGATGTACCTAAACCTGTATAACATTTGGTGATGCAAGTCACAAGTCCATTGCTTGAAAAATTTATTTTTTTCAGGCCTACAAACTTTTCCAGACTGTAAGCTGGACCAGTAACAATGTAGTTTTAAATAATCATTTTTTATTTTGCAAGTTCAAACCAAAACAACAGAGTTCTTTTTTCTGTAGTTAACATAATATAATTTTGCAATGTCTCTATTAATTTTTAGAAGTAACATCTTATGAAATCATACAATAAAGTGAATTCCATCTTTTTAATTATTTAATCTGGACTACAAAATCTTATTTTGGAGTAGGGACTTTCTACAATCACAAACCAAGATGGCCTACTACAGATAATTTTTTCAGTCTGCTTTTGAAATGGGTTTTTTGTTTTTAAATGTAACAACAAATGTAATAACTTGAATTGAGCATTTCTCTCCCAGACTCTTCTTTAAACCTCACTTTCGAAGACTCAGACTGATAAATACTGGCAGTCAATGAAAACACATCAGAGAATATCCTTAACTTATTTGATGCTGATTTACTTTTATCATTATAAAATTTACAGTAACATATAGTTTAGGGACTTCCTGAAATGAAACAATTACCAAACAAGAAATGTGTCACAGACACAAATGCCTCCGAAACATGGCAATGGTCACAGTCATGGTAGCTTATTACAATGTTACCTTGATCATTTGTGCCAAGCTTTAGTGCAGTCTGAGAACTAAAGAAAGTACTCATACGTCTAGGGGTAAGATTATTATATGTCCTTAACATATATGCATGGCTGGTAAAATTAATAAGTTTCCAAAACTGATGTCTTTTAAAAGATATTGATCTAGGGATTTGTACTCATAGGTCACCACATGTCTTTTAAAGGAAAAGTGTTTCAAAACAGTTGTTTACCTTTTACTTTTGGATTTGTATGGTCTAGCTGAACAGCACAGGTGAAAATATTGTTCAATTATAAAATTGTAGTTGTGCTCAAAAGCACTATTAAGTACAATTAAGCAAAGGACAATAACTCTGCCAAAAACTAGAAATGCCGTAGTCATGGCCTGAATTCCCCCACATAGCGCTTTGTCAGAATCAACAGGGGTCATTTAGAGGTCATGGACAACCTCCCTGCTAAATCTGAGGGTAGTAAGCCAGTTTTTTATAGTCAAAGCCCCTGTGACCTTGACGTTAGACCCAGTGACCTCAGACTGAGGGTCAAAGAATTCTCAAATTATTGGGCAGACAAGCTTTTTTAAGTCAAAGCTCCTGTGACCATGACCTTTGACCCAGTGATCTCAATATAAATAGAAGTCATCTACTGGTCATGACCAACCTCCACACCAAATATGAAGACTGTGGGTCAAAGGATTCTTAAGTTATTGGGCAGACAAGTTTTTTGTAGTCAAGGCCCCTGTGATCTTGACCTTTGACCCAGTGACCTCAAAATCAATAGGGGTCATCTACTAGACATGACCAACCTCCAGACCAAATATGAAGACTGTGGGTCAAAGGATTCTTAAGTTATTGGGCAGACAAGCTTTTTTTGTCAAGGCTCCTGTGACCTTCGACCCAGTGACCTCAAAATCAATAGGGGTAATCTACTGGTCATGACCAACCTCCAGACCAAATATGAAGACTGTGGGTCAAAGGATTCTTAAGTTTTTGGGCAGACAAGTTTCTTGTAGGCAAGGCCACTGTGATCTTGACCTTTGACCCAGTGACCTCAAAATCAATAGGGGTAATCTACTGGCCATGACCAATCTCCAGACCAAGTAAGATGACTGTGGGTCAAAGGTTTTTTAAAGTTATTGGGCGGAGCCCCACAAAAGCTCTTGAAAAACTGCAATTGAAGAAGACCAGATTTACAGTAAACATACACTTACTATATAGTAATATCATATGATTCATCCTTGGAAAAAAATACTATAGTTCAAATAGACTCAGGGTTTCCTCTGGGGAGCAGTTGTCACCAACAAGTTCACCAGCTGGAATAAGCATTAAGCATAAGATTTCTGACAAGAAGATTTTTTAAAGTTTTTCCTATATAACTCTATGTTAAACATGTGACCCCTGGGAGGGACCATTTTTGACCCAGGAGCCATGATTTGAACAAACTTGGTAAAGGTCCACTGGACAATGCTGCATACTAAATATCTAAACTCTAGGCCTTGCGGTTTCTGACAAGAAGATTTTTTGAAGATTTTCCTATATAACTCTATGTAAAACATATGACCTCTGGGGTGGGGCCATTTTTGAACCAGGAGCCATGATTTGAACAAACTTGGTAAAGGTCCACTGGACATTGCTGCATACCAAATATCTAAACTCTAGGCCTTGCGGTTTCTGACAAGAAGATTTTTTAAAGTTTTTCCTATATAACTCTATGTAAAACATGTGACACCTGGGGCGGGGCCATTTTTGACCCAGGAGCCATGATTTGTACAAACTTGGTAAAGGTCCACTGGACAATGCTGCATACCAAATATCTAAACTCTAGGCCTTGCGGTTTCTGACAAGAAGATGTTTTAAAGTTTTTCCTATAAACTCTATGTAAAACATGTGACCCCTGGGGTGGGGCCATTTTTGACCCAGGACCCATGATTTGAACAAACTTGGTAAAGGTCCACTGGACAATGCTGCATACCAAATACCTAAACTCTAGGCCTTGAGGTTTCTGACAAGAAGATTTTTTAAAGTTTTTTCCTATATAACTCTATGTAAAACATGTGACCCCTGGGGCGGGGCCATTTTTGATCCAGGACCCATGATTTGAACAAACTTGGTAAAGGTCCACTGGACAATGCTGCACACCAAATTTCTAAACTCTAGGCCTTGTGGTTTCTGACAAAAAGATTTTTAAATTTTCCCAATATAAATCTATGTTAAATCAACTGACCCCTGAGGTGGGGTCAGTTTTGACCCCAGAGTCATAATTTGAACAAACTTGGTAGAGGTCCACTAGATGATGCTTCATACCAAATATCTAAGCTCCAGGCCTTGAGGTTTCTGACAAGAAGATTTTTAAAGATCCAACTTTTAAAATCTAATTTTAGCTCCAGTCAACCAGAAATGCAATGGACCAGAACCATTTGAACAATTTTGGTAGAGCTTAATGCAAGGAACATCCCAGGCAAGTTTCATTTAATTTGGCTCTTTGGTTTCAGAGGAGATGTCATTTGAATGAAAAGTTAAAGACGATGGACGACGGTCAAAGACTGATCAGAAATGCTCAACCTGAGCACTTTGTGCTCAGGTGAGCAAAAAATTGAAAAAGAGTTATGGTTGTGGGCAATTAAAGATAGTTGTGGTTCTTGTACATTGCATTTCCTCTCATTGCGCTTGACCATCATACGAAGTTGAATTGAATTCAAAAAAAAAGTTTTCAAGTTATTCTCCAGACAAAGAAAACTAACAAAGGGCAATAACTGTGCAAACAGTGAAGACAGAGTTATAGCTCTTGTACATTGCACATCCACTCAATGTGCTTGACCACTGTATGAGGTTGCACTGAATTCCAACCATAAGTTTCCAAATTATATTCTGGAAAAATCCAAGGGCAAAAACTCTGCAAATAGTGAAGATGGAGTTAAAGCTCTTATATAATGCACTTTCTCTCATTGTGCTTGACAATTGTATGAAGTTGCATTGAATTCCAACCAGTAGTTTTCAAGTTATCCATACAAAGGAAAACCAATAAAGGGCAATAACTCTGCAAATAGTGAACATGGAGTTATGATTCTTGGACACTGCACTTCCTCTCTTTGTGCTTGACCATTGTATGAAGTTGCACTGAATTCCAACCAGTAATTTTCAAGTTAAGCTCTGGATAAGGTAAATCCCCGGCCGACCAACTGACCGACCGACCAACCATCGCTTGACTCTTATATAATTCTAAAAATAGTGAAGATGGAGTTATGATTCTTGAACACTGCGCTTCCTCTCATTGTGCTTGACCATTGTATGATGTTGCATTGAATTAAAATGAGTAGTTTTCAAGTTTTGCTCCCTACAAAGGAAAACAAAGGGCAATAACTCTGAAAATAGTGAAGATGGAGTTATGTTTCTTGAACACTGCCATTCCTCTCATTGTGCTTGACCATTGTATGTAGTTGCACTGAATTCCAACCAGAAGTTTTCAAGTTATGCTCCAGACAAGGAAAACCAATTAAGGGCAATAACTCTGAAAATAGAGAAGAGGGAATTATGTTTCTTGGACAATGCACTTCCTCTCATTGTGCTTGACCATTGTATTTAGTTGCATTGAATTCCAACCAGTAGTTTTCAAGTTATGCTCCAGACAAAAAAAAAAAAAATAAAGGTCAATAACTCTAAAAGAAGTGAAGATCGAGTCACGCTTTTGGACAGTGCACTTCCTCCCCTTGTGATTGACCACTGTGTGAAGTTGCACTGAATTCCAACCAGTAGTTTTCAAGTTTTGCTCCATACAATGGAAAACCAACAAAGGGCAATAACTCTGCAAATAGAGAACATGAAGTTTTGATTCTTGGACACTGCACTTCCTGTCATTGTGCTTGACCATTGTATGAAGTTGCATTGAATTCCTACCAGTAGTTTTTAAGTTATGATCCGGACAAGGAAAACCAGTAAAGGGCAATAATTCTGAAAATAGTGAAGATGGAGTTATGATTCTTGGACACTGCACATCCCCTCATTGTGCTTGACCATTGTATGAAGTTGCATTGAATTCTAACCAGTAGTTTTCAAGTTATGCTCCGGACAAGGTAAACCCCGACCGACCGACCAACCACCGGGTGACTCTTATATACTGCCCAAACTTCATTTTGGGGTATAAAGAATGAATAAAATCAGTGAAGAATGTTGCACATACCCGTGGTCTGTCTCGTGGAGTGCCAAGATCAAGCATAGCCTTCTCTTTTTTCTTCTTTTTATGTTTCTCCTCATCTGAACCCTGAAAATACAGCACTCAATAAACGGGCAATTTGCCTAAAACAAGAAATTGGTAGAACCGATGGATGCTCCCCAAATAAATGCCAATTCCAAAAAGGCTATTGTTTAATACGTATTTTGTTTAAAGTATGAAAAATAACAAAGGGCAAATAACTCCTAAATTATGCAAAATAGAGTTACGGTTCTTGCACGCTGCACTTCTCCTCATAGAGATCTATCTACCAATAAAGTTTCATGTTAATATCTCTTATACTTTGTGAGATATGCCCCGGACGAAAAATATGTATGAGAAATTTCAAAAGGCAATAACTCAAAAATTAATAAAGCAAGAGTTATGGTTCTTGTTCACTGCACTGCTCATCAATGAGATTTATCTACTTATAAAGTTTCAAGTTGATAACTTTTATACTTTGTGAGATATGCCCCAGACAAAAAATAAGTATGAGAAATTTTAAAGAGCAATTACTCAAAAATTAATAAAGCAAGAGTTATGATTCTTGTGCACTGCACTGTTCCTTAATGAGATCTAACTACCTATGAAGTTTGGTCTTGATATATCTCATAGTTTTTGTGTTATGCTCCGGACAAAATTGACGGACAGACCAATGGACTAACGGACGGACGGACAAAGCGGCAACTATATGCTCGCCCTTCGGGGAGCATAAAAATCCCATAGAGTTAACTTTTTGATGCAAAGTACACCCTAAGTAAATTTTGTTCAGAATCTTACAGAAACTAAAAAATAAAGAAAAACTGACTACGAGTCGAAGTTATTTCGACTAATCGCATTACAAGTATGCGGATTCGCTTGCAGTAAAATCTATTCCGTTGCTAAAATAAATCATTATCAAAATCATTAAAAAGATAAGAAGTATTGTTTCATAAATAACTGACAGAAAGACAGTTTTTCTGCGTGTAAGAATATAATGTTTCTATTTGCCGAGATAGGTCACAGCATGCGGGTTTTATCGCCACCGCCACACATTACTTTTCCGGTTTTAATAATATCAGTCTGGTGGAAAATAATTGTATTTAATGTCATGAAAATGGGGGGAAAAGTGAAAGCCAGACAAGGTTTTTCTATTTTTAACTCTGATGGCCATTTTGTGCAGCGAAGCAGAATGTGCTGGCGATATGCAAAACAAGGGCTGGTACTGTTCACTCCTGTGAAGTTTCATCCAAATCCTGCTAGCAGTTTGACCTGTGAAAGCCAGACAAGATTTTTCTATTTTTAGCTCTGGTGGCCATTTTGTGCAGCAAAGCAATATGCACAACTACATGTAGGTTTGGTACTGATCACTCCTGTGAAGTTTCGTCGAAATCCCACCTGCAGTTTGACCTGTGAAAGCCAGACAAGCTTAATGCAGACCCACAGGGGAGGCAAAAACAATATGTCTCCCAAAACTTTTGGGAGACATAATTTTTAGAATTTTCACTTTTTAAAATCTTGTGGCCCATATCTGCAATGGGTCAGAACTAGGGCCGGGAATTATAATCGAATATTCGAATATTCGAAACACGACCGAATATTCGAACGTTGAAAAACGAATACGAATATTCGATAAAAGGAAAGGTTTTGATTTTTTTTTCGTTTTTTTTTTTACTTTTAAATGTCAAAGATCGTAAATTAAACCCTTGACCTTCACTTGACCAGGTGTTCATATGTTTGTATAACGCGTGTCAACGATTATCGCCAATTAACTGTGAAAAGTTTGGGGTATAGTTGATCGAAAGGGCACCCGTTTCACAGTTTGTAATTTACCTGTCTAACAGTTTATAATGTAATATTTCCGACTTTAATTATCTTACTTTATTGTTTTCTGTGCTTTAATCTTTCCGATCAATCGATAATTGTGTTAATATTTGTGAAGAGGAATAAATCGGCACGTATTAATCCTGTTAATCATTCTAGAACAATCGACCAATCGATATTCATCACTCTAAAATTAACTCTTTCACCCAATGGAAATTTAAAGCTATACTCGGAACCAATAACTTTTTGCAAACATTGTTTTCAGATTTTTTTAAGGGATGATTTTGGACGTATTTTTCTCACTCTTTTGAAAAAATCAAAGTCAATATATCGCAATGCCGTCACGTGTTTGGAATTAGTTTTCACGTTCTATTGATAAGTCTAAAGGATTATTACTGTCCGGAAAAGATAGTTTAGTGCAACAATGCACGTTAATGATAACTGTAATCAAGTACTGGTGTGACCCAGGAACAAATGATAAAAGCTGAAATACTGCAAAAGGAGGGGAACATAAACAAATATTCAGCTTGTTCGTAAGAGCGATGATTCACGGTCAGTCGAGTCATGTAAGTTACCTCCCGTTAATAAGACAAATGATCAGCAGCCGGATAAACTGACAATCAAATTATGAATTTATTTCAAAAGTAAGAAAATAAACAAATATATCGATTTACAATCAATAAAACAAAAAAACTTTAACATAATAATAAAGGTCTTCTTAATCGTCGATTATTTCAGCATATTAAAGTAGTATAGTATTCGACCTAATCAATTTCGGATACTACGTGAAAGAGAAATATTGGATCAAATTTTGTAAAAACGAATATTCGAATATATTCGAACATGGAAAACGAATATTCGAACATCAAATTCCTTATTCGTTCCCGGCCCTAGTCAGAACCATTTGAACAATTATGATAGAGCTTCATGCTAGGAACATTCCTGGCAAGTTTTATTAAATTTGGCCAGCTGGTTTCACAGAATATGTCCTTTAAAGTAATTTTGGATGACTTTGACAGATGATGGACAATCACTGATCCTAAAAGCTCACCTAAGCACTGCATACTCAGGTGAGCTAAATAATTAAGGATGAACATAGGGCTTTTTCAAATGGTTATATAGGGCAAATATAGGATCTTTTTTATATTTACACCAAAAATAAGACAAAATCATCAAAATATAGGACATTTAAAACCATAACCGTAAATCATGCCATTCTAATGGTTCAAGAAGTGCAAACATAATGATCATGCCTTAGTAGATAAAGTCTGCCAGCTGTTTATATCCACACCACAATAAATTACATCAAGGAACATCTTTGTTCCTGTAAATACTTCAAACTGACTGTTGCAGCTTTTGCCATTATACTTACAATATCTAAGCAGTATCAATGAAGTCACTTTTAAAAACTCACCATAAATTGTGAAAATATTGGATTTGGGTCCTAAAATATCGGATTATATAGGATTTATAGGACTATTTCTGAAATATAGGATTTTAGTCCCAAAATATAGGATTATACAGGAATATAGGACACAGCTGACAGCCTGCATTATTGAGTGACCTATCATGTACCCCGTTTTTTTTTCAATAAAGTCGTTTCATTAATTGTTCACTCAATCCAGGTACAGTACAGCTCAGGAGGATTGTCCAAATTTCGCAATGTTTGAAGTAATTGAAAAAAGCGTGACTTCAAGTAAAAGATGATTTTCTCCAGTTCAAATGAAGTGACTTCGCGGTGTAGTGAAGTAAAAGATCTTGAGTGTGACCGCATTTCTGCAAGTAAAATTTACGTCACTTCGCGTAGACAAGTAGCCACATACCATAGTATTTTGTGAACAAATGAAAACATTTCAAAAACGTACATATGTTGGCATCTTTGTTCCCTTGAATTATCGAAAACCATTGCAAATTAGCACGTTTTTAAAGCGACTGACTCTCAGATGGGCCAACGATGAAAAAAAAGAAAATGTTTATACATCTTGTTGTACTCTCCTGCGCATTGGTCGAATGTTTCACTTTCTTACCTCTGCTAAAATTCAATTTTCAGAACGATATTTTTATTTTTAGACAGGGAAAACCACGAGTACTTTTCAGCCAATCAGTGACTAGCTTACAACGAAATGTCCATACATACAATTGAAAACCCAAAATGTAAACAAACAATGCATGTCTGCAAGTTACCTATGTATTTCACTTCTGAAAGTGTTTACGTAAATAAATCAATCAAACTATCAAAAAGGTTAAAATCATGATGGTATGGTTGTTTTTAGACTTTAAACTGCTGTATTTAGATGTTTACATAAAGGCGTAGTTGAAATGTGTTTACAAAATTGTCAGAAAACACCCGTCTATTTATAATTTTTGGAATCAAATGATCGTTTAAACCAATGAAAAATGGTTTAAAGATTTTTCGGTTTTGGGGATATTTGTGCACTTTCATTGGTTGTTTAAAAGTTCATTGTAACGGTCAATATCATAAATCTACTGGTTTTAAAGCAGCGGTGTGAAGTAACAGTAGTGTATTCATTAAGCTGCTGAGGGAGAGTAATCTTGCTTTAATTGTGAAGAACATATCGAAACTAAGTTATTGATTCATTTTTTGTAACAGAATAAAACATCAAAATATAAAGTTTTATACACTTTTATCGGTAAAAAATCTACCCCGTTAGTCACAGGGTAGACACTTCCGTTATAATATTAATTTTGATGTAACTTTATAACTAGCCACTTTGGCTCAGTGGTGTAGATTGCCGCTCTATATTTTACTGACCGAAAGGTCATGGGTTCGAATCCTGGTTAAGTCAAAACTTTTTTTTTCAGTTTTCACGGTGTATAGAAGCATAATTTTATGTTTTTTTCCATAGTATATTAATTTCTCTTGAATTTTAAAGAAACAAAAATTTCAGCTAAATTCTGTGAGTCTAAAAATAATTACATGTTTGGGGATGAATTTCACAATCATTTCCATTTATTTACTTTGATCAAACACTAATGCGTCTTTACTTTATGATGCCCTATCTTTGTTATCATAATATTGTTTTGACACCTGCCCTCAAAGAAACAACCTGTCAATCACATTTCCCATGACCATCTTTACACGTGATATAACACCATCTTTTTAATTGGTTTGTTATTCTAAAAGCTAACCTTTGACAGCAAGCCGGAGTAATTTTCCATAAAAAATTCCCACTATTTTACTGCCTTTTCGACATCACAAGACCTAATGCTGCATGCTTTTCTAAAAATAGCGATGCTTACACTCTTTACTTTCAATTCTCATTTTCAGAAAATCTTTAAACAGTAACACCCAGTTTTCTAAAGATTGAAAAAAATGTTTGTTGTTAGTATTTATGGAGTAGAAATATTTTGATTTTTTCTAAATCTTTGAAAGCAGGTGTAGAAACCTGTTTATGTAGATAAGGAACAAGCGTAGATCACCTAAGATGTCGTATCTGTGTGGGAAAGAGCTAAAAGGTAACACAAAAATATTATTACCTTCATCTTCTGGAAACAGCTGATTTTCGAAGGAAATGAGAGTAAATACCGTAAAAATTCTATTTATAGCCCAGGCGTTTATTAGAATCATGGTTGATCTCAAAGTTGGGGGTGGGCGTTTATTAGAGACACATGCAAAATGAGACCATCATTTTTTCATATTCCACATATTTTACTATGCGATTACCTGTTTATGACATAAATAGATCTACCAGATAATTATGTACCAACGTATACACACAAAATAATACCCCTGTTGTGCCCCGATCAATAAATATTAAACATGCACGCTGACCTTAATGACGTAATATTGGTGCATAAATCTCGCTTCTACACAGGCATTTATACTTCACATTAACTACAGCTCTAATAATGGCAACATGTATGCTGGTATCAAAAAAATCGGTTATTAAGGGACATCACGTTTATAAAAATACATGTGAAGTTGGAACTTTATTGCAGTGTACTTTGGAACCGGAAAATGAATACAGTGACAGCGCGATTATTGTAAAAAGGTGTGACAATAATTCTATTGTTGGACATGTACCCGAGGGATTATGTCAGCCTCTAACCAAGTTGTTTGACAATGGTAGTGTCGTTGAAATAACAGCTGAAACAGTTGGGGAACCGCGACCATCATCAAAAGGCACTTTTGTGAAATGCGGTGGAATTGAAATTCCGTGTAGCTACAAACTTTTTGGAAATGAAGATAGGAAAAAAGAAGTTCGGGCGTGCATTAAAACGGAAATTAGGAAGCTTTCGGTTTAACGGTAAGTTCAATTTTGTCAAAATGGGGGGGGGGGAGTGGGCGTTTAAAAGAGGCTGTTGTTTTTTCGATTTTTGGTGAAAAAATGGCCATTTTTCGGCCCAAAAGTGGGGGGTGGGCGTTTATTAGAGCATGGGCGATTAATAGAATTTTTACGGTATTAAAAATTGCTTTGATTTTCTTTAATCAATTTTCATCTGTCTGTAAAAAAATACTTTCTTTAAAATTCATGATTTTTTAATTTTGGCAATGGTTTCATCTTTTCTAAATTTGCATAAGGAAATGTCTGATTTTCGATAGCAATGACAGCACACTGAAAAATTTTTGTTACATTTCTCTACACAGTTAAATATCGGAGTGCCGGGACATTACTCCTGTGAAGTCCTGCGATTTTACTCCTTACTCAGAGTGGCTTCAGTCACTCTTTTTCAAGCGAAGTCACTCATTTTTTTAATGCAAAATACTCCCGTGAAGTGTGGAGTGAATTCCTCCAAATTTCACATAATTTGGACAATCCTCCTGAACTGTACTGTATGTTATGACCTTAATTAATTTGCCTCAATCGTCAAAAATCACTGTGCAAAAAAGCAGAAAATGTTAGTTCCTTCTGGCATGTACTGTAACAACATACATCATCATCATGGTGATGCTTCTTCTTCTTTTTCTTCTTCTTCCCACTTCCATCTTTTTTCTTTCTTTTCTTTCCTTTCTTCTCCCCTGCCTCATCTTCCCCCTCCACTTCTTCTTCTGTAAGTACAACAACAACAACAGCAACATGAGGCACAGTTGTAATATTTCAATTTGTAACACTTATCTGACGACAAAAATTTGTATTGAAAGACTTTTGGATCAAGCATATTACATATAAAATTGTCGCGGCTACTTTGTAGCAGGTGACACAAAAATTCTGTAAGCTAATGGAAGTGTTTATCACAAGAATTTGAACAATGTTGGTAAGATGAGGTGAGTTGAGTTGTAGAATTTAATACCCTTTTTAGCAGCCAGATCTGTACACCTTACCAGCACTACTGGGTTCACCAGTATTTGCCCCTTTACTCTGCAAGCAACTAACTGCTTCCTCAAATGAGTCATAATGCAACACTGATGAAAGATAATAGAAAGAACAACAAATGATGGCAAGTTTATACACTTAGGAAAACCCATGACCTCCTGTGGCATTGGCAATGTTGATCCCAGGGCCATAATTTGAATAATCTTGGTAGAGGTCCACTAGATGATGTTTCATGCTAAATCTCTAAGCTCTAGCCCATGGGGTTTTGGGTTATATAAACATAAGGAAAACTCATGACCCCCCAGGATGGGGGTCAATTTTGACCCAAGGACTATAATTTGAACAATCTGGGTAGAAGACCACTAGACGATGTTTCATGCTAAATATCTGGGCCCTGTAGTTTCAGAGAAGATTTTTGAAATCTGTATTTTTGAAACCCCTTTTTTGGTCCTGTGACTAACAAGTGCAAACAACTAGAACCATTTGAACAACTTTGATAGAGGACCACCAAAGGATCATTCCACACTGTGCTCAGGTGAGGTAAAAGTCAGTCAGTAGGTCAAGATTAATATCAGCTCATGTCAAAGTTGAATTCTACATGCAAAATTATATAGTTTTTTGTAGCTGCAAAAACAATCATGATGGTCAGAAGGTCATGATAAAAATCAAGGTCAAAATAATGGTCAATGACTAAGTTAAATATGTGTACATGAAAAGTCCTTGATAAAATATTAAAGGAATTATTTGTTTTGCTACATAGGTCTATATAAACAAGAGATGTTTGTGAAACATGTCCAGTACAGCTGTCGCATTATGTACATTTTTCTCTTTAACTGACTGACATAAGGAGCAAACTTGCGGAGAAACTCTGAGAAACTCCCTAAATTGTGCAGGCAAAGCAGAGACAAATTTTGTCTGATAACGGATAGTATTTACTATGAAACTACATTATATCAATCCTTCACAAATCTAAGCAATTTGTTTTTGCATTCAACTGAATGAAGTGTTAATTTGTCTAGAAAAATTTCATATTTACTTACTCTCTTTGTCTTCATGTTTTAGAATGCCTTATATTTTGATTCGTAACATTTTTGACAACTGACTTAAAAAAACACAATGTCATTTGTTGTCTCATGACCTATGATATATTGTGTCTCAATCGTTAATTGGTTCCTAAATGTAGGACATGGCCTTTAACATTGAACACAGGAAGCGCCGCAATGCGACGAAACCAGGTTTTCAATGACCAAGTATTAATTTGACAGGGATTTGGAATGAAATATGGCAGTGAAGAAAAAATGATGCTGTTATTTTGGTTGCATGCAGATAGTGATCTATACAGGGTTAGTAGAAATCCTGCCTCAAGCTGCCTCTTGATATAAGCTACCCACACACCAAGTTTGGCGTGAATAGGCCAAAGCAAACTCAAGTTATTGAGCCAAAACTGAATTTCTATTTTTAGCAACAAAGACCTTAACTTGATCACAGACACCTGGGTAGCCATCCCAAGCTGCCTCTTGATATAAGCTACCCACACAACAAGTTTGGCGTCAATAGGCCAAAGCAAACTCAAGTTATTGAACCGAAACTGAATTTCTATTTTTAGCAACAAAGACCTTAACTTGATCACAGACCCCTGGGTAGCAATCCCAAGCTGCCTCTTGATATAAGCTACCCACACAACAAGTTTGGCGTCAATAGGCCAAAGCAACCTCAAGTTATTGAGCGGAAGCTTAATGTCTATTTTTAGCAACAGTGACCTTGACCTTGATCACAGACATCTGGGTAGCAATCCCAAGCTGCCTCGATATAAGCTACCCACACACCAAGTTTGGCATCAATTGACCACAGCAAACTCAAGTTATTGAGCAGAAACCAAAAGTTGACGCCCACCCATCTGGCCGCCAACTTCAGCATTACAATAACCAGTTTTTGTTGAAAACCTGGTTAAAAAGTAATTTTCTACTGATATTCACACTATGTCACTTTACAAGCTTCATACACAATGCGCTTTTTAAAGCAGGAACTACACCTCATGTATCACGCTTTTTCTGTGAAAATTAATTCAATAATGTTTAACTAAATAAGATATTTAATATCTTTGTAACATATGTGGGTATTTTTATTTAGACAATGCTGTCTTTGTTGACTGAAATTAAGTAAAAAATTTGTTTTTTTTATGACTTGATCATTAATACTGAATGCGTGAAATGAGGATATTTGTACAAAAGGAAACACAGCCAAGTTGAATGGATTTTAACACCTACCTGACATATTGTTTATTAATTTAAATTGCTGCAATTTACATATATTTTCAAGTATTTAATTAGTGCCATGCTTGCCTAAATCCATTTGGAAACTAGAACTATCGCTGAATGCGATTCATATCCCCACCAATGTTTTTGATAGAAGGTGACTTGGATATTTGAATATATGGAAAAGGGAATAACTTTTGTGGCATAAAATGGTTGTGTTTGATGGAAAAAAGACAACACTTCACAGGTAATAGTAATGACTAAATTTTGAATCATCAAATCAGGACTAACCTTTGATTTTGCAAATTTACAAAAACAAAGAAATTATAAGCTAACATAAAGAATATCATGTATTCAGCCAAGTAAGACAAAAGTCCTCATCTTAATTTGATTGTCTAATATTTGACTTTCAATTGTGACCCTGACCATGAGCTAGTACAAGGGCAACACAGGTTCAACCCCAGTTCGGCATATTCTCAGACCGACTGACCGACTGACATGACAAAGTGATTCCAGTATTTACTTTTTAGTTAAATAATTAAATAATTGACCTTTCACCTACTGACCCCCAAAACAATAGGTGTCTTCTACTCAATAAGAGCAACCATAATATGAAGTTTGAAGGCTGTGGGCTAAATAGTACTAGAGTCATTGATCTGACAAGGTCTGGACTGACTTTCCGACATGCAAAGCAATATAAATACCACCTTTTCTTCAAAGTGGGGCATAAATTGTGTGACCCCTAGGGCTGGGTAAATTTTAGCCCTAGGGTGATAATTTGAACAATCTTTGTAAAGGTCGACTATTCAATGCTTCTTATCAAATATCTAAGTTCTAAGTACGATATCAGACAAGAAGATTTTAAGGATTTTGTATTTTACATCTATAAATAGGACCCCTTGGCCAATTTTTATCAAAGGTACATTATTAGGACCCCTAGGGTGGGCCAATTATTATCAAAGGTACACTATTTGAACAAACGTGGTGGAAGTCTACCAAAGAATGCTACATACAAAATACCTTTACTCAGGGGCATACAGTTTCAGACAGGAAGATTTTCATAGTTTTCCCTATAAAACATTAAGTAAAACCTTTGACCCAATGGCGATACCGGCCCCCGCGACAATGTTAACAATGTCAAAGTCCACGCTGCGTGTACTGTAACTCTGAAAATAGAGATGGAGTTATGTTTCTTGGGCACTGCACTTCCACTCATTGTGCTTGACCATTGTATGTAGTTTTCAAGTTACGCTCCCAACAAAAAAAAACAATAAAGGGCAATAACTCTAAAAATAGTGAAGATAGAGTTATAATTCTTGGACATTGCACTTCCTCTCATTGTGATTGGCCATTGTGTGAAGTTGCAATGAATTCCAACCAGTAGTTTTCAAGTTTTGCTCCATACAAAGGAAAACCAACAAAGGGCAATAACTCTGCAAATAGTGAACATGGAGTTATGATTCTTGGGCATTGCACTTCCTCTCATTGTGCTTGACGATTGTATGAAGTTGCACTGAATTCAAACCAGTAGTTTTCAAGTTATGCTCCCGACAAGGAAAACCAACAAAGGGCAATAACTCTGCAAATACTGAAGATGGAGTTACAATGTATGATTCTGGAACACTGCACTTTCTTTCATTGTGCTTGACAATTGTTTGAAGTTGCACTGAATTCCAACCAGTTGTTTTCAAGTTATGTTCCTGTACACTGCATTTCCTGTCACTGAGCTTGACCATTGTATGAAGTTGCACTGAATTCCAACTAGTAGTTTTCAAGTTATGCTCCAGACAAGGAAAACCAACTAAGGGCAATAACTGTGCAAATACTGAAGATGAAGTTATAGCTCTTATACACTGCACTTCCTATCATTGTGCTTGACCATTGTATGAAGTTGAATCGAATTCCAACCAGTAGTTTTCAAGTTATGTTCAGGATTAGGAAAACCAAACAAGTAAATTTGTGAGCTAATGCTCACTAGTGATACCCCCGCTATCAGAAATTTGACTTTCATAATGTAATTTGCATTTGTCATATGTATATAGAGTGTCAATTTTTCAGAGTATTTACCTGAATTTAATACAACTTCATCCAAGGCACAGCTAGATGGATATGAAAATGGTCAGAATAATGAACAGGTATTACATCTGTGATTTCTGATTCATCGAAGTCTTTATTCACAATGGGTGTTCAGTGGAACACTTGTGTCGCCCTTGGGTACTCTGTTAGAATAACTAACAAGAGGGCCATGATGGCCCTGGATCGCTCACCTGAGTACTTTGGCTGTAGGTTTGCTGTTAAGCAGTATTTCATTTTTTAATTGAAAATATGTAAGTGCCTTCAAACCAAATATGTAAAATATCAGTCAATAAATAAAGGCTCTATGACAGAAAGTAGAAATATCTATTATAAGCTATGGTGACCTTGACCTTGACCCAGTGACCTCAAACCCTACCCATGGGTAGAGGTCCATGCAAGGAACCTCTATACTGAATATCAAAGATATTGGTCTATAAATGAAGGCTCTATGAGGTACAGTAGATAAATCTACTTTTAGCCTCCGTGACCTTTAACCTAATCCAATAATTTGAAAAAGCTTGATAAAGCTTGCTTCATGCCAAATTTTAAAATTCTAGGTCTTGTGGTTTCAGACAAGAAGATTTTTAAAGATTTTCTTCTATATTGTTATTTAAAACTTGTGACCCCTCGGGCGGGGCCAATAGTGACCCCAGGGACATTTTTCTAACAAACTTGTCAGAAGTCCACTAGACAATGCTACACACCAAATATCTAAGCTCTATAACTTACGGTTTCTCACAAGAAGATTTTTTAAGATTTTCTTATATAACTCTATGTAAAACTAGTGGCCCCTGGGGCGGGGCCATTTTTGACCCAGAGGACAGGATTTGAACAAACTTGGTACTGGTCCACTAGACAATGCTACACACCAAATATCTAAGCTCTATAACTTACGGTTTCTGACAAGAAGATTTTTTTAAGATTTTCCTATATAACTCTATGTAAAACAAGTGACCCCCGGGGCGGGGCCATTTTTGACCCAGAGGCCATGATTTGAACAAACTTGGTAGAGGTCCACTAGACAATGCTACATACCAAATATCTTAACTCTAGGCCTTGTGGTTTCTGACAAGAAGATTTTCCAGTTTTCCCTATATAACTCTATGTAAAATCAACTGACCCCTGGGGTGGGGTCAGTTTTGTCCCCAGGGACATAATTTGAACAAACTTGGTGAAGGTCCACTAGATGATGCTTCATATCAAATATCAAAGCTCCAGGCCTTGTGGTTACGGAGAAGAAGATTTTTAAAGATCTATCTTATAAAATCTATTTTTAGCTCCAGTGAACCAGAAATGCAATGGACCAGAACTATTTGAACAATCTTGGTAGAGCTTCATGCAAGGAACATCCCAGGCAAGTTTCATTAAATTTGCCCCATTGGTTTCAGAGGAGATGTCGTTTGAATGAAAAGTTGACGACGGACGGACGGACGGACGACGGACAAAGACCGATCAGAAAAGCTCACCCTGAGCACTTTGTGCTCAGGTGAGCTAAAAAGGTAAACAAGAGCCTGCTGGAAAAGAATGCATGCTAGTCAAAGTACAACAATACCTGTCCACAGACAGCATGCTCCACTTTTCTCAGTGCTGGATAATTAATTATAAACCAAGTTAAACAAGAGGCCCAAGTGAAAAAAAATTGACCGGGGCAGGGCAAGTACCTAGTCATACAAGATGAAAAAAAAAATTTGGGTCAAGTAGTTATGTATTTAAAAAAAAAAAAAAAAATTTGGGCCCCGATAGTGGGGTGTGTGTGTGTGTGTGATGGGAAATGAAGTACCTATGTATCAAGAAAAAAAAAATTGGGTCAGGTGGGCAGGTTGAGGGTGGATGGGAGTCAAATACCTCTGTAAAATTTTTTTTAAAAAACAAGAACCCGGGGGGGGGGGGGAAGTCAAGTACCTATGTATTGAAATTAGAAAAGGTTGAGGTAGGGGGGGGGGGAGTACTTACCCATCTCATGTCAGTTAATATTTTATTTCTAGGCTTAAGAAGTTTTTTTTCCTATATATAAGTATAAGCAAAATCAAGTGACCTCTGGGGCTGGGGCTAACTGTGACCCCAGGGACATGGGTACCAACAATCTTTGCAGGGGTCTTGCTGGTGATCAAGTATTCCAAGTTTGAATGGAATATCCTTGACACTTTTTGAGACATGGACATAAAGAAAAAGGTTAACCAAGAAATTTTAACTTGAAAAAGGGGCATAACATTGCAAAAATAAATTTGAGGGTTATCTGCCCTTGAGAAATGGTGCTGTCTTAAGTGATACAATTGTAAGCATTACAACTGGAAAGTTTGATGAAGAAACATTAAGAAATTGCATAGTTATAGCCAATGTTAAGTTTTCATGACAAAATCCAAGTACAACAAGAGGGCCATGATGGCCCTATATCGCTCACCTGAATATGACTGCTTTTAACAAAGTTGCTATGGACCTGGTTAATTGACCCCAGATGACCCATATTCAAACTTGACCTAGAAAATATTGAAACACTCTTTCTGACAAATTTCAAGGTTATTTGGACTGAAAGTGTAGCCTTTAGAGTGTTAACAAGGTTTTTCCATATTTGGGCTCTGTGACCTAGTTTTTAACCCCAGATGATCCATATCCAAACCTCAGCTTGAAATCATCAAAACAACCTGACAAATTTCAAAGACATTTGGACTGAAAATGTAGCCTCTGAGTGTTTACAAAGTTTTTCGATATTTAGGCTCTGTGACCTAGTTTTTTAATCCAGATGACCCATATTCAAAGTTGAGCTGGAAATCATAGAAACAACCTTTCTGACAAATTTTCAGGTTATTTGGAATTAAAATCTTAACTCTTGAGTGTTAACAAGGTTTTTCCATATTTGGGCTCTGTGACCTAGTTTTTGACCAAAGATGATCCATATTAGTACTTGAGCTAGAAATCATCAAAACAACCTGTCTGACAAATTTCCAGGATATTTGGACTGAAAATGACTAACCTCTGGATAGTTTAAATGGTTTTAACATTTTAGGGCTCTGTGTCCCTGTTTTTGATCCCAGATGACCCATATCCTAATCTGGGCTAGAAATCATTGAAACAACCTTTCTGACAAATTTCAAGGACATTTGGACTGAAAATGTAACCTCTTGAACATTAACAAGGATTTTCTTCTTTTTGGCCCTGTGTCCTAGTTTTTGACCCAAGATAACCCATATTCAAAACTGAGCTAGAAATCATTAAAACAACCTTTCTGACAAATTTCATGGTTACTTGAACTGAAAATGTTACCTCAATGCGTGTTAACAAGGTTTTTCCATATTTGGGGTCTGTGACCTAGTTTTTGACCCCAGATGACCTTTATTCGAATCTGAGCTAGAAATCATTAAAACTTTTTTTCTGACAAATTTGGAGAATATTTGGACTGAAAAGTAGCTTATAGAATGTTAACAAGTTTTTTTCTATTTTTGGGCTCTGTGACCTAGTTTTTTAATCCAGATGACCCATATTCAAATTTAATCTAGAAATCATTGAAACAACCTTTCTGACAGATTCCTGGTTATTTGGACTGAAAATATTACCTCTAGAGTGTTTACAAGGTTTTTCCATATTTGGGCTCTGTGACCTAGTTTTTGACCCCAGATGACCCAATTTTGAACTTGAGCTAAAAATCATCAAAACAACCTTTTTGACAAATTTCTGGGATATTTTGACTGAAAATGTAACCTCTAGAGTGTTAACGAGATTTTTCTATTTTTGGGCTCTGTGACCTAGTTTTTAAACCAAGATGACCCGTATTCGAACTTGAGCTTGAAATCATAGAAACAACCTGTCTGACAAATTTCCAGATTATTTGGACTGAAAATGTTACTTCTCCTTCTACAAGAAGATTTTCAAAGTTATCACTATATAACCCTATGTAAAACAATGACCCTGGGTTGGGGCCAAATTTGACCCCAGAGGTATAATTTGAACAAACTTGGTAGAGGTCCACTAGACAATGCTACATACCAAATCTTAAGGCTCAGGGCCTTGTGGTTTCAGACAAGAAGATTTTCGAAGTTTTTCCTATATAAGCCTATGTAAAACCAATGACCCCAGGGTGGGGCCAAATTTGACCCCAGAGGTATAATTTGAACAAACTTGGTAGAGGTCCACTAGACAATGCTACATACCAAATACCTAAGCCTTATGCCTTACGGTTTCTGACAAGAAGATGTTCGAAGTTTTTCCTATATAACTCTATGTAAAACTAGTTACCCCTGGGGCGGGGCCATTTTGACCCAAAGGCCATGATTTGAACAAACTTGGTGAAGGTCCACTAGACAATGCTACACACCAAATATCTAAGCTCTATGCCTTACGGTTTCTGACAAGAAGATTTTGAAAGTTTTTCCTATATAACTCTATGTAAAACAAGTTACCCCTGGGGCCGGGCCATTTTTGACCCAGAGGCCATGATTTGAACAAACTTGGTAGAGGTCCACTAGACAATGCTACACACCAAATATCTTAGCTCTATGCCTTACGGTTTCTGACAAGAAGATTTTTAAAGTTTTTCCTATATAACTCTATGTAAAACAAGTTACCCCTGGGGCGGGGCCATTTTTGACCCAGAGGCCATGATTTGAACAAACTTAGTAGAGGTCCACTAGACAATGCTGCACACCAAATATCTAAGCTCTATGCCTTACGGTTTCTGACAAGAAGATTTTTAAAGTTTTTCCTATATAACTCTATGTAAAACAAGTTACCCCTGGGGCGGGGCCATTTTTGACCCCAGGATCATAATTTGAACAAACTTGGTAGAGGTCCACTAGATGATGCTTTATACCAAATATCAAAGCTCCAGGCCTTGTGGTTTCTGACAAGAAGATTTTTAAAGATCCAAGTTTCAAAATTTGTTTTTAGCTCCTGTGACCCAGAAATGCAATGGACCGTAACCATTTGAACAAACTTGGTAGAGCTTCATGCAAGGAACATTCTAGGCAAGTTTCATTAAATTTTGCCCAGTGGTTTCAGAGGAGATGTCGTTTGAATGAATTGTGGACGATGGACGGACGGACGGACGCCGGACAATCAAGGATCCTAAAAGCTCACATGAGCATGCTCAGGTGAGCTAAAAAGGGGCATAACTCTGTCAATTGTGACCCTGACCTACACATTTTGGCATCATCACGACCCTGTTGTCGTAAGCAATATAATTTGGAAGTTTGATGTTGAAATGTTAAAAAATGGCAAAGTTATTCCCAATGTTAAGTTTTCATGACAAAATCCATGTATAAAAAGGGGCATAACTCTGTCAAATGTGACCTTGACCTAGAAATTTTGGCATCAACCTGACCCTGTTGTCATAAGCAATACAATTTGAAAGTTTGATAAGATAATGTTTAGAAATGGCAAAGTTATATCCAACGTTAAGTTTTCGTGACGGACAAAGCGATCCCTATGTATCGCCTTTTCTTCGAAAGGGCGCCACAAAAACACGATCAAGAGGACCTCCTTTCCTGTGTGTTGGTAACTTCTAAGTATTCGGTAAACAGGAAGTAGATGAGCAAGGAGCATAAAATCACTTTACACCATATGGGACTATAGGATAAAGCAATATGCAAAATATCAGGCGGCTGCATGCTCTAGTTGCTTAGAAAACTGCGACAGAAAATAAAGATGTCGTTTGGTTGATGTAATGCACCTATATAGTGACAAAATCTAAAAAAATTCGGTAAACAGGAAGTAGATGAGCAAGGAGCAAAAAATCGCTTTACACCATATGGGACTATAGGGTATAGCAATATGTGAAATATCAGGCTTCTGCATGTTGTTGCTGAGAAAACTGCAACGGAAATTTGTTATGGACGGACAGACGAACGGACACACGGACAAGGGTAAGACAGTATACCCCCCACTTCTTCAAAGCGGGGGTATAAAAAGGCAATAACTGTGCAAAAAGTGAAGATAGAGCTACAGCTTTTGTACAATGCACATCCACTCACTGTGCTTGACCATCGTATGAAGTTTGAATTCCAACCAGTAGTTTTCAAGTTATGCTCCTGACAAGGAAAACAAGAGCAGCGCTGGGCTAAGCATAATATGCCCGAACAGAGTTTTTTACCGAACAGAGTTTTTTATGTATGATGCATTTGTGATATAAGGGAGGAAACCTAAGGCTTTTAAACTTAATGATTTGCTTTAAATTTTGAATTTTTTTACCTTTGACCTACTGACCCCAAAATCAATAGTGGTCAATAACTCGATGTGTGCAACAATTACATGAATTTTGAAGTCTCTATGACAAATGGTTGTTGAGTTACAGAGTGTAAATGATTTCAAACAATCATGCAAGGAACATCCCATGCAAATTTGATTGAATTTGGCCCAGTGGTTTCAGAGATGTCATTTGAATGAAGTTGTTGACGCCTCACAATGCACACCGGACATTGGGGTATGACAAAAGCTCACTCTGGCACTTTGTGCCAGGTGAACTAAAAAGAAGCCTCTAGAGCGTTAAGAAGGTTTTTCTATTTTGGGGCTCTGTGACCTAGTTTTTGACCTAAGATAACCCATATTCAAATTTGAGGTAGAAATCATTGAAATAACCTTTCTGACAAATTTCCAGGATATTTGAACTGAAAAAGTAGCCTCTAGCATGTTAACAAAGTTTTTCTATTTTTGGGCTCAATGACCTTGTATTTTACTCCAGATGACCTATGTTCAAACCTGAGCTAGAAATTATCGAAATAACCTTTCTGACAAATTTTCAAGTTATTTAGACTGAAAATGTTACCTCAGAGTGTTAACAAGGTTTTTCCATATTTGGGCTCTGTGACCTAGTTTTTGACCCCAGATGACCCATATTCATACTTAAGCTAGAAACTATCAAACAACCTTTCTGACAAATTTCCAGGATATTTGGACTGAAAATCTAGCCTCTAGATTGTTAACAAGGTTTTTCTATTTTTGGGCCATGTGGCCTAATTTTTCATCCCAGATAACCCATGTTCGAACTCATCTGAGGAATCACCAGACAAACATCCTGACTAAGTTTCATGACAACTGAGGCAAAATGTGACCACTAGAGTGTTAACAAACTAAGTGTGATCGATCCTAATAGCTCACCATGAGCCTACGGTTCAGGTGAGCTAAAAAGGCACAAAATCACATCACTGATGAATTCCATGCAAATTGAGGATCATGCAAATATCTCTACAGGCCTTTATAAACTAGAAATGGGTTTTTGATTGAACAAAAACATATGTCTCCCCCCAGCCAGTTGCTGCAGGTAGTATTGAGTCAGACGATTGTAAAATTTGACATTTAACCTCAAAATGTGACCTTGACCTTGAGACACCACACCTGCAAAGTGGGTTCTGCATGTCGCCTTGATGAGGTGAACATCTGACCTAAGTTTCATAAAAATCCTTCAAGGGCTTTGGAAGATACAGAGCGGACACGATTTTGTGGCATTTGACCTCCAAGTGTGACCTTGACCTTGAGACACCACACCTGCAAAGTGGGTTCTGCATGTCGCCTTGATGAGGTGAACATCTGACCTAAGTTTCATAAAAATCCTTCAAGGGCTTTGGAAGATACAGAGCGGACACGATTTTGTGGCATTTGACCTCCAAGTGTGACCTTGACCTTGAGACACCACACCCACAAGGTGGGTTCTGCATGTCGCCTTAATGTGGTGAACATCTGACCTAAGTTTCATAAAAATCCTTCAAGGGCTTTGGAAGATACAGAGCAGGACATTTAACCTCCAAGTGTGACCTTGACCTTGAGACACCACAAACGCAAAGTGGGTTCTGCATGTCGCCTTGATGAGGTAAACATCTGACCCAAGTTTCATAAAAATCCTTCACGGGCTTTTGAAGATATAGAGCGGACACGATTTTGTGGCATTTGACATTTAACCTCCAAGTGTGACCTTGACCTTGAGACACCACACCCACAAAGTGGGTTCTGCACGTCGCCTTGATGAGGTGAACATCTGACCCAAGTTTCATAAAAATCCTTCAAGGGCTTCGGAAGATACAGAGCGGACACGATTTTGTGGCATTTGACATTAAACCTCCAAGTGTGACTTTGACCTTGAGACACCACACCCGCAAAGTGGGTTCTGCACGTCGCCTTGATGAGGTGAACATCTGACCCAAGTTTCATAAAAATCCTTCAAGGGCTTTGGAAGATACAGAGCGGACACGATTTTGTGACGGACAGACGGACGGACGGACGGACGGACGGACGGACAACCGGGGGAAAAACAATATGTCTCCCCCATTTTTGGGGGGAGACATAATGAAAGCATGCATGATACAGGTTGAGGAAATTCTAAAGATGAAAATGTCACAAGAAAATATATAGAATTACAGTACAATCTTCAAAACAAAATATCAGCTTTTAAACATGACTAGATACAACAAAATAGAAGCAGAAAGTAAATATTCAGAACATTTATGCTATAAAAGAACAACAAGAAGGCCATGATGGTCCTGGATCGCTAACCTGAGTACTTCGGCAGTGAGTTTGCTCTTAAGCAAACATAAGTAGTATTTCATATTCTAATTGGAGATTGGTAGGTGCCTACAAACCAAATATCTAAAATATCAGTCAATAAATAATGGCTCTATGACAGAAAGTAGAAATATCTATTATTAGCTATGGTGACCTTGACCCAGTGAACTCAAACCCCATCTATGGGTAGAGGTACATGTACATGCAAGAAACCTACATTAAAAATAACAAAGATATTGGTCTATCTATCTCTAGACCCAGTGACCTCAAACCCCATCTATGGATAGAGGTACATGCAAGAAACCTACATACAAAATAACAAAGATATTGGTCTATCTATCTCTAGACCCAGTGACCTCAAACCCCATCTATGGTTAGAGGTACATGCAAGAAACCTACATACAAAATAACAAAGATATTGTTCTATCTATCTCTAGACCCAGTGACCTTAAACCCCATCTATGGGTAGAGGTACATGCAAGAAACCTACATACAAAATAACAAAGATATTGGTCTATCTATCGATCGATCGATCTATCTATCTATCTGAGTTTATTTATTGTTGGTATAAGTTTCCCATACATATATCTCTCTTCACTGACGCCCCCTGCACAGAAATAGTTATTTTATGTTGTGGGGGATAGTGCATGATACAGAAAGCATCCCATTCCAGAGACACCCCCGGTTCTTTAGCATGCTCAGTGTACAGCACTGATACATGGGACCTTAGTTTAACATCTCATCTGAAAGACAATTAGTAATGTTACTGGGGGATTGATCTCAGATTTTCTTCTTTACTGCTATGTTAAACTTGTGACACCCCGGGCATCGCCAATAAGGACGCCAGGTACATTATTTTAATATACTTGGTAGAGGTCTCCTAGATAATGTTTCGTCCCAATTTTTAAAACTCTAAGCGTTTTGGTTTCAGTCAATAAGATTGTTTAATATATTCTTCTATACTGCTTTGTAAAACTTATGACCCCTATGGTGGGGCCAATAGTGACCCCAATGACATTATTTGAACAAACTTAGTAGATGTCAAAATATACTTGGTAGAGGTCTCCTAGATAATGTTTCGTCCCAATTTTTAAAACTCTAAGCGTTTTGGTTTCTGTCAATATTAAGATTGTTTAATATATTCTTCTATACTGTTTTGTAAAACTTATGACCCCTATGGTGGGGCAAATAGTGACCCCAATGACATTATTTGAACAAACTTGGTAGATGTCCACTAGACAATGCTGCACACCAAATTTCAGATCTCTGGGCTTAGCAGTTTTAGACAAGAAGATTTTTAAAGTTTTTCATTCCTGTTGCCATAGCAACCAGAGTTCTTCATAGAATGGAATTCTTTGAACAACTTTGGTAAAGCTTCATGCAAGGAACATTCCTGCAATATTTTATCATCTTTTACCTAGTAGCTTAGAAGAAGATGTTGTTTAAAGTAAAAAGTTGACAATGCACGAGCAACAATGCAAGATGCGTGACAGACAGAGGGTGATCAAGAAAGCTCACCTTGAGCCATCAGTCTCTCTGCAAAATCTGCATTATCAGCATCTCTGCATCGGCATTTTCTGCTGTAAACAGAGAGTGTGATGGAAGACAAACTGCTATGCAGAGAGACCTCCTGTGCACCATCAAAAACAATGTAGAGGGTGTACAAGAATTCTAAATAAATATCAACCTGTTTATTAGTGTTTTCTTGAAGAATATTGAACAACGGATGTGTTTGATGTGATTGTTATGTACATTATCAAAGCAATAACTTGTTTCAGCTGCTAGAAATTACTGAGGTTCTGTTCATGTCAGTACACCAGAAAAAAATTTGTGCGAGTTTAGAAGTGCAGTGACTGATAATTGAAAAGAATACATGTGTATATAAAGCCAAGATATTCTAATGTTCCGTGCACTTATTAATTTTAAGCAACTCAGCTGTTTAAACTTATGTCTGTCTGACTTTTCTGACTGTCTTCCATCACAAACTCTGTTTACAGCAGAAAATAACCAGTGCCAATGCAGAAAGGCCGCCAGTAAAGCAGATTCGCAGAGATTGCCTATTGTGCACCCTGACTTTTAAGTCTTCCCTTAATAGGCCTATGTGAAATCAAGTGACCCCTGGGGGCTGGGCTATTAATGACCATAGGGACTTAATATGAACAATCTTGGTAGAGGACTTCTAGCTGATGTTCCATGCAAAAATATTAGCCCTTGGCTTTGTGGTTTCAGACAAGAAGATTTTTAAACAAGAGGGCCATGATGGCCCTGGATCGCTCACCTGAGTACTTTGGCTGTAGGTTTGCTGTTAAGCAGTATTTCATTTTTTAATTGAAAAGATATAAGTGCCTACAAACCAAATATGTAAAATATCAGTCAATAAATAAAGGCTTTATGACAGAAAGTAGAAATATCTATTATAAGCTATGGTGACCTTGACCTTGACCCAGTGACCTCAAAACCCCACCCATGGGTAGAGGTCCATGCAAGGAACCTATATATTGAATATCAAAGATATTGGTCTTTAAATGAAGGCTCTATGAGGTACAGTAGATAAATCTATTTTTAGCCTCTGTGACCTTTAACCTTATCTAATAATTTGAAAAAGCTTGATAAAGCTTGCTTCATGCCAAATTTAAAATTCTAAGCCTTGTGGTTTCAGACAAGAAGATTTTTAAAGATTTCCTTTTTTACATATTAAGGGCCCTCGAAGGCGGGGCAAATTTTGACCCCAGGGCCAACATTTAAACAATATTGGTAAAGGTTCTTTACACAATACTCAACACCAAATATCTAAGGTCTTTACCTATTTGTTTCAGAGAAAAATTATTTTTCATGTTTTTTCCTATGTAAATCTATGTAAACCAAGAGAACCCTTGGGGTGGCCAATTTTGACCCAGGGAACATAATTTGAATAAACAAGGTAGACATCCACTAGACAATGCTACATACCAAATAGCTAAGCTGTAGGCATTGAGGTTTCCAGTAAGAAGATTTTGAAAGATTGCCTTTTTTACATATTAAGGGCCCCCGGGGTGGGGCTAATTTTGACCCCGGGGCCAATATATAAACAATACTGGTAAAGGTTCTCTACACAATACTCCACACCAAATATCAAAGGTCTAGTCCTATCAGTTTCAGAGAAAAATGACGTTTAATGTTTTTCCTATATAACTATATGTAAACCAAGAGAACCTTGGGGCATGGCCAATTTCGACCCAGGGGACATAATTTGAACAAACTTGATAGAGGTCTACTAGACAATGCTACATACCAAATATCTAAGCTGAAGGCATTGTGGTTTCTGAGAAGACAAGAAGATTTTCAAGTTTTTCCTTTAAGTTGCCATAGCAACCAGAGTTCTGCATGGAATTGAATTCTTTAAACAACTTTGGTAGAGCTTCATGCAAGGAACATCCCAGGCAAGTTTCATCAAATTTGGCACAGAGGTTTCAGAGGAGATGTCATTTGAATGAAATTGTTGACGGACGTAAAAGTAAAATCAAGTGACCCCCAGGGCACAGCTAATTTTGATCCATGGGGCATAATTTTAATAAACTTGGTATAAGGCCTCTAGCTGATGCTCCATGCAAAATATCCAAGTTCTAGGCCTTGTGGTTTTAGACCAAAGATTTTTTAAGGTTTTCTCTAAACAAGACCATATAAAATAAACTGGCCCCAGGGTACATCCAATTTTGACCCAGTGGTATATTTTGAACAAATCTGGTAAAGGACCTCTAACTGGTGCTCAATGCAAAACATTTAAGCTCTATGCCTTGTGGTTTCAGACAAGAAGATTTTTAAGTCTTCCCTATATAAGCCTTTGTAAAATCAAGTGACCCTGGGGCAAGATAATTAATGACCCAAGGGACATTATTTTACAATCTTAGTAGAGGACCTCTAGAAGATGCTCTATGCAAAAAAGTCTAAAATTTACAGTTTCTCATAAGATTTTTAAAGATAAAATATTTTGCACAAATAGGACCCTCTTGGGTGGGGCTAAATCTGACCCCAATTTGGGGTCAAAATTTGGGACAAAATTTGAACAAACTTGGTAGAGGACCTCTGTCTAATGCTCTATGCAAAATGTCTCAGTTGTAGGTATTGTGGTTTCAGAGCTTTTTTTAAAGTCTTCCTTACATAAGCCTTTGTAAAATCAAGTGACCCCTAGGATATGGCTGTTGATGATACAAGGGGCTTTATTTGAACAATATTAGTTAAGAACCTCCAGATGATGCTCTATCCAAAAATCTTTGGTCTAAAATTTAGGGTTTCTCACAAGAAGATTTTTAAAGATTAAATATTTTGCACAAATAGGACCCAAGGGGTGGGGCCAATTTTGACCCCAGGTACAAATTTTGAACAAACTTGGTAGAGGACCTCTAGCTGATGCTCTATGCAATATGTCGAAGTTCTAGGTCTTGTGTTTAAGGCAAGAAGATTTTTTAAGTCTTCCCTAAATAAGCCATATATAAAATCAAGTGACCCCGGGGCTGGGCCATTTATGACACTCAGGGACATAATTTGAACAATCTTTGCAGAGGACCTTGAGCTGATTCTCCATGTAACAAGAGGGCCATGATGGCCTATATCGCTCCATGAATATGACCTTTTACAAGTTGCTATGGCCCTTTAATTGTATTCAAACTTGCCTAAATATTGAAACAATCTTTCTGACAGGTTATTTGGACTGAAGTGTAGCCTCTATGTTACAGGTTTTCTATTTGGCTCTGGACTAGTTTTTTAATCCAGATATCCACCAACTGACGAATCCAATAAATTTCCCATTTGGACTGAAATTAGCCTCTCGAGGTTTACAAATTTTTCGATAGCTTGTGACCTATTTTTAGTGACCTATCAAAGCTGAGCTGGAAATCATAGAAGCAACCTTTCTGACAAATTTTCAGGTTATTTGGAATTAAAATCTTAACTCTAGAGTGTTAACAAGGTTTTTCCATATTTGGTCAATGTGACCTAGTTTTTGACCAAAGATGACCCATATTAGTACTTGAGCTAGAAATCATCAAAACAACCTGTCTGACAAATTTCCAGGATATTTGCACTGAAAATGTAACCTCAGGAGTGTTAAAGTGGTTTTTACCTTTTAGGGCTCTGTGACCTAGTTTTTGATCCCAGATGACCCATATCCTAGTCCGGGCTAGAAATCATTGAAACAACCTTTCTGACAAATTTCAAGGACATCTGGACTGAAAATGTAACCTCTAGAGCATTAACAAGGATTTTCTACTTTTTGGCCATGTGTCCTAGTTTTTGACCCCACATAACCCATATTCAAAACTGAGCTAGAAATCATTAAAACAATCTTTCTGACAAATTTCAAGGTTATTTGAACTAAAAATGTTACCTCAATGCGTGTTTACAAGGTTTTTCCATATTTGGTGTCTGTGACTTAGTTTTTGACCCCAGATGACCTTTATTCGAATCTGAGCTAGAAATCATTAAAACATTTTTTCTGACAAATTTCGAGAATATTTGGACTGAAAAGTAGCTTCTAGAGTGTTAACAAGTTTTTTGCTATTTTTGGGCTCTGTGACCTAGTTTTTGATTTCAGATGACACATATTCAAATTTAACCTAGAAATCATTGAAACAACCTTTCTGACAGATTCCAGGTTATTTGGACTGAAAATGTTACCTCTAGAGTGTTAACAAGGTTTTTCCATATTTGGGCTCTGTGACCTAGTTTTTGACCCCAGATGACCCAATTTTGAGCTTGAGCTAAAAATCATCAAAACAACCTTTCTGACAAATTTCCAGGATATTTGGACTGAAAATGTAACCTCTAGAGTGTTAACAAGGTTTTTTCTATTTTTGGGCTCTGTGACCTAGTTTTTGAACCCAGATGACCAATATTCGAACTTGAGCTAGAAATCATAGAAACAACCTTTCTGACAAATTTCCAGATTATTTGGACTGAAAATGTTACTTCTCCTTCTACAAGAAGATTTTCAAAGTTTTCACTATATAAGCCTATGTAAAACCAATGACCCCGGGGTGGGGCCAAATTTGACTCCAGGGGTATAATTGGAACAAACTTGGTAGAGGTCCACTAGACAATGCTACATACTAAATCTTAAGGCTCAGGGCCTTGTGGTTTCAGACAAGAAGATTTTCGAAGTTTTTCCTATATAACTCTATGTAAAACAAGTTACCCCTGGGGCGGGGCCATTTTTGACCCAGAGGCCATGACTTGAACAAACTTGGTAGAGGTCCACTAGACAATGCTGCACACCAAATATCTAAGCTCTATGCCTTACGGTTTCTGACAAGAAGATTTTTAAAGTTTTTCCTATATAACTCTATGTAAAACTAGTTACCCCTGGGGCGGGGCCATTTTTGACCCAGAGGCCATGATTTGAACAAACTTGGTAGATGTCCACTAGACAATGCTGCACACCAAATATCTTAGCTCTATGCCTTACGGTTTCTGACAAGAAGATTTTTAAAGTTTTTCCTATATAACTCTATGTAAAACAAGTTACCCCTGGGGCGGGGCCATTTTTGACCCCAGGATCATAATTTGAACAAACTTGGTAGAGGTCCACTAGATGATGCTTTATACCAAATATCAAAGCTCCAGGCCTTGTGGTTTCTGACAAGAAGATTTTTAAAGATCCAACTTTTCAAATCTGTTTTTAGCTCCTGTGACCCAGAAATGCAATGAACCGGAACCATTTGCACAAACTTGGTAGAGCTTCATGCAAGGAACATTCTAGGCAAGTTATATTAAATTTTGCCCAGTGGTTTCAGAGGAGATGTCGTTTGAATGAATTGTGGACGACGGACGGACGGACGGACGGACGCCGGACAATCAAGGATCCTAAAAGCTCACATGAGCATGCTCAGGTGAGCTAAAAAGTCTAAGCCCTTGGCTTTATGGTTTCAGACATGAAGAATTTTTAAGGGTTTTCCATATAAGTCTATTAAAAACAAGTGACCACTGGGGAAGAGCCAATTTTGATCCCAGGACTATAATTTGAACAAATTTGGTAGAGGACCTCTAGCTGATGCTCCATGCAAAATATCAAAGTTGTAGGCCTTGGGCCTAAGATAAAATATTGGTTGTTTCCCCTCCCGCAACCCATGCCAGTTTGGGTAAATTTTTTTAAACTAAAATATATTTTATTGATTATATAATTTATACATCTGAATTATATGGATTTCAAAGAAACAGAAATTGTGAGTGCTCAGCATCTGTTTAGAAAAACAAAGTTTCAAAGTTTTATTCAATATATACATCCCAATTTGTATATTTACAATGCAAAAATATGAGTCAAATAAAAAGATGTGATTCTCATTGACATACTTTGATTCCATGTGTAATCAAAAAAAATTTAATTTTTTTTTGCAAAAAAAAATTTTGGGTAGCTATGATTTCTGTGGGTAGTTAGCGGGAGGTGAAACAAACAATATTTTATTTAAGATCTTGGCTTTACAACATGTATGGATTCAGACAAGAAGATTTATAACGTTTTCCCTTTGGCAGGCCAATTTTGACCCAAATCTGAACAAACTTGGTAGAGGTCAATGCTAATGACAATGCTACATACAAAATCTTAAGGCTCAGTGCTTTTGGTTTCAGAAAAGATTTTCAAAGCTTTTCCTTTCTGTTGCCATGGCAACCAGAGTTCTTCATTGAATTCAATTCTTTGAACAACTTTGGTAGGGCTTTATGCAAGGAATATCTGAGGCGTGTTTTGTCAAAGTTGGCTAAGTGGTACAGTTCACCACAGGAGGAACTCTCATTTTCCTTGAGGTTGTCCTGGACCACCCATTTTGTAAAACGCAACCAAATCCGACGCATTTCGAGGTTCCCCGCCGTGATATTTGGTGACGTCTGCTTAATGGTTCCATGAACTTTTTCCGAGGGTAATTATTCACAGTTCCTTATTACATGCATTTAGGCAAATTTAACGCTTTAAAAATATCAAATAAATCTATAAAAGTATCATTTCGGTGCATTTTAGTTAAGAATGCTCCTATTTGTTAATGCAAAGAATGACAATTCAAAGCAATTGTTTCTTGAAACAGCTGACCATATTTTCAGAAAATAAGTTGACAGGTTTCCAATTGAGACATGTTAAAAATGCTTTCCTATTTAGAGAAAACATAAACCCTGCTGCGACATCTGTGTTGTCTAGGTGCTTGGCAAAAATTATTGATTGATTTTGCTATTTAAACAAGCGTTAACAAAATTTCAACAATGAAACACAATAAACCTACACAGCAAATGTATTTGAAATTTGGTTTTAATTTTACCAAAAGTCACATAATTGGTAGACGTAAAATGCACAGTTTCATTATGGTCGTTTCATTAAATGTTCAGCTAATCAAGGTGAGTTTTGACCTTAATAAATTTCGCACTGGTCGTCAAATATTGCCGACATATTTCGTGATGTCAAAACATCGAGGAAGTCCATCTTTTTCCTCATTGTTGTGGCAGATATTTCTTTTTCCACGTCCGTGCAAAAAAGCAGAAAATGTGAGTTACAATAGTAATGTTTATAGACCGTTCCATTATTGCTACTTTGGCTGCTGCCATTATAAAGGTCATCTGACCTCTCCACCATTCAAGGTCTGTAAATACCTCAGTACAGTGCTTAATTCTGTATACCGTAAAAAATCTATTTATAGCCCATCCTCTAATAGACTCCACCCCCAATATTCTGGACAAAAAACAACGATTTTTCAGCCCAAAGTTGAAAATCAACTGCCCCTTTTTAACGCCTATCCCCTGATTTGAGCAAAATTGAGCTTACTTTTACAACTCAAGTTTACTTATTTCCCTTTTATTTTACTTTTATTTCCCTTATTTTTGTAATTTATATAAGCCTATGTAAAATCAAGTGACCCTCCAGAGCAAGGCTATTAATGACCCCAGGGGCATAATTTCCACAATCTTAGTAGAGGATTTTCAAATAAAGCTCCATTCAAATAAAAGCGATCAGTGATCATGTGTCACCTGATGATAGCCAATCAAGCAGTTGTGTTAAGGGTCATTACACAGTTTGTTAGATAACATTTTTGAAATTGGAACGAAAGCTGTACATAAAGTCCAAATTTCGTTGCTGTAGCTTTAAAACGAAAAAGTAGGTCAGTAGGTCAAAAATAAAGGTAATGATGTGACTTTTTTGAAATTGGAACAAAAAACTGTACACATGGTCCAAATTTCATTGCTGTACAGTACGCTCAGCGCGGATTTTGCAAAACCCGCGAGACCCCGCGGATGAGACTCATCGCGGACGAAATTTTGCACAAAATTTGTCCGCGAGACCCCGCGGACTGAAAATGTTTACCACCGCGGACATGAATCTGTGGCCGTAAGCGTTTCCCCCGCGGAACGCCGCGGTAAATCGCGGCAGAACGCGGTGGTCAATCACCGCGGATCGCGGTGAAAACTGTAGCTTTTTACGATTAATTATTGAAACTTTACTACTTAAAATATGTAAAATTTGATTTTGTAATAAAAAAAATTATGTAGATACAATGTATTTGTTGTTTGTACATCTTGTTGTTTTCTCGTTATTAAATTAACATGAACAAAAATACTCTTAAATCGCGGCAAATCATTGTCGTATTAAATTCGAAAATAGAGTAGATATGCAAGTTCATGGTTGTGAAAACCACTTTTAAGTCAAATACTGAATAACCTCGGTGTACGGCATGTGCGAAAAAGTAACAAGAGACAATAATGAAAACGTCAATTTTTGTTTCTTACACCATGAACATTTAATCCTTGTCAATATCTCCAACAAACTAGGTGTTACTATTTATAGATTTTCCGAAAATGAGAATTGAAAGTTGAGAGCAAGCATCCAAAAGCATGCAGCATTAGATCATGTGATGTGGAAAAGGCGGTAAAATACTGGGATTTTTTTATGGAAAATTACTCAGGCTTGCTGTCAAAGGTTAGCTCTTGAATTACAACCAATAAAAATACGGTGTTGTATCACGTGTAAAGATCATAGGTCACGGGAATTGTGATTGACAGGTTGTTCCTTTGAGGCTACATATAGGTTTCACAACAATATTACGATATCAAAGATTGTGAAATTCATCCCCAAATGATAGAAATATAAAAGGGAAGTGTTGAGCCACTGAAATTTACAAGTGTTTGTTATGCATCGAAAAAATAATTTATACAAGATCTGTAGATTTCACTTTCAAACCAGAGCTCAGATTGGTTTATAAACTAGTTTGAAAAAAGGTGATATAGTTTGTATTTAGGTATGTTATTCACACAGGTGTCAGCTGTGATTTTGAGTTAATCTGAAGACATGGCGCCCTTTGTAAAAAGTTGAAAGCCGCTATTGAGTGCGTAATTTCTTTGACAGTAAAAGCAGTTCACTTAAAATAACCTCGATAATTAGCATGTTTAACAAGTAATTGTTGTTAGGAATGTTCTAATTTTCGACGGTTTTGGATAGTTCAAGGGAACAAGGATGCTGTAGTATGTAGTTTGTGTCTATCGACGCGGTCACTCCAAATTTTACAATCAAAACAAAGGTAACGTTTTTCATTTTAAATGCCGTTTCAATATTTTTACATCTAAAATTTTAACTAATGTTATTACCATTTACGTATTTTGGTTGATTTGAAGTAATCTTATAAAATAATAACACGGTGAAAATTTTATAAAATAAACATTTATTTTTGAGCTCTAGTTATAATGGCCGCCGCGTTCCGCCGCGAGAAACAGGTTACCGATTTTATCGATAATTTATCGGTAGTTTGTCCGCGGTGGACACAACTGGACACCGCGGATCGCGGCGGAAATTAGCCCTCCCATCGCGGACGTCCGCCGCGTTTGTCCGCGATAAGAAAAAATTGTCCGCGGTGGTATCGCGGAAAAGGCAGAATCCGCGCTGAGCGTACTGTAGCTACAGTACAGCTCCCGCAATATGTACATTTTTCTCTTAAACTCCACGACCTTGGGAGGAAAATCGCGGAGAATCTCTGAGAAAAGCCCTATATTGCGGAGGCGTCGCGGAGACGAATTTTGTCTGGTAAGTGACGGTATTTACTGTGAAATTGCAGATTATCAATCCTCCGCGAATCTCCGAGATTTGTTTATGCATTCAGTTGACTGAAGTGTATATATGACAAATGAAATTTTATATTTACTTACTCTTTTTATCTTCATGTTTCAGGATGCCTAATAGCTTTATTTCAATTCGTTATATGTTCTGACACATTAATTTATTGAAAGACACAAGACCATGTGTTGATCTCATAACCTATGATCTGTACACGCATGATACAACGCGTCTCAACCACTTATTGGTTCCTAAATATAACTTTTGACCTTTAACATTGAGCGACAGTTATTTTCCGTAAATGATATTCACCTTACCTCACTTTAAAAGCTTCAGACTCCACTTGCTCTTTAAGGCGGGAACTACAGTCATGTAGAATGCTTTTCCCGTGAAAATCGATTTTCAATTACATTTTCTTATTAAGATAATTAATATCTTTAACAGTTATGTGGATATTTTCAAATTTAGGCAATGATGGCTTTGTTGACTGAACAGAAAGTTTGGTTTCGTTAGAATCGATTATTAATAACTGAATGCGTGAAACGAGGGTAGAAAAGAAACACAGTCGATAATAAATAGATTTACACACCTACCTGACATCATGTCAACTTTAATTGCTGCAATTTATTTATTTTGAAATCTTTCAATCGGTGCGGCGCAAATAAATTACTAATGATAATCAAACTGCGAAAATAAATATATCTAATTTAAAAAGTGAAAATACGAACAAATGCGCTCTTGTTCTGATGCATTTGTGTACGAACGTTCCTATTTGTTTATGCAAAGAATGACAATTCAAAGCAGTTGCTTCCGAAACAACTGATCTTATTTTCAGAAAATGAGTTGACCGATTTCCGAACAACACGTGTTAAACTGCATCTGTATCTTCTCGGCGCTTGGCAAAAAGTATTTATTGATTTACTAAATAATAACAAGTGTTTAAAAAAATTACATAAATAAATGTATTTGATTTAATTTTACCGTAGTCACATAATTGACAGGTGTGAAATGTACAGTTACATTATGGTCATTTCATCACACATTGCTGACTGTATGTTTTTGATGAAAGGATTTCAAGTGTATAAATTTATAATTATTTTTTTCACCTTTAAATGGGAAATAGTTCTTTAAGACTCTGGTGACAGAACATAAGAATATTCGCGGAGAATCTCCGCAGAAACGCTCTTACACTTGGAGAATCGCGGAGATTGTGCGTGAACTTTAATCGCAAAGATTCCGAGTGTTTTTTCAAGGAGAAACTCCGCGATTTTTAGAAGTTCGCATTGACCACGATCGCGGAGGAAGCACAAAATGTGTACATATCGCGGGAGTTGTACTGTAAATAACAAAAAGTACGTCAGCAGGTTAAAAATATAGGTCAAGGAATAATGTTTTTGAAATCATCATGAAAAACTGTACAAATAGTCCAAATTTTATTGCCATAGCGAAAAACTTAAACAAGAGGGCCATCATGGCCCTAGATCGCTCACCTGAGTATTTTGGCTGTAGGTTTGCAGTTAAGCAGTATTTCATGTTTTAATTGAAAATATGTAAGTAATGTATATACAAATATGTAAATATGTAAAATATCAGTCAATAAATAAAGGCTCTATGACAGAAAGTAGAAATATCTATCATAAGCTATGGTGACCTTGACCCAGTGACTTAAAACCCTACCCATGGGCAGACGTCCATGCATGGACCCTATATACCGAATATCAAAGATATTGGTCTTTAAATGAAGGCTCTATGAGGTACAGTATATAAACCTATTTTTAACCTTGGTGACCTTTAACCTAATATAATAATTCGAAAAAGCTTGATAAAGCTTGTTTCATATAAAATCTTTGATCTCAGGGCCTTGTGGTTTCAGACAAGAAGATTTTTAAAGTTTTACTACAGTACAGCTCCCGCGATATGTACACATTTTGTGCTTCCTCCGCGATCGTGGTCAGCGCGAATTCTAAAAATTGCGGAGTTTCTCCTTGAAAAAACCACTCAGAATCTCCGCGATTAAAGTACACGCACAGTCTCCGCGATTCTCCGAGTGTTAGAGCATTTCCGCGGAGATTCTCCGCGAATACTCTTGTCTTTCATCACCAGAGTTTTAACAAACTATTTCCCATTTAAAGGTGAAAAAAATAATTATAAAATGTATACACTTAAAATCCTTTCATAAAAACAGTCAGCAATGTGTGATGAAATTACCATAATGTAACTGTACATTTAACACATGTCAATTATGTGACTACGGTATAAATTCAGTCAAATACATTAATTAATGTGATTTTTTAAACGCTTGTTATTATTTAGTGAATCGATAATACTTTTTTTGCTAAGCGCCAAGACGATACAGATGCAGTTTAACACGTGTTGTTCGGAAATCGGTCAACTCATTTTCTGAAAATAAGATCAGCTGTTTCTGACGCAACTTTCTTTTCGTAAACAAATAGGAACGTTCGTACACAAATGCATCAGAATAAGAGCGCATTTGTTTGTATTTTCACTTTTTAAATTAGATATATTTATTTTCGCAGTTTGATTATCATTAGTAATTTATTTGCCCGGCACCGATTAAAGATTTAAAAGTAAATAAATTGCAGCAATTAAAGTTGACATGATGTCAGGTAGGTGTGAAAATCTATTCATTATCGGCTGTCTTTCTTTTCTACCCTCTTTTCACGCATTCGGAATTAATGTTCGATTCTAACGAAACTAAACTTTCTGTTCAGTCAACAAAGCCATCATTTCCTAAGTTTAAAACTATCCACATATCTGTTTAAGATATTAATTATAAGCTCGACTTTTTTTGAAAAAAAAATTGAGTTATTGTCATAGTCATGGTGTCCTTGCCGTTGCCGTTCCCGTCCGAAAACTTTAACATTGATCATAACTTTTTTATTCCTTGATGGATTATCTTCATACTTGGACACAACAACCCTTTGGACAAGACCTTCAAGATGACCAGACTAAACTTGACCTTGACTCTTAAATGACCTTCATATTCAAGGTCAAAATATTGAATTTTGCTAAAATTGGCCATAACTTTATTATTAGTAGTGGTTTCTCTTAATTCTTGGACACAACAACCCTTTAAAGAAGACCTTCAGCCTGACCAGACTAAACTTGACCTTGACTCATAAATGACCTTCATATTCAAGGTCAAAATATTGACTTTTGCTAAAATTGGCCATAACTTTATTATTAATAGGTGGATTCTCTTTATGCTTGGACACAACAACCCTTTGGACAAGACCTTCAAGGCTGACCAAACTAAACTGGAGCTTGACTCATAAATGACCTTCACCTTCAAGGTCAAATTATTGAATTTTGCTAAAATTGACCATAACATTAGTATTTATGGTTGGATTTGATTTATACTTGGACAAAACAACACTTATGACAAAACCAACATGTTGAATAACTCAGATTTGACCATGACCTTAAAATTACCCTGACTGTCAAGGTCAGATGATTGAATTTTGCTTAAATTGTCATAACTTTCTCATTTATTTATAGATTTAATTCAAACTTGAACTAAACAACAGTTGTGACAAATCTGACATTATGATTATTTCAAGTTTGACCTTGACCTTTAAATGACCTTGACAGTCAAGGTCAAATCATTAATTTTGTTAAAACTGGCCATAATTATGTAATTTATGGTTGGATTTGAATCAGACTTAGACAAAACAACACTATTTCGTTTCGATTTCAAAAATGTCATCGCATGACCTATATTTTTGACCTGCTGACCTACTTTCTGGTTTTGAGCTACAGCAATGAAATTTGGACTGTGTGCACAGTTATTTACTTCGATTTCAAAAATGTCATGGCATGACCTATATTTTTGACCTACTGACCTACTTTTTGTTTTTGGAGCTATGGCAATGAAATTTGGACCTTGTATACAGTTTTTTATTCCGATTTCAAAAACGTCATAGCATGACCTATATTTTTGACCTACTGACCTACTTTTTTCTTTTTAGCTACAGCAATGAAATTTGGACTGTGTGAACAGTTTTTCGTTTCACTTTCAGAAATGTCATAGCATGACCTATATTTTTGACCTACTGACCTACTTTTTGTTTTTGGAGCTGTGGCAATGAAATTTGGACCGTGTGCACAGTTTTTCATTTCGAATTCAAAAACGTCATGGCATGACCTATATTTTTGACCTACTGACCTACTTTTTTGTTTTTTAGTTACAGCAATGAAATTTGGACCGTGTGCTCAGTTTCTCATTTCGAATTCAAAAATGTCATAGCATGACCTATATTTTTGACCTACTGACCTACTTTTTGTTTTTGGAGCAATGGCAATGAAATTTGGACCATGTACACAGTTTTTTGCTCCAATTTCAAAAATGTCATAGTATGACCTATATTTTTAACCTACTGACCTAATTTTTTTGTTTTTTAGCTACAGCAATGAAATTTGGACCATGTGCACAGTTTTTCTTTCCGATTTCAAAAATGTCATTGCATGACTTATTTTTTTGACCTACTGACCTACTTTTTGTTTTTGGAGCTATGGCAATGAAATTAGGACCATGTACACAGTTTTTTTGTTCCAATTCCAAAAACGTCATAGCATGACCTATATTTTTGACCTACTGACCTACTTTTTTGTTTTTTAGCTACAGCAATGAAATTTTAACTGTGTGCAGTTTTTCCTTCCGATTTCAAAAATGTCATCGCATGACCTATATTTTTGACCTACTGACCTACTTTTTGTTTTTGGAGCTATGGCAATGAAATTTGGACCATGTATACAGTTTTTGTTCAAATTTCAAAAACATTACAGCATGACCTATATTTTTGACCTGCTGACCTACTTTTTTGTTTTAAAGCTACGGCAATGAAATTTGGACTGTGTGTACAGCTTTTCGTTCGGATTTCAAAAATGTCATCTCATGACCTATATTTTGACCTACTGACCTTTTTGTTTTTGGAGCTATGACAATGAAATTGCATTGGTCCATTTCTGTGATATGCATCATTACATTCATAAAAAATTCTTTCATCTTTGAACCCAGGTTTGTGCTTTAGGGCCATTGGCCCTCTTGTTTATTAATACTTGGACAAAAACAAGGCTTATGACAAAACCTACATGTTAAATTATTCAAGTATGACCTTAACCTTTAAATGACCTTTACAGTCAATTTCTAATTATTGCATTTTGCTAAAATAGCCAAACTTGGTTTTATGGATGGATTTGATCTATACAGGGACAAAACAACACTGAGATTAAAAGAAACGTGTTAAACAATTCAAGCATTACCTTGACCTTTAAATGACCTTGACATTACTTAACTTGGCTATCTTTGTTGTTAATGGATGTAGTGTCTTCATGCTTGGACATAACTACTTTTTAGACAATACCTCCAGAGAAGGTTAAACTGAACTTGACTTAGACCTTTAAAGTCAAATTTCTGAATGTTGCTAAAATTGGCCATAACTTTGTTATGTATAATTATATTTCCAAATGATGTTTCATTTGAAATCCCTTCACCACAATGTGCTTCCTCTGATGTGTTTGCCTTTGGAAATAGAAAAAAGTCGAGCGTGGCCCCCGCTCGCGGTGGCTCTTGTTTTAAAAAGAAAATGTAATCACGGGAAAAGCATGCTACATGACTGTAATTCCCGCTTTAAAGAGCACGTGGTGTCTGAAGCTTTTAAAGTGAGGTGAATATCATTTTCGGAAAATAACTGTCGCTCAATGTTAAAGGTCAAAAGTTAATTAGGAACCAATAAGTGGTTGAGACGCAATGTATCATGCGTGTACAGATCATAGGCCATGAGACCAACACATGGTCTTGTGTCTGTCAATAAATTATTGTGTCAAAACATGTGACGAAACGAAATATTACTATTAGGCATCCTAAAACATGAAGATAAAAAGAGTAAGTAAATATAAAATTTAACTTGTCATATATACACTTCAGTCAACTGAATGCATAAAGAAATCGCGGAGATTCGCGGAGGATTGATAATCTGCAGTTTCACAGCAAATACCGTCACTAACCAGACAAAATTCGTCTCCGCGACGCCTCCGCGATTTAGGGCGTTTCTCGGCGATTCTCCTCCCAAGGTCCGCGGAGTTTAAGAGAAAAATGTACATATCGCGGGAGCTGTACTGTATATAAGCATATGTTAAATCCATTAACACCCGGGGTTGGGCCAAATTTGGCCCCAGGGGCACAATCTGAACAAACTTGATAGAGGTCCACTAGACAATGCTACATACCAAATCTTAAGGCTCAAGGCCTTGTGGTTTCATACAAGAAGATTTTCAAAGTTTTTCATTTTATTTGCCATCGCAACCAGAGTTCTTTGACCAACTTTGGTAGAGCTGCATGCAAGGAACATCCCAGGCAAGTTTCATCACATTTGGCCCAGAGGTTTCAGAAGAGATTTCGTTTGAATGAAATTGTTGACGGACGACTATGAGCCAAAAAGAGCTCCAAATGAGATTTTTTCAGGGGGGGGGGGGGGGGGACAAGAAGATTTTTTGCTAAATAACTCTATGTAAACAAGATATGTTTGTAAAACATGTATGCCCCCTGTCGGCAGCCAAATAGTCACGTGGCCAGATTATTGTGACTGACTTTTGACCTAGTGATCCAAATATACATGTTATCTAAAATATAAGTCTCACAGTCCACAAAACCCGATGCCATTTGGTAGCCAAGTTATTGGTCTTAACTGTTTTGACATACATGTGACCTTGACCTTTGACCCCAAAATCAATAGGGGTCATCGACTGGCCAAGACAAATGCAGATATGAAGTTCGAGGGTCAACGGCGCATGGTTGTCAAGTTATTGATTGGAAACCGTTTTATACCTACAAGGTCAATGTGACCTTGACCTTTGACCCCTTGACCCCAAAATTAATAGGGGTCATCTACTGGTGATGGACAATCATCCTACCAAGTTTGAAGTTTCTAGGCCTAAGCGTTCTCTAGTTATTGATCGGAAACTGTTTTTAAGATGAAAGTCTCTGCGATCTTGACCTTTGACCTAATGACCTCAAAGTCAAAAGGGATCATCTACTGGTGATGACCAACCAGTATACCAAGTTTGGTGAACCTAGGTCAAAGCGTTCTCTAGTTATTGATCAGAAACTGTTTTTAGGATGGAGGTCCCTGTGAGCTTGACCTTTGACCTAATGACCTCAAAATCATTAGGGGTCATCTTCTGGGGATGACCAACCAGCATACCAAGTTTGGTGAACCTAGGTCAAAGCGTTCTCTAGTTATTGATCGGAAACCGTTTTAAGGAAATATCTCATTGATCTTGACCTTTGACCTAATGACCTCAAAGTAAATAGGGATCATCTACTGGTGATGACCAACCAGCATACCAAGTTCGGTGAACCTAGGTCAAAGCGTTCTCTAGTTATTGATCGGAAACCGTTTTTAGGATGAAGGTCCCTGTGAGCTTGACCTTTGACCTAATGACTTCAAAATCAATAGGGGTCATTTACTGGTGATGACCAACCAGCATACTAAGTTTGGTGAACCTAGGTCAAAGCATTCTCTAGTTATTGGTCGGAAACCGTTTCTACCTACAAGGTCAATGTGACCTTGACCTTTGACCCCTTGACCCCAAAATCAATAGGGGTCATCTACTGGTGATGGACAATCATCCTACCAGGTTTGAAGTTCCTAGGCCTAAGCATTCTTTAGTTATTGGTCGGAAACCATTTGGTCTACGGACCGATGGACCGACCGACAGACAGACAATTGCAAAGTAATATACCCCCTCTTCTTTGAAGTGGGGGCATAAACATGTGACCCCTTGGGCTGGGCCAGTCTTGGGGCCATGATTTGAACAATCTTGGTAGAGGTCTACTAGACAATACTCAACACCAAATATCTAAGCTCCATAGCTTGTAGTTTCTTAGAAGAAGATTTTTAAAGTTTTCCCTACATGTTTATAACTCTATATAAATCAAGTAAGCCCTGGGCGGCATCAGTTTTGACCCCAGGGTCGTAATTTGAACAATATTGGTAGAGGTCCACTAGATGATGCCTCATACCAAATATCTAAGCTCCAGGCTTTGCAGTTTCTGACAAGAAGATTTTTAAAGAATTTTCTATATAACTCTATGTAAAATATGTGACCCCTTGGGCGGAGCCAATTTTGACCCAGGGGCCATGATTTGAACAATCTTGGTAGAGGCCCACTAGATGATGCCTCATACCAAATATCTAAGCTCCATGCCTTGTAGTTTCAGACAAGAAGATTTTTGCTTTAAGTGCCATAGCAACCAGGGTTCTGCATGGAATTGAATTTTTTGAACAACTTTGGAAGAGCTTCATGCAAGGAACATCCCATGCAAGTTTGATTGAATTTGGCCCAATGGCTTCAGAGGAGATTTCGTTTGAATAAAATTGTTGACGCCTCACGATGCACACCCGACACTGGGGTATGACAAAAGCTCACTCTGGCATTTTAATGAAATTTAAGTTGGCCCAAAAGCGCTCACCTGTGAGGACAGACTGTTATTTGTGTGGAAGCTATCATTATTTCTTGTAAATCTAAGCTCTAGCCTTTGAAGCTTCAAAGGATAATTTTCTTATAAGTTTTTACTATATGCAAATAATGAATATCTATCACCCCCAGGCAGGCCCAATTTTTACCACGGATATAATTTGTACAAACTTGGAACAGGTTCACTAGACAATATTTCATGCCAAATTAAGCTTAAAGCTTTGTCATTTCAGAGGAGAAGACTTTCTTAAAGGAAAACCTAACCCCAGGGGGCGGGGCCAATTTTAGGTAGGGGCATAATTTGAACAACTTTCGTAGAGGACCTAAAGATGATATCATATACCAAATATCAAAGCTCTAGCCTTTGTCATTTCAGAGGAGAAGATTTTTTAAGTTTTTACTGTATAAATATAAGGAAAACCTATGACCCCCTGGGACTGGGCCAATTTTGGCTCTAGGGGCATAATTTGAACAACTTTAATAGAGGACCTATAGATGATGTTAACACCAAATATCAAAGCTCTGGCCTTTGTCATTTCAGAGGAGAAGATTTTTTAAATTTTTACTATATGCAAATAATGAATATCTATCACCCCCAGCCAGGCCCAATTTTTACCACGGATATAATTTGTACAAACTTGGAACAGGTTCACTAGACAATATTTCATGCCAATTTAAGCTTAAAGCTTTGTCATTTCAGAGGAGAAGACTTTTTTAAGGAAAACCTAACCCCAGGGGGCGGGGCCAATTTTAGCTAGAACATAATTTGAACAACTTTCGTAGAGGACCTAAAGAGGATGTCATATACCAAATATCAAAGCTCTAGCCTTTGTCATTTCAGAGGAGAAGATTTTTTAAGTTTTTACTGAATAAATATAAGGAAAACCTATGACCCCCTGGGACTGGGCCAATTTTGGCTCTATGGGCATAATTTGAACAACTTTCATAGAGGACCTATAGATGATGTCATACACCAAATATCAAAGCTCTGGCCTTTGTCATTTCAGAGGAGAAGATTTTTTAAAGTTTTTACTATATACATATATGGAAAACCTATGACCCCTAGGGGCGGGGCCAATTTTGGCACTAGGGGAATAATTTGAACAACTTTCGTAGAAGACCTATAGATGATGTCATATACTAAATATCAAAGCTCTAGCCTTTGTCATTTCAGAGGAGAAGATTTTTTAAGTTTTTACAATATACATATAAGGAAAACCTGACCTCCTTGGGCGGGGACAATTTTGGCACTAGGGGCATAAATTGATCAATTTCTGTAGAGGACCTATAGATGATGTCATATACCAAATATCAAAGCTCTAGCCTTTGTCATTTCAGTGGAGAAGATTTTTAAGTTTTTACTATATACAGTACACGCAGTGCGGACTTTGACGTTGTTAACATTGTCGCGGGGGCCGGCTATCGTCTCCAGGGTGGCCAGTCCAGTGGACTGAACACCTGAAATTTCGGGTGTCCGCTAAAGTGACCACCGCGACAACTGTCAAGGGGTATGATCACCGAGTGTTGCGGTGACAGAACGCCGCGCGTCCCCGCGTTGTTCTGACTTGGAGATTACTGCATTTAAACATACTCAGCGTACAGTACATGTACGTGGTTTTCTTTTTACTCATTCTTATTTTACTTACATGTATTTTGTGGCTAACTTCAATTGGTCAAATTAAAACCAAATTTCAAGTACATATGCGGCGTAGGTTTATTGTGTACTTTCGTTTTTGGAATTTTTGAAAAACGCTTGTTAGTATATAGCAAAATCGAATAATAAGACAGTAAAACCGCGGGGACGGGTGTTCGTTGTCAAAGTCTGTGCTGCGTGTACTGTACATGTACATATAAGGAAAACCTATGACCCCCTGGGGTGGGCCAATTTTGGCACTAAGGACATAATTTGAACAACTTTCGCAGAGGACCTATAGATGATGTCATATACCAAATATCAAAGCTCTTGACCTGGTGCTTTCTGACTTGTAAGAAGACTTTTTAATTTGCATTTTTGAAACTTCTTTTTAGGCACTGTGACCTACTAATGCAACAGACCAGAAGCATTTGAACAACTTTGAAAGGGGACCACCCAAGGATCATTCCTGTGTAGTTTGGTTAATGTGCAGTCATTGGTTTCAGAGGAGATGTTGTTTTTATGAAACTGTTGACGACGGACGACGGAAGACGCACGCCAACGGACACAGGGGGATCACAAAAGCTCACCATGAGCATGTTGTTCTCAGGTGAGCTAAAAAAGGCATAACATTGCAAAAATAAATTTGAGAGTTATCTGCCCTTGAGAAATGGTGTTGTCTTAAGTGATACAATTGTAAGCATTACAGTTGGAAAGTTTGATGAAGAAACATTAAGAAATGGCATAGTTATAGCCAATGTTAAGTTTTCATGACAAAATCCAAGTACAAAAAGGGGCATAACTCTGTCAATTGTGACCTTGACCTACACATTTTGGCATCATCACGACCCTGTTGTCGTAAGCAATATAATTTGGAAGTTTGATGTTGCAATGTTAAAAAATGGCAAAGTTATTCCCAACGTTAAGTTTTCATGACAAAATCCATGTATAAAAAGGGGCATAACTCTGTCAAATGTGACCTTGACCTAGAAATTTTGGCATCAACCTGACCCTGTTGTCATAAGCAATACAATTTGAAAGTTTGATAAGATAATGTTTAGAAATGGCAAAGTTATAGCCAACGTTAAGTTTTCGTGACGGACCGACGGACAAAGCGATCCCTATGTATCACCTTTTCTTCGAAAGGGCGACACAAAAAAGTGTTCAGTATTAACATATTTTTAATATCTTTCACCATCTTTAATAAATAATCATGAATAGGTCATTATTTTTATATTTTTCGGTTTACTGACCCGCCGACCCTGTATTTTGGAAAATGAAAAAAAATTCTGAACGCCGATTTTACGGAAAATGTACCGTATGAACGGCTCATTTTCCTTGGTTTCTTCACAGTAAAGACTGAATACATTATTAAAAAATTCATATATACAGTATTCAGGAATAAATAGAAAATAGAAGACTTTCCGATGTTTTTTTGTTTTTTTTCAAGATTTTTTTTTTTTTTCCCTCCTCCTACCCTACCTTTTTTTGAAAAAAATCAGTAAACCAAAATATAAAAAAAAATGGCCATATGTGCATAATAATATCATCAAAGGGTCTACAAATCTTTTTGAGTATGAGTTTGGGACAACTGACCATGGCAAAACAGAGTTGTCCCAAAATCAGTTTTTAAGTGAGAATTATAAATAAATATTTTTCTTCTGTCATCATATTTAAAAAAAAAAGAAACAAAAAATATACAGATACATGTATTTAGAAGGAAGGAAACCTTTATGGTCTTATGAAAACTTTCAACAGAAACTGCCTAGTGTAGTCAGTATGTACTTTTAGCAGTAATAAGTTGAAGTTGAACTGTGTACATCTTTTGAAGGCAATGAATGACAGCAATTTTCAAGAGGAAAAGAAACTTTCTCAATGACAAAGAAAAATAACTGGTGTTACAGGTGGTACAAATGATCAAATCTTGACCATTCATCTTAATCAATAAATTAAATTTTGTAAGGTTGCTGTGTCTCCAGGACGCAGTTTTCTCTAAACAAAAGTAAAAATACGACGGGTCGCGAAAACAGGTGACAAACGGACTATCCGAGATATTTTCACTTACATTGTGCCTTTAGAATGTCAGAATTAATTTCAACATGGTTAGAAATCGACTGTTTATTAGAGTGGGCTGTGTTTTTGGACAGTTGACCTATATTTCTGACTGTCAAAATCAGAGTTGTCCAGGGCATAAATTTTGTTTACAGTCGGTTGTCCGAGAAAAATTGTCCCCAGCGTCGGACTATATAACTTATTATAACTCAAACAACCGATTTTCAATCAAGAGCAATTAATGCCACGTGATCATAAAACATATTTCTTTAAATTACTTCTTCAAAATATAGCCCATTATTAGCAGACACATGTTTATCCATACATCCTTTCATTACACGGGATTTATTGATCGACGGCTGTTGTGTATATTAAGTAACAATTCAGTGATACGCAGTCGTCTGCTGCTCTAAAAATTCAAGCGCCCCGCCTCTAAAATCAACGTGCAAGCCAAAAATCAAGTGCCCTGGTAACTTGGATCATGAAAATCAAGCGCCCCGCTGCCGGGGCGCTAAAACGGCCTGGGGAATGCCCTGTTATAGCCAAGTTTTCACGACGGACAGAGCGATCCCTATGTATTGCTGTTTCTTCGAAAGGGCGACACAAAAATCATTAAAAGGCCATAACTGTGACAAAAAACATTGAACTGGAAAACGCAGGTGACATGCATAACAAGACTTGGTACTGATCATTCTTGTAAAGTTTGGATGAAATTGCACCTTTTTGAGGAGATGTCCGGACAAGTTTTGTAACGGATGGACGGACACATAGATGACGGAGTAGTGATCCCTATATGTCGCGGCTACTTTGTAGCATGTCCCAGCTACTGTGTAGCAGGTGACACAAAAATCATTAATAGGCCAAACTGCCTTTTTTATTCAAGGGTCATAACGCGACTAAAAATCATTCAACCGAAAAACCTGTTAAATATGTGCAAGTACTTGAAATACCGATCAACATTTCATTCAACTTGCTTTAGTAGTATAAGAGAAGTAGTCCGGATAAACTTTAAAAATAAAAATCATCAAAGGGCCATAACTCTGACAAAGATCACCGAACTGGAAAATGCCGACAATATGCACAACTTGACTTGGTACTGATCATTCCTGTAATGTTTGGATGAAATTGCACCAGTCATTTTTGATGGGTAGTCTGTACAAGTGTTGTGACTGACAGAGAGACAGATGATGAAGAAGCGATCCCTATATTCGGAGCTTCGTTGTAGCAGGTGAAACAAAAAAAGACTTACTATGCTCCACAAACAGCAGACCCTTAATGGCAGATCAAGGGAAGCCTATCAGGGATGTACTAATTTCTGAACGGTCTATATACAGCAATGAAACTGGACTCCCAACTTTTTAATGTCAGTAAAATGAAAGGGTTAATAAGCCAGACACTTATATTATACATTGTAAAAATAGTGGGAAGCAATAATGAAACTTATACAAACTAGATTTACATACTGGGTGATGCCTAAAGGCCAGCTATGCAGATATATAATACCAAATATCTAATAAAAGCAAAAATATTTTAGCACGAGCAGTACTTACGAGAAACCTTAATGTGCTCATCACCCTGTACTTGGTGTACAGAAGATTGAGTTGTGTCATCATAGTCTGTAAATTCACCAAACAATTCATAATTTTTTATTTGAAAGTAGTGTCTACCTGAACAGATTGTGAATGAACTACAGGAGCTTGAAATATTATTTTTTAGTCATTCAAAAGTCATAATTGTTAATCTATAGTCTTTTTCTGCATATAAAAACACAAGGAATGAAACGCACGCCTGTCCCTCCCAAGCATGCAGGTTGCATCAGCATAAATGCACCCAGGTGCAGATATCTATCAGTTCTGTCAGTCAGCAGACACTTAAACTTAGCAAAACAAATCACTTAATTTTTTTCAGTACAGTACACCGTAAAATAAAACCGCTGGTTTTCATGCATTTTCAAACAAAATCATTTTGTCCCCGAAGCGAATGCAAGGCGTTTCAGAATTCCAAAAAAGTGTGGTAGTTTCCTCAGAAAATCTATTTCTGGATTTCATATATAGAATAACTGCAAAATCATACTAAGTATGATTTTTTACAAGACGATCAGTGATCACATGTGTCGCCTGGTGATAGCCAATTAAACAGTAGTATTGAGTGGTGATTGGACAGTTTGTAGGCTAAATTGCATTTTTATTCAAGGGCCATAACTTAGCCAAAAATCATTCAATCGAAAAACCTGTAAGACATGCACAAGTACTTGAGGTACAGAACAATCTTGTAACATATCATTTAAATTGCTTTAGTAGTATAAGAGAAGTAGTCCGGACAAACTTTAAAAATAAAAATCATGAAAGGGCCATAACTCTGACAAAAATAATTCAACTGGAAAATGCTGACAATATGCACAACTAGACTTGGTACTGATCATTCCTGTAAAGTTTGGATAAAATCGCACCAGTAGTTTGTTTCTGAGGAGTAGTCCGGACAAGTGTTGTGATGGACAGACGGCGGACAGACAGATGATGGGGAACAGAACTCGATATGTCATGGCTTCTTTTTAGCATGTCGCAGCTACTGTGAAGCCTGCAACACAAAATTCATTATTTGGCTAAAAAGCCTTTTTCATTCAAGGGCCATAACTCAGCCAAAAATCATTCAACCGAAAAACCCGTTAGATATGCGCAAGTACTTGAGGTACTGATCAATCCTGTAAAATTTCATTCAAATTGCATTAGCAGTATAAGGGCCATAACTATTACAAAAATCATTGGACTGGAAAGTGCCGACGATATGCACAACTAGACTTGGTACTGATCATTCCTGTAAAGTTTGGATGAAATCGCACCAGTATTTTCTGAGGAGTAGTCTGGACAAGATTTGTGACGGACGGACAGACGGATGAACAGACAGACGACTGAGGTGATCCCTATATGTCGCGCTTACTTTGTAGCAGGCGACACAAAAATGAAATAATGGTAAAATGTACTTAACAGCATAAAAAATATACTACACAGTGCTCCAGTTAGCGCAGAATAGCAGGGCTTGGTGCCCTGCCCCCTTTTGTGAGCACCCTGCCCTTTTCAGAAGCACCATGTGCCCTTTTTCTGCCAAGTATATGTACTCTTCCTGTCATATACCTTGTATAATAACTAACTTTGCCAATTATTGTTACACATGCAGGGTATCCCGCTGTCGCTCGCCAATTGCGCAAAATGCTCCAAAATACTAATTCTGGCCCATAAAATCTTCAATTGGCGAATTTTACTGGCGCCAACGTAAAAGAAAGCACCCGAAAACTAGTACGATTAACAAGAGGGCCATGATGGCCCTGTATCGCTCACCTGAGTATGACTACTTTTAACAAAGTTGCAATGGACCTGGTTAATTGACCCCAGATGACCCATATTCGAACTTGAGCTAGAAATTATTGAAACAATCTCTTTGACAAATTTCCAGGATATTTGGACTGAAGATGTAACCTCTGGAGTGTTAAAAAGTTTTTTACATATTTGTACCATGTGACCTAAAGTAGTTTTTGATCCCAGATGACCCATATCCAAATTTGAGCTAGAAATCATTGAAGCAACCTTTCTGACAAATTTCAAGGACATTTGGACTGAAAATGTAACCTCTAGAGCTTTTACAAGGTTTTTCTACTTTTGGGCTCTGTGACCTAGTTTTTGACCCCAGAGAACCTATATTCAAAACTGAGCTAGAAATCATCCATCAGGGTGTTCGGTAGACTCTGAAACTCAAGGGTCAATGACCCATCAGATAAAACTTTCAAGGGTCAAACTGAGATTCTGAAGGGTCAAACTGAAATTTTCAAGGGTCAAAGTAATATTTACAATCCTCTTTAAATTCAGGTTGAAACAGTGTTTATAACACCTCATTAATCTGTGTTTTTTTTTGTTTTTTTTTACAGTTTTTGGGGAAGGGGGTCAGTGCCCATCGGGTGGGCCAATTGAAACTATCATTATGACTATCACTAGTATTCCTCACCAAAAAAAAAAAAACAAACAAACAAAAACAAAAAACTTGTAATTGCATGACAAGGCCCTAGCCTCTTTTTTCTTTGATTTAGGTTTCAACTTATTACTGGCCAATGTCAATACTGTTAGAAATTATGCAGAGTTAAGGCTTTGTATGATTATAAGTTGTAAGTTTGCCTTGTAAAGAGTCTCAAAGACTCTGTTTTCTATAAATACTAAAATACGACGATGTCGCGGAAATATATGACAAACGGAATTTATCCGAGATTTTCACTCGCTACTTCATGTTTTATGAACTTACTATTTGCTGTCATTCACATAAAACGTAAAGTAAATATCATGAAGCATAACTGAGTGGATAGGCAGTCAAAAGTAATGCTTTCAACCATCAAAATTTCGCATATTTTTTTCTCTTGCCGATGAGGATTTTTTGCCGTTTTTTCGGGGAAAAATATATACTCCGACAGGTGGGGAAAGGGGTCAAATGTCGCCACATATTTTGGCCAAAGGTAACACTGTTGATTGTATTTCATGTCTGACTTTGGTATCGATTTTTTTCTATAACTTCCTGCTCTCAGATTATGACCACGTGCATGTTGACCGCTGATTGGCTGAAACCACTTCAGTGTGGAAAATTCGCCCCGCCTACTTTACCTGTATGCGGAAAAAATTCTTTTCAAGTCTCTTTAGCAACAACATTAATTGACATTGATTGACAACAAGCAAGTCTTCATGCAGCCGTGGATATTTCTCACGAGTCATATGACTCGCGGGCTGATTTTATGACGGGTCAAATGAGTGTATTTGAGAATTTTCACGGGTCAAGACCAGAGACCTCGGGTCAAACGAACACCCTGATCCATAGAATCTTTCTGACAAATTTCCAGGTTATTTGGACTGAAAATGCTACCTTTAGAATATTAACAAGGGTTTTCCATATTTGGACTCTGTGACCTAGTTTTTGACCCCAGATGACCCATACTCGAACTTGATCTAGAAATCCTCAAGGCATTTTATCCAACAAATTTCCAGATTATTTGGGCTGAAAATGTAACCTCTAGAGTGTTAACAAGATTTTCTATTTTTGGGCTCTGTGACCTAGTTTTTGAACTAGAGAACCCATATTTGAACTTGTGCTAGAAATCTTTGAAACAACCTTTCTGACAAATTTCCAGATTATTTGGGCTGAAAATGTAATCTCTAGAGTGTTAACAAGATGTTTCTATTTCTAGTTTTTGAACCAAGATGACCCAAATTTGAACTTGAGCTAGAAATCATAGAAGCAACCTTCCTGACAGATTTCCAGATTATTTGGTCTAAAAATGTTACCTCTAGAGTGGTAACAAGGTTTTTCAATATTTGGGCTCTGTGGCCTAATTTTTGACCCCAGATGACCTATATTTGAACTTGACCTAGAAATCATCAAAGCAACCTTTCTGACAAATTTCAAGATTATTTGTGCTGAAAATTTAACCTCTAGAGTGTTAACAAGATTTTTCTATTTTTGGGCTCCGTGACCTAGTTTTTGAACCCAGATGACCCATATTTGAACTTGAGCTAGAAATCATCATTAGAACATTTCTGACAAATTTCCAGGATATTTGGACTGAAAAAGTAGCTTCTAGAGTGTTAACAAGGTTTTTCTATATTTGGGCTCTGTGACCTAGTTTTCCAACCCTGATAACCCATGTTCGAACTCGTCCGAGATATTAATGAGACAAACATCCTGACCAAGTTTCATGACAATTGAGGCAAAAATGTGACCACTAGAGTGTTAACAAACCAATTGTTAACAGATGGACAGACGACAGACAAAAGGTGATCAGAAAAGCTCACTCTGCCACTACGTGACAGGTGAGCTAAAAATCAATAAGCGGCCAACAAAATTACATAAGCGGCCCGGATGCTTAGTACAAGGTCACGCGTGACTAGTTTGTTTATCAAACTTTATGACACTTTGAGAACGTGTTGAGATGCAACTGACAATCTGTTAATTGGATTAATTTGCCATTTTTAATCCTCCGAAAATAAGATAATTAACCATGTGTGGTCTGTTAGTGTTTGTAGCAAATTACAGTGATGAAAAGAAAAATCGTCGGTGTTTGCAGGTGTCGTTTTCATGTGTGAGATTAAATAAGTGTAAAAATAAATGGTTCATGCTTAATCTTATAAAGATATTGTTTATATTTTCATGTTTTGTATCTTTTAAAAATGATATGCAAATGTGCTTATTTTTTTGTTAATAAACAGTTGTAATAAATATATAAATAGTGTTTGGCCACAATGATACTACTACTGTAATATCTTAACAGAGAAAGGCATGTCTCCTTACAAAATCACTGGCCCCAACTTTTGAGCCATTGGCACTAACTTTTTCTGAGTGGCGAATTTGCTGGCGCAAACTAAAATTTACCCAGAGGAAACCCTGACATGTTACAAACAAACTGGGTCTTTAAATTTATTTTTCGAATTCTGAACATTTTCTGTTTGAGTTTATAAAAGAATACTAACTTTACCATAAATACGATATAGTGTCATGATTGTGTTTTAGTAAGTGCCTCAGTGCCATCATGTGCGCTTTCAGGCACAAGCACCCTGCCCTTTTCAAATCCTGGCTACAGAAAAGTTTCTTCAGTTCAAAGCTGCTTTTGATCAAGAAATATTTCGAGTTAAAATCCGTGCAATGACATTACACAATGGCTTTGGAGACAAGCAAATTTTGTTGGAACTGCACTGAAAGCAGTAGTTTCCTACTAGTGTTTAGCTTTTTGATAAAAAAGTAGCAATTTGTTTTGGTTAGTTTAAGTGTCTGATGAGTGACAGGAATGTTGGATATCTGCACATGGCGCATTTTAGCTGATGCGACCCGAATTCTTAGAGGGTAAGCAGGTGCGCGTTTCATTCCTTGTGTTTTATATACAAAATACAAGCTAAATACAGTTTCAAATCTTAATGACTTAAAATACAATTTCAAACTCCTGTGAATGAACATACAAAAAATATAGGCATACAAGAAATTATCTACAAAAGACAGCAGCAATTGTTTGAAATGAATTATGGTCGTTTCGTCAAACCGTCGTTTCGTCAAACTTATTTTATATAGCAAGCAAAAAGACGTTACGTCAAATTAATAATATATAGTATTTCACACCTATTGATATCAAATTATAATTGATTGCTGAAGTGTGTTTGTGATTCATTAAAATGAATGTGCAATCAACCTAATTAGCAGGATAATAATCTAATTTGTATAATTACCGGTAAGACAAACAATTAATTAGCGGTACCTTTGTGCGACGTTTAATGTGAACAGCTTTAGTGTTAATAGTCTGTTTGCATGTGATTGCATCTGTTTGACAGTTCGGTAAAATCGGTAATTATCTACTCTAAAAAGTAAGTTTGACAAACAAACTACCTGTTTTGTACAGAAAAATAAGTTTGACGAAACGACGGTTTGACGAAACGACCAACACCCGTTGGAAATCAATCAGCCTGCCTGAAAGAACTCTGCCATTGTTCCATTACAACAATTTACTATAACACTTAACAGAATGAGAAATACTTCGGGACAGTGTTGAATAAATCCTACTCAGGGGGTTTATTCTGTGCATGCGCACTATAATTCAATTTTATCCGAACGTTTACAAAATTATGTAAAAACTCAGTGGTCCAAAAAATTAAATCGTCTGAAATTCTATCATAATAAAAACAGAAGAAATAATTTCTTATACAATCAGGAAAATTATTCCTTTCAGAAACACGTTTGATCAGGGAAATTCCCACTGCTGCTAAAAATAGAAAGTACATCAAAATGCCAATTCGACAGCTATCTTCAAATTTTAAGAGTTGTACCGAATGAAATACCAACCATTTCGCTAAAGTTTCAGATCAATAACACTGCTTTATTACATGTTTATTAATTTGTTAGCATACAACGGTGTTTAAGTCTTCAAAGTTGAAATTTAGTGTCACCGATCTAATTAGTTAGCCGAAAATTAACACAACAAAGGAGCATACCTTCAGCGCCGTCTTCTATTTCCATTCCTTCGTCAAGTTCGTCATCACTCCGATCTACAGCAGCCATGTCTGATAAACTTTATATTGGTTATATATTCTGCAAAATCACAGTTTGATTTAAAACCAAGTTTCAATGATAATCCTTAATAAGTCCAGATAATCAACTTTCTCACCGCATCCCAAGCATGAAGCGCGTGACGTCACTGATTGGATTTCTATCCCATAGTAGTACGAATTAATTGAGTGGTCACGTGGTATTGATTTCACAAATTATGGGTTAATACTGGATATCATTTGCGGATGCAAATGAAATTTTAAGACGTCGAGAAATTTCAGTTTAAGACATTTGATATTGATGAGTATGTTATGTAATATAGGCCTATCTTAAAATATATCTGCACTTTTTCGCTCGTTAAAACTAAAATTGTCTTCTTATGAAAAGTAGACGTAAATATAAACATCAGCCAATCTTAGATAAACGTAAAATTATCGATTTTTTTCCGAACATCAGTGTCAAACCCTGTAGAAATCTAAAAAGTTCAAGACGTTTTTAAAGGTCAAACAAATCCCCTGTAGACATACATACGCCCGCTCGATTATGGATATTTTTGCCACAACCGCGAAAAATCTCTTGGTCCAGATATCCCTTCCCCTATTGATGTATATACTTTTGATTGGCAATAGCACATGTAGGCTAATAAATGTCGAAATGAAATTGAGTGCTCGAACTGCTCCTTTCCCATGCTTTTTGATATTGACACATTTTTTTCTTCTTCTTCTTTTATAATAATGGCAAACGTTCACTAACTGAAACATTATGCCATAATGGCCATGCGAGGGGGTTAAAAAGATAAAGAAACTGCCAGCTTTCCCAAGCTACTCAGTCCACCCAGTACTTACTAACAATTTGTGATAAAAGAGAAAAAAAAAGAAAGAAAAAAGTGCAAAACCTAACCCTAAAGTATTAAGTTCTTAGGTTGCAACTACATACATACATACATACATACATACAAAGTGCATAATGGAAGATGTTAATAGGGTTAAAACAGGATAAAAACAAATACGTATACCATATTATGGGAACATGTGTGAAGCCAGCGCTGACTTGAATCCAGAGATTGTTTCAAAGCTGACTACACTAGATGGTAATATGTTCCACTGTACTACTGTCCTTGGGGAAAAGGGAGTTTTTATAATAATCTTTAGTGGATGATGGTATGTGGAAGGCTAAGTGGTTGTAATGTCTGGAATATGGAGTGACATATTGGTTTAAATTGATGTCTACATGGTGGTACTGGTAAACCATTTTATGACCTCTGAATAGATATATTCATATGAGAGAAAATTTTGGAATTGTCACGTGATATAATGGTGACAAGACGTTGTTTTTTTTTGAGCTCTCTGAATTTTCAAACAATAATGTAGTTCTGAATAATAAAACGTAGATGTTTTATAGTGTAACTGCCAAAATGATGTAAATGGATGCCATTATAAAAGATGTATTCAAACTATATGTTGAAATAAGTGATTAATGCGACTTTTTGTTGCAATCTTTTGGATTCACCTGTGAGATTACCTGTGATTACCTGTGTGAGATACCTGTGCAAAGTGTAAAATATATCGGATTATGATAGTGTTATGGTAGTTTATAACTGGACTAGATTCTTGAATTCATTCTTAGACGGTAATAAATACTATTGCAATTTTTGAATTGACTTTTTAATTATAATAAACTATGCAAAGCACTCCTGTATCTACGGGTAATAAAAGAGATTTAAGTTCACCTGAGTTTGAATTGTTTTGCAAAAAATCAAAAACTTTTGTAGAGGTCGTAATGAGTTCCCCGCTACTAATTAGTGGAAACGATAATCAAGGACCTGTTGTGAAATCTGCCAACAAATCCGAAAACATAATGGCTACTGTCCCTTCAGAGTCTGGTGTAGTGAACAACATTGCAATACCGCAGGAAGCTATTGACAAAATATCAGACATTTTGGTTGATACCTTTTCTAGTCAACTAGAATCCCTCGTAGAGAAAATAGCAAATAGAGTCTTATTAAAACTGGAGGAGAGGACTCAGACCTTAGAACAAAACGTGATCCAATCTAGTCAAGAAAATGCTCAACTGCGTCAGCGCGTGACTGAACTAGAATTACAATTAGATCGTCAAGAACAGTATTCTAGAAGAAACTGTTTGCGTGCTTCAGGCGTTAATGAACATACTGATGAAGAGTCTAAGGAAAATACCGACATCAGTATTATGAACATTTCAAAAGAAATAAAAGCAGGTTTAAGCATTGATGAAATCGACCGTTCTCACCGTGTCGGTAAGAAAAGGGCAAACTCAAATAAACCCAGAGATATTATTGTTAAATTTGTCTCATACAGGGCTAGACAGAAAATGTACTTGAATCGCTCCAGCCTCAAAGACTCCAAATACACAGGCACTTTTTTAAACGAAGATCTTACCCATAGGCGTAGCTCTTTATTGTACCAAGCGAGACAGCTCGTTTTATCAAGGCATTCACTTGGAGCGTGGTCCTCCGACGGGAACATTCTTGTAAGAGATAATAAAAAGAAAATTCATAGGGTAAACTCTGAAGAAGAAATCGAGTCATTTTTGTTATACCCTCCTCGAGATGAAGATACGGAGGAGCCTGAGACCATCAAGTAGTAACACTTAGTATTTTACACCCGCTGGTACCATGTCATTCTGGTGCAAAAAGAGTTAAACTTTGTAAAAACTCTGAAGTACAGTACATAGTGACAGTTTTGTTTAACTGTAATTATTTATACATAAATCACGCAATTATAGTTTAATTTACTTATTTATATGGTAGTCTATGAAGTAGTCACACTTTGGACTACCATGACATTCTGGTGCATAATGAGTAAAAACTTCTATAATACAGTATACTTGTTTTATCTCGTCTAAATGCAAACATTCATATTTATATCAGACTCTTATAACTGTTTGTCTGTTTATATGGTACTGCAATAAGTATATACATACCCCTGACAAGAGAAACAGCGAAAATTTATGGATATATAGTTTAGTTTAGTTAGTTTAATCTAAGTGCAATTATTTATATATATTTGTGTGTATGTGTGTATATATATATACACATTGGTATATAGTTTAGTTTACTAAGTTTATTTTACTTAAAAGTTGAGAGACTACAAATTGTAAGCTGATTATTTTGTAAAGATTACTGTCTTATTGTCTGTGGATTAGTTTTAAATACATCCCACGTCGATTGCACAAGCTCACGCGCTCAGTTATTTCAACTAACTGAGCTGAATTCAAATTTAGCACGTTTTCTAAGATTCGCTAGTAAGTTTGTAAGAGTCACGACATAATTACTGAACAAGAAATCATATTACCCTCTGAATATATAGTATATACATAATCAGTTAATCCATAGGTTGCCAATTGTCCATTAAACTCAGTTTCAATAGCTTGTAGCTACTTCCACGTACTATGTGTTGTTATTGTTGTTTTTGTTGTTTTTGCTGGAATGTCTAAATAACTATTCACTTGACTTAAATTGTATTTATTTACAGGTATTCTTTAAATTGTCTTGACTGAATGTCTCTATAGCAAATATTTTCAGCAAAAGCGCTGACATACAATTACATGTTCCTATTTAGAAACGCATGAGCAAAAATACGTATAATAAAAATGTAATAATTCTAGTAATAGCAACAACTTATGGAAAAGATTCACATAGCAAGAAAATAGTTATAATCTGTTAGGTGGAGTCCATTTTATTCATTTTTTTTCTTTTTGGCGGAGTCCACGTTTCATACATAACCATATCTAAATCATTATTATGGTTATTATTTCCAGTTGCATTATAATTTTGTTTATAATGTTTTTTCTTTTGTTTTTCCTTCTACTTTCTTCTTCGTCTAAATATGTTATGTACACGGTCCCAAGATTTAAACTGTTTTTTAATTACATATGTAACATTGTTACGCATTATTACACTGTTATGGTCGCTCTTTGGATATTTTTCTACACCATCAAATTTGTCACATAATAGGAAATAATCTTTTAACTTACAGACCGGCTATAGGGTTATTTTATTGTAAATGTCACGGAATCTCTGTTAAAAGAATTCATGTTAGTCGTACGATTGATAATTTTTTTTATTACAACTATTATTTTTTTCTAAGTCAATAAGCATTTCAGTACTGAGGTATTGTTTCAAGTCCATATTTAACTTCGAGTTTTGCTTATATGTATTTTTATTTTTACTAGTAGCAGGTGATGTAGAGAGTAATCCTGGCCCAGAATCAACTTTATCTGTTCTTAACCTCAATATTCGATCAATACGGAACAAGCTTAACTACATTAAGGATTCATTTAGTGACTTTGATATTTTGTGTTTCACGGAAACACATCTTTCAAATACAATATCTGACGATTACCTGACCATTGATGGCTTCAGTAACAAAATTTTCCGCAAAGATACGTCTGCTTATTCCAGTGGTTTACTTGTTTACATTTCGCAAAATTTTATTTCTAAACGACTCCCGGAACTAGAACAACCTCTTTTAGATGCAATAGTCGTAGAAGTCTCGTCTAGTTGTAAAAAGTTTCTTATATGTTGTTTTTATAGAACTCCAAAGGCTAATGTCTCCTTTTGGGAAAATTTCTCGCTGTTTATCGAAAAGTTTTAGATTACAACCCTAACATTATTTTGCTTGGAGATGTTAACGAAGATCAAAACAGGGAAAATACTTATTTAAAACGCATCTGTCTAATATACAATCTAAGTAACGTCATATGTCATCCAACACGCGTCACTGCTACAACCTCAACTTTACTAGACCCGATCATAATATCTGATACCATGTCTTGTATATTTAGCGACGTTATATCGGTTCCAAATGAAATCAGTGATCACAAAGCGACTTGTTTACATATTCAGTCAGAAGAACCAAACAGTAAAAACTTTAAGCGTAAGGTCAGGCTTTACAACCAGGGTAATTTTGATGCTTTTAATGCAGATATGACTAACTTTGACTGGTCGTGTTTATCCGATTTAGATGTTAATTCTGGCGTAAATTTTCTTACAGACACTTTAACTGAATTTATGGAGCGACACATTCCATCTAAACGTGTAACAATAAGAAGCAACGACAAGCCGTGGTACGATTCATTAATCAGAAATTATTCACGAAAACGCGACAGACAGAGGGCAAAAGTCATAAAAACCAAAAATATTAACCATTGGATTACTTACAAGAAATTACGAAATAAAGTGAATAATTTGATTAAGCATGCCCGAGAGAAATATTTTACCAACCTCGAAAGTAATACAGAAAGTTTAAGGTCATCAAATACTAAAGATTATTGGAAGATGCTTCGTCAACTTATAAAAACTAAAAGAAATTCTGAATTAATACCTACTCTAAAAGTTGTTCATGCTGACAATTCGGAAACCTTTTGTTTTAGTGATACAGAGAAAGCTAACTGTTTAAATAATTATTTTGCTTCCATCTCGCAGGTTGACGACTCCAATTCAGTTTTACCTGAATTTTTAACTAAAACTAATGTGTCTTTGTCTTTTATTCACATAAGCGAACAAGAAATTGTTGATGTTATAAAGACCTTAGATCCCAATAAAGCTGTAGGTGATGATATGATTAGCCATCAAGTTTTAAAAAAGATTTCGCACACCGTATGTAAACCTCTTTGTATATTGTTTAACAAGTCAATTTCTGAAGGTATTTATCCTGATATATGGAAACGTGCTGTTATCATGCCATTGTTTAAAAAAGGTGAATCCCTTTTATCTAATAATTATAGAACTATTTCTCTCTTAAGTTGTGTTGGGAAACTTATGGAAAGACTAGTATATAGGTATATTTACAATCATTTAGTAAGCAACAATCTCATTTATAATAAGCAGTCAGGGTTCTTAAGTGGGCATTCAACGGTATATCAACTAATCGACATATATAATCAAATAGTTCAATCCTTTGACAAAAAAATGTTTACTTGTATTATCTTCTGTGACGTATCAAAGGCATTTGACCGTGTTTGGCATAAGGGTTTGCTATTTAAACTCAAACAAAATGGAATTAATGGGATTTTACTTAAATGGATAAATAGTTATCTTACAAATCGTAGTCAAAAAGTCTTTGTCGGAACTTCGTTTTCCGACTCAAAAGTAACTAATGCAGGTGTCCCTCAGGGCTCGGTGCTAGGTCCCCTTTTCTTTTTAGTATATGTAAACGATATAGTTGAAAATTTGTTAAGTATTTCACGACTTTTTGCAGATGATACTTCACTGGCTTGTACAGCATCCAGAATTTCCGATCTTGAAAGTATACTAAATCATGACTTAGCAATGATCGATCACTGGTCAAAAACTTGGCTTGTTGATTTTAATCCCCAAAAAACAGAGGCGATCCTTTTTACTCTCAGCCCAAATGTCTTGAAACCAAATTTATTTTTTTCAGGGACTTCCGTTTCGTTCGCTGAACACCATAAACATCTTGGATTAACTTTGAGTAGAGATGGAAAATGGCATAAACATGTTGATGATATAACAAATTCTTCAACAAAAATTTTGGGAATAATTAGAAAGTTGAAATTTTCATTAAAACGTAAAACGTTAAATCAAATATACCTGTCCTTTTTAAGGCCTATTTTGGAATATGCTTCAGTCGTTTGGGATGGTTGCACCAACTATAAAAAAGAAACACTTGAAAAGATTCAAAACGAAGCTGCTAGAATAGTAACGGGATTAACAAAATCTGTTTCACTTTTCAACTTGTATAAAGAAATAGGCTGGGTAAATTTATCAGAGAGGAGGAAATACGAAAAATTAATTACAATGTACAAAATGCATAATGGTCTATCACCGGATTATCTGAAGAATTTATTGCCTGGCCAAATTATCGATAACATTCCTTACAATCTCAGAAATCAAGATGATTATGTGGTCCGTAATATGCGTACTCAAATTTATTCAAATTCTTTCTTACCTACAGCTCTAGCTCTTTGGAACAATCTAGATGTCTCGGTGGGTACAACTCCAACTCTTAACGAATTCAAATCCATTTTACGCAATTCTATGTTTCAGACCTACAAGATACCCGTTTTCTACGTTACAAGCACTCGTAAATTTAGTGTGATTCATTCTAGACTCAGAAATAGATATAGCGATTTAAATTTTCATAGATTTACAAACCATCTTATTCTCGACGCGTCTTGTAACTGTGGCAATGGAAATGAAGACGTTGAACATTATTTCTTTAAATGTCCTTTATACACTCAACAAAGAATTAAACTTTTTGACATGACCCGATCTTTCCATCCATTATCACCTACTTCTATTTTGTTTGGAAAAGATCATTTTAGTGATGATGACAATACGTTATTTTTTTCACATATACAAGACTATATCCGTGACACAGGCCGTTTCTAAGAAATTTCAATACTTGCTTATTAAATGTAACGTAACATAGTTTTACTTTCAATTCTTATCTTGGGACTCACAATTTTTCTTCTTTCACTACTCTCTGAAATATCAATTTCACTGTAACTAGATTATTATAACAGTTTCCTTCTATTTTTTTTGTTTTCATACTAAATCTACTTACAGCTCTTGTTATATTTCTATTGCTATTTATTATTGTACATAAATGTCACCCATTCGTGTAAATTAATTGTATTCGGGAAGGGCCATTTTATAACGTTGGAAGAACTTTTGGCCCAACCCTTTTGCTGATTAGTTAGATTTATTTGCTATGTTTGTACATGTGTTTGATATAGCAATAAAATATGTTTAAACTAGAAAATTTTAAATCATCTAAGACAGTTTTACGAAATTCCGCTGGTAATTTTCATCTTGTTTTTGTAGCAAATTAACCTGTCACGCGCGAAACCGGAAGTTTACGTACGATCCCTTGCCACTTGAAAAAGCTAAATGAGCTGTTAACAAAACTTTAAAATTATGATGGAAAGTGAAAATGTAGACTGAAAACAGTCAAACAAAAATTTGAACAAGTTAAGCTCACATTATGAATATACTGTTTTTAATAAATAATTTGAAATTTTGATAGAATTTGGAGGCTAATGAGCAAATGTATACAGAGGCTATCTAGTTCATTTAGGATTATAGAATTAAAAGATACATTAATCAGTGAAAATATCTAGAGATTTTTTCCTAGTAACTTATACAAAAAGATTTTGTGCATGCTAGTTTTACCCCATGCAGTTTTTGGAAGACTTGACTGGCTAACTCCAAATCAAGAAATCTTTTTTTTTCTTTTAGGAAAAACGTTCTCTTTACAGTGATGTTTTGTTTATTTTAGGGATGGGAACGAATATTCGAATATTCGAATATTCGAAAATCGACCGAATATTCTAATCTGAAATTCAAATTCGAATATTCTATAATGGTTTTTTTTTCAATTAAAACATCGTTGATTTTTATAAATATAAGCATTCTGTTTATGCAAAAAGAACAACCTGCGTGTTACTATGTTTGTTTATCGCGTGTCAAAAACTATCCAATTAACAATAAAATTGCAAGGCAAAATTGGCAGGGGCAATCGTTACGGATTAACAGTTTGCAACAGGCGTGTTTTGTGATACCTTTTTATCTTTTGTTCATTTTAATTGGCGCCCGTTTATTTAACGAATTTTAGAAATTGTTTGTCTTACAATATTCCAGGATTAACGCACGTCATTATTTACGAAAACAAACAACCAATCACGCTTATAACTCTATTGATATTACTCTTTACTTGTCCAATCAGTAGAATAGCTCAAATATTTTCCTGTTATAAGTAAACTTGACAAAAAAACATATCATCTTTGCTTTAAGTTTGATCATCGCTTAACAATAGTGAAATACGCTCTAAAAACAACAACAACAACAAGAAAACATGCCTCCCTCGCGTGTTTGGACTTATTTCACGCGGTCTGCTGATAAAACAAAAGCAACGTGCAATCTATGCGATCAGCAATTTGTATACAAAGGCACAACTTCAAATTTGTTAAATCATCTAAATGGGCAGCATCCATCTACTACTAAGAAAGGTAATAACAATATTCCATTTTTTAAGAAAGGGAGATAATTACTTTTCTTTAATTCATCGGTGAACTTTTCGCTTGCGAGAAATAAATCATTTCGTGGAAAAAACTGTGTTCATATCAAAGTAGCGTATCTACCTTGAAGAAAGCAAAGAAGATAATAGTTCGGTATTGAATACTGTCATGATTTTCATCGATGTAGCAAAATTATGTTCGTTTCAATAACTGTCATGATTTTCATAAATGTAGCAAAACTATGTTCGTTTTGATAACTGTCATGATTTTCATAAATGTAGCAAAATTATGTTCGTTTTAATAACTGTCTCAAATTATTATTTTTCAGATGAAACTAAACAGTCCTCAATGGCGTCGTTCCTCGGTACACCAAAGAAAAAGGTAGACAAAGAACGTGTTGCACAGGCTATTGCAGATATGATTGTGTCTGATTACGTGTCCCTGAGTATTGTGGAAGGTGAGGGTTTCCGGCGACTCATGAATATCGTTGCTCCAGATTACATCATTCCATGTAGAAAGACAATTCGGTCCAGAATCCAGAAACGTTACGATGTTGAAAGAGACCATTTAAAGTCTGAACTTGAAAGTGTCACGTCCGCAGCAATTACAACAGACACCTGGACCTCTAACTCTACAGAAAGTTATATAACAGTGACCGAACACCATGTTAGTGAGACATGGGAGCTTAAGTCTAACGTGCTCATGACACGTGCCATGCCGGAACGCCATACCGGAGAGAATCTCGCTAACAGACTGAAGGACTGTGTTTCAGAGTTTAACTTGAACAGTAAAGTGAACACTTGTGTCCATGATAATGCGCGAAACATGGACTGTGCCGGGAATTTATGTGAGGACTGGGGAGATCTTGGATGCTTCGGGCATACACTACAGTTGTGCTTAAAACCAGCTATGGAATTACCAGCATTTTCTAAAGTGGTAAACAGGTGTAGGAAATTAGTTGGGCATTTCAAGCACTCCACTACACTTACAGCTGAAATGAAAGAACGACAGAAGGCAATGGGAGTTCCAGAACATACATTGGTACAAGATGTCGCAACACGGTTGAATTCTACTTACCAGATGATGACCCGTTTAGTAGAACAGAGACGAGTTGTGTCAGACATTCTGCTGGATCCAAAGTTCACTAAGAAAGAAGACTTTGTTCTTAACTTGAAGGAATTTGAATGGGATCTGATAGGTGAACTCAGTGAGATTTTTCGTCCATTAGCAGATACTACCGAGTACATGTGTACGGAACGTTGTGTGTCAGTATCTGAGATATATCCAATAGTGTGTGGATTGGTGAACAGGCGTCTTGTTAAATCAAAAACGGACAGTAACATTGCGTCGAGAGTGAAAGAGGTAATACGTGAAGATTTGGTACGTCGTTACCAACCTTCATCTGACACGGCGGCAGAGTCAGTGGCAGCACTAGGCGCTCTACTGGATCCACGGTATAAGAAGTTGCCATTCTTCTCCTCCCAGCAACGTAAGATCACATACAGTGCTCTCGAATCACGTCTCGAAGATCTGCCACTCAGACTTCCAACCAGTGACGTAAACAACTGTGAGGAAACGCCATCAAAGCGCCGATAGTTAGACTTCTTAGATTTCGGTTCACCTGAACGTACCTCAGAGGACGAAGTACAGAGTTACCGCAGTGAAAAAATGACGTCGAACACTGATCCTCTTCTTTAGTGGAGAGATAATGAGGAGAGATTTCCCAAAATTGCAATCGTTGCTAAAAGTGTTCTCGCGGTTCCGGCAACTTCTGTACCTGCGGAACGGATATTCAGTGCAACAGGACTACTTCTAAATAAATTAAGAAATAGATTATCTAGTGAAATTGTGGATAGCATTATCTTTTTGAACAAAAATGAGGTGAACATTACAGAAGCAGATTAATATATTAGAGACTGAATTGCCACACAGGTGTTGATCGAGTTGATTGATAAATTGACTGAATGTATACATAAAGATTTATACGTGGTTACCAGCGTAGATTTATGATTATGAATGTGTAGTGGTATAAGCTACAATTTAATAAAACTTGACAAGATAATATATGAATGTAAATAAAATAATTTTCTATCTCTTTATCTTTTTCCGGTTTCTTGACCGTAAAAAAAGCCCCTGCCATTTTTATTCAGCAGTCTATATTATAACGATAATTTACGTTTTAATGAACGGAATATATTATGTATTGCTAAACACATCAAAAGTACATTTAAAACTTACATTGCTCACGCCATTTCTATGCCATTTCTAGACGATATATAGCAGGTTCCCCGACAACATATAAGCGATAAAACAGTACCAAAGTTCGGATACCAAAATTCGGGTAACTGACAGAACTTATAAAACGAATATTCGAATATATTCGAATATGGCCAAGCGAATATTCGAATATTGATAGAAGTATTCGTTCCCTTCCATAGTTTATTTTCTTGTGATATATTTCTCCTGAGATATGTGTAAGAAATCTTTGACTATGACCTTTTTTTATTATCAATGTATATCTATTTCAGCATATTTATCCTTGAAATTTTTGAAACAGAAAAATGATCAAAGAACAAAATTTTAATAATTTGTTAGAAGAAGCCATAAAAAACTATGATAAAATCATAAAACAAACAAAAAATGAATACATGATTTTCGTACTTCATAATTCTATGAGTGAATCATGTATATGTAAAGTCATGGTCAATGTAAAATATATATTTACAGTGGTAATATGTAAAAACCAAGACATCTTACTTGATCACATGAATATTTGATGTTGCTATTTGTTGCTTTGTTTTGACAGCTATGCTGGTTATACAAGATTCCCTTTTGGATAAGTTAATTTGCATAAATCCATAGTATAAGGCGTGATTTGTGGATCTTTGAGATTTCATTTGATATTGATTTATAAGCAGACACAAATTTCTGCTTAATGGACATGCAACATTATTGTATTTCAAACAGTATCTCAAGCTGAAAATAGTGTGAATTTCCATTCCAGTTAAAGGAGCGGTTCAGTGGTCCAGTGGTAACGTGCTGGACTGGTAACACAGGGGCCCCGAAATCGATCCCCGCTCCTCCACTATCATTACTAGTAGTCTTTCGGATGACACATTAAAGCGAGGTCTCATGTATCATGTTGTACACTGAGCATGCAAAAGAACCAGGGGTCTCTCTGGAACGGGATGCTTTCTGTATCTTTCACTCTCCGCCACAACATAAAATAACTAATCTCTGCAGGTGGCTTCAGTTATATGGGAGGATAAATAAACTCAAATAGAACAAGAAAAGTATAACACTGACGTGTTATATGTGGACGACATTTAAGTGATGTGGAATATTGGGTGAAAAGGTGGCCAGCAAGCTGTGATATACTGTAAATAAACAAATATTGGAGTGGAAGTTTTTTTGTTCTTTATTGACTATTGAGGTATTTTCATGGCCTTGTGTTGATGCTAAAATTTGTATACAGGATATTTATTGAACCTTGAGATTGAACTGGCCAGGTTAGAACATGGGTTATGCATATCATCTTGATGGGCTGAACATTTGATCAGTTTCATGGAATTCATTCCAGGGCTGAAAAAGATATGAAGCGGACATGAAACACATGGCTCATTTCTTTAGACACCACTGAGCATTTGCTCAGGTGAGCTAAAAACACCCTTCGGGCATATAATGCTCCACCTAGCGGTGCTCTTGTTGACTTATTTTCTACTAAATTGAAATTTCTGTTCATTTAAAGAAAAATTCTTAGATTTTTTTCATATTTTGCATGTGTATGTATCTTATGAAACTACAGGTTACTTGCAAAATCGGGCAGTACATCTCCAAATTTGTCAGAGTTTTGACCTTTATAGACTAAATTTCTGATAACAACCAAAATGTCTTCACATTTATAGGGTTATGTTTTGTAGCACGCTGTTTATTAAATAAATGTAAATATGATACTGCTTTCGACATTCCACCTGCCTCTTTAATTTTTATCATCTGCTTATGATACATGGCTGGGACAAATGTGTCCCATGGACACATTTCTAGTGAATTGTTGTTTTAGATAGTTTTATTTTTTTAAATAAAGATAATGTAAACAAGTATTGCTTTCTTGTGTTTGTGGTAAACTTATTGTCAACTAAAGTTTTACCCCCTCTTTACAGTTGTATTCATATCAGAGTCAGTTTACCTTCCTAAAATTACTGGAAAGAACATGTATTAGACTGCAAATGTTACCAGTAAACTGCCAACAGAACTTACAATATTGGTCAGTATGCATAAATCATGGTTGGTATAATAGTACCCTTGTACTTTTCTAGAACATTATATTTGGAGTACCACAGGGTTTTAAAAAAATAAGTGGAATAGTCAATACTAAATTTGATAAATAAGTGTTGAAAATGATCAAGATCAGTGATGGTCAGTATTGATTTGAGTGTTCAGTAATTATGTACAAAAAAATTCCAGTGAAGTTGGACTATAATTTATGGCAAGGCAGGATTTTTATCATATTCAGCTTAATGAGACTAGCTCCAATGGACCTCTATTGCACAGAGATAAATTCCCTCGGATAAAGGTATTGCATTACATGCATGTATCCATTACTTGAAAACATAAACCCAGCACTACGCGACAGGTTTTGCAGTAGTTTTAGTGCTTTGATTTAATGTACATGTGTTTATCAGTTTAACTCCATCTTGGAAATACAGCGGGGTCAGCTCAACATTATCACAAGAAATCAATTAATACGCCGAATTATCACTACACATACGGTTCGAGGGTACATTGATTCGCATCTAAATAATATTTTCTACATTCTTAAACATAAAATTTTATCAAAGAAGACCCATAGATCTAACATAATTTAACAATAAAACTCCACATAATCAATCAAATGTAAGAAATTACTGTAACTTGCACGAACCGCGCGCAGTTCTAACAAGTCAATATACACGGCCTCGAAACCTGGTTAACACTGGGCGCAGGTTCGAGCCTCAACTAAGTCGTTTGGGAACAGAACAACGTCACACTGTCAATTCACTCGTTGAACTTGATTTATTTACAACTCCGTAAAACCACAGTAACAAACGTACTAACAACTTATTAACGTATCAATGAATCAACGTGTTAAAGTTTCAACGTTTCAACGAACCAAGAACCAACGTTTCAACGGTTATCTGAAAACAAGAATAACCGACTTACAAGTGATTGAATAAACAATATGAGTACAAAGGTAATTAAGCAATACACAATTGATACAGTTTAACAATATAAAAAGTATGCCCTTAACATAGATATATTGAATTCATAAGATTATTACAAATCAAATAAATCTGTCTCTTGACACAATAGTATGTTTTGAATATTCTAGAGTTAACAAAAATGTTAATCAAAAAATATAATTGATATTGTCTGCTATATCTGCATATTTACTCAAGTTGTAAAGAGAAAAACAATTTATCAAATTAGGTAAAATTTATAAATTGTAATCTGTAAAATTATCAGAGCTAAGGCGAAGGTACAAAAATATAAAACTTACTGAACAATGCTATCTGCTTATCCTAGGGATGGCAACGAGTAACCGGTTAACCGAGTACTCGATCGAACGTCCGAATATCGGTTAACAAAATTGATATTCGATTACTCGGCAAAAATATATAATTTCTATTTTTTTGCGATTTAGAAAGGTTGGTGTATCCAATCAGTTCAGAAATTTGGAGATGTACATGTATCTTCATAAATACCTCTTAAATGCAATCAAAACATCCTTGAAGAGGTGCGAAAATGATACCCTTAATTTAATGAGGCGATCAACAGTTTGACACGCGCATGGGATTGAACACCTGTGTCGCTTACGTCATTCGGCCTCTTATAATATTTAATTACCTTTAATTGTGTAAGAGTTTGTAGCCGAAACTTGTTTTAAGGTATATGTTTTGAAAACAGCAAATGGTCGGATTGCTATTATGAATGTTAGATTAAAGGTAGTAATTAGACACGATTAAGCGTTTGTTTTTCTTTACTCAATAAAGGAGAGTAACTCCCTTTTCTTCTTTACGCATATAAATCCAGAAATATCATTAACTTTATATATTGATAAAGTTTTTGTTTAGAATAAGATATTAAAATTTCAAGAGTCAAAGTGCCGCCTGCAAAATCTAATGCTTGGAAATATTTCAAACGCTGTGCTGATAGCAAGACTTTTAAATGTACATTATGTAGCTGTGAAATAACGTATACTGGTGGAACTACAAACATGTTAAATCATTTACGCTTCAAGCATCCTTCTGAAAACAGACCAGTCTATATAATTTCAAGAAGAAAAAAGATATATGAACTGTTACACATGTTTTAAACTTGATATTGCATTAATTAAAACGTTATAAAATATGATGTTGATTTAATTTGTTTGACGGTTATTCTAAGTTACCTCCCTTGCAGTCCTATTCATAGTTACACAACTATGAATTTAAATAGAAAACGAAAGTAGCATGCAGGCCGTGTTATATATTGTGATATAACTTTGAAGATCATTGGAAATCATCCGAGTAACCGAGTACTCGATCGGAAAAATGACCGAGTACTCGAGAATTGATTTTGGTATTCGTTGCCATCCCTAGCTTATCCCAAAAAAACTTAGTAATTCAATTTCTTAACAAAAGTTAATCCTTTTCAAACAAATTCACCTTTCCGACTGCCGACTAGATGCGCGATTCTAGGGGTCGCGCTTATTGCGCATTGTCCCTAAAATATACATGTTTGTAATTTCTGACCAATCAAAATTATTAATTTTCGTCTTAGACACAGTTCCAAAATTAGATTATCCGAATAAGGAAAGGGATCTAGCGAGCTTTTGATGAAATGAAACAGAAACAACTAGCCGGGGACGTAGCAATTAGAACTGTCTAACAATAGGGCACACAAGGTGCAAACCAGATAAAGATTCAAATATATGAGCCAGTGTTTCTTTGAACTTCATATTCCAGAACACCAAGTCTCCTACACCGCCCCTCAATGAGCCTTCCACAGAAGCTCATTCAAGAATTTATCTTAATGGAGACTAAGGTGCAAATAAGTATACAAATACAATTTTTTTATGACAAATCCTGTTCAAGAAAATATTCATCAACAATATATGTATATGACATCTATTTACAAGATATGCTGCTCTAACAGACACAACGTTGAGATTGGTCTTACCTTTATCATTTTTCTCAACCAAAGTATCTCTTTCGAGGTCAAGCCTAGTGGTAGGTTCTGCTCTTTCAGTCTCGGGTATGGAACTTAAAACCTCTGGACTGTTAGATACCAACTTGGTTAGTCTAAATCCACCCAATGAAAGTATTTCTCTAAGTTCTCTGGCAAGTCTGATACATACCTTTGCGTCGGCTACCGACTTCAAGAGGTCTACGTAGAAATTACGGTCTACTGTACTTACCGTGTCATCACTAAAGGCGTGAGCGTTATCTCGCGCCGTACGTTTCAGACTAAATGCCGCGCAGCTAGGCGACGAAGTAGCTCCAAATAGGTGTACGTTCATACAGTATTCTACTGGTTGTTTACCGATATCCCCATTCGGCCACCATAGAAATCTGAGTGCATCTTTGTCGCTGTCACTTACCTTTACCTGATGAAACATTGCCTCGATATCAGCAACTAGAGCTACTGGTTCCTGCCTGAAACGCATAAGTACCCCGACTATACTATTCATGTAATCAGGGCCTTGCAACAGGGTATCATTCAAGGACATGGCCTTGAACTTGGCTGCACAATCAAAAACAATTCTTACCTTACGAGGCTTCTTTGGATTTATCACCGGGTGGTGGGGTAAGGTACCACACCCGTCCATGGTTGTTTTGACCAGTATCAACTACTCGTTCAGCATACCCTTGTTCAATATAGGCTTCCATAATGGTCTTGTAACGGGCACATAACTCGGCATTACTTTCGAGCTTTCTCTTTAAATGGCCAAGTCGTGCGACGGCCATTGATTTATTGTTTGGTAAACAAACATCTTTGTCTCGCCATGGAAGACCTAGCTTATAGTGACCATCCTCGAGAACTATTGTATTTTCCATCATTGACCGCGCACGACGGTCCTCTTCTGACATACCTGTACCACTATCTACCTTTATATCTGGGAAATCTGTTTTCCAGAGCTTGTCTATCTGGTCTTGCACAGTCAAATTATGCTGAAAATTAACATTAACACTGGTGCACAATGTGCTTTTACCTGCGGGGCCTATAATGCTCCATCCTAAGAGTGAACGAACAGCATAAGGCTCGCTTCGCCCTCCTCGCCTTTCTTCCTCGACCCAAAATGCCTCAGGTACGTCACTACCTATCAGTAACTCGACTTGCCCTTCGTGTATCTGTGGCAAGTCTACCCCGTCTAAATGTCTCCACTAACTTACCTCTGAGCGATCAGGCAAAGACTCTAGAGATATGGGCAGTTTTCGCACTGACCATACTCTATTTAAATTCACAGTTTCATTTCCATCTAGAGAACTTACCTTAAACTGGACTTCTAAACCTTTATTTCTTTCGTTGGACTGATTTACTGTTGTAATGGTAAATTCCCGGGGTATACCCTACGGCTCCCAATTTCCTAACGAGCTCGTCACTGCACAGAGTTACGTCACTACCTTCATCGAGCAAGGCGTACGTTTTCACATGCTTGCGCCCATTAGCTACTACTACAGGGACGATCCGTAAACTTACCCGGTCACATTTACTACCTAACTCTACAACAGTACTTTGTCTTACCTCATTATGCAACATCGTATGATGTTTTTCTTCGCACCCTGAAACTTCACAACAACTAGCCTTGCGACAGAATTTAGCAAGATGCTTGAAATTAAGACAATTTGCGCACATTTTGTGATTTCTGATTACATTTAACTTTTCCCTAAGGTCAATTAATTTAAACTTCGGACAGTGTATGAGTTTATGATCCTCTCTGCAGTACACACAAGATAAACCTGCTGTGTGCTTCTGCAATAACTCGTTACCTGGAAATTTATTACCAGAGCTAGTGGATAGAGTTACAAATTTCTCACGCCGTGGAGAGGTCATCTGAGGTTTCTTTACTTGAGTGAGTTTCGACTCGTTATGTAAATCGTGGCCGTACATAGTATTTGCAACAATGGCTCTCTCTTTGACAAAGGAAAGTAGATCATTAAAGGTAGGTTCGATTCCCTGCTCGATCAAATGGCTAGCTCGCTCGACCCATTTCGACCTGATATTTATCGGCAGTCTACGTACAATTTTCCTAAGATTTTCTGTGTTGTTAACATCTGACATGAACCCTACCTGGGATAAATTTATCTGACATTTTTCCATATCAAGAGACAGATTCATGAGGCCCTGTACATCATTATTCTTAATTGTGTTGCCATTATTTAATCGTTCAACATGCGACCTAGCAACCAAATGTGGTTTGCAATACCTTGATTTTAATATTTGCTTAGCTCTTACATACCCTTCCTCTATTGGTAACACAACACAGTCCTCAATACTCCTTTTTGCATCACCCTGACAGAACTGAATTAAATAACTGAGTCTCAACCTATCATCACTACCTCTTGATTCAATGTTTGTTTCAAAATTACGCACAAATTTACAATAGTCCGCAGGGTTTCCACTGAATGTTAATATCTCCGGTTTTCGCAAATTTAAGCTTTCCTGTACGTTCATTGTCATTGTTCTTAAATTTTCGTACAGTTCATTTTCCTTTTTGTTTTCCTCTGCTGGTGCTTCGGCGCTCATTCCTGGATCAACTCCGCTTGGTAGGTTCAGGACGTAGTCTTTCGTTCTTTCTCTACTAACGCTGCCTTCGCTAACGCAGTCGTCGTTCAGTTCCCAACACTCGACCTCCTGCTGAGCGTCTTGCATCTCGATTTCTCTCCTGACATCAGCTCTCTGGCGTTCGAGAATTTCCTCTCGTCGTTCCAGTTCACTCTGCAAGCCTTCTCGTACTTGAAGTGGCCGACGAATATACACTTACTCTACTACTGAGTTCATTTCGGTCTCAGTAGCCACAACCCTTATTCGTTCTTCAAGAGACTCGAACGACTTCTTTGCGTTTGAGACGGAACGCTGAATTTGTTTACATTCCACTTCCGAAAAAAGTCCAAGATCCACACTTTCTAACTCGTTCAAGCACTGGCTCAGTTCTGCCTTTAACGTCCGCACCTTATCCGTGTCCTTAAGAGTCAGTGCGAGTTCAGCTGCTTTCTCGAGCTTTGCAAACTTGGACAATTTTGCCTTGAACGTCGCCCGTTTTTCTTCGACGTCCGAAGAGTCTCTTGTAGCTATATCATTTAACTGTAATAGTGTTCAATAACTGTTCTGCTACAGAAACTGTTCAATAACTTTTCTGCCACAGATATGTTCAATAACTGCAGACTTTGTTCAATAACTGTTCTGCTACAGAAATTTTGAATAACTGTAACTGCACGCACCGCGCGCAGTTCTAAAAAGTCAATATACACGGCCTCGAAACCTGGTTAACACTGGGCGCAGGTTCGAGCCTCAACTAAGTCGTTTGGGAACAGAACAACGTCACACTGTCAATTCACTCGTTGAACTTGATTTATTTACAACTCCGTAAAACCACAGTAACAAACGTACTAACAACTTATTAACGTATCAATGAATCAACGTGTTAAAGTTTCAACGTTTCAACGAACCAAGAACCAACGTTTCAACGGTTATCTGGAAACAAGAATAACCGACTTATAAGTGATTGAATAAACAATATGAGTACAAAGGTAATTAAGCAATACACAATTGATACAGTTTAACAATATAAAAAGTATGCCATTAACATAGATATCTTGACTTCATAAGATTATTACAAATCAAATAAATCTGTCTCTTGACACAATAGTATGTTTTCAATATTCTAGAGTTAACAAAAATGTTAATCAAAAAATATAATTGATATTGTCTGCTATATCTGCATATTTACTCAAGTTGTAAAGAGAAAAACAATTTATCAAATTAAGTAAAATTTATAAATTGTAATCTGTAAAATTATCAGAGCTAAGGCGAAGGTACAAAAATATAAAACTTACTGAACAATGCTATCTGCTTATCCCAAAAAACTTAGTAATTCAATTTCTTAACAAAAGTTAATCCTTTTCAAACAAATTCACCTTTCCGACTGCCGACTAGACGCACAATTCTAGGGGTCGCGCTTATTGCGCATTGTCCCTAAAATATACATGTTTGTAATTTCTGACCAATCAAAATCATTAATTTTCGTCTTAGACACAGTTCCAAAATTAGATTCTCCGAATAAGGAAAGTGATCTAGCGAGCTTTTGATGAAATGAAACAGAAACAACTAGCCGGGGACGTAGCAATTAGAACTGTCTAACAATAGGGCACACAAGGGGCAAACCAGATAAAGATTCAAATATATGAGCCAGTGTTTCTTTGAACTTCATATTCCAGAACACCAAGTCTCCTACAATTACGTTGAAATTTTCCTTTATTTGCATAATAATTGGTACCCACGTTCAACAACGCCAGACAATCGCTGGTACTTCACTATCGCTGTAAATGTTTATCTGAAGCCGGCTACATTATTGAGAGATATGTTTTTAAGCATGGTATTAATTATATATCGTCATATCTGTGTACGCTGTTTGATGTTTGTTTCAGTAAAGGATATTTTCCAGTAGCCTGGATTGAGGGTGTTCTTATACCGTTATATAAAGGTGGTAGCCTGACGGATATAGGAAACTATAGGGGCATAACTCTTCTAAGTACATTTGGTTAACTTTTCTCGCGTGTTTTAAATAATAGACTTACATCATGGGCTGAAAAATATAGTGTTTATGTAGAAGCACAATCAGGATTTAGAACAGGGATGGGGACAGTCGACAATATTTTTATTTTAAATACATTAGTATCACACTGTTTGAATCGAAGAGAACCACTATTTTGCGCCTTTGTTGATTTTAAAAAGGCCTTTGATTTCGTCGTAAGAGACAATTTATGGTATAAACTAATTAGAATGGGTGTCAGAGGGAAAATGCTTTCCATAATAAAATCTATGTATGAAAATGTAAGGTCAAAAGTTAGGTTTATGAATGAATTAAGTGAAAGTTTTGTTTGCGATTTAGGAGTGAGACAAGGGGAGTGTCTGTCCCCTTTCCTGTTTAGTATGTTTTTAAACGATTTAGAGGAAACTTTGTTACTCGAGGTGACAGATGGTATTGATATTGGAACTTTAAAACTTTGTGTTCTACTCTGCGGACGATTTAATTCTTTTTGCTAAAAGCGCTGAGGGGTTGCAAAATTGTTTAAACATTTTGGCTAGTTATTGCGATAGGTGGAAACTTGTTGTGAACACACAGAAGACAAAAATAATGATTTTTCGGAATGCTGGAAGGCTACCGCAAAACCTAATGTTTTTCTATCAGGGTTCACCTATAGAAATTGTCAGTAAATTTAAATACCTTGGTGTAGTCTTTTCCTCTGGCGGGGCATTTAATGAAAACGATAAAACAATATCTGGTCAAGCCTTAAAGGCAATATTCCAGATGAATAAATATCTATATAAGTTTACATATATATCATCGAAAATTCAGTTTGACCTATTTGATAAGTTAGTTTTACCAATTTTCAATTATTCAACAGAAGTAACCGGATTTAATAAAGGCAGCCACTGTGAGAGGGTACATCTTAATTATTGCAAGCGCTTGTTAGGAGTTAAAATTTGCACACAAAATAATTTGGTTTATGGCGAAACTGGGAGATTACCGTTAAATGCTTTATGGCAGGTTAATATTGTCAGATATTGGTTAAAATTATGTTCAATGTTTGATACGAAATACCCTAAAATTGTGTATAACTTTTTAGTAGATCAAATTAATGATAGGCCAAACACACGAAACTGGGCTTCAAACGTTAAAGATTTGCTGTCACGACTAGGTTTTTATGAAGTTTGATTAAGTCAGGGTGTTGGGAATTCAAAAGTGTTTCTTAATTTATTCAAACAAAGAGTTAAAGATACGTATATTCAGACCTGGAATGAACAGTTACAAAATTTATCAAGATCGTTATTTTATAAAGAAATAGCAAACTTTGAATACAAAGCATACTTAGATATAATCAAGATACCGAAATTTAGAAAAGCATTAACGCGACTGAGATTATCTTCTCATAGACTCGAAATAGAAACAGGGCGTTGGAGCAAACCTCATAGGACTCCGATTAATGAAAGAAAATGTCCTTTTTGTAATAAACTTGAAGATGAGTTTCATTTTGTCATAGAATGTCCCGTATATGCAGATTTGAGGAAAGATTTAATAAAACCATATTATTGGATTCGGCCAAACTTTATAAAATTTGTAGAACTGATAAACGCGACAAATAAGAATGTAATTACTAAACTTTCAACTTATACATTTAAAGCCTTTGAAACCCGACAAAATGTTTTGAAATATTTTTGATATCATGGAACTGTTTTATAGTTGTAAGACATATAAAACTCTTCTGTCTCTCCCAAAACTTTGTAAGCATGTGCTTATTGTAATCGTTTTCAAATACATGTTTGTTAGAAATTTCAAAATTTATAGTTAATAATTGTCTTCAATTGCTTACCATGTCACATGTTTTATTGTTACTGTTCTATGTATATTTGTTCATGGGCCATTATGGCTTATTACGAAATAAACTATCTATCTATCTATGTTCAAAAAGTTTATCTGTCCTCTCACTTTAACTCGGATATTTTCCCATTATAAAGTAATATTTCTATTTACGTAAATTTCCAAAATTAATAGATTTCATTAATAAAATTAACATTCTCTTGGAAACTACATAATTTTCAACATCTTTTGATGACACAAAAAAACATATTTTCCTAAAACAAACCCACATACACGGTACTTTTTTTAGTAACCCTCATGTCTCTCTTGGGTCGGAATAGATGTACGTTGTAAAGGTCATCTATTAATAGTTAATAGTACTTATAATTTATGAAGGACAATATTCAGGCTATCAATATTTCACTTTAATCTTAGATTGGAAGAGTACAAAAATTTTGCCATTTTTGCTGATTTTCAATTCAGTAAATTTCAATAGTATACCAAAGGTCCGAGTGCCCTTTTTCCTGTGACGTCGGTCATATTATACCTGTAAGTCTAATTGGCTTATCAGCATTCAGTGAAAGATTTCGTTTGAATATACAGAAATATTCAGGTGTTCATTGGTGATTAAATAAAATAACATAGCATATTGATTTAAACTTTGATATTTTCTATAATATTGTGATAAATTATTAGCATTGTGGTATACAGAGGATTATACGGCAAGATAAAGAGATATTGGAGGAGAATGTTCTGGAGAGTTTATTAATGGAAGAACACTTTACTTTGTGAGGAAACATATTATATAAGTGAGGCATTATACTTTGTGGAGAAGTTACATTTGTGTGTTCATAGTTAGTGAAGAAGTTGTATTTGTGTGTTACACTTTGTGAAGAAGCTGCTTTGAATTAGTGTATGTTGTGTGAAGGAGTTGATATACTTGAGAAAAAGTTGAATTGGTGTTACATAAAGTGTATAAGTATTACACTTCAGGAAAACATTGATTTGGGTTTCAGGGTCCCCATGTAGGATTAGCAAATTTAAAAAAAATTGAATTTGTGTCATAGTACATTGACCTATTGGGAGAATGATCAGTGATTGATTGGTAAGTAGGACAATAACTTGGAAAACTTTGAGGACTTAAATAACTTAAGACAAGTATAAAACTTAAGTTGTAATTAATAAGTGCTATTTAAAGTCACTTATGATATTCCTATAATAGTCCTAAGAAATTAGTGCAAAAGTGACCTATACATATTGTGAGAGATACATAATATAGAGGATAGAGCAAGAGTGACCTATATGGTGCGAGATATATAGTACAAAAGTGATACAGTATTATATGAGATAGTGTTGGAGAGTCAGTTATAATATTATACAAGAGAGTCATATATAATAGACATATAATATTATCAGATAATCATATATATACATATACTATAGTGTAATAGTGAAGCATATATATATATAAAATCGAATTAGTATTTGATGTGGCATTTGTGTATATACCTTAAACTATATCAATAAAGTTTTATTACTTTTAAAATGGCTCATATTGCTTCGTGTCCAAGACAAAAAACAAACAAACAAGGTGTTTACTCGGGTCCCGCAATAATTTATAACTGTTACTTAAGATCAATTTAAAATGTCTTACTGTGGAATGTCGTTTACGAATAGCGTTGTCCAAAACCAAACAAAGACCAGAGATTTCCGAGTTATCTTATTTCTACGGTTAAATAATTATAACAAGGGCCGGCGTCACAAGCAGACATAAGTGTCTGTCTCGATAGACTACTGGTATGATACTTCGGTATACTGTAATAAAAGAAAAACTAAAACCCATGATTTAGTTACATTCGTTTTATTACATGAAACTCAACGATGCAAAACAAATGAACATCTTTCTTAGACAACAACAACAACAACATTTACACCAGAACAAAAAAAGAAAACCTATTTACAACTAAACGCATTGCAAAACTATTTACAACTAAATGCATTATAGTTTTTTAAGCAATAACAACAACAACAGTAACAATAACATCTTTACACAATCCATCACCGTAAAATTACAATATTGTCTCTATTTTTTTCCAGTCTCGAAAACGTTTATTTATACTATTTACATGTAAACGCATTGCAAAACTATTTATAACTAAACGCATTATAGTTGTTTTAAGCAATATCAACAAAAGTAACAGTAACACATTTACACAATCCATCACCGTAAAATTACAATATTGTCTCTATTTTTTCCAGTCTCGAAACGTTTATTTATACTATTTACAAGTAAACGCATTGCAAAACTATTTACAACTAAACGCATTATAGTTGTTTTTAAGCAATAACAACAAAAGTAACAGTAACACATTTACACAATCCATCACCGTAAAATTACAATGTCGTCTTTATTTTGTTTTTCAGTCTCGAAAACGTTTATTTATTTACAGTGTATTTACAAATACAAATACAAATACAAAAGAATTTGTATAGCGCAAATACTATAAAAATATTCATTTGCGCTTCACATACTTTTACAAAAACACATGAAACGTAGCATGGCAAAAACATACCGGTTACTATTTACATACACGTCTTTAACAGATATGTTACGATACAACATGTCAATTTATTTCTCCTGAACACCATTTCACTCGTTACCGATTTAATACCATTAGGTAGCTGGTTCCACCATTTGGGACCAATCACAGCAATAGATCTGTCCGCTGTCTTAGTTCGTCTTTTTGGAATTTCATATTGGAGTTCTCCAGTAGATCGTAATCTGTATCATTTTGTCGGCCGATGGAATAATGACTGCAGATACAGTGGAGCCTTTTCATGGTGGACACGGAACATCATTACTAATATTTTATACATGATCCTGGCACGAATGGGAAGCCAATGGAGGTATTTGAGAAGGTCCACACTATTTTCTTCAAATTTTGCATTCAGCACTAATCGAGCGGCTTGGTTTTGCACTTTTTGAAGCCTATCAATCTGGTAGGCTGGGATGTTAGCAAAAAGCCCATTACAAAAGTCTAAGTGAGAATGGATAAGACCATGTACGAGAATCTCCATAGATTTTTTTGAATTGTTTTCAGATTCCGAAGCTGTATGTGGGCAACCTGGCACTTTTTCGTGATATGATTGTCAAAGTTAAGGTTACTGTTCATGATAACACCAAGGTCTCTAACCTGATCTACGCATTTCACCTCACAGCCACCAACATTAACCTTCGAGATGTTGACCTTCGATAATTGTTGGTGTGTTCCATACAAAATAATTTCTGTTTTGGCATTATTCATCTTTAGTTTAAAACTTGTCATCCAGTTAATAACTTTTACTAGACAATTTTCAAGTTGTCGCAGAACAAGTGTTTCATTTTGAGTATTACCAGCTTGTATTCTTAAGGAAAGTTTATGATCGTCGGTATACCCATACAGATCAGTTTCATACTTTTTCACAACTTTATTCAAAGCGGCGATGTACATGGTAAAGATAACTGGGCCTGCACAAGATCCTTGAGGCACACCATATTTCAAAGATTCTGCATTTGAAGTTGAATTACCAATTACCACTTTCATAGATCGTTCTGACAGGTATGATTCAATCCATTTCAATGGTGTGCCCCTAATTCTAAAATCATCATTTAGAATTTTAATTGCTATAGTAATGTCGATGGTATCAAAGGCGGCACTAAGGTCAATCATCACCACTATAGTAACTTTGCATTTGTCTATTGCTTCCAGCAGGTCACTGTACATTCTAATCAATGCTGTTTCAACGCCGTGAAATCGTCTGTAGGCGCTTTGATATGATGAAAGGAGATTATTTCCTTCAATGTAATTGGTTATCTGATTCGAGGCAGATTTTTCAAGAACCTTCCGATAGTTTGGAAGCTCTAAAAGGAGTCCTTTCTTCTTCAACAGTGGTTTTATAACAGCATTGATCCACTCGCTTGGAAACGCACCTGACAATAGCGATCTGTTAACAATTTCAGTTACAACAGGAGCGAGACAATGCAAATTCTCTTTCAGTTTTGGTGTTGGTAAAATATCGAGTTCACAAGTTGTTGATTTCAACTCTGTTATAAGTTTACACACTTCACTCTCTGATAAAGGTCGGAATTCAGTCATGCAAGGTATTCGAGACCGACCTTCAATGCTCGTGTTAATGACTGATTCGGGTTCGATGTTATCCAACTCGTTTCGCAGTTTCGAAATTTTGTCTGAGAAATATCGAAGGAAGTCATTAGCAAGAGTCACTTCATCAGTGTGTGGGGGTAGTGGATTGTCCTTCACTCGACCCAAAAGGCTAGCAGTTACCCCGTACAATTTTTTCATGTTGCCCCCGGTCTCATCAATTCGAGTCTGATAGAACGTTTGTTTTGCCTTTGTTACAGCATAAGTTTAGTGATTTCTAACCCTTTGATAAACTTTTCTAGTAAGTTCTGTTCTGTCTTTCAAATAGATCTTTTCAATTTTACGTTTATAGTGTTTGAGCAATCTCAAGTATTTTGAATACCAAGGTACTTTAGGCCGACAAATCACATTTGTTTCTTTTACCGGGGCGTGCTTATCTACTATTTCATTGGTGGTCTTATTAAATTCATTCAATAAGTCAGTCACAGTGGATGTTTTGTCTGTGAGCGTTCTAACCTCTGAGAGCTCTTGTTGAAATGTTTCACTGTCTACACATTTCCAATTTCTGGATTTGACAGTTATAATAGTCAGTGGCGGTTTTTCCTGCTTAACACAACAAGTTACGAAACAGTGGTCAAAAATATAGTAGTCTGTTACTGGGTCAGTTATCTCTGAAATATTGTCTCATTTCCTGGTTATTATAAGGTCTAAAGTATGGCCTCTTATTTGTGTGATTTTCTTTACCTTCTGTGTAAAACCAAAAGTTTTTAAACTGTTCAAAATATTTTTGGCATAAGAATCTGATGGATCATCGACATGAATATTGAAATCACCCAGGAGAATGACAGGTTCAGTGCGAAGGGATATTTGCTCCAATAAGACAGAAAATTCATCAATAAACACTGATTGAGGTACAGGATTATTTTCGGAATAAGGAGGTCTATAAATGCCATATACTATAAGGAGGAAGTTCTTGTCACAGATTTTCCATTTTACCATTTCATAAGACTGACACTGTTCATAAGTTAACCGTGTTACTTGCAGATTATTTCTGTACAATAAGGCAACACCACCACCTGCTCTATTAGGTCTGGGTACATCGTCAAATGAATAGCCATCCTGAGATAGCTCTCCTCGTATAGGATCGTCACCATCAGCCCGTAGCCAGGTTTCAGTAATAACATGTTGTAAAAGTTCAGCAGTTTTCTTGCGAATTGACCTGGTATTTACAGTTGAAATTTTTAGCTTACTTTTCCTATTTTGATTAAGATTTACAAGTTTTTACGCTAAGTCCACCACTATCATTCTTGGTTACAACACGAACAAAAGTTAATCACCCTCTCGGTTGGTTCATGTGTATTTCCCGGTGTAAGCATTACGACATCACTAACAGGAGACTCGGGAACGCACAAAACTATTACGTCCACACTCTGCATTTGAGACGGCGTAGTCTCGATCAGATCAGGAGTACTCGACGGCGAAGGAGTCCTCACCTGTGATAACAAGTCGTCGTTGGAACGAGCAGAATGGCATGTATCAATCGCGTCTGTATAACGCCTTTGTCCCGGAGTAATCATTTCGAGGTCGTCGTCGGAAGCCACATTTGACGGCGAAGGAAACGCAGAATGCTGCTCAGGCGTGTTCGGTCTTGAAGACGCGATAACCGACAAATCGATTATGTCTCTGACCCCAGGCGAGTCTTTTAGCTGAGAATCGTTTTCGCGTTCTGTCGATGAACGGTTCGAATCGCTGTCGGTGCTAGCCATGTCAGAAAAATTCAGTCTTCTACGCAAACAGCATCATCGGTTGAGCTGTACGGCGTCTCAGCAGAGACAGCATCAGCACGACACATCCTTCTCCATACTTCGTTATGCAATTCCAACATTTCGCGAAATGCGATTACAACGTTCATGTACTCGTCCATTGTCAATGACACAGTTTGCCTAGTATTCGTATCACGTATCCAAGCTCTTACGACGGAAAGCCTGGATGGCCTCATGATCATGGTTCTGTTTGTTCCAAGAATAATTCTTCTGTTCATGATGACAATGACGATGACAAGTTAACGTGAAGTTTGATTTCTCTGTACCTACGTATACAGTTATAAACTCGGACCAAGGACACCACCCTTTTAAACATAAACACAGGCGCATATTCCGAATAAAATCACGTGCCTTTTTAAGTCTATTTCCGTAAATAATTGGTCCGTGTGAGCACTGCAACCAATCAGTTCCCGTTTAGTATTGTATTGTATGTCCATCCCCGTCTTTTTTACAGTTACGGTCTTATCAATCGGATAAATTCCAGGGGCATGCTGAGAAATAGCATACATGGTAGGGATTAAAGGTTTCCTCAATGTTCACTAAACGTCGCGCCCTGTGTCTTTAATCTTGTCCTTGATTGAACAACTAGTAAGTGTTTCGCAACTGCAAGATTATCGGTCAGGCAGGAATGTTAAGACACAAAAAAACTTCTTTGAAGATATGTTTATTTCATGCCAAGAATATTTTACTTTGTGTTATGTACATGCCTATGATATAATAATAATAATAACAATAATAAAGACAATGTGTTTCGCATCTGCAAGATTATCGGTCAGACAGGAATGTTAAGACACGAAAAAACTTCTTTAAAGATATGTTAATTTCGTGCCAAGAATATTTTACTTTGTATTATGTACATGCCTATGATATAATAATAACAATAATAATAATGATAATGAATTCCGACCATTGATTGCAAAAAAAAAGAACTGAATGAATGAATGAAATCGTTGGCCGATTGAATTAAGCACGCGATGCGGGATACTGTAGCAAAGAGATTTGAAAGTAAAAGTGCATAAACGCGCGAATAGGATTTGCATTTCATACTTAGTCCGCTCAGTAATCCCCGCGGGACATTCTGTACAGCTTTGCACGTTGTCTCGCCTGTACTCATATCCATAACAGACAAACAGTAGCACCCTCGTTGTTTCTCCTATTAGAAACTGTAAAAAAATATTATTATTACTATTATCATTATTATTATTTTCATTATTACTTTGATACTTAATTCATTTTTTTTCATTAACTTGCATGTTCTGTCCTGTCGGGGCATATTTATATCGATATAGACTGATAATATATATACTAACTGGCATACGGTATTTCTTTCTTGAATGTATACTCATAACGCTGAATGTAGTTGAGCCGATCAGTTTAATATCAACGAAGGAAAATCTTTCGCTCTTAGAGCATTTATTCTAACGTGCCATATACGCTAATATTTGCTCAAATGAGTGGCCTTACAGTAATATTTTTGCTTTCATACAGAGGCCAAAATGTGAACAATAAGTAGATAAAACACTTAATGTACGATGGCAGTATAATTTGGTTCATTCGTAAAATATAGTTCTGTTGAGTAATACCGTGTCAAAATGAAGACAAAAATTTAAACAAGAACAACAACGACAACAACAAACAGATTGGCGACAATTAAACAAGTTTAAGACAATCATAAAAACTGTTAAAACTGTCTAGTCGATGGCTTGGTTGCTTACAAGAGCCGACAGTAAACAACGGTGGTGGTTTAATCCGAGTGTTTTCTACAAGCATTATCGGGGTCTTTCATGAATCTAGACAGCTTATATGTAGACTACATTCTTTTTAATTAAACATCAGACAATGTCTCCTTTTTAGGGAAAACCTCATATATTTGTTTTTTTACGAACGTCCCTGTACGTCTGCTTAAATCTGTTATAAATACTTTCCTGTTCCAACTAAAGGGCCATATTTGCAAAAATGGTCAAACACGCCAATGACCATATTTATTATAATCACGTTTGGCCAACATCGAGAAAATCGCGTTTTTTTCAATCGTTTTCTCCGAGACGACAATACGAGAGACCTGTAGACACGGAGAAAGGCGTGCGAGTAAGGAAAAATCTCCAGACAGACGTGTCCTGGAGAAAAAGTTCGACTTCTACACAGGCATGAGCAATGGCCGTCGTGTCAAGTATTTTCGAGTTATACTTAGCGCCCAGGGCTTCGTTATTACATCATTTCCTATACGAGGTAAAGTACAATATAATAATAATAATAATAATAGTTTTATTAATTATAATAGTCATAATATAATAAAAATAATAATAATAATAATAATAACAAAACTATTAATTGGCTTCTTAAGATATGGCAATGGCTTTGTTATGTGTTCGTTGTAATAAAAGTTAATCCGGGGCGGTGCAGGTAATGACAATAAGTTAACTTTAATTGGTGGTTGGATACAGAATGTATTCGGAATCGCGCGCGTTTGTGTGTTTAAAAACTCGGGGTTTTTTAACGTCAAATTACAATTTTACAGTTACTAGTTGCGAGAACAGAATGAACTCTAGTAACAGCGCGGAGAACTGTGATGCGGATAAGTACATTGCTTCTTACTTATTTTCCGACAAGAACGTAACGTATACTCCTTCATCGCCAGAACTACGAGCCGAGATACGCAGATTAAACGATACACTATGTAGAACGTCGCCGAAAGGCAAAGGAGCTTTCAAGTGTCGATAAGGCTGCGAGAAATACTTCACAATGAGATTTAATCGCGATCGACACGAAAATGAAAACGTTTGCAAAAAAGTTAAACCATCGTGGCGTTGTCAACAGTGCGAAAGGAATTTCAATTCTAAATCCGTCTACGACGAACACGTAAAGAAGGAACGATGTAAAGTGACCTGCGAACAATGCAATAAGGTCACCACGAAGTGTAAATTAAAAAGGCACCTGCAAATCAGTTCAAATGTCCGGTGTGCAATATCTCGTTTGGAGACAAATCGTTATTCAGAACACATTGCGAACGGCATTTACAGAGCGATTTCTTGACAATTTCTCAGGTCAGAAAGTTGAGAAACACCTGTAAAAAGATAATCATCACTCATCCGTCATCGTCCTTGCCATCATCATCATCATCATCATCATCATCATCATCACCACAAGCAGCAGCAGCAGAAAGTTCCGCAACTGCTACACCATCATCGTCCCCGGTCCCTCGTCGCGCGTTTCAACAGACCGAACGAGAGATTCTCGGACGCTCGGCAGTAGTTTACACGTTCAAACCACAAGGGACCGAACGACATTCTATGCTCGACTGCTTCACAGGAATGAGACATCAGATAGAACATAATCTGGAAATGAAAAGAGAGCAGTAAGAACCATTTTTCTATCGTTGCTGTTGTTCTATTGTTGATGTTGTTGTTATTGCTTTTGTTGTTATTGCTGCTGCTGTTACTGCTGCTGCTAAAGTGTGCGACAAAAAATTAATTTGGTTGAATGAATTTTAATTTTGAATCTACGAGATTCTTTTTGTGCGATCTCAAAACTTATAATACTTAAGTTTTAATCTCTATGAAAATATTTGCTCGCTATACGATGGCCATAAAACTCATCTCAAAATTATTCTTGCAGTTGGAGTAATCTTCGGTGGTACGTATCTGTAACTGCCAGAATGATAAGAGTGGATAGCGAGGGGAATTTACGGTATGTAGCTACCCGGGTACATTATCAAACGTGTACTGTTCGTTGTCATGTAGCAGTTGAATTGGAAATATTGAATTATTTATTACTAATTGATTATTATTATTATTATTATTATTATTATTATTATATAGTTTATTTTGTTAAAAGTTAAACTTATATATAAAATATATATATATATATATATATATATATATATATATATATATATATATATATATATATATATATATATTCATTGGTGAATTGTCATCATTTTAATTACAATACTGATGGGGCCTAATGCTACCTTCAAACGAATAAAGACGTTTTTCGATTAAGTGCGATTTGTTTGCCGATTATGTTAAACGAATAAAACCGTTTATCGATTAAGTGCGATTTGTTTGCCGATTATGTTAAACGAATAAAACCGTTTATCGATTAAGTGCGATTTGTTTGCCGATTATGTTATATGTTGAATGCAAAGTTTTATGTAGATGTATGTGATCGACATTAGAGTTATCACAGTGTTTTCGTGTTTGTTTGATTTTAGGGACGAAGACACGCCGACGTTCAGGTCAAAGGCGCAGATTCTGTTGGTCGGTGATGATATATCCTCGCAAGTAGACACGGCCTACTTCAAAGTCAATTCGGCTTTGGAGAATTTCTGCTCGGATTCAAGCGGCTGGGTGCTTGATGAGATCATTTCGATAGAGCAGACCGTGTTTAGATACGTCCCACTAGGCGGCGACTGTTCAGAGTTCCCTTTGCCTGCAACCCTTAAAGAAAAGGGTTGTCTGATATCTGTTGTCGGAAGACCAACAAATAGTTCGGACTGTTTCATTTGGTCGGTAGTTGCGGCGCTTCACGGAAAAGGCAAGACTCGAAACTCTCTTTTACACTGGGAGGAACTCTCCGTTGAAAGGAAGAGATACACGCTCACCGACAGAATGAAGTCGGCAACAAACGTATCGGTGGACATGATTCACGAGTTCGAAATCGCTAACAACATTTCCGTTAACGTCTTCGGATACGACGAGCATGCGGTCGTCTTCCCTGTGCGGAATTCGAAGCGTCAGTCTGACTTACGTCTTCACGCTGACCTCCTTTTACTGTCAATAGATGAACAGCATCGCTCGAGAGAAGATTACGGAGAAAATGTGTCCTTTACACTACTGCGCTATTACAGACTTGGGAACCCTTATCACCCACCAAACTCCGACGAACAGAAAGACAGAAGTGTGCCCACGATGTCTGACTATAAAGTATAGTAAGGATGATCTATCTCGCCATCTCGAGTTGTGCAGCCAAACGGAGCCTGTCAATGTTAAGATGCCATCTCGCGGAACAAATTTCGTCCGATTCCGTAATTACCATCGACAAATGGAAGTTCCGTTCGTTATTGTGGCCCGGTTAGAGTCGTTCAGAATGCCTATACTCGATCACGACGAGCCCACGGAAGGCGCTAGAGTCCGAGAACGTAAACATAGCGCTTGTGCATTTTCGTTCTTCACGCTCAGTGTTAGAGACAGTCACCCCGGTACACCGGACACGTTTGTCGGACACGACGCGGATTAAGTCATGAACGAGTTTTTACTTCGCCTGGAAAAAGAACAGGAACGTATTCTCGCCATTACTAGAGAGATTAAATCTATGGTGTACTGTGACGAAGGCCTCCGCAACATGGAAGCTTCAAATGAAGCGTGCAGTATCTGCGACGAGCCATTTCTTCCCGGAGATCGAGTAGTTTTGGACCATTGTCACGTGAGTGCCGTTATACGAGGCCGGGCTCATTCCAGCTGTAATCTGTCGTTTAGATTGCCAAAGTTTATTCCCGTTGTTTTAGAGAATATGACATCTATAGAAGGCAGACCCATTCTGTCCGCTAAGGCTCTGTATGGCCTCGAAAAGGAAATAACTGTCGTTGCCAAATCTATAGACACATACGCTGCTATAACCATAGATAAGTTATGGTTCATAGATTTTAACTCGTTTTTTAAAGCACCACTCGACAAACTGGTACATGGACTCGAACTCGAAGAGGGATTGGACGCATTCCGCTACACGAGGCGCCACTGGCCATCAGGATCAACAAATAGTTTATAGTTTATACCAAATTTATTTTAGTTCGATTGTGTAGAAAGTTTTTAGCTTATAGACACACTCTCGAATCCGAATCAACAAATGTTGAGTATAGGCGGGTTCTTATTTGTCGCGACTACCTTCACGGGCCAGAAAATCTGTTGGAGACAACACTTCCCGGAATTGATAAATTTCAAGACAATTTAATGGCGGATCAGAGTGTAGGACCGGACGAGTACGAACGCGCTCTCAGTGTATGGCACAGGGAACTGAGAAACAAAACTTTGGCAGATTATCTCGAATTCGCCATAACAGACTGCCTGTTCATGACTGACATAATCACTGCATTCAGGAAAAAAGTTAACCTAGGCGGAAGACTTAAGCTAGACCCGATGCAATACATAACAATGGCCAGTTTTGCTTGGGACAGCGCTCTTAGATTCTTCCGAACATGTCTCGAACTGCTGACAGATATTGATATGCATCTAATGATAGAGAAACGCTTTAAGAGGTATATTCAACTGATAATAATAATAATAATAGTGGTATATTCAACTGTTGATAATAATAATAATGGTATATTCAACTGATAATAATAATAATAAAATGCATATCAATAACAATAATGGTAGTAGTAGCAGAAGAAGTAGCAGTAGCAGTAGTAGTTGTGTAATCATTATTATAATAATAATGAACGAAGTTATAACTCGATCATGTCGTTTCAGGTGGCCTTGCCGTGATTGGAACACCTCGATTCGCGCGCGCTAATGACCCTAGACTAGATGATTTTGACCCTACGCACCCACACTCGTCGTTAGAGTTCTATGATTTCAATGGGTTGTACACCAGTATAATGGCTGAAGCCAGGTAAATAAAACGCTTAATAGTCATTACTTTTAACTGTATTTGTAGTCATTATTATTAATATTATACTATGTCAGAGAAATATTATTATAATTATTATTATTTTTATACCATGTCAGAATATATATATATATATGTAGATATATATATAATGATATTACCACGTAATTTATACTGTTACTTGGAAATCACGATGTTTGAACTTTAAGCACAACTTACGTACTTCAAATCAACGGTTATTACGTTCACATGCATAAACGTATCGATATCTCCTTGTCCATAGGTTACCTACAACTGGCTTTAGATTTCTGTCAGAGTGGAAGATTGAACGGTTTGACTTCCGAGAAATACCAGAGGATAATGACCATGGGTATATTCTAGAGGTGGATCTGATGTATCCCAGCTCTTTACACGACAAACACATCGGTAATCAATCAATAACTCAATCAATTAATCAATCAATCAATCAATCATTTTTCGGTCAGTCAGTCAGTATTAAGTCAGTCAGTCAGTCAGTCAGTGTTCAAAACTGATGTTTTCCGTTCTGTTGCGTTCTGTTCTTCTCTACTGGACTTGCATTTAATTAGTTCTCTTTGCAGATTTTCCCTTGGCATCGGAACACATGTATATACACAAACAAGACTTATCGTCTTACACTCGTTAGACTGCTGAAAGGTGTGGATTTGATTTAGACAACGTATCTACAGAAAGACGTTTGTGTCTGACCTTTCGAGACAAAAAGATACACAGTCCACTACAGAAATTTACAGTTTTACGTTAACAAGGGACTCGTTGTAACTAAAATCCACCGTGTTCTTATGTTCACTCAAATTCAAACCTTGAAACCATTTATGGACTACTGTTCGGAAGAGAGACAAAAAGCGAGGTCTGGTTTCTATTCGTCGATGTACAAAAACATCGCAAATAAGGTGGCAGGGAAGGTCTAACATACATACATACATACATACATACATACATACATACATACATACATACATACATATAAACGAACAAATTATAAATATCAATGAATCATTGAATAGATAGAAAATAAAAATATCATTTAATCGGTCCAGTGTTTGCTATTCTTGACAGTTTAATTGATGCGTAAAATAAATACGGTAAATTAATGTTTGAAACAATGTTGTTCTTTTTTAAATTATTCAGGAAAGAGTGACCAGAATCCGATAAATTTTTTAGACATACGCATTTGTTCGGACGAAAAGAAACTGCTGAAACTAGCGAGTAAAAACACGTTCCACAGTATGCGCGTGTTTAGCAACGAACTTGTGGCAGTACAGTTACACCGACCGACAGTTACGTTGAATTCGCCTATCTCTGTAAACTTTTCCATTCTGGAGCTGTCAAAGCTACGTGTCTACTCGTTCCTGTACGACTTCGTAAAACCCGTCTTAGCACAAGACAAACAAGTGCAGTTTTTAAGCGGAGACACTGACTCGTTAATACTTAAGATTTCTAGTGTTCACAACTTAACGGACAGGTATCGCGAGCACAGCCAAATGTTTGATTTTTCAAACTTACCTACGGATCACGAGCTGTATGACGTCACTAACAAGAAGATTCCCGGAAAAGTCAAATTCGAACTTCCTGGTCACGTGTGTGAGGAGTTCATAGCTCTGTCTCCGAAGTGCTATTCGATGAAATCGGATCGAGGATTTAGACAGGCACGAAAAGGAAGTGCTAAAGAATTTAAGCACGATATCTACAAACAGTGCCTATTAACTTCTTCCTGTCAGAGAGAGAGTGTGAATGAGATACGTCACTATGGACAGACGCTGTACAGTGTTTCGGTAAATAAGAGAGTCCTCAGTGTGTTAGATGTAAAGATGTACCACATCAATGGTATAGAGTCTCTGAGTTTTGTCCACTATTCCATCAATGACTCTGACAAGAGAGCATAGATCATTTGAAAGCCGAGTTTTTTTTTAAATCAATTTCGATATTTCATTATTATCTACTATTAACTATTTACGAACTATTGATACTCCGCAATGTAATAGTTTACTCTTACTACTGTAATGCTGTGATTTGGCGGGTGTTTTTGTTGTTTTCTTTCTTTCCTTTTAAGTTAATGAATGAGAATAACACGTTTTCCGTTTTCAACTTCTCTATTTCTTTCTTTGGATAACCAAAGAATTGTGTACAAATGATAACAAGTAACAGATCAATTTACTAAGTGTCCGGTAATCCAAACGAACTTATTACTTAAATGTTTAATTTATGGAGAACCATATTCTTCCGTTCTTGACTGTCGTACATCCGAAGTAGAACTCCCTAAACTTTTTTTTCTAAACAAAATCCCTAAAGTGACTATCACTTGTCATCCAATAATATTTCAGCATGAGATCATATGTCAAAACTGACCAATCATAATAAAGCTTTAACGCACAAGGTACCAATAAAATATTAGTGAAATATGCCAAAGGAGATTAGATAAAAATGCCAAAAGGTGATAAATGCTGTACATACTTTCTTTTGTTAAGTTCAGTCAGCATGCTTAGATACAAAATAATTTATCATCTTAAACTGATTAAAACAGCTATGATACTCTATGGCATTTAGCACGTTTCTTTGTTCTTTAAATCTTATGAAAATACAATGAAAATACTGCTTCATGAAATTGTTGCTTTTAAGACAAAATATAGAATTGCAGCAAAAACATACAAAATACAAATATACTATTTTCCAATAACCTGAAATGGTTAAAATGATATGTCAAAAATGAAACCTTTGAAATAAATATTTTGAAAACATTTTTTTTTCAACAAAAAATAAACCTGCTATAACAAAAATTCATAAGTATCTGAAATTCATATTTTTACGGCATAACACTACTACTATTACTACTACTACTACTACTTCTACTACTACTACTACATTATGCAATTGATTTTATGCAATTGAGTCGCGACATGTTTGGTGAAATATAAAGTGCATACGTTTTCACTGATTCGTCGCCGATAGTCGGCGATTCTTCCATCCCAATCAGATGATGTACCAATGCCGCCAGCTTCTTTGAAGAAACATTATGCAATTGATCTTATGCAATTGCGTTGCAACATGTCGGGTGAATGTGTGTCTGCTTCTGGCTTTCAATCAAATTCTGACCAATCAAAAGTTAATTAAGTGTCCTATTAATCTTATTAATTAAAAGAATTTTGTTTTTTTCTAACACTCCAATTGAAAGACTTTGCAGTAAAGATGATTCTTTGTGCTCTCTTGTATTTGATTGCGGAAGTTGGAGCAGGATGTAGAGAAGTTGAGAGAGATGTTTTTGTTTGTAGAGGGAAGTTCGAGGGCATGGCGGTAGATAGAACAGTCGTTCGACTGTATGAATGGAATGGGCAGTGCTCTGGCATACCTGGGGAAGGCTCACTTTATGTTTACGGCGATAAGGCGTGCGAAGTGTACAGATGCAGAGTGAAAGACGTAACAGTTCCCAAAGGTGAATGCGAAACCTCCACAGCTACAGCGACGACCAGCACCACGGTATGTTTATTCGTTGTCGTCATATCACCCATTAAAATATTAAAATATTTCGTTGATCTTTTTATTTATTTATTTATTCATTTATTTATTTATTTAATTATTTCCACAATTGATTTATGTTTCTAATCACGCTGCACGCAACGTTTCAATCGCGGTGATAATATTATTTTGTTATACGTGTTTTTTTTATACGCATAAATTATGCATATTGTATTTAAATTTATAACTACAGTTAATTTTTCGTTGTCATATCACCAATTAAAATATTAAAATATTTCGTTGATCAATTTATTTAGTTATTTATTTATTTATTTCCACAATTAATTTATGTTTCTAAACACACTGCACGCAACGTTTCAATCGCGGTGATAATATTATTTTGTTATACGTCTTTTTTTATACGCATAAATTATGCATATTGTGTTATATATATGACATTCATATATATTTTATGTTTTTAGATTTTTAGGTGGTATTAAACTTCAAACAATTTCAGGGAAGGTCAGAGTGATTGGCAGTCATCATTAGGACCTTCCTACCATTTCCTTCCATTCAGTATTATATTATATCTTCAAACACTTTCAGTTTCCAATTGATTGACATATACTCATTAGCACCTTATAGTAACTTCCTGTGATACAATGTGTTTGATTCTTTTATATGTCTTAGAACATCCTGTGTTTAGAACTTTGAATTGTATATGTACTTGTACTTCTGTATTTCTTTCTCAGTTAGTAACAATCTTTAGGAAAAGCAACATCTAAAATTCTATATTCAAATATTATTTATGATTTAATAAACATCAAAAACTTTACATTGGACTTTTGCTATTCCACAACTGTTTGAATTCAGGAAACCAACTAATCGTTTACATGGTGGAGAATCCTAAATTTGGACTGTATGCAAGCTAAAAACATTGTTTTGTGAAATTTCAAAATGGACAATCAAAGGATAACAGTGCCAAAATTTTCTGGACATAACTCTGAAAATGCCAACAGATTCCTATCGGACTTTAATGCTTACACTACACTTATGAAAATTGGAAAAAATGACAAGATGCAACTTGCAGCATTTCAATTACACTTAACTGGTCCAGCAAAAACTTGGTTTGACAGCCTAGAAACTGATGACTGGGAATACATTCAAGAACAGTTCAAGGCAAACTACTGCGAAATTAACACTAGCAGACTTATCTTTGAAACAGAACGTTTTCAGTCAATACAGTTACAACAATATCAATCACTAGATGAATATTTTGGACTTCTTACTGAAAGTGGAAAAAAGTAATCAAAATCTGATACAGATATAATGCTTGTTTTTACCAACGGCCTTCCGGAAAAACTGGCTTTCTTTACACGAGCAGGGTCACCACAAAATCCACATGCAGCTTTAGAAATGGCTAAAATGGGAGAGGCCTATGGATACAGGCAAACTACATCTGAATCACACACAGTAGCAGCAGCTAACCCTCCTTCTTTGGAACGTCGGATTGATGAACTCAGTAGAACTTTGGACACATTTATGAACATTCAAAGCAAAACAACTGACCAAACCAAACTAATCATAAATCATGTTACAAATGTGGTGGCGTGGGTCACGTCGAGAAAATCTGTAACTGTGCTCGAGGAGTTCCAAACTCGGACTTACAGTGTCAGCTGTGTCGCCAGTACGGCCACGAGGCGCGCCAGTGCAAAACCAGATTCAACTACAATGCACCAAGAGGCAACAACAACCAGGGAAACTTCAACCGCCTGAGGGAAGGAGACCGCGATCACTCAGGAGGCCATCCAACCAAACGCGGCAACAAAGCCCATCGCCAGTGAAAAGAGACACTCAATCTCGAGGTGTTAAACGAAAACATGGATTTAACAATTTCTGCGATTCTTGTGACATGGATAATTTAACAGCTCAAACTCATTCTCATGATGACGGTAACTTTCTTTATTTAAAACTACAATTTGGTCACCGGGAGGTGTCTGCATTATTAGATACGGGCAGTTCCATTAATTTAATGTCACAGAAACTTTTTAATTCTTTACCAACACAAAATAAAAGTGACTTGATACCAGTAGATAGTAGTAGTATCGTGTTAGCAAACAATCAGTCTGTTAGCATTGATAGAATTTCGTCCATATCGGGCTATGTTCAAGGACATTTCAAGGAGTTTGATGTTTATGTGCTAAAAGACACATCCCATCCACTGATTTTGGGGACTCATTTTATAAAGTCAAACAAACTGGTTTTAGATTTTAGTAGTAGTTCTCATTTTGTTGATTCTAAGATTTATGCCCAAAAACGTATTTATTTACCTCCAAATTCTGAGTCTGTTGTTTATGGTAAAATATCAAAACGCTTTACTGAATGGTCTTTGTTCAAATGTAAAATATGTAAATAAAAAGAATTTATTGGTTGCCCGCTCAATAGTTACAGTCCCACAAAATCGTATGGTACCTGTAAAAATTTTAAACCCAACTGATAAAACTGTTGTGATTCACAGAAATAAGGCATTGGGTTATTTTCAGGTTCTTGATGATAACTCAAGCATAAAATGCAAGCAGGTAGACAGTTCATTTGATTATTATTTGACAGTTCATTATTGTAATCATGCTAAGGTGAAATCAGGTCAGCACACAGCTCTGAACAAGGAAGTTAGTAGTAATAATTTAGAAACAGACAAAAACAGATTTATGACGTACTTTCAGTTTGATCAAGGTTCTCTCTCTAACACTGAAAAGTTTAAACTTGAAAACTGCTTGTTTGAAAACAGAGATATATTTGTCACAAATGAAAATCCATCATTAGGACTTACTAACCTTGTTGAACATCACATTCATTTAAGGCCTGATGCAAAGTCTAAACAGCAGAGACCTTATAAATTAACTCCAGAAAAACGAGCAGTGTTGCATCACCAACTTGACGAATTATTAAACCAAGGAGTTATCACGCCAGTATCTGAGAAAGAGGATATACCCATCACAAGCCCAATAGTGTTAGTGGCGAAACGCAATAAGCCAAGTTCAAGTGGACAGCACAAAACAAAGTAGGACAGTTTGTCAATGTATCGTTTTTGTGTGGACTTTCGCTACCTTAACACTCAGACTCAAGACTTTCGATATGCCATTCCAGATGTGCAGGAATTAACTGAATCTTTCGCAGATATGTCTGCAAATTATATGTCTTCTGTTGACTTAAGCTCAGGATTTTTTCAAATGCAACTTGCACCAGAGTCAGCAAAGTACACAGCTTTTAACACATGTTACGGAACTTACAATTTCCAGAGGATCCTACAAGGTATGAGAACAAGTCCTCACAGCTTTCAGTTATTAATGGACAAAGTTCTTAAAGGGCTTTCATTTAAAACTACTCTCTGCTATATGGATGATGTAGTCATAGTATCACCAACATTTTCACAACATATAGACGACATCAATGACGTGTTTTCCAGATTACGCGCTGCAGGATTAAAATTATCACCAACTAAATGTAAATTCGCACAGAACAAATGCGTATTTCTTGGACATGAAATTTCAAGGGAAGGAATTCGACCCCGGCAGATCGGCTAAAAGCTATTGCAAATTACCCTGTTCCTAAAACTGTGAAAGCATTACAAAGATTTCTTGGATTAATGAACTGGTTTAGAAAATTCATTCCCGGATATAGCATAATTTCGTCATGTTTATATACTTTACTAAAAAAGAATGAGAAATTTACTTGGTCACAAGAACACCAAAGTGCGTATGAAAAATTAAAACAGATTCTTCAAAACTCAGATGCATTAGCATTTCCGCGCTATGACTTACCATTTTACTTAGCTGTGGACACTTCTAGCAAAGGTATTGGATATATGTTATATCAAAAACATCCAGCAAATGACAGTACAGATCACACAATACGTGTTGTTAGATTTGGATCTAAGTCACTGAACAAATATCAACAGTCATAAGGACCTACCAAACTCGAACTCTTAGGAATGGTTACTAGTATTTTAGATTGCGCATCTTACCTAAGGGATAGACAGTTCTTTGTTGAATGTGACCATGAAAGTTTAAAACCACTATTTCAAAAGCAAATGAAAGGTGCTATATATGAAAGATGGCTGGCAATTTTGCAGGAATTTGACTGTGAAATAATATACAAACAGGCTTCTGAAATGACAGTGCCAGATGCTTTATCCAGGTGCTTTCCCAATGAAAATGCTGAACAACTGGAATTTAGTCCTGAAGAAAATGACCCCTGTTTCCTATACATTCCAGAGAAACAAACATGTGTCAGGTTACCTGATGGGAAAACGCTAACAGAATTGTTATGCAATTCACAACAAGAGATTAGCCGGCTCATAGTTAATCATGCCGAAGTTAAAAGTTCCTTAGAGTATGTGAGGGAGGAGGATAATTATGATGCTGATACTGAGGATTATCAAATCAATGAATATTTCGGGCCAAAGGATCCTTCACAACTCAGACAGAAAGAAATTTATGTCTCTGACAATCTAAGTTCAAATCACACTTCCACTTTAACAGAGTCTGAATCTGAAATAAGTACGTATTATACAAATACTGAGTCAATGTCACTTGCCGATCAGAATGCAGCTGCACACACACTGGAAATATTTGAAAAATTTGACTTTAGCATTGAAAAAGTGAAGAAATTACAACGTACTGATCCTGAATTATCATCTCTTATACAATATTTGGATAATAATAAATTACCAAAGGGACAGAAAAAAGTGCGCAGAATTCTTCTTGAGTCTACTGATTATGTTATAATTGATGGATTACTTATGCATTCCCGTCAACCAAAATCAAACCGGGCAAAACTGCTTGACAAGTATCAGTTAGTTGTTCCTACAATTATGATAAAAGAAGTAGTGCAGTTATATCATGACACACCTATGAGTGGACATTCCGGTATACACGATACATTAGATAGATTACGTGAGAAATATTTTTTTAAGCGAATGGGACCTATTGTGACTGATTATGTGCGCTCATGTGATCACTGTCAGAAACGCAAAATTACCAAGCAAGCGACAAAAGCACCGGTTACGGCATATCCTACACCAACTGAGCCTTTTCAAGTATGGCAAGTCGATCTATATGGACCTTTACCAGTAACGCGACAAGGATATACATATGTACTGACAGCTATAGATATGTTTAGCAAATATGTAGTGACCATTCCAATAGCAAATAAAGATACACTTTCCGTTTCTTCAGCTCTTGTGCAAATATTCACAAAATATGGAGTATGTGACACTCTGATTAGTGATTTCGGAACAGAGTTTACTTCTAAATGTCTTCATGAAATCTGTAAACATCTGCATATCGCACAAGACTTCACACCAAGTTTCAGTCATCATTGTCTTGGAGCATGTGAACGCACGCACAGAAGTATAGCGGAACGTCTTACACCGTATCTACAAAACAGAGGCAAGGCTTGGAACGAAGTCCTAAGCTCTATTACATTTTCCATCAATCAGTCTGTTCATTCAGGAATGGGATATTCACCTCATGAAATTGACACAGACCCAAGTTTCCTCTCAGTACAACAAACCCTTCGAATTTTAATACTGTTCCATCTGATACGAAGTCATATCTCTGTAAGCAAATTGACAAATTGAATATAATAAGATCAGAAGTGAAAAATAATGTAACTGCATATCAACAGAAAATGATGGACAGAGCAAAATTGACAGAAAATATTCTTTATCTTTCACCGGGAGATTTTGTTTATCTTACAACAGAGACAAAAGGAACAGGACAAAAATTTCAAAATAGATTTACAGGACCATTCGTTGTGGATAATTTACCCAGCTCACATCTTGTTGCTATAAGAAACATTGAAAATGGTCAGTTGTTAAAAACACCTGTTCATATCAATAGGCTGAAAATGGCTTACGTCAGACAACCAAATCCTTCACCATACTTCATTCCCAAAGTTGAGACCTGTGAGGTCGTCCAGCCTAATGAACAAATCATAGACCAGAAAGATAAAAAATGCACACCTGCAATTCCTAGGTCTTCACGTCAACGGAAAGAGCCTGATAGGCTGGGATTAACTGTAAATTTGAGTGATGTGATGAGTAGTGATGATGTAATGGACAGTGGTTACCACAAAATCAAAAGAATTCTAGGCCAGAAATGTGTTGGTAGTGAAAAACAGTATTTAGTTCAGTTCAGAGGGGAACCAGCTGAAAATGCTGTTTGGGTCCCATTGGCGGCCATGAGCCAATTAGCATTGAAACAGGTTAGAGAGAAACCTCCCCCTGTCATTGTTGACATTGACTAATGTACATAGTTTTATGATTTTGTGCTACATAATTGAGAAATCTCCTTAATTAAAGTTGTTTAGAAAATGTCTGATCACAAATGGGTTAACAGGCACCTTCTGATTATGAGTTCTATTCATTGAACATTAACTAATTACACTTTGATACAGTATAGGTACTTAGAGCAAATAGGTTTTTACCTATGGTGTTTATTGATAAGGGTTTATGGCAGTGGCTTTTTGTATTGAAATGTATAATTACCTGGAAATGTTGTCTGCAAAGGTCAGTTGAATGATCAAATATACATACACAAATTTTGCATCAAGGTACATTAAACTATGTTCCTCAGGTATTTGTAAATTGTCTGTGTAGTTTCAGATACATATTAAATTTACATGATCTTTATACACTGTTATGCACATAGGATACTTTCTTATTATTTCTTCACATATAATTTTATTAATCCATGTTATCTTATTGCCACTTTTGTTGATTAGTATTTCTATGACTTGTATATTGCATATACGAGTATATTACATGTTTTAGTGTATTTTTTTTCGTGGGCGGATGTTATATATATGACATTCATATATATTTTATGTCTTTAGATTTTTAGGTGGTATTAAACTTCAAACAATTTCAGGGAAGGTCAGAGTGATTGGCAGTCATCATTAGGACCTTCCTACCATTTCCTTCCATTCAGTATTATATTATATCTTCAAACACTTTCAGTTTCCAATTGATTGACATATACTCATTAGCACCTTATAGTAACTTCCTGTGATACAATGTGTTTGATTCTTTTATATGTCTTAGAACATCCTGTGTTTAGAACTTTGAATTGTATATGTACTTGTACTTCTGTATTTCTTTCTCAGTTAGTAACAATCTTTAGGAAAAGCAACATCTAAAATTCTATATTCAAATATTATTTATGATTTAATAAACATCAAAAACTTTACATTGGACTTTTGCTATTCCCCAACTGTTTGAATTCAGGAAACCAACTAATCGTTTACATGGTGGAGAATCCTAAATTTGGACTGTATGCAAGCTAAAAACATTGTTTTGTGAAATTTCAAAATGGACAATCAAAGGATAACAGTGCCAAAATTTTCTGGACATAACTCTAAAAATGCCAACAGATTCCTATCGGACTTTAATGCTTATGTATCATCATTTATAAAAAACTGAAAAGTAAAAGAGTACATTTTTTGTTTAATTTTAGTACCAGCTTGGACTACAGCAGCAATATCCGGAGTTAGTATAGGGCTATTTGCAACATGGATGGCTGCTCTGACCTACGCGTTTATAATAAGAAAGAGACTGCGTTGGTCTTGTTTTTGCTGTTGTATTAAGAAGAAGTATAAGACAAGTCCAAATCCGTCCAACAGATTATCGTTAGAAAGTGTTGTGTTATACGAACCACCGTCGGAAAGTTCATTCGTATGAGCAGCTTAGAACATTTTCTCGTGTATTTCAGTTATCGTCATCGTGGGTATTGTCGCTTGGAAGGTGTATCCACTTCTCTTAGAAATGGTTAGACAGCGAAATCCAGTACTCAACCAGGGAACGGTAGCAGCGAGGCGAGATCACAGCTTCCACCGAAATCTAAGACGCTCTACCAGAACGAGACGCCCTATTGAGAGATTGCAATACACGCATTAGGACAAGAAAAATACACGAAGTGCTCTCTAGTGTACATTATGTAAATACGTTTAGTTAATTACTATGTGCCTTTTCGATTATCTGCTAGTTTGTATATTACGATTTGTTTGTTTGTTTGTTTGTTTGTTTGTAAAATAAATCATTATGTTTGCATGGGTGTTATAGTGTATATTTGCGTGTATGCGCGCGTTAATTTGTTATTAGCCAATAAAAAAACGTTGAATGAAATCATCACTGCTTTGTGTTTATTTGTTCTTTTAAAACGGAAACTCAAGGATAGTGTTCAAAAATATGTTTTGCTATAGCCTTCAAGTTGAACGAAGGAAATGCCCCCAGGTACTACACGAATACATGGCAGTTAAAACAGACGCTAAATAAAAAAGAAGCCTAATTCGGATCTTGTACACGTTGGTTTTATACGTACAATGTATTTACACTTTGACATACATACATACATTCTCGATTAAAACGATCTCAAAAACATACATTAATGTAAACATATACATATACATATAAATATAGCCAGTAAATCTGTCCGTCAGTAAAGGTAGGCTTTTGCCACAGTCAATTAATCTACAATGGAACGTCACTAACTTCACAAATGACATACACAACTCTATTGAGAAAAACGAAACATAAACCGTATCCAATAGCCAACATAACTAAATAAATAAATAAACATGAAAGTAAAAACATTGTCCATTTCTGCATAACTCTAGTTCGGCTAAAAATGGCGCATAAGAAATTAAAGAGTGCAACGTTTGTCACGTTTCACTGGTGAAAACACACGTACGTTGGTCTGGTAGTCAATAAGAATCCTACTTTGATCCAGTCTTCGACTATGTTTTCCGTTTCCTTCGGCCAAATTCGTAACGTTTTTTTTGGCGAAAAACGCTTTTTATCTTTTACAAGCTTTTCCTCATTTTCTAATAGATTTTTATGCAAAGAACTTACTGATGATGATGATGATAAATCAGCATCGCCTTCAAAACTGTCACTGGTTTTTCCTGTTTTCGTGAAAAGATGCCGCAGAGTCGGCGTCTCCGGAATCTGATTTTTCTCTAGCTTTTGTTCCCGCGACAGGCGATTCAACGGCGTATCCCGCTCCTTCTCTGCTTGCTCCTGCTCCCATGCCTGTTGAAGATGATGACTGTAAACGTTTTCCTGCTGATTGTTCGTTCCTTCGGTCGCAGTTCCCTTCAACAACTTTATTTTCTGAGTCAACTGCTCGTATTTTTCTACAGGCAGCAAAATCAGTGTTCGGAATTCTTTGTTTGTGTCCATCTTCTTTATTGAAAGAACTGTTACAACCACTTTCAGTATTAGTCACAGCGGCTGTGCCCTTCCCGTTTAGTCCGCCCCTTGTACAGTCACTGTCACTGTCTTCAACACCATACGAAAACAATGAATAATCGCTGTCACTGCTACTGATGGTGTCTGGTGTCTGATGGTGGTTTTGTACTTGCTTAGTAATGTAACGTCCTTGTCACTTAATTCGATATTTCCACGTAAGAGGTTTAGACAGATTTCACATATAACTTTTATTTGTTCTCGTGAAATACAGCGTAGCAACTTTTTTCTTTGATTCGGGTGAGTAACAACGAGATATCTGAGCCACGTAGTGTGGTCTGCTACTTTCTCCATACCCGAAGTAAATGATAAAAGTTCTTTATCTTTATTTAATCACCTAACTCTACGTGCTGTTATGTGTACTTAAGCTCGTCTTAACAGTAGTAGTAGTAGTAGTAGTAGTAGTAGTAGTCGTGGTCTGCTTCACCTATAGGTGAACATGTGAATAGCCAATCGTTGCTGTTAAATCAATACATGTATATAAAATATATACCTATTCTAGCTCGAAAATCTTAGGAAATTGGCCGGGTAGTATATCACATCTTAACTTGTAATCGTCATGTATATTAGCGGACTTAAGTCAATCACCAGAGGACTGTACTGATTCTCGGACATTACGTGATCGTAAAGGGCTACAAAATTCCCCCTTTTTTTGCTGTATACAAACAGCTGATTTGCCAAGGTAGCTAACTGCAGACGGTTGTTCAGTTTAAACAAAAGCAAGTAATGTGTGTTTGTAGTCAGAGTTTTCGCAAATCTCGCTTATGACAGCTTGTTATCACCGTGACTGTCAGATGGTGGCTAAATGGTACAAAGTCGTCAACCAGAAGAACAAGATGTTCTTCGCCGTTCGCCCATTCTTCAATATCGCATCTCGTTGGTAGTCCTATTACAAAAGTGACATTCGTTTGTTCGTTTTCAATCTCTTCGTACAAGCCCTGGTACATGTTGTACAAACAAACATACCTGCTCGGTGTTTTTGTGAACATTTTATCCCCGCATCGTACTATGCTGGCCATGAAACGACTTTTACCGGAGTTGCTCTGCCCTACCTGCAGTAACAGTGATCACAACAATAAGAAAGCAAATTCGAAACTCGCTACTACAAATAAGCGAACTTTTAACTTGTACGTTAAAATTGGTTGATTGAACTGTCCAACTAATTATTGCTACTTACGTTTGTTTTTTGTTTTTTTTTCCAAAATTTTGTAATTATGAAAAAACAGCAACAACAGAAATCCTCCTTACCAGAAGTAATGTTGCCGGAGCTATGAACTTCACCAGGGCATCTCCCTCGTATATTGCGTGGTCGCTCTTTCTTGTTTTAAACGGAATCTTTTCAGCCATTTTCAAATAAACAAACAATCAAAAACCGTGTACTTCTTCGTTATGCAGTTGTCTGTTTGTTTCCTCTTTTATTCTCCGTTTTCAGAATGCGTGCTGCAGAGTGCATCTGGCTGCCCTTAAAACATTTCTCCTCCAGACTGCATTGTTTTCCATGTGAGTTTCTCGATAGTTGTTACATTTTACGTTTAACAAGAACGCGTCTATTACGGTCGCGCATACATGTCCAATACTTTTTATTTCCACCTCCCAGTCCGACAGCAGTTTTTTGTCGTCAGTACTGTCTATGATCGCGTCGAAATTAGCATGCAGCTTACTTAATATCTTATGAGAGCCAATATTGTCGTTTCCGTTAGTCTCAGTCTCTTGCGCATTCCTTTCATTCAAACAGGTATGATCTCTTTGAGACAGCCAACCACTACTGCACCCGAGACAACTATGAAATGCACCAGATTTTATCGCATCTACAACGTGCCTTGCATACTTTATCTGTAAAGAGAACTCCAGCATACACACACTTTGGTGTTGTCTCGACGAGAAATCTTCTTTGTTCATTACTGCTTGAGTATATGTGCCTCTGTGCGAGTTTGTTTGTGTGTGTGTGCCATTCTGCCTACATACTTACCTACATACATGCATTTACTTTGGAGCCATTTAGGAGGAGTAAGTAGTAGTAGTAGTTAATTATATGTCAATAATTTTAAATAATCAATCCGATCAATCGTTGTAATAACTTGTAATTAATAGTAAGTACTCGGATTACCGCTGTGCCGATGCACATAAAACTGGACACTTATTGGTCTTAACCCGAATACAATTACATTGTCTGAACAATACACATTACCTAACGATCTGATTGATTGTGTAATGTAAGAGGATTAACACACCCTTAATCCGATAATCCCCTAATCGGATTAACTCCTCCTCTGCTCCCAAAAACATCTTTTCCCCTAACCCCTTTCCATACTACTTTTATAACTAACACAAACAACACTCACGTTACTTAATATTTAATGGATAGACTGTTACATTTCAAGACTAAAATAATGGGTTTTTTTTAAATTTCAATTCATAAATATCAAATTAACATGCAGAAATTTCACTTAGGACAAAATGCATACAAGTACTACAAACAAGGGTTAGGACCAATTGCTAGGCAACAAAAACTAAACAATTTCTCAAATCAAGTAACCAACAACTCCTCTTAGATTTATCTTCCAAAGCACAAATGAATTTTTTAAGATTTCCTTTCCAGAATAAAGCTGATTTATGTTGTTTTACAAATGTCACTCACTATAATGCCTTTTTGATAGTTTAAAATTAGTATACCCGAAAAAACAATTTACAGTGTAACTGCCTCACACACTCTAAGTAAATAACAAACAAGATCAACTTGTAAACAATGAGCTCAAACAGAAAAATATCATCATCTGTTAAACTGTCAATGGGATAATTTGAATGAAGTCTGCTATTCTAATTCTAGTATAATAAATGTAAAACCTAGGTCAGGCTTTGACATAATAAAAATAGGATCTATTTAAGGTACTAACAACTAACATGATAACAAAGGAATGACGTCATCAGAGAAGCCCTGGACTAAGCATATTTGTTTACACTGTCAAAAATATTTATATTGACCGCTTACACGGGCTTGTATGAAACAAAATTCACAACGTTTATTATACAGTTTGCGATTGTTTTAATAATAGTATAATTCTAACTAACGATCAGTGCAATGTATTTCAAAAGCACTGGAAATATGAGGCCCCGACTTAGCATAAAACCTAAATGAATGTAGGTCACAATCGCGTGGGTTTTTTGTAAACAAATTGATCACGACTCACTGACAAGATGAAAATAAAATAAGGTGAAATATCCTACGTAATGTTGAATCACCCACACTTATACAATTAATGATATGTTTTCCAAAATAGTGACCTAATAACGTTCGCAGATACTTTTCACAACAACTTCAATTATGCAACGTCGTCGGCCCGCACATGCACGCTAGATCCGTTACGTTTCCACCGGATGCAAATTCTATTTCAGCTTTCAAGCAACAATAAATATCAAACAACTTACAATCATATGAAAGCATACACGTAACTTACCTTTTCTTTGGTTTTTCAACAGCAGTTCTCAATTTAAATTCTTCTTCTGCCTGACTAATACGTCTGACCAATATGGCGGCGGTGAAGAAACTGAGACATTCCGATCACAATTGTCCGAAGTTTTACGGAAATAGCCGAGCAACTTTCATTGGGTAAAAAGATATTCATCCGCGTAATTTGTGATTGTGACTTAATATTTTGATTGACTATTCTTAAAGCCAAAGTTTCTTTTACTCCTTAAATGCGTTATAATTAGTTAGATACTTTTATAAAATTGTGCTGTTTCTTTCTTTTAAATTGCTGGTTGTATGCTGGTTGTAAGCAGTTTTGAGAACTACTTTGTGTTGTATGTTTCGCAGTGAAGCGCTGTGCCAGATCTGCCTCATACATAAACATTCATATAAAGAATTAACACTTCCAAGTAACTGAGTATATCATACACGTATTAAGTTGAAGCAAATATCGCTTCAACATAACTTATTTACATATACATTCAAATACTTAGTAGTGTTTCAAATGCTACTACTGAACAAAACGACAGACGAGAAAAGAGTACGATATGTAAAATTGTGAGAGGGGGGGGGGGGGGGGGAATTCTACCGTCCACTAAAATGCTGCATGATGCATTTAACAAAAATACTTAGCTTTGTCATGAGGGCTGTATCATTGTTGGTCATCAGCTTCTTAAACTTTAAAATATTTGGTCTATTGAAAAATACTTTAGGAATGTACTTTAATCTTTTTTAAACCTGTCGCGTAAAGTTATAACCAAGTTAAAATTTTTTGTCACGGCTCACCTTAAATTATCTTAATGCAAACAGAATCAAGCCGGGCTTCATGTCCTCAACGCCTCACAATAGCCATTCATTTTCGCCAGGAATATAGTCCTTTCAAAAAAGCGAGGAAATGAAATGAACATTCTCATTAAAAAGGCTTTCAAGTTTTTTTTAAAAGAAAAAAATTCCTTGTCAGTGAGTCGTGATCAATTTGTTTACAAAAAACCCACGCGATTGTGACCTACATTCATTTAGGTTTTATGCTAAGTCGGGGCCTCATATTTCCAATGCTTTTGAAATACATTGCACTGATCGTTAGTTAGAATTATACTACCATTAAAAAAATCGCAAACTGTATAATAAAAGTGAGAACTGTTTTGTGTGTGGGGAAAACAGAGAATCGACGCTGACTGTATCAGTTTATTTCTGTGTCTTTATACATACAGACCATATCTAGATCAGTGGGTGGTGCTTATTCAATAATGCCAAAAGTTAGTTGACCTTTCTGCCAGGGTTGATTGTCAGCCAATCAGAATACTGCATTCTAACACGCCTGACCGCCCCGAAACCAAAATGTCAGCGCCATTTTGTTAGCTGTGAAAACAGTTGAAGGAATTTAATTTTTATAAGTTATTTGACTGTTTCTGGTCGATATTTAGCATAACAAAAGTATAGTGAAACGATGCAGCTTCGAGGAATGCGACCTTGATAGTGGCTATCCCAAAAGAGTAAAAGGAGGCCATCTGTCCATACTTCCATCAGTTCATCTTTTTTTTGCTAGTTCGAAATTTCCCACTTTTTGGAACTACTTTTGTAGCAGTTGCATGACAGTTGACACTTACTCATTTGTGTATAGGTAATGACACTTACAAGATACACAACTCTGACTGCCATTTACAGGATTTATCCTCTTTGTTTTTCAAGAAAAGGTTATGGTTTCATGTTCATCCAGTTTTCATTTCTATAAGTAACAAGAAATCGGTAGAACCGTTGGATGCTCCCCGAATAAATGCCAATTCCAAAAGGGCTATTGTTTAATATGTATTTTTTTAAGTATGATAAATAACAAAGGGCATTTAAAAATGAGAAATTTCAAAAGGCAATAACTCAAAAATTAATAAAGCAAGATGTATGGTTCTTGTGCATTACACTGCTCCTTAATGAGATCTAACTACCTATGAAGTTTGGTCTAGATATCTCCGGACAAAATTCTGACGGACGGACGGACGAACGAACGAACGGACGGACGTGACGGACGTACAAAGTGGCAACTATATGCTCGCCCTTCGGGGAGCATAATAATAAAGGAATTAGCATCACACAATTGTCATCATGATGCAACATACCAGTGCAAAGGTCATCTGGGTGATGCATGGCCTTTTTGTAAACTCCATAATCCATTTCCACAAATTTAAATGAAAATGCTTACACAGATTTCATTCATATTTGCATGTAGATGTGTCTACATATAGTTCCTTCCATTATGTCCCTTTTTGACTTATTTTCTACTAAAATGAAATTTCTGCACATTTAAAGAAAATGATTAAACAGATTTTTTTTTATATTTTGCATGTATATGTATCTTATGAAACTACAGGTTACTTGCAAAATTGGGCAGGACACCTCCAAATATATTAGAGTTTTGACATCTATAGATTAGATTTCTGATGAAAACGAAATGTCTTCACATTCATAGGGTTATGTTTTGTAGCACACTGTTTATTAAATAAATAATAACATGCTTTTGACATTCCCCCTGCCTCTTTAATTTTTATCATCTGCTTACGATACAAGGCTGGGGGAAATGTGTCCCATGGACACATTTCTAGTGAATTGTTGTTTTTGATAGTTTTATTTTTTTTAATAAAGATAATATTAACAAGTATTGCTTTCTTGTGTTTATGGTAAACTTATTGTCAGATAAAGTTTTACCCTCTCTTTACAGTTGCATTCATATCAGAGTCAGTTTACCTTCCTAAAATTACTGGAAAGAACCTGTACTAGACTGCAAATGTTACCAGTAAACTACCAACAGAACTTACAATATTGGTCAGTATGCATAAATCATGGTTGGTATAATAGTACCCTTGTACTTTTCTAGAACATTATATTTGGAGTACCACAGGGTTTTAGAAAAATAAGTGGAGTAGTCAATACTAAATTTGATAAATAATTGTTGAAAATGGGGAAGATCAATGATGGTCAGTATTGATAAGTGTTCAGTAATTATGTACAAAAAATTTCAGTAAAGTTGGACTATAATTTATGGCAAGGCAGGTAAAAAAACCCAGATTTTTATCATATTCAGCTTAATGAGAATAGCTCCAATGGGCCTCTGTTGCACAGAGATAAATTCTCTCGAATAAAAGTATTGCATTACATGCATGTATCCATTTCCTGAAAACATAAACCCGGCACTACGCGACAGGTTTTGCAGTACTTTCAGTGCTTTGGTTCTTTAAAGAATGGAAAGATGAGGAGATAATGCATTTCATCACCAAGGTCGCCGGAGGAACAAAGCGGGCACTTCCTGTTTTCACGAGGGACATGGGAGTGTCTCCATCGGCTCAGCTTCAATTGGTAACCTGTGATTACCTGTTCGGAAGTGTAAAAGGGAAATGCGATGGGTAGGTAAAAGTTCAATGAGGTATTTTTCCAGACTTGTGCTATCTTTATATAAGCTGTACATTTTACCTTTTGAATAGCAGTCCAATGTTGACCCCAATTGCTGCTTAAACTGGTCTATCAGAGTTTTTACAAAAGTTTGGCTGATTTAGCCAGATGTCGGAGTAACCAGTTGTATCAAGGATATTTCTTATAAATTGGAGCCATCTAAAACCACGGACCGATTGGTACATGTAATGGTAACATAGATACGTATTTTAAAGGGGTTTCGTGACTGAGCAATGTTTATCAAAATTTAACCATTCGAGATTTAATAATAATTTCTAGAGGGAATCGGCCGAGTTCGGCAAACAACATGTACCTTGGGGTGCTCCTCTTATATTTTGTTATTATCCTTAGAAAGTCACAATGAACCTGTTCAAGTATATCAAGGTCTTCAAATCCAAATATCTCACAACCGTAAGTTAAGATGGGCAGTATAGTTTGATCAAACAATTTTATTTGTAGGTCAATAGGGAGGTTCAAATTCAAAATTCTTGAAAGTAACTGGTGCATTGCCTTATTAGCCTGAGTAACAAGATACTTTCTGCAGGGTAGGAAGCTACCAGATGAAGATAAGTATACACCTAAATATTTATAGCTTTTTACAGTTTATATTTTTTCACCATTAATATAGAAAGAATATTTTCGGACCTGTTTGTTCCGAATACGATGATCTTCGTTTTTGAATAATTAATACAAAGCTTCCAGGTTTTACAATGGAGATTAAAGTCATTCAGACAATTTTGGAAGTTAACTTCGTTATCAGCAAAAATAACAGTATCGTCTGCATAAAGTAGGATTAACAATTTAAATCAAAGTACTGAAAGTACTGTTGGAAGGCTATTTTTAAAATAGAGTATACCAGTATCAAGGAAGCAGGTGATAACATATAGTGAACGTATCCAGAATCCGTTTTCCAATTTGTGGTAGGGGACAGTACCTTTTATGCAAGAAAGTTGTGTTTCTACTTTTGGAAAAAAAGAACATGAACAAACTGTAACAAAAAGAAAAATCTTTCTTAAAAAATTAACATTATTAATTTTTAGTAAATTTGAGCAATAACATGAAACAATGTTTACATTTGTGCTGAGGAACAAATGAACAGGACACGAGAACGCATATACTAAGAAAAAATGGTAATAATTTTCAAAGACAGATTTTCTTAAAAAATAAGATAGTGTGAAATCATACCAAGTTTTAACTACAGAACTGTAGTAAGTTGTTAATGTACTTAATAATATCACAAATGATATGTATGTTAAAAAAAAACTTAAAAGAGGCATACCTTAACACTGACGGAGTTTCCTTCTACTGCAACAAAAGTGATGTGTTAAACAGATGTAAAATGATAAAAACATTTTCAAAGAACTATATATGCAAAGACGTATCGTTTAAGTCAAATTATCAACAACTAAATGAATTATTAAAATAAACTGATTGTATTTATTTATTATCTAATAATAATAATAACATTATATTTCGTTTTTATTAAAAATTGTTAGTTTAAGGGAATGTTCCTTTAAAAGGTTGAATCAATGACATTATTCATAAGCCCAAAGTATTTTTTTGGTTTTCATTACAACTGTGTCAGTTCATGTAACTGAACTTCAATGTTATGCCTGTCAAAACTGTCCTAATTAACGTCATTCATACACATTTTAGGGTACCTTTTCAAGATTTTATAGAGTATAGATATGTTTTTAGGACAAACGATAGACAATAGTATTGTTGGTATTCACGAATACTGAAAGTAAGTTGTTGCACATTAAAGGCTTTACACATTTTCAACATATGTGTAAAGCTGAATGGGATCAAATCTCTTTGGTGCAATACAGCTCATGAGAGCTCCAACTAATGTAAAAAATCATGTAAACATGAAATGTTTGTAAAACATACATGCCCCCCAGCAGCACCTAATTGCTTGTGGTTGGGCTAAAGCATTCTCTAGTTATTGATCAGAAACCGTTTTTAGGATCAAGGTCCCTGTGGCCTTGACCTTTGACCTAATGACCTCAAAATCAATAGGGATCATTTAATGGTGATGACCAACCAGCATACCAAGTTTGGTGAACCTAGGTCAAAGCATTCTCTAGTTATTGATCGGAAACCGTTTTTAGGATGAAGGTCCCTGTGACTTTGACCTTTGACCTAATGATCTCAAAATCAATAGAGGTCATCTACTGGTGATGACCAACCAGTATACCTAAGTTTGGTGAACCTAGGTCAAAGAGTTCTCTAGTTATTGATCGGAAACGAAGTGTCTACCTACGGACCGACCGACCGACGGACGGACCGACCGACATTTGCAAAACTATATGCCCCCTCATCTTCGATGGGTGGCATAAAAACCATTCTGGTCCCTGAAAGAAATAAATGTAGAATAAATAGACTGGTCCTAATACTAGTTGTTTCTCCTTGAGCATCATAATGTGAACTTTGCAAAAGTAATTAAAAGCATAAAGTATATATACAGTCAAAAAACATTGTGTGAAACACGATGATGGCAGTTTGAGTTAACAAAGAAAAATATCTGATAATGACAATTGAAGTTTTTGCACGATCCTGCAAGCCAGCGAAAGAATAGCTCAATTTTTCCGCTGTCAACGTAACTTTATAGGATCTAAAATAAGCTGCATAAAAATATACAATACATGCACTGGTTTCACAACTGTAAAAATGTAAATAAAGAAGGTAAAATTCAAAGTATGCTAAATGAATGCTTCAAAACTGGTTTTCAGTAAATGTAAGGTAAGGATTTATGAATGTTGAAATTAAGTAGTTTTTGCACATGTAAGGCTTAACTTATTTTCAATATATGTGGTAGCTGAATCTGATGAAATCTGTTGGGTCGGTACAGCTCAGAAATGCTTTAACTAATGTAATAATAACATATGAAACAGTCTGGTCCCTTATTGAAATCAGTCTTAGCTTAAAAATAACACTTGCCTTAGCAAGTCATACTAGGTGTTTTTCTTATGGATGATATCGAGATCATTTCCAAAATGAATAAAAGCATATAACATATATACAGTTAAAAACACAACATCTAACACAAATGGATAAAACATTTACTGGCAGTTCAAATACTAGTTCAAAAGGTAACTATTAACAAATATCTGATAATGACTAGTACTGGCAAAGAACGTATAAAAACATACAGAGAATGTTAAGAAACAATAAAAATGCAGGATTTTTGTTTTTTAGCACCAACTGCACTAGTTCCTTTAAACACAAAATGAAAAATATTGATTTCAAATAAAATATGAACATTTATTTGGGTGGTAAACAGAAAAGCAGAGCCATACATGCACTATACATAACCTGAATGACCAGATGAATGTGTGACAAGCCATTGTCTTTTTTGAAAGTTTGAAAGAAAGAAAACAGTAAGTTCCAGTGCAGGGAACCTAACTACAGAACTGGAGCTTTCATAATAGTGACCCTTTTTTACAACTGGGCCTTCTCAGGACAAGCCACACTGAAGTTTTTTGAAACATCTAGCAAACCAGCCAACAGTATAGCTTTAAATTGTCTTCTGAGACTCCTACACCGCATGAAAAAAGAAGGTAATAAGTGAAAGTTAAATGAATGAATGCTTCAATACTATTCTTATTTTGATAAATGAAACTTAGTCTTCTCATTACTGAATGACTGAAGTAAAGTAGTTTTAAGTAAACTAGTTTTTTTGTACATTAAGGCTTTACACTTCCAACAGATATGTGGAAAGTTGAATCTGATGAAATCTCCTTGGTACAATACAGCTCAAAAGAGACTCAAATAATAATCTGTGTAAAAAGAAAAATTTTGGTCCCTGAATGAAATAAGTGTAAGGAGTATAATACATAGCACTTGACCTTATACTCGATGTTTTTCCTTTAGCATGATAATGAGTACATTGCAAAAATAATCAAAATATTTACAGTTAAAAAAACACTAAGTCCAAGCATGTCATAAACATTTACTCTATGACTAAAGCATTGAATCCAAATGCAAAAGCGGATCAAGCTGAAACTGCTAAGTCATTTCTCTCCAAAAGCTCTTGTAGTTAATTGGATTTACCCTTATGAAAGGAGAGACAACTGGTTTCAGGGTATGTCAAAGGTAATACAAATTAACAAAAATAAATCACATTAAAATGTTAACACCTGTACTTTTGTTGTTATTTTTTAATGCATGAATATCGAAAGTAATAAGTTTTTTCTTTGCAAATTTAAGGCTATTAATATTTACAACATATGTGCATATTTGCCATCAATTTGGCGCAATACAGCTCAAAGGGGCTTCAATTTAAGCTATAACAACATTCTGGTCCCTAAATGAAATCGGTGTTAGCTGAATAAATATATTATCCTAATACTAGATGTTTTTCTTTCAGCATGATAATGAGATAATTGCCAAAATAAATAAAAGCATGTTAAAACACAACGTCTAACACATATGGATAAAACATTTAATGGCAGTTCAAACACTAGTTCAAAAGTTAACTGTTAACAAATATCTGATAATGACTACTGCTGGTAAAGAACATAAATAATAGACAGTGTTGAAAAACAGTACTGATTTTCAATAGTATAGGAACAATTAAAAGGTGGAAAACAAAAGCAGTGCCTAACATTCACTATACATAAACTGAATGACATGTTCTTTTACCTAAAACAATATTTGTACATGTAGATTACCTTTGGCATTTAAAAGAGTAAATGTTCATTTCTGGTTCATTTATAAAAGTATGAAAACTGTAATGGCCTGGGTATGTTTACATGGTGCTCTGCATTTCATACATGTCAATTGTATGGCAGTATTATGCTAAGATAAGCATTCGCTATTTGCATTATGCTCATCATCTCTTGAAGCTTTTCCAACAATACAGTCATAACAATTGGAATGATGATACATTTCCCTCTGCAACTAGCAACTGACATGAGAAAGGGATTTTTTCTTGAAGAGCAGTGTCCAGTTCTGCACTAGTACAATCTAGCGCTGCACAAATGAGTTCTTTTTGAATTTCATAAGTGGTGAAATCATTACCACTCTCAAGCATGATAGTGTAGGACACTTCTCCTACATCGAAACTGAGGAGATCACCTTTCACCTCAGTTGAAGGTTCTTGACAGATCTGAAAACAAAGCAAATCATATATGTACACATGTAGTGAATAAACCCAAATTCTCTATAATGTCAGCATCAAAAGAACAGCATTTTAGCATTTGATTATGAGCTGTTAGTAAATCTAATTGAAGACATCTCTTGCTATTGTACAGAATTATCTGAAACTTTTTAATACTTTGTAAGAAATCCACTCAGGTAGCTGTATTAAGTGCATATGTTTTACTTAAGCATACCAAATGTTCTGCACTTAAATTTCTAAGTGGGTCACATTTAACTGGAATCATTTGCTTAATCGAAAAACACTGAAATCAGCCGAGCAGACCAGATTTGACTCAGATAACGTTTAAATTACCCTAAGAGATAAAAAATGTATGTACACGATTCTGTTATTTAAATAATTTATGTAAAATCTATGATCAATCCTTCTTGTTTCCAATGAAACTTATTTACAATGTTGGTGTAATTACCACTGAACTAATATTAGTGTTATGTATGTTTATTTGTAGTTTAACTTTTTTGAAATTACTGATATTACTTACAGATGTATTTTTTTTCAAATTATTAAAAACTGTTAATTTCTCATGTTGGTAATCACCAACATCACTGACACTAATCATGACTTCAATCATGTTGCTTGTGAACTGAGACTGAGATGAGACGATTATTACAGGCAAAATAATGTTTTGACAATCCAAGAAATACTAAGGTTAAACTGAAATATAATTTAACACAAATATATGCTGGAATAGGGCTATCTTGTATTGTAAAAAGAAATAATAATATTAAAGTATGCTGAAATAACGTAATTCAGATCAGCGGTAACTACATACACATAATAAATTTTCCTGAAATACGTTATAGATCTCAAAATTTGTAGTGGGCTATTAACACAAATCATTTGAATAAAAGTTTTTACTTCTTACAAAAGGTGAATAATTGTTTACAATATATATAATAAAGTGATATCAGAGGCAATAGATGCTAAGATGACAATAGGTAATGTAGAGTGAGAAGTAGAATAAACTAAAAGCACTAATATTGTAAATTAAATACCTCAATGTCAGTTTTAGTGGTGGTTGACACTGAAACTTCGTCCTTGTACAGATTGACTACTACATTTGTCAACTGGACATAGTGCCCCATCAAGTTCCTTCCACTCATGTCCCTCCAAAGCGATACATTTTTAGTGGTTCCCTCCATCTTGTAGCTGAATTGTTTTAACTGGAACGTCTGACCCTCTGACTTGAACTGTTCTCACAATTTCTTCCAATGACAATAACAGAAACAATAATAACAACATATCCACTTACCTTTAAGAAAGTTTTATTTCTGCATACTGTTATGATAATTATTACCCCTATATTATTCAAATTTGACACAAAGTCTAGAAGGATCTCCAAAGTCCTGAAGATGTGCATCCATTGGAAACAGTTGTTATACATGTTTTCCTGTGAGACAAAAAAATATTACATATTTAATGAAGTTTGACTTTTAGCGAAACTATAATAACATTTGTAACTCAAATAAATAAAATCTCAAGAAGCAAAAATAGACAGTATTTTCTATTTTTTAAAAACAGACCATTACTCCAAATATCAGACTTAATCAAACACTGTTAAAAGAAACAAATCTTTATAAACTTTTAGTTTGCCTGTAAAATTTCAAAAACTTAAGTCACAATTATTTTACGCCAAATGACTGAAATAAGCATTAGAATTTATAACACTTACATAGAACTTACTGATACAACTTTACCCTTCACAGATACCAAGGATATCACAGGAGAGGTTTTCACAAGTTTCAGAGGTACACACTGAGGGGGTGGTGGATTGGCAAGGAGTTCTGCTTCTCTCCTTTGTGACTCTGGTACATCTAGGGCAGAAGTCAACATAACTTTAAGTTTTGTTAGTGATCACAATTGTGGGAGATGGGTCAGACTTGTAAATGTAGTTCATTAACCTCACAGCTGAACCAACTTTGCACATGGCCAGCTTGGTGGTGTCATAGACAGTTGCTTTCATAGCACCAGTCTTATCCGCAACACCAATAACGGTGCTTTCCTTGCATTCACCCTTGTCTTGAAGTACGAGCAACTCCACAAACCCTCACTTTCACAGGATTAGTAAATGGTTTGGAACCTTTGGTGGCCTGGAGTTTTGAAATGGTCATCATCTGGAAAAAAGAAGAATTTTCATAATATTTACATAAAACAAATATGTTTCTGAATGTAAAATAAATCTATTCATTCAAATCTGGAACAAGTAAAATTAAATAACTTTTATCACCCAATATATTAAGACATGAAATGCTACCATAAGTTCCAAAATAAGACAAAGACTGCAAATTCTCAGAATTTAGAAGCCACATGTCAGTAGCATAATGAAAGTGATAAGGCAAAATTTTGGAGTAAATTACTCTCAGACTCCCACTTACGGAAGCCCTGTGAAGCAGGGCCTCCTCTGCTATCTGCTAATGGCACTAAATTCAACAAACAGGCAATAAATTTTTCTCACTGGTGACAGAATTTTAACAATATAAGTTTATGCTGCACTTGCTAAATGTACTGTAAAATAAGTAGTGACTTGTAGTGACTTGTAAATGTAGTTCATTAACCTCACAGCTGAACCAACTTTGCACATGGCCAGCTTGGTGGTCATTTACAAGTCTGACCCATCTCCCACATGGTGACAAATTTTCAGAAGCAAGTGGTGGACCTGCGAAGTTTATAAAATGACATTACAAATGTATTTGCAAGTTTTCAAATGTAAAATAATGTATAATTAATTAATCTGTACAACGTTACTGCTATACTTTTTCCTACACACACAGAAAAGAATCACTGCCATTCATGTCAGTCTCTGGGTTCTCTACATATGATTCCAGCTTCTGTTATGCACATAAAAATGTAACAGAAGATGGCAAGAACCAACACAAGCAGGACATGCATGTGCCCTTGCTTAAGCTGTGTACCTGAAAGTACTTCAGACTTCAATGGCATGATTTTGTAAATAAATTAGACCTATGTCTTACTTGTACAAATGCAGTCTGTCTAATAAAATATTCAAGTTCATTACAGTTACTGAACCTGTATGAATTAAAGATAAGATTTTTTATCCAAACTGATTGTCTTGGCCATACATGTATTTAAGTGTTAAGTATCAGTTAAAAGCTATCCTTTATTAGTCTGTGAATGTAGGATTAGAAACTACTTGTCTGAATTACCAAATTCAAATAATTTTCTTATATACACTTCACAAACTCCTTGGAAAAGTTGGTTGTCCGAAACAATAATTACTTGTCCCAGGCAATTGCACAAGTGCTTATTTCGCATACTGTTTAATTTATAACCGCATACTAATATTACCGTAATTTATTCTAGTGACATTTTTCCAGTGCATTTTGTTTATTTGTATTGGGGTTTATGCTTATTTTAACATCTTTTTGGTCTGATCTCTGCAATCAGTCCACCTAACTGGCTTTCCTGGATACCTAACAGTAATTACCAATTTTTCCGCAAGTGCCCAACTACTTTTACAACATTATCTACTCTAGATCAGAAGTGAGTTATGATGATCATCAAACTTCCCTTGTTATTGATAAAGTCTGTTCAGTGTGAGTGCTTTATTGGATGGATAATCATATTATCATACCCGGTCCTTATTGTTATGTGAAGATCACAGCATAATGCTTTGTTCAGAATTCGAAGGTGTGAACAATTACTGGCATTTATTTTCATAATAACCTGATTAATTTCAGTGTGATAATTCCTGTTTGAAATGATTATTCATGTGCTTTGGTATTACTGATATATTTCTGCATTTGTTTTTTGAGCATTTTGATACTGAACGATCTGCAAGTTAAATAAAGTATGAATTTAACAAATAATATAGACAGCAAACTACTGTGTCACTTTCAAATCATCCCTACCAAAATATATTAAAACATACTGCCCGTACTTCTTTGGTATAATGAAACTACCGCACACTACTCTATCGACATAGATGCGTCCCTTTACTGTAGATACGCAACTTGTACGATTAAACAAAATCTTAAAAATCCAACTCGACATATGAAAGGGTCTAAGTAAAAATCATCATTTTTAACCTGAAAAAACCCTTCTCGACTAATTGTCTAGTCGGCTGTGTATACACGGTACTAATCAAGTGCTCTACCTATAGAGCTATACTGCAAAGCCTTTGACTTTTCATTACTTTAATGAAACAAATACTGGTTTATGGTCAGAATAGTAAGATTCTAATATACCATATTTGTATATTTCATCTACAGCAATATTTGTAAAAACTTGATCTAGTGTGGAGCCATAGTCAGTTGTACATGAAGTCTCAAGGTAATGTAAACTAAATGCCCCTTTAGTGGTCTTCCAAATATTCATGCGCAATGGAAACATAACGTATTATAGACTGTATATCGGAATTATTTTCAAGAAATGCAAAAAATGTTATGTTTAAATATTAATAATACCTGCTAATTTTCAAAATTTTTGTCTTATTCATTTGAACGTTCATGTTATGTAATGTTTTCGCTGCTCTGATTAACTTTCAAGAATGCCATGTAACTGTATTTATAGCGTAAGGATATATTGCTGTTATTGGGCCCACGCAGGAAGCTTCAAGGAGCGACATAAGAAGGCGATAAATCGCCTTCTAAAATAGCACACTGTCGTCATTATTCATAATTAACACAATACCATCGTTGTTTTTTGTTAAAAAATCTTCAAGATCATTCAGGTACATGGAAAATAAAATGGGGGATAGATTTGCCCCCTGTCTAACACCACAGTCACTCGAGAAAAAACAGAGGTTTTCCTTTTAAAGAAATACATGATTTGATATCAGCATACATATTTTGATTACGGATAAAATTTTACCTCCTATGCCAAGATTGAAAATTTTTGACCACAGTCCGGCTCTCCAAACTGAGTCAAATGCTGCAGAAAAATCAATACATGAGCTAAAGAGTTTTCGTTTATCTTTACTAATTTTTTCGATTAGAAAATGCAGTGCAAAAAAAGTGGTCTGTAGTAGAGTATTTGGACCGAAATCCGGCTTGATTTTCATGTAATATGCTATTTTCTCTCAAAAAATCATTAATTCTTGTATTTAAGACTGATGTAAAGACTTTACCAAGGCAACTCAAGATTGTGATCGGTCTGAAATTGCATGGGTCTGTTTGGGAGCCTTTGCCTTTATAAATAGGTTTAATAGTGCCAATTAACCAAGTGTTGTGAATAGGACCTGTATCAAGAATATAGTTAAAGAAGGTAACGTATAAAGGTAACATAACATGCTAGGTGCATTTTAAATATTCATTTAAAATATTATCTTGTTCGGAAGCGGCTTTACCGCTTTTCGTGCTAGAGATAGCCTTTTCAACTTCCTGTAAAGTGATGGGCATGTTCAAAGCTTGCTTTGTATCTATATCGTGATTAAAACTGTCATCACACACGGGTTCAGCATTTCCGTGCACTTTTGAGTTAACATCTTTAAAATGATTGAAAAAATCAGAAATAGTTGGTGTGGCTTTAATTTTGCTTTCTCCGAGGCTATTTTAATAGCGCAAAAAATCCTTTGGATTATTTGAACTCAGTGACTGTAACTTGTGCTCAGCATTATACCTGTGTTTACTTATCCAGGTGTGCATTGTTTGTTTATAGGGCCGGGAATTATATTCGAATATTCGAATATTCGATCTACTACCGAATATTCGAACATTGAAAAACGAATACGAATATTCGAAAAAAAGAAATGTTTTGATTTTTTTTTTCATTTTTTTTACTTTCAAATTTCAAAGATCGTAAATTAAACACTTGACCTTCACTTGACCAGGTGTTCATATGTTTGTATAACGCGTGTCAACGATTATCGCCAATTAACTGTGAAAAGTTTGGGGTATAGTTGATCAAAAGGGCACCCCGTTTCACAGTTTGTAATTTACCTGTTTAACAGTTTATAATGTAATTTTTTCCGACTTTAATTATCTTACTTTATTGTTTTCTGTGCTTTAATCTTTCTGATCAATCGATGATTGCCTTAATTTTTGTGAAGAAGAATAAATCGGCACGTATTAATCATGCTAGAACAATCGACCAATCGATATTCATCACTCTAAAATTAACTCTATTTCACCCGGCAAAAAATCTGCAAACAATGTTTGCAAAAAGTTATTGGTTCCGAGTAGAGCCAATAACTTTTTGCAAACATTGTTTTCGGATTTTTTTTAAAGGGATGATTTTGGACGTATCTTTCTCACTCTGTTAAAAAAATCAAAAGTCAATATATCACAATGCCGTCCCGTGTTTGGAATTACTTTTCACGTTCTATTGGATAGTTTTGTGCAACAATGCATGTTAATGATTACTGTAATCAAGTACTGGTGTGACCCAGGAACAAATGATAAAAGCTGAAAGAATGCAAAAGGAGGGGAACATAAACAAAAGTTCAGCTTGTTCGTAAGAGCCTACGATGACGTGAGTTACCTCCTGTTAATAAGACTAATGATCAGCAGCCGGATAAACTGACAATCAAATTATAAATTTATTGCAAAAGTAAGAATATAAACATATATATATATATCGATTTACAATCAATAAAACAAAACTCTTTGACATAGTAATAAAGGTCTTCTTGATCGTCGATTATTCCAAGCATATTGAAGTAGTATAATATTCGACCTAATCAATTTCGGATACTACGTAAAAAAAGATATTGGAACAAATTTTGTAAAAACGAATAATCGAATATATTCGAACATGGAAAACGAATATTCGAACATCAAATTCCTTATTCGTTCCCGGCCCTATTTGTTTATAATAGCGGCTTGCTTTATTTAGGTTAAATCTATTTTGGTCATTCTTATGTAGGTGATATTTTTACGCGCATTATTTTACAGATTTCTAGCCTTCCTACACTGAGGCCCGTACCAGGGTTTATGGGAAGCATAGTTTTGTTCAAATTTCTTGGGCAGGTTACCAAACGTGCTTTCTGTACAATTGGAGATAAGTTAAGTGATCTTGTCATTGATATCATTAATATATGTCTTATCAATAATCGTTGGGGGGCTTAGTAAAATTACACGTAAATCGTCAACTAAAGTTGAGTCTAAATTTGTAGCAAACTTAGTCTTTTTTGTCTTGCTATTTGGGCTTTAAACTGGCATACTGTTGTTGGACGGCTATTTCAGCATAATCTAAATTAAAAGAAGCTGACGATAGACAGTGACAATCAGAGAATAGAGGGTCTAGTTCAGTCACTTCAAAATTTTCAATGAATGGCAGGAAGTTAACAGATGACAAGGAGTAGTCAATTACAGTGAGATTTCGAAATGTTAGTTTTCCTACCTCCCGATCTGCACCTATTCTTCAATTTATTATGAAGACATTATTATGTCTACATATGTCTAGTAGCTTTCGACCGTGACTATTAACCTTATAACATTGTGATGCTCTATTATATGGGATATTGAAAGTGGATAGCATGCAATTTGCGTGACCTAAATTATTATCTTCTACACTAAGTTCATTGCTAAAACAAGTCGTCAAATTCGATATAGTCAGGTAAGGTTGATGTATATCCATTAGCATCACCTGTAATATATACATATTTAAATTGGTTACACTTAGACGCAATATCATTTTCAAGTTCAAAAAGTTCATTCTCATAACAGAAACGGGATTGTTCCGGTGGTATATACATTCCACCTAGAACTATGTTTCTCTGATGGTAATCAGTAAATTTCAATAAATATACTCGCAACTTGATCTAAGTACAGATACACGATCAACTAAAGAATTATGTACAAAAAACCTATCCCACCTGATATTCGTTTGAAGTTTTCAGACCTTGGCTTTGAAAAATAAGTGAAGTTTTGGAATTGATTATGTCAAAGCTATCCAGTTTACTTTCAAGAACGCAAAACATTTCGTATTTTTATTAGGTCAGCGAATTCGGGATAATTTAGCCTTGACTTGAGACTGCACACATTGAGAGTTCCTATAGATATTGTTTTAGAAACTATATAACCATTATTATTACTGACAGCGGTAGATTTTGGGTGATTCATCTAGAACATTTAAATTTGCTGGTACTTTTTTAACATTACAATTTATTTGAGAGTTGTTCCGTTTGTCTGTACAATTTTGACTGCATGTAATAACACTGCCTTCAGTTATTCAACACTAAATTATCTAAATCACTATTTACAGGGATATGAACACAATGAGTTCTACTCGATGTACTTGGGAGTAACAAACATCTTTCACAAAATCAGACTGGTCAAAAACTGGTGGATTAGTCGACAGCAAAATACCCGAAGAGTCTTGAAGTGGGGCGTGTACCTGTATAAGATACCCAGGCGCAGAGATTGGTGGGTCAACTTGTGCAACAGGTTTGTTCGGAGGCGCCTCACTTTGTTCTAGAGGATCATCGGTGTGAGATACATTTTCAGACTTCTCATTTGGGTGCTCAACTGCTCGGGCAACTCATTCATTAAATGCTTCAGTGTAGCTTCAACAGTGTACTTATATCTTTCCTGGACACGAGCCTGCACATTTGAGTTGCGGGAGCCACATAAAGTCTCGTACCATCTCGGGAAGAAGTCGGCAACGATATCACCATTCACTTCAAGCGCAGCCGGGAATTTTATTTTGGCATTTCTAGGGCCGTACCTTTCATGGGCTTCTTTGTACGCTGGCCACAATTCCTTACGGGCCTCACTTATTTCCAGTGGATTATTTTTTAACGGTTTCGCATTATTCATTATGGAATCTGCATCAGCTACATCAAGGAATGTGACAAGTATAGCACTGTGCTGGGTTTTACCTCTTGGGCGGACTGACTTTTTTCCCGATTCGATACGCCCTTGAAATTGGCATATTGGACGGGTCAAGCTGTAGATGATCTCTGATGAAATTAGATATGGTTGTCATACAGTTATCATTGTTTACAATCTCTGCTTGACCACTAAATATCAAATTGTTACGAAGTAATCTTGTCTCGGTATCTATACTCTTGTATTCAAGAAGTCGAATACGGGCCTCAAAGATGTCACACCTGGCCGAGTAAAAATATGAGGTATTGTTTATTGCATCCAGTTTTTGGTTTATGGAACTAAGATTTGTCATCATGTCGAACATGTGTTCATTTTCTCATCCATATTCATAGACAGAAAGTCTTGTTTGGAAGGCACGTTCACACTACAGGGCGGAATACCTGCACTGCTACCTGCCTACGACGTTGCACTACTTGTGCGACGTGTCCTCTTTCTCGGATTAGGGATATGTTCTTCCATTAATGGTGCACATATACCTGTATATTTTGCCATCACATCAATGTTCAACTGTTTTTCTCACCAATAAATCACTATACTTTTGATCAAAGCCTAATATAACATTATATTTTAAAATAAACCGAGAGCGATCAACTAAAGAATTATGTACAAAACTCATACCAAAGATATTGTATCTGAGGTTTTTACAGGTATAAAATCTAACTGTATTCTTCAATGTAAACTTTTTGTTTTTCTTATGTTGTGCCAATCTGTAAATACCCATTTTATGTTCGTAGTTATTTTGATTGTAATACTAGTCGGTGACGTTGAACTTAATTAAGGTCCTGATCCGTTTGGTCTGTCTGAGGACAATGATACAGCTGGGGTCATAAGCTTATTGCATTTAAATATCCGAAGTATTAGACATAAACGTGCTTATGTTTTTGATACCTTTTCTGACCACGACATTTTATGTCTAACTGAATCACACTTGGATAATCAAGTGACTGATATTGACCTTTTATCCAAGAGCCTTGATTACATGCTTTATAGGCGTGACTTAACGGCACATTCAGGTGGTGTGGTAGTTTATGTTTCAAATATTCTATATTCATCTCGTAGGCTTGACGTTGCAATGCAATCAGTCCAGTCTATCTGGCTAGGAATTACGTATAAAACTACTTCTTTTTTTATTATGTGCAATGTACAGGCCACCCAACGCCCTCGTGGCTATTTGGGACGATATTAATATTAGCAAAGAAAGAGCTTTAGAGGTTAATTCAAATATCGTTTTATATGGAGACTAATGAAAATGTTCTAAATGAAAATAGTTATAATCTAAAAAGTATCATTTTAATTAACAACTTCTCGAATGTGATTAATGAACCTACAAGAATCACAGCAACTACATCAACTTTAATTGACCCCATTATCATTTCTAGCATTATTGATTTCTTTAGTTCAGGTTGTCTTGATGTAGCCAATACTATCAGCGACCACAAGGCAACTTTTATAAACATTAAAACCACATTTTCAAATGGTTCGAATATAATCAGAATAGAGCAGATTTCCATCGGTTAAATGAAATGATATCTTCTCAAAACTGGGATTTTATTAATAACTTAAGTACTGACCAAGCCTGCGATAAGTTTACCGAAACATTACTAACATTTATGTCTGATTGTATACCTACTATTCGTCCTAACGACAAGCCATGGTATTACTCTGAAATTCGTCGTTTTACAAAATATAGAAACAGACAAAGACACTTAAGTTTTAGTAATCCAATAGCCATCAAATATTTCAAAATATCAAAAATTACGGAACAAAGTTAATAATTTAAAAAAGTTTGCAAAACATTATTTTTTACTAACATACAAAATAAAATAGAAGATCTAGGCACAAACAACTGTAAAAATTATTGGAAATATTTAAAGGATTTGATGAAAAATTATAAATCTCCAGAATCTATCCCAGTTTTAAAAAGAACTTACAATGGTGTAGATAAATTTTGCTTCACCGACGAAGAAAAAGCAAACTGTCTGAACGATTATTTTGTTTCAGTTTCGACATTAGATGACTCTAACGCCGTTTTACCGCCCTTTGATAGAACAACAAATAATTCACTCAATAACATTCTAATTTCAGGAATCAGATATTGAAAATCTTATTGGTATTCTAGACACAAATAAAGCTGTAGGTCCTGACCATATCTCCCACAAAGTCTTAAACAAGTTATGTATTCAATCACTAAACCACTATGTCTACTTTTTAGCTCACCTGAGCACAAAATGCTCAGGTGAGCTTTTCTGATCAGTTTCTGTCCGTCGTCCGTCCGTCCGTCGTCAACTTTCCATTCAAATGACATCTCCTCTGAAACCAAAGGGCTAAATTAAATGAAACTTGCCTGGGACGTTCCTTGCATGAAGCTCTACCAAGATTGTTCAAATGGTTCTGGTCCATTGCATTTCTGGTTCAATGGAGCTAAATTTAGATTTTAAAAGTTGGATCTTTAAAAACCTTCTTCTCCGAAACCTCAAGGCCTGGAGCTCAGATATTTTGTATGAAGCATCATCTAGTGGACCTCTATGACCGTGGGGTCAAAACTGACCCTACCCCAGGGGTCAGTTGATTTTACATAGATTTATATAAGGAAAACTTAAAAATCTTCTTGTCTGAAACCACAAGGCCTAGAGTTTAGATATTTGGTATGCAGCATTGTCAAGTGGATCTTTACCAAGTCTGTTCAAATCATGGCTCCTGGGTCAAAAATGGCCCAGCCCCAGGGTTTACATGTTTTACAAAGAGTTATATAGGAAAAACTTTAAAAAAATCTTCTTGTCAGAAACCGCAAAGCCAAGAGTTTAGATATTTGGTGTGTAGCATTGTCCAGTGGACCTGTACTAAGTTTGTTCAAATCATAGCCACTGGATCAAAATAGGCCTTGCCACGGGGATCACTTTTTTACATAGAGTTATATAGTAAAAAGTTTAAAAAGTCTCCAAATCAGAAACCAAAAGGCATAGAGCTTAGGTATTTTGTATGTAGCGTTGTCAAGAGGACCTCTACCAAATTTGTTCAAATCATGGCCTCTGGGTCAAAAATGGTCCCGCCCTAGGGGTCACATGTTTTACATAGTTATATAGGAAAAACTTTGAAAATCTTCTCTTCAGATACCACAAGGCCTAGAGTTAAGATATTTGCTGTACAATATTGTCTACTAGACCTCTACCAATTTTGTTCAAATCATAGCCCCTGGGTCAAAAATGGCCCCGCCCCAGGGGTCACATGTTTTTCATAGAGTTATATAGGAAAATGTTTAAAAAGTCTTCAAATCAGAAACCAAAAGGCTTAGAGTTTAGATATTTGGTGTGCAGGCATTGTCAAGTAGACCTCTACCAAGTTTGTTCAAATCATGACCCTGGGATCAAAACTTGCCCCAACCGGGGGTTATTTGATTTTTCACAAGGATTTATATAGGGAAAACTTCAAAAATCTGCTGCTCTGAAACCTGCCTTGTCCATTTGTGTCTGTTTGTCTGTCTGTCTTTCACACTTCGTTTCCTTTCAATAACTTGAATACCAGTTGACCCAAATCCTTCAAACTTCACAGGGTTATTGCCATTATTGAGTAAAAAAACCCTTTTGTGTTTTGGGTCAGTAGGTCAAAGGTCAAGGTCAGAGGGACCTCTAGAGTGAAAACCGTTTCCACTTCATAGGAGGATTACCATTTCACCCAGAGCCTCCAAACTTTATAGGATGATTGCTTTTTCTAAATAGAAGGACCATATTGTTTTTGGGGCTAGTATGTCAAAGGTAAGGGTCACAGGGACCTGTAGAGTGAAAACTATTTCTGCAGAGTAAATGTAGTACCATTTCACCCAGAGCCTTCAAACTTTATAGGATAATTGTATTAGAAGAACCCTATTGTTTTTAGGGTCCATAGGTCAAAGGTTATGTTCACAGGGACCTGTAGAGTGAAAACTGTTTCTGCTCAGTAACTGGAGTACCATTTTATCCAGAGCCTTCAAACTTCATAGGATGATTTTCTTTACTCAGTAAAAGAACCCAATCATTTTGGGGTCAGTAGGTCAAAAGTCAGGGGCACAGAGACCTTTAGAGTGAAAACTATTTCTTCTCAGTAACTGGAGTATCAATTACACCCAGAACCTTCAAACTTTATAGGGTAATTATATTAGAAGAACCCTATTGTTCTTGGGGTCTGTAGGTCAAAGGTCAAAGTCACTGGGACCTGTAGAGTAAAACTATTTCTTCTAAAAAATTTGAGTACCATAACACCCAGAGTCTTCAAACTTATTGCAAACTTATTCAAACTTGCACCCATAAAAACCAATAACGATATTTGTAACATGAGCAGTGAGACTCAGTTGAGCGATTAAAGGCCATCATGGCCCTCTTGTTAATAAATCATTAAGCAATGGAGTTTTCCCTACTAAATGGAAATTTGCTCTTGTTTTACCATTATATAAAAAGGAAGATAAAAAATGTTCCTGGTAATTATCGTCCGATATCACTATTAAGTTGTTTAGGGAAACTAATGGAACTTTGTGTTTACAAGTATTTGTATAACTTTTTTATAGCTAATAATCTCATTAACGAAAAGCAAGCTGGTTTTTTTATCAGGCCACTCAAATGCATATCAATTAATAGATTTGTACCATCAAATTGTTCAATCTCTTGATCAGAAAAATAATACATGTGTGATTTTTTGCGATATATCTAAAGCTTTCGACAGAGTCTGGCATAAAGGTTTACTTTTTAAACTAAACTAGTACGGTATAGATTGCCAATGGATATCTAATTATTTAAATGAAAGACAAAAAAGAGTTTTTATTATTCGATCTTATTCACAGTTTAAAATTGTAAAAGCAGGAGTGCCACAAGGTTTTGTCCTTGGACCTTTACTTTTTCTAATTTATGTTATTGATATTACTGAAAATTTATTAAGCATAACAAGATTATTTGCCGCCGATACGCCATTAGCCTCTACTACTTAAAATGTTAACGATTTAGAAGGCATTTTAAATCATGATTTAAGAGAAATTTCTAAATGGTCTATGCAATGGTTAGTTAGTTTTAATCCTGATAAAACCAAAGTTCTATATTTAGGTAACAAAAGACCACCCTTGCTCTAATTTAATGGTACAATATTAACTACAACAGAAAATCATAAGCATTTAGGTATTACGTTAAGCAAAGATGGTAGATTGCATACACACGTAAATAATATTATAGCTTCTTCAGTAAAACTTCTAAGAGTAATAAGGAAATAAAAATACACAGTCCGACGAAAGACACTGAATCAAATTTACATTTCATTTCTGATACCAATTCTAGAATATGCATCAACAGTATGGGATAATTGTACTCGTTATGAAAAAGATAAACTTGATAAAAAATACAGATTGAGTCGACAAGACTTGTTACAGGGACTACGCGTTCTATCAGCTTACAAAATTGTATAAAGAAATTGGCTGGTTAACCCTCGCAGAAAGACGAAGTTATCAAAAACTAATTTTAATGTTTAAAATAAAAAATGGTATGGTACTTAACAACATCAGTAGCCTTTTTCCAAGAACTGTTGGAGAAAGTATGTTGTACAACCTTCGAAATAATGATAACTTTGTAACTCTCCCCCAAAGGACAACATTATTTGAATACTCTTTTGTTTTATCAGCAATTTGTGAGTGGAATTCTTTACCTCATTCATTAAGAAATATTCAGTCACTTGGTGAATTTAAGAGTCAACTTTTAAATACTATGTTTTCAGTTAGTAGTGTACCACCATATTATATACATGGATCACGACTTTATTCATCAACTCATGCCAGACTGCGTAATAACTGTAGTGATCTAAAATGACTTATTTGTAAACCACATTGTTCATGATAATGTTTGCCAGTTCTGTAATGAACCTGAAAACGCAAACCATTATTTTTTTCACTGTGGTCGATACATTAACGAACGTTATGAACTTTTTGTAGAAAACACGTCAGTTTCATCCATTAAACTGTAAACTGTTATTGTTTCGTAGTTTAGACCTAACAAACGAGAATAATATTATAATTGTCGATGCAGTACACAGATATATAAAAAACTAAACGTTTCAACTAGCAACCTTTACCAACATTTTAATAAACCATCCAGTCTTTTATCTGCATTGAAAGTCAGTATCTTCTTCTTTCCATTCCGTTTGTGAAAGTTAGAATTTTCTTCTTTCCTTTCTGTTTTGAAAGTTAGTATCTTCTTCTTTCCTTTCAGTTTTGAATAGCTTTTACTACTTAAAAACAATTGTATATGCACTTACAATTTTGATAGTTCAGCATGTATGTTGTATGCTATTGTATATACTTAACTAATTATCATGATTTGTTAAAATTTTATACGTTTTAAATTTTATTGCCAATGCCATTCAATTTGTAAATAATCATAGTTAATGGGGAGAGCTGTAATTAAGTTGAAAGAACTTGTAGCTCAACCCTTTTGTCATATATTTATGTCATCATCATCATTATAATTATGTCTTTTAGTGTCATATGATGCATTTATGGCAATAAAATATGTTTAAACTAGAGAGCGATGTAAACAACGACCGCCATTGTCCACTGTTCCGGAAGTCTCCTATGAGTATAAAGTGTCGTAAACCTATTTTCCGGTTCCTTTTGGCTATTCAGTATTTTATTACCTGTACTGATTTAGCGTGTAATGATGGGCTAATTAATGTTTCATTAATGGCCTCTGATAATGTCTAACTGGCCCTATAAATCATGGGGTATTTCTTCCCAAAGTTTCTCGATGTCTAGGGATTATTATTTCTTATTATTTGTTCTCTTGTCTCTGTCAGTTTCAATAAACAATCCACACTTTTCAGTTTTCACTATTTTTATTAAACATATACACAGTTATTCTATATTCCCTATAAACTAAGTCCTATGATGACCGTTTTTTCACAATTTGATTGTTATTCTCTTTTAGATTCCTTTTTCTTTTTATATAAATAATTCCACAGTTGTTTTTAATATATGTTTTGTAAGAGAGGCTAGGTTTCCAGAACGTGGACAACCTGCTGATTTAGTGAGAAAACACTTTCTCTGTTTTGTATAATTATGTTTTAAACAAAGCTAGGTTTCCAAAACGTGGACAACCTGCTGATCTGTTGAGAAAAACCTTTTCTTTCTCTCCTTATTTTCCGCCAAAACCTCCTAAAGACTCGAGCTTAGCACCACCCATTTTGTAATAAACCAAAGTCAAAATATTTAATTTCGTCCAATCGTAGGTTAAACTTTTAGCGGGATTTATAGAAACATCCCAGTCCTAAGAAATGAATTCCATATGTATCCAGCATTTAATTTTAATGTCTCTGATATAATTTTATAACCATTAACTCTGAACAGGCCGGAGCTGAATGAGTGCCCGGATCTGTATTTAATTAGCTGATGATGACAGACAGGTTGCTAGAATTCTCTGGAATAAGATTTTAACTAGCATCTTACAATTTGTAACTATAAAATTTTGTATAAGACTTAGCAAAAATATCACTGAAAACAGATCTTTTACTTAGCAAAAATATATCACTGAAAACAGATCTTTTACTTAGCAAAAATATATCACTGAAAACAGATCTTTACACGCGCCTTCCCTTATGAAAGTTTAGGAGAGGAATTTGCATGATTATGTGAATTCTCGGAGAAACAAGAACGATACATATTAATAACTTGTGAAAAGATGCAAAAATAACAACAACAACAAAAATTGGAAAACAAATGACTAATGAAAACACATTTTTTTTCTTTTTTAAACGCAACGGTGGCGGCGACACCTTATTTGAATCAATATTTTCCTGAAACGGAAAAGAAGGCAATTATGGCATGATATAACATATATGTAATAACAAAGATAAATAGAAATTAGGAGGTTTACGCCACTTTAGTCATTTCCTCCTGGTATCTTTAACAATGCTGCCCCAAGGTTTTGATTGCCCCACTGGGCGGGTTTCGACTCAAATAATCAGCTAGAATATTTTCTTTGCCTTTGATATGTCTTATGTTGAGATAAAACTCTGACAGACAAAGGGACCAGCGCAAGAGTCTTTGGTTCGAACCTCGGGTGCGATTAAGCCAAACTAAAGGGTTGTGATCGGAAAATATGGTGACCGGTCCAGAGCCAACATAAATGGAAAACGCCGTGAGAGCGGCCATTATAGCAAGAAGCTCTTTTTCCACCGTGCTATAGTTCTGTTCCCTAGGTAGGAGCTTTCGAGAGTAGAATGCCACCGGTTGCGGTGCCGTCTCACTCCTTTGGTTCAACACGGCCGCTATTCCTACCTCGGAGGCATCCGAGTAGATTTCGAACGGTTTTGAAAAGTCGGGGGCCTGGAGTATAGGTGGGTTGGTGAGGGCGCTCTTCAGGGTTTCGAACGCCTGTTGCTGAGCGGTCGACCAGTCCTTAGTCAGATCTCCCTTCCGATTGCCACTTAGCAAGTCGATGAGAGGGGCGGTAATTTCGGAAAAGTGGGGTATGAATCGCCGGTAAAACCCTATCGTACCTAAGAAACTTCGTAACTGTTTCTTAGTGTTTGGAACAGGTATCTTGCCTATGGCCTCGCATTTAGCTGCGATGGGGGATACTCGGCCAGAACCGAGTTCATGACCTAAATACTGGACCTTGCCAGCCGCAATCTTACACTTTTCAGGATTGAGGGTGATACCTTTCTGATCCAGTTTCTGGAATGTGGCGTCTGGATGTCGCAGGTGTGAATCCCAGTCCTGGGACTGTACTGCTATATCATCTAGATAAGCGTCAGCGCAACGTTCTTTTTCTACAGTAGGGCGGCTAGTTGTGTCGGTAGGTGAATTCAGATCAGCCTGACCGGATGGGGTTTCATTATTCGCCAGGGTGTCATTCATGACTCGCTGGAAGGTCATGGGGGCATTTTTGAGCCCAAAAGGTAAGGTGAGGGGCTCGAACAGCCCAAATGGAGTTATGAATGCAGCGACCTCGCTAGCGGCTTTTGACAAGGGTATCTGCCAATAGCCTTTGTTAAGATCGAGAGTGGAGATAAGATTCGCACTCGCGACTCTATCTATGAGGTCGTCAATTCTCGGAATAAGGTAGGAGATAGATCTAGTCACCTGGTTAAGACGTCTGTAGTCAATGCATGGACGCCATTGTGCATTTGGTTTCTTAACAAGTATAACTGGGGACGCCCAAGGGCTTTGACTGGGTTGGATAACACCCAAGTCTAGCATGTTTCTGATCTCTTGGCGGAGAATTTCTATCTTGTCTGGGGACATCCGGTAATAGCTTTGAGTTATTGGAGTGGCGCCCTGTACATCTATATCATGTACAACACCAGACAAACGACCCAGTTTTCCCGAAAAGAGATTGGGGTATTTCTCAAAGAGTTTAATGACCTCAACCTGTTGCGATGGAGTGAGATGTGAAATATCGGGCCATCCACTAGTTGGCACAGCTTCTAACAAGGCGTGCTGTCCTGGGTCATAGTACAACTCTTCGGCTGTAGGGCTCTCACTTGAAACAGTGAGCACTAATTCAGCGGGTCGCGGGGTGTAGGGTTTTAGTTGATTCACATGCATTACACGGTACTTATCGCGTTTATCAGGCATGTGAATTACATACATATGTGAACCTACTTTTTCTTGGATTCTGTAAGGCCCTTGTAAGGGGTTCTTTAGCGGGTTTCCGGTTCGTGGGATTCGAACCAGAACTGAATCACCAATTTCGTAGAGGGTGACCTTTGCGTTCTTATGGTTATCGTACCACCTTTTACGTTCTTGTAATACGCGCTCGGTGGTTTGGTTTGCTTCTTGGAGCGCAAGGCGGAGGTTTTGCCTTAGCTGCCCCGGATATGCATCCAGTGGTATTTCGATGGCTGGGTTTCGCCTGCCCACTGTTCGTAAGTTAACTCAAGTCCGTCTCGAGGTTGTCTACTATACAGTAGGAAGAAAGGAGAGTAACCGGTGGTGGCATGTTCATTTGCCCGATAAGCGAACAAGATCCAGGGAAGTAATTCATCCCATGGTCTGCACTCTGTTTCCATTGTGATTTTAAGCATGGACTTAAGTGTGCCATTGAATTTTTCAACTTGGCCATTTGTTTGGAGGTGGTAACCAGAAGACGTTTTATGTTGAATGTTGTGTTCTAACATAAATCTCTGGCTTTCAGCACTCATAAATGGGCTGCCACGGTCAGTTAAAAGTGTGTGGGGGGTCCCATGCCGGGCCATTAGATCAGACAAACACTCTATGAAAATCTCAGAGTTCGCCTGAGGACATGCATATGTCTCTGCATACCTTGTTGCATGATCAATAAAGTTTAAGAGATATTTATTACCTCTGGGAGTCTCTGTTAATGGGCCTACAAAGTCAGCAGATATGTAAGAGAAAGGTTCTTTAATTACAGGGAGAGGTTTTAGTGGGGCGGTAGCGGGTTGGACTCCACGGCCAGCACGTTGGCAGGGGCCACAGCTACGGCAGTGCTGTTTGACATCTCTCCGGAGGCCTGGCCAAAAGAAATGTTGAGAGATCCCCACCAAGGTTTTATCTGGTCCCCTGTGTCCAGATGCCAGTGAACCATGAGCGAGCTCTAGGATTCGAGCTCGGTAGGGTCGGGGTACAACTATTTGCTCCCGACGCCTCCACATCTGAAGTGCCTTTTGCCCTCGAGGCTGGTCTCGCCTCATAAGTAGTCTGGGGTCTTGTTGCACATAGAACCCGGATTGAAGAGGGGGTTGATCCCAGGCCTGGCCCCATAAGGGAGCCAAGGTAGGATCAGCCTCTTGGGCGGCCAGAAGCTCGGCATGGTCTGGGTTAGAGCCGGCTCGGTTTCGGCGTCACCCTCGGGTTCTTCGAGGTTTTCCTCGGGTTCATTTGTTTGGTCAGGTTCCTTGGCGTGATCCTCCGCTCCTTCGGATTGGCCACTTCGTATAGTTTTTCCTATATAAGCCTATGTAAAACCAATGACCCCAGGGTGGGGCCAAATTTGAGCCCAGAGGTATAATTTGAACAAACTTGGTAGAAGTCCACTAGACAATGCTACATACCAAATATCTAAGCTTTATGCCTTACGGTTTCTGACAAGAAGATTTTTAAAGTTTTTCCTATATAACTCTATGTAAAACAAGTTACCCCTGGGGCGGGGCCATTTTGGACCCGGAGGCCATGATTTGAACAAACTTGGTAGTGGTCCACTAGACAATGCTGCACACCAAATATCTTAGCTCTATGCCTTATGGTTTCTGACAAGAAGATTTTTAAAGTTTTTCCTATATAACTCTATGTAAAACAAGTTACCCCTGGGGCGGGCCATTTTTGACCCCAGGATCATAATTTGAACAAACTTGGTAGAGGTCCACTAGATGATGCTTTATACCAAATATCATGTTTGAACTAAAATCTGTTTTTAGCTCCTGTGACCCAGAAATGCAATGAACTGGAACCATTTGAACAAACTTGGTAGAGCTTCATGCAAGGAACATTCAAGGCAAGTTTCATTAAATTTTGCCCAGTGGTTTCAGAGGAGATGTCGTTTGAATGAATTGTGGACGCCGGACGGACGGACGGACGCCGGACAATCAAGGATCCTAAAAGCTCACATGAGCATGCTCAGGTGAGCTAAAAAAACAGAACAAAATATAGGATACAATAAAAACAAGAGGGTCATGATGGCCCTTTTAGCCTTGGTGACCTTTAACCTAATCTAATAATTCGAAAAAGCTTGATAAATCTTGTTTCATACCAAATTATAGATCTCAGGGCCTTGTGGTTTCAGACAAGAAGATTTTTAAGTTTTACTATATAAGCCTATGTAAAATCAAATGACCCCTGGGTAGGGGCCAAATTTGACCCCAGAGCCATAATTTGAACAAACTTGGTAGAGGTCCAAACAACAATGCTACATACCAAATCTTAAGGCTCAGGGCCTTGTGGTTTCAGACAAGAAGATTTTTAAAGTTTCACTATATAAGGCTATGTAATATAAGTTGACCCTCGGGGCAGGGCCAAATTTGACCCCAGGTGTATAATTTGAACAAACTTGGTAGAGGTCCACAAGACAATGCTACATACCAAATCTTAAAGCTCAGTTCCTTGTGGTTTCAGACAAGAAGATTTTCAAAGATTTCCCTTTGTAAAATAAGTTGACCCCCGGGGCGGGGCCAAATTTGACCCCAGGGGCATAATTTGAACAAACTTAGTAAAGGTCCACAAGACAATGCTACATACCAAATCTTAGATCTCGGGGCCTTGTGGTTTCAGACAAGAAGATCTTTAAATTTTTACTATATAAGCCTATGTAAAATCCATTGATCCCCGGGTAGGGCCAAATTTGACCCCAGGGGCATAATTTGAACAAAATTGGTAGAGGTCCACATGACAATGCTAGATACCAAATCTTAAGGCTCAGGGCCTTGTGGTTTCAGACAAGAAGATTTTTAAAGTTTCATTATGTTAAATAAGTTGACCCCTGGGGCAGGGCCAAATTTGATCCCAGGGGCATAATTTGAACAAGAGCCATCACAAGCGGGGGCCACATTCGACTTTTTTCCTATTTCCAAAGGCAAACACATTAGAGGAAGCACATTGTGGTGAAGGGATTTCAAATGAAACATCATTTGGAAATATAACCATACATAACAAAGTTTTTCTTTTTTCAAGTATTATTAACATCCAACCACAAATAACAAAATTATGGCCAGATTTAGCAAATTCAATAATCTGACCTTGACTGTTAAGGTCATTTAAAGGTCAAGGTCATATCTGAAAGAATCAAAATGTCGGATTTGTCATAAGTGTTGTTTTGTCCAAGTATGAATCAAATCCATTAACAAATGAGGAAGGTATGACAATTTACATGTAACATGGTTCCCACTATTTTTAAGGAGTGAAATTCCAGGCTTTTTCCAGGTTTTTTCAAGGATTTTTTGAAAAATTCCAGGTTTTTAATTTGAGAATTCCAGGTTTTTCCAGACTTCCGGCATTACAATTACGTCAATGACCTAGCTTCTGGTCTTAAGTTTAAAACGTGCTGCAGACATATTGCCGAATCTACATCAGTGAGACGCTTACATATTTCCGATAATACCCGAAACAAAATTTAACCTCTTGATTGGACAACAAACTTGACGTAAAACAACGACAAACTCTCTTAAATATCCGTCAATTATTAAGCGCAAAACTTGTTGACGTAATACACAAAAGCCTCGATTTCGTTCTCTGTTTCGTACTCAAACCGTTTCGTACCGATTCCCGGTCTTTTCCCGAAATTGTCCTAAGTTTGTAAAAATCACGGTCTTTTCACGACCGGGAGCGTAAATAATGAAATTCCCGGACTTTTCCCGTTTTCCCGGTAGCGTGGGAACCATGATGTAAGCAAAATTCAATCATTTGACCTTGATGGGGGGTGGTGACCCCCACGTCACGGTGCATACTACCAAATATCTAAGCTCCAGGCCTTGCAGTTTGTGACAAGAAGATTTTAAAAGTTTTTTGCTATATAACTCTATGTAAACAACAGGGCCATGATGGCCCTGGATCGCTCACCTGAGTACTTTGGCTGTATGTTTGCTGTTAAGCAGTATTTCATTTTTTAATTGAAAATATGTAAGTGCTTACAAACCAAATATGTAAAATATCAGTCAATAAATAAAGGCTCTATGACAGAAAGTAGAAATATCTATCATAAGCTATGGTGACCTTGACCTTGACCCAGTGACCTCAAACCCTACCCATAGGTAGACGTCCATGCAAGGAACCTATAAAATGAATATCAAAGATATTGGTCTATAAATGAAGGCTCTATGAGGTACAGTAGATAAATCTATTTTTAGCCTCAGTGACCTTTAACCTAATCTAATAATTTCAAAAAGCTTGATAAAGCTTGCTTCATGCCAAATTATAAAATTCTAGGCCTTGTGGTTTTAGACAAGAAGATTTTTAAAGATTTTCTTCTATACTGCTATTGAAAACTTGTGACCCCTCGGGCAGGGCCAATAGTGACCCCGGGGACATTTTTCAAAGAAACTAGGCAGAGGTTCACTAAACAATGCTGCATACCAAATATCTAAGCTGTAGGCATTGAGGTTTCCAGTAAGAAAATTTTTAAAGATTGCCTTTTTTACATATTAAGGGCCCCCGGGGCAGGGCCAATTTTGACCCCGGGGCCAACATATAAACAATACTGGTAAAGGTTCTCAACACAATACTCCAGACTAAATATCTAAGGTCTAGTCCTATTAGTTTGGAAGAAAAATGATTTTTCATGTTTTTCCTATATAACTATAGGTAAACCAAGAGAACCCTGGGGCGTGGCTAATTTTGACCCAGGGGACATAATTTGAACAAACTTAGTAGACATCCACTAGACAATGCTGCATACCAAATATCTAAGCTGTAAGCATTGAGGTTTCCAGTAAGAAGATTTTTAAATATTGCCTTTTTTACATATTAAGGGCCCCCTGGGTGGGGCCAATTTTGACCCCGGGGCCAACATATAAACAATACTGGTAAAGGTTCTCAACACAATACTTCACACCAAATATCTAAGGTCTAGTCCTATTAGTTTTGGAGAAAAATGATTTTTCATGTTTTTCCTATATAACTATATGTAAATCAAGAGAACCCTGGGGCGTGGCCAATTTGACCCAGGGGACATAATTTGAACAAACTTGATAACGGTCTACTAGACAATGCTACATACCAAATATCTAAGCTGTAGGCATTGTGGTTTCGGAGAAGAAGACTTTTAAAGATTTCCTTTATAAGCCTATGTAAAATCAATTGACCCCCAGGGTGGGGCCTATTTTGACCCAGTGGCTTTGATTTAAAGAAACTTAGTAGAGGTCCACTGGACAATGCTGCACACCAAATATCTAAACTCTAGGCCTTGCTGTTTCTGACAAGAAGATTTTTTAAAGTTTTTCCTATATAACTCTATATAAAACAAGTGACCCCTGGGGCGGGGCCAGTTTTGACCCAGGAGCCATGATTTGAACAAACTTGGTAGAGGTCTACTAGACAACACTGCACACCAAATATCTAAACTCTAGGCCTTGCAGTTTCTGATAAGAAGATTTTTTAAAGTTTTTCCTATATAACTCTATGTAAAACATGTGACCCCCGGGGCTGGGCCATTTTTTACCCAGGAGCCATGATTTGAACAAACTTGGTAGAGGTCCACTGGACAATGCTGCACACCAAATATCTAAACTCTAGGCCTTGTGGTTTCAGACAAGAAGATTTTTAAAGTTTTTCCTATATAATTCTTTGTAAAACTAGTGACCCCTGGGCCAGGGCCATTTTTGACCCAGGGGTCATGATTTGAACAAACTTGGTAAAGGTCCACCTGATGATGCTTCATACCAAATATCTAAGCTCCAGGCTTTGTAGTTCTGGAGAAGAAGATTTTTAAAGTTCCAACTTTGAAAATCTATTTTTAGCTCCTGTGGCCTAGAAATGCAATGGACCTGAACCATTTGAACAATTTTGGTAAAGCTTCATGCAAATAACATTCCTGCCAAGTTTCAGGAAGATTGGCCCAGCAGTTCAGGAGAAGAAGTTGTTTGAAGAAAAAGTTGACGTCGCACGCACGCACTGTCGGACGGACGACGGACATCAGGCGATCACAAAAGCTCACCTTGAGCACTTTGTGCTCAGGTGAGGTAAAAAAACATGTGACCTCTTGAGCTGGGCCAGTTTTGACCCAGGGGCCATGATTTGAACTTGGTATAGGTCCACTGGACAATGCTGCACACCAAATATCTAAACTCTAGGCCTTGTGGTTTCAGACAAGAAGATTTTTAAAGCTTTCCTTTATAAGCCTATGTAAAATAAATTGACCCCCCGGGCGGGGCCAAATTTGACACCAGGGGCATAATTTGAACAAACTCGATAGAGGTCCACTAGATGATGCTCAACACCAGATATCTAAGCTCCAGGTTTCGTGGTTTCAGACAAGAAGATTTTTAAAGTTTTTCCCATTAAGTTGCCATAGCAACCAGAGTTCTGCATGGAATTGAATTCTTTGAACAACTTTAGAAGAGCTTCATGCAAGGAACATCCCAAGCAAGTTTCATTGAATTTGGCCCAGTGTTTTCAGAGGAAATGTCGTTTGAATGAAATTGTTGACCCCTCACAATGCATGACGCACACTGGACATTGGGGTATAACAAAAGTTCACTCTGGCACTTTGTGCCAGGTGAGCTAAAAATAGATTGCTTTGTAGTTTTACAATATGTAGTGTGTTGAAATGGAGGGGTACAGTGTTAAATTTGCAAAATCAGTCCATGAATGCATCACTGGAGTTTACATAGAAAGAAATACAATTGCATTATGTTGAGAAAACAAACTGTACAACTCAGATGAACAAGGCTGGATTTTTGGCAACAAATAGCCTGCATACAAAGAAAGGTATCAGTCCTATCAATAAGAATTCAACCATGAAATGTGAATGACAACTTTTTGGTAGTATCTACATAAATGTTCTTCAAAGACTAGCTTTTTGCACAGAAGCTTGTTACATTCTAGAATATAAATAATGTATTTCAAATTTACTTACAATCAAGAAAACTGCTCCCAACATGACTGCCTTCAATTTCACATCTAAATCCATTGGAACTGAAACAGTATATTACACAAATGTATTGAATATAAATACAGGAATTTTGAATAAAACAAGTTCTTTTTGACAAACTACCACAAAAGGTTTTTAGAACGATAGTTTGACAAATACTGATTACAAGATTTTATGTACCTTGGTAACATATGTACTCATGCATTCAAAAACCTAGAAACACAGACATTTTTCTTTTGGCAAACTAGATATCTTGATCATGTATTTTGCTTAAATATATTTTTTTCTCCTAGAGAAAGAAAAATACCCTAAAATTAACTGCATTCAATTTTCTTTAAACTTATATAAATATAAATGACTCTGAATAATTAATTACCCAATTAATTACTCAATTTCACGGTGTCAGGCAAAAATCCTCTACCAATCTCACAAATTTGTATAATGTATAGATATGTCATTAGACATATATAAAACACAAGAGAGCCATGATGGCCCTAAATCGCTCACCTGAGTCTCATTGCTCATGTTACAAATATCATTATTGGTTTTTATGGGTGCAAGTTTGAATAAGTTTGCAGTAAGTTTGAAGACTCTGGGTGTAATGGTACTCAAATTTTTTAGCAGAAATAGTTTTACTCTACAGGTCCCAGTGACTTTGACCTTTGACCTACAGACCCCAAAAACAATAGGGTTCTTCTAATATAGTTACCCTATAAGTTTGAAGGTTCTGGGTGTAATGATACTCCAGTTACTGAGAAGAAATAGTTTTCACTCTACAGGTCCCTGTGACCTTGACTTTTGACCCCAAAAATGATTGGGTTCTTTTACTGTGTAAAGACAATCATCCTATGAAGTTTGAAGGTTCTGGGTAAAATGGTACTCCAGTTACTATGCAGAAAGAGTTTTCACTCTACAGGTTCCTGTGAACTTAACCTTTGACCTATGGACCCTAAAAACAATAGGGTTCTTCTAATACAATTATCCTATAAAGTTTGAAGGCTCTGGGTGTAATGGTACTACAGTTACTCTGCAGAAATAGTTTTCACTCTACAGGTCCCTGTAACCCTGACCTTTGACATACTAGCCCCAAAAACAATATGGTTCTTCTATTTAGTAAAAGCAATCATTCTATGAAGTCTGGAGATTGTAACCCTGTTATTGAGTGGAAACAGTTTTCACTCTAGAGGTCCCTCCTACCTTGACCTTTGACCTACTGACCCAAAAGACAAAAGAGGTGGCTATGATTTGAAGAAACTTAGTAGAGGTCCACTGGACAATGCTGCACACCAAATATCTAAACTCTACGCCTTGCGGTTTTTTAAAATAAGATTTTTAAAAGTTTTACCTATATAACTCTATATAAAACATTTGACCCCTGGGGCGGGGCCATTTTTGACCCAGGAGCCATGATTTGAACAAACTTGGTAGAGGTCCACTGGACAATGCTGCACACCAAATATCTAAACTCTAGGTCTTGCAGTTTCTGACAAGAAGATTTTTTAAGTTTTCCCTATATAACTCTATGTAAAATCAACTGACCCCTGGGATGGGGTCAGTTTTGACCCCACGGTCGTAATTTGAACAAACTTGGTAGAGGTCCACTAGATGATGCTTCATACCAAATATCTAAGCTCCAGGCCTTGGGGTTTTGGAGAAGAAGATTTTTAAAGATCAAACTTTTAAAATCTAATTTTAGCTCCAGTGAACCAGAAATGCAATGGACCAGAACCGTTTGAACAATCTTGGTAGAGCTTCATGCAAGGAACATCCCAGGCAAGTTAATTTAGCCCTTTGGTTTCAGAGGAGATGTCATCTGAATGAAAAGTTGACAAAGGACGGACGGACGGATGACAAAGACTGATCAGAAAGATGCTCCATTTAAAATATCTAAGTACTAGGCTCTGAGGTTTCAGACAACAGGTTTTTCAAAGTTTTTCTTATATAAACCTATGAAAAATCAATTGACCCCCGTGACAGGGCCAAATTTGACCCCAGGGGTATAATTTGAATAAACTGGAAGAGGCCACTCGACAATGCTAAATACAAAATCGTAAGGCTCTGAGACAAGAAGATTTTCAAAGTTTTCACTTTATAAGAGTATGAAAAACCAATGACCCCAAAGGAGGGGCCAAATTTGACCCCAGGGGTATAATTTGAACAAACTTGGTAGAGGTCCACTAGACAATGCTACATACCAAATCTTAAGGCTCAGGCCTTGTCATTTCAGACAAGAAGATTTTCAAAGATTTCCCTATGTAAAATAAGTTGACCCCCGGGGCGGGGCCAAATTTGACCCCGGGGGCATAATTTGAATAAACTTGGTAGAGGTCCACTAAATAATGCTACATAACAAATCTTAAGGCTCAGGGCCTTGTGGTTTCAGACAAGAAGATTTTCAAAGTTTTCTCTATATGAGCCTATGTAAAATCAATTGACCCCCAGGGCAGGGCCAAATTTGACACCAGGGGCATAATTTGAACAAATTTGGTAGAGGTCTACTTGACAATGGTTTCAGACAAGAAGATTTTCGAAGTTTTTCCTATATAAGCCTATGTAAAACCAATGACCCCAGGGTGGGGCAAATTTGACCCTAGAGGTATAATTGGAACAAATTTGGTAGAGGTCCACTGGAAAATGCTACACACCAAATCTTAAGGCTCAGGGCCTTTGGTTTCAGACAAGAAGATTTTCAAAGTTTTTTCTTTTCAGTTGCCATAGCAACCAGAGTTCTTGATGGAATTGATTTTTTTGAACAACTTTGGTAGAGCTTCATGCAAGGAACATCCCAGGCATGTTTTGTCAATGTTAACATAGCGGTTTAGGAGGAGAAGCTGTTCAAGTCAAATTGTTGACGACACACAATGCACGCCGACCCACCCCAGACAATCAACGATCCCAAAAGCTACCCTGAGCAGTGCTCAGGTGAACTAAAAACTTACAACTTTACTTACAAGAGATACCAAAGTTGTCAGCATCAGTGAAATATTCCCTCACCAAACCACTCCACTGTTTGCTGATCTTTCCCACCTCAGTCTGTCCATCCTTACCATGTACCTACACAACCAGGGAGAGGCCATTTAGTAATAACAAATTTAAAATAAGGAGAATATGTTACTCTTAAAAATCACAGTAGCATTAAATAATAGTAGGAACAAAAGTAGTTTATCATTTGGTTGTATACAATGAAAATGATCAATGTCGAATAGAACTCGAGGCAGATTAATATTTCAGCGTGTGAAACAAAACACAATTATCATATGTAGCTAATGTTAAAATATAAAGGTTATTGCATAAACAAATATAAAGATATGAAGACTTGAAAATTTAACTCTTGACCTTAATGGTCAATACTGAATATGGGTCAGGGTCATGTGAAGCATGCCAAATGAATAACAAGTGTTCATTGGTACATCATTTCCAAATATGAAGGCCATAACTCGAACAATAATGAAGTTATGAAAGTTTAGAAATTTGACCTTTGACCTAATTTGTCAAGATCAAATTGGGTTCAAGGTAAAATATCAGCATTTCAAATGATAAACAATATTCAAATGATTCATATGCCCGAATATGAAGGTTATTATCGCCGTTCCTGGACGGCGATATATACAATTAACAAGATTTGAACAATTTTGCCTGTACACCGCCTGCCTTTAGCCAATCAAAGCAAAGCATTTCATATCACATGATAACAAAATGGACGTCAAAATTCTTCAGCAAGGGATGCGTAAATGGACTCGCCCAACCGCCATGTTTGTCGGGTTACTTATTCTTACAACTGAAAAATACCATCATCAATGTACGATCTCAGTACCAGTCTTCAGGCTCGTGTAGGATAAATACAGGATAATCGCAATATTTTTTGCTACATGTCATTTTTAACTAAAGAATGTAGTCTAAATAAGAGTATGGTTTGTTTGTTTTTTTCCAAAACTTGCACTTAAAGAAAAAAAATAAATGCTTGCTTCCGGGCGATTCTAATCAGGATACAAACTACCCACAGAGGCTACTTCCCCTGATTAGTACAGTAAAAGTAGCAAAGCGTGACGTGACCGGTGCGAGGAGTTTGATCAGGATTTTTCCATGTTTTATATATGCTTGATTAGGGTCAGGGCAATATCGTATTTTTTACCTAAAATTTATTCTGTTTAAATTGTACATACAATATTCTTATGGTATTGAAGAACTGTATCTAGCTTTTGTTAAGTATACATTTTTTAGTAATAAATAAAGTTAACAAGAAAACTTCAAATGGACTTGAGTCCATTTGGGTGTACGGTGTTTACTGTATTTTTAAGGAACCTTAAGCTACAACACTCTATTTTGTTTGCAGATGCTAATAAAAAGAAATTAAATATATATCTTTAAATTGAAGACCTGTCTGTTCAGACAAATTGTAACTAAGGTAGTGCCCATTTTTCGAAGAACAACAACAACATATTTGTTCAACCTTTTATTCCATATATCTCTTGATGTTTATGGTGATAATTATGATACTGGAACAGTGTTTGTTTTGTTAAGTAACAAAATAACATGAATTTCATGGAATAACATGCTTGAACAGAATAACAAACGTGCTTGAATAGAATAACAAATATATACTTGTAATATCAATTATGATAATAAACTATGACCCTGCTTTGATTACTTTGATATAATTCAACATATTTAAGACCAGGTGAGGAACAGTCACTGTCGTAGCAAAGTACCACCGGGAACCAGACAGAATTTTTAACTTTAAATGTATTTTTTCTTAGTGATCCGAATTTATTATATAAAAACATTAAACATAAACATTGTATCATTTTACATCATTTGAAAGCTCTTTAAATTCATATTTTGAAAATATAAGCAGATTTTGAATTTTTGCTTTTAAAAAAGAAAACTAAACTAATTTATACCTGTCTAGCAGCTTAGATGCACTAAGTTTAACCATTTACAAACAAGAAAGTGAACAGTTTTGAAAATCATTTTAATATATGTAAAATATGAGTTTACAGACCTTTTAAATGATATAAAATATTGAATTGTGAAGAAAAATGACTTTGTAACTGTAATTACAAAATTACTATGTTTTGCATTTTAATCAACCGCCATATTTTTGCCAGCCTTCAAAAAGTTACCCGTATTTCTTATCAGTTACTTGTTACTATTAATAGATTTCAAAACAATAACATTCAATGTTCCTACACAATATTACCAGACAGTCACGTGATTCTGTCCGTAATTCTGTCCGAGGATTTCCGGAATAACACAACTTCGCAAATTGATTCAACAGGTAGTACATCGTAATAATACGTAATGCTTCGGCAATAATCGGATCTTCTAACAGCCAATCAAAACATAGCATTACATAATATCGGATAACACTGACCCCGCTCCAATTGTACATATAGGAATATAATACTGGCAATTTTCCGTACAGAAAAACTACGCAAATAGTCAGTCAATTGTCGCACGGTGCATAATGTAGTTGTGCGGAATATGTAACAGGGGTAACCGACTATGCTTGAAGCCTTAACTTAGCAAGAGCAGAATTGAATCAAAGCGCTGCAAGCTCTGGGGGTATTCACTTCTTAACTGGTAGTCAATATTATGCTGTCTTGGGATGGGCCTCACCTTAGACTCATATATATTAGAACAGTCTGATATCTTGCATGAAAAAGACACGGAATTAATTAAAATATCTGTTTAAGTATTAGATGGTCAATTGACAACAATATTAATATATAGCAATAATATACAGTATTTTAAGTTATATTGTTTATCAACATGATAAAACAAAGTAAGAAACACCGTATATATAAACACATACATACATAATAATTGCAGCAATATATATTAAAGAAACAAAAGACACTCTATCATGATACATATCTTTTATGCAAATTAGAAAAAAATAATGGAAAAACAGCTAAAAATCAAACAAGGGTGTCATAATGGCACTGCAATGTTTCCTGAGAATATATGCGTGCAATATAACAAGAGCCACGGCAAGCGGGGACCATGCTCGACTTTTTCCTTTTTCCAAAGTCAAACACATCAGAGGAAGCACATTGTGGTGAAGGGATTTCAAATGAAACATCATTTGGAAATATAATTATACATAACAAAGTTATGGCCAATTTTAGCAACATTCAGAAATTTGACCTTAAAGGTCAAGTTCAGTTTACCTTCTTTGAAGGTATAGTCTAAAAGGTAGTTATGTCCAAGCATGAAGACACTACATCAATTAACAACAAAGATATAGCCAAGTTAAGTAATGTTAAGGTCTTTAAAGGTCAAGGTAATGCTTAAATTGTTCAACACGTTTGTTTTAATCTCATTGTTGTTTTGTCCCTGTATAGATCAAATCCGTCCATACATAACAAAAGTTTGGCTATTTTAGCAAAATGCAATAATTCGAACTTGACTGTAAAGGTCATTTAAAGGTTAAGGTCATACTTGAATAATTTAACATGTAGGTTTTGTCATGAGCATTGTTTTGTCCAAGTATTAATAAAAAAGAACTTAAAATGACGTTATGGTCAATATTGCAAAATTCAATAATTTGACCTTGATGGTCAGGGTCATTTGAAGGTAAAGGTAAATGATTCAATGTGTCAGTTTGGTCATAAGTGTTGTTTTGTCCTAGTATAAATCAAATCAAACCATAAATAACAAAAATTTGGCTATTTTAAGCAAAATTCAATAACTTGACCTTAAATGTCAAGGTCATCTAAACGTTAAGGTCATACTGATAATAAATTAAAATGTTGGTTTTGTTGTTTTATCAAAGTATAAATTAAATCCATAAATAAACAACAGTTACGAAAATTTAAGCAAAAAACAATAATGGGACCTTGACTGTCAATGTCATTTTAGGGTAATGGTCATACCTGAGTTATTCAACATGTAAGTTTTGTCAAAAGTGTTGTTTTGTATGAAGTATGAATCAAGTCTAACCATAAATTACATGAATTTTGCTGAAATTGGCCATAACTTATTATTACTAGGTGGATTCTCTTCATGCACAACATCTTGGACACAACAACCCTTTGGACAAAACCTTCAAGCAGACCAGACTAAACTTGACCTTGACTCATAAATGACCTTCACCTTCAAGTCAAAATATTGAATTTTGCTAAAATTGGCCATAACTTTATTATTAATAAGTGGATTCACTTCATGCCACTTATAACAAATCCGACATTACGATAATTTTAAGTTTGACCTTGACCTTTAAATGACCTTGACAGTCAAGGTCATATCATTGAATTTTGTTAAAACTGGCCATAATTTTGTTATTTATGGTTGGATTTGAATCAGACTTGGACAAAACAACACATGACAAAGCCGACAAGATAAATTATTCAAGTTTGACCTTTACCTTAAAATAACGATGACTGTCAAGGTCAAATAATTAAATTTTGCTTAAATTGTCATAACTTTGTTGTTTATTGCTGGTTTTGATTACAAAACTTTGTTGTTTATGGTTGGTTTTGATTACAAAACAACAATTATGACAAAACCGACATATTGAATAACTCAGATATGACCATAACCTAAAAATGACCTTCACCGTCAAGGTCTTTCTCATTTATTTCCGGATTTGATTCATACTTCGACAAAACAACACTTATGACAAATTCGACATTTTGATTCTTTCAGATATGACTTTGACCTTTAAATGAACTTTACAGTCAAGGTCAGATTATTGGATTTGCTAAACCTGGCCATAATTTTGTTATTTGTGGTTGGATGTTTATAATACTTGGAAAAAAACAACACTTATGACAAAGCCGACATGATAAATTATTCAAGAGTGACCTTTACCTTAAAATGACCATGACCGTCAAGGTCAAATTATTGAATTTTGCTCAAACTGTCATAACTTTTGTATTTATTTATGGATTTGCTCATACTTGGACAAAACAACACTTATGACAAATCCGACATTACGATTCTTTCACGTATCAACGTTACGTTAAAATGACCTTGACCTTCAAGGTCAAATTATTGAATTTTGGTACAATTTACCATAACTTTGTATTTATTGTTGGAATTGATTCATACTTGGACAAAACAACACTTCTAACAAAACCGACCTGTTGATTCAAGTTTGACCTTGACCTAAAAAATGACTATGACTAGCAAATTATTGAATTTTGCTAAGATTAGTCATAACTGTGTAATTTATGGTTAAACTTGATTCATAATTGGACAAAACAACACTTTTGACAAAACTTACATGTTGAATAATTCAGGTGTGACATTTACCCTAAAATGACCTTGACAGTCAAGGTCACATTAATGTATTTTGCTTAAATTGTCATAACTGTTGTTTATTTATGGATTTGATTTATACTTTGATAAAACAAAAAAACCGACATTTTCATTTATTATAAGTATGACCTTGACATTTAAGGTCAAGTTATTGAATTTTGTTTTAAATAGCCAAATTTTTGTTATTTATGATTTGATTTGATTTATACTGGGACAAAACAACACTTATGACAAAACTGACACATTGAATCATTCAACTGTGACTTTGACCTTCAAATGACCCTGACTGAATTTTGCTAATATTGGCCATAACGTCATTTTAGTTCTTTTTAGCTCACCTGAGCACAAAGTGCTCAAGGTGAGCTTGTGTGATCGCCTGATATCCGTCGTCCGTCCGTGCGTGCGTCCGTCGTCAACTTTTTCTTCAAACAACTTCTACTCCTGAACTGCCGGGCCAATCTTGCTGAACCTTGGCAGGAATGTTACTTGCATGAAGCTTTACCAAGATTGTTCAAATGGTTCAGGTCCATTGCATTTCTAGGCCAAAGGTGCTAAAATAGATTTTCAAAGTTGGAACTTTAAAAATCTTCTTCTCCGAAACCACAGGGCCTGGAGCTTAGATATTTGGTATGAAGCATCATCTAGTGGACCTCTACCAAGTTTGTTCAAATTATGACCGTGGGGTCAAACCTGACCCTATCCCAGAGGTCAGTTGATTTTACATAGATTTATATAGGGAAAACTTAAAAAATCTTCTTGTCAGAAACCACAAGGCCCAGAGTTTAGATATTTGGTGTGCAGCATTGCCCAGTGGATCTCTACTGAGTTTTTTCAAATCATGGCTCCTGGGTCAAAAATGGCCCCGCCCCAGGGGTCAAATGTTTTATATAGAGTTATATAGGAAAAACATAAAAATTCTTCTTTTCAGAAACCGCAAGGCCTAGAGTTTAGATATTTGGTGAGCAGCATTGTCCAGTGGACCTCTACTAAGTTTCTTCAAATCATAGCCACTGGGTCAAAATAGGCCCCATCCCGGGGGTCAATTGATTTTACATAGGTTTATATAGGAAAAGTCTTTAAAAGTCTTCTTCTCAGAAACCACAATGCCTACAGCTTAGATATTTGGTATGCAGCATTGTCTAGTAGAACTCTATCAAGTTTGTTCAAATTATGTCCCCTTGGTCAAAATTGGCCACGCCCCAGGGTTCTCTTGATTTACATATAGTTATATAGGAAAAACATGAAAAATCATTTTTCTCCGAAACTCATAGGACTAGACCTTAGATATTTGGTGTGGATTATTGTGTTGAGAACCTTTACCAGTATTGTTTATATGTTGGCCCCGTGGTTAAAATTGGCCCCACCCCGGGGGCCCTTAAGATGTAAAAAAGGCAATCTTTAAAAATCTTCTTACTGGAAACCTCAATGCTTACAGATTAGATATTTGGTATGTAGCAATGTCTAGTGAACCTCTACCTAGTTTGTTTGAAAAATGTCCCCGGGGTCACTATTGGCCCTGCCCGAGGGGTCACAAGTTTTAAATAGCAGTATAGAAGAAAATCTTTAAAAATCTTCTTGTCTGAAACCACAAGGCCTAGAATTTTAAAATTTGGCATGAAGCAAGCTTTATCAAGCTTTTTGAAATTATTACATTAGGTTAAAGGTTACGGAGGCTAAAAATAGATTTATCTACTGTACCTCATAGAGCCTTCATTTATAGACCAATATCTTTGATATTTAGTATATATGTTCCTTGCATGGACGTCTACCCATGGGTAGGGTTTGAGGTCACTGGGTCAAGGTCCAGGTCACTATAGCTTATGAAAGATATTTCTACTTTCTGTCATAGAGCCTTTATTTATTGACTGATATTTTACATATTTGGTTTGTAGGCACTTACATATTTTCAATTAAAAAATGAAATACTGCTTAACAGCAAACCTACAGCCAAAGTACTCAGGTGAGCATTACCTTGACCTTTAAATGACCTTGACATTACTTAATTTGGCTATATCTTTGTTTTTAATGGATGTAGTGTCTTCATGCTTGGACATAACTACCTTTTAGACAATACCTTTAAAGAAGGTTAAACTGAACTTGACCTTTAAGGTCAAATTTCTAAATGTTGCTAAAATTGGCCATAACTTTGTTATGTATAATTATATTTCCAAATGATGTTTCATTTGAAATCCCTTCACCACAATGTGCTTCCTCTGATGTGTTTGCCTTTGGAAATATGAAAAAGTCGAGTGTGGCCCCCGCTTGCGGCGGCTCTTGTTTAAATATTTGTTTGTTTTTTTACTTTATTCATGTGTACTGTCAACTTGGAAGAGGTCCACTAGACAATGCTACACACCAAATCTTAGACCTCTGTGCTTAGCAGTTTCAGACAACAATATTTTTAAAGTTTTTCGTTCTTGTTGCCATACCAACCAGAGATCTTAATTGAACGAAATTCTTTGAACAACTTTTGTAAAGCTTCATATAAGGAAGATTTCTGCAAAGTTTTATCATATTTCACCTTGGGGATTAGGAGGAGATGTTGTTTAAAGTAAGAAGTTGACGATAACGCACGACGAAAACAGGGCGATCACAAAAACTCACTTTGAGCACATAGTGCTCAGTTGAACTAAAAACAAGACAAAAGTACGTTCATAAGTAATGACAAGAGCACCTTCACTGTTTTTATGCCCCCGCCACTTTGCCGGGGAGAGGTGGGGGCATGTATAGTTTTTACCAGTTTTGAAAGTTACTTGGAACCTTTCTAGGTTCTACTAGAACTTAAGGTCAACATTTTTTTAAAAATGCTGTTTATTAAATCAAAACTGAGATCAATGTTCCTTCCAAAGGAAGAACCCCACTATAGTGTTTTCAACACCGCAGGGACAGCCTCACGCTAGAGAGTAACTTTGGCCCTTCCAATAATATCCTCAACCACTATGTTAAACACGGTGACTTTTTTGGCTCCAGCTTGTACTGACCTGGTCTCTTCTTCCTTGAAAAATGTAAATCTACAAATCAGTAATGTGTTTCATGTCAGAACACAGGCAGTACTGATATGGAAGTACCCATACATAAATGACTTAAAAAACGTTTTATGGTTTGTCGAAGTGCGGTACAAGCCCTGTGACATCCAACTGCACCAGTCAAAAGGTATTAAAAAAGGAGCACATACCAGGAAAATAATGACCTGAACAACTTTGCAGTAGTTTTTTATCAGTTATGACAAAGAATACTATTCAAGAGAAAACAGAAATAAGGGGATGTTTTACATGAACAAGCTTGCCTTGAATGAAGATCTTGTGCTTTTTCGGAGACCCCAGTGCTCCAACAAAGGAAAACATTAGTGCTGGATTAAAGTAAGGACTTCTCTGGCATTTTTCTGATGACTGTAAGGAACTTAGGAGGTTAAAGGTACGGCGTAGGGAACCTTTGACAGTATCGTCACCACATGAAATCACCTATCCCTTTTTTCTTTATCAAGTTCTACAGCATGATAGTCTTGTCAACTTACAGTAAACGTACAAAAGAATTATTTCCATATTTCATCATGTAGAATTGTACTGATACAATTAAACCAGCTTTAGTTTATTTCCAAAGAATGCTCAGGGGGTCGAACGTATAGCGGTACGATACTTTTTAAGCCTGGTAAAATGGTACGATACGGAATAATGGTGGATTTAGGAAAGTAAACATTCGTCTAAGTTAGTATATTTTATAAAAGAATTACAATTATCTAGAATAAAAATGAATATTTTGTGTTTATCATGTGGAGATTAGATCTGCGCACATTTGATCAAAATCATATAAGCTTAGGTTTTAATAGTTAAAAAGTAATTGAAGGTAAACTGACTACAACTGATTTTGTGTCGATGAAAAAAAATCATTAGATCCAAGCCTATATCGATATTGTCAGTTCCTGTTTCTACTTCAACTTATTTAAATAATCATTATTGAGTACCTTTGTAAGCCCCTTTGTGCAAAGTTATACACAGACGCCTCATTGTCCAAATATTCATGTGTACGATGGGTTTTGGTACGATAAAATAACTGTACGCTACAAAAGGTTAGATAATATGCAATCATTATATATGTTTTACATGTCTATGGACATTTTGAACGCTTTTAAATGAGGTTTTTGATTTTCTTAGTTAAAAAGTATCTTCCTAAGTATCTTCCTTTCACTTTAACCTTTACTATAGTAAGTATACCGAGAGCTATCTTACTCTTGTACGTGTCCATATTTCTGATAAAAAAATTGTGCATTAAAAAAAACTTTTACTATATTTTCTTGCTTACGTCAATGTTTAACTTCAAATAAAAGATACTGATCACCATCCACATAATATATGTCAAGGTTTATATAACTCTTTCAACTAAATTTAAAGAATAATAGATCGGCATCTTACATGAACCTCTTTGAAATCATAGTTCTGCTGAAAAAAGTATTTTACTCTATCCTCTATGCGTATAAAGGGGATTACGTGAGACATAAAAGGCTTATATTTCATTAACACACACACAGACATTATATTTGACCAGGTTCTTAACTATTGCATCTAAAGTTCAAAAATTGTCTCACTTTTGAAATAAGAATCTTGTTTAAAATGTGTGTTTTTGTTCTGTGTCCTCTTTGTTTCTTGCTTATGCTTGACAAGGTTCATAAATTTATAGCATGTATATTTTTAAGAATGATCTTACCTTGATGATTGTAAACAATTTTTTTAAAGAAAAATACTTTAAAATCTATGCAGTTTTTCTAAATACAAAACAGAAGATTCAATTTGCAATGTGTTTTACTTTCATTTAAATGTATGCTAAGACTCACATTTGACTTTTTCCCTTGATTTTTTATTATACTTTACATTTATCTAAATAGATTTTTATCCTTCTTTGTTTTCATTGGAAATATTATTTTTTACTCATATTTCTTTATTTTTCAGTCTTTAAAGATGCCATGATATAAAAAGAAAACCCATTTGAGTCTTTATAAAAAATTGTCAGAGGAAAAGAAAAATATTCACATCGCCATCACCATTTAAAACCAGAAAACGTCTCTGTAAACATAAATCACCTGCTAAAAATGTCCAAATATTTTTCTCTCCAATAAAAAATGATGTCAGTATGAGATCTTCTCCTTCTCCGGTGGTCATACAACTTTTACAGCAATCTCCAACAGTTAACATTTCAGAAAGAATCAACAAATGAAAACTTACGTTTAAAACAGATAATTCAGAAAATTCAGAAATAAAGGAAATAGAAGAAACAGTGGATCTTTTAAAAAGTGTTGTTGAAAAGGATGCCTTTTCTACTAAAAATCTCTACCAAGTTATATCCATTCTCAAGTAATTGCTCGGACATGGATAACAGGACGTAGGTACGGACAGATCACCCATCATAGTATACTCCCGAATAGAAATTTTTATAGAAGTTGAGGAACAACAAAAAAACAATGATAAAGAAGTTTTACAAATACTTTAACGTTGATTTTGTTTAACATATGAAACAATGAACTAGAGGAACCAAAATTTTTGCGTACAGTTAGTTTATCGAACCAATTATCATGTGTGCAGTAAGACAAGGGGACCACTGGCCGAAAAGCGCTCACCTGAAGACAGACTGTTATTATTGTGGAAGCTATCATTATTTCTTGTAAATCTAAGCTCTAGCCTTTGAAGCTTCAAAGGATAATTTTCTTGTAAGTTTTTACTATATGCAAATAATGAATATCTATGACCCCCAGCCCAATTTTTACCCCGGATATTATTTGTACAAACTTGGAACAGGTTCACTAGACAATATTTCATGCCAAATAATTAAGCTTAAGGCTTTGTCATTTCAGAGGAGAATTTTTTTTAGGTTTTTACTATAAACATATCTATGGAAAACTTATGACCCCCTGGGACGGGGCCAATTTTGGCACTAGGAGCATAATTTGAACAACTTTCGTGAAGGACCTATAGATGATGTCATATACCAAATATCAAAGCTCTAGCCTTTGTCATTTCAGAGGAGAAGATTTTTTAAGTTTTTACTATATATACATATAAGGAAAATCTATGACCCCCTGGGGCGGGGCCAATTTTGGCACTAGGGGCATAAAATGAACAACATTCGTAGACGACCTACTGATGATATCATATACCAAATATCAAAGCTCTAGCCTTTGTCATTTCAGAGGAGAAGATTTTTTAAGTTTTTACTATATACATAAAAGGAAAACCTGACCCCCTGGGGCGGGGCCAATTTTGGCACTAGGGGCATAATTTGAACAACTTTGGTAGAGGACCTTTAGATGTTATCATATACCAAATATCAAATATCTAGCCTTTGTCATTTTAGAGATTTTTTTAAAAGTTTTTACTCTATACATATAAGGAAAACCTGACCCCGGGGGGCGGGGCCAATTTTGGCACTAGGGGCATAATTTGAACAACTTTGGTTGAGGACCTATAGATGATGTCATATACCAAATATCACAGCTCTTGGCCTTGTACTTTCTGACAGAAGATTTTTTTAATTTGCATTTTTGAAACTTCTTTTTTGGCACTGTGACCTACATATGCAACAGACCAGGACCATTTGAACACTTTTGGAAGGGGACCACCTAAGGATCATTCCTGTGTAGTTTGGTTAATGTGCAGTCATTGGTTTCAGAAGAGATGTTGTTTTTATGAAATTGTTGACAACGGACGACACATGACGCACGATGCACGACAACGGACGCAGGACACAAAAGCTCACCATGAGCACATTGTGCTCAGGTGAGCTAAAAAGGAGGTCACTAGGTCAAAATGTCATCTAATGTGAGAGTTCAATTTCGACCTATAGATGATGTCATATACCAAATATCAAAGCTCTAGCCTTTGTCATTTCAGAGGAGGAGATTTGTTAAGTTTTTACTATATACATATAAGGAAAATCTATAACCCCCTGGGGCGGGGCCAATTTTGGCACCAGGGGCATAATTTGAACAACTTTCGTAGAGGACCTATAGATGATATCATATACCAAATATCAAATCTCTAGCCCTTGTCATTTCAGAGGAGAAGGTTTTTGAAGTTTTTACTATATACATATAAGGAAAACCTATGACCCCCCGAGGCGGGGCCAATTTTGGCACTAGGGGCATAATTTGAACAACTTTGGTAGAGGACCTATAGATGATGTCATATACCAAATATCACAGCTCTTGGCCTTGTACTTTCTGACAAGAAGATTTTTTTAATTTGCATTTTTGAAACTTCTTTTCTGGCCCTGTGTCCTACTTATGCACCAGACCAGGACCATTTGAACATCTTTGAAAGGGGACCACCAAAGGATCATTCCTGTGTAGTTTGGTTAATGTGGAGTCATTGGTTTCAGAAGAGATGTTGTTTTTATGAAATTGTTGACGCCGCAATACGACGGACGCCGGACACAGGGGGATCACAAAAGCTCACCATGAGCACGTTGTGCTCAGGTGAGCTAAAAAATAGAAATATATATCTGTGTAATAAATATTGAAAACTTTACTTGTATCTAGTTTTGTTTTAAACATTTTGGGGCTTTAACTAATCAAATATCCGTTTCAAAACTTCTGATATTGTATTAGTTTCTATGTGCATGTTAGGTTGCCGGTTAAATATGCAGCAACAAATACTTCTTTAACTTTCTCCTTTCTATGAAATTCGTTATTTTATTTTGACCATCGTTCACAATTATAAATTCTGCTCAGCGTGCACACTGGTATTCTAACAGAAAATACAATATACAACAAATATTTTTAAAAAAACATGCTCTTACCCACTTTCACTTTCGCTTTCCTTCGCCATTATTCCGTATGGTACCATTTTACTGTTGTTAAAAAAGTATCGTACCGCTATACGTTCGACCCCCTGAATGCTGAAAAGTTTAAATAAGGCATTCGACAAAATTTGGGGAAGTGGTGAGGAGGGCGGTATATTGCAGTTAGCTGTATCTAAATTCTTTTACTACAGCAGCTCAGTCAAACTAAGTTCTATCGGGGTATATACAAACCTAGTAATTTCTGAATGTTATTGGGTACTGCGGGCTATCGAAGATGTAAGGGTTGTCAAAAGCAGTGGGAAGTTTCTCAATGCCAATTAATGCATGTACCTCTACGAACCGTACAAATTCTTTATTTAAAGATATATTATGCTCAAGTTTCAGATACAAATAACTACTACACCTTTTCTATGTAAGTATAAAATAAACATGTTTGAGTACACATAGATTAGATATGTTACGTTTAAAACTCTACTCACTATAGGTAAACACAGTATAAATATATAGTGTCATTAAAAAACTGGCAGCTTTTTTAAGAAAGCACCAACATAACATGGCCTGTAATAGCGAATGCAGCTTCCCATGTATAGTGTGTGTATTCTAGTAGTCTAATTAGACATATTCAGTAAGAATTTCAATTAATTTCTGCAGTAAAAGTATTTTATGCAAAGATGGGCATAGTTTACCTTTAAATAGGCTCTTTTCTTTACTTGAATAAAGAGCTGGCAAATGAGTGATACATGTGCCCAAGTGTAACAATCCTTAGCTTCAAATGCATTTAGCATGATCACTATTTATTTTCTTCAGAATGATCATAATCTATTTTGGCCGGAGTTTTTAGCTTGCACAGTTTCAGTACATGTGAAGTATTATCTACACAACACTTAATAAAGCATACTTATTTTAAGATGTCCTGACAATCAATCATGAAGGAAAACAATTTATTTTCAAGCAAATCTTCTGTTAAGGAGCTGCTTTAAATATTCTGTTTGAGAACATACCTTCACACATGAAAACTCATAAAAAGGAAGTGTAAATATTAGCAAAAGAACACTTTGGAGACCAATGTCTTAACTGCAGAATTTTCTTGGAAGCCTAGTAAAAACATGCCTATGTAAATCCATAAATAGCTGGTATAAGGAATTTTAGTGAAAAAGTAAGACCATCTTACACAGGGTTGTATGATACAGTATAAGATCATGAATTTTTGACTACAGCCTTGTTGCTCTAATATGAACTTTATAGCAGACTTCTTCATGCAAGAACATAAAAAGCATAGGAAAGGTACAAAAGTATATTTTATCAAAGTTTTGTTTTGATTGTCTGTTTTGTATTTAATGCCTGTGTTCAACACCTTTCTGGGTAATACGTATGGGTTAAGTTCACCTTTCTGGATTTCATAGTTATCCAACCTGAGTACCTCAAGTCTTACATGTACAAATCTCTTTGAAATGGATTGGTTTCATCCTTTCTTGAATCAGACATTTAGTGGCACACGATCTTTAGACTTAATGTTCTAGATCCGAAATTTCCTGCCTTGCATGGTGTTTGAATCCATAATCCCTGGACTGACAGTCCAACACTTAATTAAACGAAGGAAACAGTTAATTGCTAATTTTCCTCTTCGTCTGAAACAGAAGACTATAGTAAAGGTACTACAGGCTAAACATTAGCATTAGGCTGAATATGCAAACATACTTGAGGAGCTATTAAGCAAAGTGATTCATTTTGCTATACGAAAGATCTACACTGTCAACACTTAAAATGAAAATCAAAACTTCAGTGGCTTGCATGTCACTTTCACCACTTCTCTGCCTTCACTGACAATCAAAGCTTCCTTTTTCCTGGCCGTTCTTCCCCTTGTACCTAATGAGCTGACCAACAGCCACATTATCACTGAGGCTCATGTCATAGGGGCTGGAAAAGTGGCCTCTTAAGACTTCAGTAATAAATGTCATCTGTGAAAAAATGAGTAATTTTGAGTGCATCTCATAAAAAGCAATAATGTAATGGCGATAAAATGATATTAATGATATGTGCATCTGTTCATGCAATATCTGTTATACTTAGTCTTTCTCCTCTTAATACACTTAAAATATACTTCAATACCGATGCTTGATGGGTTTTCAACAAACAATTATTGTAGCTGCCTGGATGCGTTCAAGTTAATCAATATCAGTTTTGAGGAATAGACCCCAGATTATAATTCCATATTCAAGTTTTGATAATACTTAGAGCTAGTAGGCATTTCTCCTGCAGGATAAATGGCGGTATCTGAGATTACTTCTTAGAAAGCTTAGGGTGGAATTGGCTTGTTTACAGTTGTTATTGATAATTGTTAATTTCATGTCTTCAGAGAAAGTGATGCCAGATTAGAGATTAACTTCGACTACAGAATTCAAAGGTTCATATGATACCAATTCAAATATGTTTATACTGGAGCTATAATCTCACTAACATATTTTAATATATTAGATATACTAAAACTTTTATTTGTCTTCGGTGTCTGTTAAAAGAGACGCATATTTATTATGTTTGCAACTATACCAGCATATTGGTCTTGCATAATGTATTTTTAGGTCGTCCATAAACAGAAATGCATTTTTTGTTGCTGACCAAAAGCAAATAAAGGTCCGATATTGGATTTATAGTCTGTCTGTTAGCTACCCCAAGATGGCAATGTATAGTCGATATTGGCATTCTTAGCAGCCATCTCAAATCCCTGTATATACCCGTCCCAGGCAAATAGTGCCTAATAAAGCATACAAAATCAAACTGTTGCTTTTTAAAAGTAGTCAATGGGTTACGTCCAATCACTGACTTGTACAAGTGTTCACATCTACATGCAATATTTCTTGCAACAGTAAATATTCTGTCTCGTAAATTTATACACATTATTTACTTAAAAAACACTAATCAACATCTGTCAATAAAGAGCATATATCGATGAACATAACGCATTTATAACTTTTAATTTTAGAAAAATATGACAAATGATTGTTTAATGTCTCAATTCCGTATAAAAGTACGTCGAGAATAGAGAAAGTAATAAAAGAGTGATCTTGACTTTATGTCAGAATGTTAGCCACTTTTAGAGTTTCTGCCATCATTGGCAACTTTGAAAATGCATTTCTGGGTACAACGGCAGCATAATTGGGTTATGCCCCTTAGGGCATCACCCACTAAAGTGACGAGTTTTCTAACTACGACAAAGCGCCTAATGACAAAGAATATGCAGCAGAGCGTTTGGAGCCGGAGATTTTCGGACATTCTTATTCTGCTGCCCTCCGATCCTATCTGCGACTCCATTTGCAGCCCTAGTTTTAACAATGTGCAATCATTAGATTTCTCTTAATGTTTACTAGTGAGAGTGCCAAATATTTGTTTGTATTTTTAGGTAAATGATGTGTTTAAAGTTGACAAAGATATTCATTGTAAATGATGTATAATTTTGCATAATTTTTAATCACGACAGCAATAAAAATGAAAATTATTTGTTGCACGTACAACTACAGACTTACAATCTCCTAGAATTATGAAATGCATATAGTGCCAGCAGGCGATGCGAGCGTGCTGAAATAACTGTCTATTGCTCAATCTATTTGAGCTTATTTATCATCGGTACACTTGCCCATATGACCGACGCCCTATGAAGACGTTGTTGGAGGAAAGTACACCATTCTGAAAGCTTCACATTCAAATGACACTTCTGGTTCTTGTCCATGCTCAGTGTTTATCACTATAAGTGAATATAATGTACACTGAAAATTTAAGCCTTGTCAAATTTAGAACTGTTATGTAGTTCTCTTTTTCAGATCTATTTACAATACTTTAATTATTTTCTAAAATTAAATTATAGTAATTTAGTTCTCAAAGATTATATATTTTAGTGTATTCATTATATCCTGTGCTTGTAAAGACTTATATAGCAAATTACTTGCTTTGTTTACGCTCTGACAATATTTTCTTACATGGACAGAAGTATTAAAGCAAGAACATAACTATCAATATTGCAATTAATATTGCATCAAGATGTGATCAAATGTACAATCAATTATTAGGCATAACCCATTGGATCTTTTTAATCAGCCAACTTGTTTCTTCGACTAAGCCAGTTTGGACGCCTGTACAATTTCATGAAATGACTCACGGGGTAGATATTTGGCTTGCGTTATACTAGGGGATGGATGTCTTTGTGTATAACACGAAATTCCTTCATTCGTTTCAAACTTGAGATATTTTGAACGTAAACATTCATTTTCAGGGATTTTTTCCGAAGCTGTCACTTTTAACTCGCTCAAAATATTTTTAAAACTGGAATAACGAGTCCAAAATTACCTGATAGTATCTCCAGTCAATGGTCAGTAGGTTCAAAGCAATGAAATTGGCCATTTTTGCATAATATAATTACACCAGCCAAATTTATAACCTACTTGTTATATCCTGGATATTAATACATTTCTGTCATCACTGTAGCAAACTGTCATCACTGGCGCCGGTAATACGGTGTGATTAGAGTACAGACAAGGCTATTACCAAGTAATAATTGGTTTTGTTTATAACTTTTCAAGTACACGTAGATGTGTATTTGTATATAAATTGACTAACTGCAGGAGTAAACTTGAAGTAACATGTACGAATAAACCTAAAACATACTGAACACTATTGACAATTTAAGAAGAAAATAAACAATAACTATCATATTTATCATTATCGTAATTACTACCATTATTATTTTGTTTTTATGCTCCCCGAAGGGAGAGCATATAGTCGCTGCTTTGTCCGTCCGTAAGGCTGTATGTCCGTCCGCATTTTCTAGTCCGGGACATAACTCTGAAACTACAAGAAGTATCAACAAGAAACTTTGTAGGTAGATAAATCTTATTCAGTAGAAGTGCAGTGCATAAGAACCATAACTCTGCATTGCCTATTTTTTTAGTTATTGCCCTTTGTTCATTTTTACACTTTGAACTTTGCCCGGGACATACCTCTGAAATTACAAGAGGTATCAACAAGAAATGTTGTAGGTAGATTGTCCGTCCGTATGTCTGTACGTCCGTCCGTCAGTCCGACCACATTTTCTTGTCCGGGACATAACTCTGAAACTACAAGAAGTATCAACAAGAAACTTTGTAGGTAGATAGATATTATTGAGTAGAAGTACAGTGCAAAAGAACCATAACTCTTCATTGCCTATTTTTTGAGTTATTGTCCTTTGTTCATTTTTACACTTTGAACTTTGTCCGGGACATAACTCTGAAACTACAAGAGGTATCAAAAACATCTGGTTTACCTGTCACCAGCCTACTTCAGTGACCATGACACTGACTGGATAGAACTGCCACTGTCTTCCAAAATCACTTGGCCGTTCTAAACAAAATTTGACAGAAATGTTCCTTATATTGCACTTTACTAAACCGTTCCGCTCCATTGCACAAAAGGGCTGCAAAAGCTAAAAAATGAACAATCCTCCTAAACGGCTAGGTGATTTTCCACCAAATTTCACAGAAATGTTCTTTACGCACGGTGCATAACCACATCGGCAGTCTCTCTGCGAAATCTGTCTTTTCGGTGGTCTCTCTGCGTCGGTACCGTTTATTCTCTGCTGTTAACACAGTCTGTGATGTAAGACAGTCAGAAAATTTTATATGACGTTCCTGTAATATTAAATGACTATACAAAGAATCTCGTTGTCTCAGTTTTTAAGTACTTCTGGTCGAGTGAATATGTTTGATGGGATTGTTATGTACGTGTATCAAAGTTACGACTCGTTTCAGCCGGTAGAAAGTGCCGAAGTTCTGTTCATGTTAGTACACCATTGAACAATTTGACCGAGTTTCGGAGCGCAGTGACTGATTGTTGAAAAGTAGACACGCGTATACATAGCAAAGATATTCTAATGTTCCGTGCACTTATTAATTTTAAGCAACTCAGCTGTTTAAACTGATGTTTGTCCGATTTTTCTGACTGTCTTCCATCACAGACTGCGTTTACAGCAGAGAATAAACGGTACCGACGCAGAGAGACCACCGAAAAGACAGATTTCGCAGAGAGACTGCCGATATGGTTATGCACCGTGTTACGTAGCCTTTTATTAAAACTGCTAAAATGGTATTGCTTCAATAACAATACATGGCCGCCAGAGCTGAAAAATAGATTTTCGTCAATATTTGGCTTCAAATGACATCTCTTCTAAATCTACTTGGCCATTTTAAACCAAATTTGACAGAAATGTTTCTTACACTGCCTTTTTCTAAATTTGCTCAAACTGTTCCGTTACATAGCTAATAAGGTCTGCAAAAGCTAAACATAGAATAAAAATCAAATAACATCTCCTCCTCAACGGCAAGGTAATTTTCCATCAAATTTCACAGAAATGTTCCATAAATAGCCCTCTATTAAAATTGCTAAACGGTTCCGCTCAATTGAACAAAATATGCTAAAATAGATTTTCATCAATATTTTGTCTCAAATGACCTCTCCTCACAAGCTGCTATCTCGAAACTGCCTCTGTCCCATGGGACTTATTTGTATAAAATATGAGATCTTTGAAAATCTTAAATAAGAAAATGTGATGTTGCATCTGATGTTTGCTTAACAGCAGACCCTTAGCCAAAGTACCCAGGTGAGCGATCCAGCGCCATCATCGCCCTCTTGTTTTAAGTATTTTAGCTTAGACATTTAAAGGATACTTATTTTTTCAAATATGAAAACCATGCAATATCAAACTTTGAATATTATTTTTATAATTATGTTCACATTCATTTTTACCAGAAAATTCCATAATATACATGTATACATTATTTAAGACAAAAATATTAATAAAAGTCATAAATGTAAATAAAGTATACAAGTTTAAGTTATACGCCCCCGAAACAATGCAATGGTCACAGTCATGGTAGCTTATAACTTGATGTTACCTTCATCATTTGTGAAAAAAAATAGCATTGTGGAAACTAGAATTGCCATTGTATTGGCGCCAATATCCAATTAAGTATGAAAAATTCAAAGGGCCATTATTCAGGAACTTTTGATCCAAATGAAAAATCCAAATACTATGCATAAATAGGCTTTGGTACAATCACTTCTGTGAAGGTTTCATTCAAATCCAACAAGTGGTTTTCGAGAAGAAGCGCGGACAAAACCGTAATTTACAGAGCATTTGTATACAAATTCAAAGGGCCATAATTCAGGAAGTTTTGATCCAAATGTAAAATCCAAATACTATGCACAAGTAGGCATCATGGCAATCACTTCTGTGAATGTTTCGTTCAAATCCAACAAGTGGTTTTTGAGTTGAATCGCGAACAAATTGCCGGACGGACGGACGGAAAGACTGAAGGACAGTGCTATTACTATATGCAACACTTCGGGGGCATAAAAATAGAATAATAGGCTAGTGTCTTAATTGAGAAAGTTTATCTAGCTCGGCTGCGGAATTCCTACGCCTTGCCAGATAAACTTTCTCATATTAAGACACTTACCTATTATTCTCTATACCTCAGCACATAACAGGTAAGCTCATGAAGCAAAAGAATAGATGTAAACTTACGCTCTTCTTTTTTGTTTGAGTTATCCTGGGAATCGAAACCGAAAATACTGAACACGTATTCATTACATTTCCTTTGGTAGTCTCACAAAGCTACTGTTCTATATATTTGGAAATCAAATGTATATGTCGATGTGCAGAACTAATATTTGAATTAACTATAAACAAATAAGAGAACATTATTGCTTAAAGTTCTGTACAGGGCTTTAATTTTGTTACCAACTATCTACAACAAACTACTAATGCAATGGAAGGTCCCTTTGATGTACTAGAACGTGTAGGAGAAGTCGATTACAAACTGAAAATTAATGACAAGGAAAAGACATACCATGCAAACATGCTAAAGAAATACTTTGAGAGAAAAGAGGACCATGTTTATTCTTCTGTAAAAGTTTTAGAGAACAATGTAGATGGTATTCAGGCATAACAATACATGGAAAGAAATTCTATGCTATGTGACTGCAGCAGTAATTGAAGAGGAGTCAAAATGGGCATTTAGCAGAAAGCGAAATGTTGCAAGAGACGGGACAAAGCAGAAAAGGGGATGCCATAGTTCTTCCCAATGAAACAGCAGCGGAAAATGCAGATGTTATTAAACTTGAAGACACACTGAACCAAAGTCAAAGATATAAGCTTTTCAGTTTGTTGAAAACTATTCAGGCATTCTAACTGATGTAACTGGGAAGATCAATTTGACAGAGCATCATATTTAAACAGTATCACATGTCCCGCAATGGTCAAGATCATATCTAGTTCCTTATGCAGTGAAAGAATCAATTTATAAAGAAGTGGAAAGTATGATAAAGATGGAAATGAATGAACTATCAGAGTCTGAATATGGGTCGCCTATAGTAACAGTGATAAAACCGGATGTAGATTACCGAACGATTAACCAAGTTACTGTATGTGAATGCAGAATCTCTACCGAACCAGGACAAAATATTTGCAATAATTGAAGACAATCGTTACTTTACACGAAAAGACTTGTCTAAAGGGTTATCGGCAAATACCTGTGGCTGGTACACAAGTTTCTTAACAAGTAAAGGGTTATGGCAATTTAAAAGAATTACTTGAGAGAGCCCCAGAAGCATTTACTAGAGTGATGCAAAAGCTACTGAAGGGTTTTAAGGGAGTAGATAACTTCCTTGATAACAATCTGATCTTCACAGAACATTTGAAGAACACTTGGAAGTTGTAAAGGTTGAAAATCGCGAGACTGACAGCAAGATTAACAAAGAACAATAAATTCTAGATCATATAGTAGGACATATCCAAGTAAAACCAGACTCAGAAATAGTCAGAGCCGTTAATAATGTTCCAAGACCTAGAACAAAAACACAACTGAGATCATTTCTAGGATTAGTAGGCTACTACAGGAAGTTCATTCCTAATTTCGCTTCAACAGCTGTTCCTCTTAACAGACATAACCGGGAAAGGAAAACCAAATGAAATTCATCGGGAATCACCAGAAGAGCAAACTTTTTGAACATTAAAGAATAATTGCACAAGTCACCAATTTTGCACATACTTAACGTAAATAAGATCTTTATGATTCGAACAGATGCATTGAAGCATGGATTGACGGCAGTTTTGCTGCAAGAACAAGGAGGCAAGATGCCAATAGTAAAAAGCTGATACCAAGGGAAGTAGACTATTTAGTAGTGGAGTAGGAGTACCTAGAAGTAATATGGGCTGTTCAAAAGTTCAATTCATGCCAGTATGGGATTTATTTTATTATCTAGACAGACCACATGGCCTTAGCTTATACCCAAAAAACAAAAGGTTTTTTTTCTAATCAATAAGGGCAATAACCCTGTGAAGTTTGAAGCCTTTGGGTCAACTGGTACTCAAGTTATTGAAAGGAAACGAAATGTGACAGACAGACAGACAAACAGACACCCATGGACAGGGTAAAACAATATGTCTCCATCAGAAGGGCGGGTTTAGTGGGAGACATAACAACGAATATTTTTTGCCTATATAAGTATTTGTGTAAAATCAAATGACCCCCCTCCTCCGCCCACCTCCCAGGGTGGGGTTAGTTTTGACCCCAGGGTCATGATTTGAACAAACTTGGTAAAGGTCTACTAGACAATGCCACACACCTAATATCTAAACTCTAGGACTTGTGGTTTCTGGTTAGAAGATTTTTTAAAGTTTCCCTATATAACTCTATGTAAAACATGTGACCCCTGGGGCGGGGCCTTTTTTGACCAAGGGGCTTTGATTTGAACAAACTTGGTAGAGGTCTAATAGACAATGCTGTACACCAAATATCAAAACTATAAGCCTTGTGGTATCTGAAAAGAAGATTTTTAAAGTTTTTCCTATATAACTCTATGTAAAAACATGTGACCCCTGGGGCGAGACCATTTTTGACCCAGGGGCCATGATTTGAACAAACTTGGTAGAGTGCCTCTACACAATGCTAAATACAAAATAACTAAGTTTTATGCCTTTTGGTTTCTGCTGTGCAGATTTTTAAAACTTTTTCCTATATAACACTATGTAAACAAGTGACCCCCGGGGCGGGGCCTATTTTGACCCAGTGGCTATGATTTGAACAAACTTAGTAAAGGTCGATTAGACAATGCTACACACCAAATATCTAAACTCTAGGCCTTGTGGTTTCTGACAAGAAGATTTTTTAATGTTTTCCCTATATAACTCTATGTAAAATATGTGACCACTGGGGCGGGGCCATTTTTGACCCAGGGGCCATGAATTGAACAATCTTAATAGAGGTCCACTGGACAATGCTGCATACCAAATATCTAAACTGTAAGCCTTGTGGTTTCTGGCAAGAAGATTTTCAAGTTTTCCCTATATAACTCTAAATAAAATCAACTGACCCCTTGGGTGGGGTCAGTTTTGACCCCACGGTCATAATTTGAACAAACTTGGTAGAGGTCTACTAGATGATGCTTCTTACCAAATATCTAAGCTCCAAGCCTTGAGGTTTCGGAGAAGAAGATTTTTAAAGATCCAACTTTCAAAATTTATTTTAGCTCCAGTGAAGCAGAAATGCAATGGACCAGAACCATTTGAACAATCTTGGTAGAGCTTCATGCAAGGAACATCCCAGGCAAGTTTCATTAAATTTGACCCATTGGTTTCAGAGGAGATGTCGTTTGAATGAAAAGTTGACGACGGACGAACGACAGACGGACGACGGACAAAGACCGATCAGAAAAAAAAAAGCGTTTTAGCCAACAAACTGTCCAATCACTTCTCAATAAAACTGCTTAATTGGCTATCATCAGGCGACACATGTGATCACTGATCGCCCTTGTATATATTTATGTAGATTATGTATCTGTAGTTAGAACTCTGCTATTATTAAGTTCAATTGGTCAATATCAAAATACGGAAATATTTTTAGTGTACAAGGTTTTCTTGAAATAAACCATTTACTGTTGACAGATTTGAGAGTGTGTGTGTGAGTAAGTGTTCATAGTGTAAATGTTACCAAAGCAAACGCAGCTTCTAGCCTTATCATCAAATATTGTTCTTAAGCAAAAGGGTGCTTTGGGTTTGATGGGAGAAGTTATTTGTTTAATTGTGCCACATTGATGGCGAAAATTCAGTAAACACATTGCAGAAGCCATATTGTATGGCAGTATTACACTTTCTGTGATTCCACATCGTTGAAACGTGTGTGTTAGAAATCTCATTGTTTGTTTTTTTAAGAAACTGGAATGATATCTGGGACTTGGAAACAAAAAGGCCATTAACTAGTTTTGTATGAGTGTCTTATTGTTAACATTGACATTAATCTATTCAGCTATTTAATATAAATACATACACAAAAAACAGTGATACAAAGGTATCACAGCAGACCGGCGAACAGAGCTGCATGCAAATATAATTTGCATTAGCTGTTTTGACTTGAGGCAGGTATATCAGCAACTTAATTTGTACTATGTGTAAACACTTTTACAAGTAATGGGCTTCTCAACGCTGTGAAGTAGTATAGCAATACTGAGAATGCCAGCGAAAGTCTCTACAAATAAACAACAACGTAAGTTACGTGGTTCACTTTAGTTGGGAATTCACTAGCTAGGAAACCGGGGTCATGTACTTTCTATACTGGGCAGGGGCCATTAGCAATTCTAAGAGAGCAGTTATTTTTGGGAAAGATTACCAAGGCGTTCATTATACAGAGGAAGAACAGAGACTAAAAGCATTATGTTTATTCAACAAGGGGGCCATGATGGCCCTAAATCGCTCACCTGAGTCTCATTGCTCATGTTACAAGTATCACTATTGGTTGTTAGGGGTGTTCGTTGTTCGCAAGTTTGAATAAGTTTGCAATAAGTTTGAAATGGTACTCAAATTTTTAGCAGAAATAGTTTTATTCTACAGGTCGCAGTGAACTTGACCTTCGACCTACAGACCCCAAAAAACAATAGGGTTCTTCTAATATAATTATCCTATGAAGTTTGAAGGTTCTGGCTGTAATGGTACTCCAGTTACTGAACAAAAATAGTTTTCACTCTACAGGTCCCTGTGACCTTGACTTTTGACCTATTAACCCCAAAAATTATAGGGTTCTTTTACTGAGTAAAGACAATCATCCTATGAAGTTTAAAGGCTCTAGGTAAAATGGTACTCCAGTCACTGAGCAGTAACAGTTTACACTCTAGAGGTACCTGTGAACTTAACCTTTGACCTATGGACCCTAAAAGCAAAAGGGTTCTTATAATACAATTATCCTAAAAAGTTTGAATGCTCTGGGTGTAATGGTACTAATGTTACTCTGCAGAAAAACTTTTCACTCTAAACGTCCCTGTGACCTTGCCCTTTGACATACTTGCCCCAAACACAATATGGTTTTTTTATTTAGTTAAAGCAATCATCCTCTGAAGTTTGAAGGCTCTGGGTGAAGTGGTACTCCTGTTACTAAGTGGAAACAGTTTTTACTCTAGAGGTAGCTCTGACCTTGATCTTTGACCTACTGACCAAAAAAGCAAGAGGGTTTTTTTCTACTCAATACGGGCAATAACCCTGTGAAGTTTGAAGGCCTTGGGTCAACTGGTACACAAGTTATAGAAAGGAAACGAAATGTGACAAACAATGAACAACTGAATGTCTAGCCCTTGGTGTTTCAGAGCAGCAGATTTTTTTAAGTTTTCCCTATACAAGTCCTTGTGTTAAATCAAATGATCCCCCCGGGCCAATTTTGACCCCAGGGTCATGATTTGAACAAAATTGGTAGAGGTTCAATAGACAATGTTGTACACCAAATATCTAAACTCTAGGCTTTGTGGTTTTTGATGTGAATATTTTTTTCCTATATAACTTTATGTAAAACATGTGATCTCTGGGGCGGGACCTTTTTTTTGACCCAGGGGCTATGATCTGAACAAACTTGGTAAAGGTTCAATAGACAATGATGACACCAAATATATTAACTCTAGGCCTTGAGGTATCTGAAAAGAAGATTTTAAAAGTTTTTCCTATATTACTCTATGTAAAACATGTGACCCTTGGGGCGGGACCATTTTTGACACAGGGGCCATGATTTAAACAAACTTGGTAGAGATCCTCTAGACAATTCAACATACAAAATATCTAAGCTCAATGCCTTTTGGTTTCTGATGTGAAGATTTTTCTAAACTTTTTCCTATATAACTCTATGTAAACAAGTGACCCCCGGGGCGGGGCCTATTTTGACCCAGTGGCTATGATTTGAACAAACTTAATAGAGGTCCACTAGACAATGCTACACACTAAATATCTAAACTCTAGGCCTTGTGGTTTCTGACAAGAAGATTTTTTAAAGTTTTCTCTATATAACTCTATGTAAAACATGTGACACCTGGGGCGGGGCCATTTTTAATCCAGGGGCCATGATTTGAACAAAATTGGTAGAGGTCCACTGGACAATGCTGTACACCAAATATCTAAACTCTAGTCCTTGTGATTTCTGACAAGAAGATTTTTAAGTTTTTCCTATATAAATCTTTGTAAAATCAACTGACCCCTTGGGTTGGGTCAGCTTTGACCCCAGGGTCATAATTTGAACAAACGGTAGAGGTCCACTAGATGATGCTTCATACCAAATATCTAAGCTGCAGGCCTTGAGGTTTCGGAAAAGAAGTTTTTTAAGATCCAACTTGAAAAATCTAGTTTCATTTCCAGTGAACCAGAAATGCAATGGACCAGAACCATTTGAATAATCTTGGTAGAGCTTCATGCAAGGAACATCCCAGGCAAGTTCCATTAAATTTTTGCGCATTGATTTCAGAGGAGATGTTGTTTGAATAAAAATTTGACCTAATGACCTGAAAAATTATAGGGTTCATCTACTGGTCATTTCCAGCCTACAAACAAAGTTTGTTGAAGGTGGGTCAAAGGGTTCTCTCGATATTATCGGAAACGAAGAGTCTACTGACCGACCAACATACCTTCTGACATTTGCGCAAAATGATATGCCCCCTCATCTTCGATGAGGGCATAAAATCAACAGAACACACACAGTAAATGCTCAGGACATGGACTTAGTGCAAATCTGCACTATGTACTAAAGAAGTTTAAATATACTCCAATTAATAATTGCAGCAAAAAGCACAAACTTAGACTGGACTTTAAGAAGAAAAAAATCACAAAAACAACATCAAATATCTATAGTACTTATTAGTGGTACTAAGTTTAATTGAAATCTCACAAATATTTGCCGAGAAACAGAACAAAGTAACTTTGAATGCCCTTAATGTGAAGAATAAACACCAAAGAGTCAGAACTCAAGACAAATCATTCAAACAGAACAACTCTCGATACTAATTTATTTAGTAATGTTTAGCTGAAGTCATTCAAATTGAATAGTTTGAAAAATAGTGCTGAGAAACTTACATCTATGAGTTGACTTGAGAGTCAGAGCTGTAGGCATTGTATTTGTATTGTATTAAAGAAGTAGTGAACATATTATTAACTGCATATATCAGAATTCATATCAGAATTCGGTGCAAACAGTATCACATTTATAAACAAAGGGTACTCGTTTAAAGTTTAGTTTTTTTGTTTTTTTTGGGGGGGGGGCGAATGCTTTCGCCCTCCAAAGGTAAAACTATGCTTGCCAAATTTTCAGGAAAATCGAGCCATTTCACATTAGATTTCAAAGAAGTAGTAATCCTACGCTTCGAAATAGTTCGATCATTTTTTCATAAATGAATTGAAAATTGTTAATCAATGTACTTTTGTTCAGTTTTGATAAAGGTTCTTTATTATGTGTTCATTTTAATTTTCAAATGAGACAAAAAATCGAACAGTTTTTACTGAAACAAAGTGATTACGCGCTTTGATTTCGCAATGACGGATCATATTTCTTATATACGGCCATTTTGGATCGTGCAGCTGATTTGTGATGGAGGATATAATTAATAAAATAAAACAGCATTGTAAGTAGTCTTTTTAAATTTATTTTAAACAAATTATTATTTTCAGATATGTTTAAGGAAATAAAAACAATTTTGTCTTTGAGCGCTTATTCTGAATGTCACGCATTGCTGTCGATACCAGAAAGTAGGTCAACCTTCTTAGTAGGCTTCAAACTTAATTCTGCGGGCGAATTACATTTTATAACAGAGACTAAACAAGATCTTGGTAGTTGCAAATTTAAGATACGGAGATATCGAGCCATCAACATGGTTCTGAATGTATACTGTCGACATGACTGTTTTGACATATTGCATCATTTTTGCAAAAAACATTCACATGATTAAGTATTTATTGATCAGCCAGTCGAAACGCCGAAATTTAGACAATGGGAATTCCGGAAGTTGTGTTGTTTCACATAAATACTGTAATTTGTAAGAAAGGAAGGAGAAATTTCATGAGGTTTGTGCCTTTTCTGCATAAAAACGTTTGAACTAGTCATTGAATTATCCGCTAAGACTAATCATTGTGTTGAAGTGAAGTTCTGCATAATGATAATTTGGAATCCCCGACTGTAGCCTAGTTAAAGTGAAAGTGAAAGTATCAGAACTGTCAATAGTGAGTCGAAATCTGCAAGCCTGTTCATCTTCAAGATATTCTTCGAAGAAAGGCAGTGAAAACCAGTTAGAATTTTATGTTGTTTTGACTTCATTTTCGATATGATATACATGTACATATAGATCTGTTCATTTTTATTATCTATGTTCTAAAAACACGTTTCAGCCTCAAACTCTTTGGGCCCAAGCACAGACACTCGAGAGTTAGGACCTATCTCTGCCTTCATTCACCGCTTTAACTGCCCTTGTACAAGAGTTTTAAAGCACAACTGCCTTTGCACAAGAGTTTTGTAGCATAAAAGTCATAAATGACAGCTCCATACAACTGTTCCTACTGTTATCTATTACAGATGTAGCCGTTCCAACATAAAATAAATCCCAGACCCACCATCCTACACATGTTCAAGTTATGAAACATTGTGCCGCAAATTAACTCAACTGCCTATGTTTTTTTTGGTTTTCTCAATAATAACAAAGGCCTGTAAAATGTTGGTTTAGCCTATCAATTAAGTGATATTTACAAGTGTATTCTACACATCAATATTTGTCTGACCATTCTAAGAAAGAATAAGCTTGAAATTCAATAAGAACAATCAAAATTAACTTGTCGCCACATATTCTTTCGAGAAATAATGACAGCGGGAGACAGAGATGGGGGCTAGTTCCCAACTTCAAGTGACTGTGGGCCCAAGTTGGTTAAGTTGCATATTCTGAAATAAAAAACAGAGGGAACAACTTTATTTTTTTAATTTAGAAAAAAATGAAGAGAACTGCAACTCAGTCATTTGCGCCATGTGAGTTTTGAATTTTGCTTCCCTCAAAAGCACAGGGACACAACAGCACATTGACCAAACATTATACCGTTTGGTGAGTGAGCCATGTCCCTGTGCTCAAAAGTAGTATGTGTTCATTGAACAAAAAATCTACAGAGAACTCTGTCTGCATTTAGGGTTTTTTATCGTACCAATTGTCCATATGACTGATAGAATAGTAATTGACTACTTATTTCTCTGAAGTTGCATAAAATTAGTTTTCATAGCTGCAAACAAATAACAAATTAACATACAAAACACCGTGTATTAACCCAATTTCAGGAAGATTGTCATTCTTTTGTTTCATGTGTATCAGTCAATGCTGAGAAACACAAATAATAAAAATAAGCAACTTGCAAGATGAAGCTTTTTTCGAAATATATGAAAATGACAGCTTAAATACATTAATAGATTCTAAGTATTTTTTGTTTACATTTCCTTTCTGTCGGCTCATATATTTTAATATAGGCACATTAAAGATAATGGAAATTTTTAATTATTCTTTATTACTATTATTTTGATTACCATAAAAGAAGCATTTTTTCCTTGTTAGCATAAGTTTTTGCTTTTTCAATTGAAATCATCTTTGAAATTATCATGTGTTTTCTGTTTTTTGTATAATTATGTTGATCAATTGTTATCTCAAAATTTGTGACATTGAGAAATGGGGCAAAATGTCTTTTTGTTTTCTTTGCAAGAATGGGTCAAAGAAATTGAGGAACTAAACAGTGAAATGATTTGACAATGTTGACTTTTTAAGATAAAGCACTGTAAACACTTGTGATGGTATGTGAGATGGTTGGTGGTCACCAAATCACCAGTTTCATTTCACTTTTACCATGAATTATTTGGCTTTTTTTGTTTACCCTTAATATGGTAACAGTAAGTATGTGCTTGTTGTGCAGCTGCAACAACCTGATATTCCTAACCTTTGAACCTCAAAGATTAATAAAGAACAAATTGACTCTGAAATTATAGAACATTACTATTATTTATCATTTTTACTCTTGTTCCAGATGAGCATCATTCGGTCATGTGATGGAGGCGTATGCAGTAAAGTGACTTTTTAAATAAACTATAAAAAATTAATGAAATTAGACTTCCTTAGTGGAAGTTATGTGAAGTAGGTTGCCTAATATAGGTCATTATGTTTGAACAAGTTTGAACCATTGTGTAGTTCAGATATTTTGTACTGATTATTTCATCCTGCAGGAAGACAACCAGAGAATGTTTAAGGTCAAAGGAAAAGATGTTTCAGTAAAACAGCTACACAATAAGATGGATCTTGGAAGGCAATGATCACACTTTTAGTGGGATGCAACATGTTGTGATGCCACTTGGGATTTTGTGGAAGTAACAAAGGTGATGATTTATTAGTAAGAAAATGACACTTTGTCCACAACTGTACAAACATCAATTAAGGTATGTTTGATAAATTTCAGTTGTGGTATTAAAATGTTATGGTCCGTTTCATTGTATGATACCTTATTATGTTACATTTATTACTATATGGCCCTTAATGTAAGAAAGTTGGCAGTTTCTTATGGAGACTGGCTATTACCAAGACGGATGGTTAGATAAACTGCCCGCTCTGATAAATTATTGAATATGATATGGGCATTAAATTCAAAACAAACCTAAAAATAATAACTACAATAAAAATATATATGAACAATATTTCTGTGAAGTTTGAATACAATTCTCTGCAGAATTTTTTGCTTATAATTATCACCTATCTAAATTAATTCCACAATTAACTTGTATTTTTACTACAATGCCTTCTTAATGTGTCATTATAGTGATCTATGCTTTTTGTGTCGCCTGCTACAAAGTAGCCGCGACATAAAGGGATCACTTCTCTATCGTCCGTCTGTCCATCTGCCCATCCGTCACAAAACTTGTCCGGTCTACTTCTCAGAAACTACTGGTGCAATTTCATCCAAACTTTACAAGTATGATCAGTATCAAGTCTAGTTGTGCATTTCTTCGGCTTTTTCCAGTTCAGAGTTAATGATTTTTATTTTTAAAGTTTGTCCGGGCTACTTCTCTTATACTACTAAAGCAATCTGAATGACATGTTACAGGATTGGTCGGTACCTCAAGTGCTTGTGCATATTCAACGGGTTTTTGGCTGGATGAATTTTAGCTGAGTTATGGCCCTTGAATACAAACAAGAGGGCCATGAGGGCCCTAAATTGCTCACCTGAGTCTCATTGCTCATGTTACAAATATCATTATTGGTTGTTATGGGTGTTTGTTGTTTGCAAAAAAAAGTTTGGAAAAAGTGAAAAAGTTTGCAATAAGTTTGAAGACTCTGGATGTAATGGTACTCAAATATTTTAGCAGAAATAGGTTTTATTCTACAGGTTCAAGTGAACTTGACCTTTGACCTACAGACCCCAAAAACAATAGAGTTCTTCTAATATAATTACCCTATGAAGTTTGAAGATTCTGGGTGTAATGGTACTCCAGCTACTGAGCAGAAATAATTTTCACTCTTCAGGTCTCTGTGACCTTGTCTTTTGACCTACTGACCACAAAAATAACAGGGTTCTTTTACTGAGTAAAGACAATCATCCTATGAAGCTTGAAGGCTCTGGGTAAAATGGTACTCCAGTTACTGAGCAGAAACAGTTTTCACGCTAGAGGTCCCTGTGAACTTAACCTTTGACCTATGGACCCTAAAAACAAAAGGGTTCTTCTAATACAATTATCCTATAAAGTTTGAAGGCTCTGGGTGCAACGGTACTACAGTTACTCTGCAAAAATACTTTTCACTCTACAGGTCCCTGTGACCCTGACCTTTGACATACTAGCGCTAAAAATAAATTTTTTCTTTTATTTAGTAAAGGCAATCATCCTCTGAAGTTTGAAGGCTTTGGTTGAAATGGTACTCCTGTTATTGAGTGGAAATAGTTTTCGATCTAGAGGTCCCTCTGACCTTGACCTTTGTACTACTGACCCAAAAAAACAAAAGGGTTTTTTTTCTAATCAATAAGGGCAATAACCCTGTGAAGTTTGAAGCCTTTGGGTCAACTGGTACTCAAGTTATTAAAAAGGAAACTAAGTGTGACAGACAGACAAAAAGACACCCATGGACAGGGTAAAACAATATGTCTCCATCAGATGGCGTGTTTAGTGGGAGACATAACAACGAATATTTTTTGCCTATATAAGTCTTTGTGTAAAATCAAATGACCCCCCTCCCCCGCCCACCTCCCAGGGTGGGGCTAGTTTTGACCCCAGGGTCATGATTTGAACAAACTTGGTAAAGGTCTACTAGACAATGCCACACACCTAATATCTAAACTCTAGGACTTGTGGTTTCTGGTTAGAAGATTTTTTAAAGTTTCCCTATATAACTCTATGTAAAACATGTGACCCCTGGGGCGGGGCCTTTTTTGACCAAGGGGCTTTGATTTAAACAAACTTGGTAGAGGTCTGATAGACAATGCTGTACACCAAATATCTAAACTGTAAGCCTTGTTGTATCTGCAAAGAAGATTTTTTAAAGTTTTTCCTATATAACTCTATGTAAAAACATGTGACCCCTGGGGCGGGACCATTTTTGACCCAGGGGCCATGATTTGAACAAACTTGGTAGAGTGCCTCTACACAATGCTACATACAAATTATCTAAGCTCTATGCCTTTTGGTTTCTGCTGTGCAGATTTTTAAAACTTTTTTCTATATAACTCTATGTAAACTAGTGACCCCCGGGGCAGGGCCTATTTTGACCCAGTGGCTATGATTTAAACAAACTTAGTAGAGGTCCACTAGACAATGCTACACACCAAATATCTAGACTCTAGGCCTTGTGGTTTCTGACAAGAAGATTTTTTAAAATTTTCCCTATATAACCCTATGTAAAATATGTGACCACTGGGGCGGGGCCAATTTTGACCCAGGGGCCATGATTTGAACAAACTTAATAGAGGTTTACTGGACAATGCTTCACACCAAATATCTAAACTGTAGGCCTTGTGGTTTTTGGCAAGAAGATTTTTAAGTTTTCCCTATATAACTCTATATAAAATCAACTGACCTCTGGGGTCAGTTTTGACCCCACGGTCATAATTTGAGTAAACTTGGTAGAGGTCCACTAGATGATGCTTCATACCAAATATCTTACCTCCAGGCCTTGAGATTTCGGGGAAGAAGATTTTTAAAGAGCCAACTTTCAAAATATTTTTTTAGCTCCAGTGAAGCAGAAATGCAATGGACCAGAACCATTTTAACAACCTTGGTAGAGCTTCATGCAAGGAACATCCCAGGCAAGTTTCGCATTGTATGGCAGTATTACACTTTCTGTGATTCCACATCGTTGAAACGTGTGTGTTAGAAACCTCACTGTTTGATTTTTAAAGAAACTGGAATGATATCTGGGACTTGGAAACAAAAAGGCCATTAACTAGTTTTGTATGAGTGTCTTATTGTTAACATTGACATTAATCTATTCAGCTACTTAATATAAATACATACACAAAAAACAGTGACACAAAGGTATCACAGCAGACCGACGAACAGAGCTGCATGCAAATATAATTTGAATTAGCTGTTTTGACTTGAGGCAGGTATATCAGCAACTTAATTTGTACTATGTGTAAACACTTCTATAAGTAATGGGCTTCTCAACGTTGTGGAGTAGTATAGCAATACTGAGAATGCCAGCGAAAGTCTCTACAAATGAACAACAACGTAAGTTACGTGGTTCACTTTAGTTGGGAATTCACTAGCTAGGAAACCGGGGTCATGTACTTTCTATACTGGGCAGGGGCCATTAGCAATTCTAAGAGAGCAGCTATTTTTGGGAAAGATCACCAAGGCGTTCATAATACAGAGGAAGAAACAGAGACTAAAAGCATTATGTTTATTCAACAAGGGGGTCATGATGGCCCTAAATCGCTCACCTGAGTCTCATTGCTCATGTTACAAGTATCACTATTGGTTGTTATGGGTGTTCGTTGTTCGCAAGTTTGAATAAGTTTGCAATAAGTTTGAAATGGTACTCAAATTTTTAGCAGAAATAGTTTTATTCTACAGGTCCCAGTGAACTTGACCTTCGACCTACAGACCCCAAAAACAATAGGGTTCTTCTAATATAATTACCCTATGAAATTTGAAGGTTCTGGGTGTAATGGTACTCCAGTTACTGAACAAAAATAGTTTTCACTCTACAGGTCCCTGTGACCTTGACTTTTGACCTATTAACCCCAAAAATTATAGAGTTCTTTTACTGAGTAAAGACAATCATCCTATGAAGTTTAAAGGCTCTGGGTAAAATGGTACTCCAGTCACTGAACAGTAACAGTTTACACTCTAGAGGTACCTGTGAACTTAACCTTTGACATACTAGCCCCAAAAACAATATGGTTTTTCTATTTAGTAAAAGCAATCATCCTCTGAAGTTTGAAGGCTCTGGGTGAAGTGGTACTCCTGTTACTGAGTGGAAACGGTTTTCATTCTAGAGGTAGCTCTGACCTTGATCTTTGACCTACTGACCCAAAAAGCAAGAGGGTTTTTTTCTACTCAATAAGGGCAATAACTCTTTGAAGATTGAAGGCTATTGGTCAACTGGTACACAAGTTATAGAAAGGAAACGAAATGTGACAAACAATGAACAACTGAATGTCTAGCCCTTGGTGTTTCAGAGCAGCAGATTTTTTAAAGTTTTCCCTATACAAGTCCTTGTGTTGAATCAAATGATCCCCCGGGCCAATTTTGACCCCAGGGTCATGATTTGAACAAACTTGGTAGAGGTTCAATAGACAATGTTGTACACCAAATATCTAAACTCTAGGCTTTGTGGTTTCTGACAAGAAGATTTTTTTCCTATATAACTTTTTGTAAAACATGTGATCTCTAGGGCGGGACCTTTTTTGACCCAGGGGCTATGATTTGAACAAACTTGGTAAAGGTTCAATAGACAATGATGACACCAAATATCTTAACTCTAGGCCTTGAGGTATCTGAAAAGAAGATTTTAAAAGTTTTTCCTATATAACTCTATGTAAAACATGTGACCCCTGGGGCGAGACCATTTTTGACACAGGGGCCATGATTTAAACAAACTTGGTAGAGATCCTCTAGACAATGCAACATACAAAATATCTAAGCTCAATGCCTTTTGGTTTCTGATGTGAAGATTTTTCTAAACTTTTTCCTATATAACTCTATGTAAACAAGTGACCCTGGGGCAGGGCCTATTTTGACCCAGTGGCTATGATTTGAACAAACTGAATAGAGGTCCACTAGACAATGCTACACACCAAATATCTAAACTCTAGGCCTTGCGGTTTCTGACAAGAAGATTTTTTAAAGTTTTCCATATATAACTCTATGTAAAATATGTGACACCTGGGGCGGAGCCATTTTTAATCCAGGGGCCATGATTTGAACAAACTTAATAGAGGTCCACAGGACAATGCTGTACACCAAATATCTAAACTCTAGTCCTTGTGATTTCTGACAAGAAGATTTTTAAGTTTTTCCTATATAAATCTATGTAAAATCAACTGACTCCTGGGGTGGGGTCAGCTTTGACCCCAGGGTCATAATTTGAACAAACGGTAGAGGTCCACTGGATGATGCTTCATACAAAATATCTAAGCTCCAGGCATTGAGGTTTCGGAGAAGAAGTTTTTTAAGATCCAACTTGAAAAATCTAGTTTCATCTCCAGTGAACCAGAAATGCAATGGACCAAAACCGTTTGAATAATCTTGGTAGAGCTTCATGCAAGGAACATCCCAGGCAGGTTTCATTAAATTTGGCGCATTGATTTCAGAAGAGATGTTGTTAAAATGAAAATTTGACGACGGACGGACAAAGGCTTATCAGAAAAGCTCACCCTGCTCAGGTGAGCGAAAAATAAAAAGATATGTGAACAATGAACAAGTATAGAAATATTTAAAAACAAATGTTTTAAAAAAAACTATTCAGCATTTGAAACACCTGAAGTTTTATGGAAAAGCAATATGAAAAATATGAGATGAAACAAACATCGCCTATTTGTGAAGTATGTGTGAGGTGTCAGAATTACCTATAATCTGACATCAGATATTTTGAATGTTCGATTTATTGTACATAGGATTTGCAATATGAAAATGCTGTAAAAACGGTTACTTCGTAGCAATTTGAAGCTATCTAAAGTGAAAACAGTGTGAATCACCTTAATGTTAACACGTATGTCATATATATATTAGTGAGGTCCTTGGCAAATCAAGATCAAAACTAAAAGTAGATTATTTTGCAGTTGAAGCTGACTGCCAGTCTCAGTTGATATATAAATGTTTCTAACAAGAGCTATCACTAAAGTAATGGATACCCACAAATACTGCTTTGACACAGTAATTTCTAAATTTATAGTTTGTATGCCATAATATATATGTTTAAAAAAACTGGTTGAAAAATTCAAGACTTAAACTTCTGTGGAAAGTAAACTTACCTGTATAAGTTAACACTATGGATAAATACACACAACCATCCTGCAAAAAAGAGACATTTGTAAAACATATATGTCCCCCTAGCGCCGTATCCCTTAAGGCAGCTATTAAACTCTAGGAAGGTAGTTCAGGGACTTGTGTCAAAACATTAAAGGAAGGATGAAGGGGCATCTGATATCAAAAGCTTCTGGCCATGGCAAGTAGATGAATGAGAGGAACTGTAGATTATGTCAATAACACTTTGGTTATAAATGTATAAAGTTCAATTACTGGAGAACACGAAAGAGTATAGGAACTGCATAGGAAGGAAGGTAGGTAGTAATGTGGGAGGGTGGGTAGGTAGAATGTTCTGAGGCAGCAAAACAAACGGGTTCTCTAGTTATCAATCAGAATCTGTGTTTCTCTTTATGGTGTTTGGCCACTGTGAATTTGGACTTAAACCTAGTTACCTCAAGGACAATAGAGGTCATCGTCTGAACAGACCGACCTGCAAGTCTGTGAAGCCAATGCCCGGGGTTCTCAGGTTATTGATAGGATCCACTTTTCTGTTAATGGTCAATATGACCTTGGCCTTTGATCTAATGATCCTAAAAATGAAAGGGGTGATTTTTTTGCCATGACCAACCTGCCTATGAAAATTTAGGAAAGCTGGGCCCAAGCATTCTTAAGTAACTGAGCTGAAAATGCTTTGCTTTTCAAGTTCATTGTAACCTTAGCCTTTGTCCTGGTGATTTGTAAAGCTACAGATGTCATCACCTGGTCATATCTAACCTACATACTAAGTTTGAGGAACCTGAACCTTAGCCTTCTATTGTTATTGATTGGAAACCATTTCGGATTTCAGGGTCACTGTGACCTTTGCCTTTGACCCAATGACCCAAAAATATATGGGGTCATCAACTCGCCATGACCAACCTGCCTATTAAGTTTTCAGGAGCTAGACCCAATTGTTTTATAGTTATTGATTTGAAACTATTTTGATATTCAAGGACACTGTGACTTATTCCATAGACAGAGCTACAGGCATCATCTACTGGTCATGACCAACCTACAAACCAAGTTTAAGCAACCTGGCACCATGCGGTTTATAATAGTTATTGATCGTAAACCATTTTGCATTTCAAGATCACTGTGACCAAATGATCTGGAAAACGATAGGGGTCATCAAGTGGTCATGACCAACCTACCTTCCAAGTTTGAGGAAGGTGGGTTTAAAGGGTTCTATAGTTACTGATCGGAAACTAGTTTGCTTTTCAATGTCACTGTGTCCTTGGCCTTTGACTTAATGAACTGAAAAATTTTAGGGGTCATCTAATGGTCAATACCAACATGGCTATGAAGTTTTTGGGAGCTGGGCCCAAGCGTTCTTTAGCAATTGATTGGAAACCATTATGCTATTCAAGGTCAGTGACCTTGGCCTTTTATCTGGTGACCTGAAAAAACTATACATCTTCTGGTACAACGTTTGGGCCTAAGCTGCAAAAGCATTCTATACTGTTTTGCTTTTCAAGGTCACTGTGACCTTGGCCTTTGACCTAATGACCTGAAAAATTATAGGGTTCATCTACTGGTCATTTCCAGCCTACAAACTAAGTTTGTTGAAGGTGGGTCAAAGGGTTCTCTCGATATTATCGGAAACGAAGTGTCTACCGACCGACCAACATACCTTCTGACATTTGCGCAAAATGATATGCCCCCTCATCTTCGATGGGGACATAAAATCAACAGAACACACACAGTAAATGCTCAGGACATGGACTTAGTGCAAATCTGCACTAAGTACTAAAGAAATTTAAATATACTCCAATTAATAATTGCAGCAAAAAGCACAAACTTAGACTGGACTTTAAGAAGAAAAAAATCACAAAAACAACATCAAATATCTACTTATTTGTACTTATTAGTGGTACAAAGTTTAATTGAAATCTCACAAATATTTGCCGAGAAACAGAACAAAGTAACTTTGAATGCCCTTAATGTGAAGAATAAACACCAAAGAGTCAGAACTCAAGACAAATCATTCAAACAGAACAACTCTCGATACTAATTTATTTAGTAATGTTTAGCTGAAGTCATTCAAATTGAATAGTTTGAAAAATAGTGCTGAGAAACTTACATCTATGAGTTGACTTGAGAGTCAGAGCTGTAGGCATTGTATTTGTATTGTATTAAAGAAGTAGTGAACATATTATTAACTGCATATATCAGAATTCATATCAGAATTCGGTGCAAACAGTATCACATTTATAAACAATGGGTACTCGTTTAAAGTTTAGTTGTTTTTTTTTTGGGGGGGGGGGCGAATGCTTTCGCCCTCCAAAGGTAAAACTATGCTTGCCAAATTTTCAGGAAAATCGAGCCATTTCACATTAGATTTCAAAGAAGTAGTAATCCTACGCTTTGAAATAGTTCGATCATTTTTTCATAAATGAATTGAAAATTGTAAATCAATGATTTACTTTTGTTCAGTTTTGATAAAGGTTCTTTATTATGTGTTCATTTTAATTTTCAAATGAGACAAAAAATCGAACAGTTTTTTACTGAAACAAAGTGATTATGCGCATTGATTTCGCAATGTCGGATCATATTTCTTATATACGGCCATTTCGGATCGTGCAGCTGATTTGTGATGGAGGATATAATTAATAAAATAAAACAGCATTGTAAGTAGTCTTTTTAAATTTATTTTAAGCAAATTATTATTTTCAGATATGTTTAAGGAAATAAAAACAATTTTGTCTTTGAGCGCTTATTCTGAATGTCACGCATTGCTGTCGATACCAGAAAGTAGGTCAACCTTCTTTGTAGGCTTCAAACTTAATTCTGCGGGCGAATTACATTTTATAACAGAGACTAAACAAGATTTTGGTAGATACGGAGATATCGAGCCATCAACATGGTTCTGAATGTATACTGTCGACATGACTGTTTTGACATATTGCATCATTTTTGCAAAAAACATTCACATGATTAAGTATTTATTGATCAGCCAATCGAAACGCCGAAATTTAGACAATGGGAATTCCGGAAGTTGTGTTGTTTCACATAAATACTGTAATCTGTAAGAAAGGAAGGAGAAATTTCATGAGGTTTGTGCCTTTTCTGCATAAAAACGTTTGAACTAGTCATTGAATTATCCGCTAAGACTGTTCATTGTGTTGAAGTGAAGTTCTGCATAATGATAATTTGGAATCCCCGACTGTAGCCTAGTTAAAGTGAAAGTGAAAGTATCAGAACTGTCAATAGTGAGTCGAAATCTGCAAGCCTGTTCATCTTCAAGATATTCTTCGAAGAAAGGCAGTGAAAACCAGTTAGAATTTTATGTTGTTTTGACTTCATTTTCGATATGATATACATGTACATATAGTTCTGTTCATTTTTATTATCTATGTTCTAAAAACACGTTTCAGCCTCAAACCCTTTGGGCCCAAGCACAGTCACTCGAGAGTTAGGACCTATCTCTGCCTTCATTCACCGCTTTAACTGCCCTTGTACAAGAGTTTTAAAGCACAACTGCCTTTGCACAAGAGTTTTGTAGCATAAAAGTCATAAATGACAGCTCCATACAACTGTTCCTACTGTTATCTATTACAGATGTAGCCGTTCCAACATAAAATAAATCCCAGACCCACCATCCTACACATATTCTACACATCAATATTTGTCTGACCATTCTAAGTGAAAGAATAAGCTTGAAATTCAATAAGAACACTCAAAATTAACTTGTCGCCACATATTCTTTCGAGAAATAATGACAGCGGGAGACAGAGATGGGGGCTAGTTCTTAACTTCAAGTGACTGTGGGCCCAAGTTGGTTAAGTTGCATATTCTGAAATAAAAAACAGAGGGAACAACTTTATTTTTTTAATTTAGAAAACGAATGAAGAGAACTGCAACTCAGTCGGTTGCGCCATGTGAGTTTTGAATTTTGCTTCCCTCAAAAGCACAGGGACACAACAGCACATTGACCAAACATTATACCGTTTGGTGAGTGAGCCATGTCCCTGTGCTCAAAAGTAGTATGTGTTCATTGAACAAAAAATCTACAGAGAACTCTGTCTGCATTTAGGGTTTTTTATCGTACCAATTGTCCATATGACTGATAGAATAGTTATTGACTACTTATTTCTCTGAAGTTGCATAAAATTAGTTTTTATAGCTGCAAACAAATAACAAATTAACATATAAAACATCGTGTCTTAACCCAATTTAAGGAAGATTGTCATTCTTTTGTTTCACGTGTATCAGTCAATGCTGAGAAACACAAATAATAAAAATAAGCAACTTGCAAGATGAAGCTTTTTTCGAAATATATGAAAATGACAGCTTGAATACATTAAACTAGATTCTAAGTATTTTTTGTTTACATTTACTTTCTGTCGGCTCATATATTTTAATATAGGCACATTAAAGATAATGGAAATTTTTAATTATTCTTTATTACTATTATTTTGATTACCATAAAAGAAGCATTTTTTCCTTCCTAGGATAAGTTATTGCTTTTTCAATTGAAATCATCTTTGAAATTATCATGTGTTTTCTGTTTTTTGTATAATTATGTTGATCAATTGTTATCTCAAAATTTGTGACATTGAGAAATTGCAAGAATGGGTCAAAGAAATTGAGGAACTTAACAGTGAAATGATTTGACAATGTTGACTTTTTAAGATAAAGCACTGTAAACACTTGTGATGGTATGTGAGATGGTTGGTGGTCACCAAATCACCAGTTTCATTTCACTTTTACCATGAATTATTTGGCTTTTTTTGTTTACCCTTAATATGGTAACAGTAAGTATGTGCTTACTGTGCAGCTGAAACAACCTGATATCCCTAACCTTTGAACCCCAAAGATTAATAAAGAACAACTTGACTCTGAAATTATAGAACATTACTATTATTTATCATTTTTACTCTTGTTCCAGATGAGCATCATTCTAAAGATAGTAAACGAAGGAAGTGGACTGTATAGGATGCCAGTACAAGTTATGGCACTTGCACAAGCCACTCACTACAAGGGCCCTAATGGAAGTGATAGACTGCACGGTCATGTGATGGAGGCGTATGCAGTAAAATGACTTTTTAAATAAACATGGTGTGAGGGTAAACAACCAGCCAAAAGGAGGAAACTGTTGTTTTGGGGGAGGTAATTTTAAAGAGGGATGGCAAACCAGCCTACCTTGTTGCAACACAAGCAACTAAAGTGTTTATCACAAATAATATGATGACGACAGAGAAGCACAGAGTTAACTGTGATAACGTCTCTACGGAAGTACCCCTACCTTGCTCCTACTCTGCATGTTGGAATTCACTGACCTGTGGTTAAACAAAGGGTCTTCGTGTAGGGTATGATTATAGAGGTGAGTTGTCACACAGTTGTGTAAGATTAAACAAAACAAATTTGTAAGATTTCTCATGTTTAACATGTCTTTATTCTAATTCCATAGTTATCATACATCCTTATATTGACAGATATCATAATAAAAAACAAACATTCTATAAAAATGCTAGAGATGTTTTATTGTAATATTGTTTAAAATGTACATAAAACTCAAAATTAATGAAATTAGACTTCCTTAGTGGAAGTTATGTGAAGTAGGTTGCCTAATATAAGTCATTATGTTTGAATAAGTTTGAACCATTGTGTAGTTCAGATATTTTGTACTGATTATTTCATCCTGCAGGAAGACAACCAGAGAATGTTTAAGGTAAAAGGAAAAAATGTTTCAGTAAAACAGCTACACATTAAGATGGATCTTGGAAGGCAATGATCACACTTTAGTGGGATGCAACATGTTGTGATGCCACTTGGGATTTTGTGGAAGTAACAAAGGTGATGATTTATTAGTAAGAAAATGACACTTTGTCCACAACTGTACAAACATCAATTAAGGTATGTTTGATAAATTTCAGTTGTGGTATCAAAATGTTATGGTCCGTTTCATTGTATGATACCTTATTATGTTACATTTATTACTGTATGGCCCTTATTGTAAGAATGTTGGCAGTTTCTTATGGAGCTATTACTAAGAAGGATGGTTAGATAAACTGCCCGCTCTGATAAATTATTGAATATGATATGGGCATTAAATTCAAAACAAACCTAAAAATAATAACTACAATAAAAATATATTTGAACAATATTTCTGTGAAGTTTGAATACAATTCTCTGCAGAATTTTTTGCTTATAATTATCACCTATCTAAATTAATTCCACAATTATCTTGTATTTTACTACAATGCCTTCTTAATGTGTCATTATAGTGATCTATGCTTTTTTGTGTCGCCTGCTACAAAGTAGCCGCGACATAAAGGGATCACTTCTCTATCGTCTGTCTGTCCATCTGTCCATCCGTCACAAAACTCGTCCGGACTACTCCTCAGAAACCACTGGTGCAATTTCATCCAAACTTTACAGGAATGATCAGTAACATGTCTAGTGGTGCATATCATTGGCATTTTCCAGTTCAATTATTTTTGTCAGAGTTATGGCCCTTTAATGATTTTTGTTAACTTCTCTTATACTACTGTAAGACGACAGAAATACTTGTGCGTAAAAGATAGCTTATCTATATCATTACTATAAACATGTGTAAAGAAAAAGTAATAGCTTAATCATCAAGACTAAACATTATTCTACTTCACAGGACAATTTACATTTCAACCATTTACTATTATTGTCAGAAACTTATTCAAAACAAAATCACTCACCAGTGCCAGGATTCCCAGCCATTTTTGGACTGTACTAATCACTGTTTTGCCTCTATTAAGTAGTATAAATATCAATTTTTTTATTATAACTGAGTAATATAGGCCATAATGGGTATATAGGACATTATTGGAACTTTATCTTTACAGTAACTTTGCAGTATTTGCACTTTTTCCTTACCTTCCTGTCTTAGACAATTATTTGTCTGACAGTATTGTCTCCCCTGATCCCAGACTTTGAAGGCTTCTCCCTTAAACACTACTTACTTGTCCCCAGTAAATTATATGTCTAAAGAAAGCTATTAGTATGTACTTACCTAGGGCACACATGATATCTTGGCTTCTTTTGTAGTTTTTCTGTAATTTCTAAGAATAGTTGTGCTGCAATGACCTCTAAAGTTTGCAGGCGGGAAATTTCAAAATCCTGACAACTAGAAATCATTGTTTAGTCATTTTTCTGTTACTACATTATAGATCATCAAGTTACCTTGTCTTACATTAAGATATATTGTTAAGGTTCATGTTTAATGCTGTTTTAAGAGTTCTATGCATTTTGTTGATCTGATAATGCATATTTTCTGAATTATTCCTGGCAAACATGGCCGCCATTCCTGCAATTCCTGTCTTTCCTGCCAGGATCCCAGCAAGAAAGGACCTTTCTGATTGGCTCACAGTGACAGTGCTGGCTCTCTAAGAGCCTATAAAAGTAGCAATTCCTGGCTTCTGGATTCTTCTGTCAGACTTAGAACAGAGTAGGGCGTGAAAACATATTACATTTGGTTGGTAATGAAATTTTACTAAATTAGAACTGTCTGAACTAAAATAATATTAAAGTTTATACAACTGCCTTGAACTGGTGCTCTGCATAAAAATGAATGAAACTCTATAAACTGTGTTGTCTTATTCTGTTACAAGTGGTGTCAGAAAACAGTGGAATAAAAGAACTCATGTAGCACTGAAATGTTTACAACTCATGTTGAAAGTAAATAAAACAAAAGAACAGTAAATACCAGAAAGTTAAAAAATTAAGCAAAAGTAAAAAAAAAAAAAAAAAAAAAAAAAAAAAAAAAAAAAAAAAACCACCAACAATAAGAACATATTTTTCAAAACCAAGTTGGAAGAATTTTAAACTAACTTTGGAAAACTTAAAAGTACTAAACTCTGTAATAATAAGACTTTTTTAATGTCAACTTAGTAATCACCAGATAGAAAAAAAATGTCTGACTCTGAAAGTGAGGTTGTGTTTAACAATGACAGACATAATAGAACAAGTACGCCAATGAATGACTCGCGTCATGTTGTAATAGATCAGCTGGATGAAAGTCGGGACTACCAGGGTCATGGCGATCGTGCACAAGATAAAGATACCAGTCCAGGCGTGAGACAAGTAAATTACACAGGCTTTCCTATTGACACCCGGAACCGCTTGCACTCACCTATCAGAAGACCATACTTAGAACCTACTGCTACCGTTAGTATGAAACCAGAGTCATTCACAGGTTCAGAAGACTGGGAATCTTTCATAGCTCAGTTTGAGGTTTGCGCAACACTAGGCAATTGGAACCGTCGCACTAAGGCTCTCGTGTTAGCAGGTTCTCTACAGGTTCTCAAAGCACTAGAGTTCTATACTCACGTTGCACCCAAGATAAGAGAACGCTATGATTTGCTAACTACCAGGCTAGAACAACGGTTTGGAGGTAATAACCAGCGATCCAAATGGCTCTCAGCGTTAGAGACACGTTCGCGACAACCTGATGAGAGTGCTTCACAATACGCTGATGATATCCAGCAGATGATCAGAAGGGCTTACCCCCACTTAGATACAAATGCTCAAGAGCTGATGGCATTGCACACCATCTACCGCAGCTTAGGTCAAGATCTTAAATATACATGCATTGTGGATAACTGTAAAACTGTAAGTCATGCTGTGGAAATCATTGAAACATATGAAGGCATCTTTGGCACAGGCCCTGACAGGAAGAAGATACGTATGGCACAAGGCCAGGATACTGGCTATATGGCAGATCAGGATATAAGAACCACTCTCAAGCAAATCTTGGATCGCATTTCTGTTTTAGAACAAAGCAGGCCAATGCACACGCCACAACCCAGGCAAGGATACAGGCCAAAGTCTCAGCCTGGCCAAGACAGACGATGTTACATTTGTAATTCCCCCAGTCACTTCCGTAAGGACTGTCCTAGGCTACGTAAGCCTGAGCCCCGTAATGAAAATACGGAAAACATGAGACCATCTTCCCAGTAGGCCGAGGGTTGATGGACGGCCAAAGGCCTAAAAACGACCAACAGGCCGACTGTTCGGACAATAATGAAAACTATTATAAAACAGGGACCCAAAATAGTTCAGACAATGGGTTTTATGTATATTTCTACATAGAAAATTATGACATTGAGTGTTTAATTGACAATGGCTCTACATCTTCCATACTGTCACTAAAAGCATACAAGGCCCTTAAAAATAACACAAATCTCAGTAATGTAAATGACTCAGTGTTTGATGTAAATGGCAAACAGTTAAGTACTTATGGAAAAACTAACTTCTTGGTTGAATTTGACAATGGGTTGAAATATAATGTTCCCATGTTAGTTTGTGACATTGAAACTGATTGCATTTTAGGACAAGATTTTCTCTGCTGTAATGCTAAATACATAGACTATGAAAGTCATCAGTTAGTCCTGAGAAATGGCTTTGTAAGATTACAACAAGGGAAAGGGCCCCATCGTACATGTAGAATATTAGCTAAGGAAAATTGTACAGTACCAGCAAACAGCAGTTGTTGGGTTGATGTTGAAATTCCAAGGAAAGAACAGCTTTCAGAAAACATTTTGGTAGAAAGCGTTGCAGAAACATACGATAAGAAATTCACTGTTGTCCAAGGAGTTTTTGATGTTGAAAATTCAAGTTCTGTGAACTTAGTAAACTTTGGTGACTTTCCTGTTTCTTTGAGGGTGAATACCGTAGTAGGTTGTTGCTCTTCCATCACTGATGTTGAGGAAAGTGAAAATGAACATTCTTGTAGACGTACATTTACAAACAATAGTACTGACTTGCCTGAATATTTGTATGACTGTTTTGAAAGAAGTTCCGTTAATCTAAATATAGAAGAGAAACAGATATTCAAGGATCTGCTCATTAAGTACCAATCTATTTTTGCCAAGACTTCATATGACCTTGGGTTCACTGACCGAGTCCAGCATCACATCGATACTCAAGGGGCGGAACCAGTCAAACAGCCAATGCGGAAAATTCCGTTGTCACAGCAGGAAGCTGACAGAGAGGAAGTGCAAAAACTTCTTGATCACAACATTATTGAACCATCCATTTCGCCGTGGAGTAGTAACACTGTACTCGTACGCAAATCTTCAGGGGCTTGGCGTCTTTGTGTAGATTTCCGCTCTGTCAACGCACTTTGTAAGCGTGATGCATTCCCTCTGCCAAATATTGGGCAATGTCTTGACAGTTTAGCAAACAATTCGTGGTTTTCGGTGATGGATTTGAATATGGGCTTCCACCAAATGAGCATAGCACCTGAAGATAGAGAAAAAACGGCATTTTCAACTAGTTTAGGTTTGTTCCAGTTCACCAGATTACCGATGGGTTTGGCTGGGGCACCAGAATTTTCAAGGCTTATGGGGGATACACTGCGTGGTTTACAGTACAAAGAATGCTGCCTATACATGGATGACATAATATGTCCCAGTAAGACTTTTCAAGAGCAAATTACAAGATTAGAGCACATATTTCAACGCTTACTAGAAGCCAATCTAAAACTTAAACCATCCAAGTGTCTGTTTTTTCAGAAATCATGCACATTTTTAGGTCATGTGGTAAGTGAAGCTGGTGTTCAAACGGATCCTCGGAAAACAGCTGTTATAGACAATTATCCACCTCCAACTTGCAAAAAGGACTTAAAAAGTTTTCTAGGATTTACCTCATACTATTCAAGATTTGTGAAAAATTATGGTGAAATTGCCAAGCCACTTTATCGTCTTACAAATAAGTACTGTGCCTTTAAGTGGACAGATGAATGCCAAAAAGCTTTTAGGATGCTGAAAGAATGCCTTGTCTCCAGTCCCATACTCGCATACCCCAAATTGGGAGAAATAATGATTCTTGATACAGACAGTTCAGGTTATGCATCGGGGGCTGTTCTATCACAGATACAGGATGGCCACGAGCGCGTACTAGCATACTATAGCAAGACATTGAACAAACATGAGTTGAACTATTGTACCATGCGTAAAGAACTTCTTGCAGTAGTAGTGGCCTTAAAACACTTTCATCACTACTTGTTCGGACACAAAGTACTTCTCAGAACTGACAATTCAGCAGTTAGTTGGCTCAAAAAGCTGAAAAACCCTACAGGCCAAACAGCAAGATGGTTACAGGTTGTTGAGACATATGACATTACAATCACACATCGTCCAGGTACCCAGCACCGAAACGCTGATTTTGTCAGTAAGCCATTGTGTAAGGTGTGTACCAAACAAGAAATTAATGGCATTGATAGTGACGATAACAAAGAAAGCTATGAGAGCAATGAAAAGACTGAACAACTGCTGGGAAATGAAAACTTACCGGAGAGTGTGCCCTTGAATGTTTGGTCACCGCATCAGTTGGGTTCTGAAAGGTCCACACCTGAAACAGAACAAAATGGTTCATCAAATTCAGACATCGTACGCCTGGTTACTAGAGGGATGTCAAATGTGCAGAATAACCAGCAATGCCTACTTGAAGGTTGGTCAGCATCTGATATTCGATTAAAACAGTTGGAAGATGAAGATATTAGTCCCGTTCTTATCTCAGTAGAAGACCAAAGTAGTCTAGAGTGGAGAGACATTTCTGCATGTTCATCAGTGGCTAAGAAACTGTGGTCAATGAAGGACAGGTTGGAATGCAAAAACGGCATGTTATTTAAGAAATGGTTAGAAAATGACACTGTATCTTTCCAGCTAATAGTTCCGAAGGAATTACAAAGTGATGTATTAAAGTTTTATCATGACATTCCTACCGCGGCTCACCTTGCAACTGAGAAAATGCTTAGTCGTGTACGTCAAACATTTTATTGGCCCCAGATGACAGAAACCATAAAGAAGTATGTAAGAAACTGCGACAAATGTACAGCACGCAAAAAGTCATTAGAAACTCGTGCACCACTGGGTCAAAGCCATACTGGTGAACCGATGGAGAAAGTGTCCATGGATGTTCTAGGTCCTTTACCATTAACTGAACGGGGAAATCGGTATATACTGGTCATTAATGACTGTTTCACGAAATGGTGTGAAGCAATAGCAATTCCTGATCAAGAAGCAAAGACAAAAGCAAATGTATTTGTAAATGAATTCATAGTACGATTTGGTACACCAATGACAGTCCTAACCGATGGTGGTTCGAACTTTGATTCAAAGTTATTTAAAGAAGTTTGTGAACTGTTACATGTAAACAAGGTCAAAACTTCAGTGTCGCGTCCCCAAGCTAATGGAGTGACGGAACGTATGAACAGATAGATGCCTTTCAGAAATGTTATCAATGTACTGTGCTGAAAGTCAAAGACATTGGGACATCTATTTAGGTCAAGTCATGATGGCTTACCGGTCTTCCGTCCATTCAAGCACTGGCAGAACGCCAAACATGATGACATTTGGTAGAGAAATCCAACTACCAATGACAGCAGTGATAGGGCTTCCTCCACAAGATAAAATGCAGTCAGCTAATGACATGTTCAAGACATTCAGCATCATTTAGTTCTTGCCCATCAGGCTGCGCGCAAGTCTCTGAAAAAGAATGCAATATATAGGAAGCAGTACTATGATCAAAAGTCGAATGCCAGAACATTTGCAGAAAATGATCTTGTGTGGCTGTACAATACACAACACAAACTTGGGGTCTGCTCTAAACTCGCACCAAAATGGATAGGGCCATGTTTGATCACTAAGAAGATTGACCAAACAACCTATGTTGTCAAAAAGTCAGCCAGAGATGTTCCGAAGGTTCATCACATTGATAAACTTAGAAGTTACCATGGAAATTCAATTCCTGCTTGGATTAAGAAGCAATGTGCTAAGTGACTAAGTGATGGTTAAGGGAGCGAGTGACTGAACTAAATAAGTAACTGTTCTAGTGTTAGAAAAAATGTTACCCGTTGCAATTGTTTCCACTTCAAAAACAAAAAAAAAAAACAAAAAAAAACACTTTGTTAACCTTTCTGTTTGAAGCAGAGCACCAGACATTTAAATGTATTCTACTTTATATGTAGTTGAACATTTGAACAGTAGCAATGTCATCCACTTGATGCAAGGACAGGTATCCAATTATTACTGTAAGACTGTAACAAGGCTATGCGTTATATACTGAAGTAATATGGAATGTACAAGTAACAATTTTAATATGAGTTGCAGAGCTCTGCTTAGATTAAAATTTCATAGTTGAAAATGGACTGATCAACCATGTTTCGCTATGGTGGATAGAGACGGTTACAAGCGAAATGTTTTGCAATAGTCATTGCTTCGCATAACCTAGGAACAAATGGCAATCAGGTCTTAAATTGTGAATTTACCATTTTCAGTGATGGTTGACCGTGATTTCCATGGTATTTCGTTTTCTTCAGTATATTGTGCTAGTTGTGGACAGTGGTCTGAAAAAAATATAGGGTTAAAGTATCTGTCTTACTAACAAGAGTTTCTGACATTGGTAGGAAGGCAAAATACTGTCAAATTGTGAAGTTTCACAACAGAATAACTTTTGATGTTTAATTTTGAGGATTCCTAAAATCAACTGACTTGAATAGAGACAATCCTAAAAGTTATCTAAGCTGTCCTAGTTAAGATTACAAAACCATTGACTATTCCTCATTTATTTACAGACTATGGCTCATCAATGTTGGACCTGCGGGATTTATAGCGATTCAAAGAAAAATTTGAAGAATCATGGTGCTTCAGAACACCGACATCTCGCGGTTATGTGCATGTACTGCAGGCCTAAGCAGCATACGTTGGGCAGGATAAATGACCTTAAGAAGCATGTTGCCACTAAACACTCAAGCTTAGTGGATAGTCATAAGAATACATTCTTTACAGAAGGTAATGGGTTCTACTTAGCTATACACCCATATGATTATGTCAGACATGTTAAGCCAGCACCAGTTGACTCTGAAGGTGCAAAACAAGCAATGAATGCCATTCGTTTACTTGTACCCTCACTTGAGAAACCGAGTCGTACTTTACCTCAGTGGGAAACGGGATGGTTGCAAGCCATTGGGACACCTCTTCGGGATGACACACCACGTCCAGTAAATGAAGTACCGCGATTGTCTAGCATAAGGTTGGCTCCCAGTCTGTTTATCACGCCGCCGGTCTCTCCACTGCCACAGTCACCATTTAGAGCACTGACTTCACCGTCCATTCCAGCTGCTTGTGAGGCTTATTCACCAACGAGTCCGGAAATCAGCACTCCAAGTCCACAGATTTTGTATCTGAAAAAGAAAGATGGAAATGTCATGTTCATTCATGATAATGAACATTTTTGTGCTAAACTTTTGTCACCCCCAGCTAGGTTTAGTGACACTGAGAGAGAGTGCTTTGACTGTTATGAGGGTCACAAAAAGACAATTTTAGGACGTGAGTATTACGACGCAAGTCAAGCCCTATGTACACTCTTAGCATTAACTGAAAGTGACATTGGAGAACTAAGTAAGATATCCAAGCTGGCAATCCAAGCTGTCTCTAGTCTGAAAACTGGGCACATGCCTCTATTTCCACCAGGTTTAAGGGACTGGAATTCTGTAAAGGAACCGATAAAGTTCAAGAATGTGACCACAGGTCAATGTTTGAGGTGGCCACCAACCAACTGGAAGGACCAGACTCCAGAAAGAAAAAGGCTCAACTTCATTGCTGCATGTATTAAACTGGATGAAGGGGAAGAGGGACTTCCTGTTACAGAAGAAGATCTACTGTATGATCAGTATAACTTCTTAATTCTCCCCGGATCGCTGCCTCCAATGCAGAATAGTGAAAATGCAAAAAGACGTTTCTTAAACTTTAAGGCAGTCAGAAATTTTATTAGAACTGGTAAAGACTCTCACCTGGTTGAGATGCTATTGTCAGGTAGGGCTGACTGTAAAAACATTCATATAAACAAAATTCAGCATGTTCCTTTGAGAATCTGACTTCCAGTCTGCAAAGGAAAGGTACTCTATGAAACACCTAAGAAGACATACATCATAAATGACATAGTTACAGATATTTGTTAATATCTTTTTTTAAGGGGAGGAGAGTGTAAGACGACAGAAATACTTGTGCGTAAAAGATGCTTACCTATATCATTACTATAAACATGTGTAAAGAAAAAGTAATAGCTTAATCATCAAGACTAAACATTATTCTACTTCACAGGACAATTTACATTTCAACCATTTACTATTATTGTCAGAAACTTATTCAAAACAAAATCACTCACCAGTGCCAGGATTCCCAGCCATTTTTGGACTGTACTAATCACTGTTTTGCCTCTATTAAGTAGTATAAATATCAATTTTTTTATTATAACTGAGTAATATAGGCCATAATGGGTATATAGGACACTATTGGAACTTTATCTTTACAGTAACTTTGCAGTATTTGCAATTTTTTTCTTACCTTCCTGTCTTAGACAATTATTTGTCTGACAGTATTGTCTCCCCTGATCCCAGACTTTGAAGGCTTCTCCCTTAAATACTACTTACTTGTCCCCAGTAAATTATATGTCTAAAGAAAGCTATTAGTATGTACTTACCTAGGGCACACATGATATCTTGGCTTCTTTTGTAGTTTTTCTGTAATTTCTAAGAATAGTTGTGCTGCAATGACCTCTAAAGTTTGCAGGCGGGAAATTTCAAAATCCTGACAACTAGGAATCATTGTTTAGTCATTTTTCTGTTACTACATTATAGATCATCAAGTTACCTTGTCTTACATTAAGATATATTGTTAAGGTTCATGTTTAATGCTGTTTTAAAAGTTCTATGCATTTTGTTGATCTGATAATGCATATTTTCTGAATTATTCCTGGCAAACATGGCCGCCATTCCTGCAATTCCTGTCTTTCCTGCCAGGATCCCAGCAAGAAAGGACCTTTCTGATTGGCTCACAGTGACAGTGCTGGCTCTCTAAGAGCCTATAAAAGTAGCAATTCCTGGCTTCTGGATTCTTCTGTCAGACTTAGAACAGAGTAGGGCGTGAAAACATATTACATTTGGTTGGTAATGAAATTTTACTAAATTAGAACTGTCTGAACTAAAATAATATTAAAGTTTGTACAACTGCCTTGAACTGGTGCTCTGCATAAAAATGAATGAAACTCTATAAACTGTGTTGTCTTATTCTGTTACACTACTAATGCAGTTTGAATGAAATGTTACAGGACTGATCAGTACCTCTAGTACTTGCGCGTATCTAACAGGTTTTTTAATTGAATGATTTTTGGCTGAGTTATGGCTTTGATTAAAAAAAGGTGTTATGGCCAGTTAATGATTTTTGTGTAGCCCGCTTCACAGTTGCTGCGACATGTAACAACGTAGACGTTACATGCAGGATCGCTTCTCCATTGTCTGTCTGTCCGTCCGTCCATCTGTCACAAACTTGTCCAGACTACTCCTCAGAAAGCACTGGTGCAATTTCATCCAAACTTTACAAGAATGATCAGTACCAAGTTAAGTTGTGCAAATCATCGGCATTTTCCAATTCAGTGATTTTTGTCGGAGTAATGGCCCTTTAATGATTTTTATTTTTAAACTTTGTCTGCACTTGTCTCAAGCAATTTGAATGCAATGTTAAAGGATTGATTGGTACCTCAAGTACTTGGGCTTGTTTAACAGGTTTTTCGGTTAAATGATTTTTGGCTGAGTTATGGCCCTTGAATGAAAAATCTCGTTTTACCGAACAATCTGTCCAATCACCTCTCAGTGACACTGCTTAATTGGCTAACACATGTGATCACTGATAGCCCTTGTATTTCCAATTAAATTTTCAGTGAATACAATTCTGATAGTTTGACTTAACGTTGTGTAATTATGCCTGTTCACCAGTTGTTGTTGTTGTTTTTTTTCATAATTTTTAGAATTGTGAAACAGGCTTTGCATGTAGTTGCGGTCAGTATGGAAGACAGCAAGGCAGAGTTATTACTGCAAGATACATTGTCATGGTATTGCAAGCAGATGTTCTCGTCTTTGCTCTTGGTGATGAACCTGCCACTGTGGTTTGCAGAACATGGATCAGTTCATTTGGAGATCGAAAAGCAAGGCAGTGAAATTTTAGGAGTTAAAATTGTTGAAACTTGGAAATCTAGTATCCAAAATCACAAGAACTTTTATATAATAGGAAGACAAGTACATTAATAGATGAATAATTAATGAAAACTTCTTGTATATGAAGGTGCATAAACATGATAGAATATCACAGAAAAAATGATGCTTAGATTTAGAAAAACTGTAACTTAGTTATAGAAAAAAATATTTTCTGTTAATTTGTTTTTATTTCATTTTGTTGTCATGAACTTCTATTTTTTTCTATTATATGATGCAAAGTGTGGTCAGTTTATTGTTTGAATAAGGTCTTGATTTGGAAATATAAGTACAAGGTTTATTTACATTTTACTGTGCACTAGACTAATTTAAAGTTTCAGAGCAGAACTGAATTCCTTAAATAGCAATCATCCAGAAATAAATTAACCTAAAACAAATAGTCTTAGTTAACATTTAATTTTGGCGATGCCTCGAATCCCCAGTCTCTCAGTAGCCTTTATGCACAGTTGTTGAATGACATTAAAAAGGTTTACCTAAAAAAGTGATATAAATGTCTTGTCCTTTGTTTGAAGAATGTATGTGAGTGGACCTTATGTTGTCTTTTACAGTTCTGCTTACTTTTTTAAAATTTGTTCCTATGCATAAAACCACTGGTATATACTAGTCTGATCTCATTTATTTTATATTCTAGAGTAAATGTTATATTGACCTCGTGTTCTTGTCTGTTTTTAAATCTCTTCCTGCTGATGACTATGTAGGCAAAATTACATTGTGTGTTGCTAAGTTTTTTTCATGAAAAAATAGTTTTACCTCCGTAGTAATAATGGGTCCATTACACTTCAAAATACAGGGTACATCTACAAGTTTCAGAGATGATCTCCAAGGCTTCTAAAGATTTTTTAATGAACAAGCTCATGTATTGAAGGCTGTAACTGTCAAAATATTAGTAGTTTTTGTTTGTTTGTTTTTTGCTTTGCACTGGTGATGGTCCTGAATGTAAAAATGGGTGCAAAATGCTGTTCCTAATTTCAGAGACCTATTTTTGTAAATGAAAAATCTTGTTTCCCTAGTACCGGTAAAATATGTCACTTGCACTGGTGAAACGTTTAAATGCTGTTATTTAAGTCGTAGTTCCTAAAACGGACAATAACTAGAAAATGTGATAGAGAGTTATGTGCGTCCTACCAACTACTATGTCTGCAAAGTTTCAGTTCTGTATCTTCAAGGTTTTCAAGATACTGATGTTTCAAAAGAAGTGATTCAAAGGACTGAAACACGATCAGACAATTTCCAACATTTTGCAAAGGAATTTTTACTTTTGAAACTCTTCATTGTATTAATTCTTCGGCCTCCATCAGTACTTTCAGTGCTTTGATTGAAGAAGGATACACCTATGCTGCCAAGCTAACTGTTGTGCAAGCACATATAAATGATTAATCCAGCTCAGTTATTCACATCATGCCATAATAATGTATTTGTTGGCGTTAACAAAGCATAAAAATGAGTAAGTAAGTCATACATATATATTAGGATATGAAAGAAAGAAAAATTACAGTTTACATAGAAACTGATATCACTTCACTGTGGTATCTTTATGTCCTATATGAATAACACAATATTATAGTATACAGTTTAACATATTTATGATTTACATATACAGTAAAACCCCTCCAAACCGGACGACCTCGGGACCAGGCCATTTGTCCGGTTTGTAGGGGTTTCCAGTTTGGAGGGGTTTTGTTTAAATTCTCATGAAGGGACTTTTTTTGGTGGGGGGGGAGGTTATGCCCCTTTCAATAATATTTCAGCCATATGCAAATACCAGTGCATGTACTAGAGATCTTAAACATATAGAATGATGGAATGAAGAAGCTAAGATTTTCTTACTTATTTAATTTCCCAGGTTTTGCTCAAATTTTGCTCAAATTAAAGCTTCAACCAATTCATTTGTCAATCAAAGCACCCGATGATGCAGTGTTAAAATTATTACGGCAAACCGTTGGCAATTACAAATATACTGGCATCATGTGTTCTCGACATACTAACAGAAAAGATGTTTTTACTGATGTATATATGCAAAACCTACCTGGTTTATTTAAATCATAGAAGAAAAGTATTTATTCTTTATCAAACAGAAGTAAAGTTTAGAAGAAATGATCATTGTTTTGTCCGCCATTTAAAATTTGATGACATGACCTCGTTTTTGGTTATCTGAAAATAGTGTCACATGTTTTCGAGCTATTTTTAGATTTGTGTATCCCAAGCAGTTTATTCAGTTATCCACTGTGTTGAATATGTGATGCTGTAAAGGAGGTACTACACTGTGACATAAAACTGAAATACAAAATTTGACCCCTTGATATAACATATTTATTTCATTGACATTTTACTCAAGCATGGTTACATTCAATTGTTTAACGAAATTCAAATAGCTACATGCTTTTTGTAAATTTTACATTTCTGTTTTAGTTGATACAGCAGTTACATATAAATGGAGTATCTTTCCTTGCTACTCTCAAACTGGTACAGAATTTCAAATGAACCCAGTGGTCACATAAGTCACAACCTCCCCAGTTCATTATGAACAAACTACCATCAAGTTTTTCTCTTGGAACAAAATAACTGTTACAAACACAACATTTTGGCCAATTGGTTCAGAATCAGACTCAGTCTCTGTATCAGACACATTGTCAGCAACAATTATACAGGAGGGTCCAGGCTTATGAGAACTTGGTTTACCATTAGTGCACTTGGTTTTTCTTTCAGTCATTGTTTTGACATTTTCAGTCTTACCTTTTGGCAAAGGTTTTGAAACAGCACTTTTATATTTTTTTGATGTGCCATTTTCACCTAGATAATCTTTCAGTGCACTGACTGTTTTTCCTTCAAGAGCTTTTCCACCAATGACATTACTTACATTTTTCCTTTTTTTAGGAATATTTCCTTCAACTTTAACATTCAAAGACCTCGATTTAAAAAAAGAGTCATCAATGTCAATGTTTTCCTTTTCAGGAACAGAATGTTCACCAACATTTTCTGCAAACAATGTTGAAGGTTTAAGTTTTAACCCAAGTAGCTGACACATGGTCGAACCATCAAGCAGTGGGTATATGCCTGCCTTTTTGAAAGCAGCCTGCAAGTTAGAAGAATTCAGGGCAACAGTATATGCTTTACATGCCAGAGAACAAACATCATACCGTGTCACTACCCGATGGTTCAGCCTAGTGAAAGCTGTACATGCATTATTGTATATATTTTGCAGTGGGCCAAAGCAGCCAACATCCATTGGTTGAAGAATATGCGAAGTATGTGGGGGTAGTACGAAAAATACTATATTGTGTTCTAAGGCGCAGTCAATTAAATCTACAGAGACATGACTTCTGTGACCATCATACAGTACTAGTAATGTTTCAGTTTCATCTCTGCCCTGTACAAATTTTAAGAAATTGTTTTTTATATATTGGTGAAACACAAGGGAATTTGACCATCCGGACTTAGTCATGGTCCCATCTGCTCCTGGTGTTTTACCTTCCATTAGCTCACCTAAAAACCTTTCACCAGGAAATACAAAATAAGGAGGTATTTGGTGCCCTTATGCATTTCCAGCACCAATGATAGTGACCGTTTTTGACCTTTCAGCCATAACAGCTTGAGGTTTGCAAAAAGATCCAGCAACAACATCTGGAGGTTTGTACTCAGTGTTGATTCTCTTTTCATCAACATTGTAAATGTTTTGTGGTTTATTTGTTAAATCATACTTAGACATAATATGAGTGAGTTCACAGAAATATTTTGTGACAGACTTCTCACTAGCACACTTAGCACGCTGTTCTGAAAGACCTGAGGGCTTGACAAGTTTCAGTTCTGGCCACCGTCTCATAAAGTCATAGTACCATTGTAAACTAAAAGGTTTATCAGCAGTCCTTTTTCCCAGTGAGACAGCATACTCAGAAGCCAAGTTAATAACTTCACACCTGGTGTATCCGTACCCTACTTCAGCTAAACCTTTGATATGGTTACACAGTCTCTCTTCTTCATCAAAGTTCAAGGTAGGTTCAGGACCAGACTTTGTAGTGTCAAGGGAGATTCTGCAAAACACCATATTTTTTGTTCTTTCTTCAGTACAAACAACGAAAAGGGTGGCTAACAATGACTGAAAAACCATAACAAAAACATGCAATGCTCCTATTACATTAAGCAATGATTTAATTTAAAGTTCATAGATGTAGTTTAATACAAAGTACAAAAGATATTTTCAACATATCCTTTTAGTAATATCAAATTCAATTTCAGTGTTTCTGATAAATGAACATTGTCATTTTTACTGCTAACCCGTTATCAACTCTGTCTCTAAGAGTTGATATAGGCCCGCCATGTATCCTGGCTGCTCTATACACTGTAGCACCTTTGCTCTTGACCATATTATATGCTGAGACCAAGCTTGATGGTGAATACTTCCTGAAAACCTTTCTTCTGCTGTAAGGTGTCAGCTGAAATCAATTAAAATTCAATTAACACACACCCATTGCTAACGACCATAACCTGCTTTCTATGTACATATTACAAACTGTGAAAATCGGATCACATTTTTCATTGGTCGATCTATTTTAAGAATCTTCCGGTTGAGTGATTTTGACAGCAGCAACACTTTTCTGAATCTGACATGGAGTAATGGATGTCTTTAAAGCATGTGATTAATTTACCTTATCATTTTATTGGAAAACTTTACTTTTTACAGGTAAGTAATTTCTATCTTACCTGAAATGGGAACATAACTGCGGTAGTTTTGTTATAGTATCAAAGGACGCTTTGTTGACAGTTGTAGGTGTTTACTTCCGCCAGAAAAATCGCGTGCGCGGAAATATACGTCATTCTCAAATAGCTCGAGAACATTGGTATGTCGAGAATACATGACGTGAGGATAACAGTTTGAACAAATATGACAGGGACCGGTTCCAGTTACCCTATCAACAGTCTATTTTTAATTAATGGACAATAGATCAATTAACTAACCTGCAACACACGTGATTTTAATCAAACAATCATAATTGAAAAATAAGACATTTTTTCACTCGTTTAAAAATTGACAATTACTATGAGTCATCAAAACCGGCGGCGTGAAAACACTGAAATTGTGATAATCGCAGGCGGCGCGTTTATTGTTCGGTAAAACTTCAAATGCGGCGATGCGTGTCAGAATTATTTTTCTCCCGAGAAGTCATGACCGGACCAATTTCGAGGGGTAAATTTACGTTGAAAAAAAAACTTTTTTTTTTCTTTAAAGTCGGCCGGTATCCGGAATTCAGGAGTTTCCGGTTTGGAGGGGTGAAATATATAGACACCCCTAAGTGTGATCTTGACCTTTGCCACAGACACCTGAATTTTTTTCGCGACACTCTGCCTCAATTTGGAGAATATTTGTCCCAAATTATATTAAAATCCCACCATGCATGTAGAAGTTACGCTCCGGACACGGGTTTTGCGCTGACGCCCAAGTGTGACCTTGACCTTTGAGCGGCGGACCCGGGTTTTGTGTGCGTCACACAACCCCATCATGGTGAACATTTGTACCAAATTATGTTGTAATCCTTCAAAGAATGAGCAAGATATAGACCGGACAAATCCGGACGGACTGACGGACGCACATACACCGAACTATACGCCAAAAGTGGCGACTAAGTCGAGCTCACCGCAAGCGGGTTCGACAAAAATTGTGAAGGGATGAATTTTTTTCATTGGTTTAGACTTAATTCTAGCAGCTAAGAAATCTATGACTTATTGGGAACCTTTTTCTCTCAACAGGTTATAAAGATTTAAAATGGCTTGATGCTGAAACCCTTAAGAAGGTTTGAAACTTGTTATGGACAATAATGTCTACAAATAAATGTGTAACTAAATTACTAGTGAATAAGCCTTAGCATAAGCAATGCTCTTTTGACCTAAAAAAAAGTAAATGACCCCAAAAAAGTGAAATCCCCATATGCACTCAATTTTACAGCTGATAATAAGTATAATTTCTGTGTATGTTATTCAGTAAAAGCACATACCATATATGATTATGAAATGTGGCAAACAAATGCATGAAATTTCTGTTTCTAAAAAATAGCAAGGGCGAGCATATGGGCGCACTAATCTGTAAAGGTATTGAATTTCATGTCTGGCTCTCGTCAAGCCTTGGGCTGGCTTGATGACAGGTAACATATTCTGTTGGATACAAATCCTTCATTTCGCATAATGTTAAGAGAGATTTCATCTGCATCGAAGTCCTCTTTCACGACAACAACACCAGGTGCAGCAGACGTCATCCGGAAGTACTGATATTGCCTGCATTTAATTGGAAGGAAAACGCATGTAGAAAGAAATGTTATAGGCAGTGAAAGGCCATAATTTTACTAATATAATATTAATATTTACTTTTAAATTTGAAAACATTTTGTTTAGATCGAAAATATGTATATTTCTATACCTGTAACATCTATAACCTTTTTTTAACTGAACGTTTGTTATGGATTTTAAGCGTTGAAATATGCAGGTATCAGTTATTGTATTTGTAATATACGGATGTATAAATTATAATTTTTGTCTCATTTTCAAACAAATACATCAACCCTCAAGGAAATTATTTTTTTATTATATACGTACATAGAAGTTATCATCGTTTTGATAAATTCGGTTTTCTAAATCTTATCTTATTCTTGGGAGTGGTCAGAAAACTGGCTCTAGAAACGCCTTCCAGTCTCGAAATTGCCACGCAAGGTAACGAACTGCCTCGTTTGTTGCCGATGACTTGTTAACAATCTGTTGTAGTTGATCAATAGAGTCGCAGTCACAACGCCTGTAGAGTTTTTTCAAAGCTACCGAATCCACTGTCAACTAGGCAACGTGCGTGTCCCGGAACCTGCATCACGTATTCGATACGCTCGTGCCTTCCTGTCATGACTCTCTACATCATGTAGCCTAGCACATACTTGTTCTTATTCTGACCTGAAAAATATTTTTTAAAGTTATTTAATAAGTTACCTGCTAATATTCACTGTTACTTTAGACTTTTTATTGCATTTCGACAATACTAATAACGTTCAATTTATCTTAGAAATGATACCTTTTTCGATAATAAATAATCAATGACAAAATAACTAACTATCATGCCATTAAAGTTCTGTTTTTATTACAATTCGCACCAAAACAAAACATGGCCAAAATGTTCGGTTATTAAGACATACCTGGACAATTATCAGCATGTATAGTACAGGTAGTTTCGTTGCTATGGTAGGTCTGCAACGCCCAGTCAATCACGGAAATTACAGAATCTAACCCGATCGTCTCGTTTTCGTCAATAAGGAAATTCATTTGTTTCTGGTATCCACAAATGTGAAATCCAAATATTTGGATTTTTCTGAGAGTTAAGAAAATGCAGTGGCCCCATCTGTCTTGAATGATGAGGAATGCATACGTTCTTGCTGAAATCAAATGTATAATGAATATACTCGTCAAGTGCATTATTCCGGAACGATTTGTTTTGCCCGTCTTACACAGGTATTGTATACATCTCTTTCTTTCTGTGCGTTTATCACGTAGTCTCTCAAATTGTTTGTTGAGTTTAGTCTTTCCTGTTCTGAAACCGAATCCTTACATTTCCGCATCCTTTCTCAAGTTGCACATACGTCATCACGTGGTGAAGCTATTTTGATTTGAGACAGACAAGACCTCCAAATATTATTGAAAATGAAGTATTTAACAGCACAAATATTTCCTTCTGTACAGCTAGCTGTGTATTTTTCATGTACAGAAGCTTTGGTTGTGTCACTGGTTAGGTAAACGGGAGCTGTGTTGTCTCTAACACGGGGAGCTGCAGGCTGAGTCATTCCAAACTCGTCTGCAAAGTTTTCTATAAACTGAACAACAGTTTTAATGTCATCAAATTTCAAATATTTAGAAGGTCTTTTTCCTGTATTCCCGTGTGTTCTTGGAATTACACCGTTCTCATGAACATGCTTTATCACTTAGCAAGGTTTGTTTTTTCTCAAACTGCTAAGCCATTTTCATTTAAACTTTACAGACATTTTCTTTGCACATATTGGCTACAAAAGCTAGAAATAGAGAAAAAAATCACAGCAAGGTGGTTTTTCATCAAATTCCACAGAAATGTTCCTTACATAGCCCTCTATTAAACTTTCTAAAACGGTTCTGCTCCAATTAACAAAATAGCCACCAAAGCTAACAATATATTTTTATCAATATTTTGCTTCAAATGACATCTCTTCACAAACTGTTTTCTCTTAATTGCCTCTGCCCCATAGATTTTTTGTATAACATATGAGAGCTTTAAAAATCTTCAATTAGATAATGTAATGTTGCATCTGATGTTTGCATAACGGTAGACCCTCAGCCAAAGTACTCAGGTGAGCGATCCAGGGCCATCATGGCCCTCTTGTTTGCTTGTTTGTTTGTTTTTAAATTAAGTGGGGGAAATCAATTGAATCAAATTGTGAACAAAATATTATACAGATATATCACAAAAAAATACATACTGGTATGACAGCATATTTTATTTTCTTTTGTAACATGCATTATACTACACACCTAAAACACCTCAGAATGGAAACCAATAAATAATAATTGTGGAGTAAAAATTATTTTTGATATGGTCCATTTTGTCTCAAACTATGGTCCGTTTTGTCTGGTCCGTTTTGCCCATGGTCCGTTTTGTCCCTAATTCAAATAAATGAGGACGGCTAGCGTAGAAAAATCAAAGCACAGAGACTACTGTCAGAAGCGAAAGTTAAATGTGTGGAGATTGTTCTTTGTCACTGCACCCATGTGATTAGAATCATATGAATTTCTTCAATTGCTTTTTAGCTCACCTGAGCATTTGGCACCTGAGCATCTTCTCTGAAACCTGTGGGCCAAATTTGATGAAACTTGCCTGGGATATTCCTTGCATAAAGCTCTACCAAAGCTGTTCAAAGAATTTAATTCCATCAAGAACTCTGGTTGCTATGGCAACTTAAAGGAAAAACTTTGTAAATCTTCTTGTCTGAAACCACAAGGCCCTGAGCCTTAAGATTTGGTATGTAGCATTGTCTAGTGGACCTCTATCAAGATTATTCAAATTATGCCCCTAGGGTCAAATTTGGCCCCTACCCGGGGGTCAACTTATTTAACATAGTGAAACTCTAAAAATCTTCTTGTCTGTAACCACAAGGCCCTGGCCTTAAGATTTGGTATGTAGCAATGCCGTGTGGACCTCTACCAAGTTTGTTCAAATTAAGCCCCTGGGGTCAAATTTAGCCCCTACCCGGGGGTCAATGGATTTTACATAGGCCTATATAGTAAAAACTTTAAAAATCTTCTTGTCTGAAACCACAAGGCCCCGAGATATAAGATTTGGTATGTATTATTGTCTTGTGGACCTCTACCAAGTTTGTTCAAATTATGCCCCTGGGGTCAAATTTGGCCTTGCCCGGGGATCAACTTATTTTACATAGGGAAAACTTTGAAAATCTTCGTTTGTATAAAATATGAGATCTTTGAATATCTTCAGTTAGAAAATGTAATGTTGCATCTGATGTTTGCTTAACGGTAGATCCTCAGGCAAAGTACTCAGGTGAGCGATCCCGGGCCATCATGGCCCTCTTGTTTAGATATGCTCTAGAAAAGCATAATTTCAACATAAAAGTAATAGAGATAATCCAAAAATGAGCCAATGAAGAGTCTTTGTTGGGACTTCTTTGTCACATAGGTGTGACCATTTTATAAAGTATAAACTCAAACCCTCAATAAATGACCCTTGACCCCAAATTTTGGGGGGTCATTTCCAGAACTTCAAGAGTCAGTGCTAAAATACAAGTGTATGATGGACGGTCCCACTTTTTACCAGAACTGACAATTACTACCGGAATCGACCTATATTTCACACATAAGCAAAATTTATGAAAGATGTATATCATTATTTATTAATATATGATATAGTTAGCGTATCAACAAAAGGAATTTGAAGTATCTTCGAGTGGAAAGATTTTATACGAGACTGAAAATCGCAGGGTTGCGGACAATTTTTGCATACGGATATACACCGGAATCGAGCTGTATTTCATAAATAACCTGATTTTAAGTAATAAAAATGATATTAATCATTAATATACATCAGAATTAATAAATTTACCGACGAAATATTTAATATGTTCGAGTGGAATGTTTTTATACGTGACTGAAAATCGGCATGTTGCGAAAAAAATTTGCATTCATATATACACTGGAATAAAGCTGTATTTCATAAATATATTGAATTTAAGTAATACAAAACTTATGATTCATTCCTATACATCAGAAATAATATATTAACCAAAATAATTTAAAGTTTACAAGCGTGGTAAGTTTTTTTAGCGGAAAGAAAAGCGGCGATTTTCGAAAAAAAATCGCATGCGGATTGAGATGCACCGGCATCGACCTGTATTTCATAAATAACTGAATCTAAGTAATAAAAATGATATTATTCATTCATGTACATCAGAAATAATATATTAACTGTAAATATTTAAAGTTTCTTTTTGTGGCAATTTTTTACAAAGAAATCGGCGATTTTTGAAAAAAAAATCACATACGGAGATACACCGGAATCGACCCGTACTTTTATCAGTTTGATATACACTAATGTGGAAGTTGTTAAATCTTTTGTCTATTCACCTTAAAACGCCGCCACGTGTGAACAATCCGTTAGTGTTTACACAGCAATCAATCTCTAATGAGGGGATTAACTGGAACAGTACCATACACTCTGAAACAAGCTTGAAGTTGTTATTTGAAAATCACTGACTCCGAGCGTTCTGATTGGTCCGGCAGACGAATAGGCGGGTTAACATTACTCTAAGAGTTATCGATTGACGCACTGCTGCGTATCGCTTATGAATGAATTTTTCGCGGATGAATACTAAATTACTAACTTGTTATTTTTACAGTTTGATTTGCGAAAATATTGAAATTATACCTCATGCTTTCAAAATCAACAGAATTCTGCAATATCAAAGAACTTTTGTCGAAACTGCAATGAAAACTCATACACTCTGTGGTACTATTTTTCAACGCGAATGTATGGATAAGAGGCGGTCATGTGATGGTAACTAAAAATCTGGTGTGTAGCTTTAGAAGCTTTCGCTTCTAAAAATGTTGTTGCCAACGAAATGAAATTACAACCAGTTGGAAGATAAATGTTATGGAATAACTTCATAAATAGATAAGATTTAAGATAGCTTACCTGCTTGTAGAATTTTTTCTTGATGACATGCCGTCAAATGTATGTTTACTCGTGATGGATTTGGAAGTTTCTTTAGCACAGAACATGTCGACCTCGCAATTTTAAGGTAATTTTTCAAGTTTGATGTTTCATTTATCAAAAATGAAAATAGATGGCTCAATATTTTCAACTGTTTCTGGAAGATATATCTATTGTGCTATGTTTGCACGTATAGATATGAAAATATGTCTTATTTGAAAAAAATGCGAGAGCAAAATTTTGACTAGGTCGGGGAAATACGCTACGGGAGTTATATACCTTGTATATATATTATGTAGTAAACGGGTGCTGGATAGTTATTTAGGAGCGGATGTGGTCCAGTGGTAACGCGCTGGACTGGTAAAGCAGGGGTCCTGAGTTCGATCCCCCGCTCCTCCACTAACATTACTAATAGTCTTTCGGATGAGACTTTAAACCGAGGTCCCATGTATCAGTGCTATACACTGAGCATGAAAAAGAACCAGGGGTGTCTCTAGAATGGGATGCTTTCTGTATCTTGCACTACCCCCACAACATAAAATAACTAATCTCTTCAGGGGCGTCGGTCATATGGGCAACCGGTACCGACGTTAAATAAGCTCAAATAGAAAAAAAATAGATGGATAGTTATTTTGTTCTTGATTATCAAAGGGAGATTGTTTTATGATAATCTGACCATTATTGGCAAGACAAATGTGCCGAACATCTGTGTGCGCACGCATATCGGAAATTTCGGTCGCATGAAAATGTTCTCGGTCTTTTACAGGGCCGATCGAAAACTGGTTGTGGTCGAATTAAGGTTGTGTGGGGATAAATAAAACAGCCTTTTTTTCTATTGTAGGAAATGGTATAATTTCAAATGATCCCGGATCCAGGAAAGCCGGTCTTTATGACATCGCGTATGACTTACGGGAAAAACCCAAAACCTGACGTCACTAACAAAATCAATACCAAGGCCATAAAAGTTTTTTAATTTTATTGGAAGGCGATGGACAGTGATTCGGAGGTAAGAATAAGCTTTGTATCTTCTTTCCTTCTTTTTGCATGTTACAGTATAATAAAAAGATAAATACGGGAAAAATATTGAAACAAATTCCACTGGAGAAGACGAAGTCAGTAACGATCCAGATCTACTACGTTGACTGATTTATAATGAATTGTTAGGATAATAGTCTTAAACTACTCTGTGTTTTAACAGAAGTTCGTAAAAGAAACCTTTGTATTTATTTGAATTTAAAATAAAATCTAGCTAGGTTGAATGCGATTAGATGTAAATAAGATGCCTCGGTTTTTTTCTTGTTCTCATATTTAAAAACGAATCATCTATGTGTTTATTGCTTAGTTAAATCAGAAATTGAAATTCTGAAAGAAATATTGTTTTAATTAAATATTTTTCTTAGCGCCTCTTTAAACATAATTTAAGTATTCAAATGTACAAATCATTTTCGGACAGCGGGAATGGCCGAAAGGTCTAAGCAGTTGGTCTATGAAGACTGAAATGGTTCGCTCCCGGTTGGGGATATTTTTTCAATCATTTTAAGTTTAATCTATTGTGTATTGTATTAATAAAGTTAATTTTCTAATTTGTACTATTATAACTCGTTTTATTTCCTCATTAATATAATTAATCCATATTTTTTTAATCTATGAAATTGTCTCAAAAGATACCTGTAGGTCTTTGCTAGTAAGTCCTGCTTAGTGCGTATTTTTTCTTAAATTTCATAACTTTATTAATTTGATATTTAATTGACTTTTTTCTACTTTGAAAAAAGTGCGTTTCGAATTTAATTTGGATTCTGGATATTAGTGTGCATAATGGTACTTAGGAAGTCGATTTATTGGTCAATAAAAACAGAGCAGACGTTTAGTGCACTAGCATACGACGATACTTACCGAACTACACATGTTTCTTTTTATTCAGGAGTTGGAAAGTCTTTTCTCTGAACATTTTGGTAGAACACACTATGCCTCTCAAGCAAGTTCAGATGATGAGGGTACTGATGAGGGTTTGAATGCTGATGGTGAACAAGAGATTTACACACCTAATGCTGATGAGCGTGCTAGGTAGTATTTGGAGTCAGAGACTAGGTTAATTCAGACAACGATTCAGATAGTATAGACGAGGACCCCACTCACACAGGTATTGCTTTACTACAGGATGATTCAGATGCAGTTAAAGTCAAACAGTTCATAGTCTGGATGTGGTTGCCAAAGAAACTGTCACTCGAAACTGAAAGATTCTGACATTTACACGCACATTCTTAATTTAAGAGAAATGGAACAAGTGATGTCACTGGAAATTGACATATGCCCCCGAAATATAGCTTTGAATTGAAACTGGTGTAAATATATAATTGAATACGCCTGTGGAAAAGAGAACAGACAAAAAATAGAGCATGAACTGAAGGAAAATGGTAAAGTAAGGTTTTTCTGCTTCAGATTTTTATATGAAGGTTGAAGACATAATTATTCAATGAAATAGAAAGCTGTGAGTTTGGTCTTGAATATGAACAAAATTGTTGTATTCCCAAACCCTACTGGTGTTTTATATATAACGAGGCTTGGTGACAAACATTCTGGTTTCAATAAAATCCCCAAAGCAGTTTTAGAGATGAAGCTTGGACAAGATTTTAATACAGAGGTTAAAGTAAACAAGACCTGTCCGCAGACACCACGCTCCACTTTTCTCAGTGCTGGATAATAAATTATAAGCCAAGTCAAACAAGAGGCCCAAGTAGAAAAAAAAATATGAGTGGGGGAGGGCAAGTACCTAGTTATGTAAGATGAAAAAAATTGGTGAGGGGGGGGGGGGGGGGGGGTAACGTGGTGGGAAGGTAAGAGAAGGGTCCCCATGCATTTGGGAGTCAAGTACCTATGTATTTAAAAAAAATAATTAAAAAATTGGTTTATAAAAAAAGTTTATTTCAAAGCTTAAGAAGGTCTTTTCCAATATAGGAGAAAAAAGATTTTTTTAATTTTATATTTTTTGCCAGGGAGGGGGGAGGGGTAAAATAACTTCATACCCACATATTTAAAAAAAATTGGAGTGGGGGGGTGATGCCCCGGGGAGGGATGATATTCGCCCCCCGGGGGGGAGTCAAGTCACTTCATACCTACATATTTAAAAAAAAATGAAAAAAAAATTGAGGGGTGGAGGGAGAGGGTCCGATACATGGTGCAGGCGGGGGATGTGTCAAGTACCTACATATTTAAAAAAAAAGATAATTACAATGAAAAAAAATATTAGGGGGGGTAATGCCAGGGCTGGGGGGTCCCCAAGCAGAGAGGAGGTTGGAGGAGGGGGGAGGGGAAGTACTTACCCATCCTATGTATGTTAAAGTTAATTTCTAGGCTTAAGAAGTTTTTTCCTTATATTTAAGTATATGCAAAATCAAGTGACCCCTGGGGTGGGGCTAATTTTGACCCCCAGGGACATGGGTACCAACAATCTTTGCAGGGTTCTTGCTGGTGATCAAGTATTCCAAGTTTGATTGGAATATCTTTGACACTTTTTGAGAAATGGACATTAATAAAAAGGTTAACCAAGAAATTTTAAGTTGAAAAAGGGGGCATAACTTTGCAAAAATAAATTTGAGGATTATCTGCCTAGAGAAATGGTGTCACATTTTGATAGTGAACATGTATTCCTAATTTGAAGTAAATAGCTTTGAGAGTTTCTGAGAAATGGACCTTAACATAAAGGTTAACTGACGCCAATGAGGGGGTCATGACAATAGCTCCACTTTTTTTCTTCGAAAAGTGGGGCTAAATAAGGGCCCATAACATTGCCAAAATTAATCCGACAAGAAACTCCTGACGATATGCACAGTTAGGTTTGATGACAAACATTTCTGTGTAGTTCCAATGAAATCCTCCAATAGTTTTGGAGATGAGGCGTGGACAAGATTTTAATATAGAAGTTAGAGTAAAAATTGACTAAGTGCCCATAACTCTGCCAAAAATAATCTGAGCAGAAACTCCTGAAGATAAGCACAACAAAGCTTGGTGACAAACATTCCTGTGAAGTTTCAATGAAACTCTCCAAGCGGTTTTGGTGATGAAGTGTGGGCAAGACTTTAATACTGAAGTTAGAGTAAAAAAAATTAAGTGCCAATAACTCTGCAAAAAACAATCCGAGTGGAATCTCCTGACGATATGCACAACTAGGCTTGGTGACAAACACTCCTGTTAAGTTTCAATGAAATCCCTCGAGCGGTTTTGGAGATGAAGCAAGGGCAAGATTTTAGAATAAAAAATGAGTAAGTGCCCATAACTCTGCCAAAAATGAATCAAGCGGAATCTTCTGACGACATGCACAACTAGACTTGGTGACAAACACTCCTATTAAGTTTCAATAAAATCCCTCAAGCGGTTTTGGAGATGAAGCGAGGACAAGATTTTACAGGACGGACGGACGGACAGACAGTGCGATTACTATATGCCTCCCTTCGGGGGGATAAAAATCTGACAAGGAAATGTAATGGCAACACTTGTTGATGACTCAGACAAAGAAAAAACAGAACGAGAAACATGGAAAGAAAAGACAGCGGTTAAGACAAGTGTTATGCAGTCAATTTTAAGGAAATTTATTTATTTTATTTTTATTTTTTTTTCTAACTTTTCATTTTCAAGTTACATAATTTTAAACAATTATTTTTCGAACAACATATTCAGGAAGGAAATTTCTTAATTTCCCACAGTTAGATTTAATCTTTAAAAAGCCATTTCCAGGCATCCATTGTTTAGGTGATTATCTTGTCTTTGAAATGTCTCATATCAGTGACATAGATCACTTAGTTTTCTTAACCATGTACCTTGACAATAGAAATGCCAAAAGTTTGGTGTTACAGCAAATAGGTATTAACTGACTTTGTTTTCATAATACCAGTTTTATCACCTACAACTAACTATTAAGATTTTTCACAGTTTTGAAGGCACTAAGCCAACAATTTCACAGCCCCACCTTCCCCAGGTAATCCCCGAACTCAGGAAATGGATTGGTTGAAGGCTGAGGTCCAATGGCTAGCGAGAAGTTTTCATAAAAAGACCCCTTTTCCAGCTGGCAGTTACCATTCTGCCATTACATTCTTACTTTAAATAAATAAACATTAAAGTTGGAAAAGGAGGATCACTTTCTTATTATTTTTTTAGGTAAGTGTTATTTTATTATAACTTTTTCTTAGATGTTGAAATTCAAAGGAAATGTTTTACTATTTTGAAATTTAAAGGTACAAGTTCAGTTTGTTCTAATTTGGGTTTTTATGATTTTTAGATATTGTTATTTTTTCATGAATTGTTTTTGTAAAGTCATTTTGAATTTAAATTTATAAGTGCAACATGCACTGTTTGATAAGTTTTGATAAGTATTTGGAAACTTTTATATTGTAAGAATTTCATAAAGTAGATAGGTATTCATTTCTTTTCATTTATTCACTATAACCTTTTTATCAGAGTTGCAAAAATAGTATTTACAGATAAATACTTTATATCTGTAATGAGCATAGCTCCTTCATTCCTTGTTTTATGGTTAATTCTATTTTTATCTACTAAACTCTGATGATGAATTCATAAATAGTTAACATGTTGATTATGGAAGTTCTAGTTCTGTATTAAATTGAATAGAGGTTTAATTAGATTTTGTATTTGTTGTGAGAGTTATATTTTACAAATAAGTATACATTAAAATATTGTGTTTAATTCCAAATTTAATGTACTACTTATATAAGTATAATCTAGTTATTCTGCCTATGTATTCAACATTAGTACCATTCTGCCATTTCATTCTTACTTTAAATAAATAAACATTAAAGCTGGAAAAGGAGGATCACTTTCTTATTATTTTTTTAGATAAATTCCCCATATTGCGTAACTCCTGACGACCCCAAAGTCGCAGCAGAACACAAGATTTCCACTACCAAGGTATCCATGTTTGTAAAAGAAATTTTATGCTATTGTTTGGTGATTGATTTTACATGTCTTTTGTATATATAACAGATTGAAGTCCTTTACAGTCTAAATTTTAATCAAGACATTTGATTGATTATCTGACACACCTTAGTGTTTCACACATTGTTAAGTAGTTGCCGATTACGATACACATACACTATGTATTCATTACTTTTAAAAGTGAACGTACGAAAAGACTCGAAATTGTTATGACTTTTTTTTTTGGAAATAAAAATAATATAAAAAAGACATGTAAAAACAATCACCTAATATGTCTGATAAGTAAATCGTACACATAAATATACCTTGTACATGAACAACCTTTAACACAACAACATCTACATAAATAAACATGCACATAGTTTACAAACACAGTTACTGAATCCTTTCAATAGACATAATCAGACAATTTACACAATCACATTAAACACATAACAGTCACAAAAAATAAACATATAAAAGACAATAGCTCTATTCTTTATACAGGTGCGTAAATAGTAGCACAAGCATTGATAATTTTGCAACAACAACAATTTACATAAAAAACATCTTATTGTAATGTACTATATTTTGGAAGCAAAAAATGAAAAAAAGGCAAATCAATTTCTTTTTAAAATTCTTTCTTTATCTAATCTACGACATGATCAGTTTTGATGAGAAATATGGGCAGTTAAATTCAAATTATTATACTAACATTACTCGAATAAAAATAAAAGTTTAAACTTTTTTAATATATGTGCTGATGTGTTGGCCGTGTTTACTTATTTTAAATTTTAAATTTTATGTACTTTTTATAAGATGCATTGTATATACTACACACCTAAAAAACCTCAGGATGGAAGCTAATAAGTAGTTATTGTGGAGTAAAAATTATTTTAGGATGGTCGGTTTTGTCCTTGGATATGATCCGTTTCGTCTCACAATATAGTCCGTTTTGTCTGGTCCGTTTTGTCCGTCAGGCATGTTTACATTGGATGTAGAAATGTCAAACTTTGACAGCGAGCAATAAATGGCTATTAGAAAGGTAAAACAGCTAACTTTAAGTATAAAGTTATTTATTTTGCATAGTTTTACTTATCCCAAATATGCCCATCACTAAATATCATTTCTAGAAGTTTATAGCATCATAATCTTCTTGTTTGTGTGTCGTCTGTAAAATATGCTTATTCCAGGGCCTTAAACCACTACCGTACCATAATGTATGTACAGTATGTAACAAAAATACTTTAAAAAATTAACTCTGTGAGTTTACCATTATTAAGCATTTGTAGTCTAATTGTTTGTGTTGAGATATATGTATATAACTTTTTTCAGGCCAGAGTGAAATTCAGGGGATCTTACAGGGGCTATGATTCTGAGGAGCTTACCAGAGCATACAATGCTGTCAAGGACAAAGCTATGTCAATAAGGAAAGCATATTTGACATATGGAATCCCTAAAACAACACTGATAGATAGACTTCATAGAAAAATTGATGTTGATGTTGTAAAGTCTGCACCTTCAATGTTTACACTTGAACAAGAGACTCTTTCTTCTAAGAATACTGAAACAACCGTATAAGTTGGATATGGTTACAGCAGATTTAGCTTCAGATTTTGCAATTAGCCTAGGCCTGAGACAAAGATCATCCACTTACTGATAGATAGTTGTATAATTTTCTTGATCGCTGGCCTAATCTAAAAGTAACTAAACCAATGCGCTTAGACATTGCAAGAGCCAAAAATGCAACTAGGGAAACGGTGGATACTTACTTTGATCAGCTTTATAGTATTTTGACAAAGTATGACTTGATTACAAAACCGCTTTGTTGTACAATATTGACGGTAAAGGCTTAAATACTGACCATAAACCACCAAAGATTATTTCAGGTAAAAATTCGAAAGCCATAGCTGTAACATCTGGAAGGTCTCAGACAGTAACTTTAACTGGGTGTGTGAATGCCATTGGCCATCTGATTCCGCCATACTTTATATTTCCACATGCAAGAATGATTGATTCCCTCTTGGAAGGTGCAACACCAGGAACCTATGGAACTGTGACTTTCACCGGATGGTCAAACGCTGAAGTTTTTGCAAACTACATGCAGCACCACTTCCTTAAGTATTTACCTACTAGAACTTTAGCTGAGCCAGTACTAGTTCTTTATGATGGACATAAAAGCCAGGTGTCACTTACTTTGATTGAGTGGACCAAATCTGAAATCATTATATCGTTTGCTTTACCTCCTCGCTGTAGCCATATCTTACAGCCTCTTGTTGTACAATATGTAACAAATACATGTTACTCAGATTGAAAACACCGACAGCTCAGATGAGGAAATACAAAAGTCAGAGAAATGCATTGCTTGCAAAAGGTTCAGTCATGATACAAGTCAGAGGCCTTACATTATCATAGTGAAATGGGGCCAATGTGACCTATATATAGGATGGGTCCATCTGACATTATGCAGTCCAGTTAGGGTTTTAAGAAGAGGTGATTCTGTCTTTGTCCCTCTCGCAACATAAAACCCCAAAAAATATTAATTAAAATGGACAAATAAGCATCCTGTAAATATGTTTGTGATGTTATTCTTCCCTAAACAGTCCAATTTGACACGTTATTATATTTATACACTTCTGAACAGTTAGAATTTTTCAAGTAATGCATCGACTTTTGCCTGGAACTGTACGAAAGGGAAGTCACTCTAAGGTGGCAGAATTCGTGCATGCATTCAGTTCTTTTATACTTGTTAGCAAAGATCAAAATGGGCGTTTAAAAAATAGTGTTAGGTAGTCGAAAACCGGTTATGTCGGGATATTATCAGCAAGAAAGAAGAGATTTTTTCTAATTTTTGAAAAAAAATGACATAACATTATTAAATTATCGATAATATATATCTCAAGGATATGTACTGGCCTGAAACGAACAGCCAAAACCAATGATTTATTCGGTTAAATCGTATCGATTTTTCAATCTGTCACACTGTTTGTTTAATTCGATGATCTCAATGACTACAGCCAACAAACAGCCAGTATTTATTCAGTAGTTCCATAACAGGAATTGAATACTTAAATGAGGGACATTCCAGATAAATTATCTCCCTTACTTAGATAAAATCAAAGGTAGACCGAATAGCACATTGGTCCTTTCAGTTGGAATCCTCTAACTTTATCCTTGTTTCTAGTGATTACTTTTAGTTGTGAAACTTGTCACTTACATATTAAATAAAATGTGTAATCTGACTACCATTGTTGCAATTAATTAGACTTAATTATCACCATACCATAAAAGAAAATAGCGATGAAACAGAGGAATCCAAATGGAAGGACCAATGAAGTATCAGAGAGTATTCAGGGTAGATAATCCACTTATGTCCCAAATTCATGAACTCATTCTGTTATTGGACTGAGTGTATGAATTCAATGAGAAAAAAAAAACAGACTGAAGTAGAACTAGAGTCATGTGTTTGAATCGTTTCTGAAGTTGAACTTGATATTTAAATATCGGGAATACAGCAGAACGAGTACTTCCTGGAGCTGAACTTAAATAGCATTTCCTGGAGTTGAACTGAATTTTGAACTCATTGAATTTTATAAAATATTTTAACCCGTGGAGATGACAGCTACATCATATTCATAAATTCAGGCTTGAGTTTAACTATAAAAGTGACTTAGAGTTGAACTGGATTCATGTATTTGCATTTTTTCTGGTGTTGAACTGAATATTTGAATCTCAGGAATATCTAGCAGAACTTGAACGTTTTAGTACTACCTGGAGCTGAACTTTACAGGATTTTTACTGGATAGATAACTAAAATTCTTCCTAGAGTTGAACTGAATTTTTGAATTTATTGTCCATTGAACTTCAGTAAAATATTTGAATCAGAGAAGTTTAGCTTCATTTATCAATTTTAAATAACATTTGATATTTGTTTTTCCCATGACTGACATTCAAAGCCCATGACTGACATTCAAAATAAAGAGTAATGTCTTCTGAAATAGGTGGTAGTCCTATATCTTTACCTCTATTATGATATAGTATTAGGCATGTAAGCAATATGCTCTATTAAAAGGCTTTTTGCTGATGATTTTCATCAGGGGGGCAAGTTGTCTTCAATTAGAAGCAATTGTACCTAAATCACTGGTGTTTTTGATAACAACCCTCGAAAAAAAAATGTTCTTCGATGAATGCAGTCGATCTAAACTTGATCATGCACTACGGAAGTTCTGTCTATTGCCAGATGAAAAAATCAGATGTTGCACCACCAAAACTGCCAACGCAACTTGCGTTCGATTCGAGATTTGTTTCTGTAAAGCATGAAATGTTGTATTGGGCTTTATGGCTTTGAATGAGTCAGTCGATTACTTGGCTTTCTTCACCCTTTTCACAGCTATTACACATCTATTATTGGTTTTTAATGACACATGTGTAGAAATTTTGCTTCTACATTTTTGATAACCATTCAAGAGACTCTATAGGCTTGTGATCCCCTGAGGGAAAATGCATTTTAGGATCTGTTGGTAGTATGAATGCATTGTGTGCTTATTTGCGGTCGTTGCTGGGTTGCATGTCCAGTTCCACACAATTTGAACTACAGCGAATGGCGCTTCGGTTCTTGAGGTACAAAAGATACCCTTGAACAAAAACCCTTCCGCCCCAACTGGACACTTTTGCTCGTATTACAATAAGGAAACGAAAAAACAGTACTACAGTGCACTTTGAGCAAAGTAGAGTACTGAAACAAAGAGACAGACATTTTTACCATTAACAAATCGTAGAATGCTGTCACAAATGGTTGATAATAGGCATGTTGATACTATTACTTGTTTAAATTCTAATGATTTTAAAATTTTGATCTGACTGGAATTCTGATTGCTTTGGCAACAAAATTGAATAAAATGGTCTATTTAAGTTCTTTCTGTCACTGCTAGTATATATGTGAGGTCCATGAAACTTTACATTTTCATAAAGGACAATGAGAGGCTAATGCATAATATTCCGGAACGTTGTTTGGATTTGCGTTCTGTTTGCTATAGTGACATTCTTGGTGCAGGTGCTGGAAATATATATTGCTAACTTCAAAGTCTGGATCATTCAATTACTCTAACAGTTTACGTGATGGCTTCCTGAAAATGAACGTAACAATAGAAGACAATGAGGGGATAATATATGGCATGATTAAAATTTTACTGCATCGGGAATCTGGTTGGCATGGCAACAGAAATAAAACCATTTAAAAATCAGTTAATCAGAAACTGCTGGTCCAGTTTTTAAATATCTTGGCATGAATGTTTCTAAGATGGCCCTCCAATATACGTATTGAAATTTATTGCCATCCCGAAAAACAAGATGTGCGCCAGGGGCCGGCTTCTGTTACGTACATGTCAATGGGAAAATAATACTCTATGGTGCCAAATGTGTACCACATTCGTCTATTTCACACTGTCTCATGAATTTTGCTATTTTACAACTGGTGCAGACCGGTTGGGGATTAATGTATTGCGGCGCAATACTCCGATACCTTATTTTTCATAGTCCTCCTGGCCTGTCGGCTGATTCTTTTGTCCGCCTTCCGTCTGCCTCTGGTCTGTCCGCGGTCCACACTTTGCGCCTTCCTCCATTTCACAAACCGCCAGGCCAGATCCAACTTAACTTTGAGTCTTGGTCCTTATTCACGCACACCCCATTAGCTTTCAAGTACTTTCAGTGCTTTGATTGTAGTTTGGCATTATTTGTTAAACTATAGGACAACACAAGTCTCCCATTTTATTACTGTCACTGAAATTTCTGTTTCTAAAAATAGTTGTCAGGCTTTCCTGAAAACGGAAAGTAGGTCATTGGATCAAAACAGATACAGCCCGAACAACATTTGAACTTTTACCATTTCCTGCGACACATTTACTGGAGAAAAGGCTGTTTTATTTATTATCAGCAAGAAAGAAGAGATATTTTTTTAATTTATTGAAAAAAAATGACATAATATGTTAAACTATCGATAACACATTTCTCCAGGATATGAAAACAATTCTGACAGGTCGTAAGCATTCAAGCATTAATGTAAGAATAATCGTTTCATCCATGAAACTACTAAGTTCGGCTGTTGCATTCTTCATGTTTATCATGAGCATGATTCTGACATACCATAATTTTTCAAAATAAGCATGTTATGTAATTCTTACCAATTTGCTTCACGACATCGTTAAAGATGGCGCGGCAAGAGGGCGGCTTATTAGTTGAAGAGGGCGCGCGGCGAAGAACGATAACTGTAGAGGAAGGAACGACAACTGCATGTTTATATAAAAAATAGACTGTGTCTAGAACTTTTCGTAACAACTGAACAATATCTGCACTGATGTTAGAACACATTCTTTTTATTACATAACGCTATGGGTCTTTTACAAACACCGGATTAAATATTGCCGGTCCGCAATGAAACGCCACCTGCTCCGCCCACTAAGAGTTCGGGTTGCATCAGCTGAATTGCGCCCAGGTGCAGATAGATAATTATCAGTCCTGTCACTTAGCAGACATTAAAACTTACCAAAACAAATCGCTTAATTTTTTCAGTACGATACACAGAAGAAGAAAACGGCTGATTTTCATGCATTCTCGAACAAAATCAGTTTGTCGCCGCACAGGAGCCTGAAATTATATAAATAATTAACTTTAAAGCCAAAACAAAAAAATCCCAACTATATATATATAAAACACAAGGTGTTTTTTATACATATAGTGGGGATTTTTTTGTTTTGGCTTTTTAAGTTAATTATTGATAGAATTTCAGGCTCCTGTGGTCGCCGAGGACATTGCGTGAGGTCACGGAATTCCCAAAAATTGTGGCGGTTTCCCAGGAAAATCAATTACTGGATTTAATACATAGAAAGAATAAATGCAAAATCAAACTAAATACATCTTTTTATAATGAAATAACGATAATATGTACTTAACAATTATTTTTGGGATACGTAAAAGTACAGTACAGAAAGTTTCTCCAGTTCAAAACTGCCTTTGATCAAGAAATAATTTGGAGATTACAGTCCGCTCAATGACGTCACGCAATGGCTTCGACGACAGGTAAATTTTATTGGAATAGAAATGCACGGAAAGCAGCGCATTGACAACAATTAGCGGTTTGTTTTGATTAGTTTTAGTGTTTGCTGAGTGACAGGACTGATAAGAAGGAGAAGAACGTTTCTATTTCACTTGAGCTACAGTTTATTGTGATTAACATAATTATATACCACATATAAATTTTTTTTGAGGCCCCAACTGGGTAACCCCGTTTATTCACCCCGTAATAGGTATGAGAGGGTAGGGGTCATCCCCATCATACCTTACATCAATTGTTTTACATCATAAAATTATATACATCAATCACTTGATTACAAAAAATAATAATAACACCTTGTGTTTGATTACAATAATATGACGCAAAAGAATAATAATTTTAAAGTTAATATGAGATGAAGTAAATTGTATTCATTATATCGGTGTAGTTTATTCAAATAAGGATCTTACGATTAGCAATCTATCATTTTCATCTTCGGTTAAATTTGTATTTTTGTAAATATTCCATGCTAACTTAAGACTATTTTTAAAACCAGTACATGTAGGAAGCAACTTTTTTCTCTTAGACAAATATATGTATCTTTTCAATTCTAAAAACAAAATATCATATTGAGAATCATTTGTTTCTGAACCTAAAATAAATTTAAATTAAAATATTGTTATTTGTAATTAAAATAGGTTTGACATAACAGCTAATAATAGGATACTGAACATTAAGCAAGTCATTACGAATAGGAATATTATACTTTTGCATGTAGAATTTTATATCTTGTTTTAAATTATGATATTGCAAAACGTTAACTTTTTTGCATGTTAACTGTTCTAAATAATTAAGGTCTACAAAATCACCTTGTTGATTAAGAATATCCTTAACAAATCTGATTCCTTTATCATACAAAGTTTTAATGTAAATATATCTATTTCCTGCTAACAATTTATGGTTGTAAAATAATGGCATGTGTTACACTTGCTCTATACTATCAGTACAAAGTTTATCTACAAAGACCATACAAGCTTTTAAGACATCAACCCAGAAAGCATTTTTAATCTTACCAATAATCAATTTACAAAACAGTTTTCCAGTGTTAAAAACTTTATCAATATCTAAACAATGAGTTCACTAGCTCAGTAGCTTATAACATTTACTTTTGCTATTTCTAACATATCTTCTAAACCATTTTATCTTTAAACAATGTATTTAACTACAGATATCAACCATATTCAAGCCACCTTCATTGTATGTTTTGATAATAACTGATTGTTTAATTTTTGCCTTGCTTTCCCATATAAAATTATAAATAAATCATTCGGTGTTTTCAAAAATACAGTATTAGGTGTTGGCAAGCTTGTAAAACAGTGGATAGATAAAGGAAGCAGTATTGATTTTACAACAGTGATTTTTCCTATTGGAGTTAACATTCTTTTTTTCCAGTGACTTATGCTATTTTTACTTTTTGAAGTTTACAACAAAATTTAAGTCAATCATTTTCTCTAAATCAACATCGAATATTAAACCTAGCAATTTAAACTGTGTATCACCCCAAGTAATTTTCCATTTTGTCTTAATTGATCTAGTACTATACTTAAGAGAGCCTATCTAAATAACCTTGGTTTTGTCAAAATTTATCTTTAATCCTGAAATCTCTGTAAACCTGTTTAATGCAGTATTCAGTGATTTTTCCGAACCATCTAGCAGCAGTGATGTCACATCTCTGAGGTAAGCAGACTAGCAGACTAACTTCAGCAGACTAGCAGACTAAATTCAGCAGACTAGCAGACTAAATTCAGCAGACTAGCAGACTTGTGTCCAAGATGTTTTAAGTAATTCATAATTTTCATTTATAGACTAGCAGACTTACTTCAGCAGACTAGCAGACTAACTTCAGCAGACTAGCAGACTAACTTCAGCAGAGTAGCAGACTTACTTCAGCATTTGCCATTCTGTTATTCTGCTATCTAGAGTTGTTCTGTGGAAGTTTTCTTTTTAAGGGAGTACAATGAATTATAAAATAATTGTGACTTGTTTCCGGTTTAAACGATTTTATGCAGGTTTTACAACTAAGTAAAACGATAATTATGAATTACTTAAAACATCTTGGACACAAGACTGCTAGTCTGCTGAATTTAGTCTGCTAGTCTGCTAGTCTGCTGAAGTTAGTCTGCTAGTCTGCTGGAGTTAGTCTGCTAGAGTTGTTTTGCAATTAGTCTGCTGGAGTTAGTCTGCTAGTTTGCTGGAGTTAGTCTGCTAGTCTGCTAGAGTTGTTTTGCCATTCTGTTATTCTGCTAGAGTTTATCTGCCACATGGAAGTTTTTCCTTTGAAGGGAGTACAATGAATTACAAAATAAGTGTGTTTTTTCCGGATTAATCGTTTTTTATTTAAACATTTTTATTTAAACATCTTGGACACAAGTCTGCTAGTCTGCTGAATTAAGTCTGCTAGTCTGCTGAAGTTAGTCTGCTGAAGTTAGTCTGCTAGTCTGCTGAAGTTAGTCTGCTAGTCTGCTAACTTCACAGAGACTGTATCATCCGCAAATTGTGAAATTTTATATTCCTCGCCATCTATTATTATACCTTTAACATCCTTTAACATCCTTACACTGTCTTATTTTTACTGCTAATATCTCAGCACATAAAATGAAGATATAAGGTGAAATTGGACCTCCTTGTCTACAACCTCGTCTTACTTTGAAAAATTAACAAACTGAAATAATGACAGACATTTCTCTATAAATGTAAAAGATAAAGTATCTAAAGCATTTTCAAAATCAATCATCATTACTAAACCTGGCATATTATTATCTTCTGTAAATTTCATATTGTCATACAATAATCTAGTATTCTCACCAATAAACCTATCCTTAACAAATCCAGTTTGATCTTTTGAAACTAAAACATCTAAAACACTTTTTAGTCTATTTAGTCTTCTACATGAAGCTAATTTATAAACTACATTTAATAGAGTTATTGGTCTCCAATTTTTTAAAAATTGCTTTGGCTTGTTTTCTTTTGGAATGCTGGTTATTGTTCCTAGTTTCTGATTTCGGGCACAAACATGTATTATCAAAATGGTAATTAACTGATTCAAAACAGTGTATTATCACTTTTATCTCACTGATATTTCCCTATATTTCATTGGTAGGCATAAAATAAAATCAATTTGTTAGTTCACTTGCCATAAAATTTTGCTATTTGTCTCAACTTTATCATTGATTGGGTCATTAAAAGTTAATTGCTTTGTTTTGACAGCTATGCAGAATATACAAGGGTCCCATTTAGGCAGGTTAATTTGCATTTTCCCACAGTATAAGGCGTGATTTATGGATCTTTGACATTTCATTGGATAATAATAGATAATAGCAGACAAATTTCTACTTGATGGACATGCCATATTATTATTATTATTATTCAAACACTATCCCAACGTGAAAATACACTGTAGCGTGAATTTCCATTCCAGTGAAACAATTGTTTACACATTAGATCACCTAAATTCACTTCAATTTTACTACACTTAAATGAAAAAGAATTGTTTATGACGTAAGCATCTAGTGAGGAAGTGTTATGCAGCATGTAAAAACGTGGAGGAGATAGTTTTATATAGAACCACAACATGGAAGAAATTGGAATATTTATTAATCTCTCGGCACAATGTTTGAATTTACTAATAAAAATCGAGAAGTATTCACATTATCTTATTTAATTTACAATTTATAGCATGGTATTTTTATATGTTTGCCTTTATCGTGTTTCTTGCACATGTGGTTTAGTGTTATTTTTCATTTAAAAATGGATGTGTTATGAGCAGTGTAACTCTGTACTAGGCAGTAGTGCAGATAAATCACAGTAGGGATAAATCACAACCAAAAATTGCGGCGGAAACTACCGATGTCGAAACGGAAACAGCCGATCATCAAAAACACGTTTTTTTCTTATCAAAAGCAACATTTTCGTAATTTTGCAGTTAAAATAATCAGTACATTATGATTATTTTGAATAGACAAAGTTGCCATAGTCGTGTCACATGACCTTTAATGGAAGTTTACACGATATTAAGTGGATTGACGAAACTAAATAAACAATGACATATTAATGAAAATATGATGGCTAATACATACTTCCTTATACATGTACACAGTAAAAACTTTTCATTATTAATCATACATGTGATATCCCGTCATTATCCCGTTATTCAGGTATGAAACCACCAATTCAGCTCAAAAAATGGTACCCGCATAATGGCGGCTAGAAATAGTTCTCAGTTTTCTTGGCAATTTTTAATATTTTTGCCCTAATCTGTGTATTTTCTTTTGCTGAAATCATTTTGTTTGACTATTTCTGATAGTGTGGTAGCAATTTTATGCTCATATGCATTCAGAATAGAATTCACAATGTGAAATTGTTTCACATACCCCAATCTGAAAATTAGCTCAGATTTTTTGTTAATCTTATGGCTAAGTTTACATGAGCAGAAATATCTTTCTTGTTTGAAACACAACCCCCACTTTTCTTGCTATTTTTCATGAGTACAGATATAGATCTACAAGAATATGTAACTTAAAGCTATTTAAAAAAGGTTTTGCTATGTTTTACAGCCCTGTGAACTTTATGAATTTTATATAGAATAAAGAAGGAATCTATTTGGTGGTTTCACACCTCTAAGACGATAACACTGCATATGTTTTTTATGGATTAAATCTTGTTTTGTTTATAATTCCCACACACGTTGTGAATGAAAAAAAAATGGCGGATTGAACTGAGCTGACTTCGATTCACGCGCAGTAATTCAATAGCTTTATCAGCCTAAAACTGTTGTTTACTCTAAATAAATTTACAAAACGATTTCTTTTTTCTGTTTGACATAAAATAATAAATGAATAAGACCCTGTCTAGTGAATTATATATTAAAAATGAGAGTTTATCTGGAACTATTTTTATTACGAAATATACATGTGTTAGCACGTGAAGAAGAAGGAAAGTGGGGCACCAGACGGGGAACACTTGGATAGGTAAAACATTAAAAATGAGAAATAATTCAAATAATCCATTGAAAAGCATGAAATAAAAAGAAAATTTGTTTGTTTTTGGTGTAAGATCGAAATTTATTTCATCTCGTGATGGCAAGGATTAAATATTTTCGCGAGTGGCGCAGTGATGGCAAGGATTTATATTTTCACGAATGGCGCACCAAAAAAAGTCTTACACTTCTCACGTCTTACATTTTTCACGGGTGTTCTGTGAGAATCGTAAGATCTTACGATTTTCACGGGTCTTACTGCGGTATTAATTCAAAATTCTCTATATTTAAATCCAGAAGAAAAAATCTTTTATCTGCCGACGTCAGTAACTTGCTCAGCTTCGGTTATGGGCAGAGCTTATATTCAGAAACGGCGATCAATAAATAATATCTTCAAAGCATGGACCAATCAGAGCGCATTTTACTACTTTCATTGATTTTATCCTGTGTTGAACTTGACACTCGTATACACAATTAACACATTAAGCCCATCAACGGGTGTCGAATTGGGTCAGTATTTTTCGATTTGGGATGTATACCGAGTAGAAAAACGTTGTGTACAACACGGCTCTACAAATCCTATGAATCAAGCAAATTATGTCTTTACAAATTATTTGAATGCTTAATTTTAAAAGCAAACGGTTAAACATCAATGCTTTACCAATATTACTCTAACCTTTTAAACAGTGTATGAAAATGGCTAAAATACTTTTTGGTATTTTTATTTTAATTCTCAGATTTATTTATAAGAAATGGTCAAGTAGATTTGAGACAGGCTTAATAAATTGAAGGAAACCAATTTCAGCAAATATTTAGTTCATTAAACATGAAGCAGAGAGTGAAAATCTCGGATAAATTCCGTTTGTCATATATTTCCGCGACCCCGCCGTATTTTAATATTAAAAGATAACAGTGTCTTTGGAGACTCTTTATATGGCAAACTTACAACATTCAATTGATAGATAAAGATAAGAGGTCATGATTTAATTGTAAGTACCAGTTTTTCATTGAGAACAGATAAATTAGTTTTTAACACTAAGTTGAATAAAATATCACTCCACATATACTGCCCAAATTAATTAGAGCGCCAAAATAATCTATAAAATACCATACGCGTTGAGTAGATTTATGAATATCTTTTACAGAAATAACAAAATCGTTCTTTTAACAAAAACAAATCGGCATTTTCATCGCCAACAGGCACATTCCTGAACAGAGACAATATCCCGGATATGAACACTATGAAATGAACTTTGAAATTGGTCTTACAGGAGAACAACCAATGTCTGTAAAAGCAGATTCAGGCTTGGAAACGTTTCATAGTCAGTGTCAGTTATGAGTGTATCCCCCTCGGGCTTTTAGGCACTCTCTGTATCGTCTAGGCACGCTCCTGATGACACGTCTGATCATATCCTGTGGTATGGCATCCCATTCTGCTACAAGAGCATGTCAAGGACGTTCTGCACAGGGTTCGGACGCGAAGAAAGTCTACGAGAAAGCATGTCCCAGACATGCTCCATAGGGTTAAGATCGGAAGACCTCGTTGACCAGTCTATGACCTCATTACCTTCATCATCAAAGAAGTTACGGACGATTCTAGCAGTGTGTGCTCGAGCATTATCTTTCACTAAACGAAAAGTTTCACCTATTGCACCAGCATATGGCCAAACAGTTGGTTCTAGGATCTCGTCCCGATATATCAGGACCGTCAATCACATAAAGGCCTGTGCGCCCGTCAAGTGATATCCCTGCCCACACCATAGCTGACCCACCGCCAAACCTGTCATATGGAATAATGTTACATTCCGCTTACCTCTCTCCTCGGCGACGCCACACCCTCACACGCCTGTCACAGGTCGAAACATGGTAGCGGCTCTCGTCTGTGAAGAGCAAAGATCCGCCAGTGGCGTAGTTGCCAAGTGACGTGTTCCTGGGCAAACTCTAAGCGGTCAGCTACGGTAAGAATTGGTCCTCTTGCAGGTCTTCGGGCATCCAAACCGTCTTCTTGAAGACGATTTCGGACAGTTTGAGTGGACACACGAACAACTGTAGCTTGCCGGAAGTCAATTTCAATGCCAGTAGCATTACACCGACGATTTCTGAGGGCCAAAGTTCTCAGATATCGGTCCTGATGAGGTTTTATAATTTTGAATTCTGCAGTCTCCTGATGACAACTACACAACCTGGCAACAACGCTACGAGAAACGTCTAGAACGGTTGTCACCTCACGTTGCAAAGTCCATTTTTGATCATCTGCACCGCTCGAGGAACATCAGTAGTTGCTAAATGACGTCGCACACCCTGGACCGTTGTCAAAAGAGTAAAAAAAAGTTGCACATAAACATTCAATTTGTCAAATGTGCGTGAACGAACTGTACACATGCAAAAGTCTAAATCTTATTCGAAGGTTACACAACTAAAAGAAAAACAAAATACCTATGCTTTGTAAATTTATTGTAAAGTGCACGGGTTTCTCGAGGATATTGATCGTCGATACCTACAAACGAAATTTGATGCGAATATCTAATATGGTGGGCAACTTACGCCATAACATATTTACGCTCCTTCGATTAATTTGAACAGTGTATTTGCTGTCTTTCATTGTCATTCAGAAATGGAAATGGCATTGCCAGTACTAACATCTCCCAGGAGTCTTCTCAAATTCTGACTTCTCCCAAATCTTACCTTAGGGAGAAATCACTTCTTCCAAAATTTGACCCTGGCGAGAGCCCTATGTAATGACTCGGGTACAAAAGCTAAAATTCAAAAGACAAAAACAAAATTCAATCATCAGTGGTAATCTGAATATAAATGGATAGGAAAGTGTGCTTAGGGAACATATCATGCCATTTGCAACCTTTATGCATTAAACAAGATCAAAAAACACTTCATAAGTTTTCTTTGCTGTTCTTCTTGTCTTTCTTTTTGCGAAAACGAGTTGATAAAAAATTCCAGTTTTCAAGCTAAAAATCCAGCTGAAGATCCAGTTTTCAGTTATGTATGTTAGTTTGAACCTGTAAGGCAAACATAAAAGTAGGTTTAACTACATAACATCTAAACATCTGGTAACGTAATTTGAAAGCTTCATTTATACATTGACAAAGCATTTTTGTTTCTTTATGTATATCACTTCGTAATAATTGAACAAATTAAAACACACTTGCCATATTTCTATAATAATTCTTAATATATATATTCTTATATATATTTCTTACATTTTCATATGCAGGGCACTCAAACACAAAATGTAACTCATCCTCAATTTCATTTGTATTACAAATTAAACAATATCTTAAATTACGATCAGCGGTTTCGCGTCTACCTGTCTGTATTCTAAAATTATGGGCTGAAATACGCAGTTTTGGTTCAGCTATTCTAAGACTTCTTGATAAAATATTTTCTAAATAAGGTTTCATTCCAAAACTGTCTGATCTTTTATTCTGGTTCAAATACTTTTCAATTATGGAATGTAATATAAAAGCTGCATCCGTAGTAGAGCTGCCTTTTTAAAATAACTGAGTTATTTTAATTGCACCATTTAGTTATTCCTTTGATTTAAGATGCTAGTAAACAGTTTACCAAGATGACTCAATAGAGTTATTATTTATTATAAAGTTAAGTATAGAAATTGCCGTAAGTACTTCAGGTAACGTAATATTTGCATCTTATTCTGAAAAAAAAACAGGCTTAAAATCATTAAAATGGACATTATTAAAATCTTCTGCTCTTTCACTCAAAGAAAATTTTACTTCTGAGAGCATCGTTTCAAAATATGTTTTAAAATCGTGCAACGGTTTTTCACAATTTTTACTTCCCTTTTGTTTTTTTAAAGTAGCGCCAAAAATCACGTGGTTTACTCTTTTTTTAATTTTCAATTTTTTTTGGATTGTTGCCATTTAAAAGAACGACGCTTTTTTTTAACAACATGTTTATACCTAAGCTTTAAGTTTAACTAATTCTAATCTATCAGACCCAGTGTATGACATATTAAACTGTTTTAATGCATTTGCGCTTTGCATCCCTACAGTCTAAAATCAAACCATTTAAAAAAATCATCAATTTCAGCAGAGACAGATTTGTTATCTATGTCTCTGCTGAAATTGATGATTCTTTTAAATGGTTTGATTTAGACTGATTTCAGAGCAATATACTAATACAAACAAAAAAGGATTTCAGTTACCTCAAATCTTGGAAATGTAAAATGTACAACCATGTTTTTAAAAAAGAGCCACTTCCCTCACAACACTCGTGAATAAATAATTTACATCACATTTCAATAATATATCATTCAAAACAGCCAATTTTGCTATTAATCCAGAACGATATAATTCTTTATCATGATCGCTCCATTTTACATGCTCATAATTAAATACTTTAGACCCATTTGCGTTTGATATCAAAATTTAAAGCAGCATGGTTGCTAAATTCTTTTATGGTTACAGACATGAAAATCATTTCAAAATCTTTTTCACACAATAATAAATAATCAATCAAGCTAGCACCATTGTAATTATAGCACGTAATCACCTAAGCGACCGCTTGCCATTGTAAGGGAGGTAGCTCTGCACATGTCTATTAATTTATTACCATATGAGTTACTTCCCTTGTCCATTGAAAACATTGATAAGGATGTATCAATACAATTTGATCACATAATATATAGCCATGTTTGCATGATGTCCTTGCATTACAATCATCTGAAACTAACACCAAGACTTTCGACTTAAAATGTTCTATATCATTTTGCAAACAGTCAAACAAATCTATCGAGTTTGCAATGGGGGAGTTTTCTCCTCATAAATAAACTGCAAGTACATAAATGTCAGAAGAATTATTAAAGAAATATTTATCAATTTTTAACCAAATAATCGTGTTATGTATATGTTTATTATTGAAATATCATCTTTTATATTATTATTATTATATTACACAACAAAACCACCGCTATTGCGATGTCTGAATTTACAATATAAATATTAACATGAAAACCCTCCAAACTCTATTTTACTCAATTTACTAGTCCATGATTCATGACCGTGACCTAAAGATTATGGCATCATCCCGACCAGGTTGTCATAAGCAATACAATTTGAAAGTTTGACGAGGAAATGTTAGGAAATGGCAAAGTTATAGCCAACATTAAATTTTCGTGACGGACGGACCGACGGACAAAGCGATCCCTATGTATCGCCGTTTCTTCGAAAGAACGACAAAAAAAAATAGACTATGTCTAGAACTTTTCGTAACAACTGAACAATATTTGCACTGATGTAAGGACACATACTTTTTACTTCATAACCTGATGGGTCTTTTACAAACACCGGATTAAATATAGTTTAGTTTAAACATATTTATTCCAATAATTCTAACAATTAACATAGTAATAAGGATATGATTTGAATGAAAGACATCGTGTTATAAGTAGAATTCTTCTCCTATGGTTAACAGTTTGTATAAGTATATTGCTCTGAGCTTTAGAGTTTAATTATTGGAAAAATATTTAAGACTAACAAGGACACGAAAATATGCATCAGCTGAGAAAATAACAATCCAAATTAAATTAAAGTTTTCATAGGAAGTGAAAGTTTCAGAAAAAATAAATTTAAAGAGAGAAGGAAATAGGAAGGACAGAGAAAGCAATTAAAAAGGATGTCTCATAATATGTAAAGGAGATATATTCCGTTATATTCCGTTATATTCTCTTGCTGTCTGCTATATAAGTTTGAACTGTTGACAAAATAAAGGTATTGTCGCTTTTTTCTGTGAGGGATGAGTCCCCGTTTAGAAGGGTATCAAGGTTTATGTTGAAATTCTCAAGTTTGTCGACCATGACGGCACGGATAACATTATAAAACCTGCAGAAAAAATGAAAATAATTTTCTTTTTGACCGCAATTACATAAGGGTGAAGAAACTATTTTTTTTAGGAAAAGATGATAGTTCAGTGATCTACATTTAGTACGAAGTCGCGCGTGAAGAACTTGTAATTTTCTTGGACCTAATAGTAGTTAAATGGAGTTTTCTGAGTTCCTTTATTCAGGTAGTTTTTAAACGATGATATCGATGTTGAATGCCAAACATGAAGTGGCAATAAGTTCCAGTCCTTAATATAGTCGATGTGAGAATTCCAAGTGCAATAGTAAGAAAGAAATATTCCAAAATGTTTATGTTCTTCAACTTCAGGAATCATCTGGCCTAACATGAACAAAGGTGGACGGTTTTGTCTGTTGGTTTTCCTAGAAATAAGAAGTGATTCAGATTTGGAAGGGTTGAATGTTACCAGCCAATTTTCCGCCCATGAAGATATTTTATTAATGACTCTTTTGGAATTTTGCCGCTGTATCAGGTTTCCAACTATAATATATAGGCTAATATATTCGGCAAAAAGGTTAACAAATATCTATAACAATGTCATTTTTGAATACAAGAAACAGAAGAGTACCCAAAATTGACCCCTGGGGAACACCAGCTTTAATGGTCTCCCATGAGGATAAAGTACCAGGTATGACAACTCGTTGGCATCGATTTTCAAGATAATCAGTGAACCAGCATAGAAGAGGGCCATTTGCTAGAAGACTCGTGTGCCAAACTTTGTCAAAGGCTTTACTGATAGATTGATTTACAGTTGAGCCACCGGAAAGGCGTAAGCAATTTAGAATGCTTTAAGTGGTAGAAGATGTGTTTGAAAATGATATATTCAAAGACTTTCTCGAGTGTGTAAGGGAAATAGGACGGTAATTAGCATCGCCTTTTTTATGTATAGCAATGCCATGCAGTACCAATACTTGTAAGGACGTATTAAAGAGATCACATAACGGACGTGAAAGCTCAACAGATGCTTCCTTTAAATTATGCCGTCCGGGCCTGCAGCCTTATGAACATCAAGTGATTTCAACACGTCCTTTATTTCACCTGGATTCAGAACAATAGTAGAAAGAAATGTTTGCGATATAGTAGGACCAAGATCAGGTATTTCTCAGTTGCCGTCATCTATTAATGTTAGCTTTTGAAAATAGTCATTCAGAAGATTTGCCTATTTGTCATCAGAAAAAGTAGGTATTTGGGTAGTTGGTCGTTGTAAAGGAGGCATAGAATTACTTGATTGTGCCGAGATAAAAGATTTAAGTGTTTTCAACCAGTCCTAAATGCTGAATGAGCCATTCTTGAGCTTTTCAGAAAGTTTCAAGAAATAGTCAGATTTGGATTCACGTATTAGAAGAGTGGTTTCATTTCTGAGGATTCTAAATTTTTGCCATTGGTAAGTGGATTGTGTTTTTTTTTGCCTTTTGGTAGCCCTTTTACGTGTGGGTATTTGTTTCTTGATTGTATTTGTGATCCATGGTAGGTCATTTGGTCTTACAGTCATAGTGTTGTTGGGGATATTATTGTTTGAAATTGAGGAAATTTTGGAAGAAATATTATAAGCATATTTGTTTATAACCGGGTCAATACAAGTGTCCCAGTTGAAGTTACAGATATCAAAATGTAATTGGTCGTAGTTGCCTTGGTTGTATTCCCAGACATTACGCTGAAAAAATTTACGATTTGGTTTCTTAACAGTGGTAGCGCATGTCCTGTTCGAGAAAGTGTTCGCCAACACCAGAATAGAGAACATTCTTTGGATTTGTTACAATGATAATGTCAATAAAAGAGTTTGATACCTCGGTAAAATGAGTTGGTTCTTCAATCAACTGATCCTCAAGATCATAGAACTGTTGTCATAGAAAGTATTTTATATGTGTTTGTGAAAACATCATAGTTAAAGTCTCCTGTTATAATAATTTCATCAATATTTGTATCAATTTATAGAATCTTCTATATGATTATTTTATATCGTGTCAGAGCTAGGATGTCGATAAAACACTCCAAACAGAACATGCTTGTATTTGCAGGGCGTCAGTTCGATCCAAACGCATTGTGAATATCACCCGCTTTTAATAGAAGGATTAGTAACCTTACAGAAGAATCTAAGATTGTCGAGGTAATGAGTATATAGTACGTAAAGAGCATGTTTGTAACAAAGCGCTTATTTGCTATGAGCTTTCTTTGTGGGTGTTTGAAATTGCTAGAAACACAACCTGAATAAATCAGAGTATAATAGTGAAAACAAAAGTACGTAGTCACAAAATATGAATGCTTTGTTGTTTTTTGGGGTTTAACGCCGATTTCAACGTCTAGGTTATATCTCGGCGGTCAGCCCACCTAACCTGTTTTCTTGGATAACTAACCAGTAATTACCAATTTCACCGCAAGAGATTGACTACTGTTCCCACTTGATCTACTCTGAATCAGCGGTGAGAGACAAATGTACATAAGACACAATGCCTGAGATCAATTGTCACGGAGAAATTTTGCCCTACCCAGGGGACGAACCAGGAACGCATGGATTACTAATCCAGTGCTTTACCTATTGAGCTAAGCGGGCGGGCAACATGGGGCGCAAACCTTTATACCTGTTCGTAGGCAACGCGGCTTTGTTTGAATGTTTAATCACGTTATGGAATGTAAAAAAAAAAGCAAATATTTGTTCAGTGCCGACATTGTTGGGAAGACAGATATACGAGATTTTATATAAAAAAAATTTTGTGAGACATTGTTTAGACAATGTCAATTCCTTTCAAATAACATTGACACACTTAAATGGTCTTTCTCAATCAAAACAAACAAGACTCATGATAATTTTCAGAGTGGTTTCAATTTTACATATATATTCGACCAAGCAGCCATACATATTGAAAACGAGTGCTGGAAAATCGAGGGATATAGCCTAAGATGAATCTGAGAAGAGAGAAATCGTACATCTACATTTTCAAAGAAAATATGGGATGCAATGGTAATTTTCAGAGATGCTTCAATAATTTTTGTATCATTTTGATTTTAATTGAGCTTAATAATGTCAATCATCTCTACCAATTAACAAAAAGAAAAATGTCCAACCTGTGTTGACAAGAGACATTTCGATGGTGGAAACATCGGGAAAAAAAAAAAAAAAATCAAACAGTAATCATATATACCTACATTTCCTAGCATGCATATTTCAAATTAGATATAGCGGACAGGTCCGCAATGAAATAAATGAACAGCTGTGTTGTAAGTTTTGAAATTACATTATGCTGTAACAAAAAAGAAATACAAAAAAGAAACAATTTAGGCAATTGGAGTATCTTGTATAATTTGTGGGAAAACTTTACAACAAATTATTAGTGTAAAAGTAAACTAAAATTTATTATTCAGTTGTCAAATTGAAATAAACATTTAATCTTTTTTTTTTCCACTCAAATTCACTACTAATGTATTCACGGGAGTTACTTTCAATGAATTTGAGAAAGAATGAATTTTAATGATAGTTGAGACTGACCTCTAACAGTGAAGAAAACTACTATGACTTACTTGCATTCTCTGCCTCTCAATGGATAATTTAAGGACTTTTTTAACTGTATAATTGACGACAATGTCTACAAATAAATCTCACTTAAACCCAGAATTAGCAATGATCATGTGACCAAAAAGAAAAGTAAAATGCCCATATGCACTTTATTTTACAGTTGATCATGAGTGTCATTTCTGTATAAAGGAAAAAACATGTCATCAACAACATAAATGACCTTTATGGAATGGACGCTATTCCATATTCCATAAGCGATCGAAGCGTTGGAGACTGATTGCCTTGTTACAGAGGAGGGATGGACATACTTTATAATGAACGAGATGCATATTTACAGAAAAATCTTGAAGTAAAAGCACTATTAAGTTAACATTAAATAGGAATGAATAAAATTAAAATTTTAAAGATATGTGAAAAATATTGTTAAACAAACTGCACAGTTTATTGTTTCGATAGGGTTTTTAGGTCTGATAATTATATTTGTATATATATTAGTTACAATTTTAGCTATTTAGCCCACAATTCTTTTTTAAATAACGGATACGCGTGGCAAAGGTCAAAACTTTTACACTTTTACGTCGTTGCGTAAGGCCGACTCGACATCCCGTTTGTACTGGTAGATAAAGACCCAAGTCATCTTTGCTGACGAATCTCGGTTTAATCTCAATCATAATGACTGCGAAAAACGAGTATATGAGCGATTTGTTGACAGATTCGGTGAGGGCAGTCATAATGTGGGGCGGTTTCATTGGAAATGTATCGTGTACTGGGTAATCTTAATGCACAGAGCTATTTTGATCAAACTTTGAACCTTTATTATCATCAAAACGCAATTGTGCGCGTTTCATTTAGGAGAGTGGAGCGATTTGCTGCCGCCTGTGTTGTTTTGGTTTGGGAAACAGCCGAGACCATTAAAATCAATCCAGTCACAATGATTTTTGACAATGATTGAAAGTGAACGTCCTTATACATCCGTATAGCTTACAAAGCAATTTAAGAATGCAAATTGCGTTGACGTATATCCTTGGCCTGCCGTTTGTCCTGACCATTTCTCCTGACCATATTTGGGATCTTCGTGACCTTGTAATTAATTCACAGTATATTTTTCAATTTCACTTCCACCACTCGTAAGTGCTTTAGATGCTATTGAAAAAATATATATAACATTTGTTGGTAATTAAATCAGCTTTATATTGTGGAAACATCATATATTTTCAAATTAAGGTATCAGACAAATTAACTAAACCCTATACACAGTTTGCGTTTGCGTATAGTTTGTCATGTGAAATTGTTAGATGACATCACTTATGCTAAATGCTTCATATAAAATGATCATGAAGTTCAACATGACAACTGTCTTGCTTTTATTTTTGAGTAATTTTATTGCAAAGTTAAATAAAATAATTTACATCTGAAATTATTTCCAGAGCTTTTCTTTTCTTAACAAGACAATTTAAAAGAGTAGTTCAAAGAACTTAACAAAATCGATTAAATAAAAGTAACAAGTTGAACTTTTATAATTCTACGTGTATTTCTTGATTTATCATATTCTACTCAAATTTTGTTTAGGCAAATAATTATCATGAAAACAATGATTAATATGTAGTGTCTTTATGCGTGAAATGCCTTTTCGGATTTTGCAAGGTTCAACTGTTGATACGATGTTTATACTCAATGTTGAGTAACACAATTTTTTTTTTGTAAACATGACCAAATGCAAATAAATGAAATGATCTTTTTTCATAATAGTCACAATACAGGTAATAGTTGAATCAATACCAGATTCAACGTATTTTTCAGTTAGACCTCACGCGTAACTGATTAACATGCATCCTATTGAAAAATTTATATATATATAACATTTTGTAGTCAATTGGCCAAAATTTATGTCAACATTAGAATTTAGGCAAAAGCAAGTAATGACAAAATCTAATTCTATTTGCTCAAATTGTTTTTAATGCGTTACCTAAACGTGATAAATGAAGAAAAAATGTAATTAATTTCATTTTCAAGTAGGAAACAAATCATAAATGATAAATAAATCATAAATGATTTGTTTTCACGTATAAAGTTATATAAACGTCCTTATGCACAATACCTATTAATATTAAATATTTTACGCAATCATTACAACCGATTTATTCTTCATACAGTAGTAGTTGAAATAATAATTAAGTTTAATAAATAAAGGCTTTTTTTTTTAACTTGTGTAAATAGTTGCATGTGAAATGAAGATGAGTACCACCCGTGGTAGGCCGTAAAAATGGCCACTGAAAGATCAGAATAAAAATCTTTAACTCTAATTGTATGAGAGCGGTTTCTGTATTTTAATGGTTGCGCCACTGAAATTTTATTTTAACAGTTTTATTGCCGCGACATTAATTCAATATGAATAAATTTGTATTTTCTTGTTCATTATATATACTAATGAGCCAGATCGTATCGAAAATATGTGTAACATTACATTTCCTGACTGTGTCTTAAGCTAGCTCTAATTAGATTTTTTAAATAGTTACAGAAGCAAACACTGCTTCTGTCATACTAATTTAACATTTAAGGCCAGTGGGTTTGAAAAAAATTATTCATTACCTTTCCGAAGTCAAACACTTATCAAAAGTATAATGTACAGAAATAAAAAATTAAGTACTCTGCGTATTATTATATTACTGTGATCCAATTACGTTCGATTTCAGCTTTACTATAAAAACCGTCCGTTTTAAAGGAATGCAAAGATCACTTGTAACACTTATTTTTATTTCAAACACTAGGTTTCTTTCAGAGCAAAATTTCGTAGACCCTCATTCCTCTTGCAAAGTTACTTTGTTTTTGTCTATGAAAAAATAATGTGAAACTAATATTTTTGCTATCACATTTTACGTTGTTTTTGCCCCTGAAAACAAAAAATCTGACATCGTTTGCCGATTTTAATGTGTCAGTGAAATCAAGAGAAATCAGGGAAACGTTAATTTTTATGTACAAGGTATGAAAATAAATGGACAAGGTATGAAAATAATTCAATCATTTAAGTATTTTTACTCTTTTGCTCACTCATTTCTTTATGCTGATACATTATTATTATTAAAGATAAATTATTGAAGTCATTAGGAACAGACTAGATCTCTTCGAGTCGGATGTGTCGCCTGACGATAGAATACCAGTTATTTAACTTTTTTTCTATGGAATGAGGAATTTATCGGCCCCGGACAAGAATAAAGAATAAAAAATTAGAAAAGGTAATAACTAAAAAAATATGCGTGACTTATGAGTAATGGTTCTTGGACACTGCACCTCTCCACAAGGAGATCTATTCACATATGAAGTTTCAAGTTGACATCTTAATACCTTTTCAGTTATGCCCAGTTTTTGGCACTGCAAAAACCACCATGAAAAATAAAAACAATAAAAGCTATATCATCAAAGTAGTTGGGTAACTGTTTATCTATTTTCATTACAAAATGAATGTCTATGCTGAAGAAAAGTATAAGTATATACGAATTTTATATTTCAGATTCTACGTGTGTGTAAAAAGATTGCGCATAGGGAGGGTTTAAAGTCTTACAGTTTTGAAAATTCTTACAGTCTAGATAAAGAAGTGTGTGCACTGGCTCATCACTGTTTATTGAAATTATTAGCTTACCGTCTTCTTTGTAGGTTGTTAAAATTTGAGGAGTGATTCTTAAATACTGCAAGTATAAAAAAACCCCACTAATTATAAGTTAATTTATCATTGCTGATATACTGATGATTAAGCTTTAAGTAAAGTTCTTCATTGCCTGTTTCTTTTACCTTTGACCTCCTAAGAAGACTGCCTTTTTCTTGTCCCCTTCAGTTCACACTTTGACTTCTTATTTATCCCCGACATTCCTTTGTGTTGGACCCTGCTTCACCTCTCATACTCACTGCCAATCACTTTGGTCATATTCAGACTGTCTTTTCTTGTCATTTCTAATTCAGACTCTTGTACTTTATCCCCACCTGAAACATTTTCCTGTAATTCACATGTGAGCCATCCGTATTCTATTCTGTTCACATTTAAGCCAGTATTCTATACCTTCTCTTAAGACCTGGCCACATTACTGAAATTTACACCATACACCTCTCTGTAATTAGAACCCTCAATGGAATATTTCTTACACGGCATAAAATAGCATTCACAGCACAAAAATTATTCTTTCCAGGTATTCTCACAAATGTTGCAGACCACTGTTCGAGCGGATTCATGTCTGAGGATATTGCTTACCACCCCTAGCACCCCCATTATCCCTCTCCATATCGTAGCACTACCACCCCGAAACGATAATGTTCTCTGACTCAGAGAGATGTAATTCTTTCACCTTGCCGACGAAAAACTTGGCGGCTGTCGGCATGATTGAGGTTGTATCGGGATTTGACCGCAAAATATACAATACTCCAATCACGTCGACGCCAGTGACGGTGTGAAAGTGCCCAAAGTATACTTGCCTGACGGTAATGTAAAGCCAGCATTAGATATATTTATTTATTTATTTTAGTTTCATCTATGCATAATTACATGCATTTCAGAATAAAAGATAAACAATACATTGTACAAAGCAATTCTTTTAAAATATGGTCTGTTAAAATACAAACATATGCATGTCAATACATACATAATCATATATATGCAGATACATTTCACATTAAAAATACAATATCAAATCATCACATGACATCAAGTGTAAAATCTGCCAACTAGATCATAAACAGTATCGAACGGTGACTCATCAAATAGGTCAGAGGTTTACACATACCGATGATGAATTATTTTATCCATAAAGGTGTATTATAATCAAAACCAAAGATACGGAAGTTTGGATACGAGTGGCTATAGAAGTTTGCCGAAGACATCTAGCAGACCGTAAATATTACAGAATAAAGATATAAATGATAACTTATCAATATAAATATAAAGCAGCCCATCCAGTTCATTTAATGTACTTTTTATCTTTTGTCTTTTATATTTTCTTTACTGGGTTTAAATTAAAATTTCTATGCATTTTCAAGACTAAAAGAAAAAAAAAAGGATTTTTTTTTAAATTCTGGAGAAACTATATAATGACAGAATTATTTGTCTTATTAATGTTTATACACCAAATATTGCGGCGCCAGATTTCTTTAGCAGTATTTTTGATGTAGTGGATACTTTAAGATGCAAAGGAATTTATTATATGTGATGATTTTAACCTTGCATTAGAACCAGAAATTGATTATAACAATTACAAATCCAAAAATCATAATGTTAAATGGAAGAAAAAAAATCTTGTTGATCCATTTCGATTATTTCATAAGGATCTAAGAAAATACACATGGAAAAGATTATATCCATTGCAACAAGGATGAATTGATTTTTTTGAAATGTGCCAGCAAATGCAATATTGACATAAGCTATTAATTAGACCATTCTATTATTTTTCTTGAAATTTGTTTTTCTCTTCAATTTGTCCATGGTAAAGGATTTTGGAAATTCAAGCTTTTATAAATTGTATTACTGAAAAAAAAGATAAGGTTGTTTTACAGGTTTTTTTAAGGTTGTTTTGTTTACTTGTATTGTCATAAGACAGAAGTAATATTCTAACTACAGACAAAGCAAAATATACAGTTTATAGTAAATGATGAATTGTTTTTAGAGACACTGTTTATAGAAAATAAGAGGTAAAATTATTTCTTATGCAAGTTATAAAGCTAAAGAAACGGGACACAAAAGAAAATAGAATTATTAATCAAACTGGACATATTGAATCATGTTTATCCAATGATAATAAAGGTAAGTTAATTTTCTTAAAGAATCAGGGCTCTTTTATTCGATCTAGAGTTAACTGGGTAAAAATGGTGAAAAGTCAACAGTATTTCTGTAATATGGAAAAAACATATATTGAAAAAGTGTTTGTTCTTTCATTTTTGATCAAATGGATCAATGGAAACTGAAAATTGCTACAAAACGCTATATGTAGCAGAGAAACTTTATGAAAATTATAACGTAGAAAAAGAATTTAATGGATGTAACTGTCAAAAACTAAACAACCAACAAGCAAATGAAATTGAAGGTTGGTTAACTTGTGATGAGGTAACTAGAACTTTAAACGATATGAAAATGATAAAAGTCCTGGATGTTTCCCTTTCTGATTTTTTTAATGTGTTTTGGAGTAAATTCGGACGGCTTGTAGTAAAAGCTATAAATCATGATTTTTTTTATCAAATTCTTTCTCTAACCATATGTTAAGTACTGTAGGAAAGTACCAATGGAAAATAAAGAAAAACAATTTTTGAAAAACTGGAGACCAATAACTCTATCAAATGTGTTAGGTTAAAATAGGAAATAGGTTAAAAAAAGGTATTAACTATGCTTGTTTCAAAAGACCAGACCGGATTTATAAAAGGTCGGTTTATTGGCGAAAACACTAGATAATTAAACGATTAAATTAAACGAATTAGACGACATTACGCACCTTACTAACATATGAAGAATATTCCAGGCCTAATTTTACTGACTGACTTTGAAAAGACATTTGATTCTGTATTTTTATTGAAAACAACTTTGGATTTTTTAAATTTTGGTAATATGTTAAAAAAAATGGATCCGGCTGTTTCTGTTTCTGTGTCATAATACAGAAGTTTGTGTACAACTTAATGGTTTCAAGACAAATTTCTTCAAAGAAAACAGAGGCTGCAGACAAGGGGACCCAAAATCACCTTATATCTTTATCCTATGTGCTGAAAGTTTAGCCATAAAATAAGAAATAATAAGGATATCAAGGAAATTTTTATTGATGGAATGAGATTTCCCAATATGCTGATGACACTTTCTTGTTCTTAGATGGAAAAGTTAAATCTCTGAATGCAGAATTAAACGTCTTCCAAAATTTTTCATTGATATCTGGTCTTAAAATAACTACGATAAAAACTAAAGTTATACGGATAGGCTCTCTTACAGTACTAGGTCAATTAAAACAAGATGGAAACTTTCATGGGGTGATACTCGGTTTAAATTACTAGTAGATTTAAAGAAGATGCTATATTTAAATTTCAACGAAAAGACAGAAAAGATAAAAAATATATATCATACTAGAATAGACGTAAACTAACTCCAACTGGCAGAATTTCAGTAGTTTAAAACATTATTACTTCCCTTGTTTACTAGCTTACCAACTCCTGAAGAAAAATTTTAGAAATCTAAAATGATATATTAAATGAATGTTTGGAATGGAAAGACAAAATTAAACATTTTATACTTATTAAAGATTATAGCGAAGGTTTAAAAATGACTGATATACCAATAAAAGGTCTTAATGGCTAAGAAGTTATGTTCATAACAGTGAAATATTTTATATTATATTTTAATATTTTATAACAATTTCCTTATAAATAAAAAATATTTATATATACCTTCTTTGTTTATAAAAGGGATACAATTTGTTCAAGATTTATTAGATGAGAATGGTAAATTTGTAGATTAGAAGTATCCGAGAGGAAAATATTTTGTTTACAATAATACGGTCTAGGAAATGTTATTTGCTGCAATTACATAAAAATTTTTATTAAATGTACAAGAGACATATATCTATGCTACTCAAAATTTGATAGGGATCACTTATAAGAATGTGTATATTTACTACATAAGGTTGAAAGGTTACATTTTTTGTTGTGATTCTGAAAATATGTTCATATGACATGTGCCGTTTTGAACAATGTGCAGGTCCGTTCTTCCCCGCCCTTTCGTTTCAGAGGAGATGTCATTTGAATGAAAAGTTGACGACGGACGAACGACGGACAAAGACTGATCAGAAAAGCTCACCCTGAGCACTTTACGCTCAGGTGAGCTAACAAAAAGTGATCCCTATCAATTTTTGAGTACTTAAACATTTATTTTAAGTACTTTAAAATCTATAAAACTTGTTTAGTCCACTGATAAAAGCTGGTACAGTTGGGGTAGCCTGAATCTCGATCGGTAAATCGTTCCAGAGACGTATAGTCCTTGGGAAGAATGAGTTCATGTGATGTTGTGTTTTTGATTGTGGAATGAGGAATTTGCTGTTTCTTGTGTTTGTAAGGTGATTGTGATCAACATTGACCTGATTGTTTTTTATTTTGTGTAGCATGACCAGGCTGGAATGGTTTCGCCTTTGTTCTAAAGTTGACCATTTTAGTTCTTTGATCATGTTTGTTACACTGCTTGTATAGTGGTAATAATTATGAACGTACCTTGCAGCTGACCTCTTGACCATTTCTATTCTGTGTGTGAGATATTTTTGCCATGTATGCCATATGGTTGAGCAGTATTCAACCTGTGGTCTTACATATGTTTTGTATGCTGCTTCTTTGAGTTGTTTGTTTTGTGTTTTGACGTTTCGTCTGATGAACCTTAAGCTGTTTTTTTGCTTTGTTTTTGATATTGTTTATGTGGGATGACCAGTTTAGGTTGCTACTCATTGTAACTCCTAAGTATTTTGCATTTTCTGTTGTTTTCAGTTTAGTGTTATGTAGGGTGTAGGGAATGATGACCGGTTTCTTTTTCCTGTGTATTCTGAGTACTTCAGGGTTGAATTCCATTGCCCATTCTTTTTCCCATATTTCAAGGTTGTGCAAATCATTTTGTAAGGTTTGTGCAGATGCTTGTGATTTAATTGTTAAATAAACTATGGTGTCGTCGGCAAATAGACGCACCCGGCTCCTGACACTTCCTAGTAGGTCATTGATGTATGCGAGAAACATGGACTTAAGACCGATCCCTGCGGGACACCAGAAAGCACAGGGAGCCTGTCAGAGACCTTGTTTTCCACTAATTCTTGTTGTGATCTGTTTTTGAGAAAGTTTTGTATCCATGAACTGATGTGTGGATGAACTCCCATGTGTTTCAGCTTGTGTATGAATTTGTGGTGGTCTACTTTGTCTAAAATCCATGACTATGACATCAGTTTGTTGACCTTGGTCAAGGTTGTCAGCCAATGAGCTAAGTCTCAGCTAAGCCATGTTTTGACCTGAATCCATGTTGCTGTGGGCAACGTATGTTGTGTTTGTCAAAGTAATCCATCATGTTTGCAACAATGATCTGGACCTTAGGCTTTGTGGGGGTTTAGTCCTGTCAATAACTTATCAACTCCTTGCACTGAGATGGATATGGGAGCCATGGGCGGGTGACCAAGTGATGACATTGAGCTTTTAGTTATTTGTTTGAGACTGAGTGGTGAAGGCTTTGAGAAAACTGATTCAAACTGTTTGTTTGTTTAGTATGTTCGCCTTTCACACTGGGTCACTGTAAGTATGCCCATCAGTGCTGAGTGGTGCAATTCCTGTGTTTTAGTTTTTTTGTGTTTAATAAAGTTGTAGAACTTTTTCTTATGACCTGGATCTGTATTATCTGAGAAGATGATTGACTCTAGATATGACCAATAAGCATTTCTTATTTGTTTTTGCACTGATGCCTTAAGATGTTTGAATTTCTTTATGTTCTGACAATTCTGTGACTGAGACCTTTTTATTTTTGTGAAGAGCTTGTTCCTTTTCCTAATCTGTTTAACAATATCGTGAGTAACCCATGGTAAATCAGCTTTATTTTTGCATTGTCTTGACGGTTTGTGTTTGGATGACCTTTTGATCTCAGCTTTGAACGTGTCCCATAATTGGTTTGGGTCTTCAATTTGATTTCGTTGAACGTACTACTGAAAGTGACCAAGTCATTTTTGCAGTCAGACCAGTTTGCTTTCTTGTATGATTTGACCAGTCGAGGGGTTTGCCTGATTCGCCCTCTTTTGACCTTAAGTTCATGGAAGACTATATCATGGTGTACCTAAGCTTGGTAAGACTTTTGTGTCATGAACGTGACCCGGAGTGTTAGTGAGAAAGAGTGGGAACTTTGACCATTTGTTCAAGATTATGATTAATCATGTTCTCTGCAAAACATGTCTTTGAATTTGCATGTATCTGTTGGTGTTTCATTTGACCAGTTCATGTCTGGGAGATTGAAGTCACCCAATACTCAGATCTTGTTGTTTTGAGGAATTTTTACTATAGATGACCAAAGTTCATTTAGTGAGTGTTTATCATTTTCAAGGGGCTTGTAGTATGCAGAGACATATATGTCTTTGATACCAGTTATTGAAATTTTTGACCATATGATGTTGCAATCTGTTTTTAAGTCTGGCTGTTCTTCACTAAGTAGGTTATTTGTGACTGCAAGGAGGACACCTCCACCCTTGCCAGTTGTTCTGTCATCTCTATAGACCTAGTAGCCAAGGTAGCTGGGGAAAATTTCTGCATTGTGGGTGCTGGGTTTTAACCAAGTTTCAGTGCAGCAGATTATATCAGGTTTGACTTGATGTAGTTCAGGAATTTTGTTATAGACAGAACGACAGTTAATATTGAGAAAAGTGAGTCTTTCTTCGGGTTGTAGTTTGACCTTTTCCTTTCCTTTACCTTTGATGTTACCTGAGTAAGGGAGATAATTTGTTATCATGAATGTCCCTCACTGAATAAGTTTGCTATAATGGCCATTTGAATGTTAATAAAAAATCAACAGTCCGCTGATTTAAAGACTCTCTTGATTACAAAGAGAGGAATGGCTATATGGCTATGAAAGCAAAATGTGTGCCTCGGCCTGAACCTTCGCCCCCATCTAGACAACAGTATTTCAGCGCTCTAAACATTTTGATTTTCTTTGTGCAAAAAACAATACGGCTGCCTTGCTAAATTTGAGCAAGTTTAAAAGTTTGTCAGACATCAATCCGCTTAATGTTACGAATGTTCTTTGATGAAATTCAATTCTTTGAACAACTTTGGTCATACAAGGTACATTCTAGCAAAGATTTATCAAATTTAGCCTAATTGTTTAAGAGGAGATGTTGTTTAAAGGTAAAAGTTGACAACGCACACCGCTCGACTCGCACCGGAAAATCCTCAGGTGAGCTAAGCTCTTGAGCATACAGTTTCCGACAAAAAGACACTCAAAGTCTCTATGTAAATGAGGCGACTTTGGGGCAAAGCCATTCATAAACCTAGGGGCATAATTTGAACAGTATTGGTAAAGGACCTCTAGATGCTGCTCCATGCAAAATATCTAAGGTCTCTTGTGGTTTCTCACAAAAGATTTTCAATATTCTTTTATTTTACACAAATAGGACCCCCGGGGCGGAACCAATTTAAACCCCAGGTTGTATAATTTAGACAAATTGGTAGAGGTCCACTAGACAATGCAACATACAAAACATCTAAGCTCTTGGGCATAGAGTTTCAGACAATAAGATTTTTGAAGTTTTCCCTATGTATAACATGTATGTAAAATTAAGTGATACCTGTGGAGGGACACAATTTAAATTTATACATGGTTTATTTAATACTATACACTGTATGTATATTTTATTATATCATATATGTTTCGAGTACATAATTTAATATGTCATTTTGAACATACGTTCGTATGGTAATGTATAGATGATTCAATAGCAATTTTGTATATTTTATTTTTCATGGTGCTTGTCATATACTTATGTTATTATCTTCATGTGAATGGAGGAAATAAAAGTAAAAGATTATTTAAACTTGCTAGAGGATCTCTAGATGATACTCCTTGAAAAAATATCTAAGGTCTAAATCTTACAATTTTTCAAAAGAAGATTTTTCAAAAATATTTTAGTAGAGGTCCACTAGACTATCTTACATATAAAATATATATGCTCCAGGGCATGTAAGTTTCATTTAATTTGGCCCTTTGGTTTCAGAGGAGATGTTATTTGAATGAAAAGTTGACGACGGATGGACGGACGACGGACAAAGACTGATCAGAAAAGATCTGATCTAAAATAGAAACAGGACAGAGAATGGTTGGTGTACGACTGAGAGGAAGTTGAAATGCACTGTACCGACTGTTCTGATTTCTACGGGGAGAAAACTTCATGTTTTCGCTTGTTTTTGTTGTAAATTCCATTCGGTCTGACCGATTTTGTTTCGGTCTGACGGATTTTCAGATTTTCTCAGACTGAATGTCTGACACTTCTTTTGAACTTTCAGGAAGTCTGCATATAAACAATACTGGTAAAGGTTCTCTACACAATACTCCAAACCAAATATCTAAGGTCTAGTCCTATTAGTTTCGGAGAAAAATGGTTTAGTAATAAGTAAACCAAGAGAATCCTGGGGCGTGGCCAATTTTGACCCAGGGGCCATAATTTGAACAAACTTGGTAGACATCCACTAGACAATGCTACATACCAAATATCTAAGCTGTAGGCATTGTGGTTTCTGAGAAGAAGATTTTTAAGATTTCCTTATATAACTCTATGTAAAACTAGTGGCCCCCTGGGGCGGGGCCATTTTTGACCCAGAGGCCATGATTTGAACAAACTTGGTAGATTTTTAAAAAATATTTTCTATATAAACCTAATCAAAATCAAGTGACCCAGAGGCAGGGCCATTCATGATCCCAGGGTCATATTTTCAACAAACTTGGTGGAGGACCTCTAGCAGATGCTTTATGCAAAACATCTAAGGTCTAAAGCTTACCGTTTCTCAAAAGGAACGTTAAGAAATGTTAAGATTTAATATTTTACACAAATAGGACCTCAAATTTTGAACCCAGGGATACTGACCAGAAACCTCCCGTCCCACTTTTCAGCACAAAAGATCTTGCACATCTGGCCTCCCAGAATTCAAAGATTTTGCATAAGATTGATGAGATTTGACTTAACAATATCCCACACAGCTGGCAAAGATCTTGTAATATCTGACTGTTTCTCATTAAAGGCCATTCCGAATATGATATAGATCTGTTCTCAGATACTAATGCAATTCGTAAATTTGGTAATGAAGGGATTACCTGCCTCAAATAACAGGCAGGAACAAATCAAAACAAGCTATTCCGGCGATGAAGAGTGTGAAAAAATGTTGGCCTTCTGTTCGAGTGAATGGCCGGAAAAGTCAGCACTCCCAGAGAAATTGCAACCCTACTGGCAACACAGGTGGGAAATCACGGTCAATCAAGATATACGCTCAAAGGCACTAACTTAATCTTCCCAGAGTGTTTGCAGAAAGAAATGCTTATGAAAATCCATGAGAATCACCCAGTGGGTATTCCAATGCCGCGAGAAAGCAAAAAAGTCAGTTTGGTGGCCAGGCCTACGTTAACAACAAGAATTTGTAATAGAGTTACCAACGTCCCCCGCCAACAGAAATACATTTGTGTAGTTGTTATTATTATTTCAAAACCACAAAATGTGACAAATACAAATCAATACAAACAATTAAGAAAACAGATAAAATAGTCAGGAAATGGTCGGTGTAAGAAACTGGAATCACTCTAGGGCACTGTATGTTATCAGGTCCAATCTTCTGCCCAACTGATGAGTTGACCTTTCTACATATTGTCGAAGTTGATTATCATGACAAAACTTAATCACAACTTGATCATCAGGCATCAAGTTAATAATTTAACACTCCACCAAGTATAATATTATGTGACTTAGGTATAGCATTGACGGCAGATGAGAGTCAAAAACACATTTTTGTTGAATTGAGATGGTCTGTAAGTAACAGCTATGAGAAAGTTTCTGCCTAGGTCTGAAACTATTCTAGACATAAACTGGAGGGAACTGTTATTTTCAAAATCAGTTGACTCTCTTTTAGTGAACATTGCTAGACTATGTTTTCTCGGCTTAACGTATCCGCAGAGTCCTTCTAAATAACATTCTTCTGTAGTGTGAGTTTCTGTTAAGCAAAGAGCATTCAATCTTGAAATATGTCTTTGTGCAGCCAAGTAAGAGAGGTGTGCTTTAAAGGAATGAATGTTGAGAGAACCTATGTGCACACTTGCATTAGGGTCCAAGTTTTCGAAAGGATGTTCCCAACTGAAAGTACAGTGTTCACGCAGCCTGTCCATTTCTATAAGAGCTGTCTTGTTAATAGGAATGGCCTCCGTCTGTCAGTCCTTCCGTCTGAATCACTTTCGTGTCCGCTCCATAACTTTTAAACCACTGAAAATGTTTTGAAATAATTTGGCACAAGTGATCACCATTATGAGACGATGTGCAGAGCACAATAATTTGGTTGCTACCCTTATGATCAAGGTCACACTTAAAGGTCAAGTGTTAAAAAGTCTACATTTCTACAAGAAATTTACTCTCTAAGTCTACAATAATTGGGTTGCTGCCCACAAGGTCGAAGGTCACAGTTAAAGGTCAAATATCCACATTTCACGTCTGCTCTATAACTTACTAACTTGGCTTACGAAAAGTTTTTTAATTACTTTGCACAAATGATCACCACTATGACACGATATCCTGAACCCAACATCCTGGTTGCTACCCCCAAGGTCAAGGTTCTCCATAACTTTTTGACTTTGTGGAAGATTTTAAATAACTTGGCACAAATAATTACTATCATGACACTATGTGCTTATAATATGCATGGCACAACATCAAGATCATGGTTGGTTAAAGGTAAAGAAGTACACATTCATGTCCGCTGCGGAAGGGGATTTAGCTGTCCTTCAGACTGCCTTGTTTACCTTGATTTTGTCTGCAGTAAAATTGACTAACTTAAACTATCACATTGTGGAGCAATTGTATAAGCATGACCCTGCAAGACAGACTTCAAGTTTGGAGGTAGTTCGAGGTTAGCAAAACAGTGTGTGTAGGTACTTCCCTGAGACTTGTGAGCAGTTAAGCCAAACTTGTTTTGAGAGTGGGTGGGGGGGGGGTCCCATACATGGTTGGGGAGTGGGGGGGGGTGGTAGTAAAGTCACTTCATACGTACATATTTTAAACAAGAGGGCCATGATAGCCCTGGATCGCTAACCTGAGTACTTTGCTCGAGGGTCTACCGTTAAGCAAACATCAGATGCAACATTACATTTTCTAATTGAAGATATTCAAAGATCTCATATTTTTACAAAAAAATCCATGGGGCAGAAGCAATTTCGTGATAACAGCTTGTGAGGAGATGTAATTGAAGCCATGTATTGAAGAAAACCTGTTTTTAGATCCAGTGGCCATTTTGTTCAATGGAGCAGAACCGTTTAAGCAATTTTAACGCAGGGGGTAAGAAAGGAACATTTCCGTGAAATTTTAAGGAAAATTACCTTGCCATTGAGGAGATGCTGTTTGATTTCTTTTCTATTTTTAGCTTTTGGAGCCCTTATGTGCAATGGAGCGAAACGGTTTTAGCAATTTTAGAAAAGGGCAATATACATTTCTGTCAAATTTGGTTTGAAATGGCCAAATGGTTTTAGAGGAGATGTCATTTGGGGCCAAATACAGACGAGTATCTATTTTGTGCTCTGGTGGCCATCCTGTTCAATGCAGCGGAACCATTTTAGCAATTTTAACAGAGAGAGAGCCTATGTATGGAAAATTTCTGTGAAATTTGGTGGAAATTCACGTAGCCATTTAAGAGATGTTGTTTGATTTTTTTTTCTATTTTTAGCTTTTGCAGCCCTTATGTGCAATGGAGCAGATTTTTGGAGGCGATGTCATTTGAAGCCAAATATTGACGAAAATCTATTTTTCAGCTCTTGCGGCCATTTTGTTCAACGCAGCGGAACCATTTTAGTAATTTTAAAAGAGGGCTATGTAAGGAACATTTCTGAGAAATTTGGTGGAAAATTACTCAGACGTTCAGTAGGAGATGTTGTTTTATTTTTTTCTATTTTTAGCTTTTGCAGCCCTTATGTGCAATGGAGCGGAACGGTTTGAGCAATTTTAGAAGAGGGCATTATAAGGAAAATTTCTGTCAAATTTGATTTAAAATGGCCAAGTGGTTCAGGAGGAGATGTCATTTAAAGTAAAATTATGACGACGGACGGACACAGGGTGATTACAATAGCTAAAAAAAAATAGAGGGTGGGGTGGGGGTCCCATACATGGTGCGGAAGGGGAAGGAAGTCAATGCCGGGGGGAGTGGTGTCCCCATTCAGAAGGGGGTTGGAGGAGGGGGAGGGGGGAAGTACTTACGGACGGACAGATTGAGCCCATTTCTATGTCCCCCTTTTTGGACCAGACACAAAATATGCCATATAACATACCATGTTAAGCTTTGACCTTTAAGAGTGACCTTGACCTTGGAGGCATGGGTCTGGGTGTTGTGCATGACAACTTGTACTCATTATTGTGAACATTTGTGCCAAGTATTTTCAAAATCCGTTGATGGATGAGAAAGTTATGAACCAGAGACGACATATACACTCCAACAGGCAAAGTTGATCTTCAATTATCAAGTGTGACCTTGACCTTGGAGGTAGGGGTATGGATGTCACGCATGACACATCATCTTATTATAACAAACATTTGTGCCAAACTATTTCATATTCTGTTGATGAATGGCTTAGTTATGGACCGGACACGAAAGTGTGACGGACGGACGGAGCCCATTTCTATATCCCCATTTTTTCTTCGAAAAGGCTGGGGATAATTAGAAAATCTTGTGAAATCTTGTCCAAAATATATAGAGCATTCAGCGTCAGCGAATCAGGCTGAGCCCATGAAAACAAACAAATTTCCCAGTTGGCCATGGCAACGTCTTGCAACAGATTTGTTTGAGTTTAAAGGTCAAACATATTTATTAGTTGTTTATCATTTTTCGAGTTGGATAGAAATTTCAAAGCTTTCAAGCTTAGAATCACAGGCTGTCACTACACAATTCACAAACATTATGAGTAGTCCCCGGTATAGTCAAGCTAATGAGTTGGCAGAAAGAACGGTCCGAATAGTCAAGCAAATGCTTAAGAAAGCAGATGATCCTTATTTGGGGTTATTAGCTCTCCGTTCCACCCCATTACACAATGGATTTTGTAGTTCAGAGCATCTTATGGGCAGAAAATTGCAGTCATCTGTTCCCATATATCCTGACAAATTAAAACCAAAGTGGCCTAACATGGATAAAGTTGCCTTTAAAGAACATTGTCTCAAGGAGAAACAAATAGAAAATTACAACAAAAGACACCGTGTCCGAAATTCCCCAAACCTTTCTGAAGGGGATAGAGTTTGGATAAGGGATAAAAGGAAATAGGGTACCGTTGCTGTTAAACATCAAAATCCACGTTCATTTCAGATACAAACTGAAAATGGGTTAATCAAGTGAAATTCGAGATTCTTGAGATCACTACCAAGGTCAGAGCCACTGGTAAAATTCCAGACCACTAAGGAAAGCCTCGATACACCAACTGATCAAGAATATCAAAACATGCAAGCAGAGTATGGACAGGTAGCAAACCATTATGCAGAACAAGATAAACATTCAGACTTACATTCTGACCAGGCAAATAAACATTACATCACCAGATCAGGTTGTACTTCTAGACCACCTGACAGACTTAATCTGTAGTATAAACATTTGCTATTACAATCACTAATTACTAAATAACTTGTAGGATTATTGATCTGTATCAAGCTCATAAGCCACATGCCTAGAGAGGGGCACTTGAGTACTAACTAGCAGAGAGTTAACATCCTGTAGTAGATTAGTCAATAAACAGCATTACAGTGAAAGCTCTTCATTTATTTTAACCAATAATACAACACGCAGACAAGCATAAAATCTTTCGACCAATTGATGATGGAAAAAAAGAATTGATTTTATCAAAACAGTTGAAATACCTATGCATAACTAAGAACACAGTTACACTGTTCTGTGTTCACTTTCCCTTTCACACAGACAAAAGTAATAAATGCATACCTCTTATAATAGTGAAAACAATTTGGTTTCACAGAAATAATAAAATCGAATTTTGCTGCAAAGCATCTTTAGTGTCACAATAACAGAACAGAGTAACATTAGATCACTATTTGATAACTTTCAATACTCTTATGTCCTTTTTTTGACAACGGCATTTCTTTTATGAATAATCATACAAAATACACTGTTGTACTAAATTCAGTATAAGTCACTTTGGCATGTTTGTGACAACAGATTTCAGTCTTCGGTATTCACTATTCACTGTGACTAACTGGTGTGGGAAAAGAACATTCTGTGTCTTGAACATGTGCTCAATCTTGCCCATCAATACTTCCAATATATACTGGGAGTTTTTTAGAATAAACTTCAACTGAAATAATGAATATAAACAGTAAATATCAGATTTCATCAGAGCTTGGTAATGTGGTCATACAGATGAAGCAGACATCACAATGAACAGAATTTTTATTCTAAAAGTAAAACAAGAGAGCCATGAGGGCCTTTAATTGCTCACCTGCATCTCATTTCTAAGGGGTCATAACTCTGGAACCCATGATGAGATGAGGCTGGTTCAGGAAATGACATGACCCATATTCAATCTCCACCTAGAGATCATCAAGACAAACATTCTGATAAGTTTTCATGACATTTGGACAAAACAAGAGGGCCAAATATGATGGCCCTAGATCGCTCACCTGAGTATTTTGGCTGTAGGTTTGCAGTTAAGCAGTATTTCATGTTTTAATTGAAAATATGTAAGTAATGTAAATATAAATATGTAAAATATCAGTCAATAAATAAAGGCTCTAAGACAGAAAGTAGAAATATCTATCGTAAGCTATGGTGACCTTGACCTTAACCCAGTGACCTAAAACCCTACCCATGGGTAGGCGTCCATGAAAGAATCCTATATACCGAATATATCACAGTCATTGGTCTTTAAATGAAGGCTCTATGAGGTACAGTATATAAACCTATTTCTAGCCTCGGTGACCTTTAACCTAATCTAATAATTCGAAAAAACTTGATAAAGGTTGTTTCAGACCAAATCTTTGATCTCAGGGCCTTGTGGTTTTAGACAAGAAGATTTTTAAAGTTTTACTATATAAGCCTTTGTAAAATCAATTGACCCCGGGAAGGGCCAAATTTGACCCCAGGTGTATAATTGGAACAAAGTTGGTAGAGGTCCACAAGACAATGCTACATACCAAATCTTAAGGCTCAGGTCCTTGTGGTTTCAGACAAGATGATTTTCAAAGTTTTCCCTATGTAAAATAAGTTGACCCCCGGGGCGGGGCAAAATTTGACCCCAGGGGCATAATTTGAAAACACTTGGTAGAGGTCCACAAGACAATGCTACATACCAAATCTTAGATCTCCGGGCCATGTGGTTTCAGACAAGAAGATTTTTAAAGTTTTACTATATAAGCCTATGTAAAATCATTTTTCTTCCAAACTAATTGGACTAGACCTTAAATATTTGGTGTGGAGTATTGTGTCACAAGTCACAAGGGGTCACAAGTTTTAAATAGCAGTATATAAGAAAATCTTTAAAAGTCTTCTTGTCTGAAACCACAAGGCCTAGAATTTTAAAATTTGGCATGAATCAAGCTTTATCAAGCTTTTTGAAATTATTAGATTAGGTTAAAGGTCACAGAGGCTAAAAACAAATTCATCTACTGTACCTCATAGAGCCTTCATTTATAAACCAATATCTTTGATATTTAGTATATAGGTTCCTTGCATGGACGTCTACCCATGGGTAGGGTTTGAGGTCACTGGGTCAAGGTCAAGGTCACCATAGCTTATAATAGATATTTCTACTTTCTGTCATAGAGCCTTTATTTATTGACTGATATTTTTATATTTGGTTTGTAGGCACTTACATTTTTCAATAAAAAAATGAAATACTGCTTAACAGCAAACCTACAGCCAAAGGACTCAGGTGAGCGATCCAGGGCCACCATGGCCCTCTTGTTTAAAGTTTTTTCTATGTAACTCTATGTAAAACATGTGACCCCCGGGGCTGGGCCATTTTTGACCCAGGAGCCATGATTTGAACAAACTTGGTAAAGGTCCACTGGACAATGCTGCACACCAAATATCTAAACTCTAGGCCTTGTGGTTTCTGACAAGAAGATTTTTAAGTTTTCCCTATATAAATCTTTGTAAAATCAACTGACCCCTAGGGTGGGGTCAGTTTTGACCCCACAGTCATAATTTGAACAAACTTGGTAGAGGTCCACTAGATGATGCTTCATATCAAATATCTAAGCTCCAGGCCTAGAGGTTTTGGAAAAGAAGATTTTTAAAGATCCAACTTTTAAAATCTAATTTTAGCTCCAGTGAACCAGAAATGCAATGGAGCAGAACTATTTGAACAATCTTGGTAGAGCTTCAGGCAAGGAACATCCCAGGCAAGTTTCATTTAATTTGGCCCTTTGGTTTCAGAGGAGATGTCATTTGAATGAAAAGTTGACAACAGATGGACGAGGGATAAAGACTGATCACAAAAGCTCGCCTTGGGACGGACGGACGACGAACAAAGACTGATCAGAAAAGTTCACCCTGAGCACTTTGTGCTCAGGTGAGCTAAAAATTATGAAGGGCAATAAGTCAAAAATTATGCAAAAGAGAGTTATGGTTCTTTGGCACAGTACCTTTCCACAATGAGATCTATTTCAACTTTGAAGTTTCAAGTTGATACTCCAGTACTTTTAGAGTTATGCCCCGGACAAGCAAAATGGGATGCCACCGCTAACACCAACACGGACACCGCAAGTAACACACAAAAACCACATTTGTAAGGACAATTTTTTTTATTGCAAAATTTAACTACTACTTGTTTAATCTGTGAATGTTTGTCAGAATTTCTATAATCAGTGTTGTTCTCCAGAATTCCAGCTGATAAGCCATTGATTTATCTATCGATCGGGGTTGCTATATTAATTTTTATAAAGGGCAATAATTAAAAAACTATCTGATGTAAATGTGAAGGTTCATAAACAATGCACTTCCTCTCATTGTCCTCTATCAATGTGTGAAGTTTAAATGAAATTCCTTAAATAGTTTTGAAGTTATTCTCTGGACAAGCATAATTTAGTACCATAAAGAGAGATCATTAATAAACTAAGTAATGTAGGGTAATGGTTCTTTGACACTACACTTCCTCTTACTAGCCTCTATAACTGTGTGGAGTTTCAATGAGATATCAAAGACAGTTTAGAAGTTGTACTCTGGACAAATATTATTAAACATTTTAAGTATCATTAAGGGAGATAATTAAAAAATTAAGCAAGGTAGACATATGGTTATTGAACAGTGCACTTTCACTCACTAGTATCTATGACTGTGTGAAGTTTTAATCAAAGTCCTTCAATACTTCTCAAATTAATATCCGGACAAGCAATATTAAATATTATAAAGGGACATAATTCAAAAACTAAGTAATTTAGATTATGGCTTTGACACTGCACTTCCTCAGACTAGTCTCTATCTATAACTGTGTGAAGTTTTAATGAGATATCATGGATAGTTAAGGAGTTATATTCCAGACAAGCATTATTAGGATGGACAAGGCGGCCTTGTCCCTTCGTGGAGCAAAAGAAGAGCCACCGCAAGCGGGGGCTACGCTCGACTTTTTTCCTTTTTCCAAAGGCAAACACATCAGAGGAAGCACATTGTGGTGAAGGGATTTGAAATAAAACATCATTTGGAAATATAATTATACATAACAAAGTTAAGGCCAAATTTAGCAACATTCAGAAATTTGACCTTAAAGGTCAAGGTCAAGTTCAGTTTAACCTTCTTTGGAGGTACTGTCTAAGAGGTAGTCATGTCCAAGCATGAAGACACTACATCCATTAACAACAAAGATATAGCCAAGTTAAGTAATGTCAAGGTCATTTAAAGGTCAAGGTAATGCTTGAATTGTTCAACACATTTGTTTTATTATCAGTGTTGTTTTGTCCCTGTATAGATCAAATCCGTCCATAAATAACAAAAGTTTGGCTATTTTAGCCAAATGCAATAATTTGAACTTGACTGTAAAGGTCATTTAAAGGTTAATGGTCATACTTGAATAATTTAACAAGTAGGTTTTGTCAAGAGGTGTTGTTTTGTCCAAGTATTAATAAACAAGAGGGCAATGATGGCCCTGGATCGCTCACCTGAGTACTTTGGCTGTAGGTTTGCTGTTAAGCAGTATTTCATTTTTTAATTGAAAATATATAAGTGCCTACAAACCAAATATGTAAAATATCAGTAAATAAATAAAGGCCTCTATGACAGAAAGTAGAAATATCTATTATAAGCTATGGTGACCTTGACATTGACCCAGTGACCTCAACCCTACCCATGGGTAGAGGTCCATGCAAGGAACCTATATATTGAATATCAAAGATATTGGTCTATAAATGAAGGCTTTATGAGGTACAGTAGATAAATTTATTTTTAGCCTGCGTGACCTTTAACCTAATCTAATAATTTGAACAACCAAACAACCTTTCTGACAAACTGCCAGAATATTTGGACTGAAACAGTAGCCTTGAGCGTTAACAAGATATTTCTATTTTTGGGCTCTGTGACCTAGTTTTTGACCCCAGATGACCCATATTCGAACCTGGGCTAGAAACCATCGATACAACCTTTCTGACATATTTCAGGATATTTGGGCTGAAGATGTTACCTCTAGAGTGTTAGCAAGGTTTTTCCATATACAGGCTGTGTGACCTAGTTTTTGACCCCACATGACCCATATTCCAAATTGAGATAGAAATCATCTTAACAAGCTTTCTGACAGTTTTTCAGGAAATTTGGGCTAAAAATGTTACCTCTAGAGTGTTAACAAGGTTTTACCATATTTGGGCTGTGTGACCTAGTTTTTGACCCCACATGACCCATATTCAATCATGAGCTAGAAATCATCAAAACAACCTTTCTGAACATATTTCCAGGACATTTGGGCTGAAAATGTTACCTCTAGAGTGATAAAAAGGTTTTTCCATATTTGGTCTCAATGACCTAGTTTTTGACCCCAGATGACCCATATTCGAACCTGGGCTAGAAATCATCCAAATAACCTTTCTGATATATTACAAGGATATTTGGACTGAAAATGTGACCTCTAAAGTGTTAACAAGGTTTTTCCATATTTGGGCACTGTGACCTAGTTTTTGACCCCAGATGACCAATATTCGAACTTGGGCTAGAAATCACCCAAATAATCTTTCTGACATGTTACAAGGACATTTGGACTGAAAATGTGACCTCTAAAGTGTTAACAAGGTTTTTCCATATTTGGGCTCTGTGACCTAGTTTTTGACCCCAGATGACCCATATTCGAACTTGAGCTAGAAATCATCGAAACAACCTATCTGACATATTTCCAGGATATTTAAGCTGAAAATGTTACCTCTAGAGTGTTAACAAGGTTTTTCCATATACAGGTTGTGTGACCTAGTTTTTGACCCCATATGACCCATATTCCAACTTGAGCTAGAAATCATCTTAACAAGCTTTCTGACAGTTTTTCAGGATATTTGGGCTGAAAATGTTACCTCTAGAGTGATAAAAAGGTTTTTCCATATTTGGTCTCAGTGACCTAGTTTTTGACCCCAGATGACCAATATTCGAACAGTGGCTAGAAATCATCCAAATAACCTTTCTGACATAATACAAGGATATTTGGGCTGAAAATGTTACCTCTAAAGTGTTAGCAAAGTTTTTCCATATTTGGGCTCTGTGACCTAGTTTTTGACCCCAGATGACCCATATTCGAACATGGATAAGAATTCACCCAAATAACCTTTCTGACATACTACAAGGAAATTTGGACTGAAAATGTGACCTCTAAAGTGTTATCAAGGTTTTTCCATATTTGGGCTCTGTGACCTAGTTTTTGACCCCAGATGACCCATATTCGAACTTGACCTAGAAATCATGGAAGCAACCTTTCTGACAAATTTCCAGGATATTCGGACTGAAAATCTTACCTCTAGGGTGTTAACAAGGTTTTTCCATATTTGGGCTGTGTGACCTAGTTTTTGAACCCAGATGACCCATATTCAAACTTGGGCTAGAAATCAACAAAACAACCTTCCTGACAAATTTCCAGGACATTTGGACTGCAACAGTAGCCTCTAGAGCCTTAAGAAGATTTTTCTATTTTTAGGGCATGTCACCTAGTTTTTGACCCCAGATGACCCATATTCGAACTCGTCCGAGTAATTACTGGGACAAACATCCTGACCAAGTTTCGTGACAATTGGAGCAAAAATGTGACCTAGTAGAGTGATTAACGAACTAAGTGTGAACGGACGACGGACGAGGGACGACGGACATTCATCGATCCTTATAGCTCACCCTGAGCCAGCTCAGGTGAGCTAAAAAGAACTAAAAATGACGTTATGGCCAATATTAGCAAAATTCAATAATTTGACCTTGATGATCAGGGTCATTTGAAGGTCAAGGTCACAGCTGAATGATTCAAAGTGTCAGTTTTGTCATAAGTGTTGTTTTGTCCCAGTATAAATCAAATCAAACCATAAATAACAAAAAATTGGCTATTTTAAGCAAAATTCAATAACTTGACCTTAAATGTCAAGGTCATCTAAAGGTCAAGGTCATATTTATAATAAATCAAAATGTTAGTTTTGTTGTTTTATCAAAGTGTAAATCAAATCCATAAATAAACAACAGTTATGACAATTTAAGCAAAATACAATAATGGGACCTTGACCCTCAAAGTCATTTTAGAGTAAAGGTCATACCTGAATTATTCAACTTGTAAGTTTTGTCAAAAGTGTTGTTTTGTCCAAGTATGAATCAAGTCTAACCACAAATTACACAGTTATGACCAATCTTAGCAAAATTCAATAATTTGATCTTGCTAGTCAAGGTCATTTTTTAGGTCAAGGTCAAACTTGAATCAAAATGTTGGATATGTCAAACGTATTATTTTGTCCAAGTATAAATCAAATGCATCAATAAATGACAAAGTTATGACAATTTAAGCGAAATTCAAACATCTGACCTTGACAGTCAAGGTCATTTTTAGGTCCGAGTAATTACTGGGACAAACATCCTGACCAAGTTTCGTGACAATTGGAGCAAAAATGTGACCAGTAGAGTGTTAACGAACTAAGTGTGAACGGACGACGGACGAGGGACGACGGACATTCATCGATCCTTATAGCTCACCCTGAGCCAGCTCAGGTGAGCTAAAAAGAACTAAAAATGACGTTATGGCCAATATTAGCAAAATTCAATAATTTGACCTTGATGATCAGGGTCATTTGAAGGTCAAGGTCACAGCTGAATGATTCAAAGTGTCAGTTTTGTCATAAGTGTTGTTTTGTCCCAGTATAAATCAAATCAAACCATAAATAACAAAAAATTGGCTATTTTAAGCAAAATTCAATAACTTGACCTTAAATGTCAAGGTCATCTAAAGGTCAAGGTCATATTTATAATAAATCAAAATGTTAGTTTTGTTGTTTTATCAAAGTGTAAATCAAATCCATAAATAAACAACAGTTATGACAATTTAAGCAAAATACAATAATGGGACCTTGACCCTCAAAGTCATTTTAGGGTAAAGGTCATACCTGAATTATTCAACTTGTAAGTTTTGTCAAAAGTGTTGTTTTGTCCAAGTATGAATCAAGTCTAACCACAAATTACACAGTTATGACCAATCTTAGCAAAATTCAATAATTTGATCTTGCTAGTCAAGGTCATTTTTTAGGTCAAGGTCAAACTTGAATCAAAATGTTGGATATGTCAAACGTATTATTTTGTCCAAGTATAAATCAAATGCATCAATAAATGACAAAGTTATGACAATTTAAGCGAAATTCAAACATCTGACCTTGACAGTCAAGGTCATTTTTAGGTCATGGTCACACTTGAGTTATTCAACATGTAGGTTTTGTCACAAGTGTTGTTTTGCCCAAGTATGAATCAATTCCAACAATAAATGACAAAGTTATGGCAAATTGTAGCAAAATTCAATAATTTGACCTTGAAGGTCAAGGTCATTTTAAGGTTAAGTTGATACATAAAAGAATCATAATGTTTGTCATAATTGTTGTTTATAAATAAAGGCTCTATGACAGAAAGTCTATTATAAGCAATGGTGACCTTGACCTTGACCAAGTGACCTCAAACCCTACCAATGGGAAGAGGTCCATGCAAGGAACCTTTATACTGAATATCAAAGATACTGGTCTATAAATAAGGGCTCTATGAGATACAGTAGATAAATCTATTTTTAGCCTCCGTGACCTTTAACCTAATCTAATAATTTGAAAAAGCTTGATCAAGCTTGCTTCATGCCAAATTTTAAAATTCTAAGCCTTGTGGTTTTAGACAAGAAGATTTTTAAAGATTTTTTTCTATATTGCTATTTAAAACTAGTGACCCCAGGGACATTTTGCTAACAAACTTGGTAGAGGTCTTCTAGACAATGCTGCATACCAAATATCTTAATTCTAGGCCTTGTGGTTTCTGACAAGAAGATTTTTCAAGTTTTTTCCTATATAATTCTCTGTAAAACATGTGACCCCTGGGGCGGGGCCATTTTTGACCTAGGGTCCATGACTTGAACAAACTTGGTAGAGGTCCTCTAGACAATGCTACATACAAAATACACTCGGACCCTGTTACTACGCGCCCCGTTATAACGCTAACCTCAGTAGAGCGCTCAGTGGTCATGGCTCCCCCAAAAAAAAAAAAAAAAAAAAAACGTACCTATTTTTCACCGACCATAATTTTACATGCATATCTTACGTGCTGTATCCATAACAACGCTTGTTTAATGTGTCAGCGAAGTACAATTAACTACGTAATAAGTGCGCTCTAGGGCGGGAAAAGTGTGAAAAACATGCAAAGTCTGGCGTTAATCCGCTTCTTTGTTCGTTTTGATCGATGATCAGTCAGGTATCAAACTGTTATGAAAACCTCAAATTCGAAGCTCTGACGCGCAAATATCGATGAACTGAGTAACAAACACAAGCCGAAAATCTGTTTAAAAACCTTGCGTTTTCTATCGAACGGCACAAAGTTCGTTGTATCTCACGAAGATATTACAGGACTGCAAAGAACTTCAAAGCGCGGCACCGTATCTTACGTGATGTATCCATAACAACGCTTGTTTAATGTGTCAGCGAAGTACAATTAACTACGTAATTAGGATGCTCTAGGGCGCAAAAAGTGTGAAAAGCATGCAAAGTCTGGCGTTAATCCGCTTCTTTGTTCGTTGTGATCGATGATCAGTCAGGTATCAAACTGTTATGAAAACCTCAAATCCGAAGCTCTGACGCGCAAACATCGATGAAATGAGTAACAAACACAAGCTGAAAATTTGTTTTCTATCGAACGGCACAAAGTTCGTTGTATCTCACGAAGATATTACAGGACTGCAAAGAACTTCAAAGCGCTGCACCGTATCTAAAGTTCAGTCAGTAACAAATCTATACATGATGCCAGGATGGATGCGAGACACAGCGAAAGATGACGGAATTCTTCGGCATAGAAAACAGGAACGACGGGTAGATACATCAAAATAGGTACATTGAGTTACGTGCAGCGTTACACATTGTAACTTACCGATTTTCACGGTTTTACTTTCGTAACGCTTACGCCGCGGTTTTCCCGGGAATTGCTTATGTTTACATTTTTCTTATGCGATTTTTATCTGTTTTTTTTTAAACAAAGCAGGTAATATTTTACCAAATAATATTTTCTCTATACAAAATGTATCTTGAGTGGTTTACAAACAAAGTTGGTTCTTTTGAATGTTTTAACTTTAACATAATGATACAGTTACATGTTGGTGGGTGGGGTAATACTAGCAAATTCAACAGGTCAACTATACGATCTCGGTAGGCGCGTTATATATCGGAACCCCGTTTATATCGCGGTCTGAAACCTTGGACCCCAACTAGAGCGCTATAACGGGGTCCCAGTGTATCTTAACTCTAAGCCTAATGGTTTCTTATGTGAAGATTTTTAAAACCTTTTCCTATTTAACTCTATGTAAACGTGACCCCAAGGGCTTGGCCTATTTTGACTCAGTGGCTATGATTTGAACAAACTTAGTAGAGGTCCACTAGACAATGCTACACACCAAATATCAAAGCTCTATGCCTTAGGGTTTCTGACAAGAAGATTTTTTAAGTTTTTCCTATATAACTCTATGTGAAACAAGTGACACCTGGGGCAGGGCCATTTTTGACCCAGATGCCATGATTTGAACAAATTTGGTAGAGGTCCACTAGACAATGCTTCACATGAAATATCTTAACTCTAAGCCTAATAGTTTCTGACAAGAAGATTTTTAAAGTTTAACATATATAACTCTTTGTAAAACAAGTGACCTCCGGGACAGGGCCATTTTTGATCCAGATGCCATGATTTGAACAAACTTGGTAAAGGTCCACTAGACAATGCTACACAACAAATATCTAAGCTCTTTGCCTTACGGTGTCTGACAAGAAGATTTTTAAAGTTTTTCCAATATAACTCTATGTAAAACAGGTGGCCCCTGGGGCAGGGCCATTTTTGACCCAGATGCCATGATTTGAACAAACTTGGTAGAGGTCCACTAGGCAATGCTACACACCAAATATCTAAGCTCTATGCCTTATGGTTTCTGACAAGAAGATTTTTAAAGTTTTTACTATATAACTCTATGTAAAACAAGTGACCCCCGGGACAGGGCCATTTTTGACCCAGATGCCATGATTTGAATAAACTTGGTAGAGGTCCACTAGACAATGCTACACACCAAATATCTAAGCTCTATGCCTTACGGTTTCTGACAAAAAGATTTTTAAAGTTTTTCCAATATAACTCTATGTAAAACATGTGACCCCTGGGGTAGGACCTTTTTTGACCCAGTGGCTATGATTTGAACAAACTTGGTAGAGGTCCACTGGACAAAGCTACACACCAAATATCTAACCTCTATGCCTTACGGTGTCTGACAAGAAGATTTTTAAAGTTTTTCCTATATAACTCTATGTAAAACAAGTGACCCCTGGGGCACGGCCATTTTTGACCCAGATGCCATGATTTGAACAAACTTGGTAGAGGTCCACGAGACAATGCTACACTAAATATCTAAGCTCTTTGCCATACGGTTTCTGACAAGAAGATTTTTTTCTATATAACTCTATGTAAAACAAGAGCTTGTCAGAGACAAAGCAACAGTCCCCTAACGGTCCCTAACTCCAACCCATATGTGGAAATTGACTAAAGAATTTGTCTGAGACATGCATAATCCCCATATGATCCTCTATCCATGTACAAAGTATCATCAAAGAAGAAAACGTCATAGGTCAAGGTCATTTAGAGGTTAAGGTCACAGAAATATATGTTGTTGAAAAGTTCTTATCGAAGGGGTTGTTGTGACCATGTTTGAAGTAATTCTGTTCAGAAATAAGGAAATTATGGCCAAACTTATAGTTTTTGAACAAAAACTGTATAAACAATTGACCCACAGGGTGGGGTCAATTTTGACCCCAGGGAAGTAATTTGAACAATCATTGTCTCCACAAGACAATACTTTGTGCAACATTTTAGACTTTAGGACCTTGTGGCTTCAGGGAAGAAGATTCCTAAAGTTTTTCCTATATATTTCTATGTAAAAGATCTGACCCCTAGGCTGTGAACAATTTTGACCCCAGGGTCATAATTAAAACAACTATGGTAGAGCACGTTTAGATGATACACCATGCCATATATTTAAGCTCTAGGTCCTGTGGTTTCAGACAAGAAGATTTTTAAAGATTTTTCTTTTAGTTGCCATAGTAACCAGAGTTCTGCATGGAACTAAATTCTTTGAACAACTTCGCATGTTGATGGACATCATGTGATCTCAATTATAGCTCACATGAGCACAGTCCTCTTGTGAGCTAAAAATCATGACCTTTGACTTTTGAGATACCAACCTGGTTCATGCAGAAAAACACACCCTCTCATTGAGGCAAACACTGCTGCAAAGTTATTTTGAAATCCCTCTAATCAAAGCCAAGTTACATCCCAGACAAACAGAATTGCAGCCAATTAACCTTGATCTTTGAGCTACACACCTGGTTCATGCCCTCGACACTGTCTCATTAAGGCAAACATCTGTGCCAAGTAATTTTAAATCCCTCTAACAAAAGACAAGTTACAGCCCAGAGCAAAAAAGCGATGGAATGATCGTATGACAGAATGACAAACAACATACGAAGTGGTGGCATTATGCTGCCCCTAAATCTTTGGGGGAGCACAGAAAGAGCAGACAATACCTACAATGATACAGAGATTTTGTACTGCTCTGAACTTAACAATACTTAAACAGCATTGATAGGTTGGCAGGTCATCAGTCATCTTTTATCAAGACACAATCCTCTGTTACAAGCAACTAGCTTTTAAAACAGTCAAATGTGGCTCAAATCTGTGACCTTAGCCAAGTGAGAGGTTTAAATGTACTTAGTTAAGCATTCAACTAAAAAGGTGTTCTGTGTTCAAGTATACTGCATACTAAAAGATCAAAGATTCCTTGAACTTACATCATTTTTAAACTTCTCTGATTTCACAGAGGCCTCTAGATGCTTGACATGTGCTTTGAAGATCTGGACTATGGTGTTTGTAACCAAAGCCTCTCTCTCACTGCTGTACATCAACAACAGACTCTGTGCCATCACAATACATGCCTTACAGAACTGGGCAGTGTTCATTGTCAGTGAAATAAAACATGTATCTGTAAATAAAAACATGTATATTCATCCTGAAAGAGAGCAAAAAATCCTTTGATAATCTACTAGTATTTTTCACTTTATACAGTAAATAAAATTGCATATTATTTGAATTTTCATTCAATGCCTCTCAAAAGCAAGTCTCAAATCTATGATTTTCCTTGTCAAGGCTGCTAATTCTCCTGTTACTGGACTTCTACAAAAAAAAAAAAACACAGGTGCACAACTTCACCTGCTTATAATCAAACATTCCTGTAAACTTTCATAAGTCTACCTTAAATACCTTCTGCAACACAAAATTTGTGGATGACATGCAGACTTTAACTAAAGTCAAGGCCCATAACTGTGCTATTAATGGGCTTCCTCAAAAACAAATCCACAGGTGCACAATGGCATGTTGCTAATAAACATTCCAGTTCATGACTCTACCTCAAATACTTTTTGAGATTCATGACACAAGATTTGTGACAGACAGACTGACAACTCGGCCAAAAATAACTACAGCTATCACTGAATGTGATTAATAACCCCACAATACCACCTTGTCAGAGGAACAGGGGAAATTTAAAACTTGTCATGCACACCCAATCGGAACCCCCCAAGCGACTTCAATAAGTCACCTCAGATATAATATTGCAGGCACCATATTGGATAATTTTATAGTACAAATTGTGTCTGCTAAATTGAAAACATTTCTTAAAGCCTATACCTGTTCATGCTTTAAATGAAAATTTACTTTCATTTCTTCTAATGCATAAGACAAACACTGCTTGAATTCTGCCATATTTGTTTATATTTTTTATTAAAGCCGGGGTGAATTACCATTTGGTGTATTCATACACTTACATACGAGGTCTTTTTACGAAGTTGTCTGAAAAGGCTGAGTTGTTACGATTGATGCACACCTACACTTATTGGTGACCTTGCACACCATGTTTAAAATAGTCATAGAGATAGGCCCGGATTGGTCTATCATCAAAATTTACTCTCATCTTGGCCTTTGAGCTAGGGACTTGGGTCTTGAAGGTGACACACTCTCTAATCTAGAAAAACAAAAATGTCAAGGTACTTCCATGCAAGTAATGGCCTGGGAAAAGTCTATCATCAAATGTTTTTATATTTGACCAGTGACTGTGACATTGAACTTAGAGCTAGGGATTTGGATCTTGGACATGGTACACTGTCTCACGCAGACAAATAAATATGCCAAGATATTTCAAAATCTTAACATGGATGGAGAAGTTAAGGTCTGGACAAGGTCTATTATCAAAATTTTTGACATTTGACCAGTCACTCCCATCTTAACCTTTGAGCTAGGGACTTGCGTCTTGCATGTAACACACCATTTCATCTAGATGAACAAATTTGTTAAAATATTTTAAAATCCTTGAACATATGGAGAAGTTATGGTCTGGACAAGAAACAGGACAGATGGATGGACAGATGGATGGAAGGAGGAACATCAAGGTGAATCCAATACAGCCCCCACAGAGGAGAAGATTTTTTAAGTTTTTACTATATACATATAATGAAAACCTGACCCCCTGGGGCGGGGTCAATTTTGGCACTAGGGGCATAATTTGAACAACTTTCGTAGAGGATCTATAGATGATGTCATATACCAAATATCAAACCTCTAGCCTTTGTCATTTCAGAGGAGAAGATTTTTTAAGTTTTTACTATATACATACATGTATAAGGAAAACCAATGACCCCCTTGGACGGGGCTAATTTTAAGACTAGGGGCATAATTTGAACAACTTTCGTAGAGGACCTACAGATGATATCATATACCAAATAGCAAATCTCTAGCCTTTGTCATTTCAGAGGAGAAGGTTTTTAAAGTTTTTACTATATACATATAAGGAGAACCTAACCCCCGGGGGCGGGGCCAATTTTGGCACTAGGGGCATAATTTGAACAACTTTCATAGAGGACCTATAGATGATGTCATATACCAAATATCAAACCTCTAGCCTTTGTCATTTCAGAGGAGAAGATTTTTTAAATTTTTACTATATACATATAAGGAAAACCTGACCCCCTGGGATGGGGCCAATTTTGGCACTAGGGGCATAATTTGAACAACTTTGGTAGAGGACCTATAGATGATATCATATACCAAATATCAAATCTCTAGCCTTTGTCATTTCAGAGGAGAAGGTTTTTAAAGTTTTTACTATATACATATCAGGAAAACTTATGACCCCCTGGGACGGGGCCAATTTTGGCACTAGGGGCATAATTTGAACAACTTTGGTAGAAGACCTATAGATGATGTCATATACCAAATATCAAAGCTCTTGGCCTTGTACTTTCTGACAAGAAGATTTTTTTAATTTGCATTTTTGAAACTTCTTTTCTGGCCCTGTGACCTACTTATGCAACAGACTAGAACCATTTGAACAAATTTGAAAGGGGACCACCCAAGAATCATTACTGTGTAGTTTGGTTAATGTGCAGTCATTGGTTTCAGAGGAGATGTTGTTTTTATGAAATTGTTGACGACGGACGACCCACGACGACGGACACAGAGGGATCACAAAAGCTCACCATGAGCACGTTGTGCTCAGGTGAGCTAATTAGAACTGCCACTGTCATGGCGTGAATACCACCGCATAGCGCTTTGTCAGAATCAACATTTAGAGGTCATGGACAACCTCCCTGCCAAATCTGAGGGTAGTAAGCCAGTACATTGCTTAGTTATGTATTCTACATGTTTTTTAGTGGCAAAGATCAAAGTAACCATTACCTTTGACCTACTACCTCAAAACTGAAACTGCCATTGCATGACTTGAACCCCCCTGTGGGTCAAAGGATTGTTAAGTTATTGATCGGACAAGGAAAATCTGACGGACGGATGAACAGATGGACGGACAGACAAGTTGATTCCAGTATACCCGTTGTCAGGGGATATAACAAATATTCTTTTTATTACATGTTTTTTAATGGATTTAAGTCATTTTTACTAATTTATGCCGCATAACTGGGAGGACAAGTTTTTGAGTGAAAGCCACTGTAACCATGACCTTTGACCTAGTGACCTTAAAATCAGTAGGGGTCATGTACTAGTCATGACCAACCTCCACACCAAATATGAAGACTGAGGGTCAAAGGATTCTTCAATTATTGGGCGGACAAGCTTTTTTTAAGTCAAAGCTCCTGTGACCATGACCTTTGACCCAGTGATTTCAAAATATATAGGGGTTATCTACTGGTCATGACCAACCTCCATATCAAATATGAAGACTGAGGGTCAAAGGATTCTTCAATTATTGGGCAGAAGTAATTGGGTGGACAAGGAAAATCTGACAGACCGATGGACAGATGGACGGACAGACAAGTTGATTCCAGTATACCCCCCTAACAACTTTGTTGGGCTGGGGGAATAACAAATTTTCTGTTTATTACATGGTTTTTAATGGATTTAAGTCATTTTTACTCATTTATGCCACGTAACTGGGAGGTCAAGCTTTTGAGTGAAAGCCACTGTAACCATGACCTTTGACCCAGTGACCTCAAAATCAGTAGGGGGCATGTACTAGTCATGAACAACCTCAATACCAAATATGAAGACTGAGGGTCAAAGGATTCTTCAATTATTGGGCGGACAAGCTTTTTTTAGTCAAAGCTCCTGTGACCATGACCTTTGACCCAGTGACCTCAAAATAAATAGGAGTCATTTACTGGTCATGACCAACCTCTAGACCAAATATGAAGACTGTGGGTTAAAGGATTCTTAAGTTATTGGGCCAACAAGTTTTTTGTAGTCAAGGCCCCTGTGACCTTGACCTTTGACCCAGTGACCTAAGACTGAGGGTCAAAGGATTCTTAAGTAATTGGGCGGACAAGCTTTTTGCAGTCAAGGCCCCTGTGATGTTGACCTTTGACCCAGTGACCTCAAAATCAATAGGGGTCATCTACTGGCCAGGACCAATCTCCAGACCAAATGAGTGAAAGGCACTGTAACCATGACCTTTGACCCAGTGACCTCAAAATCAGTAGGGGGCATGTACTAGTCATGAACAACCTCAATACCAAATATGAAGACTGTGGGTCAAAGGATTCTTAAGTTATTGGGCGGACAAAGAAAAACCGAAGTTGTGCGGGGGTATAATAAACAAGCGGGCCATGATGGCCCTGTATCGCTCACCTGAGTATGACTACTTTTAACAAAGTTGTTATGGACCTGGTTAATTGACCCCAGATGACCCATATTCAAACTTGACCCAGAAATTACAGAAATAATCTTTCTGACAAATTTCCAGGTTATTTTGACTGAAAATGTTACCTCTAGAGTGTTATCAATGTTTTTCTATAATTGGGCTCTGTGACTTAGTTTTTGAACCTACATGACCCATATTTGAACTTGAGCTACAAATTATCTAAACAACTTCTCTGACAAACGTCCAGGATATTTTGACAGAAATTGTTACCTCAAGAGAGTTAAGAAGGTTTTTCATAAATGGGCTCTGTGATCTACTTTTTAAACCTAGATGACCCATAATCAAACCTGAGCTAGAAATCATCGAAGCAACCTTTCAGAAAAAAAATTCCAGGATATTTGGACTGAAACAGTTACCACAAGAGTGTAAAAAAGGTTTTTCCATATTTGGGCTGTGTGACCTACTTTTTGAACCAAGATGACCCATATTTGAGTCTGAGTTAGAAATCATCAAAGCAACCTTTCTGGCAAATTTCCATGATATTTGGACAACAAATTTAGCCTCTAGAGTGTTTACAAGGATTTTTTTCCATATTTGGGCACCGTGGACCTAGAATTTGACCCCAGATGACTCTTATTCAAACTTGAGCAAGAAATCATTGAAGCAACCTTTCTGACAAATTTCAATGTCATTTAGAATAGCCTCTAGTGTTTACAATGTTTTTTCCATTTTTGGGCTGTGACCTAGATTTTGACCCCAGATGACTTGTATTCAAATTTGAGCAGGAAATAATCATAGCAACTTTTCTGACAAATTTCCAGGAAGTTTGGACGGAGAAAGCAGCCTCTTGAGTGGTAACAAGGTTTTTCCATATTTGGGCATTGTGACCTGGTTTTTGAGCCCAGATGACCCATATTCAAACTTAAGCTACAAATCAATGAAATAACCTTTCTGACAAATTTGTGGGTAATTTGGACTCAAATGTAACCTCCAGATTGTTAACAAAGTTTTTCAATATTTGGGCTCTGTGACCTAGTTTTTGACCCCAGATGACCCATATTCAAATTTGAGCCAGAAATCATTGAAGCAACCTTTCTGACAAATTTCCAGGATATTTGGATTAAAATTGTAGCCTCTAGAGTGTTAACAAGATTTTTCTATTTTTGGGCCTCGTGACCTAGTTTTCATCCAAGATAACCCATGTTCGATCTCATTCAAGTAATTATTGGGACAAACATCCTGACTAAGTTTCATGACAACTGAGGCAAAAATGTGACCACTAGAGTGTTAACAAACTAATTGTGGATGGACAGACGATAGACGGATGACGTATAAAAGCTGATCACAAAAGCTCACTGTGTCACTTGGTGACAGGTGAGCTAAAAAGGGGGCCACTGGCCCAAGGTAGCTCACCTTAGGACTTAATGATATTGGTGTAAAATGCTCTAAGCTAATGAAAGTGTTTATTAAAAGAATTTGAAAAAGAGTCACTGCAAGTTGACTTTTTCTTATTTCCAAAGGCAACCACATCGAAGGTACAACAATGTGGTGAAGGGTTATAAAAGCCAACATCATTTAAAATCATAATTATCAAATCCATCCATTAACAACAAAGTTACCACCAAATTTAGCAATATTCAATAATCTGACCTTGAAGGTCAAGATCAAATAAAGGTCAAGGTCAAGTTCAGTTTAACCTTCTTGAAAGTATTGTCCACAGGGTAATATGTCCAAGTATGAACACAATTCATCCATTAATAACACACATTGCCAATTTTAGCACCATCAAGGTCATTAAAAGGTAAAGGTCATACTTGAATTATTTAGCATGTTGGTTTTGTTCATGTGTTGTTTTGTCCCAGTTTGAATCAAATCCATCCAGTAATAACAAAGTTATGGTAATTTAAGCAAAATTCAATAACTTGCCCTTGACAGCAAAGTCATTTAAGGTCAAGGTCATACTTGAATAATTCAACATGCTGATTTTGTCATAAGTGTTGTGACTAATTTAAGTAATATTCAATAATTTGACCTTGAAAGTCAAGTTTAAACAAGAAATTGATAGAACCGATGGATGCTCCCCGAATAAATGCCAATTCCAAAAGGGCTATTGTTTAATATGTATTTTTTTTAAAGTATGAAAAATAACAAAGGGCAATTACTCCTAAATTATGCAAAATAGAATAACGGTTCTTGCACGCTGCACTTCACCTCATAGAGATCAATCTACCAATAAAGTTTCATGTTAATATCTCAAAAAATAAGTATGAGAAATTTCAAAAGGGCAATAACTCAAAAACTGATAAAGCAAGAGTTATGGTTCTTGTGCACTGAACTGCTCATCAATGAGATCTATCTACTTATAAAGTTTCAAGTTGATAACTCTTATACTTTGTGAGATATGCCACGGACAGAAAATAAGTATGAGAAATTTCAAAGTGCAATAACTCAAAAATTAATAAAGCAAGAGTTATGGTTTTTGTGCACTGCACTGCTCCTTAATGAGATCTTACTACCTATGAAGATTGGTCTTGATATCTGTCATAGTTTTTGTGTTATGCTCCGGACAAAATTATGATGGAAGGACGAACGGACGGACGGACGGACAAAGCGGCAACTATATGCTCGCCCTTCGGGGAGCATAATAAAGGTCAAGATCATACTAGAATAATTTAACATGGGAGTTTTGTCAGTAGTGTTGTGGTCAATTTTAGCAATATTCAATAATTTGACCTTGAAGATCAAGGTCAAATAAAAGTCAACGTCAACTTCAGTTAAACCTTCTCGAAGGTATTGTCCAAAGGGTAGTTATGTTACTTGAATTATTCAACATGTCTGTTTTGTTCTCAGTGTTATTTTGTCCCAGTATGAATCAAATCTGTCCATTAATAACAAAGTTACGGCAGTTTAAGCAAAATTCAGTAACTTGCCCTTGATGGTCAAGGTCATTTTAAGGTCAAGGTCCAACTGGAATAATTCAACATGTAGGTTTTGTAATAAAAGTTGTTTTGTATATGTATGAATCCAATCCATAAATAAATGACAAAGTTATGACAATTAAAGCAAAATACAATAACTTCTAAGATCTAAAATCAATGTCATACTTCAATTCTTCCATGTGTCGGTTTGGTCATGAGTGTTGTTTTTAAAACAAGAACTGTCACTGTAAGATGACAATGCCCCCGAACGTGGTGCTTTGACCTTTGAGCTAAGAACCAGTCATTCAGGGGTCAAGGTCAAACAAGACGGCCATGATGGCCCTAGATCGCTCACCTGAGTATTTTGGCTGTAGGTTTGCTGTTAAGAAGTATTTCATGTTTTAATCATACATGCCGTTCTCCCGTTACTCGCCGGGTTCTCCCGATATTTAGACCCTTGCCCCGGCGCCCCGGCGAAGCACCCAAATCTCCCGATAAATCAACATTTTGCCTTGAAAGAAAAAAATCCATAATATTCGTTGAATCCAGACAGTTTAAAAATCTGCCAAAAACGAATCCACAACATAAGTCCCGCACCATCTGTGTAGATCACACCTCGCTAATCCGTTGCAATGACACCCTAATAAACTTGTCAAAGACCAAATGACCGTGAAAAACAAGTTCGATAATTGATAGCTTTTGTCGGTGCCTTGGAATTAATAAATGAAATCCTTTAGCCTAATGTTTGCAGCTAGCACTACGTCAGCCCACGTGTTCGTTGAAGTCGGCTCCTTTGAAGTCTGTTGAAAGATAAACGACCTTTACACAGTTACTTTTGAGCTGAATTAGCGGTGCGTTTTTTATGCTCCATACTGTTTGATGTTTGGAAATTGAGTAACAAAGCGAGTTATTTTCGAAATACACCATTTAAAAGTGTATTTTTTTTATTTTTGTGCAGTTACACACTGCATCAATGTGTAAATAAAACAGAAGGCGGTAGGCAATTATTTTGTATTCGCAAGTCTTTTATACGTATCAATCCAGGGAACAAATTTTTCATTCAGTGACGACGACGAGTGATCAAAATTTCTACTTGTCCTGCATCATCACCAGTCCTGGAGACCTAGGAGAAAAAAGATCAACGGTATTGTGCGGTAAAAAAGGCGCAGTGCTCCCCCTTACTCACGCTTCCAGGTTTCGTTTTGACAGCGTATTGCAGGACAAGCGATCAGATATACTCGTCCTCATACGAGCGAACGCTTTTTTTTTTTATTTTTTTTTTTTTTGTTTCCGTTTTTTTACCCCGTTGTGATATCCAAAACCCCGGCGATTTTCCACAAACCTCCCGTTAATGATCCAACCCTAAACGGCATGTATGGTTTTAATTGAAAATATGTAAGTAATGTAAATATAAATATGTAAACATGTAAATATCAGTCAATAAATACAGGCTCTATGACAAAAAGTAGAAATATCTATCATAAGCTATGGTGACCTTGACCTTAATCCAGTGACCTCAAACCCTACCCACGGAATATAGGATCCATGCAGGGAAAAATCTGCTGTAGCTTTAAAACAAAAGTAGGTCAAAAATATAGGCCATGCTATGATGTTTTTGAAATCGGAACAAAAAACTGTACACATGGTCCAAATTTCATTACCATAGCTTCAAAAACAATAGGGCCATGATGGCCCTAAATTGCTCACCTGAGTCTCATTGCTCATGTTACAAATATTGTTATTGGTTTTTATGGGTGCAAGTTTGAATAAGTTTGCAATAAGTTTGAAGACTCTAGGTGCAATGGTACTCAAATTTTTTAGCAGAAATACTTTTACTCTATAGGTCCCTGTGACTTTGACCTTTGACCTACAGACCCCAAAAACAATACGTTCTTCTAATATAATTACCCTATAAAGTTTGAAGGTTCTGGGTGTAATTATACTCCAGTTACTGAGAAGAAATAGTTTTGACTCTACTGGTCCCTGTGACCTTGATTTTTGACCTACTGACCCCAAAAATGATTGGGTTCTTTTATTGAGTAAAGAAAATCATCCTACATGTATGAAGTTTGAAGGCTCTTGGTAAAATGGTAGTCTAGTTACCGAGCAGAAACAGTTTTCACACTAGAGGTCCCTGTGAACTTAACCTTTGACCTACGGACCCTAAAAACAATAGGGTCTTCTAATACAATTTTCCTATAAAATTTGAAGGCTCTGGGTGTAATGGTACTACAGTTACTCTGCAGACATAGTTTTCACTCTACAGGTCCCTGTGACCCTGACCTTTGACATACTACCCCTGTAAACAATACGATTCTTCTATTCAGAGAAAGGAATGATCCTATGAAGTTTGGAGGCTCTGGGTGAAATGGTAATCCTGTTATTGAGTGGAAACGGTTTTCACTCTAGAGGTCCCTCAAACTGACCCAAAACTCAAAAGGAATTTTTTTTGTACTCAATAAGGGCAATAACCCTGTGAAATTTGAAGTCTTTGGGTCAACTGGTACTCAAGTTACTGAAAGGAAACAAAGTGTGAAAGACAGACAAACAAACAGACACCCATGGACAAGGCAAAAACAATATGTCTCCATCAGAAGGGCGGGGTTGGGGGGAGACATAACAACAATCAATTGAAGGTATAGCCCTTGGTGTTTCACAGCAGCAGATTTTTAAAGTTCTCCCTATATAAATCCTAGTGTAAAATCAAATGACCCCCCCCCCCCCCCCCCCCCCCCCCCCCCCCGGTGGGGCCAGTTTTGACCCCAGGGTCATGATTTGAACAAACTTGGTAGAGGTCCACTAGAAAATGCTGCAAACCAAATATCTGAACTCTAGTCCTTGTGGTTTCTGACAAGAAGATTTTTAAAACTTTTCCTATATAACTCTATGTAAAACATGTGACCACTGGGGCGGGGCCTTTTTTGACCCAGGGGCTATGATTTGAACAAACTTGGTAATGGTCCTCTTGACAATGCAAATTACAAAATATCTAAGCTCTATGCCTTTTGGTTTCTGATGTGAAGACTTTTAAACTTTTTCCTATATAACCCTATCTGAACAAGTGACCCTCGGGGCAGGGCCTATTTTGACCCAATGGCTATGATTTGAATAAACTTAGTAGAGGTCCACTGGACAATGCTGCACAGCAAATATCTAAACTCTAGGCAATGTGGTTTCTTACAAGAAGATTTTTTAAAGTTTTTCCTATATAACTCTATGTAAAATATGTGACCCCTGGGGGGCGGGGCCATTTTTGACCCAGGGTCCATGATTTGAACAAACTTGGTCAAGGTCCACTGGACAATGCTGCATACCAAATATCTAAACTCTAGGCCTTGTGGTTTCTGCCAAGAAGATTTTTTAAAGTTTTTCCTATATAACTCTTTGTAAAACATGTGATCCCTGGGGCGGGGCCATTTTTGACCCAGGAGCCATGATTTGTACAAACTTGGTCAAGGTCCACTGGACAATGCTGCATACCAAATATCTAAACTCTAGGCCTTGTGGTTTCTAACATGAAGATTTTTTAAAGTTTTTCCTATATAAATGTAACTTTATGTAAAACATGTGACCCCTGGAGCGGGGCCATTTTTGACCCAGGAGCCATGATTTGAACAAACTTGGTCAAGGTCCACTGGACAATGCTGCATACCAAATATCTAAACTGTAGGCCTTGTGGTTTCTAACAATAAGATTTTTTAAAGTTTTTCCTATATAACTCTATGTAAAACATGTCACCCCTGGGGCGGTGCCATTTTTGACCAGGAGCCATGATTTAAACAAACTTGGTCAAGGTCCACTGGACAATGCTGCATACCAAATATCTAAACTCTAGGCCTTGTGGTTTTTGACAAGAAGATTTTTTAAATTTTTTCCTATATAACTCTATGTTAAACATGTGACCCCTGGGACGGGGCCATTTTTGACCCAGGAGTCATGATTTGAACAAACTTGGTCAAGGTCTACTGGACAATGCTGCATACCAAATATCTAAACTCTGGGCCTTGTGGTTTCTGACAAGAAGATTTTTTGAAGTTTTTCCTATATAACTCTATGTAAAACATGTGACCCCTTGGGGCGGGGTCATTTTTGACCCAGGAGCCATTATTTGAACAAACTTGGTCAAGGTCTACTGGACAATGCTGCATACCAAATATCTAAACTCTAGGCCTTGTGGTTTCTAACAAGAAGATTTTTTAAAGTATTTCCTATATAACTCTATGTAAAACATGTGACCCCTGGGGGGGCTATTTTTGACCCAGGAGCCATGATTGAATAAACTTGGTTAAGGTCCACTGGACAATGCTGCATACCAAATATCTAAACTCAAGGTCTTGTGGTTTCTGAGAAGAAGATTTTTTAAGGTTTTTGCTATATAACTCCATGTAAAACATGTGACCCCTGGGGCGGAGCCATTTTTGACCCAGGAGCCATGATTTGAACAAACTTGGTCAAGGTCCACTGGACAATGCTGCATACTAAATATCTAATCTCTAGGCCTTGTGGTTTCTAACAAGAAGATTTTTTTAAGTTTTTCCTATATAACTCTATGTAAAACATGTGACCCCTGGGGCGGGGCCATTTTTGACCCAAGAGCCATGATTTGAACAAACTTGGTCAAGGTCCACTGGACAATGCTGCATACTAAATATCTAATCTCTAAGCCTTGTGGTTTCTGACAAGAAGATTTTTAAAGTTTTTCCTTTATAACTCTTTGTAAAACGTGACCCCTGGGGCGGGGCCATTTTTGACCCAGGAGCCATCATTTGAACAAACTTGGTCAAGGTCCACTGGACAATGCTGAATAACAAATATCTAAACTCTTGGCCTTGTGGTTTCTGACAAGAAGATTTTTTAAAGATTTAACTATATAACTCTATGTAAAACATGTGACCCCTGGGGCTGGGCTATTTTTGACCCAGGAGCCATGATTTGAAAAAACTTGGTAAAGGTCCACTTGACAATGCTGCAAACCAAATATCGGAACTCTAGGCCTTAGTGTTTCTGACAAGAAAATTTTTTAAAGTTTTTCCTATATAACTCTATGTCAAACATGTGACCCCTGGGGCGGGGCCATTTTTGACCCAGGAGCGATGATTTGAAGAAGCTTGGTCAAGGTCCACTGGACAATGCTGCATACCAAATATCTAAACTCTAGGCCTTGTGGTTTCTGACAAGAAGATTTTTTAAAGTTTTTCCTATATACATGAATCTCTATGTAAAACATGTGACCCCTGGAGCGGGGCCATTTTTGACCCAGGAGCCATGATTTGAACAAACTTGGTCAAGGTCCACTGGACAATGCTGCATACCAAATATCTAAACTCTAGGCCTTGTGGTTTCTAACAAGAAGATTTTTTAAAGTTTTTCCTATATAACTGTATGCAAAACATATGACCCCTGGGGCGGGGCCATTTTTGACCCTGGAGCCATGATTTGAACAAACTTGGTCAAGGTCCACTGGACAATGCTGGAAACCAAATATCTGAACTCTAGGCCTTGTGGTGTCTGAGAAGAGGATTTTTTAAAGTGTTTCCTATATAACCCAATGTAAAACATGTGACCCCTGGGGCGGAGCCATTTTTGACCCAGGAGCCATGATTTGAACAAAATTGGTCAAGGTCCAGCGGACAATGCTGCATACCAAATATCTTATCTCTAGGCCTTGTGGTTTCTAACAAGAAGATTTTTTAAAGTTTTTCCTATATAACTCTATGTAAAACATGTCACCCCTGGGGCGGGACCATTTTTGAGCCAGGAGCCATGATTTGAGCAAACTTTGTCAAGGTCCACTGGACAATGCTGCATACCAAATATCTAAACTCTAGGCCTTGTGGTTTCTGACAAGAAGATTTTTTTATTTTTTTCCTATATAACTCTATGTAAAATATGTGACCCCTGGGGCGGGGCCATTTTTGTCCCAGGAGCCATAATTTGAACAAACTTGGTCAAGGTCCACTGGACAATGCTGAATACCAAATATCTAAACTGTAGGCCTTGTGGTTTCTGACAAGAAGATTTTTTTTAAGATTTAACTATATAACTCTATGTAAAACATGTGACCCCTTGGGGCGGGGTCATTTTTGACCCAGGAGCCATTATTTGAACAAACTTGGTCAAGGTCTACTGGACAATGCTGCATACCAAATATCTAAACTCTAGGCCTTGTGGTTTCTAACAAGAAGATTTTTTAAAGTATTTCCTATATAACTCTATGTAAAACATGTGACCCCTGGGGGGGCTATTTTTGACCCAGGAGCCATGATTGAATAAACTTGGTTAAGGTCCACTGGACAATGCTGCATACCAAATATCTAAACTCAAGGTCTTGTGGTTTCTGAGAAGAAGATTTTTTAAGGTTTTTGCTATATAACTCCATGTAAAACATGTGACCCCTGGGGCGGAGCCATTTTTGACCCAGGAGCCATGATTTGAACAAACTTGGTCAAGGTCCACTGGACAATGCTGCATACTAAATATCTAATCTCTAGGCCTTGTGGTTTCTAACAAGAAGATTTTTTAAAGTTTTTCCTATATAACTCTATGTAAAACATGTGACCCCTGGGGCAGGGCCATTTTTGACCCAAGAGCCATGATTTGAACAAACTTGGTCAAGGTCCACTGGACAATGCTGCATACTAAATATCTAATCTCTAAGCCTTGTGGTTTCTGACAAGAAGATTTTTAAAGTTTTTCCTTTATAACTCTTTGTAAAACGTGACCCCTGGGGCGGGGCCATTTTTGACCCAGGAGCCATCATTTGAACAAACTTGGTCAAGGTCCACTGGACAATGCTGAATAACAAATATCTAAACTCTTGGCCTTGTGGTTTCTGACAAGAAGATTTTTTAAAGATTTAACTATATAACTCTATGTAAAACATGTGACCCCTGGGGCTGGGCCATTTTTGACCCAGGAGCCATGATTTGAAAAAACTTGGTAAAGGTCCACTTGACAATGCTGCAAACCAAATATCGGAACTCTAGGCCTTAGTGTTTCTGACAAGAAGATTTTTTAAAGTTTTTCCTATATAACTCTATGTCAAACATGTGACCCCTGGGGCGGGGCCATTTTTGACCCAGGAGCGATGATTTGAAGAAGCTTGGTCAAGGTGCACTGGACAATGCTGCATACCAAATATCTAAACTCTAGGCCTTGTGGTTTCTGACAAGAAGATTTTTTAAAGTTTTTCCTATATACATGAATCTCTATGTAAAACATGTGACCCCTGGAGCGGGGCCATTTTTGACCCAGGAGCCATGATTTGAACAAACTTGGTCAAGGTCCACTGGACAATGCTGCATACCAAATATCTAAACTCTAGGCCTTGTGGTTTCTAACAAGAAGATTTTTTAAAGTTTTTCCTATATAACTGTATGCAAAACATATGACCCCTGGGGCAGGGCCATTTTTGACCCTGGAGCCATGATTTGAACAAACTTGGTCAAGGTCCACTGGACAATGCTGGAAACCAAATATCTGAACTCTAGGCCTTGTGGTGTCTGAGAAGAGGATTTTTTAAAGTGTTTCCTATATAACCCAATGTAAAACATGTGACCCCTGGGGCGGAGCCATTTTTGACCCAGGAGCCATGATTTGAACAAAATTGGTCAAGGTCCAGCGGACAATGCTGCATACCAAATATCTTATCTCTAGGCCTTGTGGTTTCTAACAAGAAGATTTTTTAAAGTTTTTCCTATATAACTCTATGTAAAACATGTCACCCCTGGGGCGGGACCATTTTTGAGCCAGGAGCCATGATTTGAGCAAACTTTGTCAAGGTCCACTGGACAATGCTGCATACCAAATATCTAAACTCTAGGCCTTGTGGTTTCTGACAAGAAGATTTTTTTATTTTTTTCCTATATAACTCTATGTAAAATATGTGACCCCTGGGGCGGGGCCATTTTTGTCCCAGGAGCCATAATTTGAACAAACTTGGTCAAGGTCCACTGGACAATGCTGAATACCAAATATCTAAACTGTAGGCCTTGTGGTTTCTGACAAGAAGATTTTTTTTAAGATTTAACTATATAACTCAATGTAAAACATGTGACCCCTTGGGCTGGGCCATTTTTGACCCAGGAGGCATGATTTGAAAAAACTTGGTAAAGGTCCACTTGACAATGCTGCAAACCAAATATCTAAACTCTAGGGCTTGTGGTTTCTGACAAGAAGATTTTTAAGTTTTCCTTACATAACTCTATGTAAAATCAACTGACCCCTGGGTGGGGTCAGTTTTGACCCCATGGTCATAATTTGAACAAACTTGGTAGAGGTCCACTAGATGATGCTTCATACCAAATATCTAAGCTCCAGGCCTTGAGGTTTCGGAGAAGAAGGTTTTTAAAGATCCAACTTTTAAAATCTAATTTTAGCTCCAGTGAACCAGAAATGCAATGGACCAGAACCATTTGAACAATCTTGGTAGAGCTTCATGCAAGGAACATCCCAGGCAAGTTTCATTTAATTTGGCCCTTTGGTTTCAGAGGAGATGTCATTTGAATGAAAAGTTGATGACGCACGCACGGATGGACGACGGACAAAGACTGGTCAGAAAAGCTCACCCTGAGCACTTTGTGCTGAGGCAAGCTAACAAAAAAGTAGGTCAGTTAGTCAAAAATATAAGTCATGCAATGACATTTTTGAAATCGGAACAAAAATCTGTGCATATGTTCCAAATTTCATTGCCATAGCTCCAAAAACAAAAAGTAGGTCAGTAGGTCAAAAATATAAGTCATGCGATGACATTTTTGAAATTGGAACAAAGAACTGTACACATGGTCCAAATTTCATTGCCATAGCTCCAAAAACAAAAAGTAGGTCAGTAGGTCAAAAATATAGGTCATGCAATTACATTTTCGAAATCAGAACAAAAAACTGTACACATGGTCCAAATTTCATTGCCATAGCTCCAAAAACAACAAGAGGGCCATGATGGCCCGGATCGCTCACCCGAGTACTTTGGCTGTAGGTTTGCTGTTAAGCAGTATTTCATTTTTTAATTGAAAATATGTAAGTGCCTACAAACCAAATAGGTAAAATATCAGTCAATAAATAAAGGCTCTATGACAGAAAGTAGAAATATCTATCATAAGCTATGGTGACCTTGACCTTGACCCAGTGACCTCAAACACTACCCATGGGTAGACGTCCATGCAAGGAACCTATATACTAAATATCAAAGATATTGGTCTATAAATGAAGGGTCTGTGAGGTACAGTAGATAAATCTATTTTTAGCCTCCGTGACCTTTAACCTAATCTAATTATTTCAAAAAGCTTGATAAAGCTTGCTTCATGCCAAATTTTAAAATTCTAGGCCTTGTGGTTTCAGACAAGAAGATTTTTAAAGATTTTCTTCTATACTGCTATTTAAAACTTGTGACACCTCGGGCAGGGCCAATAGTGACCCCGGGGATATTTTTCAAACAAACTAGGTAGAGGTTCACTAGACAATGCTGCATACCAAATATCTAAGCTGTAGGCATTGAGGTTTCCAGTAAGAAGATTTTTAAAGATTGCCTTTTTTACATATTAAGGGCCCCCGGGGCGGGGCAATTTTGACCCCGGGGCCAAGATATAAACAATACTGGTAAAGGTTCTCAACACAATACTCCACACCAAATATCTAAGGTCTAGTCCTATTAGTTTCTGAGAAAAATGATTTTTCATGTTTTTCCTATATAACTATATGTAAACCAAGAGAACCCTGGGGCTTGGCTAATTTTGACCTAGGGGACATAATTTGAACAAACTTGGTAGATATCCACTAGACAATGCTGCATACCAAATATCTAAGCTGTAAGCATTAAGGTTTCCAGTAAGAAGATTTTTAAAAGTTGCCTTTTTTACATATTAAGGGCCCCTGAGGTGGGGCCAATTTTGATCCCAGGGCCAACATATAAACAATACTGGTAATGGTTCTCAACACAATACCCCACACCAAATATCTAAGGTCTAGTCCTATTAGTTTCGGAGAAAAATGATTTTTCATGTTTTTCCTATATAACTATATGTAAATCAAGAGAACCCTGGGGCGTCGCCAATTTTGACCCAGGGGACATAATTTGTACAAACTTGATAGAGGTCTACTAGACAATGCTACATACCAAATATCTAAGCTGTAGGCATTGTGGTTTCAGACAAGAAGATTTTTAAAGATTTCCTATATAAGCCTATGTAAAATCAATTGACCCCCCGGGTGGGGCCTATTTTGACCCAGTGGCTATGATTTGAAGAAACTTAGTAGAGGTCCACTGGACAATGCTGCATACCAAATATCTAAACTCTAGGCCTTGCGGTTTCTGATTAGAAGATTTTTTACAGTTTTTCCTATATAACTCTATATAAAACCTTTGACCCCTGGGGCGGGGCCATTTTTGACCCAGGGGCCATGATTTGAACAAACTTTGTAGAGGTCCACTGGATAATGCTGCACACGAAATATCTAAACTCTAGGCCTTGCCGTTTCTGACAAGAAGATTTTTAAAAGTTTTTCCTATATAACTCTATGTAAAACATGTGATCCCCGGGGCGGGGCCATTTTTGACCCAGGAGCCATGATTTGAACAAACTTGGTAAAGGTCCATTGGACAATGCCGCACACCAAATATCTAAACTCTAGGCCTTGTGGTTTCTGACAAGAAGATTATTTAAGTTTTCCCTATATAAATCTATGTAAAATCAACTGACCCCTGGGATGGGGTCAGGTTTGACCCCACGGTCATAATTTGAACAAACTTGGTAGAGGTCCACTAGATTATGCTTCATACCAAATATCTAAGCTCCAGGCCTTGTGGTTTCGGAGAAGAAGATTTTTAAAGTAAATGCAATGGACCTGAACCATTTGAACAATTTTGGTAAAGCTTCATGCAAGTAACATTCCTGCCAAGTTTCAGCAAGATTGGCCCAGCAGTTGAAAAAGTTGACGACGTACGCAACAAGCATGGACGGATGGACATCAGGCGATCACAAAGTGCTAAAAAGTAGTTCAGTAGGACAAAAATATAGGTCATGCAATTACATTTTTGATATCGAAATGAAAAACTGTGCACATGGTCCAAATTTTCTTGGTGTAGCTAAAAAACAAAAAAGTAGGTCAGAAGGTCAAAAATATAGGTCATGCGATTTTTGAAATCGGAACAAAAAACTGTACACAAGGTCCAAATTTCATTGCCATAGCTCCAAAAACAAAAAGGAGGTTAGAAGGTCAAATATATAGGTCATGCGATGACATTTCTGAAATCGAAACAAAAAACTGTGCACACAGTTCAAACTTCATTGCTGTAGCTAAAAAAACAAAAAAGTAGGTCAGTAGGTCAAAAATAAAGGTCATGATATGAAGTTTTTGAAATCGGAACAAAAAACTGTATATATGGTCCAAATTTCATTGCCATAGCTCTGAAAACAAAAAGTAGGTCAGTAGGTCAAAAATAAAGGTCATGATATGACGTTTTTGAAATCGGAACAAAAAACTGTATACATGGTCCAAATTTCATTGCCATATTTCCAAAAACAACTAGAACTGTGTCGAAAGGACACGGATGCCCCCACTCTGCAGATGTGCTCGTAAACAAGAGCAGTTTCATTTAATGTCTACAAAATTCTGTTCTTATCATAGCATTTCAATTGAAATTTCCTCAATTTATGTATTAATGATAAAAAAGTCACCTAACTCTTAAGGCATCATATTTGGTCTCTTTACAGATGGAATACAATATAAGTGTCTGAATAAAACTGAATTTTGAAACACATGTATGGTCTCCTTTACTTCCATCTACACATTAAGGTTGTTCATCCCTGGAAGTTTAAGCAAAATCTGCCATCCGTTTTAAGAGGAGTTGCGTTCACAAAATATCTATATGTTATATAGTGAAAAAATCAACAAAGGGCCATAATTCTGTTAAATTTGGTTGCAGCAAAAATTCCTTCCATTACTACAATCTACACATTAAGGTTGTTCATCCCTGGAAGTTTAAGCAAAATCTGCCATCCGGTTTAAGAGGAGTTGCGTTCACAAAATTTCTACATAGTATATAGTGAAAAAATCAACAAAGGGCCATAATTCTGTTAAATTTGGTCGCAGCGAAAATTCCTTCCTTAACTACCATCTACACATTAAGGTTGTTCATCCCTGGAAGTTTAAGCAAAATCTGCCATCCGGTTTAAGCGGAGTTGCGTTCACAAGATTTCGGGACGTACGGACAGACGTAAGTACGGACGGACGGACGGACAAGTGCAAAGCTATATGCTCCCCACTTTGTGGCGGCACAAAAGGTAGGTCAGTAGGTCAAAAGTAAAGGTCGTGTGATGACATTTTTAAAATCAAAATGAAAAACTGTGCACACGATCCAAATTTCATTGCTGTAGGTAAAAAACAAAACGTAGGTCAGTAGGTCAAAAATATAGGTCAAGGAATAATGTTCTTGAAATCATCTTGAAAAAAGTTCAAATGATCAAAATTTTATTGCTACAGGGAAAAACTTAAAAAATGAGATAAAAATTTTTGAACAGGGTTGGGGGGGGGGGGGGAGTAACCCTAACGGGAGGGGGGATGACCCCACTGTGGTCACGTTGCATACTACCAAATATCTAAGCTCCAGGCCTTGCAGTTTGTGACAAGAAGATTTTTAAAGAATTGACTATATAACTCTATGTAAAACATGTGACCTCTTGGGCAGGGCCAGTTTTGACCCAGGGGCCATGATTTGAACAATCTTGGTAGAGGTCTACTAGACAATGCTACACACCAAATATCTAAGTCACGCCTTGTAGTTTCTTACAAGAAGATTTTTAAGTTTTCCCTATATGTATATAACTCTATGTAAATCAAATAAGCCCTGGGCAGGGGTCAGTTCTGACCCCAGGGTCACAATTTGAACAATCTTTGTAGAGGTCCACTAGATGATGCCTCATACCAAATATCTAGAGGTCTACTAGACAATGCTACACACCAAATATCTAAGCTCTATGCCTTGCGGTTTCTGACAAGAAGATTTTTAAAGTTTTCCCTATATAACTCTAGGTAAATCAAGTGACCCCCAGGGCGGGGCCATTTATGACCCAGGAGCCATGATTTGAACAAACTTGGTAGAGGTTCACTGGACAATGCTGCACACCAAATATGTAAACTCTAGGTCTTGTGGTTTCAGACAAGAAGATTTTTAAAGTTTTCCTATAGAAGCCTATGTCAAATCAATTGACCCCCTGGGCGAGGCCAAATTTGACCTCAGGGGCATAATTTGAACAAACTTAATAGAGGTCCACTAGACAATGCTAGATACCAAATCTTAAGGCTCAGGGCCTTGTTGTTTCAGACAAGAAGATTTTCAAAGTTTTTCCTTTAAGTTGCCATAGCAACCAGAGTTCTTGATGGACTTGAATTCTTTGAACAACTTTAGTAGAGCTTCATGCAAGGAATATCCCAGGCATGTTTCATCAATGTTGGCTAAGCGGTTTATGAGGAGATGTTGTTTAATTCAAATTGTTGACGATGCACGACGCACGCCTACCCACGCCGGACATTCAACGATCCCAAAAGCTCACCCTAAGCAGGCTCAGGTGAGCTCATAAATATAGGTCAGTGGGAAGGTCTTTTCCAAAGGGGGTTGTGTCCAAGTATGAAGTAATTCCATTTACTAATAAGGAAGTTATGGGCAATGTTAAAGTTTTTGGATAATTGGATCTTCAAGGTGAAGGTCATTCAGGGACCAAGGTCAAACAAATATAGGTCAGTGGGAAGGCCTTTCTGGCCCCATACCTCTGAAACACATAATGGGATCAGGTTGGTTCAGGAAAAGAAAGGAGGACTAGATGTTTTTTGTGAACAAGAGGGCCATGATGGCCCTGAATCGCTCACCTGATAGACCATGAAACGATATTGTAGACATAATGAGGAGAGAATTGGTGAAAGAAGGGCATGTGTCCACACTTGCTGATTGGTGAAGTTTTAACTTTACATGAACTGTTTTAATAATTTCCAGTTTACCTCATTTCGTCTAGATGATAAATACATGGAAAATGTTAACATTTCAAAGTCATTAGACTTTCGATACATTTTTTTTTTCTTTGTAAGTTAACATGAAACTATTGTATGAAGTACAAATTGAAATATGGATATCTGAAACAGGTGTAATATTTTCATTTTGGCTGAAGGTAGTTTCCTTCAGAAATGTACAGTCTAGAAGTGACTTTTGTGTTAGGGTATATGCTATTTTGAGACAGTATTTAAGTTACATAATGGTATGCAGTTAACCTGTGTTGGTAAATTCTGTACCAGTACAGAATTTGAGAGCACGTTATGACACACAAGATAGGTGATCCACAGACCATGGACTGTACGTACTGAACTCAGCAGTTGGGAAGACCGAAGCAAACTTTGCAGACTAAGATCAGATGGCTATATAAACTATATATAAAATGAATTGACTATGGGGCGGGGTCAATTTGACCCCGGGGATCATGATTTGAGCAAACTTGGTTAAGGTCTACTAGGTCATGCTACATGCAAAATTTCTAAGCTCTAGGCTTTCTGGTTCTGGAGTAGAAGATTTTTTGAAGTTTTTCCTATATAAACTCTATATAAAATCAACTGACCCCCAGGCGGGGTCAATTTGACCCCGGGGATCATGATTTGAGCAAACTTGGTAGAAGTCTACTAGTTAATGCTACATGCAAAATATCTAAGCTCCAGGCCTGCAGTTCTGGAGAAGAAGATTTTTGAAGTTTTTCCTATATAAACTATATATAAAATGAATTGACTATGGGGCGGGGTCAATTTGACCCCGGGGATCATGATTTAAGCAAACTTGGTAAAGGTCTACTAGGTAATGCTACATGCAAAATATCTAAGCTCCAGGCTTTGTGGTTCTGGAGAAGAAGATTTTTGAAGTTTTTCCTATATAAACTCTATATAAAATCAATTGACCCCCGGGCGGGGTCAACTTGACCCCGGGGATCATGATTTGAGCAAACTTGGTAGAAGTCTACTAGGTAATGCTACATGCAAAATATCTAAGCTCCAGGCTTTGTGGTTCTGGAGAAGAAGATTTTTGAAGTTTTTCCTATATAAACTCTATATAAAATCAATTGACCCCCGGGGCGGGGTCAATCTGACCCCGGGGATCATGATTTGAGCAAACTTGGTTAAGGTCTACTTGGTTATGCTACATGCAAAATATCTAAGCTCTAGCCTTTGTGGTTCTGGAGAAGAAGATTTTTGAAGTTTTTCCTATATAAACTCTATATAAAATTAACTGACCCCCGGGCGGGAATAAACTTGACCCCGGGGATCATGATTTGAGCAAACTTGGTAGAAGTCTACTAGTTAATGCTACATGCAAAATATCTAAGCGCCAGGCTTTGTGGTTCTGGAGAAGAAGATTTTTGAAGTTTTTCCTATATAAATTCTAAGTAAAATCTATTTACCCCCGGGGCTGAACCAGTTTGACCCCGGAAGTCATGATTTGAGCAAACTTGACAGAGGTCCCCTAGATGATGCTTCATACCAAATATGAAAGCTCTGGGCCTTGTTATTTCAGACAAGAAGATTTTTGAAATTTCCATTTTAAAAACACCTTTTAGGGCCTCACAGCCATATTGTGCATTGGACCGGAACCATTTGAGCAAACTTGGTAAAGGGACATCTAAGGACCATTAGTATGAAGTTATTTTAAAATTGGGCCAGGGGTTTAGGAGGAGATGTCATTTAAAGAAAATGTTGACGACGGACGACGGACGACGGACGCCGGACACAAGGGTATCCTAATAGCTCACTCTGTCACTGCGTGACAGGTGAGCTAAAAACGCATGTCTCCCCCCTGCACCCGATTGAAGGAAGGCCAAGGAAAAAATATTACCTTTCTGAAACAGATGCCTTTGTCATTTATTATGGTATAAGTAAGAACATTATATATATCATTATATCGTTATATATATACTATGAAGTTTGAAGGCTCTGGGTGAAACAGAACTCCAGTTATTGAGCGGAAACGTCTTCACTCATCGGGCCCCTGTGACCTTGACCTTTGACTTAATGACCCTAAAATCAACAGGGTTCTTCTACTAAATAAGGGAAATGATCCTATGAAGTTTGAAGGCTCTGAGTGAAATAGAACTCCAGTTATTGAGCAGAAACAGTTTACACCCCTCGGGCCCCTGTGACCTTGACTTTTGATCTACTAACCCCAAAATCAATAAGTTCTTCTACTCAATAAGGGCAATCATCCTATGAAGTTTGAAGGCTCTGAGTGAAATAGAACTCCAGTTATTGAGCAGAAACGGTTTTCACTCTTCGGGCCCCTGTGACCTTGACCTTTGACTTACTGACCCCAAAATCAATAGGGTTCTTCTACTCAATAAGGGCAATCACCCTATGAAGTTTGAAGGTTCTAGGTCAAACGGTACTCCAGTTATCTATCAGAAACGAAGTGTGACAGACTGACAGACGGACAAGGCAAAAACAATATGTCTCCCCCAGAGAAGACCACCAGACAATGCTACATATCAAATATCTCAGCTCTATGCCTTGCAGTTTTAGAGAAGAAGATTTTCACTTTTTAAATCTATTTTTAGCTCCTGTGCCCCAGATATGCAATGGACCAGAACCATTTGAACAACTTTGATAAAGCTTCATGCAAGGAACATTCCTGGCAAGTTTTATCAAATTTGGCCAGCTGTTTCAGAGGAGATGTCCTTTGGATGATGAATGCCACACGCCAAGGGACAATGGACATTCACTGATCCTAAAAGCTCACCATAGCACTGCGTGCTCAGGTGAGCTAAAAAGAGGGCCATGATGACCCTGGATCTCTCAACTGAGAACTTTGGCTGTGGGTTTGTTGTTAAGCAAACATCAGAAGAAGTATTTCATTTTCTAATTGAAGAAATGTAGATGCCTACAAACAAAGTATCTAAAATATCAGTTAATAAATAAAAGCTCTATGACAGAAAGCAGAAATATCAATTATTAGCTACAGTGACCTTGACCCAGTGACCTCAAAACCCAACTATGGGCAGAGGTCCATGCAAGGAACCTATATACCAAATATAAAAGATATTGGTCTATAAATGATGGCTCTATGAGGTAAAGCAGATAAATCTATTTTTAGCCTTGGTGACCTTTAACCTCATCTAATAATTTGAAATAGCTTGATTACGGTCCACTAGACAACGCTTCATGCCAAACTTTAAAACTCTAGGCCTTTGGTTTCAGACAAGCAGATTTTTAAAGATTTTCTTCTATATTGCTATGTAAAACTTGTGACCCCTCGGTCCAGGCCAATAGTGAACCCAGGGACACTATTTGAACAAACTTCGTAGAAGTCCACTAGACAATGCTTCATGCCAAAATTTAAAACTCTAGGCCTTGTAGTTTCAAATATAAAGATTTTTAAAGATTTTCTTCTATATTGCTATGTAAAATTTGTGACCCGTTGGGCAGATCCAATAGTGACCCCAGGGTCAAAATTTGAACAAAGTTGGTAAAGGTCCACTAGATGATGCTTCATACCAAATATCTAAGCTCCAGGCCTTGAAGTTTCGGAGAACAAGATTTTTAGAGATTAAACTTTTAAAATCTTTTTTTAGCTCCAGTGACCTAGAAATACAATGGACTGGAACCATTTGAACAATCTTGGTAGAGCTTGATGCAAAGAACATCCCAGGCAAGTTTCATTAAATTTGGCCCAGTGGTTTCAGAGAAGATGTCATTTGAATGAAAAGTTGACAACAGATGGACGAGGGATAAAGACTGATCACAAAAGCTCGCTTTGAGCACTATTATAGACAGTTCCATAACTGATAAATTGACAGCCGCCATTATGAAGATCACGTGACCGTCCGCCATTAAAGGACTGCTAAATCTCGCTATGATACTTAAGTTCTGTATAACATGGTTCATACAGAAATTTCATCTAAAAATTCAAGGACTTTTCCAGGAATTTCAAGGAAAAATATTGTTTTTCAAGGACTCATTTGATATGAATTATAAGCTCTGGAAAACATTTAAAATGCACAAGTGTGTATAAATCAGTAAAAAAACACATTTTAATATTAATTTACTATAAGAAAACTTAATCTTTTACACCAAACTATTTCAATAAAACAAATTTGTTTTTGTGAAAAGTGCATTATGAGATTTTAATTACATTACATCTATGTAACTTTTAAACATTGCTTGAAGTACCAACTGTACTTAACAAGCTGATGACTTTGTTGAAACGAGCATTTCTTACCCGTTTTACCCATTTTAAAGCATGCTAACAAATAATATTGATTTCTATATGGGCGCAGCCATTGTTGATGACGTCACTAAAAGTCTAATAGTCGGATACCTGTGTCCGGTCAATACATTGATCTCTGGGTGTGGAGGCCTGCCGAAAATCGCGATTGTACGAAAAAAAGTAAAATACTGTCAATAACATTTTCAAAAAATGTATTATTTATATATTTTAGAATGTTTTTGTATTTTCAACGATAGATTTGCAGAATTCCAGGACAAAACGCTAAATTCAAGTACTTTTGGGGTGTTTTTCAAAGAAACATTGAATTCAAGTACTTTTCAAGGAAGGAATCAAATTCAAGGACTTTTCAAGTCCTGTGCGAACCCTGTATAAATCTGTATAATTTTAGCACATTTCAAGGTGACATACTGCCTTATATTGCCTGAATTTTGTTGCAGAATGAGCATAACTTTATTGTTTTATTACTATTTTGTATTCCTGACTTAAACATATTATTAACTTGAATTATTTAACACATCAAAGACTATTTAAAAAGACCATCGACTGTTCAAAGTGGAAGCTTGTGTGAGCCATATAATATGTGTAAAACACAAATAATATTGAAAGCAGTGTCCTGTGGTGAAGGAATGTGGTTATGTAATATAGGGGTGACATACTGTCTTTGTTTTGATAAGTCACCGTTAATTGTCATTGATCAGTCACAGTAAAACACTGTAATAAAGAAATTTGCTTTTGAGAAAATGCCTGAAGGCTATAAAACATGGGCTTTATTTGTTCCTGATTGTAATATGAAATTTAAGAATATATATTTTTCCTTACAAGCAAGATTTTCAAGACCGTATGAAATTTAGCATCTGTTGCCGTATGGACCCTTTTGATAAAATTAAAAGAATTAATCTAACGGAGAATATCACAAGACCTTTATTTAACAGGTCAATAGATTTAGATGTCAGCAAGAAATCGTTTACAAATATAGTTTTTCAGTTAAAAGACCTTGGAATAGGTCTTTGCTGATAATAAATGCTTCATGTGGTTTATATGTTTCTGTTTCTCTAACATAAAACGTCACAATCACATTACAGCTATAAAAATGGGACTTTTTCTAAGCTCTGCATTATAATACTGCTTTTAACAGCGCAGTCCCTTAATGGTGGATGCAAGGGAGGTAATCAGGTAGGTACTAATTTCTGGAACGGTCTATAAAGCCAGTATGTATTATTGTGCACAGTTATTATTCCGTCTAGTTAAATATCATTCGGTCCAGTCAGATTATTACCTAGGCTGTTCTGAATGTTCATTACTTCAAAAAGTTATATGAAGACTGTACCCCCGCTTCTTTAGAGGGCATAAATACAATTATAATTACTTGTTTTAAAAGAAATAATTAGTTACATTTATTCTGCATCTATTGGATCTGAATTAAAGGGAAACGAAAGTCACAAATTCAACCGACACCATAATAAAGTTTGTGCATTTATTGTTAAGTTTTGAAAATTTTATGAATACTGAAAGAATATTTACCTAGAAATGCTTAATCAAAAGTAGCAAGTTTTTCATCATCGCCATCTTGTCACGTGACCATTTAGGCCGTGACGTAATTATTTTTTCTTAATTAATAACTGCTGCAATAGGTAAAATTATCGGAAGGGTGCAAGTTTGTTGCATGAAAATATGCTAAATAAATTGATGGCTTATTTTGTATTTTTCTTAAATAAATAATTTGTACGCATTGTTCCGCTGAATTTGTTTCCACTTTACAGGTTTACTGTGCAAATTACTAAATTCTTTGAAATTCTAATCGGCGTTAACTCAAGTGACTTTGTTAAACAAGAGGGCCATGATGGCCCTAGATCACTCACCTGAGTATTTTGGTTGTATGTTTGCAGTTAAGCAATATTTCATGTTTTAATTGAAAATATGTAAGTAATGTAAATATAAATATGTAAAATATCAGTCAATAAATAAAGGCTCTATGACAGAAAGTAGAAATATCTATCATAAGTTATGGTGACCTTGACCAAGTGACCTAAAACCCTACCCATGGGTAGAGGTCCATGCAAGGATCCTATTTACCAAATATCAAAGATATTGGTCTTTAAATGCTGTATGAGGTACAGTATTTAAACCTATTTTTAGCCTCGGTGTCTTTTAACATAATCTAATTATTCGAAAAAGCTTGATAAAGCTTGCTTCATGCCAAATTTTAAAATTCTAGGCTTTGTGGTTTCAGACATGAAGATTTTTTAAAGATTTTCTTCTATACTGCTATTTAAAACTTGTGACCTCTCGGGAGGAAAATTTTTCTAACATACTTGAGAGACGTCCTCCAGACATTGCTACATACCAAATCGTAAGGCTCAGGGCCTTGTACATAGTAGTTTCTTACAGGAAGATTTTTCAAAGTTTACCCTATATGAACTTATGTAAAAATCAGTTGACCCCCGGTGGGGCCAAATTTGACCCCAGAGGTATAATTTCAACAAACTTGGTTGAGGTTAACTAGACCTTGCTACATACCAAATCTTAAGGATCAGGGCCTTGCAGGTTTCAGGCAAGAAAATTTTCAAAGTTTTCCCTATGTAAAATCAATTGACCCCCGGGGCGGGGCCAAATTTGACCCCAGGAGCCATGATTTGAACAAACTTGGTAGAGGTCTACACGACAATGCTACAAACCAAATCTTAAAGCTCAGGACCTTGTGGTTTCAGACAAGAAGATTTTTAAAGTTTCACTATATAAGCCTATGTAAAATCCATTGACTCCCGGGGCGGGACCAAATTTGACCCCAGGTGTATAATTTGACCAAACTTGGTAGAGGTCCACAAGACAATGCTTCATACAAATCTGAAGCGCAGGTCCTTGTGGTTTCAGACAAGAAGAATTTTAAAGTTTCACTATGTTAAATAAGTTGACCCACAGGGCGGGGATAAATTTGACCCCAGGAGCCATGATTTGAACAAACTTGGTAGAGGTCCACTAGAAAATGCTACAAACCAAATCTTAAGGCTCAGGGCCTTGTGGTTTCAGACAAGAAGATTTTTAAAGTTTCACTATATAAACCTATGTAAAATCAATTGACCCCCGGGGTGGGGCCAAATTTGACCCCAGGGGCATAATTTGAATAAACTTGATAGAAGTCCACTAGACAATGCTATATACCAAATCTTAAGGCTCAGGGTTTTGTGGTTTCAGACAAGAGGATTTTCAAAGTTTTTCCTTTCAATTGCCATAGAAACCAGAGTTCTGGATGGATTTGAATTCTTTGAACAACTTTGGTAGAGTTTCATGCAAGGAACATCCCTGCAAAGTGTCAACAAATTTGGCCAAGTGGTTTAGGAGGAGCAGTTGTTTAAAGAAATTGTTGACAGACAGACGGATGCATGGACGATGGAGGACGGACAATGGGCCATCACAAAAGCTCACAAAAGCAGTAAGTTAGTATCATAATTATCTGACAGGTTACAATTAAGTCTGCAGCATTTTTTTTTCACTGACAGGCAAATTATGTCAATCTTGAAACCAACCAAGAGTAACGGGTCTTTGAAGACTAAACGACAATTAAGAGTGGCTTATCCAAACATGGATATGTCACCTGCTATTATGCAATCACATTACAATAATTTCTTAGTTATAATTGCCAGTCCTGTTAGCATTTGTAGCTCTGATAAGGCCAAAGTATTTTAACACTTTGAAATTTTATAAGGAATTAAATGTCATTATTCTAGAGATTCTTAACTGAAGTTTTCGAACTTTATTTGAAATATATATGTGCTAACATCAAACTGAAAGAAGAAAGGTCTGCTGTTTTTTTCCTTGAGTGAAAAAATGTTTAACCTAGGATTAAAAGTAAAGAATGCAGTGAATGTAATAACAGTCACTTACACTAATTTAAATTCACTGGAACACTAGGTAAGTTCATCACGACTTTGATTTTTTTTATTCTAACGTTTGTAAATCAACTTTAAACCTAAAATGATTAATCAGACAAGAAAAAGATACTGAAAAAATAAATGTTTTGTGATTTAATTATGTCCAGACCTTTAAGTAACCAGCCTTAATCTGACAACAATTCATTTAGATGAAATCTACAAATCATAATGTGTACAAATCTTAAGTCTCACTTTCTTTCGCCATGTAATTTGCAACAATGGCGCTGTCAATCAACCCAGGGACAACCTCAATTTCAGATTTTAAAAGTCAAAATTCATGTATTTGGAGATCACAGATTTCTGTTATATCTTGAGTTAAAACGAGGAGTTGATTACAATTAAAGTAATTGATTTTTTAATCAATTATTAATCATTTTAAAATAAATGAAAATTTGTAATTAATTATAATTTATTAAACTATAATTGTAATTAGACCCAGTCCTGTCCCCAAGATATATGAGATAACTTATAAGCAGATTGCTCTTGTTTTTTTCTAAATAGACCTCCTTAAGTAGTTTGTTCTTTCTTTTTCCACCAGACCCATTTAACCAGCTAGTTATATAACGACTCTACTAAAAGAACTTCAAGTTTCATCTGCAAAAGGAAATATATGTCAATTTCATATTAAACAGTATCACAAAACTTACTATATACACTATGTTTAACGTCCAACCCTACTGAGGCCATGTCCTCAACAGTATCACAAAACTTACTATATACACTATCTTTAACGTCCAACCCTACGGAGGCCATGTCCTCAACAGTATCACAAAACTTACTATATACGCTATGTTTAACGTCCAACCCTACTGAGGCCATGTCCTCAACAAAACTTACTATATACACTATCTTTAACGTCCAACCCTACTGAGGCCATGTCCTCAACAAAACTTACTATATACACTATCTTTAACGTCCAACCCTACTGAGGCCATGTCCTCAACAAAACTTACTATATACACTATCTTTAACGTCCAACCCTACTGAGGCCATGTCCTCAACAGTATCACAAAACTTACTATATACACTATGTTTAACGTCCAACCCTACTGAGGCCATGTCCTCAATAGTATCACAAAACTTACTATATACGCTATGTTTAACGTCCAACCCTACTGAGGCCATGTCCTCAACAGTATCACAAAACTTACTATATACGCTATGTTTAACGTCCAACCCTACTGAGGCCATGTCCTCAACAGTATCACAAAACTTACTATATACGCTATGTTTAACGTCCAACCCTACTGAGGCCATGTCCTCAACAGTATCACAAAACTTACTATATACGCTATGTTTAACGTCCAACCCTACTGAGGCCATGTCCTCAACAGTATCACAAAACTTACTATATACGCTATGTTTAACGTCCAACCCTACTGAGGCCATGTCCTCAACAAAACTTACTATATACGCTATGTTTAACGTCCAACCCTACTGAGGCCATGTCCTCAACAGTATCACAAAACTTACTATATACGCTATGTTTAACGTCCAACCCTACTGAGGCCATGTCCTCAACAGTATCACAAAACTTACTATATACACTATCTTTAACGTCCAACCCTACTGAGGCCATGTCCTCAACAACACTTACTATATACACTATCTTTAACGTCCAACCCTACTGAGACCATGTCCTCAACAAAACTTACTATATACGCTATGTTTAACGTCCAACCCTACTGAGGCCATGTCCTCAACAAAACTTACTATATACGCTATGTTTAACGTCCAACCCTACTGAGGCCATGTCCTCAACAGTATCACAAAACTTACTATATACGCTATGTTTAACGTCCAATCCTACTGAGGCCATGTCCTCAACAGTATCACAAAACTTACTATATACACTATCTTTAACGTCCAATCCTACGGAGGCCATGTCCTCAACAGTATCACAAAACTTACTATATACACTATGTTTAACGTCCAACCCTACTGAGGCCATGTCCTCAACAGTATCACAAAACTTACTATATACGCTATGTTTAACGTCCAATCCTACTGAGGCCATGTCCTCAACAGTATCACAAAACTTACTATATACACTATCTTTAACGTCCAATCCTACGGAGGCCATGTCCTCAACAAATTTGTTGCATTCTGTCTCATTCTGTAGATTTATTGGTCTCCATAAATCCTCCTGTAATAAACAAACTTCAATAGGTGGCAAATATTATGATGACATATATAAAGAACGAAATGGAGCCCATTTGGAGTGAATCAGTGGTCAAGTAGTAATGTTATGTACATGTATTGCAGGGATTGCGAGTTCAATCCCCCTCTCATGAAGCATTAAACCAAGATCCCATGACTATATCAGTGTTATACACTGGGGATCGAAAATAACCAGAGGTGTCTCTGGGATGCTTTCTGTACCTTGCAGTTTCCCCTACAGTCTAAAACAAGAGGACAGAATGGTACTTGGTCAGTCACCTGAAAAGGGACTATCACAAACAATTGAGTGTGAGAGATGGGGGAAGGGTGCTAGTCATGCCTACTAAGGCATGTGTCAAATGACAGATGATTCAAATACCACATTAGATATCAAACTAGAAATGTGTCCAAAAGACACAGATGCCCCCACTAAATGACACTTGACACAAACTCAATAAACAGGTAAGTGGTGCATTTTCAAAGACAAGTTCAGCAGTCTCTTATAAAACCATTTTCAAGTTAAAGATCACTGTCACCTTGACTTTTGACCAGCTGACCCCTAAATCAATAGGCTTCTTCTACTCATTAAGGACAATCATCCTATGAAGCTTGAAAACTCTGGGTCAAAAAGAACTCCACTTATTCAGCTGTAACCATTTATATACGCTGGTTTGAAAAACCAGACGTATCATGGGAATGCCACTGGCAGGCAGGTGGCCAGATGGGTGGCGTCCAATTTTGTCCACAGCGTATCTCCTACACACATGGAGGGATTTTAATGAAACTTCATAGAAATGTTCAACACTATGAGAAGCCGTGTCACACACATGTACCAGGTCTCTAGCTCAAAGGTCAAGGTCACACTTAGAGCTCATTGAAAAATGCTTGTCCTGAGCAAAACTTCAACATGCATAGAGGGATTTCAATATAACTTGGCACAAATGTTCACAATTGTGAGGCTGAGTGTCACGCACAAAATTCAGGTCCCTACAGCAAGGTCAAGGTCACATACAGAGGTCAAAGTGCAGATAAAAATATGAAGATATGTATAGGGACCATTAAGTCATCATTTATTGAGGGATTGTAACAAAAATGGTCATTATCATGACTATGGCTGTGACACATGTAATTTAGGTCAATATATGCAAGGTCAAGGTTACTAAAGATGATCAAATATCCAGATTTTGTCTGGAGCATATCTTAAAGAAATGTTTACCAAGAGACGTATTGCTCCATGCATGATCTAGGTCAAAGGTCAAGGTCACATTTAGAGCTCATTGAAAAACGCTTGTCAGGAGGGGATTTTAATATAACTTGGCACAAATGTTCACCATTGTGAGGTGGAGTGTCATGGGTATAATTCAGGTCCCTGCCACCAAAGTCAAGGTCACACATAGAGGTCAAAGTTCAGATAAAAATATGAAGATGTGTATAGGGACCATTTAGTCTTCATTTATTGATGGATTGTAACACAAATGCTATCATGACTACAGGTGTGACACATGTAATTTAGGTAAATATTTGCAAGGTCAATGTCATTAGAGATGATTAAATATCCAGATATTGTCTGGAGAATATCTTCTACATGCATGGAGGAATTTTAATGTTACTTTATAGAATTGTTCACCGCAATGAGACAAAGTGTCCTGCGCATGTACCAGGTCTCTAGGTCAAAGGTCAAGGTCACACTTAGATCTCTTTGAAAAATGCTTGTTCAGAGCAAAACTTCTACATGCATTGAGGGATTTTAATATAACTTGGCACAAATGTTCACCATTGTGAGGCTGAGTGTGGCACATAAAATTCAGGTCCCTGTGACCAAGATCAAGGTCACACATAGAGGTAAAATTTCAGATAAAAATACAAAAATATGGGCTTGTTACATCTTGGTACTGAATCTTAATTTATATTAAGTCCTGTGCATATCTTCCCTACTAATTTGTTTTTAGGTTCATTTAACAACACAATGCCAAGAATAGAAACTTGCTTGCCAGTTAACACTTGATATCCATAATTCCCACATCGCCACCTAAAGCTTTTGTGATGGGTGTATTTTGTGACAATGTCACCCTTGTCATATTAAAGGACACTTTGACCTTGACCTTTGACAGGCTGACCCCAAAATCAGTAGGCTTCTTCTACTCATAAAAGACAATCATCCTGTGAAGCTTGAAGACTCTGGGTCAAGTAGAACTGAAGTTATTGAGTGGAAACCATTTTCAAGTTAAAGCTCACTGTGACCTTGACCTATGACCAGCTGACCCCAAAATCAATAGGCTTCTTCTACTCAATAAAAGCAATGATTATATGAAGTTTCAAGACTCTGGGTCAAATAAAACTCCATTTATTGAGCAGAAACCAATTTTTACATATAAGGTCACTGTGATCTTGACCTTTGACTGGCTGACCTCAAAATCAATAGACTCCTGTAACTCAATAAGGAGAGTCATCCTATGAAGTTTGAAGAAACTAGGTCAAATAGAACTAGTTATTGAGTTGAAACCATTTTCACATTTATGGTCACTGTGACCTTGACCTTTCACCTACATACCCCAAACACAATAGCCTTCTGTAACTCAATAAGGGCAATCACTATATGAAGTTTGCAGACTCTAGTTGAAAAGGTACTCTAGTTATAGATGGAAACAAAGTGTGACAGACGGATAGACGGACTGATGGACAGGGCAAAAACAATATGTCTCCCCCTGATGGGGGAGACATAATAAATACATTTTTTTTTAAATCCCACTATGCACGAGGAAGTTAAGAACAACTTTTTAACTCTATCAATGTAAGGAATAAGCCTAAACTTCATGTGTCCACTGTAACCTTGACCTTTAAGAGAGCGACATGTTTCTTGCACATGACATGTTGACTTCATATGATGATCACTTATGCCAAATTATTTCCAAATCCAACCATGCACAACGAAGTTATGAGCCGGACACGAACAACTTTTTCACTCTATCAATATAAGGAATAAGCCAAAACTTCAAATGTCAACCGTGACCTTGACCTTTGACAGAGCAACATGTTTCTTACACACGACATGTTGACTTCACATGATGATCACTTATGCCAAATTATTTTGAAATCCAACCATGCACAACAAAGTTATGGGCCAGACACGAACAACTTTTTCACTCTATCCATATAAATAATAAGCCAAAACTTCAAGTGTCCACTGTGACCTTCACCTTTGAGTGAGCGACATGTTTCTTGCATGTGACACATCAACTTCATATGGTGATCATTTATGCCAAATTATTTCCAAATCCAACCATGCAGAACAAAGTTATGAGCCGGGCACAAATATCTATTGTATGTGCCCACACACACATAGACAGGGTAAACACTATATGCCCGCTCGCCATTATCATGGCGGGGCATAAAATATTTTCTAACCAAACCCACTGACTCTACAATCATCAGAGAAAAGAGTGTAAAGAGTGCCATGATGGCCCTGTATCATTAACCTGGATACCATTGTAACATATCACAATATCAGCATATGTCAGTAACAAAATTGTACACATGGTACAAATGTCATGGAAGTACTTCAAAAACAGAAAGTAGGTCAATAAGTCAAGGTAAACCAAGGTTAAAATTGAAGTCTGTATGTAAGCTTATACAAACAAGACTCTGTCACAGACAGTATATCCCATGCCAATTGGTGCTTGTTTGAAGAATGTGTAAAGTCAGAATTTGCATATAAAGCAAATGAGAAAAAAATCAGTAATAGTTTATCAAAGAATAACTTTGTGGTTATCATCTTGATCAAAAGGCAGTAACTCCTTCAAAAATTGTGCAATTGCAAAAAATGAATACAAGCACTGCAGTTTATGTTGATAAACATTCTGTGAAAGTTTGGTGGAAATCGCATAAGAAGTTGCACAAGAAACATTTATATAATAATTATAAAAATCATCGAAGGGCAATAACTCCTTCAAAAATAATGCTATCACAAAATCCTGACAATATGCATATTTAAGTCTTTAACTTTGTAAAGACTGTTATTTTTATACAGCAATGGCAAACAAAACTCAACATCCAAGTTTCATCAAACATCTCCATTTTGATAATAATCCTCTCAATGATGAATAACACACTCTTGTTTTTTACTTTTCAAATTTGTGTCATTTTCAAATATCTAAGTTCCAGGCCTTGCAGTTTGTGACAAGAAGATTTTAAAACTTTTTTGCTATATAACTCTATACAAGAGGGCCATAATGGCCCTTGATTGCTCACCTGAGTACTTTGGCTGTAGGTTTGCTGCTAAGCAGTATTTCATTTTTTAATTGAAAATATGTTAGTGCCTACAAACCAAGTATGTAAAATATCAGTCAATAAATAAAGGCTCTATGACCGAAAGTAGAAATATTTATTATAAGCTATGGTGACCTTGACCTTGACCCAGTGACCTCAAACCCTACCCATACAAGGAACCTATATACTGAATATCAAAGATATTGGTCTATAAATGAAGGCTCTATGAGGTACAGTAGATAAATCTATTTTTAGCCTCCATGACCTTTAACCTAATCTAATAATTTCAAAAAGCTTGATAAAGCTTGCTTCATGCCAAATTTTAAAATTCTAGGCCTTGTGGTTTCAGACAAGAAGATTTTTAAAGATTTTCTTCTATACTGCTATTTAAAACTTATGACCCCTCGGGCGGGGCCAATAGTGACCCCAGTGACATTTTTCAAACAAACTAGGTAGAGGTCCACTAGACAATGCTGCATACCAAATATCTAAGCTGTAGACAGCATTGAGGTTTCCAGTAAGAAGATTTTTAAAGATTGCCCTTTTTTACATATTAAGGGCCCCCGCGGCGGGGCCAATTTTGACCCCGGAGCTAACATATAAAGAATACTTGTAAAGGTTCTCAACACAATACTCGACACCAAATATCTAAGGTCTAGTCCTATTAGTTTCGGAGGAAAATGATTTTTCATGTTTTTCCTATATAACTATATGTAATTAATAGAACCCTGGGGCGTGGCCAATTTTGACCCAGGGGACATAATTTGAACAAACTTGATAGAGGTCCACTAGACAATGCTGCACACCAAATATCTAAACTCTACGCCTTGCGGTTTCTGACAATAAGATTTTTTAAAATTTTTCCTATATAATTCTATGTAAAACTAGTGACCCCGGGGGCAGAGCCATTTTTGACCCAGGGGTCATGATTTGAACAAACTTGGTAAAGGTCCACCTGATGATGCTTCATACCAAATTTCTAAGCTCCAGGCCTTGTAGTTCTAGAGAAGAAGATTTTTAAAGTTCCAACTTTGAAAATCTATTTTTAGCTCCTGTGGCCTAGAAATGCAATGGACCTGAACCATTTGAACAATTTTGGTAAAGCTTCATGCAAGTAACATTCCTGCCAAACTTCAGCAAGATTGGCCCAGCAGTTCAGGAGAAGAAGTTGTTTGAAGAAAAAGTTGAGTACGCATGCATGCACGGACGGACGACGGACATCAGGTGATCAAAAAAGCTCACCTTGAGCACTTTGTGCTCAGGTGAGCTAATAAAACATGTGACCTCTTGGGGGGGTGGGTGGCAGTTTTGACCCAAGGGCCATGATTTGAACAATCTTGGTAGAGGTCTACTAGACAATGCTCAACACCAAATATCTAAGCTCCAAGCCTTGTAGTTTCTTACAAAAAGATTTTTAAAGTTTTCCCTACATGTATATAACTCTATGTAAATCAAATAAGCCCTGGGCGGGGTCAATTCTGACCCCAGGGTCACAATTTGAACAATCTTTGTAGAGGTCTACTAGATGATGCCTCATACCAAATATCTAAGCTGCAGGCCTTGCAGTTTCTGACAAGAAGATTTTTAAAGTTTTCCCTATATAACTCTGTGTAAATCAAGTGACCCCCAGGGTGGGGCCAGTTCTGACCCCAGGGCCAGAATTTACTATATAACTCTTTGTAAAAAATGTGACCCCTTGGGCAGAGCCAATTTTGACCCAGGGGCCATGATTTGAACAATCTTGGTAGAAGTCTACTAGACAATGCTACACACTAAATATCTAAGCCCCATGCCTTGCGGTTTCTGACAAGAAGATTTTTAAAGTTTTCCCTATATAACTCTATGTAAATCAAGTGACCCCCAGGGTGGGGCCAGTTCTGACCCCAGGGTCATAATTTGAACAATCTTTTTAGAGGTCCACTAGATGATGCCTCATACCAAATATCTAAGCTCCAGGCCTTGTGGTTTCAGACAAGAAGATTTTTAAAGTTTTCCCTATATAACTCTATGTAAATCAAGTGACCCCCAGGCGGGGCCAGTTCTGACCCCAAGGTCATTATTTGAACAATCTTGGTAGAGGTCTATTAGATGATGCTCAACACTAAATATCTCAGCTCCATGCCTTGCGGTTTCTGACAAGAAGATTTTTAAAGTTTTCCCTATATAATTCTATGTAAATCAAGTGACCCCCAATCTTTGTAGAGGTCCACTAGATGATGCATCATACCAAATATCTAAGCTCCAGGTCTTGTGGTTTCAGACAAGAGGATTTTTAAAGTTTTCCCTATATAACTCTATGTAAATCAAGTGACCCCCAATCTTTGTAGAGGTCCACTAGATGATGCATCATACCAAATATCTAAGCTCCAGGCCTTGTGGTTTCTAACAAGAAGATTTTTAAAGTTTTCCCTATATAACTCTATGTAAATCAAGTGACCTCAAGGGCCAGGCCATTTTTGACCCAGGAGCCATGATTTGAACAAACTTGGTAGAGGTCCACTGGACAATGCTGCACACCAAATATCTAAACTCTAGGCCTTGTGGTTTCAGACAAGAAGATTTTTAAAGTTTTCCTATATAAGCCTATGTAAAATCAATTGACCCCCCGGGCGGGGCCAAATTTGACCCCAGGGGCATAATTTGAACAAACTTGATAGAGGTCCACTAGACAATGCTACATACCAAATCTTAAGGCTTAGGGCCTTGTGGTTTCAGACAAGAAGATTTTCAAAGTTTTTCCTTAAAGTTGCCATAGCAACCAGAGTTCTTGATGGAATTGAATTCTTTGAACAACTTTGGTAGAGCTTCATGCAAGGAATATCCCAGGCATGTTTCGTCCCAAAAGCTCACCTTGAGCAGGGTCAGGTTAGCTAAAAAATGTTATTCTTTATACATAGTGAATAAGAATTCAGGGGCCATAACGCTGTCTTAAATTGTTCGACCGGGACATTCCAAAGACATGCACATCTCCTTTTGGTAGTGATGCTTCATATAAAGTTTTTTTGAAATCCAGTTAGCAGTTGCCGAGAAATAGCATGGAAACGAATGTTACTCTGATTACATACTGAATGACTAATCAAGGGCCATAACTCTGTGCTGAAGTGTCAAACTGGAACAAGCCAAGGATATCCACATCTCCTTTTGGTATTGAAAGTTCCAACAAAGTTTTGTTGAAATCTTTTCAGTAGTTGCAGAGAAATAGCATGGAAACAAAATAGAGGCCATAACTGTTTTAAAGGCCCTAACTCTGTGTTGAATGGTCCAACTGGAACATGCCGAGGATATGCGCATCTCATTTTGGTATTGAAAGTTCCAAAAAGGTTTCACTGAAATCCAGTCAGTAGTTGCCAAGAAATAGCATGGAAATGAAATTTGGACAGATGGAAAGATGGACGGACAATGCCAAAACAATATTTCACTTCCATTTCCATTGGTGGGGGATAATAATTAAAACTTCAATGACATACTGTAAATGTAGCTTCAAAAACAAGGAAGTAGGTCATTAGGCAAAGGTCAAGGTCAGCCAAGGTCAAAGTTGAAATCTGCATCCAAAATTATACAAATAGTTAAAATTTCATTGATGTAACTTTTAAGTGAGTCATTAGGTCACGGTCAAGTCAGCCAATTTAAAAGTAGAAGTCTGCATGCAAAATTATACTAGTAAAAATTTGAATAACACATGTTCAACGATGTTGGTCAGTATGTCACATGAATGTCAAGGACAAAGGGGGATAAAAATTAAGTACAGTAAAATCATGCTATTAAGACCACTAACAGTTCTTTGGCAAATGGTCTTAATAGTGGGGTGGTCTTATTAGTGGAGCGGGCAACCCATATTTTCATAACATGGATGCACACTTTAAAGATTTTTATATGCATAATTATTTTCATATAAGATCTTTATAAGACTTTTAAAATGCCAATCTTTGCATTTGCATTTCTCCATGACTAATAAACTATCAGATTATTATTATTTTTTTTTAACCAAGTTGTATACAAACAGAATGAAATAACAATGTTGTGCTAACAGAATGCAATTTAAATTGATTATGATATAAAAATTAAAATTCCTTTCATGAACATTAATTTTTCTCATATATCTGTCAAGTGCATTCTTTATTTAATGAATGAATCAATTGATGATTTGCTAAATTTGGTCAAATTTATCACAATAATGCTGTAAAATTCAACAACTGAAACAATAACAAACCTTTTATCATTTCCTGTTTCCACTTAAAAGCGAGTACAAGGAAAGGCAGAAGGTGTAGAAAACATTTAATCAAAACTATAATTAATCCACTCAACTGGTATCTCCATATGTCACAATAGATGCAATAAACAGTCAGAAAGTTTTTTTTTTTCAGGGAATAATACTTGTTAATAACACTAGAACTATCGCTGAATGCGATTCATACCCCCACCAATGTCCTTGACAGAAGACAACATGGAAAGGTGGTTAAGGGAATCACTTTAGTGGCACAAATACATATACATAAAAAGAAATTATCTCTGGTGAAAAAAACAAATTGTACAGGTAATAGTATATATATATATTGTCAAATCATGTTCGAAACAGTTACAAATAACCTTTCATTTTCATGAATATCTGTTCTAGTTTCAGAAACATTTAAGTATTAATGGTTATATCAGAACATTTTCTAAGCCTAAAAGGGGCATAACTTGTGTTATAATTCAACGGAATTGTAGAATTTTCGTCATCTGAGCTTGCTTGTAACCATTCATATAAATTTTAAGTTTCAAGTAAATATCTGTTCTGGTTTAAGAAATATTCTAGTAAATAAATTTAAAGACATAAAAATGGACATAACTTTGTCTAAAATACAATACAAAGTTATCCCCCCCCCCCCACACACACTTTTTTTAGTTATGAAACTTGACCTGCATATCTTACTTGCGACATCTCGTATATATTTAAAGTTTCAAATGATTATCTGTTCTAGTTTTAGAAATATTCAAGTACATGTTAAAATTTCAGAACACTTTCTAAGTCAATTTTTGACCTTCAAGTGTGGCCTTGACCTTAAGCTGGCACAAGGGTAAGATGGGTTCTGCACATTGCCAAGTTGGGGTGAACATTTGAGTCAAGTTTTAAGAAAATCCTTCCATTAGTATAGAATTTATAGAGCGGACATGACATATTGTCTAGTATTGATTGTAAGTAAATTAAGACTTAAAAAGGGGCATAACTTTGTCAAAATGCAATACAGAGTTATGAAACTTGACCTGCATATCTTACTTGTGATACCTCATATATCTTTTAAGTTTCAAGCAAATACCTGTGCTAGTTTCAGAAATATTCAAGTACATGTTAGAATTTAAGAATATTTTCTAAGTCAATTTTTGACCTTCAAGTGTGACCTTGACCTTAAGCCTGCACAAAGGTAACATGGGTTCTGCACATAACCTTGTTGAGTTGAACATTTGAGTAAAGTTTGAAGAAAATTCTTCTATTAGTATAGGATTTATAGAGCGGACAGGACATATTGTCTAATATTTGATTGTATGTAAATTTGAAGACTTAAAAAGGGGCATAACTTTGTGAAAATGCAATACAGAGTTATGAAACTTGACCTGCATATCCTAATTGTGACACTTCATATATATTTTAAGTTTCAAGCAAATACGTTTTCTAGTTTCAGAAATATTCAAATACATGTTAAAATTTAAGAATATTTTCTAAGTCAATTTTTGACCTTCAAGTGTGACCTTGACCTTAAGCCGGCAAAAGGGTAACATGGGTTCTGCACATCCCCTTGTTGAGGTGAACATTTGAGCCAAGATTAAAGAAAATCTTTCAATTAGTGTAGGACTTACAGAGCTGACACGACATAATGTCTAATATCTGATTGTTTGATATTTGACCTTCAATTGTGACCTTGACCTTGAGCTGACACATGGGCAACATGGGTTCTGCACATCCTCTTGTTGAGGTGAACATTTCAGCCAAGTTTGAAGAAAATCCTTCAGTTGGTATAGGATTTATAGAGCGGACACGATAATGGAGACGGACGGACAGACGGACGGACCGACCGACGGACGCGACAAAGCGAATCCATTATAGCCCCCCCCCCCACATTTTGTGGTGGGGGTATAATAATTAGCTGTTAAGTAGTCTGAGATCCATGTGTTAAAGTTGTAAAAGTATGTCAAAGCTGAGGGGCTCACAGAGGGATATTAGAAAGGCATTTTAAGTGGTCTAATTAGTGCAATAGCAGGCGAATTCCTACTGAATTAAGGAGCTCTATTCTATTTGAGCTTATTTATCATCGGTACCGGTTGCCCATATGAATGACGCCCAATGAAGAGATGAGTTATTTTATGTTGTGAGGGTAGTGCAAGATACAGAAAGCATCCCATTCCAGAGACATCCCTGGTTCTTTTGCATGCTCAGTGCATAGCACTGATACATGGGACCTCGGTTTAACATCTCATCCGATAGACTGTTAGTAATGATAATGGGGAGCAAGGGATCGAACTCCGGACCCCTGGTTTACCAGTCCAGCGCGTTACCACTGGACCACTGATCCGCTCCTAATTAAGGAGCAAAATGTTCTGTTCTTTTAAAAATCAGTCTTAACAGTGGAGTGGTCAGAATTTTGAAGTGTTTGTAATGCAGGGTTCAAATGCACCTTCCTAGCCCAAACAATGGAAACATTTTTTTTTTATTGGGTGCAGAGTAGGCGTGGAAACCTGGTGAGTGCCAAGTACTTCCAAAGCCCATCTTATTTACTAGGCAATGCTGAACTAGAAATATCTAAGCTCAAGTAGCTTTTCCTACATTACTCTATGTAAACAAGAGGGCCAATGGCCCTAAAGCACTCACCTGGGTTCAAACATGAAAGAAATTTTTATGAATGTAATGATGCATATCACAGAAATGGACCAATGCAATTTCATTGCCATAGCTCCAAAAACAAAAAGTAGATCAGTAGGTCAAAATATAGGTCATGACACGATATTTCTGAAATCTACACGAAAAGCTGTACACACAGTCCAAATTTCATTGCTGTTGCTTTAAAACAAACAAGAGGGCCATGATGGCCCTGTATCGCTCACCTTGACTATGACTGCTTTTTACAAAAGTGGCTATGGACCTGGTTAACTAACCCATGATGACTCATTTTCGAACTTGACCTACAAATTATTGAAAAAATCTTTCTGACAAATTTCCAGGTTATTTTGACTGAAAATGTTACCACTAGAGTGTTAACAAGGTTTTTCCATATTTAGGCTCTATGACCTAGTTTTTGAACCTAGATGTCCCATATTCAGATTTGAGCTAGAAATTATCGAAATAATCTCTGTGACAAATTTCCAAAATATTTGGACTGAAAAAGTATCCTCTAGAGTGTTAACAAGGTTTTCCAATTTTGGGCTCTGTGACCTAGTTTTTGACCCCAGATGACCCATATCCAAATTTGAGATACAAATCATCGAAACAACCTTTCTGAAAAATTTCAAGGACATTTGGACTGAAAATGTAGCCTCTAGAGCATTAACAACGTTTTTCTACTTTTGGGCTCTTTGACCTAGTTTTTAACCCCAGATAACCTATATTCCAAATTGAGCTAGAAATCACTGAAACAATCTTTCTGACAAATTTCCAGGTTATCTGGACTGGAAATATTACCTCTAGAGTGTTAACAAGACTTTTCCATACTTGGGCTCTGTGACCTAGTTTTTGACCCCAGATGACCCATATTCGAACCTGACTTAAAAATCATCAAAGCAACTTTCTGACCAATTTCCAAGATATTTGGACTGAAAATGTCATCTCTGGAGTGTTAATAAGATTCTTCTATTTTTGGGCTCTTTGACCTAGTTTTTGAACCCAGATGACCCATATTCCAACTTGAGCTAGAAATCATAGAAGCAACCTTTCTGACAAATTTCCAGATTATTTGGGCTAAAATGTTACCTCTAAAGTGTTAACAAGGTTTTTCAATATTTGGGCTATGTGACCTAGTTTTTGATCCTAGATGACCCATATTCGAACTTGACCTAGAAATCATTGATACAACTTTTCTGACAAATTTCCAGGATATTTTGACTGAAAATGTAGCCTCTAGAGTGTTAACAAGGTTTTTCAATATTTTGGCTCTGTGACCTAGTTTTTCAACCCAGATAACCCATGTTCGAAATAGTCTGAGAAATCATTGGGACAAACATCCTGACCAAGTTTCAAGATAATTAAGGCAAAAATGTGACCGCTGGAGCGTTAACGAAATAAGTGTGGACGGACCAAACGACGGACATTGAGTGATCCTAATAGCTCACCATGAGCCTATGGCTCAGGTGAGCTAAAAAGTAGGTCAGCAGGTCAAAAATATAGGTCATGCTATGACATTTTTGAAATCTGAACAAAAAACTGTACACATCGTCCAAATTTCAATGCCATAACTCCAAAAACAAAAAGGTCAGTAGGTTAAAAATATAGGTCATGCAATGACATTTTTCAAATCCAAACGAAAAAACTGTGCACATAGTCCAAATTTCATTGCTGTAGCTAAAACAAGAGGGCCATGATGGCCCTTTATCGCTCACCTGCTATATGACTGCTTTTTACAAAAGTGGCTATGGACCAGGTTAACTGACCCAAGATGACCCATTTTCGAACTTGACCTAGAAATTATTGAAACAAGAGGGCCATGATGGCCCTGTATCGCTCACCTGAGTATGACTGCTTTTAACAAAGTTGCTATGGACCTGGTTAATTGACCCCAGATTACCCATATTTGAACTTGACCTAGATTATTGAAACAATCTCTTTGACAAATTTCAAGGTTATTTATACTGAAAATGTTACCTCTAGATTGTTAACAAGGTTTTTCCATATTTGGGCTCTATGACCTAGTTTTTTAACCTAGATGTCCCATATTCGAACTTGAGCTAGAAATTATCGAAAAACTCTCTCTGACAAATTTCCAGGATATCTGGACTGAAAAAGTAGCCTCTAGAGTGTCAACAAGGTTTTCCGATATTTAGGCTCTGTGACCTAGTTTTTGACCCCGGATAACCCATATCCAAATTTGAGCTACAAATCATCAAAACAACCTTTCTGACAAATTTCCAGGACATTTGGATTTAAAATGTAGCCTCTAGAGTGTTCACAAAGTTTTTTTGATATTTGGGCTCTGTGACCTAGATGTTTCAACTACAGATGACCCATATTCAAACTGGAGCTAGAAACCATAGAATTAAGCTTTCTGACCAATTTCCAGGTTATTTGGAATTAAAATGTTACCTCTAGAGTGTTAACAGGGTTTTTCCATATTTGGGCTCTGTGACCTAGTTTTTGACCCAAGATGACCCATACTCAAACTTGAGCTAGAAATCATCAAAAAAACCTGTCTGACAAATTTCCAGGATATTTGGACTGAAAATGTAACCTCTGGAGTGTTAAATTTTTTTTTACATATTTGGACCATGTGACCTAATTTTTGACCCCAGATAAGCCATATCCAAATTTGAGATAGAATTTGTTGAAACAACCTTTCTGACAAATTTCAAGGACATCATTTGGACTTAAAATGTAACCTCTAGAGCATTAACAAGGTTTTTCTACTTTCGGGCTCTGTGACCTATTTTTTGACCCCAGAAAACATATATTCAAAACTGAGCTAGAAATCATCGATAAAACCTTTCTGACAAATTTCCAGGTTATTTGGACTGAAAATGCTACCTTTAGACTGTTAACAAGGTTTTTCAAAATTTGGACTCTGTGACCTAGTTTGTGACCCCAGATGACCCATATTCGAACTTGAGCAAGAAATCATAGAAGCAACCTTCCTGACAAATTCCCAGATTATTTAGTGTAAAAATGTTACCTCTAGAGTGTTAACAAGATGTTTCTATTTTTGGGCTATGTGACCTAGTTTTTGAACCCAGATGACCCATATTCAAACTTAAACTAGAAATCATAAAAGCAACCTTCCTGACAAATTCCCAGATTATTTGGTGTAAAAATGTTACCTTTAGAGTGTTAACAAGGTTTTTCAATATTTGGGCTCTGTGACCTAGTTTTTGACCCCAGATGACCTATATTCCAACTTGAGCTAGAAATCGTTAAAGCAACCTTTCTGACAAATTTCCAGATTATTTGAGCTGAGAATGTAACCTCTAGAGTGTTAACAAGATTTTTCTATTTTTGGGCTCCGTGACCTAGTTTTTGAACCCAGATGACCCATATTTGAACTTGAGCTAGAAACTATCGATAGAACCTTTCTGACAAATTTCCAGGATATTTGGACTGAAAAGGTAGCCTCTAGAGTGTTAACAAGGTTTTTCAATATTTGGGCTCTGTGACCTAGTTTTCCAACCCTGATAACCCATGTTCGAACTCGTATGAGATATTAATGAGGCAAACATCCTGACCAAGTTTCATGACAATTGGGGCAAAAATGTGACCACTAGAGTGTTAACAAACTAATTGTGTACGGACGGACGGACGGACGACGGACAAAAGGTGATCAGAAAAACTCACTCTGTCACTATGTGACAGGTGAGCTAAAAACAAACAAGGGGGCCATTGGCCCCAAAGCGCTCACCTGAGGACAGACTGTCATGCAAAAATTTGAAAATATTTTACTATTAATATGGTCCAAATTTCAAACCTGTACATCAAACAACAAAAAAGGAGGTCACTAGGTCAAAATGTCATCTAATGTCAGAGTTCAATTTCGACACCTGAAACTCTGCACAAGGTTCGAATTTCATAGCTGAGATATAAAGCAAGAAAGTAGGTCACTAGGTGAGAATCTAAGTCATCTAACATCAAAGTTCAATGCTACATCTGAAACTGTGCAAATGGTCCAAATTTCATAGCTGTACATCAAAAAACAAGAAAATAGGTCACTAGGTCAAAATTTAGGTCATTTAACATCAAAGTTCAATTCATCATCTGAAACTGTGCACATGGTCCAAATTTCATAACTGTATATCAAATTTCAAAAAAGTAGGTCACTAAGTCCCCTAGGGCAGGGCCAACTGTGACCCCAAGTTTAAATTTAAACAATCTTGATATAGTTCCACCAGACAACGTCTCAAGTTAAATATCTAAGCTCTAGCTTTCTTGGTTTCAGAGATCACTTTTTTTATATGTATATAAAGAAAACTCATGACCCCAAGGGCAGGGCCAATTTTGACCCTAGGGCAATAATTTGAACAATGTTTGTAGAGGTCCACAATGTTTCATGCCAAATATCTAAGCTCTAGCCTTTGAAGCTTCAGAGGATAATTTTCTTATGTTTTTACTATATGCAGAAATAGAATATCTATGACCCCGGGCAGGCTCAATTGTAGACCCCAGGGATATAATTTGAACAAACTAGGAACAGGTTCACTAGACAATATTTCATGCCAAATATCTAAGCTTTTGGCTTTGTCATTTCAAAGGAGAAGATTTTTAAATTTTTTACTATATACATAATAAGGAAAACATATGACCCGTGGGTGGGGTCAATTTTAAGGCTAGGGGCATAATTTGAACAACTTTGTTAGAGGACCTGTAATATCATATCATATACCAAATATCAAATCTCTGCCTATTTTGGCACTAGGGGCATAATTTAAACAACTCTGGTAGAGGACCTAAAGATGATATCATATACCAAATATCAAAGCTCTAGCCTTTGTCATTTCAGAGGAGAAGATTTTTTTAAGTTTTTACTATATACATATAATGAAAACCTAACCCCCTGGGACGGGGCCAATTTTGGCACTAGGGGCATAATTTGAACAACTTTGATAGAGGACCTATAGATGATGTCATATCCCAAATACCAATGCTCTAGCCTTTGTCATTTCAGAGGAGAAGATTTTTTAAGTTTTTACTATATACATATAAGGAAAACCTATGACCCCCTGGGGCAGAGCCAATTTTGGCACTAGGGGCATAATTTGAACAACTTTGGTAGAGGACCTATAGATGATGTCATATACTGAATAACAAAGCTCTTGGCCTTGTACTTTCTGACAAGAAGATTTTTTTAATTTGCATTTTTGAAACTTCTTTTTTGGCCCTGTGGCCTACCTATGCAACAGACTAGAACCATTTGAACAACTTTGAAAGGGGACCACCCAAGGATCATTCCTGTGTAGTTTGGTTAATGTGCAGTCAGTAGTTTCAGAGGAGATGTTGTTTTTATGTAATTGTTGACGACAGACGACGCATGACGATGGAAACAGGGGGATCACAATAGCTCACCATGAGCTCGTTGTGCTCAGGTGAACTAAAAAGTAGGTCAGTAGGTGAAAAATATAGGTCAAGGAATAATAGTTTTGAAATCATCTTGAAAACTGTACAAATAGTCCAAATTTTATTGCCATAGCGAAAAACTTAAAAAATGACACAAAAAAAATTTGGGGGTGGGGGGGGTGGGGCGGGGAGAGTGACCCCCAGGGGAGGGGGGATGACCCCACTGTCGTCACAGTGCATACTACCAAATATCTAAACTTGAGGCCTTGCAGTTTGTGACAAGAAGATTTTTAAAGTTTTTTGCTACATAACTCTATGTAAAACATGTGACCCCTTGGGTGGGGCCAGTTCTGACCCCACAGGCCATGATTTGAAAAATCTTGGTAGAGGTCTACTAGACAATGCTCAACACCAAATATCTAAGCTCCATGCCTTGTAGTTTCTTACAAATAGATTTTTAAAGTTTTTCCTATATAACTCTATGTAAATCAAGTAAGCCCAGTTCTGACTCCAGGGTCATAATTTGAACAATCTTTGTAGAGGTCCAATAGATGATGCCTCATACCAATATCTAAGCTCCAGGCCTTGCAATTTCTGACAAGAAGATTTTTAAAGAATTTACTATATAACTCTATGTTAAACATGTGACCCCTTGGGCAGAGCCAATTTTGACCCTAGGGCCATAATGTGAACAATCTTCGTAATGTGAACAATTTTTGTAGAGGTCCACAATGTTTCATGCCAAATATTTAAGCTCTAGCCTCTGAAGCTTTAGTGGATAATTTTCTTATAAGTTTTTACTATATAATATAATGAACATCTATAACCCCCCGGCAGGCCCAATTTTACCCCATTGATATATTTTAAACTAACTTGGTAGAGGTTCAGTTAACAATGTTTCATGCCAAATATCTAAGCTTTAGCCTTTGTGGTTTTAGAGAAGAAGTTTATTTAGCTCACCTGAACACAAAGTGCTCAGGGTGAGCTTTTCTGATCAGTCTTTGTCCGTCGTCCGTCCGTCAGTTCGTCCATTGTCAACTTTTCATTCAAATGACATCTCCTCTGAAACCAAAGGGCCAAATTAAATGAAATTTTCCAGGGATGTTCCTTGCATGAAACTCTACCAAGATTGTTCAAATGGTTCAGGTCCATTGCATTTCTGGTTCACTGGAGCTAAAATTAGATTTTAAAAGTTGGATCTTTAAAAATCTTCTTCTCAAAAACCCCAAGACCTCTACCAAGTTTGTTCAAATTATGACCCTTGGGTCAAAACTGACCCCAACCCAGGGGTCACATGTTTTACATAGAGTTATATTGGAAAAACTTTAAAAAATCTTCTTGTCAGAAACAACAAGGCCTAGAGTTTAGATATTTGGTTTGCAGCATTGTCTACTAGACCTCTACCAAGTTTGTTCAAATCATGGCTCCTGGGTCAAAAATGGCCTGGCCCCAGTGGTCACATGTTTTACATAGAGTTATATAGGAAAAACTTTAAAAAATCTTCTTGTCAGAAACCGCAAGGCGTAGAGTTTAGATATTTGGTGTGCAGCATTGTCCAGTGGACCTTTACCAAGTTTGTTCATATCATGGCTCCTGGGTCAAAAATGGCCCAGCCCCAGGGGTCACATGTTTTACATGGAGTTATATTGGAAAAACTTTAAAAAATCTTCTTGTCAGAAACAACAAGACCTAGAGTTTAGATATTTGGTTTGCAGCATTGTCTACTAGACCTCTACCAAGTTTGTTCAAATCATGGCTCCTGGGTCAAAAATGGCCCGGCCCCAGGGGTCACATGTTTTACATGGAGTTATACTGGAAAAACTTTAAAAAATCTTCTTGTCAGAAACAACAAGGCCTAGAGTTTAGATATTTGGTTTGCAGCATTGTCTACTAGACCTCTACCAAGTTTGTTCAAATCATGGCTCCTGGGTCAAAAATGGCCTGGCCCCAGTGGTCACATGTTTTACATAGAGTTATATAGGAAAAACTTTAAAAAATCTTCTTGTCAGAAACCGCAAGGCGTAGAGTTTAGATATTTGGTGTGCAGCATTGTCCAGTGGACCTTTACCAAGTTTGTTCATATCATGGCTCCTGGGTCAAAAATGGCCCAGCCCCAGGGGTCACATGTTTTACATAGAGTTATATAGGAAAAAGTTTAAAAAGTCTTCACATCAGAAACCAAAAGGCATAGAGCTTAGATATTTGGTATGAAGCATTGTCAAGAGGACGTCTACCAAGTTTGTTCAAATCATAGCCCCTGGGTCAAAAATGGCCCTGCCCCAGTGGTCACATGTTTTACATAGAGTTATATAGGAAAAACTTTAAAAATCTTCTTTTCAGATACCACAAGGCCTAGAGTTTAGATATTTGGTATGTAGCATTGTCAAGAGGCTCTCTACCAAGTTGTTCAAATCATAGCCCCTGGGTCAAAAAAGGCCCCGCCCCAGGGGTCACATGTTTTACATAGCGTTATAGAGGAAAAAGTTTTAAAAATCTTCTTGTCAGAAACCACAAGGCCTAGAGTTTAGATATTTGGTTTGCAGCATTGTCTAGTGGTCCTCTACCAAGTTTGTTCAAATCATGACCCTGGGATCAAAACTGGCCCCACCCGGGGGGGGTCATTTGATTTTACACAAGGATTTATATAGGGAAAACTTTAACAATCTGCTGCTCTGAAACACCAAGGGCTATACCTTCAATTGTTTGTTGTTATGTCTCCCCCCAACCCCGCTCTTCTGGTGGAGACATATTGTTTTTGCCTTGTCCATGGGTGTCTGTTTGTCTGTCTGTCTTTCACACTTCGTTCCTTTCAATAACTTGAGTACCAGTTAACCCAAAGCCTTCAAACTTCACAGGGTTATTGCCCTTATAGAGTACAAAAAATCCTTTTTGTGTTTTGGGTCAGTAGGTCAAAGGTCAAGGTCAGAGGGACCTCTAGAGTGAAAACCATTTCCACTCAATAACAGGATTACCATTTCACCCAGAGCCTCCAAACTTCATAGGATGATTGCTTTAACTAAATAGAAGAACCATATTGTTTTTGGGGCTAGTATGTCAAAGGTCAGGGTCACAGGGACCTGTAGAGTGAAAATTATTTCTGCAGAGTAACTGTAGTACCATTACAACCAGAGCCTTCAAACTTTATAGGATAATTGTATTAGAAGAACCCTATTGTTTTTAGGGTCCATAGGTCAAAGGTTAAGTTCACAAGAACCTGTAGAGTGAAAACTGTTTCTGCTCAGTAACTGGAGTACCATTTTACCCAGAGCCTTCAAACTTCAAAGGATAATTTTCTTTACTCAGTAATAGAACCCAATCATTTTTGGGATCATTAGGTCAAAAGTCAAGGTCACAGGGACCTGTAGAGTGAAAACTATTTCTTCTCAGTAACTGGAGTATCATTACACCCTGAACCTTCAAATTTAATAGGGTAATTATATTAGAAGAACCCTATTGGGTTTGGGGTCTGTAGGTCAAAGGTCAAAGTCACTGGGACTAAAACTATTTCTGCTCAAAAATTTGAGTACCATTACACCCAGTCTTCAAACTTATTGCGCACTTATTCAAACTTGCACCCATAAAAACCAATATTTGTAACATGAGCAATGAGACTCAGGTGAGCGATTTAGGGCCATCATGGCCCTCTTGTTTTTAAAGTTTTTACTACAGTACGTGCCACGAGGAACTCTCGTTTTCCTCGAGGTCGTCGCAGACTACCCATTCCTTAAAACGCGACCAAATCCGCCGCATTTCGAGGATCACCGCCGAGGACATGGTCACCAAATATCGCGGCGGACGTCCGCTTAATCGTTCCGCGAACTTTTTCACAGGTAAGAATTGACGTATCAAGGCTCACAAAATTCCTGATTACACGCATTTCGGCAAATGTTACGCTTTATAATATCATTTAAATGTATTAAACTCTCATTCTGATGCATTTGTTTACGAATGCTCGTATTTGTTAACGGAAGGAACGACAATTCAAATCCGAAAGTAATTGTTGCTTCTCGGAACAGCTGACCCTATTTTCAGAAAATAAATTGACTGGTTTCCGAATTACACGTGGTAAAACTGCTTTCCTATATTTAAAGAAAATATACAACATGTAAACCATACTGCAACATCTGTATCGTCTATGCGCTTGACAAAATTATTGATCGATTTTGCTATACAATAACGAGCGTTTTCAATGACGGAAGTACACATAAACCTACACAGCAAATATATTAGAAATTTGGTTTTAATTTTACCAAATGTCACAGAATTGGCAGACGTAAAATGCACAGTTTCATTACGGTCATTTCACTAAATGTTCAGCTTATCCAGGTGAGTTACGACCCTAATTATTTTCGCGCTGGTCGTCAAATATCGCCGAGATATTTCGCGATGTCGAGACATCGAGGAATTCCGTTTTTTTCCTTGATGTCGCGGCGGATATTTTTTTTTCCGCGTCCACAAAATAAAGCGGAAAATGTGAGTTCCTCCTGGCGCATACTGTATATGTATTAAAGGAAAATCTATAATCCCTGGGGCAGGGCCAATTTTGACCACAGGACTATAATTTGAACAAATTTGGTAGAGGTCTACTACCCAATGTTTCATAGCAAATATCTAAGATCTAGCCTTTGTCATTTCAGAGGAAAAGATTTTTTAAGTTTTTACTATATACATATAAGGAAAACCTGTGAACCCTCGGGGCGGGGCCAGTTTCGACACTAGAGGCATAATTTGAACAACTTTTGTAGAGGAAGACATACACCAAATATCAAAGCTCTGGGCCTTGTACTTTCTGACAAGAAGATTTTTTTAATTTGCATATTTGAAACTTCTTGTTTTGGCTCTGTGACCTACTTAATGCAACAGACCAGAATCATTTCAAAAACTTTGAAAGGGGACCACCCAAGGATCATTCCTGTGTAGTTTGGTTAATGTGCACTAAGTGGTTTTTGAGGAGATTTTGTTTTTAAGAAACAGTTGACGGCACACAACGCCAGACACAGGGAGATCACAAAAGATCACCTGGGCACAACAAAAGCTCACCATGAGGACGCTGTGCTCAGGTGAGCTAGTAAAACATAAATTACTAAACATATTTACAGTTTGGAGGTTATCTGTCTGTGAAATTGCTGGTGTCAGACATTAATAGTTGTCAGACTGAATTGAACAGGAAACCCAGGAATGGTCACTGTAATAACAATGAACTGTTCTACAGTCAGCCACTAATCAAATGGTGAAGACATGGTCCAAGCAAGATCCTGATATGCATTTATGCAAAATTATTCAAAATCCATCCCTGACTGACAAGTTATGGACCAGACAATAAGCAGACAGATGGATGGACAGACAATTAAACAAGAGGGCCATGAGGGCCCTGGATCGCTCATCTAAGTACTTTGGCTGTAGGTTTGCTGTTAAGCAGTATTTCTTTTTTTAATTGAAAATATGTAAGTGCCTACAAACCAAATATGTAAAATATCAGTCAATAAATAAAGGCTCTATGACAGAAAGTAGAAATATCTATTATAAGCTATGGTGACCTTGACCTTGACCCAATGACCTCAAACCCTATGGTAGACGTCCATGCAAGGAACCTATATACTGAATATCAAAGATATTGGTCTATAAATGAAGGCTCTATGAGGTACAGTAGATAAATCTTTTTTTAGCCTCTGTGACCTTTAACCTAATCTAATAATTTGAAAAAGCTTGATAAAGCTTGCTTCATGCCAAATTTTAAAATTCTAGGCCTTGTGGTTTCAGACAAGAAATTTTTTAAAGATTTCCTTTTTTACATATTAAGGGCCCCCAGGGCGGGGCAAATTTTGACCCCAGGGCCAACATTTAAATAATATTGGTAAAGGTTCTTTACACAATACTCAACACCAAATATCTACGGTCTAGACCTATTTGTTTTGGAGAAAAATTATTTTTCATGTTTTTCCTATATAAATCTATGTAAACCAAGAGAACCCTGGGGCAGTGGCCAATTTTGACCCAGGAAATATATAATTTGAACAAACATGGTAGACATCCACTAGACAATGCTACATACCAAATAACTAAACTGTAGGCATTGAGGTATCCAGTGAGAAGGTTTTTAAAGATTGCCTTTTTTACATATTAAGGGCCCCCGGGGCGGGGTCAATTTTGACCCCAGGGCCAACATATAAACAATATTGGTAAAGGTTATCTACACAATACTCCACACCAAATATCTAAGGTCTAGTCCTATTAGTTTCAGAGAAAAATGGTTTTTCATGTTTTTTTCTATATTACTATATGTAAACCAAGAGAACCCTAGGGCGTGGCCAATTTTGACCCAGGGGACATAATTTGAACAAACTTGGTAGACATCCACTATACAATGCTACATACCAAATATCTAAGCTGTAGGCATTGTGGTTTCTGAAAAGAAGATTTTTAAAAATTTCCTATATAAGCCTATGTAGAATGAAGTGACCCCTGGGGTGGGGCCAATTTTGACCCCAGGGAAATGATTTGAACAATTTTTGTAGAGTTCCATAAGAGGGTGCTAAATGCCAAATATCTTAGCTCTAGGCCTTGTGGTTTCAGAGATTTTCAAAGTTTTTCCTTAAAGTTGCAATAGCAACCAGAGTTCTTGATGGAATTTAACTCTCTGATCAACTTTGGTAGAGCTTCATGCAAGAAACATCAAAGGGAAGTTTCATCAAATTTGGCCCAGAGGTTTCAGAGGAGATGTCTTTTGAATGAAATTGTTGAAGGACGCCGGACGCAGACCAGTCACAATAGCCCACGATGAGCCAAAGGCTCAGGTGAGCTAAAAACTATATGCCTCCCTTAGGGGGCATAATAACAGAGGAATTGGGGGTTGGAAAAACTCAGAATTCAAAAACAATTCAGAACATACAACATCATTTCAAAAGATTTATTGTCATTTCAAAACACAACAAGAGCCATGTTACACATGGTTAATCCCCCCGCCGGGAAGAAGCTACCTGGAGGTTGTTCTTTCAAACACTCAATGTAATAATGTTTGAAGAAAATCCCACAAAAAATAGGCAAGGTAGAGTTATTGTTCATGCAAACTGCACTTCCTACCAATGTTCTATGTCAGTGTATTAAGTTTGAAGAAAATCGCTCAAGCACTTTTGGAGTTATGCTTCGGACTAAGTTTTTCAATTAAATCTGATAAAGGGGAATAATTCTAAAAGTAGGCAAGGCAGAGTTATTATTCTTTCACACTGCACCTCCTCAAAATGTGCTCTTTCAGTATATGAAGTTTGAAGAAAATCACTCAAGTACTTTTGGATTTATGCTCCGGACAAAACTGGAATGGACGGACGGACAGAGACCATTTCTAATATCCCCTCCGCCTTTGGCGAGGGGATAATAAGTTCAAGAATTCAAGAATTAGATATACATGAATATGCTGGGATTTTTAAAATGTAAACAAGTAAATCTGATAAAGGGGAATAACTCTAAAAAATAGGTAGAGTTATTGGACTTGCACACTGCACTACCTACCAATGTGCTCTGTCAGTGTATGAAATTTGAATAAAATCCCTCAAGTAGTTTTGGAGTTATGCTCCGGACAAAATTTATCAAGTAATTCTGATAAAGGGGAATAACTCTAAAAACAGGCAAGGCAGAGTTATTGCTCTTGCACACTGCACTACCTACCAATGTGCTCTGTCAGTGTATGAAGTTTGAATAAAATCCCTCAAGTAGTTTTAGAGTTATGCTCCGGACAAAATTTATCAAGTAATTCTGATAAAGGGGAATAACTCTAAAAATAGGCAAGGTAGAGTTATTGCACTTGCACACTGCACTCCCTACTAATGTGCTCTGTCAGTGTATGAAGTTTAAATAAAATCCCTCAAGTAGTTTTGGAGTTATGCTCCGGACAAAATTTATCAAGTAATTCTGATAAAGGGGAATAACTCTAAAAACAGGCAAGGTAGAGTTATTGTTCTTGCACACTGCACTACCTACCAATGTGCTTTGTCAGTGTATGAAGTTTGAATAAAATCCCTCAAGTAGTTTTAGAGTTATGCTCCGGACAAAATTTATCAAGTAATTCTGATAAAGGAGAATAACTCTAAAAATAGGCAAGGTAGAGTTATTGCACTTGCACACTGCACTCCCTACTAATGTGCTGTCAGTGTATGAAGTTTGAATAAAATCCCTCAAGTAGTTTTGGAGTTATGCTCCGGACAAAATTTATCAAGTAATTCTGAAAAAGGGGAGTTACTCTAAAAATAGGCAAGGTAGAGTTATTGGACTTGCACACTGCACTACCTACCAATGTGCTCTGCCAGTGTATGAAGTTTGAATAAAATCCGTCTGGCAGTTTTGGAGTTGTGCTCCGGACAAAATTTATCAAGTAAACTTGATAAAGCAAAATAACTCTAAAAAAAGGCAAGGTAGAGTTATTGCACTTGCACACTGCACTACCTACCAATGTGCTCTGTCAGTGTATGAAGTTTGAATAAAATCCCTCAAGTAGTTTTAGAGTTATGCTCTGGACAAAATTGTTTCGGACAGACGGACGCACAGACGCACGGAAGCACAAATGGACGAAGGGCATTTCTAATATCCCCTCCGCCTTTGGCGGGGGGATAAAAATCTATTCAGAGACCATACTTTGGCAGTTGTTTTGGGCTGTTGTTTAATTCAATGTCTACTGTACAAAGTTAATATACAAGAGGGCCATGATGGCCCTGTATCGCTCACCTGAGTATGACTGCTTTAAACAAAGTTGCCATGGACCTGGTTAATTGACCCCAGATGACCTATATTTGAACTTGACCTAGAAATTATTGAAACAATCTCTTTGACAAATTTCAAGGTTATTTGTACTGAAAAAGTAGCCTCTAGAGTGTTAACAAGGTTTTTCGATATTTAGGCTCTGTGACCTAGTTTTTGACCCCAGATAAACCATATCAAAACTTGAGCTACAAATCATCAAAACAACCCTTCTGACAAATTTCCAGGACATTTGGAGTGAAAATGTAGCCTCTAGAGTGTTTACAAAGTTTTTCAATATTTGGGCTCCGTGACCTAGTTTTCCAATCCAGATGACCCATATTCAAACTTGACCTAGAAACCATAGAATTAAGCTTTCTGACAAATTTCCAGGTTATTTGGAATTAAGATGTTACCTCTAGAGTGTTAACAGGGTTTTCACATATTTGGGCTCTGTGACCTATTTTTTGACCCAAGATGACCCATACTCCAACTTGAGGTAGAAATCATCAAAAAAACCTGTCTGACAAATTTCCAGGATATTTAGACTGAAAATGTAACCTCTGGAGTGTTAAAAAGGTTTTTTAATATTTGGGCCATGTGACCTAGTTTTTGATCCCAGATGACCCATATCCAAATATGAGCTAGAAATCATTGAAACAACCTTTCTGACAAATTTCAAGGACATTTGGACTAAAAGTGTAACCTCTAGAGCATTAACAAGGTTTTTCTACTTTCGGGCTCTGTGACCTAGTTTTTGACCCCAGAAAACCTATATTTAAAACTGAGCTAGAAATCATCGATAGAACCTTTCTGACAAATTTCCAGATTATTTGGACTGAAAATGTTACCTTTACAATGTTAACAAGGTTTTTCCATATTGGACTCTGTGACCTAGTTTGTGACCCCAGATGACCCATATTCGAACATGATCTAGAAATCCTCAGGGCAACCTTTCTGAAGAATTTCCAGATTATTTGGGCTGAAAAATGTAACCTCTAGAGTGTTAACAAGATTTTTCTATTATTGGGCTCTGTGACCTAGTTTATGAACCCAGATGACCCATATTTGAACTTGAGCTAGAAATCTTTGAAGCAACTTTTCTGACAAATTTCAAGATTATTTGGGCTGAAAATGTAGCCTCGAGAGTGTTAACAAGATGTTTCTATTTTTGAGCTCTGTGACCTAGTTTTTGAACCCAGATGACCCATATTTGAACTTGAGCTAGAAATCATAGAAGCAACCTTCCTGAGAAATTTCCAGATTATTTGGTCTAAAAATGTTACCTCTAGAGTGTTAACAAGGTTTTTTAATATTTGGGCTCAGTGACCTAGTTTCTGAAACCAGATGACCCATATTTGAACTTGACCTAGAAATCGTCAAAGCAACCTTTCTGACAAATTTCCAGATTATTTGGGTTGAAAATGTAACCTCTAGAGTGTTAACAAGGTTTTTCTATATTTGGGTTCTGTGACCTAGTTTTTTAACCCTGATGACCCGTATTAGAACTTGTGCTAGAAATCATCCATAGAACTTTTCTGACAAATTTCCAGGATATTTGGACTGGAAAAGTAGCCTCTAGAGTGTTAACAAGGTTTTTCTATAATTGGGCTCTGTGACCTAGTTTTCCAACCGTGATAACCCATGTTCGAACTCGTCCGAGATATTAATGAGACAAACATTCTGACCAAGTTTAATGACAATTGGGGCAAAAATGTGACCACTAGAGTGTTAACAAACTAATTGTGGACGGACGGACTGACGACGGACAAAAGGTGATCAGAAAAGCTCACTCTGTCACTATGTGACAGGTAAGCTAAAAATCAAGTAACCCCTGGGGTGGGGCCAATTCTGACCCAAGAGCCATGATTTATCAGATTTTTTTTCTTGAGATGATGATGCTATTAACCAAATATCTCTCTAGGCCTTGTGGTTTCAGACAAGAAGATTTTAAATATTTTCCTTTCAGTTGCCATGGCAACCAGAATTCTGCATGGAATTTCATTTTTTCAAAAGTTCTGAGAGGGGACCATACAATCATCATTGCTGTTAAGTTTGATTGCAGTTGGTCTACAGGTATAAGAGGAGATGTTGTTTGAAGTTAACTGTGGACGACTGACAAAAGAGCATACTAAAAACTATACCTGACCTTCAGTCAGGTGAGCTAATAACTAACTTCTGTAGGGGGTGTCAGTCTAATGGGCAACCAGTACCAATGATCAATAATCTTTAATAGGTAGATAGAGTCCATTTTGTCAAACTTTCCTCATCTGATGGCATGAAGTTTTGAATAATGAATGATTTACTGGAATCACATATAACAATAACAAAATATATGTTTAATTTAAAACAAACAAATTGTAAAAATTTAACTGCTTGTTTAAATCAGTATTCTATTCTCAACTATTTTTACAATTTTCAAAAGCTAACAGAAAGTAACATACAACTAACATACAAATAATTTTAAATAAGTTTAACTGTAAAACATATTTATTAACAGAAAGAATGGTCTTGGAAGAAAAGTTAACAGAAGTCTTTAAATAGTATTTGATATAAAACTAAATCAATAGCAAAAAGCTTTGGCTCTATTCTAAAGGCAAGCTGTGCTCTGTTTCTTATATAAAACAGAAAACTTCATTTTCCAGAGCAATTATTGCAAGACTAATAGCACAAGAAATGTTTGTAAAACATACATGCCCCCCAGCAGCACCTAATTGCTGGTGGTTGGGCCAAAGCGTTCTCTAGTTATTGATCAGAAACCGTTTATAGGCTCTAGGTCCCTGTGGCCTTGACCTTTGACCTAATGACCTCAAAATCAATAGGGGTCATCTACTGGTGATGACTAGCCAGCATACCAAGTTTGGTGAACTTAGGTCAAAACATTCTCTAGTTATTGATCGAAAACCGTTTTTAGGATGAAAGTCTCTGTGAGCTTGACCTTTGACCAAATGACCTCAAAATCAATAGGGGGTCATCTACTGGTGATTACCAACCAGCACACCAAGTTTAGTGAACCTAGGTCAAAGCGTTCTCTAGTTATTGATCGGAAACCGTTTTTAGGATGAAGGTCCCTTTTAGCTTGACCTTTGACCTAATGACCACAAAATCAATAGGGGGTCATCTACTTGTGATGACCAACCAGCATACCAGGTTTGGTGAACCTAGGTCAAAGCGTTCTCTAGTTATTGATCAGAAACCGTTTTTAGGATGAAAGTCTCTGTGATCTTGACCTTTGACCTACTGAACTCAAAGTCATCTACTGGTGATGACCAACAAGCATACCAAGTTTGGTGAACCTAGGTCAAAGCGTTCTCTAGTTATTGATCAGAAACCGTTTTTAGGATGAAGGTCCCTGTGAGCTTGACCTTTGACCTAATGACCTCAAAATCATTAGGGGTCATCTTCTGGTGATGACCAACAAGCATACCAAGTTTGGTGAACCTAGGTCAAAGCGTTCTCTAGTTATTGATCAGAAACCGTTTTTAGGATGAAGGTCCCTGTGAGCTTGACCTTTGACCTCATGACCTAAAAATCAATAGGGGTCATCTACTGGTGATGACCAACCAGTATACCAAGTTTGGTGAACCTAGGTCAAAGCGTTCTCTAGTTATTGATCAGAAACCGTTTTTAGGATGAAGGTCCCTGTGAGCTTGACCTTTGACCTAATGACTTCAAAATCAATAGGGGTCATCTACTGGTGATGACCAACCAGCATACCAAGTTTGGTGAACCTAGGTCAAAGTGTTCTCTAGTTATTGATCGGAAACGAAGTGTCTACCGACCGAAGACCGACATTTGCAAAACTATATGCTCCTCATCTTCGATGGGGGGCATAATTATACAGTTGCAACTTACAAAGCAATTAACATACTTTAACATTGGCAACACATGAATTTCTATGAAATACTTACAGCAGCCCTGTATTTTATGCCTTCTATTATCTGGTCTCTACTTTCTACCACCACTCTTTCAAGGTCATCATTTACACTTGAGTCAAGGTAGAATCCAATATCTAACCCTCCGGCAGCCAGCTGTAACATAAAGCTTTAATATTCTATTGATGTTCTGTAAAACAGCAAAAGTTTCATAATGACAAACAAGAGGGCCAATGGCCCTAAAGCGCTCACCTGGGTTCAAAGATGAAAGAAACTTTTATGAATGTAATGATGCATATCACAGAAATGGACCACTGCAATTTCATTGCCATACCTCCAAAAACAAAAAGTAGGTCAAAATATAGGTCATGAGACAACATTTTTGAAATTGGAATGAAAAACTGTACACACAGTCCAAATTTCATTGCCGTAGCTTTAAAACAAACAAGAAGCGCCGCAATGCGACGAAAACCAGGTTTTCAACGATTAAGTATTGATGTGACAGGAATTAGGAAGAAATATGGCAGTGAAGTAAAAATGGTGCTGTTATTTTGGTACCAACACAGAACGTTGGTTTCAATAGTTCAAAATAAAAATAAATCAGATACCTGAGTAGCAATGCCAGGCTGTATTTTCATGTAAGCTACACACATGCCAAGTTGAGTATCAATAGGTCAAAGTGTGCTGAAGTTATTGAGTAGAAGATGAAAATTCTATTGTAAGCAAATGACCTTGACCTTGCTCCCAGATATCATAATAGCAATCCCAAGCTGCATCTTAATATAAGCTACCCACACAGCAAGTTTGGTGTCAACAGGTCAACTCAAGCAAACTCAAGTCGTTGAGCGGAAACTGAATTTCTATTTTTAGCAACAGTGACCTTGACCTTGATCACAGACACCTGGGTAGCAATCCCAAGCTGCCTCTTGATACAAGCTACCCATATACCAAGTTTGGCGTCAATAGGCCAAAGTAAACTCAAGTTATCGAGCGGAAACCAAAAGTTGACGCCCGCCTACCCGCCCGCCCGCCGACTTCAGCATTACAATAACCAGGTTTTCGTTGAAAACCTGGTTAAAAAGTAGGTCAGTAGGTCAAAAAATATAGGTTATGATAGGGCTTTTTTGAAATAGGAACAAAAAACTGTACACATGGTCCAAATTTCATTGCCATAGCTCCAAACACAAAAAGTAGGTCAGAAGGTCAAAATATAGGTCATGCGATGACATTTTTGAAATTGAAACGAAAAACTGTGCACATGGTCCAAATTTCATTGCTGTAGCTAAAAAACAAAAAAGTGGGTCAGTAGGTGAAAAATATAGGTCAAGGAATAATGTTTTTGAAATCATCTTGAAAAACTGTACAAATGGTCAAAATTTTATTGCCATAGAGAAAAACTTAAAAAAAAAGAAAAAAAAAATTTTTTGATGGGGGGGGGGGGGGAGTGGCCCCACGGGGAGGGAGGATGACACGACTGTGGTCACAGTGCACACTACCAAATATCTAAGCTCCATGCCTTGCAGTTTCTGACAAGAAGATTTTTAAAATTTTCCCTACATAACTCTAGGTAAATCAAGTGACCCCCGGGGCAGGGCCAGTTCTGACATCAGGGTCATAATTTGAACAATCTTGGTAGAGGTCTATCAGATGATGCCTCACACAAAAAATCTAAGCTCCAGGCCTTTCGGTTTCTGACAAGAAAATTTTATAAGTTTTCACTATATAACTCTATGTAAAACATTTGACCCCTGGGGCGGAGCCAATTTTGACCCAGGGCCCATGATTTGAACAATCTTGGTAGAGGTCAACTAGATGATGCCTTATACCAAATATCTAAGCTCCATGCCTTGTGGTTTCTGACAAGAAGATTTTTAAAGTTTTCAGTATAATGTATAACCTTACTTAAGCAGCCAGCCAAGGGAAACAGTAAATTTGGCTGCTTAAGCAAGGTGACTGCCTATTTAGGGGGTAATATTGGCTCGCTTTCTTTAGTACTAGTAGGCAGGTGGTTACTTTTAACACAGAATTATAACACTTTGTCAATTGTTGTTTATTACTTTTAATATGATAATTCAAGTTCAAAATACAATACATATAATACTAGTATCTTGCAATCATTTAAATTCTTTTAGATATTATCACTATTATCACTGACTTTATAATCGCGAACGAGGGGTCTCAGCTTTACTCCAAGAAAGTAAAAACATTTGTTTCATTAGTGCTGTCTTAAGTAACATTTGACTCAGTAATGGCATATTTGAACATTTCTTTGTTCTAAGTTTACATTTTATCTTTGAAAGTAAGAAAACATTCTTAAAAGACAGAAATTAATATTGATTTGAATTAAAGGTGAATCGCGAAAATTGATTCATTACATGGCTAAGAGTTCTTTCCCTTCCGCGTAATCGGGATGATTTGTACAAGAAGGTGTTCTCCTAATGATCCGAGATATAGAATAAAGCATAGTATTACTTAGCTTCGTTTTCTTTTACACCGTGACATTTATTAAATAAGAGTTCAATTAAAAAGCATGTTTCTTAGGTGCTTATATTTATCTTTATTTCTGTTGACCGCTGAAATCAATACCTTTTTTGTAATTATAAAACAAACTTCTCAACACCTTAAGGGGTCAAAAGTTAAATCGACTGTTTACTGTGAGAGTCTATTGTTATTTTTGTAATTAAAATAGTTAAAATTGAAACACATTATAATGCGTAACAAAGAGTCGCCAAAGTAACACACTCATACATTAAAGAACTGTGTATTGTCACATGTTTGCCTTCGAGGGTTTATTATAGGGCTTGTCAAAATATATTCACACCTTAAGCAGACGATACGTGACCGCTGAACTGAGTCGATTTTTGGCAAATTGGATGCAATTAGTGTGGCCGCTGGCCGCAGACGTAAAGTGACCGTTATTATTAACATGTTATTTAGACGGGAGCGTCATGAAATGACCGTTGACACTAGGTGACCGCCGATATAAGGTGACTGTAAGGGCAGTTTATATTGTATAACTCTATGTAAAATCAAGTGACCCCCAGGGCGGGGCCAGTTCTGACCCCAGGGTAATCATTTGAACAATCTTGGTAGAGGTCCACTAGATGACATATAAATATCTAAGCTCCAGGCCTTGCAGATTTTGAGAAGATTTTTTAATTTTTCCTTTTGCTTGCCATGGCAACCAGAGTTCTGCATGGAATCGAATTCTTTGAACAACTTTGGTAGAGCTTCATGCAAGGAGCATCCCTGGCAAGTTTCATTGAATTTGGTCAAATGGTTTCAGAGGAGGGGGATCACAATAGCTCACCATGTCACTGTATGATAGGTGAGCTAAAAAGCGAACAATACTTATAGGTATACATTAATACTACAATGTAAAGGTCACTGCATAGATTATTTGAACCTCTAAAATCTCATAAGAAAGAAAAGTATATATCTTATGAGGAGAGTTTTACAAATTTCTGCTCTTAATTTTCATTTTAAAGGTGTTATTGTTGCAAATTAATATCCATATTGCATGCAATTATTTGTGGGTGAATACCGGAAAATTTTCCACCCAGACAATTCCCCACACATCTACTTTGATTTTTGTTTCCCTGGAAATTCCCCTCCCATCATTTTGTCGTCCTGGACAATTCCTCTCCCACCATTTGGTCACCCTGCACAATTCAACTTCCGTATTTTTGACAGAGCGGGCAATACCCCTCTTAAATTTTTGACATGGTGGACAAGTCCCCTTTCGTATTTTTGACAGGGCGGAAAATTCCCCTCTAGTTTTTTCCGGGTGATAAATGTCCTTTATAAACAAGAGCTTGTCAGAGACAAAGCAACAGTCGCCTACCGGTGCAATGTCCATCTCCCTAACTCCAACCCATATGTGGAAATTGACTAAAGAATTTGTGTGAGACATGCATAATCTCCATATGATCCTCTATCCATGTACAAAGTGTCATCGAAGAAGAAAACATCATAGGTCAAGGTCATTTAGAGGTTAAGGTCACAGAAATATATGTTGTTGAAAAAGTCTTATCGAAGGGGTTGTTGTGACCAAGTTTGAAGTAATTCTGTTCAGAAATAAGGAAATTATGGCCAAACTTATAGTTTATGGACAAGAAAACTTTAAAGGTCAAAGTCATTCAGAGGTCAAGGTCACAGAAATGTACTTCATTGGAATGGTCTTGTCCAAGGTATTGTTGTGGCCATGTTTGAAGTAATTCCATTCAGTAGTAAGGAAAATATGGCCAATGGTAAAGTTTTCGGAGGAAATGACTGATAAACGGACAGACAGTTCCTCCTTTAGGTTCATAAAAAAATGAGGTGGATATTCTCCATACTGCCATTTATCCATATTTCAAGTTTCATAAAAATATTAGAAGTACTTTTTGAGTTATCACAAATATTGCTATATTTGCCATATTTTAAGTCTATTTGTTGCCATAGCAACCAGATTTTTCAACATAGGAAGAAAAAAAAAGACCTGTATAATCTCCATACTGCCATCTATCCATAGTATCAAGTTTCATAAAAATATTTTCAGTACTTTATGCGTTATCTCGGGATCCAGTTTTTCAACATAGGAAGAAAAAATTCAAAGTTCAAGGATGATAATTCTGACAATTTAGGTGCTAGAATTATGAACCTTGTCACATATGATGTGGGTGATGATAAGAAACCAATATTTAAAGTCTGAAGTAGATTCATTAAGAAATAATGAAGTTATATACAAACTAGATGGGTGTTCAGTGGAACACTTGTGTCACCCTTGGGTACTCTGTAAGAATAACTAAAAAGGTAAACAAGAGCCTGCTGGAAAAGACAGCATGCTAGTCAAAGTACAACAAGACCTGTCCACAGACAGCATGCTCCACTTTTGCCAGTGCTGAATAATTAATTATAAGCCAAGAGGCCCACATGAAAAAAATTTGAGTGGGGGAGGGCAAGTACCTAGTCATACAAGATGAAAAAAAATTTTTTTGGGTCAAGTAGTTATTTAAAAAAACTAAAAAAAAACAAAGTCAAGTACCGCCGATTTAAAAAAAAAAAAAAATAATAAAAAAAAAAATAATGGCCAGTGGAGGGGGGGGAGGGAGGGGTTTAGGGGTTGGATGGGGAGTAAAGTACCTATGCTTAGAAAAATCATAGGGCCCAGGGGGAGTAGGGAATGGGGGTAAAAAAATTGGGGTGGGGGGGTGGGGGGGGGGAGAGTCAAGTACTTTAGAAAAAAAAAAAAAGGAACGGGGTGGGGGGGGGGGGGGTAAAAAAAAAAAGTAAAAAAAATGAAGAGGGGGGACTGGTATGGGGGTTGGATGGGGAGTGAGGTACCTATGTTAAAAAAAACAAGAGGGCCATCATGGCCCTGGATCGCTCACCTGAGTACTTTGGCTGTAGGTTTGCTGTTAAGCGGTATTTCATTTTTTAATTGAAAATATGTAAGTGCCTACAAACCAAATATGTAAAATATCAGTCAATAAATAAAGGCTCTATGACAGAAAGTAGAAATATCTATCATAAGCTATGGTGACCTTGACCTTGACCCAGTGACCTCAAACCCTACCCATGGGTAGACGTCCATGCAAGGAATCTATATACTAAATATCAAAGATATTGGTCTATAAATGAAGGCTCTATGAGGTACAGTAGATAAATCTATTTTTAGCCTCTGTGACTTTTTACCTAATCTAATAATTTGAAAAAGCTTGATAAAGCTTGCTTCATGCCAAATTTAAAAATTCTAGGCCTTGTGGTTACAGACAAGAAGATTTTTAAATATTTTCTTCTATACTGCTATTTAAATCTTGTGACCCCTCGGGCAGGGCCAATAGTGACCCTGGGGACATTTTTCAATCAAACTAGGTAGAGGTCCACTAGACAATGCTGCATACCAAATATCTAAGCTGTAGGCATTGAGGTTTCTAGTAAGAAGAGTTTTAAAGATTGCCTTTTTTACATATTAAGGGCCCCTGGGGCGGGGCTAATTTTGATCCCAGGACCAACATATAAACAATACTGGTAAAGGTTCTCAACACAATACTCCACACCAAATATTTAAGGTCTAGTCCTATTAGTTTCGGAGAAAAATGATTTTTCATGTATTTCCTATATAACTATATGTAAACCAAGAAAACCCTGGGGCGTGGCTAATTTTGACCGAGGTGACATAATTTGAACAAACTTGGTAGATATCCACTAGACAATGCTGCATACCAAATATCTAAGCTGTAAGCATTGAGGTTTCCAGTAAGAAGATTTTAAAAGATTGCCTTTTTTACATAATAAGGACCCCCGGGGTGGGGCCAATTTTGACCCCGGGGCCAACATATAAACAATACTGGTAAAGGTTCTCAACACAATACTCCACACCAAATATCTAAGGTCTAGTCCTATTAATTTTGGAGAAAAATGATTTTTCATGTTTTTCCTATATAACTATATGTAAATCAAGAGAACCCTGGGGCGTGGCCAATTTTGACCAAGGGGACATAATTTGAACAAACTTGATAGAGGTCTACTAGACAATGCTACATACCAAATATCTAAGCTGTAGGCATTGTGGTTTCTGAGAAGCCTATTTTGACCCAGTGGCTATGATTTGAAGAAACTTAGTAGAGGTCCACTGGACAATGCTGCACACCAAATATCTAAACTCTAGGCCTTGCGGTTTCTGATAAGAAGATTTTTAAAAGTTTTTCCTATATAACTCTATATAAAACATTTGACCCTTGGGGCGAGGCCATTTTTGACCCAGGAGCCATGATTTCAACAAACTTGGTAGAGGTCCAATGGACAATGCTGCACACCAAATATCTAAACTCTAGGCCTTGCAGTTTCTGACAAGAAGATTTTTAAAAGTTTTTCCTATATAATTCTATGTAAAACATGTGACCCCCGGGGCTGGGCCATTTTTGACCCAGGAGCCATGATTTGAACAAACTTGGTAAAGGTCCACTGGACAATGCTGCACACCAAATATCTAAACTCTAGGCCTTGTGGTTTCTGACAAGTACTTACCCATCTCATGTTAGTAAATATTTTATTTCTAGGCTTAAGAAGTTTTTTCCTATATATAAGTATAAGCAAAATCAAGTGACTCCTTTGGGTCGGGCTAACTGTGACCCTAGGGACATGGGTACCAACAATCTTTGCAGGGGTCTTGGTGGTGATCAAGTATTCCAAGTTTGAATGGAATATCTTTGACACTTTTTGAGACATGGAGATAAAGAAAAAGGTTAACCAAGAAATTTTAACTTGAAAAAGGGGCATAACATTGCAAAAATAAATTTGAGGGTTATCTGCCCTTGAGAAATGGTGTTGTCTTAAGTGATACAATTGTAAGCACTACAACTGGAAACTATGATGAAGAAATATTAAGAAATGGCATAGTTATAGCTAATGTTAAGTTTTCATGACAAAATCCAAGTACAAAAAGGGGCATAACTCTGTCAATTGTGACCTTGACGTATAGATTTTGGCATCATCAGGACCCTGTTGTCATAAGCAATATAATTTGAAAGTTTGATGTTGAAATGTTAAGAAATGGCAAAGTTATTGCCAACATTAAGTTTTCATGAAAAAATCCAAGTACAAAAAGGGGCATAACTCTGTCAAATGTGACCTTGACCTAGAAATTTTGGCATCCTTCCAACCCTGTTGTCATAAGCAATACAATTTGAAAGTTTGTTAAGATAATTTTTAGAAATGGCAAAGTTATAGCCAACGTTAAGTTTTTGTGACGGACCGACGGACAAAGCGATCCCATAGTATCACCGTTTTGAAAGGGCGACACAAAAACCACATTTTTCATGAAAATCCTAAGTTCAAGAGGGATAAATCTAATAATTTTGGAGCTAGAGTTGTGAACCTTGAGGTGCATTATCTTCATACTGTCACCTATCCATACTTCATGTTTCCTAAAAATATTTTCAGTACTTTTTGAGTTTTACACAAAAAAACACATTTTTTTATGAAAATTCTAAGTTCAAGGGGGGATAAATCTAATAATTTTGGTGCTAGAGTTGTGAACCTTGAGGTGCATTATTTCCATACTATCACCTATCCATATTTTTTGTTCCATAGAATTATTCTTACAACTTTTTGAGTTATCACAAATATTTTTATATTTACCATATTTTAAGTATATTTGTTGCTATAGCAACCAAAATTTTCAACATATAAAGAAAAAAGAAGAAATATAATTATCAAAGTCATCCATACATAACAAAGTTATGCCAATTTTAGCAACATTCAGAAATTTGACCTGAAAGGTCAAGTTCAGTTTAATCTTCTTTGGAGGTATTGTCTAAAAGGTAGTTATGTCCAAGCATGAAGACACTACATCCATTAATAACAAAGATATAGAGAAGTTAACCAATGTCGAGGTCATTTAAAGGTTGAGGTAATGCTTGAATAGTTCAACATGTTTGTTTTATTCTCAGTGTTGTTTTGTCCCAGTGTTAATCAAACAGAACTAAAAATGACATTATGGCCAATTTTAGCAAAATACTATAATCTGACCTTGATGGTCATAGTCATATAAAGGTCAAAGTCATACCTGAATGATTCAACATGTCAGTTTTGTCTTCACTGTTGTTTTGTCCCAGTATCAATCAAATCAAACCATAAATAACCAACCAAGTTATGACCAATTTAAGCAAAATTCAATAACGTGACTTCGAATATCAAGGTCATCTATAGGTCGAGGTCATACTTTTATAAATCTAACTGTCAGTTTTGTTCTTTTATCAAAGTAGGAATCAAATCCGTAAATAAATGACAGTTATGACAATTTAAGCAAAATTCAATCATTTGACCTTGACTGTTAAGGTCATTTTAGGGTCAAGGTCAATACCTGAATAATTCATAATAATTCAAAATAACACTTTTGACAAAACTGTTATGTTGTCCAAGTATGAATCAAATCCAACCATAAATAAGAACGTTATGACCAATTTTAACAAAATTCAATAATGTGACTTTGAATGTCAAGGTCATCTAAAGGTCAAGGTCATACTTTTATAAATCTTAATGTCGGTTTTGTTGTTATATCAAAGTAGGAACAAGGCAGTCTGAAGGACAGCTAAATCCCCTTCCGCAGCAGACATGAATGTGTACTTCTTGACCTTTAACCAACCATGACCTTGATGTTGTGCCATGCATATTATAAGCACATAGTCTCATGATAGTAATTATTTGTGCCAAGTTATTTAAAATCTTCCATAAAGTCAAAAAGTTATGGAGAACCTTTAACCTTGACCATGGGGGTAGCAACCTGGATGTTGGGTTCTGCACATCGGGTCATAGTGGTGATCATTTGTGCAAAGTAATCAAAAAACTTTTCGTAAGCCAAGTTAGTACGTTATAGAGCAGACGTGAAATGTGGATATTTGAACTTTAACCGTGACCTTGACCTTGTGGGTAGCAACCCAATTATTGTGCTCTGCACATCGTCTCATAATGGTAGTCACTTGTGCCATGTCATTTCAAAAATTTTTCAGTAGTTTAAAAGTTATGGAGAGGACACGAAATGTAGACTTTTAACACTTGACCTTTAAGTGTGACCTTGACCTTGGGGCTGGCAACCCAATTATTGTGCTCTGCACATCGTATCATAATGGTGATCATTTGTGCCAAGATATTTAAAAAATTTCAGCGGTTTAAAAGTTATGGAGCAGACACGAAATGTAGACTTTTTAACACTTGACCTATAAGTGTGACCTTGACCTTGGGGGTAGCAACCAAATAATTGCGCTCTGCACATAGTCTCATAATGGTGATCACTTGTGCCAAGTTATTTCAAAAATTTTTTAGCAGTTTGAAAGTTATAGAGCGGACATGAAAGTGTTACGGACTGGACAGACGGACGGACAGTAGCAACCCAATTATTGCGCTCTGCACATCGTCTCATAATGGTGATCACTCGTGTCAAGTTATTTAAAATGAAATTTCAGTGGTTTAAAAGTTATGGAGCAGACACGAAATGTAGACTTTTAACACTTGAACTTTAAGTGTGACCTTGACCTTGGGGGTAGCAACCCAATTATAGTGCTCTGCACATCATCTCATAATGGTGATCACTTGTGCCAAGTTATTTCAAAAAATTTTCAGCAGTTTAAAAGTAATGGAGCGGACACGAAATGTAGACTTTTTAACACCTGACCTTTATGTGTGACCTTGACCTTGGGGGTAGCAACCCAATTATTGCGCTCTGCACATCGTCTCATAATGGTGATTACTTGTGCCAAGTTATTTAAAAAATTTTTTTTAGCAGTTTACAAATTATGGAGCGGACATGAAAGTGTTACGGACGGACAGACGGACTGACAGATGGACTGACAGATGGAGGCCATTCCTATAATCCCCTCCCACCTTTGCGGAAGGGGATTAATCAAATCCATAAATAAACAACAGATATGACAATTTTAGCAAAATTCAATCATTTGACCTTGACTGTTAAGGTCATTTTAGGGTCAAGGTCGATACCTGAATTATTCAACATAACAGTTTTGTCAAAAGTGTTATTTTGTCCAAGTATGAATCAAATCCAACCATAAATAAGAAAGTTATGACCAATTTTAACAAAATTCAATAATTTGACCTTGCCTGTCCAGGCTCATTTTTTTAGGTCAAGGTCACACTTGAAAGAATAAAAATGTCGGCTTTGTCATAAGTGTTGTTTTGTCCAAGTATGAATTAAATCCATAAATATACAAGAGCACAGCTGGGCGAAGCATTATATGCCTGAAGGGTGTTTTCTCTAAGTATGATGGATTTGTGATACAAGGGAGGAAACCTTGGGCTTTAAAATTAAATGATTTGTTTTAGATTTTGAATTTTTTTACCTTTGACCTACTGACCCTAAAATCAATAGGGGTCTTCACTCAATATGTGCAACCATTATATGAATTTTGAAGTCTCTATGAAAAATGGTTGTTGAGTTACAGAGTGTAAATGATTCTAAACATTGAGGTCACTGTGACCTGACCTTTGACATACTGATCCCAAAATGTATAAGGGTCATCTGATCAATGTGAGCAATCATGATATAAAGTTTGATATCTCTAAAACAAATGATTGTCAAGTTACATGGTGGAAATGGTTTTCAATGTTTAGGTCACTGTGACCTTGACCTTTCACCTACTGATCCCAAAATCAATAGGCATCATTCACTCAAGGTGTGCAACAATTATATAAATTTTGAAATCTCTATGACAAATGGTTGTCGAGTTACAGTGTGTAAATGATTCTACACATTGAAGTCACTGTGACCTTGACCTTTGACATACTGACCCCAAAATGTAAATGGGTCATCCACTCCATGTCTGCAATCATGATATAAAGTTTGAAGTCTCTATAACAAATGATTGTCAAGTTACATGGCGGAAATGGTTTTCAATGTTAAGGTCTATGTGACCTTGACCTTTGAGCTACTGACTCCAAAATCAATAGGGGTCATCCACTCAATGTGGGCAATAATCATGTGAAGGTGAAAGACTGTAGGCCAAAGAGTACTGAAGTTATCCTCCAGAAACCAAATTGCTAACGGATGGATGGACAAGACGGACGGACCTATGGACAGACGGACGGACAGACGCCCTGGACCATAACATAATATGCCCCCTTCGGACATATTATAAGAAAGATATGACAATTTGGGCAAAATTCAATAATTTGACCTTGACAGTCACAGTCAAATAAAAGGTTAAGGTCACACTTGAATAATTTAACATGTTGGCTTTGACATGAGTGTTGTTTTGTCCAAGCATGATTAAAATCCAACCACAAGTAACTAAGTTTTGGCCAATTTTAGCAAAATTTAATAATTTGACTGTCAGGGTCATTTAGATGTCAAGGTCAAACTTGAAATAATCATAATGTCGGATTTGTCATAAGTGTTGTTTTGTCCAAGTATGATTCAAATCCATAAGTCATTGTCAGACTTGAATAATTTAACATGTCGGTTTTGTCATAAGTGTTGTTTTGTCCAAGTATAAGTCAAATCCAACCATACACAAGAAAGTTATGGCCAATTTTAGCAAAATTAAATAATCTGACCTTGACTGTCAAGGTCATTTTAAGGTCAAAGTCAAACAAGAAAGAATCATAATGTTGGATTTGTCATAAGTGTTGTTTACTTACCCATCTCATATCAATTAATATTTTATTTCTAGGCTTAAGAAGTTTTTTTCCTATATATAAGCAGAAGCAAAATCAAGTGATCACCATGGGGGTGGGGCTAACTTTGACCCCAGGGGCATGGGTACCAATGATCTTTGCAGGAGTCTTTCAATGCCATGATAATAAGACACACCTCTTTGTAAATATTAAATTAGCAAGCCCTTCAGGTCTCTTGGATAGTATCTGGCAGAGATAGTTTACATGTAGCAGTAGTTCAATAAACACATGTATTCACAGAGCTTGTTGGTTCTTTATTATAACATACATACAAAACTTTACACTGGTGATCAAGTATTCCAAGTTTGAATGGAATATCTTTGACACTTTTTGAGATATGGACATTAACAAAAAGGTTAACCAAGAAATTTTAAGTTGAAAAAGGGGCATAACTTTGCAAAAATAAATTTGAAGGTTATCTGCCCTTGAGAAATAGTGTCACATTTTGATAGTGAACATGTATTCTTAATCTGAAGTAAATAATTTAGATAGTTTCTGAGAAATGGACCTTAACAGCCAGCCAATGTTAAGTCATCGTCGGATACCCACGGCAGATCCATTAACATTTACAGTACACGCAGCGCGGACTTTGACGTTGTTAACATTATCGCGGGGGCCGGTATCGTCTCCGGGTGGCCAGTCGCGGTGGACTGAACACCCGAAATTTCGGGTGTCCGCTAAAATGACCACCGCGACAACCGCCGAGGGGTATGAACACCGCGTGTCGCGGTGACAGAACGCCGCGCGTCCCCGCGATGTTTTGACTTGGAGATTACTGCATTTAAACATACTGTGCGTACAGTATTTGTACGTGGTTTTCATTTTACTCATAATTATTTTACTTACATCTATTTTGTGGTCAAATTAAAACCAAATTTCAAATACATTTCCGGTGTATGTTTATTGAGTACTTTCGTTTTTGGAATTGAAAAACGCTTGTTATTATATAGCCAAATCGATCAATTATTTTGCCAAGCGCCTAGACGATACAGAAGTTGAAAGCAGTTAAACACGTGTTGATTCATTTTCTGAAAATACGATCAACTTTTTCCGGAAATAACTGCTTTGAATTGTTGGGGTTTTTTTTGTGTAACAGATAGGAGCGTTTGTACACAAATGAATCGGAATTAGAGAGGATTTGTTCGACTGTTTAAATTAGATCTATTAACTTTTCGCAGTTTGGTTATCATTTGTGATTTAATTGCGAGTGGATTAACGCAAACAGCACGATTAAAGACTTGAATATTATTGGCAATTAAAGTTATAACAAATGTCATGTAGGTGTGTAAATCTATCATATCGGCATTACTTTCTACAATCCCTCATTCAACCAACACGATCGTCAACAAACAAAATTAAACCAGAACCGATGGGGATTAAAAAAAAAGAAAAACTTCAACTGGTAATAATTGTGTACTTGTAACTATTTGAAAAAAAAAAAAAAATGGGGAAGTAAATTGTGGCTCATTTATCGGACATGCGAAACCGGACACGCGCGTACTGAACACCGGAACGGCGCGGACCACCGCGTTTTATACGATTGATCGACGCGTTGCATAGTCCTCAACGGGACAGTAAATGCGGGGACGGGGTTCGTTGTCAAAAGTCCGCGAGCGTGTACTGTATCAGCCGTGGGTTGTTTTGGATGCTTTCTAGTCGATAAGAGGTGTGTCAAAGACACATTGGTTTCCTCACAATTTCATGAGGCAATTAAAACCAATCAAAACGCTAGTTCTATACGACATTCGGTATTACAGACAAGATGGCGGCAACCACAGACCACATGTTTAATTCTGTTTGTGAAAAGTTCAAAATTGAAAATGTGGGCCAAATGTTAATACTAGGTAAAATATCATTATAGTGGTCTTTGCTTGTCGAAGAATTGAGTTGGCAATAGTTTTTGCCTTTTATATTGGCAAGACACGCGAAACAGGTTATCGACATGGGTGCAGCCATTTTGTTTCTGATAGTTTTATACCCTCTCCGTTGAAGAATATCAGTTTTGTTAAACGCGATTTAATTGGTCGATATTTTAGGCACTCATTGCTATAAATCGCCGCAAATTGATTCATTTTTCCCACGGTTTGATTAATGTAGGGTATCCGACGATGATGTTAAGTTTTCATGACAAAATCCAAGTACAACAAGGGCAATCAGTGATCACATGTGTCGCCTGATGATAGCCAATTAAACAGTTGTATTGAGAAGTGATTGGACAGTCTGTAGGCTAAAATGCATTTTTTTTATTCAAGGACCATAACTCAGCCAAAAATCATTCAACTGAAAAACCTGTTAAACATGCGCAAGTACTTGAGGTACCGATCAATCCTGTAAAATTTCATTTAAATTGCTTTAGTAGTATAAGAGAAGTAGTCCGGACCAAGCTTTGAAAATAAAAATCATTTACCATAACTCTGACAAAAATCATTGAACTGGAAAATTCTGATGATATGCACAACTAGACTTGATACTGATCATTTCTGTAAAGTTTAAATGAAATCGCACCAGTAATTTCTTAGGAGTAGTCTGGACAAGTTTTTTGATGGAAAGACGACGGAGAAGTGATCCCTATATGTTGCAGCTACTTTCTAGCAGGCGACACAAAAAGGGCATAACTCTGTCACATGTGATCTTGACATGAAGATTTTGGTACCATCGTGACCCTGTTGTCGTAAGCAATATAATTTGAAAATTTGATGAGGAAATATTAAGAAATGGCAAAGTTATAGCCAACGTTAAGTTTTCGTGATGGACAGACCGATGGACAAAGCATTCCTTAAGTATCGCCTTTTCTTTGAAAGGGCGACATAAAAATTATGATCAATGTTAAAGTTTTGGGATGGCAACAACACCATGACTATAGCAATAACTCGATTTTTTCTTTGAAAATAGTCCAGCTGAAAATGTAACTATACTCTCTCTATTTGTCAATATATAAATTTTGAATAAATAATCATTCTCATAATCATCATTAATAAACAAGAAACTTATGGAACTGGGTTATGCTCCCTGAAGTACTCTCATTCACAGGATTTTGAACTAAGCAGAGGAAATCAATGAAATGAAGTTTACTGTGCTGAAAGTAATCCAAATGGAACTGAATTTAACAAGATCTATCACTTAAGGTGATGAATATCCCCAGATACCACCTTGTTATTTTATTATTATTTATTGGGGTTTTACGCCGATTTCAACATCTAGGTTATATCTCGGCGGTCAGTCCACCTAACCAGTTTTCCTGGATAACTAACCAGTAATTACCAATTCCTCCGCAAGTGACTGACTACTGTTCCCACATGATCTACTCTGAATCAGCGGTGAGAGACAAATGAACATCAGACACAATGCCTGAGATCAATTGTCACGGAGAAATTTTGCTCTGCCCAGGGGTCGAACCAGGGACCCATGGATTACTAATCCAGTGCTCTACCAATTGAGCTAAGCTGGCAGGCTAATACCACCTTGTCACAGTAGTTTCTACATTTATAGTTTATCTGCCATAATATTAAACAAGAGGGCCAAGACAGTCCTGGTTGCTCACCTAAATAGTTTGGCCTTGGGTCTACTGTTGAGCAAACATCAGAAACTTTTTAGGTTTTCTCTATATAAGTCTATAAGAATTCAAGTTACTCCCGGGGAGAGTCAATTATGATCCAAGGGGTATAATTTGAACAAATTCAGTAGAGGACCTCTAGATGATGCTCTGTGCAAAAATATTTAAGTTCTAGGCCTTGTGGTTTCAGACAAGATTTCAGTCCTCCCTTTATAACCCTATGAAAAATCAAGTGATCCTGGGGCTTTATTTGAACAATCTTGTTAGAGGACATCTAGCTGATGCTCCATGCTACTGAGCAGAAACAGTTTTCACTCTACAGGTCCCTGTGACCTTGACTTTTGACCTACAAACCCCAAAAATGATAGGGTTCTTTTACTGAGTAAAGACAATCATCCTATGAAGTTTGCAGGCTCTGGGTAAAATGGTACTCAGTTTTCACTAGAAAGTCAACACTATACAGTATAATAATACTACATAGAAGTGGATACTAATCACTCTTTGAGAAGAATGACAATCCAGTTAAAGCTGAGTGACATGCAATCTCTTTCCACAAAGGCAAAACTTATACTTTATCCAAAACTGTACATAAAACCACACAAGCTGTCAATGTCAGAGCTATAAGTCTTGAATACTAAGAGATGAATTTAGATAATACCTCTTCACAGTGTTTTGAGGCTATGGACACACATTCAGCAATAGTAGGAAAATTAGATTTACTGTCAAAAACATGTCTTCTAAATATTTTGATGAAACTTTCCATTTCCTTTTTGGACCAAACAATGAATGCTGAAAAAAAGTATAATATACAGAAATGCATGTAATGAAACAAATATTTATATTTTGAGTTTTAAAAAGTCAGCTATATGCTTCATCTTAAAGTTAAATAGGCAAATTCTAAAAGTTTCAGCATTCCCTTTCATTACTCATTACTGTATTGTGAAGCTGTCAGTCAATAATGTTAATATTATGTACAATAGGTAAATTGCATGCATCAATGATTTACTATGAGAATTATTAAATTCAGTGTAATTATCAATCAATCATTATATTGCATTTAACAAACATGTTTTCAGCAAAGTACAAATTTTTACAAACACAATATTATAGTAGGCATTAACCATGTATAACTGGTTTTCGAAGATCAAATGGCGATTAACAGTGGCTTATCCAAACACGGATATGTCACAGGCTGTTATGCAATCACATTATAATTGCATAGTTAAGAGAAATTTTATGCTACAATAGTCATTTGTAAAAGATTAACATGTAGATTTAGACAATTGTGTTTCACCTTTCAATGAGAGTGTGCAATTTGCTCAGAGTTTCCAAGGTGGTTTTTATGCTTTCCAAATGAGGGAAATATATTCATTGCCATCCTGTTGGCATTTATAGCTCTGATAAGGACATTTTATTTGGAATTAAATAAGATCTGGCATTGTATTTTTAATTTTATTTGAATTAAATGTGCAAAGATCAAACTGAAAGAAGTAGGTTCTGTTTTTTTCCTTGAGTGAAAAAATGTTCAACCTAGGATTAAAGTACAAAATGCAGTGAATGTAATAATTGTCATTTACACACGTATTATGATGCTGATTTTTATTTGCCGGAACACAAGGTAAATTCATCAAGATTTTGAAGTTTTAATTTAACAACTGTACATCAACTTTAAACCTGAAAGAATAAATCAAATAAAATTACAATAGTGAAAAAGTTTAATGGTTTAAACAAGAGGGCCATGATAGCCCTGTATCGCTCACCTGAATATGACTGCTTTTAAAAAAGTTGCTATGGACCTGGTTAATTGACCCCAGATGACCCATATTCGAACTTGACCATGAAATTATTGAAACAATCTTTCTGCCAAATTTCCAGGTTATTTGGACTGAAAATGTAGCCTTAAGAGTGCTAACAAGGTTTTTCGATATTTGGGCTCTGTGACCTAGTTTTTGACCCCAAATGACCCATATCCAAATTTGAGCAACAAATCACCAAAACAACTTTTATGACAAATTTCCAGGACATTTGGACTGAAAATGTAGCCTCCAGAGTGTTTAAAAAGTTTTTCAATATTTGGGCTCTGTGACCTAGTTTTTGAATCCAGATGACCAATATTCAAAGTTGAGCTAGAAATCATAGAAGCAACCTTTCTGACAAATTTTCAGGTTATTTGGAATTAAAATCTTAACTCTAGAGGGTTAACAAGGTTTTTCCATATTTGGGCTCTGTGACCTAGTTGTTGACCAAAGATAAACCATATTAGTACTTGAGCTAGAAATCATCAAAACAACCTGTCTGACAAATTTCCAGGATATTTGGACTGAAAATGTAACCTCTGGAGTGTTAAAATGGTTTTTACATTTTAGGGCTCGTGAACTAGTTTTTGATCCCAAATGACCCATATCCAAATTTGAGCTAGAAATCATTGAAACAACTTTTCTGACAAATTTCAAGGATATTTGGACTGAAAATGTAACCTCTATAGAGCATTAACAAGGTTTTTCTACTTTTTTGCTCTGTGACCTAGTTTTTGACCCCAGATAATCCATATTCAAAATTGAGCAAGAAATTATTAAAACAATCTTTCTGACAAATGTCCAGATTATTTGGACTGAAAATGTTACCTCTAGAGTGTTAACAAGGTTTTTCCATATTTGGGGTCTGTGACCTAGTTTTTTAACAAAGATGATCCATATTTGAATCTGAGCTAGAAATCATTAAAATAACCTTTCTGACAAATTTCCAGAATATTTGAACTGAAAAGTAGCCTCTACAGTGTTAACAAGTTGTTTTTTTCTTCAATTTTTGGCTCTGTGACCTAGTTTTTGATTTCAGATGACCCATATTCAAACTTGACCTACAAATCATTGAAATGACCTTTCAGACAGATTTCCAGGTTATTTGGACTGAAAATGTTACAGCTAGAGTGTTAACAAGGTTTTTCCACATTTTGGCTATGTGACCTAGTTTTTGATCTCAGATGACCCATATTCAAACTTAAGCTAGAAATCATCAAAATAACTTTTCCAACAAATCTCTGGGATATTTTGACTGAAAATGTAACCTCTAGAGTGTTAACAAGGTTTTTCTATTTTCGGCTCTGTGACCTAGTTTTTGAACCCAGATGACCCATATTCGAATTTGAGCTAGAAATCATAGAAACAACCTTTCTGACAAATTTCCAATCTTAAGGCTCAGGGCCTTGTGGTTTCAGACAAGAAGATTTTCGAAGTTTTTCCTATATAAGCCTATGTAAAACCAATGACCCCCCAGGGCAGGGCCAAATTTGACCCAAAAGGCATAATTTGAACAAACTTGGTAGAGTTCCACTAGACAATGCTACATACCAAATCTTAAGGCTCAGGGCCTTGTGGTTTCAGACAAGAAGATTTTTAAAAATTCACTTTATAAGCCTTTGTAAAATCAATTGACCCCTGGGGCAGGGCCAAATTTGACCCCAGGGGTATAATTTGAACAAACCTGGTAGAGGTCCACTAGACAATGCTACATACCAAATCTTAAGGCTCAGGGCCTTGTGGTTTCAGACAAGAAGATTTTCAAAGTTTTTCCTTTAAGTTGCCATAGCAACCAGAGTTCTTGATAGAATTGAATTCTTTGAACAACTTTGGTAGAACTTCATGCAAGGAATATCCCAGGCATGTTTTTTGTCAATGTTGGTTTAGTGGTTTAGGAGGAGAAGTCGTTCAAGTCAAATTGTTGACGAAGCATGACAACGGACGCCGGACATTCAACGATCCTAAAAGCTCACCCTGAGCAGTGCTCAGATGAGCTAAGAATAACCAGTCTTTAAAGTCAAAATTACGTTATATTTTGTTAAACAAAACCATTGACAACCAGGGGTGTGACTAATTACAGGATCTAAGTTCTGACCGTGGATCTAATTTTTTTTTCTATGGACAGAGCTTCTTATCAGCAGATTAGATAAATCCAGGTATTGATTGTATGAACTGAAGAATAATACAGTTGATATTCTTTTTTTTTTATGAATGATCTAGAAGTATTATAAGACATGTCTTGTTCTGTCCATAGATCTAACATTTGTACAAACGAATAGATAATTTAGTTGCCAAGGTGTATTTTGTACAGATAGATTTTGCATGATTAAATTTAATTGTTTTAGATGAGTTACATCCTTATTATTATTATTATCCAAATATAAATAGAACTATTTATTTAGATGAAATCTACGTATCACAATGTGTACACTTCTGTCATTCTGGAATGGACCACATTTACGTCACAAATCTTAAATCTCGCTTTCTCTCGCCATGTATTTTTGCAGCAATGGCGCCATCAATAAACCGAGGGACAACTTTAATTTTTGGTTTTAAAATTCAAGATTTATGTATTTGGAAATCGCAGATTTTCATAATATCTTGGATTATGAAATAAAATGAACAGTTGATTAAAATATACATTCGAATTTTTTGACTTTCGGTACCCTTTAATCCAGGATTTCAAATTGGTCTATATAGAGCTCTTATTATTGTACAGTTCAGGTGAATAGCCATTTATTACAAATGAACACTTCCTCTTTCTTAGTATCTAGGTTAGTGTGCCTTAAGGAACATTTTCTAAACACTGTTCTTCTTTACATTATCAATTATATTCAATTTTATAGAGAAGCAGTTGTTTAAACTTAGGCATGTCCTTTTAAATAAAATCAGTTTTCCGAACTTTTGACAGAAGAAATTTTATCTCTGAAATTTTCTCCTCTATGTTGCAAAAGAACATAAAGTAGTAACTGGATTTGGTAACCACTTTCAACAAAAGGTTATACAGTTACACTACCTGAAAAACATCCATAATGTCCAGGAAACGCCTTGTGGAATTCACGGCATGTTTCTGACAGACTAGAGAAGAAGACACCACAAAGACAGCGTATGTACAGACTGGTGGCCCCTTCAAACTTTAATTGACGAATGTTGTACTTAATGATGGCACTTCTATTCTTCAAGAACAGATCACAAGCCTGTGAAAATATTTAGAAAACAATTTTACATAATACATTGCAGCTGAATCTTTCTTGACAGAGCACTAGAGTATTTCCATTGAACAAGAGGGCCATGATGGCCCTAAATCGCTCACCTCAGTCTCATTGCTCAAGTTACAAGTATCGTTATTGGTTGTTCTGGGTGTTCATAAGTTTGAATAAGTTTGCAGTAGGTTGCTGACCCCAAAAACAATAGGGTTCTTTTACTGTGTAAGGGCATTCATCCTATGAGGTTTGATGGCTCTGGGTAAAATAGTACTTCAGTTACTAAGAAACAGTTTTCACTCCAGAGGTCCATGTGAACTTGACCTTTGACTTGTGGACCCTAAAAACAATAGGGTTCTTCTAAAACAATTACCCTATAAAGTTTGAAGGCTCTGGGTGTAATGGAACTACAGTTACTCAGCAGAAATACTTTTCACTCTACAGATCCCTGTGACCTTGACTTTCAACATACTGACCCCAAAAATGATAAGGTTCTTTTACTGAGTAAGGGCAATCATCTTAAGTTTGAAGGCTCTGGGTAAAATGGTACTCCAGTTATTGAGCAGAAACAGTTTTCACTCTAGAGGTCCCCTGTGAAGTTGACCTTCAACCTATGGACACTAAAAAACGATAGAGTTCTTCTAAAACAATTACCCTATAAAGTTTGAAGGCTCTGGGTGTAATGGTACTACAGTTACTCAGCAGAAATACTTTTCACTCTACAGATTCCTGTGACCTTGACTTTGATAGGGTTCTTACAGTGTAAGGGCATTCATCCTATAAAGTTTGAAGGCTCTGTAACTCTTCAATTACTCAGCAGAAATACTTTTCAGTCTAAAGATCTCTGTGACCTTGACTTTAGACCTACTGACCCCAAAAACAAAAGGGTTCTTTTACTGAGAGAGGGTATTCATCCTATGAAGTTTAAAGGCTCTGGGTAAAATGGTATTCCAGTTATTGAGCAGAAACAGTTTTTACTCTAGAGGTCCCTGTGAACTTGACCTTTGACCTACTAACCCCAAGAACAATATGGTTCTTCTCTTTAGTAAAAGCAATCATCCTATGAAGTTTCAAGGCTCTTGGTGAAATGGTACTCCTGTTATTGAGTGGAAATGGTTTTCAATCTAGAGGTCCCTCTGATCTTAACCTTTGAACTACTGACCCCAAAAACGAAAAGGTTTTTTTTCTGCTTAATAAGGGCAACAACCCTGTAAAGTATGAAGACTCTGGGTAAACTGGTACTCAAGTTACTGAAAGGAAATGAAGTGTGACAGACAGACAGATGAACAGAGATGACAGACATCGCCCATTGACAGGGCAAAAACAATATGTCTCAACCAGAAGGGTGGGGTTGGGGGGGAAAGATATAACAACGACCAACTGAAGGGTTAGCCCATGGTGTTTCAGAGCAGCAGATTTTTTTTAAAGTTTTCCCTATATAAGTCTTTGTGTAAAATTAAATGATCCGCCCCCAGGGCCAGTTTTTACCCAAGGGTAATGATTTGAACTTGGTAGAGGTCCTCTAGACAATGCTACATACCAAATATCTAAGCTGTATGTCTTTTGGTTTTTGACAAGGAGATTTTTAAATTTTTTTCCAATATAACAAAATGTAAAAAAAGTGACACCTGGGACAGGGCCATTTTGGACCCAGGGGTAATGATTTGAACAAACTTGGTAAAGGTCCACCAGACAATGCTGCATACCAAACATCTAAACTCTAGGCCTTGTGGTTTCTGACAAGAAGATTTTTAAAGTTTTTCCTCTATAACTCTATGTAAAACATGTGATCCCCAGGGTGGAGCCTCTTTTGACCCAGGGGCCATGATTTGATCAAACTTGGTAGAGGACTGCTAGACAATGCTGCACACCAAATATCTTAACTCTAGGCCATGTGGTTTCTGACAAGAAGATTTTTAAAGTTTTCCTATATCACTCTATGAAAAACATGTGACCACTGGTTGGGGCAATTTTTCACCCAGGGGCCATGATTTGAACAAACATAGTAGAGGTTATCATGACAATGCTACATACAAAATATCTAAGCTCTATTCCTTTGGTTTCTGATGTGATGATTTTTAAAACTTTTTCCTTTATAACTCTATCTAAACAAGTGACCCCTGGGGCAAGGCCTATTTCAACCCAGTGGCTATGATTTGAACGAACTTAGTAGAGGTCCACTAGACAATGCTACACACCAAATATCTGAACTCTAGGCCTTGTGGTTTCTGACAAGAAGATTTTTAAAGTTTTTCCTCTATAACTCTATGTAAAACATGTGATCCCCAGGGTGGGGCCTTTTTTGACCCAGGGGCCATGATTTGATCAAACTTGGTAAAGGACTGCTAGACAATGCTGCACACCAAATATCTTAACTCAAGGCCATGTGGTTTCTGAGAAGAAGATTTTTTAAGTTTTCCTATATCACTCTATGAAAAACATGTGACCACTGGTTGGGGCAATTTTTTACCCAGGGGCCATGATTTGAACATACTTAGTAGAGGTCCTCTAGACAATGCTACATACAAAATATCTAAGCTCTATGCCTTTGGTTTCTGACGTGATGATTTTTAAAACTTTTTCCTATATAACTCTATCTAAACAAGAGACCCCTGGAGCAGGGCCTATTTCAACCCAGTGGCTATGATTTGAACGAACTTAGTAGAGGTCCACTAGACAATGCTACACACCAAATATCTGAACTCTAGGCTTTGTGGTTTCTGACAAAAAGTTTTTCCTAAATAAGTCTATGTAAAACATGTGATCTCTGGGGTGGGGCCTTTTTTAACCCAAGGGCCATGATTAACATAAACTTGGTAGAGGTCCACTTGACAATACTACATACCAGTTATCTAGCTACTAGGCCTTGTGGTTTCTGACAAGAAAATTTTTAAGTTTTCCCTATATAAATCTATGTAAGATCAACTTACCCCTGGGGTGGGGTCAGTTTTGACCAGACCAGGTTACACATCAAATATCTTAAAGGGATATACAGGTGGAAGTATTATGCTTTCTTTCTCATTTCTTCAATCAATATACTATAAATGTGATCAAAATAAATACAATGACCAGTCCCAGCAACAAATATTTCCTCTTTTTAAATGAAAAACCAGGTTGTTTTCTAACTTGACCCAAGTGGGTCTACATATACATAGGAAAATCAGATTTCGCGCTAAATTTCGAAGTGAATGATTATTGAAGTATCTGTCACGTGATTTACAGCAAGAGAAATGACAATTGGTTGTTTTTGTCACGTGACCTATTTAAAAATAACTTGGTGATTCCGTTCACATTTTACTTTCATGTTAAAGAACGTTCAAATATTTACGTTCAAGCCCGCCTTTCACTTTATTTATATGGACAAACATGCTGTTCATTTGCCTGTGTATCCCTTTAACACTAGGCCCTGTAGTTACTAACAAGAAGATTTTTAAATTTTTTATTCAAGTCTTTACAAAAATCAAGTGACCACTGGGTTGGGGTCAGTTTTGGCCACAAGAGCATCATTTAAACAATCCAAGTAGTGAAGTCACCCAAAATATCTAAGATCTAAACCTTCTGGTTTCAAAGAAAAAAAGATTTTCAAAGTTCTCCGTAAGCCTTTATTAAATCAAGTGACCCCCAGGAAAAAGCCATTTCTAACCCCAGGGACATAATTTGAACAACTTTTGCAGAGGACCTCCAGATGATACACCATGCCAAATATCTAAGCTCTGGGTCTTGTGGTTCAGACAAGAAGATTTTTCTTTTGTTTGCCATAGCAACCAGAGTTATGCATGGAATTGAATTCTTTGCAAAAACTTTGGTTGAGCTTCATGGAAGGAACATCCCTGCCAAGGAATTGAATTCTTTGAACAACTTTGGAAGAGCTTCATGCAAGGAACATCCCATGCAAGTTTCATTGAAATAGGCCCAGTGGTTTCAAAAGAGATTTTGTTTGAATGTAATTGTTGACGCCTCACGACGCACACCGGACATTGGGGTATGACAAAAGCTCACTTTGGCACTTTGTGCCAGGTGAGCTAAAAAGGGGCATAACTCTTTCAAATGTGACCTTGACCTAAAGATTTTGGCAACATCCAGACCCTGTTGTCATAAGCAATAAAAATTTGAAAGGTTGAAAAGGAAATGTTAAGAAATGGCAAAGTTATAGCCAACGTTAAGTTCGTGACAGACGGACAGACGGACCCTGGGACCAATGGACAAAGCAATCCCTATGTATCACCATTTCTTCGCAAAAGGGAGACACAAAAATGGGCATAAGATTGCAAAAATAAATTTGAAGGTTATCTGCCCTTGAGGAATGGTGTTGTCTTAAGCGATACCATTGTAAGCATTACTATTGAAAAGTTTGATGAAGAAGTATTAAGAAATGGCATAGTTGTAGCCAATGTAAAGTTTTCGTGACAAAATCCAAGTACAAAAAGGGGCATAACTCTGTCATTTGTGACCTTGACCTACAGATTTCGGCATCATCATGACCCTGTTGTCTTAAGCAATATAATTTGAAAGTTTGATGAGGAAATGTTAAGAAATGGCAAAGTTAAAGCCAAGGTTAAGTTTTCGTGATAGACAGCCCGACAGACTGCCGGACCAATGGACAAAGCGATCCCTATGTATCGCCATTTCTTCTAAAGGGAGACACAAAAAGGGGCGTAACTTTGCAAAAATCAATTTGAGGGTTATCTGCCCTTGAGAAATTGTGTTGTCTTAAGCGATACCATTGTAAACATTACAATTGAAAAGTTTGATGAAGAAATATTAAGAAATGGCATAGTTATAGCCGATGTTAAATTTTCGTGACAAAATCCAAGTACAAAAAGGGGCATAACTCTGTCATTTGTGACCTTGACCTACAGATTTCCGCATCATCTTGACCCTGTTGTCGTAAGCAATATAATTTGAAAGTTTGATGAGGAAATGTTAAGAAATGGCAAAGTTGCCAACGTTAAGTTTTCATGACAAATCCAAGTACAACAAGGGGGGCATTGGCCCAAAAGTGCTCACCTGAGGACAGACTGTTATTTGTGTGGAAGCTATCACTATTTCTTGTAAATCTAAGCTCTAGCCCTTAAAGCTTCAAAGGATAATTTTCTTATAAGTTTTTACTATATGCAAATAATGAATATCTATGACCCCCGGGAAGGCCCAATTTTTACCCCGGATATAATTTGTACAAACTTGGAACAGGTTCACCAGACAATATTTCATGCCAAATAATTAAGCTTAAGGCTTTGTCATTTCAGAGGAGAAGATTTTTTAAGTTTTTACATATATGGAAAACCTATGACCCCCTGGGACGGGGCCAATTTTGGCACTAGGGGCATAATTTGAATAACTTGCGTAGCATTTTTTAAACTTCTTTTTTGGCCCTGTTACCTACTTATGCAACAGACCAGAACCATTTGAACAACTTTGAAAGGGGACCACCCAAAAATCATTCCTGTGTAGTTTTGGTTAATGTGCAGTCATTGGTTCAGAGGAGATGTTGTTTTTATGAAATTGTTGGCGACGGATGACACACGACGACGGACGCTGGACACAGGGGAATCACAAAAGCTCACCATGAGCACGTTGGGCATAACTCTGTCAAACGTGACCTTGACCTAAAGATTTTGGCATTATCCCGACCCTGTTGTCATAAGCAATATAACTGAAAGTTTGATGAGGAAATGTTTAGAAAAAGTTATAGCCAACATTAAGTTTTTTTGATAGACAGACCGACAGACAAAGCGATCCCTACCTATTGCCGTTTCTTCAAAAGGGCGACACAAAAACCCATGGCCCCAGGGCAGGGCCAATTTTGACCCTAGGGCCATAATTTAAACAATCTTTGTAGAGGCCCATTAAACAATATTTCATGCCAAATATCTAAGCTCTAGCCTTTGAAGCTTCAGAGGATAATTTCTTGTAAGTGTTTACTATGTATATAATGAAAATCTATGACCCCTGGGCAGGCCCAATTTTTACCAAAAACTATAATTTGAACAAACTTGGTTAAGGTTCACTTGACAATGTTTCATGCAAAATATCTAAGCTCTAACCTTTGTGGTTTTAGAGAATTTTTTTAAAAGTTTTTACTAAATATATATATATATATACCATTTTCAACCCTTGGGCTATAATTTGAACATTAATTGTAGAGGTCCTCTACACAATGTTTCATGTGAAATATCAAAGCCCCAGCCTTTGCAGTTTTAAAGCAGAACATTTTTTAAAGATTTTACTATATGTATATAAGGAAAATCCATGACCTCTTGGGGCAGGACCAGTTTTGATCCTAGGGCTATAATTTGAACAATTTTTGTAGAGGCCCACTAAACAATGTTTCATGCCAAATATCTAAGCTCTAGCCTTTGCAGGTTTCAAAGAAGAAGATATTTTAAGTTTTTACAATATGTATTTAAGGAAAACCTATGACCCCCAGGGCAGGGCCAATTTTGACCCCAGAACTATAATTTAACAAACTTGGTAGAGGTCCAGTACACAATGTTTTATGGCAAATATCTTAGCCTTTGTCATTTCAGAGAAGAAGATTTTTTAAGTTTTACTTATACATATAAGGAAAACTATGACCCCCCCCCCCCCTGGGCAGGGCCAATTTTGAAACTAGAGGCATAATTTGAACAACTTTGACAGAGGTCCACTAGACAATGTTTCATGCTAAATATCTGAGCTCTAGCCTTTGTCATTTCAGAGGAGAAGATTTTTTAAGTTTTTACTATTATAATATATAATTTAAGGAATATAAGGAAAACCTATGACCCCCACAGGGCAAGGCCAATTTTGAAACTAGGGGCAAAATTTGAACAATTTTGGTAGAGGACCTATAGATGATGTGATATACCAAATATCAAAGCTCTGGGCCATGTACTTTCTGACAAGAAGATTTTTTTAAATTTGCATTTTTAGAAATTTACCTTTTGGCCCTGTGACATATTTATGCAACAAACCAGAAACATCTGAACAACTTTGAAAGGAGACCACCCAAGGATTATTCCTTTGAAGTTTGGTTAATGTGCAGTCAGTGGTTTCAGAGGAGATGTCGTTTTAAGAAATTGTTGACGCTGGACGACGCCGGACGGAGAGGAATCACAAAAGCTCACCATGAGCAAGTTGTGTTGAAGTTATGCTCTGGACAAGGAAAACCAACAAAGGCAATAACTGTGCAAATACTGAAGATGGAGTTATACAGTACGCTCAGCGCGGATTTTGCAAAACCCGCGAGACCCCGCGGATGAGACTCATCGCGGACGAAATCTTGCACAAAATTTGTCCACGAGACCCCGCGGACTAAAAATGTTCACCACGGCGGACATGAATCTGTGGCCGTAAGCGTTTTCCCCGCGGAACGTTATTGAATTACCATGAACAAAAATACTCTAAATCGCGGCAAATCATTGTCGTATTAAATTCGAAAATAGAGTAGATAGGCAAGTTCATGGTTGTGAAAACCACTTTTAAGTCAAATACTGAATAACCTCGGTGTACGGCATTTACGAAAAAGTAACACGAGACAACAATGAATTTCTTACACCATGAAAACTTAAAGCGACTGACTCACAAAATTTTGCTGAAATTTTTTATTCTTTCAAATTTAAGAGGATTTAATATACAATGGAAAAAAATATAATATTATGCTTCTATACACCATGAAAATTGAAAAAAAAATGTTTTGACTTAACCGGGATTCGAACCCACGACCTTTCAGACAGTAAAATATGGAGCGACGACTTAGACCACTGAGCCACGGCGTCTTGTTACTAGATTGCCTCAAAATTAATGTTAAATCTAAAGTATTTACCCCGTGACTAACGGGGTAAATTTTTTACTGATAAAAGAGTGTAAAACTTTATGTTTTGATGTTTTTCTGTAACAAAAACTGAGTCAGTTACTTAGTTTAAATATGTTCTTCACGATTACAGCAAGAATTTCAAGATGTATAAAGATTTTCTTTTTATCATCGTCTGTGAGTCAGTCGCTTTAATCCTTGTCAATATCTCCTTACAAAACTAGGTGTTACTATTTATAGATTTTCCGAAAATGAGAATTGAAAGTAGAGAAAGCATGCAGCATTAGATCATGTGATATGCTGTCAAAGGTTAGCTCTTGAATTACAACCAATAAAAATACGGTGTTGTATCACGTGTAAAGATCATAGGTCACGGGAATTGTGATTGACAGGTTGTTCCTTTGAGGCTACATATAGGTTTCACAACAATATTACGATATCAAAGATTGTGAAATTCATTCCCAAATGATAGAAATATAAAAGGGAAGTGTTTGTTATGCATCGAAAAATATATTTATACAAGATCTGTAGATTTCACTTTCAAACCAGAGCTCAGTTTGGTTTATAAACTAGTTTGAAAAAAGGTGATTTAGTGTGTATTTAGGTATGTTATTCACACAGGTGTCAGCTGTGATTTTGAGGTAATCTGAAGACATGGCGCCCTTTGTAAAAAGTTGAAAGCCACTATTGAGTGATGTAATTTCTTTGGCAATTAAAGCAGTTCACTTAAAATAACACCGATAATTAGCATGTGTAACATGTAATTGTTGTTAGGAATGTTCTAATTTGCGACAGTTTTGGATAGTTCAAGGGAACAAGGATGCTGTAGTATACTCTGTAGTATGTAGTTTGTGTCTATCGATGCGGTCACTCCAAATTTTACAATCAAAACAAAGGTAACGTTTTTCATTTTAAATGCCATTTCAATATTTTTACATCTAAAATTTTAACTAATGTTATTACCATTTAAGTATTTTGGTTGATTTAAAGTCATCTTGTAAAATAAGAACACGATGAAAATTTTATAAAATAAACATTTATTTTTTAGCTATAGTTATAATGGCCGCCGCGTTCCGCCGCGAGAAACAGGTAACCGATTTTATCGATAATTTAAATATAATCTTTGGTATTTTGTCCGTGGTGGAAACAACTGGACACTGCGGATCGCGGCAGAAATTAGCCCTCTCATCGCGGACATCCGCCACGTTTGTCCGCGATAAGAAAAAATTGTCCACAGTGGTATCGCGGAAAAGGCAGAATCCGCGCTTGACCACTGAATGAAGTTGCATTGAATTCCAACAATACGTTTTCAAGTTATGCTCTGGACAAGGAAAACCAACAAAGGGCAAAAACTGTGCAAATAGTGAAGATAGAATTATAGCTCTTGTACACTCCACTTCCATTGTTGTGCTTGACCATTGTATGAAGTTGCTCTGAATTCCAACCAGTAGTTTTCAAGTTATGCTCTGGACAAGGAAAACCAACAAAGGGCAATAACTGTGCATATAGTGAAGATGGAGTTATAGCTCTTGTACACACAGCACTTCCTGTCATTGTGCTTGACTGATCACTGTATGAAGCTGCACTGAATTCAAACTATTAGTTTTCAAGTTATGCTTCGGACAAGGAAAACCAACAAAGGACAATAAACTGTGCAAATAGTGAAGATGGAGTTATGATTCTTGAACAATGCACTTCCTCTCATTGTGCTTGACCACTGTATGAAGTTGCATTGAATTCCAACTATTAGTTTTCAAGTTATGTTCCGGCCAAGGAAATTGCATCAGACCGACTGCCCACCCACCCGCCCGGCATACAAACCACTGGGTGACACCTACCTATATACCCCCCCCCCCAAACTTCATTTCGGGGGTATAATTACTGGTATATTTTCAAACAAGAGGGCCATGATGGCCCTATATCGCTCACCTGAATATGACTGCTTTTAACAAAGTTGCTATGGACCTGGTTAATTGACCCCAGATGACCCATATTCGAACTTGACCTAGAAATTATTGAAACAATCTTTCTGACAAATTTCAAGGTTATATGGACTGAAAGTGTAGCCTCTAAAGTGTTAACAAGGTTTTTCCATATTTGGGCTCTGTGACCTAGTTTTTGACCCCAGATGATCCATATCTAAACCTGAGCTAGAAATCATCAAAACAACCTTTCTGACAAATTTCCAGGACATTTGGACTGAAAATGTAGCCTCTAGAGTGTTTACCAAGTTTTTCGATATTTAGGCTCTGTGACCTAGTTTTTTAATCCAGATGACCAATATTCAAAGCTGAGCTGGAAATCATAGAAGCAACCTTTCTGACAAATTTTCAGGTTATTTGGAATTAAAATCTTAACTCTAGAGTGTTAACAAGTTTTTACCATATTTGGGCTCTGGGACCTAGTTTTTGACCAAAGATGACCCATATTAGTACTTGAGCTAGAAATCATCAAAACAACCTGTCTGACAAATTTCCAGGATATTTGGACTGAAAATGTAACCTCTGGAGTATTAAAATGGTTTTAACAAACTTTTATTCAAATTTAACCTAGAAATCATTGAAATAACGTTTCTGACAGATTCCAGGTTATTTGGACTGAAAATGTTACCTCTAGACTGTTTACAAGGTTTTTTAATATTTGGGCTCTGTGACCTAGTTTTTGACCCCAGATGACCCAATTTTAAACTTGAGCTAAAAATCATCAAAACAACCTTTCTGACAAATTTCTGGGATATTTTGACTGAAAATGTAACCTCTAGAGTGTTAACGAGGTTTTTCTATTTTTGGGCTCTGTGACCTAGTTTTTGAACCAAGATGACCCATATTCGATCTTCAGCTAGAAATCTTAGAAACAACCTGTCTGACAAATTTCCAGATTATTTGGACTGAAAATGTTACTTCCCCTTCTACAAGAAGATTTTCAAAGTTTTCACTATATAAGCCTATGTAAAACCAATGACCCCGGGGTGGGGCCAAATTTGACCCCAGAGGTATAATTTGAACAAACTTGGTAGAGGTCCACTAGACAATGCTATATACCAAATCTTAAGGCTCAGGGCCTTGTGGTTTCAGACAAGAAGATTTTCGAAGTTTTTCCTATATAAGCCTATGTAAAACCAATGACCCCAGGGTGGGGCCAAATTTGACCCCAGAGGTATAATTTGAACAAAATTGGTAGAGGTCCACTAGACAATGCTACATACCAAATATCTCAGCTCTATGCGTTACAGTTTCTGACAAGAAGATTTTTGAAGTTTTTCCTATATAACTCTATGTAAAACAAGTTACCCCTGGGGCGGGGCCATTTTTGACCCAGAGGCCTGATTTGAACAAACTTGGTAGAGGTCCACTAGACAATGCTGCACACCAAATATCTTAGCTCTAAGCCTTACGGTTTCTGACAAGAAGATTTTTAAAGTTTTTCCTATATAACTCTATGTAACACAAGTTACCCCTGGGGCGGGGCCATTTTTGACCCCAGGATCATAATTTGAACAAACTTGGTAGAGGTCTACTAGATGATGCTTTATACCAAATATCAAAGCATCAGGCCTTGTGGTTTCTGACAAGAAGATTTTTTAAGATCCAACTTTTAAAATCTGTTTTTAGCTCCTGTGACCCAGAAATGCAATGGACCGGAACCATTTGAACAACTTGGTAGAGCTTCATGCAAGGAACATTCTAGGCAAGTTTCTTTAAATTTTGCCCAGTGATTTCAGAGGAGATGTCCTTTGAATGAATTGTGGATGACTGACAGACGGACGCCAGACAATCAAGGATCCTAAAAGCTCACATGAGCATGCTCAGGTGAGCTAAAAAGCTTTCAAAAACTCTTATCACCATGCGTGTGCAGAAGCCACTAGTTGATGTAATCATGTTCAGTAACATTCAACTGCACAGTAATACACACAGCCCTTATAAACCTGTTCCAACACAATACTTTCATCATGTTACTTATCCAATCTAAAACAAAAACATCTTTCAAACTCTCCTTAATGTTTACTGCCTGCAAAGTTGAAATCTGATAACCAAAACTTAAAAGATTCTGAACTATATAATAGTATTTCAATTCAATTATTCACAGTATAATATTCTGACCTGACGCCAGAAAAGGATATATGTAAACCATTTTTTTTTCTCCACACACTTATTTCTAACTGGGCCATATTCCGAAATAAATTAGAACTGAACAAGGTATCTTTCACTGACAAAAAAAAAAAAAAAGGCTAAATATGCATCTTCCCTAACATATTTCTTTTCTAAACAAACGTTTTTATACGGCTGTTTTTGTTTAATTGCATTTATATTCCATTTGACTATGCCTTTTAGATGCAGTTGTTTTAATCATTTAAGTATTTTCTCTTTGCACAATCAGTACACCAACTAACATTGTTATTCTGGGGCTGAAAATTTAATCATTTTTTTTTAAATTATTCTTTTGATCACTGTGCTGGACTGAGTCAAAATTAGTTCATTTTAACCTACAGTAACTGATGATGATTTTAAGGTAGTCGTCAGAGTTTTTAGTTACATGCTGTCTTTCTGTTTATGTTTTGCGCGGGGCTTTGTTGCTCCAAGATTCTGAAAGTTTTGATGCTTCGACAGTCACTGAAATGTATGTATTTTAAAAGTTCCACTCCCAATCTTTTGTCATAAACCATTGCTTGCAGTATTTATTAACATATTATAGTAAATATGTATTTCTTTGAACCGTTATAATTTGTTCCATAAAATCTCGTAACTTTGTAATTTCATTAATACTTTCAAAGATTTGCGTCATTATTTTTCTCTTTGTAGTCTTTACCATGCTCACTCGCACGTTTTCGCATGAGTAAATGGTTATCTGGCTGTACCATGACTTTGTTGTTACTTAGTCCTATGAGGCAGCACAATCACCCTGGTACAAAAAATGTAACTTACCTGTGCAGACTTGCCAAGCCTGATCATCTGGGCAACAGCCCTCCGTGCTGCACGTGGACCACCCCGCAAGGAACGTTCTGGTGACACCTGCAGCTCACTCATCAACCCCTCGGTCAGCAACTTAACTCTGTGGTCTATTCTTGCTCTGAAATATAAGACATCATTTATGCAAACACACACACACACAAATATGTAAGCATCTACCTGTACTCATTGCTAGCTGTAGAATACTAGACATGCCCATGGGCAGAATGTCGAGCCCGCTCGTCTTAATTCAAACCTGAACCTATAAGCTTCAGATCAAGGAGAAAGATGTATACATAGGTGAGATGTGCCCAACACATCCTCTTGACATTGCACTGACATTGCAGAAGTTACGCTCTGGACACGGGTTTTGAACTGACCCTCCAAGTGTGACCTTGACTTCTGAGTGGCCGACCTGGGTTCTGTGTGTGACACATCACCTCATCATGGTGAACATTTGTATCAAACTATTTTGTAGTCCTTCAAAGAATGAGCAAGATATAGACCAGACAAATCTAAATGGATGCACGGACTGACAGACACACATACACCAAACCGCCAAAAGTGAAAAGCAGCGACTAAGTCTTGTGACCTTGACCTTGCCCTTCATTTTGCGTGAGACAACTCAACTCAACATGGAGAACATTTGTGCTAAGTTATATTAAAATCCATCCATGTATGTAGAAGTTATACTCTCAAATGAATGTTTTATTTTGTAATTTGACCTTTGACCCCTATATATATGACCTTGACCTTTGCCACAGACACCTGAATTTTTCAAATCCTCTGACTTTTAAGCATAATACTTCAAAGCATAAGCAAGATACAGCACCAACAAACTTTAATATTTTTATTTGACCTTTGACCTCTTGTCACTTTGACCTTCATTTTGTGCGAGACAACTCAACTCAACATGGAGAACATTTGTGCTAAGTTATATTAAAATCCATCCATGTATATAGAAGTTATACTCGCAAATGAATGTTTTATTTTATTTGACACCTAAATGTGAACTTGACCTTTGCCACAGACACCTGAATTATTCGCGCGACACTCCACCTCACTATGGAGAATATTTGTCCTGAGTTATATTAAAATCCCTCCATGCATGTAGAAGTTATGCTCCGGAAACGGGTTTTGCGCTGACCCCCAAGTGTGACCTTGACCTTTAAGGGGCGGACCTGGGTTTTGTGTGCAACACACCACCCCATCATGGTGAACATTTGTACCAAATTATTTTGAAATCCTTCAAAGAATGAGCAAGATATAGACAGGACAAATCCGGACGGCCGCACATGTACAGACGCACATACACCGAAGTAATCGCCAAAAGTGGCGACTAAGTCGAGCTCACCACAAGCGGGCTTGACAAAAATGCTGTTGTATGCCTACAATATTACATATCAAGTGTAGTGTAGTCATTGATATATCTCCTTACAATGACCTAAGACAAAAAAGTATTACTTTACTGAAAATCAGGCATGTCAAACCATAAAATTTGAAAAGTGCAAGGAAAAACACTATAAAATGCAGATTAAACTTCAAACAGTTCTTTTCTTTTTGATATTTTTAAACCTTTTGCATCAGCGACAAGGTTTAATGTTATAACTAAGTTGAAAATTTTCATCCCGACTCATCCTGACATTTCTCTATCCAGACAGAATGGAGCTGGGCTTCAGGGATGACATGCCCTCAAAGTCTTAAGATAGACAGTCACGGGGAATTCATTTGACTGAAATACAGTCCTTTCAAAAAGTGATGAATGTGAAAAGAAAAATCTTTATAAAAAACAGGCATTCAAATTTGATTTTCAAAGAAGATTTTTCCACAGTGAGAAAATTGATGAAAAAGCCTGAAAAATGCTGTGCAACAAAAGGGTATTGTTTATGTAACAGGGAACTTTTACTTGACCTACTTGACCTTTCTGTGGAATAATCTAAACAAAATATCGAAACAAAGCAGTGGGCGAGTGAAAACCAAACATTTGCATAAGATGATAATATTTGTGTCAGGTAAATACTTTCAGTTAAAATGTGCAATTTTATTTGTAGCAATCATTATTACATTTGTGTTATTTGTTCAGAAATGATATCAGTTTCGCTGAATTTCTCGACTGGATTTTAGAAAATCTGATATTTTGCATTGATTCAAGCTGTCCTGATTTTCATCTGAAATTTCTGATATTCTAATAAAACGGATTATGATGTGTGATATTCACACATTAACGGGTATTTGAGGGGACAAGTAAAATCAAGAAGCGTACTTCTAAACATTGCTGCTCTTACTTTTCTTTACATTAAAATATATATATATATTTTTTTATAGATCTAATGACCCTGAATTCCATTATAACTATTAACATTGAAATTGTATGACGTAAATAACAACATTTATACATAACTTATACCTTCTAACAATCTTAAAACTTCTTTTAAAGTAATAGAATTCAACTCAAAGCATTAATCACAAGGGTGCCATTGTCACAAAATGCGCCCGTCACAAAAGCTTTTGGTGGAGCTGTGGGCACGGATAAAAAAAGGTGATAGTAGGGTAACAGTTCGACTATTCCTAGTGCTGGATAGTGAAACTACATTTTAAATGAACCTGAAGGTAAATTAGTACATATATGAGTCCAAGAAAGGGAATAATTGCAATGTATTGACATTTGGACAAAATTGTAAGCATGAATTTATACCAGGTCTGAAGTACATGAAATTATACAGGGGTTTGAATTTTGCACATGGCACTAATAATGAAAATTTGTGCAAATCAAAATTACAATCCACCCATGGAAGTGATTTCTTATTTAACATGACTGACTCAAAATAAGAGCCCCTTTACATTTCAAACAATCATCATGTATGAAGGGGATGGTGAATTGAATCGAGATGATAATGATGATTTTAGTGCTGAAAACAGAACAAACATACTTCATTCACTGTGAACAGGACATAGTTAAAATTAATTACTGTGTGTGATATATTTGAACCATACAAACATGTACGTTACACCTCTAATTTCTAAATCAACTATGGGAAGCTGTATCTGTCTTTATTTAGAGCTATATCCACTGCAGTTAGAACAATTTAAGCTCCCTATTGAGCTATATTCATTAAGGCACAATGGCTAACTTGTAACAATGCATGAAGGTCAAGCAAAAATATTGAAGAAAATGAATGTTCAGTAATCATGTAAAAACCTACCTTCCAGTGACACAGTACATAACCCTATCTGCGGTCCCTCTGCAAAATGTGCTAAATAGGTGGGCTCTCTGCATCAGTACCAGCTATTCTCTGCTGTAAACACAGTTTACGATGATAGACAGTCAGAACAAGAACTGTCACTGTAAGATGACAATGACCCCAAAGTGGTGCTTTCACTTTGGGCTGAGGACCAGTCATACAAGGGTCAAGATCCACTTGCTAATAAGGAGGATATGGCCAATGTTTAAGTTTTTGGACAATTGGATCTTCAAGGTAAAGGTCATTCTGGGGTCAAGCTGAAATAAGTATAGGTGAGTGGGAAGGTCTTGTCCAAAGGGGTGTTGTGTCCTAGTTAAGTATGAAGTAAATCCACTTACTAACAAAAAAGTTATGATCAATGTTAAAGCTTTTGGACAATTGGATCTTCAAGGTGAAGGTCATTCTGGGGTCAAGGTCAATCAAATATAGGTCAATGGGAAGGTCTTGTCCAAAGGGATGTTGTGTCCAAGTATGAAGAGAATCCACTTATTTATAAGGAAGTTATTGCCAATAATAAAGTTTTTGGACGGACTGACAGACGGACAGTTTAAAAACTATATGACTCCCTTCGGGGGCATAAAAATTGGACAGACATCAGTACAAACAGCTGAGTTGCTTAAACTTAAGAAGTGTACCGAACACTAGAATAACTTTGCTATGTGCACACAAGTCTACTTTTCGATTTTCAGTCACTGCACTCCAAACTCCGAAAGATTGTTTAGTGGTGTACTGACATGAAAAACAACCTCAGCACTTTCTACAAACTGAAATAACTTATTGCTAAGATAAAGCACATAAAAATATCACATCAAACATCTTTTTTTAAATATTCTTCCAGAAAATACTGCTGGCCGTACCTGTACATCCTCTTCTTCTGGTTTTGATGGTGCGTTGCAGGTCTGTCTGCACAGCAGTTTTTAAAGCACAGACTGGCTCACTGTCAGCAAAAACTTAATAATTTAAGCAGGAAGGAAGTCCCCTCCATAGAAAATGAAAATTAAAGAATCAGCCAAAAAAATGGTTAGTATGCCTAATGTATGCTTTCAAGGCTTTTTTCTCTTATTGAAAATTAAGTACAATTTTTCTTCACTGACAACTAAAACTGAATTATAATGCTTATGTTAAATTTTTCATTGACACTGCGAAAAAATGTTTTGTTCAAAGTGAAAGTAGAAACTGGAAGTAGTACAAATTTCATGACATTATAATTTTTCAACACCAATTAATATAATAGAAGGCTGGAAAGTTGTAAATGGTTCTCCCATAGACTGCAATGTTAAATCAATGACATCCCAAAGGCCAGCAAACACAGGTGGTACTAGTTGATTTTCCAATAACTTACATGAACTTAAAGCTTTCTGACTCTTCAATGCAGATTTAAAAAAAAACAACATGTCATTATCTTCTAATAGAGTAATCGCCCTTTAAAGAGGTGCACTGTGAAAATTGCAGAATTGTGACTCGTGCAATTTGTCGTACCACTGCTGTCCCTTTGAACTGGCACATAACTACTAGAAGGTATCTTCAAATAAAAGAAATGAACCAGAGTGTTCTTAACATACTACAACAGCCCGAAAACATCTATTTGATACTCAAACAGTCCAGGGAAAACCCCAAAACAGAAAAAATTTGGATAGTTATTGACAGCAATTATCTGACTAGCCAGCAGAGGCACTTCCTGTTTTGATTTACAACTGTCTGACCTAGAATGAGTAGCTGCCAATCAAGCACACATACTGAAGAATTAATCAGTTGATTGGTGATAATTGTCTCTGGCCTATGGTCAGTGGCTATTTAATGGGTCCATGATGATAAATGATTGGGATTTATGTATGAAATTTTGGTGTTTTAATGATAACTTATACTTTAATTTGATTTTCTGGAAGATATATGGACCAACCTTTTATGGATATCTGGACATAAAAAGTCCAGGAAGCTGAAATTTTTAATTTTCTGGAGCCTTGCTACATGGTGTTTTGAAAATATGCTTTTTCATTTTCTTTTGAGTAATATAAGTTGTATGAACTTGTTTTTGCAGTCAGAAACAGGAGGCTGTGTTAAACATCTATTAAACATCTATGTATTACAATTTTAATTTTTTTTTTTAGCTCTAAACTGAACATCACATTTTGTCGATAAAATGTTTAAGAGAAATATTGACTTTATCACAATTAAAATGATAAATTTAAAGAAAATGACCAGGGCTCAAATCACAATTGTATGACTGAATGACTGAATAAATTTATAAACGAACAAATGTGTGTGTGAGAGAGGGAGGAAGGATGTGAAAGAATGAAAGCGATGAAGGAATAACTGAATGAACTGTATTAGAAAAAAAAATGAGGGGGGGGGGGGGGGGGGGAGGGGGAGGAGAGAAAGGGGGGGGGGGAGTACTTTCTAGGCTTAAGAAGTTTTTTTCCTATATAAGTATAAGCAAAATCAAGTGACCCCTGGGGGTGGGGCTAACTGTGACCTCAGGACATGGGTAACAACAATCTTTGCAGGGGTCTTGCTGGTAATCAAGTATTCCAAGTTTGAATGGAATATCTTTGACACTGTTTGAGAAATGGACATTAACAAAAAGATTAACCAAGAAATTTTAAGTTGAAAAAGGGGCATAACAATGCATAAATCAATTTGAGGGTTATCTGCCCTTGTAAAATTGTGTTGTCTTAAGTGATACAATTGTAAGCATTACAACTGGAAAGTTTGATGAAGAAATATTAAGAAATGGCATAGTTATAGCCAATGTTAAGTTTTCATGACAAAATCCAAGTACAAAAAGGGGCATAACTCTGTCAATTAAGACCTTGACCTACAGATTATGGCATCATCAGGACCCTGTTGTCTTAAGCAATATAATTTGAAAGTTTGATGACGAAATGTTAAGAAATGGCAAAGTTATAGCCAACGTTAAGTTTTCGTGACGGACCGACAGACAAAGCAATCCCTATGTTTCGCCATTTCTTCAAAAGGGTGACACAAAAAATATTATAAAATACTTTTTTTCTTAATGAACAAGTGCATTTTCAAAGACAAGTTCAGCAGTCTCTTAAAGTATAAAATCTTCAGTCTCTCTAAGACACACTGACTTCATACGATGATCACTTATGCCAAATTATTTTGAAATTCAAAGCCAGACACGAACATCTATTGTATGTGCCCACACGCATGCACACACACACACACGCACACACACACACGGGAAATGACAATTACAAAGGGCAATAACTCAAAATTTATTCAAAAGAGAGTTATGGATCTAGGGCACTGCACCTTCCCACAGTGAGATCTATTCACCTATGAAGTTTCAAGTTAAAATCTTCAATACATTTCTAGTTATGCCCCAGACAAGGTGCTTGGTCAAGGTGCCCACACACACACATTTAAACACATATACACACACACACACACACACGGTAAACACTATATACCTGCTCGCCATTATCATGGCGGGGGCATAAAAAGAATGAATTTTGACAATTTGTCAAAAATATTACTACCAAGGGCTTGCCAAACTTTACAGAATTATTTATAAGATAAAAGAGATACTTTTATATAATTATTTTATTATTTTCATACTTTCTTCACTTAATGACATCTCATACTCGAGCAAAAGTGTTTCAAAACTAAGGCAACACTTGCACTATGGTATTACATACCTGCCATACGTCCTGGATCGTCCGGGATTGTCGCGGAAATCGAGGGCCCGTCCCAGAGTCCCGGAAAGACACCTGATGTCCCGGAAAACATGAAAAATGCGCATACCTTTGATCAGGCCAGTCAAATTTTTGACACGCCGCTAATTCTTTAATTGTTCGTTAAGATAATATGTTCCGATTCGGCAAATACACCACGTGTCATTGATAACAAATTAACAAATGACAGCTATTTGTTTATTGACTTGCGGTGCATTAATTAGTTTGTAAGATATCTGCCCCTTTCAAAGACTGTCACCACAGTAATTGGTGTTAATAGAGATGCTACTTAAAATTAAATTTAATGCAAAACGCGCGTCGACCTTCCCGACTAAGACTATTATTTTTAAATCATTAACTTGTTTGTGGTTTGTTTGCTGTCATCGGAATTTGGTATCAATAGAGATGTTGCTTAAAATTAAACCAAGTTTTCACATATCGGTCTGAGAAAGAAAAAGTAAGTTTAAAAGGTATTTGTGATGAATATTGTAATGTTCGATCAAATCGCACCGATACTTGTAATACGAAGCATAGACGTCGCTGTCATCAAATGCCCGTGATTCAACTAGAATTCGAGTTTATGATGTTAATTAATTAATGGTACACAGTTATCATTTTATGATTACTGCTACACAATTACTATGCTCTTGCAACTAAAATAAAAGGTATGAAACTGATGGTACTGATGTGTATTTGAAACACGTGCACGGCTTTTCCCGCCAAAAACAGAATCCCGTCAAATTTTGTTTACTGCCAACAATAGGGCATTGAAAGTATATAAATAGTTGTATGTCCCCGAAAACTGGCTCAAATCCCGGAAAATCTGCTCAAATCCCAGAAATTCGATATCAAAATCCCAGAAATGGCCAGAAAAATTATGGCAGGTATGTACATGTACAGTAACAAAATAAAGGTAACAGTTATATTACCACTCACTGTGGTTGTTTCCAACCATTTAGGGTTAAGATATGAAGAAATAAGTTTGTGCATTTAACAATTAACAACAAGAGCTGTCACTGTAAGACAACAATTACCCTGAAGTGGTGCTTTGACTTTGAGCTGAGGACCAGTCATTCAAGGGTCAAGGTCAAATAAATATAGGTCGGTGGGAAGGTCTTGTCCAAAGGGGTGCTGTGTCCAAGTATGAAGTTAATCTACTTTCTAATAAGGATTTGATGGCCAATGTTAAAGTTTTTGGACAATTGGATTTTCAGGGTAAAGGTCATTCAGGGGTCAAGGTGAAATAAATATAGGTCAGTGGGAAGGTCTTGTCCAAAGAGGTGTTGAGTCCAAATATGAAGTAAATCCACTTACAAATAAAGAAGTTATTAGTTTTTCTATTTTTAGCTTTGGAAGCCCTAATGTGCAAAGAAGAGGTATAAAGTTTAAAAGAAAATGGCTTAGCAGTTTGAGTGAAGCAAAATATCGATGAAAACCTATTTTTAGCTCTGGCAGCCATTTTGTTCAATGAAGCAGACACTTTTCAGCAATTTAAATAAAGGGCTCTGAAAGGAACATTTCATGAAATTTTGTGGAAAATCTCATTGCTGTTTAGGAGGATATGTTGTTTGAAATTTTTTTCTATTTCTAACTTTTGCAGCCTTTATGTGCAATAGACTGGAACCATTGGAGCAATTTTAGAGAAGGACAATATAAAGATCATTTCTGTCAAGTTTAGTTTAAAATGTATTAGTAGTTTTGGAAGAGATGTCATTTGAAGCCAAATATTAAAGAAAACCTATTTTTAGATCTTGTGGCCATTTTGTTCAATGGAGCTGAACTGTTTTAGAGGACTATGTAAGGAACATTTCTATGAAATTTGGTGGAAAATCATCTAGCCATTTAGGAGAAGACGTTGTTTGAATATTTTTCTATTTTTTGCTTTTGCAGCTCATTTGTTCAATGGAGCGGAACTGTTTGAGCAATTTTTGAAAAAGGGCAATATAAGGAACATTTCTGTCAAATTTGGCTTAAAATGTCCAAGTGGTTTTGGAGGAGATGCCATTTGAAACCAAATATTGATGAAAATATATTTTTAGTTCTGGCAGCCATTTTGTTCAATGGAGCAGAACCATTTTAGCAATTTTAATAGAGGGCTATGTCAGGAACATTTCAGTGAAATTTGGTGGAAAATGGCATTGCCGTTAAGGAGAAGATGATGTTTTAATTTTTTCTATTTTTAGCTTATGTGCGAACGGTTTGAGCAATTTTAGAAAAGGTAAAAGTAAGGAACATTTATGTAAAGTTTGATTAAAATTAGCTTTGTGGTTTAGAAGAAGATGTCATTTAAAGTAAAATGCTGACGACGGACGACAAACAACTGATGATAGACGTCAGACACGGGGTAATCACAATAGCTCACCCTGAGCATTTGCTCAGGTGAGCTAAAAAATAAATATGTTTGATGTGATTGTTATTTGCGTTATTAAAGCATTAAGTTCAGACTGTAAAAAGTGCCAAGGTTGTGTTCCATGTCAGTACACCACAAAACAATTTTTCTGAGTTTTGGAGCGCAGTGACTGATAATTGTAAAGTAGACATGCATATACATAGCAAAGATATTCTGATGTTCCATGCACTTCTTAATTTTAACCAATTCAGCTGTTTGAACTGATATCTGTCCAATTTTTCTGACTGTACACCATTGCAAACTGAGTTTACAGCAGAGAATAACTGGTGCCAAGGCAGAGGCCACTGATAAAGCAGATTTTGCAGAGACCGCCTATATAATGGTTATAATTTAAGGTTCAGTCAGTCAAATTTTTTTTACTTTATCAAACATAATGGGACTAGCTCCAGTGTAGTTCGAACATGACCTTTTGTGAACAGACCTCTATCCCACCAAATTGAATGCTTTTGGATAGAGGTATTGCATTACCTACATGTATCCATTATCTAAAACCATAAACTCATTAGCAGTATTCAGCAGGTTTTGCAATACTTTCAGTGCTTTGATTAAAATAAATATATTTAAAAAAAACACAGAAATCGTACATAAATTTAAAGCATCTTTAAATGAATCAACAAGAAAATTCATTGATCCCTGCTGAATGATACAAATTACTGGACAGACCAGTTCTAAGATATTACTCCTGACAGGAATTTTCCTATACAAGATGTCTATTTAACAAGATGGCCCTAATTCACTCACCTGAGTCTCATTGCTCATGTTACAAGTATCATTATTGGTTGTTTTGGGTGTTGGTTGTTCGCAACTTTGAATAAGTTTGCAATCAGTTTGAAGGCTCTGGGTGTAATGGTACTTAAATTTATTAGCAGAAATCATTTTATTCTACAGGTCCCAGTGAACTTGACCTTTGACCTACAGATCCCAAAAACAATAAGGTTCTTCTAATATAATTACCCTATGAAGTTTGAAAGTTCTAGGTGTAATGGTACTCAAGTTACTGAGCAGAAATAGTTTTCACTCTACAGGTCCCTGTGACCTTGACTTTTGACGTAATGATCCCAAAAATGACAGGATTTTTTTACTAAGTAAAGACAATCAACCCATGAAGTTTCAAGGATCTGGGTAAAATGGTACTCCAGTTACTGAGCAGAAACAGTTTTCACTCTACAGGTGCCTGTGAACTTAACCTTTGACCTATGGACCCTAAAAACAAAAGGGTTCTTCTAATACAATTATCCTATAAAGTTTGAAGGCTCTGGATGTAATGGTACTACAGTTACTCTGCAGAAATTTTTTTCACTCTACAGGTCCCTGTGACCTTGACCTTTGACATACTAGCCCAAAAACAATATGGTTTTTCTATTTAGTAAAAGCAATCATCCTATGAAGTTTGAAGGCTCTGGGTGAAATGGTACTCCTGTTATTGAGTGGAAACGGTTTTCACTCTAGAGGTCCCTCTGACCTTGACCTTTGACCTACTGACCCAAAAAACAAAAGGGTTTTTTTTCCACTCAATAACAGCAATAAACCTGTGAAGTTTGAAGGCCTTTGGTCAACTGGTACTCAAGTTACTGAAAGGAAACGAAGTGTGACAGACAGACAGACAGACAAACAGACACCCATAAACAGGGCAAAAACAATATGTCTCCATCAGAAGGGCGTGGTTGGGGGAGGAGACATATCAACGAACAATTGAAGGCCTAGCCTAGCCCTTGGTGTTTCAGAGCAGCAGATTTTTTAAGTTTTCCCTATTTAAGTCCTTGTGTAAAATCAAATGACCCACTCCCCCCCGGGTGGAGCAAGTTTTGACCCCAGGGTCATGATTTGAACAAACTTGGTAAAGGTCCTCTAGACAATGCTACATACAAAAAATCTAAGCTCTATGCCTTTTGGTTTCTGATGTGAAGATTTTAAAAACTTTTTCCTATATAACTCTATCTAAAAAAGTGACCCCCAGGCCAGGGCCTATTTTAACCCAGTGGCTATGATTTGAACAAACTTACTAGAGGTCCACTAGACAATGCTACAACCAAATATCTAAACTCTAGGCCTAGCGGTTTCTGATAAGAAGATTTTTTAAAGTTTTCCCTATATAACTTTTTATAAAACATGTGACATCTGGGGCGGGGCCATTTTTGACCCAGGGGCCATGATTTGAACAAATTTGGTAGAGGTCCACTGGACAATGCTGTGCATCAAATATTCAAACTCTAAACCTTGTGGTTTCTTACAAGAAGATTTTTAAGTTTTCCCTATATAAATCTATGTAAAATCAACTGACCCCTGGGGTGGGGTCAGTTTTAACCCCAGGGTCATAATTTGAACAACTTTGGTAAGGGTCCATTAGATAATGCTTCAAACCAAATATCTAAGCTCCAGGCCTTGAGGTTTCGGAGAAGAAGATTTTTCAAGATCCAACTTTTAAAATCGATTTTAGCTCCAGTGAACCAGAAATGCAATGGATCAGAACCATTTGAACAATCTTGGTAGAGCTTCATGCAAGGAACATCCCAGCCAAGTTTCATTAAATCTGGCCCATTGGTTTCAAAGGAGATGTCGTTTGAATGAAAAGTTGACGAGGGATGGACGACGGACAAAGACTGATCAGAAAAACTCATCCTAAACACTTTGTGCTCAGGTAAGCTAAAAATAACAAGGGTCATAACTCTACAACTCACAGGTTTATTTTAATGGCATTTCACATGCATCATGCTCTCATCCATATTTACATTCAAGCCAAATTTTATTAAAATGTAACCATCCAAAAATCCCTCTAAAAAAGCTTATTCTTAAGTAACAAAATGTTATAACTCAATATCACACATGTGGATTTAAATCGCATTTTACTTGTATGATGCCCTCATCCATATATACACATTCATGCCAAGTTTTATTATAATCTAATCAGCCAGTTCTAAGATATGGATCTGGACAGAAATTTTCCTTTTAAAAATACCATTTTTTAAGTAACAAAGGGCCACAATACTATAATGCACAGGTGGATTTGGATGGCATTTGACTTACATCATTTCCTTATTAATACATACATTCATGCTAAGTTTTATTACAACCACATACATGTGATAACCTGATGGGATTTCAGAAAATCCTGATCTTCAGCATCAACTCCAGCTGTCCTGATTTTCATTTAAAATTCCTGTTATTTTTATTAACAAAAAAAAGCCATGCCCATCATATACAATAAATTTTCATTGTCAATCAAATAAAGCCTCCATAGTTTATGCTTAGAGCTACACCTGTTACCCTAAATTTTTCATACCTTTCAGCTGTAATTCATAAACAAATTATTCGGGTGACCTCAGGCAATTATCGGATTACCTTATTTGTCCAAGACTTCTTGTTTACATTATCTGATGGATTTGTATCACAGAGAGAGATATTAGGTGTAATGGAGTGGATTTATGAATATGAAGATGTATATTAAAGATTTTCTGGCAGTAATTCTTGGACAGGCTGATTCCCTAAACGTTGATAAAAGAAGGGTTCATTTTCTTATTATCAGTTGGTCAGAACTAGTTTTAAAGCATAAAAATTGATTTTACCTTAAGAATATTACAAGTGAATGATAATTTTTTATCTATACAGTGTCCTGTTTTCACCACTTGTAACTTGAGTGTGAAGATACAACAACGCGAGATTTATTTTGCATCTTCGCTCTTCAGAAATCACTTATAAACACAAAAATTGGGTGATCATTATCAACCTAGTGTTTTAAAAATTTGTGTTAATGTGATCCACAAAGTGTGAAATCTGCATATTGTAAATGTTAAACTTCACGTTGTCAACCCCAGACTAAATGTAGCTATGTGATAACTTGAACTATCTCACTGATATTTTAGTAGAGCACCGTCTAACAGTACCTTCTATTTTGGTCTCCAAATAGACCAAAAATCTATTCCTGTTCGCATTTCATGTTGATTGTTTTCTTGAAATTTGGTAGCGGGATGAACATGTGTTTGGAGAAATTGGTGTCAATACAAAATATAACATGGATAGTTGATCATGGAAAATTAATGCCACCAATAATAAGTCCAAGGGCAATGATGCGAAGTTTAACCTTTAGAATCTGTAGACCTTGCGCTTTAAGATTTGCATGAACACAAAGTTTTAAAAATGTAGGTTGCTAATCACCAAATTTTCATGTTAGTATGCCGTTTCTAACGCGCGAAGATGCAAAATAAATCTCACGGGACACCTTATGTCTACCTTCCTTAAACTGCAACAGAAACTTACTACTTTTCAACTGTCACAAATTTCAATGACATTGTTTTTTGCACAAACAATTGTTTGGTTGTATACAAATGGAAATGACTAAAATTATACAAGAGGGCCATGATGGCCCTGGATCGCTAACCTGAGTACTTTGCCTGTAGGTTTGCTGTTAAGCAGTATTTCATTTTTTAATTGAAAATATGTAAGTGCCTACAAACCAAATATGTAAAATATCAGTCAATAAATAAAGGCTCTATGACAGAAAGTAGAAATATCTATCATAAGATATGGTGACCTTGACCTTGACCCAGTGACCTCACACCTTACCGATGGGTAGACGTCCATGCAAGGAACCTATATACTAAATATCAAAGATATTGGTCTATAAATGAAGGCTCTATGAGGTACAGTAGATAAATCTATTTTTAGCCTCCGTGACCTTAAACCTAATCTAATAATTTCAAAAAGCTTGATAAAGCTTGCTTCATGCCAAATTTTAAAATTCTAGGCCCTGTGGTTTCAGACAAGAAGATTTTTTAAGATTTTCTTCTATACTGCTATTTAAAACTTGTGACCCCTCGGGCAGGGCCAATATTGACCTGTGGACATTTTTCAAACAAACTAGGTAGAGGTTCACTAGACAATGCTGTATACCAAATATCTAAGCTGTAGGCATTGAGGTTTCCAGTAAGAAGATTTTTAAAGATTGCCTTTTTTACATATTAAGGGCCCCCCGGGTGGGGCCAATTTTAACCCAGGGGCCAACATATAAACAATACTGGTAAAGGTTCTCAACACAATACTCCACACCAAATATCTAAGGTCTAGTCCTATTAGTTTGGAAGAAAAATGATTTTTCATGTTTTTCCTATATAACTATATGTAAACCAAGAGAACCCTGGGGCGTGGCCAATTTTGACCCAGGGGACATAATTTGAACAAACTTGGTAGACATCCACTAGACAATGCTGCATACCAAATATCTAAGCTGTAAGCATTGAGGTTTCCAGTAAGAAGATTTTTAAAGATTGCCTTTTTTACATATTAAGGGCCCTCGGGGTGGGGCCAATTTTGACCCCGGGGCCAACATATAAACAATACTGGTAAAGGTTCTCAACACAATACTCCACACCAAATATCTAAGGTCTAGTCCTATTAGTTTCGGAGAAAAATGATTTTTTATGTTTTTCCTATACAGTATGCGCCAGGAGGAACTCACATTTTACGCTTTATTTCGTGGACGCGGAAAAAAAAAATCCGCCGCGACATCGAGGAAAAAAATGGAATTCCTCGATGTCTCGACATCGTGAAATATCTCGGCGATATTTGACGACCAGCGCGAAAATAATTAGGGTCATAACTCACCTGGATAAGCTGAACATTTAGTGAAATGTCCGTAATGAAACTGTGCATTTTAGGTCGGCCAATTCTATGACATTTGGTAAAACTAAAACCAAATTTCTAATTCATTTGCTGTGTAGGTTTATGTGTACTTCCGTTGTTGAAAATGCTCGTTATTGTATAGCAAAATCGATTAATAATTTTGTCAAGTGCATGGACGATACAGATGTCGCAGTATGGTTTACATGTTGTATGTTTTCTTTAAATATAGGAAAGCAGTTTTACCACATGTAATTCGGAAAACCAGTCAATTTATTTTCTGAAAATAGGGTCAGCTGTTCCGAGAAGCAACAATTACTTTCGGTTTTGAATTGTCATTCCTTCCGTTAACAAATACGAGTATTTGTAAACAAATGCATCAGAATACATTTAAATGATATTTTAAAGCGTAAAATTCGCCGAAATGCGTGTAATCAGGAACTTTGTGAGCCTCGATACGTCAATTCTTACCTGTGAAAAAGTTCGCGGAACCATTTAGCGGACGTCCACCGCAATATTTGGTGACCATGTCCGCGGCGGTGATCCGCGAAATGCGGCGGATTTGGTCGCGTTTTAAGGAATTGGTAGTCCGCGACGAACTCGAGGAAAACAAGAGTTCCTCGTGGCGCGTACTGTATATGTGAATCAAGAGAACCAATTTTGACCCAGGGGACATAATTTAAACAAACTTGATAGAGGTCTACTAGACAATGCTACATACCAAATATCTAAGCTGTAGGCATTGTGGTTTCTGAGAAGAAGACTTTTAAAGATTTCCTATATAAGCCTATGTAAAATCAATTGACCCCCGGGGTGGGGCCTATTTTGACCCAGTGGCTATGATTTGAAGAAACTTAGTAGAAGTCCACTGGACAATGCTGCATACCAAATATCTAAACTCTAGGCCTTGCAGTTTTTGACAATAAGATTTTTTAAAGTTTTTCCTATATAATTCTATATAAAACATTTTACCCCTGGGGCGGAGGCATTTTTGACCCGGGGGCCATGATTTGAACAAACTTGGTAAAGGTCTACTAGATAATGCTTCATAATAAATATCTAAACTCTAGGCCTTGTGGTTTCTGACAAGAAAATTTTTAAAGTTTTCCCTATATAAATCTATGTAAAATCAACTGACCCCTAAGATGGGGTCAGGTTTGACCCAACGGTCATAATTTGTAAAAACTTGGTAGAGGTTCACTACATGATGCTTCATACCAAATATCTAAGCTCCAGGCCTTGTGGTTTCGGAGAAGAAGATTTTTAAAGTTCCAACTTTGAAAATCTATTTTTAGCTCCTGTTGTCTAGAAATGCAATGGACCTGAACCATTTGAACAATTTTGGTAAAACTTCATGCAAGTAACATTCCTGCCAAGTTTCAGAAAGATTGGCCCAGCAGTTCAGGAGAAGAAGTTGTTTGAAGAAAAAATTGACGACGCACGCCTGCACCCACACACGGACGGACGACAGACATCAAGCGATCACAAAAGCTCACCTTGAGCACTTTGTGCTCAGGTGAGCTAATAAAAAACAAGAGCCACCGCAAGCGGGGGCCACGCTCGACTTTTTCCTATTTCCAAAGGCAAACACATCAGAGGAAGCACATTGTGGTGAAGGGATTTCAAATGAAACATCATTTGGAAATATAATTATACATAACAAAGTTATGGCCAATTTTAGCAACATTCAGAAATTTGACCTTAAAGGTCTAGGTTAAGTTCAGTTTAACCTTCTCTGGAGGTATTGTCTAAATAGTAGTTATGCCCAAGCATGAAGACATTACATCCATTAACAACAAAGATATAGCCAAGTTAAGTAATGTCAAGGTCATTTAAAGGTCAAGGTAATGCTTGAGTTGTTTAACACGTTTCTTTTATTCTCAGTGTTGTTTTGTCCCTGTATAGATCAAATCCGTACATAAAACCAGAAGTTTGGCTATTTTAGCAAAATGCAATAATTAGAAATTTGACTGTAAAGGTCATTTAAAGGTTAAGGTCATACTTGAATAATTTAACATGTAGGTTTTGTCATAAGCCATGTTTTGTCCAAGTATTAATAAACAAGAGGGCCAATGGCCCTAAAGCACTAACCTGGGTTCAAAGATGAAAGAAATTTTTATGAATGTAATGATGCATATCACAGAAATGGACCAATGCAATTTCATTGCCATAGCTCCAAAAACAAAAAGGAGGTCAGTAAGTCAAAATATAGGAAATGAGATAAATTTTTAATCCGAATGAAAAGCTGTACACACAGTCCGAATTTCATTGCCGTAGCTTTAAAATAGAAAAGTAGGTCAGTAGGTCAAAAATATTGGTCATGATATGAAGTTTTTGAAATCTGAACAAAACTGTATACATGGTCCAAATTTCATTGCCATAGCTCCAAAAACAAAAAGTAGGTCAGTAGAACAAAAATATAGGTCATGCGATGACATTTTTGAAATCATAACGAAAAACTGTGCACATGGTCCAAATTTCATTGCTGTAGCTAAATAAACAAAAAAGTAGGTCAGTAGGTCAAAAATATAGGTCATGCTATGACATTTTTGTAATTGGAACAAAAAAAATGTGTACATGATCCAAATTTCATTGCAATAGCTCCAAAAACAAAAATTAGGTCAGTAGGTCAAAAAAATAGGTCATGCGATGGCATTTTTTAAATCGGAAAGAAAAACTGTGCACACAGTCCAAATTTCATTGCTGTAGCTAAAAAACAAAAAAATAGGTCAGTAGGTCAAAAATATAGGTCATGCTATGACATTTTTGAAATTGGAACAAAAAACTGTGTACATGGTCCAAATTTCATTGCCATAGCTCCAAAAACAAAAAGTAGGTCAGTAGGTCAAAAATATAGGTCATGCCATGACATTTCTGAATTCGAAACGAGAAACTGTGCACAAGGTCCAAATTTCATTGCTGTAGCTAAAAAACAAAAAAGTAGGTCAGTAGGTCAAAAATATAGGTCATGCCATGACATTTTTGAAATCGAAATAAAAAACTGTGCACACAGTCCAAGTTTCATTGCTGTAGCTCAAAACAAAAAAGTAGGTCAGTAGGTCAAAAATATAGGTCATGCAATGATATTTCTGAAATCGAAACGAAAAAGTGTTGTTTTGTCTAAATCTGATTCAAATCCAACCATAAATTACATAATTATGGCCAGTTTTAACAAAATTCAATGTTTTGATCTTGACCGTCAAGGTCATTTAAAGGTCAAGGTCAAATTTGAAATAATCATAATGTCGGATTTGTTACAACTGTTGTTAAGTCCAAGTTTGAATTAAATCTATAAATAAATGAGAAAGTTATGACAATTTTAGCAAAATTCAATCATCTGACCTTGACGGTCAAGGTAATTTTAAGGTCATAGTCAAATCTGAGTTATTCAACATGTCGGTTTTGTCATAAGTGTTGTTTTGTCCAAGAATAAATCAAATCCAACCATAAATACTAATGTTATGGTCAATTTTAGCAAAATTCAATAATTTGACCTTGAAGGTGAAGGTCATTTATGAGTCAAGGTCAAGTTTAGTCTGGTCAGCTTGAAGGTCTTGTCCAAAGGGTTGTTGTGTCCAAGCATAAAGAGAATCCACCTATTAATAATAAAGTTATGGCCAATTTAAGCTAAAATTCAATATTTTGACCTTGAATATGAAGGTCATTTTTGAGTCAAGGTCAAGTTTAGTCTGGTCAGCTTGAATGTCTTCTCCAAAGGGTTGTTGTGTCCAAGAATTAAGAGAAACCACCTACTAATAATAAAGTTATGGCCAATTATAGCAAAATTCAATATTTTGACCTTGAATATGAAGGTCATTTAAGAGTCAAGGTCAAGTTTAGTCTGGTCATCTTGAAGGTCTTGTCCAAAGGGTTGTTGTGTCCAAGTATGAAGATAATCCATCAAGGAATAAAAAAATAATGATCAATGTTAAAGTTTTCGGACGGAAACGGCAACGGCAACGACACCGTGACTATGACAATAACTCGATTTTTTTTTCAAAAAAAGTCGAGCTAAAAAAACAGGGCCACTGAAAAGTGAACAAGAGGGCCATGATGGCCCTGGATCGCTCACCTGATTATTTTGGTTGTAGGTTTGCTGTTAAGCAGTATTTCATTTTTTAATTGAAAATATATAAGTGCCTACAAACCAAATATGTAAAATATCAGTCAATAAATAAAGGCTCTATGACAGAAAGTAGAAATATCTATTACAAGTTATGGTGACCTTGACCTTGACCCAGTGACCTCAAACCCTACCCATGGGTAGAGGTCCATGCAAGGAACCTATATACTGAAAATCAAAGATATTGGTCTATAAATGAAGGCTAGATAAATCTATTTTTAGCCTCCATGACCTTTAACCTAATCTAATAATTTTAAAAAGGTTGAAAGCTTGCTTCATGCCAAACTTTAAAATTCTAGGCCTTGTGGTTTCAGACAAGAAGATTTTTAAAGATTTCCTTTTTAACATATAAAGGGCCCCCGGGGTGGGGCAAATTTTGACCCCAGGGCCAAGATTTAAAGAATATTGGTAAAGGTTCATTACACAATACTCCACACCAAATATCTAAGGTCCAGACCTATTTGTTTTGGAGAAAAATGATTTTTCATGTTTTTCCAATATAACTATATGTAAACCAACAGAATCATGGGGCATGGCCAATTTTGACCCAGGGAGCATAATTTGAACAAACTTGGTAGACATCCACTAGACAATGCTACATACCAAATATCTAAGCTGTAGGCATTGAGGTTTCTAGTAAGAAGATTTTAAAAAATTACCTTTTTTACATATCAAGGGCCCCCAGGGCAGGGCCAATTTTGACCCCAGGGCCAACATATTAACAATACTGGTAAAGGTTCTGTACACAATACTCCACACCAAATATCTAAGGTCTAGTCCTATTTAGTTTCAGAGAAAAATGATTTTTCATGTTTTTCCTATATAACTATATGTAAACCAAGAGAACCCTGGGGCGTGGCCAATTTTGACCCAGGGAGCATAATTTGAACAAACTTGGTAGACATCCACAAGACAATGCTACATACCAAATATCTAAGCTGTGGGCATTGTGGTTTCTGAGAAGAAGATTTTTAAACATTTCCTATATAAGTCTATGTAAAATGAAGTGACCCCTGAGGCCGGGCCAATTTTGACCCCAGGGAAATAATTTGAACAATTTTTGTAGAGTTCCATTAGAGGGTACTAAATGCTAACTATCTAAGCTCTAGGCCTTGTGGTTTCAGACAAGAAGATTTTTAAAGTTTTTCCTTTAGGTTGGTATGGCAACCAGAGTTCTGCATAGAATTGATTTCTTTGAACAACTTTGGAAGAACTTCATGCAAGGAACATCCATGGCAAGTTTCATCAACTTTGGCCCAGTGGTTTCAGAGGAGATGTCGTTTGAATGAAAAGTTTTCGAACGGATGGACGCTGGACGGATTGCGATCACAAAAGCTCACCTTGTCACTCTGTGACAAGTGAGCCAAAAACAACGTCTTACTAATTTTAGGGGAACTCTTGGAATTAAGCTCAGATTTCCTGATAAATGGGAAGGGAAATTTGACTTGTATAATTTTTATGTTTGTATATACCTACCTCCATATTACAATGAGTAATTTTGTCATAATCCTCATGTTCATTTATACTGCATTTTTTTTTTTTATTGCTGTATTTTATAAGCTGATAAAAAATTCCCAGTTTTGAAGCCAAAAATCCAGCTGAAATTTCAGTTTTGGCATACTGAAGTTATCACATGTACACAATCTAACTAGCCAGTTCTAAGATATGGTTCCGGACAGAAGGATGGACAGACTGAAGGACAATGCCATTTCGAAACACACCTTCCGATTTCATCGACGGAAGATAAAAATACCTGAATTCTTTGATGGCTGGTGTTTTCTGACAATCTTTCAGATAGTCATTCACTGAAATAAAATACAACAATTACAGATGAATAAAAAAATGATGGTTCATAGTCAAAATGATTCAAGCCTTTCAAGGGTTAACAGAAGCATTAAGAAGACATTAGAGCTTTATTTATAATTTTGGAACAACCACATGTATGTTGATCTTGAGGTTCTGCCAACATAGCCTGCACTTGGTCATGATTATCATATAAAATGTTCAACAACAGAAACACTTGAAACAGAAATACTTTTTATTTAGTATCAAGCTCTCAGACCCCTGTAACGTTATTTAGTTAATGAAAAATATTTTTTTTAAACAGCTTTTACCCAATTCAAAGATAATATTCTGAGAACACAGTCATTATCCTTTTCATTAGTGCATGAGCTAAACAATGATTCAGTTTGGCTAACACCACAGAATTATAGCCCCTTAAAAGATTAACAAACTTACCTCTTTCAACAAGGTCAACAGCCCCTTCAAAATCCCTCTGTGCAATACACATATCTAAATCTTCAGGCAATTCTTGTAGCCAATCAACTCCTAGTAACTCTGTTTCCATGGCAACATTGACAGAATCTACATCATTATTTTCATCTAATGCTGAAAATAAGAGGCAGATTGTTTCTTTTTGAGTTTTTATAACAAAAGCAAGGTTGGCATTTTATTTCATTCTGCTGAAGTACTACAACTTAATCACTATCCTCTGATTACTAAATTAATCATCTACATTTCTTAATTTGGCTATAACTAATGACCGTCATTCGGTAATTCCAATTTTATACAAATTGCATGTATATTTTTTAGGAGAGTCAGACATATTAGTACATCTTTCCATGTAAACGTAATATTTTTCTCACTATTTGCATTTTTAGCTTGACTTTTTCAAAGAAAAATTCCAGTTATTGGTACAGTTATTGGTGTTGTTGCTGTTCCAATCCAAAAACTTTAACACTGATCATAATTTTTTTTATTTCTTAATGGATTGTCTTCATAACAACCCTTTGAACAAGACCTTCAAGTAAACCAGACTGAACTTGACCTTCACTCATAAATGACCTTCACCTTCAAGGTCAAATTATTGAATTTTGCTAAAACTGGCCATAACTTTGTTATTAATAGTTGGATTGTCTTCATACTTGGATATAACAACCTTTTGGACAAGGTCACTCAAAAAGTATGCACATTATTGACTGAAAGGAATTTTAAATTAATGTGTAAATGACCTTGAATTTTGTCATAGTGACCTCAATAGGGAAAATATAATAAAGTGTCATATGAAGCTTTAAGGTTTCAGGTCAAAACCTTTGACCAGCTGACCCCAAAAACAACAAGTTTCTTCTACTCAACAAGGACAATCATACTATTAAGATTTTAAGACACTGGGTCAAAGAGAAGTGTAGTAATTGTGCGGAAACCATTTTCGTATTTAAGGTCATTGTGACCTTGACCTTTAATCAGCTGACCTTAAAAACAATAGGCTTCTTCTACTCAACAAGGACAATAATCCTAATAACTCTGGGTCAAATAAAACTCAAGTTATTGACCTTGGACGGCTGACCCAAAAATCAAAAGGCTTCTTCTACTCATTAAGGACAATCATTTTATGAAGTTTCAAGACACTGTGCCAAATGGCACTCCACTTATTGAGCGGAAACCAATTTTTACATATAAGGTCACTGTGACCTTGACCTTTGACCAGCTGAAACCAAAATCAATAGGCTTCTGTAAGTCAATAAATTCAGTCATCCTATGAAGTCTGAAGACACTAGGTCAAATAAAAGTGAGTGGAAACCATTTTCACATTTAATGTCACTGTGACATTGACCTTTTTCATTTATTTACAGATTTGATTCATATAAAACAACACTAATGACCAAACTGACACGTTGAATTATTCAAGTTTGAATGTGACCTTAAAATGACATTGACAGTGAAGTCAAGTTATTGTATTATGCTTAAATTGTCATAACTTTGTTATTTATTTATGGATTTGATTCACACTTATATAAAATACCACTTATGACAAAACATGTAAAATTATTCAGTTATGACCTTGATCTTAAGATGACTTTGACAGTTAAGGTCAAGATATTGAATTTTCATTTATGTACAGATTTGATTCATACTTAGTAAAACAAGAGGGCCATGATGGCCCTGGATCCCTCACCTGAGTACTTTGGCTGTAGGTTTGCTGTTAAGCAGTATTTCATTTTTTAATTGAAAATATGCAAGTGCCTACAAACCAAATATGTAAAATATTAGTCAATAAATAAAGGCTCTATGACAGAAAGTAGAAATATCTATTATAAGCTATGGTGACCATTGACCTTGACCCAGTGACCTCAAACCCTACCCATGGGTAGACGTCCATGCAAGGAACCTATATACTGAATATCAAAGATATTGGTCTATAAATGAAGGCTCTATGAGGTACAGTAGATAAATCTATTTTTAGCCTTCGTGACCTTTAACCTAATCTAATAATTTCAAAAAGCTTGATAAAGCTTACTTCATGCCAAATTTTAAAATTCTAGGCATTGTGGTTTCAGACAAGAAGATTTTTAAAGATTTTCTTCTATACTGCTATTTAAAACTTATGACCCCTCGGGCGGAGCCAATAGTGACCCCAGTGACATTTTTCATAAAAACTAGGTAGAGGTCCACTAGAAAATGCTGCATACCAAATATCTAAGCTGTAGGCATTGAGGTTTCCAGTAAGAAGATTTTTAAAGATTGCCTTTTTACATATTAAGGGCCCCCGGGGCGGGGCCAATTTTGACCACGGGGCCAACATATAAACAATACTGGTAAAGGTTCTCAACACAATACTCCACACCAAATATCTAAGGTCTAGTCCTATTAGTTTCGGAGGAAAATGATTTTTCATGTTTTTCCTATATAACTATATGTAAACCAAGAGAACCCTGGGGCGTGGCCCATTTTGACACTTGGGACATAATTTGAACAAACTTGATAGACATCCACTAGACAATGTTGCATACCAAATATCTAAGCTGTAGGCATTGCGGTTTCCAGTAAGAAGATTTTTAAAGATTGCCTTTTTTACATATTAAGGGCCCCCGGGGCGGGGCCAATTTTGACCCCGGGGCCAACATATAAACAACACTGGTAAAGGTTCTCAACACAATACTCCACACCAAATATCTAAGGTCTAGTCCTATTAGTTTCGGGGGAAAATGATTTTTCATGTTTTTCATATATAACTATATGTAAATCAATAGAACCCTGGGACATGGCCAATTTTGACCCAGGGGACATAATTTGAACAAACTTGATAGAGGTCCACTAGACAATGCTGCACACCAAATATCTAAACTCTAGGCCTTGTGGTTTCTGACAATAAGATTTTTTAAAGTTTTTCCTATATAACTCTATATAAAACATTTGACCCCTGGGGGGGACATTTTTGACCCAGGAGCCATGATTTGAACAAACTTAGTAGAGGTCCACTGGACAATGCTGCAGACCAGGTATCTAAACTCTAGGCCTTGTGGTTTCAGACAAGAAGATTTTTAAAGTTTTTCCTATATAATTCTATGTAAAACTAGTGACCCCTGGGGCAGGGCCATTTTTGACCCAGGGGTCATGATTTGAATAAACTTGATAAAGGTCCACCTGATGATGCTTCATACCAAATATCTAAGCTCCAGGCCTTGTAGTTCTGGAGAAGAAGATTTTTTTAAGTTCCAACTTTGAAAATCTATTTTAAGCTCCTGTGGCCTAGAAATGCAATGGACCTGAACCATTTGAACAATTTTGGTAAAGCTTCATGCAAGTAACATTCCTGCTAAGTTTCAGCAAGATTGGCCCAGCAGTTCAGGAGAAGAAGTTGTTTGAAGAAAAAGTTGACGACACACCGACGACGGACATCAGGCGATCACAAAAGCTCACCTTGAGCACTTTGTGCTCAGCTGAGCTAACAACATATATGACAAAACCAACATCTTGAATTTTTAAAGTATGACCTTGACCTTAAAATGAACTTGACTGTTAAGGTCAAGGTATTGAATTTTGCTTAAATTTTGATAACTTTGTTATAAATGGACATATTTGATTCATACTGGGACAGAACAACACTGAGAACATAACAGACATGTTGAATAATTCAGGTATGACCATGACCTTTAAATGACCTTGATGGTGCTCAAATTGTATATATATCTTTGCTGTTAAGAGATGTAATGTCTTCATACTTGGAGATAACTACCCTTAGGAGAATACCTTCAAGAAGGTTAAAATGAACTTGACCTTTATTTGACCTTGACCTTCAAGGTCCAATAATTGAATATTGCTAAAACTGGCCACAAAACTTACGACAAAACTGACATGTTGAATTAATCAAGTATAACCTTAAAATGACCTTGTCCATGAAGGTCAGGTTATTGAATTTTGCCTAAATTGCCATTACTTTGTTTTTAATATATGGATTTGATTGATACTAAGGCAAAACAACACTGAGAAAAAAACCAACATGTTGAATATTTCAAGTATGACCTTGACGGTGCTAAAATTGGCCATATCTTTGCTATTAATGAATGTATTGTCTTCATACTTGGACATTACTACCCTTTAGATAACATCTTCAAGAGACTGAACTGAACTTGACCTTAACCTTTATTTGACCTTGACCTTGGTCAAATTATTGAATATTGCTAAAATTTGGCATGACATTGTTATTAATGGATGGATTTGAAAATAGAAATGCTAAATGATGTTGCTTTTGAAAACCCTTCACCACAATATGCTTCCTCTGATGTGTTTGCCTTTGGAAATAAGAAAAAGTTGAGCATGGCCCCCACTTGTGGTGGCTCTTTTTATAATCATGGCAGACATGGCATGACATTTTCCTAACTTAATTTCTTCATCATGTAATAAATTCCTGTCAGTCCATATCAAGCCTTGTCAAAAATTCATATTAGTAGTTACTAAACATGTTTCCATAGGACACAGATGCCACCTCAACATAAGGTTTCAGCTGGCAAATATTAGCGTCATCTTATTTATAGTGTATACATGTAAGTTATAAGGCAGTGCCAACATGCATTATTTAGCCAAATATGAACATGATCAGTACTGAATAGATAATCATGTTAGTAATGTAATGGGTTTTAAATACACAAATATTCATCTGTTGTATTGATCGGAAATAAGATGCAAGTTCCTACCCATCCAAAAATAAAAACAAGAGGGCCAATGGCCCTAAAGCACTCACCTGGGTTCAAAGATGAAAGAAATTTTAATGAATGTAATGATGCATATCACAGAAATGGACCAATGCAATTTCATTGCCATAGCTCCAAAAACAAAAAGTAGGTCAGTAGGTCAAAATATAGGTCATGAGACGACATTTTTGAAATTGGAACGAAAAGCTGTACATACAGTACAAATTTCATTGCCGTAGCTTTAGAACAAAAAAGTAGGTCAGTAGGTCAAAAATATAGGTCATGCGATTACATTTTTGAAATCGAAACGAAAAACTGTGCACATGGTCCAAATTTCATTGCTGTAGCTAAAAAACAAAAAAGTAGGTCAGTGGGTCAAAAATATAGGTAATGGAATAATGTTTTTGAAATCATCTTGAAAAACTGTACACATGGTCCAAATTTTATTGCCATAGCCAAAAACTTAAAAAATGAGAGAAAAAATTTTTTTTTTTTTTTTTTGGGGGGGGGGGAGTGACCCCCAGGGGAGGGGGAATGACCCCACTGTGGTCACAGTGCATACTACCAAATATCTAAGCTCCAGGCCTTGCAGTTTGTGACAAGAAGATTTTAAAAGTTTTTTGCTATATAACTCTATGCAAAACATGTGACCCCTTGGGCGGGGCCAGTTTTGACACAGGACCATGATTTGAACAATCTTGGTAGAGGTCTACTAGACAATACTCAACACCAAATATCTAAGCTCCATGCCTTGTAGTTTCTTACAAGAAGATTTTTAAAGTTTCCCTATATAACTCTATGTAAATCAAGTAAGCCCTGGGCAGGGTCACTTCTGACCCAAGGGTCATAATTTGAACAATCTTTGTAGAAGTCCACTAAATGATGCCTAATACCAAATATCTAAGCTCCAGGCCTTGCAGTTTCTGACAAGGAGATTTTTAAAGAATTTACTATATAACTCTATGTAAAACATGTGACCCCTTGGGCGGTTTCCAATTTTGACCCAGGGGACATAATTTGAACAATCTTGGTAGAAGTCTACTAGACAATGCTCAACACCAAATATCTAAGCTCCATGCCTTGCGGTTTCTGACTAGAGGATTTTTAAAGTTTTCCCTATATAACTCTATGTAAATCAAGTGACCCCCAGGGCAGGGCCAGTTCCGACTCAAGGGTCATAATTTGAACAATGTTGGTAGAGGTCCACTAGATGATGCCTCATACCAAATTTTTAAGCTCCAGGCCTTGTGGTTTCAGACAAGAAGATTCCTTGTGGTTTCAGACAAGAAGATTTTCAAAGTTTTTCCTTTAAGTTGCCATAGCAACCACAGTTCTGCATGGAATTGAATTCTTTGAACAACTTTTGAAGAGCTTCATGCAAGGAACATCCCATGCAAGTTTCATTGAATTTAGCCCAGTGGTTTCAGAGGAGATGTCGTTTGAATGAAATTGTTGACGCCTCACGACGCACACCGCACGACGCACACCGGACATTGGGGTATGACAAAAGCTCACTCTGGCACTTTGTGCCAGGTGAGCTAATAACTAGAGCTATCGCTGAATGCGATGAATACCCCTAATGATTTCCTTGATGGAAAAGGAAATTACTTTTGTGCCAAAAGGAAACATGTAAAAAGAAATTATCTCTAGTGAAAAGAAAGACAACATTGTACACATAATTGTATCAAGTAAGATTTTAAATCATCAAAACAAGTTTGAAACTGGTAAAATGAAAAGAAACTAAAACTATGTAAACATTTAGTGGTCTGTGCCCAAATATCTAATCAACCTGTATTTAATGATGTTACATATGAGTACAAAATAATTACAATCCACTGAATCCTTAAAAAGTTATCATCTGGAAACCATCTCTTAGCAAAATAACAGATGAAAATAACTATGTAAATATTTAGTGGTCTGAATCCAAATTTAAACTCGACCTGTACTTTAGGTTGCCTCATCTGTGTTCCAAAAATAATTTCAATCCAGTGACTCCTTAAAGTATTATCATGTGTAAACCATTTTTTTTTCAGAACTGAAGATGAAAAGGAGCTATGTAAAAATTTAGTGGTCTGAACCAAAATAAGAACTCCACCTGTATTTAATGATGTTACATCTGTGTACCATAACTGTAAAAATTTAGTGGTCTGAACCTGAGGTGTGTGTGTGTGTGTGTGTGTGCGTGCGTGCGTGCGTGCGTGTGTGTGTGTGTGGGTTTGTAAACGCAGCCAACTGGGTAATTTCGTATGAATACACACCAACCAACTGGGGATACGCTACGAAACGGGGAATTCCCCGGTTCATTTTAACAATACCACGTTAATCCTGACCTTCAAATTAGTCACGTCTCGAAATTTGAGTCTATTCTGAGCGATGAAAATTTATTCCCCGGTACGCCGGTTCTGGTCATACACATTTTTCACACAGAGTCAGATTTTTACAACAGTGTGTATCTATCACCGTTTACTACAGTTCCCCGTTTTACCTGTATACAACTCATAGTACATACACACAAAGGTTTATATTATTAAGGGCAGTCATTTAACACATGTTGCCATCGGAGTACTGATACTGATATCAATTAATTATTACTCATTAATTATGTTTTTCAGATCCACAACAAACTGTTATACCGTTACCTTTCGGCATATCTCTTTTCGACAAAGCATCTATGTTTATTTTATTGTTTCAAATATGAAATTATTTGAGAATTAAAAATGATATTAAAGAAACAACCGATTGTACAAACAATAAAATTGTAAAGGCCTACAATGTGCATTGCTGGTTTAAATATTACTATTACCAAAAAAAAAAAAAAAAAAAAAAAGAAAACAACAATATTTTTGGACAATCATGCTTGAAATACAGAAATGCTGCTCTCTAAATATATACTTGGGTATAAAACGAATAAAGGCTACAAATGGGTATACAAACATAACTATAAACACAAAAAACATAAAGATTTGTTTACCCTTTTTACGAAAAATACCTTATCTTTTAACTTTAACATTTTTTACATGTATTAAAGCAATCAACGAGTTTGTAAAGCCACTTGATAGTACTATACAGTTTTATCATATAGCCTTAAGGATGGGCTCCTAGGGTCACACCTGCTCGAAGACATAATCTTTATCGAGTATACCCATTCCGAACAAAGTCCGATCGTCCGCACGCGACTTGCATAGATTACAAGCACTAAAGAACACTAAATTCTTGGTTCCGACTGCTTTTTTCTTGCAAAAAGCTGTACAGTGTAGAAGAGTGAGACAAAAAATGAGGAAATAACTTTTGAAATGCAGTTTAAGTCTTCGCATGGAGGAATGAAAAGGTTTCGATTCTTACCTGACGGTGAATTCGTCGGAAATTTATACCCAAATATTGTTATTTTGGCATTTTTGAAAATGCCTGTAAAGTGCTATAAACTGTTTATTTTTTACTTCCGTACACAACAATACATAAGTCATAACGCTTTTAATACTTTATATGCATGTGGAATCATATCTAAATAATCGTGTATAATAAAGGGACATACAGGGGGTATATTTTCACCATTGATAATGCCTGAATTTTGATAACTTGTGCTGGCTGTAAAAATTGTGTTAATAGAGAAAGTTATTATAGTTTAGGCCTTCGGAAAATTTCTTATCGGACTATGGTTGAAATACCGTTTGACTCTGCAGGGTTCAGGTTACAGCCCTGTTTCCAAGTCTGGCTCGAACACGGCCGTACAGGGTCAAAGGTTATAGCACATGTTGTGGAACAGATTATTACAAGCGTATATATTTTAAGCGGTGTTGCATATGCCTGTACGTTATCACTACGCTGCACTTGCAACATACTCGTTCATCAAAATACCGAGCAAATAAAAACAATATTTAGGGTTTAATACCCGAAATAGAATTATTTACTCGCAATAGAAAAGCTGTCGCTTCTTCCTGTGTGAAATATGTATTATAAACAATTTCATTATTTACAGGTTCGTAAACATATAAGGCCTAAAATGTGTGTTTCTGGTATCCCGACCGCCATACTATAAACTTTGCCGCGAAACTGAGTTTAACCTAGAAAATAGATATTTTTGTTATTTTTGCATACTTTTCACTTTGGGATGTCAAATTCCCCAAAATATCATGCCTTCCTACCATATATTTTGATATGGTTCCACAAACAAACAATAATTTAGTGCATCTACCAATCGGGGAATTCCCCTATTCGCTACATTCCTATCTTTCAATTTCAATTAGAACATGAAACTTTTACCTAATTTATGTGTGGAGAAAAGTGTGCCATTTTCTGTGACCACAACAATATGGAGCGAAGGAAAAAGAGGAAATTAAGGTATTTATCTTTCTATAAATGCATTTTCTAAAACTTACATACAGTAATATTTTTAATAATGCACTGTATTTTCAGCTTTACATGTATCTTCAATTATCAGTCTTAAATATGTTTCATTTTTTACAATGGATAAACAGGTAGCTGATTATTAGTAATCAAATAGTTTACATAACCAGGC